>JAQSUU010000259.1:12510000-15010000 GCA_038087645.1 Saccharum hybrid cultivar R570
TCGAAAGTTTTATCCACGCAACAAAATAACCACCCGAAATCGAATCTTTAATTTTGCACCGAGCAGTCGACACGAACCTGAGCCAAGGGAAACTTAGCGGGCTCCTCGACCCCTGCGTCTCCAAAACCAAGCCTTTCCGCGTCCTCCGGCTCCTCCACGCACATGGCACCGCGGTCCGGAAAAGCTCTGCCTACGGCGTTCCTCTAGGCACGAGGCACAGCGCGCAGCTGGCGCTCCGCTGGTAGGAAGAAGAAACACGAGGTGGGAGGAGAGGACAGAGATAACAGAGAAGCAAAGCAAGTCAGTAGGGAGAGGAATAATTGGAGTGGGAGGCGAGGAGGGGAAGAGGAATCCGAGGAGGAGAGCAACACAGAAGATTCTTTGGGAATATCTGTGGGGAAAGAAAGAAATCCTGCAGTGAAAAGGAGATGGTGTGTGGTTGAAGGCAAGTGGATGGAGATTGCGGTGGTTGTTTATTGGAGCTCGGATTTTTTTATGGAGGCAGTCGGGTGGGGACTGTGGCCACTGGCGAGTGGCGACTGTGACTTGGCGAGGAGAGGAGAGAGAAACGGAGGTGCGGTGCGCTCCGGTCCGGCAGGAGAGTGAAGAGCCAAGAGGAAGAAAGGCACGTGGTGAACAGGCGTCAGATCTGACGTGTTTATTCAAGGATGTCACAACTCAGGCCACGTTTAGATCCAAAAGATCAAAAAAAAAAAAGTACAGTATCCATCACATTAAATTTGTGGACGTATGTATGGAGTATTAAATGTAAGTAAAAAAATAACTAATTGTACAGTTTATCTGTAAATGTCGAGACGAATCTTTTGAGCTTAGTTAGTCCATGGTCGAATAAATTTTGCCAAATAACAACGAAAATGCTACATGAATTTTTCCCCAAAAATTTTGCCATCTCAACACGCCCTCACAGTTCTCGCCCAGAGTCTAATGACAGTTCGATCTTTAAGCAAAATTCACAATTGGGTAAAAGTCTGAGAAAGATGAATTTGGATTGTTTGTAACCTAGACTAGAAAATCATGAAAACCTTGTCACAAGTTACTTTGACCCTGTTCGCTTGTCTTATGAGTCGTATTTTTTCAGCGAACGAACATTATTTTTCTCTCACAACAAATTAGCGAACAGTACTTTCAGCCATGATTTTTCAGCTAAGCGAGCAAGGCCTTCGTTGGATCGCCTAGAGCTTTTAAAAGTTTTATTAGTTGGTTCAAATAATACATAAACTAAAATGATTACCAAACATTGTATAATTTTTATGAGAATAAAGTTTTCATTCTTAGGTCTTTGCACAGTGAAAATCTTCTAGTAGTAGATAGTTTGTTTCTAGAATCTTATTCTAGAATCCAAGTGTTTGGATCCCATTTTTATTTTTCTAGTCATTCTCATTTTTTAGGGGTCTTAATAGAATTTTACTTATGGACGATCTAGATTAGTGTATATGCATTGAGATAGAGTATGTTTGTAATTGAAATAGAGTGAGCTCACGGACGATCTAGATTAGTGTATATACCTTGAGATTACAAGTTTACGATAAATATCCAAAGTTTCGAACTTTTCTCTTCTATATGGGTGTGAGGTGATAGGATGAGAATGGTCACGATGGGTTGTGTTATCTGAGGATGTGTTTGGCTGCTAGACAGGAATTGCCTCGTATAATGTACATGAGTGGACGCGGATTAGGTAGAACTGTATTTATTGTGAGGTTGCATGAGATGATGCAAATAATTTGAGATGTTTAGTTGCTTACAGAGCATATATAACTTATCTAAAAGGTGAGGCTGGCCTGTCACATGTGGGTCCATCCTCTATAACCTGCATCCATCGAGCCATGCTTCGTAGTGAAGCTTGTTTCGGTCGGTCTCCATCGAACCAGATTCAGGCCCATATACCTCTGCATGGGTGAAGTCAAGTTAGAATAGTGGAGGGATGCAACCAAACAGGCTTTGTTTTGCACATACAGATGAGGTGAGTTAGGACACGGTAAAAGTGCAAACAGACCTTTAGGACCTATCTATATCTATGCTTAATATTAAAGAGACAAAATTTTTCTCCACTATTTTTTTTTCGTCCGGCCCTTCTCTAACTCGACTCCGTGAATATGGAAACTGTCGTCTACGACCATCCTATTTTATATGGCAATCTCAAGCTTGTTAAGTAACCTGGATAGAAATTCTAATCCTAATCTAAATAGGTTCTTCGGATCCTAGGTACTTGAATAGAAATCCTAATTATAATATTGGTGGGTGAGTCATGAGTGTGGAGACATAAAAATCGATCGAAACCAGCGTCGACATGACCGAATTCTGAACAGGTTCGGACGGTCAGCCAAACATAAATGAACGGGACTCTCGCCGACAAACAAAGGTATGCACACGACCAAACGAAAAATGGACGTACGGACATGGCAAAGGGGAAATTCCCACACGGCAAAGGGGAAATTCCAAATGGGACTCCCGGGGATGCACGCCTCTTTTTATTTCCTATTTTTTATTTCTTTTCCGCTATTTTCTGATTTTTCTTACAAAAGCTAAAAAATATACCTATTCTATCTAAATCTACTTCTAAAAGTTTATTTAGATTGATTTTGATATGTTAATAAATTAAATATATTCCTAACTCAATTCGGTCACCCTAGCTCACGTAAATACAAGTCGTCATAACGGACAGTTCATGTGAATACGTCACACTCTAGAAAACAACATTTATCCTATTTTTCATCCTAGAGTCTCTCTCATACGCTAGGGATTTCTACTAAAATTGTGTACATTAAGCATCTATGTATAATCTATATTTTATATCTATACATTTTACACCGAATATACCAAATATTAAAGGGCCAAAATTTAATCACATTTTATTCGTTCACCTCTCCTATAACCACCTCGATAATGGAGACTTTCTTTTGTCCCCATTTTTAGTTGATCGGGAGTATTGTCGTTTCCATAAACATATAATAGTTTTTTCTCCCGTTGCAACGCATGGGCAAACGGTTCCGCATATATACCAACAACACGCCATTCAACACTAGCGAGGCGCACGGCGCACACCATGCGATAGATATGTAACATCACATCCTTGATTTCTATTAACGTTTGATAGCTTTTTTTTTCTCCCGTTGCAACGCACGAACATTTTTGCTAGTATTTAATAAAGGACAAAAAAATTAATTATTAATTAGCTAAAAATTAATCAAAATTAGCTTAGGACATCCAAATAGAAGAACCGATAGGTTTGCTATTTTTTTAGCCTACTCCTCAATAGTTAGCCAACTAGAAATAACTAGCTAACCCTAACTAATTAAGATTAATTTTTAGTCACAACCGTTAACTAGCTCTAGCATGCCCGGGAATCATCGGGTCTGAACGACCCTATGACTCCGCCGAACGACGACGCGCGGGAAGGGCTGGAGAGCGCGCGGGACGACACCCAAGGTACGGTAGTTTTGCTTTTTTTCTTTTTTTCTTATTCTTCTTACTAGGCAGTGTGCCCGTGCGTTGCTATGGGACAACTAAACTTTTATTAAAAAAGCATATGAATCACACGATAAGATAACAATATTGTAAAAATTAAATACCAACGTTAAGTGTCATTTAATCCCAAAAAATAAAGTTTGTGAAATCAACATAGTCACGGAGAGCGCGACATTGCAGGCTCACAAACTCTAGTTTATAAGCCTTTTCAGCGTGCTTTTTCTCCAGTCGGATCCACCTGAGAAGTTGATAGGTTTTTTATCATGGTCCGTATCAATACTAAAACCCTGGCCATCTGGTAGAACTCTGTGAGCCATATGAATGCTTTCCAACTATTCATAATCATCTATATGCTCAATGGAATTTTCTGTTTATACAATATCTTCTAAAGGGCCTCCATTTTTCTTCGAAACCTTCACATCTGAACTATCCATCGAGACCCAAAAGATAAACATATTAATTTTTTTCCTCATAATTAAGGTAGATCAAGCATGGATGTCATTAATTCAGAATTGAAATGATATAAAGCTATATAAAATTGTATTGTTTTTGTTCTACTTTGTTTTCTAAAAAAAATTATATACTTTCCTTTCAGTAGAACTAATATTGAAATCATTTAGATTTGTTTTGTAGAATCGAATAACCAAACAGAAACAGCGATAATTATTTAGCTTATTTAATCGAACCCTAATTATGATGTACTTTTGTATTTGTACATGAATAAATTTATATGCTGCTAAACACACACACACACACACACACACATATATATATATATATATATATATATATATATATATATATATATATATATATACTCCTACATCAATATGTGTGTAAAAATAGGGAAAATAAAAAAACAAAAAATGACTCTTTCCCTTTTATCACCTTAGGTGGCGTTTGGATGGTGATCGGGTTAGGGAAATGGATATGAGCTGGGTTATGGAGAGGTAGGTTATGGATGGGGAAATGAAGACCTGAAACCCAGTGCTTCGGCTATTGGGTCAAGGTTTCCATTCACAAGCCCAACTCCATGGCGAGCCGTACCCGCCGTACGCGGCGAAGAGCCTCGCGGAGCGCGCGCTGCTGCTGCTCCGGGAGAAGCTGGCGCGTCCGCCGTAGAAGGCGGCCTTCGGGGACCCGAAGCTGAGCGTCCGCAGCTGCAGCCTCCAGCCTGCTGTGGCGGGCGCGCGACGCGGCATCGCTGGGTTCGGACGCGCAGAACATGAGCGTCTGCGGGAGGGAGCAGAAGCTGCAGCGGGACCATGGTGTCTACTGGCGGCGAGCCGACGAGGGCGGCAGGGGCTCCCGCAGCGCCGGCGGCGAGGGCGGCTGGGGCTCATGCGCCGTGGGCGCGGCTACAGCTCCGGTGAGGACGGCGGCGCTGGCGAGCCTGTTCTCGACGCCCTCCTCCCCATCGATGGCAACGGCAGTCAGGTGCAGCTCTTCGAGATTATTTCCGGCCATAACCCACCCCTCCCACTGGGTATGGATTGGTGGGATATGAGCTCATTTTATCCCATACCTATACCCAGTTCTTATCACACAGGCCCCATTTGGAATGTGGGGATTCCATAGTTTCGTATTTTTTTTTTTGTATCTTGGTGAGGCAGAACAGAAGCAGCCAATTATTTTTTTTTGTGCATGTGTGAGATTACAGATTTGTAGTGAGAGATAGGATACAATGCTGTATTTCAGGAGATTTTGTAACACAAAACATTCATCGTGTGAAAAATGTAATTGAATTGTTTGCTAGCTCACTCGTGTTCCTGTAAATTCAACTGACAGTAGAAACATGAGCCAAAAACTGAACACAGTTGAGATTCCTTTAAATTATTCCCTTAAAATTTACAGAAAACAGAGTCAGGATTGGCAACAAAACATCACAGAAAAAAGAAACATGCCCTGAGATCCCAAGATTTAGTTGTAAAGAAATCAGAATTTGAGTGTTATTGTACTATATAAAGCATGACAATATATAATAAAATTTGATCCAAACTCGTATGGTATAGTCAGCAATTGATCCTCTGCTTCTGGTATCTCAGTTGGCCAACCTTATTATGGACATTCTCTCAGGGCGATGTCAATCTGCAGTTATTGAAGTCAGCAAAAGTTTCTTGGGTAGATATGCATGTACGTGTCCTCTCCTTGCCATGTTTCTTTCTTATTTGCCACATGAGAATTCTCCTATTGTTCAAAATTGTGTGCTAGTCTTTTAAGATGCTTGAATTGAACCAACTACAGGATCATACATTTATTGTTGGAAAATTGTCAAGATCTTTCTTTTATCTTGATTTTTGAAACTGTGTCTATCTACATCCCTGTTTGTTCCACAAAGGTTTTCGTCTCAAGTCTGGTCTTTTTTGTCATGATTATGCAGTATCAGAGGTTGGAATAAAGAAATTAAGACATGCACTGAAGATACTATCAGAAACTGAAAAACAATTGACGACATCAAGGAATCAGGCTACTTGATTACAGTTGTGCTTTTGTAGTTTAGCACCAATGAACCTAACCTTGCTGCTGAACCGAATGATATGCATGCACATTCAGAACATACTACTTCACAGTATCCCATGTATTTCCGATTTCAATATAGAATGGAATGATAACCATTTTTGATATCCCATGTGTAGATGACTGGGCTTCCAAGGTGCACTCAAGTGCCAATTTTTGTCAGGCATGTAACAGCAGCAAGTCCAACTGTTCTGAGAGGCACTGTAGGCGGCTTAAGCTTGAGAACATATGGAGGAGAACCATTTGAAAGTGTCCATCAAGGTCAGCCAAAAGTTTCCTCAGGAAAGAAGGCTTCTTATCATTGGTTCATGTTACTGAAGGTAAAAACAAACATGCCATCTCAATTGAATTTTTAATTTCTCATATATGGATTGTGCTGAAAATGATACACTGTATGTACAAATTCTCAGAGGTGGCCATAGCAGAAGTTGGTTTTCACATATGATTCCTAGAGCTTTCATGATTATTTGATATTGAGGTGCAGTTTTCACATATGCTTGACTGAGTGAAATCTGGCAACAGGCATTCACTGTTCTTGTTTTATTTATTTTAGATAGATAAAGTTATTGGGTTATTTGTGAACGTAAAGTTCAGTGTGAGATGAAGATCACCTACTAAATTCAGGGGGTGCTGTGATTATATAAGAATCAATCAATAGATGATGCTAACTTTGAAGTGTGGACTATCTGCGATTTGTCCTAAGGTCTACAAAACTGCTGCCGATGATGTTCCCTCCAGAGACACTTCGTCGGCTTTAGTTAGGGTAGCATCTGTTTGAAAAGTTACAATGACAAGTTTCTGTGTCATCAGGCTTTCAGGGTTAGGTGTACACTTGATGTCTATTTATGCTAGATTATCTTTCCAGTTGAACACACAGCTCTACACTTGTACTTTAAAAAACATAATTTAATTCATATCACTTTAGCTTCAAGGAATCCATAGAGTTGTTTCTGGTTCTCTTTGTCTGAATCTTTACATTTTTGCACTACATATCTCCCGCTACATATCTCTTCTCATTTCATCTAACTTATCATTTATTGTCACATCTTAAGTATTGATGACATCAATTTTGAGATGGCTCAAATAGAAAATAAGTAGAATTTTGACAAAAAATTACAATTTTCTAAAAAGTTATAGAATCATAGCAACATAGTCTTATGATACATGGCAATTTAGAATCATGAGAAGAGCAACAAATTAAATTGCAAGTGAATCATGCATAGGCATACATGGGTTCCCCAAATTAAATTTCTGGACGTTTGCTGACTGCAGCATCATGAAAATTCAGACATTTTTACTGAATTTTCTGAACTTAATATGTTTGTGTAACCCTCTTCTATTTGCTTTCAGACACTATACCTCTCCTAATGGAAGGAAACTTAGTTCTCTGGTTGAAATCGATAGGGAGGGAGAGGAAGCCTGGACGCGCGGACCATGAACAGTAGCCCTGCGCATGCCCTGCGCATGCCGGATCATGAACAGCGGCGGGCAAGCCAAACCTAGCGGCTGCGGCAGCCGGCACTACCCCATGGAGCAGGTTGTGGAGGGGAGATCGCACGGGGAGACGGCATAGCAACTCGACGGCAATAGATTGGAGCACGTACCAGGTGAGCGATGGAGGAGCGACGTTGGTGGCGGCGTCGATCTTCAACCTAAATGGCGAGCGATGGAGGAGACGGGTTTTGGTGCATGGCTCAGGTGGCGTCGAGGCTACGGCGCCGCAGCCGAGGACGACGGCTCAGGTGCACGGCGTGGGCAAACGGCGAGGACGACGGCGCTGGCGGCGTCGTGGAGGCGTCGGTGTTTCCGGGGCTGCTGGCACACGGCGAGGCAGCGGCGCGGCAGCCGAGAGCGACCGCTCGGGTGCACAGTGCGGGCGAACGGCGAGGACGACGACGCGGTGTCGTGGAGGTGGCCGTGTGGCGCACGGCGAGGACTACGGCGTGGGCGCACAGACGGGACGATGAAGCAGGTCGTGGAGGGGAGGTTGCGTGCTGATTGACGCGGTGATCACACGAGGAGATTGTTAGTACTTACAGTACCATACATGGGCACATAACATACACGGGGAGATTGTTTCCTTTGCTTCTCAGGCGAGGTGATCACACGGTGATTGCTTCCATATTTGTCGGGTGATGCAGGGTCATGTATCGCACGAGGCCTGCTTCCTTCCTTTTTAACACCGACAATGCACGGAGGGGGAGGTGACGTACGAAGGTCTTAGTTTTTACATCTGGAATCCTTCGTTATTCTTTATTTTTTTTCGCACCCTTCCATCTCCATGTTTATATATTCTCTCTCTTACACATTTGCATCAGGAATCCTTTCTTATTCTTTATTTCTTTTCACACCCTTCCACCTCCTATAGGCACGTCGTGGGATCGCAGGCTACGGGGAGAGAGCGACCCGAAACAATTGTCGCACGAAAAGATGGTCTTACTTTCTTTCTTTTTAGTTATATAGGAGATTTCTTTTCTTTTCTTTTCTCTTTTTCTTTTTCTTTTCATGCTTCGCTTTTTATTTATATTTCTCTTTTTATTCTATGTGATTTTTATTATTTTTTAATTCTTAATTTTTAAGTTTCTTTTATTTATTGTTTGTTTTCCTTTCCTTTTCTTTCCTTTTATTATTATTTTTATTTCCTTTTCTTCATTTTTCTACTTCATGTGATTTTTTATTATTCTTTTTATCTTTTATATTATTTTTGTTGTATTTTTTGCTTTCACTATGTTAATTATTATGTTCATTTTATTTTTATATTTTATTCTTTTTTGTATTTCTTTCTTTTTTCCTTTCCCCTTTTGTCTTTATGTTTTCTATAGATTTTTTTATCTTCTATTTTTCTTTTACCTTACTTAATTATTTTTTTAATATTTAATTTTTTATTTTCTATATTCCATGAGATGCTATGTTCATATAGCATAGATGTGATGTTCTATAATTTCTCTTCTTTCTTTTCACACGGGCAACAGTTGAGAATAAAACAGACCATAAACATGAGTTTTAAATATAAAAAAGGTCTGAAAGACTCATTCTTTTTTATTGCGACGTTTACGTGGCATATAATGTCATGTTCTATGATGTTTTTTTGTGATGTTCAACTATTATACATGTGATGTTCACGTGTTATACATGTTATGTGCTGTGATGTTTTTGTCATGTTCACGTGGTATACATGTGATGTTCTATGACGTATTTTGTGATGTTCGCGTAGTATACATGTGATATTCTCGTAGTATACAAGTGATGTTCTCGTAGTATACATGTGATATTATATGATGTTTTTTGTGATGTTCAATTAGTATACATGTGATGTTTATATGATATAAATGTTAATTATATGGTGTTTATGTAGTATACATATGATCTTCTGTAATGTATTTGATGATGTTCTATGACGTATTTTGTGACGTTCACATAGTATATATATGATGTTCTGTGTTATATTTTATGATGTTCACATAGTATATATGTGCTAGATGTATTTTTTTTATGTTCACAGGGTATACATATGATGTTCTATATTGTATTTTTTTGTGTTGTTCACATTGCACACATGTGATGTTGTATGATATATTTTTGGATGTGCATATAATTTTAATGCTCTATGATTATTTTTTAGTATTCATATAGTACGTATGAAGATGGTGTGTGATATTTTTTTTTGATTTTATATGTTTAATAATGAAAATATTTCGTATCTATCAGAAACATTAATATGTTGTAGTGGTAGGGGGAATGACATCCTAAACCTAGGGGTCTTGGGTTCAAACCCTTGCACCTTCATTATTTTTACTATTTTGTGAATGTTATTTTCTTTCCCTGGAGAAAGAAATTATTATTTTGTGAATGTTATTTTCTTTCCCTGGAGAAATAAAAAAATCACGGAAAAAATACTGCAAAAAAAAAGAAAAGAAATCGGTACCGGATGCCCGGAAAAAATGCTGCGAGAAAAAAATGCCGCGAGAAAAATATCGACATCGGTGCCAGGCATTTCGAGCTCGGGCGGAGGGGTGGGTGGGGAAACAGGTGTCGGCGCCGGGTTACGGTCCGAGCGTCGGACCCTAACACCCCCTAGCATGCCCCTCAATATGTCGTCCAGATCCGCGCCGCTTTCCATCACGCCACACCCACACCGCACGGGGTCCCCTTGGAAGGTAGAAATCGGCACCAAGATCGTATCAACATTCAACAACCAAGTTCGCGCAAGGCGTGATGGCGCTGAAGCGGTCACGATCTAGGTCAAGTGAGCCACCTGCACCGCCGGCGAAGCCGCGAAGCGCCAGTTCCCGTGGCCGACGGGGAGATCGCCTTCCGTGCCCAAGGTTGGCCTTATCGGCGTTATCGCTGCCAGGCGGTCCGGTAGGCTGCGCGGCCAGGCGGCCTCACGGCGGTCTTCGGCGGTCCCGCGGCCCGGGACACCACCGTCGTCTCAGCCGACCTTTTCCGGTCGAGTAGTCTCCGGAGCCGGCCGACGAACCCCAATCGCCTACGGAGCGCGTCCGCGACGACGGTGGCCGCAAGAGGAAGAAGGCGCTTTATCTAGTCATATGTAGGAGCACGAGCAAGGCCACGGCCACGGCATTGTCTCCACGTACGCCGTGCACCGCGTCGACTTGGCGCGCTCCCAGCACGGCATCTCGGTCTCCAGCCAAGAATTCGAAGAACCACCCGTTTTGCGCTTCAAGGCGGCTCCGGGCATGGCTTTTCTCAAGGCCAGATCGATGGTCATGGGCGTCACTGACAGGAACGCCGGCGTCGTCGAAGCCGAGAGCATCACCATCGACGCGAGCACGTGGGAGGAGTACACCGGCCCTCTGCCGCCGTCGACCGAGTACGGCCTCGTCGAGGTTTCCGGCAGGATCTACGCCGCGGACATGCTCACCGAGGATCCGCGGTGCGTGGTTCTTCGCTCGGCGGCGGCGAGAGACGCATCCGCCGGTTGGACATCCCTGCCGCGGCCTCCGTTCCGCGACCGCATCCTGACGCTCGCAGCGTGCCCGCTGCGACACGGCCTCCCAGCCTCGACGGAGAAAGGCGAGACCTTCCTCCTCGACGGCCGCCGCCGGGGCGGCGCGGCGTGGATCGTGCTACCTGGGTCGGCGTGGCTGCTGTGGGAAGAGCTCGCCGTGTACGCCAAGGACCACGACCTGTGGTTCGAGGTGTCTCCGAACGACGGGCGTCTCCGCGAGCACGAACTCGACGTCGTCCTGGGCTTGGGCGCTCCCAGACTGGAGCACAAGACGCACCGGGTGTCGGACCCCATACCGGTGACCACTCTGAGCGCGCTTGGCGGGGCGACACGGAGCGCCAAGCTAGTCTACCTCGGGAGAAGCATGTTCTGCGTCGTGCAAGCCGGCAGCATAGGATGACGGCTGTTCTGTCACCGTGACGGTGTTCAGGGTGATCGACTCCGAGATGCCGGTGACACTGGTGGAGAGGAGGCGCTGTCGGCGCCGGGAACGCGGGATGAAAGCGAGATGGGTGGTCGCCGAGCTGGAGCGCGCGTGCGCGGATAAGGCGTCCGGATCTGGTCGGAGGAGGAAGCTGTGCAGGGTGAACCTGTGGAGTCGCACGTACATTGCGCGCGGAGGCGCCGATCGCTGTCCATCTCTTCCTGGGGTGCTTTGGATGTGAAGCTCCTCAGTGTTTTAGTGGTGGTTTGGGTTCAACGTTAAGGATTGGCGAGTTCGATTAGTAGTACTGTAGCATGGTCTATAGACATGGGACCTGCTGGTTATTCATCATCAAATAAAACTTCTACAGTGAAATATCTTGGGCACTTGAGTTCTAGTAAAACTATCTTTCAAAGTTTTGAAAGAAGTGATAGTCTGTTATTTTGGGTTTTTGAAAATCCTGTAACTTTCAATTCATTGGAAAATAGTTTTGCAATTTCAGTTTTACCCTGATGCCTGATCCAGTTCAACAAGTTTACCCTTGTGGTCTGGTTGGTTTGCACTACCAGTGATCCATAAATAGTAATCCAGAGTAAAGCAAGATGCACAACACAGTAATGAACTTTCTCAATTGTGTTCATTGATCTCTGAAATATATTTATACATATGAATGTGTCTTGAACAGACACCTACTGGGAAGAGAACAGTTTGGGAAGAGACAACAGTTGAATGAATGGACATGTCCCATCAGAGCCATGGTTAACTAACTAATCCTATCTCTAACTGCTCCTGTGAATGGATGAGATCATCACTTGAAAAGGTGCCTGTTGGCAACAGGCGTCATTTCACAACAAATTGCATCTAACATCTATTTTCCGTGGTGCAAATTATATGGTACGACTTTAGATTTGTTCTAAGTCAAAGTTTTAATCGTGTTAAAAAAATTAACATATATAATACCAAATTAATACACTTTCAAAATATATTTATGGTGGTTAGGAATTAATTTTATGTTTAGATGTTATGTACTTTTTTTTGATAAATTCGGTCAAAATTAAAAACATTTGACTTGTGAAAAGGCAAAGTGACATATTTTGCTGGACCAATCTGCATCACCTATAAAGTAGAAATACTTATGGCATTTTTATTCATTACTTTGCCATGAATAAAGCATGGCATGAAAGCAAACAAAGTACAAGGTTATTTTTTTATTCTTCCTTGGGTTTCTGTATCATGAAGTCCCACAGATCTGCCCTTGGTAGTGAGGGATACATAGTCAATGTCCAACGGTTTGAGCTGAGGAAAAAAAAATTCATATCAGATTTCACATCTATATTGTACTAAACATTTTTGTAACAATAAGACACATGATGTACTATCAAATACTTACATCCACATTTACTTCCCGCTGGCGGCACTGGTCTGTTCTACTCCCCTGCAAGACGAAGAAGCTTACGTACTCTTATTTCGCTCTCGTCTGCAGGGGTGAGAATATGACAAATGCAAACAATGTCAGATAGTTTGATAGCACGAATGCACTCAGCGGTTGGAGGGTTGCAGGGCTGATTAATTAGGATGGTTTTGATGCAATCGTGCTTAACCAAATCCCTCTCGTGATAACAGTCTTTCTCACCCAAAGCTCGATGAGCCGTAAACATGGTAATGACTAAAGAAAAAACCAGGAGTTGAAGCATTACTTTTGGAGACATCATGTACTACTACAGCTAGCGTTGGTGATATAAGGACCAATTATAACTTCTTTTCTAGCACATATATAGCTTATGTTGTGAGTCATGTTTGCACTGTGCACTTCTATTTATAAGACACATGATGTAGAGCCGGAGTGCATATTAATGTCAAGTATCCTCAATCAAATCCATAGTATTGCATTAAAACAAAGTTGTATATAGCAAAAAGTTTAGAAATCTTGAATAAACTATGAATAATGCATCAAACTTGAGCTATGAAGAAAATTAATAACCAGGAATCGTTGGACCAACATGCAAGCAACATGGATATGACTAAATTAATTTTGATATCTTAGTAGCACGCCCTCAACTAACAAATTCATGGGTCATTTATTTTTGATATCTATGGAGTATCTCTTTACTTCTCAATTCTTAATCTAGCACTAATAATGCAAATATTGCAATAATCTAGCACTAATAACTCCAAAATAAAGCCTTTCGTAGTTGTAGTGTAATGGCCAAAGGACTTGATTGCCGTCAAAATCCATGGGTTGATGTATTTTTCACATGATCCAACGAGTAAGTTTCCTTAGTTACAGAAGTGGCATGACATTATAAATGTCAATGCTTTGTTCCGGCAGAAATTGTGGTTTGGTAGGAATCCACGTACGAAGAGAGAATTACATGTATGGCCTTGAAACAAATGCACCTTCCTTTCATAACCTTTTTTTTTCCCGAACTTAGGCCCAAAAACGAAAATATATTCCTTCTATGGCCTTCCGTCCGATTCAAGCCATTTGATGGTGTTAAGTGTGAGGTAAAATGACCATTTTACCACTGCCAAAAAAAATAAAATGCAGAGCTAAGTTTGTTTATTTTAGATTTAGAGTAATATTGCGCAAATAAGGTCACATATAGTGTATAGTACATAATAAGATACACAAATATATGAGATAGGTTCACACATAAATTGTTTACAAAATAGGTCACATATAGTGTATAGTACATAATAAGATACACAAATATATGAGATAGGTTCACACATAAATTGTTTACAAAATACATGTGAGGACAACTGTTGCTGTGAGCTAGCATCAGCAGCTTGTGTTTGCAAGGATCAGGGAATGAATGGCGGCTTGCTTACTCGTCGTCGTGAATGGGCACGCCGCAGGACAGAGCAGACTAGTAGCTCACGTTAGCGCACAGCATCAGCACAATAGTGTCAAGCAGCAATTAGCATACGGCTTTGTGTCTTGTGAGTTGTGAGTTGTGACTTGTGCTTTGCTCTCCACCCGGGAGAAGGACGTGGTGCGGCCGTAGTGCGCAAATGTCACTACCCGTAGGACGGCGCTGGGCTTCCTGGCCTTGGACCTGCTCTTCTCCGCGGCCACGGCGCCCACCGCCTTCTCCGCCCTCGCGGTGACCGAGGACGGCATCGTAGCAGGCAGCAGAGAAGCCGCCGCCGCCACATGGGTGTTTTCAGAGCGGCGCCCGCGCGCCCTGGAGCCTCCTCTGGTGCGGATCCGGCCAGATCTGGCGCCGCAGAGGAGTCCGCCGGCGCCGGGCAGCCCCCATCGACGCGGCCGTCCTCCATTGGCCGCCGACCATGCGGCCATCTCCTCCCTCTTTTATCCCCCGAAGAAACACGACTTACTATGCGTGTTACAGAGGAAGCAAGGGTAATTTGGACATTTAACATAGCTGATGAAGGAGAAGTAACAATAGAAGCTAACAGACTTGACGGAAGGGCCATAGAAGGCAATGAAAATCGTTTAGGATCAGATAGGTAAGTTCAGAAAAAAAAGAGGCCATACAAGTGAAACACACTTTTTTTAGGGCCACATAGGTAATTATCTCACATATCAATGAAGGTCAGCAACAAAAGAATAAACGAGGATTTTATCTTGGTTCAGCCCCCTGTTCGGATAATAGCCCCACGTATCACTGAATGTCAATGCTTATTTTTTGTATTATCTTGAAGGAAAAGAGTTACTATAATATGTGTCTATGGTTTCCTAAGCAATGTGATGCTGACTATCACTATACACTCTCCTAAAAAAAGATTATCACCATACACTATCTTGCTATCTATATCATGGAGATATCTATCTGTGGATTTATAGCCGTGTCAGATCAGAGTCCTTGTGATACATCAAGTGTTTACACTGTTTTATCCTCTAAGGTTTCCATATCAAAGTCTTTTGGTTGCTTGTTCAAGATAGGCTTAGCACAAGAAATATCTTGAGAACAAAGAATATGCAGTGTTCTCTACATTGACTCCTGCGAGGAAACGGTTGAACACTTGTTCCTTTATTGTTAGTTTTTCTAAATCTTGCTGGAACCTTTTTGGGATTCAAGTTCCAAACTCTTCAGACTCTGCAAGTTCTGGGAAGCTTCAGAGACCAGCTTAGGGTATCCTTTTCATGGAGGTCATCGTCCTTATGTGCTGGAGCATTTGGTCAGTTAGAACCTGTCTCATCTTCAGAGGAGAAGCAGTCTCGCTTAATCGCTGCAAACACGGCTTCAAAGAAGTCTGCGGCTGGGTTATCCTGCACGCGAAAAAGAAGCACTTCTCCCTTATTTTTGAATGACTAGAGCAGCTTGTGCAATTTGCCTCATTTTCTTTCTTTCCTTTTTTTGTTTCTTGAACCCTCTTCTCTGCACTGTACTCTTGTTGTTTATGCTTTTAATATATTTCAGTAGGGATTGGCCTTCGATCCCTCCTGTTTCCTCATATCCGGTAGCCGGGTGATGACTAAGTTCCAGTCTTATACTACTTAGGACGTCTTGGCATCATTACCAGCCCCTTGAGCTAACCTACTAAGAGCAACTCCAAGTGTCTAGCTAAAACATTTTGTAAAATTAAATATAACTATTATTGGAAAAAAAAAACATCTTTGACGTTTCCTCTCCAAATTTGATCGCTCTGTATCCTAGAAACTTCGGTCACTACTATTGGATAACCAGCGTCGCTCGCTACCAGGGCTTCTTGCACGCTCGATGGCCCCTCCCGCCTAATTTGTCACCCCCTTTGATGATTGGGGAATGATGGTTGGGTTGATTGGTTGCTCAACTATTTCAATTGCAAATAATTGATTTATGTACTCCCTCCATTCCAAATTATAAGAGTTTTTGTTTTTCTATATACATAGTTTTTTCTATGCATTTTGACATACACTATGTCGAGATATTTAGTAAAAATAATATATCTAGAAAAGTTAAAACATTTTATAATTTGGAATTGAGGGAGTAGATTACATACAGTTTGGTAGTATAACTGGTGCCGAAGCATTTCTAGGAGTATTCGATTGCATAGCGTGTTTTTTTGACGCAATAGTTAAAATTGCTCTATGTCTGTTTCTAGGATTTGGCCATACTGAAATTAAGAAACAATTTAAATATTTTGTACCGAATGATCACAAGTTCTAAAATGAATTTTATGTTCTACACTATAAATATGCCTTTGCATTGAGCATAGAGGGATTTGCATTAGAGTTTTTAATATGAAACTTTATATTTTCACAAATTTAAATGCATCTATTTTCTCATTGCAGTTTTCTGAAGATGAACATGAAAGGGGAGGACGATGATGAAGAATTTTTGAAAAAAGCGTTACTATTCCTCTATTGCTTACTAGTTTTTTTTATAGACACGTGTATGTCTACTAGTGACAACAAACAACCAATCTAAATACATGACGCAAGAAATGGCCTAGCTAAGCTCCTGCTAAGTACCTACAATCTGACATCTGAAGCATCCCCAATTCAACATAGATTACTACTTTATTAATTTAGTGTGCTAAGTTTGGTTACTATCTCATCCTTTGCCAGCCGTATCAAAAACAGGATGACAAGTGATATGGAAACAATCAACATGAAAAATACACTATTCCATCCTCTAGTTGAGATGTAACCCGTAAGCAAGGGGCCCAGAGCTGCACCAACAGAACCAGTGCCATCAATTATCGCAGAAACTGTCGCCAGCGCCCGTGAATTTCCCTTGATCGCGTCTTGGGTGCCAAGATCAGTTGCTACAGCTGTGGTGATGAGAGAGTATGGACCATTCACAAAGTAACCAGAGAGGAACATGAGACCAATGTTGTGCTGCATGGATATGCTTCCGTATGTCCGGTACACAATGAGTGCTGGGATTGACAGAAAGAGGAACAGAACTGATGTTATTGCACGGGCACCTATGGCATCCGAGAGAAAACCAGCCGAAATCCCTCCTAAGACGCCTCCAATGTCGAATACAATTGATAAAATTCCTGAAGCCTTGTGTGACAAGAACTGACCTGCTACGGCTGCAAAATCAAAAATAGGTTGGCGTCAAGCAAAAGTAACGACTCCCTGACGTTTCATGCTAAATTGAAAATGACTGATACTCCACAAATGAATTCTACAGAAGCAACACATCCAAGCAAAAGCAATCCTCTAATTTCTGAAATATACATTTCAAGGTTTAACCTTGGAATGGAAGGACAGGTATGTTGAAAGCTACTTGTGTCAAACTCTACTATCTCTACCAAGAAAATTAGGTTCCCATCATAATAGATGTGCACAAGTACACTTCATTTGAAATTTCGATCACCAATTAAAACAGTTCAACATGCAAGCAAAAGAATGTTATCAACAATAATGGGGTGTTTGGTTTGTGGAAACACCTCATTCTAGTCTCTAGATGAGGTAATGCATCATGAGTTCATTCCTATGATTTTAGTGGAATCACCCTATTATTATCTTGTCCATTCCTCAAACCAAACACCCCTCTAGGTTGGCATCTTATTATAAACTTAAGAACAAGCTAAAGCTGGTTCATAATATCAACAGATTTGCTATGCTTAAAAAAAGGGAGCCCAAGAAATAACTTAAGGTGACAATGTTCCAACTCACAATATATAAAACAAGGTTTTGTAGAAAAACAAATTCAGACTGTTTGGCGATTGTATCTACCAATTCAACTGATTGAAACTATAAGAATCATCGTTCCCCAAAAAGAAAAAAAAAGAAACTATAAGAATCATATATCTAGTCTGAAACATGAAACTGCAATTGCTGGCAAGAACAGAATTCGTTGACTGATACTTGAACAGCCCAATCCTTGGAAATACAGTACCATCAGATTTGAGTGCGAACTATGATCAAGAAACAAGCACATACACTACCATTGTTAATGCGATAAATGTATGAGCAAACAAGCACATACCATTATTCCTGATATAGAATGGCAACCAGTAGAGGAAGGTGTAGGCAACGAGCTTGGAGAAAAATAGGCAGAATGCATATGGCGCCACGCCAGGCAGTTTCCATGCCTCCACGAACCCGATTGCTCTCGGCAATTGTGATCCCATTTCCAGCTCGAACTCGTCATCCTCATTCCCTTGAACCTCTTTCTTATCCTCCCCAAGGAGCCCTACCTCCTCCCCACCATCCCCATTCATCTCAACCTCCAAGCCAGCCTCGCTCGGGTGCGCGACCAAGAACACCAGCACGACAACTCCGAGCGCGGCGATGACGACCGCAGGAACCAGGAAGGACCAGCCCCATCCGAACTCGAGCACGGCCGCGGCGAGGACCGAGCCGGCGATGTTCCCGACGGAGGTGTGCGAGTTCCACACCCCCATGATGGTGCCGCGCTTGGAGGCGTGGCCGAACCAGTTCCCGACGACGGCGACGACGCAGGGCCACCCGGCGGACTGGACGACGCCGCTGGCCACCTGCGCGGCCACGAAGAAGGCGAGCGCGTGGACGTCGAGGAAGTAGGCGGCGCCGAGCGCGGCGCACGCGACGCCGGACGCGAGCATGGCCGCGCCGAGGAGGCGGCGGAGGTCGGCGCGGTCGGCGAGGTGGCCCGCGGCGAACATGGCGAGCGCGTAGGAGGAGAGGAAGGCGACGTCGAGCTCGCCGAGGCGGTGCGGGCCCCGGGGACCCGAGAAGGGGGCCCAGTCAGCGGAGAGCACGGCCTTGACGATCTGGGCGGCTTGCGGGAGGCGTGGAACGACGCGTAGGAAGCGAAGGTGAGCGCCAGCACCGCGTACTCGTGCCGCCCGAGGCCCCGCGCGGGCGCGGCCGCCGCGGCTTCCATCGGAGGGGCTGATGCTAGTGGGGAGAGAGGTTTGAGGGCATGGGAGGTGAGATCTGGCATCGAGGTCAGGGAGACGAGTAAAGACGACGACGACCCTGGTGGGACAAGCAAGGAGCTTTGACTCCGTTGCACTTCTTTGAAACCTGAATTTTTCCTGCCTTTTTTCTTCAGAGACTACTGATTAGCTGTTGCACAGTGCACAAGATGGAGGAGTTCTGATTTTCTGAAGTCTGAAGAACAGGAGACAAAGGATGTTCAGGCCATGTTTAGATTGCAAGTTTTTTCACTCTCTCTCCGTCACATCGAATCTAGGGACACATGCATAAAACAGTAAATGTAGATAAAAAAATAACTGATTACACAGTTTGATTGTAAATTACGAGACGAATCTTTTGAGCCTAATTAGTCCATGATTAGACAATAATTACCAAATACAAACGAAAGTGTTACAGTGCCAAATTTCACTCTCTCTCTTCAATCTAAACAGCCTCAGATTCAGACTTCGGACTTCCAAATCCAAGTTTCTAACCCAAACCCTGAAGTCAGGAGGCAAAGGATGTTTCTGAAGCCGGACGCAGATTCACTTAACTTTGCATTAGGGCAAAAAGAAAAATAATTACATAACAACAAATAAGTATCTCACAAATCGTGTTGATACCTTCAAAGTGCAAGCGGCTTACATTGCATATTGAGTTTGGTTAACACAACTTTTCACAGTTTTATTCCAAATAGATAACTGAGTAAACTATGCATTCAGGAAAAACCGGTACACAGGAGGTTTATGTCTGTACGAGCAGTGCCTGACATTTTTTTTTCTAAAGCACGCTCAGAACCAGATAAGAAGAACACACACACATCTCTCAGTCATCTACATTGCAACTTTCACCAAAGGTGCATGTTTGACATACGGAGTAAGTGTATGTGTTTGACAAATAATAATAATAAAAAAAACAGTGGCATTGCGCCAGACATTCTCAGGAAAATTCAAGCAGAAAAGGTAAGGAACCGGCAGCCTTGGGTAAAACCTGTATGCATTCCACGGTATCATCCACTCATCTTCTATGTTTGGCAATTGTCATGTATCAAAGTCAGCTGGAATGGAAATTTCTGGCAAACTAAATTGTGAGCCAAATTTGTAAAAGGTTAATTAGCGGCGTAAGAGTCCCAGTTTGGTATGTTGTCTGTTGCTTCATTGACCATTTTCACAAGCGTCACCTGTGCACAACACAAAAATCCATCGCATGGGTTAATAACTATTCCAAGAGTTGAAGAGTATAGCAAACTGGGGCAGAAGTAAAGAATCATAGCCATGCTCTATATCACTGAAATATCTCAACAATAGAAGAAAATTGTTGGGACTTATGGACAAACAACTTTTTATCATAAGTAAATGCCTTATATAATTCTGTGATAAAGCATACAGAATGTTTAGTTATCTCATAGTAGCCTTAAGTGTTTCAATGATCCTCCCTGTTTTGCAACTTCAATGGCTAATTGGCCGTAATAATACATTTTTCCTCTCGTTTTTTATGTATCCTAATATACTAACAATTTCATACTAGCACTCGAAAGACTAGATTGCCAAGGAACATTGTTTCACATCTGAATGAAATGGTACACAAATATTGAAACAAAAATGTCAAATATTTGCAAACAGAGAAGAACCATACCACACTTTGGGGCACACCATTTGGCGGTAATGGCAAATTTCTAGGCGGAGGTTTATCCTCGTAAGATCTCTTGTCAAATCTCCATTCTCCAATTTTGCCATAAGTCGACTTACCCTAGTGCAAAAGAAGAACATGCTATAAGAACAGAATCACGAGTCAGATTCCCTGAAGTTCTGCATCACAATATGAATCACGTACCGTCATGTCATAAATATAATCACACCCATAAGTATAATGTATAATAAAAACATCACCAACTTCCAAGTCCCAAGGTGGCTGAAAAGTGAAAACAGAATCAAATTATCATCTAAGAACAGAACCG
This sequence comes from Saccharum hybrid cultivar R570, assembly GCA_038087645.1. Lineage (NCBI taxonomy): Eukaryota > Viridiplantae > Streptophyta > Magnoliopsida > Poales > Poaceae > Saccharum > Saccharum hybrid cultivar. The sequence goes on from JAQSUU010000259.1 coordinate 12,531,164, forward strand.
CACAACTTCCTGATATGGACGGCCACATGATATAATTAACTGAACTCCAAACCTGAATCATAAAGTCCTTGTGTAAGATGTTGCCCACTCCATGGAGAGCAGATGCCACGGCATAGGCATACCTATTTCCCAGAAACACAATACAACAAATAATTAGATACCTACTCACATTACGAATGAAATAGCATAGAACTTGGGATGCATAAACAGACCAAAAGCTTTAGACAATAAGAAATTGACTGGCAGGACGTTACATTTCAAGAACCCAGCCAAAAAATTTATCAGCGTCAGGATCTTTTTTCATTGCTATTGAAACATTCATCCATGTCGGGGCAATCCTTCCAAGAGATTCCTAGCAAAAGAAGGAGAAAGCAATAGGATTAGTTCTGTAATTTCAAGTAGATGCTTTGGGTACATTCAAGAAGAAAATAGCTCACCTTCTCAATAATGACAGGAGAATTTCCTATAGGATCAATCTTAGTGATTGGCCCCTTGTCTTCAGGGAAGAATTTACGCAACACATTCTCATATTTTTTAGGCTCAATATAAAAGAAATGGAAAGCTGCTGCCTGACCATCTCTCGACAAGTTTGGGATAGGCTTGACAATTATATGATCTGGCTCTGCCATCAAGATATAGCTGCACATAGTATGAAATTAACTAGCTATTGAGTCTGGACTCTGGAGGGTGATTATTGCTTCTCAAATAAACTCACTGTAAACTTACTCTTCCTTTATGTCTGCCTTTTGGAGCCATTGAACAAATGCCCATGGCCTGTTGAGAACGATGTATCCCTGAGATTTAAGATGAACACTGTTAGTAGAAAATTCCAGCAGCATTTAGTTTCTAGTAGTAAAATTGAGCCACAAATTCCTGTATGCTCTCGAATTGCTAATTCTTTTTGAACAAAACTCGAATTGGTAATTCATCAAATTACTTTGCACCAATGAAAAATGAGCAATGGACAGGATACAGAAAAGCAGCAATGGTTGCAATTCACAATAGACCGCCATGATGACATGGCTACAACTGACCATTACTAGCAACTGGCATACTACACCAATGATGATTTTTAACTTTTTTCAGACGCAATATGATGAAAGCTGGTATCAGCAGGGTCAGTCATGTTTACAAGGCTGACATTACAAGCCTTTTCACCATATGATATCCTAGCTGCCAATCTGTTTTTCGCCTATCAACTTGGCCCTCACAACTTTCTCATTTCATTTGTCCACATTCTTTTACAAAACAAAGTAGCACAGTTGTTATTTGTCCAGATGTTTTATGTTTTCATGATTTTTTTCAGTGTTTCCAGAACCTGTGTTCAAAATATTTGCCTAATCAGATACCCACACGTGTTGGAACACCTATGTCACATTCCAAGTGGTATTTGGCGCATCCCAAAAGAAATTGGGACACCTGCGTCCAAGTCGGTCACTGACACCCACACCTGTGTCCATATGTAGCAACGGATTTCTTGCCTCAAATTTTGCAGTGAAGCAGGAGCAGGACTGCAGGACTTTGCCAGGACCTTGGATTTGTACATGGTACTTGCAAATGATAATGTGATATGAAGCTGAAGCCAAACAACCAGACAAAGGAAACCACTTCTGTATTCATAGCGGCAATGTAATCCTCTTGCTCTTTAAAATGCTGTAAAACTTTTAAAATATCCGCCGGGCCAGCTTTGGGCTATCAGTGAATTCAGGTGGGGGACTCTCCTCTTCCGTTGCCCTGTTGCCACTTCAAAAAAAAAAAAAAGGAAACCACGCTAGATGGTAGATATACTCCAAGAAGGCAAGAACTACTGTGAGGTTCTTACTTTTCTGCTACTCAGTTATCCATTTTTTTTTTGAAAGAAATATCCTTTTTTTAGGATACTCAGATGTCAACTGGTACCATGAAAGCTGAAATGTCTTCCATGTGCCTTTTGAAAATTGAAACATCAACTAAATCACGGAATTCCACCTTGACTCCTTGAGAAATCTAAGCATTTTCTCGATTTCGTGTAACTTTAACAGTTACATTTCTCAACAATTCCAACTAACCAGCTTCTTTGTCTCTTGATTGTTGTTTTCAGAACACTCTTGTACATAATCAATAAATAAAAGCACAGTAGGGGATCATATCCCCTCCTGTTTTCCCTAAAAAAAAACAATTCCAACTAACCAACAACAATAAAACAGAGAGCCAACGAATAAAGCAATGAAATATGACGAACTTTGCCGTTTCGCGAAGCAAAAAAGCAACAATATACCTGATCCCCATCGGGTAGTGGGTCGGCGACGAATGTGGGGATCTCATCCATGAACTCGTCGGGTTTCCCGGAGTGCAGGACCCTGGTGAACCCACCCATCTCGCCGCCGCCCGGCGCCCGGCGCGCCTCCTTGAACCAGTGGTACATGACGCGGCATTGCCACGTGTTGTACGCGTTCCCCGACGCGGTCACCGCGGTGTGGAACGCCCTCCGCCTGGCGCCGAAGCGGCGGGAGGTGGCGGTGGGGAAGGAGGAAGGGAGGGGCTGGAGGGAGGAGCGGAAGGAGATGAGCACGTTGTAGGTGAGGAACGCCGCGGAGAGGGACACGAGCACCAGCGTCAGCGTCAGCGTGCCGCCGCCGCCGCGGCCGCACGGCGCGGCCATGGCGGGGCGCGCGGGCGAGGGAGAAGGCGGCGAGAGTGAGACGTCCCGAGTACCGAGTGTGCGAGTGTTCGGCAGTTTTTGATATTTTTATTTATCAATTTGATTCAGATATGCATTGAATTCTCTTATATATTTAAATAATAAAAACCCATTAGTCCATAGAGAACAAACATATGTTCTCTCTTTTTTTTCAGCAAAAAAACGTGTTATTCGAGTGTGTTAATAATCCTATATTAACACGAAGAGACGATAACCCTAATGACTCGATCTACTGGGAAAAACTTATTAAAAACAATGGATCCCCACTCCAAATTACTTGGTACAGGAGTTTTATCTCCTCTTTCTCCTCGTCTCTGTCGACGATGAAGGAGAAGGGTGAAATCGTCTTCTCCATGGCGGCTCCGTTGAAGATGAGGACGACAACATCGGTGTCAGCATCTTCATCGACATGACGACATGGAGACTTTAGTTTCCGGACGACGGCATCAAGGCGGAGATGATGTCGTCGTCATGGAATAATTTTCTCCGGTCTCTTCTCCGTTTTGTTGTGGTTAGATCTGGCCACGATGAAGGACTAGGGAGAATAATTTTCAGATCAGTCTTCCTCACTCTTCGGTGGCAGAAAGAAGAAGAAGAAAGACACCAGAAAGAAGAAGTTTCTCAATTCCGCCTACAGGAATGTTGGCCCTTGTTCGTTGGGCATTTGTTCTCAGGTCATTTGCCGAGTGTTTGCCTGTGCGGTCATCCATACTGCAAAGCATTTAACAGGTTAGGTTTTGAGTTGTGCTATTCACAGCGTGGGTACTATTTTGTAATCCAGAGTGCTTGTAATGTGTTGATGTACCCAGCTGTCATATAATATAATTCTTCTTTCATCGCAAAAAAAAATCCTATATTAACGAGCGAATTATATTTTGTTTGTCTTTCATGTAAGTTAATTATTATTACTTTCGATCTAGATCCAACTATATTCCTTTTTTAAATTTTTTTTACTGATATCAGTGTGTTGTAATATAAACTTATACTAGCTTGTTGCACGGTTACTTGGATGATTTGCGGCTCAGAAATTTATTCAACGATCGTCATATATTCTGATACATTGTATCGGTGTGCCTTAGAATCAGACTTCATACTATTGTTTGGACTTTCGTTGTTCTAAGTAGAATAAGCATGGGCCATGAGTCTAGGTCAGATATAGGTCATGTTTATCCGGCTTATAATCCGTACTTTTCAGTTTGTTTTTTTAGCCGGAATAGTATTTTTCTCTCACAACAAATTAGCCCAACAGTGTTTTTCAGCTGGCTTATCAGCACAGCCGAACGGGGCCATAGACAGATATAAAAATCGATTCACTCTTAATACTGAGATAGAGATATAGATTTAGATTTTATCCCTAACCCATCCATATCTCATGCTCTAAATTCTATTCTAAGGGTATGTTTTGCACGGTTCTAGCTCCAAGTTAAATATATAGTTTGTAAAATAAAATTAAAACTCTTTAAATATTTATATTTGATCTCAAATATGAACAAAATTGTTTGTTTTAGATACCCTCTCCATATTCAAAAGTTTTTAGAGTCGGAGTTCTACCAAGAAGGCATAATGCCTACCTATAACCACCTCAATGGTGCAAGTGAGGTCCATTGGCAGCCTCTTTCTTCCACAACCTTATCTCATGATGTTAGCTTTAGTTATTATTTACTCTCCCCTCTAGCGCTTCATTGGCCACCCTGCTACACCACCATCAAACGCTATCCTCACATGGATGCCATTATCGTACAATCACTACAACACATTTGGTGTTATGTGATTTTCAGAAATTGTCCTGAATGTTTTTTCATCACAGACGCTTCCATGACAAAAACTCTGTCGTCATAGGTGTGTCAGTAAACCCCTTCTGTGACAAACTAGAGAGAAATGTCACATAGTTAAAATGAGCCTATTTTGTCACAAACATTGACAATGCTTCAAAATGGCATAACTCGTTGCACATGTCTTTGACCCATGGATGATGACATGTCCAGTGACGTTTGCAGATGAGGTCCATTTGCATGCTGGGCCTAGGTTGGTTACTTAAACCTGGCAATGTGGGCTTAGCCCAATTTTTAGGCCCAATTTTCTAGCTCCACTAATCCTATTTTAGTACCCAATTCAGCAATCTGACCTCATTTAGGAGGCCCAATGATAATGATAGTGACACCAATTTTTTTTCTAAGATATTATTTCGAGCCAAAAGATTTATTGTTCAAGAGATACACAATGCAGGCCAAAGAAGCCAATGCTTCATCGTGTTATGCAACTGATTGTGTAATGATGCATAAAAAGGAGAGGGAGCCAACCCCCCTACAACATGGCTCTCTGTGGCTAAGGATGCACACAAAGGAGAGGGAGCCAATCAGCCAACCCTCCTACAACATGGCTCTCTGCTCTCTATGACTAAGGACCCAATGGTCACTAGATGAGAGGAGACGGTGGGGCGCCAGGACTATAACTAGCCTAATCTTCCCATGGCCCCTAATGGAGGAAGATGTATCCTCCATGCAGGGGCGGACCCAACATATTAGGAGTGGAGGCATAGTTCGCCACTCAAGTTATTTGTTTTCAAGGAAATTAGGACCTTTAATTTGCTCCATAGCTAGAGATTTAGTGAGAAAGGTGTTGCCACTCATTTTTTTGGTTGGGTCCGCACCCCTGCCTCCATGATGCCCCCAAAACTCACCAAAGTGTTAAATGGTGCGGAGGAGTAGTGGAGGTGGCGGTCCATGGTGGATTGCGGCGAGGTTGGACACAAAATGGATCATGTTACGGGCCTCTATGTGCGATGAGTTGCAAAACTAAGAAATGAAGTTTGTATATAGGGGTCAAGTATGGTGCGGAGGAGTAGTAGCTACTTGCTGCAGAACAATAAATTATTATTAATGGCATTCGTACACATTGACAAGTACACGGTGTACGTCCAAAGACTCCAATTACACATGTTGGCAGTACGTTCATAGACGGATGGCTGCAGCCGCGTATGGAACGCTCAAGGTGAAGTTGAAGCATGCATACCACCGCCACAGATAAGAAGAGGCCAGACATTCATGCAACACAGGACGGGAAGCTCTCACAGGTCGCAGCAGGTAGCAGTAGAGGCCACCCTACTACGCCACCAAATATTTATTTTGATCTAAAATATGAATAAAATGGTTTGTTTTAGATACTCCCTCCATATTCAAAAGTTTTTAGAGTCAGAGTTCTACCAACAAGGCATAAGCATCATCTTAAACCCTAACTCTTTTGTTCAACAACATTGTTTGCCCAATGTATACCTATAACCACCTCAATGGTGCAAGTGAAGTCCATTGGCAGCCTCTTTCCTCCACAGCCTTATTTCATGATGTTAGCTTTAGTTGTTATTTACTCTCCCCTCTAGCGCTTCATTGGCCACCCTTCTACGCCACCATGAAGCACTAATCCTTACATGGCATACAATCACTACAACAAATTTGGTGTTATGTGATGTTCAGAATTGTCCTGAATTGTTTTCATCGCTGACGCTTCCATGACAAAAACTCTGTCATCACGGCCCCTTCTATGACAAACTGGAGAGAAATGTCACATATTTAAAGACGGGCCTACTTTGTCATATATCCGTTGCCATATCTTTGACACGTGGATGGTGACATGTCAGGTGACGTTGCAGATGAGGTCCATTTGCATGCTAGGCCTAAGTTGGTTACTAAACCCAGCAATGTGGGCTTAGCTCAGTTTTTAGGCCCAATTTTCTAGCTCCACTAATCCTGTTTAAGTACCCAAATTTAGTTCAACCTGACCCCATTTAGGAGTCCCAATGATAATGATAGTGACATCATTTTTTTCTAAGATATTATTTCAAGCCAAAAAAATTCATTGTTCAAGAGATACACAATGCAGAGCAAAGGAGCCAATGCTTGGTTGTGTTATGCAAGTGATTGTGTAATGATGCACACAAAGGAGAGGGAGCCAACCCCCCTGCAACAAGGATGCACACAAAGGAGAGGAGCCAACCCCCCTACAACATGGCTAAGGACGGGGGCGTACGTCCAAAGACTCCAATTACACACGTTGGTAGTACGCTCGTAGACGGACAGCTGCAGCCGCGTATGGAAAGCTGAAGCTGAAGCATGCATACCACCACAGATAAGAAGAGCTGAGGCTTCACCCCTGAGAAGTTCCAAGAGGATAACAACAGGAAGATGCAAATCCCCGCCGCCGCCGCCGCCTGAGGCGCGGCGCCCCCTCCCCCGCGCCGGTGCCCACCTGGGCCCGCCACCAAGCCTCTCCTCCCCCGCCGATGCCCACCACAACCAGCTCCTCGCCGCGGATGCCGAAGACGCTGCATCCACCGCCGCTGCCGCCGCCCCCTCCTCCTGACACGCGCCCGCATCCTCCACCCGCCGCCGCTCCCATCGCTTCACCTCCCACCTCTGAGCTACGAGTTTACTCGCGTCGGAGGTCGAGGGGAGCCATGGCCCTCCCCGAGCTCCCCCACTCCTCCAGCCCCGGTGCCGCCCCTCACACCTCTCAGATCGCGAGCCTAGGTGCAAATCCCGTCAAACTAAGCACCGATCCGTGCTCCCCGCTGCCGGATCTACTTCCCATGGCAGTTTTGAGGTCGATCCACACCACCACGAGCTAACGACTGAAGAAGAAGAAGAAGAGGTGGAGCTCGTCGACTGGGATGACGACGCCGCCGCCTTCGAAGCTGCCTCTCCCACCGCCTCTGACTCCCCAGGCGAAGCGACACTGGCTGGGCTGGGAGCTGGGTGCATTGCGCCCCCCTCCGAGGCATCTCCGACATCTCCGGCTCCAACTTCCGGTGGATCCTCCACTGCGACCCCTGCCGAGACCTCGACTGCCCCATCACATGCTCCGGTGCTTGTCCATGGGCATGCCGAGGCGTCGGCCCGCCTCAAATCCATCGTGGTACGGCCTGCTGCGCCCCCTCCAGCTGGGAAGCAGGGGTTGCAGGGGGTGGAGCAGGAGATGGGTGTGCCATCGGGCGTAAAGACGATGCAGAGTTCACCTGCTTCGCCAGAATGGCGAAGCGCGAAGACTGGACGCCGTCGACGGCGAGATGCCTCTCCGCGTTGGGACGCCACCACCCCAATGCCGAAGCCCAGGCACGTGCTGGATGCAGGTCGTGAGGCCTTCCTTAAGCAATTCGCCGGTCGCTGCTTCAGGTGCCTCGCCTTCGACCACCTAGTTGCAAACTGCCGGGATCCCGTGCGATGCTTTGCGTGCAAGGGTGTTGGGCACTTATCCCGCTCCTGTCCTGCCGGCCGGCCGTGCGCGATCTCTTCCAAACTACGCGCGAGGCTAACGTTCCCTCCAGAGAGCATCCACAGCCGCATTTCATTCCCTCCACTGCATCGCGACTGCTCCGCCGACATCACTGCCAAGCATGCAATGGAGTATGCCCCTCGACGTGCCCATCTGGGGCCAAGTCGGGTGGACTTCCTTAAGCGACTCGCTGGTCGCTGCTTCAGGTGCCTCGCCTTCGACCATCAGGTTGCAGACTGTCGCGATCTCGTGTGCTGCTTCAAGTGCATGGGTGTCGGGCACTTCTCCCGCTCCTGCCCTGCACGTTGGCCGCGTGCCATCTCCTTCAAGCCTCGCGCCCATCGCGACTGTTCTGCCGACATCACCGCCAAGCCTGCAATGGATTGCCGCCGGGCGCTTCTTGATGGCCATGAGGACCAGGCCATGGAACGCGGCCGCGCCCAATGCCGCTCGCCTGTGAGGCGCGCCCGTGGGAGGGACTACATCCCCCATGCCTCAGAGGACTGGGAGCGCCGCCGTTCACACTCCCCAGTCCACAGGGAAAGGGCCTCGGAGCGCTGGCGCTCGCGCTCCCGGGCTGCCCAAGCCTGGGAAAGATGTCCGCGCTTCGCTCCGTCGGTAAGTCGTGACCCACTGCTTGACTACTTCAGGGACTCGGATGGCGGCAGGACGACCCTGTCTCAGGAGGACGACCCCATGGTCTACGAGCATGGCTGCACCAGGCTGTCCGGCGCTTCGCTGTGCTATTCCCTGGACGATAATGTTGGCAACGGGCCAGGCTCTCCAGAGTCTAGACCCATCAACAAGCTCTCCTCGGTCGAACCCCTACTGCCCGAGGAGGTGGTCTCCGAGCCAGCGCCTCAGCTATCCAACATTGACGCAGACACCGGGGATGTCTCGGATGTTGTCCGGGACGCCATAGACCAGCACACTTCTGATGAGGAGAATGCAGAGGGGCCTGATGATGGTGCTGCCTTCTGTGCGAGGATGTTCAAACCCGCCCCGGCTCCGATCCTACAGAGGCCAGACTCGCCTCCCCTGCCCCCTTCGACCAGCAGCAGAGGCCGCACCAGAGGACGCAAGCAGGTGATGGTCGCCACGCGCTCCAGCACGCGCCTTGCTGCCCGTCCATCTACGGTGCCAGTGGCCCAACGCGCTCAGAAGAAGCTCATGCGTGAGCTGGAGCTCATCAACACCCCTTCCAAGGCACCAGATGATGCTATCACAGACTACATTGACAAGTTTGGGCAGAAACTCCCAGTACAAGCGATCATGGCCATCAGGGCAGCTACCCGGCTGGATAACAAGGAGCTCTCCAAGGTGCTGGCAGCAATGGCGGCAGAATCAGGAGCAGTGGAGATGGAGGTCTCTTGATGTGCAAGCAGCTGATCCCAGAAGAAGACGCAGATTCCAATGTATCTTAGTTGGTCAGCATCAGCCGGTCTTCTACAGGTCGAGAGGTTAGTGTTGAGCTGGTGTGTTCCCAGAGTGTTCAGAGATGAATGCTCCTTGTGGACTAGTGCTGGACGACGGGTCTTGAGACCCCTAGCAGTTGCAAATAATTTAGTGAGTAATTAGCTTTTGTACTCCTAACCCCCGGTAGTGGTGTGCTACAGGGGGTGCGCTCCTCGCACATTATGTTGTGAACTTTGTTCCTCTTATTAATACAACGCCGGGTAACCGGATCTTTCCAAAAAAAAAAAAAGATAAGAAGAGCTGAAGAGGCCAGGCATTCAGGCAACACAGGACGGGAAGCTCTCGCAGGTCGCAGAAGCAGAGGCCCAGCTCGACATCACACCAGCGGCGGCGGGGGCGCGAGCATCGTCCCGGGCCTGTTCCACAGCGGCGACAGTGACGACGACCACGGCGACCTGTCACCCAAAGACCGCCTGTTCCAGATTTCCCTCTGGCCACGGGAGGCCCCGCCGCTGCCGGCCGCTGCGACGGCACCGCCCGCGGCGCATGGCTCGTCGTCCCTCGCATCCCCATCCGCAGCAGCTACATTTCAGACACGATACATTAGTTGACGCCGTCGCCTAGAGAAATCCAAAACGAAACTTGATTAGTCGCCGGAAATCGGAATATACCGAGAGGACGCGAGGAGCAGACTGCTCTGGCGGTGCAAGACCACACGAGGAGTACTTGCCGATCGGTTTCGGATCGATGCGAGAGGGTGTCGACCACCGAACTGCCGAAGCCGATCGATCTGGAGCTAAGCAGGCTGGCTAGTAGGTGATGGCAGTGTGTGTGTGTGTATATATATATATATATATATATATATATATATATATATATATATATATATATATATATATATATATATATATATATATATATACATATATACATATATATATATATACATATATACATATATACATATATACACATATATATATATACATATATATATATATACATATATATATATATACATATACATATATATATACATATATACATATATATATATACATATATATATATATATAATTTTGTATAATAATACCACTGTTGTTGATATATGGGGCTGGTGAAACGTATTAGACAATAATTGCAGCTCGTGCGCGGGTTTTTAATTGAGATTAGCTAATGATATTAGATTCATCAGTTGACCCCTGAACTGCAGGCCGCGAACGCGGGTCAAATATAGTACAAAACAACGCTTGCACTTTGCCATTTTCACTAAACTTCATGAAAATTGCCAAAATACCTGTTTGGAACAAACTTCATGAAAATTGCCAAAATACCTGTTTGGAACAAAGCAAGCAACGCCTGTTTGGCAGAACTTTGATTTCTCGAAAATATGTACACCAACTCTGATTCTAGTTTACATTACAGGAGAATAAGTGGAAGTTTCTGATTCTGACTCTTCTGAATCCCAAAACTGTTGCTGCTAGGGATTCCTCTGGTTTTCATTTCATAGGATTCTCAATTCTCATATTCTTTTTTGAGAGGAGCGGCTTGAATTATTCCTACCAAACGCACCCTTAGAAGTTAGAACGTCAGGGGATTTTAAGAGAATACCTTGCATGTAGTCGAATGAAGCCCCAGATGATTACTGTCAGTTATTTACACTGTAGTGTGATAATGGTGACTAATCATTTCTGGATTCGAGAAATCTGAAAGTCATTTGCCCGCCACTGGCTATAACACCTGGAATATAATTGAAACCCTTGCAGGAGCAGGAATGGTCACCCGCCATACTCCTATATAGCGACAAAATTCATGGAAAGCTACCGATCATCCGTTGGCTGTTCATAACGTACGCAAACACGTGATCGTTTTTATAAGCTTCCTCGGAATCGCAAGTGATCGATAATATCATAATAGTCTATTATATGGTGGACTTCGCTGCAGACGATGGTCATGCATTGCTAACGTCGGTTTGTTGTTTAGGACCTAGATATGCTGATTTGTTGTAAGAGAAAAACACTGTTAGTTCACTGAAAAGTAATGTGGAAGTAGTTCAAGCGAACAGGGAATCATCAAAAAGGAAGCTTGATATCCTTTATAAGTCACTGGATCATGCACTAAGGACATCAGCTAAAGACCAGAGGGCTCATGTCACCTTAAGGCCTTGTTTGGATGCATGCGTATCAACTTCAATCCACATGTGTTGGAGTGGATTAGTATAGAACTTAGTTTAATTTCACTTTAATCCACTTCAACACATATAAATTGAGATGAATAAGGGTTAGTTTGGCAGAGCTTCATTTCATCTCTAAAAGGGCTTAGATTTTGGCTTCTCTCATGGAGCAGCTTCTCTAGCGAATTTGAAGCCTTTCGAAAAAAAAACGTTTGGCAAAAACGGTTCCAATGGCATGCTAAATCTGTATGTAGGAACCGAGAGAAACCACGTTTACACCACTCCTCCCGTTAGTTCACTTTGATATTGGAGATTAGAAGTGCATTTTTTATGTTATTTCACTTTGGTTATCGATGAACTTAGTAGTAAAATTGTATTTGAATTTAATAATATGCACTTTAATTAAGTTGAATTGAATAAATGTCCGAATAGAAATCCGAGTCCAAGACATCCTTTTGTATCTGTATTCGAATTCGAAGTAAAATATGGTAAAAGATGATATTCAAGTATGATTCCACGGGTTTGCTAGCGCCCGGACGTCCAAATGGACAGGGCATCCAGACACCCGCGCCTGCAGTACTTTTTCCACGCTGTTTTGCACGCCCACACGGGGCCTAGGGCGTCCCGAACATCACCAGCATTGAGAAGATAGGGAGGGAGCAACATATGCCTAGCCAGTGCCGAGAAGAGGAGGAGACACCGAGGCAAGGCAGCAGAAGGCGATGAGAGAGATGCAACACCTGATGTACTTTTGAAACATTCGGATGCAACACTTGCAATATACATCTCAAGGAAGATGAAACACTTGAAACATGCATCTGAAAATACTTGCAAAAACACCTGAAAACACTTAAAACTATTGCAAAAACATATGCAACATCCAGACAAAACACTTGCAACATATGTGTGAAACATATGCAACATCCAAATAAACACACTTGCTACATATGTTTGGAAAACAGATAAAACATTGGGAACAGAAGCTTGCAACATACGTGTACAACCGTTGCATATGCAATATCTCGATCTACTTTTGCAGCATCCATATAAAACACTTACAACATACATGTGAAACATCTGAAACACATGAAACATAGGCTTGCAATATGCGTTCTTCACCATTCTTCCGTACGAGGCAGCGTAGAGCGGGGGAACGGCCGGTTCTGGCCAGCCGGCGACCGAGGATGGTGGACGACGGCCGATGAGAGGTTGCGTCGGCCAAGCCAGCAGTGGACCGGGTGCTAGAGCTGCCAAGGATGGAGGACGATGGCCATAAAGTGCTAGCGGAAGGCCAGGAAGACAAGCGCGTGAGCAGGAGGACAACGACGACCACGGGGGAGATGGGAGGTCGCGCCGGCCGAGGTGGAGGAGAGCTGCCGCTGCCGGCAGACCTCCCGATCCGGTCGATGGGAGGTCGTGCCGGCCAGGTCAATGGCGGAGCGGGCGCCGGAGCTGCCAGGATGTTGGACGACGGCCACGAAGCGCGAGCAGAGGCGAAAAAGACGAGCGCGGTGGAGTTGGGCGAGGTGGATAAGGCCATGAGAGTGAATAGGCATCTAGGTTTTTTTAATAGAGAAGCCATTTAAACGGACGGACGCCCTAACTGAAGCATTGCCGATGATTCTATGCTAATTTTCCATCCCTAGACCCTAGGGAACGAGCAGGAGGAATGGACTGCAAGCTTGAATGCCTGTCAAGCTATATTCTAACAACTATAATCTTCAATGAAGAATAAATCACAAGCCTCTTTGGCCATCAGACACTGTTCAGCACCGGAGCTGGCGTCATTCGTGTACTGTTCATTACTGTAGATGACTTCTTTTTTGCTCCGCTGATTTTTTTCGCACACACAAAAGGCCGGCGCAGCGGAGCGCGCCTCCATGTGCTAGTATTCTATACACATCGATGGATTGATGGTCCGTCGATGAGGGTGGAAGCGGAAACGCAGATCCAAGCTGATCTGGATCTTCGGAGCTAAGCTGGATTTTAGGTAAGTGGAGCACTATGCAACTAATCCTGCTGGCCTGGTGCCGTGGTGCGATGTATCGTATGCAATAATGGTAGCTCGTGTGCAAACTTACTTCAAAACTACATTGGAGTTTAGGACTCTGGCTTATGCTGGTTACGATTTAGACTCTGTTTGATAGGATATCTTTTCAAACGGCTTCACCTGTAAATCTAGAGAAACTTAGGTGATTTTGTCCTTATAGAAGCAAGAGACATCAAAGTTATAAAGTCTGTTGAGAAGCACTGTCGAAGAGAGACTCAGGTCCTATTTGCCAGAACTTCCAGAGCTGATTCTTTGCTAAATCTGGTTGGAGCTCTGTCAAATAGTTTTTCAAAATGATAAGAAGCTGAGAGCTGAAAAAGTAGCTTCTCCTAATTCTATGAAGTGATTCTCTATCGTGATTTTGAGAGTTTATTCTAAAGAATCAAATAGAATCACTTTTAGCCATAAAATCACTTATCTCAGAAAATCAGCTTCCATAGAAAATTAAAATAAAATAAAGCTCTATCAAACAGACCCTTAGGCTCCTCTGGTAAAGCTTCACTCGGCTTCAATGAAGTAAAAAAAATATGACTTCAGCTGCTTCTAATTTTTAATAAAGAGAGAAAAGAAGACTATTCATAAATAGTCATGCTATTTTGACGCAAACGGTACACCGTTCAGTGAAACGTAGTAGATAGATAGATATGCAGCTACAGCTGGAATCCTAAGGCCTCGTTCGGTTCCTTGTTGGGAACCATTCCCTGAAAAACATTCTCAGCCAGAATGGTTAGCTAATTTGTATAGGTTCAATCAAGTCGGAATGGTTTCTAGGCTCGTTCCAGGCTAACCCAACGAGCTCTAAAGCGGCGACAGATCCATGGAAAACTACGTGGCTTCCATCGGCGGTTGACGACAGGTAGTCCATGGAAACAAAAAATACGGTGCAGGGTACGTACTTTTCCATGGTCATAAATTATTTAGGTCATGGAAAACCACTGTTTATTGAAGACGAGGGTGGACTTTGCTACGCCATGATCATGAATTATTTAGGTCGGCTGGTGACCCAGAATAAAATTTTGTTGATAATAAACAGGTATAAAGATGTACTAATTCGAGCTGTGCTAGCTGTCCCCTGCTAGCAAACCATGAGCAACGGCAGTCAGGCATGAGAACAAGTGCCTACTCCTATCAGCATTGCGCGGCAGGTGCTGCACGTAGCACAACGACGAATAACTGACTGAGGAGAGGGAAGCAACTGGTGCAAAGCTGGCGGCGAATGAATGTGTGAAGGTCGCTAAAATATGGTTTTGAACCGGTTCAACTGCCTGTTCGTTTCGCTGGTTTATTGTGGCTGAAAGTACTATTCGCTGGTTTATTGTGAGAGAAAAACACTGCTGGATGACTGCTGATTCCGCTGAATAGCTCAAACGAACCGGGTGCAAAACTCTAGTGTTAGGATTGCAAATCATAGAATCATAACTAATAGGTTCGTGTCATAGAACTATATATATTAACTAAGACTATAAAATTGTACCATATAATGGCAATGTTAACAATTATGGGCCTGTTTGACATAGCTCCACCAACAGATTTATGAGCTGCTGTGAGCTGATTTTTGCCAAACATTTTTTTCTTCAAAATAGCTTTATGGATGAAACTGTTTTTTTCTCCTCACACAGGGATGAGTTGAGATGAAGCTGAAAAAAAAAGTAGCTTATCCTAGCTTTATCTCACACATGTGGATCCCAGTATTCGCAAGGACTGTCTGTGCGACTGTGCCCCTCTCGGGGAAAACCGCGTGGGTGTGAGGACCTGCCGGGGAAGAGCACGCGTGGCTGCCGGGAGGGCTCACACCGCTGCCAGGAGAGCACGCGTGGCCACCGGGAAAGCACGCGCAGCAACAGGGCGGTGGCTCGCGCCCGCCATGGTGCGGATATAGGGGAGAGCACGCGCAACCGCTGGGAAAGCACGAGCTAGGATGCGCAAGCGCAGTTGCCGGGACCACGCACACGGCCGCCAGTCGGGCACGAGCAGTGCGCCCACCGTGATGCGCAGCGCGACCATCGTGGGGGACTTCGCCGTCAAGGGCACGGGGCCGGGACTCCGCCACCGGGACTGGGGAATTGGGCTGGGGGCTGTGGCCGTCGGGACGGGTTGCAGTCTTCTAGGGGCTGCGGCCACCCGGGGCTCGGTCAGCCGGCTTTTTTGCGTGGCCTTGGGAAGAAGATGGCAAAAAGGGCAAGAAAAGAGAAAGTGCAAGGCTATTTTGGTAATGTATTTTTTTTCTATCTTGACAAGCTGCTTTGCCAAACAGGATCATAAAAGCAGCTTAGCTTCATCGGTAAGGACCTGTTTGGAACGAAGGAATGAAAAACACAGGAATCACGAGAACCATAGGAAAAGGAAAGTAAAAGAGAGTGCCGTTTGGAACGTAGAAATACATGACATAAGAACCATAAATCATGGCAACAATAAAAACACATATTTTATTTGATTTGTGGCAGAAGCAGGCCATCCTAACACCTGCCATGCTGTAGGATGTGGCACCGTCTCTCTCTGCTTGCCTCGTACTTCCGCGAAACCTTCTGCTCTGAGTGGATTTTTAAATTCCTCCGTTTTGTGGATGAAAGCAAACCTTTCCTCTGGAATGGAAAGGTGCGTTCCTACGTTCCAAACGCGTCAGCAGTCTCCCTTTCCTTTGGAACACCGTTCCTCCATAATTCCTCAAAAAAAAAAAACTGTGTTCCAAACGGGGGCCTAAAGCTGCTTATTGAGCTGAGAACTAAATAGTGAGGCTGAACTGTGTTAAACGGGGCCTATATATGTTTCAGAACAGTTCTTTTTTCACCAGATCGAAGAGTACGTTCAATGTAATATCTTTGTACAGAATGTCCGAACTCGATCCGAAGCACACACAAGTAAATGCTGACTGTGGCAGATTGATTCAAGGGGGTAACTGCTAGTATAGCAGTTTACGCAGCCGAAGATACACAAACGTTCCGCAAAATCACACTAGTCGCCGGTACGCGCATGCCCAATGCGAGGTGGACACACATCCAGCCAGGGCCAGGCCAATTCGACATCACACTCTCGTCGTCGGCGACGGGGGTGGCCTAGGCTTCGCCGTGGCCTAGTGGCCTTCATCCTGTTCGACACCGGCGCTGGCGGCAGCTTATCGGCTTCGCCCCCAAGGACCGCCTGTTCCACATCTTCGCGCCGCGGTAGCCGTAGGCCCTGTCGTCATCGTTGGCCGCTGTCACAACGCCGCCGGCGGCGGCCCAAACACTCCTCCCATCCTCATCTTGAGAGGAGCGGACAGGGGCGGCGAAAGAACCCACGAAGACGACGACCATGAACAGCCAAGCTAAGATTCTGCGACTCATGGCGGTTGCTAGGGCTAGCACAGGAATGCTTTTGGGAGTTTAGAATGAAGCACACTCGATTTTAGGATGGATGCGAGGGTGACCAAGGCTTCTCGAACTGCTGGTCGCCAATCTGCTAAGCAGCTGGCTATTAGTCAGCTGTATTATGTATTATTATACTGCGGCATGCACCTACTGGCTGCTGAGGTTGCTGATGCAACGAATGAGTGGTACTGGTACAATGCTTGTAGCTTGTGTGCAGGGTTTTTATTGACTCCAATTTATGATGTTACATTATTGGTTAAGTCTTTTTTTTAGGAAGTTGACCTCACAACTCACATCAAACGGGCCGATAGACTTTGGTGGCGCACTATTTGAAACGTGAATTGCCCTGTGGGTTACAAGTCTTTCTGTGTGTTTTTTTTTTCAGTATGCACACAAGGAAATTAGTCATTTTGACGTGTCGGTCTCAAAAATCTCAATACAAAACATAGAAAAACCCACAGGAAAATTACACAATTTTTCTGTGCGTCATGATACACACGGAGTAATTGTAATTACCCTGTTGGTGGTGTAGAAACAGACGGGAAAAAATAATAACTATCTTGTCGGTTCATGTGTTGCGCACAGAAAAAACTATGCACATGCACAGGGAAATCTAATCGTGGGCAAGGATGGGTTGGTGCCGCTGGTTTTGGCGTTGGCGCCTTCTGCTAGTGTGTCATTTATGTGAACATGTTGCTTTTGGCAAAGTATATGACTATTTTGTTGATGTAAAATATTTGGATATCTTATTTGCTTGTATGCTATTGCTATATGAAACATGGTTTTGGGTGACCTGAAACTATCATTTGTATGCTAATATTATGATGTGTTTATAAATTAAGCTGCTAATTGAATGAACCAAATTGAACATGAACTTTACTACATCACATGATTACATGTGTAGTGGTGTTGTTTTATATATCATAGAGTGCTTAAAATTGAATTATTAATAGTGATATGACATCATGTTTCAGTTAAAATGTATATAAAGCTTATTTAATAAAGTTTACTATCATGGGGTATTAACATAAATTGAAGTGAATTGTCAATGCTATTGATACATATTTGTTAAGTAACTATTTTTTTCATGTTGTATAAACTATTAAAATAAATATTTATCCTAATATATACTACATGATGAAACATAGAATTATGCTTATGTTTAACGACATAGCTGTAGAAGTGTGTAGCTTAGAAATATATATACCGTACTTTAATTTACAGATATTGAATTGTTTTTGTAATAACATTTATTAGTATTTACACGTAGATTTGAGAGATATTGTTGGTTTATTTTCTATAACAGTTGAGGTAGATAGAAATATAAAAGTGATACTTTATATTATCTTTCGTAATGACATATATGCATAGGTTGAATGCAAATTTATAGGTTACTTTGCATTATCTTTCATAATAGGTAATTTATAATTCATTAGGAGATACTTTAAAGTATCTTTTATAACGGCGGATGTACCTATGAGATTTCATTGTAGAACAAGGACTATTGTCATGATCGACGAAGCAAGCTTTACATAGAGATGTGTATACGGAATGTCCGAAGTATAGTTTCTTCGTTAAGAAAAGAATGCAATTTTAACATAGTATTAAGATAAAATATGTTAAATTTGACTAATATAAAAGTATCAATATTTATACTATCAAATAAGTATTATTAAATTTGTTTTGAGATATATTTTCATAGTATACTTATTTAGTGTCATAAATGTTAATATTTTTATCTATATAGTATTTCATTAAATTTTAGATG
Organism: Saccharum hybrid cultivar R570; assembly: GCA_038087645.1. Classification (NCBI taxonomy): domain Eukaryota; kingdom Viridiplantae; phylum Streptophyta; class Magnoliopsida; order Poales; family Poaceae; genus Saccharum; species Saccharum hybrid cultivar. Next base: position 12,549,863 of record JAQSUU010000259.1, read on the forward strand.
CTTAAAAAAATACATCTAGAATTGTATTCTTTTTAGAAGAGAGGTACTCCCTCCATTCCAAATTATAAGTCATTCCAAGAATTTTGGAAAGTCAAAGCATTTCAAATTTGACCAAAATTATATAGAGAATTATAAAGATTTGTGGCATCAAATTGGTATACTATGAAAATATAATTAATGAAAAATCTAATGATACTTAGTTGGCATTATAAATATTACTATCTTATCATATAAATTTGATCAAACTTGAAATGCTTTGACTCTCCAAGATTCTTAGAATGACTTATAATTTAGGAACGAGGGAGTAATATACAGGCAAGTGCCGATTGTGGCAGATTAATTCAAGGGTAAATGCTAGTAGCACTTTACGTAGCGGAAGAAACACAAACACACACTACTCGCTGGTACGCGCATGCCCAAGGAATTGGACACACATAATGAGAAGCAGCAGGCCAAGTCGATGTAAACGTGAGAGTGGTTGATTGTATTCAAGTGTGGTATAGGAGTACAGATATAGGCGAGAGGGTGACATGCAGCCAACCGCTCATGCGTCTTTACATCCACAGATACAAGGCCTAAATATAGCCTAACTATATTAGTCTAACACTCCCCCGCAGTCTAATCGGGAGCATCGCTAATGGTCAGACTGGACCAGAACTCCTAGAACAGCAAGGTAGGAAGACCCTTGGTGAAGACGTCAGCGTACTGTGATGTCATGGGAACATGAAGAACCCGAGCATGGCCGAGGGCAACTTTCTCTCGAACAAAGTAGAGATCGATCTCTACATGTTTTGTTCGCTGACACTGCACTGGATTGCTAGAGAGATAAACTGCACTGACGTTATCACAATAAACCACGGTGGCTCCACGAGGTTGTCAACGAAACGTGGTCGGTAGTCTACCTAGGGGTATGTCCAAGGTAGTAGATTATCGGCAGACAGGTGCGCAAGCTACGAACTAGATGGTGACGCAAGACAAACATAAGGATTTATCCAGGTTCGGCCGCCGTGAGGGCGTAATACATACGTCCTGCGTCAGATTGTATTGCTCTGTATAATGAGATGTGTTTTGAGGGGGTCTTCTGCCCGCCTTATATAGTCCGGGGGGCAGGGTTACAAATCTGGAAACTTCCTGCCTGGTTACAATTGCCATAGCTGGCCGGATAAGGATTCCTATTCTAACCGACTAGGATCTTGCTTGATCTCCAAGTTTGCTTTCCTTCCTTGCGTGGGACGCCGAGCAGATCGACTGGGCCACGCGTCGTCTTTTGGTGGGCCGGGCCCTCTAGTCTGGACCAGCCTAAATCTAGCCATAGGGGTATAGGGGTTAATACCCCCACAGCTAGTCCCCGAGCACTATGCATTGTGATGCGACACGTCATCTTGACCTTCTCCAAACAGTGAGGCTTGAGTTCTTGACGTCTCCGACCAGTCAAAATGCCATCCGAGCAATTGTTGCAGGCGTCCGACCAGCATGAAATACAGCCGACCACCGTTGTCGCCGGAGAAGTATGTTGTCCGAAGAATGTATAGTGCTCTTGAGAAAAAGAAAAAGATTTCATTCCTGGTAAAGTGTGCCCACTTGTATTTCTGAAAAGAAATATAAGCAGGAAAACAAAGCGTAGGAGTCAAAATAAGCATATTCACCGCAAGGTGAAGTGTGTCCACTTAGTCCCCGAGCCTGGTAACAGGTGACTTAGGCACGTGGTGCCAGGGTCTAAAATGAACCTTCTTAGAAACTTGATACTGAGATGCACCGACAAGTGCATCGTACCGATGTAGTCTCCGAGCTTGCTGGAAGACGAAGTATGAGCCTTATAGCAAGGTCTAAAAAGCGCTGATCTCTTAACTGTATGCGAGTTAAATTTTACATGTAGCCGAGGAAATCAGGCCTCAAGCCGTGGTCGGGGAGTGATCGAAATAGTCCCCGAGCACAGCGTGAGTCGTGGTCGACGAGTCCCCGAGCAAAGTCAGAGAGTGATCGACGAGTCCCCGAGTGTGATCGGGGAGTTGATCGTGCTCGATGATCTGAAATAGACTGTAGGCGCCAGACCAGTCCCCGAGCGTCGTGTATCTCCAACACCTTTTTCTCTATCATATTATGTCTCTCTTTCTCTCTCTTTTTTTGTTTGTTTTTTTTCAAAAATCTTCCTGTTGTGACGTGGCAGTCATGCTTTTATCTTGTCAATCACACTGTGGGCTGGCGTCTATCAAGGCGCGTCAGCGTGGGCCCTCCCGCGTTGTAACCGAGGGAGCGCATTTACTGGCGCGGGTGCCGGTAAAAAGTGAAAATTGCATAGCGCGTGCCACGTTTCACACGCATGATCCTCGAAAATCTCGGGGAGGTGGAACGGTGCGGTTAATGGGATAAATAGCCGCTGTGAGGCCATTCCCCATTTACGCCCAATAGTCGCCTTTGCAAACCAATCACCTTCCTCCACCAGCCCGCATTCTACATACCAACTCCGCGGCCGCCATTAGCACCTTGCCGCCGTTAGAAGCGACGCACTCTCTGTCCACCAGCTGAGCCAAAGCAAAGAGGCGAGAGAGGTAGAGGATGGCGAAGACGGAGGCACTGAAAAGGGCCGAGGTGATGAGGAAGGAGTGGTGGAAGTTGAAGTCCACCGAATCGTCCATCAACGATCTCGTCGGTCTAGGGGTGCTCCATGACAAGGAGCTCAGAGGCTGGAGAGTGTCAGACTCGGAAAGCTTCCTCGATCCCTAATTCGGTGAGATCGTTGTATTTGAGGATTTCTTCAAGAGGGGATTTGGGGTTCCTATTCATCCTTTCCTCCAAGGTCTTTGCCTTTACTATGAGATTGGGATTTACAATCTGCATCCTAACTCAATCCTTCTCGTCTCCACCTTCATTCATCTCTGCGAAGCTTTTGGTGGATTTCTGCCACATTTCAATCTTTTTCGTTACCTGTTTTGTCTGCGGAAGAAGGGGTCCAAGGGGGGATCTCAGATCGTCGGTGGAGTGTACCTGACACTCCGTGATGGAATGAAGTCGGAGTACCTCAGCTGCCCCTGGAACACCTCCCTTGGTGATTGGTACAAGAAATGGTTCTACATCCGAGAAGAGCCCAACACTGCCACCCTCTGTGACGTTGGCTACATCTCAGAGAAGAGAGTCAGCTAGAACGAGAAACCGGAGTACGCCGGGCAGGTGAGGGAGCTCATGGAACTGCTCCCGTGGAACTGTCTGGACGGACCAGCCGTAGCCGGGAGCTTCATCAGTCAGTGAGTGTAGCCTTGCCAGAAGAGGGTGCACGCCGGCTATGAGTACCAGGGCTCAGCCGACCAGACCAGAATGCGTCTGAACCGGCTGCATGAGAACAAGATCAAGCGGAGGATTGCGGAGCTGTTCAGCCTGGCAGATCCATCGTACCATCCTTTGAGCGTCATCGTGCACACGTACAAGCTCATCCGACCAGCTCCGAAGGTATCTCTAGCATCTGTCTTTTGTGTCGATCGCATAGTTGATAAAAAATATCTATTGTAATCCCTGTTGTCCTTGTGGTGTTAGGTGCATGGCATTGAAAGGCACTTGCTATACGTATCCTTGGTGCTCAAGATGGACCACCCGAGGAGCGTGGAGCCCCTACCGCGGAACGTGCAGCAATGCTACGCTCACGTCGACGTCGAAGAGGGAGACGGAGCACCAAGCATCGGGACAGACACCAGGAGCAGGACGGCGGAGAAGCACCCAGTCACCCCCGAACACTCCAAGAAGAGGCCGGGGAGCTCAGAAACCATGGGGATGCCGGAGAATCCAACCAGCAAGCGTCGTCGGATGATACAAAGCTGGTTGGATGAAGACGAAGAAGAAAACCCGGCTGTTGATCTGCTCACCCCTCGTCAAAGGAAGGGCATAGAGCAGACAAGTCAGGAGGGGCCATCGAAACCAGCAGCGGCACCATCGCTGGGAATGTGAACGACGTCCACTGCAGCGGCATCACCGGTGCCGCCACCAAATGAGGGTGGCCAGAGCTCGTCTGGCCAGCAAGGTAGCCGAGGGCGACCGTGTCGGCGCGCATTCTCAGCTGCACATCGCCAAGCGAACATGTAAGTATCTGCACACTTTAGTAAGCATTAGTAGTAAGGCAGATAGTAATAGGCATCATCAACTGTGCTTTTATCAAATTGTAGCTCGGCGTCGATGGAGATCCCCGAGCAGCTTGTCGCCGGTGGGAGGCCATCATCGGCCGCCACGATAACAACTAGCGAGCAGGCAATGCCAGGACCTATCTTGATCTAGCCGACGATAATGGAGACAGCCGCCGAGCAGAGGTCATCTGAATAGGTGCCTCCCTAAGGCACCGGTCGTGGACCAAGCAGCAACAGAGGAGAGGCGAGTCCCTGAGCTCGGACAAGAAGCACCAGAGCAGTCTGCGGCCACCCCGAGCACACAGGAGGGTGTTCTACCTGACGCCGCGGCTCGGGGGAAAACTCCGATGGTGTTGTCAGAGCCCGGGAGTAGCTTAGGGTATGCTGATGCCGGGGCGAGCCAACAACAGGAGGAGGCCAAAGCTGGCCAGCAGCAAGAATAGCCCAAGACTGCCGATGCCACGGAGTCTGATGACAACGACGTCCTTGAGGAGATTCAGGGGCATCCCTAGGATGGTCGCCAACACGTGTATGTCTACCGTCAACATGGGGATCACTATGTATGTCACGAGGAAATCCCCACAACTGATGAGACAAAAAGGGTCGAGCTGGTGGCGAAGCGGCTTATAGCCGAAGTATAGGTAAGCTGCTGTCTTGTGCATTCTTAGACCAGTATTATGATGTATTTGCTTAAACGATACTGTGTTCACCTTGCAGGATATCGTGAAGATGGCGAAGTACCGCAAGCGGTGCTTTGACCAAATTGAACCAACGTTCAATGAAAATAAGGAGCTAGCAGTCGAGGTGGATCGGCTGCGTGAAAAGCTCGAGGTTGCCGAGAAGGAGAAGGCGGAGCTGGAGACATCTCGATGCAACGCCGTCATCCAGCTCAGTTAGAAAGAACATGAGAGGACGGGTAAGTTGTCTAGCCGTGTCTCCCCGAGCACTGAAAAGTGTTGTTAATACATATTCTTGTATTGACCAGCCTGTCTGTAGGCCTGGCGAATGAAGTAGCTTGTCTTCGAGAAGACAACTCGCGCATGGTTAGAGAGTGCACCCGACTGATAGCAACAAACAACTAGCTGGCACAAGACCACGTGCAGCTCCTAGAGCATTCCAGAAAGATGACGAGGAGCTAAAGATGAAGAACCTAGAGCTAAATAGTAAGTGTTGGTTGTCTTGGTCTTACTGTGTCAGTTCAGTATGTTTCCATATGATACTTCCCTAACCGGAGTGCTTCTCTGCAGAACTAAAGGTGAACGCGAAGAAGCACCACGAAGAGATTATCAAAGATCGCAACGCCTATTTAGCGAAGACTCTCGAGCTCGAGAAGGACCGGGATCTCTGGAAGGGTCGGTGCAACCAAATGGTGGGCGGTATCATGCTAGTGTTGGACCTGATCGACCTAGAGCTCCTGGCAACCGAGACTAGAGCACCGCCGCGTGGAGTAATCGACAAGTGCCAGCGTGCCTTGGGATGGCTCCATCAGTTCGTGAAGGAGGCCGGGGAATACGCGGGCGCCCATGTGCTTAGCATGGTGCGCGTGCACTACCCGCTGATCGACTTCAAACGCTTTGAGCTAGGGTATCCCAAGGAGGTTGGCCCGAAGCAAGCAGATGAACTAAGGATCGAGTTGCTTGACTTGTCGGCTTCAATAATAGGCGACATCAACTTGTGCGGGACGTCGTCACCGCCGGCGTAGGAGCCATCATCTTTGAATCAGCTACCGGGAGCTGCGGTCTCGACCAGCCAGTCCCCGGTGCCAAAATCTTCATCCGCAGAGCAACTGAAGGTTGCGGTCTCGACCAGCCAGACCCCGGTGGCACCAGCTTCCTCAGCCAAGGCGGCACTGCCACTATCGAGCAGTGAGAAGGTGAAGAGCAGCACCCAGCCCGAGCCCCGAGCACTGACCAGCCAGTAGCCTTTAGCTGTAGAAAGAAGAACAATTTTAGTTTATTATAGAATTGTGCCTCGTTAGACAAGTCTATAATAATGTACTGTTAAAACAATGTAAGCTTGTTGTGTTTTTGTATGAAAAACATTTGAAGCTTGTATATTGTGTGGAGGATAACTAAGTTAGAACGTATAAGTGTTTTGTTTTAGTTGTAGCAGTTGGGAGACACGTCATCCTATTGAATCCGTACGGCCCTAGCCGGATCTGTGGTCCAAGAGCGAGGCACGGAGCCTGTTCACATGTAAGAGCACATAGGTCAGACCAGGGAGCGCCCGCCGGCCACCCAGAGCGTAGAGAGCGGGTCCCGTGCACGTGTGGGGAGAAGTCGGAGATGGGGCTGACTCCGAGAACTTGAGAAAGAATGGTGGTCTGTCAACTGGTCTGTTATAAAACATTGATAAAAAGTAGCCTCCAGACGAACACGTTGAGTGAAACATAGATGCTTTATTGAAATAATCAAAGTACAAGAGGGGTCCATATCTTTCTCATTCAGCGCTTCAAGGGTAGAAATGCCTGAGCTTATCAATATGCCAGGAACTAGGCAACTCGGTGCCATCGAGATAAGCCAGCCTGTAGGAAGTAGGCCATGTAACTTCTATGACCTCAAATGGTCCCTCCTACGGTGACGAAAGCTTGTGCATGCCATCTTGATTCGTCTTCTACTTCAGGACCAGGTCACCGACCACGAAGAACCTCTCTTTGATATTCTTATTGTAATACTTGCATAGGACGGCGAGGTACTTGGCAGTACGCACATAGGAATCAAGCCGCCGCTCCTCAGAGCAGTTTACCTCAAGTTCTCGTGACTCATCAGACCTGTCCTTGTCAAAGTTCTCGACCCTTGGTGATCGAAAAGCGATGTCAGCAGGGAGCACCGCTTCTGCACTGTAGACCATAAAGTAGGGAGAGGCGCCCGTATTTTGACTGGGCTAGGTTCGGAGACCTTAGACCATAGCCGGTAGTTCCTTAAGCCATCTGTCGGGCGCTTTCTTGTTTTTTCTGTACAATCTTTTCTTCAACGCATCGAGGATCATGCCGTTTGCCCTTTCAACCTGTCCATTAGCTCTGGGATGCGCTACTGACACATACTTTACAACAATACTTCTTTCATCGCAGAAGTCCCAAAATATACTACCAGTGAACTGAGTCCCCAGGTCTGTGATGATGCTGTTGGAGAGGCCGAAACGGTGTATGATCTGGTCGAGGAATTCAACTACTTTTTCTAAGGATGCCTTGGTCAAGGCAATGTACTCAATCCACTTGGAGAACTTGTCGATCATCACGAACACGCATTTAAAATTTCCAGGGGCTGGCTTAAAAGGCCCAATCATATCCAGTCACCAGCACGCAAAGGACCAGGAGGCTGGTATGGTCTGGATCTCATGTGCTGGTACATGTATGCGCTTCATGAAAAATTGACACCCGTCGCAGTGGTGTACCAGTTTCTCTGCATCGGCCACGGCTGATGGCCAGTAGAATCCTGCTCGGAAAGCTTTACCGACCAGTGTTTGAGAGGCGACGTGATTGCCGCAGGCGGCGTGATTGCCACATCGGCCATGGCTCATGACTGATGATGTTACCCACCAATATACTAGATGGGACTTCAAAGATACACTTCTTAGGATTAAGCTTCCATTGGTACTCGTTAAGAGCCGTGAAAATCTGCTGGAGATTGTCGACCAAGGTATGGGTCTCCCTGGTTTTTACAACCACATCATCAACGTAGGCTTCGACAAGGTCATCCTTTATCTCATTCTAGAGACAGTTCTGGATGGCGCGCTGGTATGTGGCCCCCACGTTCTTGATCCCAAATGACATTATCATGTAGCAGTAGGCGCCAAAAGGCGTGATGAAGGATGTTTTGATCTGGTCGTCCTTGTTGAGAGCGATCTGGTGATAACCAGAGTAGCAATCGAGAAAGGATAGTAGCTCGTAGCTGGCTGTTGACTCAATGACCTCATCTATGTGAGGTAAGCCGAAGGGGTCTTTAGGGCAGTGTTTGTTGAGATCAGTATAATCGACACACATTCTCCATTCATTATTCTTTTTGTGTACAAGTACCGGGTTGGCTAACCACTCCGGGTGATACACTTCTTTAATAAATCTGGCTGCTAAAAGTCGTGTAACTTCTGCCCTAATAGCTTCTTTTTTATTGCGAGTGAACCGTCGTAGCTTCTGCTTGATGGGTTTGGCGGTCTTCAAGACATTCAAGGAGTGCTCGATCAGGTGCCGAGGTACACCGGGCATGTCCGCGGGTTTCCACGCGAACACGCTTACGTTGTCCCTCAGAAACCTAACGAGCGTGTCTTCCTATTTGGGATCTAGATTGGCCCCGATAAGGGCCATCTTGCTGGAATCACCGTCGACCAGCTGGATCTCCTTGTGGTCCTTGGACTTAATGCTCTTGCACGGGGCTTGTAGCTCTGAGATCTTCAGGTGGTCGGCAGGAGTCTTGGTGGCATCGACCAAGGTCTGCTCCATGCGGATCGAGAGGTAAGTGGCTTCAGCCACTTTGAAGCTTTCCTCTTCACAGGTATAGGCAGTGTAGACATTGCCTCTGAGAGTGAGGACACCGTGCTCGGTAGGCATCTTGAGCACCAGATATGAGTAGTGTGGCACGGCCATGAATTTGGTGAGCGCCGGTCGACCAAGGATGGTGTGGTAGGTGCCATTGAAGTCCACGACCACAAAGTTGACGTAGTCGGTGCGAAAGTGTTCTGCAGTGCCAAACTGCACAAGAAGCGTGATCTGCCCGAGAGGTATAGAGCTCTGTCCGGGGAGAACACCCCAAAACTGTGCCTCGTAGGGTTTGAGATCAACCTGGCTCAGTTTTAGAGCGGGCAAGCTGTTGCAAAATAGGATGTCGATGGAACTGCCACCATCTATGAGGACCCTCTCAAACCGAACGCTGTTGATGCAGGGATCGAGGACGAGGGGAAATCGACTAGGTTTAGGAATTACGGCCCACCGGTCTTCACAGTTGAAGGAGATTTCTCGGTGAGACCAGGCTAGAAACCTGGGATCGGTGATGAGACCATCAGCATCGGTGACGCTCATGCAAGCCCGTTTGAGCAGTTTGCACTCGCGTTTGGACTCCAGAGATACCTTTCCATCGAAGATGGAGTGGACAGTTTTGGTAGGAGCGACGTATTGATGACAAGGATCTCTGTCATGTTCGTCATCATCGTTGTCACCATCTCATCGTTGTGCGTCATCGTTGGCCCTTGTAGTGTCATCGACAGCTAGCTGCTTGGCGTAGATGTTCTTGAGGAAGCGGCAATTCTCCATGGTGTGATTGGATTTGGCATGAAGTTGGCAGGGACCCTTCAGGGCCTTGTTGTAGTTGTTGACGGTAGTTAACTATCAATTTTTTACCGTCAACTTAAACAAAAGAAGGCTATAAATAAAGTTACCACCCTAGAGTAGGTGTTTAACTAACAGAATTCCACGAGTTTTGGTGAATGTCTATTTCTGCAGGGTGCCAACTAAAAATGATCAAAGATGGTCCACATGTCAGGTTTACATAGAGAGAAAGGACCATACACCGAAAAAGTATAATCTAGAAGACTCGGAAAGCCACCCCCTGGAAGGTGGGGCCCACCTATCACTGAGACATGGGCGGTCGCCCACACCCTCTAGGCGGCCGCCCCCCTGCAGAGCCAATCAGGCTCCGTCTCGTGGATCATGCCTCCACCGACTTTGAGGATGAATAATAATCGTTGATCAAGGTCGGTTTGATCCGAGGGCTGTGGTGATTCCTAGAGGGCTAAATAAGTAAGGCCCCTGGCCCCTGGATCAGAGAGTTCAGAAACCCTAATTCATATTTTCCAGAGAGAATTCACCTGAGTGGGGTCCCTTGAATGGATCTTTCTCTAGGGCACATACAAGAGAGTTTAGCTTTGTAGTCTCTATGTGAGATTAGAGTTATTCTTCTAGATTGAGAGAGTTAGAGTGGAGGTAGAAGTTGGAGGAAGCTCAGCCTGTCGGTGTCTCCTCTCCAGCCTATACCTACGGGATCAAGTCTCCTAACCCGGGGCTTGGTTCTAGGATTCTTCGGCAATTCAACTTCTAATACTAAGTAAGTACGTTGCTATTATTGTTCTTTGGTTTACGGGTTTACTTTATTCGCTTCGCGTAGGGAATAGAGTAATCGTTCGTAGCGTAAGCGTGGTGCTTAGGCTAGGAATACTTGTAGCTATCCCCTATCTGGCCAGATCAGTGTGTAGTAGTGTGGGATGTGACAATCCCATTGTTACCTTCGGAAACCTCCTCCTGTCAGAAGGTTTGGTAGGACCTATGTGCCCTGGTTAAGCATCCTCTGTGGTGTCTCTTTTCCAATGGTACGTCCCCCTAGAACAGTAGTATCATAGCTTACCATAGGTTGGAACCAGACTGTCGTAGTAGTTTTCTCTAATCGCTTATATCTTCACCACCTTTTAGTGCGGCCTAGGGGTAATAGTAAAGACTAGGTTAGTCATCACACGCTTTCTCCTTACGGATAAAACAAATACGATACTCTGGACTTATCTCCCGGGTGAAGTGCTCATCGATATCCGTGCGCTTGCGGATTATTTCTCTTAGATTCTTTCGTGTGTGTAACCAATATCAACAAGCATTTCTGGTGCCGTTGCCGAAAAGAAAGACGTCAGCTGAGTTAACCTTAAAGTCTTGCTTTATCTTGTACCTATACTTTTACCTTTTCCTTTTTATTCCTTACCTTATTCTTTTTTATCTTACCTTTTTATATCCTTATAGATAACATAAATTACATTCCTATCTTTTAATTTTCTGCACCCACGAAGACTAACCTAGTGCCATAGGAGTTATCACAACCTATCCAAACCCTTAGCTATAGGCTGAGTCCGCGGTTGATTGCAATGGTCCAAAGCCTATCCTTTTCAGGAGGAGTAGACGAAAACCCTTACCTTCATATTCGAGATTTTGAGCAAACATGTGCATGTCTTCACATAGAGGGCACGTCGGATCAAACTTTACGTTGGAAGCTATTTCCTTTTTCTTTAAAGGGAAAAGCTAGATAATGGTATGACAAAGCCGTAGGTAAGCAACAAAGAGATTGGGGATCCTTATGTTCCAATTTTTGTCTAGATTTCTACCCTATCTCCCAAATCATCGACCATAGAGTCAAGGTTCTTACTTTTAAGCAAGAGCCTAGTAAATCTTTGGCCTCATCCTGGAATTGTTTTACCAACCTTTTAGAATCTGGCCCGGACCTTAGTCTATAAGACCCTATTCTTCTTCAACATTTTTATAAAGGTCTTGATAGAGAGAGTAAACAGTTGCTCGCTATAACTTCTGGAGGATCATTCTTGCATGTTTCCTTGGAAAAAGCAAGATCAATCCTAGAGCAAATCCTATCTTCTAAACTAGATAACATCCTAAAAGTAGAACCTCAAGTAGCCGAAGCTAATTCTTTGCCAGATATACCATCTACTTCAGCTATTCTGAGTCCTGAGCAGGAAAAAGAAGAAATTCCATTTCCTGATTTTATGCTTGATATCGAACCCGATCTTTTTATCGATTTTGGAAACGTCATGAATCACTATTCTATAAAGAAACCACAGAAGCATCGTGATCATCTTAGAGAATCTTCAAATCTTTCTGAGGATTTTTCTTATAGAAGCACCTCAGGAGAGCTAGTGTCGGTTATAAGCAGTGAATGGTTAGAGGAATCAGCTCTCCTCTGATATGATCTGTTTGGATTCATCCTCTCTTACAATTCTTACAATTTGTTGCTTAATAAATTCTGACCACATAGATGCTCTCTATAACCCAGTCGTGGGTATAAATATCATGTTTGCTTCACTTGCACAACATCTAATGAAGCACATGACATTAACCCCAACTACAAAATTGATGAAGAGTCTTTCAGGACACATTGTCCCCTGTTTAGGAATCCTACACATCCAACCCATCCAGGTAGAAGGGACCTCAGTTCATTTTAGTTTTTATGTCTTTCCCATATGGGACTTCGACCTGTTGATAGGGCAACCTTTTAGAAGACTTCTTTATGAAGGACAAACACGGAAGATAAACATTTATTTTGGAAAGAAACTTTAATTTCCAGTATACATATCTCGATCTCTAAGTACTAGGACCGAATCTTATTTAGAACCTGATCCGTTAGAGGAATTTAAGGCTGCTTCTCTAGAGTTCTTATTTGATTCAAGCCTAGAGGATGACGCTGAATTCTTCATAGAAGAAGCTAACTACTCTGAGCTTGAACCTTTAGATGAGTTTGCAAAACCTCCTAGACTTCCTATAGAACTTAAACCTTTACCTTCCGGTCTTAGATATGCTTTTCTAGATGACGATCCAGAGTCTCATGTGATTATAAGTGATAAACTCACTCAGGAGCAAACTTTTCGCTTAATGGCTGTCATAGAGAGACATCACTTAGCTTTTGGCTACTCACTCCAAGATCTTAAAGGAACCAGTCCTGCTATTTGCACCCATCGCATTCCTACAGACCCAGCGTGATCGGAGTCATAGCCGATGAAGATATGGTCAACGCAGATCAGATCTGCGCCTCCTCCGTGGTAGCGGCGGTGAAGTTGTTGATGCCGGTGGTCCAGGTAATCTGGCCGACGGTGAACGAGAGACCGTCCGCCATGACCGTGGAGTCGGGGATGAGACCATCTTGCTCGCCTAGGAAGCTGTACGCACACCCCCTACCTGGCGCGCCACTGTCGATGAAACATGGTCGGTAGTCTACCTAGAGTATGCCTAACGTAGTAGATTATCGGCAGACAGGTGCACAAGCTACGAACTAGATGGTGACGCAAGACAAACACAAGGATTTATCCAGGTTCGGCCGTCGTGAGGGCATAATACCTACGTCCTGCGTCAGATTGTATTGCTCTGTATAATGAGATGTGTTTTGTGGGGGTCCCCTGCCCGCCTTATATAGTTCGGGGAGCAGGGTTACAAATCTAGAAACTAATCCTGCCCGGTTACAATTGCCATAGCTGGCCGGATAAAGATTTCTATTCTAACCAACCAGGATCTTGCTTGATCTCTAAGTTTGCTTTCCTTCCTTGCGTGGGACGCCGAGCAGATCGACTAGGCCACGCGTCATCTTCTGGTGGGCCGAGCCCTCTAGTCTAGACCAGCCCAAGTCTAGCCATAGGGGTATAGGGGTTAATACCCCCATAGGTGGTGAAGCTCGAACAGTAGCTGTCGCAGCCAGGTAGCTTCAGCAACACCATTTGCCATGGCACAGTATTCAGCTTCGGCACTGGACTGTGAGACCGTGTGCTGGCACTTGGAGGACTAGGACACCAGGTTATCACCTAGGAACACTGCATAGTCGGAGGTGGAGCGGCGGGTATCCGGACAGCCAGCCCAATCATTATCTGTGTACACAACGAGGTATGTAGGCGATGAGCGGCGCATAGTCAATCCAAGTGAAAGGGTGCCTTGCAAATATTGCAGAATCCGCTTGAGAGCCATGAGGTGGGGCTCCCTAGGGTCATGCATATAGAGGCACACTTGCTGAACAGCAAAGGCGATATCCGGACAGGTGAACGTCAAGTACTGCAGGGTGCCAGCAAGATTGCGGTACTGCGTGGAGTCAACAACAGGAGGTCCACCGGCGGATAATTTGGAGTGTAGATCAATGGGAGTGCTGCACGGCTTGCACTCACTCATCCTGGCTTGCTCCAAAATGTCCTGAGTATACTGTCGCTGAGAAAGAAATAAGCCACTAGCAGAGCGTGTCACTGAAATGCCCAGGAAGTGGTGAAGCTAACCCATGTCTGTCATAGCAAACTCACGCTGGAGAGCCCCAATGATCTGCTTCAGAAGACCGGCAGAGGAAGTAGTGAGAACAATATCATCCACATAGAGCAACAACAGGGCTGTGTTCGTCCCTCTGCAGTATATGAAGAGCGAGGTGTCTGACTTGGCTTCAATAAATCCAACCGAAATAAGATGGGAGGCAAACCAGTGATGCCAAGCACAAGGAGCCTACTTCAGACTATATAGAGATTTGTTGAGCCGACACACAAAATCAGGGCGAGAGGTATCTGCAAAACCCTTAGGCTGAATGTAGTATACTGTCTCTGTGAGAGTACCATGCAAGAATGCATTCTTCACATCAAGCTGGTGAATGGGCCAGTCCTGAGAGAGAACCACTCGGACTATCGCTGGCTTAACCACCGGGCTGAAGGTCTCATCATAATCAATACCGGGTCACTGTGTAAAACCCCTAAAGACCCAGCGAGCCTTGTAGCGATCAAGAGAGCCATCTGCAAGCAACTTGTGACGAAAAATCCACTTGTCGGTGACCACATTAACACTAGGAGGTTGTGGCATGTCAATGCATCATACTCATCTTGCATAGAAGAACGCCAATTAGGGTCAGAGAGAGCATCACGGATGGTGCGAGGCAATGGCAACATTGGCACAGCGTTGAGATTGAGGCGATCCACTGGCTGTGCAATGCTAGCCTTGCCGCACGTCCGCATGGGGTGCGTGTTGTCGACCGGAGCGATGGAGATCGGTCGAGTGTCGGTGGTGCGACCGGTGGCCGTGGCGGACCGACCGCTGCTGGCAACAGCCGGTGCGGGATGCGCAGGGGAAGCAGCACCAGTCGGCGCGGCACGGGGGTCGAGCAACGGGCCGGACGTCGAGGTAGACCGGGCGCTGCTGGCAGCAGCTTGTGCGGGGTGCACAGGGGCAGCAGCGCCGGTCGGCAAGGCACGGGGGCCAGACGGCAAACCGGATGTCCCAGCCCTGGCGGGGCTCGACGAGGGCGAGCCAGGCATCCCAGGCCCAGCGAGCACGTGCGCCACTGATGGACCTACAAATCGAGCTCTGAGAACAGGAGCGGTGAGATCATGTTCATCAAGAAGGAAGTCTAAGGCAGAGGTGGCCATGGGTGTGGTGGACATGTCAGCAAAGGGAAAGAAGGATTCATCGAAAATGATATGTCTAGAAATGAGAATGCAGTTCGACTAGAGCTCAAGGCACCGATAGCCTTTGTGCTCTGAGGAATAACCGAGGAACACGCATAACGAAGAACGGGGAGCTAGTTTGTGAGGTGCTGTAGCGGACATATTAGGGTAACAAGCACACCCAAAAACTTTGAGATGGTCATAGGAAGGCTAGGTGGAATATAGATGGGTGTATGGGATCGAGAGGGCGAGGGTTTTGGTGGGAAGCTGGTTGATGAGGTATGTGGCAGTGTGAAATGCCTCAACCCAATAAACCGGAGGAAGGCTCGCCTAAAACAAAAGTGAACGCAAGATAATATTTATGGTGCGAAGGGAGCGTTCGGCCTTTCCATTTTGCTGAGAAGTATATGGACACGACATGCAGAGTGCAACACCGTGGGAGAGGAAGAACGTGCAGGCTGGAGAATTATCAAATTCCCGGCCATTGTCGCACTGAACGCTCTTGATGGTGGTGTCAAATTGTGTGTGAAAATACGCAAAGAAATTGGAAAGGGTGGGAAATGTCTCAGATTTTAGGCGAAGCGGAAAAGTCCAAATGTAGTGTGAGCAATCATCCAAAATAACAAGGTAATATTTGTATCCTGACACACTAACAATAGGAGATGTCCAAAGATCACAGTGTATCAAATCAAAATTATGAAGTGCTCTAGAGCTAGATGATCCAAAAGGTAGTCGTACGTGACGACCGAGCTGGCACGCATGACGAGTATGGTGAAGATCATCCTTATTATAGGAAATAACACCGGAGCTAATAAGCTTGGACAGAGCTTGGCGCCCAAGATGCCCAAGACGGCGATGCCAAAGTGAAGTGGGTGCGGCGATGAAAGCGGAGGTGCTGGTGGTGGAGGGATAGAACGGGTAGAGGTCGCCAGAGCTATTGCACCTGGCGATCACGTTCCTGGTTTGCAAATCCTTCACAGAAAGACCAAACGGATCAAATTAAATAGAACAGTTATTGTCGGTGGTGAAACGACGAATGAAAATCAAATTCTTAATAATGTTGGGAGACACCAAAACATCTTTAAGAACAAGATTGCGATGTGGAAAAGTAAAAGTGTGTGATCCGGTGGCTGTGACAGGAAGAAGTGCACCATTGCCCACAATGATAGATGAAGGAGTATATGCTGCTGGTGGGAAAGTGGTGGAGAGATTGCCAGCGTCCGCAGTCATGTGTGATCCGGCACCGGAGTCGGCATACCATTCGGACGGTGCCGGAGGCGGGGTGAGCGTCATGGTGTTGAAGGACTGCGCCAGAGAGTCCTGTGTCCATGCTCCTCCATGGGTGGGGTTCCAGGGCGTCTGGTAGGTCGGTGGAGGGCCCTAGAATGCCTGCTGTCTGGCACTCCCGTAGAGCGCCTGTGGTGGAGTGCCCCTGTAGACATACAGTGGGGGCACGAAGGCATAGCCTGTCCCGGCGGTGTGGCTGCTCGGAACACCGCCAAAGGAGCGGCAGTGAACGCTGGTGGAGGTGGTGGTGGGCGTCCATAGGGCCACATTTGCAGCGTGCCAGCCCACGGGTGCGCGAAGGAAGGTTGCACACCAGGTAGGGCGCCGCCATGAGCACCGGGAGGGGCGCTGCCGTGTGCGCCAGAGGGGCGCGCCACCTGCTGGTGGCTGTTGGCCGCCCCTTCCACCGCGGCCACAGCGGCGGCCGTTGCGCTGGCTGTTGGTGGGAGGACCAGGGGCGCGCGGGAGGCGCCTGCTGGCCGGTGCGCAGCGCAGTAGGCGGTTCAGGCCCCGCCGGATGTGTCGCCGAAGGCGGTGACGGCGGACGCGCATCGAGCTCCATCTCCTCCAGAAGAAGGTGTGTCCGAGCCTCGGCAAAGGACGAGAACGGGCGATGCATCTTGAGGATGGACACCATGTGGCGGAACTTGCCACTCAAGCCACGAAAGAGCGTCAGCACCATCTGCCGGTCTCCAATGGGATCGCTGAACTCGGCGAGGACGCGGCCATGGTCTCGAGGCGGCGACAGTGGTCGGTGATCATCAAGGCGTCCTGGCGGAAGTTGCGGAACTACGTCTCGAGGAGGAGGGCGCGAGACTCCTTCTGCCCAAGGAACTCATCCTCGAGGAAGCACCACGCCTCGCGGGCGAGGCGTGGCCGCAGCATGAGGGACTGCTGCAAGTCGCTGGAGACAGTGCCGTAGATCCACGTCAAGATGACGCAGTCCGCCTGTGCCCACGCCGGCCGCGCGGGGAACGCCTCGTCCTCAAGGACATGGCGAGTCAGGGCATACTTGCCGAGGACGGTGAGGAACATCCCGCGCCACTTGGTGTAGGTGTTCGTGGCTTGGTCGAGGATGACAGGGATGAGGGCCTTGCCGTTGACGACGGCGGTGGCCTGCGCCCAGATGGCCTCGTGGGCGGCCTCGTACTCATCCAGCGCGATGGAACGGAGGCGCACCTCCTCGGCGCGACGTGCTTCCTCAGCACGGGCCTCGGCCTCAGCCGCAAGGCAGCGGTCTTCGGCGGCCTTCGCCGCAGCGGCCGCGGCTGCAGCGTCGTCGTCGACCGCCATCACGACGGGATGGCGCGGGAGACGTCCGATGACCGCGTACGACGTGGGTCAGGACGGGTGGTCGAGCGCTCATGGCCAGACGACCGGCGGCGCGACCTCAGCAGCAGCGCCTGGCTAGGGTTTAGACGGGGCGGCGCGGCTTCCTGGCGATCGGTTCGGCTGCTGCGTCCGGCTAGATGAGGGAAGGGGCAGGCGATCGGATGGCCAGGGAGAAGACAGCGCGGGCGAGTGGATCAGCGGCGCTCCGGGCGACTGGGCCGGCGGCGGGAGCGGCGATCGGATCGGCGACGGCGTGGTCTCGGGTTGCGGAAGCAGCGGATCGGAACCACTCAATGATACCATGTAAACGTGAGAGTGGTTGATTGTATTCCAAGTGTGGTATAGGAGTACAAATATAGGCGAGAGGGTGACATGCAGCCAACTGCTCATGCGTCTTTACATCCACAAATACAAGGCCTAAATATAGCCTAACTATATTAGTCTAACAGTCGATGACATCACATTCTCGTCGGCGACGGTGGCGCAGGCATCGCTGCGGCTTTCTTCTTGTTCGACACCGGTGCTGGCGGCAGCGTCGCCCTCGCCCCTAAGGAACGCCTGTTCCAGATATTCTTCTCGCCGCGGTAGCCGTAGGCCCCTAAGGAACGCCTGGCTACTAGGTGATGGTAGTGCATATATTTGTAATACCCCCTGTTGTTGATATATGGAGCTGATGAAACGTATTAGACAATAATTGCAGCTCATGCGCGGGTTTTTAATTGAGATTAGCTAATGGTGTTAGGGCAGTCTCAATGGGGTTTCATGCACATTAAATGGAGTGCCACGTCAGCAGACTTGGAATTTTTGCATGAAACGAGGAGGAGAGAGGAGAGAAACGTTTCATCCCCACGCTCCGCCTCGTGCTCGCTCCGCCGCGCGGGCTCCTCTGTCGTGGGCGCTTGCTTCTGAAGAGAGAGAGGAGAGAGACCCACGAAAGGTAAAATAACAAGTGAAACCGTGCAATGAAACAATGCATTGAGAGAGATACCTATTTCACGCACAGTTTCATGTTTTGGAAACCGAGAGATGAAGACTGGCCTTATATTCATCAGTTGACCTGGGGGACGCTTGAGCTGGCCGTGGATGCAGATTAAATACAAATGAAATGGCACAGGAAGTTGGCAAACACGCCCTTAAAATATCACGGGAGTGTAAGAGAATATTTTGCATTTCAAATGAAGCCGAGATGATGATTATTACTGTTAGTTTTTTAGACTAATCATATGTCGGTTTAAGAAATGCGACATGCCATATAGCGACAAATTCATGGAAAGCTATCCATCATCCGTCGGCTGTCCATAACGTACGTAAACAAGTGCACGCTTTTATAAGCCTCCTCGCAAATGATGGATAAAATTGATCACAATAGTTTACTCTATGGTGGACTTTGCTGCATGATGATCTTGCAATTCTAATGTCGGTTCCATCATCTGGGACCTAGATATGGATCGGATTGGAGCACAAGAAAGGAGGGAATAAAAAGAACAGAGCTAGGAGATGAGATGGCAGAGGAATGATTCATTACGGAAGGTCACAGTACATTTTTCTTTTTTTTTAGAAACGTACATTGTATTGTTGCGTACTCCTTTACGACACTAGCTAATATAGCTATTACATGGGCCAGGCCCTTTAGACGCATGCAAGCGTGTTAATTCATTCGGGACTCATCACACGTGTTAATTCATTCGGGACTCATCATACAACGAGGCCCAATACCACGGCCTTGTTTAGTTTCTGGAATATTTCGCGAAAGGCTATTGTAGCACTTTTCGTTGTTATTTGGTAATTAGTGTCCAATCATGACCTAATTAGACTTAAAAGATTTATCTCGTAAATTTCGTCTAAACTGTGTAATTAGTTTTATTTTTTATCTATATTTAATGCTCTATGCATGTGTCAAAGATTCGATGTAACTAAGAATCTACTATTTTTTCGCGAAATATTTTGGAACTAAACGAGGAGGCCCAGGAGACGGCGACGGAGACAGAGCTTGCTGCTGCTTGTCCCAAGCGGATGCAAACGGGTAGGCTTGTTGGAGTCGTTCAGCATCTTCCCAGGTAGCGACTCGCGAGTTCCACCGGTCAATGTGACTAGGATACCAGAACTTGGTCAACCAGACGACAACCCTTCTGAACTTGACGGCAGAAAGCTGGAACACGAGGCGGATCAATGTCAACTGAGAATACCTTTGGAAGAGCAATTTTGGTTGGCTTGAGTCGTGAAACATGGAACACCGGGTGAAGTTAAAAATGAGACAGAAGAAGCAACTTGTATGCCACTAAGCCAATGCGATCAACAATTTCAAATGGACCGAAGTACTTTGAAAGTCAACTTCTGATTGGAGCCAGAGATGACAGATGACAATGAAGACTGCACACATGGTTGCAATGACCAAATCACCCACATGGAACTGACATTTTGAATGATGATTACTTAGTTGTGTACCATTAGCATCTGAGACAATCCACAAGCCACGGTAGCCACTACCCCCCGCGTCGTCTCCCCCAGGGGCAACTCGGGGGCGACTCGCCTGCGCCGCCTCTAACCCACCGTCACAGGCCTCCTCCGGCCGCTGTCACCGCAGCTCCGGCTTGCGGTGGCGGCGGCCCGCCGTGGCGCCCTTGTGGGTTCTCCGCAGCAGCCCTCTCCCTCTCCCTCTCCCTCTCCATCTCCTCGCCTTCTCTTCCTCCACCGAGCCTTCCACTCTTCGGCAGCTTGGTTGGCCGCCGGCGTGCATGGAGCGGCGGATCCGGGCTCCCTGGGCATAGATCTAGCGTCCCTTGCCCCGGATCTGGCGCGTGGGAGCCCAACTGCCGCGGCGGTCAGCGGTCGCCTGCCGGTCCAGCAGATGGTTGCTGCGCTCGCTGGGGCACGGATCCGGTAGCCCTCGCCCAGATCTGGCGTGCTGCGGCCGGCTGCGCGCGCTGACGGCCGCCTATGGCGATGGCTGGGCGGACGGCGCCAGCCGGTCTGGTTCTGCCCCTGCCCGAGTCGCACCTGGTCCGACAGGACGCAGCGGCCACCTCTGTCCGGGCGCTGGTGGGGAGACGGAGGCCTACGGCGGCGGGACCTCTGTCGTCGCGCGTGGAGCTGCCTCGGTCGGTGCCCGGTGGCGGTGGGTCCTGCTCGTTCGCACGGCCATTGTGCGGCTCCGGGCTGGCCGAGCACCTCTCCGAGCACTCACGGCCGTCCCACGTGGGCGCCGCATCAGCGCCACGCTCGGCGCCGGCGCCACCAGCGCGCCCTCCCTCCCCCGTGCGGAACCCGCCACCACCGCGGGCTCCGTCTGGACAGCGGGTGCATGGCCCGGGCGCGACCGGCGGGCGGGGACGACGACGCGCT
Source organism: Saccharum hybrid cultivar R570 (assembly GCA_038087645.1). Lineage (NCBI taxonomy): Eukaryota > Viridiplantae > Streptophyta > Magnoliopsida > Poales > Poaceae > Saccharum > Saccharum hybrid cultivar. The sequence continues at coordinate 12,570,802 of JAQSUU010000259.1, forward strand.
AGGACTGTCTGTCTGGGCGTGTAATCTCCTCCTTAGCGTGTTCGGACGCGCACATCAGCTGTGTGTGCCGCGGGCGCAGCGGGTGGCCTGCTCCTATGACGAACAATATCGGGGTGGAAACCCTGCATGGATCCTCCAGGCCGGCGGCGGTGGCGCAGTCGCGTCATCTACCTTCTTGAAGGCGCCGTCGAGGTTCATGTTCGTCGGAGCAGGCTGGGGTCGAAAGACCTACTCCTGTGCTTTCAACGTTGTTGGCATCTGCGGATGTCAAGGTCCTTCCTAAAGGCATCGTCGGAGCACCACTGCAGCACATCTTCCGTTGCCCTCGTCGATCCTGCCGCGCAGCCGCCTTCTGCTGAAGTTTCTGCTGTGCCTGTGTGTGCCTATGTTCCAACACAATGGTTTGTCCTACAGCACTTCACCTCGCCGGCGTCGTTTCTAGCGGATGCTTTGCCGCTACAGCTCTCTTCTTTGACGGATGTTTTGCCGTCGTAGTTGCTGGCCCCTCCCTCTTTGGCAGATGCTTTGCTGCTGAGAGTGTCGTGGCCACCCTCCGCTGCAGATGCTTTGCCGGGCTTCTTCCCTGACGAATGCTTGGTCGTCTGTGCATTCTTGGCGGATGTTTTGCCGTCTTTGGCTCTTTGGCCCCCTCTCTGGTAGATGCTTTGCTGCCGAGAGTGTGCTGGCCTGCTTCTTGGTGGATGCTTTGCCGCTATGGTCGCTCGGTTCGTTGGCGGATGCTTTGCCGCCGTTGCTGCTGGTTGCTCGTTCTCTGGGTGGATGCTTTGCCACCTTGGCTTGGTCTTTTGCGTAGGAAACATTTGCGTTGTTATCTTTTATCGCAGGCACAGTGGTAGGTCTTGGGTGTTGAGGGCAGTCGCTCTTTCTTTGTATCTTTTATTGTTCCTATGTTTATCCCAGGTTACTCACTACTATCTTGGTGGTTTGTAATCTGTGCTATGAGGGTTCTCTCGTAGCTGACTTGTAATTCACTCCTCTTAATGAAAAACGGGCTATATCCCCGATCGCGAAAAAAACATTTTGAATGATGGCGATCAGCCTGTCTTCGTCTGTTGCTTAGAGCGGAGAAAATGTTGACAAAGGAGGTCATTCATAACTAGACCGGATTTTGGAGAGAGAGAGATATACAGAGAGGGAGGGGGGAGGGGGATTCATCACGGCAGTAAGCCAGTAACGTGTGACATTTTGGCCTGTTTATTTTCTTCGACAAAACTTTTGTTCAGTACTTTTAGCCCATGTTTTGGACAAATGGATCTAAATAGGTGGAGCAAAAGGGGGAGAGGCTAAAGTTTTACCATTTGCACCTCAAGAGGTGCAAAACTGAGCTAAAAGTATTGGGGGTGTGAAGGACACCTCATTTTACACTTTTAGCCTAAACTTTTGCCATGGATCTAAACACCTCAAGTAAGACTAAAGTTTAGCAGCAAAAGTTTAGGGGCTAATTTTTTGCCATGGCAAATAGAACTAAACATGATCTTTATTTCACCGTCACAACCTATATATGGTCGGTTTCGTTCGCAGTAAAAAAAAAGAACAACGATGTATGAACAGCGCTACGCGAGCCAGCTTTAGCCGTGCCTGCATTTTGGCAGGGCAACTGTGTTGCCTCGCACTGCTACATAAACAATTTATGAAGAAGTTTGGTTTTTTTCAGCAAGAGTGGCTTAGTCACTAGCCATTCTTATAGTGCCGGTACTCGGGTCCCACTAAATTAGCTGCCCATGGGTTAGTAGAGACGGCTGGTGTTATCAGCTGCCCCTGAAAATCAACCCATTTTCAGAATTAGTTGGCTATTGAGCCGACACTACTAATGTTCCAGGATGGTAATGATAAAGTTGGTGCCAATGACCGTGGAGGACGTGTCGAGGACGAGGAAGATGGTGATTATTTGGAGGAAATGCTTTGGGTCATTGGACCATAGTGATACTAAAGAGCGCAAAAGGTCTAGAAAATTTGGAAATGGTGGAAAAAGCTGCAAAGGAGAGTTTGTATGGTGTCGAAAAGGGTTGTCTAACACACTGGACGGTTCTATGTTTTGTGCTTGAGCTGCTCATCTTGAAGGCTAAGTATAGTTAGTCGAACTGTAGTTTCAATGATCTATTTCGTCTCTTATCATGGTTGCTTTCGTAGCCAAACTCTCTCCTGTTTTTCAGCACTACTTCAGCAATACTTTTCAGTGAAAGAGCAATGTTTTTCTCTCACAACAAATCAGCATAAGCAGCAACATAAGCCAAATTTCATATTGTTTTCTTACAGTGGCCTAATCGAACATAACTATATTAGTAACAAACGGCGATGATGATCTCCTACAGCTCATCGGGGACCTTTGAAAAAGTTCCTTATCGAAGAGATTGTACACAAGGATGTGGCATGTACCACAACACAATGTCCACGATAATAGGACATCAACCTGAGTGTCGGGCTCTTCATGAGTCGGAAGGATTAAGCATATGTTGATGATGATGACAATGTGTATGTAATGTGACATTAGTCTCGGACGTGTCCTTTGGATTTGATCAGACATATCGATGGTACATTATATTATGGCCTATTTGGCAGGGTTTTTTTCCCAGCTTCAGCTTTGGCTTCTGTGGAGGAGCCCTGCTGAAAGGTCTTGATGGCTAGAGGGGGGGGGGGGTGAATAGCCTTTTAAAATTTTCTACAAAGACAAGCTAAACAAGTTTATCAATATAACAAATAGCGAGATGCGAGTTTTGCTTAGCCTATGGGGAGTTTGCAAGTCACCTATCCAATTCACAAATCTAGTATTTGCACTCAACCGCACAAGTCAAACCGCACAACTTAGCTACAACTAAAGCTAACTAGCTACACAAGCTAAGAGCTACACTAACAAGCTAGTAAGGTAACTAAGAAAATAATACAAGAGAGAGTTAGAAGGGTATCATTGAGGGACGAAGTATTGAGCCAACCAATCAATATGATCAAGAGATGAATTCCACAATACACAACCACCGGGATCGATCAATCACAATAAGAATGATGACACGAAGATTTATCCCGAGGTTCACATGCTTACCGACACGCTAGTCCCCGTTGTGTCCCTCTTCACCACGTGGTTCGGTGGCTAATCGGTCACACACCGAGCCTCTCAAAAGGCGCCACAAGAACCTATCAAATAGCAAAAGGTTGCAAATGAAACGAGCAATTCACTAACGTTGCCTTTGGCGCTTCGCCGAGGTAGGCACAATCCCCCTCACAATCACCGGAGGTGGCCAAGAACAATCACGAACTCTTGCCAACGCCTCCAAGCTGCTCCAAGCCGTCTAGGTGGCGGCAACCACCAAGAGAAATAAGAATCCCACAGCAAATCAACCACCAAGTGCCAACTAGATGCAATCTCACAATGCAAATGCATTTGGATCACTCAATCTCACTTCGAATATGCAAAGAAGCAAGAGAGATGAGTGTGAGGGGAGTTGCTTAGCTCAAAGTGCTCACAAGTATGTCAAAGAGTGCAAGAGGATGAGCCTTGAGCTGGCCAACGAGTATTTATAGACGTACCCCTTCGAATAGAGTCGTTAGGCACTCGAATCCGCTGAAGTCGCGCTGACCGGACGTGCTGGTCGCGCGGACCGGACGCGCAGGTGCGTACACCACCCATGCGCGAAGCACGACCGGACGCACTAGTTGAAATTGACCGGACGCGCGACGCTCGACCGAATGTGCTGGTCCCGTAACTGACCGGACGCGCTGGTCAAGCCGAGCAACGCTCCAGCGAATCAGCGATCGGACGCGCTGTTAGACGAACCGGACGCCACAGTGCCAGCGTCCGGTTAGAGTCCAGTAAGCACCCAGAACGACCGGACGCGTCTGGTCGATCGTGACCGGACGCGCCACCGCGTCCGACCAGAGAACCGAAACACGGACACACGCTGAGCACTGACCGGACGCGTCCGGTCAAACAGAGACCGCGTCCGATCACCTCTGTGACCTCCGTTCGCCTCCGTTTGATTCACCTTTCACATATGAGTTAGACTAAGTATATGTGTCACTTTAGCACATGTTTTAGCTCGTGAAACAACATGTGACAACGCCTCCAAATCTCGACATTGGCGTAAAGGAAAATAGGCGTTTTAATTCCTCGAAAACGCCTGAATCCCACCTCGCAAGCTCGGCGGGAGGGAGAGAGGACCCCAAACCCTCTCTACCGCTCAAACTCCAACGCCATCGCAAATGTGCTAACACCACCAAGTGATCACGTCATGTGTGAGTGTGTTAGCATTTTCACAATCATTTTTCGAGACGTTATTAGTTCTATCCAAATGCATATGATTATGAAATGCACACCTAGAGGCACTTAGGAGTTCAATAGCCGCGTCATTCCCCTCTTTATAGTACGGCTATCTATCCTATAATGTAACCACACCCACTAGGTGTCTTGGTTACTAAAACACAACCCTTAAGCGTATACCTTTGCCTTGATCACGTAGGGTTGCATCCAAATCCAAGTGTGGCCATCATCTGTCCATCTTGCCACCAACCTTGGAATGTACTAATCCTCATATGCTATATACAACTTAGACATATGATTAGTACTTAGGCATTGTCACTAATTACCAACACCAAACATAGAGCTTTCACCTGCCAAACGCTTTCCTAGAGGAGCCCGTTTTTCAATGAAAGCAGAGGAGCCAGAGCCGTTTTGGAGCCCCTGAAGAGAAGCCGTGCCAAACACCCCCTTAGTGGTGAATGTGATATATTAGCGAATGTGTTATATGCATTATGTCGATGACATATTAGTGTAATCATGTGGTGTTTGATGGATCTGAATATATATGTATATATACGTTTTGGTGACATTTTGTATTTAAATTGTGAATTTAAAATTTGGTGAGAAAATGAATTGCAGGGCAGCTAGAAAGTCAAGCCGCCTCTACAAATCTCTCTATGGACAGCCACCCTTGAAAAACAAATTCGTAGAGGTGGCTTTTGTGTGAAAGAAACACTTTCACGTAGCTGACATTACAGACGCACAGAACATGTGTGTTACACGTGTAATAAGGGTTTTTTTTGCAGGGATTCACCACGAAAAAAGTGAATTTGGATCTGAGATTCACTGTGGATCTAAGATCCACTGTGGATCTATCAGTGAACTGTTTGGCAAATGCAGCAGCTCTAGATCCACACAAGGGTATTTTCGTTGGAATGGCCAAAATTGCCCTTGGGCACCAGTGCTCTCTCTATCTCACTGCCAGCCCGGACCCGCACGTCAGCTCTTCTTTCCTCTTCCTATCATAGCAGAGCCGCACGCAAGCAGATCGGCCTCACCGGAGCCCCTGGCCACGACGTCCAGGGACGCCCTCGCCGGGCTCGGCACGGCGGAGGTTGTGGGCGCAGGCGGCCTCGCCGAGCGCAGCCACGGCGGCTGGGCTCGGCCTCGCGGGCGAGGAGGCGGAGCTCGCGAGCAGGGAGGCGTGGGGCGCACGCGGAATCGGCCATAGCGGGCAGGGTGCGACCGCGCCGGAGCTCGCAGCCACGGCAGCCGGGCGGGAGGGGCACGCGAGCGGCCGAGGCGGGGCTGACTCGGCGGCAGGAGACGGGGCTGGCAGGGCGCGGCTGGGGCTCGAAGTGGGTGGTGTCAGGGGCGACCGCGGCCGCCGCCGCGGCCTGGGTGGTTCTCCGGCGGGCGGGGCGTGGCCTGGGCGGTGCAGGGGCTCCGATGGGCGGCGTTGGGGGCAGACGGAGCTCCAGCGGGCGGGGCTGGGGTCTGGCGCGGCTGCCCAACCGGAGGGCTGGGGGCGTGGCCGGCGGTGCTCCTCGGTCGCGCTTGCGTGGAAGGAAGAAAGTCGCGAGAAAGAGAAAGAAGAACATGAACCGTTTTTCCCCACTAATCAGTGGCAGTGGTGGGTAATTTGTCTCAAATCCACCAAACTCAATTTGGTGGAGCACCCGTGAGGAGATATACAAAAATGGTGAATTCAGCCTCGAGATCCACCATTTTACTGAATCTGAATTTGGTGGACTAGTGTGTTTGAGAAATTTTTAGTGGATCCAACCTCGTGAATCTGAATACGATGAATCCGAATCTCTACCAAGGCCCTAAGTGTAGCAGTACCCAAATAGTAGCAGCATCGTTATTACAGAAGAAACATTTTCACATTGGTTACAGATGCACGAACGTCCAAATTAGACGTGTGTAGGGCTGTAAGCACAGATGGACAACGCGAGCAACCTCGAGGTGCATGGAACGCTGCAGATCGAGCAGAGCACGTCCAAGGGATACACATGGGAAGACACGCACGCGAGCAGTATGGTTGGGTTGGCCTTGGCGTCACTGGAGGGGCGGCGGCGGGGGCGCGATCACCGTAGCCTTAGGCTTGTTCGGCAGCGGCGGCGGCGGCAGACCCGTCGTCGTCCTCGTCCCCAACAATCGCCTGTTATGACTAGGATTATTACCCTTGCTGGAGGGCATCCGCCTGTAGCGGCTGGCCGTCGCAAAGCCGGCGGCAACCAGTACCCGCCTCGTGTCACCGTCCTCAGCTGCATTCCACAATTCACATGATATGTTATCATCAAGCAGTCAGTTAGCAAGTCGAAGTGACGAAGTGAAACGTACCGGTAGGGCGCGAGGAGAAGCGGACGTGGACAGCGCACGAACACACGAGGAGGAGGAGGAGGACGGCGACGACGAACAACCAGGTGACGAGCCGGCCGGTGCGGCGATTCATGCATGGCGGCGACGGCAAGCTCTTGCATGCAAATTAAGCTGGTAGTTGCCGCGCGCGGAATGGACTGCGGTCTGCGGGTACCCTCGTCAGCTCGTGCTGTACGTATCTATAGACGCCGATTGATCGAGATCATTGGCGGACGCACGCCCCCCCCCCCCCCCGTGGGCTGAAAAAAAATTTAACAGGTTTTCAGCCCGGCCCAAAACATGCCTAGGTTAGCTAAAAAAAAGGCAGTCCAGTGATCCAGTCCAGCAGTGGAGCCGTGGAGGAGCGGCAACCATCTCCTGGCGACGCGGTCACGCGGAGACGCCGCATCGAGCCCCGACGCTGCCCGTCGCGACTCCTCCTCCTCCCGCGCGCTCGCGCTCGCGCCTGCTCGCGGCTCCGCCGGCGGCCAGTCCACGTCCGCCCCTCCGGCTCCGGTGAACGGCGCCGGCGCGCCACCCCTCCCGCCCCTCCCAGCTCCCGCCCTCTGCTGACTGATTCGGCAGTTCGGTCTCCGGCGGTCCGGCCCTCTGCTCCGTGCGGCCAGGAGCCCGGCCAGCCGCCAGCGCCAGCCCGACAGCCGGCAGCCCCAGGAGACAGGAGTCCAGGAGCTTCAGTGCTTCACCTTCACTTCTTCAGCCTTCAGACCTAGGGTGAGAAACCGAGAATCAGATCCCCTCTTTCATTCCTCTTTTTTTTTCTTTTCATTGTTAGTTTCTGAAATTGAGTCAGTTAGTGATTCGATTTCAATTGGTTTTACTTTGTAGAATGGAAAGATTTTTTTCCTGAGAAAGATGCTTCTACTCAAGAGAGTCGGGTTGTGCAAAAAAGACCCCGCATTGAGCTTGATATGAATGATATAGTTGTCGATCCAGGTCTTAGAAAGCCAATTGATGAATTCCACCATGACATTAGGGATGATGCTAGGAGAGCATATTTACAGATGGGTCCATATCAACCAAATTGTGAGTATGAAAGAACAGCGGGTAAATGTCAAACTAGAGGTTTTGTTAAATCATGGTTTACTCAATTTGATTGGTTAGAGTACAGTCCTGTCAAGGATGCAGCCTATTGCTTTTATTGCTACCTCTTTAAGCCACCACCAACAAGCAATTTTGAAGAGAACGAGGCATTCACCAGAGTAGGGTTCAAAAATTAGAAAAAGGGAAAGGCTTATTTGCTGAAGCATACTCAATTGATTGATGGCTACCATAGTGCAGCAAGAAAACGAGCAATTAATTTCAAAAATCAAAGGCAAAGTGTAGAACATGTGTGGGCAGTAACAACTGCAGCAGAAGAGGAGGCATATAAAGCTCGTTTAACTATAATGTTAGGCATTGCTAGATTTCTTCTTTTGCAAGCTGTGGCATTTCATGGGCATGATGAGTCTAAAACATCCAAAAATAAAGGAAACTTTTTGGAGATGCTTGATTGGTATAGACAGAAGGATCCTAAGGCTGCACTTGTGACAGCTGAGAATGCTCCAGGGAATAATCAAATGAGTTGTCTAACAATTCAAAAAGATTTGGTAAGGGCTTGTGCAGAGGAGACAAGTGAATTAATTAAGAGTGAAATTGGAGATCGTCGGTTTGCGGTGCTCGTTGATGAGGCTCGTGATGCATCAATTAAGGAACAAATGGTCGTGGTTGTGAGGTATATATCATCTATTTGTGTATTTCATTTCTTTTGTTATGTGGCTTCCAATTAACACTATGTTTCCTTTTGTTTAATAGGTTTGTCAATGATAAAGGAAGTGTGATTGAGAGGTTCCTTGGCCTACAACATGTTTCTGACACCACATCATCTTCACTGAAGGAAGCATTGGTTTCTATGCTTGCAAGATATGGGTTATCTATAGCCAAGATTAGAGGACAGGGATACGATGGAGCTTCAAACATGAGAGGACAGTTTCATGGGTTACAAAGGCTGGTATTGAATGAAAACCCCTTTGCTTTTTACATCCACTGTTTTGCTCATCAATTGCAGCTTGTGGTAGTTGCTGTAGCTAGATGTTGTCCTTCAACAGATGATTTCTTCAATTATGTCACTTCGGTTGTCAATACTGTTAGTGCTTCTTACAAGAGAAAAGATCAACTTCTCCAAAAAAAACCATGATGCTCTTGTTCGACAATTAGATAGTGGTGAAATATCTCCTGGGAGAGGGAAAAACCAAAAAACTAGTCTTGCTAGGCCTGGTGATACACGATGGGGTACACATCACAAAACATTAGTACGTCTTATGCTCATGTGGGAATCTGTGTTTGAGGTGTTAGAGAATATTAGTGATGATGGTACTGATGGGGAAAAGAAAACTATAGCATCTGGATTGATAGAAAAAATTGAGTCATTTCAATTTGTGTTCATATTGCATCTGATGATTAGAGTATTGGGGATAACTCAAGACCTATCACAATGTTTGCAAAGGAAGAATCAAAACATTGTTCGTGCAATAGGATTGATTGGTTCTGTGATGAGAAATATAAATGCCATGAGGGAAAGTGGTTGGGATGATCTTTTAGAGAAGACAAAAGTCTTTACTGCCAAACACAATATAGACATTCCTAATATGGAAGATATGATACCAATGAGAGGTCGTTCAAAATGTCGTGGAGCCAAATATGTGACCTACTACCATCATATTCATCATGGGATTTTCAATGTTGTCCTTGATCAAGTAATTTTTGAGTTGCACAATCGATTTCCAGAAAGATTAACTCAACTATTGAGATGTGCTGCTTGTCTTGATCCGACAAATGAGTTTGCCAACTTCGAGATAGAGAGATTAGTTGAGCTTGCTAAGATTTATTATGCTGACTTTAGTGATTATGAATGTGAAAAGCTAAGGACTGAGCTTAAAAATTTCATAGATGAAGTCAAACATGATGAAGAATTTTGCTCTTGTATTGATCTTGGTGGCCTTGCTGAGAAGATGGTTAAAACTGATAGACATACATATTTCCCTTTGGTGTATCGCCTCATTGAGCTTGCATTGATATTGTCCGTGGCAACAACAGTTGAAAGAGCCTTCTCTGCTATGAATATTATCAAGACCGACAGGAGGAATAAAATGAATGATGATTGGATGAATAATAGCATGATATGCTATATTGAGCGGGATTTGTTTGCATCTATTGAAGATGATAAAATTTTAAAGCGCTTTCAAGGCTTAAGAAACCGTAAGATAAACTTGCCACCCAAGGTCCCAAGGTGCGTATTGTTTTAGTTCTTTTCTTTTTGCTTGTTATCTTAATTATTGAAGAAGTGTTTGACATTTAAAATTTATGTAGCATTGAGCGTGACGGTTCAAGTTGTGTTGGTTCAAGTGGTGTGAATTCTTGAAGATGGAAGATGGAAGGCTCCTTCTATTTGGTACTTTTTAATCCTTATTATATTAATTCTATGTATCTTTGATTTTGAGCACTTAGAATTAATATGAAATTATCAATTTTAGCTATATCTATTAGTGTACTGTGTCCAGCGAGCAAAAAAAAAAATTTTAGCCTTTGTTATTTAGCCCCCCCTTGTCCGTTTCTGGATCCGCCACCGATCGAGACGATCAATCGATGACGAGGCTGTCTGCTGGGACCTGCTGGATCGAGCTGCCGATCGAAGCTGATCTGGAGCTACGAAGGATTTAGGTGGTAAGCACTGTATTATACTAATCCTGCTTGCTAACGCGGCTGGTGCGATGTACTATCGAGAGTGCAATAATTGTCGTAGCTCGTGCAGAGTAGACTACTTATTTTTCTTCGGAGTTTGGGACTGGCTTATGCTTATGTTAGAATTTAGATTCATCGGAGTATCGGACAGACGGCCGGCCGGCCGGCCGGTCTTGTTGGTGTAAGCCTGCTGCCGTGGCATGGTGACGTCGAGGGAAGCAGCAAAGCAGGGGCGCAGCCATTTGAATTCAAGTGCGGGAGCGCGGGAGCAGTTGCTGTGGAGCCTGGTGACCACGCCCACGACGCGACGCGCTGCAGGCAGTTGCATTGTGTCTCCTTTGTATCACGTGTTTAGCAGTTTTCGTTTAAACAAGTGTGTGTGTTAGCTGCTGGTATAAGTAGCTGTGATGTAATAGAGCATGTTAGCGCTTTGGTTCAGTTGTAAGCGTCATTGTACTCAGACCTTCTATCAGTGAAAAGGGGCACTGTCTCCCGGTCGTCCTCCGGGCAGTTGCCGTTCGTCCTTGTGTCTGTTCATGCGCGTTCTTGTTCTAGGTTAGCCAATTCTTGATCCTTGTGCTGTGATTGTGTTCCTGAGTTCCAACAGGTCTCCTGATGCTGCGCGCATATAATTGGAGACATCGACTGTGTTTTCCTTGTTCTAGAAATCCATTCCATGTAAATTTGAAGCCGACATCGATGGATGGATGGATAGATAGATATGTAGCCGTAGACCGTAGTAGCTCAGTAGATGGAATAACCCTGAAGCAGCGACAGATCCATGGAAAACTACGTGGCCTCCTTCGGCGGTTGATGACATGGAACAAATAATACGCTGCTAGCTGGTACTAGCTAGTTAATCGCTGTTTATTGATGCATGAGAGTGGACTTTGCTACACGATGATCATGCATTATTTAGGTCGCCTGGCGATCCAGAATAAATGTGCTTCGTAAACAGGTAAAATATATGTACTAATTCGCGGATCTCGAGCAGTGCTAGCTGTCTCCTGCAACGGAACCATGAGCAACGGCAGTCAGGCAGAGCAAGTGCCTATCAGCCTATGATGATGAGCATTGCGGCAGCAGGTGCAGCACATTGGTAGCACAACGGATAATTGAGGAGAGGGAAGCAACTGCTGCCAAGCTGCCTACGTGCGTGGAATGTCACTTTTCCTGAACAGTTCTTTTCAACAGATCAATCAAATAGCAACTTTTTGTGATTCATGCATGGATATGTGGATGAATCCTTTGACTTTGGGCTCCTGAATTATGTTACTGGCCGGTGGTTCTGATTGCAATCAGACCCACCTAGCAGTAGCACAGTTGCATGGAGATGGAGACAAAGTCAGAAGAGAGCCGCCTCATCCTGCCTGGAATCATGTTAGGGCCGGGGCGACCTCATATTCTCCTCAACTATCGAAGTTGGGACTTGGGAGGCAATGCAAGGGCCCAAATGATGAAGATGGAGCGAGGTAAGGGGATGTTTGGGCATATAATAAGATGTATCTATAAGATTTCATTATAAAACACTACTGTCACGGCCAACCACAGGCAAGCTTTACATGTATAGAGAGATTTGTACAGAATGTCCAAAGCACACGATCGAGTACATGCCCGGACTGCGACAGATTGATTCAATGCTAGCAGCAGTTTGCGTATGCATATGCATGCCCAAGGAATTGGACACGCATCAGGAGAAGTCGACGGCATCATCACGCTCCCGTCGGCGACGATGGTGGCCCAGGCATGGCCGCGGCCTTCATCTTGTTCGGCACCGGCGGTGGCGGCAGCTTCGGCTTCGTCGCCCCCAAGGAGCGCCTGTTCCAGATCTTCCCGCCGCAGTAGCCGCCGTAGGCCCAGTCGTCGTTGCCGGCCATCACAACGCCGCCGCCGGCGGCCCAAACACTTCTCCCGTCCTCTTGAGAGGAGCGGACGGGGACGGCGAAAGAACCCACGAAGACGACGACCATGAGCAGCCAAGCTAAGATTCTGCGACTCATGGTCATGGCGGCTCCTAGCGCCAGCTCAGCTCAGGAATGCTTTTGGGAGTTTGGAATGAAGTGTGTCCAAACTCATCAACTCGTGATGTATACTCCTCCGTTCCAAAATGTCTGTCGTTCTCGCTTCCCGAGAAACAACTTTAAAAAAATATATATTAAAAAATATTAATATTTATATTATATAATTAATATCATTAGAAAGATCTTTAAGTCTAGTTTTTTAACAAATTTATTTAGGGACACAAATGTTGTACGTATTTTCTACAAATTGAGTCAAACGTGCAGCACAAAAACCAAAAATGACAAACATTTTGGAAGGGAGGGAGTATATAGTACTGCACATGCGATTTTGCGATGGATGCGAGGGTGTCCAAGGCTTATCGAACTGCTGATCGCCAATCTGCTAATATAAGCAGGCTATTAGTCAGCTGTATTATTATACTGCATGCACCTACTGGCTGCTGAGATGCTGATGCAACGAATGAGTGTACTGGTACAATGCTTGTAGCTCGTGTGCTGTTTTTTTTTATTGACTCCAATTTATGATGATAGATCATTAGATTCATTGGTTGACCTCACATCGAATGGCCGACAGATTTTGGTGGCCCATGCGATTGAGGCAGGCAGTGTTATACCCCGCGAGCTCTCCCTTCATTTGTCTCAAAAACCATTCCTGAGGATATTACTTCCTCCATCCAAATTATAAGGCCAGTTTCGGTGGGAGTTTCATTTGCATTTAATGAGCTGCCACTTAAGCGGTTTTGATGATGTGGCAAGGTTTTTAATAAGAGAGAGAGAATAAGTGAGTTTCATGAGGATAAAACTCTCTTGGCACAAATACCAACTCTCTATGAGTCATTTAATTTAATATCTATGAAACTCTAGAATGAAACTCACCATTGAGAATAGGTGTTTCATCCATATTTTATTTCATTCTACATGACGTGGATGTCTTGGAAACAACGTAATGAAACTCTCCACTGAGACTGGCCTAAGACATCTTTGGCTTTTCTAAATCGATAGAGTAAAATGCACTCTGGATTCTTAAACTTTTCAAGAATCCATGAAAAGTTTAAGTAGTACCACCCAAGATGCATTTTACTCTTCTAGATGCACTTAGGTATACACTACGTCTAGATAGATATATGTAGTAAGATTAATGTATCTAAAAAGGCCAAAAAATATCAAAACTTGAAAATTTGAAATAGAGAGAGTATTAAATAAGCATCGATGCTACCATTTTGGAGCTCGCCAGGAACAAGAAGACCCACTGGGAAGCTTTCCCAATTCAGAATTCCAAGAAAAAGGGTTACTTTGCTTCTCGGAAACCCGATCCATATGAATGCCCGCTGGGACACCGATGTTCTGCACGGCGCAAAAGCCCAGTACTTGAGACGAGTACATCGAGACTATAGTCGGCGGCGACAAAGAAACAAGCATATGCAGACAGGGCAACACAGATGAAGGGTGTGTTTGGTTGCAACATTCACGTGAGGAGCGACTTTAGGCAGACACGTCTGACCTAGGCGTTCGCGTGGCGTTGATGCTTGGCCCAGGCAGTAGACACATTTCCCTAGGTGGAAACCAAACAAGCCTGGAGTCCACAAGTACCAAGGGCGATCGCAGGCGATAGCCTTGCATAGTTGGATGCGGGCTGAGGATGCGGCAGATGAGTGCTCGGCCCATGATGCACGCAAAGTTAGGTGGCGCAATTGAGTCTTGAGCGGCTAGCACATGAACCTCCAGCAGTGCTCTGGTGGCAGCTACAATGGAGGCGAAGAAGAGCAGGGGGGAGGTGAGGCGAGGAGAGTTACAATTAGAGTGAGGCCAGTCTATTATGGGCATCTAACTCTATTTTTTAGGGAGATAAGAGAGATATTGGTGGCAAAATTTTTTTTGAGCTATCGTGAATTGTTGGAGCAAGAAAAAGGCTCATCTCTTATAATATGACAATTTTATGGGGACAAGGAGTGGTGTTACTGATATTGAGGGACTATTGGAGATGCTCTAAGTAGAGTTTTACATGGTTTTAAGTTTATTGTTACAAGAGTCGGTGAAACAAAAAGTAATGGCTTTGTTATTGGCTTCTAGTTATCGAAGAGAGAAAGAGTTTTCTAATAATGGCACTATAGTAAGTCTTAGTCTTTCGAATGTACTTATAAAGGTAAGTTGTGTGCACATACGTTCATATGGGTAAGTGTGTATGTATACGAATGTATGTGTTTGTATGTGTTTGTAAACAGCTCCTTGAATGAGAGCCTTGAATTCATTGTATGGCACTAAGTAAAAACCTGCCAGCGCCCCCTGCAGACGCCGGACGAACGCACGTCTGTGATACGAGTTCACATACGCGCGTCTGCAGCTTATTACAGACGCGTTAGCCAGCCTCCTGATGCACGCATATAACTGGAGACATCGACTGTGGTTTCCTTGTTCCATGTAATTTGAAACCGACTTCCATGGATAGATAGATATGCAGCCATAGCTCAGTAGCTGGAATCCTGAAGCAGCGACAGATCCATGGAAAACTACGTGGCCTCCGTCGGCGGTTGACGACAGGTCCTTGGAAAAAAAAAAACGCTGCAGGTACGTACTAATTAATCACTGTTTATTGATGATGAGGGTGGACTTTGCTACGCCATGATCATGCTATTAGCATGATTTAGGTCGGCTCGCGACCCAGAATAAACTTTCTTCATAAACAGGTATAAAGATGTATTAATTCGCGGATCTCGAGCAGTGCTAGCTGTCCCCTGCGACTAGCGAACCAGGAGCAACGGCAGTCAGGCAGAGAGCCTATTTGGTTGTGTCCTCAAGCAGATTTGCCTGACCAGACACAATTCTCAGGCGTTGAATTTTGGTTGCCTATAGGGCTGAGACAGCTGCCTCGCTAACTAGCTGCCTGCCAGGGCATGATCCAAACAACCCACAAAGTCCTATCAGCAATGCGGCAGGTGCTGCATTGGTAGCACAATGGGATAGCTGAGGAGAGGGAAGTAATTGGTGCAAAGATGGCAGCGTGCGTGGAATGTTGCTTTTCCTGTAAAAAGTTGTTAAAATCATGATCCTGAATCGAATCGGAATTCTAGTGGTGGTAGGATTGCAAATCATAGAATCATAACTAGCAGATTGTGGAATTGTAGAATCATCTCTATCTTGATCTTTAGGAGCGCTTCTCTTGGGTGTGGTGCTACAACCCGATGTTGAGTGTTAGATATGGCGATATGCATGTGTAACATGTTATCCCACACAATGACACAACAACATGATAGCGTCAAGGCCATGCATAGTCAATTTATATCTTGTAGGATCCATAAGTTTGTTAGTCAAGATCCTAGTAAGTATGTGGCTGCATATTAGTCACATGGATCATTCTCTTAGTCAAGATCCTGGAAAATGTGTGGCCGCATGCAACAGGTTGTTGCCACGCGAAGGGGCTCTTCCTCGCATAATAGTTAAAACGCAATCGCGCGGTCACCTGAGCTTGGGCACCAGCATTCCACGCCATATGCGCCTCTAATTATCTTTCATGGTCATCAAAGCTTAGATAAGGATCCACCCAAAAACTTACATCGCTACAACGACGACGAGCGAGTTCCAGTACTCCTCTGTTCGCCTTTCAGATCTCAGATAAGCTGAATAAGAACAACCATGCCTTATGGGAAGCGGAGGTGCTTGCTGCAATCTGCGGCGCACGCATGGAGGGTCATCTTACCAGCAAGACCGCCGCTCCTGAAGCTGTGGTTGAAGAAAGGGGGCCGACAACAAGGCCGTCAAGGTCCCCAACCCGGCGTACGAAGAGTGGTATGCCCGAGATCAACAGATTCTCGGGTGTATCTCTTCGGTCTCCAAGGAGGTGTTCGCGCAAATCACTTCCGCACAAACGGCAGCCTGGGCTTGGCAAGAAGTGGTGAACACTTTCATCGTGCAACGATCGTGTCTGGTCTGTCAACGTATATATAGCTGACATCTCCACGACATAGAAGGGGGGCCATGACCATCACTGAATACTTCACCAAGATGCGGTCTCTCGGTGATCAGATGGCTGCCTCCAGGAAGCCACAAATGATATAAGAAGATGACGCCGCATGTCACGACCCGACGGTCGCTCCAAATTTAGGTAAGATCCGGCTTTCTTGTCTTTTCTCATTGACTTCACTACCATATTATCAAATTGCTGATGTGGAAGCCTAATTAATTAATGGAAGCGGCTAATGCATGCACGTGCATACGTTAGTCTTACTACACGCACAGTCCAATTAAGGAAAAATAATTTTGTCCTTTCCTTTCTGGATAGGTGGAGGAAACAATGCACATGCTTCCTAGGCCTACCAGAGACATGCCCGCCTAGAACCCCCTCTCCCCTGTTTATTTTGCCCGTTCAACAAGTAAAACAGGGTCTCTCCCTCCCGATCCATTCTACAGACAAGCCGATTCAGCCAAAACAGAGGCAAAAGTAGGTAAAAGCAATTCAGTTACTACTACTAGTAATGTCACAGATACAACCAATTCTTAGAAAACCAGAATTTACAAAATGATCACAAAAAAGATACGAAATTCAGTTAGTTTTGCCAAAATTACACAATGATTAGAAAAAAGAAGAAAGCAGATCTTTCTTACTAGTAATATCAAGTTCCTGTGCAGTTCCTACTGCATAAGCAAATTTGATCCTATCTGATTAGCAGATCTGATCCTAACTTGTACCCAAGGTTTAATGACTAACGTTGTTACTGCACATATTACTAACAAATGTTCTTCTTGCTAGGTAATATGGATATATGCTATATGCAGCACTCCTATAGATATATATCTTGTTGCATTGAACCTTCTTGTGTTAGCTGCTCCACATGATTGCTCCTGTTGATATAACATGTTCATTTTGATGCTTGATGGCCTCACACCTGCAATTAAAATATAAGTATAGGGTAAGCACATAGATGATAGTGAGAACTAAGAAAAGAATGTTGAAATTATATGTACTGAACAAAACTGATAGAATGTACTGAACAAAAAACTGCATAAGTTGGTGGCCTTTTTTACCTAAATTAATACAGTATTATTGCATAATGGATTTGACTAAGTTGCCTAATTAGGAGCACATTGTTGCCTAACAAAGTGACTTAAATTGCCTACAATATGACAAATAGAACAAGGACAACTATCCCTATAAAATGCATGCAAAAAAAAGTTATTGTCATTACATTTGTATATAGCAGAAAAGACAACTAGCTTAATATATATTACAGTTAAATGCCTACAATATGACAAATAGAACAAAGGACAACTAGCTCAATAATGTACGACATCCAGTATTTTCATGTATGCTCAGAAATCAGAAACTCACATGAAGAAAAAATGGTAATCAGCCTGCTCGGCTGCAATTATTTGGCTGTGGCTGCAACTTATTGCAGTTATACCTACAATATAGTCTAGTTCACCTTTGCAGCAAAAAATGGCAGCAATTGGCTGCAAAAAGAAAACTGTATTTTCTTAGACAATTTAAGTGTCATACATTAGGCAACAATATCTTCACAAATAAGCAATTTTTGTATTATGAAAAAGCAAGTATAGTGTTTAAACAGCAACAAAACATTTTAGTTCCTCACCTGCATCAGTCGCCACACCCCAATTTGGGTCACTTGCACACTGGACTCAAAATCACCCCACTCGACGCAAAAAACATCGCCAAAAAAATTGATTTGAGAATTTATAGTAGTTGTCATAGAGTAATCTATAACTCGGTATTACCTAAAGCTAGAAGATTTTATCGTTTCCTTTACATATGAGAGCAATGACTAAAAGAAAAAATTTAGCATGAAATCTACTGCCAATTATCCTAGTACAATAGAGTGAGGAAATGCTAGCCGGCATCAGCTCGATTATAACGGGGTAACTGACAAGCATCAATTAAAATACTATGCATGACAAGCATCAAGGCTCTCTGTAGATATTATAGCATGACCAAGAAAAAGTGCAGCAGGTGGTACCATAGAAATGAACATCTAAAATTGCAAGAAGCATCAGGAAGTAACGAAGCTAGGCTCCAATTCAAGTTGGTCTGATGACAACTCAGTCACATTAAATTGCAAAATGTTAGCGCTAAATCAACTAATTCCGAACAGCTATCCACAAATTACTCATTAGATGACAGTCCCACCAGTAACTCAAAAAATCATGATTGCTTAAATGTACATGACTATCATGACATTCAAAACACTGACTACAACTAAAAAAGACTGCAGGCTGAGTTATAGCAGCTAGCTAGTCAATAAAAATGATTAAATCTTAGCTGAGAGCCAGGAATGATCACATAAGCACATCAGTTTTGGTCCACTGAACTGCTGCTGATAAACTAAAAATTGCAAAGAGAAACATTACCTGAAGTCCTGAATTGTCGTTGGACAGCTGATGTTTCTGCAGAACTACTGCTGCTGTTACAAAATTACCAAGCACTCAAAGAGCTAGTAGGTCAGGAAAAAAGGATAGGTAAATCAATACAAATACTAAGTAGCTGCAAAGAAGCTAGGTAAAACATGGCAAGCTGGTGCTCAAACCTGAAGAAAAAGAGCTAAGCTATGAAGTGCCAAAATGCTGCTTATGCTGCTCAATAGTAGCTTAGCTGAGGCTGCAGTTGCTATGACCTGTAGATAAGAATTGGAGTAACCAATCAACAAAGAAAATGGGATCTGAGAAAGTACAAACAGGATGCATTTTCTTAGGCAATGTTACAGTGGATTGCATTTTCTTAGGCAATTTAAGTGTCATTCGTTAAGCAACAATGTCTTTTAAAATAGGCAATTTATGTATTCTGAAAAAGCAAGTATTCATTTGCAACCCACGGCCCCACCCTTGGTATTTGCAAAAAAATAACACAGCTCTGCTAATTATTAGCAGCTAATTAAGTATTAACTCTATGGATCCAAACAGAGCTTAAGGGTAGAGAACAATTAGAAGCCAGATTGTATTTGTACTATACAAGGTATTAGCCTAACAGGTCAGTGGTAGCAGGGAGTGGTAGGTTAGATCAGTTCCATTTCTTAGCCACTAAAACCTGCTATTGTCTGACCAGGACATGCACAAGTCAAACTAGTTTTGGGCTGTAACATGTCGGTTGCCACAGCCCACAGCAACCAACCTTAGCTATGTTGACTAATATAAATAGAAGGCAATATAAACTAAAAGCACCTAAACAATCTATCCAGCTCATTTCAGTGAATGCATTTGAAGTGGTTTAGATACAACATTGGTGTTCAAATTGAGTACAATAAAATATTTTGTGCAAATAAAACAGCATGTCAATGCAAAATACTTTAGAACCAGGTGATGAGAACATGTCAAAACAACATTTCATTCATTCGTTCAGGTGGAGTAGGACTACTCACTGTGAGGAGGTTGAAGGCGAACTGGTTGGCCGCTCCGACCGTCACCACAGTGACCAGGTGCCTCAGCAGCAGGACGATCGTGAACTGCAAGGACAGGCAACAGAATGCCCAAGTTTCAGACAAAAATGCAATGCACTGCAGGGTGAGTGTAATGTGATAAATAAATTTCACATACCTTGTGTCATGGGTGAGCTTTGATCTTAGGAAATCCAAACACAGTGTAGTTTCGATTCATACATTGGATTTACTCACGTGTTGGAGTACCAAGAACCTGTCAACAAAAAGCAAATCCAATCAATACATGAAAAATAGAAAAACTCTAGTTAGCACATTTCTTTAGAACTAATACAGTGCAGTCCGCAGAACAACCAAGTACTTTTATTATCTTAACAAGCTAATCCACACACGTTTTCACCAGGGAAGATAGGCTGATCATTTTAACCAAAATATGTTTAGTTCTAAGTTTGTTGCCCAGACGGATACATAACCACAGGAAATCTGTGGGAAAAGCAGAGAAGAGGAACTAACTCATAGGAAATCTGTGGGAAAAGCAGAGAAGCGAAACTAACCTACAATCTAAGAACAGAAAAAAAAACAGAGAGATTAGAGAAAGAAAGATGTAAAAATTACCTAATATTTTGAATTATTTTACCTTGATCTTGCCACAATATTGCCTGGTCAGAGTACATTTAGTTGCTTATTCCCAATGAAGTTCAGTAAGTAATCAATGCACATGCACATTTAGTTGCTCTAAAAATGCTGATTATTGACACTCACACGCATTAGCATTCAGTTCATGGAAAAACAGCAGTGGAATGACTGTAGGCATTCAGATAACTCTCACATGTTCAGACACAAGCATTCATGTGAAATGAACTGAAACTTAACAGTACATCAGGTAGCATTCTAGTATCAGGTAGTATCATTCAGATATCAGATAATTGGACAACAACATCTGAAACTAAGACACATCAATGCAGTAAGTAGTAGCATTCAGGTATCAGGTAGATCACAACATCAGCTAGATCACAGCATCAGGTAGCCCATAATCAGAAAAAAATAGCAACTTGTTTAGCAATGGAAAGCAGTTTAATTTGCTGCACCAGCACTCCAGCAGAGGTGTGCTCGTGCTGCATTCTGTGCTCAAATTCATCTTCCACCTCTAATTGTGAGCTGTGAGAGGGTGGTTGTAACGTGATAAATAATTAGGTTGAGGCACGAGTACTTACGCCATGTCCAAAGAATGTCTAATTACTAATTATTCAGCTCTAAATACTGATTATTGACACCTCCATAAAACCTAACACCAGCTGCATTTTCTTAGGCAATTTAAGTTTCATTCGTTATGCAACATTGTCTTCCTAAATAGGCGATTTATGTATTCTGAAAAAGCAAATATAGTGTCTATGTTCATTTACGACCCACAGCCCCACCCCCACACCCGCCCCCATCCCTGGTTTATTTGCAAAAAGAAAATAGAGATTTAATTAAAGACACAAGTGCCTAACTGACATGGATCTAAAAATCCAAACCAATCATCCTCCAATATAATTTCCTCTCTCACCACATATGTACTTATTTACATATATTGCACACATCATACCTGCTTTTTGCTTTGTGTTTTGTACTCTGCAGCAAAGAACCTCCATGTTCAGAATAACAATAGCCCTGTGATAACAATCAGCTTATCAGAAGAGCAAATAGAAACATGAAAATCCGTGCATAACCACAGCACAAGAAGTAAAGTGCAATGATCAAATCCCATCACATGATATGGTCAACAAACTAGAACCTAACTGTCATTCATTAGGCAATTTAAGTGTCATTCATTAGACAACAATATCTTCTTAAATAGGTAATTTTTGTATTCTGAAAAAGCAAGTATAGTATTAAAAACAGCAGCAAAGCATTTTAGTCCTAACAGTAATACCTGAGCAGTATTTTCTAAAGAATATGATGTAAATGGATATGATGAAATTTGCTAAACCTACAGAGCACAATATGGATCAAGGCAGAACTAGCAGCAGGCATCTAAACATGATAGTGGGTGCCAGTCCTCACCTCATCGATGATAGTGGGCTCAAGGTCAATAAACACAGCACGGGGGACGTGCTTCCCAGCGCCAGTCTCACTGAAGAAGGTGTCGAAAGCATCATCACCTCCCCAATGGTCTTGTCACCGGGCATCTGGCCATCAGCCTGAATAGAATACAAACATAGCATCTTTATTTAAGCAAATTACAAAAGGAGGCCATATGATTCAAATGCAGTCAGTGTAAACATCGCATGCCACCTACACTAGTACACCAGACAGATGCACGATCTTAAGGTAACACGTGCCTGAATGACCATGTTTCAAACCACGATTAAATCTCAGATTGCAAACATTTCAAATATATAAACAACACTTAGCCCTACAAAAAAGCTAAATAACAACTAGGACTACATAATACAACAGGTCAGTCTCTATCCCAAAAGGCAATTTGGTTAAGTTGCCTAAGGCTGTTAACAATACAAATAGATGTACATCAAATTAACATACTACACTTTGCATCAGTACATAAGGGCCTACATATAAACAGGTAATATGAACTTGGCCTATGGAAAATTACAGATCCAAAATTGACAACATTTTAAACGGTTTCTGGGCACTCAGATCTACCAAATGTATAGGCAAAATCAACAACAATTACGCTACATAACTTTTGGATTCAATGGATCGTGAGAATCACAAAGCGCTGAAAAAAGTACTGAATTTCACACTGCAAACAATTCCAAAAACTCCCAAACCAAAGGCCTGAACCAAATCTTCGCAAAAACAAATCGAATCCAAAAGCTATTCCAGCCAGTCCTGCCAGGCTGCCACTAGCGTGCAGCACAGTCGCCCCCGAATACTAGCAGAGCAGTAGCAAATCGCCGCAAATCCCCGAGTAGAAGGGCAAAACAAAGCACGGTTCCTGATAACCCAACGCTATAGCAAACTCCCCAGCACGCACTCATCCAATCCAGTCAGGCATGCAAACACCCTGCAGTAATGGCCGAGCCTGCACACGAAACGGTGAGGAAAAGGGGAGTGACACGAGATGGGGACCTTGGGAGAGGAGGCGGCTGTCCGCCTCGTCGGGGTCCATGTCGCACTCCTGCAGCGCCCGCGTAGATCTCCTCGTCGGGACGGTTCACGATCTCCTTGAGCCCCTGCATGAGCTTCATCGCGGACGCCGGCACGGGCCCTGACGGTCCCCTGGTTCCCCCTCCGCCGCCCGACCCCGCAGTGGTGGAGCTCGTCGTGGCTAGGGTTGTTGGCGCGGCGGCCGGCGCGGCTAGATCTAGTTGCGGGAGAAGGAGGAGGGGTAGGGAAGGGGGAGCGCGGGCGGGGTAGGGGCCGGTGCCGGCGGTGGAGGGGCAGCCGGCGGCGAGGTGGAGCCCGTCAGGCTTGGGGTGGACCGCGGCGGGGGTCGGGTGCCTGTGCGCGTACAGAAGGGAGAAATGGAGATGGAGACGATGGGATGGGAATGGAACGGAGCGGGGTGGCTCCTTGACTGGCTACTGGACGCGTCGGGTCGCTGGGCTCGCAAACGCTGCGCGTGGGATGGCGTGGGAACGGTGAGATTGGACCGTGCGTGCGATAAGACAACGGCACGGCCAGCCGAAAACAAGTCTTTACCTTAATTAATACATGAAAAACTTTTCTTTCGGTCTTCGTTGGGACTACATTTAGAAGAGAGAGAAATGCTATTATGAGGTGCAATATGTTAGACCCAGGTGCTAGCTTAGATTCAACATGCACCTTTGTCCTATTCTAGCACCCGGTGCCATGGAAATAAAGAAAAATAGTCTCCCTCTCTAACCTTGCTTCTCCATCTCGGGGAAATTTGTGGTGCAAACATGCAAAACAATTCAAAAATTATACTTCAGTTATTCAAAGATTTTTTTTAAACTTGTTACATCCATAGTACATTCATATATGTATTCTATAAAAGTTGAGATGTAAACTCAAACTAGAAAAAATCATTAGAAAATAACAATTTCAGTTGCTTTCACTACAAGACAAAACCTAGAATTTTTGTCTTCTAGCGCTAATGCACCTGAAATTTGTTATTTTCGTATCATTTTGTGTAGGTTGAATTTGCATATTAACTTTTGTATGTGGATACATATATGGATGCACTATCAATGTACCGAGTTCCAAAAAAATGGATGGCCGAAGTATGATTTTTGGGAATGGTTTGTATGTTTGCACCTAAGATGTGATTTACACGAGAGGAGAAAAGGTAAAAGTGTTTTTGTTCTCTTTTCTGGTAGAGTGGGGCCTACATAGATTGCTACACACTAGACCATTTTATATCAAGGTAGAACCTCTTGATGTGTAAGCTAAAAATAGTATACCCTAAAGTTGCCCTTAGAGCAAGTATAATAAGGAGCTGTAAGTGAGTTGTATGCTGACGTGGAGGAGACAGGGGAGGCACTACTGGAATCAGCCGCTTTGCCGAGTGTCCAGGGTACTCGGCAAAGCCCTAAATACACTCGGCAAAGGCTTTGCCGAGTGCCACACTCGGCAAAGAGTACACAGCAAAAAAGCTGTCGGCAAAGCGGCCTTTGCCGAGTGTCTTTTATCGGGCACTCGGCAAAGGCTTTGACACTCGGCAAAGGCCGAACCAAAAAAATCTGAAAAAAATTGAAAAAAAATTTTAAATTTTTTTTTTAATTAGAGGAGGGACCCACCGGCCAGTCATATGGCAACTGCTCCTAAGTGACCGGCCAAAGCAATTTTTTGAAACTTTGCACCCAGCGAGAATCGAACCTGCGACCTCTCACACACGCGTGAGCACCCCTACCACTACACCTCTCTTTCATTTGTGTCTATATTCCATTTCGGTTCCCCAAATATTATACCAAATCAGGTGTAAATTGATTGTTTGATGCCCTAAACGAATTTAAATCAAAAAGTTGTCAACTACAAAGTTTTATAACTTTTCGAGATCTACAATTTTCATTTAGGAAGTTTCTCCATCCGAGGTCATTTGAAAAAATCGAATTTTAAAATTTTGAATTTCAAACGTAGTTTTGCATGACAAGATGATTTCAAATTAAAAAGTTGTCAACTACAAAGTTTCATAACTTTTCGAGATCTACAATTTTCATTTAGGATGTTTCTCCATCCGAGGTCGTTTGAAAAATTTGAATTTTAAAATTTTGAATTTCAAACGTAGTTTTGCATGACAAGATGATTTCAAATTAAAAAGTTGTCAACTACAAAGTTTCATAACTTTTCGAGATCTACTAAGTTTATTTTGGTGTTTTTTCCATCCGAGGTCTTTTGAAAAATTCGAATTTTAAATTTTTGAAATTCAGATGCAGTTTTGCATGACAACATGATTTCAAATTAAAAAGTTGTCAACTACAATGTTTCATAACTTTTTGAGATCTACAATTTTTGTTTAGAAAGTTTTTCCATCTGAGATCATGGTTCTAACATTATTCACAAATCTTATATATCTCTCTTGTAGTTTTATAAAACTATATGAGAGACGTGTAGATTTTGTGAACAACGTTACTATCGCTTTGTCGAATGAAGAAATGACTAAAATAAACTTTATAGATCTTGAGAAGTTATGAAACTTTGTAGTTAAAAACTTTTTAATTTGAAATCATTTAGGGCTTCAAAATGTGCTTTGAAAAACTGCTTTGCCGAGTGAAAAAAAACACTCGGCAAAGAAGGTCTTTGCCGAGTGTTTTTTTTTGGCACTCGGCAAAGCAGCTTCTTTGCCGAGTGTTTTTTTGGCACTCGACAAAGAATGTCTTTGCCGAGTGTTTTTTTGCACTCGGCAAAGCAGCTTCTTTGCCGAGTGTTTTTTTTGCCGAGTGTTTTTTATTTAGCACTCGGCAACACTCGGCAAAGAACCGGATTCCGGTAGTGAGGAGAGCGAAGAGAAACGGGTTGTAAGCTTACAACCAGCTTATGCATAAAAACCAAGAAGTTATGTGAGACAGACAAGTGGATTGTAAGCCGGCTAACTATTATACGAGTTGGCTGATAGATTAGCTGGAAGTTTTTTTTACAGCCAGCAACCGACTGTATTATTAGCCTTGCTCTTATAGGTTTGGACACTCGGTGCGCTGGAGGGAAGAGGACGAAGCGGTAGAGGAATGGAGATGGCGGGAGAGCCTATAAGATACAGTATACACTTCTCCTATATATACCTATGATGAGGTGTCATTGTAGAAGACTACAGTCATGGCCAAACCAGGCAGCAAAGCTTTACATATTATAGATATATTTATACAGAATGTCCGAAGTACACAAGTAATAATGAAGTAAATGGGGACTGTGTGGCAGGTAGATTCAAGGGGTAGTACTGCTAGTAGCAGTTTACGCAGCGGAAGATACACAAACGTTCACACTACTCGCTGGTGGTACATATGCATGCGGCATGCCCAAGGAATTAGACACACATAAGGAGAAGGAGCAGGCCAAGTCGATGACATCACATTCTCGGCGGCGACGGTGGCGCAGGCATCGCCGCGGCTTTCTTCTTGTTCGACACCGGTGCCGGCGGCAGCTTCGGCCTGGCCCCCAAGGAGCGCCTGTTCCAGATCTTCCCGCCGTGGTAGCCGTAGGCCCGGCCGTCGTCGTTGCCCGCCGTCGTTACAACGCCGCCGCCGGCGGCCCAAACACTCCTCCCATCCTCTTGAGCGGAGCAAAGTGGGGCGGCGGAAGAACCCACGAAGACGACGACCATGAACAACCAAGCTAATTTTCTGCTACTCATGGCGGCTGTACTGCTGGCGCTAGCCGCTAGCTGATCAGGAATGGTTTTTGGAGTTTGGAAGTGTGTCGCTGTGTCCAAACTCCTCAACTCATGTTGTGTATATATAGTACTACGTACACAGGCGATTTTGTGATGGATGCGAGTGTGTGAAAGGCTTATCGAAAACTGGCCGGATGCTGAAGCTAATCTGCTAATTAAGCAGGCTAGTAGTAGTTAGCTGTAGTATTATACATTTATACTGCACTGCACCTACTGGCAGCTGAGCTGCTGATGCAACGAACGAGTGTATGTATACTGGTACAATGTTTGTAGTTCATGTGCAGGCTTTTTTGTTGACTTCAATTTATGATGTCAGATTCACGTACAGGTTGACCTCATCACATCGAATGGCTGGCCGACAGACTTTGGACCTTTGGTGACGCATGCGATTGAGGTTGGGGCAGGCAGATGCCAGTACTCTCCGCGAGCTCCCTTCACCTGTCTCCAAAAAACCATTCCCATCGTGTGAAAGTTAATCTGCTTGCTTGTCTCCTTTGAATTTCGTGGCTTTTGAAACCACTCGGAATCCCGAAACTCTGAAAGATTTCTTTTTATAAGTTTTGGAGAACTACGCGGTGTCCGCCGGCTGTTGACAACCCACGCCGATAGATACATGACTACATGTTTAAGCTTCGTGCAACCAATTATTCGTTGATGTTGACTTTGCTCCACGATAATCACGCAAGAATAAGGTAGGTCAGTTCGTGATCTAGCCTAAATTTGTTTCTTCAGATGGGTTTAAAAGACGTACTTATTGGCGCATCCTGAGCTGTGCTGTCCCCTCCTACGGTACCGCGCTTGAAAACATGTGGGTGTAGAGCGGGTACCTATAGTTATTTTTACCTGTTGGTGGGTTTCCATATCCGCACTCTAAATGCACATCTACTGCTACATCAAATGGATAGGTTTACACATTCAAAATAGACATGGTCTGTTTGTACTGCTACTTATCCTATAAGAGCAACTCAAAAAGACTTATATCTTTCCTAATTTTTAGAAAAATAGATTTTTGGTGCAAAAATACCCTCCAACGCACTCTTCAATTGGATCTTCAAATATAGACATACTCTATTTTGGGTTTCTCACTAGCCAAAGATGAAGAGCGAGGATGACTCTAGAAAAGTTTTTTGAGGGTACAAAGATATAGAGAGCGATTTTTACTCAAATAGGTCTCCAAACGATGCTTTGGAGAGTAAACTTTAGAAAAACTCTCGTAGATGCTATAATGATGGAATTCAGCATCTCCAAACATATCTCCCTATTATGCCATGTTTTGAACTACTCTGCTCTAGGTCTTTTAAGTTGACTCAAAATTCCGCAAGCCAAACAATATTACTCAAAAAGCGAATATGGGCTAGCACAATAGCACTACGAAAAATGCATCTAGGCTCTAAGTAGGTTTTGGTGGATTGAATGACAAAATGATTAAGGTACTAATGAATTTAATGAGAACTGTAGGTGTATTTAGTCCCAAGTATAATTGATATGTGTTTGGGCTCACTTATGAAGCAAATGACATAAATGAGAAATGAGTCCAAGATTATCGATGAAATGAATGAATGATAATCATGTGGTGAATATGATAAAGAAGACATGGTTTGATGGATATTCATGGTTCTCTCATATGAATCTTGGTTGCGATTTGGAATTTGGGTTTCATAATGCATTACACTAACGTCAGAATAGCCTCTTGAGAGCTCCCAATTCACCCCTTGTGAAATTTGAGTGATATTTTTCATATCCATTGATGTGGAGAGCGGTATTTGAGCCTTTGTGACCACTAGAGAGCTAAACACAGCCTTGAGCACTTCTTGATAGTGTCAAGTCCATAGTGAAGCATTTGTTACTCTTGGAGCTTCGCTCCTAGACAGCTAGGTGTCACCGGTGAGTATCCAAGTTCGTGGAGTGCTGCAGAGCATGGAAAGTGGTTGAGAGCAACCCAGCTAGAGTGCACCCTGGAGTGGTGACTCACACCTTCCACAATGAAGACAAAGGATCCAAGTCGGGATCTGAACTCCGGGAAATACATCGATGCGTCTCCCTCTTTGGGGTGGGGTGGTAGCAACGTTGAAGCTAGGTTGAGAGATGATACAAAGAACCATGACCCTTGGATTCAGTTGAAGCCTCTGTGGGAGGATTATGAGCCTTTGATTTTTTTTTAATGTTGTTGTATTTCTGGGTACAAATTGTGTGCTACACAAAGGTTAAATTATCTCAGCGGGAGACACAATTTGAGGTATACCCAGCTTTGTTTTGATTGCTACTTTATAGTGTAGATAAATGATATTTAGTAACTGTATATTGAGGAGGAGGATTACTCGCGTCTCGCGTGCTAGGTCTCACGCTGCCAGCGCCAGCGCCAGTGCTGCCACTGCCGCCGCCGGTCCTCGCCTCCACCACCGCTGGTCCCCCTCCCTCCCCCCTCCGGCATATCGCCGGAGGCCGGAGGGAGTGGGGATCCATCTTTTTTAATAAGTTTTTGCAGTAAATCGAGTCCTTAGGGTTATGGTCTCTCCATGCCAAGTTTCTTGGTTTTGCGGATTTATCTCCTCCTCATCTCTGGCGACGGCGAGAGGGCAGGGCGGAATCGTTTTCTCCATGGCGGCTCCGTTGAAGATGAGGGTGACAACTACGGCGTCAGCATCCTCACCGGTATGACATAGAGACTTTTATTTCCGGACCGCGACATCAAGGCGGAGATGGTGTCGCCGCCATGGAATAATTTTCTCCGGTCTCTTCTCCGTTTTATCATGGTTAGATCTGGTCACGATGAAGGACTAGGGAGAATAAGTTTCAGATCAATCTTTCTCATTCTTTAGTGGCAGAAAGAAGAAGAAGGAAGACACCAGAAAGAAGAAGTTTCTCAACTCCGCCTACATGAATGTTGGTCGTTATTTGTTGGGCATCTGTTCTCAGGCCTTTTTGCCGAGTATTTGCCTGTACGGTCATTCATACTGCAAAGCATCGTACATGTTTGGTTTTGAGATGTGGAGCTATTCACAGTGTGGGTACAATTTAGATAAAAATCAGTTTCTAGATACTTATGTAATCCAGAGTGATTGTAACGTGTTGATGCACCCAACTATTATCTAATATAATTCTTCTTTCGTCGCAAAAAAAAATAATTGTATATTGAATTGTGGATCAATTTTTATGGTATTTAACTGATTCTTTAAACATTTTTTATCGGTTCAGATATGAAAATTTTGGTCCGGCAATACCCCATCTAGATCCGCAATTGTATATACCTATGAGATTTCATTGTAGAAGACTACTGTCATGGCCAAACCAGGCATCAAGCTTTACGTAGAGATATATTTATACAGAACCCTCCCCTTCCTCTTCCGTCGCGCCGTCGCTGGAGTGGGCCACGCGGCCTGCCGGGATGGCGGCGGCGGGCCTCCTTCTGCTATTGGCGGCGTGGGCACTCCTTCCTCTCCCCCTTTTTCCCTTCCTCCATGGCATTGCGACGGCGGCGGCGCCGACCTGGGCCGCTACAGGGCCTGGGCGACCGGATCCGGCGCCCGGGTGGCCGGATCCAGCGCCCCCAGGGCGGGGGACGGCGCCCACGTAGTGGACTGGCCGGGGGCCGGCCCGAGGTTGCCGGAGCTGGTGGCCTGGACGGCTGCAGCCAGTCAGGCCGGCGTGCTCATGATGGCTGGGTTCGACGGCCCCCGGTGGGGCGGCGGCGGTGGATGCGGGCGTGGAGGTGCAACGGCGGTGGATCGGCTTTGACCTCTGCCATGGCCCTGCCGTTTCGCGAGCGTTCGACGCGACGGACGGCGTGGCAGAGACGGTGGCGGTTCGAGGACGACGTCGGCGGTGTCAGCAGCAACAGGATGATGGCAGATTCGTCAGCGAGCAAACAACATGCTTGTCGGGTCCCTTCTTGGGCGATCTGCAAGGAGTTGGCGACGACTCGATTGGCTGCGGTCCATGTGGACTGGCGCTGCGGTGGGTGGTAGCGCATGTCTGCGACCACTCTTCCGCAGCTGCGACAACGAGTTGAAGGCGGCTCCTCGTTGCTGGCTGCCTGTGCTGGGAATTGACATGGATGGCTGCAAGTTCGTTGGTTGGTCTGGTGTAGCGGTTTTGGAGGAGGCTGCTATTGTAGCTGTGGCCACGGTGGCCTCTTCGATGGGGCTTGGCGGGTACGGTGTCGGTGGCGGCGTGTCTACTACCAATCTCGGTGTTTTGGTGGAAGGTTACAGTTTGTGCCTATCCCGGTGGATGGATGGACATGTTGTAGGTTTCTCTTATGGGCGATCTGTGATGAGCTGGCAACTATCGAGTTGGCTGCGATCCATGGATCGGTGCGGTGATGACTGGCTACACATGTATGTTTCCAGCTTGTTGCCGTAGCGTCAATCGATGGAAGGCGGCGTTTTATAGACGACAGCCCAAGCAGAGTTGCTAGCGGCATGTCTTGAAGACTGCTAGCTGGCGACGTGCAGTGGTGTTGGTGGAGCTCCTTGCCGTTGCGTAGGAACAAGTGTGATGGTCGGTATCAGGCGGGATGGAGGCGGTCCTTTTGGGCTGGCGCAGTGTCGACATGCCACGCATGCCTGTGGCATGGTCGGCATGGCGCGATCTCCTGCTAGCGGGTGACTTCCTATGTGGTGCTTGGGTGTGATGGTTTTGGAGATGGAGGACTTTTGGGCTATTGCCCTGCCCGACTCTGAGTCGTGGCCGGCAATGGTGACGCCTTGGCGCCACAATCCTCGTTGGAGGCATTGTTGTCCCTAAGGGTTTGGTTGAAAAATCTCAGTTCTCTGCTTGGCGTTGGCGGCATTTGTGAATGTTGCTTCCCTCCTTGGAGGCATCGCTATTGAGAGCTCCCCCTCCCCCAAGCTCTTCACTTGTTCTCTACGGCGTGCTTGGTGGTGTTTGCCTGCTGGCAGGAATGAAAACGGATCGGATACGGACGGATATCACTTATATCGTATTTGTTTTCATATTTATGTCCGGATTCGGATTCGAATACGGATAGTATAAAAAATATCGGATAGAATACGATTGGATATCGACATCATAAATATGTGATTTAAATATTCGGATACCAATACGGTATCGGATGTTAAATATCCGAACTCGGATACGGACGGATTAAAACCCCTATAAACGAATTCGGTCTCGAATACGGTCAGAAAATATCCGTACCGTTTTCATCCCTGCCTGCTGGTGCTTTGGAGGTTTAGCGGATTGCTTTTGTTGTGGTAGTGTCAAGTTTCGCAGCACCGTGAGTATTTTTGTTTTATTTGTTGTATGTTTTTGTATGTTGCTCTTCTTCTCTATTAATATATGCCTTGCGATTTTCTCGCTGGTGGTTTTTAAAAAAATATTTATACAGAATGTCCGAAGTACAGTAAATAAGGACTGTGTGGTAGATTGATTCAAAGGTAACTGATAGTAGTAGCAGTTTACGCAGCGGAAGATACACAAACGTTCTCGGCGGCGATTCAAAGGTAACTGGTACGCGCATGCCCAAGGAATTAGACACACATAAGGAGAAGGAGCAGGCCAAGTCGATGACATCACATTCTCGGCGGCGACGGTGGCGCAGGCATCGCCGCGGCCTTCTTCTTGTTCGACACCGGCGCTGGCGGCAGCTTGGGCCTCGCCCCCAGGGAGCGCCTGTTCCAGATCTTCCCGCCGCGGTAGCCGTAGACCTTGCCGCCGTTGCCAGCGGTCACAACACTGCCGGCGTCCCAAACAGTCCCGCCATCCTCTTGAGCGGAGCAAAGTGGGGCGGCGAAAGAACCCACGAAGACGACGACCATGAACAACCAAGCTAACATTCTGCGACCCATGGCGGCTAGCTGCTACTGCTAGCGCTAGAGCTAGCTGAGGAATGGCTTTTGGAGTTTGGAAGTGTGTCGTCAGTCGTCACTGTGTCCAAACTCCTCAACTCCTGTTGTGTATATATAGTACTACGTGCACAGGCGATTTTGCGATGGATGCGAGTGTGTCCAAAGGCTTATCGAAAACTGGATGCTGAAGCTAATCTGCTAAGCAGCTGGCTAGTAGTAGTAGTTAGCTGTAGTATTATACTGCACTGCACCTAATGGCTGCTGATGCGCTGATGCGCTGATGATGAGCTGCTGATGCAATGCAACGAACGACTATATACTGGTACAATGTTTGTAGTTCGTGTGCAGGCTTTTTTGTTGACTTCAATTTTTGATGTCATTGGTTGACCTCTCACATCGAATGCATGGCTGGCCGCGCCGACAGACTTTGGTGGCGCATGCGATTGAGGTTGGGGCAGGCAGATGCCAGTACTCTCGCAGCTCCCTTCGCCTGTCTCAAAAAACCGTTCCCATCCACTGAAAACTAATCTGCTCGCTTGTCTCCTCTGAATTTCGTGGCTTTTGAAACCACTCGGAATCCCGAAGCTCTGAAAGATATCTTTTTATAAGTTTTGGAGAACTACGTGGTGTCCGTCGGCTGTTGACAACCCACGCCGATAGATACATGACTACATGTTTAAGCTTCGTGCAACCAATTATTCGTTGATGTTGACTTTGCTCCATGATAATCACGCAAGAATAAGGTAGGTCAGTTCGTGATCTAGCCTAAATTTGTTTCCTCAAATGGGTTTAAAAGACGTACTTATTGGCGGATCCTGAGCTGTGTTGTCCCCTACTACGGTACCGCGCTTGAAAACATGTGGATGTGGAGTGGGTACCTATAGTTATTTTTACCTGGTGGTGGGTTTCCATATCCGCACTCTAAATGCACATCTACTGCTACATCAAATGGATAGGTTTACACATTCAAAATAGGCATGGTCTGTTTGTACTGCTACTTATCCTATAAGAGCAACTCAAAAAGACTCTTTATATCTTTCCTAATTTATAGAAAAATAGAATTTTGGTGGAAAAATACCCTCCAACACACTCTTCAATTGAATCTCCAAATATAGACATACTCTATTTTGGGTTTCTCACTAGTCAAAGATGAAGAGCGAGGATGACTCTCTAAAGTACGCACAAGATATAGAAAACTTTTTTGAGGGTACAAAGATATAGAGAGCGATTTTTACTCAAATAGGTCTCCAAGTGATGCTTTGGAGAGTAAACTTTAGAAAAACTCTTAGAGATGCTCTAATGATGGAGTTCAGCATCTCTAAACATATCCCCCTATTATGCCATATTTTGAACTACTCTGCTCTAGGTCTTTTAAGTTGACTCAAAAATCCGCAAGCCAAACAATATAACTCAAAAGGCGAATAATTTTTTAGAAAAGGGAATATATTAAAAATATCTCAGTCTCTGCATCGACCAATGTATATAGTTGTTTCTTATTAAGACACCAACACTACAACCCAACGCGAGAGCAACTGCCTCAGACGCACACCAAAACGGCCTTGACCTGCCAAGATCCACGCGCACACACCGCAGCATTCATCTTGAATCTCCTCACCACAACCGTGACAACCATTATCCTCCACCTTCCTCGCCACAATGGTGACGACCATTACAGATTGACAGGCACGGGATTCCAAAGCGACGCCTCTAAGGAGGGACGTGACGCCACCGGCGCCTGACCAAAAGGTCAAGGCATTACACCCAGGAACAGCACGCTACACAAAGGGGAGAGAGCCGATCGATAGACGCTTCCAAGGAAGAATGCGGCACCCGAAGGCGTCACCGTCATCGGTCCTAGGGACACAGCTTTCGCCATGGCGCCTCACCCCCGTGCGTGGCATTGGCCAATGCCCATACTCACTGCGCCGACCACCACCCATCAGTGAAGCCAACTACCGGCCCCGCTGCCGCCAACCATACCTTTGGCAGCACTGCCGGCCGGCAGGACCATAGATCTGGCCCCACGCAACACCACCGCACATTGAGGTCACTGCAGACTACCGCTGCTGGCTCTGGCGTCCGTCGTCGTCGCTGTTGGCCTCCGCCGGTTGCCTCGGGCACTCCCCGGCCGGATCCACCTAGCCCAACCGCGGTAGGCCAGATCCGGTGGGAGGGGAGTCACCGCCACCGCCTAGAAGTCCAGCCAGCACGCCCTCGCCAGATCCCCGCGTGCCAACCCCGTACCACCGATGTGCGTCATCGAGACCAGATCTGGCCGCCGGAGGTAAATTCGCCATCCATGAGCCCAAATCCGAAGGCTGAAGACCTCGACGGCGAGCAGCCGCGAGTAGCCACCTACACCTCCAACGATCCCTCCATGCCTCGCCGGATCCACACAAATGCACCGGATCCAGCCCTAGAAAGCCCAGTCGCTGCCGGACCTTGCCATCGTCGTCGCTCAATTTGCGTCGCTGCGCTGCTCTCCTCCAGACGCGCCAAGTCACGGCGCTGCCCCGGTCGCAGCCTCGCCGGGCAGCGCACCAAGTTCCACCACCGCAAGCGCCCGCCCAGGCCATGGCTGGCACCGCCGCAGCCGCAGGGGGCGGCCCAGCCGAGCCCCACGCCACCCTAGCTCGGCCGCGCCCCGCCAGACCGCGGTCACCCATGCCACCACTCCGCCGTCGCGCGAGAAAGGCCGCGCCGCCGCCATCCCGGCGAGCCGCGCTAGCCTTGCAGCGGCCTGCTCCGGCGGCAACACAACGAGAGAGGAGGGTGGGGGCGGCAGCGACTTCGTGGCCACTTGGGTCGCCCGCGTGGGGGCGATGCGGGGGCTCTATTGATTCAATTTTAGTTTTGAATATGAGCTAGCACAATAGCACTACGAAAAATGCATCTAGGGTCTAAGTAGGTTTTGGTGGATTGAATGACAAAATGATTAAGGTACTAATGAATTTAATGAGAACTGTAGGTGTATTTAGTCCCAAGTATAATTGATATGTGTTTGGGCTCACTTATGAAGCAAATGACATAATTGAGAAATGAGTCCAAGATTATCGATGAAATGCATGAATGATAATCATGTGGTGAATATGATAAAGAAGACATGGTTTGATGGATATTCATGGTTCTCTCATATGAATCTTGGTTGTGATTTGGAATTTGGGTTTCATAATGCATTACACTAAATTTAGAATAGACTCTTGAGAGCTCCCAATTCACCCCTTGTAGAATTTGAGTGATATTTTTCATATCCATTGAATTGGAGAGCTATATTTGAGCCTTTGTGACCACTAGAGAGCCAAACACAGCCTTGAGCACATCTTGATAGTGTCAAGTCCATAGTGAAGCATTTGTTACTCTTGGAGCTTTGCTCCTAGATAGCTAGGTGCCACCGGTGAGTATCCAAGTTTGTCGAGTGCTGCAGAGCATGGAAAGTGGTTGAGAGCAACCCAGCTAGAGTCCACCCTGGAGTGGTGACTCACAACTTCCACAATGAAGACAAAGGATCCAAGTCGGGATCTAAACTCTGGGAAATACATCGATGCGTCTCCCTTTTTGGTTTCCTCACAATTGCATTTAATTCATATTTGCATTGCATATTTGAGTTTCCGCCTGTGTCTACTAGGTTATGCTTGTTTGTGGGTGTAGGGACACTTTGACTAAGTCACATAACACCTAAATACACCATCAAGCACCTTGGTTTGAAGTGGAGAAGGAAAGAGCAAAAATAGTGTTTTGTGCATGACCAGTAAAAACAGGCCTAGGCTAATTTCTCCAAGGACGTTCAAACCAGCTTCAGAACACTGCCATGCTAAACCGATTTTGGTAGGTTGAGCTCCAACTTGTTGTTTAATTGCTAATTTTGCTTGACAAGTTTTGTAGAGCCTATTCACCCCCTATGGGCATCAACTTGGTCCTTTCAACTACATTGTTTGTGGAGCTCCTCCTTAAAATTTGAGCTTTGAATTTTCTCGTGCAATTGGGGAAATTTTTCACCACTTGGACTGATAAAATATTGTGTGTTGTTTTGTTATTTTCCCCTTAAGGCCTCCCCTGCACCCTTGATCATCCGTTCTCTTATAGAAACCTGCCCCCTGGCCGCTTCCTCCAACCCTAGGGACACCAGCCAAAACCACACGCTACAAGGTTTCCCTATCAAGCTGGCCACCGCAAATCCACAATGGATGGATTCAAACAATGATCCTCCACCAGCCAACCCTATTGTTTCACCCCCAAACTCCTCCGTCGTGGCTGCTCATTGGCCACACCATCAAAGGGCCTTCTTCTAGGGACTCGATCGCCCAAAGCCTCCTCACATTTGGCTAGGCCATGGCCATTGGCAGTGAAGAGCGTGCACCAGACCTTAGCCAGGTAAATCTTAGATTTGTATTGTATTTGCATCTGAAAGTAACGGGATTGATTAGTGAATAAGCCTCAAATATCAAAAGAAGCACCGCACAACATCCTAGGGGCATATATATATGAGACCATTCACATGTAACATTATACTAGCCAAACAATTGTTGTTGCTACATAGTGTATTGCAACTCCAAAGTGGATATACTCCATGGTGAAGTGGAGTTGGTTTTATTGAAGTTGAGGAGTCCTAAACAGATGCTTAGTTTCACTGTTATCTAATTTGGGCAAGTGATTATGGATAATATTCGAGAGGGCAAAAATATACAATAATAATCCTAGTTCATATGTTGGTAAGCATGTGTGTGTCCAAACACTCTCAGTGACAGGTATACCAAAAGTGCATAGAAGATACTGTCAGATTATGATACCCTGGGTATCTCAGTACACCGATTAGTTAGCCTCTTGGGCAGCCCAACCAGCAGAAGCCTAGCAACTATGGCCCATCTAAGCCACACAGGACTTGAGCCACATACCAAGGCAAGCGGTCAACCACGGCCTCTCCCTTCTCCTTCCATTGCACGCTTCGCAGCACCGCATGACCTCTCCTCTGTCTCAACCCCTGGAGGGAGCGGAGGAAGGTCGACTTGCACCAAGTGCGCCAGCCCTGACAAGGGTAGGCACGCTCCACTCACTCCGCTAGGGCTGAGGGAACAGTTATCCTCTCAATCTAGATAGGCGTCATCCCTACGCCACCCTGCACAGACAAGACAGTACCGCTAGACGGTGACAACCGGTATGGCGTCCCGCCGTCCAAATATGGCCCAACGAGATGGGCGCACGGCCCCACCCACTATGGGATGGGGCACACGACCACGACCTTGACTTTCAAGGTCGGCCAAGCCACCAGGGACCTCGACCCCATAGCCCGGGATCGAGGCCACTGGCATCACGATCAGCAAGGCAGCTGATGACCCGAGAGCGGCTACCTGCTCCCATACTGACGCCATGACGCCACCAGAAGAACGGGACATGATGACGAAGGCCACGACAAGCTCACGTCGCACAGGATGGTTGGCAAACCACCATCGTGCCAACAGTGCCGTCAC
This sequence comes from Saccharum hybrid cultivar R570, assembly GCA_038087645.1. NCBI lineage: Eukaryota > Viridiplantae > Streptophyta > Magnoliopsida > Poales > Poaceae > Saccharum > Saccharum hybrid cultivar. Next base: position 12,608,621 of record JAQSUU010000259.1, read on the forward strand.
GACCAGCACTGTAGCACCACGTCATGCTATGCTACGACGTGAGAACAAGACCATGACAACAACCATACCAGGACGTGCGCTGATGCCAAGATAAGACGGCCTTCCTTGCAAGGCCAGCTTACTAGTTTCTCCCTCTCTCAGGCTCACGACCACCCGGTCGAGAGAACCTCTCTCTCTGTATGTAACCTGGCCCCCGGACTCTATATAAGGGCGGCCAGGCCTCCTTTCCAATGGAACGGACTCTTGAGACTTTATTCGGTCTTCGTCCACCTCACTCCTTCTACCTCTTTCCCTTAACTTACACACCCCATTGTAAGAACTCCAGAGCATTCAACCGAGGAACACACACTCAAACTCTCTCTGAGACAGGACGTAGGGCTCTGGCCTGAACCAGTATAATTCCTTGTGTCTTTTGATGCTACCATTGTCTTCCTAGAGCAGCGCGACACATGTCTAAATTCACTAGTCGGTCAACAAAACACAGATAGGTAACGTAAAAGAATGCAAAATATAGGGTGGCATGAAATTGCTTTAGATCAATGCATGAAGCTACATGGAAGGTTAATTATGATTTTCTTTATATAACTATACCAATTCTTTAATGGATCGACGAATGACCAAAAACTGGTGTGCCGAGTCAAAGGTCCTTCACTATTCTACAAAATGAGGTGAAGTGACCGAAGATATAGGTGAAGCAAAAATGCATGGCAGTGAAGAATATGCTGAAAGCATATTAGGGTTTAGTTACAAGCTTAATTTCTTTTTTTGTCACGGATATGCCTGGAATATATTTGTAGATGGATTTTTTGTAAACTAGAATGGGTCATTCTATCCCACCCCCACCTATGCCCTCTATAAATAGTGCAACCCTGCACCCAACATGACAAGTTAGTAGTAGATAGGATGCCATCATTTTTCATTGATATCTATCCTTTCTTGATAGTCAAGGTTTAATTCCTTGGCTTCTTCATCTTTGTTGTTTGAGTTTCCTTCTAGTTCTATTAGAGCAAAGAAAACATTATTCTTCATCCCTTTCATTTTCATGTCTATGCTATTCATCTTCTCAAACATTATTCTTCATCCCTTTCATTTTCATGTCTATGCTATTCATCTTCTCCACTAGTGTCCTAACTTCGATCCTAGCCTTGATATTCTATGACGTGTAAGTGAATATTAAGGAACATAGCGACAACCATGGTTGTCAGAATGAAGAATCTTTCTCAATACCACCATGGAACAAACATACACAATATAGGCTGAAGCGTCAACCTCTTCGAACATAAGAAGCAATCAGAGCAAACCAATTATTAGGTCATGTTGTTCAAGTACTGTCGAATCTTCAAAAGACACCAACAAATACACATGGAATAAACCAATTGGGTCATACTTGGCCCTTACCAGAGCATCCTTGCGAGGGACTCCAAGGAGGACTAATGGAAAGTGTGAGCTTTCCGATACCTCGGGAAAAAAATATTGTGCGGAGTTTGCATTCTCTAACTCAATTTACGTTCCCGTATTTACTTTGCATTTCTTGGTGTGTACTTTACCTTTCTAGTCTAGCTTGTTCGGTTAGTTGATAAGATTGGAGTCTAGGATGTAAAACACTTTTTGTGTTAGAGATAGCAAACACTTACAAAACTTAGTGTACATTTAGATAGACCTGGATCCGTAGGTTTTATAAGTGGCTTTGAACCTTAGTTTTTAAGTGACATGATTTAGAAAGTGTGAGCTTTCCGATACCTCGGGAAAAAAATATTGTGCAGGAGTTTGCATTCTCTAACTCAATTTACGCTCCCGTATTTACTTTGCATTTCTTGGTGTGTACTTTACCTTTCTAGTCTAGCTTGTTAGGTTAGTTGATAAGATTGGAGTCTAGGATGTAAAACACTTTTTGTGTTAGAGATAGCAAACACTTACAAAACTTAGTGTACATTTAGATAGACCTAGATCCGTAGGTTTTATAAGTGGCTTTGAACCTTAGTTTTTAAGTGACATGATTTATCCCCTTCTTAGGCATCACGGTCCCTTCACAATGAACTAGAAAAAATTATGCCTGGCATGGACAAACAAATCAAGTCTCACTTTCATTTCTAAGACAACAATATCAATACACCTCTTATGAAGAGATACCTAATCATTCAAGTGACTCTCAAGAACTTAGATAGTTTTGAACACATCACGACCAAGATACACCGGCAATCTCAATTAACAAGAAATCAACACTATCCATCAAATTACAGGACCATCGGTAGACAATTGGGTATAACCCACATAATGTGTCCAAGTTCAATGGAGCCTTTTGTCACACCCAGTTTTAAAGACAAATCTGAGTGCTAACTATATGTGTGCCCAGGAAGTCAAATCACACATATAGCGACAAATTACAATAGTATCAAGAGACAATGCTTTATTATATGACGAAATATACTCATATTTAATACTTACATCAGAGTATCACAAAACGGTAGCTAATCTTCAGGCTCCAACTTCACAGGGACGACTAACTGGGGGTAACATATGCCTAGCACTTCTATAAGTCTTCTGGGAACTCCTCCGTAACTCCATCAATCTTCTGAGTAACTTTTACTACAAACTGTGGTGTGAGAGAAATAGCAAGGGTGAGCACATGGCGTACTCAACAAATATAACATGGGGTTCATGAGGCTCAAAAGGTTGACACAGGTTTGACTGCATTTAGCTTTTAGTTGTCACAATTTTAGCATGAGTAGCATCAAGTTGTCATAACCCCATAGTAAACTCATGATCAGGTAATATGAATAATGAATAGCATAAACAAAATAGTCATTAGTGATCATCTATTCCGTAAATGTTCCAAGGCCGCTCGTGGCCGTGAGCACGGCTGCTATAACAGTTTCACTCTGCAGAGGTTGTACACTTTCACTGTGAGTCATGATTACCCATATGCCCGGGTTTATAACTCCCAAAACACTTCTAAAGTGAGCAGGCATGGATCACTATGAAGTCTTTCAAAGGTTCGTCTAACAAGTTAGGGACGCTAGGTTTCTGTGGCCTATAAATGTAGAGCCCCCTTCCGAATGGCACAATGACACGAGCCTATACACATAGGGACAGAAGCCGCACTACACCAAACCCGATTACACACCCCTTTTACACCATAAAGGTAACCTCTAACAAGCTAGAAAAAGTCCTCATACTTGACTAAAGCCAGAGCCATGTAGCCTTCACAGTTATACTGTAAGCCTCGGATGATCACTTACAGATAAGTCCTTATGAAGAGGAAAGCTAAACTATTTGGAAAGTAGTCAAACACTCCGGCCCCCCTATTGCCATGTTGCTAAAAAGTCATCTTTTAGTGTTTATTGCATATACCATTAGTCAAGTTACAAGATCATGGTTTAGGTGGAGCACTAGCAATAGCTACCCAATGCATGTCCCATAGGTGACAAGGTATAAGAACAATTCTAGAAAATCCTTATCAAGGTGGCACATGCATATATGAATTAAATGTATTAACATTATTAGGAAACAAGGATAGTCCCATGCTATACTTGCCTTTTCATCTTGCTCACATTTTCCTCGTACTTTCCTTCTGGTCATCGCCTTCTGATCTTCAACGCTCATAACCGATTCTTGTTCTACTCAAGCACCACACATAGGCAAACATACAAGCAACAAATAAAAGCAACTAAGAACAGTACACCACACAATATAAAACAATGTACTCAAACAGAACTAGTTCTACAGTCACGGGATCACAAGAAACGCTGATAGCGGAACTATCGTTAAAAAGAAACGACTATCGAGAGTTTATATTAGAAAAGCCTACATGCTTGATTTATTTTAAGTACCAAAATCATGTGAATAATATTAATCCAGATTAGTCAACATGTGTTAAATTGAATGTCAGGCTTAAAACTAATCATCATGTTTTATTTATAAACATGTCTCATATTATTAAACCATTTAAAATTTACTTTGCAAAGGAATAAACATGTGAGGGTATCTAATCGGGTTATGAATGAGATGTGTTTAAGCTAAACAATTTATAACTTAAAAACACATTGATGTTGTTTTTAGTCAAATTACCATAGATATATGGAAAGCTGAATATTAACCTATGTTGTTTTTAATTTAGAAAGCCAATTGAATAAAACATTAATCAAATTTAATATTTTACTTAATAACATAAAATCAAGTTGAAGCTAACTATATTTTATCATATAAATATTATCACGCAATTTATTAAGCAAGTTAAACTTTAACTTTGCAAAATAAATAAGTACGCGAGAACAAGCTGCATATGATGCGTGTTTAAGCTAAGAAAATTAATAATTGAAAATCATATTTATATTAGCAATTAATAATCATATTAATATTTGTACATAAAACAAAGCAGTAGAAAATCTATATTGATTTTAATTATAAAACTAGTTGCACGTATATTAATTAATATTTAACTACATATAGAAAAACATGTGACATACAAAACATTAACACTACTGCGTAGAGCGTGTCGATACGAATCTAACGCAACTTGAACAGAGTAAAACGGAATTCAAACGAATAAACGCTGAAGGATTAAAGCCGTAGAAACTATGAAAAGTAGATACGTACTGTACTTGCCAAATGTGAGCTTGTTGTCCTTTGGCCACTCACTTACTAACGTTGATGTTGTTTGCTTATATAACTCAACAACGGAGCTAAGCTGATAGCGGTTCAGACTTCCGATTATTGGTGATGATGGTCACCACGGCAGCTCGCAGGATTGGCAACAGGCAGCGACTCTGCTTGAACATGTCAGTTTGCAGAACCAGGGCTATGGTCAGCTGTGAATCCTGTGATGCATGCATGCAAGAAGATATGACAGGGGCGCGAGGGTTCTCCTTACAAGGGTTTTTTTGTACTCTCCACCGGATCAGCTCCTGCAGTCTAACTCTTCGTGATGATGTTAAACGGCAGTAGCTGAGAGCCTGAGAACACTAGAGCTTTCGTCGGTCTCCAAGATAAAAGCTGGGTGCTTGCGTTGCCGTGAAGCCACCCGATAGGTTCTCGATGACCACAAGACAGCAGATGAGAAGATCGACCGGGCAGCGGTTGACGAGCTCCGTGCGGCGAGACGTTGGAAGCAGCGTCGAAGAAAGAAGATGGAAAATCTAAATTACTAGGATTCCAAAACTAAGGGCTTCCTTTACGGTAGTTTTGATATATTTTACCCTAGCGGCTGGTGCATATATGTAGGGAGAACTCCGCATCTCTACATCAATTAGCAGTACGGTACTGATTGACGTTGCACCATCTACCTGCACTAATGGGCTTAAATAAATATTAAGGTCCATTAGTAAATAAAGACATATTCCTTTATGATTTATTAGGATTATTGCACATGGGCTTTGAGCATCGGAAAAAATGAGAAATTTATTATTTTCGGATTTAATTATTTTCGTAGATAAAATAATTCTAGAAAAGTCCAGAATTATTATTTAAGCTGCGAAAAATACTCCGAAAGCTCTGAAAATTCGGGAAAATTTTCCAGAGATATTATGGAACATGAGGAACTCAAATAAAGTATTTGGAGCTCATGATAAGATAATTTGGAGCATCTAAAATTAAATTATGCTCATAGACAAGTGGGAACAAGTTCTAGAAAAAGCTAGAAAAATTTCCAAGAAGTTTGTAGAGATTGATTGACAGACAAGAAACTGAAAAGAGTGATTTGGGTTACAAAGAAAAGATTTTAGGAAGCTCCCAACGAAAACATGAGCCGAGAAACATGGATTTTGATCGTAGAAAAAGATAAAGACGTGCCGGAGAAGGAAAATCAACCTACTAAACACATTTTAAAGACTTTGCTAACTCTCGTCACACAAAGAAACAATAAGTGAACGTCACATCAAGCAATATCACGTCAAATTAATTCAGAAAAGTTTGAAGATTCACATCTTTCCGATAACTAATCGACGCTAATTTAAACTAAATATGAAAAATTTTATCCAAATATCAAAACATTTATTTTAATTTGTGTTTTCTATGCACAACCCAAAATCATAAATTTTGGGGTGTGACACCTTTGACCCTCGACAATTTGTCATGAGTTTCGAAGCAATTGTCGCTTTGGCTGGACTGGATGAATAAACACTAGTGAAAATTTCATATTTTATTATTGAAGGATCATTGTATAAAAACTTTCAAGGTTTCAAAAAATTGTCGCTTAGAATCATACGTACGTTAACTGTAAGCAACTAGACAAAGATCCATTAAAAAATTATGTCTACAGATTTGTTCAGATCAAAGTCCAGACTCCAGATGTTGGTGTGATGAAACAATTATTTCATTGGTAGTTCAAGTTCTTGGCATTGGATAGTGTGCTTTGCACTTCTCAAGAGAACCTCAATGAAAACAATCTCAGAACTCTTGAAAGCCATAGAAAAGAGTTGTCGATCATACAACAATTACTAAAAATAACATAATCGTATTGAGGTAATCAACGAAGCAGCTAAACAATGATGTGCAATCGAAGCCTCAGTAAGGAAGAAACAACCAACCTCAATAACTGTTTATGAATGTTAGTAACATTACTGATAATGAAACACCCCACTATCACTGACATTGCCACCACGTACCAAACATCAAAAACTCAAGAAAAATTCAAATCGCGGAGATCATTCAAACCATAGAGGTCACCAAGATCGAGGATCAAACAAGAATTAATGTATATTTGCAAGAGGAAAAAAGGAAAGAACTGAAATTACAATACATGGTCTGCCTATTCTGAAATTCTAGGGCGGTACTTCTTTGCTCTATGGAATAGCATAAACAGCTTTTTTCTCTGTTTTTTTTCTGCAAAGAGGCTATGGTTTATTTTGAAGTAATAATGATGGTGGTTATAGCTGTTTTACATGAACTGACATGGTTTTAAAATCAGTAGTATTATTTCGGTGAAAATACAGGGATAGATGTTTTAGTGAACAATCAAAGCGAATTTCAAATAACACAAGTATCATAGATTCATTCATAGTGACGGGTACCCAAATAACAACCTTTATGTGGCGACAAATACACAAACGTTCAAACCAGACATCTTTTTAGGCTTAAGTTCTACTAGGAAGGAATTGGAGAAGTGGAGAACACACATACAACTATACAAGAGGAAAACCTAATTAGCAACTAGCTCGATGATGTCAGGCTTTCTTCACCGATGGCATCCGCACAGGCATCGTCTTTGAGTTCATCATGTTCGACAGCTCCGGCGGCCCCGCGGTCATCCTCGTCCCCAGTACCACCTCCTGTTCCTGTTGCACCGGCGGCCCCGCGGTCATCCTCGTCCCCAGTACGCCCCGGCCCCTCCGCCGCCGGCCAGGGTAACGCCGGCGGCGGCCCATGCCTTCATCCCAACTAGCGCTGAATCATATATATGTTACACAGATCGATTAGCTGCTGCTTTCATGATTGCACTTTAGCCGCAGTAGTAGAAACTAGAAATCCAAACCCAAAACTAATTATGCAAGTGAGCGTGTGACGGCGTACCGAGAGTGCGCATGGAGCAGATTGGGGATCCGGAAGCACATGAAATCGGCCTTGAGGAAGACGAGCACGAGAACCCATGCGACGACTTTGCGATACATGACGGCACAGCTGGTTACGTTAGCTCAGGAATGAATTTGGGAGGTTGGAAATATGCCGAGCCTGCTGTATACGAGTACATGTGTACATGTGTCTGAAATGACAAAACCAATCTCTAGCTAACAGCTAGCAGGTGCGGGGCACTTCATACTTCACATGCTTTGCTGATGCTGCTGAACTGCTAGTGCAATGTACTATTACATATGTTATATGTACAATAGCTCGTGTATAGATTTTTAATCGAGACCACAGCTCGACGGTCTCATGGAGAACTAGCTACGTGCTGTACGTCCGTCGTCGAGGTTGACAAGGCACGGCAACAGGTGAAAAGTTTGTGTGAGTTTTAATCAGGGTTGTCATGCTGAGTTAAAAAAGGAGAGATTAAAGCGGATTATTTAGACTAGTTTGATGAGACTATGCGTGGGTAAAGTACAACTTTTTATTGCATGGATCATTCTTGGAGTCGATTTTATTTGCATGACATTTGCTTCTTATATGAGTCTAAATACATAAATCATATTGAGACTAAACATATATAGATAGTCTCATCAAAATATATAGGTTAATTCTTTAATTTAATCGTGTTGTCATTGGCAAATTCGTGCAGGGCAATGCTAAGGTATAACATTTACCTTCAAAGAGGTAATATCTCAAATCAATCTAAGCCATTGATTTTTCATATTTTATAAATTACTTAATAAATTAACAAATCCAAAAAAAAAAACATAATCACTGCGGTTTTCCCTAATCAAGGGAGAAAAGATCTCGTCTCGATTCCCATGGGATTTGGAAAAAGTCTAAATGACCCCTGAACTATTGACCCTGGAGCACATAACCCCTGAACTGTGAAACGGTCTAATTTACCCCCTGAACTATCTAAAACCGTCTATTTTACCCTCTAGGCGGTCTTCGACGGCGGTTTGCTACAGTAACAGTGGTTGCTACAGTGGTATCGGTTTTATCTTTTTTATTTATTTTCGTTGAATATTTGAAAAATCATAGTAAATCACATAAAAATCATAAAATAGAAAATCTAATTTTGTTGGACTCCGCATGAGTAGATCTACATAGTGAACATATAATACGGTACACTTTAGTACAAAGTTTTTTCTGTAGCTTTAGTCTAAATTGGATTTTCTAATTAATCTAAAGCTACAGCAAAAACTTTGTACTAAAGCGTACCGTATTATATATTCAATGTGTAGATCTACTCATGTGGAGTCCAACAAAATTAGATTTTCTATTTTATGATTTTTCTGTGATTTACTATGATTTTTCAAATATTCAGCAAAAATAAATAAAAAGATAAAAAACCGTTATTACTGTAGCAACCCGCGGTACTGTAGTAAACCCGCCGTCGAAAACCGTCCATAAGGTAAAATATACGATTTTGAATAGTTCAAGGGGTAAATTAGACCGTTTCATAGTTCAAGGGTTATATACTCCAGGATCAATAGTTTAGAGGGTAATCTAGACTTTTTCCCATGGGATTTTGACGGATCGCGCACGGAAGCGGTCGAGCGGCCAGACGGACTCACGTCGGGTGCAGTGCAGAGTGCACGCTCGATCATCCTCGTGCAGGGTGTGATCTACTGATCTGGTTGACATTTGTTTTTTTTCAAATAAATTCAGTTTTGTGAAATTGTCCATATAGCTATTCGCATTGCCAGCCACGTACTAATACGTATACACACGCTACCTACATGTAAGTCACGTACACATACTCACATTACCGGCCACTCGCTAACACGTGTACACATGATACACACACATGTCACGTACACGTAATCACGTACGTCTGTACGGTAACACATACTCAAATGCTATTACTATCACACGTACAAGTCATATTAAATAAAAAATCAAGTGTATCAGGCCACATACAAAAATACATGGTAACCAAAATATATCAAGTTTAAAGTTGCAATTTTTTTTAAAAAAAATCCATATCCACCAGATCATGCATGCATCAATCCAATCTAGAAAAAAAATTGTATCTAAAACTTCCTTTATTATTCAATTTTACCAATTAAAAAATAAATAAATATTTATTTCATCTATTACCTCTTGTCATAACCTTCTGATCAAAATAAATGAATGGCTCACAATTACTTGGAGGTACCGCAGCAAATCCCATTGGTGCATATAAGATGCAAACATAGCTAATATGGCAAAATACGAACATCCCAAACCAAACTTAATACTAGATTGGTTGCAATCTCCTAAACATGATCACACTTGCACTAGAAATTTTGAACCTTCTATTTCTAGACAAAGAAGATATAATATTTTCATCTATCCTACTTATTCAAAATTGAGTAGCAATATTCACACGATAAATCATTGCCATAGTCGTATCAATACCCTATGCTATTACCCTAGTATCCGCTAACAAACTATTGATCACCTTTAAGTAAAAACACAAACTTATACGATCACAATATTGGACAAGAACATAGTAGTTGCTGCAAAAACACAGAAACAATATGGTTCCGGTCCTAAAAAGTTTATGAACTACTACTAGTAAAACCAGATTCATGTTGTAAACCAATAATCATCTAGTGTGAAAAAACCACCTGGGCATGATTAGAGTAGAGGGTTAAAATTCAAGAGCAATAGACACTAGCTATATTCACGAGGGGCGGCATCAACTTCTTGGTGATGCGGTTCCATCGCTAGTGGCTTGTGTGATGGGACGTTGTAGAGCATTTGCTTCTTTGTAGTGCAAAAACTACCAGCTTCGTGATAGCCATTTATAGTGCAAAAACCAACTTAAACAGTTTCATAATGTATGCCGCAAACCCATTATTAACGGCCTAATGAGTTTGTCACACCAGTAATGTTTGTGCACACATGCACCAACTTTTCAGTTACAATACCCATTTGAGCATTTTACAATTTATTGGAATAATCTGCACCTCATACGTTGTTGTATGATAAATATATAATTTTTATCTTAAATTTTAGATTAGTATAGTTGGAATATAATTTATCTTGAATTTTATATTAGTATAGTAGGGGCTAAATTAGTATAGTAGGTTATAATTTATCTTAAATTTATTTAGTATTATAAAGTAGGGGCTAAAGTATATAATAATAGAAAATATATAATTTATCTTATATTTTAGACTAGTATAGTAGGGGCCGCGCGAACGCGCACCCCATCTATCACAAATTATGACGTCCACTCTCCTACTTAAGGAGATGGTAGACCAACACATCCACCATGTGTAATGTGGACCATTGATCTAGGCCATAGGTCTTTTTGATCACCCATAGACCCCATCTAGGTAAGTATATTTCCAAGGTAACCTTACCCCTGATTTTATATGGACGCCCCCGGCTCAATACCTAATAAAGTTTCCGTTTGGACTAAATCCAAGTTGAAGCGTCTCAATCTCGGCCTTCTAACGGGCTCCATATGGCATTATGGCAGCTGATAGCCAGACATGGATGGCCCATCGGCATATTCGTTCCTGGGCCCATGGCCCAGTAACAACAACTAGCTCTCATTCTTTCTTTTGAAGAAACGATGAGAATGGAAGCCGATCTGGTCCGCCATGATTCAGACTTTCAGAGTAAGCACTAAGGCCTCGTTTGGAACACGGGAAAACCATAAGAATTTCACAGGTACAGGAATGGTAGGAAAGGAAAGAAGATTTGTCGTTTGGAACGAAGGAACGTAACCTTCCGTTCCGGAGGAAAGGATTCCATCGGCACACAAAACACGGGAACTAGAAAATCCACTCGGACCCAAGGGAACGCAGGGAACGCTCGGCTGCTCGCTCTCTCGACTCTCCCGCGCCCACTGCTTCCCTCTCCCGCGCCCACTTCCTCCCTCCCGCCATTACCTTCCATCCTCCCGCCATGGAGCACGCCGACGCGCTCTCCACCCTCCAGCTCGCACAGATGACGAATCCAAGACTTCAAAGTGCATCTACGGGACAAAAACGGACTCCACCCCTTCCATCTGCAGCAGCAGAACATGCTCTTGGCGTTCCCCAATCTGGAGTGGATGGTGAGATCCCACAAGAACAAGGTAATCAATTTGATATCTGAGTAACCCCTTGCTGGATTTTCTTCCATGGATTGTTAGTCTGGTTGGGATGTCGTTCGTAGGTGGAGTTCTAGATTAGATCTGAAATACTCTGATCCCCCCTCCCTCCCCCCAATTTAAGATTGCATCTGCTAGTTTGGTCCGTAGCATTCTGAATTTTATTCATCATCGAAGACATTTCCTTTTCTTCTTTGCATTTTTTTAGTCCGTGGCATTTACCTTTCCCATTATTTAGTCCGCAGCTGACGAGCCTAAATCCCTAAACCTGCTTGTGGTGTAAAATCCTTGTGCACAGGGCTTTATAGAACTTCGCTTTTTCTATTGTATGCATGAACACCTTGCCGGTTTGCAAGTAAAGTGTGTTTGGTAATACGTATTATTTTAGTTTGTTTGTCTCGGTTGTGCGATATTACTTCAATGTGCTTGTATAGCACGATCTGTTTCTACTAGCTTTAGTCCCAAAAAGAATATAATTCTAGGTTTGTACTTCATATGATTTGTACTTCAATGTGCGATATTACTTCATATGATTTTTTTATTAGAACATGATCATTATTTCAGGATGAACGAAATATCTAATTTTGTGCTTTAGGACTCAGGAGTCCAAGCAAGTTCCGGTGGTAGATACCGTGCAATACAAATGTCAAAGACTCGCGTTAGCAACAGATACATACACCCTCCTTCCTAGATACACCCTCCATCCCAAAAAGAGTCATTCTAGCTATGAAATTGAACAAACACGATTTTTGGGATTGAGGGTGTAAGCAGCAAACCCCAGCGTTCAACCTGTACTCCCATGTCTGCAGTTCAGAGGAAAATATACATTCCAAGCAATCTGACCTCAAATTGCCAAGTCCAGTGAATAAGAGTTTATCAGCAAAGTTATGCTTTCAGAGAGAAATGGCATTGCCCATTAGTATGACATCCCTGCTTAAAGTTAGAATCCAATGTGTAAAGACAAACTGAATCAGTGTATCTTCAACGAGAGAGAATTGGCAACCTTTTTAGATTCAGCATGCCATTTGAACTGAATGGGTCATAGACCTCAGTTCCTGGCTTTCTGCTACATACATCATGAACAAAAGCAATTTCATTCAGAAGAGAGGTAAAGGCCACTGGCCACTGCCCTACTCTAACAATCTATTCAACGCAGAACCATTTACAACCAACATACATTTTGATATGGGCATTACATAGGGGTGACCACGAGATCTACACTACCGAATGAACGATTTATCTCCTAAATTCTGGTGCCAAAATTTCCACCGAAGAAAGCTGTATTGTGGTCAGAGAGGCGGCCCAAGTATTCAGATCATGGGCATTGCTACTATGCTACCTACATGTATGCCACCAAAGCATTTCTCCAAATGCTGGATTCTGAACTCCTGTCAGAATGCCCCCCAGTAGACATGATCTCATTCCAAGCAGTGTTCATCCATCCATTTTCTGATATCTTTGTACAGCGACGGGATGAGTTGATGAGTTGCGATGATGCCATGTGGCATGTAAAGCCTACATCCCAATCAATCATCACCGATCCTGCACCGGATGTCCCAATGCTGTTCTCGCCTTCTTCTGCACCTGAGCTCCTCATGCCTTTACATGCTTAGAGATTATAGCATAAATCCTGGTAGTAGAAAGTATTCATTGTCTATTCCCAGCTCATAACTGCAAAGCGAGGTCTGGCTGCTGTGCTTCCAAATTGATGCCAGACGATTGTCGAGCTGGTGGTGAACCTGGAGATGGGAACCCAATGTTCAAGTCCGGGCGGAGTAACCCCTTGCTGGATTTTCTTCCATGGATTGTTAGTCTGGTTGGGATGTCGTTCGTAGGTGGAGTTCTAGATTAGATCTGCAATACTCTGATCCCCCCTCCCTCCCCCCAATTTAAGATTGCATCTGCTAGTTTGGTCCGTAGCATTCTGAATTTTATTCATCATCGAAGACATTTCCTTTTCTTCTTTGCATTTTTTTAGTCCGTGGCATTTACCTTTCCCATTATTTTGTTAGGCACCAGAAGAGCTGCTGGTAGAGCAAACTGGAACCACCAGAGGATCCTTTATCTTATTGGACTTTTAAAACAACACGATTTACCAAGATTTCGGACAGATAATGCATGGAGTAAGGAAGCATGGACCAGTATGGTTGGTCAGTTCAATTCAAAGTTTTCTTTAGCATTCACCCTGGCTCAAGTAAAACAAAAGGAACAAGATTTGAAGAAGGAATTTCGAGTTGTAAAGGATTTGCAAGAAGAAAGTGGTTTTGGTTGGGATTCTAACAGAATGATGGTGACCGCACCAGAAAGTGTCTGGATGGGGTTGGCGGAACGTCGAAACAAAGACTCTCTTCTTCGATGGCGTGATAAATCATTTCCATACTTTGATGATCTGTATGCTTTATATGATGGTGAGTTTCAGTTCATGGACCTAACTGCATATATTTTGATTACATATTGTTGCACCTATACTTAAAAATATTCTGGACATATTTTGTACAGGTCGTTATGCTGAAGGAAGGAGTTGTCATGGAATGGATCACTATGCTAATAAGAGAAAGCAATGTTCAGAAGTTCCTGCATCGACCTTGCATTATGATCTCGAGGGGCCAATAGATGATACTAATTGGTTTGGCGCTGATGAATTTAGTCCTTTCTCAAATCTAGTTAATGCCTCCCCAGATGGAACCCAGCCACAAGAATCTATAAATCAAAAGACATTTGGCCCAGAACAAATTTCAGAAACTCAACGTCGCACTTTCCGACCATCTAGTTCAACTCCAGAGATGGTTGATGCTAAGCGAGGGAAAAAACAGAAAACCAGTCGTGCTGCATTGACTAATGATTTCCAGGAAAGGTACTTAATGCTCAAAAAGGAAGAAATTGAGCGATTTGCAACCATAGAAGAGAAGAAAATGGAGGATCCATATAGCATCAAGACCTGTATCACAGCTCTTGAGGGGTTGCCTGGTCTACAAATGGAAGAGCTGATAAAAGTAGCAGACATATTCAAAGAGAACCCAGCAAACAGGGAAACTTTTCTTTCTTTTTCTCGTGATGAAACAAGGTTGGGATGGTTGCGCAACCAAATGTAGCTTCCGAAATCAAATTCACATGTGTGCAGGTATGCTACATGGTTCTTTTGTAAGTAGAAAGGGCTAGCCGAACTACCCTGTCTTTTGTATAGACTAATGATACTGCAGGACTGATACTAGCATGTCTTAGCATGTCTCAGCATGTCTCTGCAGTGTACTGAAGTAGTAATCCTAGCATGCCTTTTGGACCGATGGTAGTGTAGAATTGCTACTAGCATGTCTAGTACAAACTAAGTTACATTAAATATTTGAACCTCTCTATCGTTGACTTGTTCTTCTAGAAATGTAATCGTGCCACATCCTATTTGCTATTTCATCTCTCATATCATTCCCAGCTTGGCGTAAATTGTTAAATGCTGGCACATCATTATTGTATTGGTCGTCTCCTTCTGGTACATCTTGCATGTTACTTTGATTGATATCTTCGGTGGCACCATGCGCCAATGACATATCATTGTACAGCCGTATAAAATTATGAGTTACACAACAGGCTACAGAGATGTCAACTTGTGTGTCAATATCATATAATGATGCAGCCTTCAGTATGGGGTACCTCATTTTCAATATGCCAATAATTCTCTCTATATGGTTTCGAAGTTGAGCATGTCATAGATTGAATAATTCCTTGTGATTTTGTGGTTTTTGTCCAGCTCTGCCCTGTTCTTGTAGATGATACCTAGTTCCTCGGTATGGGGCAAGAAATTCTGGTGTGTTAGCATAGCCTGCATCTACTAGATAGAATTTACCAGGAGGGACACTAAATCCATAGATAAGTGCATCCTGAAGAACTCTTGCATCAGAAGCAGACCCCTCCCAACCAGCATGCACACGCACAAACTTCAGATCAAAGTCACATGCTACCATCATGTTTTGTGATAGACCTTGCTTTCTATTTCTATATGGCTCTTGTTGTCCGAGAGGAATAGTTATAGGAATGTGAGTGCCATCAATGGCACCAATACAGTCCTGCATGTATTTGTATGCTTATTAATACTAAAACCACAAATAAAATTAATTTTGCTTTGATATACCAGAGAATACAGTACCTGGAAGTATGGAGCAAATTTAGGTTGTCTTAAGATCCGATGCCGGTGCAGAGAAGGTAGCCGTATGTAGTTACATGTGAGTTGTGTAAGTGCATCGAGCACTAATCTAAAGTGGCGGCTAATTGTTTCTCCGCTATGCTGAAATATATCTTGCAATGTAGTATTGCTTGCATTTTTTGATATGGCATAAAGGAATATGCCTAACTGCTCTTCCACAGAAACATACCTTGAATCTTTAAGAAGGTCATTTTCACGCAATCTGTGAACAAGAGCTTGAAAAATCTCTCTTTCCATGTGGAACCGCCTTTTGCATAGGGCCTCATGCCCTGTTAGAGTTTCATGAATAAAGGTGGCTCCATTTCGGATAGAAGTATGTATTGGTTTCTTTTGGGATGATTGGGATGAGGTGCCTTCTTCTAGTGTTGGGTGGATGAAGAAAATAAAATCATCTTCATTTTGTGCTCGTCGGCGATAGTTTGGATCCATAGAAAGAAAAGCACTTCCTATCCCTACAAAGATGGCTGCTAGCACCAGGATGAGAGATGTGCAACTATATGCAATGAACGCCGTGTGTTTTTGTGTAATACTTGTCTTGCTAGTCTGGGTGGGAGGGAGGTGCAAGTTATATAGTGACGAGAAGCATTGCTAGTCTGGATGGCAGGGAGGTGCAAGTTAAATGCAACGGGTAGAATTTTCAGGCCAGACAAGCAAGTAGTAACGGCTACTGGCTTGCATGAGCATCAGACCTGAGAAAAGAAAGCAACGGCTACTTTGTGTCATTGGAAAATGTGAAGATTCAAATTCATTTCCTGCAATCCAAACGGTCCACATTTTTAGTTCCTATGGTTTGCAATCACGTAGTTTTCTACTTTTCGCTTTCCTCTATTTCTGCGTTTCCTACCGTTCCTCTGTTCTGCGTTCCTTTATTCCAAAAGGGCCCTAAGCAAGTCTCCTCCATTATTGTTGTAATAATGGAATCGCCTTTCTGACAAAACTTGCCAACGGCAGCGACAACCACGTACACCTGTAAGCTTTGGACACGAGGCAGTCTCTCCGTCTCTAGTACTCCCTCGAATACAATTTTCACATTTCGAGGTAAGTTTGATTAAAATTATATAAAAGAATTAATAATAATACTCATAGGACAAAATAAATACTATTAGATTAGTTATAGAATAATAATTTTATTTAGAGATATGAATACTGTTTAGTTTCAGAGTGTAAAGTTTTGGAGTGTCACATCGGATGTCACATGAGTAGGTGTAGCATGTGGTGTTCGGATACTAATAAAAAAACAAATTACAGAATCCGTCAGTAAACCGCGAGACGAATTTATTAAGCCTAATTAATCCGTCATTAGCACATGTGTGTACTGTAGCACTTTATTGTCAAATCATGGACTAATTAGGCTTAAAAGATTCGTCTCGCAAAGTATAGTCGCAATCCGTGCAATTAATTATTTTTTTAATCTATATTTAATACTTCATGCATGTATCCAAACATTCGATGGGATATGGTGTAAACTTTTGGAAGAGGAACTAAACAAGACCTAATATTATTTATTATAAATTTGGTTAAATTTAAGCAAGTTTGACTGACACGGTTCTGTCATAATTATATTTTTTTTCCTTAACGGTGGGAGTAGAAAAGTATAGAGACCAGAGAGATCCTACCACTTGTGCGCCCACCACCAACACTCCCTAACAGCCATTTCATTTTCACCGCCATGACGCCATTAGAGGTGTGCGACGTGATGCATGCGCCATCAGAGGCGTGGCGACAAGAACTGCCGCTCCGGGGTGCAGGGCACGTGATTACACGTACGCGCGCCCAGGGGGCCACGCCAGATGGATTATTGCATGTCTCCGGCTCGTCGATGCCAGCGTTCAGACTACAGATTGCAAATTTTTTCAACTTTTGGGTATTGTAGCACTTTCGTTTGTATTTGGCCATTAGTGTTTATGGACTAATTAGGCTTAAAAGATTCGTCTCGTGATTTACCACCAAACTGTGCAATTAGTTATTTTTTTTATCTATATTTAATACTACATGCATGTGTTCAAAATTTGATGTAATGAAGAGATAGTGTAAAAATTTAGAATTTGGAGTGTATCTAAACAAGGCCTTGTTTAGATCACCCCAAAAGTTAGAATTTTTTTCACACTCTCACTCCATCACATCAATCTTTGGACGCATACATGCAACATTAAATGTAGGTAAAAAAATAACTAATTGCACAGTTTAGTTGTAAATCACGAAACGAATCTTTTGAACCTAGTTAGTCCATGATTAAACACTAATTATTAAATACAAATGAAATACTACCGTTCTAAATTTTTCTAACTTCTTCAATCTAAAAGCCCAAGTCCCAGAGTCGTGCAGGCTGGTAGTGGTAGGAAGGACCAGTCGCAGTCTCACTGGAAGTGGAACGCTGAGACTACCCGTAGTGGGATACTCTAAAGGATACTCTAAAGCTTTAGAGTATGAATATAGAGTAAAAACTGTTGCACTGGGTACTCTAAAACGATACTCTATCCTTTCTCTCACTCTATATTTAGAGTAGTACAGTGTTTACTATAGTGTACAGTGGCGAGCCCCACTAGCTAAACAAAGGAGAAAAAAATGTTATAACTCACAAACCAAAAATCCAAATTAAATTTCGATTGCACCATTAAATTCGTCTCAATAAATCCTTCAAAACTAGATCACAAATGGATATATTTAGATAAAGTGACAAGTGGGTCCCACAGTGGATACAGTAGATAGAGGATGATATAGAGGATGGATAGGTGCGGGAGAATTAAGTATAGAGGAGAGATTCTTGCTGACTAGGACGTATAGAGGATGAATATAAAGGTCCATGAGTGCGGATAGCCTGAGTTCGGCTGGTTTCTAGCCTGCGCTCCTGCAGGCTGCAGCTACTGAGTCCCCGGAGCCCGGGGATGCCTAGGGCCTTGTTTAGATGCACCCAAAAGTTAGAATTTTTTCGCTCTCTTCATCACATCAATTTTTAGCCGCTTGCATGGAGTATTAAATGTAGGTAAAAAATAACTAATTACACAGTTTAGTTGGAAATCACGAGATGAATCTTTTGAGCCTAGTTGGTCCACGATTGGACAATATTTGCCAAATAAGACGAAAATGATACTATTCGTCAGGTTGAAAAAAATTGCAAACTAAACATAGCCCTAGGTCAGCAGTCTGTGGGAGGACCGGCACTCTCAGTCTGCACTCTGCAGACCCCAAGTATGGTAGTGCAGACCCACAACCACTAGGGACATGTATGGTTATGGCATGTGTACATCACCAACGAAATGGGCATCATGATCATCAGCCTTTGGAAAGCATAAATTCCGCGAGAATACTGCAGGAATTTTAACCGAAAAAATCAGTTCGAACTTCGAATCCTGTGTGATTACGGGGAACAAGAACAAGATCCTAGTACTACGTTCTAAAGGGACGTGGAACACTGGGACTACGTGATCTTGAACCGAGCAAAGAGACAATTATTAAGTTCAAAGTAACAAAACTGTACACAGAGGCGATTGATCTAAATCACAGTTCTTTTGCAGTTTTGCCTAGATCAGACGACCTTTTTCACATGCATTGACACCAAAAACAAAAGTGCCCGGCGGCTGGCGGCAACAAAAACGCTCATCAGTTGCTCGCGCGATCGAGGACACGGCAAAAGTGCAAACGGCACAGCCTATGCCGAACTCTGCACACCAAAACCGTCGAGGCACCCACGGGTTCTTCGTCCGCATTTCGCCGTCCTCCGCTCTGCGCCACACAAGGCCAGTCACCACTCCACTAGCGTGCCAATGGCATGGGCCGCATGGCTGGCGTGGGTCGACAGCGACGACAAGGCGCTCGCTGGGTCGCCCCAATCGAGCCTCTGTCTAGGCTTTAGGCGGCGGTGGCGTGGGGATTAATTATTACTGGCGGCGGCGGCGGCGGCGGCGACGGCGGCGCGGCAGAAGGGGCAGCGGGAGGAGCCCTCGAGCCAGGGCAGCGCGCAGGCCCAGTGGAAGCGGTGGCCACAAGGGAGGTGCGCCAGCACGTCGCCCGCGCGGAACTCGTCCAGGCACACCGCGCACTCCGCCTGCTCCGCCGCCGCCCACCGCGGCCGGCTCCACCGCATCAGGCGCCGCATCACGCCCTTCTTCGAGTACACCTCCCGCTGCACGCCCGACATCGCCGGAGCAAGCGCCGACCTCTCGCCGCGTTCGTCCGCCGCGCCGGCGGCGGTACCGCGTCCGCTGGTGCTTCGGTGCGGTCTGCTCAGCTTTATGCTCCCCGTGCTGTGATGCCTGCAAGATCAGATCTTTAGGAATCTGTTGTTGTTCAGGCTGGCACGGAACAAACGACGACCTCAGGATGCATCGACCGACGTGTCGTGTCGGGTGGCAGGTCTACCTCTTGATGGCGGCCTCCCTCTTGCTCCTCAGCTTCTGGTCCAGCCGCTCCTTGGCCTCCCGGGCATTGCTGTCCAGCGTCCACCCGTGGATCATCTCCATCACGCCGCCCCGCTGCTGCAAACAAGAGCTCCCAATTAAGACACCAATCACCCCACCGTCTTTTACCGCTTACTGTGACAACACAAGCAAGTGATGGCTGTGATTCTCGATCGTACCTTGCCAGAATTGGCGGCGCCGCCAAGGCCAGCACCACCGTGGCCGGCCGCGTACAGGCAGAAGGAGGACCGCCTCGTGCCTCCGGCCGCCTCCGCCCCCACCCCCGCCCCGGCCTGCCGGAGCCGCCGCCGCCTCGCGCACTCCACGCCGGGGAGCATCCCAGCCATGATGACCATTCACGCAGCACACCTCCGTTCCTCAGTAGTCCTCTATTACCACAAGCCGCCGCGCGCAGCAACGATCGAACCGTGGACGCGGCGAGCCGGGGCCCACAGCGCACCTAATTAACCGCGGGCGCGTTTCCGTGCCGAGGATCCAGCCGCTCTCGCGAGACCCATGCGGGCGCCGGCCATTTGAGGCAAGCGCTCGTCCGCCATCTCGTCCTCTTGCTCCTTATGGTATGGATGGGGTGGGGTGGGTGAGCAGCAGTGATGGCAGTGCCTCTGGCTGCAAGGATCCCCCCTCGCCGCGCTTTAATAGCCGCCACTCGTGTCATGACAGGGGCGGGGGCGCGCGGCGCGGCGCGGCCAATGACCTCGCCACGACTGCATGGGGTGCGGGGGGAGGGGATCGAATCATGGCATGGGTTGGGTCTGGTGCGGCGGGCCCCGCGTCGTGATGGCGAGGAAATCCACTGGTGAGTGGTGAGTGAGACTGCGAGAATTAGCCCTTCTTTAGTTCCTAAAATATTTCTCAAAATATTTCAGATTCTCATCACATCGAATTTTTAGACATATGCATAAAGTATTAAATATAGATAAAAAATAAAATTAATTACACAGTTTAGACGAAATAGACGAGACGAATCTTTTAAGCCTAGTTAGGCCATGATCGGACAATAATTGTCAAATAACAACGAAAGTGCTACAGTAGTAGTACAGTTACATTTCTCAAAATATTTTGAGAACTAAACAAGGGCTTATTGGGGTCGGATGAGGTCGTGTCAGTCCACACACCACCACACTGATGTGATCGCCGGCCGACCTGCACTGCATCTATCTCGCGGTGAAAGATACTCCTACTATGTCACTGCCACCTCTGGAAAGATCTCTCCCTGGCGAGTGCCGACCTGTGAGATACTCCTATGTCACGCCCATCAGGTGTTGCTGCATCTGAAAACTACAGAAAATTTCACAGAAACGCCATGGTCGTGGATGGATTTGCAGTGAGACTAAAGACACAAGCACGAGAAGAGCAGTGCTTTCGAGCTCCGATCTGGTGGTCAGTGCAACCGCAACAGGCAACAAGTCGAAAGCAGGGTTGGTCGACCAGTGAGATCGAACCCAACCATGCGACTCGAGACGAATGAATGGGCCAACCTGACAGAACAAAGTAGCGGACATGGTCCCGGAGATGAGTGAGCTCAGAGCGGAGCGTGTCGTCGTCCGGTCCGGGCGCCCCGGGCTTTGAGCGGGACCATGCGGCGCCTTCGCCGAAGCTTCCGGGTAGCAGCGGCCGGACAGGCAGACAGGGTATGCATATGCATGGCACCCGCCATTAACCATTATTTCCTGGCTACTCGCACCGTGCTGCCCCACGTCTCGTTGCTATCGGCGCAGGCAGGACTACAGCGGTGTGCATTAGTGTGTTGTTAACCCCGGGCCCGGCCCGTTCCCCATCTCGATTGCTCACTTGTTCAGGCATTTGGCATTTGGCATTTGGCATTTCTCTATCGCTCTCCACTGTCCACGCATCATGACGCTCAACTGCTGGTGGTGGCGAATGGCGATAGGACAGACACTGGTGAGTGATGGGCCTGCGCTGCGTTCAAAATGAGATTGGAATGCCGCCGCGGCCATGTGAGCGTGACCTGCCGACCATTGGGAGCCTAGCTATGCGTCTTTTGCTTCTATCTTTTCGCCAGGCCACGTACGCGCGCGGTGTGTTCCTTCCTGAGCTCTCGAATTGTTTATCCACACAAGTACTATACCATATCGCGATGATTGCTAGGTGTATCGTCATGATCGCTGATCCCCGTATTATAATCTGATGATTCTGCTCACGGAATCGGAGTTAGACATCAACCGGCCAGCTCTAAACATTCAGTCGATTAGGCAACGATCTGACGGGGCTAGCATAGCATCTGAGATCCCAAAGTTGAGCTGTATCGGAAACGAGCAAGCGAGCAGACCTTGGTAACGTCTCACGGAGCCGGCGCGAGCTTCTCGAGGATCGGCAGCGCACTGACGACGTCATGATCCCTGATCCCGTATTACGATCTGATTCTGCTGGCTCTAGGAATCGGATCGAGACATACCGCATACGTCATGGGAGCAAACTGCCATCCTAGCCATGTCATGATCACCGGCAACTGGGACCACATCTCCATGATCCGGACATTCTCAGACCAGCTCTAAACATTCAGTCAGGCATCGATCGGACAGAGCTATAAGCCTATAACATAGCATGAAGCATCTGAATTCCAAAGTTGTGCTGTATCATCGTAAACGAGCAAGTTGGACCCGGCGAGCGCACTGGCGTCAGACGAACGAACGTCTTCTGTGACGTTTGCCACTGCTTCAGTTTGGAACTAGTTGACGCCAGAGGGAAGGGACAAATTGCAGCGCCTTTCCAATATCGGGTGCGTTTAGTTCATTCAAACTTCCAAAAATTTTACAAGATTTCCCGTCACATCGAATCTTTGGACACATGCATGTAGTATTAAATGTAGGTAAAAAAATAACTAATTGCACAGTTTGTCTGTAAATGTCAAGACGAATCTTTTGAGCCTAGTTAGTCCATGATTGGATAAATTTTACCAAATAACAATGAAAAGTGCTACAGGAACTTTACACCAACTTTTACACCATCTAAACACTACCATCGTCAGTAATTCAGATCCAGATAGGCTATCTGGCCGGGCCCGTTCATGGCTATCGTACGGCCTCACAGAAGGCCCAAATTTCGGTTCTAAAGTCCACACTCCTCAGTACAAGCCACCGCGACTGTAGCCTGTGAAAACCAGCGGCGTCTACGGGCCGACGAAGATATCTGCATGGGCCGGGGGAGAACGAAGGCTCAGCCTGACCTGGGCTTCTTATCGTATCGTCGTCGTCCTAGCTGTGTGGCAGTGTGGGCCGCACGGAAACCCGCCGGCTGGCCAGGGCCACGACCTCCGCCCACGCAGGGGCCCATCCATGTGGACTCGGGCTTTCCTCAGAGAAGGGGAAAAAAAAAAGGACTCGGGCCACCCCCGCGCGCACGCCGACTGGCCGAGGCGAGCTGACAAGCAGTGGCGGATCCGGGGGGCTGGGGGGCTGCAGCCCCGGTGAGCCTCAATTCTCCATTGAATTACTGTAGCAACAGCTCCAAATTACTATGAAATCTTCATTATTAATCAACATCTTTATGGATTAGCCCCCTTGATGCTATTCTGGATCCGCCATTGCTGACAAGCTACGTACACGGCACGCCGGACAGCAAGCACGCCACGGCTACGCTAGCTCCACAACTTCCGTGCAATTTCGCGCGTGGCACTGGCACCAAGAGAGCATGTCCCCTGTAGGGGCCCAAGTGCAGCAGACCTGCAGTCAGCAGACTCTCCACGTGGACAACCATGCCGATATACTTTGGCCTCACGCCGTGCGTCCGTTCGGGTTCGAGCTCTTCCCAGCAGGTCGGCAGTCTACGCGGCATGGCCACGCCGAAAGCCCGGCTGGTTTTGTGGATCTTGCCGAAAGCGGAGTACGTACAATTGGGCGGCCAGTGACGACGACTGGTCCACGAGATTTATTACCTGATCTGATGCGTAATTTGGACTTGGAGCGTCAGATGATTTGGGCTTGTCTGCAAGTAATCTCGGTTCCGGAGAGAGGGACGGACAGGGCCGGGTCCCGTGGAATGGAACACGAGTGACACTGAGATATCGGCGGGGCGGTGACGTGATGTCGGCCGGCGTGGCGCGTGCGCGTGGGGCCCCGGAGCCTGGACACCGCGGTCGGTCGTGCCCCATCGTGATCGGTCAGGTGGAGCGCTCGCTCGCTTTCCCGTTTTTTTAGAACATGGTCGTTGTCAGTTTGTCACTGAGATCTTTTGCGAGTATATATATATATATATATATTGGAGTTATATTTTGCTCTACTTTGTGGCCAGACGTCTCGGTTTCAGGATGACACCGAACTTTACAGCCTACTAGCTATACTCTCGTATTCTTTATTTCGGTACAGTAAACCAGAATGTGTTGTTCAGTGACGTCAGCAACGGAGCTCATGCACGACTGCTCCGCCGCTGCTCGTGTCACCACTCACCAAAAGCTCTGCGGCCTGCGGCTCCAACACGCAGGATAGCTAGCTAGCTGGTCAAGGACAATTATCCGCGGAAGGGAAAAACGGGCACGAATTCCTCGTCTTCCCCTAGGAAACTACACGCCCAGTCCGAAAAGAAATGTGAAGGCGGAATTGCTCTGCCCATTCGCCCAGCACTGACGAACCGCCTCGCCGCAGCCGTGGAAATCTTGGAACCACACACCACACCGGGGCACCGGCACACCCTCCACGGCTCCACGAGTTGTCTGTCGCCAAGCGCACGTCGGGGAGGCGCGTCACCTGTGACCCTCGTTGCGCCGACGTCGGCCGAGCCACACGGCAGACGGCACACCATCCAACCTGGCCCGCGCCCAGTGCTCTGCAGCAGCCGGACCGCGACGCGTAGCGGAGATGGGGGGCGGGTGCCGCCGCCGGCTCCCGCACACGTCGTCACGCCGCGCTTGCCACGCGCCGTCCCCTCCGAGCTTGCCTTCGCGCCGAAGCACTTTCATTCGATTTGATTAATTATCAGGTCTCGTTTAGATACCAGATTTCACCCTAAATTTCACTATAAAAAAGAAGATTTTTCAGTCACATCAAAATACTGGCACATGCATAGAGTACTAAATGTAGATGAAATAAAAAAACTAATTGCACAGTTTTGTTATACTTTACGAGACGAACATTTTAAGCCTAATTAATCAATGTTTAGACAAAAATTTACAAATACAAACGAAATACTACAATGCAAAATCTTGCACTGTACGAAATCGGCGTCGCCCGATTCGGCCGAACTAAACACGGCCTTAATGGGCGAACGGGAGATTGATGTCCAAGTTCTCGTCTGCGGGTCTGGGTCACCGAGGCGTGGCGGGCGACCTGGCAGCGGCAGGCGTTGGGTAGTGCTGGCGGCAAACGGACGCCTTGTCGCGACGCCTGGCGCCGTCGCGCGCCCCCGCGCCACGCCCTGGTTCGGCTTCCCAGACTTTCAGTATGTTTGACCATGGTGGAGGGGGCCGGAGAAGGACGATAAAGTGCTGCTCGAATAGAAAACAGTCGGTTAATGTGGTGTTTAGGAATAGGAAGTTAGGAACAGCTCCTTACTGATAAAAATTCTACATAAATAAACCGTTAAAAATTCTAGGAAGTTACGAATCTATTTGAAACGTACAAATTCTACCTAAACCGTTAAAATTTACCCTAGAATTAATCTAATTTTACAGAAAAACACACTATAATAGGAAAAAAAATTCGAGCGTTCCAAATAAACCCGTAAAGTTGGACGGAGGGAGTAGAATATACTCCTAGTTCGTACTGTACATGGCTGCACAAACATTAGGTAGCACAATGAATTAGTGATGCCACACTGATCCACCCTCTCGCGGACTTGCACATGGCTGCACAAACATTAGGGAGCACAACGTAGCATACCATTCGTCGGTCCCTAGTCCCAACACAGACTCTGGAGTAGAAAAACACCATCACTGTGTCTGGCCATTGGTTTATTGCACCGCGCAATATTTTATGTCCCGATTCCCGAACCAAACCGGCCGATGCAAAAGTGCGTCGAAAACTCGAGATTACGAAAAGTCAACAGGAGCACGCGCTGCCGGCATTGGTACGACACCGACATTGGTACACGTAAGGAGTTTCATAGGGTGTTTCATACCGTGTCACATCGGATTTTGGTGACACGCGAGAGAGTGAGGTAAGGCCGGCCTCAATGAGAAGTACAAATCGTCTGCCAAAGTGGAAATAAAAAAATGAAAAAAAAAGTCCAGCTAGGCAGTACATATGCGAGTGGATCGTGGAGCCAGAGAGAGTGAATGCACAGAGAATTATGCGAGCTTGGCGATGAGTTAGTCGCTGGTGATTGAAATTTATAGTTCTCTCTCATCCACATCATCAAATAGCTAGCGCAAATAGACTTGATGGGGAAGTTAAGAGAAAGACGTGGTCATTTTGTGAAGCAACTACTTTATAAGTTTAAATTTAGGATTACAAGACAACTTATACACCATTGTACAAGTAGTTGTTGTCATACAACTCACAAACATTCTTTTGTTGTATGCATAAGGATCCTAGAATTACTTTGAGACAACTTAAAAGATAAACTATTGTACATGTTAGCTCTTAAGTTATCTCAAAATTTCGTGGCATTACATGAGACTATTGTAACACCCTTGGTATTATAGTAACTAAAAACATGCCATGTCATCGTATGCATTGCAAATTCCCCATGATTAGGTTAACTATGTTATGCATCAACTAAAATGAGTTTACTTTCTTAGGTTGGATGTGTTTCTAGTTGTGTGACTCGAATCCGAAAACCCTAATTTCGAATGTCACCGCAAATACTTAGTTTATGCCCTGCGTAATTTTGAGGTGTATGACTGTGTTATACACTAGTGCCAAGTGTAGGGTGTGAGCTCAAGTCCAACTTATAAAATAAAGCTTCAAGTTTGAGTTTGCTTTTGGAGTCCAAAACTTGTTGCAAGTTTTCCGATTCGAATTCGAATTCAAATTTGAGGAATTATTAAAAGAATTTTCGAAGTCAAACTGGTCAACCAAGAGTGACATTTGGTAAAACATGTAATGCTTGGCTCAATGATTCCCTTGGGTGAGGGTGTGATCACTAATTAATCACCAATTAATAGAGTATCAAGTTTCAATTTGAAATCTTTCCGAAAACCCTGTAAAGCAAAACCCTAATTCTACCCCTTTTGGATAAATCAAAATTTAAGAAAAATTTAGGAAAAAGTGTAAAACCAAGTTTGTAGATCTTTTCGAGGGCTACAAGTTTGGTGTTTTGAGTTTTCAAAGTTTCAGTGTAAAATTTGGAGTAATTCTGAAAAGATTCAAATCTCAAATTTGACCCCTTTTATCTCCCTATCCAATTTCAAAATGAAGGCATAATTTAAAAATGTTTTGAATAGAAAAGTGGTAGGTCTTACCTGGATGTACAACTTTGGTATTTTGAGTTTTTGAAGTTTCAATATAAAATTCAAAGTAATTTTGAATTTACAGATTTCCAGAAAATGTCCCCTTTTCAATTCAAATTCAAATTTCAAAATCTAGGCCGAATTGGAAAATGTTTATATTGAGAAAGTTGTAGAACTTTGAAAATTGAGCAACTTTTGTATTTACATATTTTCAACTTCTATAGAAAAATTTAGAGTAACTTGTAAAAATTCACCAATGGCATTTCTGTAAATAAATCGAACTTCAGCCAACAGCAGGGCGACACCTCCCGCCCGACGCCGGCGAGCTTCGAACGGCTTCCAGGCGCGCCTTCGACCGCCAGCTCTAGCTTTCGCGTGTTCACGACGTGCAACGCGTCGTCTTGAAGTCGTTTTAGTCGCCCTATATATACCGAGCACCGTCGTCGTCATGTTTTTCTTTTTCTCTGTTTCCGCCGCCACCGAAGCTCCGTCGCTCGCCGTCGCCTCCGTCGAGCCACCTCCAGCCATGCAAACCACTCCACCGCAACCGCCTCGCTCCCACGCTGTAAGGTCCAAATGGCTAGAGGGGGGGTGAATAGCCTATTTAAAAATCTACAAGCTTCACTAAACAACAACGTTAGTATAAAAGATGGCTAAGCTAATTCTAGCACTAGCTCAACTACACTATGCAAGCCACCTATACAATTCTAGTGAAGCAAGGATATGATCTATAATACACACCAACAAGACTAAGTCACTAAGCTACTTACTCCAATGTGATAAAAGCTACACTAAGCAAACTACACTAGAACTAGTACAAGAAAGTAAGGAGCAAGTGACTTGATTCTTATACCAACGATGTAGAGAAGTAATGCACTCGAAGAATCAATCACAATGATTAACCACAAGAGAAATCCTCGGCAAAGGGATGACACAAGATTTTTCACCGAGGTTCACTTGCTTCCCGGCAAGCTACTCCTCGTTGTGGCGATGCACCCACTTGTTGGTTCGCGAGCTAATCGACTATCAAGAGTCGAGCCCTCGGCGGGCGCCGCACAACCGCACACAAGATGGGGATCCTCCAAGCCACGTGCTCCACTAGAGTATCCAATTTGCGAACTCCCGCGGGGAAGGATCAAGAACCCCTTACAACACTTGGTGAGGGCTCCAACAATCTCCAATTGCGAGCTCAATCACCTCCGCTGCTCCAAGCCGTCTACCGTGTCGGGAAACACGGAAGAGTAACAAGAAATCCGCAGCAACTCGAAGATCAAGTGCCTCTAGAATGCAACTCTCAAGCAATGCACTTGAATCTCACTCAATCTCACTCAAGATGTGCAACCAAGCAAAGAGATGAGTGGAGGGGTTGTTCTCTAGCTCAAAGGATGTCTCTAGGTCTCAAAATGTGCAAGTATCACCCTCAAACCCCGGACATCTTCTATTTATAGCGAAGGGGTACGCAGCTAGCCGTTACGGACGACACAGTTGAAATCGCGCTGACCGGACGCTCCGGTCAGGGTGACCGGACGCGTCCGGTCACTACAGGACAAGCGTGAACAGTGCTATTGATTTGGGGCTCATTAGCTTTTAAGTTTAAGTGTTCCTCTCTTCCTTGTTCTGATGTGGATCTACAATGGATTATGGTGTTTTGCTATTGATTTGTACTAAAGCAGCAGCAAGCTTGATGGTGTTAAAGACTCCTAGGTTGGCTGCAGAACTATAATATGTGTGTTTTGCTTGATTTCAGTCTATGGGCTCTAGGTTGTACTGCTTGTGAATTTTGCAAACTCTTATGCATACGATTCGAATTCTGTTAATCCATTCAAATTGGTTCTAAATTATTATTAGGAGAAGTGCCACTGCAGAGAAAGAATTGTCTAAAGAATGTCGAACTCTGCTACAGACCTTGCTTTATGAGCCTGTAGGGTTGGGTTACATATGTAAATAGCTGCTGTAATAGCTGATTTGCTTTTAAGTTTGTACTATCATTATGTCAATTTACTGCTGCAACCTTGTATCACAGGGAATGAGATATTTATGTTTGGTCTCATCAACTATGCAACTTATTATTTCAGTTCCCCGATGAACGCACGAGATAGCAAAAATGAGATGCAAAGGAGTTGGTAAGCACGAGAGACAACCCTATAAACTTTCCGCAAGATAAAACGTGTGAGATTGAATGTTGCTAGCAGTTTGGATCCTAGATTCAACTCTACATCATTTAAGCTATTTTCACCGATATCAAGTTTCATGTTGTATTCATGATGGATGTAAACTTTTATTTTCCAGGTGAGAGGTAATAGATAGAGGTAGCCTCATGCATGCAGCAAGCGGTTGGACTGAAGTGCTCATGGTGACTGCATTGATTAGCTAGAGATAAAAACTCTTGTAAGGACTTTCTAGTGATGAATAATTTGTAGAGAGTACCAGCAAACCATTGAGATGTAAGACAAATGCTTATGGATATAATATAATTGTGAGCTATGATGAGCTTCTTTGTCATGATTGTGTATTGTCCAAAATGGAATTGTTAATTGTATAGTTCATTGATTGTATGATTAGTACTCATTCTGAGGTTAATGAATAATTATGTTATTATTTTCTTGTATGGATAGTGTATGATGGTTGGACGCTATATAATATATAGCGTCAAACTATTGGTCGCTATAAGTTTGTAACTGGCGTTGAACGGTCGGTCGCTATATCTTTAATGTACTGTCGAACGGTCGGACGCTATAAGTAAGGTCGGACTCTAAAACTTATAGTGACACCACTTATAGCGACCGTCCAAGTCGGACACTATATATTTATAGCGACAGGTCGCTATATCGACTTATAGCGACCTACCGTAGGTCGCTATATCGACTTATAGCGACCCACCGTAGGACACTGTAGATAGGTTGTGGTATAGTGATATATGGATGCACTATCAATGTACCGAGTTCAAAAAAAATGGATGGCCGAAGTATGATTTTTGGGAATGGTTTGTATGTTTGCACCTAAGATGTGATTTGCACAAGAGGAGAAAAGGTAAAAGTGTTTTTGTTCTCTTTTCTGGTAGAGTGGGACCTACATAGATTGCTACACACTAGACCATTTTATATCAAGGTAGAACCTCTTGATGTGTAAGCTAAAAATAGTATAATAAGGGGCTGTAAGTGAGTTGTATGCTGACGTGGAGGAGACAGGGGAGGAGAGTGAAGAGAAGCGGTTGTAAGCTTACAACCAGCTTATGCACAAAAACCAAGAAGTTATGTGAGACAGACAAGTGGACTGTAAGTCGGCTAACTATTATACGAGTTGGCTGATAGATTAGCTGTAAGTTTTTTTTTATAGCCAGCATCCGACTGTATTATTAGCCTTGCTCTTATAGGTTTGGACACTCAGGTGCGCTGGAGGGAAGAGGACGAGGCGGCAGAGGAATGGAGATGGCGGGAGAGCCTATAAGATACAGTATACACTTCTCCTATATATACCTATGATGAGGTGTTATTGTAGAAGACTACAGTCATGGCCAAACCAGGCAGCAAAGCTTTACACATTATAGATAATATTTATACAGAATGTCCGAAGTACACAAGTAATAATGAAGTAAATGGGGACTGTGTGGCAGGTAGATTCAAGGGGTAGTACTGCTAGTAGCAGTTTACGCAGCGGAAGATACACAAACGTTCACACTACTCGCTGGTGGTACATATGCATGCGGCATGCCCAAGGAATTAGACACACATAAGGAGAAGGAGCAGGCCAAGTCGATGACATCACATTCTCGGCGGCGACGGTGGCGCAGGCATCGCCGCGGCTTTCTTCTTGTTCGACACCGGTGCTGGC
This sequence comes from Saccharum hybrid cultivar R570, assembly GCA_038087645.1. NCBI lineage: Eukaryota > Viridiplantae > Streptophyta > Magnoliopsida > Poales > Poaceae > Saccharum > Saccharum hybrid cultivar. Next base: position 12,640,066 of record JAQSUU010000259.1, read on the forward strand.
GGCAGCTTCGGCCTGGCCCCCGGCCGTGGTAGCCGTAGGCCCAAGGAGCGCCTGTTCCAGATCTTCCCGCCGTGGTAGCCGTAGGCCCTGCCGTCGTCGTTGCCCGCCGTCGTTACAACGCCGCCGCCGGCGGCCCAAACACTCCTCCCATCCTCTTGAGCGGAGCAAAGTGGGGCGGCGGAAGAACCCACGAAGACGACGACCATGAACAACCAAGCTAATTTTCTGCTACTCATGGCGGCTGTACTGCTGGCGCTAGCCGCTAGCTGATCAGGAATGGTTTTTGGAGTTTGGAAGTGTGTCGCTGTGTCCAAACTCCTCAACTCATGTTGTGTATATATAGTACTACGTACACAGGCGATTTTGTGATGGATGCGAGTGTGTGAAAGGCTTATCGAAAACTGCTAAAGCTAATCTGCTAATTAAGCAGGCTAGTAGTAGTTAGCTGTAGTATTATACATTTATACTGCACTGCACCTACTGGCTGCTGAGCTGCTGATGCAACGAACGAGTGTATGTATACTGGTACAATGTTTGTAGTTCATGTGCAGGCTATTAGTCAGCTGATCGCCAATCTGCTAAGCAGGCTATTAGTCAGCTGTATTATTATACTGCATGCACCTACTGGCTGCTGAGATGCTGATGCAACGAATGAGTGTACTGGTACAATGCTTGTAGCTCGTGTGCTGTTTTTTTTATTGACTCCAATTTATGATGATAGATCATTAGATTCATTGGTTGACCTCACATCGAATGGCCGACAGATTTCGGTGGCCCATGCGATTGAGGCAGGCAGTGTTATACCCCGCGAGCTCTGCCTTCATTTGTCTCAAAAACCATTCCTGAGGATACTACTTCCTCCATGTAAGGTCAGTTTCGGTGGGAGTTTCATTAGAGTTTTATTTGCATTTAATGAGCTACCACTTAAGCGGTTTTGATGATATGGCAAGGTTTTTTATAAGAGAGAGAATAAGTGAGTTTTATGGGGATGAAACTCTCTTGGCACGAATACCAACTCTCTATGAGTCATTTAATTTAATGTCTATGAAACTCTAGAATGAAACTCACCATTGAGAATAGGTGTTTCATCCATATTTCATTTCATTCTATATGACATGGTTGTCTTGGAAACAACGTAATGAAACTCTCCACTGAGACTGGCCTAAGATATCTTTGGCTTTTCTAAATCGATAGAGTAAAATGCACTCTGGATTCTTAAACTTTTCAAGAATCCATGAAAAGTTTAAGTAGTACCACCCAAGATGCATTTTACTCTTCTAGATGCACTTAGGTATACACTACGTCTAGATAGATATATGTAGTAAGATTAATGTATCTAAAAAGGCCAAAACATATTAAAATTTTAAAATTTGAAATAGAGGGAGTATTAAATAAGCATCGATGCTACAATTTTGGAGCTCACCAGGAACAAGAAGACCCACTGGGAAGCTTTCCCAATTCAGAATTCCAAGAAAAAGGGTTACTTTACTTCTTGGAAACCCGATCCATATGAATGCCCGCTGGGACACCGATGTTCTGCACGGCGAAAAAGCCCAGTACTTGAGACGAGTACATCGAGACTATAGTCGGCGGCGACAAAGAAACAAGCATATGCAGACAAGGCAACACAGATGAAGGGCGTGTTTGGTTGCAACCCTCACGTGAGGAGCGACTTTAGGCAGACACGTCTAACCTAGGCGTTCGCGTGGCGTTGATGCTTGGCCCAGGCAAGAGACACATTTCCCTAGGTGGAAACCAAACAAGCCTGGAGTCCACAAGTACCAAGGGCGATCGTAGGCGATAGCCTTGCATAGTTGGATGCGGGCTGAGGATGCGGCAGATGAGTGCTTGGCCCACGATGCACGCAAAGTTAGGTGGTGCAATTGAGTCTTGAGCGGCTAGCACATGAACCTCCAGCAGTGCTCTGGTGGCAGCTACAATGGAGGCGAAGAAGAGCAGGGGGGAGGTGAGGCGAGGAGAGTTACAATTAGAGTGAGGCCAGTCTATTATGGGCATCTAACTCTATTTTTTAGGGAGATAAGAGAGATATTGGTGGCAAAAAAAATTGAGCTATCGTGAATTGTTGGAGCAAGAAAAAGGTTCATCTCTTATAATATGACAATTTTATGGGGACAAGGAGTGGTATTACTGACATTGAGGGACTATTGGAGATGCTCTAAGTAGAGTTTTACATGGTTTTAAGTTTATTGTTACAAGAGTCGGTGAAACAAAAAGTAATGGCTTTGTTATTGGCTTCTAGTTATCGAAGAGAGAAAGAGTTTTCTAATAATGGCACTAGAGTAAGTCTTAGTCTTTCGAAGGTACTTATAAGGGTAAGTTGTGTGCGCATACGTTCATATGGGTAAGTGTGTATGTATACGAATGTATGTGTTTGTAAACAGCTCCTTGAATGAGAGCTTTGAATTCATTGTATGGCACTAAGTAAAAAAATTGCCAGTGCCCCCTACAGACGCCGGACGAACGCGCGTCTGTGATATGAGTTCACATACGCGCGTCTGCAGCTTATTACAGACGCGTTAGCCAGCCTCCTGATGCGCGCATATAACTGGAGACATCGACTGTGGTTTCCTTGTTCCATGTAATTTGAAACCGACTTCCATGGATAGATAGATATGCAGCCATAGCTCAGTAGCTGGAATCCTGAAGCAGCGACAGATCCATGGAAAACTACGTGGCCTCCGTCGGCGGTTGACGACAGGTCCTTGGAAAAAAAAAACGCTGCAGGTACGTACTAATTAATCACTGCTTATTGATGATGAGGGTGGACTTTGCTACGCCATGATCATGCTATTAGCATTATTTAGGTCGGCTCGCGACCCAGAATAAACTTTCTTCATAAACAGGTATAAAGATGTATTAATTCGCGGATCTCGAGCAGTGCTAGCTGTCCCCTGCTAGCGAACCAGGAGCAACGGCAGTCAGGCAGAGAGCCTATTTGGTTGTGTCCTCAAGCAGATTTGCCTGACCAGACACAATTCTCAGGCGTTAAATTTTGGTTGCCTATAGGGCTGAGACAGTTGCCTCGCTAACTAGCTGCCTGCCAGGGCATGATCCAAACAACCCACAAAGTCCTATCAGCAATGCGTCAGGTGCTGCATTGGTAGCACAATGGGATAGCTGAGGAGAGGGAAGTAATTGGTGCAAAGATGGCAGCGTGCGTGGAATGTTGCTTTTCCTGTAAAAAGTTGTTAAAATCATGATCCTGAATCAAATCGGAATTCTAGTGCGTGGTGGTAGGATTGCAAATCATAGAATCATAACTAGCAGATTGTGGAATTGTGGAATCTGTTAAATTCTTAGGATCGTTTAGGTGCAGATCCAGTCGGTAGTTTCTTCTCTATTTAGTATGAACAAGTGACAGTTCACAAATCCAGAGAGGAAGAGAGAGAGAGAGGGAGAGTTGAGACTCATACCAGTGGGCTTGGAGGAGCTGGAGGCATCCGTCGCGGTCCAGAGGTAACGGCGAAGGCAGTGGCGCTTCCACAGGCGGCGGTGGAGACCGATGAGGCTTCCCGCCGCTGGCAGCGCCACTGCCTTCGCCGTTACCTCTGGACCGCGACGGATGCCTCCAGCTCCTCCAAGCCCACTGGTATGAGTCTCAACTCTCCCTCTCTCTCTCTTCCTCTCTGGATTTGTGAACTGTCACTTGTTCATACTAAATAGAGAAGAAACTACCGACTGGATCTGCACCTAAACGATCCTAAGAATTTAACATTGGTACCGGAGCACTGGTTGCTAGGTTGTAAATCCAGATCGGGGTTAGTAGAAAGGAAAGAAATGAAATGAATTTTTTTCGATTTGGATGAACACCCCAAACCCTAAACCTAACACGGAAGGGGAAAGAAAAGAAAACGAAGCAGTGGATTCGATTGAATCGGATCAAGAAAGATAATACGAACCGATTTTGAATCGGGCCAAAGAAAAAGAAACCCTAACCCTACGAACCCTAACCCTAACCAAGAGAAGGACGGGGAGTGACCTACCGGAATCTCCCCTTGTCGCCGGCGTTTTACCGCCGTGCGGGAAAGAAAAGACCGCCGGATGGGGTCGCGCGGGAAGAAGCACCCGAGCCGCCGGGCCGGGGAGATCACGCCACCGCGGGTCCTCCGCCTCGGGCTCGGGGGGGGGGGGGAGGGGGTTTGAAGAGAAAGAAGGAAGAAAAAGGCCCACCAACCATATAGGGTTGGACGCCCCCGATCAGGGCGCGAGAAGCAAGGCCCAAAAGGCCGTTGGGCCTAATGGTGGGAGATCAAAACCTAACAGAATCATCTCTATCTTGATCTTTAGGAGCGCTTCTCTTGGGTGTGGTGCTACAACCCGATGTTGAGTGTTAGATATGGCGATATGCATGTGTAACATGTTATCCCACACAATGACACAACAACATGATAGCGTCAAGGCCATGCATAGTCAATTTATATCTTGTAGGATCCATAAGTTTGGTAGTCAAGATCCTAGTAAGTATGTGGCTGCATATTAGTCACATGGATCATTCTCTTAGTCAAGATCCTGGAAAATGTGTGGCCGCATGCAACAGGTTGTTGCCACGCGAAGGGGCTCTTCCTCGCATAATAGTTAAAACGCAATCGCGCAGCCACCTGAGCTTGGGCACCAGCATTCCACGCCATATGCGCCTCTAATTATCTTTCATGGTCATCAAAGCTTAGATAAGGATCCACCCAAAAACTTACATCGCTACAATGACAACGAGCGAGTTCTAGTACTCCTCTGTTCGCCTTTCAGATCTCAGATAAGCTGAATAAGAACAACCATGCCTTATGGGAAGCGGAGGTGCTTGCTGCAATCTGCGGCGCACGCATGGAGGGTCATCTTACCAGCAAGACCGCCGCTCCTGAAGCTGTGGCGTTGAAGAAAGGGGGCCGACAACAAGGCCGTCAAGGTCCCCAACCCGGCGTACGAAGAGTGGTATGCCCGAGATCAACAGATTCTCGGGTGTATCTTCTCTTCGGTCTCCAAGGAGGTGTTCACGCAAATCGCTTCCGCACAAACGGCAGCCTGGGCTTGGCAAGAAGTGGTGAGCACTTTCATCGTGCAACGATCGTGTCTGGTCTGTCAACGTATATATATAGCTGACATCTCCACGACATAGAAGGGGGCCATGACCATCACTGAATACTTCACCAAGATGCAGTCTCTCGGTGATCAGATGGCTGCCTCCAGGAAGCCACAAATGATAAGAAGATGACGCCGCATGTCACGACCCGACGGTCGCTCCAAATTTAGGTAAGATCCGGCTTTCTTGTCTTTTCTCATAGACTTCACTACCATATTATCAAATTGCTGATGTGGAAGCCTAATTAATTAAGTGAGGTAACGTGCCCGTGCATTGCTACGGGACAGCAAAACTTTTATATTAAAAACACACGGATCGCATGATAAGATAATACATAGCCGCTCGACATCGCCGGGAACGGGGATGACGATCGGTTACACCGACGCTGCTGCCCTACCTACACCTGTACTGCACCAACTCGGCCAGGCCACACCTTGCCACTGCATCGCCATTCTAGCCACCTCAAGCCCACGGTGAGCCCCCACACCTGCCTCGCTCACCGGTATGCGCTCGCCATGGCCGCCGTCGTGTATCTCTACCTAAGAGGCTCAAGGTCCCGCCTTTTTCTTTGTCATGGTACATAGCACGCACACACGCGCACTCGCACTCGCACGAACACAAGCACGGCCTTGCCGAGCCCACAACACTCTGGAACGCCGTGTCCAAAAAGCTAGAATGAAAAATGTCTTGTGCAGTCAACAGACTAAATGATTTCTTGACAAAACTCTAAGCACTGTGAACTGATAAAATGAAATTTAGAGCTAAGTCAATTTTATATTTGGCAAAACAAAATAAAAAAAAGCCTTGTAGAAAATTTGTTGCCTAGATCAAGAAATAGTTCTTCTAGTGAGACATTAACTTCATTTGTTGAAGTTATTCGCTGAGATGCCACTCCCGTATTTCCCTTTCCTTCTTATTTGTAGTGTTTCTCTAACAACATGGTGATGCTTTTGTGAAAAGTGATTAGGATCTGACCGCAATATTCTGACATTGTTATCCATGTAGTCCACAAATTTGGTCTATTCAGAGTCACCGCACACAACCTATATTGCAGAAGGATGTAACCACATGACGACCAATTTGTCGCTTGTTCCAAGACATGTGGGCCTGAAAAAAAATTTTTGAGTAAACAAAAAATCTTGTTTAACCAAAGGAAGCACAACACCATCAAATAAGGCCATAATGGAAATTAGGAAGCACAACATCTTCAAAATTAGAATTAGTGGACGTAGCCTACTGCAGGTGCTGGAGATGAAGCCTCTGCGCTAGAACTGAAACACCGAGACACGTATTGCTAGAATACATACATCAGCACCTAGTGGAATTTTCCAAACATGTATTGAACTAAAAAAAATGCATGTCTCACAATTCTGAGAGCCTAGAGATACCTAAATCATCTAATCAAACTTGACCTGTGTTATCAGTATAGTGTAAAGGCAGAACAGAGAGGATCGGAGTTCCTCCATTAGCTAGTACACCAAAGATAACTTACATATAATAACCTCCATTTCCTGAATACCTCTCCTTGGAAAGTTCTTTAGCAAAACCTGGAAACAAATGCCAAAATGTGAGCATCTGCTGATGCAAAAAAAAAAAACCAATCCATACCTTACAATGCCATGTGAGGAATGGACAACCGCAATGGTCTTGCGTGCATACGGCAAGAAATTTATGAACTAAATTCCACCTGCTTGGAACATAGCAGCACCAAAACAATAATCAGATCTAAATAAATAATCCAAAAAACACATGATATAATCAATGCTATCAGCAAGAAGTAAGGCCCCGTTTGGTTTGGATGTTAAAGTTTAACAAACACTGTAGCACTTTCGTCTTATTTGACAAAAAGTTTCAAATCTTGAACTAATTAGGCTTAATAGATTCGTCTCGTAAATTACTCCTAATCTGTGCCGACATGCATGCAATTAGTCTACATTTAGTACTCCATGCATTTGAGTGAACATTGATGTGATGGGAGTTAAACTTTAACTCCTCCGAACCAAACGGGGCGTAAAAGAACAACAAAAACAAAGGATGTCAGGCTCCTGTGTTAAGTCCGACACGACAGTCTCTTGCTGTTTTCCCTACAGAAGCATGCAGGCCTGACCTTTCTGGCGGCGGCCGGCACTACCCCATGGCGGCGGCGGCGGCACAGCAACCCGATGGCAATAGTTCGGAGCACGTATCAGGCGAGCGATGGAGGAGCGATGTTGGTGGCGGCGTCGATCGTCAACCTGGACGGCGAGCGATGGAGGACGGGTGACGTCGACCTGTGTACATACGCGAAGACGACGGCTCGGGTGCTCAGGTGGCGTCGAGGCGGCGGCACGGCGGCCAAGGACGACGGCTCGGGTGCACGGCGAGGACGACGACTCGGGCGTCGTGGAGGCGGCGATGTTTCTGGCGCCGTTGGTGCATGGCGAGGCGGCGGCGCGGCAGCCGAGAGGCCGTGGTGGAGGAGGCCCTGTGTTGCACGGCAAGCACGACGGCGTGGGCGCACGGACGTGATGATGGAGCAGGTCGTGGAGGGGAGATCACACGGGGAAGATGACGCTGATTGACTGCGGTTTGTTTCCTTTTGCAGGGAGATCGCACCAGGGGAGGGGAGATCGCACGGGGAGGTGATCACGCGACAGCTTCCATATTTGTCAGGCGCAGATGGCAGGTGTCGCACGATATGCCGAGGGGACGAAATCCCTGGGTGTTGTTTGCGTAAATAAAGAAACGATGCCGTGACTTTCGTTTGTTTGCCTGTGGCTTTCCTTGCACGCCCTGCATGCAACCTGTGTAAAACGGAGGTTCCTTGTTTGCCGTTGGTTTTCCTTGCATTGAACACATGCAAACCCGGAGGGAGCGGGCGGGGTCGCACGGGGGAGGAGAGATCGCACGGGGCGGTAGAAAGGTGAGGCGAAACTTTTTTCGCACCAAACGGCTGTCTTACTTTTATTCTTTTTAGTTGTAGGAGATACATGAAAAACTTTTCTTTCGGTCTTCGTTGGGACTACATTTAGAAGAGAGAGAAATGCTATTAAGAGGTGCAATATGTTAGACCCAGGTGCTAGCTTAGATTCAACATGCACCTTTGTCCTATTCTAGCACCCGGTGCCAAGGAAATAAAGAAAAATTGTCTCCCTCTCTAACCTTGCTTCTCCATCTCGGGGAAATTTGTGGTGCAAAATGCAAAACAATTCAAAAATTATACTTCAGTTATTCGAAGATTTTTTAAACTTGTTACATCCATAGTACATTCATATATGTATTCTATAAAAGTTGAGATGTAAACTCAAACTAGAAAAAATCATTCGAAAATAACAATTTCAGTTGCTTTCACTACAAGACAAAACCTAGAATTTTTGTCTTCCAGAGCTAATGCACCTGAAATTTGTTATTTTCGTATCATTTTGTGTAGGTTGAATTTGCATATTAACTTTTGTATATGGATACATACACTATACCACAGCCCAAGCTAGCGTCCAACCAAGGGTCGGTAAAAATATCGATATGGCGTTGGACGGTCGGTCGGTATAACTTAGTGGCTTACGGTCGGACGCTATATATTGTTTTGTCGTCCGAGGGTTGGCCGCTATTTCTATTTAAGTTTACTGTTGGACGGTCGGTCGCTGAATATTAACTTTTGGGTCCGTCGGTATATTGAATTGGGCCCGTCTGTCATACTCGCCCGCGTATGTGTGTTCGATTTGGAAAAACCCTACCCGCTTCTCTTTCTTTCTCCCCCCGCCGCCGCACTCCCATCCCATACGTCCGCACACAATGCGCCGTGCCGCGCTGTTCGGCTCTCCAGCGCGCCCCCTCCACTTCCCCCGCCGTCCCCGGCGCCCCCGGCAGCTTCGCCCGCGGTCCCTGCCAGCCGGCCGCTTGGCGCCCACCCGTCGCCCCCTGCCAGTCCCCGCGTCAGACGCCCCCGGTGCTTCCCGTTGCCGCCGGCCCTCTTCCCCTCACCCAGCGCCCCCGGCACGGCCCCCCGACGGCTCCTCGGCAGCGTCGAGCTGCCGCCGTCGCGAGCCCTAGGGGCGCCTCCAACACCCGCGAAGACCTTGGTGGCAAGCCAAGGGAATGCCGCCACCTACGTCAAGGAAAAGTAGGCGCCGGTGCTTGAACGCCGGCCCTCCACAGATGTGGCCCGCACTGCCTTGGAGGTGCCGGACCCGGCCACAACACCGGTGGATCTAGCTGCAGACACGGTAAAAACGTAGAATACGTCCAGGTCAGTTCTTGTGCGAAGATCCCCATCCCCTCTTCTAGATCTGTGTCGTGTGGTGGCCTGGTGGGCAGCTGCTTCACTGATCTGTGTCGTGCTGGAGCAGCTCTAGGAACAGCAGCGTGATGGGGGAAGTGGAGGGGTGGCTGCTGTTGGCTTCAGCATGGTGGCATAGCAAGCGGATTCCATATGGAGTTGAGAAGATTCCTGATTTTTTTCCATGTAGCATTTGATTGATGCATTGATTTTATCTTCCATAGTTTCTGTTTCTGTTCGAGAAGTGGAATTACTCCTTGCAAGGTTGGTGTTTCAGGTGAGCTTCCCGATATATCTCGGTTGATTGTGTCTCCTGTGTTAGTTAGCGCTATGAGATGAGCTATGAGATGTTAGTTAGCGCTTCTGTTAAACTTGCAGATGGCTCAGACCCTTGTTAGTTAGCGCTTCTGTTAAACTTGCAGATGGCTCACACCGTAGCGTTAGCACGGGCAATATACTAGTGGCTTTAATAGCTGCATGAGTTTGACCATGCAGTATGTCATTTCACTTGAATAATAACATAACCAATTTGATGAGAGGATATATGGGGCTCATTAGCTTTTAAGTTTAAGTGTTCCTCTCTTCCTTGTTCTGATGTGGATCTACAATGGATTATGGTGTTTTGCTATTGATTTGTACTAAAGCAGCAGCAAGCTTGATGGTGTTAAAGACTCCTAGGTTGGCTGCAGAACTATAATATGTGTGTTTTGCTTGATTTCAGTCTGTGGGCTCTAGGTTGTACTGCTTGTGAATTTTGTAAACTCTTATGCATACGATTCAAATTCTGTTAATCCATTCAAATTGGTTCCAAATTATTATTAGGAGAAGTGCCACTGCAGAGAAAGAATTGTCTAAAGAATGTCGAACTCTGCTACAGACCTTGCTTTATGAGCCTGTAGGGTTGGGTTACATATGTAAATAGCTGCTGTAATAGCTGATTTGCTTTTAAGTTTGTACTATCATTATGTCAATTTACTGCTGCAACCTTGTATCACAGGGAATGCGATATTTATGTTTGGTCTCATCAACTATGCAACTTATTATTTCAGTTCCCCGATGAACGCACGAGATAGCAAAAATAAGATGCAAAGGAGTTGGTAAGCACGAGAGACAACCCTATAAACTTTCCGCAAGATAAAACGTGTGAGATTGAATGTTGCTAGCAGTTTGGATCCTAGATTCAACTCTACATCATTTAAGCTATTTTCACCGATATCAAGTTTCATGTTGTATTCATGATGGATGTAAACTTTTATTTTCCAGGTGAGAGGTAATAGATAGATGTAGCCTGATGCATGCAGCAAGCGGTTGGACTGAAGTGCTCATGGTGACTGCATTGATTAGCTAGAGATAAAAACTCTTGTAAGGACTTTCTAGTGATGAATAATTTGTAGAGAGTACCAGCAAACCATTGAGATGTAAGACAAATGCTTATGGATATAATATAATTGTGAGCTATGATGAGCTTCTTTGTCATGATTGTGTATTGTCCAAAATGGAATTGTTAATTGTATAGTTCATTGATTGTATGATTAGTACTCATTCTGAGGTTAATGAATAATTATGTTATTATTTTCTTGTATGGATAGTGTATGATGGTTGGACGCTATATAATATATAGCGTCAAACTATTGGTCGCTATAAGTTTGTAACTGGCGTTGAACGGTCGGTCGCTATATCTTTAATGTACTGTCGAACGGTCGGACGCTATAAGTAAGGTCGGACTCTAAAACTTATAGTGACACCACTTATAGCGACCGTCCAAGTCGGACACTATATATTTATAGCGACCTACCGTAGGTCGCTATATCGACTTATAGCGACCCACCGTAGGACACTGTAGATAGATTGTGGTATAGTGATATATGGATGCACTATCAATGTACCGAGTTCAAAAAAAATGGATGGCCGAAGTATGATTTTTGGGAATGGTTTGTATGTTTTCACCTAAGATGTGATTTGCACAAGAGGAGAAAAGGTAAAAGTGTTTTTGTTCTCTTTTCTGGTAGAGTGCGACCTACATAGATTGCTACACACTAGACCATTTTATATCAAGGTAGAACCTCTTGATGTGTAAGCTAAAAATAGTATAATAAGGGGTTGTAAGTGAGTTGTATGCTGACGTGGAGGAGACAGGGGAGGAGAGTGAAGAGTAGCGGTTGTAAGCTTACAACCAGCTTATGCACAAGAACCAAGAAGTTATGTGAGACAGACAAGTGGATTGTAAGTCGGCTAACTATTATACGAGTTGGCTGATAGATTAGCTGTAAGTTTTTTTTATAGCCAGCATCCAACTGTATTATTAGCCTTGCTCTTATAGGTTTGGACACTCAGGTGCGCTGGAGGGAAGAGGACGAGGCGGCAGAGGAATGGAGATGGCGGGAGAGCCTATAAGATACAGTATACACTTCTCCTATATATACCTATGATGAGGTGTTATTGTAGAAGACTACAGTCATGGCCAAACCAGGCAGCAAAGCTTTACACATTATAGATATATTTATACAGAATGTCCGAAGTACACAAGTAATAATGAAGTAAATGGGGACTGTGTGGCAGGTAGATTCAAGGGGTAGTACTGCTAGTAGCAGTTTACGCAGCGGAAGATACACAAACGTTCACACTACTCGCTGGTGGTACATATGCATGCGGCATGCCCAAGGAATTAGACACACATAAGGAGAAGGAGCAGGCCAAGTCGATGACATCACATTCTCGGCGGCGACGGTGGCGCAGGCATCGCCGCGGCTTTCTTCTTGTTCGACACCGGTGCTGGCGGCAGCTTCGGCCTGGCCCCCGGCCGTGGTAGCCGTAGGCCCAAGGAGCGCCTGTTCCAGATCTTCCCGCCGTGGTAGCCGTAGGCCCTGCCGTCGTCGTTGCCCGCCGTCGTTACAACGCCGCCGCCGGCGGCCCAAACACTCCTCCCATCCTCTTGAGCGGAGCAAAGTGGGGCGGCGGAAGAACCCACGAAGACGACGACCATGAACAACCAAGCTAATTTTCTGCTACTCATGGCGGCTGTACTGCTGGCGCTAGCCGCTAGCTGATCAGGAATGGTTTTTGGAGTTTGGAAGTGTGTCGCTGTGTCCAAACTCCTCAACTCATGTTGTGTATATATTGTACTACGTACACAGCGATTTTGTGATGGATGCGAGTGTGTGAAAGGCTTATCGAAAACTGCTAAAGCTAATCTGCTAATTAAGCAGGCTAGTAGTAGTTAGCTGTAGTATTATACATTTATACTGCACTGCACCTACTGTCTGCTGAGCTGCTGATGCAACGAACGAGTGTATGTATACTGGTACAATGTTTGTAGTTCATGTGCAGGCTATTAGTCAGCTGATCGCCAATCTGCTAAGCAGGCTATTAGTCTGCTGTATTATTATACTGCATGCACCTACTGGCTGCTGAGATGCTGATGCAACGAATGAGTGTACTGGTACAATGCTTGTAGCTCGTGTGCTGTTTTTTTTATTGACTCCAATTTATGATGATAGATCATTAGATTCATTGGTTGACCTCACATCGAATGGCCGACAGATTTTGGTGGCCCATGCGATTGAGGCAGGCAGTGTTATACCCCGCGAGCTCTGCCTTCATTTGTCTCAAAAACCATTCCTGAGGATACTACTTCCTCTATGTAAGGTCAGTTTCGGTGGGAGTTTCATTAGAGTTTTATTTGCATTTAATGAGCTACCACTTAAGCGGTTTTGATGATATGGCAAGGTTTTTTATAAGAGAGAGAATAAGTGAGTTTTATGGGGATGAAACTCTCTTGGCACGAATACCAACTCTCTATGAGTCATTTAATTTAATGTCTATGAAACTCTAGAATGAAACTCACCATTGAGAATAGGTGTTTCATCCATATTTCATTTCATTCTATATGACATGGTTGTCTTGGAAACAACGTAATGAAACTCTCCACTGAGACTGGCCTAAGATATCTTTGGCTTTTCTAAATCGATAGAGTAAAATGCACTCTGGATTCTTAAACTTTTCAAGAATCCATGAAAAGTTTAAGTAGTACCACCCAAGATGCATTTTACTCTTCTAGATGCACTTAGGTATATACTACGTCTAGATAGATATATGTAGTAAGATTAATGTATCTAAAAAGGCCAAAACATATTAAAATTTTAAAATTTGAAATAGAGGGAGTATTAAATAAGCATCGATGCTACAATTTTGGAGCTCACCAGGAACAAGAAGACCCACTGGGAAGCTTTCCCAATTCAGAATTCCAAGAAAAAGGGTTACTTTACTTCTTGGAAACCCGATCCATATGAATGCCCGCTGGGACACCGATGTTCTGCACGGCGAAAAAGCCCAGTACTTGAGACGAGTACATCGAGACTATAGTCGGCGGCGACAAAGAAACAAGCGTATGCAGACAAGGCAACACAGATGAAGGGCGTGTTTGGTTGCAACCCTCACGTGAGGAGCGACTTTAGGCAGACACGTCTAACCTAGGCGTTCGCGTGGCGTTGATGCTTGGCCCAGGCAAGAGACACATTTCCCTAGGTGGAAACCAAACAAGCCTGGAGTCCACAAGTACCAAGGGCGATCGTAGGCGATAGCCTTGCATAGTTGGATGCGGGCTGAGGATGCGGCAGATGAGTGCTTGGCCCACGATGCACGCAAAGTTAGGTGGTGCAATTGAGTCTTGAGCGGCTAGCACATGAACCTCCAGCAGTGCTCTGGTGGCAGCTACAATGGAGGCGAAGAAGAGCAGGGGGGAGGTGAGGCGAGGAGAGTTACAATTAGAGTGAGGCCAGTCTATTATGGGCATCTAACTCTATTTTTTAGGGAGATAAGAGAGATATTGGTGGCAAAAAAAATTGAGCTATCGTGAATTGTTGGAGCAAGAAAAAGGTTCATCTCTTATAATATGACAATTTTATGGGGACAAGGAGTGGTATTACTGACATTGAGGGACTATTGGAGATGCTCTAAGTAGAGTTTTACATGGTTTTAAGTTTATTGTTACAAGAGTCGGTGAAACAAAAAGTAATGGCTTTGTTATTGGCTTCTAGTTATCGAAGAGAGAAAGAGTTTTCTAATAATGGCACTAGAGTAAGTCTTAGTCTTCCGAAGGTACTTATAAAGGTAAGTTGTGTGCGCATATGTTCATATGGGTAAGTGTGTATGTATACGAATGTATGTGTTTGTAAACAGCTCCTTGAATGAGAGCCTTGAATTCATTGTATGGCACTAAGTAAAAAAATTGCCAGTGCCCCCTACAGACGCCGGACGAACGCGCGTCTGTGATATGAGTTCACATACGCGCGTCTGCAGCTTATTACAGACGCGTTAGCCAGCCTCCTGATGCGCGCATATAACTGGAGACATCGACTGTGGTTTCCTTGTTCCATGTAATTTGAAACCGACTTCCATGGATAGATAGATATGCAGCCATAGCTCAGTAGCTGGAATCCTGAAGCAGCGACAGATCCATGGAAAACTACGTGGCCTCCGTCGGCGGTTGACGACAGGTCCTTGGAAAAAAAAAACGCTGCAGGTACGTACTAATTAATCACTGCTTATTGATGATGAGGGTGGACTTTGCTACGCCATGATCATGCTATTAGCATTATTTAGGTCGGCTCGCGACCCAGAATAAACTTTCTTCATAAACAGGTATAAAGATGTATTAATTCGCGGATCTCGAGCAGTGCTAGCTGTCCCCTGCTAGCGAACCAGGAGCAACGGCAGTCAGGCAGAGAGCCTATTTGGTTGTGTCCTCAAGCAGATTTGCCTGACCAGACACAATTCTCAGGCGTTAAATTTTGGTTGCCTATAGGGCTGAGACAGTTGCCTCGCTAACTAGCTGCCTGCCAGGGCATGATCCAAACAACCCACAAAGTCCTATCAGCAATGCGTCAGGTGCTGCATTGGTAGCACAATGGGATAGCTGAGGAGAGGGAAGTAATTGGTGCAAAGATGGCAGCGTGCGTGGAATGTTGCTTTTCCTGTAAAAAGTTGTTAAAATCATGATCCTGAATCGAATCGGAATTCTAGTGGTGGTAGGATTGCAAATCATAGAATCATAACTAGCAGATTGTGGAATTGTGGAATCTGTTAAATTCTTAGGATCGTTTAGGTGCAGATCCAGTCGGTAGTTTCTTCTCTATTTAGTATGAACAAGTGACAGTTCACAAATCCAGAGAGGAAGAGAGAGAGAGAGGGAGAGTTGAGACTCATACCAGTGGGCTTGGAGGAGCTGGAGGCATCCGTCGCGGTCCAGAGGTAACGGCGAAGGCAGTGGCGCTTCCACAGGCGGCGGTGGAGACCGATGAGGCTTCCCGCCGCTGGCAGCGCCACTGCCTTCGCGGTTACCTCTGGACCGCGACGGATGCCTCCAGCTCCTCCAAGCCCACTGGTATGAGTCTCAACTCTCCTTCTCTCTCTCTTCCTCTCTGGATTTGTGAACTGTCACTTGTTCATACTAAATAGAGAAGAAACTACCGACTGGATCTGCACCTAAACGATCCTAAGAATTTAACATTGGTACCGGAGCACTGGTTGCTAGGTTGTAAATCCAGATCGGGGTTAGTAGAAAGGAAAGAAATGAAATGAATTTTTTTCGATTCGGATGAACACCCCAAACCCTAAACCTAACACGGAAGGGGAAAGAAAAGAAAACGAAGCAGTGGATTCGATTGAATCGGATCAAGAAAGATAATACGAACCGATTTTGAATCGGGCCAAAGAAAAAGAAACCCTAACCCTATGAACCCTAACCCTAACCAAGAGAAGGACGGGGAGTGACCTACCGGAATCTCCCCTTGTCGCCGGCGTTTTACCGCCGTGTGGGAAAGAAAAGACCGCCGGATGGGGTCGCGCGGGAAGAAGCACCCGAGCCGCCGGGCCGGGGAGATCACGCCACCGCGGGTCCTCCGCCTCGGGCTCGGGGGGGGGGGGGGGGGGTTGAAGAGAAAGAAGGAAGAAAAAGGCCCACCAACCATATAGGGTTGGACGCCCCCGATCAGGGCGCGAGAAGCAAGGCCCAAAAGGCCGTTGGGCCTAATGGTGGGAGATCAAAACCTAACAGAATCATCTCTATCTTGATCTTTAGGAGCGCTTCTCTTGGGTGTGGTGCTACAACCCGATGTTGAGTGTTAGATATGGCGATATGCATGTGTAACATGTTATCCCACACAATGACACAACAACATGATAGCGTCAAGGCCATGCATAGTCAATTTATATCTTGTAGGATCCATAAGTTTGGTAGTCAAGATCCTAGTAAGTATGTGGCTGCATATTAGTCACATGGATCATTCTCTTAGTCAAGATCCTGGAAAATGTGTGGCCGCATGCAACAGGTTGTTGCCACGCGAAGGGGCTCTTCCTCGCATAATAGTTAAAACGCAATCGCGCAGCCACCTGAGCTTGGGCACCAGCATTCCACGCCATATGCGCCTCTAATTATCTTTCATGGTCATCAAAGCTTAGATAAGGATCCACCCAAAAACTTACATCGCTACAATGACGACGAGCGAGTTCTAGTACTCCTCTGTTCGCCTTTCAGATCTCAGATAAGCTGAATAAGAACAACCATGCCTTATGGGAAGCGGAGGTGCTTGCTGCAATCTGCGGCGCACGCATGGAGGGTCATCTTACCAGCAAGACCGCCGCTCCTGAAGCTGTGGCGTTGAAGAAAGGGGGCCGACAACAAGGCCGTCAAGGTCCCCAACCCGGCGTACGAAGAGTGGTATGCCCGAGATCAACAGATTCTCGGGTGTATCTTCTCTTCGGTCTCCAAGGAGGTGTTCACGCAAATCGCTTCCGCACAAACGGCAGCCTGGGCTTGGCAAGAAGTGGTGAGCACTTTCATCGTGCAACGATCGTGTCTGGTCTGTCAACGTATATATATAGCTGACATCTCCACGACATAGAAGGGGGCCATGACCATCACTGAATACTTCACCAAGATACGGTCTCTCGGTGATCAGATGGCTGCCTCCAGGAAGCCACAAATGATAAGAAGATGACGCCGCATGTCACAACCCGACGGTCGCTCCAAATTTAGGTAAGATCCGGCTTTCTTGTCTTTTCTCATTGACTTCACTACCATATTATCAAATTGCTGATGTGGAAGCCTAATTAATTAAGTATACATGAAAAACTTTTCTTTCGGTCTTCGTTGGGACTACATTTAGAAGAGAGAGAAATGCTATTAAGAGGTGCAATATGTTAGACCCAGGTGCTAGCTTAGATTCAACATGCACCTTTGTCCTATTCTAGCACCCGGTGCCAAGGAAATAAAGAAAAATTGTCTCCCTCTCTAACCTTGCTTCTCCATCTCGGGGAAATTTGTGGTGCAAACATGCAAAACAATTCAAAAATTATACTTCAGTTATTCGAAGATTTTTTAAACTTGTTACATCCATAGTACATTCATATATGTATTCTATAAAAGTTGAGATGTAAACTCAAACTAGAAAAAATCATTAGAAAATAACAATTTCAGTTGCTTTCACTACAAGACAAAACCTAGAATTTTTGTCTTCCAGCGCTAATGCACCTGAAATTTGTTATTTTCGTATCATTTTGTGTAGGTTGAATTTGCATATTAACTTTTGTATATGGATACATACACTATACCACAGCCCAAGCTAGCGTCCAACCAAGGGTCGGTAAAAATATCGATATGGCGTTGGACGGTCGGTCGGTATAACTTAGTGGCTTACGGTCGGACGCTATATATTGTTTTGTCGTCCGAGGGTTGGCCGCTATTTCTATTTAAGTTTACTGTTGGACGGTCGGTCGCTGAATATTAACTTTTGGGTCCGTTGGTATATTGAATTGGGCCCGCCTGTCATACTAGCCCGCGTATGTGTGTTCGGATTTGGAAAAACCCTACCCGCTTCTCTTTCTTTCCTCCCCCCGCCGCCGCACTCCCATCCCATACGTCCGCACACAATGCGCCGTGCCGCGCTGTTCGGCTCTCCAGCGCGCCCCCTCCACTTCCCCCGCCGTCCCCGGCGCCCCCGGCAGCTTCGCCCGCGGTCCCTGCCAGCCGGCCGCTTGGCGCCCACCCGTCGCCCCCTGCCAGTCCCCGCGTCGGACGCCCCCGGTGCTTCCCGTTGCCGCCGGCCCTCTTCCCCTCACCCAGCGCCCCCGGCACGGCCCCCCGACGGCTCCTCGGCAGCGTCGAGCTGCCGCCGTCGCGAGCCCTAGGGGCGCCTCCAACACCCGCGAAGACCTTGGTGGCAAGCCAAGGGAATGCCGCCACCTACGTCAAGGAAAAGTAGGTGCCGGTGCTTGAACGCCGGCCCTCCACAGATGTGGCCCGCACTGCCTTGGAGGTGCCGGACTCGGCCACAACACCGGTGGATCTAGCTGCAGACACGGTAAAAACGTAGAATACGTCCAGGTCAGTTCTTGTGCGAAGATCCCCATCCCCTCTTCTAGATCTGTGTCGTGTGGTGGCCTGGTGGGCAGCTGCTTCACTGATCTGTGTCGTGCTGGAGCAGCTCTAGGAACAGCAGCGTGATGGGGGAAGTGGAGGGGTGGCTGCTGTTGGCTTCAGCATGGTGGCATAGCAAGCGGATTCCATATGGAGTTGAGAAGATTCCTGATTTTTTTTCCATGTAGCATTTGATTGATGCATTGATTTTATCTTCCATAGTTTCTGTTTCTGTTCGAGAAGTGGAATTACTCCTTGCAAGGTTGGTGTTTCAGGTGAGCTTCCCGATATATCTCGGTTGATTGTGTCTCCTGTGTTAGTTAGCGCTATGAGATGAGCTATGAGATGTTAGTTAGCGCTTCTGTTAAACTTGCAGATGGCTCAGACCCTTGTTAGTTAGCGCTTCTGTTAAACTTGCAGATGGCTCACACCGTAGCGTTAGCACGGGCAATATACTAGTGGCTTTAATAGCTGCATGAGTTTGACCATGCAGTATGTCATTTCACTTGAATAATAACATAACCAATTTGATGAGAGGATATATGGGGCTCATTAGCTTTTAAGTTTAAGTGTTCCTCTCTTCCTTGTTCTGATGTGGATCTACAATGGATTATGGTGTTTTGCTATTGATTTGTACTAAAGCAGCAGCAAGCTTGATGGTGTTAAAGACTCCTAGGTTGGCTGCAGAACTATAATATGTGTGTTTTGCTTGATTTCAGTCTGTGGGCTCTAGGTTGTACTGCTTGTGAATTTTGCAAACTCTTATGCATACGATTCAAATTCTGTTAATCCATTCAAATTGGTTCCAAATTATTATTAGGAGAAGTGCCACTGCAGAGAAAGAATTGTCTAAAGAATGTCGAACTCTGCTACAGACCTTGCTTTATGAGCCTGTAGGGTTGGGTTACATATGTAAATAGCTGCTGTAATAGCTGATTTGCTTTTAAGTTTGTACTATCATTATGTCAATTTACTGCTGCAACCTTGTATCACAGGGAATGAGATATTTATGTTTGGTCTCATCAACTATGCAACTTATTATTTCAGTTCCCCGATGAACGCACGAGATAGCAAAAATGAGATGCAAAGGAGTTGGTAAGCACGAGAGACAACCCTATAAACTTTCCGCAAGATAAAACGTGTGAGATTGAATGTTGCTAGCAGTTTGGATCCTAGATTCAACTCTACATCATTTAAGCTATTTTCACCGATATCAAGTTTCATGTTGTATTCATGATGGATGTAAACTTTTATTTTCCAGGTGAGAGGTAATAGATAGAGGTAGCCTGATGCATGCAGCAAGCGGTTGGACTGAAGTGCTCATGGTGACTGCATTGATTAGCTAGAGATAAAAACTCTTGTAAGGACTTTCTAGTGATGAATAATTTGTAGAGAGTACCAGCAAACCATTGAGATGTAAGACAAATGCTTATGGATATAATATAATTGTGAGCTATGATGAGCTTCTTTGTCATGATTGTGTATTGTCCAAAATGGAATTGTTAATTGTATAGTTCATTGATTGAATGATTAGTACTCATTCTGAGGTTAATGAATAATTATGTTATTATTTTCTTGTATGGATAGTGTATGATGGTTGGACGCTATATAATATATAGCGTCAAACTATTGGTCGCTATAAGTTTGTAACTGGCATTGAACGGTCGGTCGCTATATCTTTAATGTACTGTCGAACGGTCGGACGCTATAAGTAAGGTCGGACTCTAAAACTTATAGTGACACCACTTATAGCGACCGTCCAAGTCGGACACTATATATTTATAGCGACCTACCGTAGGTCGCTATATCGACTTATAGCGACCCACCATATGACACTGTAGATAGGTTGTGGTATAGTGATATATGGATGCACTATCAATGTACCGAGTTCAAAAAAAATGGATGGCCGAAGTATGATTTTTGGGAATGGTTTGTATGTTTGCACCTAAGATGTGATTTGCACAAGAGGAGAAAAGGTAAAAGTGTTTTTGTTCTCTTTTCTGGTAGAGTG
Organism: Saccharum hybrid cultivar R570; assembly: GCA_038087645.1. NCBI lineage: Eukaryota > Viridiplantae > Streptophyta > Magnoliopsida > Poales > Poaceae > Saccharum > Saccharum hybrid cultivar. The sequence goes on from JAQSUU010000259.1 coordinate 12,660,842, forward strand.
GGACCTACATAGATTGCTACACACTAGACCATTTTATATCAAGGTAGAACCTCTTGATGTGTAAGCTAAAAATAGTATAATAAGGGGCTGTAAGTGAGTTGTATGCTGACGTGGAGGAGACAGGGGAGGAGAGTGAAGAGAAGCGGAGCTTATGCACAAGAACCAAGAAGTTATGTGAGACAGACAAGTGGACTGTAAGTCGGCTAACTATTATACGAGTTGGCTGATAGATTAGCTGTAAGTTTTTTTTATAGCCAGCATCCGACTGTATTATTAGCCTTGCTCTTATAGGTTTGGACACTCAGGTGCGCTGGAGGGAAGAGGACGAGGCGGCAGAGGAATGGAGATGGCGGGAGAGCCTATAAGATACAGTATACACTTCTCCTATATATACCTATGATGAGGTGTCATTGTAGAAGACTACAGTCATGGCCAAACCAGGCAGCAAAGCTTTACATATTATAGATATATTTATACAGAATGTCCGAAGTACACAAGTAATAATGAAGTAAATGGGGACTGTGTGGCAGGTAGATTCAAGGGGTAGTACTGCTAGTAGCAGTTTACGCAGCGGAAGATACACAAACGTTCACACTACTCGCTGGTGGTACATATGCATGCGGCATGCCCAAGGAATTAGACACACATAAGGAGAAGGAGCAGGCCAAGTCGATGACATCACATTCTCGGCGGCGACGGTGGCGCAGGCATCGCCGCGGCTTTCTTCTTGTTCGACACCGGTGCTGGCGGCAGCTTCGGCCTGGCCCCCGGCCGTGGTAGCCGTAGGCCCAAGGAGCGCCTGTTCCAGATCTTCCCGCCGTGGTAGCCGTAGGCCCTGCCGTCGTCGTTGCCCGCCGTCGTTACAACGCCGCCGCCGGCGGCCCAAACACTCCTCCCATCCTCTTGAGCGGAGCAAAGTGGGGCGGCGGAAGAACCCACGAAGACGACGACCATGAACAACCAAGCTAATTTTCTGCTACTCATGGCGGCTGTACTGCTGGCGCTAGCCGCTAGCTGATCAGGAATGGTTTTTGGAGTTTGGAAGTGTGTCGCTGTGTCCAAACTCCTCAACTCATGTTGTGTATATATAGTACTACGTACACAGCGATTTTGTGATGGATGCGAGTGTGTGAAAGGCTTATCGAAAACTGCTAAAGCTAATCTGCTAATTAAGCAGGCTAGTAGTAGTTAGCTGTAGTATTATACATTTATACTGCACTGCACCTACTGGCTGCTGAGCTGCTGATGCAACGAACGAGTGTATGTATACTGGTACAATGTTTGTAGTTCATGTGCAGGCTTTTTTGTTGACTTCAATTTATGATGTCAGATTCACGTACAGGTTGACCTCATCACATCGAATGGCTGGCCGACAGACTTTGGACCTTTGGTGACGCATGCGATTGAGGTTGGGGCAGGCAGATGCCAGTACTCTCCGCGAGCTCCCTTCACCTGTCTCCAAAAAACCATTCCCATCCTCTGAAAGTTAATCTGCTTGCTTGTCTCCTTTGAATTTCGTGGCTTTTGAAACCACTCGGAATCCCGAAACTCTGAAAGATTTCTTTTTATAAGTTTTGGAGAACTACGCGGTGTCCGCCGGCTGTTGACAACCCACGCCGATAGATACATGACTACATGTTTAAGCTTCGTGCAACCAATTATTCGTTGATGTTGACTTTGCTCCACGATAATCACGCAAGAATAAGGTAGGTCAGTTCGTGATCTAGCCTAAATTTGTTTCTTCAGATGGATTTAAAAGACATACTTATTGGCGGATCCTGAGCTGTGCTGTCCCCTCCTACGGTACCGCGCTTGAAAACATGTGGGTGTAGAGCGGGTACCTATAGTTATTTTTACCTGTTGGTGGGTTTCTCATATCCGCACTCTAAATGCACATCTACTGCTACATCAAATCGATAGGTTTACACATTCAAAATAGGCATGGTCTGTTTGTACTGCTACTTATCATATAAGAGCAACTCAAAAAGACTCTTATATCTTTCCTAATTTATAGAAAAATAGATTTTTGGTGGAAAAATACCCTCCGACGCACTCTTCAATTGGATCTCCAAATATAGACATACTCTATTTTGGGTTTCTCACTAGCCAAAGATGGAGAGCGAGGATGACTCTAGAAAAGTTTTTTGAGGGTACAAAGATATAGAGATCAATTTTTACTCAAATAGGTCTCCAAACGATGCTTTGGAGAGTAAACTTTAGAAAAACTCTCGTAGATGCTATAATGATGGAGTTCAGCATCTCCAAACATATCTCCCTATTATGCCATGTTTTGAACTACTCTGCTCTAGGTCTTTTAAGTTGACTCAAAATTCCGCAAGCCAAACAATATTACTCAAAAAATGAATATGGGCTAGCACAATAGCACTACGAAAAATGCATCTAGGCTCTAAGTAGGTTTTGGTGGATTGAATGACAAAATGATTAAGGTACTAATGAATTTAATGAGAATTGTAAGTGTATTTAGTCCCAAGTATAATTGATATGTGTTTGGGCTCACTTATGAAGCAAATGACATAATTGAGAAATGTGTCCAAGATTATCGATGAAATGCATGAATGATAATCATGTGGTGAATATGATGAAGAAGACATGGTTTGATGGATATTCATGGTTCTCTCATATGAATCTTGGTTGCGATTTGGAATTTGGGTTTCATAATGCATTACACTAACGTCAGAATAGCCTCTCGAGAGCTCCCAATTCACCCCTTGTGAAATTTGAGTGATAATTTTCATATCCATTGAAGTGGAGAGCGATATTTGAGCCTTTGTGACCACTAGAGAGCTAAACATAGCCTTGAGCACTTCTTGATAGTGTCAAGTCCATAGTGAAGCATTTGTTACTCTTGGAGCTTCGCTCCTAGACAGCTAGGTGTCACCGGTCAGTATCCAAGTTTGTGGAGTGCTGCAGAGCATGGAAAGTGGTTGAGAGCAACCCAGCTAGAGTGCACCCTGGAGTGGTGACTCACAACTTCCACAATGAAGACAAAGGATCTAAGTCGGGATCTGAACTCCGGGAAATACATCGATGTGTCTCCCTCTTTGGTTTCCTCATAATTGTATTTAATTCTTATTTGCATTGCATATTTGAGCTTTCGCCTGTGTCTACTAGGTTATGCTTGTTTGTGGGTGTAGGGACACTTTGACTAAGTCGCATAACACCTAAATACACCATCAAGCACCTTGGTTTGAAGTGGAGAAGGAAAGAGCAAAAATAGTGTTTTGTGCATGACCAGTGAAAGCAGGCCTAGGCTAATTTCTCCAAGGACGTTCAAACCAGCTTTAGAACACTGCCCTGCTAAACCGATTTTGGTAGGTTGAGCTCCAACTTGTTGTTTAATTGCTAATTTTGCTTGACAAGTTTTGTAGAGCCTATTCACCCCCTATGGGCATCAACTCGGTCCTTTCAACTACATTGTTTGTGGAGCTCCTCCTTAAAATTTGAGCTTTGAATTTTCTCGTGTAGTTGGGGAAATTTTTCAGCACTTGGACTGATAAAATATTGTGTGTTGTTTGTTATTTTCCCCTTAAGGCCACCCCTGCACCCTTGATCATCCATTCTCTTATAAAAACCTGCCCCCTGGCCACTTCCTCCAACCCTAGGGACACCGGCCAAAACCACATGCTACAAGGTTTCCCTATCAAGCTGACCGCCGCAAATCCGCAATGGATGGATTCAAACAATGATCCTCCACTAGCCAACCCTATTTTTTCACCCCCGAACTCCTCCGTCATGGCTGCTCATTGGCCACACCATCAAAGGACCTTCTTCTAGGGACCCGATCGCCCAAAGCCTCCTCGCATTTGGTCAGGCCATGGCCATTGGCAGTGAAGAGCGTGCACCAGACCTTAGCAAGGTAAATCTTAGATTCGTATTGTATTTGCATCTGAAAGTAACAGGATTGATTAGTGAATAAGCCTCAAATATCAAAAGAAGCACCGCACAACATCCTAGGGGCATATATATATGAGACCATTCACATGTAACATTCTACTAACCAAACAACTGTTGTTGCTACATAGTGTATTGCAACTCCAAAGTGGATATACTCCATGGTGAAGTGGAGTTGGTTTTATTGAAGTTGAGGAGTCCCAAACAGGTGCTTAGTTTCACTGTTATATAGTTTGGGCAAGTGATTATAGATAATATTCAAGTGGGCGAAAAATATACAATAATGATCCTAGTTTATATGTTGGTAAGCATGTGTGTGTCCAAACACTCTCAGTGACAGGTATACCAAAAGTGCATAGAAGATATTGTCGGGGTTATGATACCCTGGATATCTTAGTACACCGATTAGTTAGCCTCTTGGGCGGCCCAACCAGCAGAAGCCCAGCAACTACGGCCCATCTAAGCCACGCGGGACTTGAGCCACATACCAAGGCAAGCGGTCAACCACAACCTCTCCCTTCTCCTTCCACTGCACGCTTTGCAGCACCGCATGACCTCTCCTCCGTCTCAACCCCAGGAGGGAGCGAAGGGAGGTTGACCTACACCAAGTGCGCCAGCCCTGACAAGGGTAGGCACGCTCCACTCACTCCGCTAGGGCTGAGAGGATAGTTATCCTCTCAGTCTAGATAGGCGTCATCCCTACGCCACCCTGCACAGACAAGACAGCACCGCCAGACGGTGACGACCGGCACGGCGTCTCACCGTCCAAATACAGCCCAACGAGACGGGCGTACGGCCCCACCCACTATGGGATGGGGCACATGACCACGACCTTGACTTTCAAGGCCGGCCAAGCCACCAGGGACCTCGACCCCACAGCCTGGGATCCAGGCCACCGGCATCACGATCAGCAAGGCAACCGATGACCCGGGAGCGGCTACCTACTCCCATACTAATGCCATGATGCTACCAGAAGAACGGGAGATGATGACGAAGGCCACGGCAAGCTCACGTCGCACAAGACGGTTGGCAAACCACCACCGTGCCAATAGTGTCGTCACGACCGGCACTATAGCACCACGCCATGCCATGTTGCGACGTGGGAACAAGACCATGACGACAACCATACTAGGACGTGGGCTGACGCCAAGATAAGACAACCTTCCTTGCAAGCCAAGCTTACTAGTTTCTCCCTCCCTCAGGCTCACGACCACCTAGTCGGGAGAACCTCTCTCTCTGTATGTAACCCGGCCCCCGGACTCTATATAAGGGCGGCCAGGCCTCCTTTCCAAGGGAACAGACTCTCGAGACTTCGTTCGGTCTTCGTCCACCTCACTCCTTCTACCTCTTTTCCTTAGCTTACACACCCCATTGTAAGAACTTCAGAGTATTCAACCGAGGAACACGCACTCGAACTCTCTCTGAGACTGGACGTAGGACTTCGGCTTGAACCAGTATAATTTCTTGTGTCTTTGGATGCTGCCATCGTCTTCCTAGAGCAGCGCGATACACGTATAAATTCACTAGTCGGTTGACAAAACACTGACAGATACCATAAAAGAATGCAAAATATAGGGTGGCATGAAATTGCTTTAGATCAATGCATGACGCTACATGGAAGGTTAATTATGATTTTCTTTAGATAACAATACCAATTCTTTAATGGATCGACAAATGACCAAAAACTGGTGTGTCGAGAGTCAAAGGTCCTCCACTATTCTACAAAATGAGGTGAAGTGACCGAAGATATAGGTGAAACAAAAATGCATGGCAGTGAAGAATATGCTGAAAGCATATTAGGGTTTAGTTACAAGCTTAATTTCATTTTTTGTCACAGATATGCCTGGAATATATTTGTGGATGGATTTTTTGTAAACTAGATCGGGTCATTCTATCCCACCCCCACCTATGCCCTCTATAAATAGTGCAACCCTGCACCCGACATGACAAGTTAGTAGTAGATAGGATGCCAACATTTTTCATTGATATCTATCCTTTCTTGATAGTCAAGGTTTAATTCCTTGGCTTCTTCATTCTTTGTTGTTTGAGTTTCCTTCCAGTTCTATTAGAGCAAAGAAAACATTATTCTTCGTCCCTTTCATTTTCATGTCTATGCTATTCATCTTCTCAACTAGTGTCCTAACTTCGATCCTAGCCTTGATATTCTATGATGAGGTAAGTGAATAAGATAAGGAACATAGCGACAACCATGGTTGGCAGAATGAAGAATCTTTCTTAATACCACCATGGAACAAACATACACAATATAGGCTGATGCGTCAACCTCTTTGAATATAAGAAGCAATCAGAGCAAACCAATTATTGGGTCATGTTGTTCAAGTACTGTCAAATCTTCAAAAGACACCAACAAATACTCATGGAATAAACCAATTGGGTCATACTTGGCCCTTACCAGTGCATCCTTGCGAGGGACTCCAAGGAGGACTAATGGAAAGTGTGAGTTTTCTGATACCTTGAGAAAAAATATTGTGCGGGAGTTTGCATTCTCTAACTCAATTTACATTCCCGTATTAATTGCTTTGCATTTCTTGGTGTGTACTTTACCTTTCTAGTCTAGCTTGTTAGGTTAGTTGATAAGATTGGAGTCTAGGATGTAAAACACTTTTTTGTGTTAGAGATAGCAAACACTTATAAAACTTAGTGTACATTTAAATAGACCTTCTGTAGGTTTTATAAGTGGCTTTGAACCTTAGTTTTTAAGTGACATGATTTATCCCCTTCTTAGGCATCACGGTCCCTTCACAATGAACTAGAAAAAATTATGCCTGGCATGGACAAACAAATCAAGTCCCACTTTCATTTCTAAGACAACAATATCAATACACCTCTTATGAAGAGATACCTAATCATTCAAGTGACTCAAGAACTTAGACAGTTTTGAACACATCACGACCAAGATACACCGGCAATCTCAATTAACAAGAAATCAACACTATCCATCAAATTACAGGACCATCTGTAGACAATTGGGTATAACCCACAGAATGTGTCCAAGTTCAATGGAGCCTTTGACCCTCGACAATTTGTCATGAGTTTCGAAGCAATTGTCGCTTCGGCTGGACTGGATGAATAAACACTAGTGAAAAATTCATATTTTATTATTGAAGGATCAATGTATAAAAACTTTCAAGGTTTCAAAAAATTGTCGCTTAGAATCATAGGTACGTTAACTGTAAGCAACTAGACAAAGATCCATTAAAAATTATGTCTACAGATTTGTTCAGATCAAAGCCCAAGCTCCAGATGTTGGTGTGATGAAACAATTATTTCATTGGTAGTTCAAGTTCTTGGCATTGGATAGTGTGCTTTGCACTTCTCAAGAGAACCTCAATGAAAACAATCTCAGAACTCTTGAAAGCCATAGAAAAGAGTTGTCGATCATACAACGATTACTAAAAATAACATAATCGTATTGAGGTAATCAACTAAGCAGCTAAACAATTATGTGCAGTCGAAGCCTCAGTAAGGAAGAAACAACCAACCTCAATAACTGTTTACGAATGTTAGTAACATTATTGATAATGAAACACCCCACTACCACTGACATTGCCATCACGTACCAAACATCAAAAACTCAAGAAAAATTCAAATCGCGGAGATCATTCAAACCGTAGAGGTCACCAAGATCGAGGATCAAACAAGAATGCATATTTGCAAGAGGAAAAAAGAAAAAAAAAAGAAAGAACTGAAATTACAGTAGATGATCTGCCTATTCTGAAATTCTAGGGCGGTACTTCTTTGCTCTATAGAATAGCATAAACAGCTTTTTTCTCTGTTTTTTTTCTGCAAAGAGGATATGGTTTATTTTGAAGTAATAATGATGGTGGTTATAGCTGTTTTACATGAACTGACACGGTTTTAAAATCAGTAGTATTATTTCGGTGAAAATACAGGGATAGATGTTTTAGTGAACAATCAAAGCGAATTTCAAATAACACAAGTATCATAGATTCATTCATAGTGACGGGTACACAAATAACAACCTTTATGTGGCGATAAATACACAAACGTTCAAACCAGACATCTTTTTAGGCTTAAGTTCTACTAGGAAGGAATTGGAGAAGTGGAGAACACACATACAACTATACAAGAGGAAAAGCTAATTAGCACCTAGCTCGATGATGTCAGGCTTTCTTCACCGATGGCATCCGCACAGGCATCGTCTTTGACCTCATCATGTTCGACAGCTCCGGCGGCCCCGCGGTCATCCTCGTCCCCAGTACCACCTCCTGTTCCTGTTGCGCGCTGTTGGCTTACGCCCCGGCCCCTCCGCCGCCGGCCAGGGTAACGCCGGCGGCGGCCCATGCCTTCATCCCAACTAGAGCTGAATCATATATATGTAACACAGATCGATTAGCTGCTGCTTGCATGATTGCAGTTTAGCCGCAGTAGTAGAAACTAGAAATCCAAACCCAAAACTAATTATGCAAGTGAGCGTGTGACGGCGTACCGAGAGTGCGCATGGAGCAGATTGGGGATCCGGAAGCACATGAAATCGGCCTTGAGGAAGACGACCACGAGAACCCATGCGATGACTTTGCGATACATGACGGCAGCTGGTTACGTTAGCTCAGGAATGAATTTGGGAGGTTGGAAATATGCCGAGCCTGCTGTATACATGTGTACATGTGTCTGAAATGACAAAACCAATCTCTAGCTAACAGCTAGCAGGTGCGGGGTACTTCATACTTCACATGCTTTGCTGATGCTGCTGAACTGCTAGTGCAATGTACTATTACATATGTTATATGTACAATAGCTCGTGTATAGATTTTTAATCGAGACCACAGCTCGACGGTCTCATCACTACGGGAGAAACGAAATTCCCCGAGTGCCACAGGCTTCCCCGAGTGCCAAATGTCAGGCACTCGGGGAAGCCACTCTTCCACGAGTGCCAGGCTGGAATGCACTCGGGGAAGAAAAACACTCGGGAAAGAGAGGCTTTCCCGAGTGCCGCGAGGAGCCTGGCACTCGGGGAAAGTCGGCACTCGGGGAAGTATTTCTTCCCCGAATGCAACACTCGGGGAAGAGAGACACTCGAGAAAGAAATTTGCCACTTGACGGCCTAGCCCACCGGCGCCATTACAATTAAAAAAACTTCCCCGAGTGCCGCGTCCTAGCACTCGGGGAAGATTTTTTTTGTTTTTTTTTTTGCTCCTTTTTTTGTGAGGCCTTCCAACATCATTTATAACTTCATGTTCAAATTTAGGACAATTTCGACTTTTTTTTATATATTTCATTAGTTTCTTTTGTTTCGTTGAATTTTTTACATACCTCAAATTTGAACTGCATGTGCATAAAATACTGAATTTTTTTGGTTCAAAAAATGATATTAATCATATTTGGTGTATGTTGAGACTGTATTCAGGAAATCACATGAAATATCGAGCATCTTGTTGACGTAACATGACGAACAACTTGTGCGAAAAGTGTATTTAAATTATAAAAAATCCGAACGAAGTCCGAAATTCATGAAACTTGTCTGGGCGTCGTGTTATCACGTGTAGAGACTATGATAAAAAATTAAGAAGGTTTCTACTAAATTGCGACGTCAGATGCCTAAAACCCAGACATCTCCGTATGTGATAACTTGTGATCACATGATGTCTGAGTTTTAGGCATCCGACGTCGCAACTTACTCGAAACCTTCTCAAGTTTTTTTATCATAGTCTCTACACGTGATAACACGACGCCCAGACAAGTTTCGTGAATTTCGGACTTCGTTCGGATTTTTTATAATTTAAATACACTTTTCGCGCAAGTTGTTCGTCATGTTACGTCAACAAGACGCTCGATATTTCACGTGATTTCTTGGACATGGCCTCAACATATACCAAATATGATGAATATCATTTTTTGAACCAAAAAATCCATTATTTTATAAACCTGCAGTTCAAATTTGAGATATGCAAAAAAATTCAACGAAACAAAAGAAACTAATGAAATATACCAAAAAAGTCAAAATTGTCCCAAATTTGAACAAGGAGTTATAAATGACGTTGGAAGGCCTCACAAAAAAAATAGGGCATAAAAAACAAAAAAAATCTTCCCCGAGTGCTAGGACTTGGCACTCGGGGAAGAGGTGCTTCCCCGAGTGCCAGAACAGGACACACCTCTTCCCCGAGTGCCAGAACAGGACACTCGGGGAAGCCAGCGAATTTTTTTAGCTCTATCCCGCTCAGCCCAGCCCACTCCCGTGATGCAAATTTAGATGGCCCAGTGCTGGCCGAAACAAAAAAAAACCCTATCGGCAGTCACACACATCCACATACCTAGCCGCCACACACATCCACATCTCATCGCCCAGTGCTGGCCGCCGCCGCATCTCGGCTCCGCCGCCGCGGCTGCCGTTGCCGGCGTGCTTGCCGTCCCTTGCCGTCACGGCTGCCGGCCCTGTGCGCCGTCGCGGCCGCTGTCCCCGTGCGCCGTTGCGGCCGCCGTCAAGCCGTTGCGGCTGCCGTCCAGGCCGATGTCCCTGCTGCTCGCCCAAGCCAAGCTGCTGAGAGGCCGGTAGGCACCGAGGGGATCTCATTCTGCTGAGACCTGAGAGGAAGGCAGCGGCCATCAGAGAGGAGTAGCAGCCTGCGGCCCTCAGGCACGTACCTAGGGGATCTGCTAATCGACAGGTCTGAACTTGGAAGCAACGACTTTGGTGAGGATCTCATTATACTGTTTTTTTTACTTTTCAAAGTGTGTGTTTTCTTCTTACAAGTGCTGATGTTGGATTGGATGCTTTACAATAAAATCCCCTCATCCATTGGAACATATAGGGGAGCTGTCCGCATGGTCTTGTAGAGAATATCGTATACATATTTTGTAAACTGAAGGGTCAACTATTGGGCTTATACATTGCTGCTAGAGACTTGTTTTGCTGTACTTTTAAAACTGACAAAATTATAACTTGGTAATCTTGCAACAAGGAACTAGCACATAGGATCAGATGTTCGTGTTCCCTACCTCCGTTACTCTTACTGCTTCTGCCTGTGCTATGTAATTTTGATTTTGTCAGCATTCCTTTATTCTGGTATATGGTCAGCATCCCTAACTCCATTATTTCAAATGCATCGGCTAGTAGGTTGCTAATTAGAACATGTTTTATTTTCACTTTGCTTGATGAAGAAAGCATGATGCTTGTCCTTACAGAAATAAAGAATTCTTGATTTTGTTGTTATCAATTAATCATAGCAGTGAACATGTTGGTATATACGAATCAAGTCTGATGTCATCATATTGAACTCTACTTGTTGTATTACATGAAGGTAAAACATGGATAAATCATGGATCTATATTTAGGTCCATTTATACAGGAAATGCTAGACAGGTCATCTATGTTAGAGAGGTTGCATTCGTGCTAGTCACTTTGTGCTGAGATGTAAAACTGAAATGTAAATCGGTCGCTATAGTGGCTTATAGCGACCCTTTTCCTGATGCTATAGATAACCGTGAGTGGATGTACACGGGTCGCCCAAGTCAGGCTGGAATCACCCGTGAATGGATGGATAAGACCGAGGAATTCTTGGAGCATGCATTTAAGGAAGCTAATGGAGCGAAAGACACGTTCTGTCCCTGCAACGAATGTCAAAACAAGAAAAGAAGAACGAGGGAATTCATGATAAAGGATCTTTGCAAGCATGGATTTATGTCAAACTATACCCGGTGGGTGCACCATGGTGAAGCCTACCGTCCTAGAGAGGAGGTCGTGAGACGACGTTTGCAGGCATTTGATGATGAAGGCGGGGTACCAGAATGGTTAGGTGACTATGAGGATGCGATGTTGCCTGAAAGACCTACGGAGCACGAGCAGGAGGATAAGCAGGAGGAGCCACAGCCAACCGAAATGTGGTTGTCGGCCTTCGTGCAGACTTTTCTATTGCAGGTTTTGGAAATCTCCCCGTGTAGGGGAGGTGCTGCCGAAATTTCTAATTTTTCTTTAAACTACTTACATCTTTATCTTGCCACTCACACGCAATCCGCTCTCTTTTTTTGCAGCATCAATCGGGGGCGGCGTCAAACCATGTCGAAGGGTCGCCGGCATCGCACGTCGGGCCATCCGCACCTGGACCGTCTCCGGGATCGAACGCTGGGGCGTCCCTACCCTCGCCGGCATCGCACGTTGGACCATCGCCATGAGCTGCCTTTAGAGTCGTTTTCAGTATTGAATTGAACTTGTGAACTTGGAATAATGTGTCACTTGAACGTGTGGTTTGTAATATATTTTAGATTTTGTACAAATTTGGTCGCTTGTGATATATAAATATGGCTTGTGATATATTGTTGTTCATTTATGCTTTGCGATATAAATATATGCATTGTTGTTTACATGCAAAAAATAATATTTTTTACAAATAGCTTCCCCGAGTGCAAAAGGTCAGACACTCGGGGAATAAATTTTAAAAAATAAAAAAACAGGGCTCTTCCCCGAGTGCAAACTGCTAGACACTCGGGGAACCTTTTTTTTTAAAAAAAAACAGGTGGCTTCCCCGAGTGCAAACTGTCTGGCAGTCGTGGAAGAATTTTTACAAATAGCTTCCCCGAGTGCAAAAGATCAGGCACTCGGGAAAGAAATTTAAAAAAAAAAAAACAGGGCTCTTCCCCGACTGCAAACTGCCAGACACTCGGGGAACTTTTTTTTAAAAAACCAGGTGGCTTCCCCGAGTGCAAACTGTCTGGCACTCGGGGAAGAATTTTTAAAAAAAATATTCTTCCCCGAGTGTTGCACTCGGGCGTCGCCAACGGCGTCAAATGTTCCCCGAGTGCAATGTTCTTAGCACTCGGGGAATAATTCTTTCCCGTGGGAGGAATAGCCGGAGGGTCTTCCCCGAGTGTTGCACTCGGGGAAGGCTTTCCCGAGTGCAAAACAGTCTTCCCCGAGTGCTGCAGGCACTCGGTGAATCTCGTGTCTGCTGTAGTGCATGGAGAACTAGCTACGTGATGTCCGTCGTCGAGGTTGACAAGGCACGGCAACAGGTGAAAAGTTTGTGTGAGTTTTAATCAGGGTTGTCATGAGTTAAAAAAGGAGAGATTAAAGCGGATTATTTAGACTATTTTGATGAGACTATGCGTGGTTACAAGTACAATTTTTTATTGCATGGATCATTCTTCGAGTCGATTTTATTTGCATGACATTTGCTTCTTATATGAGTCTAAATACATAAATCATATTGAGACTAAACATATATAGATAGTCTCATAAAAATATATAGGTTAATTCTTTAATTTAATCGTGTTGTCATTGGCAAAATCGTGCAGGACAATGCTAAGGTACAACCTTTATCTTCAAAGAGGTAATATCTCAAATCAATCTGAGCCATTTATTTTTCATATTTTATAAATTACTTAATAAATTAACAAATCTAGAAAAAATATAATCACTGTGGTTTCCCCTAATCAAGGGAGGAAAGATCTCGTCTCGATTCCCATGGGATTTTGACGGATCGCGCAAGGAAGCGGTCGAGCGGCCGGCCGGACGGACTCACGTCGGGTGCAGTGCAGAGTGCACGCTCGATCATCCTCATGCAGGGTGTGATCTACTGATCTAGTTGACATTTGTTTTTTTTTCAAATAAATTCAGTTTTGTGAAATTGTCCATATAGCTATTCGCATTGCCAGCCACGTACTAATACGTATACACACGCTACCTACATGTAAGTCACGTACACATACTCACATTACCGGCCATTCGCTAACACGTGTACACATGATACACACATATGTCACGTACACGTAATCACGTACGTCTGTACGGTAACACATACTCAAATGCTATTACTATCACACGTACAAGTCATATTAAATAAAAAAAATCAAGTGTATCAGGCCACATACAAAAATACATGGTAACCAAAATATATCAAGTTTAAAGTTGCAATTTTTTTTATCCAATCTAGGAAAAAAATTGTATCTAAAACTTCCTTTATTATTCAATTTTACCAATTAAAAAAAAATAAATATTTATTTCATCTATTACCTCTTGTCATAACCGTCCGATCAAAATAAATGAATGGCTCACAGTTACTTGGAGGTACCGCAGCAAATCCCATTGGTGCATATAAGATACAAACATAGCTAATATGGCAAAATACGTACTCACTTAGTCACTAGTTAGGTGCTATAATTAATGGATAATCCAACCTATATGAACATCCCAAACCAAACTTAATACTAGATTGGTTGCAATCTACTAAACATGATCACACTTGCACTAGAAATTTTGAACCTTCTATTTCTGGACAAAGAAGATATAATATTTTCATCTATTCTACTTATTCAAAATTGAGTAGCAATATTCACACGATAAATCATTGCCATAGTCGTATCAATACCTATGCTATTACCCTAGTATCCGCTAACAAACTATTGGTCACCTTTAAGTAAAAACACAAACTTATACGATCACACAGGGGCGGATCCAGCACCGGGACGGGGTGGGCTCGAGCCCCCGCTACCGTGGCTCGAACCATGGAGCCCCTCCTAAGCCCCCGCTACAAATTTGTACATATTTAAGCTTAGAAGGAGAGGCTAGGGATGAAAGATTATGAGATAAGCCTCTCCTAACTTATTTCGTAGATCCGCCACTGCGATCACAATATTGGACAAGAACATAGTAGTTGCTGCAAAAACACAGAAACAATATGGTTCCGGTCCTAAAAAGTTTATGAACTACTACTAGTAAAACCAGATTCATGTTGTAAACCATTAATCATATCTAGTGTGAAAAAAAACCACCTGGGCATGATTAGAGTAGAGGGTTAAAATTCAAGAGCAATAGACACTAGCTATATTCACGAGGGGCGGCATCAACTTCTTGGTGATGCGGTTCCATCGCTAGTGGCTTGTGTGATGGGACGTTGTAGAGCATTTGCTTCTTTGTAGTGCTTTTTTTTTATCGAATATGCACGAGAGTGCATATCATTGCATTAAGAAAGGAGTAAGCAATATGCAAGTACAAAGAAAGGAGTAAGCCACCAGCTTCTTTGTAGTGCGAAAACCACCAGCTTCGTGATAGCCATTTATAGTGCAAAAACCAACTTAAACAGTTTCATAATGTATGCCGCAAACCCATTATTAACCCTATCTAGGGCCTAATGAGTTTGTGCACACATGCACCAACTTTTCAGTTACAATACCCATTTGAGCATTTTACAATTTATTGGAATAATCTGCACCTCATACGTTGTTGTATGATAAATCTATAATTTTTATCTTAAATTTTAGATTAGTATAGCTGGAACATAATTTATCTTAAATTTATTTAGTATTATAAAGTAGGGGCTAAAGTATATAATAATAGAAAATATATAATATATATTAAATTTTAGACTAGTATAGTAGGGGCCGCGCGACACCCATCTATCACAAATTATGACGTTCACTCTCCTACTTATTAAGGAGATAGTAGACCAACACATCCACCATGTGCAATGTGGACCATTGATCTAGGCCATAGGTCTTTTTGGTCACCTATACCCCGTCCAGGTAAGTATATTTCCAAGGTAACCTAACCCCTGATTGTATATGGATGCCCCCGGCTCAATACCTAATAAAGTTTCCGTTTGGGACTAAATCCAAGTTGAAGCGTCTCAATCTCGGCCTTCTAACGGGCTCCATATGGCATTATGGCAGCTGATAGCCAGACATGGATGGCCCATCGGCATATTCGTTCCCGGGCCCATGGCCCAGTAACAACAACTAGCTCTCATTCTTTCTTTTGAAGAAACGATGAGAATGGAAGCCGATCTGGTCCGCCATGATTCAGACTTTCAGAGTAAGCACTAAGCAAGTCTCCTCCATTATTGTTGTAATAATGGAATCGCCTTTCTGACAAAACTTGCCAACGGCAGCGACAACCACGTACACCTGTAGGCTTTGGACACGAGGCGGTCTCTCCGTCTCTAGTACTCCCTCGAATACAATTTTCACATTTCGACGTAAGTTTGACTAAAATTATATAAAAGAATTAATAATAATACTCATAGGACAAAATAAATACTATTAGATTAGTTAGGGCAATCCCAACTTGAAACTATCATAGTTTCCATAGCATTAAATATCATGAAAAATAAGCAAAAAAAACACCCTGATTTATGAGGAGAGAGAAGGAAAACACAAGACGTCGTTTCTCATATAGGAAACGATTTCGGCTCCTTCTCCAAAGAGCGAAGAAACGAGCTTTTCCGCGTTGGACACAAACGCTGGTTTCCTCCCGTCGTCGTAACCTGACCTCGCACGTCTACACATGAGCTCGCATCGCCGCCTGCGGCTCCTCCGCCCGCACGCAAACTCGCTTCGCCGTTGGTCGCGCTTCCATGTGGGTGTACGCGCGAGCATGCCTCGCCGCCGGCCGGGCCTCCGCATGGGCGTACGCGACCACGCCTCACCGGTGGCTGCGCCTCCAAGCAGAAGCACGCGAACGCACGCGCTCGCCTCGTTTCTGGCCACGCTTCCGTCGGCATCCGCACGAGCACGCCTCGCCGCCGGCAGCGCCACTGTGTGCGCGTGCGTGCGAGGACACCTCGCTGCCAGCTGTAACACCCCTGGTGTTACGAGCCTGCTTAGCATCCCGATTAGGATCAAAAGAAATTAGTAAACAAGTTCTCAAGTTTTACAATTTTGCCTCACCGGAAATGATAAACGAGTAATGTAAGTTGGTTGTTTCACGAAAAAAATCATGTGAATGCGGTCTAAGGTGTTTGAAGTAATTGACGTGAAAAACAATTTTTATAGACACAAATACCAATATGACGGGTGGGTCGCGCTTAAGCAAAGATTGACGAGCAAGTTTTGTAGATGAAAAATACAACTTTCATTTCGAAAATAAATACCGTTAACTAGTATTTTGCAAGCTCAAACATCAAATTCGAAATTCAATCCGGACTCAACTCCATATCTCGTCTAAGACCGGAAGGGGTTATGGCAGTGCCGATTTGGCATTTAAATTTGTAACAAAAAGGCTTAAGCACTAACATCATGTTTTTTCTTAATGGGTTACTTCTAAACTCGCACTGGAGTTTGGTATGGGTCATGGTAGCGCCGGATGTCACCGGGCCCCTTTAAAAAAATTGCCTGACCCGGCTAGAACGCGTTAGAACCGTGTCCTTGGTGCTCTGTTCGGGAATGCGCGACCCTGCGACAAGCTTTCTTCGGCATCTTCCTCGCTCCCTCTCTAGTCCCTCTGTGGTCTCGAGGGTTGCTTCGTGAGATAGCTGGTGATGCCCCCTTTAGGACTATGAAGCTGGTCGAGCTCCAACCGAGCTGGTCACGTTTTTGGTGGGTGTTTTTGAAGGCGTGCAAACCACCGGTTTCGGCTGTTTGGCCGGTGGGCGCAATCACCACGCGTGCACATCGTTGCTGGCCCGGACGCAGGTCGTGACCGGCTGCACCGCTGCTGCTCGGGCAGGGTGCCCGCTGGACGCCGCTGCTGCTGTCACGCGTGGCCATGCTTGGCCACTGCTGAGCTGCACCGTCCCGCGTCCTGGCGCGTTGCCTCTACCGCTTGGGCCATGCCGTGTGCACGTTTCCGCCCTAGCGATGGCCCGCCCCTCGTTCGTCTGCCGCGTTGTAACCCGCGCGTACCCCGCTGCACGTCGCATCGAGGGTGTTGACCTTGGGTCACAGTGACGATTGGACGTTCCCCCGCCTCGCCTGTCCCCGTTTCTCGGCGCCGGTGAGCCCCGCTTGAGTTGGCCGCTTCTAGTCTGGAGCTCACGCCAAGCTGTCGCGGCTGTGTCGATGGCCCCAGTCTCTGTGACGAGGGGACGCCTCACCAACTCGCTTGCCTCCACGAGTCGAAGCCGGTGCCCTTCTTAGCCGTTGCTCGGCCATGACCACGCGTAGACGCCGCTTGACTCAAGCACCGTCGCGTTCGTTAGCAGAGCCGTTTTTCACCTCGAATTCACGCGGCCCGGACCATCGCAATCCAATTGCTTGCAACAGAGGCTCGCCACGTAAGTTCTCTATCTTCGCCACCCACCCCGAGCTAGCAGTGTTTCGCTCCAAGCCACAGACGTGCTGTGTTGCCGGCCTAATTCGGTTTTTTCCCTCGCCGCCGGTCGTAAAGCGCTGCCGCATCGGCGTTTGGAGGTAGGGCCCGTAGAGTCGATGGTTTTCCAATTGTTTGTACCCGCAGAGCCGCCCTGACACCCCCTTTCCGGTGCTCGCCTCGGTTTGAACAGGGACCCCACCGGCGACGAGCTGACGCCACCTCGTCCGGGTCGGAGCGCCACCGCACCCGCCGCTCGCACGTGGCCAGCCCTGCTCGGATCATCTCCGACTTAACCGTCGCCCCGGCTGTGTTCGCGGTATGGCACTGGTGCTCACGCGCCATCCCTTCTCCCTCGTAGTTCTCCGTTCTCACCGGAACGGCCGCGTCACCGTCGCAAGCGGCCGCTCGCCGTGGCCACTGCTCCCGCAAGCTCCGCCGCTCTCGTACCGCCGCACAGCATAGGCGCTAGGCCCGTAGGGGAAGGTCGGCCCGCTATATAGACCGTTGTGGGCCCTGGTTGGCTGGCGTGGCCGGCTAGTGCCTGTGCCCGCCGCGCGCCGCAGTGCGGCCTGCCTCGGGGGCGTGCGTGCGGGAATTGGGAGAAGACGGGGGATAAGTGAGGAGGTTTGTGAGAGGGAGGAATAGGGACTGACTTTAGTTGCTTTTTGGGTCAAGTTTGGGGGCTTGTTCGCAAAAGCGCCGGCGCGCGCGCTTCTCCCTGCACGGGCCGTCTGCGCGCGCGAGTCCTCACCTTGGGCCGCTGCTGGGCCAGCCGGCTGCGCGCGCAGCCGTTCCGCGTTGGGCCGCTGGGCCGTTTGGGTGGCCGTCGCCTTCTCTGGTTCTAAAACATTTTGTAATTTCAATTCTAAGATAAACTTGTAAAACCAATATCTAAATATGTAGTAGTCCAAAAATGGTGAAACCAGTTTTGTTAGTCTCCTAAAATCATGATCTACCTATTAGTATATTTGGTTCACATTGTGTGATAATATTCTTGGAAGCTATACAATTAATTTAAGGTAATTGATATCGTAAAAATGTCAAGTTGTAGGAATTTCCATGATAAATTGGTAGTACTGTTGAATCTGAAATTTGTACAGTAGGCTCCATGCAATAGTAAGTACTCACTGTGATTGTGTAGCTTCAGAATAATTAGTGGCTAAGGTCGCTAATGAGCCTTAGTTCTAATAAATATTAAACCGACGATATAATTAAAGTGAAACTTTGGGTGGGTATAACTAGGATACCCTTTGGAAAATAGCTCGTTACTTGGTAACGTAGATACGTGGCTTAGTGCGTTAGTCGATGAGCTAGTGCTTTAGCCTGAGAGACGTACTCGTATCTTAAGTACTTCAGTCGCCGTTGATTATTTATGTTCCGTTGCATCACATTACATATCATATAGGGACGATGATGGATCGTGGAGTCGACTGGAGTAGCAGAAAGGTGGTGTCTTGATGATCGTGTCACCATGGTGGAATGCTAACTTGGTTATTTTACCCAGGCAAGCCCCGGTGCATAACCCCTATTAATCTGCACTTTGTTTTATGCTTGTGCATTAAGTTTAAAGGAGTTGAATGAAACCCACTTGCATATAAATATCCTGATCCCATGAGTCTTACTAGTATATCAGGATCGTGTAGATTGCTATGCTACAGGACTCCGGTAGAAGTCGAGTGATTTCCTGTCACTCGCGAGAGATAGGAACTATAATATTGTTACTATTATCATGTTACTACCACATGAAATATAAATGTATATGGATAATTGGAGACCGGGCGGAACGGGTTGGATGGACTTGGACCTGGTTGGGCAACGGAGCGGGGCTCTGGTTGCATTTGTTCCGCCTGTATCAATTAAGGACCGTTCGTTGCATGGACCCTGGTCAAGTCACAGATTTATTGTCCCGAGCATATACTTGCTTATGGGAATGGGAAGACTTGTTTCTCTCCTGTCGTGGGTTCTGGCTCTTTCCGGACCGGCTTTTTAGGGTGGTTATATATATTGGGCTGAGGAGGTATAAGCACCATACTGAGGCCGGGCCTGCAGTGTTGGGGGCTTAGAGTCCGAGCTTGGACGGGGACCTAGACCCCTTGACAGGAGTGGAACGGGTTGGTCTTGCTTGTGCCCGGGGTACAAGCAAGGCGTGTGTTTTCGGGGCACCCAGCTGGGCATATTGATTCGTGAATCGCCGTTTCTGCGTAACGGTAAGGCTTGACTACGCTCTGGCATCGTAGTAAGAACTAGCAGTTGAAAGATGAAGAGATGGTTCTGTTTGCTCAACCTTGCTTGATTATAGACTAGGTGCTTACATAGAAGGTTGGATAAGAAATAAAATACGGCTATTGAAAGTAAGAAATTAAGGACACACTCTTAGTGCTGCTTCTCGCAAACAAGAAACCCACAAGCCAAAAGTCTTGCATAATCCTTGGAGTCTTTTTACTTCCTCCTGATGGGTAAGTCTTGCGGAGTACAATTGAGTACTCAGGGTTTGTTCTACCCTGTTGCAGGTGACAGGTGCTGATAAGCTGACACTTGTGTGTGGAAACCTCCTGGTGGGCTCAGCGAGGATTTTCTTTGCGATGCGGAGTAGAGTTTATTTATTAAAACTCTCACCAAAAGTTTTACAAGGAAAATACTATTAATTTGTTATCATTTCATGCATTTAAACGTTCCCCATGTTAATGTTTAACTTATCATTAAATGGTTTCGTTTCCGCTGAACTCTGATAATGTTTTATATTCCGCTGTTATATCTACATAGTAAATTACTCTGATGTCATACTAAAAGTGATGTAAGAAATGGTAAGGATGTTGTAAGCTTTACTCTCTCATTTGTGATCCTGATGTAAAAATGTGGATCTTCGAGTTCTCCCTTGCGGTGTGCTCGACGGAATCACGTAGTTTAGTGTTCTCTCTGGGGTACTTAGGGTCTAATGGAAGACGAGTACTCTTGGGAGGGCATTAGATTAGCCGATTCTGCCACAGGTGGTATCAAAGCAGAAATGAGACAATAAAGCTTCAAAACCCTGTCTAAATTAAAATTTTGACAACAAATTCTTTTCAAAGAGTTAGGGCGTTTGCATGCGAAGTTGTTTAAGTAGCCCTATTACTATGGTTATGTATTCAGGATAGATGGCACTCTGCTGACCTAGTTAGGCTTAATCAGGTTTTCTGCAGGTACCCTAACCCCGTGCCTAGTTCGCTAGCATCGACTAGCTTCAGGGAGAGCACGGCGTGCCAAACATCTTAGAACGGTTGCCCTATATGTCGATAACAGTGTGAGGACGGATAGGACGTGCATTCATGCATACACTTTTGTGCACTAGTTGTTGAGGTGACCAGTCTTTGTTCTTGTAGCCATGATGGTACTGTAGTCTCGTGCGTCGCGCACGCCTGTTGGTTCACGCCTGTCTAGCCATACGTTGTCGTACCCCTTCTGCGCTCTTGTCAAACCTCTGCCTTACAGTCGTACTAACCCTTTATGACCTCGGTCGCCGCTCGTCGCGTGTGGGTGGAGATCTTGCTATTCACTTTTTCTGGCCCCCGTGCATGGCTCATGGGTGGACTGCGATAGGACCGCTGGCCGCTCTACCTTTATAAGTGGGCAGGCTTAGCCGCATGGAACCATCATTCGGTGCATCCTAGCTTACTTAGCCCTTTCCCTTGAGCAAGTTCTCGCTCAAGCCTTCCTTGTAACCACCACCCACCAAGGATGGCAGGAGTTTGGGTTAGCAGCTACTGCCTGAATACCGAGGGTTTTCCCAAAATCCTGTATGCCACCCTGCAAAAGCTCGGTGTTCAAGAGCGTCCTGAGTATGAGGGCCGTGAGTACATGAAGCATGGCACTGAGCGATGCAAGGTCACCGTCTACATTGGCAAGAGTGAGGAGTTTCCCGACGTCACTGAAGCCTGGAATGTGACCGCAACTGGGTTTCGCTTCGGTGACACCTACCAAGTTGCGGCTCGTAAAGCCCTGCGACATCTCTGCTAGATCTATGAAGAGCCCATTGCTCGTACCCCCATGCGGTTCTTTCCCCCTTGGGACAAGAATCGGCGGGTATGGAAGGCCCGCATGGAGGCTTTGCAAGGTCCAGACGTGTAAGAAGACAACCCGACTGTGGTGCACCTGACCACGTATTGCTTGCCCTGGATGAGCAGTACGACCGGCAGGCCTCGGAGCTGAGGGAGGGTCTCTGCCATGCTGAGGAAGCCGAGATCTTCTCCAGGATGCTCGAAGTGCAGCTTGCTGAAGCCCATGCCAATTTGGCAGCCGCTGAGAGTCGAGAGGCTGCCATGGCGGAAGCTGTCAAGGTGGACCAAGACCGTCATGCCTAGGAGCTGGAGGACGCCTATCTTGCCACAAGGGCCAAGCGTAGGACTCTCGCCACGGAAAGGCAGGAACCCTTAATCTTGGAGGGGATCCCTGTCCATTCGCTAGAGAGAAGGAGGACTAGTGTTGCTGTACCGCCAGCACCTCTGCCCACGGAAGCCTCAGAGATAGAGCCTTTCCTTCCCCTCACCCAACCACTGCCAGGAGAAGAAGCAGATCCGTAGCCCAGTGCAGCAGAAGAGCCCCAAGAGCCCCGGAATGAAGTCGTTCGCCTCGACAAAGTGGATTAGTCATCCTAGGGGAGATGTAACCGTAGCCGGTAGTGTTTTCATCATTGTCCTCCAGTGTTGTAATCCTTCCGTTGTCTTTCGTCCGCAATTGTTAGGGCCATCTAGTCGTAAGATGCAAGTGATGTGTCGAGTACGAGAGAGTGATGCCTGTATGTTGCACCCATGTACGATCGTTGGAATGAGTATTTGCTTATCCGTTGTGTTGATTACGTCGAGTTGCCTTTCAGCCGTGATAGACGTGATTAGAGTTCTTGAGACGACAACAAGCAGGTTTCAAGAGGAACAGTTATTCAGATTCAGCAGGTCAGCCGTGATTGAATGACAGAGGACCCTGTATCAACCAATTGTGGATGTCCCAGTAGAACACTTAAATCCCCTTGATTTAAATCCGCCTTGGGATTTAAGCTCCTTGTTCCTTGATTTGGAAAGGAACCCTTGTTGCTTTAATTTCTTTGCAATCCTTTTCTAATTTTGTGGTCTACCTATGACCCCACTGCTTTTACTGCGAGTAAGTTGGTAATAGTTGCCTGGTTAATCGCTTATGGTGCCACGACGGAACCGAGGGTCACCTGTGGATCGCGACCACATGGTTGTGCCGCTCGGCACGCGCTGGTATCGAGGTTGTTGACCGAGCACTTTTACCAAGTTACACCACAGTACCGCCCTTGCTATAAACGTTCTCCTTGGTAAAAAAAATATCCTTGTGTTCTAATGGGAAATCCACAACGGGTTGATGGAGTAGTGCTCTCACGATTGTGGCTGAGATAGCGGGTTTTGGAAGAAGCAAGTATGTTCTGATCTCCGTCTATACGAAAGGCCGGTGCAAGTGGAGTCAAAACGGAAAAAGAAGAAAGAGAAGAGCGATAAGGAAAAGTTAGCTCTCCTGTAGTCTAGAGTAATTGGAACACCCGATTGGACATCGCCCCTGTGCCTAGTGACCGTGCTACACATGCGGGTCGCTGTCGTTGTGCGTTCTTCGGGCGTCGTCGGTGGAGGGGCCCACGTGTGCCATGCTCGTGTGGCCGCGGCATGGCGCCGCACTCGCCTTGCCCTTGCACTATATGCCCCTCTTTCCCCGGCACGCTTGTCGGCTCTCGATTCTCGCCCTCGTCCCCGTACCGGACCCCCCCTCTCTCTCGTTTCCCTTCTCGCTGGTGTGTCGCTCGCACGCCTCCTTGCCGAGCGAACCCCATCCCGTCCTTTCTCCTTTTCCCCCACTCCAGCTCGCATGGGGAGCGCACCATGGTGATGTTGTTCCCCACCTCGTGTCCCACTGGTGATCCCCCTCCATGCCGCCTCCGTTTTTGGTGCGCTGCGCCACCACCTCCGTCCACCAGGCTATAAATGCCACCTGGTTGCCTCTCCTCCATCCCACCTCCAGATCTGAAGTAGAGCTCAGAGAATCGATTCTCTCCATCTGGGCTCAGGTGGGAGAAGCTCGGGAAGCAGTTGGGAAGGAAGTAGTTGGAGGCAGAGATATGTGATCCAGCCATCGCTCGCAGATCTAGGGGCGTCAGTCAAAGGTGTTGGTGTAGCTCAGCAAAAGGGATCTGGTTTCCAACAAAGGAGTTCAAGTTCTTCTCGGGTTAGTTAGGTTTAGGGTTCGCGATGTTCGAGTTCTCAGTCTCTTGTTTCTGGATCTGCTGGGCATACGCCATATTCTGGATAATCGTTTTCCTATTGCTCCTCCACTGTCGCCGCCTTCGTCGTTTTCTAGAGAGGCTGTGAGTTGTACCAGTTTGTTCTCAGTTGTGTTGTCTTTCGATCCCTGAGTGTTGGAGTTTTCGAAGCCGTGTAACCTCCGATGTAATCTCCGATCTAAGAATGAAATCGAGTTTTCCCCTTTTCTGATTCTTGCTCCGAATCTCGGGGCGAGATTCTTTTTAAGGGGGGTTGATTGTAACACCCCTGGTGTTACGAGCCTGCTTAGCACCCCGATTAGGATCAAAAGAAATTAGTAAACAAGTTCTCAAGTTTTACAATTTTGCCTCACCGGAAATGATAAATGAGTAATGTAAGTTGGTTGTTTCACGAAAAAAATCATGTGAATGCGGTCTAAGTTGTTTGAAGTAATTGACATGAAAAACAATTTTTATAGACATAAATACCAATATGACGGGTGGGTCGCGCTTAAGCAAAGATTGACAAGCAAGTTTTGTAGATGAAAAATACAACTTTCATTTCGAAAATAAATACCGTTAACTAGTATTTTGCAAGCTCAAACATCAAATTCGAAATTCAATCCGGACTCAACTCTAGATCTCGTCTAAGACCAGAAGGGGTTATGGCAGTGCCGATTTGGCATTTAAATTTGTAACAAAAAGGCTTAAGCACTAACATCATGTTTTTTCTTAATGGGTTACTTCTAAACTCGCACTGGAGTTTGGTATGGGTCATGGTAGCGCCGGATGTCACCGGGCCCCTTTAAAAAAATTGCCTGACCCGGCTAGAACGCGTTAGAACCGTGTCCTTGGTGCTCTGTTCGGGAATGCGCGACCCTGCGACAAGCTTTCTTCGGCATCTTCCTCGCTCCCTCACTAGTCCCTCTGTGGTCTCGAGGGTTGCTTCGTGAGATAGCTGGTGATGCGCCCTTTAGGACTATGAAGCTGGTCGAGCTCCAACCGAGCTGGTCACGTTTTTGGTGGGTGTTTTTGAAGGCGTGCACACCACCGGTTTTGGCTGTTTGGCCGGTGGGCGCGATCACCACACGTGCACATCGTTGCTGGCCCGGGCGCTGGTCGTGGCCGGCTGCCCCGCTGTTGCTCGGGCAGGGTGCCCGCTGGACGCCGCTGCTGCTGTCACGCGTGGCCATGCTTGGCCACTGCTGAGCTGCACCGTCCCGTGTCCTGGCGCGTTGCCTCTGCCGCTTGGGCCATGCCGTGTGCACGTTTCCGCCCTAGCGATAGCCCGCCCCTCGTTCGTCTGCCGCGTTGTAACCCGCGCGTACCCCGCTGCCCGTCGCATCGAGGGTGTTGACCTCAGGTCACAGTGACGATTGGACGTCCCCCCGCCTCGCCTGTCCCTGTTTCTCGGCGCCGGTGAGCCCCGCTTGAGTTGGCCGCTTCTAGTCTGGAGCTCACGCCAAGCTGTCGCGGCTGTGTCGATGGCCCCAGTCTCTGTGACGAGGGGACGCCTCACCAACTCGCTTGCCTCCACGAGTCGAAGCCGGTGCCCTTCTTAGCCGTTGCTCGGCCATGACCACGCGTAGACGCCGCTTGACTCAAGCACCATCGCGTTCGTTAGCAGAGCCGTTTTTCACCTCGAATTCACGCGGCCCGGACCATCGCAATCCAATTGCTTGCAACAGAGGCTCGCCACGTAAGTTCTCTATCTTCGCCACCCACCCCGAGCTAGCAGTGTTTCGCTCCAAACCACAGACGTGCTGTGTTGCCGGCCTAATTCGGTTTTTTCCCTCGCCGCCGGTCGTAAAGCGCTGCTGCATCGGCGTTTGGAGGTAGGGCCCGTAGAGTCGATGGTTTTCCAATTGTTTGTAGCCGCAGAGCCGCCCTGACACCCCCTTTCCGGTGCTCGCCTCGGTTTGAACAGGGACCCCACCGGCGACGAGCTGACGCCACCTCGTCCGGGTCGGAGCGCCACCGCACCTGCCGCTCGCATGTGGCCAGCCCTGCTCGGATCATCTCCGACTTAACCGTCGCCCCGGCTGTGTTCGCGGTATGGCACTGGTGCTCACGCGCCATCCCTTCTCCCTCGTAGTTCTCCGTTCTCACCGGAACGGCCGCGTCACCGTCGCAAGCGGCCGCTCGCCGTGGCCACTGCTCCCGCAAGCTCCGCCGCTCTCGTACCGCCGCACAGCATAGGCGCTAGGCCCGTAGGGGAAGGTCGGCCCGCTATATAGACCGTTGTGGGCCCTGGTTGGCTGGCGTGGCCGGCTAGTGCCTGTGCCCGCCGCGCGCCGCCGTGCGGCCTGCCTCGGGGTCGTGCGTGTGGGAATTGGGAGAAGACGGGGGGATAAGTGAGGAGGTTTGTGAGAGGGAGGAATAGGGACTAACTTTAGTTGCTTTTTGGGTCAAGTTTGGGGGCTTGTTCGCAAAAGCGCCGGCGCGCGCGCTTCTCCCCGCACGGGCCGTCTGCGCGCGCGAGTCCTCACCTTGGGCCGCTGCTGGGCCAGCCGGCTGCGCGCGCAGCCGTTCCGCGTCGGGCCGCTGGGCCGTTTGGGTGGTCGTCGCCTTCTCTGGTTCTAAAACATTTTGTAATTTCAATTCTAAGATAAACTTGTAAAACCAATATCTAAATATGTAGTAGTCCAAAAATGGTGAAACCAGTTTTGTTAGTCTCCTAAAATCATGATCTACCTATTAGTATATTTGGTTCACATTGTGTGATAATATTCTTGGAAGCTATACAATTAATTTAAGGTAATTGATATCGTAAAAATGTCAAGTTGTAGGAATTTCCATGATAAATTGGTAGTACTGTTGAATCTGAAATTTGTACAGTAGGCTCCATGCAATAGTAAGTACTCACTGTGATTGTGTAGCTTCAGAATAATTAGTGGCTAAGGTCGCTAATGAGCCTTAGTTCTAATAAATATTAAACCGACGATATAAGTAAAGTGAAACTTTGGGTGGGTATAACTAGGATACCCTTTGGAAAATAGCTTGTTACTTGGTAACGTAGATACGTGGCTTAGTGCGTTAGTCGATGAGCTAGTGCTTTAGCCTGAGAGACATACTCGTATCTTAAGTACTTCAGTCGCCGTTGATTATTTACGTTCCGTTGCATCACATTACATATCATATAGGGACGATGATGGATCGTGGAGTCGACTGGAGTAGCAGAAAGGTGGTGTCTTGATGATCGTGTCACCATGGTGGAATGCTAACTTGGTTATTTTACCTAGGCAAGCCCCGGTGCATAAACCCTATTAATCTGCACTTTATTTTATGCTTGTGCATTAAGTTTAAAGGAGTTGAATGAAACCCACTTGCATATAAATATCCTGATCCCATGAGTCTTACTAGTATGTCAGGATCGTGTAGATTGCTATGCTACAGGACTCCGGTAGAAGTCGAGTGATTTCTTGTCACTCGCGAGAGTAGGAACTATAATATTGTTACTATTATCATGTTACTACCACATGAAATATAAATGTATATGGATAATTGGAGACCGGGCGGAACGGGTTGGATGGACTTGGACCTGGTTGGGCAACAGAGCGGGGCTCTGGTTGCATTTGTTCCGCCTGTGTCAATTAAGGACCGTTCGTTGCATGGACCCTGGTCAAGTCACAGATTTATTGTTCCGAGCATATACTTGCTTATGGGAGCGGGAAGACTTGTTTCTCTCCTGTCGTGGGTTCCGGCTCTTTCCGGACCGGCTTTTTAGGGTGGTTATATATATTGGGTTGAGAAGGTCTAAGCACCATACTGAGGCCGGGCCTGCAGTGTTGGGGCTTAGAGTCCGAGCTTGGACGGGGACCTGGACCCCTTGACAGGAGTGGAACGGGTTGGTCTTGCTTGTGCCCGGGGTACAAGCAAGGCGTGTGTTTTCGGGGCACCCAGCTGGGCATATTGATTCGCGAATCACCGTTTATGCGTGACGGTACGGCTTGACTACGCTCTGGCATCGTAGTAAGAACTGGCAGTTGAAAGATGAAGAGATGGTTCTGTTTGCTCAACCCTGCTTGATTATAGACTAGGTGCTTACATAGAAGGTTGGATAAGAAATAAAATACGACTATTGAAAGTAAGAAATTAAGGACACACTCTTAGTGCTGCTTCTCACAAACAAGAAACCCATAAGCCAAAAGCCTTACATAATCCTTGAAGTCTTTTTACTTCCTCCTGACGGGTAAGTCTTGCGGAGTACAATTGAGTACTCAGGGTTTGTTCTACCCTGTTGCAGGTGACAGGTGCTGATAAGCTGACACTTGTGTGTGAAAACCTCCTGGTGGGCTCAGCGAGGATTTCCTTTGCGATGTGGAGTAGAGTTTATTTATTAAAACTCTCACCAAAAGTTTTACAAGGAAAATACTATTAATCTGTTATCATTTCATGCATTTAAACGTTCCACATGTTAATGTTTAACTTATCATTAAATGGTTTCATTTCCGCTGAACTCTGATAATGTTTTATATTCCGCTGTTATATCTACATAGTAAATTACTCTGATGTCGTACTAAAAGTGATGTAAGAAATGGTAAGGATGTTATAAGCTTTACTCTCTCATTTGTGATCCTGATGTAAAAATGTGGATCTTCGAGTTCTCTCTTGTGGTGTGCTCGACGGAATCACGTAGTTTAGTGTTCTCCCCGGGGTACTTAGGGTCTAATGGAAGACGAGTACTCTTGGGAGGGCATTAGATTAGCAGATTCTGCCACACCAGCCTCACCTCCGTGCATGCGAACACGCCCACATCCAGTTGATTCCTCGCCGCACTGTACCATCTATGGTCACTGACTGGATAAGGATGGCTGGAGATAGACAACGAGATATGGATTAGAAGGAGAGAAAACGGAGAGATATGGCCTAGCTCCTCCGGCCGCCGCAGGCTTGGACCCGTCCGCTGATGAGAGAACAGGAAAAGGAAGAACGGGAAATAAGTGTTGTTGATTGGTTACGTTTTGTTTGGGACTCACAGATCAAATGTATGGGTTGTGAGGTGTAGTTTCTAGTCGTGAATTCCAAGATTATAGAAACTACGTGATAGTTTCAGGTTAGGAGTGCCCTTATAGAATAATAATTTTATTTAGAGATATGAATACTGTTTAGTTTCAGGGTGTAAAGTTTTGGGGTGTCACATCGGATGTCACATGAGGAGGTGTCGCATGGGGTGTTCGGATACTAATAAAAAAATAAATTACAGAATCCGTCAGTAAACCGCGAGACGAATTTATCAAGCCTAATTAATCCATCATTAGCACATGTGTGTACTGTAGCACTTTATTGTCAAATCATGGACTAATTAGGCTTAAAAGATTTGTCTCGCAAAGTATAGTCGCAATCCGTGCAATTAATTATTTTTTAATCTATATTTAATACTCCATGCATGTATCAAACATCCGATGGGATAGGGTGTAAACTTTTAGGAGAGGAACTAAACAATGTCTAATATTATTTACTATAAATTTGGTCAAATTTAAGCAAGTTTGACTGATACGGTTCTCATAATTATATTTTTTTTCTGAGCGGTGGGAGTAGATAAGTATAGAGACCAGAGAGATCCTACCACTTGCGCGCCCACCACCAACACTCCCTAACAGCCATTTCATTTTCACCGCCATGACGTCATTAGAGGTGTGCGACGTGATGCATGCGCCATTAGAGGCGTGGCGACAACAACTGGCGCTCCGGGGTGCAGGGCACGTGATTACACGTACGCGCGCCCAGGGGGCCACGCCAGATGGATTATTGCATGTCTCCGGCTTGTCGATGCCAGCGTTCAGACTGCAGGGTTCGGTTTAGATTGCAAATTTTTTCAACTTTTAATTACTCGTTTGTATTTAGTAATTAGTGTTTAATTATGGACTAATTAGGCTCAAAAGATTCGTCTCGTGATTTATAACCAAACTGTGCAATTAGTTATTTTTTATCTATATTTAATATTCCATGCATGTGTTCAAAATTTGACGTAATGAAGAGAAAGTGTAAAAATTTAGAATTTGGAGTGTATTTAAACAAGGTCTTGTTTAGATCACCCCAAAAGTTAGAATTTTTTCACTCTCTCCATCACATCAATCTTTGGACGCATACATGCAACATTAAATATAGGTAAAAAATAACTAATTATACAGTTTAGTTGTAAATCATGAAACGAATCTTTTGAGCCTAGTTAGTTCATGATTAGACATTAATTGTCAAATACAAACGAAATGCTACAGTTTCAAATTTTTCTAAATTCGGCCCTGTTTAGATGCTCCAAAGTTCCAAAAATTTTACAAGATTTCCCATCACATCGAATCTTTAGACGCATGCATGGAGCATTAAATATAGGTAAAAAAATAACTAATTACACAGTTTGGTTGTAAATCACGAGACGAATCTTTCGAACCTAATTAGCCCATGATTAAACACTAATTGCTAAATAAAAACAAAAAAGTTATTATGCTTCCAAAAATTTTACAGCACCATCTAAACACAGCCTTCTTCAATCTAAACAAAAGGGCAGTCCCAGAGTCGTGCAGGCTGGTAGTGGTAGGAAGGACCAGTCGCAGTCTCACTGGAAGTGGAACGCTGAGTTCGGCTGGTTTCTGGCCTGCGCTCCTGCAGGCTGCAGCTACTGACCAGAGTCCCCGGAGCCCGGGGATGCCTAGTGCACTGTTTAGTTACCAAGAAATTTTGCAAAATTTTTCAGATTCCTCGTCACATCGAATCTTTAGACACATGCATGAAGCATTAAATATAGATAAAAAATAAAACTAATTACACAGTTTAGACGAAATGGGCGAGACGAATCTTTTAAGCCTAATTAGACCATAATTAGACATTAATTGTCAAATAACAACGAAAGTAGCTACAGTGCCATTTTACCAAATTTTTGGTAACTAAACGCTACCTAGGTCAGCAGTCTGTGGGAGGACTGGCACTCTCAGTCTGCACTCTGCAGACCCCAAGTATGGTAGTGCAGACCCACAACCACTAGGGACATGTATGGTTATGGCATGTGTACACAGTGACGGATCTTGGATGAGGATAAGGGGGCTAAACAAAGAAGATTCGAAGCTAATGCTGAAAATTAATGGTGATTTCACACTAAGCAACAGTGATTAGTAAACGAATCAGGCTGATTAGGGGGGCTGTAGCCCGGCAGCCCCCCCTTTGGATCCGCCGCTGTGTGTACATCACCAACGAAATGGGCATCATGAACATCATCCTTTGGAAAGCATAAATTCCGCGAGAATACTGCAGGAATTTTAACCGAAAAAATCAGTTCGAACTTCGAATCCTGTGTGATTACGGGGAACAAGAACAAGATCCTAGTACTACGTTCTAAAGGGACGTGGAACACCGGGACTAGGCCCTGTTCATTCAGTTTATAATCTATTTTTTTCAGCTTGTTTTTTCAGTCGAAACAGTATTTTTCTCTCACAACAAATCAGCCAACAGTGTTTTTCAGCCGGCTTATCAGCACAGCCGAACGGCTCCTGCGTGATCTTGAACCGAGCAAACAGACAATTATTAAGTTCAAAGTAACAAAACTGTACACAGAGGCGATTGATATAAATCACAGTTCTTTTGCAGTTTTGCCTAGATCAGACGACCTTTTTCACATGCATTGACACCAAAAACAAAAGTGCCCGGCGGCTGGCGGCAACAAAAACGCTCATCAGTTGCTCGCGCGATCGAGGACACGGCAAAAGTGCAAACGGCACAGCCTATGCCGAACTCTGCACACCAAAACCGTCGAGGCACCCACGGGTTCTTCGTCCGCATTTCGCCGTCCTCCGCTCTGCGCCACACAAGGCCAGTCACCACTCCACTAGCGTGCCAATGGCATGGGCCGCATGGCTGGCGTGGGTCGACAGCGACGACAAGGCGCTCGCTGGGTCGCCCCAATCGAGCCTCTGTCTAGGCTTTAGGCGGCGGTGGCGTGGGGATTAATTATTACTGGCGGCGGCGGCGGCGTCGACGGCGGCGCGGCAGAAGGGGCAGCGGGAGGTGCCCTCGAGCCAGGGCAGCGCGCAGGCCCAGTGGAAGCGGTGGCCACAGGGGAGGTGCGCCAGCACGTCGCCCGCGCGGAACTCGTCCAGGCACACCGCGCACTCCGCCTGCTCCGCCGCCGCCCACCGCGGCCGGCTCCACCGCATCAGCCGCCGCATCACGCCCTTCTTCGAGTACACCTCCCGCTGCACGCCCGACATCGCCGGAGCAAGCGCCGACCTCTCGCCGCGTTCGTCCGCTGCGCCGGCGGCGGTACCGCGCCCGCTGGTGCTTCGGTGCGGTCTGCTCAGCTTTATGCTCCCCGTGCTGTGATGCCTGCAAGATCAGATCTTTAGGAGTCTGTTGTTGTTCAGGCTGGCACGGAACAAACGACGACCTCTGGATGCATCGCCCGACGGACGTGTCGTGTCGGGTGGCAGGTCTACCTCTTGATGGCGGCCTCCCTCTTTCTCCTCAGCTTCTGGTCCAGCCGCTCCTTGGCCTCCCGGGCATTGCTGTCCAGCGTCCACCCGTGGATCATCTCCATCACGCCGCCCCGCTGCTGCAAACAAGAGCTCCCAATTAAGAAACCAATCACCCCACCGTCTTTTACCGCTTACTGTGACAACACAAGCAAGTGATGGTTGTGATTCTCGATCGTACCTTGCCAGAATTGGCGGCGCCGCCAAGGCCAGCACCGCCGTGGCCGGCCGCGTACAGGCAGAAGGAGGACCGCCTCGTGCCTCCGGCAGCCTCTGCCCCCACCCCCGCCCCGGCCTGCCGGAGCCGCCGCCGCCGCGCGGACTCCACGCCGGGGAGCATCCCAGCCATGATGACCATTCACGCAGCACACCTCCGGTCCTCAGTAGTCCTCTACTACCACAAGCCGCCGCCGCAGCAACGATCGAATCGTGGACGCGGCGAGCCGGGGCCCACAGCGCAACTAATTAACCGCGGGCGCGTTTCCGTGCCGAGGATCCAGCCGCTCTCGCGAGACCCATGCGGGCGCCGGCCATTTGAGGCAAGCGCTCGTCCGCCATCTCGTCCTCTTGCTCCTTCTGGTATGGATGGGGTGGGGTGGGTGACTGAGCAGCAGTGATGGCAGTGCCTCTGGTTGCAAGGATCCCCCCTCGCCGCGCTTTAATAGCCGCCACTCGTGTCATGACAGGGGCGGGGGCGCGCGGCGCGGCGCGGCCAACCACCTCGCCACGACCATGGGGTGCGGGGTGCCGGGGGAAGGGATCGAATCATGGCATGGGTTGGGTCTGGTGCGGCGGGCCCCGCGTCGTGATGGCGAGGAAATCCACTGGTGAGTGAGACTGCGAGAATTATTGGGGTCGGATCAGGTCGTGTCAGTCCACACACCACCACACTGATGTGATCGCCGGCCGACCTGCACTGCATCTATGGCCGTGTTTAGATGGCAGAATAGGGGCCAGCCGAATCACTGTTTCCTACTGTAGCAATTTTGTTTTAATTTGCTAATAATTGTCCAAACATTGATTAATTAGGCTTTAAATATTTGTCTCGTAAAGTACAACAAAACTGTGTAATTAGTTTTTGATTTCATCTACATTTAGTACTCCATATATGTGCCGGCATTTTGATGTGATGGAGAATCTTCTTTTTGCATAGTAGAATTTTGAGATGAATTTGGGAAACTAAACAGGCCCTATCTCGTGGTGAAAGATACTTATGTCACTGCCACCTCTGGAAAGATCTCTCCCTGCCGAGTGCCGACATGTGAGATACTCCTATGTCACGCCCATCAGGTGTTGCTGTTGCTGCATCTGAAAACTACAGAAAATTTCACAGAAACGCCATGGTCGTGGATGGATTTGCAGTGAGACTAAAGACACAAGCACGAGAAGAGCAGTGCTTTCGAGCTCCGATCTGGTGGTCAGTGCAACCGCAACAGGCAACAAGTCGAAAGCAGGGTTGGTCGACCAGTGAGATCGAACCCAACCATGCGACTCGAGACGAATGAATGGGCCAACCTGACAGAACAAAGTAGCGGACATGGTCCCGGAGATGAGTGAGCTCAGAGCGGAGCGTGTCGTCGTCCGGTCCGGGCGCCCCGGGCTTTGAGCGGGACCATGCGGCGCCTTCGCCGAAGCTTCCGGGTAGCAGCGGCCGGACAGGCAGACAGGGCATGCATATGCATGGCACCCGCCATTAACCATTATTTCCTGGCTGCTCGCACCGTGCTGCCCCACGTCTCGTTGCTATCGGCGCAGGCAGGACTACAGCGGTGTGCATTAGTGTGTTGTTAACCCCGGGCCCGGCCCGTTCCCCATCTCGATTGTTCACTTGTTCAGGCATTTGGCATTTGGCATTTCTCTATCGCTCTCCACTCTCCACGCATCATGACACTCAACTGGTGGTGGTGGCGAATGGCGATAGGACAGACACTGATGAGTGATGGGCCTGCACTGCGTTCAAAATGAGATTGGAATGCCGCCGCGGCCATGTGAGCGTGACCTGCCGACCATTGGGAGCCTAGCTATGCGTCCTTTTGCTTCTATCTTTTCGCCAGACCACGTACGCGCGCGGTGTGTTCCTTCCTGAGCTCTCGAATTGTTTATCCACACAAGTACTATACCATATCGCGATGATTGCTAGGTGTATCGTCATGCTCGCTGATCCCCGTATTATAATCTGATGATTCTGCTCACGGAATCGGAGTTAGACATCAACCGGCCAGCTCTAAACATTCAGTCGATCAGGCATCGATCGGACGGGGCTAGCATAGCATCTGAGATCCCAAAGATGAGCTGTATCGGAAACGAGCAAGCGAGCAGACCTTGGTAACGTCTCACGGAGCCGGCGCGAGCTTCTCGAGGATCGGCAGTGCACTGACGACGTCATGATCCCTGATCCCGTATTACGATCTGATTCTGCTGGCTCTAGGAATCGGATCGAGACATACCGCATACGTCATGGGAGCAAACTGCCATCCTAGCCATGTCATGATCACCGGCAACTGGGACCACATCTCCATGATCTGGACATTCTCAGACGAGCTCTAAACATTCAGTCAGGCATCGATCGGACAGAGCTATAAGCCTATAACATAGCATGAAGCATCTGAATTCCAAAGTTGTGCTGTACTCCCTCCGTCCCATTGAAAGTGTCGCCCGGGAAACGTGTTTGTGAGGGGGACACGGTTTTCCAACGACACTTTCAATGGGACGGAGGGAGTATCATCGTAAACGAGCAAGCGGGTACCTTGGACCCGGCGAGCGCACTGGCGTCAGATGAACGAACGTCTTCTGTGACGTTTGCCACTGCTTCAGTTTGGAACTAGTTGACGCCAGAGGGGGACAAATTGCAGCGCGCCTTTCCAATATCGTCAGTAATTCAGATCCAGATAGGCTATCTGGCCGGGCCCGTTCATGGCTATCGTACGGCCTCACAGAAGGCCCAAATTTCGGTTCTAAAGTCCACACTCCTCAGTACAAGCCACCGCGACTGTAGCCTGTGAAAACCAGCGGCGTCTACGGGCCGACGAAGATATCTGCATGGGCCGGGGGAGAACGAAGGCTCAGCCTGACCTGGGCTTCTTATCGTATCGTCGTCGTCCTAGCTGTGTGGCAGTGTGGGCCGCACGGAAACCCGCCGGCTGGCCAGGGCCACGACCTCCGCCCACGCAGGGGCCCATCCATGTGGACTCGGGCTTTCCTCAGAGAAGGGGAAAAAAAAAAAGGACTCGGGCCACCCCCGCGCGCACGCCGACTGGCCGAGGCGAGCTGACAAGCAGTGGCGGATCCCGTGGGCTGCAGCCCCGTCAGCCTCAATTATCCATTGAATTACTGTAGCAACAGCTCTAAATTACTATGAAATCTTCATTATCAATCAACATCTTTATAGATTAGCCCCCTTGATGCTATTCTGGATCCGCCATTGCTGACAAGCTACGTACACGGCACGCCGGACAGCAAGCACGCCACGGCTACGCTAGCTCCACAACTTCCGTGCAATTTCGCGCGTGGCAGTGGCACCAAGAGAGCATGTCCCCTGTAGGGGCCCAAGTGCAGCAGACTCTCCACGTGGACAACCATGCCGATATACTTTGGCCTCACGCCGTGCGTCCGTTCGGGTTCGAGCTCTTCCCAGCAGGTCGGCAGTCCACGCGGCATGGCCATGCCGAAAGCCCGGTTGGTTTTGTGGATCTTGCCGAAAGCGGAGTACGTACATTTGGGTGGCCAGTGACGACGACTGGTCCACGAGATTTATTACCTGATCTGATGCGTAATTTGGAGTTGGAGCGTCAGATGATTTGGGCTTGTCTGCAAGTAATCTCGGTTCCGGAGAGAGGGACGGAGAGGGCCGGGTCCCGTGGAATGGAACACGAGTGACACTGAGATATCGGCGGGGCGGTGACGTGATGTCGGCCGGCGTGGCGCGTGCGCGTGGGGCCCCGGAGCCTGGACACCGCGGTCGGTCGTGCCCCATCGTGATCGTCCAGGTGCTGCGCTCGCTCGCTTTCCCGTTTTTTTTAGAACATGGTCGTTGTCAGTTGGTCACTGAGATCTTTTGCGAGTATATATATATATTGGAGTTATATTTTGCTCTACTTTGTGGCCAGACGTCTCGGTTTCAGGATGACACCGAACTTTACGGCCTACTAGAATATGTTGTTCAGTGACGTCAGCAACGGAGCTGATGCACGATTGCTCCGCCGCTGCTCGTGTCACCACTCACCAAAAGCTCTGCGGCCTGCGGCTCCAACACGCAGGATAGCTAGCTAGCTGGTCAAGGACAATTATCCGCGGAAGGGAAAAACGGGCACGAATTCCTCGTCTTCCCCTAGGAAACTACACGCCCAGTCCGAAAAGAAATGTGGAAGGCGGAATTGCCCTGCCCATAGCACTGACGAACCGTCTTGCCGCAGCCGTTGAAACCTTGGAACCACACGCCAGGGCACCGGCACACCCTCCATCCACTCCACGAGTTGTCGTCAAGCGCACGTCGGGGAGGCCGGAGGCGCGTCATCAGTGGTCCTCTCGTTGCGCCGACGGCCGAGCCACACGGAGCGCACGGCAGACGGCACACCATCCAACCTGGCCCGCTCCCGGTCCTCTGCAGCAGCCGGACCGCGACGCGTAGCGGAGATGGGGGGCGGGTGCCGCCGCCGGCTCCCGCACACGTCGTCACGCCGCGCTTGCCACGCGCCGTCCCCTCCGAGCTTGCCTTCGCGCCGAAGCACTTTCATTCGATTTGATTAATTATTAGGTCTCGTTTAGATACCAGATTTCACCCTAAATTTCATTATAAAAAAGAAGATTTTCAGTCACATCAAAATGCTGGCACATGCATGGAGTACTAAATGTAGATGAAATAAAAAACTAATTGCACAGTTTTGTTGTACTTTACGAGACGAACATTTTGAGTCTAATTAATCAATGTTTAGACAAAAATTTACAAATACAAATGAAATACTACACTGCAAAATCTTGCACCGTACAAAATCGGCGTCTTCCGATTCGACCGAACTAAACACGGCCTTAATGGGCGAACGGGAGATTGATGTCCAAGTTCTCGTCTGCGGGTCTGGGTCACCGAGGCGTGGCTGGCGACCTGGCAGCGGCAGGCGTTGGGTAGTGCTGCCGGGAAACGGACGCCTTGTCGCGACGCCCGGCGCCGTCGCGCGCCCCCACGCCACGCCCTGGTTCGGGTTCCCAGACTTTCAGCATGTTTGACCATGCTGGAGGGGGCGGGGAAGGACGATAAAGTGCTGCTCGAATAGAAAACAGTCGGTTAATGTGGTGTTTAGGAATAGGAAGTTAGGAACAGCTCCTTACTGATAAAAATTCTACATAAATAAACCGTTAAAAATTCTAGGAAGTTACGAATCTATTTGAAACGTACAAATTCTACCTAAACCGTTAAAATTTACCCTAGAATTAATCTAATTTTACACAAAAACACACTATAATAGGAAAAAAATTCGTGCGTTCCAAATGAACCCGTAAAGTTGGACGGAGGGAGTAGAATATACTCCTAGTTCGTACTGTACATGGCTGCACAAACATTAGGTAGCACAATGAATTAGTGATGCCACACTGATCCACCCTCTCGCGGACTTGCACATGGCTGCACAAACATTAGGGAGCACAACGTAGCATACCATTCGTCGGTCCCTAGTCCCAACACAGACTCTGGAGTAGAAAAACACCATCACTGTGTCTGGCCATTGGTTTATTGCACCGCGCAATATTTTATGTCCCGATTCCCGAACCAAACCGGCCGATGCAAAAGTGCGTCGAAAACTCGAGATTACGAAAAGTCAACAGGAGCACGCGCTGCCGGCATTGGTACGACACCGACATTGGTACACGTAAGGAGTTTCATAGGGTGTTTCATACCGTGTCACATCGGATTTTGGTGACACGCGAGAGAGTGAGGTAAGGCCGGCCTCAATGAGAAGTACAAATCGTCTGCCAAAGTGGAAATAAAAAAATGAAAAAAAAAGTCCAGCTAGGCAGTACATATGCGAGTGGATCGTGGAGCCAGAGAGAGTGAATGCACAGAGAATTATGCGAGCTTGGCGATGAGTTAGTCGCTGGTGATTGAAATTTATAGTTCTCTCTCATCCACATCATCAAATAGCTAGCGCAAATAGACTTGATGGGGAAGTTAAGAGAAAGAAGTGGTCATTTTGTGAAGCAACTACTTTATAAGTTTAAATTTAGGATTACAAGACAACTTATACACCATTGTACAAGTAGTTGTTGTCATACAACTCACAAACATTCTTTTGTTGTATGCATAAGGATCCTAGAATTACTTTGAGACAACTTAAAAGATAAACTATTGTACATGTTAGCTCTTAAGTTATCTCAAAATTTCGTGGCATTACATGAGACTATTGTAACACCCTTGGTATTATAGTAACTAAAAACATGCCATGTCATCGTATGCATTGCAAATTCCCCATGATTAGGTTAACTATGTTATGCATCAACTAAAATGAGTTTACTTTCTTAGGTTGGATGTGTTTCTAGTTGTGTGACTCGAATCCGAAAACTCTAATTTCGAATGTCACCGCAAATACTTAGTTTATGCCCTGCGTAATTTTGAGGTGTATGACTGTGTTATACACTAGTGCCAAGTGTAGGGTGTGAGCTCAAGTCCAACTTATAAAATAAAGCTTCAAGTTTGAGTTTGCTTTTGGAGTCCAAAACTTGTTGCAAGTTTTCCGATTCGAATTCGAATTCAAATTTGAGGAATTATTAAAAGAATTTCTGAAGTCAAACTGGTCAACCAAGAGTGACATTTGGTCAAACATGTAATGCTTGGCTCAATGATGCCCTTGGGTGAGGGTGTGATCACTAATTAATCACCAATTAATAGAGTATCAAGTTTCAATTTGAAATCTTTCCGAAAACCCTGTAAAGCAAAACCCTAATTCTACCCCTTTTTGGATAAATCAAAATTTAAGAAAAATTTGGGAAAAAGTGTAAAACCAAGTTTGTAGATCTTTTCGAGGGCTACAAGTTTGGTGTTTTGAGTTTTCAAAGTTTCAGTGTAAAATTTGGAGTAA
Organism: Saccharum hybrid cultivar R570; assembly: GCA_038087645.1. Lineage (NCBI taxonomy): Eukaryota > Viridiplantae > Streptophyta > Magnoliopsida > Poales > Poaceae > Saccharum > Saccharum hybrid cultivar. The sequence goes on from JAQSUU010000259.1 coordinate 12,700,523, forward strand.
TTTTGAAAAGATTCAAATCTCAAATTTGACCCCTTTTATCTCCCTATCCAATTTCAAAATGAAGGCATAATTTAAAAATGTTTTGAATAGAAAAGTGGTAGGTCTTACCTGGATGTACAACTTTGGTATTTTGAGTTTTTGAAGTTTCAATATAAAATTCAAAGTAATTTTGAATTTACAGATTTCCAGAAAATGTCCCCTTTTCAATTCAAATTCAAATTTCAAAATCTAGGCCGAATTGGAAAATGTTTATATTGAGAAAGTTGTAGAACTTTGAAAATTGACCAACTTTTGTATTTACAGATTTTCAACTTCTATAGAAAAATTTAGAGTAATTTGTAAAAATTCACCAATGGCATTTCTGTAAATAAATCGAACTTCAGCCAACAGCAGGGCGACACCTCCCGCCCGACGCCGGCGAGCTTCGAACGGCTTCCAGGTGCGCCTTCGACCGCCAGCTCTAGCTTTCGCGTGTTCACGACGTGCAGCGCGTCGTCTTGAAGTCGTTTTAGTCGCCCTATATATACCGAGCACCGTCGTCGTCATGTTTTTCTTTTTCTCTGTTTCCGCCGCCACCGAAGCTCCGTCGCTCGCCGTCGCCTCCGTCGAGCCACCTCCAGCCACGCAAACCACTCCACCGCAACCGCCTCGCTCCCACGCTGTAAGGTCCAAATGGCTAGAGGGGGGTGAATAGCCTATTTAAAAATCTACAAGCTTCACTAAACAACCACGTTAGTATAAAAGATGGCTAAGCTAATTCTAGCACTAGCTCAACTATACTATGCAAGCCACCTATACAATTCTAGTGAAGCAAGGATATGATTTCTAATACACACCAACAAGACTAAGTCACTAAGCTACTTACTCCAATGTGATAAAAGCTACACTAAGCAAACTACACTAGAACTAGTACAAGAAAGTAAGGAGCAAGTGACTTGATTCTTATACCAACGATGTAGAGAAGTAATGCACTCGAAGAATCAATCACAATGATTAACCACAAGAGAAATCCTCGGCAAAGGGGTGACACAAGATTTTTCACCGAGGTTCACTTGCTTCCCGGCAAGCTACTCCTCGTTGTGGCGATGCACCCACTTGTCGGTTCGCGAGCTAATCGACTATCAAGAGTCGAGCCCTCGGCGGGCGCCGCACAACCGCACACAAGATGGGGATCCTCCAAGCCACGTGCTCCACTAGAGTATCCAATTTGCGAACTCCCGCGGGGAAGGATCAAGAACCCCTTACAACACTTGGTGAGGGCTCCAACAATCTCCAATTGCGAGCTCAATCACCTCCGCTGCTCCAAGCCGTCTACCGTGTCGGGAAACACGGAAGAGTAACAAAAAATCCGCAGCAACTCGAAGATCAAGTGCCTCTAGAATGCAACTCTCAAGCAATGCACTTGAATCTCACTCAATCTCACTCAAGATGTGCAACCAAGCAAAGAGATGAGTGGAGGGGTTGTTCTCTAGCTCAAATGATGTCTCTAGGTCTCAAAATGTGCAAGTATCACCCTCAAACCCCGGACATCTTCTATTTATAGCGAAGGGGTACGCAGCTAGCCGTTACGGACGACACAGTTGAAATCGCGCTGACCGGACGCTCCGGTCAGGGTGACCGGACGCGTCCGGTCACTACAGGACAAGCGTGAACAGTGCGCGTCAGAACTAGCCGTTGCCGTGACCGGACGCGCTCAACCGTTTGACCGGACGCGACAGTGCCAGCGTCCGGTCGCGTTCCAGTAAGCTCCCGTCGAGACCGGACGCGTCCGATCATACGTGACCGGACACGTCCGGTCGAACGTGACCGGACGCGCCACCGCGTCCGATCGTATCTGCCCTCCGTGCTGAACTCCTGGGTGCGTGACCGGACGCGCCGGTCCGCGACCCTCTCACGCACGCGTCTGTTTGTGGTTTGAACTGACCGGACGCGCCAGCCGCGTCCGGTCAATTCGACCACAGCGTCCGGTCACTGTATTTTCAGTGATAAACAAATTGGACTTTCGCCATCTATTCTCGACTCCGGCGCAATAGAAAATAGGCATTTCATTTCCTCGAAAACGCCTGAATCCCGCGCTCGCACGCTCGGCGGGAGGGAGAGCGAACCCCAAACCCCTTACTACCGCTCAAACACCACCGCCTTCGCAAATGTGCTAACACCACCATGTGTATATCACCATGTGCATGTGTGTTAGCATTTTCACAGTCATTTTTCAAGGCGTTATGTTAGCTCTCAACTAGATCCTAATGCATATGCTCAAGACATTGATCTAGTGGCACTTGATTCCCGGGCTAACCGTGATTGCCCCTCTTGATAGTCGGCTATGTATCATAAACCCGGTCAATCACTTCTCTACTCATCTTAGACCGGCAAAAGAAAAACCCTATGGTTATACCTTTGCCTTGCGCTCTTAGATCCTTCTCCTCCACTTGATCATCATGTCCATCATATTATGTGCATCTCCATCATGATCGTCATTTCATGTCCATGCACCATTTCTTTGTGATCTTGTGGCCACCACTCCTTGCCACGTACACCTTCATCACATGTGTTGCTTATGCCTAACTCAAAACACTTAACACATGGCATTAGCAACTTGGTGTCATTAATTACCAAAACCAAACTTGGGCTTTCACACGCACCTCCTCGGCCACTCGCACCCACCTCTACCGCCCGGGACGCCCGCGTAGCCGTCGTCTTCTCTGCGCACGGTCGGAGCACCGCCACCACCGCCCTCACCGTGGCCCGACCTCTCCGGTCCGTCTCCGTATTCACCGAGCGCACTGTTGTGATCGCGGTGAGCTCCTGAGTGTTTTTCTCGCTTTGTTTTAGTCATTACTTCACCGGTGGCGCGTTTTCACCGGGATGCCGTGTCTCCGGTCCGCCATGGCCGTCGGGGAGGGGTCACCGGAGCGCTAGCTTAGGCGTTGAGGGTCGCAGTGAGTTCGCGAGGTCGGTCGGGTGGCGCTGGTCCATCTCAGTCTCACCGGAGCACCACCGCCGGCGAGGTAGCGGTCGGCGGCCACCGTTGGCCACGGCCGGTGGAGAGGAAGGGGATGACAGGCGGGGCCGCCGTGTCAGTCAGAGCGGGAGAGGGAGCGGGAGCGCGCGCGGGCAGGCCGTGCTGCTGGGCCAGGCGAGCGAGCGCGCGAGGGAGAGCGTGGGCGCGCGGGTAGGCCGCGCTGCTGGGCCGAGCGAGGGAGGAGAGAAGGGAAACGGCCCGAGTTGGTGTTTTTCATTTTTCTATTTCCAAAAATGTAAATAGTGTTCGGTTTTATTTATTTTGTTGTAAATTATTTAGAATTCCAGAAATAGTGGAAATTTCTGTGTAACCTCTCTGTACTGTGTACTATTTAAGAAAAATATTAAATGCCAATTTTGATTACTTTTTGTAAGTAATTTAATTAGCTCAATTAATTATTAAATGACTTTTCCATAATTTTTCTAGGTTTAAATAATTGTCCAAAAATCATGAAAATTGTTTTGCCACTTAGTTATGAGATAAGCTTCCAAAAATAAAAATTTGAGCTTAATTAGACTAAGTTGATTTTATTCTTAATTTATGCTTTATTAATTAATTAGTTAATCATTTCATTAAGGTTTAATGATTAGGGTTGTTTGACTTTGTGATTGAGTGTTGACTTTGGGTCATTAACACTTAATGACCTTTAGCATTCTTAATTGATTGTTTAAGCTCTCTTAAAATTGTTGTTAAGCCTTAATTAGTATTATTTTTTATGTGATTAACGAAGTTCTTTAATGAAGTATTTAACGTAATCGAACCCTAGGTTAGAAGCTTTTGTTGTTCAACTATACCACGAAGGAAAGTTGTACTCAAGTTGTTAACCTTGTTATGCATCCATCGAGCATCATGTTCATTACTTCATTATCTTAAGCATGCATTATCGTCTCGTGTAGTCCCCGTGAACGAGGAGGTTGTCGAAGTCGAATCCGTTCCCGAAGAAGAGCCGACGTCCGTGGAAGTAGGATTTGACATTTGCGGTACTGACCCAGAGCCCGAACTTCCCGTCGACCAAGGCAAGCCCCGGTTCCATTTAACCTTCCTTGCGTTTTGAAAAGTTTACTTCACTTATATTACTGCTTTATTGCACTAAGTGATAGGAGCTGAGTGATAACCTAATTACTACATTACCATCCTTGATACTTTGATATCATCCTTGTTACTGTTTTTATTTGAAAATGCTTAGTATGCTTAGCCATGCTTAATGAGAAAACTTTAAAATGTTAAGCAAAGTTTGAAGGGTTGTTGGACAACCGCTTGATAAATATGATGATGATAATCTGGGATCGGTCGGTGGACTTGCATCGGGAAAGGAGTCCCCATGTAGTGTCTTCGACTGAGTCAGTTAAGGACCGTACCGTTGTTTGAATTGTGTGCGTCGAGACTAAAGATGGCAACGGGCCCCCGATCCCCGATTCCCCGCGGGGAATTCTCCTATTAGGGGACGGGGATGGAGGAGAATTGATCCCCACGGGGATTTATACGGTAGAAATCTTGTCCCCGTCGGGGATCACGGGGACGGGGATGGTTCTCTGGTCACCATCCCCAATCCCCGCTACCCCGCCCCGCTACGCGTGCGGCCTTCCAGCGAGCGAACGCACCATGAAGCGAGTGAACTCACCGTGAACAGCAAAGGCCCATCTAAGGCCCATCTGCGGCCGGCCATGTATATATACCATGAATAACCCTAGACAACCTTCACTTCCCAACCTTATCCACACACCACAGACCACACCAGCCGCCGCCGCTAGCTTCAGTACTGCGACTGCACGAGATGCCCAACCAGCTACTCTACTTCGTTCCTCTTCCTCGGACATTGCTGCGTTGAAGCTGAGCAGCAGGGCGAGGACCTCAACGATGCCGACGGACTCCTCGAGCGCTGGAGCCATGGCAGCGGTGGGGAGGCACGCCCGTGGTCGCAGCATCAGAGGCAAGCGCTGGGGCAAGGTCCTCAGCGGCGGACTGAACAGGTGAAGGATCTGTCAGAAGATTAGTTCAATTCAAGCTTTGATGTGCAGACGTGAGGGCATTGTGACCTGAGTTGTCCTGGATGTGTTGTAATTTCTGTATTCATGGTCTATTTGTATCATTGATTTGTTTGAATGCCACTCATGTGAATCTGTGAACGGTTGTATGGGTTACATTCCGATGAACTCACGCAGGGACGGGGATCCCCACGGGGAATAATTCCCCGCACGGGGACGGGGATGGGAAGAAAATCTTCCCCGTGAGCCTTGACGGGGACGGGGACGGGGAATTTTCTTCCCCGCGGGGACGGGGATGGGGAGGCATTCCCCGACGGGGAATTCTCCGTTGCCATCTTTAGTCGAGACTTTGCAACTGATCACATGCTCCGGTAAGCCTAAGACCTCGGTAATACCAACATGTGAACGGCCAACCGCGCACTAGGAGTGGAGAGATGGCGAGAGTAGTGTGTACCCTCATAGCCAAGGGCTGGATTGGAGGTGTACTGTACTCTCGGGTGGCGCTGGACCTGGTCATGTTTTGGAGGATCCGAGTGAAGGTTGATATCTGTAGGTTAAAGTCCTACATGTGTCGTGTGGTTAGGAATCCCCAGCTGGGTTTAATCGATTCGAATCGTCGCTGCTCCTCGGTTAAGGAGACTCGATTCTCTGTTCAACATCGTAGTTAAGAAATAGAACTTTGATCGGAGAATCAGAAAGAGTTGAATGAGTTATATGATCTAGATTAGCATCACTTACATTCTGTTAATAAATAATACTGAAATAAAACCTTGATCTTAAGGATTCACTATTAGTGGCTTTTATGCAAAAAGAACCTTGATTCTTGCTGGAACCTCACCTTGATTCCCCTGAGCCTGCATTCCTGAGCCGTTTCACCCTGTTTCGTCGGTTAAGTCTCGTTGAGTACTTTCGTACTCAGGGTTTGTTGAACCCTGTTGCATGACAGTCTTTGCGGTGAGCGACGACGAGTAAGATGTTTGGCTCTTGGGCAGAGCGTCGCGTTTTGGGTGATTGTAATAATGTTGATAATGCTACTCCACTATTATGGTTGTAACACTAAACTTAACCTTTATAAGTTTGGAACAACGGGTTTGTGAACTTATGTTATGTAAGACTTTCGCTTTTGTACTCTAATGTAATTTATTATATAAACTGTTGTAATACTGTAATACCTCTGAAATGTGATCTTGCTCGGAAGATCGTGGATGATTCGGGTTTTCCGATGACACCCGACAAACTTCTTAAGTTCTGTGGTACACGTGTACAGTGGTTAAAAGTCTTTAAAACGATAACAAGTATATGTGGGCCATATTATTTAAGAAGTTCTGCCACAACTATCTACGAGACAATACCAATGTACTTGCCCTAATCTCTAGCTCGTGGTTCAGAACTCACGTGGGACCCGTTGGTCAACTTCTAGCGCAGATTACGAAACAGCGCGCTGTCAGCCTGTGACGGTACATACCCTGCGCTAGATACGGTGCGTCAAGTGTTTAGCAATGTCGTGCCACCAAACCGAGATATCTAGCTCGTGGTTCAGGACTCACGTGGGACCCGTTGGTCAGCCTCTAGCGGAGTTAATTGATTACGAAACAGCGCACTGTCTGCCTGTGACGGTACGTACCTTGCGCTAGATACGACGCTTCACGTGTTTAGCAACGTCGTGCCGGACCAAACCGAGATATTGTCTGGCCTAATCTCTAGCTCGTGGATCGGAACGCACGTGGAACCTTCTAGCGAAGTTAATCGATTACGAAACAGCGCGTTGTCAGCGTGTGAAGGTACATATCCTATGCTAGATACGGTGCGCCACGTGTTTAGCAATGTCGGGCTGAACCAAACTGAGATATTTGCCGGCCTAAAATCTCCCAGATCTGGGGCCTGTTTGATTAGTTTCGGATTTTTAAAAACTAGTTTTTATCTTTAGTTTCTAAAATCTGGATTTTAAGTAAAAACTGGTACGGTGTTTGGATCCTCTAATTTTTAAGAATCTGACTTTATTTATTACTCTATAGATCACAAAACTAGCAAAATCCAGGTACTAACAACTTTCTAGTTTTTAAGAATTCAGTAAAAACTAGGGGTATTTAGAACCCACCCAGCTTATAAAAACTAGATTCTAAAAAAGTGAAAAAAAAACTGGAGAATCCAAATAAGTCTTAGACCGACTGCACCGCGTCCGCTACGCTCGTCTTGCAGGAGACGGGCAGCGGAAAAACGTCCGCAACGGAGTACGTTAAGCGGTCCGCTATCCAACCCGGACGGCCGCTCGTCCGCTATTCCTGGCGTGTCTGCAGGACGTCCGCTACGCGAGCGACCAGGTGTGCAGGAGAGGTGCAGTGGCGGGCCCCACTGCTTCAACCAACAAAAAAAATATTATAACTCGCAAATCAAAGAACCAAATTAAATTTTGATTGTACCATTAAATTCGTTTCAATAAATACTTCAAAACAAGATGTCACATGGATATATTTAGATAAAGTGATAAGTGGGCCATATAGTGGATAGAGGATGATATAGAGGATAGATGGATACGGGAGAATTAAGTATAGAGAAGAGAATCTTGATGACTAGAATATATAGAGGATGAATATTGAGGTCCATAAGTACGGATAGCCTTAGCCGCCTAATCGCCCCGGCCGCTCGACGCGACAGCCGCGTCGCGGTAGCAAAGCGTTTCCGTTGTTTTTTTTTTTTGAGGGGAAAAGCGTTTCCGTTGTTAAATCACCCAGCGCACGGGACGGACGGCGGTCAGTGGGTCACGGTCAAGGGCTCACGGCCTAAAGCAAGCGCGCCTGTCAGACACGAAGTTGCAGTGTGGAGGTCGCGGGAGGGCCCCGGAGAACTTATCCGCCGCACCGCCCGTTTCCCACCGCCGATTCCGCGATTCGTTTCGGTGCCGCCGCAGCACGCAGTGGAGCCGAGCCAGCCTCCTGCCGTGCCGTGCCGAGGCCGAACCGAGCGAGAGTGGCAAGGCAAGTGGGGATTGCGGGAAGGAGGGAAGGAAAACCCCCCGCGCGAGACTCGCGTCGCGCCTCCGGCCTCCTCCTCCTCCTCTCCCCCCCGCGCTTCGGATTCTGTTACGCCCTCGCCAGGGCCTCGGCGAGCGGGCGGTGCGCGCGAGTGGCGGAAACCCTAGGAGGCGGCGGTGATGGCGATGGCGAGCAGGGCGCCGGCGGGGGACCCCAGCAGCCCGAGCGCGAGAGCGTGGGGCGGCGGCGAGGACGAGGCGGCGTCCGGTGCCGGGAAGGTGAAGCTGATGTGCAGCTACGGGGGCCGGATCGCGCCGAGGCCCGGGGACGGGGCGCTGCGGTACGTGGGCGGCCAGACGCGGCTCATCTCCGTCCCGCGCGCCGCCTCCTTCGGGGAGCTCCTGCGGAAGGTGGAGGCGGTGGACGAGGCCTCGGCGTCCTCCGGCGGCGGGGTGCTCGTCAGGTACCAGCTCCCCGGGGAGGACCTCGACGCGCTCATCTCCGTCTCTGGGCCCGAGGACTACGACAACATGATGGAGGAGTACGAGAAGCTGGCCGCCGCCGCGCCCGACGGCTCCGCCAAGCTTCGGGTCTTCCTCTTCCCGGCCTCCGGGACCGACGCGGCCGGCTGCGGCGGCTCGGGGCCCCACCACCTCGCTGCCGCCGCGGTGGACGAGTCCGGGCAGCGGTACATCGACGCCATCAACCGCGTCTCCGCCGAGGCCATGCGGCGGAAGGACAGCGTCGCCAGTGCCGGTTCCTCCGCGCACAACTCCGAGGCATCCGAGTACAGCGGCCTCGTGGAAGGTATGTCGCCGCGTGCGGTGCCGCCGCCGCCTGCGTCCGTTGCCACTGAGTATTCGTATTCAGGTGGGGGCCATTACCTTAGTGCTTTCCCGGACTCGGTTGGGTTCACTGCAGTCTCTGTGTCACCTTCGGCGATGGGCATCCCGGCGCAAAATCCCATCCTGGTTAGGACAGAGCCGTCAACGTTGCAGCCTCATCAGGTTGCTGCTGCTGCTTATGCAACACCGCATCAGCAGCCTCAAGTAACCACTTATGTGCAGCAGCAGCACCAGCAGCAACCTCAAGTCACCCATTATGTACCACACCAGCAGCCTCAGTCTGCTTCTTATGTGCAGCAGATGCCGCAGTCGTATATAGAGCCACAGCAGGTACACTACATCAACGCCCAACAATTTGGTGTGCATGGGGTGCCACAATCTGTCAATTATGTGCCTGTGCAAATGAGCCAATTCATGCCCAGCATTCCCGCGACAGGTTCTATGGCGACCACCGCTGCTCAAGTGGGTACGTTCAGGCCTGCTTCCGCAGGTGCAGAACCTGTTCTGGAGACCACGCAGTTCACAAGGCCAGTGCAAGCTCAGTTTGATCAGAGTTACCGGGTGGTGCAGACTCCACTGTCGCACCTTCCTCCTTTGTCTTCTGTGCATCTGCAGACAAATGATGCGCAGAGGCAGAGATTTGGTGTTCAACAAGCGATGACAAGCGCAGTAAGCATGCCAGTGGTGACCAGCTCAGGCACAATTCCCGTGGTGGTTAGCTCGGCCACTGTTCCATCGATGAGGTATGATGATTGCACAATGTGCCAAAAAGCATTGCCGCATGCCCATTCGGATAATATTATCCGGGAGCAGGGAAATTCTCGTGCAACAGGAAACCTTGAGGCAGCTCCGATGTTTTACAGCCCACATCAAGACAGTGCATGCAACAAATCTAGTCCAGGTGGAAGCTCAGGAACACCCACGAACTATCTGGCGGAACCAAGAGCTGGGAACACAGCAGTGATGGCACAATTTGATCCGACTCTTCCTGTCAGAAAACCTGCAGTTCAGGCAACTGCATCTCCAGATACAGGTGTGCCGGTTCAACCCACCATGATTGCTTTACCAGTGTCTAGTGCACCTGCTCCAAATGGAGTATTTGTGGGTCATTCTCCTCCGGCTGGGGCTGAAGATCATATCAGGTACCAGCAGCAACCGTTCTCTTATAGCATGCAACCACCACAAGTTCCAGTGAATGGCCCTCAAGGCATTGATGCCAGTGCATACAAGGATTCAAATAATCCAGCAGCGGAACCGCTTAGAGAATATGCACGTGATCTTCCTCATGACTATACCAGAGCTATTGATGCCCGTATGCAAGCTGTTCATTTGGGTCCTATTGCACCACCAGAATCTAGTGTGCAAGGAAAGACTTCTATTCCTCATGGTGTCATTGATCATGCCAAAGTTGGGAAGCCACCTGTAAATATTGATGGTAGTTCTATCTACAAATCTCAAGCTGGAGGGTATCATATGGGGATTACAAATGCCTTTACTGCTCCTGCTTTGACCCAAGAGGACAACATTGCCAGGCACAGTGAGCAGCCACCTTATGCTTTTGATGTTGGTGCACAAAATGTCCATCCTGACATAATCCAGCGACCACCCAATCTGCCTGTCCAGAGCAACCTTAGAATTCCCATTGAACCACCTGTTTCCAATGAAAAGTTTACTGTACAACCACCAAACTCTGGTGCTCAGGTTCCTGCTGGGCCTCCTCTACAGCATCCTAATGAAATGCCCAATCACTTGGTTTCTGCTCCCCCCAATGGAAGCAGTAAATTTCCATTGCAGGCTACTGTTGGAATTGATCGTGTTGAAGCTACACAAGAACCAGCTTACACAGATTCACTTTTCTCAAATCAGGATCCTTGGAAAGCAGTGGGCAATGCTTCTTTAGTGCCTCCAAGACCAACCAAGTTAACTAAGGAGCCTGTTGTTTCTGGAGGTCAATATAATGATGGCCATATGCCTGATATGAACACGCATGCTGCCGTACTCTTTGAAGAAGACCCAAGTTTTAAGGATATCCACACAGTGAAATTGAACAAAGGTTGGTACACTCTGTCATCTTATACTATTTGGGCAGTTTTACTTGCTATCATATTATTTCAAAATCATAATGGACTAAGCAACAATTCCTCTGCCACTCTCTTTCATACTTCTTTTACTTCTGAAAGGATTTGGAGAAGATAATATTAAGCGACAATTACAAACTGTTGCTGAAGGGGTAGCAGCATCAGTTCTTCAGCCACCCTTTCCTGAAAAACCAGCTGCATTCTCTGGGGATCACATTGATTCACATGGAGCAGTAGTTGATGCAAAAGTTCAGGTGGGAGATGTTTCTATCTTCGCTGACATAAATCATTGTTCTTTGGTTAGTTGTAATCTTTTGCTTTACTTTTGGGTTCAGGATGAAGGGAATAATCAGTCAGACAAAACAAGCCAGGGGGTTCAAGTTTTAGATGACATCGATAACCTTCAGGTTTTTGTCTAGCTATTATTTATTTCCACATTTTATGCGAAATTTTAAATGTGTTATCCTTATTTTCCACTTTGTTGATAACAGATAATAAAGAACAGTGACCTTGAAGAATTGCGCGAACTGGGTTCTGGAACCTTTGGTACTGTTTACCATGGAAAGTGGAGAGGTTCGGATGTTGCTATAAAGAGAATCAATGATCGATGTTTCGCTGGGAAAGCATCTGAGCAAGAGCGTATGGTATGAAATGTTTTGTTCTAAATTGAATCCACCATGTTCTAACTTTTCTTTTGTCTGTAGAGGACTGATTTCTGGAATGAGGCAGGCAAGCTTGCATCTTTGCACCATCCAAACGTAGTAGCATTCTACGGTGTTGTTCTAGATGGACCTGGTGGATCTGTTGCAACGGTAACTGAGTACATGGCTAATGGCTCACTCCGACAAGCATTGCAAAGACATGAAAAGTATACTACTCTTTTCAATGCCAACATAATGCTTTTCATATGATGACAACTCTAAGTTCATCTTATTCTATCAGCAGGATCTTTGATCGGCGTAGGCGTCTATTAATTGCAATGGACGTTGCATTTGGAATGGAATATCTCCATGGGAAGAATATTGTGCATTTCGACTTGAAGAGTGACAATCTGCTTGTCAACCTAAGGGATCCTCAACGACCTATATGCAAGGTGCTTATATTCATAAATGCCCTCCCCCCTAATTGTGCTTGCACAGTAAACTAGATCAGATAACCCTTAATAACTTATGCCAGTGAAGTAATGCACTTGTACCTTATGCTTATACTTGGATGTGTAGGTTTTTTTATTTGTCTTTAAGGCAGCAAGTGACTAAGTAAGATCCAATCTTTTTTTTCACTTGTATTAATTAATCAAAAGCACACTCCCACTCATATGGACTAATGTGTTTATGGAGTACAATATTATATTTATTTTATAGAGTGTGCAATCTTTGAATGTGAGAAATGTCTTTGACTCTTGCCATACCAAGTATGTAGTAATTCTTTAGAGAATTGTTGGTTCCAGCACTAGCAGAACAACATGCAAGGTTTTAAGCATCTCTGATATTCTTGGTTGCGTTCGGACATGAGGATGACCTTCCTATTTTTGTAGGTTGGTGATTTGGGGTTATCAAAGGTCAAATGCCAGACACTAATCTCTGGTGGAGTAAGAGGAACACTTCCTTGGATGGCCCCTGAGTTGTTGAATGGCAGCAGCAGCCTTGTCTCTGAAAAGGTTTGGTTCAGTTGCACCCTTTGGCCTAATGTGTGCACTCCTTTTTCTTTGACATGCGTCTGGAGGAATGTGTGCCTGTTCCCTGGGTGACCTTCATATTCTTTGGATGTAGGTTGACGTTTTCTCGTTTGGCATTGTGATGTGGGAGCTACTTACGGGTGAAGAGCCTTACGCCGAGCTGCACTATGGTGCCATTATAGGTACACGCACATAACTTATGCTGTTATTATATCTTAAACTTAGGGAATCCAATGCCATTCTTGTCCCTGAACTTTCTGCCAACTTCACTCAGGTGGAATCGTGAATAACACGCTGCGACCTCCGGTGCCCGAGTCCTGTGATCCCCAGTGGAGGTCACTGATGGAGCAGTGCTGGTCAGCCGAACCCTCGGAGAGGCCGAGCTTCACCGAGGTCGGCAAGAGCCTGCGCGCCATGGTGGCGGCTCCTACCAAGGCACAACAACAATCGAAATAGATGCTTTAGCCTTCTTCTGCCTCTCGCGCCCTTCTGTTTAGCAGACGGACTGTTTCAGTCTTCAAGCCGAGGAGGTGCCATGACTAGCCTGGCTTCTGTACATGAATAAGTTGAAGAAAGATAGGAGAATGTGGCATGCTTATAGAGTCGGTGGATGGTTGATGCTTCTTCCTGTCTTGCATTTGGCATGGATCGTGGAAATATATAGTATATAGTAGCACAGCGTAGTGTAAGAGTGAGCCGTGAGCATGTAGGTCAATCATCAGTACATTTGGCGAGTGATGCTCGTGCGGTTTCGTCCATTATGCCCTCGTGTTCGTCGTTTATTTCTCGGTTCTGTCCGGGATTTCTTTTTCGTCCGTGTTGATGTACCAGTGCCGTGGAAAAGAAGTGGAGCATTTCAACAGAAAACAAGCGGAGTGACCGCAAACTTTCTGCGGTACAATCCAAATGAAACCCGCCACGTTTGTACTCTTTGGACTGATGGTTGTCCACAAATGACAAGATTGTGGTACGTCCTCTTTGGACTGTGATGTTGCCCGCAGATGACAAAGGTATGGTACGGCGTTTTCTGTTTTGTGGTGGAACTGGAAAATGCGACGTAATGCCGTCAGTCAAGAGGAACAAGACAGGCGTCTTCTGTTTTGTTGTGGTACCGGACGTGTCTAACGCGAAATGCCGTCAGTCAAATGGAACAAGACAAATGAATGAACTTGAGTTAGTTGCCAAATCCAAGCAGCCATCAAAGCGACGAAAACTACGGACGTGAAAAAAAGGCAGGCTAACTGAAGCGTTGATTGTCTGTCATTTTTTTTTGGACTGACCTGTTTCTATTGATGTAGCAGAGAGTATAGGTGGGTAACACTAGTTTCATCAGCCTCAGGGCGCTTGTTCGTTCGGATGCCGCGCTTTCTAGGCTTGCACGCTACCGGCCCAACAACGCTAGCTCCCTCTCAAAAATATCTCTCCCACTCCCTACCGAGAGTCATCCCCTTCACTCCAACAACGCCTGCTCTCTCTCAAAAATATCTCTCCCAAGTCCCACCCCCTACCGAGAGTCATCCCCTTCACTTGTCTCGTTCCTTTCGAAGCAAATAAGGTCTGCCGTCGTGCCTCGCCCGACCATGGCCGGCTCGCTGTAGGCGTCGCCTCGTGCCGACAGTGTCCCACGTGTCTTTCCGACCCAGCGCCGCCTTCCACGCCTGGGGCCCTCCTCGTTGGTGCGGTTCCCGGCCAGGCCGTGGGTGCGGACGCCGCCGGCAAGGCTCATGGTGGTCGTGCGGTGCTTGCCCTGAGGAGGAGGAGGGGCTTTGGAGGCGGCAGAGGATGGGGAAGGAGGGACCATGAGCTTGCTGGCTATCGCAGTTCCGCACCAGGTAGGCCGACGACGCTGTGTTTCAAGTGTTTCATTTGAATGTTGCATAAGTAGATCCTGGGATGTTGCAATGACAATATACGCATGTTGCAAGCTTATGTTTCAAGTGTTTCAGTTGTTTTCCAACGTATATTTCAAGTGTTTTTATCTGGATGTTGCATGGAATGCATGCTTCATCTGTTTCATACATATGTTGCAAGTGTTGTTTCGTCTGGATGTTGCAAAAGTAGATCTGGATGTTGCACATGTTGCTATGGCTATACACGCATGTTTGATTCAAATGTTTCATCTGTTTTCAGTCGTATGTTGCAAGTGTTTCAACTGGACGTTTCAAAAGTAGATTTGGAGGAGCACATGCTGCAATGGCCCCGGTGGCTGGGGGACAGCGGCCTACCGCAGTCGCCTGCTACTGCTGTTGGGGCGTCGTTGTGGGTCACTGTGTGGCGCCTGAGGCCAGCAGACGCCTCCGCGGCTTGCATCCGCAAGCGGGGTGAGGCGTGCACGCTTCTATCTGTTACGGCCCTGTTACGCGGGCAAGGTGGGCGCGATGCATTCGAATGGGGAGCAGCATCCGGATGCCTCCTGCAACTGGACGTTCGGGCACTAGCACTTCCGTATTTTCATTGTTATTGTTGTTGATGTTAATTTGGGTCACACATTGGTAGGGGCTAGATCATCCGGAGTCAGCCTAGCACGCAGTGAGGGGGAGGTCCTAACGGGAAGCCGACCAGTAGGTCAGCGAGGCCGATTAGACGCTCGTTCTTCACCCAATAAACCCATGAACGCCTCCCGGGTAGACCCATCGAGAAGACGCACGACCGGGGTGTTCTATGATCGGCAAGGCCACCTAGAACGCTCACAAATTCCGTTGAGAGACATGTAGGACAACATGGGTTGGAAGAGATAATAAGGGTAAAAAGTGGATATAAATTGATAATAGTACCTCAGTTGCCCGTGTACTCCATATTTTATATGGAGCAGGGGTAGTCTTATCTCGTTAAAAATCCAATGCGATACTATTTTCATATCATTCATAGAGTTTTGAAGAGATGTGGCCAAAACTGCATGGGCCGGTTCTAAAACCTGCTAGACCCAATTTGAGTGTCAACGATTGTCTCCGTCAATATGTGTGTTGTTGCATTGCAATGTCTGCCGCACAAAGCATCGTTTTTTTCTGTAACTTAATGGTAGCTTGTTGAAAATCTTTTTTTTTAGACAAAAGCTTGTTGAGAATCTTGGAATGAAGCTTGTTTGATGCACACGATTGAAGTTTTTTTTTTTTCTTTCTGATGGTTGGAAGATAACAAATAAACTCGACTGGTGTTGAGAAAACTTACGGTTTTCTGCTGGCAACAATTTGGCTTGTAGTTGTAGGATCGATCGTATCAAATTGGAAGAGTATCCAGCATTTCTGGTGATACCACAATCAGATTGACAAGGGAATGACACCAGAGATGTGGAGAAGGCCCGTATAGCAAATTCAGATGTCGTTGGAATTTGAGAGACGTTCAGAACTCCAAACTACGCTTTCAGTGCTTGCATGAGCAGCACTTGCTGACTACGATCGAACCATTCCACCGTTGCGGTGCGCGCAGAGGACAGGATAGAGCATGAACGGTTTTTCTTTTCTTTTTCTTTCTTTCTTTCTTTCTTTTTACAAGAAGAGCATGAAGTTATCGTTACTCCTATAGACTACCAATAATGACCTGGAGCTCTTCGATCTGTGAATGAAAATCTGCCTGGTGGACGGTGGAGTAGCTAGCTGATCTTGCCTCTGAGCAACCTAGCATCGTGCAGTTGCTTCATCGTCGTGCTGCACCGGAGGTTGGTGCGCGGAGACCGCGCGCATGTCATCGACGCTGGTCATGTTGCCGTGTCGTCTTAGCCACTTAACAATACCCCAATGTTTACGGCCGATCTCTTTGTCAGTAGTTCAATCCACTTTGGACTACTATTGGGCCTAATCCACGGAAATCCTACTATATGGCCACCTCCATCATGGCCTGTCCCAACCGTGGTTGACCATTTTGTCAAGTTTATGATGTCGTTAGCATGCGTGAAGATGGAAAAGCCCTCATTTTCTAATATAAAGGAATCGCTGAGTGTATGCAATCCAATAATGTTACAGACGAAGTAGCACTTAGGCTACAACACACCACATAAGGAATTACAAAATAGCAACAAAAGGAGATTAATCTAAGCTTCAATTGGATTGGGAAACATCCAACCAAACCGCTAAAAGGCTCCAGGACAATAACCTGAACCAATCATTACGTGCATTACAAAGCGGTTGAAAAATGGTATTCCAAATTATGCTAGACACATGGTAATTAAAAAAAAACAAGTGATGAATAGTTTTATTAGCTTTGCAAAAACAACACACTTAGTGCTTCCTTGCCAGTGTCTTTTAGGCAAACTATATTTAGTTACAATCACCCCTTAATTCAAATACTATAAGAAAACTTTAATCTTGAGAGGAACTCTCACTTTCTAAAGATTACATTTCCTTGGTATTGTTCTGAATAAGTGCATTATGCATTGATCGAATTATGAATTTGCTGTTATTATGCAAATCACACTTAAAAATGTCCTCATCATTCAAGCTAACCTCAACACCCTTGAAACTGGTTCAAACCAAGTTGCTAGATTGTCTCCTACCAAAGTTCTCTGAAAAGAGACATTATTAAGAGGGACTGAATTTAGCGCAATACCCACCGTTGCAAACTTCCTTCTAACCTTCTGCTATATATCAATAGAAATAGGCATTGTCAGCACCAGTTAGTTCAAAAAAAAAAAAACTTCCATCTTACAATTATGTATAGTGTGGGGTAAGCCAACATCAAAGGTTTATCACCAATCCAAAAAATAATCTTCCCAAAATATAATTTGCTTCAATTTCCATTTTGAATCTTGAAACTACCAAAAGATAAGAAATAATCCTTTACATGCATAAGGCCGAGTGCTTAATTGAGCGTGAAGGCCAAGGCACCTTTTTGGATTAAGGGTATCTATATTTTATGCAAAATTTGTACACCTTTTTTTATATATATACAAGCCATAAGAAATGGGATTGTTTTTAAAAGACACATATCTTAGTATTACTACTTGGAGGCTCTAAATATTCCTCCACATTAATCCCCAATTCCTCATGAAAAAGCCAAAAAAGGTAAATCTTATAAATTCTCTTAAGTTACAAACATCATGCTCTAAATATTCCTCCACATTAATACTCAATTCCTCATGAAAAGCCAAAAAAGGTAAATCTTATAAATTCTGTTAAGTTACAAAATTATGCCATCTATTCAGTAGTGTCTAATCATCCTTGACAATGATAGCCATTAAATCTACCGTTTTCTAAACTATTATCCACCACCATAATTATGTAAAACAATCTAAAGTAACTCTGTAATACTCAAAAGTTTGAGAGATATCTATAGAGATCTTCATGCTAAGGTCTTGTGGAAGGCCCAATAATTCTATTTTTTTTCCTAAGTAATACGTGCATGCTGCCTACCCTTTTAGTTAGTGGTCAACGTACTGAAGACCAGATAATGTGAATTAGATATCACCCACGACTTGGTTAGTGGTCAACGTACTGAAGTCCATATCATGGCAATTAGATCTCACGCACGATGTGCCAGCAGGTACAGCATATCACTTTGTAATTCCTACTAGTAGTACCATAGAAAAAATTGAGTTTTTTTTTTGACAACAAGAAAAAATTGAGTTGAAAAAGCATCGGTTTGCACGCACTCCCTCCCTATTTAAATCACAGGGGCGTAGTGTCTGTTCACAGCTAGAAGCAACTAAGCCAAGGATCTCCATCTCTAGAGCTTGCTTTCCACAAATCCAGATAGCAAAGCTAAAGCTTTCTCCACAATGCCCAGATACTTTCTACAGTATTTAGTTCCTCTTTGCATTCTCCATCTCCACAATGCCCAGATTCCTCGCCCTCGTAACCATCACCGTTGCCGTTGTCAGCTCCTTCCATAGTTCCATGTCTCTGCAACGGAACCGGCTGTCGTCGATCGTAATTCGCTACTCTCCTTCAAATCTGGCGTCCAAGGGAACCTTTCCGATTGGGGCTCCCATAGGATGTGGACTTGGAGTGGTGTTACATGTGACTCGAGAGGGCGTGTAATTTCCCTCGTAGTCCCTAGCTTCAACCTCACCGGCGTCATCTCACCGGCGATCGGCAACCTGTCTGCACTTGAGGTTCTTTATCTCAACGGCAACCAACTCTACGGCAACATTCCCCCAGAGCTTGGCAAGCTGTCACAGCTGGGGTATCTGAGCCTTGACAACAACCTTCTCACAGGGGTTATCCCTGAAAGGCTGAAACGCTTGGCCTTCTAAAAAGCGTGACTTACATTTCCCTCTTTTACAACAATCTCACCGGTGAAATCCCAGATATCTGCAATTGCTCCTCCTTGACCACCATTCTCCTAGACGACAACAGCCTCACCGGAGAGATTCCTTTCTCTGCACGATGTCAGCTTCCATACCTGGATACGCTCGACCTCTCCGGTAACAGGCTCGTCGGCGTCATCCCGTCATCATTATCGAATTTTACTAACCTTACCATGGTGGAGTTAAATAGTAATTTCCTCAGTGGTGTACTGCCATCTCAAATACTCAACAAACACTGTTCACTTGAGAGTCAAATCAGTCAGCCAGCCAACAGTGTTTTTCTCTCAAAAAAACCAGCCAACAGTACTTTTAGCTAGCCAGATCACCCAAGCGAACAAGCTAATCTCTCCATGAACTCGACCTGTCCTACAACAACTTCTCAAGTGATTGCGGGAACACCAACCTTGAGCCTTTCCTCACTTCTCTAGTACTGAACTGCACCAGCATAGATGTGCTTCGTTTGGTCACAAACGGCATTGGAGGCAACATCCCGCCAATCATCAGCAACTTGACAGCCGTTCTGATCTACCTGGATGACAACAAAATTAGCGGTGCAATTCCTCGGGCCATCGGAAACCTTCCCTTGCTGGAAACTTTAAGCCTATCCAACAACATGTTGGAGGGCCCAATCCCCTCAGAGATCTTCCAACTACAAACGCTTAGTGAATTAGACTTGTCATATAACCAAATCAACGGAGGAATATCAGAGACCCTGTCCAATCTCACTGAGCTGAACCAGCTTATCCTTCGGAATAACCGGATCAATGGTGAAATTCCCAAATCCATAGGTGCAGCTCAAGAATTATTTTTCATCGACATATCCTACAATTGTCTTCAAGGTGCGATACCGGAAACCTTGTCGAACCTCACTTATCTGGAGCGTCTTGTTCTCAACGATAACCAACTCTCAGGCCCCATAGCACCTGGTCTTAGCTGAAGCAAGAAGCATGATCATGGGCCTTACCAGTTACCAATAGCATATATTCAGGTTACTATTACCAATAAACCTGGTCTGGGCTTAACGCCGTCAGAGTCGGTCAGTGTTGTGTAGGTACCTAGCAACAGATAGCAGTAATATACATGCCATTGTTCGTGATTTGCTCGTTGGTGCATCACCCTGATGACAGAAACAGATCCTGTTCAAAATTCAGGGCACTATTTTTGTCAGTCAGATTAGGAATTGTAGATGATGCAATGCAAATCAATGGTCTATGTAAAGGGAGTCCTCTGCAACAACGTCAGTTCCTGCCTACGCTACGTCAAAGCGTTAGTGAAGGTTGTTCTTGTGTATAACAAACTAAGTTTAATTCTCTTTAATATAAAGATCGTGGTTTCCTTGAGTATTATTGAGAAAATTAGTTCCAGTTTGTTGCTAGAAATTTATGGAGGCCTTGAGAATTTTGAACGAGTGCCTGAGGACTTTGATCTTTTTTTTTTGAGAAACCGGGTTATATTTCATAGAAATATCTGATAGTTTACATCACACACCTTACAATGACATCCTTGAAAGAAATGGAAATTACAGACAAGTCGTTGTAAGGATCTCCCGGTCGATGTCGTCGCCGGCAGCCGGAGAAGACGCCCCGAGGCCGACCACCTTCCCGACGAAGCATCTTCAAAGTTTTGGATTGGCACCAAGAGTAGCACGTCAGGAAAACCAACATGCCATATAAACGTTGAATGAACTGGCCGAACAAGATGGCCAACGGCCACCACCTCGCCGGTGTCGAAGAGGTCCGACGCCACGAACAGCATGAACCCCAACACGCCGGAGCAGAGGACACCCAGAAGGAGATGCAAACCACCAGAAACAGTGGGACAACCTGATCTCCCAAACTGGTCAACAAACATCCCAAGAGACTTCACCAGACAAACGCCGATAAAGACTAGGGATGGAGAAAGGAAGAACCCGCCAGGATCCAGAACACATATGAATCCAGATCCGTCAAGCTCTACCTTTATTCTCCAAGAAGCACCGCCGAAGAAAGGAGCAGCAGAATCGCCGACAACCTCAACGGATCTACCACTCCAACATCCTCCGACGGCGCTCAGGAGCAACAAAAGCACCAGCGGCCAACAAGAAACCGCCGGCAAGATTCCAGAAAAAGAAGCCACCAGATCTGGATCTCGAACACTGTCACCAGATCCAGAGGTTTCCGACCTCACCGGCCCATCGCCAACACCAGAGAGAGTGAAGACGAGGTGGGAGAAGGCCGTGAGTACCTTATTCCACCATGGCGACGCCGTCTCCACCTCACGACCGCCGCCTGGAGAACTACCCGTAACATAGGTACCTAATCTACACCGCCGGTCGAAGATCCACCCTTCCCCCACACATCCGAGGCCCCAAAGGCCGCCGGAGGCAGAGGGGAACGGCGACCTCGCCGGCGGGAGCGCGAGTCTCCCCCTTTTCGCCCCTCTCAACTGTAGAGGAAGAGAGTTCGAGAAAGAGGAGGAAGTGCGTTGCCAGTTGATCTTCTAGCCCATTTCTGGTAGTACCAGAAGCCCATGCTAGAAAGGCCCCGCCCAGGCCAAAACTCTCCCTGCGAGATCAGGCCCAGCCGAGCCCCGGGCCCTGTGGCGCCGCTTACTCTCGCGCAAAAGCTGAGCAGGCTGCAACCAAAACCTCACAAAGCAGCAGCCGCCCACCTTGCTCGAATCCCCGCCGCGGCGTCTCCAATCCGCACGAAGCGCCCCCAAAATGCCGCGGGTGACGCCGGCGGGCGCGAGGCTCATCCTGGACCACGTCCTGGGCGACCCCTCGGTCCCCGCCGCCGCCGTCGACAAGCTCCTCGCCGCGCTCCCCTTCCCCTCCGACCCGACCCCGCGCCTCCGCCGCGCGGTCCTCCTCCGCCGCCTCGCCGCCGACCCGGTCTCCGAATCCTCTCTCGACACGCTCCAGCTCCTGGCCTCGCTCCCCGCCCCGGCCTCCCCAATCGCCGCCGCCCACATCGCCGTCGCGGCCTTCATCGCGGCCTCCGCGTCCGACTTCGACGCCGCCGCGAGGGAGCTCTTCGCGCGCCCCAACGGCCGCGCGCGCCTCGCGGTCGACGAGGGAGGGTCCCCCGCGCTCGCCTCCGATGAGGTCATCGCCACGGCGGACCAGTTCGAGGCCGCCGTCGGGAACTCCTTCTCTCAGACCGTCCTCAGGGGCCTGTGGGGCGACCGGTCCGCCACGGAGGAGCGGGTCAGGGAGCTCCTCGCCGCCGAGTGGGCTGCGATTGGGCCGTCGCTGCTCGTGGCGGCGGCTGAGCGGATCGTCGGGGATGGGGCTGTCGAGACATGGCGTGCCGCGGATGAGGCCACCCGTGTCAAGTTGCGCATTTTGGGTGAGGATTTTTGTTTTTTGGTGCGTGGTTTCCCGGGCATTGTGGTTTGATGAGTAAATTTGTCGGTAGCCTCTGAATTGGATGAGTCACGATGCTATAATTTTGCTCATGCCATGGAGCAGAGAAGATAACCTAGATAGTTTACAATAAATGCAGATGCAACTCAAGGTTATACACAAGCAATGTACTCGTTGGCCATTGTATTTTGCAGCAGCATTGTGATATTTGAGTAGATTGCTTTATCTCTGGTGCAATTTAATAAAAAATGGGAGCATTGAGTCAGAATTTAGAGTTCATATTCATCTTGGGCTAGAAATCTATTTGCCTTAAAGTGTTATCTCTGAAAGTTGAAGCTATCCCAAACAGGTAATTGGAGTGTGCTTGCTATTTTTGCTTCTTCTAGTTTCTTGTTTATCATAGATCAAACTACATAATTTTAATCTTGTGAATAGTTTTGACGGTGCCACTACAATATTTTAATGGCTTTATACCACTCACATCAGTTATTATAGTATCTTTTTGTTTGTCTGCATCTATGTTTCTTATTGGTTTTGCAATTCTATGCATTCCATGTAGAGCAGTTTGCGTTTCATCTCTTTTGGGCCAGCTCTAGGTCTTTATGTGCATTGTTTTGCAATTCTGGTGTTCACAAGGTCATGGCCTTCATAGCCTATAATTGATTATATGAAATGAAATTTACAGCTGGGGAAGAAAAAACACGTGAGATTCTGGGCAAACTAGAAGAACCTACCTGCAGTGCAAATCCAATTTCAACACCAGCTGTTGAGAAGGTGATTGACGCGCTCAAAACAAGCTGTGCTGACCTTCACAGTGTTGTGGAGGATCCGCTTCCAGCTGCGAAGGCAGTTGCAGATGAGGTATTGGCGGCAAGGATGGAGAAAGCCGTTAGTTTGAATGCTGAAGAAGTAAGAGGTCAACCAACAACTTGTGGCACTGCAGGCCCGAGTGCTCCTAATTATAAAGACAAGGGTCCAAGTACAGGTAAACCTCACAACCTTATGGATTGGAACCCAACAGCATGGACCTTTCAGGTGAGCATTTGTTTTTGAAAGAGTTATCTTTACTTTTGAACTTTCTCCATACTGAACTTGCTTTGATTGGTAAATTGAATTTGTGATTGTAATAACTAGCTTTCATTTCCATTGTGATTGAAAATGATATCAGTGCCTATATCATGTCAATATTTTGCATTAAACCTTGTGTGTGTACATTTTATTCATTTCTCTACTGATTGAGTTTTCAGTACGAATTGTTCTCTACATTGCCAACTTTCTGCTCCTGCCTACATTTCCTATGTTTTCTACAAAATCTGGATGATATTTGTTATGAAATATTTTGAGGATATATGCGTTCTTGGTAAGATGCTCTGACCATGACAAGAAATAATCAAATGGGGTCACAAAACCTGATAGTTGTAGGATTTTGTTTCACTTCAGTAAGGTAGGTACTGAAATTTGGATTTCGGATCATGAATGCTCCACTACAGTCCCTCTTTGTGTTGCACTCAAATGTAAACTTACTATAGTCTAATTTAAGCTCAATCTAGATACCTCATAACTTTTAGTTAGCCTATAGGATAGCTTAGTATCACAACCGCAAAATGTTAGATTCTGGTCATGTTTTTGAAAAGAAAACACTTGTTTGCAGTGGGAGGAGTCACCTGGTCCTGAGAGTTCAGAATCATCATTACGTAGACCGCACTTGCCTAGCCCAAGGAGAGCACCAGTTTCTCCTTTGCCACCGGGAGAAAAAAAGAATAGGCGTAGAAGGGCAAGGAAGTGGTGCTTGTTAGAAGAAGAAACACTAAGACGGGGTGTTGAACAGTATGTATCGTCTTGATGTTCAGATATTATTGTTTGACATCTCAGATATCTTGTTCTAAAACACTGGTGTTTAGATTGCTGTTGTTGTATGTTCCTCGTCGTTATATTGTGCTTGTTTCATGTGTAGGTATGGTAGTGGCAATTGGAAGGATATTTTAAATAACAATCCTGACGTTTTTATCGGCAGAACACCGGTGGGTACTTGATTACGGAGTATTACATTACAACGAAGTTGCTGTGGTTGCCATTGAAGGTACTGATGGGTTTTATGTATGATGATGTATTGTAGGTGGACTTGAAGGATAAGTGGAGGAATATGATTAACCGATAATGTAATGGAGAAACATGTAGGTGGACGCTGGAGCCCCTACTCCTTCGGACAGGACTACTTCACGCAATCACGCTCTAGAGCAGTAGAGCACCTTCTAATGGTTTTACTAGGGTGAAGTAGCTAGCCTGTTTACCACTTACCACGGTAGTCGTGCATTTAGCGACGTCACCAAGTGAGTACACTAGACTCTATCGAACTCCAGTTTCGCTAATCTCGGCCAAACTTTATGTAGAATGCTTATCGAGTGGCTGATTCACCGCACAGGTGTATTATGAACTCTATTTTATACGGAGTATTTCTTATATGTATGCTGTTATCGTTCCTGCATGCTTTGCATTGTAGCTTACTCGTATATGTAAAGTATACATACATATACAGTAGATCAACATTACCCTGCGTATTTGCAGCGGGTACACAGGAGGACGCGTTTCCAGTAAAAACCGCCGCAGCGGGGTACTCCATCGTTCCGGACCGGCCTCCACTCGGGGTCTGTGGCGGACGTACGGAGCTTCCGGTATCACACACACGGGGCCCGCGCTCGTGGGGGGAGAGAGAGAGCAGCAGGCCAGCGCTTGGGGGACGGCTGCCTAGGGACGTGTGCCGTGCTCCGGCGGCCGGCCGTCGTCGCGCGGAGCTCCGTAGGCCAGGACGAGCTCGTGGCCGCGACCGAGCTCACCCGCTGAAAGGTCCTTGTTTGGTTTTGGTAATTGAGTGACAACCTTAGGTGGACTAATTGTGTTTAATGTGAGATACACAGGGATTAGTCCACAAGTAATGGTGTCATGAAGGAGCTCATTGCATATGAGACATGACATGGAGTCATATGACCAAGGTGGCGAAGATTAAGATGAGGCTTGGCTCGACGGACCGGTTGCAAGTGTGAAGGGCAAGTCAGGGCTTTGAAGTGAGGGACCGCGTGTGACGGTGAAGCTTGAGCATGACTTGGCGCCGATGGACCGACGCAACGGTGAAGAGCAAGTGGGGTCAAGATCGATGGACCAAGGTCACATGATGATATGAAGTGGATCATATCATTTGTGATATGGTTGGTGCATGTGTTGCATCAACGTCGGAGATGGAGTGGAATGCGCAAGGCAAAGGTATAACCTAGGGCATTTCCATTTCACCGGTCATAGGTGTGTAGAGAAGTTGATGACCGGGTTTAGGATAGATGGCCGTACTATTAAGAGGGGCAAACTTGTTTGCATATCAGTCATCTAGTGCCACTCGAGTGATCTAACTATGCATCGTTGCTAGGATCGAGTGGCGTGGCAAGTTGAGTGGTTAACTCCTTCGGTAAAATGATTGTGAAAATGCTAACACACGTACACAAGGTGGTGATCACTTGTTGGTGTTGGCACATTTGCGAAGGCGGTGGAGTTTAAGTGGTAGAGAGGGGTTTGGGTTCCTCTCTCCCTCTCGCCGAGCTTGCGAGGCGGGATTCGGCGCTTTTTGGAGAAGTGAAACGCCTATTTTCTACTGCGCCGGAAGTCGGAAAAGAAACGGAGGCGAACGGTGGTCACAGAGGTGACCGGACGCTGCACCGGACGCGGTCACGGTGTGACCGGACGCGTCCGGTCAGTACAGCGCAGCAGTCAGGCGCACGGGCTAGGGTTTGCAACCGGCGCGTCCGGTCACTCGCGGGACCGGCGCGTCCGGTCAGGCGCCCAGTAGTGAAGCGCGTGGCGTGAAGCTGATCGGACGCGGGGCGCGTCCGGTCACACACGATCGGACGCGTCCGGTCGTCAAGGGAGCTTACTGGACTCCGATCGGACGCTGGCACTATCGCGTCCGGTCGTTCTCTGCAGCGCGTCCGGTCGTTGCTTCGCGGGCACGGGTGCTGTGCGCATCGGCGCGTCCGGTCGTTGCGAGGAGCGCGTCTGGTCATGTCATTGCGCGCGCGGTACTGTGCGACCGGCGCGTCCGGTCGGTTGAAGCAGCGCGTCCGGTCATTGCGTTTGACCGTTGGCGCGCAGTGACCGTTGGAGGATCTAACGGTCGCGTTTGAATTCGAGGGACACGTGGACGGCGCAGGGTGACCGGACGCGGTGAAGCGCGTCCGGTCAGTTTGACCGGCGCGTCCGGTCGTCCCGAATTTTGCCCAGTAAAGGGGTAACGGCTCTATTTGACCGTGGGGTTATAAATAGACGTTGTGGCCGACCATGGCCGGTAGCTGAGCACACTTTGGCCTTAGTGGCTTATGTGGTAGTGCTTGGAAGCCCTCTAACTCACTCATGCTTGATAGTGTTTATCGGATCGAGTGAGAGAGCGATTCTAGTGCGATTGCATTGTGAGATTGCATCGAGTGGCACTAGGTGTTCGTGTTGCAAGCCGGTGGTGCTTGTTACTCTTGGAGGTTGCCACCTCCTAGACGGCTTGGTGGCTTGTGGCTCCGTCGAAGCTCGCAAGAAGATTGTGCGAGGCTTCGGAGAAGCTTTGTGAGGGGGATTGTGCTCACCCCGCGGGGATCGCGAAGAGCAACTCTAGTTGAGCGTGTCATTGAGCTACCACACTTTATGGTGGGTTCTTGCGGTGCCTTTTGAGAGGCTCGGTGTGTGACCGATTAGCCGTCGAACCACGAAGTGTTGGTCGACACAACGGGGACGTAGCTTGGTGGCAACCAAGTGAACCTCGGGAGAAAATCACCGTGTCAACATTGTCTACTCTTCTCGGTGGTTTGCCTTCGTGCAACACAAGCTTGTATTTACTTTCATATATACTTGTGCTTGTGTAGTTGCTCTCGTAACTAGTTTGCTTGTGTAACTTGCTAGTCGTCTTCTTGCTTGTGTAGCTAGAAGCTTTCCCTTTTGCGTGGCTAATTCGGTTTGAGTAACCTTGTTAGTCACATTGCTTAGTTTGTGTAGCTAAGTGTTTTGCGCTCTCTAATTTGGCATTAGTTGCCTTGTTATTGAGCATTGCTAGTGAGCTTAGGAGCTTTGTGCTTTTGCTTCACTAGTTGTGTAGGAGCTCCCTCGGTTGGCAAAGTACTAGTGCATAGGTTTGTGTGACCTTGCTCTAGAATTGTTTAGGTGAGCTCTTGGTAAGCTTAGCACCTTAGTTGCTTAATTAGGATCTTTGCAAGGTGCTAGAGAACTTAGATATAAGGGTGTAGTCTTGGCTAGACCGATAAGTTTAATTCCGCATTTGTTTCGGTTAGCTAACGCGTTCAAGTTTTAGAAAGGACTATTCACCCCCCTCTAGTCCGCCATCTCGACCCTTCAATTGGTATCAGAGCCGGGTCTCTCATTTGTGGTCTTCACCGACCCGAGAGGATGGCGGCTTATGGGCTAGATGATTGTGTGGAACACATTTTTGATGGCACTCACTATGCACGATGGAAAAATCATATGCTTGATCATTTTCGTGCTCTTGGCCCTAAGTTTTGGTGGATCATAGTTGTTGGCTTTTCTCATGACTTAGATGGGTGTGGTAACCGTACCCAAGCTCAAAAGGATTGCCGAACACTTGATGCACAAGCTAAGTTTTATCTAATCAAAGCTTTGAATGATGAGATTTTTGATAAGGTGAGGGGTCTCTCAAGTGCACATAGCATGTGGATGGCGCTCAAGCATCACTATTGTGGCTCCTCAATTTGGGATGATGGAAAATTCAAGAAGGATGATCACATAGTGATGGAGGTACATGAGGATGTTAAGCATGACCACAATGAGGTGGTTGTGGAGGATTGCTCCACCTCAATGTTAAGTGATGATGATGATGATCATGCCACAAGATCACTTGACAAGAATGATGATAGTGCCACAAGTGATGCAAGCAATGATTCTACTCCATGCACACTTAATGATGAAGGTGATGGCTATGAGAGTGATGCTTCAACAAGCTCTTCAACATCATCACATTGTTCCATGTCACATGGTGACACTAAGGTATCTATTGGTGGTTTTGTTGTTGATTGTGATGGTCCAAATTTTGAGCTTCTATATAAACTCTCAAAGGCCCTAAGAAATGAGATGGCAAAAACAAGCAAATTGAAAAATGAAAACTCATTTCTAAAAACCACATGTGAACAACAAAAGCATCTACTTTATGTTACTACTTGTTCACATGAGGAGCTAAAATTGGCTCATGAGGAACTTAGTGTTGCTCATGATAATTTGGCACAAGAACATGCTTTACTCACTAAGAAGCCTTCTAATGAAGAAACCAAATCTAGTGAGAGCTTATTATTTGGGTCAAATGATCAATCACATATTACTAACCCGTGTGATGTAGGCAAGAAGCATGTATCCACCTCTTGTGATGATTTATTAGATATGTCATGTTCTTCACAATTAAATGCTTGTTCTACTTCTATGTCTTGTGAGACTAACCTTTTGAAGGAGAACAATGAGCTCAAAAGTGAAGTGAAGAATTTGAGCAACAAGTTAGAGAGGTGCTACAACTCAAAAGTCACCTTTGAGCACATAATGAAGACTCAAAGAAACTTCGGTGACAAAAGTGGCCTTGACTTCAAGAAAAAATTGACAAAGGGTGAAAGAAAGCAAGAAAAGAAAATGAAGAGACTACTCCAAAAGAAGCTCTCGCATTCCATGTGCTATCGATGCCATGAAGCGGGACATCTTGCTAATGGTTGCCCAAACATTGAGAAACTAAAGAAGATGAAGGAATAAGAGAGGCTAAAGCATGTCAAGTGCTTCAAGTGCCGCACTTGGGGTCATCTCACCTCAATGTGCCCAACCAAGCAATTGGTGAAGCAACAAGTAAAGCCTCAACCAAAGCCACTAGTTGAGCAAGAGAAGACACCCCAAGAACAAATCAAGATCAACCATGGAGATGATGGTGACTTGATAAAGAAGAAAAAGAAAACAAGGGGTGGTAAAGCAAGGCATCCAATGCAAATTCAAGATGCCAAGATGATGAGCAAGAATCAAAATGAGAAAAGAAATTTGACTCACATCAAGTACTTCAAATGTGAAGATATGGGACACTTTGTCTCGGGGTGTCCTACCAAGCTTGAGAAGAAGGCTCAAGCAACTCATAAGAGGTTAGGCAATGGGAAGCACAACATGAGTAAGGAAGAAAAAGCTCAAGCAAAGAGAATGTGCTACTTATGCCGGGAAAGGGGACACATGGCACATTCATGTCCCCTAGGTAACAATTCTAAGCCTATTTCAATCGATGATAATATTGTGCTTAGAAAGGATGGTAATGGTACCTCCATGGTTGCTATTGCAAAATATCCCACTATCCATACTAAGGTTTTGTCTAAGTATGTTGCACCTAACTTGAGAGGACCCAAATTAGTTTGGGTACCATCAAAAAGTGGATAAATGATTGTAGGTACCATCGGCATTGGAGGCTTGATTCATTTGGATTAATTTTGTTCATCATATATTGAGTCAAGTTATGAAACTCAATGCATATCCAATCCCAATGCCAAGTCAAAATAAGTGAAGTCCAAGTGCTACAACATACAAGTGTCATGATCAAGTTGTGGATGATTTATTAGAATTATTTGATGGCTTGCAATTTATTTAAGTAAAAGCTTGCTATTGGATGATCATGAGCTAACCAAGGTATATCTCTAGTTGATCACTTCATTTGGATGCGTATAAGTTGATTGAATTGGATAAATGTGCAATGTTGCTTGCTATGAGATGATTGAACGGATTAAATGCTTAGTAATCAAGTTTGGATTGATTTGTGTTGGATAAATTCATAAGATGACTTTTAGTAAGTGGATTGAATGGATATATGTCTTGTGAGAGTGTTCAAACAAGTTAATCTCAAGATTGATTCACATTTGATGAAGAATAGCTCATATATTGAAATCTGTCCAAAAGTTGAAAATCTGTGCTAGCTGTGATCTTAGCCATGTTTGAGTGATCAAATCTATTTGGATTGGCTTGAAATTTGGTATACATGCTCTACACTTATGAAAGAAGATGCTGTAGAAATTTCATGAGAATTGGATAAGAGATGCTTCTGTTTTGGAGTACATCTTGTAAGCTATAGTGCAGCAGTTTTCAGCATGTAGCAGTGGTGAAAGAATTGAAATCTAGTAGCAATCTAAAAGTCAAATGAAGCTCAATTTTTGACAGTTGCTAGATGACTTAGTAATGCACATCTCCACCAAATTTCATGATATTTGGATCTGTACATTGTGAGATATGAATTATTCTTTTAAGGGTACAGAATCTGCCAGAAAAGTGACAATTATTGGATTGATCTAGAGTCACTTTAAGTGAAAGGTCCTCAAGTTGGAAACATTTTTATAAGTGTTTGAGATACCTAAGTTTGGTTTTGAATTGATCTAGAAGCATGACATGAAATGAGTACAAGGGCATTGATTGTGGAATGTACTTAGTGTATAAATTTGGTACTCAAATTTGAAAATAAAGATCAAACTCAAGATGAAGATGAGGTTCAAGTTCTAGTAATGATTGGAGATCATTTGGTAGAAAGAAAAGGACTTAAAAAATAATTCAAGGTTACTCATCAAGTTAAGTCCATAGATCAATCAATCAAAGGCAATTCAAGTAAGTGTCAAGGATGGTTCTTTGGAGAGAGGTCACTTCTCCCTGCTGAGGGGGCTTGCCGCCCATGGGTGGGTAAACCGAGCACCGGCTTGGAAGGCTAACATGGAAGTGATGAATTCAAGGGACATTTGAGATGCTTAATTGAAGCAATCAATAGGGTTGATCAAGAAAAGCAAGCAACATCCAAAAGAGAGCTAGTCATGGTTATAAAATTGATATCATAAGTACCTCTCTCATGCAAGCATTGATCAAAGAGAAAAAGCAAGCCAACCACAATAAGAGATAATGCACTTGATTATTAGTGGTTCTCATTTCATATGGGTGAAGAATGGATTTCTCTGTAATGATTGGTCTTCACCAAGCTTATAAATTGGACTTCACATTGCTATTGGAGTAATGAATTGGAATCTATGTGACTATCCTCTACTCCAACATAGCAAAGGTATCATTGTAATGTGCATGATCATTTCATCTCTTACTAGTATGCGATTAGTGCATATAGTACATGCTTACTAGGATCATGCATAACAAATGAAATGTTTAAATTCATAGCCTACCACTATTGCTTGAATTGTTTAAATGATCTAGTGGTATGTGTATGAGTTTGTTCATGAGCTAGTAAACCCAAGTACTTGATCTAGTTTGGATTGCTAACAAGTGACAAGTACAACATTGGCAAGATAACCCTTATTATGAGGTGTGAAGAAGCTTGTCATTGGATCAAACCGGACTTGGAATCTTAGGCAAATCAACATAGTTCAAGTCATACAAGAAGCTCATGACAATGATAAGAGTACAAGCACAAGACAACAATGAAAATGGATATCTAGTTTATTTCAAGTGGTATCTAGACTCAAATTGATCTTCCAAGTGGTATTCACTAATGGTGTCTAGATCATAATCTACAAGTGATTTCCTACAAGTGGTACTCATAAAGATAGCAAATGTTCAAGAAAAGATCATATTGACAAATCCTACAAGTGGTTCCATGATAGATGATTCTTCAAATTGGTATCACACCCTTATTCGTGGTATTTCTACACATGATATCATACAAGACGGTGGTTCCACAAGTGATCCTCAACTTTAAATGATCATCAAATGAAGAAAGTTCCCTCACACACAAGAGCTCAAGATTATCAAGTGAATGACACATGCTATGACATAGGGGGAGGAGCCCCACCTAATGGTATCAAGGTCAAAGATCCTAAGAGGTATCTCAAGAGCAACATACAAGTAATGTCATTCTAACATGTGTGGTGATGTCCATCAAAAATGCAATATTCAAGTCTCAACCATCTACCCCAATGCTAGCCTTTGTATCAATTGAGAAGAACACCTTTTATGGAAATTGATGACAAAGGGGGAGAAGTTGTACAAAGATATGAAAGCTTTTTGAGCTTTGGGGAGAGATTGGAAAGATTGGACATGGACATGAACAAAGAGGGAGCAACATTGAAGAATGTAAGGGGATCAAACATTCTTGGACAAAAGAAGCACACAAGTAGGGGGAGCAAGCTCATGAACATTGATTGGTTGCATTTGATATGTGCATAATTCATATGCTTGCTTGCATTGCATAAGTTCTTAAATTCAATATGCATGCTTGTGTGGTGTATGTTAGTTATAGAACTTGAATGATGATTTGATAACTACCATGCATAGGATGTTAGCTAGACTTGTGATTATCATGCAAAAACTAGAACCATGCTTATAATGTTGATCTCACGGGGTTTCTAGTGTTTTTTGATGTCTAGCTACTCATGATGCTAAGGATAATGGCAAACTTGTGATTTTCAAATGGTATCAAGCTATCAAATGGTATCGAGCTACAAAGGTTTATTCTATACACCTTAGCATCACTTAGTAGTGCTAACCCTCCCACAAATTTCATATTCATGCATATGTGTGAGCTTGAAACCAAACCATTTGAGCACATATGTAGGGGGAGTTATCACTACCAAGTCGGATTTTATGGTGCTTATCCAAATCCTAACATAGAGCTTAAACGTTGGATAAGTAGCATAAAATCCAAAAGAACTTATTTTCCATATCTTTGTAGAGTTGTCATCAATTACCAAAAAGGGGGAGATTGAAAGGTCCTTGTTTGGTTTTGGTAATTGAGTGACAACCTTAGGTGGACTAATTGTGTTTAATGTGAGATACACATGGATTAGTCCACAAGTAATGGTGTCATGAAGGAGCTCATTGCATATGAGACATGACATGGAGTCATGTGACCAAGGTGGCGAAGATTAAGATGAGGCTTGGCTCGACGGACCGGTTGCAAGTGTGAAGGGCAAGTCAGGGGCTTTGAAGTGAGGGACCGCGTGTGACGGTGAAGCTTGAGCATGACTTGGCGCCGATGGACCGACGCAATGGTGAAGAGCAAGTGAGGTCAAGATCGATGGACCAAGGTCACATGATGATATGAAGTGGATCATATCATTTGTGATATGGTTGGTGCATGTGTTGCATCAACGTCGGAGGAGATGGAGTGGAATGCGCAAGGCAAAGGTATAACCTAGGGCATTTCCATTTCACCGGTCATAGGTGTGTAGAGAAGTTGATGACCGGGTTTAGGATAGATGGCCGTACTATTAAGAGGGGCAAACTTGTTTGCATATTGGTCATCTAGTGCCACTCGAGTGATCTAACTATGCATCGTTGCTAGGATCGAGTGGCGTGGCAAGTTGAGTGGTTAACTCCTTCGGTAAAATAATTGTGAAAATGCTAACACACGTACACAAGGTGGTGATCACTTGTTGGTGTTGGCACATTTGCGAAGGCGGTGGAGTTTAAGTGGTAGAGAGGGGTTTGGGTTCCTCTCTCCCTCCCGCCGAGCTTGCGAGGCGGGATTCGGCGCTTTTTGGAGAAGTGAAACGCCTATTTTCTACTGCGCCGGAAGTCGGAAAAGAAACGGAGGCGGGATCCGGCTTATGTGGTAGTGCTTGGAAGCCCTCTAACTCACTCATGCTTGATAGTGTTCATCGGATCGAGTGAGAGAGCGATTCTAGTGCGATTGCATTGTGAGATTGCATCGAGTGGCACTAGGTGTTCGTGTTGTAAGCCGGTGGTGCTTGTTACTCTTGGAGGTTGCCACCTCCTAGACGGCTTGGTGGCTTGTGGCTCCGTCGAAGCTCGCAAGAAGATTGTGCGAGGCTCCGGAGAAGCTTTGTGAGGGGGATTGTGCTCACCCCGCGGGGATCGCGAAGAGCAACTCTAGTTGAGCGTGTCATTGAGCTACCACACTTTATGGTGGGTTCTTGCGGTGCCTTTTGAGAGGCTCGGTGTGTGACCGATTAGCCGCCGAACCACGAAGTGTTGGTCGACACAACGGGGACGTAGCTTGGTGGCAACCAAGTGAACCTCGGGAGAAAATCACCGTGTCAACATTGTCTACTCTTCTCGGTGGTTTGCCTTCGTGCAACACAAGCTTGTATTTACTTTCATATATACTTGTGCTTGTGTAGTTGCTCTCGTAACTAGTTTGCTTGTGTAGCTTGCTAGTCGTCTTCTTGCTTGTGTAGCTAGAAGCTTCCCCTTTTGCGTGGCTAATTCGGTTTGAGTAACCTTGTTAGTCATATTGCTTAGTTTGTGTAGCTAAGTGTTTTGCGCTCTCTAATTTGGCATTAGTTGCCTTGTTATTGAGCATTGCTAGTGAGCTTAGGAGCTTTGTGCTTTTGCTTCACTAGTTGTGTAGGAGCTCCCTCGGTTGGCAAAGTACTAGTGCATAGGTTTGTGTGACCTTGCTCTAGAATTGTTTAGGTGAGCTCTTGGTAAGCTTAGCACCTTAGTTGCTTAATTAGGATCTTTGCAAGGTGCTAGAGAACTTAGATAGAGGGGTGTAGTCTTGGCTAGACCGATAAGTTTAATTCCGCATTTGTTTCGGTTAGCTAACGCGTTCAAGTTTTAGAAAGGACTATTCACCCCCCTCTAGTCCGCCATCTCGACCCTTCACCCGCGCCGCGCCGTGCTGGAGCAGAGGAGCCCGTCCATGGCGGCCGGCCCCGCGCCCGCGACCGAGCTCGCCCGCGTCGGAGGAGGCAGCCGTCCCCACGCTGGGCCCGCCGAAGGGAGCAGAGGAGCTCCGCGGCGACCGGCCCCGCGCCCGCCGGAGGAGGCGGTCACCGCCCGCGCCGTGCTCGCCCCCGCGCCGTGGGCCGCGCCGCCGTGGCCGTGCCCACCGTGCACGATGAGGAGCGCGGGCGACACAGCCGGGAAGAAGGGGAAAGGATAAGGAGAGAGAAGAGAGAGAGGAGAGAGAATAGGGAGGGAGGGTGGCCGGTAGGGAAAAAAGAAAAAAAAACAGACTCGTGGGTCTCACTGATATAGAGTAGAGATTTAGAGGATGGATGGGTGTGGGAGAAAGTGATATAGAGAAGAGAATCTCGATGACCAGGATAGAATATTCCTTTTAGAAGATGAATTTAGAGTATGACGATTGCGGGTACTCTAATGCGGATGCTCGACGGCTGGAAAGGCCCAATAAATGGCCCGAACGTTGACCATTGATAACTGGGCTTCCTGATTCAGTACCTGGAAAATCCAATCAGTCCTGGAAGGGAATCCTACGGGCTGAGAATGCGCCAGGCCCACCAAATCCTCGCCACCATCCCAGGGAAAAAAAATCCTCACCCGCACGCTCTTTCTCTCAACAACGGCAGCTGGAATCCAGGAACCGCCGCCGGCAGCTTTTCTCGTCAAAGCCCGGAGCGCTGGACGCCATGTTGCCCCCGCTTTCTTCAGATCCTTCCCGTCTGCTCCCCAGGCGAACTGTTGCTTCCGCCACCGCGGCCACCGCCTCCTCGCCCTCGCCTGCGCCTTCGCCCGCAGGAGGGCACGGCCACCGCCCCCTGCGCTACGCCGTCCTCGGCGCCGGCTTCGCGGGTCTCTCCGTCGCGTGGCACCTCCTCAAGGTCACCCTCCACTTCCCCTCTTCCTCCTCCCTCCCTGTGGGTGATACGACAAGCAGAAATCGGCTGAACCGACGCTGGCGCGATTTCAATTTTCAGCATAGCCCGAGGGATTCCCGCGTGTCGGTGGACATCTACGACGAGAACGGGGTCGGGGGAGGCGCGTCGGGCGTCTCGGGAGGGCTCCTCCATCCCTACTCGCCTAAAGGTCCTTCCTCCATCGTCTCAACCAAACCATCTGAAAGTCATTGGTTTCGTACCCCACCTATGGCTACTCAGCGAATGACCTGGCATCCAGCTTACTTCATTTCTGTTATGCGTTTGAATTCTTTGTTAACTACAGTGAAGCTTCTCTGGAGGGGTGCTGAGTTCTGGAAAGAGAGCATGGATCTCCTTCGAAGTGCAGAGCAAGCAAATAGAACCATGGGGTCAGATACAACTAATGAAGATGATAACCTTATCTGGAGAAGGCAATGCATACATTACATCTTTGCAGCTACTGTAATCTGTAGTCCTTTACTTCTTGTCTCCACCTGCTATATATTTAAGGAGAGCTTCTAACTGAGCAGGGGAATTGTACGGCCACCTACAACTGAGAAAGCTGCAGACATACTGCTGGAGGTACTGCTGGATTGAGATTATGCAGATGCGCTAAGGTGCTTCTTTTGTGTTTCTTGGCGCATCATTTTAATTGCTTCAACCTATTCAAGATAGAATGTTCAGAGTTGCCTCGAGAGTTGCAGCCTTCAACTGCTTGATTCTGATGCCGCACAGCGCCTGATCCCTGGGCTGTGTACCCCATTTGACTTCGCAGTTTACATGCCACTGGCACTGAACATCAACCCTAAGAAATATCTACAGGTTCTGCATTGCTTCTTGCTTTCTGTCATTGTCACTTGTTTTGCCATTCTCTGTAGCCTGTACCTTGATAAGCAGACCTATTTCTTTCTTGGGTTTGTACAGGCACTGTTCTCTGCATGCCAAAATCTGGCAGATGAAGCATCCTCATTACAAAGTGAGCAGAAAGAATTCAAGCTTTACAAGCAACATGTTGATAATCTACACCATTTGGCAGGTAAATTCTGGTAGTATGCAGTGAGAATAATGGATATATTTCAATGTTCAGTAACTTGTATTTTCTGTTGTGTCATTATCCTTCACATTTTGGCTTCCAAAACTACCATTTGTATTTTTGGTCGCCGCTTAATCATTTTAAGTAATGGCACTAAATTGAAACTCTAATAGTGTCAGCTTACACTTAATCGGTATGGTACAGAACTAGAAAGGTTAATGGATTGCATATATTTGACAGTTTGTATGGCTCTTTGAAGCAATTTCACTGCAGTAAGAATTTTTTTTTATGCCTAAGGCACTTCAAACATGTGCAGGCAATTATGATTCGGTGATCATCTGCCTTGGGGCCAAGGCTCACTCACTTCCTGAACTTGCAAATAAGTTGCCACTTAGGACCTGTAGAGGAGTTATCGCTGAATTTCAGTTGCCATCCAATACAGTGTAAGTAGGTTCTGCATAATGAAAATTTACACTATTAGTTTGGCAAATCTGATTGATGCATATTGCGTTTACTTCCTGCAGAGAAGAGTATAGCAGTCAAAGCCCTTCAATCTTATCTGATGCATGGCTGGCATTCCAGGGACCACGAACTGTTTCTATTGGGTCAACTTGGCAATGGAAGTCTGAGAACGATTCTTCAACTGTATCTGATGAAGAATCTCTTACAGCAATGGAAGAGTTGCTCCCAAAAGCTTCTGGCGTATATCCAAGAATAAATAAATGGGATTTTGTACGTGCAAGAGCTGGAATACGAGCCATGCCTCCACTTACAGCTAATGGGTCATTGCCACTTTTGGGTTGTTTGGACAATTTACTAGGCAAGAAGAGCAACTGCACATTTTGGCTAGTTGGTGGACTTGGTGCCAGAGGTCTTCTGTATCATGGTTTAGTTGGAAAGTTGACTGCCAAAGCTGTGATTTCCTGTGATGAAAACATAATACCTTCTGAGTTCACGTGCTGGAATGTAATTAAGCCTTAGTGAAAGCTTAGATGTGGTTCAAACTTCAAGCATGCCGTTCTTCATCTGTAGGAAATGGAACCCTTGTAGATGAGCCAAAATCTGGCAAGGATGGTGCAAAACCCATGGTGTCATCCTGGTGCAGTGAGCCAGTCACTACTGCATATTGAAATCTGCCCAAGGCATTCCACGTCCGTCCATGTAAACACAAATGCCACCACAACTCTGCAAGTAAGATGATGTTCTACTTCAGATGCCTCCAAAGAATTGTGCCGAGCCTGTATGTTTCCCCTGGTGAACTCAAATGGCAGCGCTGAGGCTTTGTTGAGGTGCAAGTCTCTTTCTGTCCTAGGAAACAATTGGCTGAGTGGAGCAGAGGTCCGTTGACACATGTTCCTATACTTTCATATTACTCTCAGATCCCTTTGTGTTTCGTTTTCTAGTTTCTTATGTATTTCCTACTGTTTGTTGAATCGTCACTTCTGTAAACCTCTCAAAGGTTATGAGTTTTGCATGAGTAGAGTATTCAGATCAGTAATGTATTCTGGCATTCACTAACCAGTTAGAGGGATTGTTGCTTTCAAACTAGGAACCATTTAGCATTTACCATGTTCGATGCTAGTTTCTCATGATTTAATGGATTTGGAATTGTAAGAAATATTTTGAAATGTAGGTTTATGATTAGTCATCCATTCGCTAATGGACTTGTGATACACTTCAACTTTATCCATAACTCCAAATCAGTGAATCAAACAAAAAAAATGACTGGCAATATGATGATTAGATGAACAGAACTAAGTATATTGTATGGATGTTACACCTCAGCATTCCCGTACCTTTGTATAGTGTATAGCTGTACAATGTAGAATTAAGAACACAACAATACGTAGGTACATATTCACTTGATCAGATACACCAGATCTCAGAAAAGCTCTCTTGCCGCCCAAAAAACCACACAAGTACACCTAAGGAAACGAAGAACACAGGACTCCCCCTCCGGCCACCGCTGGACGCCGTCGGTCACGCGGTGTAGCTCTACGGAAAGGTATCGACGCCGATCCCTTCTGCTAGCTTCACCACCGACTCGACGTGCCTCTTGAGTGTCTGCAGGCTGCAGCTCCACAAGTCTGCAGGCATCAAGAAGGCCGTTGAGATCAGCGGCGCTAGAGATGGCTAGTTCATAGCCGGAGATCGAAGCCGGTGGCTAGGCTAACGTACCTTGCGACCTTGGCGGGCCTGCTCGGTGAGCTCGGAGGAGGGTGGAAGGTCGGAGCAGGTGGCGAGCTGGTTCAGGCCGTGGAGTGTCCTCTGCTCTACCGCCCACTGTGCCTCGCGCTCGCCCTTGCCGCAGTCCTTGTTCGTGAACGCCGTCCGCGCGAGACAAGCACCAAGAAACGTATCACTGGAGACGACGCGACACAGACAGAGAGACAATGGCAAGGCGACCGATCAAGGCTACGTCATCGTCAGCTCAAGATCAAGGCAGAGTAGACGACAACAGTGGAGCAGTTTGAGTGAGAGTGGCCAAGCTTGCCTTGTTCTGGACGTTGTTGCCCGTGGCCTTGCCTCTGAGCGC
The DNA here is from genome assembly GCA_038087645.1 of Saccharum hybrid cultivar R570. Classification (NCBI taxonomy): domain Eukaryota; kingdom Viridiplantae; phylum Streptophyta; class Magnoliopsida; order Poales; family Poaceae; genus Saccharum; species Saccharum hybrid cultivar. The sequence goes on from JAQSUU010000259.1 coordinate 12,739,869, forward strand.
GGCGCGGATCATGAACTTGAGCACGTCGAGCGGGATGTAGGTGACGACGCTGAAGATCCAGATGGCGCCGCCCCACGCCCAGCCGATCCCCTGCATGCGGCAGAAGTCCCAGTCGGCGTACACCGCGATGCACGTCGCCACCAGCTGGGCGGCGAAGAAGGCGAAGAGCAGGAGGAAGCCCGGCCGCTCCACGAAGGACCAGCTCCGGGACCGCGTCACGAAGATGAGCGCCTGGCTGATGATGCTCACTTGGAGGTACAGCGCCGCCATCAGCTCCCTGTCGTTCTCCTTGATCGACGTCACGCCGAACACGTCCTGTGCATCATATCGCATGGAAATGGAATGGCTGCTGGGTGAGTGAGGTTGCTACCAATGCAAGGACAATGGACCTGGCAATGGCAATGGGTAGGTGTACCGTGAAGAAGTCGGTGTCGTGGGCGAGGTAGAAGAAGACGGCGGTGGCGGTGGCCATGTAGGTGCCGAGCACGATGCCGGTGGCGAAGATCTCGTCGAGCTTCCACGAGTCGGGGGTGGGCGACGGCTTCACGCGGTCCTTGGAGATGGTCATGATGGTGCCGTCGTTGAGGATGGCGATGATGAGCACCATGAAGGGCGCGAAGTCGAACTTCCAGATGAGCGCGATGAGGAGGAAGCCCAGCACAATGCGGATGGTGATGGACACGGCGTAGATGGTGTAGTTCTTCATGCGCTGGAAGATGGAGCGGCTCGTCAGCACGGCGCTCACGATCACGCTCAGCCCGGGCTCCGTCAGCACGATGTCCGACGCGCTCCGGGCCGCGTCCGTCGCGTCGTCCACGGCGATGCCGATGTCCGCCTTCTTCAGCGCCGGCGCGTCGTTCACGCCGTCCCCGGTCATGCCGCAGATGTGGTTCCGGTCCTGCAGCCGCTTCACGATCTCGTACTTGTGCTCGGGGAAGACCCCCGCGAAGCCGTCGGCCTTCTCGATGAGCTCGTCGATGTGCATGCCGTTCACCGTGCTGTTCTTGTCGCCCAGGAGCGTGGTGGAGGGGTACATGTTGGTGCCCATGCCTAGCCGGCGGCCGGTCTCCTTGCCGATGGCGAGCTGGTCACCGGTGATCATCTTCACGTTGACGCCCAGGTGGAGCGCACGGCGGATGGTCTCCGCGCTGTCGTGCCTCGGCGGGTCGAACAGGGGCAGGAGGCCGATGAATTGCCACGGGTCACCGGCGCTCTCCTTGCTCTTCTCCGGCACCTGCTGGTACGACACGCCGAGCGACCGGAGGCCGCGGTCGGCGTACCCGTCGATCAAGGCATGGACCTTCTTCTCGGGCTCGGCGCCCATGTTGCAGAGCTCGATGATCTGCTCGGGAGCACCCTTGCTGACCCTGTGCCAGTCGCCATTGCCGTCGATGTAGGTGATGGCCGTGCGCTTCTCGACCGGGTTAAAGGGGAGGAAGTGGACTTCCTGGATGCCAGCGCGGGCCTCCTTGGGGTCAGCGAGCATGTTCACGATACAGGTGTCGATGGCGTCCTGGTTCTCGACGCGAGAGGCCCTCGCGGCGTAGAGGAGCACCATGTCCTTGTCGACGCCCTTGGAGTACACCTCGATGAGGGACTTGTCGACGGTGAGCTTGTTGAGGGTGAGGGTGCCGGTCTTGTCGCTACAGAGCATGTCCATGCCGGCCATCTCCTCGATGGCCGTCATGCGCTTGGTGATGGCCCCCTGCTGCGACAGGCGGTGGGAGCCGATGGCCATGGTGACCGAGAGCACGGTGGGCATGGCGATGGGGATCCCGCCGATGAGAAGCACGAGGAGGTTATCGATGCCGTCGCGGTACGCGCGGTGCTGGATCGGGTACATGACGACGATCTCGACCAGCATGCCAGCGGCGATGGAGATGATGCAGAAGTTGCCGATGGCCGTGAGCACCTGCTGGAAGTGGCCGACGTTGTTGGTGCTGTCGACGAGGTGCGCCGCCTTGCCGAAGAAGGTGCGCACGCCGGTGGCGATGACGACGGCCTCGATCTCTCCCTGCTTCACGGTGGAGCCCGAGAACACCTCCTGCCCAGGGTGCTTGTTCACGGGGAGCGATTCGCCGGTGAGCGCCGACTGGTCGATCTTGAGCGGGTCGCCCTCGAGCAGCCTCGCGTCGGCGGGGATGATGTCGCCGAGCTTGATGCTGATGATGTCACCGGGCACCAGGATCGACGCGTCCTGCTCCTCCCAGCTGCCGTCCCTCAGCAGCTTGGTCTTGGGCGCCAGCCCGGCCATGAGCGCCGCGGCGGCGTTCCCGGCGTTGGCCTCCTCGATGTAGCTGATGGTGGAGTTGATGAAGAGCAGCGAGACGATCCCGACGAAGTCCTGCCAGTCGGGCGGCCTGCCGCCGCCGTTGGCGAGCGCGATGGCCATGATGGCCGCCATCTCCATGACCCACGAGAGCGGGTTCCACATGAAGCCCAGGAACTTGAGCAGGTTGTTCTCCTTCTTCTCCTCCAGCTTGTTGGGTCCGAACGTCCTGAGCCGGTTCTCGCCCTCCGTGCTGGACAGCCCCTTGCGGTCGCATTTCAGCGTCTTGAACACCTCCTCCACCGGAATCTTGGACTGCACATCCCAAAGGCCATCAAGCTAGCATCAGTGCGCGCGCGGCGCGTCACGTGTGACGGTGGTCAACAAGGACGGTGATCGCGGCTGCGCACGTACCAGATTGACGTCCCCGCCTATGGTCTCCGGGGAGATGGACGCCATGGTTGCTTCTTTTTCTTGTTTTCTTTTATTGGAGTGCGTGCGGGGAGCCTCGCTCAAGCCAAAGGGGCGGGCGCCGTCCGGCCGGTCACGAGCTCACCGCGCCAGGGGCGGAGGTCTTCGGAGCGCACGGAGGGAGGGCGGGGCACGCACCGCTGCCTGCCTCTGCCTCTCTCTCCGTGGATGGACGAAGACGGCATAGTCCGTAACACGGGCGCGGCCGCCTTATAGGGAGCAACGGGCGCGGGCGGTGCCCCCGCGACACCGAGCTCTTTTTTTGGCTGCCCGTGCCCGGCCTTCGTGGAGCGCCTCTAGTTCGCGGCTTCGTCTCGGCGTGCGCTGGCTCCGAGTGCGTGGACCTTGAGGCGTTCCGGGTGCTCGGCGAGGAGACGACACGACACGCGGAAATACCAAACCGCGACGCCATGCGGCCGCATACGCTCCTGGCATAGTGCTGGTCAATTCCTGTTCTTAGAGCATCACCAATATGTTCAGAAAACAGTCCAAAAGGCATGGTTTTTAGTTGTCTAAAAAAAGGCATGGTATTTAGTTCCTTGCCAAAAACTATTGGAGTGAGAAAAAAAACTTTTCCACGGACAGTGGTCCTATTTTTTTGTTTCCACATCAACTGACTCTGGGATTCTGATACAGAAATGCATACAACACTCGAGTATTTTGGAGCAATCCAACGCTCGATTTTTCTCTTCTCTTTTCTTTCTCTCCCTCCCTTCTTCTCCAACTCCGTTGGGCTTAGAAAAGGGAATTAGGGGAGGGAGGCAGGCCAGGCAGGGGGATGAGAGAGACGACAGCGAGGCGGAGGTGGCGGTGGTGCCGCCAGAGTGGGCGACGACGGAGGTGTCCGGGCCAGGTTGGGGCAGGAGCGACTATGGCCATGACAGCGGGGGGGGGGATTAGAAGGAGGAGGTTGCTGCGGGCACGGTAGGGTCTCGCGACGGAGCTCCGACGATACCCTACCATGCCACGCGCGGGGTGGTGGGCGGCGGCAGGGCGAAGGCAATGAAGGACCATGGACCAGAGGTAGAAGAAAAGAGATGAAGCGTCCATCTTCATCCCCGACAGTCAGAATGAATCGAGTGTCCAACGGCTTCAAAACACACGATTACTGTGTAGACAGACTCTTATGATATATCCACATCTCCATATAAATAGGTCTAAGCTCTTACGTTCACTTTTAACCACTTAAGCTCTTACAAGCACTTTTAACCACTTGAGCTCTTACGGCCACTTCCAACCACTAATATTTGGGACAACTTCACAAACTTTGTTCCACAAACTTCATCACGGTAGCTCCAAGAAAAACTTAGGGGGTGTTTGGGACTGCTCTACTCCAGATTTTGCAGCTCCGCTTCAGTTTCATCTTGCTAAACACCTCCGGCTCCTGGAACTCTGCTCCGTAAAAAAAATATAGAGTCAGGGGTTAATTTCACCTTTGGTACTTCCTCGTGAAGTTGGAAAAAGATTACCCACGCTGTCATCCATTACACACGTACTGTTTCGTTTTTCTTTTGCTTCTTCCTCCGTTCGCCCGACTCGCCCAACGCCGCCATGCGAGTTCCTGCGCCGCGCCGCCTCGCGTTCCGGCCACCACGGCGACCCCTCAATGCCGACATGGAGGCAACGAGATCGCGGAGCCGCCCCTCTCTTTGCCTGGTGCCGCCGTCCAGTCTTCCTCCTTGGTGCCGCGTGGGGGCCTGCGGGGGCGAAGCCGTATCGTGGCCATCGACACCACGGTTAGCTGCCTCGCCGGCCACCGGAGCTGACCGGGAGGCCCCAGATGCAGTCTGCTTCATCAAGGGTGCCAGGCTGGCCGACGAACTCGCACAGGTGTTTGATTGATTGGTTAGATATTTCCTGAAGGAAAAAGTCTACATCACCCCCTGAAGTATGGGGTGGTGTCTAATTTACCCCATCAAGTATGAAACGGTCTAATTTACCCCATGAACTTTCCAAAACCGTCTACTTTATCCCCTGGGGCAGTTTTGGACGGCGGTTAGCTACAGTAACCATGGTTTTGCTACAGTAGCCGAATCTTTAAAAAATCATAGTAAATCACAGAAAAATCGTAAAATGAAAAATCCAATTTTGTTGGACTCCACGTGAGTAGATCTACACAATGAACATATAATATGGTGTGCTTTAGTACAAAGTTTTTGTTGTAGCTTTAAATTTATTGGAAAATCTATGGTTACTGTAGCAATCCGCCGTCCAAAACTGCCCTAGGAGGTAAAGTAGACGGTTTTGGAAAGTTCAGGGGGTAAATTAGACTGTTTCATACTTGAGGGGGTAAATTAGACACCACCCCAAACTTCAGAGGGTGATGTAGACTTTTTCCTTGCCTGAAGCATACAACCTGTTTGACCGTTGTAAAAAAAAACATGTTTGACCGAATGCCTCTGCCAAGAAATAATTACGGACCAGTATGAATGTGCAAAAGAAGACAAAAGTAACCACGGAGAGTACGCAAATATATGCTTTTTTTCACTTATCTTGTACCAAAGATTGCAAATAATTTTTTTGGATAATAAGAATCACTTAGAAAAGCTAAATATAACATAAAACATATGAAGGGCAGAAATGGTCATTCTCACCAAAATAGGTATGAGCTAAGCAGAGCTACATCACCTGCTTTAGCAACTCCACAGCAGAGCTGCTCCATAGCGAAGTTGGTAGAGCATAGCCGAAAAAAACTAGAGCAGAGCAGTCCCAAACAGGCCATTAGACTTTGTGAAACACCTCTTTAGGTGCTCTCATAACTCCACGTAGCTTTTTTTCCGGAGTAGAATAGCTTTTTTTTTCTTAGAGTAGAGTTGCGTGGAACTGTAAAAAAAACGTGGAGCGGAGGAGTCCAAACAACCCTTAATGTGAGAAAATTGTATGTTTGAGAGTAGACATGGAGGCCCTTTTCTTGTTGGTTACTAAGACAACAAAGCAGTAGTTCCAAAAATATTTTGCAAAATGTAACTGTAGCGATACTGTAGCATTTTTGTTGTTATTTGGTAATTATTGTCCGATCATGGTCTAATTAGGCTTAAAAGATTCGTCTCGTTATTTACAACTAAACTGTGTAATTAATTTTATTTTTTTATCTATATTTAATGCTTTATGCATATGTCTAAAGATTCGATGTGACGGAAATCTGAAATATTTTGTAAAATATTTTGGGAACTAAACCAGGGCTAAGAGAGAGGACATTTCATGACAGAGCATTACCAGACCCAAGCATACTCCCTCCGTGGCTCCGTTTCAAATTATACAACAACGTTTTGACTGTTGTACATATATTGTTTTTAATCTGTATCTAAACAATTATATATAACATATATAAAAAAAAGTCAAAAACATCTTATAAATTGGAATGAATGGAGCAGTCGACTTCAAAACAGGCCCAAGATGAAAACAGAAAAATAGTGAACCACATTTGAAATGTGGAACTCAATGCCAGTCATATCAGAATAGAAGGAACTAATGGCCCGTTTGGTAGAGCTTCGGCTCCAACCAAAACAGCTTCAGTTATGGTTTCATCTGTTGAGCATATTCATTTGGGGAGCTGAAGCAGTTTCTTTGGACCGTTTGGCAAAACAGCTTTGTCTGGTAGTCCAAAACAACAAAATGTCCATATTGCCTTTTTTTTCCTTTTTCTCCTTTTCTTTTCTCTTATTTTTCCTTTCCAATTTCTCTTTTCTTTCTATATTCTCTCTCTACCTTATCCTTAACCCACATGTCACCGCACCGGACCTTCCTTCATGCGGATGCGGACGAGATCTCCGAGCGCCGCCCCGTCGTTTCTCCACGCGGACGCGGATGGGACTTCTCTCTACCTCCCGTCCGAGCGGCGCCACCTCCTCGCCGGCGCGCGCTCCAGCCGCCACCCCTCACCGGCGCGCAGTCCACCGCCACCTCCACGCCGACCCTTCTTCCTCCTCCCCGCCAGGGCTCTCCTCGCCGGTGCACCTGCCCCCACCTCCACCACACCGGGTATGCTCGCCCTCCCTCACCGCATGTGTCTCCCTACCGTCGGGGGCAGATCCGGCCTCCACGCGCTGGGGTCCACCGGTGGCAGATGGGAGCTGGGAGAAGCTCGATTTTTCGGCTCCACCCAACGCAACTGGTATGTGAGAGCGTGTTTTGTGGAGATCTTCGTGAAGAGCACCTGCAGAAAGAGCCGTTTGGTACGAGGAGCTGGAAAATGGCTCCGGTAGCTGCCTCCGAATCCATACCAAACGCCCCCTAAAGAAGACCCTCCAAGATACACAACTTTAAACAACCCCCCGCACCCCCGCCCCCCCAGCAGCTGAAATTGATTCAAGATGTCAGTGCATTCTATTCCTACGTTTTTGCTGTGTTCCAAAGAGGCCATTACCCTCAGCAGCTGAAATCAAAAGTAACGGATGAGCTAGATAAGCAGTGTCGGTACCAACAGTATGGGGGTACCCACATCCAACGATAATAAAAAACAAAACGACTAAGTCACAGCAAAGGGCAGCCCGCCTCAACTGCATACCAGGTCTGTCTCGTATGAGTCTAGCTCGACAGAGTGCCTCGACCGCGCTCCGACTCCGACTCGTACGAGGCACCCTCGACGGGAACGCCTCAACCGCGCCCCGTCCCGCACGACAGGGCACCTCGACCGCATTCCGACTCGCACGAGGCTCGTACGCCCACCGGAAAAACTCCAACTCGCGTGACCCCGGGTCAGGGCGCTCGACCTCCTCACTTCACCTACCCCAAGACAAAACTCAGAACATTTAATGCGATTACCTGCTACCACCTACCGATATGGCCGCAACCAGGATCGACGTGGGAGCAACGCCGGTGTCAGTCCTCACTGTTTTACCGCCCATCCCGTGATGGGAGGTGAAATCTGTCACTATGCACACCTTACCATGCACTGTTTATCGTCAGTTACCCTCGAGGGAGGATGCGACAAGGCCCGTATTCCGCAATCTCGGGGATCCGACCTTATCCGTCCGGCCTCGACCCGGCTTCGACCCAGCCTCGACGTCCAGCACAGTTCAACAGGGAGGGAAGGCCGGCATGGCACGGTGCTCCGGGTCATTTCGTCGTCTCGTCCCCGACGTCACCATGGTGTCTAGGGATGGCCGGCCATTCCCAGGGCACGTCGCTACAGTCACCTCAACAGGGATCGACAAAACATCGCCTCAGGGCTCCCCGGTGCCCTGGCCTCCTCTGACCCTATAAAAAGGGCAGGCCAGGACCCTACAAGGGGACAGGAACAACATGCAAGACACAAGTCCAAAGCCCAGTGCCGAGCAATCCAAGACTCCCATCACAGAGATCAACGTCTCAAGCAATCATCTTTGTACTCTTTTCTCTCTCTTTGAGACTTGGGCTCGCCGCCCTCTCTCGCAAGCTTGTAACCCCTACACAAGCACCCCGGTGCGAGGAAATACAAAACTCTCCCCCCCCGCTGGACGTAGGGTCTTCTCTTGCCCGAACCAGGATAAACCCCCGTGTGTTCTCCTTGCATCACCATCCAGGATAGAGACACGCAGCACTCACTCGTCGGTTTAGGACCCCCACGGGACCGAACACCGACAGTTGGCGCGCCAGGTAGGGGACCGCTGCGTGCCAACATCGCTTTCCCGCCAATCTTTCCAGGATGGCTGACCCCGAGTGTCCACTCCCGTTGGCCACAGTGATTTGGTTCGGGAGTTTGGAGTTCATGTCGCTTGGCCACGGCTACGACATGGTCCTCCTCTCGCCCAGGCACCCTACCAACGAGGATTTCGAGCTCTCCCAGCCTGGGGGAGCACTCCGCTGGTATCGTCGCTCTCGACAGGCGCGAGCTGCCAGACGACGACGAGAGCGGTGCAACCGCCGTCTCCACCTCACGGAGGGTGGAGGGATTCCTCGATCCGGCGCCTCTCAGCCAGACGCCAACCCAGATTTGCTCGTTGAGGGTCTATGTAGGATGAGCTTGGATGAGGGTAAGATGCCGATGGAGAATTCCGCCGCTCCCTCGTCCGGTGAGACACCGCCGCTACCCGATCCAGTCACTTTGACGCGTCCAACGATATCTCCATCAACATTCCCGTTTGGGCTAGACCCGATCGCCCAGGCGTACGCTTCCTCTGTAAGCACTAACATGGGTGCTTACGAGGAACTCCCCGGGCACCATCTACGCTCCACTCTGGACCTTGTTGCATCCATGCCGGCCTCTGAGTATCTGGACTCTACGAAGACCCTGGAATCAGAGCCCCGTGTGTTTGCTTCTCAACGTTGCGACCACGGAGGTAATTTGCAACGGTCTCACATTCCCCCATCATATTGCTACTTCGGCGCCCCTGACTCCGACTCGGCTGATGATACCTACGATCCGACCCGCGAGTGCTTCAACATTGACGAAGCCAGCGCGTCGGAATCAGAGGACGAGGAGCCGGTTGAAGGAAGGCACACGCCACCTCATGTCGAGCTCCCTGCCGAATGAGACGAGGCTCAATTCCTTGCGGATCAAGGAATGCAGCTCGAGCAAATTCGCGAGTTGCAGGACAAGCTCGACGAGGAACGAGAAAATCTGCACCTACTCCAACAAACCCTCGAGCATGAGCGTGTGGCACACGCGCTTGGCGGGAGAGCTCGCGAGAGGGCTCGCGACGTCAATCGTCGCATCGACGGGGACCGGGTGGTCGACCCCCCGGTTTTCGCTCAAGCCGGCCAGAACATCGTCGCCGTCGCCATGCTCCTCCGCGACATGCCCGAGCCGTCAAACCCCGATGCCCGTCGAGCTCAAGATGAAATCCAAGAACTCCTCGAGACTGCTGCCATGCAGCAGGCCGAGAGCTCTACCTCGAGGCGACGCGAGCCAACCTCAGAGCGGCTCGTCGAGCCCTCCCGACAGGAGAGAGAGAGGCCTCGGTTCATCCCGAGCCTGCCCGGCGAAACAGGGCGGCACCTGCCCCCGAGCACGTTGCCGACGATCACGAACCCCAAGACACCTGTGGCAACATCGTCGAGCGCCGCATGCGCAAACACGGTGACGGTGTGGCTCGAGGTTACCGTGTGCACAGAGGCGGGCGCTACGACAGCTCAGAAGATCGTAGCCCTTCACCCGAGCCTCCGGGCCCTCGGGTCTTCAGTAAGGCTATCCGGGAGACGGTGCTCCCGGCTCGGTTTCGCCCTCCCACGACTCTCACCAAGTACAACGGCGAGACCAAACCCGAACTTTGGCTCGCCGATTTTCGCTTGGCGTGTCAGCTGGGCGGGGCCATCGACGACCGGGTCATCATTCGACAACTCCCCCTATTCCTCTCCGACACCGCCCGAGCCTGGCTTGAGGATCTTCCACCTCGACAGATCCACGACTGGGACGATCTCATGAGGGTGTTCGAGGGAAACTTCAAGGGGACCTACATGCGCCCCGGCAACTCGTGGGACCTCCGGAGTTGCAAGCAAAAACCGGGTGAATCCCTTCGGGATTACATCCGGCGCTTCTCCAGGCAGCGCACCGAACTCCCCAACGTCACTGACTCCGAAGTGATCATGGCCTACCTCTCCGGAACCATGTGCAAGGAGTTGGTCCGAGAGTTGGGCCGTAACACCCCACTCACTACCAACGGATTGATGGACATCATCACCAACTTTGCCACTGGCGAGGAGGCAGTTGGTGCCATCTTTGGTGGTGACCAGGACAAAGGGGAACAAAAGGTCGACGATCCCGCGGGCTCCAGCCGAGGCTCTAAGAGAAACAACCGAAGAAAGAAGAAGAGCCAGCAGGGCAAGCTCGAGGCCCCGGCCGACGAACTTGTCGCTGCTGTCGAACGCAAGAAACCTCGAGGCCCCCCCCGGTGGGGGCATCTTTGACAAAATGCTCAAAGAGCCATGTCCCTACCACAAGGGACCCACTAACCATAACCTCGAAGATTGTCACATGCTCCGCAGGTACTTCGAGGGCATAGGCATCAAGAAGGGTGACAAGAAGGAAGATCCCAAGGGTGATGACAAGGATGGGGGATTCCCCGAGATCCACGACTGCTTCATGATCTACGGAGGACCCTCGACCCGTCTCTCGACGCGCCAGCGCAAACGAGAACGGCGTGAGGTTTTCTCCGTACAGCCGGCGGTCCCCCACTTCCTTGACTGGTCTGAGGTGGCCATCACTTTCGACCGTGGTGACCATCCTGACTACGTCCCCAATCCGGGAGTCTACCCGCTTGTTGTTGATCCCATCATCGCCAACACACGACTCACCAAGGTACTCATGGACGGCGGGAGCAGCCTCAATATCATCTACGCTCAGACCCTCGACCTCCTGGGGGTCGAGAGGACGCGCCTCCAACCCAGCGTCGGGGGTTTCCACGGAGTTGTGCTAGGGAAATGGGCAGAACCCGTCGGCCGGGTCGAGTTGCCTATCTGCTTTGGCACACCGTCCAACTTCAGAAAGGAGACTCTCACTTTCAAAGTGGTCGGATTCCATGGAACATACCACGCCATCCTTGGGCGCCCGTGCTATGCCAGGTTCATGGCGGTCCCAAACTACACCTACCTCAAGCTCAAGATGCCAGGCCCAAACGGTGTCATCACTGTGGGGCCCTCATATGAGCACGCCTACGAGTGCGACGTCGAGTGTGTCGAGCACGGCGAGGCTGTTTTGGAGTCGGCGACCTTGGCTGCAGACCTTGACGGTCTGGCCAATGAGGTTCCCGACCCAAAGCGCCATGCTGGCAGCTTCGAGCCTGCAGAGGACGTCAAGCTCGTGCCCCTCGACCCTGCCGATCCCAAGGGAAAGGCGCTAAGCATCAGCGCCACCCTCGATCCCAAATAGGAAGCAGTGCTCATCGACTTTCTCCACGCGAATATCGACATCTTTGCGTGGAGTCCCTCGGATATGCCGGGCATACCCAGGGAAGTCGCCGAGCACGCCTTGGAGATCCGGGCCAGCTCCAAACCGGTGAAGCAACGCCTGCGCCGCTTCGACGAGGAGAAGCGCAAGGTCATCGGTGAGGAGATACACAAGCTGCTGGAGGCCGGATTTATCAAGGAGGTTTATCATCCCGAGTGGCTAGCTAATCCTGTATTAGTTAAGAAAAAGAGTGGGAAGTGGAGGATGTGTGTAGACTATACTAGTTTAAATAAAGCATGTCCAAAACTTCCCTTTCCTTTATCACGCATTGATCAAATCATTGATTCCACTGCGGGATGTGAAACTCTCTCGTTCCTAGATGCATACTCCGGCTACCACCAAATTAAAATGAAAGAGTCCGACCAGCTCGCGACTTCATTCATTACCCCGTTCGGCATGTATTGCTACGTTACGATGCCTTTCGGTCTCCGGAACGCAGGGGCTACGTACCAGCGATGCATGTAGCACGTTTTTGGGGAACACATCGGACCAACCATCGAGGCTTACGTCGATGACATCGTTGTCAAAACCAAACAAGCCGACGATCTGGTAAACGACCTTGATGTTGCATTCAAATGCCTCCGGGCAAAAAACATCAAGCTCAATCCTGAGAAATGCGTCTTTGGCGTTCCTCGAGGTATGCTTTTAGGGTTCATCGTGTCTAAGCGTGGCATCGAGGCCAACCTAGAAAAAATCACTGCGATAACCAAGATGGGCCCCATCCGAGATCTGAAGGGCGTACAGAGGGTCACGGGTTGCTTGGCGGCGCTCAGCCGTTTCATTTCACGCCTCGGCGAAAAAGCGCTCCCTCTATACCGCCTCCTGAAGAAATCGAAGCACTTTTCCTAGACCCTCGAGGCCGAGGAAGCTCTTGCAAAGCTCAAGGCTACACTCTCTAATTCACCGATCCTCGTCCCTCCGACCCCAGGAGAACCGCTCCTACTCTATGTCGCCACGACAACACAAGTAGTCAGCGCGGTCTTGGTTGTCGAGAGGGCCGAGGAAGCACATACCTTGCTCGTCCAGTGGCCGGTCTATTTCATTAGCGAGGTGCTCTCGGAAACCAAGGTACGATACCCACAAATCCAAAAGCTGCTATACGCCATCGTCCTGACACGGCGCAAACTCCGTCACTACTTTGAGGGTCACCCGGTGACTGTGGTTTCTTCTTTCCCCTTAGGAGAGATAGCCCAGAACCGAGAAGCCTTGGGTAGGATTGCCAAGTGGGCAGTCGAGCTCATGGGCGAGACCCTATCTTATGCGCCGCGCAAAGCTATTAAGTCACAGGTGTTAGCGGATTTCCTGGCAGAATGGACCGACACTCAACTCCCCCCTGTACAGCTCCAAGCTAAGCTGTGGACCATGTACTTCGATGGGTCATTGATGAAAACAGAAGCAGACGCGGGTTTGCTCTTCATCTCGCCCCTCGGGGTTCACATGCGCTACGTCATCCGGCTTCATTTTCATGCGTCGAATAACGTCGCCGAATACGAGGCGCTCATCACGGGTCTGAGAATTGCCATCGAACTCGGGGTCCGGCACCTTGGTGTTCGAGGCGACTCCCAGCTCGTGATCGACCAGGTCATGAAAAACTCAAGCTGTCGTGATCCCAAGATGGAAGCCTACTGCGAAGAAGTGCGGCGCCTTGAGAACAAGTTTCACGGCCTCGAGCTCAACCACGTCGCACGCAGGTATAATGAGGCCGCCGATGAACTGGCGAAAATCGCGTCCAATCGAACTACGGTTCCACCAGACGTTTTCGCAAAAGATCTCCAGCAGCCCTCCGTCGACCTCGGGTCAGAAGGAGGGGTCGACGGGCCATCGCACGACCCCCCACCTGTGACAGAAGCGCCCTCGACCGGGGCTGAAGCCATGCAGGTGGAAGGCTCGACCCCGCCACCCAACCCTGGGCCTGACTGGCGCATTCCGTACCTCGACCATCTCATCCGAGGGGACCTCCCCTCAGATAAGACCGAGGCTCGACGGATCGCTCGCTGGGCCAAAACCTTTGTGATCTTTAGCGACAGTAAGGAGCTGTACCGCCGCAGCCCTACTGGCGTCCTCCAACGTTGCATCACAAACGAGGAAGGCAGAGACCTGCTCGATGATCTACACTCGGGGGCTTACGGTCACCACGCAGTGCCTCGAACCCTTGTCGGAAATGCCTTCCGACAAGGATTCTATTGGCCAACCACGGTCTCTGACGCCGTCAAGCTAGTACGCTCCTGCAAAGGTTGCCAGTACTATGCGAGACAAACCCATCTTCCAGCACATGCCCTGCAAACCATTCCCATCACGTGGCCGTTTGCCGTTTGGGGGCTTGACCTTGTCGGGCCTTTGAAAAGGACATCCGGCGGCTTCACCCACTTGCTCGTTGCCGTCGACAAATTCTTCAAGTGGATCGAGGCCCGCCCTATCACCAGCATCAGGTCCGAGCAAGCTGTGCTCTTTTTCACCGACATCATCCACCGCTTTGGGGTTCCCAACTGTATCATCACGGACAATGGCACCCAGTTTACTGGTAAGAAGTTTTTAGATTTCTACGACAACCACCACATCCGTGTGCTCTGGTCAGCGGTGGCTCATCCAAAAATGAATGGCCAAGTGGAACGTGCCAACGGCATGGTCCTGCAAGGCCTGAGACCCAGAATCTTTGACAAGCTAAACAAGCATGGGAAGAGATGGGCTGCCGAGCTCCTCTCGGTCCTATGGAGCCTAAGAACAACGCCGAGTCGAGCCACGGGGTTCACTCCGTTCTTCTTAGTCTACGGATCTGAGGCCATGCTCCCCACTGACATAGAATATGGGTCCCCAAGGCTAAAAGCCTACAACGAAAGAAATAACGACGCCGCAAGAGAGGAATCCCTTGACCAGCTCGAGGAAGCCTGAGATGTGGCTCTGTTACATTCTGCCAGGTACCAGCAAGGTCTCTGACGCTACCATGATAGACACATCCGCAGGCGCGACCTCAACGTCGGTGACCTGGTGCTGCGACGAAACCAGAACACCAAGGGATGGCACAAGCTCACGCCCCCGTGGGAAGGCCCGTACATCATCGCAGAAGTCCTAAAGCCAGGCACCTACAAGCTATCCAACGAGAAGGGTGAAATCCTCACCAACGCTTGGAACATTGAACAGCTACGTCGCTTTTTCCCTTAAAAAGCCTCGAGGCCCTGTAATTTCTTTTCAATATCATCAATAAAGAATACAGCAATGCTCAAACTTTCATTTTACAAATAATGAGAAAGGATCGACTCTGCTTTCCCAGAATCGACCCTCCCTCGGGGGCTACAAGGGGGGAACCCCCAGTCCCCGAAAAAACTTGTACTCTTTTTTCAAAGATAAAGAACTACCTCTTAGGTCGATAGCACTGCGAGAGCACCCTGAGGCTTGAAAGGGCTCTCGAGCCTGTGAGATCGCTTACGCCTCCGAGGCTACGGTACCTCCACTCACCCCTCACGCCTAGGGGCGCGACCGCACGCTAAGCAGACCTAATGGCGGTTCATAACTTTGAAAAGGAAGTACACCCCTCGTCGCTTAAATCAGGTTCTTACACGCTCTGCGAGGCCACAAAAGCACCCTAGAGTTCGAGGGCAGTCGAGCCGCGAGATCACTCACGCCTCCGAGGCTACGGTACCTCCGCTCACTCCCTTACGCTCAAAGGCGTGACAGCGTGCTAAGTAAATCATGCAAAAACATGATTCAAGCAATAAAGGAAAGAAAAGCTCGAACAAAACTTAAATAACCAGCGCAAGGTTTACGTTCCGAGTTTTTAAGGCCTCTAAGGCCACCACGACCAAAATTCAAAAACACTAACTTATTACACGGGCCCTTGTACCCAGATTTGGCTCACAAGCCCTCGTCGTCGGCAGGCGGAACCACCTCGGCTTCAAAAAGCTTGGCCAGACGGCTTCCAGGCTCCTCGACGGCTCCAATCAGGTCCAAGCAGGCGTCCTCGTTCTCCTCGTCCGTCCGGTCTGGGTCAGTGATGAAGCCGTCAGCAACGAGCTCCATGTCGAACACGAACCTAGACCGAACGACGGCCAGTGCTCTCTTCACACCGTGGTAGAGGCTGCCCCGTATCCTCTCCCGGACAAGGTGGCCCAGCGCCACCATCCGGCGGACAAAGGAGTTCCCCGGGGCGTCCTCCCCGGTGTCGGCGTCGGGCTCAACCCCCAGGCCATCACACACGGAGGTGATCGCGCCCTGGAGCATCTGTGTCCGCTGGGTCTCGGCCTCGAGGAGGCTCTGGAAGGAATTGGCCGCCGCCTGGGCCACTCACTGCTCCCTCTCCAGCTCTGAAACACAATTAACTAAATTAGCACTAATACGGGGCCTCGACGCCAAGGCCGTAACACCCATACTTACCCTCGGTGTGGGTCTGCAAGGCCACGACCTCGTCATGGAGCCCCCCGCACGTCCTCTCGAGCCCTTGGAGAGTGTCATCCCTGTCACGAACGGCCGCCCTCAACGTCTCGATCTCCTGGTGGGCGTTCAGAAGAGCCGCGTCCTTCTCCTGAACGGCTCCGCTCAGCGCCGCGACCTCGTCCTTCAGGGCACCGAAGCGAGCGGTTACCTTCCCGATCTGGACGTTGAGGGCGTCACGCTGATGGCTGACCAGGGCGACGTCCTCCTCGAGCTCTTTCACCCATGCCGACAGGGACACGAGGTCCTCGCGGGCCTTAGCTACCTCCTCCCGGGCCTTGGTCACATCTTCACGCACCACGGCCTCGGCCGCCTAGGCCTGCACCGCCTCCTCCTTGACCGCCGTGTAGGCGACGCGCAGCTCGGCCATCTCGACACTCTGATCGGAAAGCCGTTTGTTGGCCTCCTCGACCAGAGCCCGTTGCCGGGCAAGCGCCGCCCACACGCCGCTCTCATTTCGAATGAAGAGCGACTTGCGGCGGGAGCGTTCCTTGAGCTCCTGATCACGGTTCAGAAAAACTAAAGAGGTTGAGAACCAAGAGAAAGGGAGACAGCAAAAGGATAGCAAAAGAATCAATAAGCCAAAACATACCTCTGTGGCATCCCGCATGCCTCGTGACACGGCCTCCATCACCACACGAAGCGATCGATCCATGTGTCGACGGAGGCCCTCGAGGTATTCCCAGTGATGCACCTCGTCTCTGTCGTTCAGGGCGAAGACGGGGTCCGCACCGGGGTTGGAAGCGTCCCTGAACTCAAGGGACGGTCCCCCCAGCGTGGTATCTCCTCCTCCGCCCGCACTAGGGCCAGCGCGGCGAGGTCCGACCACTCGGACGACAGTTCAGCCGGGGCGCTCTCCGGCCCCGCGGAAGGACCGGCCTCACCCGCGGCTCCGGCCTCACCAACCGC
Source organism: Saccharum hybrid cultivar R570 (assembly GCA_038087645.1). NCBI lineage: Eukaryota > Viridiplantae > Streptophyta > Magnoliopsida > Poales > Poaceae > Saccharum > Saccharum hybrid cultivar. The sequence continues at coordinate 12,756,809 of JAQSUU010000259.1, forward strand.
CGTCGAGGGACTAGCCTGGTCCACGGCCTCGACCCCCTCGACTCCTACCACCTGCTTCCCCTTGTCCAGGGGGGAGTCATCGAGGGTGAGGTCGACCATGACTGGCGTCGACCCTTCTGCTGGGGCCGGCCCCTCGACCACCGGCACCTCTTCCTCTGGAACCACGGGCGGGGGCTCGACGACCCCGCCCTCCACCGTAGCCGCCGGCTCCGCCGGCGGGTCTTGCTGCGGCTGCGGCTCTCCCGGCTGCGCCGCCTCCTGTCCCACCGCCGGCGGGACCTCCTCCATAACCACATCCGCATCCGCCCGCTCCGCGTCGCGGACGGATGCCTCGGCCGTTGCAGCCTCGACGGCAGCCTCGGTGGTCGACGACGACCCGGGCTCCGCCCCGCCCGTGTTGGGCACCACCACCTCTGACGGTCCTGACCCCTGTGCGGCGGGGTCGAAACCGGCGACCGCTGAGACGCCCGCCCCCGCCTGGGCCATCGCCTCCTGCTGCTTCAGGCGCTCCTTTACGGCCTGAAGCCTCTCGATCCAGGCGACGTCCTGTGCCGCCGTCCGATTAATGACGACGGCGCTCGCCCGGAGCGACTTCGCGGGGGTCAGCCCCATCAGCTCCGCCTTGCGCTTGAGCCTGTGAAGCGAAGAAACGTCAGAAAATGGTACCAATGAAAGGTGACAAAGCGGAGCACAGATCCTTACCCAGAAAGGGGCACCAAGGGCCTCGACCCCGACCGATCTGAACCTCTCGGCGCTGCCTGCGGCGGTCTCACGGCCGGCCCCCCGACGGGCCGGGTGCTCCTTGGGGCCCTGGCTGGAGGGCCGCCTCGAGTCCTCACGCCCGCCGATGGCACCGCCGATGACGACGCCGGCACCACCGCTCCAGCCGCCGGCTGACCCTGCGGGGCCTGGACTAGTGGAGGCAGCCCGGTCGACCCCTCCTGTAGGGTCTGGGATGGGGCGGCCCCTCTGAAAGCTCTATGTTTGGTGTTGGTAATTAGTGACAATGCCTAAGTACTAATCCTATGCCTAAGTTGTTTGTAGCACATGAGGATTAGTACATTTCAAGGTTGGTGGCAAGATGGACATGGTGATCATGATGGCCACACTTGGATTTGGAAGCAACCCTACGTGATCAAGGCAAAGGTATATGCTTAAGGGTTGTGTTTTAGTAACCAAGACACCTAGTGGGTGTGGTTACATTATAGAATAGATAGCCGTACTATAAAGAGGGGAATGACGCGGCTATTGAACTCCTAAGTGCCTCTAGGTGTGCATTTCATAATCATATGCATTCGGATAGAGCTAATAACGCCTCGAAAAATGATTATGAAAATGCTAACACACATGCACATGGTGATGATCACTTGGTGATGTTAGCACATTTGCGACGGCGTTGAAGTTTGAGCGGTAGAGAGGGTTTTCGAGGAGTTGAAACGCCTATTTTCTACTACGCCGGAAGTCGGAAATCAACCGGAAATCAAACGAAAGCGAACGGAGGTCACAGTGGTGACCGGACGCTGGACCGGACGCGGTCACTGTTTGACCGGACGCGTCCGGTCAGCGTTCAGCGTCTGCGCGAGTTTTAGTTTGTCGATCGGACGCGCAGCGCGTCCGGTCACTGTCGACCGGACGCGTCCGGTCGTTCAGGGAGCTTACTGGACTCCAACCGGACGCGGGCACTGTGGCGTCCGGTCAGTTCTTCAGCGCGTCCGGTCGCTGTTTCGTTGTGCGCCGCTCAGGGTTGACCAGCGCGTCCGGTCGGTCACGGGACCAGCGCGTCCGGTCGTGACCAGCGCGTCCGGTCATTGCGACCAGCGCGTCCGGTCGGTGTTTCGCGAAAGAGCCGTTGTGTGACCGGCGCGTCCGGTCAATTGGACCAGCGCGTCCGGTCAACGCGACTTCGGCTGTTTCAAGTTTCTAATGGCTATATTCGAAGGGGTACGTCTATAAATTCTCGTTGGCCGGCTCAACGGGGACTAGCGTGCCGGCAAGCACGTGAACCTCGGGATAAATCTTCGTGTCATCACTTTCATATTGTGATTGATTGATCCCGGTGTTCGATTGTTTTGGTATTCATTGTTGATCATATTGGTTGGCTCAATACTTCGCCCCTCGGTGAAACCCTCCTAACTCAACTCCGCATTACTTTCTTAGTTATCTTTGCTAGCTAGTTTGCTTTGCTAGAGTAGCTCTTTTGTGTAGCTTGCTAGTTGTAGTTACCTTCTCGGTTTAACTTGTGCGGTTGAGTGCCAATATACTAGAATTGTGAATTGGATAGGTGGCTTGCAAACACCCCGTAGGCTAAGCAAAACTCGCATCTCGCTATTTGTTGTATTGATAAACTTGTTTAGCTTGTCTTTGTAGAATTTTTTAAAAGGCTATTCACCCCCCCTCTAGCCATCAAGACCTTTCAAGTGGTATCGGAGCCGTGGTCACCGTTTGTAAGGCTTAACAACCTCGGTGTAAGATGGCTCAAGTTGTGTTCAACCATGTCGGGGGCAAGCCTCCATTCTTTGATGGTGTCTCTTCTTTTGATCATTGGAAAAGAAAGATGAAGCAATATCTTGGCTCTATCAATGAGAAGGTTTGGGAGGTGACACATCATGATTATGCTATCATTGATCCCGACAACCTCACCAACAATGACCGCATCAACAACCAATGCAACACTATGGCTCTCAACACTCTCTACAATGGGATTGATGCAAAGGTCTTTGAGCAAATCAAGGATCTTGAGATGGCAAGTGAAGTGTGGACAAGATTAGAGGAAACATATGAGGGCACTTCAACGGTAAAGAGTGCCAAGCTCTATATGCTCAAGGATAAGTTTGCAAGCTTCAAGATGAAGGATGATGAGTCCATACCGGAGATGTTCTATAGGCTACAAGTTATTGTCAATGATCTCAAGAGCCTAGGAGAAGATGTCAAGGACAAGGACTTCTCACATAAGTTCTTGATGAACTTACCTAAGAAGTTTGCTATCTTGAGGAAGATGATCCAAAGAGAGGGTTTGGATAAGGTAACTCCAAACCAAGTGCTTGGAGATGTCATGACCGATGCTCAATATGATGATGATGAAGATGAAGATGAGAAGAAGGAGATCAAGGTCAAGCAAGAGAAGCCCATTGCATTCAAGGCTTCATCTTCTAAGGGCAAGAACAAGGTGGAGAGCGATGATGATGATCCATTCGATGATGAGACCATGGCCCTCCTAGTACACAAGATGAGGAGGTTCATGAAGAAGAAAGGATATGGTGCAAGAAAGAGAAGGGACTTCATGAAGGCAAAGGAGATGCTTTGCTACAATTGCAATAGCCCCGATCATGTAGTGGCAAAGTGCCCCTATGAAGACAAAAGATATCATGATGGGGAGTTGAAGTTGAAGAAGAACAAGAAGGACAAGAAGGAGAAGAAAGAGAAGAAGAGCTTCACTATCAACAAGAAGAAGAAGGGTGGTGGTTATGTGGTCACTTGGGATAGTGACAACTCCGATAGTGATGATGATGAAAGCTCTAGTGATGATGAGAGGACCACTCGGCGAGCCATTGCAAGCATCGCCCTCTCCAACAAGTCATCCATCTTCGACACTACATCGACATGCCTTATGGCCAAGCCTACCAAGGTAAAATATGATGATAGTGATGATGATTCTTGTGCTAGTGATGGTTGTAGGAGTGATGATGAGGAGGATGAGGACTACTCCAAGGATGATCTATTAGGCATAATAGATCAAATGAGCAAGGGCTACAAGAGGACAACCAAGAAATACAAAATCTTGGAACAAGAGCTCATTGCCAAGAGCAATGAAAATGATGCCTTGATGGAGGAGCTTGTTACTCTCAAAAAGAGTAAGGAGTGCAAAGGAATTGAACAAGAGCTCAAAGCTCTTAGGAAATCCTTTGATGAGCTAGAGGCTTCTCGTGAGTGTCTAAAGGAAGACCACGAGGATCTTGAAGTTGCTCACACTAGGCTTAAGGAAGCCCACTCCACTCTACTTGAGCTCATCAAGGAAAAGGACCTCAAGTTGGAGAAGCTCATGAAGGAAGCTAAGGAGGAGCAAGTGATTGTCACTTGTGATATTGGACTAACATGTGATATTATTGATGATTCTTTATTTGTTGGTCCTACTAATGCTTCATGTAGCTCATCATCATCCACCACAACCAACTCTACCTCTACTACTAGTGATTCATCACTTGTGGTTGAGAATGAGACTCTCAAGAGAGAGGTGGATGATCTCACCCGCGCATTAGGCAATGCCTATGGTGGGGATGCCCGCTTGCTAAAATGCTTGGGTAGCCAAAGGTTCTCTCTTAACAAAGAGGGTTTGGGCTATACTCCCAAGAAGGGCAAGGCGGCCTTTGCTACTCCAAAGTCTCGCTTTGTGAAGAGCAATGGTCGTTATTGCAATAGATGCAAGCAAGTTGGACATCTAGAGATTAATTGTAATAAAATGAACAAGAACAAGAATAAGTTTCATGCTAAAATGGATTACATTCCTTTTGATTCTTGTTATGTGCTTACCAAGGGTGAGAAAGGTGTGCATGTTAAGTTTGTTGGTACACCAATTGTGGGTCCAAAGAAGAAGGCCATTTGGGTACCAAAGAGCTTAGTTACTAACCTCCAAGGACCCAAGCAAGTATGGGTACCTAAGAAACATTAATTTGTTTTGTAGGTTACTTACAAGGCCGGAGGAAGGCATTGGGTGCTTGATAGTGGGTGCTCTCAACATATGACCGGTGATTCAAGAATGTTCAACTCTCTCAAATCAAATGATAGTGGCATTGATAGTATCACATTTGGTGATAATAGCAAGGGTGATGTGAAGGCTCTTGGAAGAATTGCAATCTCAAATGATCATAGCATTTCCAATGTGCTCTTAGTTGAAAAGTTGAACTTCAATCTTCTCTCGGTTGCTCAATTGTGTGATCTCGGTTTCAAGTGCATATTTGGTGTTGATGATGTGGAGATAATTAGTGTTGATGGCTCTAACTTGATCTTCAAAGGCTTTAGATATGAGAATCTATACTTGGTTGATTTCAATGCTAGTGACACTCAACTTTCAACATGTTTGCTCACCAAATCAAGTATGGGTTGGTTATGGCATAGAAGACTTGGTCATGTTGGCATGAAGCAATTGAACAAGTTAGTGAAGCATGACTTAGTTAGAGGCTTGAAGGATGTCACATTTGAGAAGGATAAGCTATGTAGTGCATGTCAAGCCGGAAAGCAAGTAGGCAACACTCATCCATTAAAAAGCATCATGAGTACTTCCAAGGCATTTGAGTTGTTACACATGGATTTATTTGGGCCAACTACATACACAAGCATTGGTGGCAACAAGTATGTCTTTGTGATTGTGGATGATTTCACTAGATATACATGGGTATTCTTTCTTGTGGACAAGAGTGATGTATTTGACATATTCAAGAAGTTCATCAAGAGGGTACAAAATGAGTTTGAGACCACAATCAAGAAAGTGAGAAGTGACAATGGAAGTGAGTTTAGAAATACAAGAATTGATGAGCTATGTGAGGAGCTTGGAATCAAGCATCAATTCTCGGCCAAGTATACACCTCAATCCAATGGCCTAGTTGAGAGGAAGAATAGAACTTTGATTGATATGGCAAGATCAATGTTGAATGAGTATAATGTGAGTCATTCATTTTGGGCCGAAGCAATCAACACGGCTTGCTTGCTTCTATAGCAACCGCCTCTATTGCCACAAGTTTCTAGAGAAGACACCATATGAGATCTTAAATGGAAGAAAGCCCAACATTGCATACTTTCGGGTATTTGGTTGCAAATGCTACATCTTGAAGAAGGGCACTAGATTGAGCAAGTTTGAGAAGAAATATGATGAAGGATTCTTACTTGGTTACTCCACTACTAACAAAGCTTATAGAGTTTGGAATTTGGCTAGTGGTTTACTTGAGGAAGTTCATGATGTTGAGTTTGATGAAACAAATGGCTCTCAAGATGAGGAAAATAACTTGGATGATGTGAGAGGAACTCAATTGACCAATGCTATGAAAGAAATGGATATTGGTGATATTAGGCCAAAGCAAGTGATTGATGTGGATGACAACAAAGATCAAGTGCTCCAAAGTCCAATTACACAAGCTAGTGGGTCTCTAATGCAAAACCAAGCTAGTACATCATCTCAAGTGCAACAAGATCAACAAGTGGTTAGTTCATCATCTCCAACTCATAATCAACATCAACATCCAAGCAATCAAGTCCAAGTGCTTCAACCAACTAACATTGCAAAAGACCATCCATTAGATTCCATCATTGGTGACATACAAAGGGGAGTTCAAACTAGATCAAGATTGGCATCATTTTGTGCTCCCTCTTCTTTTGTGTCAATGGAAGAACCCAAGGACATTGATAAAGCATTGAGAGATCCGGATTGGGTAAATGCAATGCATGAAGAGCTCAACAACTTCAAGAGAAATAAAGTATGGGAACTAGTTGAGAGGCCTAAGGATCACAATATCATTGGAACAAGATGGGTCTTTCGCAACAAGCAAGATCAAGATGGAATAATAGTAAGAAACAAAGCAAGACTAGTGGCTCAAGGTTACAAACAAATAGAGGGTCTTGACTTTGGTGAAACATATGCCCCGGTTGCAAGATTGGAAGCAATTAGGATCTTACTTGCCTATGCTTGTGCTCATAATATCAAGCTATATCAAATGAATGTGAAGAGTGCATTTCTCAACGGGTACATTCAAGAGGAGGTGTATGTGGAGCAACCTCCCGGTTTTGAAGATGACAAGAAACCCAATCATGTCTACAAATTGAGAAAAGCTTTGTATGGATTGAAGCAAGCACCTAGAGCATGGTATGAAAGATTAAGGGACTTCTTGCTAACCAAAGGATTTGTAATGGGCAAAGTGGATACTACTCTCTTCACCAAGAAGATTGAGAAAGACTTGTTTGTATTGCAAATATATGTTGATGATATCATCTTCGGTTCAACCAATCAAGATTATTGTGATGAGTTTGGGAAAATGATGGCAAAGGAATTTGAAATGTCAATGATCGGTGAACTTAGCTTCTTTCTTGGACTTCAAATCAAACAAATGAAGGAAGGAACATTCGTGAGCCAATCCAAGTACATCAAAGATATGCTCAAGAAGTTCAGCATGGAAGATGCAAAGGGCATTACAACCCCAATGTGCACTAGTGGAAGTTTGGATAGTGACAAGAGTGGCAACATGGTGGATCAAAAGCTATATAGATCAATGATTGGTAGCCTACTCTATGTGACGGCATCAAGGCCCGATGTGATGTTTAGTGTATGCATGTGTGCAAGATTTCAAGCCTCACCAAGAGAAAGTCATTTGAAGGCAACAAAGAGAATATTGAGGTACTTAAAGCATACACAAGATGTTGGACTATGGTATCCCAAAGGTGCAAGTTTTGAGCTAGTTGGATATTCAGATTCCGACTATGCCGGTGACAAAGTGGAGAGAAAGAGCACTTCCGAGACTTGTCAATTGTTGGGAAGATCACTTGTCTCATGGTCATCCAAAAAGCAAAATAGTATTGCACTATCTACCGCCGAAATCGAATACATCGCCGCGGGTAGTTGTTGTGCACAAATCTTATGGATGAAGGCAACATTGAAGGATTTTGGAATCAATTTCAAGAATGTGCCATTGCTATGTGACAATGAAAGTGCCGTGAAGCTAACCAACAATCCGGTTCAACATCAAAGATCAAAGCATATTGATGTTCGTCATCATTTTATTAGAGATCATCAACAAAAGGGTGACATTACTATTGAGAGTGTGGGCACCGAAGATCAATTAGCCGATCTATTCACCAAGCCACTTGATGAGAAGAGATTTCACAAGCTAAAGAATGAGTTGAACATACTTGACTTCTCCAACATGAGTTGATGCACCTCCATGATATGACATGCCTCTCCTTCGAGCCCCAAGGTACAATTGGTTGACATGTCATGCATTCTATGCTAAGGACTTGCTTAGTGCATCTAGTCATAATTTACATGTTCTAGGCTCATACATTAAAATCAAATGACTTTGAAGTTTATATGGTGCCACTATTGTTTCCATGACTTGTATGATCTAGTGGTAGCATATATCTTGTTTAAGTAGCTTGTGATCCTAAGTGTTTAATCTAGATCACTTGTCTAAATATTTGCTTCAACATGGTGCATGATAACCCTTCTAGTGAGGTGTGAAGAAGCTTGCCCTTGGATCAAACCGAAGCATTTTATTTATGCAAGCAATCTAGGTTGAATCACAAACTTGATCCTCACCCCATAATTCAACATGATAATCTATCTAAAATTGGTCCCTTGTGGTCATTGGTGCCAAAGGGGGAGAAAATGTTGTTCACAAAGATAGAACTCAAAGGGGGAGAAGCACAAAGGGGGAGAAAATGTTGTTCACAAAGATAGATCCTAAAAGGGGAGATTTGATAAAAGAAGGGGATCAACTAAAATTTTGAGCACACAAGTAGGGGGAGCAAGCTCTTAAACATGAATGTTGCATTTCCATGTGCACTTCATATGTATGTTGCATAGTTATGCATTTCTTTTTCTCCGATACATTGCTTGTGTGGTGACTTGCTAGTATAATTTGAATGATGAATTGAAGTACTAGCATGAATAGGAAGTAGTTAGATTTTTCTTGCTTCATGTCTTTCAAAGTGGTACTAGAACCTTGCTTATAATGTTGATCTCACGAGGTTTCTAGTTATGTTTGTGCTTTTCCAAGTGATATCTAACTACACAAGGTGCTAAGATGGTGTTTATCGCTACTCCGATGGTATCACGCTTCAAAGGTCTATAATCTAAAACACTTAGCACCTATTGATAGTAAATGCTCCTATATTTTCCTATCTAAGCATGTATGCTTCCTAAATCCAAACATATAGCATACATGTAGGGGGAGCCATTGCTATCAATTTGAATTCATGATCACATGTCCATAATCCTTACACATGGTAATATACTTGGACAATGTGACATGGGTTCAATCAAAATTTTATCAAAATATCTTTGTGAAAGGGTTGTCACCAATTACCAACAAGGGGGAGATTGAAAGCTCTATGTTTGGTGTTGGTAATTAGTGACAATGCCTAAGTACTAATCCTATGCCTAAGTTGTTTGTAGCACATGAGGATTAGTACATTCCAAGGTTGGTGGCAAGATGGACATGGTGATCATGATGGCCACACTTGGATTTGGACGCAACCCTACATGATCAAGGCAAAGGTATATGCTTAAGGGTTGTGTTTTAGTAACCAAGACACCTAGTGGGTGTGGTTACATTATAGGATAGATAGCCGTACTATAAAGAGGGGAATGACGCGGCTATTGAACTCCTAAGTGCCTCTAGGTGTGCATTTCATAATCATATGCATTCGGATAGAGCTAATAACGCCTCGAAAAATGATTGTGAAAATGCTAACACACATGCACATGGTGATGATCACTTGGTGATGTTAGCACATTTGCGACGGCGTTGAAGTTTGAGCGGTAGAGAGGGTTTTCGAGGAGTTGAAACGCCTATTTTCTACTACGCCGGAAGTCGGAAATCAACCAGAAATCAAACGAAAGCGAACGGAGGTCACAGTGGTGACCGGACGCTGGACCGGACGCGGTCACTGTTTGACCGGACGCGTCCGGTCAGCGTTCAGCGTCTGCGCGAGTTTTAGTTTGTCGATCGGACGCGCAGCGCGTCCGGTCACTGTCGACCGGACGCGTCCGGTCGTTCAGGGAGCTTACTGGACTCCAACCGGACGCGGGCACTGTGGCGTCCGGTCAGTTCTTCAGCGCGTCCGGTCGCTGTTTCGTTGTGCGCCGCTCAGGGTTGACCAGCGCGTCCGGTCGGTCACAGGACCAGCGCGTCCGGTCATTGCGACCAGCGCGTCCGGTCGGTGTTTCGCGAAAGAGCCGTTGTGTGACCGGCGCGTCCGGTCAATTGGACCAGCGCGTCCGGTCAACGCGACTTCGGCTGTTTCAAGTTTCTAACGGCTATATTCGAAGGGGTACGTCTATAAATTCTCGTTGGCCGGCTCAAGGCTCTCTCTCTTGGACATTTGACATACTTGTGAGCACTTTGAGCTAAGCAACTCCCCTCCCACTCATCTCTCTTGCTTCTTTGCTTATTCGAAGTGAGATTGAGTGATCCAAGTGCATTTGCATTGTGAGATAGCATCTAGTTGGCACTTGGTGGTTGATTTGCTGCGGGATTCTTGTTTCTCTTGGTGGTTGCCGCCACCTAGACGGCTTGGAGCAGCTTGGAGGCGTTGGCAAGAGTTGGTGATTGTTCTTGGCCACCTCCGGTGTTTGTAAGGGGTTTGTGCCTACCTCGGCGAAGCGCCAAAGGCAACATTAGTAAATTGCTCGTGTCATTGCAACCTTTTGCCATTTGGTAGGTTCTTGTGGCGCCTTTTGAGAGGCTCGGTGTGAGACCGATTAGCCACCGAACCACGTGGTGAAGAGGGACACAACGGGGACTAGCGTGCCGGCAAGCACGTGAACCTCGGGATAAATCTTCGTGTCATCACTTTCATATTGTGATTGATTGATCCCGGTGTTCGATTGTTTTGGTATTCATTGTTGATCATATTGGTTGGCTCAATACTTCGCCCCTCGGTGAAACCCTCCTAACTCAACTCCGCATTACTTTCTTAGTTATCTTTGCTAGCTAGTTTGCTTTGCTAGAGTAGCTCTTTTGTGTAGCTTGCTAGTTGTAGTTACCTTCTCGGTTTAACTTGTGCGGTTGAGTGCCAATATACTAGAATTGTGAATTGGATAGGTGGCTTGCAAACACCCCGTAGGCTAAGCAAAACTCGCATCTCGCTATTTGTTGTATTGATAAACTTGTTTAGCTTGTCTTTGTAGAATTTTTTAAAAGGCTATTCACCCCCCCTCTAGCCATCAAGACCTTTCAAGTGGTATCGGAGCCGTGGTCACCGTTTGTAAGGCTTAACAACCTCGGTGTAAGATGGCTCAAGTTGTGTTCAACCATGTCGGGGGCAAGCCTCCATTCTTTGATGGTGTCTCTTCTTTTGATCATTGGAAAAGAAAGATGAAGCAATATCTTGGCTCTATCAATGAGAAGGTTTGGGAGGTGACACATCATGATTATGCTATCATTGATCCCGACAACCTCACCAACAATGACCGCATCAACAACCAATGCAACACTATGGCTCTCAACACTCTCTACAATGGGATTGATGCAAAGGTCTTTGAGCAAATCAAGGATCTTGAGATGGCAAGTGAAGTGTGGACAAGATTAGAGGAAACATATGAGGGCACTTCAACGGTAAAGAGTGCCAAGCTCTATATGCTCAAGGATAAGTTTGCAAGCTTCAAGATGAAGGATGATGAGTCCATACCGGAGATGTTCTATAGGCTACAAGTTATTGTCAATGATCTCAAGAGCCTAGGAGAAGATGTCAAGGACAAGGACTTCTCACATAAGTTCTTGATGAACTTACCTAAGAAGTTTGCTATCTTGAGGAAGATGATCCAAAGAGAGGGTTTGGATAAGGTAACTCCAAACCAAGTGCTTGGAGATGTCATGACCGATGCTCAATATGATGATGATGAAGATGAAGATGAGAAGAAGGAGATCAAGGTCAAGCAAGAGAAGCCCATTGCATTCAAGGCTTCATCTTCTAAGGGCAAGAACAAGGTGGAGAGCGATGATGATGATCCATTCGATGATGAGACCATGGCCCTCCTAGTACACAAGATGAGGAGGTTCATGAAGAAGAAAGGATATGGTGCAAGAAAGAGAAGGGACTTCATGAAGGCAAAGGAGATGCTTTGCTACAATTGCAATAGCCCCGATCATGTAGTGGCAAAGTGCCCCTATGAAGACAAAAGATATCATGATGGGGAGTTGAAGTTGAAGAAGAACAAGAAGGACAAGAAGGAGAAGAAAGAGAAGAAGAGCTTCACTATCAACAAGAAGAAGAAGGTGGTGGTTATGTGGTCACTTGGGATAGTGACAACTCCGATAGTGATGATGATGAAAGCTCTAGTGATGATGAGAGGACCACTCGGCGAGCCATTGCAAGCATCGCCCTCTCCAACAAGTCATCCATCTTCGACACTACATCGACATGCCTTATGGCCAAGCCTACCAAGGTAAAATATGATGATAGTGATGATGATTCTTGTGCTAGTGATGGTTGTAGGAGTGATGATGAGGAGGATGAGGACTACTCCAAGGATGATCTATTAGGCATAATAGATCAAATGAGCAAGGGCTACAAGAGGACAACCAAGAAATACAAAATCTTGGAACAAGAGCTCATTGCCAAGAGCAATGAAAATGATGCCTTGATGGAGGAGCTTGTTACTCTCAAAAAGAGTAAGGAGTGCAAAGGAATTGAACAAGAGCTCAAAGCTCTTAGGAAATCCTTTGATGAGCTAGAGGCTTCTCGTGAGTGTCTAAAGGAAGACCACGAGGATCTTGAAGTTGCTCACACTAGGCTTAAGGAAGCCCACTCCACTCTACTTGAGCTCATCAAGGAAAAGGACCTCAAGTTGGAGAAGCTCATGAAGGAAGCTAAGGAGGAGCAAGTGATTGTCACTTGTGATATTGGACTAACATGTGATATTATTGATGATTCTTTATTTGTTGGTCCTACTAATGCTTCATGTAGCTCATCATCATCCACCACAACCAACTCTACCTCTACTACTAGTGATTCATCACTTGTGGTTGAGAATGAGACTCTCAAGAGAGAGGTGGATGATCTCACCCGCGCATTAGGCAATGCCTATGGTGGGGATGCCCGCTTGCTAAAATGCTTGGGTAGCCAAAGGTTCTCTCTTAACAAAGAGGGTTTGGGCTATACTCCCAAGAAGGGCAAGGCGGCCTTTGCTACTCCAAAGTCTCGCTTTGTGAAGAGCAATGGTCGTTATTGCAATAGATGCAAGCAAGTTGGACATCTAGAGATTAATTGTAATAAAATGAACAAGAACAAGAATAAGTTTCATGCTAAAATGGATTACATTCCTTTTGATTCTTGTTATGTGCTTACCAAGGGTGAGAAAGGTGTGCATGTTAAGTTTGTTGGTACACCAATTGTGGGTCCAAAGAAGAAGGCCATTTGGGTACCAAAGAGCTTAGTTACTAACCTCCAAGGACCCAAGCAAGTATGGGTACCTAAGAAACATTAATTTGTTTTGTAGGTTACTTACAAGGCCGGAGGAAGGCATTGGGTGCTTGATAGTGGGTGCTCTCAACATATGACCGGTGATTCAAGAATGTTCAACTCTCTCAAATCAAATGATAGTGGCATTGATAGTATCACATTTGGTGATAATAGCAAGGGTGATGTGAAGGCTCTTGGAAGAATTGCAATCTCAAATGATCATAGCATTTCCAATGTGCTCTTAGTTGAAAAGTTGAACTTCAATCTTCTCTCGGTTGCTCAATTGTGTGATCTCGGTTTCAAGTGCATATTTGGTGTTGATGATGTGGAGATAATTAGTGTTGATGGCTCTAACTTGATCTTCAAAGGCTTTAGATATGAGAATCTATACTTGGTTGATTTCAATGCTAGTGACACTCAACTTTCAACATGTTTGCTCACCAAATCAAGTATGGGTTGGTTATGGCATAGAAGACTTGGTCATGTTGGCATGAAGCAATTGAACAAGTTAGTGAAGCATGACTTAGTTAGAGGCTTGAAGGATGTCACATTTGAGAAGGATAAGCTATGTAGTGCATGTCAAGCCGGAAAGCAAGTAGGCATCACTCATCCATTAAAAAGCATCATGAGTACTTCCAAGGCATTTGAGTTGTTACACATGGATTTATTTGGGCCAACTACATACACAAGCATTGGTGGCAACAAGTATGGCTTTGTGATTGTGGATGATTTCACTAGATATACATGGGTATTCTTTCATGTGGACAAGAGTGATGTATTTGACATATTCAAGATGTTCATCAAGAGGGTACAAAATGAGTTTGAGACCACAATCAAGAAAGTGAGAAGTGACAATGGAAGTGAGTTTAGAAATACAAGAATTGATGAGCTATGTGAGGAGCTTGGAATCAAGCATCAATTCTCGGCCAAGTATACACCTCAATCCAATGGCCTAGTTGAGAGGAAGAATAGAACTTTGATTGATATGGCAAGATCAATGTTGAATGAGTATAATGTGAGTCATTCATTTTGGGCCGAAGCAATCAACACGGCTTGCTTCTATAGCAACCGCCTCTATTGCCACAAGTTTCTAGAGAAGACACCATATGAGATCTTAAATGGAAGAAAGCCCAACATTGCATACTTTCGGGTATTTGGTTGCAAATGCTACATCTTGAAGAAGGGCACTAGATTGAGCAAGTTTGAGAAGAAATGTGATGAAGGATTCTTACTTGGTTACTCCACTACTAACAAAGCTTATAGAGTTTGGAATTTGGCTAGTGGTTTACTTGAGAAAGTTCATGATGTTGAGTTTGATGAAACAAATGGCTCTCAAGATGAGGAAAATAACTTGGATGATGTGAGAGGAACTCAATTGACCAATGCTATGAAAGAAATGGATATTGGTGATATTAGGCCAAAGCAAGTGATTGATGTTGATGACAACAAAGATCAAGTGCTCCAAAGTCCAATTACACAAGCTAGTGGGTCTCTAATGCAAAACCAAGCTAGTACATCATCTCAAGTGCAACAAGATCAACAAGTGGTTAGTTCATCATCTCCAACTCATGATCAACATCAACATCCAAGCAATCAAGTCCAAGTGCTTCAACCAACTAACATTGCAAGAGACCATCCATTAGATTCCATCATTGGTGACGTACAAAGGGGAGTTCAAACTAGATCAAGATTGGCATCATTTTGTGCTCACTCTTCTTTTGTGTCAATGGAAGAACCCAAGGACATTGATAAAGCATTGAGAGATCCGAATTGGGTAAATGCAATGCATGAAGAGCTCAACAACTTCAAGAGAAATGAAGTATGGGAACTAGTTGAGAGGCCTAAGGATCACAATATCATTGGAACAAGATGGGTCTTTCGCAACAAGCAAGATCAAGATGGAATAGTAGTAAGAAACAAAGCAAGACTAGTGGCTCAAGGTTACACACAAATAGAGGGTCTTGACTTTGGTGAAACATATGCCCCGGTTGCAAGATTGGAAGCAATTAGGATCTTACTTGCCTATGCTTGTGCTCATAATATCAAGCTATATCAAATGGATGTGAAGAGTGCATTTCTCAACGGGTACATTCAAGAGGAGGTGTATGTGGAGCAACCTCCCGGTTTTGAAGATGACAAGAAACCCAATCATGTCTACAAATTGAGAAAAGCTTTGTATGGATTGAAGCAAGCACCTAGAGCATGGTATGAAAGATTGAGGGACTTCTTGCTAACCAAAGGATTTGTAATGGGCAAAGTGGATACTACTCTCTTCACCAAGAAGATTGAGAAAGACTTGTTTGTATTGCAAATATATGTTGATGATATCATCTTCGGTTCAACCAATCAAGATTATTGTGATGAGTTTGGGAAAATGATGGCAAAGGAATTTGAAATGTCAATGATCGGTGAACTTAGCTTCTTTCTTGGACTTCAAATCAAACAAATGAAGGAAGGAACATTCGTGAGCCAAACCAAGTACATCAAAGATATGCTCAAGAAGTTCAGCATGGAAGATGCAAAGGGCATTACAACCCCAATGGGCACTAGTGGAAGTTTGGATAGTGACAAGAGTGGCAACATGATTGATCAAAAGCTATATAGATCAATGATTGGTAGCCTACTCTATGTGACGGCATCAAGGCCCGATGTGATGTTTAGTGTATGCATGTGTGCAAGATTTCAAGCCTCACCAAGAGAAAGTCATTTGAAGGCAACAAAGAGAATATTGAGGTACTTAAAGCATACACAAGATGTTGGACTATGGTATCCCAAAGGTGCAAGTTTTGAGCTAGTTGGATATTCAGATTCCGACTATGCCGGTGACAAAGTGGAGAGAAAGAGCACCTCCGGGACTTGTCAATTGTTGGGAAGATCACTTGTCTCATGGTCATCCAAAAAGCAAAATAGTATTGCACTATCTACCGCCGAAGCCGAATACATCGCCGCGGGTAGTTGTTGTGCACAAATCTTATGGATGAAGGCAACATTGAAAGATTTTGGAATCAATTTCAAGAATGTGCCATTGCTATGTGACAATGAAAGTGCCGTGAAGCTAACCAACAATCCGGTTCAACATCAAAGAACAAAGCATATTGATGTTCGTCATCATTTTATTAGAGATCATCAACAAAAGGGTGACATTGCTATTGAGAGTGTGGGCACCGAAGATCAATTAGCCGATCTATTCACCAAGCCACTTGATGAGAAGAGATTTCACAAGCTAAAGAATGAGTTGAACATACTTGACTTCTCCAACATGAGTTGATGCACCTCCATGATATGACATGCCTCTCCTTCGAGCCCCAAGGTACAATTGGTTGACATGTCATGCATTCTATGCTAAGGACTTGCTTAGTGCATCTAGTCATAATTTACATGTTCTAGGCTCATACATTAAAATCAAATGACTTTGAAGTTTATATGGTGCCACTATTGTTTCCATGACTTGTATGATCTAGTGGTAGCATATATCTTGTTTAAGTAGCTTGTGATCCTAAGTGTTTAATCTAGATCACTTGTCTAAATATTTGCTTCAACATAGTGCATGATAACCCTTCTAGTGAGGTGTGAAGAAGCTTGCCCTTGGATCAAACCGAAGCATTTTATTTATGCAAGCAATCTAGGTTGAATCACAAACTTGATCCTCACCCCATAATTCAACATGATAATCTATCTAAAATTGGTCCCTTGTGGTCATTGGTGCCAAAGGGGGAGAAAATGTTGTTCACAAAGATAGAACTCAAAGGGGGAGAAGCACAAAGGGGGAGAAAATGTTGTTCACAAAGATAGATCCTAAAAGGGGAGATTTGATAAAAGAAGGGATCAACTAAAATTTTGAGCACACAAGTAGGGGGAGCAAGCTCTTAAACATGAATGTTGCATTTCCATGTGCACTTCATATGTATGTTGCATAGTTATGCATTTCTTTTTCTCCGATACATTGCTTGTGTGGTGACTTGCTAGTATAATTTGAATGATGAATTGAAGTACTAGCATGAATAGGAAGTAGTTAGATTTTTCTTGCTTCATGTCTTTCAAAGTGGTACTAGAACCTTGCTTATAATGTTGATCTCACGAGGTTTCTAGTTATGTTTGTGCTTTTCCAAGTGATATCTAACTACACAAGGTGCTAAGATGGTGTTTATCGCTACTCCGATGGTATCACGCTTCAAAGGTCTATAATCTAAAACACTTAGCACCTATTGATAGTAAATGCTCCTATATTTTCCTATCTAAGCATGTATGCTTCCTAAATCCAAACATATAGCATACATGTAGGGGGAGCCATTGCTATCAATTTGAATTCATGATCACATGTCCATAATCCTTACACATGGTAATATACTTGGACAATGTGACATGGGTTCAATCAAAATTTTATCAAAATATCTTTGTGAAAGGGTTGTCACCAATTACCAACAAGGGGGAGATTGAAAGCTCTATGTTTGGTGTTGGTAATTAGTGACAATGCCTAAGTACTAATCCTATGCCTAAGTTGTTTGTAGCACATGAGGATTAGTACATTCCAAGGTTGGTGGCAAGATGGACATGGTGATCATGATGGCCACACTTGGATTTGGACGCAACCCTACGTGATCAAGGCAAAGGTATATGCTTAAGGGTTGTGTTTTAGTAACCAAGACACCTAGTGGGTGTGGTTACATTATAGGATAGATAGCCGTACTATAAAGAGGGGAATGACGCGGCTATTGAACTCCTAAGTGCCTCTAGGTGTGCATTTCATAATCATATGCATTCGGATAGAGCTAATAACGCCTCGAAAAATGATTGTGAAAATGCTAACACACATGCACATGGTGATGATCACTTGGTGATGTTAGCACATTTGCGACGGCGTTGAAGTTTGAGCGGTAGAGAGGGTTTTCGAGGAGTTGAAACGCCTATTTTCTACTACGCCGAAAGTCGGAAATCAACCAGAAATCAAACGAAAGCGAACGGAGGTCACAGTGGTGACCGGACGCTGGACCGGACGCGGTCACTGTTTGACCGGACGCGTCCGGTCAGCGTTCAGCGTCTGCGCGAGTTTTAGTTTGTCGATCGGACGCGCAGCGCGTCCGGTCACTGTCGACCGGACGCGTCCGGTCGTTCAGGGAGCTTACTGGACTCCAACCGGACGCGGGCACTGTGGCGTCCGGTCAGTTCTTCAGCGCGTCCGGTCGCTGTTTCGTTGTGCGCCGCTCAGGGTTGACCAGCGCGTCCGGTCGGTCACGGGACCAGCGCGTCCGGTCATTGCGACCAGCGCGTCCGGTCGGTGTTTCGCGAAAGAGCCGTTGTGTGACCGGCGCGTCCGGTCAATTGGACCAGCGCGTCCGGTCAACGCGACTTCGGCTGTTTCAAGTTTCTAACGGCTATATTCGAAGGGGTACGTCTATAAATTCTCGTTGGCCGGCTCAAGGCTCTCTCTCTTGGACATTTGACATACTTGTGAGCACTTTGAGCTAAGCAACTCCCCTCCCACTCATCTCTCTTGCTTCTTTGCTTATTCGAAGTGAGATTGAGTGATCCAAGTGCATTTGCATTGTGAGATAGCATCTAGTTGGCACTTGGTGGTTGATTTGCTACGGGATTCTTGTTTCTCTTGGTGGTTGCCGCCACCTAGACGGCTTGGAGCAGCTTGGAGGCGTTGGCAAGAGTTGGTGATTGTTCTTGGCCACCTCCGGTGTTTGTAAGGGGTTTGTGCCTACCTCGGCGAAGCGCCAAAGGCAACATTAGTAAATTGCTCGTGTCATTGCAACCTTTTGCCATTTGGTAGGTTCTTGTGGCGCCTTTTGAGAGGCTCGGTGTGAGACCGATTAGCCACCGAACCACGTGGTGAAGAGGGACACAACGGGGACTAGCGTGCCGGCAAGCACGTGAACCTCGGGATAAATCTTCGTGTCATCACTTTCATATTGTGATTGATTGATCCCGGTGTTCGATTGTTTTGGTATTCATTGTTGATCATATTGGTTGGCTCAATACTTCGCCCCTCGGTGAAACCCTCCTAACTCAACTCCGCATTACTTTCTTAGTTATCTTTGCTAGCTAGTTTGCTTTGCTAGAGTAGCTCTTTTGTGTAGCTTGCTAGTTGTAGTTACCTTCTCGGTTTAACTTGTGCGGTTGAGTGCCAATATACTAGAATTGTGAATTGGATAGGTGGCTTGCAAACACCCCGTAGGCTAAGCAAAACTCGCATCTCGCTATTTGTTGTATTGATAAACTTGTTTAGCTTGTCTTTGTAGAATTTTTTAAAAGGCTATTCACCCCCCCTCTAGCCATCAAGACCTTTCAAGTGGTATCAGAGCCGTGGTCACCGTTTGTAAGGCTTAACAACCTCGGTGTAAGATGGCTCAAGTTGTGTTCAACCATGTCGGGGGCAAGCCTCCATTCTTTGATGGTGTCTCTTCTTTTGATCATTGGAAAAGAAAGATGAAGCAATATCTTGGCTCTATCAATGAGAAGGTTTGGGAGGTGACACATCATGATTATGCTATCATTGATCCCGACAACCTCACCAACAATGACCGCATCAACAACCAATGCAACACTATGGCTCTCAACACTCTCTACAATGGGATTGATGCAAAGGTCTTTGAGCAAATCAAGGATCTTGAGATGGCAAGTGAAGTGTGGACAAGATTAGAGGAAACATATGAGGGCACTTCAACGGTAAAGAGTGCCAAGCTCTATATGCTCAAGGATAAGTTTGCAAGCTTCAAGATGAAGGATGATGAGTCCATACCGGAGATGTTCTATAGGCTACAAGTTATTGTCAATGATCTCAAGAGCCTAGGAGAAGATGTCAAGGACAAGGACTTCTCACATAAGTTCTTGATGAACTTACCTAAGAAGTTTGCTATCTTGAGGAAGATGATCCAAAGAGAGGGTTTGGATAAGGTAACTCCAAACCAAGTGCTTGGAGATGTCATGACCGATGCTCAATATGATGATGATGAAGATGAAGATGAGAAGAAGGAGATCAAGGTCAAGCAAGAGAAGCCCATTGCATTCAAGGCTTCATCTTCTAAGGGCAAGAACAAGGTGGAGAGCGATGATGATGATCCATTCGATGATGAGACCATGGCCCTCCTAGTACACAAGATGAGGAGGTTCATGAAGAAGAAAGGATATGGTGCAAGAAAGAGAAGGGACTTCATGAAGGCAAAGGAGATGCTTTGCTACAATTGCAATAGCCCCGATCATATAGTGGCAAAGTGCCCCTATGAAGACAAAAGATATCATGATGGGGAGTTGAAGTTGAAGAAGAACAAGAAGGACAAGAAGGAGAAGAAAGAGAAGAAGAGCTTCACTATCAACAAGAAGAAGAAGGTGGTGGTTATGTGGTCACTTGGGATAGTGACAACTCCGATAGTGATGATGATGAAAGCTCTAGTGATGATGAGAGGACCACTCGGCGAGCCATTGCAAGCATCGCCCTCTCCAACAAGTCATCCATCTTTGACACTACATCGACATGCCTTATGGCCAAGCCTACCAAGGTAAAATATGATGATAGTGATGATGATTCTTGTGCTAGTGATGGTTGTAGGAGTGATGATGAGGAGGATGAGGACTACTCCAAGGATGATCTATTAGGCATAATAGATCAAATGAGCAAGGGCTACAAGAGGACAACCAAGAAATACAAAATCTTGGAACAAAAGCTCATTGCCAAGAGCAATGAAAATGATGCCTTGATGGAGGAGCTTGTTACTCTCAAAAAGAGTAAGGAGTGCAAAGGAATTGAACAAGAGCTCAAAGCTCTTAGGAAATCCTTTGATGAGCTAGAGGCTTCTCGTGAGTGTCTAAAGGAAGACCACGAGGATCTTGAAGTTGCTCACACTAGGCTTAAGGAAGCCCACTCCACTCTACTTGAGCTCATCAAGGAAAAGGACCTCAAGTTGGAGAAGCTCATGAAGGAAGCTAAGGAGGAGCAAGTGATTGTCACTTGTGATATTGGACTAACATGTGATATTATTGATGATTCTTTATTTGTTGGTCCTACTAATGCTTCATGTAGCTCATCATCATCCACCACAACCAACTCTACCTCTACTACTAGTGATTCATCACTTGTGGTTGAGAATGAGACTCTCAAGAGAGAGGTGGATGATCTCACCCGCGCATTAGGCAATGCCTATGGTGGGGATGCCCGCTTGCTAAAATGCTTGGGTAGCCAAAGGTTCTCTCTTAACAAAGAGGGTTTGGGCTATACTCCCAAGAAGGGCAAGGCGGCCTTTGCTACTCCAAAGTCTCGCTTTGTGAAGAGCAATGGTCGTTATTGCAATAGATGCAAGCAAGTTGGACATCTAGAGATTAATTGTAATAAAATGAACAAGAACAAGAATAAGTTTCATGCTAAAATGGATTACATTCCTTTTGATTCTTGTTATGTGCTTACCAAGGGTGAGAAAGGTGTGCATGTTAAGTTTGTTGGTACACCAATTGTGGGTCCAAAGAAGAAGGCCATTTGGGTACCAAAGAGCTTAGTTACTAACCTCCAAGGACCCAAGCAAGTATGGGTACCTAAGAAACATTAATTTGTTTTGTAGGTTACTTACAAGGCCGGAGGAAGGCATTGGGTGCTTGATAGTGGGTGCTCTCAACATATGACCGGTGATTCAAGAATGTTCAACTCTCTCAAATCAAATGATAGTGGCATTGATAGTATCACATTTGGTGATAATAGCAAGGGTGATGTGAAGGCTCTTGGAAGAATTGCAATCTCAAATGATCATAGCATTTCCAATGTGCTCTTAGTTGAAAAGTTGAACTTCAATCTTCTCTCGGTTGCTCAATTGTGTGATCTCGGTTTCAAGTGCATATTTGGTGTTGATGATGTGGAGATAATTAGTGTTGATGGCTCTAACTTGATCTTCAAAGGCTTTAGATATGAGAATCTATACTTGGTTGATTTCAATGCTAGTGACACTCAACTTTCAACATGTTTGCTCACCAAATCAAGTATGGGTTGGTTATGGCATAGAAGACTTGGTCATGTTGGCATGAAGCAATTGAACAAGTTAGTGAAGCATGACTTAGTTAGAGGCTTGAAGGATGTCACATTTGAGAAGGATAAGCTATGTAGTGCATGTCAAGCCGGAAAGCAAGTAGGCAACACTCATCCATTGAAAAGCATCATGAGTACTTCCAAGGCATTTGAGTTGTTACACATGGATTTATTTGGGCCAACTACATACACAAGCATTGGTGGCAACAAGTATGGCTTTGTGATTGTGAATGATTTCACTAGATATACATGGGTATTCTTTCTTTTGGACAAGAGTGATGTATTTGACATATTCAAGAAGTTCATCAAGTGGGTACAAAATGAGTTTGAGACCACAATCAAGAAAGTGAGAAGTGACAATGGAAGTGAGTTTAGAAATACAAGAATTGATGAGCTATGTGAGGAGCTTGGAATCAAGCATCAATTCTCGGCCAAGTATACACCTCAATCCAATGGCCTAGTTGAGAGGAAGAATAGAACTTTGATTGATATGGCAAGATCAATGTTGAATGAGTATAATGTGAGTCATTCATTTTGGGCCGAAGCAATCAACACGGCTTGCTTCTATAGCAACCGCCTCTATTGCCACAAGTTTCTAGAGAAGACACCATATGAGATCTTAAATGGAAGAAAGCCCAACATTGCATACTTTCGGGTATTTGGTTGCAAATGCTACATCTTGAAGAAGGGCACTAGATTGAGCAAGTTTGAGAAGAAATGTGATGAAGGATTCTTACTTGGTTACTCCACTACTAACAAAGCTTATAGAGTTTGGAATTTGGCTAGTGGTTTACTTGAGAAAGTTCATGATGTTGAGTTTGATGAAACAAATGGCTCTCAAGATGAGGAAAATAACTTGGATGATGTGAGAGGAACTCAATTGACCAATGCTATGAAAGAAATGGATATTGGTGATATTAGGCCAAAGCAAGTGATTGATGTTGATGACAACAAAGATCAAGTGCTCCAAAGTCCAATTACACAAGCTAGTGGGTCTCTAATGCAAAACCAAGCTAGTACATCATCTCAAGTGCAACAAGATCAACAAGTGGTTAGTTCATCATCTCCAACTCATGATCAACATCAACATCCAAGCAATCAAGTCCAAGTGCTTCAACCAACTAACATTGCAAGAGACCATCCATTAGATTCCATCATTGGTGACATACAAAGGGGAGTTCAAACTAGATCAAGATTGGCATCATTTTGTGCTCACTCTTCTTTTGTGTCAATGGAAGAACCCAAGGACATTGATAAAGCATTGAGAGATCCGAATTGGGTAAATGCAATGCATGAAGAGCTCAACAACTTCAAGAGAAATGAAGTATGGGAACTAGTTGAGAGGCCTAAGGATCACAATATCATTGGAACAAGATGGGTCTTTCGCAACAAGCAAGATCAAGATGGAATAGTAGTAAGAAACAAAGCAAGACTAGTGGCTCAAGGTTACACACAAATAGAGGGTCTTGACTTTGGTGAAACATATGCCCCGGTTGCAAGATTGGAAGCAATTAGGATCTTACTTGCCTATGCTTGTGCTCATAATATCAAGCTATATCAAATGGATGTGAAGAGTGCATTTCTCAACGGGTACATTCAAGAGGAGGTGTATGTGGAGCAACCTCCTGGTTTTGAAGATGACAAGAAACCCAATCATGTCTACAAATTGAGAAAAGCTTTGTATGGATTGAAGCAAGCACCTAGAGCATGGTATGAAAGATTGAGGGACTTCTTGCTAACCAAAGGATTTGTAATGGGCAAAGTGGATACTACTCTCTTCACCAAGAAGATTGAGAAAGACTTGTTTGTATTGCAAATATATGTTGATGATATCATCTTCGGTTCAACCAATCAAGATTATTGTGATGAGTTTGGGAAAATGATGGCAAAGGAATTTGAAATGTCAATGATCGGTGAACTTAGCTTCTTTCTTGGACTTCAAATCAAACAAATGAAGGAAGGAACATTCGTGAGCCAAACCAAGTACATCAAAGATATGCTCAAGAAGTTCAGCATGGAAGATGCAAAGGGCATTACAACCCCAATGGGCACTAGTGGAAGTTTGGATAGTGACAAGAGTGGCAACATGGTGGATCAAAAGCTATATAGATCAATGATTGGTAGCCTACTCTATGTGATGGCATCAAGGCCCGATGTGATGTTTAGTGTATGCATGTGTGCAAGATTTCAAGCCTCACCAAGAGAAAGTCATTTGAAGGCAACAAAGAGAATATTGAGGTACTTAAAGCATACACAAGATGTTGGACTATGGTATCCCAAAGGTGCAAGTTTTGAGCTAGTTGGATATTCAGATTCCGACTATGCCGGTGACAAAGTGGAGAGAAAGAGCACTTCCGGGACTTGTCAATTGTTGGAAAGATCACTTGTCTCATGGTCATCCAAAAAGCAAAATAGTATTGCACTATCTACCGCCGAAGCCGAATACATCGCCGCGGGTAGTTGTTGTGCACAAATCTTATGGATGAAGGCAACATTGAAGGATTTTGGAATCAATTTCAAGAATGTGCCATTGCTATGTGACAATGAAAGTGCCGTGAAGCTAACCAACAATCCGGTTCAACATCAAAGAACAAAGCATATTGATGTTCGTCATCATTTTATTAGAGATCATCAACAAAAGGGTGACATTGCTATTGAGAGTGTGGGCACCGAAGATCAATTAGCCGATCTATTCACCAAGCCACTTGATGAGAAGAGATTTCACAAGCTAAAGAATGAGTTGAACATACTTGACTTCTCCAACATGAGTTGATGCACCTCCATGATATGACATGCCTCTCCTTCGAGCCCCAAGGTACAATTGGTTGACATGTCATGCATTCTATGCTAAGGACTTGCTTAGTGCATCTAGTCATAATTTACATGTTCTAGGCTCATACATTAAAATCAAATGACTTTGAAGTTTATATGGTGCCACTATTGTTTCCATGACTTGTATGATCTAGTGGTAGCATATATCTTGTTTAAGTAGCTTGTGATCCTAAGTGTTTAATCTAGATCACTTGTCTAAATATTTGCTTCAACATGGTGCATGATAACCCTTCTAGTGAGGTGTGAAGAAGCTTGCCCTTGGATCAAACCGAAGCATTTTATTTATGCAAGCAATCTAGGTTGAATCACAAACTTGATCCTCACCCCATAATTCAACATGATAATCTATCTAAAATTGGTCCCTTGTGGTCATTGGTGCCAAAGGGGGAGAAAATGTTGTTCACAAAGATAGAACTCAAAGGGGGAGAAGCACAAAGGGGGAGAAAATGTTGTTCACAAAGATAGATCCTAAAAGGGGAGATTTGATAAAAGAAGGGGATCAACTAAAATTTTGAGCACACAAGTAGGGGGAGCAAGCTCTTAAACATGAATGTTGCATTTCCATGTGCACTTCATATGTATGTTGCATAGTTATGCATTTCTTTTTCTCCGATACATTGCTTGTGTGGTGACTTGCTAGTATAATTTGAATGATGAATTGAAGTACTAGCATGAATAGGAAGTAGTTAGATTTTTCTTGCTTCATGTCTTTCAAAGTGGTACTAGAACCTTGCTTATAATGTTGATCTCACGAGGTTTCTAGTTATGTTTGTGCTTTTCCAAGTGATATCTAACTACACAAGGTGCTAAGATGGTGTTTATCGCTACTCCGATGGTATCACGCTTCAAAGGTCTATAATCTAAAACACTTAGCACCTATTGATAGTAAATGCTCCTATATTTTCCTATCTAAGCATGTATGCTTCCTAAATCCAAACATATAGCATACATGTAGGGGGAGCCATTGCTATCAATTTGAATTCATGATCACATGTCCATAATCCTTACACATGGTAATATACTTGGACAATGTGACATGGGTTCAATCAAAATTTTATCAAAATATCTTTGTGAAAGGGTTGTCACCAATTACCAACAAGGGGGAGATTGAAAGCTCTATGTTTGGTGTTGGTAATTAGTGAAAGGGTTGGCACTGTGGCGTCCGGTCAGTTCTTCAGCGCGTCCGGTCGCTGTTTCGTTGTGCGCCGCTCAGGGTTGACCAGCGCGTCCGGTCGGTCACGGGACCAGCGCGTCCGGTCGTGACCAGCGCGTCCGGTCATTGCGACCAGCGCGTCCGGTCGGTGTTTCGCGAAAGAGCCGTTGTGTGACCGGCGCGTCCGGTCAATTGGACCAGCGCGTCCGGTCAACGCGACTTCGGCTGTTTCAAGTTTCTAACGGCTATATTCGAAGGGGTACGTCTATAAATTCTCGTTGGCCGGCTCAAGGCTCTCTCTTGGACATTTGACATACTTGTGAGCACTTTGAGCTAAGCAACTCCCCTCCCACTCATCTCTCTTGCTTCTTTGCTTATTCGAAGTGAGATTGAGTGATCCAAGTGCATTTGCATTGTGAGATAGCATCTAGTTGGCACTTGGTGGTTGATTTGCTGCGGGATTCTTGTTTCTCTTGGTGGTTGCCGCCACCTAGACGGCTTGGAGCAGCTTGGAGGCGTTGGCAAGAGTTGGTGATTGTTCTTGGCCACCTCCGGTGTTTGTAAGGGGTTTGTGCCTACCTCAGCGAAGCGCCAAAGGCAACATTAGTAAATTGCTCGTGTCATTGCAACCTTTTGCCATTTGGTAGGTTCTTGTGGCGCCTTTTGAGAGGCTCGGTGTGAGACCGATTAGCCACCGAACCACGTGGTGAAGAGGGACACAACGGGGACTAGCGTGCCGGCAAGCACGTGAACCTCAGGATAAATCTTCGTGTCATCACTTTCATATTGTGATTGATTGATCCCGGTGTTCGATTGTTTTGGTATTCATTGTTGATCATATTGGTTGGCTCAATACTTCGCCCCTCGGTGAAACCCTCCTAACTCAACTCCGCATTACTTTCTTAGTTATCTTTGCTAGCTAGTTTGCTTTGCTAGAGTAGCTCTTTTGTGTAGCTTGCTAGTTGTAGTTACCTTCTCGGTTTAACTTGTGCGGTTGAGTGCCAATATACTAGAATTGTGAATTGGATAGGTGGCTTGCAAACACCCCGTAGGCTAAGCAAAACTCGCATCTCGCTATTTGTTGTATTGATAAACTTGTTTAGCTTGTCTTTGTAGAATTTTTTAAAAGGCTATTCACCCCCCCTCTAGCCATCAAGACCTTTCACCCTCCCATCGAGGGGCCCGCCTCCCTGCCCACCTCTTCCTCCGTCTCCTCCTCCACCACCACGACCGACACTGACGCCTGGGAGGATGACCCCCCAACGGGCTCCAAGAGCGGACGAACGTCGGGGAGGTCCGCCAGGCCGGTCGCGGCGTCGTACCGCGACAGGGCGTCGTCATCGTCCCCGTCGCTGTCATCATCGTCCTCCCCCGAGACCGTCTCGGAGGGAGACTCCGCGAGGGGGAGCCCGTCGAGGGCCTGCTGGCGCCGAAGCTTTTTCAACGCCTCCTTCTCCTTGGCCTTGCGGATCTGCCGCTTCTTGGCCGTCTCCTTTTTCTGCTTCTTCTGGGACGTGTGCTGGCGTCGAGCCTCCTGGGCGGGCTGGTCCTCTGGGACTGGCGGCCGCGTCTCCCGCACCGCAGACAGATCCTGCGCATCGGCCTCGACTAAATCAGAGGAACCCAAAAACAGACGAAATAAACGAACGTGCTAGCAAAAAACACTTACCAGAGGCTCGAACCCCTAGGTAGGTCGCATGGGGACCTTGTCGACCTCGTCCGTCTTGAAGTTCCCCACCATCCGACGCGCCCGCCGGAGGACCTCCTCGAGGGTGAGGGACTCGTGTGACATCCGGCTCCCCTCCAGTGGCGCCTCCGGTGTCATCTGGTCGAGGCGAAGCCGGCGCTGGCACAACGGCATCACCCTGCGCCGGTGGAACGCCGTGGCCACCGCCACCACCGTCAAGCCTCGTAGGCGGAGCTGTTGCAGCGCCGCCAGCAACGGGTCTAGACACGACTTCTTGGCCTCCGTGACTCCGTAGGACTAGTTCTCCTCTCGGGCGACCAGCACCCGGCCGGTATACCTCGGCAACTGACTCTCGTCATTGCGGAGGTAGAACCAGCCGTCGTGCCAGCCGCTGTTCGAGGAGATGAGGTGGGCCGGGATGTACTGATCTACCCGACCAGACCTCACCTGCAGGACGCAGCTCCCCGCTCGAACTGCGCACCGAAGCCCCTTCTCCCCCGCCTTCTTGGCGAAGAGCTCCGCCTTGAAAAGATGGAGCCACAGATTCCACTGCGGCTCCATCCCTAGGTAGCCCTCACAGACCGCCACGAAGATGGCGGCCTGTGCAACGGCGTTAGGGGCGAGATGATGTAGCTCCACCCGATAGTAGTGGAGGAGCGCGCGCATGAAGGTGGTCGCCGGCACGCCGAACCCCCGCTCGTGGAAGCAGATGAAGCTAACCACGTATCCCTCGGGGGGTGCCGGCTCCCGGTGGTCGGGCGACGGCGCAATCCACTCCGGCCACGACCGGCTCGTCCTCGGCCGCAGCAGTCCATCCTCGACCAGCTCCTTCAGCCTCCTCTCCGTCACCGAGGAGGCGGCCCAGTCATCGGCAGGGAGGATCTGACTGTTGCCTGCCATTGGCGCTGGGAAAAGCTGTGTGGACGGAGGGGGTGCGACGGCGGCGGCGCTGGATGAAGGCGGAGGGCGCAAGGGGCACAGAGCTGTCTATGGCGAAGGATGCAAGAACGTAAAGGACCAGTAGGGGAGGCAGACCCCTAGGCTTTGTTTTTATAGCCCCGGCGGAAGCCCAACGGCCGCGCAAAAAGGTAGGAGCGGTTTCTCGCATTTAATGCTCTTACCTAACCGTTTCCCTGAATCTCGCAGGAGTTGGGCGCGTGGCCGTCCCCCACATCGTAATCGTACGCCACGTCGCCCACTACCGCGCTGATCTCACCCTCTCTCCTAAAAAGACGTGCCCAGCTAACGGGCAGGACGGGATCCGCGGACGGATATTCCCAGATACCTGGTAAACGGGTTCCGGACCCGCCATAAGTATCGAGGGAACGGAAGCTGGCCCTCGACCTGGGTTCGACAGCTGCCCTCGAGCGACAGAGTTAGGGACGACTAGGGATGCGCCCGTGCATGGCCAGGGCTCGAGCCACGCTCTCGAGGCACCCCAAGACGTATTCGAGGCTGTAGGAGGAGGTCGACGTAGGAATCCCCTCGAGGGAGGCGCCGAGCCCTCGAATCCCGTCGCAGGGAATCGAGATCCACACGACCACTTCTTGGCATTCTTGAGAGCGCCTCCGGGCCACTAGCCGACTCCTAACGACTGGAGCATGGGCTCACACTCGAATTCCCCCGCTAGCAGCTCACCGGAGATCGTCGGAACTCGCCCAAACAGGGGTAGTACGGCGTTCCCCACCCCTCCTCCTTCCAAAGGAGGAGCGTGAGGGTCGAACGACGAAAGACGGCCGGGACTCTGATCGACCTCGTGCGCACGAGGCTCGGGGGCTCGACCGCGACAAACCAAACTCTAAACAAAAAGGCACGGATCACGCCACCACTAGAAGCCATTCCCCATTAGAACGCATAAAAGACCTCGGAGGAGTCTCAACACTCCACCGAGGCCTCGGGGGCTACACCCGGCGGGTGCGCTCGCGCGCCCCCACCGGAGAAAACCACGGCGCTACGACTCTAGTTCATTAACTAACAAGCCTCTAGGAGAGTGATCACACACTCACCCAAAGGCTCGGGGGCTACTGTCGGTACCAACAGTATGGGGGTACCCACATCCAACGATAATAAAAAATAAAACGACTAAGTCACAGCAAAGGGCAGCCCGCCTCAACTGCATACCAGGTCCGTCTCGTATGAGGCCAGCTCGATAGAGTGCCTCGACCGCGCTCCGGCTCCGACTCGTACGAGGCACCCTCTACGGGAACGCCTCAACCGCGCCCCGTCCCGCACGACAGGGCACTTCGACCGCATTCTGACTCGCACGAGGCTCGTACACCCACCGGAAAAACTCCGACTCGCGTGACCCCAGGTCAGGGCGCTCGACCCCCTCACTTCACCTACCCCAAGACAAAAGTCAGAACATTTAATGCGATTACCTGCTACCACCTACTGATATGGCCGCAACCAGGATCGACGTGGGAGCAACGCCGGTGTCGGTCCTCACTGTTTTACCGCACATCCCGTGATGGGAGGTGAAACCTGTCACTATGCACACCTTACGGTGCACTGTTTATCGTCAGTCACCCTCGAGGGAGGATGCGACAAGGCCCGTATTCCGCAATCTCGTGGATCCGACCTTATCCGTCCGGCCTCGACCCGGCCTCGACGCCCAGCATAGTTCAACAGGGAGGGAAGGCCGGCATGGCACGGTGCTCCGGGTCATTTCGTCGTCTCGTCCCCGACGTCACCATGGTGTTCAGGGATGGCCGGCCATTCCCAGAGCACGTCGCTACAGTCACCTCAATAGGGATCGACAAAACATCGCCTCAGGGCTCCCCGGTGCCCTGGCCTCCTCCAACCCTATAAAAAGGGCAGGCCGGGACCCTACAAGGGGACAGGAACAACAGGCAAGACACAAGCTTGTAACCCCTACACAAGCACCCCGGTGCGAGGAAATACAAAACTCCCCCCTAGACGTAGGGCCTTCTCTTGCCCGAACCAGGATAAACCCCTGTGTGTTCTCCTTACATCACCATTCAGGATAGGGACACGCAGCACTCACTCGTCGGTTTAAGACCCCCCACGGGACCGAACACCGACAAGCAGCCTGATCGTTATTCACATGAATGGTCCAGTTCTGATTGTGAAATGATCACCAGGAACGTAGGTTTACACAGCCATCCACCGAATAGGGAAATCATCTTCACAGACAATAAACCATGCATACTAATTCAAGCAACAACGCCTCTACTGATTCACAGCTTTTCTATGGAAAACACAGGTCAGGAACATCTATCCAAGTAATCCAGTGTCAGTAGTGAATGCAATTTAAACAGCAACATAAAATTTGTCGCAAGTGCTCCAGCAGCCAAGAAAGAACATCCAATGTATTATTCAACAGCACCATGGTTGTACTCGTGTAACAAGTGTACACATACAGCAACCAACTCGTAACATGTTTCTGATCTACATACACACATATAACCAAGCAATATAACTCCATTAGGAACCTTGATGGAAACTACTAAACTATCATGCCAGATCATATAACATTGCACGGAAGAATGCTCTTACTATCATAGACTATAACTGGTACAAACAACCAGCACGAAGCATTGGCCAATTGCTCATCCATTATAACTAGATACTACACCATTTTGAGTACAAGGAATACAGGACTATACAGACAATCCGAATTCTGAAATTTTGAGTACAAGGAATCCAGGAGGATACAAACGATCCGAATTCTGAAAAATTGCACTATCTTCAGCACAAAATAGCACAGGAGACATAACTGTAATAACACCCAACACTATTCACATGCCTACAGCATGCCAGCAAATAGAGGCATTCAAATTATCAGAAAATTAGCAGATCAAGTGCATACCAAATCACGAGAAAACCACCCTAAATCATAGAAAAGTGTTGAAACCAGACAGTTAGGTGAGGAATGGACAACCATGCACAATCAGGGAAGCATAGCAAACTGGCGAAATAATTGGCTCGAGATCAACTGATTAAGGCACTGCAGGTTAAATAAATTCAGCATAACATAAAGGCGGTTCTTTAACCATCAGACAAACATGATATTCTCAGTATGCTACTACAAGCACAACTGATAAGATCCCTTTTAACACAAACAAAATCTTAAACAAGAACTTCCTAGCTTGCAGAGCCCTATCCTCCCCAAGCATCGTTGGCCAGCATCTCTTCCACCGCTCAGAAGCCGAGCTTGGTGCGGCGCCAGTGCCTGCGCTTGGCGTTGTACCTGACACACAGAACCAAAAAAAAAAAAAAACAAATGATCGATGGAAACACGGGACAACTAGCGAAACAGGACGAAGGTGCTTATGCCAACGAACCTGATGGTGTTGTCGGTGCGCATGCGGATCCAGTAGGGGATGGGGCGGTTCTGGCGCATCTTCTTGGCCAGCTTCTTCTTGATGCGGAAGGTCTTGTGGGACGGCTGCGCGGGGAGGCAACACAACACGACGGGAGAAAACGTGAGATCAGAGAGGAACACCACGACTAGCCCATGAATCCAAGAGCTTAAGCGCAAAGGTCGGAGATACGTACCATGGCTTCGGCGGCTGAGACGACGGAAGTACCGGCGGCGGCGGCGGCGGAGGAAACCCTTGGATGGGAGAGATCGAGAGGACGGAGGCCGCTAGGGCTTTTATCGGGGAGTCACGGGTGGAATGGGCTGGATGGGCTCGGCATATTTGGGCCTTGTTAAGCGAGGGAGATTGGGCTTTTATATATGTCCTATACAAAAGGCCTCATGTCATACCCTCAATTCGGGTCCGCCCCTGCTCAAGCTCACGTGAAAGAAAACCGTCGTCGTAGTTTAGATATTCCTCAACTCAAAACATACCTCTCAACTCCCAAAGCCATTTAAATTACGATAATGCTCCCATGCAGGCATCTGTCTGTCCGTCCGGACACCGCGCGCCACACTCCACTTCGCGCGCTTTCGTCCGTGCTGCTCGCTCCCGCCAGCGATGCGTGTGTCGTCCGTGACAGTTGCTCCCTCCCGTCACTCACCCTGCCCGTCGCGCACCCGGTCCGCAGATTCGACCCCCGCATCGCGCAGCCCGCCCATTGCGCGGCCCGCCAGCCACGGCCATCCCTCACCGCGCCCCTATCCCGCGCACTTCCTCTCTGCTCTCTCCCTCTCTCGCTCTTTATCTCGCGTCCGCTAACAGCAGAGCACTTCCCCGGCCTTTTTCCCAACCCCCAACGCTGCCCGGATGACTCGTCGCCGCTGCCCCAACTAATCCGTTGGGCACACGTGTCGAGCGCCTCGGGTCATCCCCAGCCGAGCCTAGGGCACCCACGACGCGGCCAGATGCTGGTGGTGGTCATGCGCCGCCGACTCCCACCCTTATAGCCAGAATCAACCAGCCCAGGCCTCCCCTCCCCTATGTTGCAAATGCATGTTTTAAGAAACGTTTCTAGGTTATGTTGCAATTGTTTCATATGGATGTTGCAAAAGTAGATCGGGGATGTTTGCATATGTTGCATCAAGTGTTTGAGAGGTATGTTGCAAGCATTTGTTCAAAATGCTTCATCTTTTCTAGACGTATGTTGCAAGCGTTCTAATCTGAATGTTGCATGTGTTTCACACATATGCTACAACGTTATGTTCTAAATGTTTCAGTTTATTTCAATCTTATATTACAGTAAGTATTTTCATGTTGCAAGTTGCAAGTGTTTAATCTGAATGTTACATATGTCTCACACATATATTGCATGTGTATGTTCCAAATGTTTCATCTCCTTCTGACGTATATTGCATTCAAGTGTTTTCATGTCGTAAGTGTTTCATGTTTCAGAGATACGTTCAGATAGTCATGGGGGCACGGGCTGCACGCCAGTGGATGGGGCGAGGCAAGCCAGGGGGATATGGAAGGGGCGCGCGGCGCCCTAGGGGTTTGAAAGGTTCAAATGGCTAGAGGAGGGGTGAATAGCCTATTTAAAATTCTACAAGCTTCACTAAACAAACACGTTAGTACAAAAGATGGCTATGCTAAACCTAGCACTAGCTCAACTACACTATGCAAGCCACCTATATAATTCTAGTGAAGCAAGGCTATGATCTCTAATACACACCAACAAGACTAAGTCACTAAGCTACTTACTCCTATGTGATAAAAGCTACACTAAGCAAACTACACTAGGACTAGTACAAGAAAGTAAAGAGCAAGTGACTTGATTCTTTTACCAACGATGTAGAGAAGTAATGCACTCGAAGAATCAATCACAATGATCAACTACAAGAGAAATCCTCGGCAAAGGGATAACACAAGATTTTTTACTGAGGTTCACTTGCTTCCCGGCAAGCTACTCCTCGTTGTGGCGATGCACCCACTTGTCGGTTCGCGAGCTAATCGACTATCAAGAGTCGAGCCCTCGGCGGGCGCCGCACTGAAAGGATCAAGATGCCCAAGAGGGGAGTGAATTAGGCTTTTCTAAAAAATAATTACAAGAATTAAAACCTACAAGCCGAAATTCACCCCTAGTGCCTACTTGTGTTCCTAGAGATTCTACCGGTAAAAGTTTTGCACCCTAGATTCCAATCCTAGTCTAGCATGGCAATTCTAGGAAAGTAAATCAAGCAATGAAAGTAAATACGAGAAAGTAAATGCTTGAAAGTAAGGGCAAGGAACACGGCGATGTTTTTCCGAGGTATCGGAGAGTCGCCACTCCCCACTAGTCCTCGTTAGAGCACCCGCGCAAGGGTGTAGCTCCCCCTTGATCCGCGCAAGGATCAAGTGCTCTCTACGGGCTGATTCTTCGACACTCCGTCACGGTGAATCGCCCAAAACCGCTCACAAGATGAGTTAGGTCATCCACAAGCTCCGACGGATGATCACCAAACTCCCAATCACCACCAAGCCGTCTAGGTGATGGCGATCACCAAGAGTAACAAGCTAGAATTCTCACTTGACCACAACAAGCCTAATGAGAAGATGGATGCACACTTGCTACTCTCTATTCACTAGTGGAGGACTCTCAAGCTTTGATTCTCAAATCACAATCCTCACTAGAGCTCTTGCACTCCCTTGCACTCTAAAGGTGTTTCTTAGCTGAACAAATGAGTAAGAGACCTCTAAAAGAGGTGGTGGGGATGTATTTATACACCCCACAGTCAAATCCAACCGTTACCTGCCAACTCAGCAAAATACGAGGTGACCGGACACGCCGGTCGCTCGTAACGGTCGAAATTCTAAAACTTCGGCTGAGTGACCGGACGCGCCGGTCAGGGGTGACCGGAGGCATCCGGTCGTGCAGGGAGTTTACTGTAAACAGACCTGACGCGCGACCGCGTCCGATCAGTGATGACCGGACGCGTCCGGTCGTCAAAGGACCTTACTAGAACGTGACCGGACGCGCCGATCACACTCCAGCCGTGTCCGATTAGGTGGTTTCCCTCAAGTGACACGTGTCAGCCTGACCACCGCGTCCGGTCCTCGCAAGGACAGCGTCCGGTCGTCAGTGCTGAAACACAGTTAGCGGTTAGAACTGACCGGACGTGTCTGGTCGTACCAGACACCGCGTCCGGTCAAGGGAAAACCCCTCTAAACTCTCCGAAACGCGATGCAACTTGAACCAAGTTGCTTCCAACTGAACTTTGAGGTATTCTAGAGCTTCCTAGTGCTAAGTTTAACAAGTGTGCACCACACCTAAACTTAAGACTCACCTAGGTCAAGCTACTCGCTCATGCCCCCCTTTATAGTACGGCCAAAGGAAAAAACGAAGATCCTAACGACTATTCCGAATGTAACTCAACACCTTGACATCCGGAACTAACCGTCCTTAATCTTGACGTCAATCCTTTGAAAACTGAAACGATTTCCATCAAGAGGCATGACTACCATGGTGCCCAAAGCAGTTATCACTTCCATGACCTAACTTACCAAAGTTTTTGCAAAACACACGTTAGTCATGGTAATAAAGCGTTGTCATCAATTGCCGAAACCAACTCTCGGGGCCTAGATGCTTTCAATCTCCCCCTTTTTGGTGATTGATGACAACACTAAGATTCAAAAGATAGGAGTTGAGGTTTTCGAACATGCTTGGTTCACATAAGCAAAAAGCAATAAGCACAAGGGGTTAGGAATTGCTTATGTGCCCCAAGCCAACAGAGTGTACTCATAAGATAAGACATAAAGCGTTAGTACACAAAAAGATATAGCTCAAAAGAAATCGGAGTAAGGCACGGAAGCACAACCTTATGAGCTAAAACCAAACAAGTGACATGATTTAAAACGGTGACTAGATAAACCATATAGACTCAAAGTATCTCACACGACCATATGTCACAAGAATGCATGAACTGGAATGTAAACATGATGCATGAATGTAGCACACAAATAAAAATGAAAACTCTCTAACAAAACTCCCCCTGAATCTACTCTCTCTCTCCCCCTTTGGCATCAACCGCCAAAAACTAATCTAAGGATCTAACGGGGAACAGACGGAGTCGAGTCGGGTGCCGAGGAGCGCGGAGTGATCACAAACTGAGAAGTGTCTTCCTCGGATCCGGAGCTGTCAGGCTGACCCTCTGAAGAAGCACGCGGCTGTGAAGCAGTCTGGGTCTGAACAACAGGAGTAGGTGCTGACGAAGTAGCAACTAGTGGAGCAGTCTCTGTGACCTGAGCCTGAAGTGAGCCAGCAGCTGGGGGATCGGTCGAGGCAACTGATGAAGGAATAGTCT
The DNA here is from genome assembly GCA_038087645.1 of Saccharum hybrid cultivar R570. Classification (NCBI taxonomy): domain Eukaryota; kingdom Viridiplantae; phylum Streptophyta; class Magnoliopsida; order Poales; family Poaceae; genus Saccharum; species Saccharum hybrid cultivar. The sequence continues at coordinate 12,793,320 of JAQSUU010000259.1, forward strand.
CTGTAGTACCCGTCCCTGTCACAGGAGGAATAGCTGCCTCTGAAGCGAACAACCCTGAAGAAGTAGCTAGAGTAGTGTGCGAGGGCGTCGGCTAACCAGTCAACTCGCTGTAAGTGGCACTAAGATCAGCAAACGGTGTGCCTGTCAGTAGGTGAGGGCGAGGCTGGTCTGAAGGAGTGAACCCCGTCTGAATAGGCGTGTAGCTCGGGGACTGGAACGACTGGGGAACCTGCTGCTGTGGAGAGGTGAACTAAAAACTCGACTGTCGCTGACTCGAAGGTCCACTAGACTGTAAGGCTGGAGTCAGGACAGACGCAGGTGGAGGAACCCCAACTGTGACCAAGTGACGCAGAAGCTCTAAGTACTGCTGCTGGCTTGTTGTACTCTATCGCTGCATCTCGTACTGCTGACGCTGCATCTCGACCTGCTGACGTTGTATCTCCAGCTACTGTCTCTGAAACTCATCCTGTCGAGCTTGTATCTGAGCAAAAGCGGCAGTTGTGTCCTGAGCCTGTCTCTGTAGCTGAAGCTCCTGTCGCTCCTGTGCCTGGGTCAGCCTCTCAAGAATAGCCACCATGGCAGGGTCTGAGTGGGAGGCTGAACCAGAGCCACCGGCCTCGTGGTCGTGAGGCCGAGGAGACCGATACCTGGGGATGGGCTGATAATCCTCGTCAGTGCTGTCAGAGGCCTCATCCTTAGCTAGATCAGCAGGCTGAGCATCTAGATCTGCAAGCTCTGCCTCAGCAAGACCCTCAACGGTCACGTCCAGCTCAGCCACTGTCTCTGGCACCTCAGGTCTCTCTCGCTGTCCTGGAACTGGGGCCTGCTCTCTGGTGACAGAAGCCCATAGCTGACGGATATCATACTCTGGAAAGGAGGTGGTAGTGTCAGATATCTCAGCTCTAATATCTGAAGGCAGCTCAAGTGAAGATCTGATGAGAAAGCATATCCAATGAGCATAGGGCAGCTGACGGTGTCCCTTGAAGCCTTCTGCCAGGGTGTCCTCCATCTCACATAGCATAAGATCCCATATATCAAACGATGTCTGTGAGCGAAGGTGGTGAACAACCCACAACTGCATCCTGGTTAATCCCTCTCTGTAGCCCAGCCTGGGAAGAAGAGTACGTCTGACAATAGCATCCAGGACTCGGGCAAGCGGTGTCAAGCTGGCAGGTGTGCGACGAGACCCTTCGCCAAAAGGCTCACGGAAGCAGGGTCGAATCAGATCAGTAGGAGGCACTGTCCCGCCGTGAGGGCGTCTAGGTGGAGCTGTCTGACCAAAGCAAAGCTGATGTATCTTCGTATCTGAAGCTGGGAGTCTGAGAATCTCCCGCACTCTGGTGCTGTACAACCTGCGGTCACGGCCTCGGAATGCAAAGTGTATGAACTCATGTGCTGGATCAATCCACAGTGAGGCATAGAACTCCCTGACCCAAGTGCCACAGTACGCTCCTGTCCGTCCAAGAAGATCTGATAGGCCTGGGAGAAAGGACAGGTGCGGACGAAGCTGCTCACCCACTACCTCAACAAGTGACTCAATACGACAGACCCTCTGTGGTCGAAAAGCGATCCCACTGTCAACATATGCTCTGTAGAAATCCTCCTGTAGAGGTGTATAGAATCCCTCTGAAGCTCTGGAATCCCTCATAGGTGGGAACCACCGGCTGACCTCAACGAACCTCAGGGCCTGCACCTGATGTGCTGCAGCTCCCCTCAAGTCAAAGTGCTCAACTGGGGGCGAACCTCGAGCCCTGAGAGGTGGACGTCCTCCACGACGCTGGCCCTCTGGCCTAGGAGTCACCTGCACTCGCGTACGCGTAGAGCGACGACGCGGTGGAGTCTGGACTGGCTGCTCCTCTGTCCCCTCTGGAGCCTCTGCTGGTGGATCAACTGACATATCCTCAGTCCCCTCTATGCCCTCTATGGCCTCTGTACCGAGCTGTCGACCTTCAAGATGAAAGCGACACTCGCCAATGCGAATACCACTGCTCCTACCTCCCCTCTCTGCCTGCTCAGCTGCATCTGCTACTGCCTGAGCGATCTCTGCATCTGTAAGGGTCTTCTTCTTCTTTCTGGCCATGGTCTTTATGCGCTTACCACGCGCAATCTCTGTCAGATGAGGAGGACTATCGTCCTCGTCACTAGGAGCACCCCGGCGTTCTTGCAACGAACCATGTGTAGGGTCGAGATGGCGGACTAGAGGGGGGGGTGAATAGTCCTTTCTAAAACTTAAACGTGTTGGCTAACCAAAACAAAAGCGGGATTAAACTTATCGGTCTAGCCAAGACTACACCCCTCAATCTAAGTTCACAAGCACCTCACAAAGATCCTAATTAAGCAACTAAGGTGCTTTCCTTAGCAAGAGCTCTCCTATTTAATTCTAGAGCAAGGTCACACAAACCTATGCACTAGTACTTTGCAAGCAAGAGGGAGCTCCTACACAATTCTAGTAAGCAAAGCGCACAAAGCCTAAGCTCACTAGCAATGCTCAATAACAAGGCTACACAAGCCAAATTAGAGAGCGCAAACTACTTAGTTACACAAACTAAGCAATGTGACTAACAAGGTTACACAAACCGAATTAGCCACGCAAAGGGGATACTTCTAGCTACACAAGCAAGAAGACAACTAGCAAGCTACACAAGCAAACTAGTTACGAGAGCAACTACACAAGCACAAGTATATATGAAGGTAAATACAAGCTTGTGTTGCACGAAGGCAAACCACCGAGAAGATGAAGAACAAAGTTGACACGGTGATTTTTCTCCCGAGGTTCACTTGGTCGCCACCAAGCTACGTCCCCGTTGTGTCGACCAACACTTAGATGGTTCCTCGGTGTGACCCTCAAGTCACTTGCCCCTCAAGGCACGCCCCGCAAGGCACCGCAAGACACCACTCTCAAGTGAGGTAGCTCAATGACACGCACAACTAAAGTTGCTCTTCGCGATCCCCGCGAGGTGAGCACAATCCCCCTCACAAAGCTTCTCCAGAGCCTCGCACAATCTTCTTGCGAGCTTCGACGGAGCCACAAGCCACCAAGCCGTCTAGGAGGTGGCAACCTCCAAGAGTAACAAGCACCACTGGCTTGCAACACGATCACCTAGTGCCACTCGATGCAACCTCACGATGCAATCGCACTAGAATCGCTCTCTCACTCGATCCGATGAACACTATCAAGCATGAGTGAGTTAGAGGGCTCCCAAGCACTACCACACAAGCCACCAAGGCCAAAGTGTGCTCCACTGCCGGCCAAGGCTGGCCAAGACATCTATTTATAACCCCATGGTCAAATAGAGCCGTTACCCTTCACTGGGCAAAAAAACGGGACGACCGGACGCGCCGGTCGAAACTGACCGGACGCGCTCAACCGCGTCCGGTCGCTCTGCGACGTCCACGTGTCCCTCGAATTCAAACGCGACTGTTAGATCCTCCAACGGTCACTGCGCGCCAACGGTCAAACGCGATGACCGGACGCGCAGCTCAAACGACCGGACGCGCCGGTCTCACTGTATCGCGCGCGCGAAGCAACGACCGGACGCGCTCCTCGCAACGACCGGACGCGCCGATCCGCACAGCACCCGCGCCCGCGAATCAATGACCGGACGCGCTCCAGAGAACGACCGGACGCGACAGTGCCAGCGTCCGGTCGGAGTCCAGTAAGCTCCCTCGACGATCGGACGCTGAAAGGTCCTAGATGGCTAGAGGGGGGGTGAATAGCCTATTAAAAAATTCTACAAGCACCACTAAGCAAACTTGTTAGAATAACAAACGGCGTAAAGCGAGCTTTGCTTAGCCTACGGTTGTGATGCAAGCCTCCTATCCACAAGTCTAGTAGATTATGATCTCTAGTTCACACAAGTGCTAGGTCACTAACTTACACTAGTGAGCAAGCTAACAACTACTAGCAAAGGCTACCACTAGAGCTACACAAGATAAACTAGTGAATGTAAATGCAAGAGAGAGGATTGTGATTCTTATACCGATGGTGAAGTGAAGATGTTGCCAATCACCAAGATGATATACAATCAATCAATATTGACAACAACACAATATGTAGACCAATCACCGGAAGACAAGAGACATAATATTTTTGTTCACCCGGTGTTCACTTGTGCACCGACAAGCTACGTCACCGGTTGTGTCGACCAACACTTAGATGGTTCCTCGGTGTGACCCTCAAGTCACTTGCCCCTCAAGGCACGCCCCGCAAGGCACCGCAAGACACCACTCTCAAGCGAGGTAACTCAATGACACGCGCAATCCAATAGAGTTGCTTTTGGCGTCCCGCCGAGGAAAGCACAAGAACCTCACACAATCAACCGGAGGTGGCCAAGAACAATCACCTTCTCTTGCCAACACCTCCAACAATCTCCAAGCCGGCTAGGAGCGGTACTCTCCAAGAGTAACAAGAAATCCACCGGCTCAACCACCCACAAGTGCCACTAGATGCCCTCAAGCTATGCAATGCACTTTGGGATCACTCAATCTCACTTTTGATTTGCAATCAAGCAAGGGAGATGAGTGGGAGGAGTTGCTTTAGCTCAAAGGATGCACAAGAGTGTTAGAAATGCCAAGCCGCCTCCCCAAGGGCCGGCCAATGAGTATTTATAAGCACCCCAAACAAATAGAGCCGTTGCCACTCCACTCACAGAAAACTCGGGACGACCGGACGCGCCGGTCGAAACTGACCGGACGCTCCGGTCGCCCAACGGCTAAATTTCGAAACTGCGACCGGACGCGCCGGTCGCAACGACCGGATGCGCCGGTCCCTCAACGGTTCTTTCGTGATCCACTGACCGGACGCGCCGGTCGCAACGACCGGACGCGCTGGTCACGACCGGACGCGCCGGTCCCGTGACCCACCGGACGCGCCGGTCAACACAGAGCCGTGCACAGCGAAACAACGACCGGACGCGCTGAAGAACTGACCGGACGCCACAGTGCCCGCGTCCGGTGGGAGTCCAGTAAGCTCCCTGGACGACCGGACGCGTCCGATCGTGTGTGACCGGACGCGCACCGCGTTCGACGTCTTCGTGAACCGCTGTTCGCATGACCGGACGCGCCGGTCCCGCGAGTCACCGGACGCGCCGGTGGCAAACCCTCGCTCGCACGCCTGACCTCTGCGCAGAACTGACCGGACGCGCCGGACGCACAGTGACCGTGTCCGGTGCAGCGTCCGGTGCAGCGTCCGGTCACTTCTGTGACCGCGTTCGCCTCCGTTTCTTTTCCGACTTCCGGCGCAATGGAAAATAGGCATTTCATTTCCCCGAAATCGCCTGAATCCCGCGCTCGCACGCTCGGCGGGAGGGAGAAAGGAACCCAAACCCTTCTCTACCCGCAGACCACAGCGCGACCAACGCCACCTTTGCAAATGTGCCAACACCATCAAGTGTACATCTCCATGTGCTTGTGTGTTAGCTTTTTCCCAATCATTTTCAAAGGTTTTCCAGTTAGCTCACTAGGCTCTACATGCAATGCACTTCATGAATTCACCTAGTGGCACCCATGCGTCGAATGACCGATAAGACTTCCCCTCTTAATAGTTCGGCTATCGACCCTAAACCACTCACACCCTCTATGGTGTCTTGAGTGTAAAACAAAATGGCCCTATGGTTATACCTTTGCCTTGAGCACATTTTGTTTCTCCAAATGATATGATCCACTTCATATCATCACATGACCGTCTCGATCCATCGACCTTGACTTCACTTGCTCTTCACCGTTGCATCGGTCCGTCGGCGCCAAGTCTTGCTCAAGCTTCACCATCGCATGGTCCTTCGCTTCGAAGCCTCGACTTGCCCTTCACCTTTACAACCGGTCCATCGAGCCAAGCCTCATCTTGGTCTTCACCATCTTGGTCACATGAGTCAATGTCTTGTCTCATATTCAATGACCACCTTTATCTAAATCATCCACTTAGATACAAAGGTTAGTCCTAGGTTTCATCAATTAGCCAAAACCAAACTAGGGACTTTCAGACGCGTCCGATCGTGTGTGACCGGACGCGCACCGCGTCCGATCGTCCTTGCAAACTTCAGTTCCCTCAGGGCGCCTGACCGAACGCGCCGGTCCCGCGAGTGACCAGACGCGCCGGTTGCAAACCCTAGCCCGCGCGCCTGACTGCTGCGCTGTACTGACCGGACGCGTCCGGTCACACCGTGACCGCGTCCGGTGCAGCGTCCGGTCACCTCTGTGACCTCCGTTCGCCTCCGTTTCTTTTCCGACTTCCGGCGTAGTGGAAAATAGGCATTTCATTTCCCCGAAATCGCCTAAATCCCGCGCTCGCAAGCTCGGCGGGAGGGAGAAAGGAACCAAACCCTCTCTACCGCCCAAACCACAGCGCGACCAACGCCACCTTTGCAAATGTGCCAACACCAACAAGTGATCACCACCTTGTGTACGTGTGTTAGCATTTTCACAATCATTTTACCGAAGGAATTAGGCACTCAACTTGCCTCGCCACTCGATCCTAACACGTATGCAAAGTTAGATCGCTCAAGTGGCACTAGATGACCGATATGCAAACAAGTTTGCCCCTCTTGATAGTACGGCCATCTATCCTAAAATCCGGTCATAAACTTCTCTACACACCTATGACCGGTGAAATGGAAATGCCCTAGGTTATACCTTTGCCTTGCGCATTCCACTCCATCTCCTCCGACGTTGATGCAACACATGCACCAACCATATCACAAATGATATGATCCACTTCATATCATCACATGACCGTCTCGATCCATCGACCTTGACTTCACTTGCTCTTCACCGTTGCATCGGTCCGTCGGCGCCAAGTCTTGCTCAAGCTTCACCATCGCATGGTCCTTCGCTTCGAAGCCTCGACTTGCCCTTCACCTTTACAACCGGTCCATCGAGCCAAGCCTCATCTTGGTCTTCACCATCTTGGTCACATGAGTCAATGTCTTGTCTCATATTCAATGACCACCTTTATCTAAATCATCCACTTAGATACAAAGGTTAGTCCTAGGTTTCATCAATTAGCCAAAACCAAACTAGGGACTTTCAATCTCCCTCTTTTTGGTAATTGATGACAACCCTCACAAAGATGATTTTGATAATAAAAGTTTTGAACTTGTCATACTTGTCCAATCATTTTGCTCTTAAGTAAAGTTTGGACAATTATTACAAGCTCGGTTTTGGTAGCATTAGCTCCCCCTACATATGTGCATAGAGTTTGGATTTAAAGCTTTGCACATATGCATGGATAGAAGTGTTGGGAGAGTAATTCTACCAAAATAATGCTAAGGTGTAAGAAATGGACCTTTGAAGCGTGATACCAATCGGAGTTGCCTTTTACACCATCCTTAGCATCATGAAGTAACTAGACATCCATCAAAAACTCAAGAACCCCGTGAGATCAACATTATATGTAAAGGTTCTTGGACCACTTGTAAAAACTTTAGGCATGTCTAGATACCACATGTAAACTATTCCTATGCATGCTAGTAGATCATTTCATCATCCAAGTTCTATACTAGCATTGCACCACACAAGCATGTAAATTGAATTTAAATACATGTGCAATGAGCAAGTCATATGAAAATGCACAAACAAAATGCAACAACTTTGTTTATGAGCTTGCTCCCCCTACTTGTGTGCATCAAAAATTTTATTTACCCCTTTATCATGTTGAATCATCTTTTTCTCTCCCCCTTTGTCAACAACTTACCCAAAAATGGGATCAAATTGTGGAGAGAAGAAAAATGTTTGATGGAGTAGGTTAAGATTTATCAATTTTGGTTCAACCTAGAATACTTGCCAAAGATATTTAATTCGATTTGAACCAAAGACAAGCTTCTTCACACCTCATAATAAGGGTTATCTTGCCTATGTTGAATTAAACACTTTAGCAAATTTTCTAGATTCAACACTAGGTTTGCAAGCTCACAAACATGTCATATGCCACCACTAGATCAAAACAAACAAAGAGGCAATAGTGGTAACATATATTCATCAAATTCATTTGATTTATCATGAATGCTCATGCATACCACTTATTATGTCTACATGCTCTAGCAAGTCCTTAGCATAGGATGAATGACATGTCAATCAACTTTACCTTGCAATGTCGAAGGAGAGGCATGTCAATAAGTGGATGGGGTGCATTCAACTCATGTTTGAGAAATCAAGAATGTTCAATTCATTCCTTAGCTTACAAAACCTCTTTTCATCAAGTGGCTTAGTGAGAATATCGGCAAGTTGATCATTGGTGCCAACACTTTCAATGGCAATATCTCCCTTTTGTTGATGATCTCTAATGAAATGATGCCTTATGTCAATATGCTTTGTTCTTCCATGTTGAACCGGGTTTTGTACCATCTTGATTGCACTCTCATTATCACATAGCAATGGCACATTCTTGAAGTTGAGGCCATAATCCTTCAAAGTTGATTTCATCCATAGCAATTGTGCACAACAACTCCCCGCACTCACATATTCGGCTTCGGCGGTAGAGATTGCCACACTATTTTGTTTCTTTGAGGACCATGACACAAGTGATCTTCCAAGTAATTGACATGTGCCACTTGTGCTCTTTCTATTGATCTTGCAACCCCCATAGTCGGAGTCCGAATATCCAATCAATTCAAACTTTGACCCCTTGGGATACCATAGTCCAACATCTCTTGTTTGCTTCAAGTACCTCAATATTCTTTTTGCGGCCGTGAGATGACTCTCTCTAGGTGAGGCTTGATATCTTGCACACATGCAAACACTAAACATGACATCCGGCCTTGATGCGGTGACATAAAGTAGACTTCCAATCAAAGACCGATATTCCTTTTGATTCACCATATTGCCATCAAGATCACTATCCAAATTGCCATTTGTACCCATTGGAGTTGAAATTGGCTTTGCATCTTGCATTCCAAATTTCTTCAACATGTCCCTTATGTATTTCCCTTGACTCACAAATGTCCCATTCTTCAATTGTTTGACTTGGAGACCAAGGAAGTAGCTAAGTTCACCAATCATGGACATTTCAAACTCTTTGGCCATCATAGCACCAAATTCTTCACAATAAGCTTGATTGGTTGATCCAAAGATGATGTCATCAACATATATTTGCACTATGAATAGATCATTCCCAATCTTCTTGGTGAATAGAGTTGTATCAACCTTGCCCATCTTGAATCCCTTAGAGAGAAGGAAATCCCTTAGCCTCTCATACCATGCTCTAGGTGCTTGCTTTAGGCCATATAAAGCCTTCTTCAACTTGTACACATGGTTGGGTTTCTTGTTATCTTCAAATCCGGGAGGTTGCTCAACAAAGACTAACTCATTGATGATCCCATTGAGAAATGCACTTTTGACATCCATTTGATATAGTTTGATGTTGTGTGCACAAGCAAAAGCCAATAGAATCCTTATTGCCTCCAATCTTGCCACGGGAGCATATGTCTCATCATAGTCAAGACCTTCAACTTGAGTGTAACCTTGAGCAACTAGTCTTGCTTTGTTTCTCACTACAATGCCATCTTGATCTTGCTTGTTTTTGAACACCCACTTGGTTCCAATCACATTGTAGTCATTTGGCCTTTCTACCAACTCCCAAACATCATTTCTTGTGAAATTGTTAAGCTCTTCTTGCATAGCCATGATCCAATCGGCATCCCTCAAAGCTTCTTCTATCTTCTTTGGTTCTATGGTTGACACAAATGATGCATGCTCACAAAACATTGCCAATCTTGATCTTGTTTGCACACCACTTCTAATATCACCAATAACACTATCAATGGGGTGATCTCTTGCAATATGTTGTGGTTGGAGTACTTGCACTTGATTGCTTGAGCTTGGTTGATCACTTGATGTATCTTGATGAGATGAACTAGCACCATGATCTTGCACTTGAGAGTCACTAGCTAGCTTGAATGGTGAATTGAGCACTTGATCTTTATCATCATCTTGAATATCAATTACTTGCTTTGCTCTAATGTCTCCAATGTCCATGTTCTTCATTGCTTCCACTAATAGAGTTCCACCAATATCATCTAGATTTTCTTCTTCATCTTGTGACCCATTGGTTTCATCAAATTGCACATCATGGACTTCTTCTAGAATGCCACTTGAGTTGTTCCAAACTCTATAAGCTTTGCTTGTAGTTGAATAACCAAGTAGGAACCCCTCATCACATCTCTTGTCAAACTTCCCCAATCTAGTGCCTTTCTTCAAGATATAGCATTTGCAACCAAATACCCTAAAGTAAGAAATATTGGGCTTTCTTCCATGAAGTAGCTCATATGGGGTCTTCTCTAGCAATGGATGACAATATAGTCTATTGATGTAGTAGCAAGCGGTATTGATTGCTTCATCCCAAAATGATTGACTCACATTGTACTCATGAAGCATTGATCTAGCCATATCAAGCAATGTTCTATTCTTCCTCTCAACTAGGCCATTTGATTGTGGAGTGTACTTGGCCGAGAATTGATGTCCAATACCATAATGATCACAAAGTTCTTCAATTCTTGTATTCTTGAATTCACTTCCATTGTCACTTCTCACTTTCTTGATTCTAATCTCAAACTCATTGTGAACTCTAGTGAGAAATGTCTTGAAGGTGTCAAACACTTCACTTTTGTCACTAAGAAAGAATACCCATGTGAATCTTGTGAAGTCATCCACTATGACAAAGCCATACTTGTTACCGCCTATGCTTGTATATGTTGTTGGTCCAAATAGATCCATGTGCATCAACTCAAATGGTTTGCATGTGCTCATTGTACTCTTCTTTGGATGTGAGCTTCCAACTTGCTTCCCGGCTTGACATGCACTACAAAGCTTATTCTTCTCAAATTCAACATCTTTCAAACCATTGACAAGATTGTGAGTTGTAAGCTTCTTCAATTGTTTCATGCCAACATGACCAAGCCTTCTATGCCAAAGCCAACCCATGCTTGATTTGGAGACTAAGCAAGTTGTCAAAGAGGTTTCTCTAGCATTGAAGTCAACTAGGTAGAGATTCTCATATCTAAAGCCCTTGAATGCCACATTTGAACCATCCACACTTATAACTTCCACATCATCAACCCCAAAGATGCATTTGTAGCCTAGATCACATATTTGTGCCACGGATAGAAGATTGAAATCCAAGCTTTCAACTAGCAACACATTGGAGATACTCATGTCATTTGATATTGCAATCTTGCCCAAGCCAATAACCTTGCCTTTCTTGTTATTGCCAAATGTGATAGAATCAACACCACTATCATTGTCATTGATTGAATCAAACATTCTTGATGTACCGGTCATGTGTTGAGTGCACCCACTATCAATAATCCAATGCCTTCCTCCGGCTTTGTAATTGATCTACAAGCAAATCAATGAAGTTTAGGTACCCATTTTTGCTTGGGTCCTTGTAGGTTAGTAACTAAGCTCTTTGGTACCCAAATAACCTTCTTCTTTGGGCCCACAATTGGTGTACCAACAAACTTAGCTTGCACACCCTTCACACCCTTGGTAAGCACATAGCAAGAATCAAAAGGTATAGTATTAACAAGGTTCTTGCTTTGGTTCTTTTTATTGCAATTATGCTCTAGGTGCCCAACTTGCTTGCATCTATTGCAAAATCGACCATTGCCCTTCACAAAGCTAGGCTTTGGAGTTGCAAAGGCCGACTTGCCTTTCTTGGGGGTGTAGCCCAATCCCTCTTTGTTAAGAGAGAACCTTTGGCTACCCAAGCACTTAAGCAAGCGGGCCTCACCACCATAGGCCTTGCCTAAGGCGTGAGTGAGCTCATCCACCTCTCTCTTGAGAGTCTCATTCTCAACCATTAGTGAGGCATCACAAGTGAAACCATCACTAGTAGTGGAGGTAGAGTTGGTGGTGGTGGATGAAGAGCTACAAGAAGGGTTAGCATTTGACATGATGATAGGTTCATTAAAGGATTCATCAATTATATCACATGTAACACCTATATCACATGATACAACAACCTCCTTCTTTGCTTGTTGTTCAAGTAGCAATGAGTGAGCTTTTTCAAGCTTGGAATGAGCCTTATCAAGATCCTCATGGTCTTCCACTAGACTCTCATGAGTGGTCTTAAGCTCACTAAGGACTTTCTCAAGTATTGCTACCTTCATTGAAAGCTTCTTACACTCTTTGTTCTTGGCAATAGCTATGTCTCTAGTTTGTTGCAACAAGTCATATAGTTGTTCTTTAGTTGGTTCATCATCATCATTTTCATTATCATTATCATTATCACTATCATGAGCATATTCCATTTCACTTTCATCATCACTCTCATCATATAATACCTTAGCTTCTTTAGCCATGAAGCATGAAGAGGATGAATCAAATAATGATGGCTTCTTGTTGATAGCAATGGAAGCAAAAGCCTTGTTGGATGATTCTTCTTCTTCTTCTTCATTATCATCACTTTCCCAAGTGATCACATAGGCACCATTCTTGCCTTTCTTGAATGTCATCTTGGCCTCTCTCTTCTTCTTCTCAAACTTGCCCCTCTTGTTGTTCTTCTTCTTGTCATAGGGACATTCGGCTTGAAGATGTTCGGTGCTATCACAATTGAAGCACTTCCTTTGTTGCTCATTGCACTTGAAATTGTCATTTCTCTTTTTGAAGCCTCTTCTTTTGATAAACATTTTGCCAATATTTTTGACAACTAGAGCAAGTGTCTCATCATCAACTTCCAATTCTTCATCTTCTTCGTTGTCATCTTCTTCTTGAATTGAGGCTTTTCCCTTTGAGGAGATGGCCTTAAATGCCACGGTCTTCTTCTTCTTTTCTTCCTCCTTCTCATCAACATCTTGATCATACTTGTCAAAGGTCAATACCTCTCCAAGCAAATCATTGGGCTTTATTGTTTCAAGCCCATCTCTTTGTAGCATCATGATCAACATCTTGAATCTTTTAGGTAAGCTCAACAAGAACTTGTGGCAAAAATCTTGGTCTTGTGTCTTGTGCCCTAAGCTCTTGAGATCATTCACAATGACTTGCAATCTATGAAACATCTCTAAGATTGTTTCTTCTTCTTTCATCTTGAAGTTCTCAAACTCACTCTTGAGCCCATATAGCTTGGCACTCTTCACAACCTTAGTGCCCTCATATGTTTCACTTAACCTTGTCCATACTTCATTTGCCAATTCCAAATCCTTGATGCCCTCAAATACTTTTGTGTCAATACCATTGTAAAGTGTATTGAGAGCCATTCTATTGCATGTTCTATTTGCTCTATCTTCATCGGTGAGATGATCGGGATCAATGATAGCAAAATCATTCTCGGTGACTTCCAATACTCTCTCATGAATAGAACCAAGATACATTGTCATCTTTCTCTTCCAATGAGCAAAAGAACTAACACCATCAAAGAACGGTGGCTTGCCCCCAACATGATTGAACACAATTTGAGCCATTTTTCACACCGAAGGATGTTAAGCCTTGATTAAAACGGTGACCACGGCTCCGATACCACTTGAAAGGTCCTAGATGGCTAGAGGGGGGGGTGAATAGCCTATTAAAAAATTCTACAAGCACCACTAAGCAAACTTGTTAGAATAACAAACGGCGTAAAGCGAGCTTTGCTTAGCCTACGGTTGTGATGCAAGCCTCCTATCCACAAGTCTAGTAGATTATGATCTCTAGTTCACACAAGTGCTAGGTCACTAACTTACACTAGTGAGCAAGCTAACAACTACTAGCAAAGGCTACCACTAGAGCTACACAAGATAAACTAGTGAATGTAAATGCAAGAGAGAGGATTGTGATTCTTATACCGATGGTGAAGTGAAGATGTTGCCAATCACCAAGATGATATACAATCAATCAATATTGACAACAACACAATATGTAGACCAATCACCGGAAGACAAGAGACATAATATTTTTGTTCACCCGGTGTTCACTTGTGCACCGACAAGCTACGTCACCGGTTGTGTCGACCAACACTTAGATGGTTCCTCGGTGTGACCCTCAAGTCACTTGCCCCTCAAGGCACGCCCCGCAAGGCACCGCAAGACACCACTCTCAAGCGAGGTAACTCAATGACACGCGCAATCCAATAGAGTTGCTTTTGGCGTCCCGCCGAGGAAAGCACAAGAACCTCACACAATCAACCGGAGGTGGCCAAGAACAATCACCTTCTCTTGCCAACACCTCCAACAATCTCCAAGCCGGCTAGGAGCGGTACTCTCCAAGAGTAACAAGAAATCCACCGGCTCAACCACCCACAAGTGCCACTAGATGCCCTCAAGCTATGCAATGCACTTTGGGATCACTCAATCTCACTTTTGATTTGCAATCAAGCAAGGGAGATGAGTGGGAGGAGTTGCTTTAGCTCAAAGGATGCACAAGAGTGTTAGAAATGCCAAGCCGCCTCCCCAAGGGCCGGCCAACGAGTATTTATAAGCACCCCAAACAAATAGAGCCGTTGCCACTCCACTCACAGAAAACTCGGGACGACCGGACGCGCCGGTCGAAACTGACCGGACGCTCCGGTCGCCCAACGGCTAAATTTCGAAACTGCGACCGGACGCGCCGGTCGCAACGACCGGATGCGCCGGTCCCTCAACGGTTCTTTCGCGATCCACTGACCGGACGCGCCGGTCGCAACGACCGGACGCGCTGGTCACGACCGGACGCGCCGGTCCCGTGACCCACCGGACGCGCCGGTCAACACAGAGCCGCGCACAGCGAAACAACGACCGGACGCGCTGAAGAACTGACCGGACGCCACAGTGCCCGCGTCCGGTGGGAGTCCAGTAAGCTCCCTGGACGACCGGACGCGTCCGATCGTGTGTGACCGGACGCGCACCGCGTTCGACGTCTTCGTGAACCGCTGTTCGCATGACCGGACGCGCCGGTCCCGCGAGTCACCGGACGCGCCGGTGGCAAACCCTCGCTCGCACGCCTGACCTCTGCGCAGAACTGACCGGACGCGCCGGACGCACAGTGACCGTGTCCGGTGCAGCGTCCGGTGCAGCGTCCGGTCACTTCTGTGACCGCGTTCGCCTCCGTTTCTTTTCCGACTTCCGGCGCAATGGAAAATAGGCATTTCATTTCCCCGAAATCGCCTGAATCCCGCGCTCGCACGCTCGGCGGGAGGGAGAAAGGAACCCAAACCCTTCTCTACCCGCAGACCACAGCGCGACCAACGCCACCTTTGCAAATGTGCCAACACCATCAAGTGTACATCTCCATGTGCTTGTGTGTTAGCTTTTTCCCAATCATTTTCAAAGGTTTTCCAGTTAGCTCACTAGGCTCTACATGCAATGCACTTCATGAATTCACCTAGTGGCACCCATGCGTCGAATGACCGATAAGACTTCCCCTCTTAATAGTTCGGCTATCGACCCTAAACCACTCACACCCTCTATGGTGTCTTGAGTGTAAAACAAAATGGCCCTATGGTTATACCTTTGCCTTGAGCACATTTTGTTTCTCCAAATGATATGATCCACTTCATATCATCACATGACCGTCTCGATCCATCGACCTTGACTTCACTTGCTCTTCACCGTTGCATCGGTCCGTCGGCGCCAAGTCTTGCTCAAGCTTCACCATCGCATGGTCCTTCGCTTCGAAGCCTCGACTTGCCCTTCACCTTTACAACCGGTCCATCGAGCCAAGCCTCATCTTGGTCTTCACCATCTTGGTCACATGAGTCAATGTCTTGTCTCATATTCAATGACCACCTTTATCTAAATCATCCACTTAGATACAAAGGTTAGTCCTAGGTTTCATCAATTAGCCAAAACCAAACTAGGGACTTTCAGACGCGTCCGATCGTGTGTGACCGGACGCGCACCGCGTCCGATCGTCCTTGCAAACTTCAGTTCCCTCAGGGCGCCTGACCGAACGCGCCGGTCCCGCGAGTGACCAGACGCGCCGGTTGCAAACCCTAGCCCGCGCGCCTGACTGCTGCGCTGTACTGACCGGACGCGTCCGGTCACACCGTGACCGCGTCCGGTGCAGCGTCCGGTCACCTCTGTGACCTCCGTTCGCCTCCGTTTCTTTTCCGACTTCCGGCGTAGTGGAAAATAGGCATTTCATTTCCCCGAAATCGCCTAAATCCCACGCTCGCAAGCTCGGCGGGAGGGAGAAAGGAACCAAACCCTCTCTACCGCCCAAACCACAGCGCGACCAACGCCACCTTTGCAAATGTGCCAACACCAACAAGTGATCACCACCTTGTGTACGTGTGTTAGCATTTTCACAATCATTTTACCGAAGGAATTAGGCACTCAACTTGCCTCGCCACTCGATCCTAACACGTATGCAAAGTTAGATCGCTCAAGTGGCACTAGATGACCGATATGCAAACAAGTTTGCCCCTCTTGATAGTACGGCCATCTATCCTAAAATCCGGTCATAAACTTCTCTACACACCTATGACCGGTGAAATGGAAATGCCCTAGGTTATACCTTTGCCTTGCGCATTCCACTCCATCTCCTCCGACGTTGATGCAACACATGCACCAACCATATCACAAATGATATGATCCACTTCATATCATCACATGACCGTCTCGATCCATCGACCTTGACTTCACTTGCTCTTCACCGTTGCATCGGTCCGTCGGCGCCAAGTCTTGCTCAAGCTTCACCATCGCATGGTCCTTCGCTTCGAAGCCTCGACTTGCCCTTCACCTTCACAACCGGTCCATCGAGCCAAGCATCATCTTGGTCTTCATCACCTTGGTCACATGACTCCATGTCATGTCTCATGTGCATTAAGCTCCTTCATGACACCATTACCTGTGGACTAATCTCCTGTGTATCTCACATAACCACATATTAGTCCACCTAAGTTGTCACTCAATTACCAACACCAAACAAGGACCTTTCACCATGCTGACAAACTGTCGGGAACCTCTGAAAGATGATGTACTGTCACTCTAGAGGCTTGGCCTCAATCCGTATCCGCAGGCTTGGCCTCGGATTCAAGCACAGAACTGCAGTCACCCCGACACACCGACAAACTCGCTGAAAAGACGGAATAGATGGATCTACTATAAGCAACATATATAATCTAAAAGGTACAAAACCCTAGAGATAGCAAGCATATAAGATAAGATGTGAATCGAATCGCGATGGCTACCTCGGATCGACGAGAAGACCGGTGATGAGGTAAGATGACCTAGTTCGCGAGACTTCCCGAAAGCGCTGGACGAGCGCTGATTTACCGAAACAAAAGATAATTAGAATTTCAATGATGAAACGTGAAACAACCTCGTGAAGAAGACATCGCGCGAAGAAACTTCGACGACGAACGACCGAAACCACGTTGCGCGAACCCTAGGGTTAGGGTTAGGGCAACACTTGCGGTGGCCAATCGGAGGCGTGCGCGAGGCAGTCAATGGCCAGATGGAGGTGCATCAGCAGGCAGCTGACAGCGGCGGCGGTGCGGCCAGACGCGGTGGAGCGGTGGCGGCGTGGCAAGGCGCGGTGGATCGGCGGCGGCGCGGTAGCAGGCGCGGCGGGTGTGGGCTCGGGCGGCGCTGCGCGGGCAGAGGCAGCAGCACGGCACGCCGAAGGAGGAAGGGTGGCACGGCGCGGCGGTGGTGGCGAGTTAGGGCTAGAAGGCGGCGAAAAATCGAGCGCGGCGCGGGCGGATGAAGAGAAGAACTCGGACGAAAATGAAAGGGTTATATGGGGGATTAGATCCGCTCGGCATGCACTGACCGGACGCGGTGGTGCAGCGTCCGGTCACACTCCAGTAAGCTCCTGGAGCGACCGGACGCGTCCGGTTAGGACTGACCGGACGCGTACAGAGTCCGGTCGAGGGTTATCCGGGAAAGTCATCGCGAATGACCGGACGCGTTGGTGGTTACAGGGACCGGACGCGGTGGACAACAACAACGCGTCCGGTGCAGCGTCCGGTCACAAGGTCAGGAGAAGTTCTTCAGGATGACCGGACGCGCTGGTGGTCGCCGGGACCAGACGCGGTGGTGAAGCATCACTGCGTCCGGTGCAGCGTTCGGTCCAGCGTCCGGTCACTGTTTTTCGCCTTTCTTCAATCCAATCTTCGACGCGACTTCTCCCAATCAAGTTCCAATTCAAAGAGACACAAATAAACACCAATTGGAACCTGATAAGAGTGACCTCACTCAAACCCTCAAGTTTTTCAAAATAATTTGCCTTAGGCTAATATTATTTTTAGGAAAATAGGCAATAAACACCCGAGGAGCAACGTATGGCCATGCAATAGAGTTTGTGAACCCTTAGGAGCATCAAATGCTCTCTCTATTCATGGACGAACACAGAGGTTGCTCAAAGACAAACCGAAAAGAAACGACAAAGCAACAACCATGCATATGCAATGCAATACAAGTAAGTAAAGCTAGGTTGCTTGTCAAGTTTGATCCACGGTTAGGCTTCTTCACTCCTCCAAAGGAGGGTTATCGTAACCGTGTTAGACAAGCCCTAGATGCATTGCGGGAAATTAAACATGACATAAAAATACAATGCAATGCAAGGGACAACACAAGCTCACTTTTTAAAGTTACTAGAGTCAAGCACATTAAGTTCACTTCTCAACCTACAAAAGGTAGCCTCATCTAAGGGTTTAGTGAAGATATCCGCTAATTGATTTTCACTTATTACACCTTCTAGTGATATATCATTTTTAGCAACATGATCTCTTAGAAAGTGGTGGCGGATATCAATGTGCTTGGTGCGAGAGTGTTGTACCGGATTATTAGCAATTTTAACGGCACTTTCATTATCACATAAAAGTGGCACCTTTTCAAGAACAACTCCATAGTCTAGGAGGGTTTGTTTCATGTATAAGATTTGTGCACAACAAGCCCCCGCGGCAATGTATTCCGCCTCGGCGGTGGACAAAGCCACACTATTTTGCTTTTTAGATGACCAAGATACTAAAGACCTCCCAAGCAAATGGCACCCTCCGGATGTGCTTTTTCTATCAATTTTGTAACCGGCATAATCCGAATAGGAATAGCCAACTAGTTAGAATCTAGCTCCCTTGGGATACCAAAGACCAATGCTTGGGATGTGCTTAAGATATCTTAAGATTTTTTTACGGCACTTAAGTGAGGTTCTTTAGGGCACGCTTGAAAGCGAGCACACATGCACACACTAAACATGATATCGGGCCTAGATGCGGTAAGGTACAACAAACTACCAATCATAGAACGATAGAGAGTTTGATCAACCGGTTTACCTCCCTCATCTAGGTCGAGATGTCCATTAGATGGCATTAGGGTCTTGATTGGTTTGCATTCTTCCATCTTGAATCTCTTGAGAAGATCCTTGGTATACTTTTCTTGAGAGATGAAAATCTCTTCCCTCATTTGCTTGACTTGAAAACTATGGAAGAATGTGAGCTCACCAATCATAAACATCTCGAACTCCTTTGACATCAATTCACCAAATTTCTTGCAATATTCTTCATTTGTTGACCCGAAGATGATATCATAAACATAGACTTGACAAATGAAGATCTCCCCATTAAGCTTCTTGGTGAATAGTGTGGTGTCGACCTTCCCAATAGTGAAGCCCTTCTCAATGAGGAAGTCCCGGAGGCGCTCATACCACGCCCTAGGGGCTTGCTTGAGCCCATATAGCGCCTTGGACAACCTATAAACATGATTAGGATATCTAGGGTCTTTAAACCCGGGAGGTTGATTAACATAGACTAGTTCATTTATGAAGCCATTTAAGAATGCACTTTTCACATCCATTTGATATAGTTTCATATCATGATGTGATGCATATGCAAGAAGGATACGAATGGCTTCAAGTCTTGCAACGGGTGCAAAGGTCTCTCCAAAATCAAGACCTTCAACTTGAGACAACCCCTTTGCAACTAGTCTTGCCTTGTTCCTCACTACTATGCCTTGGTCATCTTGCTTGTTGCGGAACACCCACTTGGTTCCAATGACTCTTGCACCTTTAGGATGCTCTTCAAGTGTCCACACTTGATTGCGGGTGAAGTTGTTCAATTCTTCATGCATAGCATTCACCCAATCCGGATCTTGAAGCGCTTCTTCTACATTCTTAGGTTCAACACAAGAGACAAAAGAGTGATGTTCAACAAAAGAAGCAAGCTTTTGAGATCGAGTCATTACTCCCTTGGTTGGACTCCCTATGATGAGATCTTGTGGATGTGCTTGAAGTAGAGGTGAGTTTCTTCTATCAACCACTTGAGGAGGAGGATGGGGAGCATCAACATCTTGAGCTTGTGCCTCGGCTTGTTCATGAGAGACATAAGTGTCTTCATTTTCAACTCTCTCGTTCTTGTCATCATCTTGAGGCACATGTGATGAAGACGGTGGATCAATAATTTATACATCATCTTCATCATCTTTTGGCTTGATGTCTCCCACCGGCATGTTCTTCATTGCCTCCCTCAAGGGTTCATCACCTACATCATCACAATTTTCAATTGCTCCTTGGGAGCCGTTAGATTCATCAAATTCCACATCATATGTTTCTTCAACCAAACCGGTGGCATGGTTAAATACTCTATATGCTTTGGACTTTGATGAGTAACCAACAAGAAAACCAATATCACAACGCCTTTGAAACTTCCCTAGGTGTTGTCGCTTCTTGTAGATGTAGCACTTGCAACCAAACATCCAAAAGAATGAGACGTCCGGCTTCTTCCCATTTAGCAACTCATAGGGGGTCTTTCCAAGAAACTTTTGTAGGAAGAGGTGATTTGAAGCATAGCATGCGGTGTTGATTGCCTCGGCCCACAACTTCTCCGGAGTGTTGTACTCATCTAACATTGTTCTTGCAAGAGTGATCAAAGTCCGGTTCTTTCTCTCAACTACACCATTTTGTTGAGGAGTGTAGGTTGAAGATACTTCATGCTTGATTCCAATTTCATCACAATAAGCTTCAATGTTTGTGTTGTCAAACTCTTTCCCATTGTCACTTCTAATCTTCTTTATCTTGACTTCAAATTCATTTTGAGCTCTCTTTGCAAACTTCTTGAAGCAATTGGCCACTTCGGATTTGTCATGAAGGAAGAAGGTCCATGTGTACCTTGAGTAGTCATCCACTATCACAAGACAATAGAGATTTCCACCCAAGCTCTTGTAGGTTGTAGGTCCAAACAAATCAATGTGTAGAAGTTCTAGCACTCTTGAAGTTGACATGAAAGCTTTGGTTGGATGAGTGTTTGCAACTTGTTTGCCTGCTTGACATGCACTACAAGGTTTGTCCTTTTCAAACTTTACATCC
This sequence comes from Saccharum hybrid cultivar R570, assembly GCA_038087645.1. NCBI lineage: Eukaryota > Viridiplantae > Streptophyta > Magnoliopsida > Poales > Poaceae > Saccharum > Saccharum hybrid cultivar. The sequence goes on from JAQSUU010000259.1 coordinate 12,814,503, forward strand.
TTCAATCCTCTCACTAGTTCTTTCTTCAATAGCTTATTGAGAGTGTTCATTCCAACATGTGCAAGTCTCCTATGCCAAAGCCATCCAAGTGAGGTCTTGGTGAACAAATATGTCATCAAGTTTGCATCTTCGAAGGTGAAGTCAACAAGATAAAGATTATTGTATCTAAAGCCTTTGAATATCACTTGCTTGTCGTCTATCTTTGAAACTACCACTTCATTAGGTGTGAACAAGCATTGGAAGCCAAGGTCACAAAGTTGCCCAACGGATAATAAGTTGAAACTCAATGAAGCAACATAGAGCACATTTGAGAGTGAGTGATCATTTGATATTGCAATCTTGCCTATACCCTTGACTTTGCTCTTTGAATTATCTCCAAATGTGATCTTCTCTTGACATATCCCATTCTCTTCAATGGAGGTGAACATACGAGGATCACCGGTCATATGTTGAGTGTAACCACTATCAATAACCCAATGAGATCCACCGGTCTTGTAGTTCACCTACACACAAGAGATCAAGCTTTTTGTTTAGGGACCCATACTTGAGAGGGACCCTTGACTTTCTCAACTAGTGACTTGGCAACCCATATTTTCTTAGGCCTATTCTTGTTTGGGGGACCCAAGAACATAACTTTCATCTTTCCATTTGAATCTTTTCTTAGCATGTAATGAGCATTGAAGGCAAAGGGTCTAGCATGCTTGGGCATGGGTTGTGGTGGTGGAGTTTTGCACTCATGAGCAAAATGACCTTCTTGTCCACACTCAACACATCTCTTTGGCTTGGGCTTTGACTTGATTTGTTGTTGTTGAGCTTTAGCCTTCTTCTCTTGATTTGCCAAGTAACCAATGCCACTTCTATCCATCTTCATTATGGTGTTCATGAGTAGCTCACTTTGTAAATATTGGCCTCTAGTGAACTTGCTTAGGCCGGTCTTGAGATGCTCTTTCTCTTGCTTGAGCTTTTTGTTTTCTTCAATAAGTGACTCATTTGTTGTTTGCTTCTCAAGAGCCATCAAACCTTTTAGCTTCTTGTTCTCATTTGCAAGCTTCTCATTTTCACTCTTGATCTTGGCATAGTCATCATAGTTGTTTGACTCAACCACACTCTTGCCTTTGCTACTAGAACCTTGCTCAATGCTTTCAATGATCAAGTCATCACATGATGTAGCTATATCACACTTGACAACTTTGTTAGTAGCATCATGTGTCTCAAGACAAAGTTCATTAGCAACCACAAAACTATCATAGTCAATTTTCAATGTTGTATATTTGTCTTTTATCGAGTTATGCCTAGTGATGAGCTCATCATGCTTCTTCTCAAGTTTATCATGTTGATCTCTAAGCTCTTTGTTAGAAGTTTTGAGCTCCTTGAGAGTGGAAGACATAATTTCATTTTGATCTTTGAGCTCACCACTAGCCTTTTGTGCACTTTCAAGCTTGGATGAGAGTGATTCATTTTCATTTTGAAGTTCATCATTTTTATTTCTAGTCCTTCTTTTGACTTTAGTGTATTTGTTCAACAATTTTACAAGTTCATCATAAGAAGGTGCGTCATATTCATCATCACTATCACTATCATCATCATCATCACTATCATGATTTTGTACCTTTCGTTCACCCTTGGCCATAAGGCATAGGTGAGTAGTGGACGATGATGGTGAAGGAGGCGGTGAAGGTGGTGATGAAGATGTCGGTGAAGATGATGGCCCCATCACAAATGCGGCAACCTTCTCTTTCTCATCATCGCTCTCATCTTCGGAGGACTCACAAGATGATTCAATGTCGGTGAGCCAATCACCAACAATGTATGCCTTTCCTCCCTTCTTCTTCTTGTGGAACTCTTTCTTCTTGCCATCCTTCTTCTTGTATGGTTTGTTTTTCTTCCTCTCTTCTTCTTCATCACTTGAATCATTCTTCTTGCCCTTGTTCTTGTTCTTGTACTTGTCTTTTGGAGGTCTAGGGCATTGATGAGCTAAGTGGCCAAGTTCACCACAATTGTAGCAATCCATCTCTGAGATTGGCTTCCTTTTGCTACTTGTGAAGAATTTCTTTTTCTTACCATCGAACTTGATGCCACTCTTGTTGAGCTTCTTTAGCATTTTTGTGGTCTTCCTCACCATGAGTGCAAGTGATTCATCATCAATGTCACTTTCACTTGAGCTCTCTTGCACCATCATGGCTTGGCCCTTCTTCTTCTTCTTGTCATGGCTAGCTTTGAAGGCCAAGTCTTTCTTCTTGGAAGATGATGAGCCCTCTTCCGGAGTGATGTGCATGTACATCTCATGAGCATTGATCTTCCCCAATACTTGTGTCGGTGTTACGGTGGAGAGATCACTTTGGTGAAGCACGGTGACAATGTGACCATACTTCTCAACGGGAAGAACACTCAAGATCTTCCTTGCAACATCCGATTGGCTCATTTGAGTGAGCCCAAGAGCATTGAGGTCCTCTACAAGAACATTCAATCGAGTGTACATGTCATTAGCACTTTCTTTGGGAAGCATCTCAAAAGAATTGATTTTCTTTAAAGCAATATGATAGCGTTCCTCACGCTCACTCTTAGTTTCCTCATGGAGAGCACAAAGGTTTTCCCACAATTCATGAGCGTTCTTTGCATTACGCACACGATTGAAGATATCATTGCCTAAGCCCTGGTAGAGTACATTTTTGGCCTTTGCATTCCACCGGTCGTACTTCTCCTCGTCACCACTTGGGTTGGCGGGATCCTTGATAGCGGGAAGCCCTTGGGTTGTGGCTCTAAGACACCCAACATCTATGGCTTCGAGGTACGTCTCCATACGGATTTTCCAATATGGAAAATCATCCCCCTCAAAGGTGGGAGGTGGTCCTTCCCCGTTAGACATCTTACTCTAGGCGGTAAAGCCTAAATTAGGAGCAACTCGGCTCCGATACCAATTGAAAGGATCAAGATGCCCAAGAGAGGGGGTGAATTGGGCTTTTCTAAAAAATAATTGCAAGAATTAAAACCTACAAGCCGGAATTCACCCCTAGTGCCTACTTGTATTCCTAGAGATTCTACCGGTAAAAGTTTTGCACCCTAGATTCCAATCCTAGTCTAGCATGGCAATTCTAGGAAAGTAAATCAAGCAATGAAAGTAAATACGAGAAAGTAAATGCTTGAAAGTAAGGGCAAGGAACACGGCGATGTTTTTCTGAGGTATCGGAGAGTCGCCACTCCCCACTAGTCCTCGTTGGAGCACCCGCACAAGGGTGTAGCTCCCCCTTGATCCGCGCAAGGATCAAGTGCTCTCTACGGGCTAATTCTTCGACACTCCGTCGCGGTGAATCGCCCAAAACCACTCACAAGATGAGTTGGGTCATCCACAAGCTCCGACGGATGATCACCAAACTCCCAATCACCACCAAGCCGTCTAGGTGATGGCGATCGCCAAGAGTAACAAGCTAGAACTCTCACTTGACCACAACAAGCCTAATGAGAAGATGGATGCACACTTGCTACTCTCTATTCACTAGTGGAGGACTCTCAAGCTTTGATTCTCAAATCACAATCCTCACTAGAGCTCTTGCACTCCCTTGCACTCCAAAGGTGTTTCTTAGCTGAACAAATGAGCAAGAGACCTCTAAAAGAGGTGGTGGGGATGTATTTATACACCCCACAGTCAAATCCAACCGTTACCTGCCAACTTAGCAAAATACGAGGTGACCGGACGCGCCGGTCGCTCGTAACCGTCGAAATTCTAAAACTTCGGCTGAGTGACCGGACGCGCCGGTCAGGGGTGACCGGACGCGTCCGGTCGTGCAGGGAGCTTACTGTAAATAGACCTGACGCGTGACCGCGTCCGATCAGTGATGACCGGACGCGTCCGGTCGTCAGAGGACCTTACTGGAACGTGACCGGACGCGTCGATCACACTCCAGTCGCGTCCGATTAGGTGGTTTCCCTCAAGTGACACGTGTTAGCCTGACCACCGCGTCCGGTCCTCGCAAGGACAGCGTCCGGTCGTCAGCGCTGAAACATAGTTAGCGGTTAGAACTGACCGGACGAGTCCGGTCGTACCAGACACCGCGTCCGGTCAAGGGAAAACCCCTCTAAACTCTCCGAAACGCGATGCAACTTGAACCAAGTTGCTTCCAACTGAACTTTGAGGTATTCTAGAGCTTCCTAGTGCTAAGTTTAACAAGTGTGCACCACACCTAAACATAAGACTCACCTAGGTCAAGCTACTCTCTCATGCCCCCCTTTATAGTACGGCCAAAGGAAAAAACAAAGATCCTAACGACTATTCCGAATGTAACTCAACACCTTGACATCCGGAACTAACCGTCCTTAATCTTGACGTCAATCCTTTGAAAACCGAAATGATTTCCATCAAGGGGCATGACTACCATGGTGCCCAAAGCAGTTATCATTTCCATGACCTAACTTACCAAAGTTTCTGCAAAACACACGTTAGTCATGGTAATAAAGCGTTGTCATCAATTGCCGAAACCAACTCTTGGGGCCTAGATGCTTTCACGCACAACCGCACACAAGATGGGGATCCTCCAAGCCATGAGCTCCACTAGAGTATCCAATTTACTCCCGCAGGGAAGGATCAAGAACCCCTTACAACACTTGGTGAGGGCTCCAACAATCTCCAATTGCGAGCTCAATCACCTCCGCTACTCCAAGTCGTCTACCGTGTCGGGAAACACGGAAGAGTAACAAGAAATCCGCAGCAACTCGAAGATCAAGTGCCTCTAGAATGCAACTCTCAAGCAATGCACTTGAATCTCACTCAATCTCACTCAAGATGTGCAATCAATCAAAGAGATGAGTGGAGGGGTTGTTCTCTAGCTCAAAGGATGTCTCTAGGTCTCAAAATATGCAAGAGTTACCCTCAAACCCTAAACACCATCTATTTATAGCGAAGGGGTACGCAGCTAGCCGTTACTGGATGACGCAGTTCAAATCGCGCTGACCGGACGCTCCGGTCAGGGTGACCGGACGCGTCCGGTCACTACAGGACAAGCGTGAACAGTGCGCGTCAGAAGTAGCCGTAGCCGTGACCGGACGCGCTCAACCGTTTGACCGGACGCGATAGTGCCAGCGTCCGGTCGCGTTCCAGTAAGCTTCCATCGAGACCGGACGCGCCGCGCGTCCGATCAGCACTCCGCTGCACTCTGCCCCTCTAGACGCCTGACCGGACGCTCCGGTTCCGTGAGGGACCGGACGCGCCGGTCGCGCGCTCTACTTCTGCGTACAGGTGAACTGACCGGACACGCTAGTCAGGCCAGACCAGCGTCCGGTCAGAAACCCTAGCAAGCAGCACCGAGTTGAACTGACCGGACGCGTCCGGTCAAACCGAGACCGCGTCCGGTGCAGCGTACGGTCACCACAGTGACCGCCGTTCGCCTCCGTTTCTTTTCTGACTTCCGGCGCAATGGAAAAAAGACGTTTCACTTCCCTAAAAAGCGCCGAATCCCGCCTCGCAAGCTCGGCGGGAGGGAGAGAGGAACCCAAACCCCTCTCTACCGCTTAAACTCCACCGCCTTCGCAAATGTGCTAACACCACCAAGTGTACACCACAATGTGCATGTGTGTTAGCATTTCACAAACATTTTCTAAGGCGTTATGTTAGCTCTCAACTAGATCCTAATGCATATGCTCAAGACATTGATCTAGTAGCACTTGATTTCCGAGCTAACCGTGATTGCCCCTCTTGATAGTCGGCTATGTATCCTAAACCCGGTCAATCACTTCTCTACTCATCTTAGACCGGCGAAAGGGAAACCCTATGGTTATACCTTTGCCTTGCGCTCTTAGAACCTTTTCCTTCCACTTGATCATCATGTCCATCATATTATGTGCATCTCCACCATGATCGTCATCTCATGTCCATGCACCATCTCTTTGTGATCTTGTGGCCACCATTCCTTGCCACATACACCTTCATCACATGTGTTGCTTATGCCTAACTCAAAACACTTAACACATGGCATTAGCAACTTGGTGTCATTAATTACCAAAACCAAACTTGGGCTTTCAGGGTTGCTGACGGGGCGTGCGGCGCGCCGAGGGTTATGGACGGGGCGGGCTCGGGGTCGGCACGCGTCGCGCTTGTGGACCGGCGTGCTGTGGGACGGCGAGCCGTGCGCTGTGGGAAGGCTGGGGCGAGTCACCCGTATCGGACGGACTCCTGTGGATCATACCGTATGGGTGGGGAGCTACGTCCAGACACGCTCTTGGGACCAGACGTCCGGGCGCTAGTGCCTCCCCTTTAAATGATCTTCATGCTCTAGTTAGAATTAGCTATCACGATGTTCTTTTCATAATTAAATAATAATATTTCAATAAACGCTTCATAAGGTTTTGAAACCAGAAAATGACCTATAGGCTTGTCAAATTTTAAGAAAGGCCCTAAAGATAGATTGGGATATGATAAAACCTAAATAAAATATTCTAAGATTGTTAAAATATATCTAGAATCTTCCCGAACTTAGATTTAAATCTTAGAAAATTGAAAATATATTCAAAACAATATGGAAACTTTTTTCAAAACATTATAATCAATGTCTAAATATGGTTTACCAACTTTCGACTACAAAAACGCAACAGCTTCATACTGGTTGCATCTCTTGTTTTGTTGTCGAAAGTATATAATAAACCACATTTAGACATTGATTAGATTGTTTTGGATTGTTTAGATTTTTGTTGGATATTTTTCTTCTTCTATAGCTAAATTTAATTTATAAAGTTTCTAGATATATATTTATGATCTCTAGACATTTTATTTAGGTTTATCGTGTCCCAATCTATCTATAAGTTTTTTTCTCAAAAAAAAGCTTAGAGATATTTTTCATAGTTTAAAAACCTTTTACAAGAATGAATTTAATTAGATAATAAGACAAAGCCACCTTGAAAACCACTTCTAACCTAGGCAAGGAATCAATGTTCACCTAATAGTCGTTTAAACATTGTACAGTATATTCCATTTTCATTTAATCTATATCGTTTAAACGACCATTTTGCCCATTTAAGTGGTTGTTTAGCCCAATAATGGTTAAACTTAATATCTAAGATGACACTAGGAGATAGTTTAAATGTTTTGGGAGTTAAAGGAAGACAATTTTCTTGATCTTAAAGTTCGAAGAGGAAACCTAGACTACAACAATAGTTCATAGAAACAAAAAGGGCTTTTCCACCAAAAATTCTATTCAGTGAGAAAGCTATGAATTGTGAGTTAGGAAATAAAAGGCCATTTTTACCTCTCTGAATTGTGAGTTTAGGTTCCCCTGACCGAAATTAGACAAACTATCTTCCTCAACTCACAAAAAGATTCCCTATCCCATTTAGAGGTGGTTTTAAAGTCTAAAAAATATGGTAAACAACCGATGAGGTTTTTATACCATAAACAATATCTTTGAGTTTCCAAAAATTTGGAGGAAAATTCTAGAGATATATTGGTAGGCGAGAAGCCTAATAACACTTATAGCTCGTGAGAACATCTAGAAGCTTCCAAAAATGGTTTGGCCCAAGGAATATGAAAAAAGTCCAATAATTATTGAAAATTGCTAAACATGGTAATCGATGTCGACTTTCATTTTGAAAACTTTCATAAATGAAAATAGGGGATGCAACTAGAATGAATATAGTCATAATTAATGTTGCATTCATGCTAGTTGCATACCATTATTTTCCTGTGGAATTTTTTTGAAAAAAATGCATGTAGATATTTTTTTGTGAGACCCAGTTACAGACGCAGACGCTCATATCACGAGCGCACACTCACCCGACCCCTATAAGCACCTCCGAAGAACTGAATTGGACCGGCAAATCTCGAGATTAACGAAGTTACTATAGGCGTCTCGCTGTCGATGGGCACATCGCCTACCACTGAAAGAATAGCGCCGTTAAATCCTGGAATAAATCAAGGAAAATGCAAGCACCCAGGTCAAGTCAGAGAATGCAAGCACCTGGGTCAAGTCGAGAACTTGAACTTGGGTGGACAGGTTCCACCACAAGGAATCTAATCAGCTGAGCTATGCTCAGTTCGCAATGCATGTAGATATTGATTAGAATGTTTTTTTTAGAATATTTTGGGAATTTGCAAGATTTTTGGGATATTTTCCATATTTTCCTAAATACAATTGCTTGAAGCTTCTAGTTTTCCTTAATTAGATTTTCTTTTTGAATAAACAGGAGGGCTTTCCCCTTACTGGATTTTATATTAAACAACAAAAAGGGATATAGAGTCTACAACAAACGTTCAGGAGACAAAGAAAGAGACAAAGAAAATAAAGAAAATTACACAAAGGAGGCTAGCCATAAAGCAAGAGATGGATTGTATTTAGTCCTAGCCCGTAGCCTAACTAGAGCTAGCTCTTTTCTGAAGACTTCTTTGCACCGACGTGTCGAATGTTGTTCTCCTCTAAAGATCAAGTCATTTCGGAATTCAGACCGACCAAATTGCCCATCACATCACCACAATTATTTCCATAAAGAAAGACCTTTAGAGAGAAGACTTAAACTGGGATAACATTTGGAAGGGATCATCTTGGATGAGCCGAGCAAGCCCCCAGCAAGTTCCAACAGGTCATTTTTTGTGGTTTATAAAACTTTATTAGATGTTTACTGGGTTTTAATTTAAAAGAATGAAACTACCTTGAATACCACTTAATCATGGTAGGGAGGTAATTAAAACCATTTCGAGAGTTGAGGGAGGTATTTTGCCCTATTTTGCAGTTTGCGGAAGAAACCTAAACTCTAATGACAGTTTATTGAAGCAAAATGACTCTTATCTTGCCCAACCTTGTCAATACTTTTTCGCACTTGGACGGGGGTTGGGTGGGGGGGGGGGGGGGGGTGGCGGCGGGCTCTAGCACCCCTACCCTAATGTTGCCACCTTGCTTGTATTTCTTAATCATATGATGGATCTGTCTTAGAATATAGCTATATTTAGCCTTTCTCAAACACATTAATTAAGTCTGATATTGATGCCTCACGCTTTGGGGACATTACTAAATCGAAGTACCCCTTCAGAATACCATGGCAGAGTGATACTCCATCGGTCCTCTGGAATATAGTGGGATTAAGTTGTCTTTGTTTAAATTATTTTTAGTTTCATATCAAAAAATAAATAAATTATTTTAAGTTTGACCAAGGTTTTTGAAAAAAAAAATGACATATCAAATTAGTATCATAACATACATTATCAAATGTATTTTTATAGTTTACCTCTTTGATTCTCTAATGTTAATCCCGCAAAAAATTATTTTCCACTATACATAAGGTCAAACTTAAGATGATTTGACTTAGGATAAAATCAAATCTATTTTATTTCAGGATAGAAATAATAAGGGTTTGTTTCGTGTTTTTTTGTTGTCTGGTGCAGGTGTACAAACAGCATGGACAATATTGACTGGAACTGGAACAGCTTGAGAGAGTGGGAGAATGCGCAAAATATGAAAACACAGGAAAATAAGACATTGATACACTTTTATTGACACTTATACATAAGGGGAAAAACCGATTATACATGATGAAACTATGAAATCGAGGGATGGAGTTGCACAACACAGTAAATGCGCAGGCCGTGATTTGCAAGCGCGGTTTCCAGCATATAATTGAGTAAACATGCATATGCGCGCAGCAAGCTACTATGCTGGATCAAGCACTCGTATCGTATGCAACGCTAGAAGAGCAGCACGCATGCTGCCAAAGGGAGTGCCATCATGAGCAGAGAGTGCGCCGCCGGTGCTGCCGCAGCCGCGGGCGCCACCGTCTCGAAAATGAGCTGCTGGGACTTGCGTTGCCGATGTCGTAAGTCATGGTCCTGCTCCTGCCCGTCTGCAGCAAGCTGCCCAGGAGCGACACGCCTTGAAACGGCAGCATGGTAAGACATGCCAGGCCGGTGCCGCCGTTGCTGGTGTCGTCGGTGTAGAAGTAGTTGTACTCTTTCAGCTCCATCATCACCCCTCCGTCGAACACCAGTGCCATCTCCGGGACCGCCACGACGGATTGGCTCTTGTAGCACAGGTCAAGGCCAAGCGCCGAGCCGTCAACAGGCTTCACCGATGAGTTTTGTTTGGCGAAGGCCTGCTTCACCATGTTGTACGCGGTCTCCTCGAGGAACGTGACCGGCATCGTCGTGCTCAGGAACACGCCGCCGGATCCGTTGGCACGGAGGTCGAACGTCCCGGCTGGGATGTCCACCAGGTCCTTCCCGACTTTTATGCCGGTGAGGTTGACGCAGTAAAGCTCAGGGTATAGACTACTGGTGAGAAGAGGGGCCGTCGTCGTCGTCGTAGTCTGTTTCACGTCGTCGCCGACGAACCGGAAGAAGGAGCTGCTGCCACTCTGGGAGTCGTCGTCGGACGCCAAGAAGTAGGAGAACCAGGAGAGCTGGAGCTGCGACACCAGGGACAGGGGGCCCCTGCTGAAGCCGAAGACTCCGGAGGCACCCGCGAAGTCGCCGACGCTCGCGACGCTGCAGGCAAACACCAAGTTGGGAACGGATATATCACCAAACGTGAACATGTCGTTGGCGAGGTAGCCGGTGGTGTTGGTGTTGGCGCCGTAGACGCCAATGTACCCGCAGTAGTCCTGGTCTGCTTCCGTGGCATTAGCGGTGCATGTCTGAGTGAGCATGCTCTGGCAAGTGTCGCTGCCGCAAGGAAGCGCCGCGAAGGTGGGCGACTGGTCGGGCTGGAAGGTGGGCGCCGGCAAGCAGGCGCTGCAGGGCGCGCACTGCGACCACACAAGCGGGCTGGTGATGTCCATGATACCGGAGATGTTCTGCGGCGACTATGCACCGGTGCCGACGGAGAGGTTGAAGATAAAGAGACCGGCCGTGTCGGCCGCCTTCACCTCATCGGTCTTCTGACCTCCGGAAGGCGGCACGAGGTCATCTTTGTGCTTCCAGAAGCGCTTGATGCCTCTGACTATAGAGTTCGTTCGCTGTGTGCGAGCGCCACCGTGGTAATTAACCTTAGGATTACGAATGTACATACCGGCCAACACGAGCTGCGCCGGCACAAGAACCAGGAGAAGAACAACTACTGCTGCCACTGCCAGTGGGAGGCTCCGACCCATTGTGTCGAGGAGCCTTGCTCGACAGTAGGAACAAGGTCGTTGTTTTCCTTTCTTGCTATCTTGAATTCTCGATAGAGGAGTGGAAAACACACAAGCATTGCATACCTCATACACAGGATGTGCTACGGCATAGTCACAAAGTTTCTGGGTCGTTGGGGTCGAGGTACGGGGTCGTGGTACGTGATACGCTACTTGCGAGAGACTTTTACACTTCGGGTCGAAAATAAACCCGTGAACCCGGGTCGGGGTCGACGAATCCGGGTCGAGGGTCGAAGGTGGTGAACCCATTTTATGTGACTATGGCTACGGTTTTCATTTTTATAGCCGGTACCAGCTGCCGAGAAGCAGATGCACACTTTCACGGGTTCTGTTTCAGAATTTTGTTTCTCTCAACAGCAGCAGATACGCGCTTCACTGGATGTGTTCAGGAACTTGTTAGCATTTTGAATGGATCGTTTACTTACGATATTTAATTTTTGGTTTTATATGCTAACTAAATTAGGGGGGCATCATTCGTTAGTTAGACAACTACATCTTGATCACAAATGGTTAGTACTTTTGAAGGGATGGATTTAGAAATTCTCTTATATACCAGCACAAGCAATCGTTAAATTTGGTGAATGCCAAACAAAAAAATGAGCCGTATTCCCCTAAAAAAATGAGCGGTATTACTTTGACACGGGCGACAGATGCATGCTCGGTCCAGAGATGCGCGTGCTTCACTCCTTTTTGTGTGCTGCCGCCGCTACCTCCACCCGTGCTCTGCGTCATCGCTGCCGCCCCGCGCCCACCTGACCCTCTGCGCCACCACTGCCATTCCCACCCGCCCTCTACGTCGTCGTTGCAGCTGCCGCGCCCACACCCACCTTCTGCTCCAGTGCTGTCGTGCCTACCCACCCTCTGTGTCGTCACCGCCGGCCGTGCCGCCCCCACCTGTCCTCTGAGCGCCGCTGCCTAGCTCTGCATTTCCGGCGAGCTCCGCGCCGCCGGCGAGCCCTACACCGGTGATTTCCACGTGCTGACGAACCTCCATTCACCGAAGCAGTAAGGAGATATTACGCTGAAAGTGTATGTTGCAAAAGTATGTTTCAAAGGTACAGTGCAAGTGTTTTATATCGATGTTGTAAAAGTAGATCGGAATGTTGCATATGTTGCAATGGATATACACATATGTTTCAAGTGTATGTTTCAAATGTTTCATCTGTTTCAGAGGTATGTTGCATGTGTTTCTGTCTTGATGTTACGTAAGTATATCTAGATGTTGCATATGTATGCAATAGATATACATATATGTTGCAAGTGTATGCTCCAAATGTTTCTTCTGTTTCATATGTACATTGCAAGTGTTTCATCTAGATGTTGGAAAAGTAGATTTGAAAGTTGCATATGTGTGAAATGGCTATACATGGATGTTGCAAGTGTATGTTCCAAATGTTTTCTGTTTCAGACATATCTTGCAAGAGCTTCATTTGGATGTTGCAAAAGTAGATCTGGATGTTACATATGTTTTAAGTGGGGTAGGTGACCCACGGGGTTTTCCGTATGCGTGCGGGAAATGAAGTGGACGCCGGTGGTCAGGGCATGAAGAAGTAGTGGGGTCCACGTGTAGGGGGTGAAAAAACAGGCAGCACGCATGCGTCACGGTTATTCGCGCGAGGCGGGGAAGGTGACCCACGAGGTTTCCCGCGTGCGTGTGCAAAACGAAGCGAGCGCGAGTTGTCAAGGCAGGAAGCAGCGGTAGGGTCCATGCGTAGGCGGCGAAAAAAAAAGGCACCACGCGTGTGGCGCGGTTATTCATGCGAGTTGTGTTTGGACGGACTCGGGCACAAGCTAGCTATATTCCCTTATTTTTGTCCTACACCGACAGGCATCAGCCATCCACCCCATTCCACGTACAATTGCCCGGCCTCTCCCGGTCACTTTTTTCTCCAACCATATGCTATTTTTCTCTTCTGCCTCTACTGATCCTTAATGGAAGAGAACTCACTGCCTCTGCGTGACCGCACATAGCGTTTACAATGTTACATAGTTTCAGTGGTATTGCTATTGAATCAGGGAAACAAGAGATTAGAAGCCAGCCATGCATGACAGAGTCTATTATTAAATTTTCATCGTCCGTGAGAGGTGAACAGCTCCAATATAGTGGTATCTAATTTCTTTGCCTAAAACCGCAGCCAGTACTTTGTCTCGAAAATAGCGTGCATAAAAGATGTATATTTACAATTAATTTTCTTAGAATATTCCTTGCACCGAGACTGTCTTTCATAAGTAGACAAAAGAAAAAGTTTTGCACTTCATCTAACAAGTACTTTTCCACAACCGATTCTAATAAGATTCATGAGTACTCCTATGGCCCTTCGATTTTTTGTAAGCTCTGCTTGAGCTGAAAAGAAATTTGTACCCGAAATAATGTCCAGTTATCACATAATACAATACTGTGTGGTTTACTGTACTTGCCAGGAGTTCGTCTTTTATAATACGCTTTTTAATGAATACCATAAGTCAAACAATATTATTGGCATGATAATCAGACAATAGGTTCGGTAGCTAATTTTGTTTATACAGCACCTCTAAACTAGGCTTCAACGGCGATAGAAAGAATTGTTTATTTCCCATAATTATTAGTACCAGCAGCCATTTTCAAATCAACCTGAATTAAAGCAGTGGCCGGCTTTTCCTTGTTGTTGTGTGACTATATTTCAGTTTTGGGGCTTAAACATTTCTACCCCTGTTTTCATGTCCATTTGTGATTTTGCCCATATTTTTTAAACTTTGTGATTTTACCCTTCCTATTTTTAAATGAAGGAAAAGTTTACCCCTAGTTTGTTAAGTCCCTCTAACGGTGTTAACTTTTGGACAAAACGACAACTTTGCCCATGTGTTTTTACCCCTGTTTTATTATGTTATTTGTATTTTTACCCCTAGTTTCAGACAGCAAGTTGACATTTTTTATACAGAATTTTTAGAAAAATTCGACAACATTTCAGCTGACAATCCACAAAAACACAATGTAATATCACACAACTAGTACATATAAACCAGATCCATGCAACATGTCATCATAGTACCACAATAGAAGCCAACATACAGATCCAAATGACATGTCAAACACTAACATATAGGTCTAAATGACATGTCAAACAAAAGTAGGAGCTACTAGTGAGTTCTCTAGGCAACTAGTAGTGAGCTACATATCAAGCATCGAAACCTAACAAAGTAGCAAGCCTCCCAGAAGTTGCTCCTCTTCCCCTCCTTCCTCTTCTCCTTCCTGAAGCACTTGCACTAAATATGAAAAAGAGAAGAATTATGTTAATAAAGTTACTAAAATATGTAGTAAAGAGAAGCAATGTTGGCTTGTCTTACTTTGTCTCATTGTTGGCCTCTGCTGACCCTCTTCCTCTTCCTCTTGCTCTAGATGGCAGTTAGTTATGAACTTATACAGATGGCACGTAGAGTGCCGATACCCGAATATGTCCAAATCAACTTAGCGTATTTAATGGACTAGAGATCAGCAGTCTTGCCATTCATTTCATCTCAGATTGGAATGATCCACGGGGCTCCCAACAGATGTCAACCTAAATACGTCCAAACTGACTTAGCACAGTATTTGACACTCTGGGATCAGCATGATTCTGCTACTCCATTCAGTCCATTGACAGTAGAAGACAGCCTTGATCCATGGGCTCACAACAGATGATCTCACAACAGATGTCAACCAGGGAATTATAATGAAACTTCACAGAGACTGCAAGCCACTACACTACTGCCATTCTAGGTAAGGTCAAGCAGCCAAGCACCACCAAACCTGACTACCCCGTTGACAATGCAGCAAATTCACATAGCACATACTACTTGTTGCAGATCAAACAACATCTCCAAGCATGCACTTTCCTATCATTAATAGCTGCACCATCATATCTCCAGCATATACTATTACCTACAAACGATCAGAGATGAAGTGAATGACCCCCAGTTTGATCTATGCCGATTTAGCCATTCATAAGGGTTAACGATACACTGAGTGGCTCACTCTCCCACTCCAAATCAGCTCAAATCTCGCTGAAATTTGCAAAGCTACACTAGGATTATGACTACATGGGCCAAATTCTACCAGAAACAAAGCTTAGATCCATGCTTTCCCAACGAAATGGACATACTGCACTGCAGATCCATACCTTAAACGATCTTTTCAGCGGGGCCTCCACTGCACTCCAGATCCATACCTGAAACGATCTCTTCAGCCGGAGCAGCGGGCGAGGCCCCAGCCGTGCCGCCGCGGGCGCGAGCCGGGGCGAAGGGTCGGGGCGGCCTCCGCTGCGCGGGCGCCCCAGCCGGTACTCGCGACGCCGGGGGGAGCAGGGCGGAGGGAGGACGAGTCGCAGGCACGAGCTGAGGGGGAGCAGGGCGGAGGGAGGAGGAGCCGCGCCGATGCCGGTAGCTGCGCCGACGCCCGGACGAAACCCTAACTCGGGAGTTGTCGCAACTTTTCGCGACTTCGGGAGCGGATGAGCGATTCGACTGAGGAAGGAGAAATAGAGTGAAGGGTAAAACTGTCTTTTGGTGTAGGTGCATTTTATTTTGTTTTTTTTTCTTTTTTTAGCCATTTAATCCCACCATTTCTCACGGTGTTAGTAAACGGGAGCTTCATCTGGAAAAAAAACGAGGGTAAAATCGCAAAGTCAAGAAAAGAGGGGCAAAATCACCATTAGACTATGGAATAGGGGCAGAAACACCAAAATCCTTTCAGTTTTTTCCTTCCCTGTGGAAAGGTTTGCTTTCCTATGACATAAATTAGAAAAAATAAAACATCCATTTTATGCTCTTGGAAATTTTTCTACATATGAATGGAAAGATGTGCCGGTTCTTATTCACTGGCATGGAGGAATAAACATGTACTTATATTCTTGTGTTCTAAACACCATTCTTATAAGTGTGTTTTTCAATCCTCTGTTTTCTATCTATACTAATTTCCTGTTTCTATATTTTTTTATTTTCCTATGTTCTGTATTCCTTCATTCCAAATAGGTGAAATGTACTGTTGAACCAACACTTCTTACTAGTTTTTTTTAGGGAACTTCTTACTAGTAGTTCTTAAACATGCCTCATAGAGTCATGTACACCCTCAAGATTTGGGCCTACCCCATGCTCAGCTAAACATCTGTTCAGTGGAGAAGAGTTTATACGTGGGCCGAGAATTGGTAGCAATCTCTAGTCCGGTACGAACCGGACTTTTATTTGGACCAGCCTTGCGTGCTCATGTTTCGCGCGTGGAAAGGGTGGGCCATCATGACCATGATGAAGTTCGGCCCAGTTTGTTGGAGTCCAAGAACGACCAATCAGCAATAATAAGAGACCATAAAATTCTTCTCTACCAAAAAAGGAATCAAATCTGCTAAAAATAGGAATCAAATATCGTCTACAAATAAAATAACTTTGAAACCACCACCAGTTAGAGGTGTGATCTGTCCAGTGGTAAATAGTTTAGGACATAAGATATATGGTTTTATACTTTCATAAAAAAATCAGATGATGTCCATAGTTAAGAAAAGCATCTCTAAGAGTTTTTTCTGAAACTCACTCTATAAATATTTACTTAGAGATCCATTTAAATAAAAGTCATTCACTATATCTTTTTATCCTCCAACAGTTATGTATATCTTGTACGTACTCTGAAGAGCTACCTACGCTTTGTGTATTTGGCTAGTGAGAAATAAAGAATAGAGAATGAAAATATTTGAGGTCTAATTCAAGAAGTTGTTAGAGGACATTTTGTTCAGCTTGAAGGCGTACGATGAAATGTTCAGCGGTGACCCCACTCATATGTAGGTGCTACGTGAGTTGTTCCCAGAAGACGGCGAGGTGGGCTCGTGCAAGCAGCGCCGCCACCGTTCTACAGCCTGGGCATAGGCCTCTTAGTTGGCGTCATAATTTGGGTTGATCTCTGTCCAATGTAATAGCATAGCTTACAGTATACTAGGGAGGGTCTGAGCATTCATGTATAATTTATTGACCCATAGGGCGCCGCTAAGGCGCGTTGTATTAAATATTTCCTCTACTTTAATATAAAGACGCGCAGACCTTTTGCGTGTTCGAGAACATAGGACATTTTGTTCACCAAAATCTTTACTTCTACCAATTCGGAAGCATATATAAAGAGAATCTTGGACCTTCTCTAAACGCTTCATGGCTCTGTCGCGTCTCGCACGTGGAAGGTCTGTGCCAGCATGATAAATTTAATTCGACCCTGTTTATTAGTGGTGTGGCCAAGAACAACGAATCAGCAATCAGAGACCATAAAATCCTCTACAAAATCAAATACCATCTCTCTCATTTATACATTATATATCATACTCGATTAGCTAATCAGGACGCATGCCGCTCTCGAGGTTGTTTTCTATGATCCCATTGGCCACTCTCATCGTTGATCTCATGATTAATTTCTGGACATGGCATTATGGCAAACAATCATCACGCATGGCCACATGGCGTTTCCAGATGCTGTCTTCGCAACGCCAGGAAACAATGGCAGGTTAGTAGCAGCAGCCAAGCAACAAGAACAGGATCTGATGCTGATGTGCTGACCGAGATTAACAAGCGATCGACACGCGGAAATGCGCTTGGTTTCAGTCAGCGACGAGTCCAAAACCAGCACACGTGCATTCCAATTTCCAAGCCAGAGCGCGACGAGGGCAAGACACGTCTCATGTTTGCTTGCGAGCATTGCAATTAGCTGAAAATCTGGTTGCGTCAAGGCACGCACATGCCCTCACATAATTTTGTCGGCTTTATTAAATTAAAATTGTATGCATTATAAAAAAAAGGGTTTGTTAGTTTTCTGTTTGCAGTGTACTGCTTCTCCAGATTCCCCTGCTCCATACATGAATTTGCATGTATAGTGTGCAGAAGACACAGTATGCAGGGTTAAGTCTGAGTTGTTAAGGCATGCATTCGGATTTGAAGAATCGAGTTAGGCTAGTAGAGTGCTGGCAGTACTACGTCAAAAAGAAGGATATTGTGGCTGCGGCTGATTTGGAGGTAATTTGTTGCGTGAGAAAACACTGTTTTATGGTTGAAAAATAGAGTTAATTCTGGCTGATAAGCTCAAGCGAACGGCAAACAAATCGTCGTGTCCAGATCATCATAAGATGCACCGTGCTCCCTTGTTTCCTGGCGGCAAACAAAAAACACCAAGAAACGTGGGCCGTCACACATTAATTCAGAAGATGTTGATCAGTTAACGGCTGCATTCGGTTTGGGTGTTTGACCACCTGTCCCGTTTTATCAAATCCTACTAGGAACAAGGGCACGTTTAGTTCCCGAAATATTTTGCGAAATGCTATTATAACACTTTTCGTTGTTATTTGATAATTAGTGTCCAATCATGGCCTAATTAGGCTTAAAAGATTCGTCTCGTGAATTTCGTCTAAATTATATAATTAGTTTTATTTTTTATCTATATTTAATGCTTCATGTATGTGTCCAAAGATGTGATGTGACGAGGATTCTACTGTTATTTCGCAAAATATTTTAAAACTAAACAAGGCCCGAAAAACACACTTTGTTGCAATGAAGCGAGGCTAATTTTAGGATGCTGTTTGTAATGGTGAAAGCTCAAAGCTCAGAAGTGAAGAAAGGACAGAGATTGATAGTCCTCTTTCAGGATGCGAAATGCCGCCGGTGATGGACTGACGTGACTTCATGGAATACTCAGGCCGTGTTTAGATGCAAAAAAAAAAAAAAAAAAAAAAAGAGGCAAAAATTTTTGCATAATAACTGTCACATCGAATCTTTAGACGTATGCATGGAGTATTAAATGTAGGTAAAAAAATAACTAATTACACAGTTTGTCTGTAAATGTCGAGACGAATCTTTTGAGTCTAGTTAGTTCATGATTAGACAAATTTTGTCAAATAACAACAAAAAGTGTTATAAGAATTTTTTTCCAAAAATTTTCACAACTAAACGGGCCTCACACGGAATATAGCTTCAGACTTTCAGCCTGACTCGGCAGCAACGGGCGCATGTGTTAGGTTAGGCGACAAGATGGATGGACCCTTCACCATACATCTATTCTCTGCAACTTTCAGAGACGACAAGAGCGCGAAAAACAGGAGGAAATTCAATAAGAGGATGAATGAATTGATAAATAAACAAGGAGATGAAGAAACACTACGTAGGCTGGTAGCCCTTGAACAGGGATAAAACAACAGCACAAGGAGTCAAGGACATGCTGCATGCAGAGAACAGGCAAGGCAGCTCTCAGAGTCACATGGCTGCACTGTTTGTCTAAACGGCTGTTTAGCTCGTTTAAATACCGTGTAAACGTAACACGGTGGTGCTCCGTTCCGTTTAATCATCCGTTTACCCCGTTTAATTGTCCGTTTAGCCCGTTTAATGAACTATTTAGCCCGAATAATGGCTAAACGGTAGGTGACCGATTGTTTACCGTTTAGAAAAACATTGCATGGCTGACTAGGCATTGAAAGAAACATGACACGATCTATAGGTTAATGGATCCTAATCCAGAAGTGTTCACTGGGAACTGGTCATTGACCAGTCACTTGTTTCCAACTTACCCTCAAATGGTCCAGCAGGTGAGATCATTATCCTTTGCTACTGCCATACTCCCCCATTTTCAAGTCTGTTTTTATTTTGAAACAAAGGGTCAGGAGGAAATTCAATAAGAGGATGAATGAATTGATAAAGGGCGTGTTCGCTGGTCTGGTCCATCCAGACCAGCCGGCTGATCCCCCTCAGCAAATACTATTTATCAACCAGCCGCTACAGTATTTCTCTCTCACACAACCAGCCAATTTCAGCCAAGTTTCAGACCAGCGAACACCCCCCAATAAACAAGGAGATGAAGAAACACTACGTAGGCTGGTAGCCCTTGAACAGGGATAAAACAACAGCACAAGGAGTCAAGGACATGCTGCATGCAGAGAACAGGCAAGGCAGCTCTCAGAGTCACATGGCTGCACTGTTTGTCTAAACAGCTGTTTAGCCTGTTTAAATATTGTATAAACGTGACACGGTGGTGCTCCGTTTCCATTTAATCGTTCGTTTACCCCATTTAATTGTCCGTTTAGCCCGTTTAATAAACTGTTTAGCCCGAATAATGGCTAAACGGTAGGTGACCGTTTAGAAAAACATTGCATGGCTGACTGGGCATTGAAAGAAACATGACACGATCTATAGGTTAATGGATCCTAATCCAGAAGTGTTCACTGGGAACTGGTCATTGACCAGTCACTTGTTTCCAACTTACCCTCAAATGATCCAGCAGGTGAGATCATTATCCTTTGCTACTGCCATACTCCTCCATTTTCAAGTCTGTTTTTATTTTGAAACAAAGGGTCAGAAGTGTGCCCCTCTATCACACGCTTATGTATATAAACCACTGAAACCAATTCTTAGTAGAGGTGTGTGTGCGTATGTTTATGGGTCTGATTGGTTGCCTGTATTAACATGTATCCAGTCTTGTCATGTGCAGTTTATTTGTGTTTGGTTGTCTGCATAAGTTTTTACGTAGTCTTGCACAGTGTTCAAAGCAGGCTCAATGCAGGCATGCAGCATTAGCTAGTACAACATATTTAGTCGTATAAGGCAAATGCAGATTTGCACAGGCCAATAAACAAACTAAAAATGAAATATTCTCACATACAACAAAATATAAATAATCAAACAAAATTGTACCAAATGCGGTTTACCTGTAGGACAACCAAACATCAAGACACACATATGTTTGTGCTGGCTTGGGTTATGCTACGTGTCTAATGCAGGCTAAGCTCAAGACACACATATGTTTGTGCTGGCTTGGGTTATGCTACGTGTCTAATGCAGGCTAAGCTAATACAAGCAACCAATCCTACCTAGGCCTTGTTTAGATATCCAAATTCACCCCTAAATTCTACTATGCAAAAAGAAGATTCTCCATCACATCAAAATGTTGGCACATATATGGAGTATTAAATGTAGATGAAATCAAAAATTAATTGCACAGTTTTGTTGTACTTTGCGAGACGAATATTTTAAGCCTAATTAATCAATATTTAGACAATTATTACCAAATAAAAACAAAATTACTACAGTATGACGGGACATTTACTATGCAAAGTTTGGATCTTAAATTTGGAATCTAAACAAGACCCTAATATGAATGAGCATGTACATATGTATATCAGCACCTATATTTTGAACCTGATTTTTTTTAATAAAAAAATTACGATGTGTCTCCTACGGTCAAAGTAGAAGAAGAAATTAGAAACAATTGAAATCTAACATGTGTGCTACTGCTACCTGCAGCCTGCTGCTGCCGCTGAACAGCGTGGTTTGTGTAGCCACAGCGCTGCAGACCGGGAGATCCGGCCAAAGATCCGCCCTCGGATGTCTTCTTCCCAAGCGCTGATGAGGCCCCGATCCTGTGCCCTGACACGCCCACCTCGCGCATGCCGGCAGGGGGGCCGTAGGGGCCGGAGCGCTGCCGTGCGGCCACGTCAGGCGCGCGCCGTGCAGAGAGGCCCAGTGGTCGTCTGGCGCGAGATCCCCCGATGCAGATTCGATCAGCCGTGACATGACGGCTAGTATGTTTGGACAAGCAGTGCCTCGTTTAGGTCGCCGCGCTGGTCGAATCACTGTGCTACACTGTAGAAATCGTAGCATTTTGTTTTATTCGGTAATAATTGTCTAGACTTTGACTAATTAGGCTCAAAACGTTCGTCTCGCAAAGTACAATAAAACTGTGCTATTAGGGCCTTGTCTCTTCCTTCTAAATTCTAAGTTTTTCACTTTCTCTCTATCACATCAATTTTTGGACGCATACATAGATCATTAAATGTTAATAAAATAAATAACTAATTGCACAGATTAGTTGTAAATTACGAGATAAATCTTTTGAGTCTAGTTAGCCTATGATTAAACAATATTTGTCAAATACAAACAAAAGTACTACAGTTAAAAAAATTCTAATTTTCCAAGATCTAAACAAGGCCTACCTGTGCCGGCCATGGCAGACTGTGAGTTCAACAGGTTTAAACACAAGCACCTGCTTGTGCAGAAATGGTTTGGAGCTGGCGAGCTGCAGAATCCTAGACCGCTGCTCGTCTGCCTCTGAATATCCGTCGATTATGTTTTTTGAAAACAACTTTGACTAAATATATATTAAAAATATTAATATTTATAGTATATAATTAGTATCATTAGAAAGATCTTTGAATTTAGTTTTGTAATAAATTTATTTGGAGATACAAATGTTATACGTATTTTTTATAAATCAAGTTAAATTTGTGGCACGCACAGCGACAGATATAAAGGAACGGAGGGAGTAGACGGCTAGACCCTAGCATCTCCTCAATTTGTTCAGTTCAGCGTTCTACCAGCCAGGAGTACCCTCTTATTCAAGAAAGAAACTTTTTATTTATGCTTGTAGACAGTAGATGCAAATATTTTCTTCTTGGTAGCATGTGTGATCATGTTCTGAGGTAGCCAGATTAATGTCCCTACCAGTACTATGGAGCAGCAGGATGCCAGTAATAAGTGTATTTATATATCCAATTCCTTTTAGGTTGTATTTAGATCCAAATTTTGGAATGCCAAAATACACTGTAGCATTTCGTTTGTATTTAGTAATAATTGTCCAACCATTGACTAATTAGGCTCAAAACGTTCGTCTCGCAAAGTACAACCAAACTGTGCAATTAGTTTTTGATTTTATCCACATTTAGTACTCCATACATGTATCGCAAGTTTGATGTGACGAGGAATTTTTTTTTGCATAGTGCACTTTTTAATGGATCTAAACACAGCCTTAGATTCATGCATGTAGCTAGTTTTTTTTTTGCATAGTTTAGTACTTTAGTATCCCAACCAATTGGAAGTTGCCACTGTATAATGTATATATGAGTAGAAAAATCAGCTTGTTGAACACCAGTGTATGTGTCAACAACTCTATCTTAAAAGAAAGAGTAAAAAAGTTTGGCAAGATCCTTTTCTTCAAGTGATTATTGGACTAGCTAATGCATGCTTTCTTGCCTACCTGAAAACACTACTACAACCTGCTAGTAGTCAACTACTACCGGAACCTGCCCACATGGCTCAACAGTTTACTCCCTCTGTTCAAAAAAAAAAAAAGTCATTCTCGCTTCTTAAAAATCAACAAATTTTTACTTTGACCAAATATATTTAACAAAATATTAATATTTATGGTACATAATTAGTATCATTAGATAGATCGTTGAATGTACTTTCATCATAAATTTATTTGGAGATATAAATATTGCGCGTATTTTCTACAAACCTAGTTAAAGTTGAAAAAGTTTGATCAGCATGATTCTCAAAGCGACTCTTTTTCTGGGACGGAGCAGTATCTGCTATATGAGCCCATGACCCTCCAAAGGAAGCACACAGCAACCCTGCCTGCTCCAATGATCCCCCGATGCGATGCTCCCCAGAACATGACACACCAGTCCTCCTCCTGAGTCCTGACCCTTCCTGAAACATCCTGTATGTAGATCAGATCAGATTACCAGCTAGCATGTACACATGAAAAAAGAACATAACACCAGTATGTCTGTATGTGGATGTATATATATGTCAGCATGGCTCTGAAAGCCTGAACCCAATGGACCATTTTTGCATACATTGCTGAGGTAACCACTTGTAGAACCCCAATTGCCTGGCAGTAGCAGAGGACACCAACGCTAGCGTCCAAGCTAGAGACGCCGACGAACTAAGATCGCGTGGTGGATACGGTGCATGCACGAAGGCCGGCCAGCAGTCCATGATGGCATACCACACATCTCCTTAATTTGCAGCGGCAGAGGTGGTATGCTTGCCTCGTCAGCGGCAGGCATGCATGCACTGGAATAGTGGGCGTGCTCTTGCCTTGCCTTTGATGATATGATCCATCGTCCGCTCTGCTCTTCCCAAGGCGCAGGCAGCTCTTCCCAATGCGACACTTCTGGATCCATGGATGATGCCAAGGGAGCTACGATGTAGCAGCCCAATGGGCAATGGAGGTGATTTCAGCGTCATCATCTGCACAGCCACTCCGAGTCCCCAATTGGTGGGGCATGGAGTTTGTGATCGTAACTACGAATGTGATCTGATACTCCTGCTCTAGAAGTGAATCTCTACCCGAAAATGTTTCTCTATGCTTCTCTAGATAAGCTCTATGCATACATGGCCTCATGTATGGAGTGACGGCGAGAAGCAAATCTCTGACCGAAATGTTTCTTCATGCTTCTCTTCTCTAGATAACTCTATGCATACAGGCTCCATGTATGGAGTGATGGGGAGAAGCTATTTTTTTTTACTCCCAACCTCCTGCATCATTTCAGGGAACACATCACAGAATAGTAGAATCAATTCTCACTACATAAATTGTTTAGCAAAGCTCCGCCTATATTTATACTAGAAGCTGCTTTGGAAGCTCTACCAAACAGGCTCTTAGATGCAGTTGCATTAATGTTTTGTTTCGATCTATGAAGTGGACACCAAATTAGGTTTTAGGAAGACAGGTGGTTAGGTACACAAGCTTTGAAATTCCGATCACATACCCATCTTTATTTAATATTCTTCGTCAAAAACATGCAATGACAGAAGTGCTTAGTTCGAGTTCTCTCAGCGTCTCTCCTTCAAGAAATCTTTAATGGAGAACATGATAACTGGCCAATACAATATTGTTGTTTGTCTAGCTTTTATATTAATCTAAATGAAGGTTTGAGTCATTTTGGCTAGAGTCTTCACAAAGATGGCATTTTCACAGTCAAATCTATATGTAGCTATCTTGTCAATAATGGGGTTAAGGTTCCATAGGAAATTTGGCATTTGAAAAAAAAACTCTCAAAATAAAATTGTATGCGGTACTTTAAAAGAGGGGTCATCCTTACTAAAGGTAATTTAGCTAAGAGAAATTGGAAAGGTAATAAAATGTGTTGCTTTTATAGTAAGTCAGAGACTACCCAACATCTTTTCTTTGAATATCATTATGCCAAAGCCTTGTGGCATGTTGTGCACCTCTTTTAGGCAGCTCTACCTTTTTCACTTAGAGCATCTCTAAGAGTTTTCAACAACTTTTTCCCAAAACCATGACGTTTTCCAACTCGCCAAAAATTATTGGGAGGAATAAATAAGACAATCTTCAACAATTTTCAATAATTCAATTCTAAAATATAGAAGATAATTTTATATCAGAAATCATATACTATTTCTAAATTATCCTAGCAACTTTTATATATTTTTCCTCTATTGTACATTAGCATCAGGAACCCTTTCCTACTCTTCATTCTTTCCACTCCCTTCCACCTTTAGATTGGCCGAAGGATATGGGCGTGAGAGACTTGCGGCGCACGATCGGTCTATTTTTCCAAGCGCGGAAAGATTGGGAGGTGCGATTGAGAACGGTTGGAGATATGTTTTTTCTATTCTTGCCAAAAAAAATCCTTGGTTGGGAAGCTTTATTGGGAACTCTTAGCTCCAACGGTTTGAGATCAGCAAGCTCATATATAGCAATTCAATGCGGTATTTATTTTGCTTAGGTGACAAAAGGGAAGAGAAGGGAAAAAAAAAGCTATACCTCTTGTTTCCACTCCAGGCTATAGCCTGATTACATATCCACGCAGGCCCTAGATATACATACCAAGTTCCCTTGTTTTCCAATCTAAGAAAATAGTATATTAGATGCCTGATTATTTTTTTTTAATAAGAGAACAAAGTTCTAGCATCTGCCATTCGGAAATGGTACATACTTGAGAGCCACCGGTACAAAAAAAAACACCATGGGACAGACACGCCCAAACATAAAACAAGACAGAGTTCAGCTGTGAGCCCGGCACCAAAACGGATGCCTGATTACCTACCATATGGGTTGATCAATCATGGACTGTACTGTACGTTAGGATTAGTCCGTCAGTTCTAAATTACCGCATTCCTCACCCTTGTGGTCGTCGGATCAGATATGATATAAATAATGATATGGTCACACGGACCTGTGCCTCTAGGAGAGTTAGACAAATGCTGGCCGTTTTTGACTTCTTTGGACACCCTTTAGTTCAGAGTAGACAATGTCAAATACAGGGAGCGAGAAGATGGATCACACATGTTAAGTGGAAAGAGCAACGAGATTGTTGTATTTTAAAAAGAAGAAAAAAAAGGCCATCAAGTAAATTGCCCTTACACGGAGGTTAAAAAGGAGCCCAAAACACTGGACTACAAAGAGGCTCTATCAGTAGTTGGGATGATCTCACACACTCATCAGCCTTTCCACCGGTGCCTCGCCTCTTCCTTGATTTTGGCAAGGACGACCAACAAGGAGACCCTCAACCATAGATTGGCGACGGTCAAATCTTGCATTCTCTCCTTACATTGGATTTTATGAAGATCTAATGGTTTTGATTCAATTAAAAAAGACCTTATCTAAAACAATTAATCATATCCATACTAATAAAAAGGAAAAAAAATCTAAACTATTGAATTCATGATGATCTAACGGCGTAGATTAAACTAAAAGTCTAGACATAATATAGTTGACAAACAGTAAATTCAGAATATTAAGTTCAAGAAATTAGCAATTTGATTTTTATTAAGAGATAGAAATGAAAATATAGATGAAGAGGGCATGTAAGACACAATCAGTAAAGGTAAAAGAAACTCTGAATAAAAACTAAGAAAA
The DNA here is from genome assembly GCA_038087645.1 of Saccharum hybrid cultivar R570. Taxonomy (NCBI): domain Eukaryota; kingdom Viridiplantae; phylum Streptophyta; class Magnoliopsida; order Poales; family Poaceae; genus Saccharum; species Saccharum hybrid cultivar. The sequence continues at coordinate 12,841,231 of JAQSUU010000259.1, forward strand.
CTAATATTTTGGTATCTAAACGAATTGGTAGAAACACATATCTATACCTATTAATAAAGAGGCAAAATTTCAGACTCTTTTTTTTGTCCATCCATTTATTGGTCCGTCTCCCTCTAACTACCAGACAATAGATAACCCCTGCTTATACGAGTTAGAATAGATCTCTAGCGGATACGGCGTCCGATTCTAAAACATATTGTGTAAATGCGCATGTGTTATTATTAGGTAATAGATACACGTTTATTTAGAATCCATATACGAAACGTTTCCAAGCTTACTTTAAATATATATAGTGGAGACTCCAACATGCACCTGGTCTGCACAGGGTAGCAATTGGAGTTGGAATCGGATTGCCCTTGCTAACACACGATTTAATCCTTTTTTGGATAGAGTTTGTTTTAAGTACATGACCCTAACACCTATTACTTTTTCACGCCACTTTTTTCTGATGGATCTTACGTAATGTTTCTATGTTTTCCTTACGTAATATTTTCCCCTTTTAATTTTCCACTTTTTTTTGTTTTTCTTCCTTTTTCCTCCACTGTACATGATGGTTTCCAATTCTATACGAGACATGATTTTTTTTGGTTTTTTCTCAAGCTGGTTTTCCTATATTTATTTGGTAGTTTTCTCTGCTTTGGTGATTTTTATTTGTTTCTCGTACGGAGATAGTGTTTCTGTTTAGTTTTTTTGTAAATTTTTTTTCACATGAAACAGGTATACTAGAAGCAATGACATAAATCTTAGACGACGTACACGTACATGATGATTTCCGGGATTATATTTATTTGATTCAAAGTTGGACTAAACTCATTTAGATTTTACAAAAATTGTACAATCACCAAGTACTGGGTGTGCTTTTTTGTAATCATCAGGCATACACGCTTGCGAGTTTGCCGCAAAGGTTCAGCCTTTCGGTATTGGGAGAGCTTTTTGCCGTAGAGCTCGGTGCCTGGTAAACTTGTCGCTGTCTTGTCGATCGTCCCTGCTGATCGTGGGTGCTGGGCTGTGGCTAGCTGGTGCTGGCAGTATGAGACGGCTTGATGACGGACAGCTTGTGGCTCCTAGCCCTGGCACGACGGCAAACGACTTGTGGTGAAGTCGAGGCAGCGAAGGTGGGCGACATCATGGGAGTTTCAAGTTTGGTACTCGGCCGGTGGCCAGATTGGTGCGGCGCGTCGACATCCTCGACGCTTGGCGTTGTATCCACGACTCACCTCAATCGAGACATCGCAAGTCAGTCTCCTAGACGGAGTCGCGGGGCGATCCGGATCAACGGTAGATGATGGCAATGCAGCAGGAAAAAAGAGCAGCGCCTTCGTGGTGGCGTGTGGAGCCTCCTCATTAGGTGTCGTCGAAGCTCAAGCTGGGCACTTTTAGACCGAGAATCAAACACGGAACTGAACCAATCTGAACTACCGTTTTTTGTTTTTTTTCGGTTCGGTTTCAATTTTCGATTCTGCAGACTTCGGTGTTCGGTTTCGATCCCTAACCGACCCGAGAAACCATTGGAACCGGAGTTTCTGCAACACTGAAGGGTGAAGGCTCTTGTGCGGTGCACTATCCCTGTGACCCTGTCCGCATATCCCTTCCTCACTCCCCCCAGCGGCCCAGCCCACCTCGACCACAGCCCACATGGCACTCAGCATTCTCCACTCAGTACTCCCAAACCCAATCCTATGCAGCAACACGTCAGGGGAGTGGGCGACGACGGAGTAAGCAGGAACAGGAAGCGGTGCCCCCAACCCTAGCAGGGCCAGACGGCGGTGGCAGCGCGACACAAGTGCAGAGAAGGCCACTGCGGCTGACATCGGCACGAGCGCGGCGGCGGCGGCCCGCTCAAGCGCGGAGCAAGGCGTGGCGGTAGTAGCGGGCTCAAGCACGGAGCAGGGCGCCGCGAGCTGGGCGCAGCAGTGTCCGCGGCACGCGCGAGCAAGGCGCAGCGGCCGCAGCACGGCCTCGAGCGCGAGCAGGGCGTAGGCACGCGAGGGTCGGCCCGAGTGGAGTTCCAGTGCGTGGGGCAGACGATAGATTCGTTTTTTTGTTTTGAACCGAAAAACCGAAGTAAAAAACTGTCACCGAAATCCTCGGTTTCTTGTTTTGAGGAAAACCGATCAGTTGATGTATCATGAAAACCAAAATTTTAAGGAACCAAAAAACTGAACCGAATTGTCAGTTAAAACTAAATGCCCAGGCTGAGTCGAAGCAGGCTCGCTGATTAGTTTAGCGTGTGTATTCGCACACACATCCTACATACACACTCGACGCTAAAGAAGTCCAGCGTCGTACCAATATCAGGCCGGCGGTGAGAAGCACCAGCACGAGGTCCACTAAGAAGCAGGTCGACTCGCAAATCTACAATTTCAAATACATAGGAGTATGCAAATCCACAATTTCACATGCATATGCAATTCCACTGTACGTATCAAACCACGAATCCAGCCATGTATATGCATACGGGCATGCAGGCAACATGGATGGCAATTAATCGGCCGCACCTGTATGTCTATTTTTTTTTTCTATTTTGTTGTTTTTTTTTAACTTTTTCCATCCATTGTAGTTCTTTTTTTCTGATTTTTCCGGCCAGTTCTGGGATTTGTTTCTTCCGAGAATTATTGCACCGTTTATCCTTTCTTAACAAACCAAAATTTCTAGCATCAAGTTATTGATGTCCACATAAATAAAAAATTATTTTTATTAAAAACCTGAATCAACCATGTTCTAATTAATCAAACAGTTCAAGAGTATGAAAAAAATAATATTATGGCATATTCAAGAGTAGTTTTTCTATACTTTGCAACATGAGAGAACAAAAACTATCACAATTATGTTTCAATTCGATACAGATTTAATAGGACACTATCTTATTATGCAAACAATAACTATATTACGAATGTCATGATGGTTATCAAAAAATAAATTATATCTTTAAAATGTATATAGAAAAGAAAAACATAAAAAATATTTAGAATTTTTATCATCGTGTTTTCATAAACATTTGCTTGAATTTTCTTCCGGTGCAACGCACGAGCATATTTACTAGTCTAAATAAATAGTCAGTATAATTATAATTAGTAAATGAGCTTTGTTATGGTGCTTGGGAGGAACCACTGGTTTCTCGTTGGGAAAATATTTACTGCAGCTATTAATTAAGAAAACTAATTAATTATGCTTGAGGGCAGTTTAGTACTTATCCTCTCCTATACAGAATCTCTTACTCCCTGAAAACATCCACGAATGGGAGTCGCTCTGCCTGCGTCTTCTTGCCACCGCCACGGGCACGGCGCCGCCGTGGCGCCTCGGCTTGCTGCTGGACGCGTGGTCGCCCGCACGGCCAAAGTGGCCATGTCGGCGGTCGAGAGCGGCCTGTCGAGCATGGCCGCTGGGAGCACGAAGTATATCTGCCCCAGCAGCAGCACCTCGACAGGGGCCAGCGCTGGCGAGCGATCGTGGAAGTATAGCACGTCGGAGTTGCACACGAAGAACGACGACGCCGTGTCATCGCCGCTTCGGCCAAGCACGTCCCAGACGCTAGATGAGAAGCAGTCCTTTTTCTTGATCCAGGTATGTTTGTCAGAGGTGTTAAAGTTTAACTAATACTGTAGCACTTTCGTTTTATTTGACAAAAAGTTTTTAATTTTGGACTAATTAGGCTTAATAGATTCGTCTCGTAAATTACTCCTAATCTGTGCCGACATACATGCAATTAGTCTACATTTAGTACTCTATGCATTTGCCGCAACATTGATGTGATGGGAGTTAAACTTTAACCTGTGAAAACCAAACAGGGCCTTAGAGAAGCAGCCCCTGAGACATCAAAATACTGTTATACCCTCCAAATTTATTTAGAAACCAGTTCCGGGTCCATCCATTTCGTGGTTTCGGCCCACAACTTAAGTTCCTCCTATCTGGTTATTTCTATTTCTAAACCATCCGATCTAATGAAACGAAGGGTTCCCACTGCTTCCAAGCACTGTAAAATTTCACTTAGTAAATACATACTTCTTCCGTCCTGTAATATAGTGAATTCTAGCATTCAAAATTTGTCCTCAAATATAATGCACTCTAGAGGATAAAAACCAAATTTACGTTAAATACTTTTCATTTATCAATCCACCACCATTAATCATGTTGATGATAGCATCTGATTAGAAAATAAAATGATGATACATGTATCTTTTATGTTCTCAGTTAATTTGTCTTAAAATCTCTAGAATGTACTATATTACAGGACAAAGGGAGTATAATAGAAAATAAAAGATGCAAAAAGGAATAGTAGTTTGATTATTTCCATAAAATGGGGAAAACACATAAACGAAATAGTTACTACTATAAGTACTTTCACTATCGTTCTAAAAAAATACTTTCACTATCAAGTACTAGAATCTACCATATTTATCGTATAGATCTAGATTGTAACTGTTTAATTATATCAAAATATATAAGAAAATAAATGACACTACTACATATATTCTTTGCAGGGGCGGCTCCTGATGATTTGTAGGGGCCTACCAAAGGGTGGCTACAAATGCCTGATTTGTAGGGGCGACTCATTTTATTTTTCAGAAATTCATGAATCCGGACAAAAAAATACAGTTTTTTTAATCCAGGGAGGCCCCCACCGATCAGCACGCGCTAAAATTCGTGTAAAATCGCACGCTACGCGACTGCCGGGGTTCAAACACATGACCTCGGGCTCGTGCGAGCCTTCCTCTAACCACTCCACCTAATACTCACATGTGTCTATATTGGATTTTGATTCCCCATATATTATCCTAAACCGAGCATAAATTGACTGTTTGATGCCCTAAACGAATTTAAATGATTAAGTTGTCAATTACAAAGTTTTATAACTTTTCGAGCTCTACAACTTTCATTTTGATAATTTCTCCATCCGAGGTCGTTTACAAAATTTGAATTTCAAATTTGAGAAATTCAACGATTTTCTTGACAAGATGATTCCAAGTCAAAAAGTTGTCAATTACAAAGTTTCATATCTTTTCGAGGTCTACTACTTTCGTTTTTACTGTTTGTCCATCCAAGGTCATTTAAAAAATTCAAATTTTAAATTTTTGGAAATTCAAACATAATTTTCCTTGACGAGGTGATCTCAAATGAAAATGTTGTGAACTATAAAGTTTTATAACTACAAAGTTTTAGCCAGAGATTAAAAAGAGAAATCAATGTTCTTCAACAATTTCAAAATTAAATTTTAAACAACATTTTAAAGTAGTAAATCATTTTAAATAAAAAAGTTGTAAACAACAAAGTTTCATAACTTTTCGAGATCTAAAACTTTTATTTTAGTCATTTCTTTATCCGAGATCGTTTGAAAAAAAAATCAAATTTTAGTGCTTAATTTTTAATATTCGGTGTCTATTTGTACCTACAAATCCGATTTATATGGGTGGCAGTCATCTATAAGGGCAGCTGATAACACCAGCAGCCCCAACAAATGGATTTGTAGGGATGACTCGTTTGGGCATCATTTGTAGGGGCGGCTCAACATAGAGCTGCCCCTTAAAAAAAGGGAGCGTTGATACAAATCCTTTTTGTAGCAGTGAGAAACAACAAATATGGAAAGAGATAATAGTGTCAAATTCAATTAACATTACAACTAGATTTTATTACCAATAAAAAAAGAGGAAAACCACGCGAGTAATTACACGCATGCACAAGTTATCCAAACCAGACAACAATGTCTTGGCTTGCCCGTAATGAATTATCGAAGCATTTTCAATTTCCGTGTACCTCCTTCGTCCACCATGCTCTATGCCTCACTAACTTACCAATGCGGAAATATATGCGGCCATAGCATGGCCAACAGCAATGTGGTAGAATGGCAGAGATAGTATGCCAGAGATAGCTCACAGTATCGGTAATGGACTAACGGTTCTACTTTTTGTTCTGGGGAGGCTTAAGGTGCCAATGAATGTTAGCGCCATGACAAGGTCAACCAGCGACTGCTTGAGGCAACAGTTGCTCCAGACTGCAGTATGAACAACTTTATGATGAATCCACCATTGTTTACGGCAAAGAAAATGACAAATCCGCAAGAAAAGATACAAAATGATCCAAAATTTATATTTACACAAGAGGCCAAGTATCTTAAATATCTGTGCCATACTCGGAGTGTCTAATATCAAGAAATGAAGCTCACCAAAAGCAAACCGAAGGTTACTGCAGAGGCGGAACCAGAGAAAAAAAACTAAAGGCCCGTTTGGAACTTTTGCCGCCGCTCGCTTCGCCTAACCCGCTCACCTTACCTCACCTAGCCTGCTCGCAAGGCAATCATCGAAGCCGTTTGGTTCTCTTGCTGGCCGCTTGCCTTGCCTCTGACTGCAGCTCGAGTGGAGCCCAATCCGGCGGGGCGGAGCTCCGATTCGGCGACAGCGCAGCCCAATCCAGTGGTGGAGCTCGACGCGGCGGTGGCAGAGGTCGATCCGGCAGTGGCAGAGGTCGATCCAGTGGTGGCGAAGCTCCAACCAACGGCGGTGGAGCTCGAATCGACGGCGGCGGGGTCGATCCGGAGAGCTCGAATAGGCGGCGGCGGCGCTTGAATTGACGGCGACTCGGCGGCACACGTGAGCACGCAAGCGGCCAAGCAAGCCTTGTCTACGCAGGAGAGCCAAATCAGCTTTCTTGCGTCGGCAAGGATTTCGAGCAAGCTTCCCAAGCAACGAGGCGAGGCGAGCGCGTACCAAACGCCTGCCGGGCTCGGTGAGGCGAGGCGAGCGATCGGCAAGGGTTCCAAACACGCCCTAAGGGAGGCCAAGATGAAGGTAAGGCTTGGAGGTAGTACCTTAAAAGAATTTCTTTCCTTTGAAATACCTACTACTACAATGGCTGAAACAGGAGTATTTAAAAAAAAAATAGACCATGGAGACGGGGGCTTGGGCCCTGCTAGCCCCCTAGTTCCGCTAGTGGTTACGTGTCACCTTGATTTGGCCTGACATATATTTTCCTAGCCACAAGTAGGAGTGGGGAAAAGAAGAAAAGGTAGGAGACAACAATAGATTTGGGCTAAGAAATTGGTCAACGATATAGCTCCAGGATTTGTGTTGACGGATAAACTAAGGGCACATGAAGAAAGAGGATAATTGCAATCAAATAAATAAGCAATACTGTCTCAAAAATATTTTACAAATAATAGCTAATGAGAAAGAACTAGCTATATATACTATTTGTGTAGATCATCATGCTTAGTTAAGAATAGTTTTTATCTCTAACTCCTTTAAAGAAGAGAAAAATCATGGCTCCACTTCTCCTAGCAATGGCGAAGCAAGAGTAAATTAGAGGGTGGTGTGCTTGTCTTATAAGTGTAAAAATTAAAGTTGTAACCACGGTGAAAAATTCATCCTAATATTAGTTTTTCAATTTTTTATGGACTTGTTTACACCCATAGGCTACAACTACAACGTAGCTTCGCAGTTGTCTCCTGGTATAAGACGGTTCTAGCTCCTCTATGACTTCGCTGTTGAATTTATTTTTTACATTGTCGCTTGGTAGCCATCTACAGAAGTCAGAGCCAGAGTAGCTCCTCGAGCTATAGCAAACAACCCCTTAATAATATGAATCTCAAAGTGTTCATCGGATTTATAAGTCATACCCTCAGTTCCAAAATAGTTGACGCTTTACGATTTAAATTCAAATTTTGTCTTAAAATAGTTGTCATTATCACCTCTTAATGTACCTTTTTTTCCTCCTAATACATATTTTTCTTTTCTCAATCCCTATCTCTACTTTTTGAGGAGTATTTTACAGTCTGTTTGGTTCACGGAATCATGCCATGCGGAGCCATCCGACCCTACGTCCGAGCCTGAACATGTTGTTTGGTTTGCCGCAGGAACCAGTTCGTCCGTCACCGCGGCGCACACTCTCCCAGCGTAAAAGCGTCATCGATCGATTCCTCTGGAAACCGTCGGACGACAGCATGCTGCATGTACTGACGCCGGACGGGATTGCTCCTCAAACCAACGCCCTGTTCAGTTCTAAAAAATTTTGCAGAATTTTTAAAGATTTCTCATCACATCGAATCTTTAGACACATGCATGAAGCATTAAATATAGATAAAAAATAAAACTAATTACACAGTTTAGACGAAATGGACGAGATGAATCTTTTAAGCCTAATTAGATCATGATTGGACACTAATTGCCAAATAACAACGAAAAGTCGCTACAGTGTCATTTTACCAAAAAAAAAAAATTGGAACTGAACCGGCCCCAAACAGGCTGTCTTTTGGGCAGGGTGTGGAGTATTTATTTGGCGCGAGTAGAAGGAGGATTTTATAGGCTACTCGTACTATGGCGGCGACCTCATCCATCTAGGGGTTGTTGAGTTACTTCCCAAAAAAATTTTATATCGAATATTTGGACACATGCATAGAGTATTAAATATAGACAAAAAATAACTAATTATACAGATTGCAATAAATTTGCGAGACGAATTTTTTGAGCCTAATTAATCCATGATTTGACAAAGCTGTGCTACAGTAAACATGTGTTAATGACGGATTAATTAGACTTAACAAATTCGTCTCGCTATTTCCAGACGAGTTATGTAATTAGTTTTTTTATTAGTATCAGAACACTTCTTCTAACATCATTTAAAATATTCGACGTGACACCCTAAACTTTTTCACCCCACCAACTAAACACTCCTCTTACAAAAAAAAAAAAAAATTGCCCCCACCGGACACCTTTTCCCCTGGTCATGCTTTGCGGCTGGCCGGGACCCAGGAGACAGAGAGAAGTAAAGGATGCTCAACCCATGCTGGGCCCACAGTCAGCCAAACATCCTGCACTTGAAGCACTATGGCCCACTCAGAAGCTTTTCCCTATTTAAAGGCTCCTAGAGCTCGCCGCACCAAATCGCTTGGCTCACTCCTCAGCTCCCTATCTGTCGAGTTTCCAAAAAAAAAAAAAAAACTCCCTATCTGTCGCACACAACGAACGCAGAGGGCAGAGCCAGAGCAGCTGCCCCCTCCGATCCGAGCGAGCAAGGGCGCCACCGTCTCCAACTCCAATGGCGCGGCCACAGCAACGGTACCGCGGCGTGCGGCAACGCCACTGGGGCTCCTGGGTCTCCGAGATCCGCCACCCCCTCCTGTACGTAACCCGTGCTTCTTGGTCCATCGATTCTTGGCGTGACTCTGAGTGGCTGGCTGACCAAGGCGGCGTCCTGATTCTTGGATTCTCTTCTTCTGCGTGCGTGCAGGAAGACGAGGATCTGGCTGGGCACCTTCGAGACGGCCGAGGACGCGGCGCGCGCCTACGACGAGGCGGCGCGCATCATGTGCGGCCCGCGCGTGCGCACCAACTTCCCCGAGGACGCCGCCGCCGCCAGCGACGGGCAGCAGCAGGCCGCGTCGTCGTTCCTCTCCCCCGCGCTCGTCGCCAAGCTCCACCGCTTCAACCTCGCGTCCGTGCAGGCGGCGCAGGCGGCGCGCGGCAAGGCCGACGCCGCCTCGGCAGCAGCAGCCTCGGCGCCCGCCGCTCTCCCGCGCATCGCGGCGATGCCTGCCGGCAATGTCGCCATGGGAATCGCCCCCTCGCCGTCGGCGGCGGCGGCGGGGGACTGGAGCGGCGGGTTTCTTGAGGAGCAGTACGTGGACCAGATGATCGAGGAGCTGCTAGACTCCAACTTCTCCATGGAGATCTCCTACTAGTTTCACACGCACACGACGCGTCGTCCGTCCCCTGTCCCGCCTCCTCTGCTCTGTCTCTGATCTCTGTATTTGGTTTCGTCAGTCAGCTCAGCTAGGGAGTGTAGGGAGTTTAGTAGTATCATCCGCAGTGGGTACTCTAGAGCGATACTTTAGAGCTTTAGATTATGAATATAAAGTAAAAACTGCTGTACTGGTTACTCTAAAACGATATTCTAACCTTTCTCTTACTCTATATTTAGAGTGGTATAGTGCTTACTCTATAATGAACGGTGATGGGCCCACTAGCTAAACAAAGGAAAAAAATGCTATAACTCACAAACCAAAAATCCAAATTAAATTTCGATTGCATCATTAAATTCGTCTCAATAAATCCTTCAAAACTAGATCACACATGGATATATTCAGATAAAGTGACGAGTGGGTCTCACAGTGGATAGATGATATAGAGGATGGATGGGTGCGGAAGAATTAAGTATAGAGGAAAAAAATCTTGCTGACTACGTATAGAGGATAAATATAGAGGTCCATAAATGCGGATAGCCCTAGCCATGCCAGGAGGAACTCGAGGTTACTTTGGTCAGACGAGTAGCCTGATGTGTATACGGTGGCGTAATGCTAGTCGTAGGCTCGCAGCAATCAAAGGCGCATAGTGCGTCATCTATGGCAGTAATGGTGAAGAAGGGGGGACTGATCGTGATCTGCTGCTGATTGATGGAGTAGTACTCCCTCAGTCCCAATGAATATGCAATTCTCGCATCCTGAGAAATCAGCCATCACAAATTTTGATTAAAATTATATAAAAAAATACTAATTCTTATGAGACAAAATAAGTACCGTTAGATTGGTTATGAGATATATTTTCGTAATAAATTTATTTCGAGACATAAATGTTAATACTTTTTGCTATAAATTTGGTCAAAGTTGACACAGTTTGAACGGCACGTTTGTCATAGTTGCACAATCAACCGGACGGAGGGAGTAGTATCTAGGCGAGGATTCAGCTCATCATGGCATGTGCCTCCACATGCGCCTCGCCCAATCATGCTGCCCCGCTCGGGCTCTCCTCTGGCCTTGAGACTTGCGACGCAAGAGACGTCGTCAGCCTGCTGCCTGCGCGATTGCCCGCGTTTGTCAAAAGAATCCGCGCCCTTTTGCGGCTGTGACAGTGACGGATATGCTTATGGTAGTAGGGCCCGTTTAGTTGTGAAAATATTTGGGGAAAAATTCCTGTAGCACTTTTCATTGTTATTTGGCAAAATTTGTCTAACCATAGACTAACTAGGCTTAAAAGATTCGTCTCAACATTTACAGACAAACTGTGCAATTAATTATTTTTTTACCTACATTTAATGCTCCATACATACGTCTAAAGATTCGATGTGACAGTTACTATGCAAAAATTTTTGCCTCTTTTTGGGCTAAACACGGCCAGGAGCCAGGGCAGTAGATAGATAACTATAGATATGGTAAACCTACCGGTTAGTACATGTTACCCGCTACTGTAGGAACGTTCCGTATCCACCGGTTTTCGCCCCTATAAGTCAACTCTTGCATTTCTGTTCTACTCCTACTAGATAGAAAAAATGTGGTTAAGTTTATATATGTGGCAGGCACATTTGTCAAGCGAGTTGTGAGGTAACGCCGGAACCAAGAGAGATCAGTCAAGCCAAACAGCCCACTAGCAGTCTAGCACCATGTTACCACCACTTCTCCGATATCGCTCCAGTTTCGATAATGCTGAGATGCGAACGTCCGTCCGTCCGTCCGTCCGTCCGGACGTAGCTTCCCAGACCGTGGAAATTTCCCTACTCGCGCCGCGCCACGCCCCCGCCGTGCCATGGTCCATCTCCCGCCGCGCTCCCCATCCACCGCCGCGCCCCACTCCGCCTCGCCTGTCGCGGCCACAACGTGCACCGCGCCACCAGGAGAAGGTAGCCGCCGGCCGGGACATCGTCTCCCTCAATCGGCTAAAAACGCCACAGCAGGAAGCCACACCACCACCGACCTTGCTGCCACTATCGTAGTTTCCCACCAGGAAGGCCGTATTCGCCGCAAGGCGCGACCTCGGCAAGGAGATGTTGCGCTGAAAGCGTATGTTGCAAACTATGTTTCAGAGTTATGTTGCAAGTGTTTTATTTGGATGTTGCAAAAGTAGATTGAATATTACATATGTTAAAGTGTTTCATACGTATGTTGCAAGCATTTATTCAAAATGTTTCATCTGTTTCAAACCTACATTGCAAATGTTTGATATGGATGTTGCATATATTTCACACATGTTTCAAGAGTATATTTTAAATGCTTAAGTTGTTTCAGTCGTATGTTGCAGCAAGTGTTTGATCTTGATGTTGCATATGTTTCACACATGTTTCAAGCGTATATTCTAAATGTTTCAGTTGTGTTTCGGTCATATGTTGCAGCAAATGTTTGATCCGGATGTTTTCACCCATATATGTTGCAAGAGTATGTTCCAAATATTTTAGTTGTTTCAGTTGTATGTTGCAAGTATTTCATTCATGTTTCAAGCGTATACTCTTAGATGAGATGACCGGAGTCTGTGGCGCGCATCCGTAGGCAGAGGTGCGAGCGCACGGAGAAGGCGTGGGAAGCGGGTGCCAGCACAGACGGTCCTCACATGCGCGATACGGAGCGGGCATAGGTGGTCTCTGCGTGATGTGCGGGAAGAGGAGAAGGGCGCGGCCAGTCCCCTCATGCATGCGGGTGCGTGAAACGGAGCGGGGTCGGGTGGTCCCCGTGTACGTGTGGGCGTGTGCGAGCGAATCGTTGGCGGCGTGGCATTTCCCGCGGGCACGTGTGACGGAGGCGCGTGCATCACGCATCCGTCCGGACGTCCGGGCGCTAGTATCTCCGCTCCTGTTTCACCAACAATGTCCGGGTCGGACTAGACAGACACAAGTCAAGCTCCGACCAGGCAATTAGGTATGGGTTTGTGCATAAATCTGTGATTAGATTTAATTTATGGATTACAAATATAATCAGCACAAATGTATAACCTGCAGGAATTAAACCCATTTATGGGTTCACGGATAAACCCGCTCTACGTACAGGCAACCACCCTCTCTTGACTGCGGCCAATTTTCAATTCCCTCGCATACTTGCAGCCTATGTAGCTATTTTGGTTCATGTAAAAGCTTATTCAATTCCCTCTATTTTTCCATTTCTCCTTTTCATTTTCCACTGTTACATGAATTTTAGTTATTTATATTTGTCTTTTTCCTTCATAGTTTTCATTTTTTATTTATTTTGTTTTATTATTTTTCTTCATCTTTTTACTCTTATTCTCGTGCATACAAATGTTATTCTTCTAAATTATGACATATATTATTACTATCTTAAATTAAATTCTTTTATTTATTTTATTCCAATTAATTTGTTAGACTCCTGGACCGGAATATTATTCTCTTAGCTTGAAATATTATCAACTTGAATCTGGAATATTATTCTCCTAAATCTTGAATATTATTCTCTTAGACTAGAAGTAATCTTCATTGAAATGATAACACATCTCACAACTCGCCTACAAAATGAGACACTAGAAAATTTCGTTGTATAATTAGGCTATGCTTGTGTGTATGTAATGAGCATGGTCGGCCACATAAGGGCAGTTTGGTCACCAAATGAACAAAAAAATTGGAAATCACCTAGATATTTCGAATGTACCTTGTTGTACATAAAATTTCATGTACAAAATTTACATTGCAAGATTATTCGTGTTTTTCCGAAATCTTTTACCCAACGCTAAATTGGAACCATTTCATTTGTATTGGAAAATGTTATATGAAAAGGAAAGGGAAAGGCAGAAAATGTTATCTTTTTAATTTTTATAATTCAACTTTGACAGATCTCCTAATACATTCTGATTTCGATGCTAAAACTGTGGTGCAACGTAAAAGATATGTTTAATTTTTACCAAGATCGAGATATAGATTTGGTGCACAAACTGAAAAAAGTTTGTTCGTTTTGTTATGAGAGGAATCGATCCAGAAAACTGAATGCATGATCTTTGTTCAAAGAGTGGACTAGCTCAATATATATCTTCCCCTATTTGATGGCCCAATTATTACGACACGAATTTAATGCAGTGGTGAGGGCCCATATGCGTTGGGCCAAAAGAATTACATGCTAGCCCATTGGAAATTTAACTTGTGTTCATAGACCGTTTTTAATTGCTAAAGCCAAGTCATTTTTTTGAAAAATAAAATGCAAGCTTTTGAAATAGGGTATTGCCAATTTATTTCCTGAAAATTAAAATTTACCGACTTGTTTTCAGCTTTTCTGATGAAATATACCCAAAAACCCAACCTTGATTACCAAATGCTTGATAAGCAAATTAAAATCGACGTGTACAAGATTGCAACCGCTTGTAGTCTGCCAACTTTAAACTATTAGACCCATTCAGTTAAACATCGAATTTGTTTGCCTATCAAATTATTTTGTTCTCTACCTGTGAAGCATACACATTGTCCAGGCAAGCGAGGCAGGTGAGGTCAAACTTTCAACCCCCTATTTTGACCCCAGCTCACATCCGTGGAAATAAATTATATAGGCACCTCAGCCCTACACAAGACTTATATGCAACAATCTTTTTGATTCGTGCTATTATTGGTCTAACTTTTACTGCTCCCTCTCCAGTAAAAAAATAGAACTTTTTTACAATGCTTGGAGAGCCGTGCCTTTTTCTCTGAGTCAATAGGATGCTATTCTAGTCTGCTGAACTCCAGAACCATATTTTCAAATGTGGGAGACTCAAATCAGTGGAGTATTTAATTGTATTACTGAGCGAATATTTAATTGTATTACTGAGCCTCATAGGTAAATTATATAGGAGTATATTGTAGTCCCCCTTAGAGCTAAGATGCTATAATTACAAAAAAAACACATAATCTATCGTATATGAAGATATCTCTAAATAATCGTAGCCCATCTCTATTTCCACATTTGAGACCGATAACTACTCCATCCGTTTCAAAATAAGTGTTGCGTCTTTGTTGTACTATGCAATTCTAAAAAAAATGCTTTTAGCTTTGATCAAATATATACAAAAAAAAATATTAATATTTATAGTATATAATTGATATCGGTCGTTGAATATATTTTCATAATAAACTTATTTAAATATATAAATGTTGCTGATATTTTCTACAAACCTAGTCAAACTTAAGAAAGATTGGTCAGCAAGAATACACTTATTTTGGAACGGAGAGAGTAGTTGGTACTCTCACGTTGTCACATCCAATGCGTGCTTATACACAGCATAATTTAGCTCGGTAGTCGCTATGTTCTATGTGAGTTTCTGATTAGTAGAGCTTGTGTCTGTAAACGTTTAGAAGACCAAAACACATAGCGAACTATAGGACGATGCAGGATGTCTTGGTGACAATTGTGTGTGGGAGCCTATTTGGGTTTGTGAGTTTGGCCATGTTTAGTTCCCACTTAAAAACTTTTCACCCCGTCACATCGAATATTTGACACATGCATGGAACATTAAATGTAGATAAAAAAAGTAATTGCACAGTTTGTATGGAAACCGCGAGACGAATCTTTTAAGTCTAATTAGTTCATGATTAGCCATAATTGCTACAGTAACACATATGTGCTAATGACGGATTAATTAGGCTTAATAAATTCATCTCGCGATTTTCAGGCGAGTTATGTAATTAGTTTTTTTATTAGTATCCGAACACTCTTTCCGACATCCCATAAAATATCCGATATGACACCTAAAAACTTTTCATCCATGAACTAAACGAGGCTTTGTCTATGTTAATTTTTATCCTGGGGCCTGTTTAGATCGAAGAAGTTAGAATTTTTTGGAACTGTAACATTTCGTTTGTATTTGACAATTAGTGTCTAATCATGGACTAACTAGGCTCAAAAGATTCGTTTCGTGATTTATAACTAAACTGTGCAATTAGTTATTTTTTACCTATATTTAATGTTGCATGCATGCGTCCAAAGATTGATGTGATGGGGAGAGTGAAAAAATTCTAACTTTTTGGGTGATCTAAACAATGCCCTGTTTAACTGTTTAAGTTTGAAGTAAATCCCCACCAAATCTTCCACCACAAAATCGGACAGGGATTTGTAGTGGACCCCCAAGTTTGGCAGTCAATCAGTGTTCAGACTACAGAGTAGAGTTTGACAGGAAATGGTCAACACTGTATTCTGTTGCCGTCCCTGTAGACCAAAGTTTTGCTAGGCGCTAGGCGGAATCTAGGCGATGACCCTCAGCCTAGCGACTAGTCGGGATTAATCGCGCCTAGGCGTTCCTAGACGTTTTCCTAGGCGATGACTAATACATGTATAAATACTTAAAAGAAAAGAAAAAATAGGAAATCAGTAGTAATAATGGAAGGGAGAAAGAGCAAAAGGCCCATTTAACGGCCCAACTTTGGCCCAACTCAGCCTCTCTCGCATATCACCTCCCCCCTCCCGCATCGCGAGTTCGCGAGTCGCGACTCACCCGCATCTCTGCCCGCCGCCGCCGCCGCCCGCTGCTCTCTCTCAGTGCGCACGCCGCCGCCCGCGCTGCTCCTCCCCGCCGGCGACAATCTTTCTCCTCTTCGCGCCCGCCGCCGTCTGCGCACGTCCGAAGCTCCGCCCCCATCTCCGACGTGCGCGGCCGCACCTCCTCCCCCATCTCCGACGATGCGCGCGGCGCATCTCCTCCTTCCTCCCCCACCTCCGGCGACGTGCGCGGCGCACCTCCTCCTTCCTCCCCCATCTCTGGTGACGCTCGCGGTGCGCGTCCTCCCTCCAGCCGCCTCTTGGACGCAGCCGGCGGGACCTGCTTCCCGGCAGAGGTCGAGGCGAGTACGCACACGACTTTCTCTCCCCCTTCTCCCCCTTATCCTTCTCCGCTCGACTTGAGGCCCGACTACCCCCTAGTCCAGGCGCCAGGCCAAAGCCTAGCGACTTGTCGCGACTAGGCGCGTCTTAATCGTCGATTTTCAAAACTTTGCTGTAGACTATTGAATTGTGCTCTTGCTCGCCAGTCCTACAGTCTACAGTATCTCTCGCATTGACTGTTTGGCGTTTCCTGCTTTGCTTGCAACACTGCGTGTTGACAGTGGGCCGCCGCACGGATCCGTCGTTGGAAGCCATGTCCACGGGTGACTGGTGGCGTGTGGCTGGCTCTCCGGGACACGTCAGGGTAGAGCCAGCCGGCCGCGAATAGTTGACACACGGCGTTGGTTGACTTTTCACGGCTGCGGGCCCGCGATACACATCACCAATTAATTTTAGACAAAAAAAAGTGCAAATTACTCTCCCTAGAAAAACATGAGCCCAACAAATCACTATTCTGATTTTTGTTCAATTTGTTTCTTCGATCATTTCAGTTGCTCCAATCCATCATTGAATTTTTTTTTTGTTTTTTCCACATACAAGTTTTCTCGCCGAAATATCCGGTATTTCTCCTGTATATAAGGTTAGAGTTTTTACATCAAGCTCCAAAGTGCTCGTAAGGAATCACAAGTTCTTCAATGTATCAGTGTTTTTTCACATATGAGTTGAGTCTAAAGTTGAAAATCTGCGAACCAGTGTGGTGCGTTATTTTGTCACGCCACGTACGCTCGCACAGCCAAATGGATCATACGTGTAAAATGTTTTTGTCTCGTTAAAATTTTAAATTTTTCCTAAAATTGTTAAAAATGAAAGAATAGGATGCACGTTTTTTTATTTGTTCAAGCTCATGCAGAAACACGCAACTGTAAATCTGTTATAAACTCGAAAAACACGGTGTTTGGAAATTTCTCGTTTTTTTTTGAGAGAGAGAGCGCGCGTTTGGAAAATTTCAATCATGCGCGAAATACAAAAATCGCACCAAAAAAGGGTGGAAGACCGCGTCACATTTTACACGCGGCCATCTCGAGTCGCCGGTCTCGCCGCTACGTACGCACTGGTGCAAGTGCAACTACTCCTTCTCGAGCCGCCAACAAAACTTGGTCCATCAAGAAGCGTCCCGCGTGCGCCGCGCCCCAGTACCCTGTACCCATGCCGTTCTCCTGTTTCCCCGCCGGCGCCCGAGGTGGCGATGCGTCCGCGGCGCCGCCATCCTCCTCGGCGACGTCCGTCTACTGGACCCACCTCGGCGGCGTCACGCTGACGGGTCCCGCGCGCCGATCGGCCTCCTCCTGGCCGCGGAGCTCCGCCTCGCCGGGGACGACGAGCACGACGGCGACACCGCGCCCGCGCGGTTCGCGTTCCGGCCGTGGCTCCCGTGGCGGCGGCGCGGGTCGAAGCGGTACTCTGCGCCGGGCGGCCGCGCCGTCAAGTTCTCGTGGGACCTGTCGCGCGCCCGCTTCGCCGCCACGGGACGCCGGCCGGAGCCCGTGTCCCGGTACTCCCTGCAAGTCTCGGTGGACGGCGAGCTCGCGCTGGCTGTCGGGGACCATGCGCCGCCCCTCGCGTCGTCCGCGGGGCTCCTCCTCTCCCGCCGGGAGAACGCCGTCGCCGACGACGGCCGAGGCGAGGCCTACTCGACCACCGTCAGCGTCGCGGGCGAGAGGCACGACGTGTCGCTCGCCGTGGAGGGATCCACCATGTGGGTCGCCATCGACGGCGAGAAGGCCCTCCAGGTGCGCCGGCTTCGGTGGAAGTTCCGCGGCAGCGAGAGGCTGGACCTCCCGAGCGGCCGCCGCATCCGCGTCACTTGGGACCTCCACGGCTGGCTCTTCTGCCCGGACGCGGCCGCCGTCTTCGTCCTCCGCTTCGAAACCTCCGACGCGGACGACAAGGACGACGTGGACGACGACGACGACGGCGCCAGCCCGCACGTGCTGAGGCAGGGCTCTTTCAGTTTCAGGAACCACCACCAGGCACACGGCGGCGGCGGCGGCGGCGGCGGCGAGAGCTGGTACAGCAGCGACAGCGATAGGAGGGGGTGGAGGCGCAGCCCGTTCAGGTCGGGTTCGGACACATCGCCGTCGGTGTCGGTGGCGTCGACCTCCGCGGTGTCGTCGGCCGGCAGCGTGGCCACGGTGTCCGAGTGGGCGGCCGCGGAGGAGGCGGCGGCGCTCAAGGACGGCGGTGGGTTCTCCCTCGTCGTCCAGCTCTGGAAGAAGAGGAGATAGTGGTAAGTGCGTCGCCAATTCATCGCACTGCCTGCCTAGCATTGCATGGAAGAAGACCGATCGATCTCGCTCGTGCTTGGAATTTGGAAACCAATGCATGTCGGAGAACGGAGAGGAAAGATTTTGTCAAACTGGATGATCAATCTGCGAGTAAAGTAAAGTTTTTTGATCTGTCGTGCTTTTCTGTATGCGACTCGGTCCATAAAAATGGCAACGAATTCAAAACATGGCGATTTGTTCTGATTCTCTTTTGCCTATTTAACTGAGATTATATAAAGTACGGATTATAAGATAAGCGAACAGAGTCTTAATTCAACTGAGATTATATAAAAATGAGCTATCACGGGGACACTTCGAGTTTATAGCAACATGGAATGGATATTGTTTGTGATACAGCTTAAACCTTCAGCCATAGTAAGTCGTTTCGTAACAGTGCATTAGCTTTGTTATTTGGATTGCCCTTGACTCCGTCACAAGCACAAGCTGTGGTGTGACTGAGAAATAGTCAAGAGCCACGACCGGTGCTTTAGCGGCGCGTTGCTCTAATTGCAAAGTAAAATTTCCCCTCAAGCTCATTTGCCCATGCCTAATCCACCCTTCTCTTGTCTTTGTTATACTTCATTTATCCGTCTAAAATAAATCAATTTCTAAAATCATCGTCAGTCAAACTATTTTAAATTTAACTATTTTTTAGAAGATGATAACAACATCTATGACATTATATAGGTATACTATGAAAGTAATTTGGTGCCATAAATATAAACGCTCTTTTCTATAAAATTTGATCATACTTAAAATAGTTTGATCTATTTTTTTAGCATTTTAGGTATTGAGAGATATCTAAATTGGATTTTGGTACATAGTGGAAACCCTTATCCTAAATTGCAAGCAAGTAGAGATGATTCAAGTGACACCATGAATGGTCGAGCTTATAAGAACAGTGACGTTGGTTTTAGAGTTCTTAGTTACGAGGTTCTCTAATATTTGCTAGATTAAAAGAGACCTGACGAGACAATAAGCGGCCTAGTTGTGGCTATGGGTGCAAGGGAGCGGTGACGAGGCAGCACACCCCTAGTGTCGGGTACCTACAACAAGGGGTACCCACAATCAACGATTAAGAAAAACAAAACCGCTACCCACAAACGGGACGAGCCAAAATAGCAAACGGGACACCTCGACTACGTTCCGACTCGTACGAGGCTCGCTCGACAAGATGCCTCGACTACCGGGAAATCTCCGACTCGCACGACCCTGGGTCAGGCCACTCGACCCACCTTATTCACCAACTCTGAGACAAAAGTCAGAGCATTTAATGCGACTACCAACTACTTCCTACCATCATGGCTACAACAGTAACCGGCGTGGAAGCAGTACCGGTGTCAAATCTCACTTTTTACTGCCCATCCCGGGATGGGAGGTGAAAACCTGTCACTGTACGCACCATACCGTGCACTATTTCGCCACTGATCACCCTCGAGGGAGAATACGACAAGGACCGTACCCCGCGATCCCGGGGACTCGGCCTTATCCGCTCACCGTCGATCCACATCGACCCGTCCTCGACCCACCACCGGTCAACAAGGAAGAAAGGCCGACGTGACACAAGACTCGGAGTCTTTTCACCGTCTCGTCCTCTACGTCACCATGGTGTCCAGGGATGGCCGGCCATTCTCAGGGCACGTCGCTACAGCCACCTCCACAGGGATCGACAAAACTTCACCACCCCGGGCGTCCCTGCCTCCTCTTACCCTATAAAAGGGCAGGCAGGGGCTCTACAAGGGAACGAACAACGAACGACGAACAACATACGACGAAAAACCTGTCTCCATCCCACCCTCGAAGATCAACATCTCAAGCAATCTCCTTTGTACTCTCACTTTTTCTCTGAGACATGGGCTCGGTTCCCTCTCTCACAGCTTGTAACCCCTACGCAAGCACTTAGGTGCAAGGAAATACAATACTCCCCCTCCCCGCTGGACGTAGGGCCTTCTTTTGCCCGAACCAGGATAAACCTCTGTGTATCCTCCTTGCATCACCATCCAGATTAGGGACACGCAGCATTTGATTCACTCGTTGGCTTATGACCCCCGCAGGACCAAACGCCGACAGTTGGCGCGCCAGGTAGGGGACGCTGCGTGCCAACATCGTTTTCCCGCCATTTTTCTAGATGGCTGACCCCAAACGTCCGCTCTCGTTGGCCACGGTGATCTAGTTTGGGAGCTTGGAGTTTATGTCTCTTGGCCACGGCTACGACATGGTCCTCCTCCCGCCTAGGCACCCGACCGACGGGGACCACGAGCTCTCCCAACCTGGGGGAGCGCTGCGTCGGTATCGTCGCTCTCGTCAGGCATGCGCCGCCAGGCGACGGCGAGCCCAGCGCAACCGCCGTCATCGCCTTGTGGAGGGTGATGATATCCCCCATCCGGCACCTCTCAGCCAGACGCCGACACGGACTTCCTCGCTGAGGATCTGTGTAGGATGAGCTTGGCTGAGGGTAAGATGCCGATAGGGAGTCCCATCGCTCTACCGCCCGGTGCAGCGCCACCACCACCCAGTTCGACTACACCGGCACCAGGAACGACGCCTTCGTCAGCATTCCGTTTGGACTAGACTCGGTCGCCCGGGCGTATGCTTCTTCTGTAAGCACCAGTATGAGTGCTTACGAGGAACTCCTCGGACACCATCTACGCTCCACCCTCGACCTTGTTGCATCCACGCCAGCTTCCGAGTACCTGAACTCCACGGAGACCCCAGATACGGAGCTCCGTGCAACTGCTTTCCGACATCACGACCCCAGAGACGCACGGCCTCACATGCACACGTTGTACTACTATTTCGGCGCTCCAGACTCCGACTCTGCCGATGATACCTACGACCCGACTCGCGTGTGCTTCAATATCGATGGAGCTATCGCGTCAGATTCGGAGGATGAGGCAGCCATTGGAGGTAGAAACACGCCACCTCAGGTCGAGCTCCCTGCTAAACGGGATGAGGCTCAATTCCTTGCGGATCAAGGAATGCAGCTCGAGCAAATCCGTGAGTTGCAGGACAGGCTCGACGAGGAATGAGAAAATCTACGCCTACTTCAGCAAACCCTCGAGCAAGAGCACGCGGCGCGCGCACACGGCGGAGGAGCTCGAGAGAGAGCTCGTGACGTTAACCGTCGCATCATCGAGGATCAGGCAGTCGAGCCCTCGGTTTTCGGTCGAGGCAGCCAGAACGTGGTCGCAGCCGCCATGCTCCTTCGTAACATGCCTGAGCCGTCGAACCCCAAGGCCCGTCGAGCCCGTGATGAAATCCGAGGACTCCTCGAGACCGCTGCCATGCAGCAGGCCGAGAGTTCCGCCTCGAGGCGACGCGGGCTTGCCTCAGAGCAGGCTGCGGAGCCCTCCCGATAGGAGAGAGAGGCCTCGGTTCATCCCGAGCACGCCCAGCGGAACAAGGCAGCCTCTGTCCGTGAGCGCATCGTCGACAACCGTGAACCTCGAGATGCCCGTGACAACATCATCGAACGACGGAGGCGCAAACATGGTGACGATGCAGCTCGAGGCTACCATGATGAAAGTCCTATGTTTGGTGTTGGTAATTAGTGACAATGCCTAAGTACTAATCCTATGCCTAAGTTGTATGTAGCATATGAGGATTAGTACATTCCAAGGTTGGTGGCAAGATGGACATGGTGATCATGATGGCCACACTTGGATTTAGATGCAACCCTACGTGATCAAGGCAAAGGTATATGCTTAAGGGTTGTGTTTTAGTAACCAAGACACCTAGTGGGTGTGGTTACATTATAGGATAGATAGCCGTACTATAAAGAGGGGAATGACGCGGCTATTGAACTCCTAAGTGCCTCTAGGTGTGTATTTCATGATCATATGCATTTGGATAGAACTAATAACGCCTCAAAAATTGATTGTGAAAATGCTAACACACATGCACATGGTGATGATCACTTGGTGGTGTTAGCACATTTGCGAAGGCGGTGGAGTTTGAGCGGTAGAGAGGGTTTGGGGCTCTCTCTCCCTCCCGCCGAGCGTGCGAGCGCGGGATTCAGACGATTTCGGGGAAATGAAATGCCTATTTTCTACTACGCCGGAAGTCGGAAATCAAACGGAAAAGAAACGGAAGCGAATGGAGGTCACAGTGGTGACCGGACGCTGCACCGGACGCTGCACCGGACGCGGTCACTGTTTGACCGGACGCGTCCGGTCAGCGTCCAGTGACTGCGCGAATTTCAGTTGTTCGATCGGACGCGAGGCGCGTCCGGTCACAGGCGACCGGACGCGTCCGGTCGTCCAGGGAGCTTACTGGACTCCGACCGGACGCGGTCACTGTGGCGTCCGGTCAGTTCTTCAGCGCGTCCGGTCGCTGGTTCATTTTGCGTGACTCGGTGTTGACCGGCGCGTCCGGTCAGTCACGGGACCGGCGCGTCCGGTCGTGACCAGCGCGTCCGGTCGTTGCGACCGGCGCGTCGGGTCGGCGTTTCGAAATCTAGCCGTTACGCGACCGGAGCGTCCGGTCGTTACGACCGGCGCGTCCGGTCAACGCGAGTTCAGCTGGATCTCGTTCCTAACGGCTATATTCGAAGGGGTACGTCTATAAATACTCGTTGGCCAGCTCAAGGCTCTCACTCTTGGACATTTGACATACTTGTGAGCACTTTGAGCTAAGCAACTCCCCTCCCACTCATCTCTCTTGCTTCTTTGCATATTCGAAGTGAGATTGAGTGATCCAAGTGCATTTGCATTGTGAGATAGCATCTAGTTGGCACTTGGTGGTTGATTTGCTACGGGATTCTTGTTTCTCTTGGTGGTTGCCGCCACCTAGACGGCTTGGAGCAGCTTGGAGGCGTTGGCAAGAGTTGGTGATTGTTCTTGGCCACCTCCGGTGATTGTGAGGGGTTTGTGCCTACCTCGGCGAAGCGCCAAAGGCAACGTTAGTAAATTGCTCGTGTCATTGCAACCTTTTGCCATTTGGTAGGTTCTTGTGGTGCCTTTTGAGAGGCTCGGTGTGAGACCGATTAGCCACCGAACCACGTGGTGAAGAGGGACACAACGGGGACTAGCGTGCCGGCAAGCACGTGAACCTCGGGATAAATCTTTGTGTCATCACTTTCATATTGTGATTGATTGATCCCGGTGTTCGGTTGTTTTGGTATTCATTGTTGATCATATTGGTTGGCTCATTACTTCGCCCCTCGGTGAAACCCTCCTAACTCAACTCCGCATTACTTTCTTAGTTATCTTTGCTAGCTAGTTTGCTTTGCTAGAGTAGCTCTTTGTGTAGCTTGCTAGTTGTAGTTGTAGTTACCTTCTCGGTTTAACTTGTGCGGTTGAGTGCCAATATACTAGAATTGTGAATTGGATAGGTGGCTTGCAAACACCCCGTAGGCTAAGCAAAACTCGCATCTCGCTATTTGTTATATTGATAAACTTGTTTAGCTTGTCTTTGTAGAAAGTTTTAAAAGGCTATTCACCCCCCCTCTAGCCATCTAGACCTTTCACATGAGCACAGAGGCAGGCGCTACGATAGCTCGGAGGATCGAAGCCCTTCACCCGAGCCACCAGGACCTCGGGTCTTTAGCAAGGCCATTCGCGAAATGATACTCCCGGCTCGGTTCTGCCCCCTATGACTCTTACCAAGTATAACGGCGAAACCAAACCCGAACTTTGGCTCACTGACTTCCGCTTGGCTTGTTAGTTGGGTGGAGCCACCGACGACCGGGTCATCATTTGACAACTCCCCCTGTTCCTGTCGGACACCGCTCGAGCCTGGCTCGAGGACCTCCCACCTCGACAAATCCATGACTGGAACGACCTTGTGAGAGTGTTCGAGGGGAACTTCAAAGGAACCTACATGCGCCCTGGCAACTCGTGGGATCTTCGGAACTGCAAACAGAAGCCGGGCGAATCCCTCCGGGACTACATCCGGTGTTTCTCCAAACAACGCACCGAGCTCCCCAACATCACTGACTCTGACATCATCATGGCCTTCCTCTCTGGTACCACTTGCAAAGAGTTGGTCCGAGAGTTGGGCCGCAGCACTCCCATCACTGCCAACGGTTTGATGGATATTATCACCAACTTCACCACTGGCGAGGAGGCGGTTGGTGCCATCTTTGGTAGCGATTAGGACAAGGGGAAGCACAAGGAAGAGGATCCCACGGGCTCTAGCCAGGGCTCAAAGAGGAACAACAGGAAGAAGAAGAAAAACCAGCAGGGCAAACAAGAGGCCTCGGTCGATGACCATGTTGCTGCTGCTGATCGTAAGAAACCTCGAGGGCCCCCCAGCGGGGGCATTTTTGACAAAATGCTCAAAGAGCCGTGTCCCTACCACAAAGGTCCCATGAACCACAACCTCGAGGACTGCCACATGCTCCGAAGATACTTTGAAAGCATATGCGTCAAGAAAGACGACAAGAAGGAAGATCCCAAGGGAGACGACAAGGACGAAGGGTTCCCCGAGATCCATGACTGATATACGGAGGACCCTCGACGCGCCTCTCAACATGGCAGCGCAAGCGGGAACGCCGAGAGGTCTTCTCCGTGCAACTCGCAACCCCCCTCTTCCTTGACTGGTCCGAGGTGGCCATCACTATCGACCGTGATGACCACCCAGACTACGTCCCCAATCCTAGGGTCTACCCACTTGTTGTCGATCCCATCATCGCCAACACACGCCTCACCAAGGTGCTCATGGATGGCGGCAGCAGTCTTAACATCATCTATGCCCAGACCCTCGACCTTCTGGGGATCACGAGGACGCACCTCTGACCCAGCGTCGGGGGCTTCCATGGAGTCGTGCCAGGGAAGCGAGCAGAGCCCGTCGGGCGGGTCGACTTGCCTGTCTGTTTCGGCACTCCCGCCAACTTCAGAAAGGAAACTCTCACTTTCGAAGTGGTTGGATTCCATGGAACATACCACGCCATCCTTGGGTGCCCCTGCTACGCCCGGTTCATGGCAGTCCCCAATTACACCTACCTCAAGCTCAAAATGTCGGGTCCCAATGGTGTCATAACTGTTGGGCCCTCCTACGAGCACGCCTATGAGTGCGACGTGGAGTGCGTCGAGCACGGAGAAGCCATCTTGGAGTCGGCGACCTTGGCGGCGAACCTCGACGGTTTGGCCAATGAAATCCCCGACCCCAAGCGCCACGCCAGCAACTTCGAGCCCATGGAAGACGTCAAGCTCGTACCCCTCGATCCCACCGACCCAAAGGGAAAGGCGTTGAGCATCAGCGCCACCCTCGATCCCAAATAGGAAGCAGTGCTCGTCGACTTTCTCGTCGCAAACATCGACATCTTTGCGTGGAGTCCCTCGGATATGCCGGGCATACCCAGGGAAGTCGCCGAGCACACCTTGGAGATCTGAGCCGGCTCCAAACCGGTGAAGCAACGCTTGCGCCGCTTCGACGAGGAAAAGCGCAAGGTCATCAGCGAGGAGATCCACAAGCTGTTGAAGGCCGGATTCATCAAGGAGGTTCATCATCCCGAGTGGCTAGCTAATCCTGTATTAGTTAAGAAAAAGAATGGGAAGTCGAGGATGTGTGTAGACTATACTAGTTTAAATAAAGCATGTCCAAAAGTTTCTTTTCCTTTGCCACGCATTGATCAAATTGTTGATTTTACTGCGGGATGTGAAACTCTGTACTTCTTAGATGCGTATTCCGGCTACCACCAGATCAAAATGACGGAGTCCGACCAGCTCGCGACTTCATTCATCACCCCATTCGGCATGTATTGCTATGTTACTATGCCCTTCGGTCTCTGAAACGCAGGGGCTACGTACCGGCGATGCATGCAACACGTTTTTGGGGAACACATTGGACCAACTGTCGAGGCTTACGTCGATGATATCGTTGTCAAAACTAAGAAGGTCAGTAATTTGATAAACGACCTTGACGTTGCGTTCAAGTGCCTTCGGGCAAAGAACATTAAAATCAACCCCGAGAAATGTGTTTTCGGCGTTCCTCGAGGCATGCTCCTAGGGTTCATTGTTTTCGAACGTGGCATCGAGGCCAACCCGATCTGAAGGGCCCTATCCATGATCTGAAGGGCGTGCAGAGGGTCACGGGCTGCCTTGCGGAGCTCAGTCGCTTCATTTCGCGCCTCGGCGAAAAGGCGCTCCCACTGTATCGTCTCCTAAAGAAATCAGAACACTTCTCATGGACCCTCGAGGCCGAGGAAGCCCTTGACAAGCTCAAGGCTACGCTGTCCAACTCACCGATCCTCGTCCCTCCAACCACAGGGGAATCCCTCCTACTTTATGTCGCCGCAACGACACAAGTAGTCAGTGCGGTCTTGGTTGTCGAGAGGGCAGAGGAAGGACATGCCCTGCTCATCTAGAGACCGGTCTACTTCATCAGCGAGGTGCTCTTGGAAACCAAGGTTCGCTACCCGCAGATCCAGAAGCTGTTGTACGCCATCATCTTAACGCGGCGCAAACTCCATCACTACTTTGAGGGCCACCCGGTGACTGTGGTCTCTTCTTTCCCTCTGGGAGAGATAGCCCAGAACCGGGAAGCCTCGAGTAGGATAGCCAAGTGGGCGATCGAGCTCATGGGTGAGACCCTCTCTTATGCGCCACGTAAAGCCATCAAATCCTAGGTGCTAGCAGATTTCCTGGCGGAGTGGACCGACACTCAACTTCCTCCGGTTCAGCTCCAGGCCGAGCTTTGGACCATGTATTTCGACGGGTCGCTGATGAAAACAGGAGCAGGCGCGGGTTTGCTCTTCATCTCACCCCTCGGAGTCCACATGCGCTATATCATCAGGCTTCATTTTCCTGCCTCCAACAACGTCACCGAATACGAGGCGCTCGTCACGGGCCTACGAATCGCCGTCGAACTAGGGGTCCGACACCTCGATGTTCGAGGTGACTCTCAGCTTGTGATCGACCAGGTCATGAAGAGCTCGAGCTGCCGTGATCCCAAGATGGAGGCCTACTGTGAGGAGGTACGGCACCTTGAAGACAAGTTTCACGGCCTCGAGCTCAACCACATTGCACGCAGATATAACGAGGCCGCCGATGAACTCGCGAAAATCGCTTCTAGTCGAACTACAGTTCCACCTGATGTTTTCGCAAGAGATCTCCATCAACCGTCCATCAACATCAGGGCAGACGGAGGGGTCGATGGGTCGTCACTCGATCCCCCACCTGAGGCGGAAGCCCCCTCGACCAGGGCTGAAAGCATGCAGGCAGAAGGCTCGACCCCGCCAGCCAACCCTGAGCTTGACTGGCGTATTCCGTACCTCGACCATCTCACTCGAGGGGACCTCCCCTCGGATAAGATCGAGGCTCGACGGATCGCTCGCCGGACCAAATCATTTGTGATATTTGGCGACAACAGGGAGCTGTATCACCGCAGCCCTACTGGCATCCTCCAACGCTGTATCACAAATGAGGAAGGCAGGAACCTGCTCAATGATCTACATTTGGGGGGCTTGTGGTCATCACGCGGCGCCTCGAACCCTCGTTGGAAATGCATTCCGACAAGGTTTCTATTGGCCAACCGCAGTCTCCGACGCTGTCAAGCTAGTACGCTCCTGCAAAGGCTGCCAGTACTATGCAAGACAAACCCACCTCCAGGCTCATGCCCTGCAAACTATTCCCATCACATGGTCGTTCGTTGTTTGGGGGCTCGACTTGGTCGGACCCCTGAAAAGGATAACTGGTGGCTTCACCCACTTGCTCGTCGCCGTTGACAAATTTTCCAAGTGGACTGAGGCCCGTCCCATCACCAGCATCAGGTCTGAGCAAGCTGTGCTATTTTTTATCGACATCGTCCACTGCTTTGGTGTTCCTAACTGCATCATCACGGACAACGGCACCCAATTTACTGGTAAAAAGTTTTTGGATTTCTGCGACAACCATCACATCCGTGTGCTCTGGTCGGCCATAGCTCATCCAAAAACAAATGGCCAAGTAGAACGTGCCAACGACATGGTCCTACAAGGCCTGAAGCCAAGAATTTTTGACAAGTTAAACAAACATGGCAAAAAATGGGTCGCCGAGCTCCCCTCGGTCTTGTGGAGCCTAAGAACAACGCCGAGTCGAGCCACGGGGTTCACTCCGTTCTTCTTAGTCTACGGGTCCGAGGCTATGCTCCCAACTGATGTAGAATATGGATCCCCGAGGCTGAAGGCCTACAACGAGCAAAACAATGACGCCACAAGAGAGGACGCCCTCGACCAGCTCGAGGAAGCTCGCGATGTGGCTCTGTTACACTCTGCCAGGTATCAGCAAAGTCTCCGACGCTACCACGACAAACACGTCCGCAGGCGGGACCTCAATGTCGGTGACCTGGTGCTACGGAGAAGCTAGAACAACAAGGAACGACACAAGCTTACGCCGTCGTAGGAAGGGCCATACATCATCGCGGAAGTATTGAAGCCCGGCACCTACAAACTATCGAACGAGAAAGGCGAAATCTTCACCAACGCATGGAACATTGAACAGCTACGTCGCTTTTTTCCTTAAAGTCTCGAGGCTCTGTAAATTGATTCACAATCCCATGATAGAATAAAGAATACATCGGTGTTCAAAGCATTTCTTCATAACAACCAGGGAGGATCGACCCTGTTTTTTCAGAGTCGACCCTCCCTCGGGGGCTGCAAGGGGGGAACCCCCTACGTATCCCCAAAAAATCCGCTTTTTTTTCAAAAAAGAAGAGAACTGTTACATAAGTCGACAAGGCCGCAAGAGCACCCTGAGGCTCGAGGGCCATCGAGCCACGAGATCACTTATGCCTCCGAGGCTACGGTACCTCCACTCACCCTCCCATGCCAAGGGGTGCAACCGCGCGCTAAGTAGACCTAGTAATAGTTCACGACTTTAAAAAAGCTCACGACTAACATTCCCGTTCGCTTTGAATCAAGTTCTTACACGATCTACAAAGCCACAAACGCACCCTAAAGCTCGAGGGCAGTCGAGCCGTGAGATCACTTATGCCTCAGAGGCTACGGTACCTCCACTCACTCCCTTACGCCAAGGGGCGTAACCGCGCACTAAGAAAACCATGCGAGAACGTGATTCAAGCGATAAAGGGAAGAAAAAACTCGAACAAAAATTGACATTCAGTACAAGTTTACATCTAAGTGTTTCAAGGCCCCCGAGGCCATCACGACCAAAGTTACGAATACTAACTCATTTACACGAGCCTTCATGCCCAGGTTTGGCTCACAGGCCCTCATCATCGGCAGGCGGAACCACCTCGACCTCGAAAATATTGGCAAGGCAACTCCCAGGCTCCTCAGCGGCCTCGATCAGGTTCAGGCAGGCGACTTCGTTCTCCTCATCCGTCCGGTCTGGATCTGTGATGAAGCCATCAGTGATGAGGTCCATGTCTTACACGAACCCAGACCGAACGACCGCCATGGCCCTCTTCACGCCGTGATGCAGCCCACCTCGTATCCTCTCGCGGACGAGGCGGCCCAGCGCCACCATCCGACGGACAAAGGAGTTCCCCGGTGCGTCCTCCTCGGTATCGGCATCGGGCTTGACCCCCAGGCCATCACATACCGAGGTGATAGCACCCTGGAGCAACTGAGTCCGCCCGGCCTCGGCCTCGAAGAGGTTCTAGAACGAGGTGACCGTCGCCTGGGCCGCATGCTGCTGCTTCTCCAACTCTGAAACGTAAGCACTGAGTTAGCATAAGCCTGGGACCTCGACGCCAAGGCCAGAACATAACAAGAGGTTTACCCTCAGAGTGGGTCTGCAAACCCATGAACTCATCGCGTAACTCCCTGCACGTCTTCTTAGACGCTCGAAGAGCCTCGTCCTTGTCGTGGACCGCCGCCCTCAGCACCTCAATTTCCCGACCGATGCCCGAGAGAGCCTCGTCCCTCTCTCGGACCGTCCCCTTCAACGTCACAACCTCGTCCTCCAAGGTTCTGACGTGAGCGGACGCCATCCTGACCTAGATGTTGAGGGCATCGCGCTGACCACCGACTAAGGCGACATCCTCCTCGAGCTCCTTCACACGCGCCAGCAGCGGCGCGAGGTCCTCACGAGCTTTAGCCGCCTCCTCCCGAGCCCTTACCGCGTCTTCACACGCTGTGGCCTCGGCTTCCCGGGCCTGCGCCGCCTCCTCCCTAACCGCTACGTGGGCGACGCGGAGCTCGTCCGTCTCGGCACTCTTCTAGGATAGCCGCTTGTTGGCTTCCTCGACCAGGGCCCGTTGACGAGCAAGCGCCGCCCACACGCCACTCTCATGACGAATAAAGAGTGACTTGTGGCAAGAACGCTCCTTGAGCTCCTGACCACAGTTAAAACCTAAAAATCAGAACCAAGGAAAAGGGAAGGATAAAACACAGGGAAAGACTAACGAACCCGGCTTACCTCGAAAGCCTTCGACATACCCCGCACTAGGGTATCCGAGACCATGCGTAGGGACTGCAGTGAGTGCTTTCGGAGTCCCTCGAGGTACTCCCAGTGTTGCACCTCGTCCTTGTCATCGAGCGCGAAGAAGGGCTCAGCGCTAGGGTTGGACACGTCCCTGAACTCAAGGGTCGACCGGCCCCAGCGCGGAAGCTCCTCCTCCTCCCGTACAAGCGCCAACCCGGCGTAATCAGGCCACCCGGCCGACGCCTCGGCCAGGTCATCCCCCAACGCCGCAGAGGTACCAGGCCGATCAGGGGCCTCGGCCGTCTCGACGTCCGCCTTCTGCTTCCCTTTGTCAGCAGGAGGGTCGTCGACGGTAAGGTCGATCACAGCCGGGGTCGACCCCTGGGGCAGGGCTAGCGTCTCGACTGCCGGCACCACTGCCTGTACGATGGGCGGTGGCACGACCGCCCCCCGTTCCGCCTCGACCGCCTGCTCTGTTGGCCGGTCCTGCTGCGGCTGCGGCTCCTCCCACGCCGGTTGCGACTCCGGCTGCACCGCTTCTGGCCCCACCTCTGGCGGGGCCTCCACCACCTCCTTTGACTTTTCAACATCCGCCCGCCCCGCGTCGTGGATGAATGTTTCGGCCTCAGCGGCCTCGACGGTCGCATGGGTCGTCACGATCGACCCAGGCTCTGACCCACCAGCGCCGGTGTAAGGTCCTAGATGGCTAGAGGGGGGTGAATAGCCTATAAAAATTCTACAAGCACCACTAAGCAAACTTGTTAGAAAAACAAACGGCGTAAAGCGAGTTTTGCTTAGCCTACAGTTGTGATGCAAGCCTCCTATCCACAAGTCTAGAAGATTATGATCTCTAGTTCACACAAGTGCTAGGTCACTAACTTACACTAGTGAGCAAGCTAACAACTACTAGCAAAGGCTACCACTAGAGCTACACAAGATAATCTAGTAAAAGTAAATGCGAGAGAAAGGATTGTGAATCTTATACCGACGGTGGAATGAAGATGTTGCCAATCACCAAGATGATATACAATCAATTAATGTTGACAACAACACAAAATGAAGACCAATCACCGGGAGACAAGAGACACAATATTTTTGTTCACCCGGTGTTCACTTGTGCACCGACAAGCTACGTCACCGGTTGTGTCAACCAACACTTAGATGGTTCCTCGGTGTGACCCTCAAGTCACTTGCCCCTCAAGGCACACCCCGCAAGGCACCGCAAGACACCACTCTCAAGTGAGGTAACTCAATGACACGCGCAATGTAATAGAGTTGTTTTTGGCACTCCACCGAGGAAAGCACAAGAACCTCTTACAATCAACCGGAGGTGGCCAAGAACAATCACCTTCTCTTGCCAACGCCTCCAACAATCTCCAAGCCGGCTAGGAGCGGTACTCTCCAAGAGTAACAAGAAATCCACCGGCTAAACCACCCACAAGTGCCACTAGATGCCCTCAAGCTATGCAATGCACTTTGGGATCACTCAATCTCACTTTTGATTTGCAATCAAGCAAGAGAGATGAGTGAGAGGAGTTGCCTTAGCTCAAAGGATGCACAAGAGTGTTAGAAATGCCAAGAGACCTCCCCAAGGGCCGGCCAACGAGTATTTATAAGCATCCCATCCAAATAGAGCCGTTGCCACTCCACTGACCGTTTTTTCGGGACGACCGGACGCGCCGGTCGAAACTGACCGGACGCGCTCAACCGCGTCCGGTTGCCCTGCGACGTCCACGTGTCCCTCGAATTCAAACACGACCGTTAGATCCTCCAACGGTCACTGCGCGCCAACGGTCAAACGCTATGACCGGACGCGCTGCTCAACCGACCGGATGCGTCGGTCGCACAGAACCGCGCGCGCGAAGCAACGACCGGACGCGCTCCTCGCAACGACCGGACGCGCCGATCCGCACAGCACCCGCGCCCGCGAATCAACGACCGGACACGCTCCAGAGAACGACCGGACGCGACAGTGCCAGCGTCCGGTCGGAGTCCAGTAAGCTCCCACGACGATCGGACGCGTCCGATCGTGTGTGACCGGACGCGCACCGCGTCCGATCGTCCTTGCGAACATCAGTTCCCTCAGGGCGCCTGACCGGACGCGCCGGTCCCGCGAGTGACCGGACGCGCCGGTTGCAAACCCTAGCCCGCGCGCCTGACTGCTGCGCTGTACTGACCGGACGCGTCCGGTCACACCATGACCGCGTCCGGTGCAGCGTCCGGTCACCTCTGTGACCTCCGTTCGCCTCCATTTCTTTTCCGACTTCCGACGTAGTGGAAAATAGGCATTTCATTTCCCCGAAATCGCCTGAATCCCGCGCTCGCACGCTCGGCGGGAGGGAGAAAGGAACCAAACCCTCTCTACCGCCCAAACCATAGCGCGACCAACGCCACCTTTGCAAATGTGCCAACACCATCAAGTGTACATCTCCATGTGCTTGTGTGTTAGCTTTTTCTCAATCATTTCCAAAGGTTTTCTAGTTAGCTCACTAGGCCCTACATGCAATGCACTTCATGAATTCACCTAGTGGCACCCGTGCGTCGATTAACCGATAAGACTTCCCCTCTTAATAGTTCGGCTATCGACCCTAAACCACTCACACCCTCTATGGTGTCTTGAATGTAAAACAAAATGGCCCTATGGTTATACCTTTGCCTTGAGCCCATTTTGTTTCTTCAAATGATATGATCCACTTCATATCATCACATGACCGTCTCGATCCATCGACCTTGACTTCACTTGCTCTTCACCGTTGCATCGGTCCATCGGCGCCAAGTCTTGCTCAAGCTTCACCATCACATGGTCCTTCGCTTCGAAGCCTCGACTTGCCCTTCACCTTTACAACCGGTCCATCGAGCCAAGCCTCATCTTGGTCTTCACCATCTTGGTCATATGAGTCAATGTCATGTCTCATATTCAATGACCACCTTTATCTAAATCATCCACTTAGATACAAAGGTTAGTCCTAGGTTTCATCAATTAGCCAAAACCAAACTAGGGACTTTCAGCCGGGCACCTCGAGCCCGGCATCCCCGGGACCGCCTCAGCCGGCCCTGACCCCCGCGCGGCGACACCAGAACCAGTGACCTCCTAGGCGCTTGCCCCCGCCTTGGCAGCCGCCTCCCTCAGCCTGAGCCGCTCCGTCGCAGCCTGGCACTTCGCAACCCAGGCGGCGTCGTCGGCCGCCGTCCGCTTCATCAGGGTGGCGCCCGACCTGAGCATCTTGACGGGAGTCGGATTCGCGAACCCCGGGCCTCACACTTAGACCCCGATGGAAGGCCAACGGGCGGGCAAAAAGGTAGGAACAGTTGCCACATTCAATGACCTTACCTAACCGCTCCCTCAAAATCCGCAGATAAGGGCACGTGTCCGCCGTGCACTCCGTAACTGTCGCACCACGCCGCCCAGTACCGCGCTGATCCCGCTTCCCCTCCTAAAAAGACGCGCCCCAAACGGGTAGGAAAAGGATCCGCGGACGGATATTCCCAGACGAATGGGTAACGGGCTCCGAGCCCGATATAAACCTCGAGGGATCGAAAGCTGGCCCGCGACCAGGGTTCGACAGCTGCCCTCGAGTAGCGGAGTCAGGGACGACTAGGGACGCGCCTGTACAAGGCCAGGGCTCAAGCCACACTCTCGAGGCGCCCCCAGACGTATTCAAGGCTAAAAGAGAGGTCAACGGAGGAATCCCCTCGGAGGGAGGCATCGAGCCCTCGAATCCTATCACAAGGAATCGAGATCCACGCGACTACTCTGTGACATTTTTGAGAGCACCTCCGTGGCCGCTAGCTGACTCCTACCGAATGGAGCACGGGCTCCCACTCGAATTTCCCGTTAACAGCTCACCGGAGACCGTCGAAACTCGCCCGATGAGGGTAGTACGACGTTCCCCACCCCTCCTCCTTTTTCCTAAAAAGGGAGTGTGAGGGTCGAACGATAAAAGATGGCCAAGACTCTGATCGACCTCATGCGTGCGAGGCTCGGGGGCTCGACCGCAGAAAGCCAAACCTCGAACGAAAGAAGACAGAACACGCCACGATACGAGAGCATTCCTCAATAGAGCGTGCAAAAGACCTTGGAGGAGTCAAAACACTCCACCAAGGCCTCGGGGGCTACACCCGGCGGGTGCGCTCGCGTGCACCCCCCGGAAAAGGCTACGACGCTACGACTCTAGTTCATGAACCGCTAAGCCTCTGTGAAAGTGATCCACACTCACCCAAAGGCTCGGGGGCTACTGTCGGGTACCTACAACAAGGGGTACCCACAATCAACGATTAAGAAAAACAAAACCGCTACCCACAAACGGGACGAGCCAAAATAGCAAACGAGACACCTCGACTACGTTCCGACTCGTACGAGGCACGCTCGACGGGATGCCTCGACCGCGTTTCGACTCGTACGAGGCTCGCTCGACAAGACGCCTCGACTACCGGGAAATCTCCGACTCGCACGACCCCGGATCGGGCCACTCGACCCACCTTATTCACCAACTCTGAGACAAAAGTCAGAGCATTTAATGCGACTACCAACTACTTCCTACCATCATGGCTACAACAGTAACCGGCGTGGAAGTAGTACCAGTGTCAAATCTTACTTTTTACTGCCCATCCCGGGATGGGAGGTGAAAACCTGTCACTGTACGCACCATACCGTACACTATTTTGCCACTGATCACCCTCGAGGGAGAATACAACAAGGACCGTACCCCGCGATCCCGGGGACTCGGCCTTATCCGCTCACCGTCGATCCACATCGACCCGTCCTCGACCCACCACCGGTCAACAAGGAAGAAAGGCCGACGTGACACAAGACTCGGAGTCTTTTCACCGTCTCGTCCTCTACGTCACCATGGTGTCCAGGGATGGCCGACCATTCTCGGGGCACGTCGCTACAGCCACGTCCATAGGGATCGACAAAACTTCACCACCCCGGCGTCCCTGCCTCCTCTTACCCTATAAAAGGGCAGGCAGGGGCTCTACAAGGGAACGAACAACGAACGACGAACAACAGACGACAAAAAACCTGTCTCCATCCCACCCTCGAAGATCAACATCTCAAGCAATCTCCTTTATACTCTCATTTTTTCTCTGAGACCTGGGCTCAGTTCCCTCTCTCTCACAGCTTGTAACCCCTACGCAAGCACTTAGGTGCAAGGAAATACAATACTCCCCCCTCCCCGCTGGACGTAGGGCTTTCTTTTGCCCGAACCAGGATAAACCTCCGTGTATCCTCCTTGCATCACCATCCAGATTAGGGACACGCAGCATTTGATTCACTCGTTGGCTTAGGACCCCCGCAGGACCAAACGCCGACACCTAGCTATGGGCAGTACAAGACTTGCGAATGGGCATTGTCGAGGCAGGGGTGAAGGAAGCCCATGGACTAGTGTGGGATGGGTAGCGAGCATAGACTCGGCGGCGGTGATGCAGATTGGCACCGGGGATGAGAGGATGTTAAACGTAGGAGTAAAGAGTGTGTTTTCATGGCGCCTATAGAGAAGATACTCAGGTGTTAAATGGAGGAAAAAGAGAAGACACCTCTAAGTCTAAGGAAATAAAAAAATACGCTTATACACCAATTTCATCCACATCGAATTTATATATTAGAATAGCGGATAGAGGCATCATTCAAGGGTTCAGGTCTACTTACTTTATCTTTCTTTCCAATTTTAGTGTGGTTTTGATAAGAACCTTTTTTTTTTGGTTTGTGGATAAAAAAAGAGTTTTTTAAACCGCTTGTTTATCAGATAGAGAATCAAGGGCTCGTATTGGTTGCATGAAAAAACTTCATTTTTTAGATACTTGAAATATAACATTCTTTTTAGTTGAAAATGTTGCTCGAATCGCTCATAAATACAAGGTAACCTAGGATTTTAGGACAATTTAAGGGAGATAAGAAAAGTCAAATGTACCACATCAAAGTAAAGTGTACAATCTTTGATTTGATCGGCCCAAATATAAGGAAACAAAGAGGCGGG
The DNA here is from genome assembly GCA_038087645.1 of Saccharum hybrid cultivar R570. Lineage (NCBI taxonomy): Eukaryota > Viridiplantae > Streptophyta > Magnoliopsida > Poales > Poaceae > Saccharum > Saccharum hybrid cultivar. Next base: position 12,878,321 of record JAQSUU010000259.1, read on the forward strand.
AGAGAGACATTATAATTAACTAATGATGGAGTCTTAGTTGACCCTAAATCCATTACATTTAGGGGGGCAAACTTCAATCATCCTTGTCAAAAAAAAATTTCAATCATCTCTTACACTATTTGGAAGCAAGTACTCCGTACCTCTCTGCTACCAAGAGTACCTACTGCATCATCCAAAATGCGGCACCTGTCGGAAGCTTTTCCGTGAATGAAGCGTGAAAAGACACTGTTTTTTTTTTCCTCCAAAATGTCGCTCGCAGTCGCAGTTTGCTAGTGATGGCGTATTACGTGCGATCGCCGTCATCTGTGATTAGTAAAATTCACTTCCGCGTATAGAGATAGAGATGTCGACACTCTACGTCAAAGATTTTAAAATTTTTTGGCTGTACACACTCAACAGCGACATATACCCTTTTCTGGCTTTCTCGAACGACAGAGATACCGCTGGCTGCATATATGCACCGCGTCGATATTCAAATCCTATGGTCCGTTCCACGGGTCCTCCAGTCCTGGGCAAAACAAAATCCAAACCCTCTTTTGATTGATCTGCAAAGCCGTACGTATGATCCGCAGTCCGCAGAGGGCGACCTCCTATTTTTTGTTTGAAAACTGCTCCCTCCGTTCAAAAAACATGTAAATCTCGTTTCCCGATAAATCAAATATTCTTAATTTTGACTGAATATATATGACAAAGTATTAATGTTTATGATACGTAATAAGTATCATTGGATTAATTATAGAATATATTTTTATAATAAACCTAATTAAAGATATAAATGTAGATAATATTTTCTAAAAACTTAGTCAAACTTAAGATTCTTTCGACTCCTCGTAAAACGAGATTTACGTGTTTTTTTTTAACGGAGGGAGCAGTTGCCGATCCGCCTCCATGACTTCCTCCCGTCTGACCACGCGGAGGCGGCGAGAGTGAACGCACGACCGGACCGCTGTTACCGGTCTGCTCCCGTTCGCTGTTCCCGGTCTGCGAGGTGGATACTTCACCACCGGCAAGTACACATGCGGTGTCAGTGTCAGTGTCAGTGCCGTTGACGAAACGAAAAAGTGTGGGGGGAAACAGAGCACCGAGGGGGCCTCGCGTCGCGCCGGCAGCTGCGCCGTGGGCTTCTGTAGCTGGTGGGCCGGCAGTGTAGGAAGTGGGCGCCTGGGCGGTGCGCGGTGCGGGCTGATTCGGTGGAGTCCGCGGACCTGCAGCCGGGCGCTGCGCGGCTCGCGGAACCGCGTGGAGGCCGCACGCCCCGGTGGCTGGGCTGCCCCGTGCGCTAGGCAGGCCGCGGGCGACGTGCCCGGCACTTGCGGCGGACGCCGAACGTTCGGCGCTGACAACTCGGCGGAGATCGTTCGATCGATCCGGACAAATGTTGAGAGACCAATCGCGCCGTTTCCACCGACGAGCTGCGTGCTGCTCTACTACTGCACGACGCCGGCGCCGCCGCGCAGGAGGATCTGCTCTGCTGGCGTCAACGCCACGCCTACGCGCGCCCTGCCGCCAACTTTTGCTCTTGGCCAGCTCAGCTAGCTGGTCCGTGTCCACCACGCTTCGGCTACTGGTTCGTACAGTATGCTATTGCAATCTGTTGTTGATAGCGCTGTACAGTACGTACTGCTGTCATGAGCAGACATCAATGTCACCACTACCAGCTCAGCAACGCTGACAGGTCAGGTAGCCTAGGGCTGTGTTCAGTTCCAAAAAAAAAAAAACAATGTGCAGAAAAAAGATTCTCCGTCACATCAAACTTGCGATACATGCATGGAGTACTAAATGTAGATGAAATAAAAAACTAATTGTACAACTTGGTTCTACTTTGCGAGACGAACGTTTTGAACCTAATTAGTCAACGTTTGGACACTATTTACCAAATAAAGCCAAAACGTGCTACAATACTTTTTTTACACATTTTTACACATCTAAACACACCCTAGGTTAAGATAACCACCGTTCGTGCCATCAATGTCACCACTACCAGCAGCAGCTGCTGTTTAACATAACATCTCAGCCATCTCTCATGATTGACCCTCTCTTGTCGTCGTTGCTCAGGACAGAGGGTACGAATCGAAGCTGCGATCGTCAGTTTTAGCCTATCATCAGGCAGCGTCGCAGCGATCGCGTACCGGGATCTGGATGGATGCAGCATTCCACGCGAGGACCGATCATCAACATCGCTGCGCGGCTGGGCCTAGGGGTACGGCCGGTCGGTCACACAGGACCAGAGTGACGGGCACCCACGACGGACGGGGAGCTGAACTGAACATTTGCCCGCTGTTCTGTTCCTGTTGGAGAGCGTCGGTGGGTGCGTGCATCCGACTTCCGAGCAGTACAATGCCATGCCACCCCATACCTACGTACAGTACGTGATTAATTAGTAGTACAAGGACACTTTCCCTCTGATTGAAAAATCCTGGACGTCATCTGCACAGTGCAGGTGGTGGTCTGGGTAGGAGAAAGCGCGAGCCAGCCAGCGAATCATTGGTGACCTGGAGTTGGTGGTGCACCGTGCCAGACGCGACCGCGGCAGCTGGAAAGGCCGCCCTACTCTACTCTCCATGGCCATGTCCCATGGGGCCGGGGGCGGCCGGGCCTGGCGGGCGGCACGTTCCAGCTCCAGTTCCGCCGCGGCATACGGCATGCTTCGTCAGCTGGCGTGGATCAATGATTCGGTCCGGTGGCCGGCAGGGGGACAAGCGCGGAAAAGGCGCTGTGGCGCTGTCCGGTGTCCACACAAAGGAAAGCCCATGCCCCATCAGCATCCATGATTAGGGGGTGTTTAGTTCCAAAAAAATTTCACCCCAAAACATCACATCGAATCTTGCGGCACATGTATGGAGCATTAAATGTAGACAAAACAAAAAACTAATTGCACAGTTCACCGTGAAATCGCGAGACGAATCTTTTAAGCCTAATTAGTCTATAATTGAACAATAATTGTCAAATAAAACAAAAAAGCTACAGTGCTCGAATCCAAAAAATTTTGCCAACTAAACACCCTCTTAGCCTTTGCCTGCCCAGACCCAGAAGAGTATGTGCTCCTACAGTCGTAGAATCCACCCAACAAGGATGTCGATCGCAGCGTCACGTTCTTCAAGCTGCCATGCCGTCATGCCGATTTGATTCTCTCGAGCACTGCCCTGCCAGTTTCAGCGGATATTTGAACGAGATGACGATCCAACCCGGTCAAGGTGACACGCATCAGCGAGTCGATTGGTCGGATCGGAGCACTCTGCCCGTGTTTAGTTCCAGAGTTGGCGTGGCCAACTTGGAACAGTAAGGGTCACATCGTACTGTAGTAATTTTTGTTTTTATTTGATAAAAAATGTCCAAACATTAATTAATTAGGCTTAAAATGTTCGTCTCGTAAAGTACAACAAAACTGTGTAATTAGTTTTTTATTTCATCTATATTTAGTACTCCATGCATGTGCCGGCATTTTGATGTGACAGAGAATCTTCTTTTTGCATAGTAGATTTTGGGTGTAGGAATTGGGAACTAAACAAGACATCTGTCAACAATTGGCAAGTGGCAATCGTTAGCTAGACCTCGTTTAGTTCAGAGAATTGGGGAGAAAAACACTGTATCAGAATTCCTGTAGCATTTCGTTTGTATTTGGTACAAATTATCCAAAATTTGACTAACTAGACTTAAAATGTTCGTCTCGCAAAGTACAACAAAACTGTGCAATTAGTTTTTGATTTCATCAACATTTAGTACTCCATGCATTTACCGATATTTTGATGTGACGAGAAATCTTCTTTTTATATAGTAGAATTTAGGGGAGAATTGGGAGAACTAAACAAGGTACTTGCACGACTGGACGACTACCAGTAACGTGCAGACAGACGTGCGGTCCATCGTCTGACTCGTCTTGACGCGCGCTTTAGGCAGTGTTTAGATGGTGTAAAAGTTGGTGTAGAGTTCCTGTAGCACTTTTTGTTATTATTTGATAAAATTTATCTAATCATGGACTAACTAGACTTAAAAGATTCGTCTCGACATTTACAGACAAACTGTGCAATTAGTTATTTTTTTACCTACATTTAATACTCCATGCATACGTCTAAAGATTCGATGTGATGGAGAATCTTATAAAATTTTTAGAATTTTGAAGTAACTAAACACCGCCTTATTCCGAGCATTACCGCAGGCGTCATCGGAGTCGATACCATCACAGCTACCGGTCGGGTCAACCACCCTTTGCAGCCTTGTCGGTCCACGGCGGGGAGCGAGCGCCACTAAAAAACGACGCGCTCGTACACCGCAAGTGCGCGCCGTCCCACTCGACCCACCCACCATCAAACTCGTACGTACTACGTGCACTCGACCCTGGTTAGTGGTTGCATTCAATCACCACTCACCAAGCGTATGTGCTGGGCTTCGATGCTTGCAAGTGCAGCCTGAGTCTGAGTGTGCTGGTGTTGGATCCAAAGACGAGGAAAAGACGAATGCATTCCAAGTTGGTGTTGGATCACTCGCCCAAAGAGAATATAGACCCTTTCAAAAAAAAAAGAGAGAATATAGACGGATCGATGCCAAACAGCAAGAGTCACGTCGTTGATCACAACTACTATGATTAACCACCAAGGGCATATTTAGTTTCCAAAATTTTGCAAAATTTTTCAAGATTCCCCATCACATCGAATCTTTAGAAGCATGTATGAAGCATTAAATATAAATAAAAAATAAAATTAATTACACAGTTTATACAAAATTTACTAGACAAATCTTTTAATCCTAATTAGATCATGATTAGATACTAATTATCAAATAACAACGAAAGTGCTATATTATCATTTTCTAAACACAAACACTAGCTCGGGGTCGGCCCACTGGATGATGATCACTAGAGCCTAGCAGAATTAGTACCAACAACCGGAATTAAGACCCCCAAATTAACCACGGTAAGTACTGCTACTCCGATCTTAGGCCTCGTTCGGCTGGAATTATAAGCCGGTTGAAAAACACTGTTCGCTGATTTTTTGTGAGAGAAAAATACTGTTCCGGCTGAAAAAAAAAACTGAATAAGACGGATTATAAGCCAGATGAAGAGGGCCTTGGTATAGCAAAGATTCAAATAATACGTAATATGCACAGAGTTGTTTAGTAAAAAAATCAAGTAAAGAAGACTGTAAAAGAAAGTAAGATACGGAGCCGTTTACGTGGTGGACCCCGACGACGTTGACGTCGCGGCGTCTGCCAGCGGCAGCGGAGGCGGCGGCGAGGCAGACAGCGGCCGGGGCACAGTCAGGTTCTTGCGCCGGCCCACGGAGAGGGACCGGAAGAACGTCCTCGGGCGCGGCGGCGCGGGCGAGGCCTCCTGGCGCGCGGACCGGCTCCGGACGCCGCCGCCGCCCTTCCCGGCGGCGGAGGCGGAGGATGGGGTGCGGCGCACGACGGCGCGGCCGTTGCCCGGGATGACGCAGGTGAAGACGACCCCGATCTTGGCGAGGCGGTTGACCCAGCGCGGGATGCGCGCGCGGCCGGCGACGAGGCGGCGGCACGCGGCGTCGCAGAAGTGGTTGCAGTTGCGGGACACCAGGTTGTAGGCGTCCCCGGGGAACTCGGCGGCGAGGTCGGAGATGAGCGCGCGCACCTCGGCGCGGCTCAGCTCCGTCGTGCCCACCAGCACCGACTCCCGGAACGTGTAACCCGGGCACCGACGCGGCACCACCTCGAAGATCCCGCTGCTCGCGCCGTCGTGCGCCCCGTACGCGTACTCCACACCGTGAACTGCACAGCACAGCACAGAGCGAGTCGTTCGTCGTGTTACGACTTAGGACGCGGCGGCGGAGGAGGGAGGGAGGGAGAGGACCCGCGGACGGGTGCCAGGTGAACGAACGTGCCTTGCACGCCGGAGTGGTAGACGCCGAGGCCGAGCCACCGGGCGTAGCCGTTGGCGGGGGTGACGTCGTACACGTTGAGGAAGACGGGGCTCGACGCCGATTCCGCCTCGCCCGCGCCGCGCTGCTGCTGCTGCTGCCGCGCTGCCCGTACCGTCGGGGTGGACCCCGCGGAGGAGCCCATCAATCCGCCTCGCCGTCGCCGCCGCGTCTCCCGTCGCGTCGCAGGCCGGTGCTTGCACGGCGAATTTCACAAGTAGCTAGCTAGCTAGCCTGTGCGCGGCTGGCTGGCACTGGTCGCCCGCCCGGCTGGCGAGACAAGGGGGGCGGGGCTCGCGCAACTCGCGCCCCGGCACCCGCGACCCGCCGTGCGCCGAGCCCGTACCACAAGCTGTAGAAACAGCGAAAATCCCGCGCTGGGCGTCGCCTTCTCCTGCTCGTTTTGCTGGGATGCGATGATGAGTGTCCCGAATGCGCGCTTGGAATGGAGAGACTGAGAGAGCATGTACACTGCTGATAGGCAAGCTTGTTTGGTGCCGTTGCAATCGATGTTTGCTTCCACAGGAATGAATCAGGAGGGGGTACATCACAGATTCTTTCTTTTACCTTTCTTGTATCTTTTGTACAGTACATTGTATAATATATATGTGGGGGCACACTGCATTTTATGATGATTCAGCTTTCGGTGAAGTGACCGACCTCGGCTGGTCGTATGCTACGGAAGGGTAATCTGAAGTTCGCTCCAGCTCAGTCTCGATCTCGATCTGCTTTAAATGGAAAATTGAAAATTTACATTTCTCTGTAGGCTGTGTTCAGTTCAAAAAAAAAACACTGTGTAGAAAAAAGATTCCCCGTCACATCAAACTTGCGATACATGCATGGAGTACTAAATATAGATGAAATAAAAAACTAATTGTACAACTTGGTTCTACTTTGCGAGACGAACGTTTTGAACCTAATTAGTCAACGTTTGGACACTATTTACCAAATAAAGCCAAAACGTGCTACAGTACTTTTTTTACACCCTTTTCGGGATCTAAACACACCCGTACTCGTAAATTGCCGGCATGTCATCTCGTTCCCTTGAATTTATCAGCGCTACTTTTTTAGCGAACAAGCAATATTTTCTCTACAACAAATCAGCATTAGTACCAGCAGCAGCCGAATTTCAACACTCTCCCCTATGCTCTTCGTGCTAGTCATGGAGGTGATCAACCACATTGTGCGCTGGCTTGACAGCAAGGGTCTCCTCGCGTAGCTTGGGTCCGCTGCGGTTCAGCAAAGGGCAAGCCTCTACGCCGATGATTTGATCCTTTCCGTGGTGCCTAACGAGAAAGATCTACTGGTGCTTAGGTCGATTCTCCAGATTTTTTGGCTTGCGTCGGGGCTCTTTGCTAATCTCGACAAGAGCATGGCGACGCTGATGCACTGCGCTGACAGTGATATTGAATGGGTACAGGGAATCCTCTCCTGCTGGATCGAGGGTTTCCCAAGTCACTACCCAGGAATCCCCCTGTCCATCTTTACATTGAAAAGGGGGACGAGCAGACCATCATTGACGCTGTGGCTACTCGCATCCCACTGTGGAAAGGGAACATGCTCAACGTCACGGGCAGAACGACTCTCGTCAAGGCCACTCTCTCGGCTATCCCCGTCCACACGTCCATCGCGCTATGCCTCTCCTCATGGGCAATCGAGTGCATTGACAAGTTGCGTAGAACGTTCATTTGGTCTGGCTCGGACTCAGTCTCTGGAGGACGATGCAATGTCGCTTAGGAAACTGTGTGTAGGCCGTGCGAGCTGGGGGGGGCTCGGCGTGACTGACCTCCGACGAGCAGGAGTGGCGCTCCAGGTTCGGTAGGCGTGGCTTCCCCACGTCGACCATGATTGGACATGATGGTTGCTACCAGACTCCGAGGAACACTTGGTGGTCGTAATCTTCAGGGCGGCCACGGTCTCGGCTCTAGGGAATGGGGAGTCCACTCTTTTCTGGACAAACAACTGGCTATAAGGTAAGAGTGTTCGTTACCTGGCACCGGCGGTGTTTTGCAGCAGTCCCCAAAAGGAGACAGAACATCTTTGTTGTGGAGGCGCTTCAGGGGAGGGCCTGGGTGATCGCCAGGCCACGAACCATGAGACTCTCACTGAGTTCATCAGCCTTTGGAACATTGTGGAGCATGTAACACCCCGATGTTACGCATGCATTAGCATCTGCAAAACATGAGCATAAGCATTGTTATGCGTCAATTATCATCGCATGAAATAATGATTGAAACATTGCTTTGAAACATGATTGTTGCATATGCTTGTTTAGCTCTATTTTGCCCTAGTTATGCTTGCTAGGCTAAGAAAACATGTTTGGCTACAATTGTAAATCATCTAGAATTGTTTAGCATAATTTTTGGAGCAACTTTGGTATTCAAAGTTTTGTCAAATTATGCTTTTAAAAATATTATTGAAATTGGTCAAAAACCTTCCATATTTAGCTTTTACATCCCAATTCAAAATCTAGGTAGAATTTTTAGTTGGTCCCTGAAGCAAAGTTGTAGAGGATTAAATTCTAAGCAACTTTCATTTTTGGGCCATTTTCAAAAAAGGTCATTTTCTTACTCAAAATGGTATTTGAAATCTAATATTTGAAAAATTCATTGGAAATGAAATTGGAAAATGCTTTTCTTGTTTAAACGGGCCGCCGCCTCATTTGCAGCCCGCTGGCCGAAGCCGGCCTAGCTCCCCGCGCGTGCGTCCGCGCCCGCGCCTCGCCTCGGCCTGGCCTGCTCTCCCGCGGCCCAGGCCACGCCGCACGCCTCCTCCTCCTTCCCTCGCGCGCGCGACGCACGCTCCGACCGCGCGCAGACGGCCAACGCCGCGTGGCGGCCGCATGTTGGCGCCGTTCACCGCGTGGACGACGGTGGCCTCGCGCGCTTGGCTTCAAAGCACCACGCCCGCGCCCCTGCCTCCACTCCCTTTTCCTCTCCATTCGCTCTCTCGTTCCCTTTGGAGAACCCAAACGGGAAGAGGCGCTCGCCACCGCACGCCACCACCTCCGCCACCGCATTCCGACGCCGATGAACCACCTCCGCCCGATTGCCCGCGTGCCACGCTCCGCCACCTCCCCCTCTCCTCCGAACAAGCCGCCGCGCCGTCTTGCTCGCTACGGTAAGGCTCATTTGAGCATTCCCGCGCGCACCTCCATGCCCGGAGCTGTCGAGCTCGCGTTCCGCCACCGGCACCCTCGCTCCTTCTCTCTCCCTTTGCGCCGCAGTCTCGTGTTCGCCATTTCCTCGCGGACCACGTGTGTGCTCTATCTCGCCCGGTCGTGGCCGGAAATGGCCATTGGTCGCTGGCGGCCGCCGCGCTGCCGCGACGCCGAGAGCGCCGACGTGGCCGTGACCGTTCTCTCCCCCGCCTCGGTTTCTCTGGGCCAGACGGCCGTGGGCCGAAGCACCGAGCCGGGCCGCCTTGATGCCTTCCCGCTCGGTGGAGTAGGCCGAAAACAGCCATGGGCCAGTGCATTTTCGTGGGCCAGCCCAGTGGCAATAAGAAATTGTTTTCTATTTTTCTTTTATTATTTGAGAAAAGAAATGGTTGGGAAAATGTTTGTGTACTCATTTGTGCTCCAAAAATGGTGAAATAAATTTTGTAGTGATCCTCATGAGTAGATCTATGGTCTAAAAAGTTTGCATGTTGAATTTGTGACACTTTTATGTAGAGTTTTTATTTAATCATTGAAATTGTTGTTTTCTTGAGAAATGCATAATAAATCATAGAAAATTCAGAAAAATAAGATTCCAAGTTTGTTACTCTTCTTGTGTACTGTACTTTCTAAGAAAAATAGGGATCATGCATGTTATGTAGAAAAATTATGAGGTGTAGTTCAAGTGCCTATAATGGCTGATTTTTGTTATTTTTGATAGAGGGCAAAAGTTGTATAAAACATGCATGTGATAATTTTTGTACAGTGGTGATTTACCATGTAAAGCCTAAGAAAAATAATAAATCTGTTGTTTGATACTTTTCATAATACAAAGTATTTTCATGCTCATATTTAAGCCCTAGCTTGTCATTTTTGTGTAGGCTATTCCACTTATCCAAATGCCATAAAAATTTGATGGTAATCTACTTAGGGTAGTACTGTGCTATGATAATTTTCTAAGATTTTTTATGCTGTAAAAATAGAGGTTGCTATTCAAACCTATTATTAACTAGGGTTTAATCGCATAATGCTTTATGCATGATTAAGAACTTAGTAAAGCTTTGGTGTATCTTTGAAGCATCCAATGAGATGTGTGGACTAAGCCTGTTAGTAGTCTAAGAGAATGCAGTAGATGACATGCACTAGTAGTACATGTTCTTGGATGATGTGGACTACCTTGTATGGGATTTGTATTATACTCTACCCATTAAAGCGAATTATGCTCATCTACCTTGCATGCAAGCATATTCATTGTGCTCATTTCATCCGATGCACCGTTTGCCTAAGCACTTACGCATCTGCATTATACAGGATCATAAACCGAGAGCCCAGTCGTCGTACCCGAGGAGCCCGAGGAGCAGCTCGAGGTGCAGCCTCAAGAGGTGACCGAAGCAGATGAGGAGGACGTTAAAGAACTTCCGGAGTGCCCCGATCACCGCCCGAGCTCCTTCGAGAGAGGCAAGCCCCGGAGCATTTCTCTCCCTCGGTTTGCAATTATTAATTAATGTGTTACTTTAATTGATGCATTACGTTTAGGAGTTGTTTGCAACCGTTGCTGCATTATACCTTGTTGACCTTTGTATACTACATCCTTATTACCCTGGCATCCGCAGTCAAGTCAATGCTTAGCTGGCTTAGACCGGTAGAAGTCGGGTGATTTTCTGTCACCTGCGAGCTACCTGGATCTGCTCGTAAACGATGTCGTCATGGTATAACAAAGTGTTAATTGGAAGTTGAGACCGGATGAAGACTTACAGGGTTTTTGACTGTAGTCCTTTTCGTCTGTGTCGATTAAGGACCGACCGTTGTTGGGCCTCTAGTCATGTTGAATGCATGCCTTACATTTAGCTGGCCGAATAATGTACCTTTCGACTGCGAAGCTGGAAGATTATTCGGGCCGAGTGGATTGCCCGTAGCGCACTGTACCGGTGCAAGTATGGTAGGACACGGGGGCGCGATGATAAGACCGAAGGGCAGTCGGGCGGCCCTCGGGTACATGTGGTTCCTGACAAACTCGAGATTTTTCCTGGATAGTTGACTCAGTGACCAATACCTCACTTTAGCGGGTGAGTGTGATTTGTGTAAGGAATAAATTACCAGCTGGTTAATAATCGATTCGAATCACCATCGTTCACTGGATAGTGAACACTTGACTTGAGTTACTTCATCGTAGTAATATTGTTGGAACACTTGGATGGTTATAATGGATATGACATTATGGAAGTTGTTAATGATCATTGGTTATCATTATTTGCTTAATCACATGCTTGCTCTAGTATAGGTGCAAATGTAGTTGATAGGTTAGTAATAATTAAATTGGCAATAAAGCTTTTGGAAAGGTTCTCAAATTGTTAAAAATGTATTTTTGCAAATGAGTCAGCTACCCCACTATAAAGCCTTTCATAATCCTTGGTGTCACTTTATTTTCGGTTATGTCGGGTAAGTCTAGCTGAGTACTTTCTCGTACTCAGGATTTGTTCTGACTTATTGCAAATGGGCAGATGTATTACGACTACTGTATCAACTGCCTCTATCCTGCGATGGGTGATGCTTAGGACCATGGGTATGGTCATTCCTTACGTCTTGTCTTATACTTTTGTTGGAAGATGATCATCAGCTGGCACTGTAATTGAACTCTATATGAGTGTGTGTGTGTGAATTTGAACAAATAGCTTCCGTTACTTTATATTTGAACTCAGTTTGTAATAACTATGTTTAAACTCCGATGTATCGGTGATGCGAACTTTTTATGTAATATGTGATGGTGACCGCTAAACTTATTACGATCTTGGCTGGTGAAAGGATCAAGATGCCCAAGAGGGGGGTGAATTGGGCTTTTCTAAAAATTAATTGCAAGAATTAAATCCTACAAGCCGGAATTCACCTCTAGTGCCTACTTGTGTTCCTAGAGATTCTACCAGTAAAAATTTTGCACCCTAGTTTCCAATCCTAGTCTAGCATGGCAATTCTAGGAAAGTAAATCAAGCAATGAAAGTAAATACGCGAAAGTAAATGCTTGAAAGTAAGGGCAAGGAACACGACGATGTTTTTCCGAGGTATCGGAGAGTCGCCACTCCCCACTAGTCCTCGTTGGAGCACCCGCGCAAAGGTGTAGCTCCCCCTTGATCCGCGCAAGGATCAAGTGCTCTCAACGAGCTGATTCTTCGACACTCCGTCGCAGTGAATCGCCCAAAACCGCTCACAAGATGAGTTGGGTCATCCACAAGCTCCGCCGGATGATCACCAAACTCCCAATCACCACCAAGCCGTCTAGGTGATGGCGATCACCAAGAGTAACAAGCTAGAACTCTCACTTGACCACAACGAGCCTAATGAGAAGGTGGATGCACACTTGCTACTCTCTATTCACTAGTGGAGGACTCTCAAGCTTTGATTCTCAAAACACAATCCTCACTAGAGCTCTTGCACTCCCTTGCACTCCAAAAGTGTTTCTCAGCTGAACAAATAAGCAAGAGACCTCTAAAAGAGGTGGTGGGGATGTATTTATACACCCCTCAAACAAATCCAACCGCTACCTGCCAACTCAGCAAAATACGAGATGACCGAACGCGCCGGTCGAAGTGACCGGACGCGCCGGTCGCTCGTAACGGTCGAAATTCTAAAACTTCAGCTGAGTGACCGGACGCGCCGATCAGGGGTGACCGGACGCGTCCGATCGTACAGGGAGCTTACTGTACTCTGACCTGACGCGCGACCGCGTCCGATCGGTGATGACCGGACGCGTCCGGTCGTCAGAGTACCTTACTGGAACATGACCGGACGCGCCGATCACACTCCAGTCATGTCTGATTAGATGGTTTCCCTCAAGTGACACGTGTCAGCCTGAACACCACGTCTGGTCCTCGCAAGGGCCGCGTCCGATCGTCAGCGCTGAAACACAGTTAGCGGTTAGAACTGACCGGACGCGTCCGGTCAAGCCAGGCACCGCGTCCGGTCAAGGGAAAACCCCACTAAACACTCCGAAACGCGACGCAACTTGAACCAAGTTGCTTCCAACTGAACTTTGAGCTATTCTAGAGCTTCCTAGTGCTAAGTTAGACAAGTGTGCACCACACCTAAACATAAGACTCACCTAGGTCAAGCTACTCGCTCATGCCCCCCTTTATAGTACGGCCAAAGGAAAAAGTGAAGATCCTAACGACTATTCCGAATGCATCTCAACACCTTGACATCCGGAACTAATCGTCCTTAATCTTGACATCAATCCTTTGAAAACCGAAACGATTTCCATCAAGGGGCATGAATACCATAGTGCCCAAAGCAGTTATCATCTCCATGACCTAACTTACCAAAGTTTCTGCAAAACACACGTTAGTCATGGTAATAAAGCGTTGTCATCAATTGCCGAAACCAACTCTCGGGGCCTAGATGCTTTCAATCTCCCCCTTTTTGGTGATTGATGACAACACTAAGATTCAAAAGATAGGAGTTGAGGTTTTCGAACATGCTTGGTTCACATAAGCAAAAAGCAATAAGCATAAGAGGTTAGGAATTGCTTATGTGCCCCAAGGCAAAAGAGTGTACTCATAAGATAAGACATAAAGCGTTAGTACACAAAAAGATATAGCTCAAAAGAAATCGGAGTAAGGCATGGAAGCACAACCTTAGAGCTATAACCAACCAAGTGACATGAATTAAAAACGGTGACTAGATAGACTCAAAGTATCTCACACTACCACATGTCACAAGAATGCAAGTACTGGAAAGTAAACATGATGCATGAATGTAGCACACAAAAAAGAACGAAAACCCTCTAACAAAACTCAACTTCCCCTGAATCTACTCTCTCTCCCCCTTTGGCATCAACCGCCAAAAACTAATCTAAGGATCTGACGGGGGAACAGACGGAGTCGAGTCGGGTGCCGAGGAGCGCGGAGTGATCACGAACTGAGAAGTGTCTTTCTCGGACTCGGAGCTGTCAGGCTGACCCTCCGAAGAAGCATGTGGCTGTGAAGCGGTCTGGGTCTGATCAACAGGAACAGGTGCTGACGAAGTAGCAACTAGTGGAGCAGTCTCTGTGACCTGAGCCTGAAGTGAGCCAACAGCTGGGGGATCGATCGAGGCAACTGACGAAGGTATAGTCTCTGTAGTACCCGTCCCTGTCACAGGAGGAACAGCTGCCTCTGAAGCAGACAACCCTGAAAAAGTAGCTAGAGTGGTGTGTGAGGGCGTCGGCTGACCAGTCAACTCGCTACATGTGGCACTGAAATCAACAAACGGTGTGCCTGTCAGTAGGTGAGGGCGAGGCTGGTCTGAAGGAGTGAACCCCATCTGAATAGGCGTGTAGCTCGGGGACTGAAACGACTGGGGGACCTGCTGCTGCGGAGAAGTGAACTGAAAGCTCGGCTGGCCCTGACTCGAAGGTCCACTAGACTGTAAGGCTGGAGTCAGAGCAGATGCAGGTGGAGGAACCCCAACTGTGACCAAGTGACGCAGAAGCTCTAAGTACTGCTGCTGGCTTGCTGCACTATGTCGCTGTATCTCGTACTGCTGACGCTGCATCTCGACCTGCTGACGCTGTATCTCAAGCTGCTGTCTCTGGAACTCATCCTGTCGAGCCTGTATCTGAGCAAAAGCGGCAGCTGTGTCCTGAGCCTGCCTCTGTAGCTGAAGCTCCTGTCGCTCCTGTGCCTGGGTCAGCCTCTCAAGAATAGCCACCATGGCTGGGTCTGAGCGGGAGGCTGAACCAGAGCCACCGGCCTCGTGGTCGTGAGGCCGAGGAGAGCGGTACCTAGGGATGGGCTGGTAGTCCTCGTCAGTGCTGTCAGAGGCCTCATCCTCAGCTAGATCAGCAGGCTGAGCATCTAGATCTGCAAGCTCTGCCTCAGCAAGACCCTCAACGGTCGCGTCCTGCTCAGCTGCTGTCTCAGGCACCTCAGGTCTCTCTCGCTGTCCTGGCACTGGGGCCCGCTCTCTGGTAACCGAAGCCCATAGCTGACGGATATCATACTCTGGAAAGGCAGTGGTAGTATCAGATATCTCAGCTCTAATCTCTGAAGGCAGCTCAAGTTCAGATCTGATGATGAAGCAAATCCAATGAGCATAGGGTAGCTGACGGTGTCCCTTGAAGCCTTCTGCCAGGGTGTCCTCCATCTCACTAAGCATAAGATCCCATATATCAAACAGTGTCTGTGAGAGAAGGTGGTGAACAACCCACAACTGCATCCTGGTAAGTCCCTCTCTGTAGCCCAGCCTGGGAAGAAGTGTACGCCTGACAATAACATCCAGGACTCGGGCAAGCGGTGTCAAGCTGGCGGGTGTGCGACGAGACCCTTCGCCAAAAGGCTCACGGAAGCAGGGTCGAATCAGATCTGTAGGAGGCACAGTCCCGCCGTGAGGGCGTCTAGGTGGAGCTGTCTGACCAAAGCAAAGCTGATGTATCTTTGTGTCTGAAGCTGGGAGTCTGAGAATCTCTCGCACTCTGGTGCTGTACAGTCTGCGGTCACGGCCTCGGAATGCAAAGTGTATAAACTCATGGGCCGGATCAATCCATAGTGAAGCATAGAACTCCCTGACCCAAGTGCCGCAGTATGCACCTGTCCGTCCAAGAAAGTCAGATAAGCCCGGAAGAAAGGACAGGTGCGGACGAAACTGCTCACCCACTACCTCAACAAGAGACTCAATGCGACAGACCATCTGTGGTCGAAAAGCAATTCCACTGTCAACATAGGCTCTGTAGAAATCCTCCTGTAGAGGTGTATAGAATCCCTCTGAAGCTCTGGAATCCCGCTGAGGTGGGAACCACCGGCTGACCTCAACAAATCTCAAGCCCTGCACCTAACGTGCTGTAGCACCCCTCAAGTCAAAGTGCTCGACTGGGGGTGAACCTCAAGCCCTGGGAGGTGGACGTCCTCCACGACGCTGGCCCTCTAGACTAGGAGTCACCTGAGCTCGTGTACGTGTGGAGCGGCGACGCGGTGGAGTCTAAGCTGGCTGCTCCTCTGTCTCCTCTGTAGCCTCTGCAGGTGGATCAACTGACATATCCTCAGTCCCCTCTGTGCCCTCTGTGGCCTCTATAGCCTCTGTACCGAGCTGTCAACCTTCAAGATGAAAGCGACGCTCGCCAATGCGAATACCACTGCTCCTGCCTCCCCTCTCTGCCTGCTCAGCTGCATCTGCGACTGCCTGAGCGATCTCCGCATCTGTAAGGGTCTTCTTCTTCTTCTTTCTGGCCATAATCTTTATGCGCTTACCACGCGCAACCTCAGACATACGAGGAGGACTCTCGTCCCCGTCACTAGGAGCACCCCCGGTGTTCTTGCAGCGAACCATACTCACAACTGTCGGCAACCCTCTAAAAGATGGTGTACTGACACTCAAGAGGCTTGGCCTCAATCCGTATCCGCAGGCTTGGCCTCGGATTCAAGCACTGAACTGCAGTCACCTCGACACACCGACAAACTCGCTGAAAAGACGGAATAGATGGATCTACTATAAGCAAACATATATAATCTAAAAGGTACGAAACCCTAGAGATAGCAAGCATATAAGATAAGATGTGAATCGAAACGCGATGGCTACCTCAGATCGATGAGAAGACAGTGATGAGGTGAGATGACCTTGTTTCGCGAGAATTCCCGAAGCACCGGACGAGCGCTGAAAGGACCGAGTCATGTGACGATGGTAAGTGCGGTGGAATATGACGGTCAAGGTAAGCCCTAACGAAGAAAATTTAAAGATGAAAACATTGAAAAACAAAATTTCACCTTCGATCGGAGGGTTAGGGCAAACCCTAGAGAAGGAAGCTCGGCAGAGCGCGCGGCGAGGCAAACAACGACCGGAGGTGGCGCAGCGAGCAGTGGGCAGCGGCGGCGGCGCGGCCGGGCGTGGCTGAGCGGCGGCAGCGCGGCACAGCGAGCAAGGTGCGGATGGCGCAGGCTAGGGCAGCGCTGTGTGGGCAGGGACGGTGGCACAGCTCACCGGAGGAGGAGGAGAGAGCACAGCGTGGCGGAGGAGGGCGGTGCGGCGGCGCTCCGGCGAGCTAGGGCTGGAAATCGATGAGATCGAGCGATTAGGGCATGGGCGGCGGTCGGATTGAAAAAGAAAAACGGACGAGGACGAAGGGTTATATGAGGACTTAGATCCGCTCGGCGCGCACTGACCGGACGCGGTGGTCGAATGACCGGACGCGGTGGTGCAGCGTCCGGTCACACTCCAGTAAGCTCCTGGAGCGACCGGACGCGTCCGGTGAGGACTGACCGGACGCGGTCAGAGTCCAGTCGAGGGTCTTCCGGGAAAGTCATCGCGAATGACCGGACGCGGTGGTGGGTACCGGGACCGAACGCGGTGGTCAACAACGACGCGTCCGGTGCAGCGTCCGGTCACAAGGTCAGGAAGAAGTCTTCGAGATGACTGGACGCGCTGGTGGTCGCCGGGACCGGACGCGGTGGTGAAGCATCACTGCGTCCGGTGCAGCGTCCGGTCCAGCGTCCGGTCACTGTTTTTCGCCTTTCTTCAATCCGAACTTCGACGCGACTTCTCCCAATCAAGTTCCAATTCAAAGAGACTCAAATAAACACCAATTGGAACCTGATATGAGTGACCTCACTCAAACCCTCAAGTTTTTCAAAATAATTTGCCTTAGGCTAATATTATTTTTAGGATAATAAGCAATAAACACTCGAGGAACAACGTATGGCCATGCAATAGAGTTTGTGAACCCTTAGGAGTGTCAAATGCTCTCTCTATTCATGGACGAACACAGAGGTTGTTCAAAGCCAAACCAAAAAGAAACGACAAAGCAACAACCATGCATATGCAATGCAATACAAGTAAGTAAAGCTAGGTTGCTTGTCAAGTTTGATCCACGGTTAGGCTTCTTCACTCCTCCAAAGGAGGGTTATCGTAACCGTGTTAGACAAGCCCTAGATGCATTGCGGGAAATTTAAACGTGACATATAATACAATGCAATGCACGGGACAACACAAGCTCATTTTTTAAAGTTACTAGAGTCAAGCACATTAAGTTCACTTCTCAACCTACAAAAGGTAGCCTCATCTAAGGGTTTAGTGAAGATATCCGCTAATTGATTTTCACTTCTTACACCTTCTAGTGATATATCATTTTTAGCAACGTGATCTCTTAGAAAGTGGTGGCGGATATCAATGTGCTTGGTGCGAGAGTGTTGTACCAGATTATTAGCAATTTTAACGGCACTTTCATTGTCACATAAAAGTGGCACCTTTTCAAGAACAACTCCATAGTCTAGGAGGGTTTGTTTTATGTATAAGATTTGTGTACAACAAGCCCCCGCGGCAATGTATTCCGCCTCGGCGGTGGATAAAGCCACACTATTTTGCTTCTTAGATGACCAAGATACTAAAGACCTCCCAAGCAAATGGCACCCTCCGGATGTGCTTTTTCTATCAATTTTGCAACCGGCATAATCCGAATCGGAATAGCCAACTAGTTGGAATCTAGCTCCTTTGGGATACCAAAGACCAATGCTTGGAGTGTGCTTAAGATATCTTAAGATTCTTTTTACGGCACTTAAATGAGGTTCTTTAGGGCATGCTTGGAAGCGAGCACACATGCACACACTAAACATGATATCGGGCCTAGATGCGGTAAGGTACAACAAACTACCAATCATAGAGCGGTAGAGAGTTTGATCAACCGGTTTACCTCCCTCATCTAGGTCGAGATGTCCATTAGAGGGCATTGGGGTCTTGATTGGTTTGCATTCTTCCATCTTGAATCTCTTGAGAAGATCCTTGGTATATTTTTCTTGAGAGATGAAAATCCCTTCTCTCATTTGCTTGACTTGAAAACCAAGGAAGAATGTGAGCTCACCAATCATAGACATCTCGAACTCCTTCGACATCAATTCACCAAATTCCTTGCAATATTCTTCATTTGTTGACCCAAAGATGATATCATCAACATAAACTTGACAAATGAAGATCTCCCCATTAAGCTTCTTGGTGAATAGTGTGGTGTCGACCTTCCCAATGGTGAAGCCCTTCTCAATGAGGAAGTCTCGGAGGCGCTCATACCACGCTCTAGGGGCTTGCTTGAGCCCATATAGCGCCTTGGACAACCTATAAACATGATTAGGATATCTAGGGTCTTCAAACCCGGGAGGTTGATTAACATAGACTAGTTCATTTATGAAGCCATTTAAGAATGCACTTTTCACATCCATTTGATATAGTTTTGTATCATGATGTGATGCATATGCAAGGAGGATACGAATGGCTTCAAGTCTTGCAACGGGTGCAAAGGTCTCTCCAAAATCAAGACCTTCAACTTGAGAGAACCCCTTTGCAACTAGTCTTGCCTTGTTCCTCACTACTATGCCTTGGTCATCTTGCTTGTTGTGGAACACCCACTTGGTTCCAATGACTCTTGCACCTTTTGGATGCTCTTCAAGTGTCCATACTTGATTGCGGGTGAAGTTGTTTAATTCTTCATGCATAGCATTCACCCAATCCGGATCTTGAAGAGCTTCTTCTACATTCTTAGGTTCAACACAAGAGACAAAAGAGTGATGTTCAACAAAAGAAGCAAGTTTTTGAGATCGAGTCATTACTCCCTTAGTAGGACTCCCTATGATGAGATCTTGTGGATGTGCTTGAAGTAGAGGTGAGTTTCTTCTATCAACCACTTGAGGAGGAGGATGGGGAGCATCAACATCTTGAGCTTGTGCCTCAGCTTGTTCATGAGAGACATGAGTGTCTTCATTTTCAACTCTCTCATCCTTGTCATCATCTTGAGGCACACGTGATGAAGATGGTGGATCTACAATTTGTACATCGTCTTCATCATCTTTTGGCTTGATGTCTCCCACCGGCATGTTCTTCATGGCCTCCCTCAAGGGTTCATCACCTACATCATCACAATTCTCAATTGCTCCTTGGGAGCCGTTAGATTCATCAAATTCCACATCATATGTTTCTTCAACCAAACCGGTGGCATGGTTAAATACTCTATATGCTTTGGACTTTGATGAGTACCCAACATGGAAACCAATATCACAACGTCTTTGAAACTTCCCTAGGTGTTGACGCTTCTTGTAGATGTAGCATTTGCAACCAAACACCCGGAAGAATGAGACGTCCGGCTTCTTCTCATTTAACAACTCATAGGGGGTCTTGCCAAGAAACTTTTGTAGGAAGAGGCGATTTGAAACATAGCATGCGGTGTTGATTACCTCGGCCCACAACTTCTCTGGAGTGTTGTACTCATCTAACATTGTTCTTGCAAGGGTGATCAAAGTCCGGTTCTTTCTCTCAACTACACCATTTTATTGAGGAGTGTAAGTTGAAGAAACTTCATGCTTGATTCCAATTTCATCACAATAAGCTTCAATGTTTGTGTTGTCAAACTCTTTGCCATTGTCACTTCTAATCTTCTTTATCTTGACTTCAAATTCATTTTGAGCTCTCTTTGTAAACTTCTTGAAGCAATTTGCCACTTCAGATTTGTCATGAAGGAAGAAGGTCCATGTGTACCTTGAGTAGTCATCCACTATCACAAGACAATAGAGATTTCCACCCAAGCTCTTGTAGGTTGTAGGCCCAAACAAATCCATGTGTAGGAGTTCTAGCACTCTTGAAGTTGACATGTAAGCTTTGGTTGGATGAGTGTTTGCAACTTGTTTGCCGGCTTGATATGCACTACAAGGTTTGTCCTTTTCAAACTTTACATCTTTCAATCCTCTCACTAGTTCTTTCTTCAATAGCTTGTTGAGAGTGTTTATTCCAACATGAGCAAGCCTCCTATGCCAAAGCCATCCAAGTGAGGTCTTGGTGAACAAACATGTCATCAAGTTTGCATCTTCGGAGGTGAAGTCAACAAGATAAAGATTATTGTATCTAAAGCCTTTGAATATCACTTGCTTGTCATCTATCTTTGAAACAACCACTTCATTAGGTGTGAACAAGCATTGGAAACCAAGGTCACAAAGTTGCCCAACGGATAATAAGTTGAAACTCAATGAAGCAATATAGAGCACATTTGAGAGTGAGTGATCATTTGATATTGCAATCTTGCCTATACCCTTGACTTTGCTCTTTGAATTATCCCCAAAAGTGATCTTCTCTTGACATACCCTATTCTCTTCAATGGAGGTGAACATACGAGGATCACCGGTCATATGTTGAGTGCAACCACCATCAATAACCCAATGAGATCCACCGGTCTTGTAGTTCACCTACACACAAGAGATCAAGCTTTTTGTTTAGGGACCCACACTTGAGAGGGACCCTTGACTTTCTCAACTAGTGACTTGGCAACCCATATTTTCTTTGGCCTATTCTTGTCTGGGGGACCCAAGAACATAACTTTCATCTTTCCATTTGAATCTTTTCTTAGCATGTAATGAGCATTGAAGGCAAATGGTCTAGCATGCTTGGGCAAAGGTTGTGGTGGTGGAGTTTTGCACTCATGAGCAAAATGGCCTTCTTGTCCACACTCAACACATCTCTTTGGCTTAGGCTTTGACTTGCTTTGTTGTTGTTGAGCTTTGGCCTTCTTCTCTTGATTTGCCAAATAACCAATGCCACTTCTATCCATCTTCATTACGGTGTTCATGAGTAGCTCACTTTGCAAATATTGGCCTCTTGTGAACTTGCTTAGGCCGGTCTTGAGATGCTCTTTCTCTTGCTTGAGTTTTTTGTTTTCTTCAATGAGTGACTCATTTGTTGTTTGCTTCTCAAGAGCCATCAAACCTTTTAGCTTCTTGTTCTCATTTGCAAGCTTCTCATTCTCACTCTTGATCTTGGCATAATCATCATAGTTGTTTGACTCAACCACACTCTTGCCTTTGCTACTAGAACCTTGCTCAATGCTTTCAATGACCAAGTCATCACATGATGTAGCTATATCAAACTTAACAACTTTGTTAGTAGCATCATGTGTCTCAAGAGAAAGTTCATTAGCAACCACAAGACTATCATAGTCAATTTTCAATGTAGTGTATTTGTCTTTTAGAGTGTTATGCCTAGTGATGAGCTCATCATGCTTCTTCTCAAGTTTATCATGTTGATCTCTAAGCTCTTTGTTAGAAGTTTTGAGCTCCTTGAGAGTAGAAGACATAATTTCATTTTGATCTTTGAGCTCACCACTAGCTTTTTGTGCATTTTCAAGCTTGGATGAGAGTGATTCATTTTCATTTTGAAGTTCATCATTTTCATTTCTAGTCCTTCTTATGACTTTAGTGTATTTGTTCAATAATTTTACAAGTTTATCATAAGAAGGTGCGTCATATTCATCATCACTATCACTATCATCATCATCATCACTATCATTGTTTTGTACCTTTTGTTCACCCTTGGCCATAAGGCATAGGTGAGTAGTGGACGATGACGGTGAAGGTGGTGGTGAAGGTGGTGATGAAGATGTCGGTGAAGATGATGGCCCCATCACAAATGCGGCAACCTTCTCTTTCTCATCATCGCTCTCATCACCGGAGGACTCACAAGATGATTCAATGTCGGTGAGCCAATCACCAACAATGTATGTCTTTTCTCCCTTCTTCTTCTTGTGGAACTCGTTCTTCTTGCCATCCTTCTTCTTGTATGGCTTGTTTTTCTTTTTCTCTTCTTCTTCATCACTTGAATCATTCTTTTTGCCCTTGTTCTTGTTCTTGTACTTGTCTTTTGGAGGTCTAGGACATTGATGAGCTTTTTTTTCTCGAAAACGCAGGAGAGCTGCGCTTCATTATATTAAGAAGAAAGAACGGGGCAAGAGCCCTACAACACACGCCACACACAACCCAACACAAATAGAAAGTTACACTCGCGCCCAAAAATAGAAAAGGGGGGCGACCAAAAACACTAGCATTAAGCTAACCACCAAGTAGAGGGGCTGTCAAAGAGGATAGACCCTTAGCTCCTGCTAGACTCCACAACCGGCGCTCTTCACCAGCGAGGGTAAGAGTAGCACCAAGGCTGGGGACAATACCATCAAAAACGCAACGATTCCGATGGTTCCAAAGAGTCCATGCCCCAAGCACAATGAGAGAGTTGAGACCTTTTTGCATCAATCCGCTGGTTGCTCCAATAGCCTTTTCCCACCAACTTTCAAAAGAAGTGTCTGAAGGCTGTGGTGACAGGGAATGGAGACCGACCTGCCTTAAAAGGTGGTACCAGAATTGCCTAGCAAAGACACAAGAGACCATAAGGTGATTGATAGTCTCATCTTCTTGGTCACAGAGAGGGCACTGCTCAGGATGAGGCAGCCCACGTCGCGCGAGGCGATCCGCCGTCCAGCACCGATTATGGGCCACCAACCACAGGAAAAAACGGCATTTGGGCGGTGCCCAGGTTCTCCATATCCTCTGATACGGTCCAAACTGAGTAGATCCGAGGAAGAAACCTTCATAAGCAGACTTGCTGAGTATTGCCCCACTATTTGATAGTCGCCAAATGTGGACATCTTCGACATCAGGTTGTAACTCGAAGTTGTACAGCACTTCCCAGAGATGGAGGAAGCCCACAATGACACCAACAGTGCGGGCTCCCTTGATATCCAGAACCCAGCTGCGATTAGTAATGGCTTCCTGGACAGTACGTCGTTTCACCCTTCTTTTTGGGATGGCTTCTAGAAGTCGAGGTGCAAGATCAGCAATACACTGTCCATGAATCCAACGGTCAGTCCAGAACAAATTGTGATTCCCATTGCCTACTTCCGATACAACGGCCACCGAGAAGAAGGCATTAACTTGGTTCGGGATCTGAATGGGAAGGGCTGCCCAAGGGCGGTGAGGTTCAGTTTTTTTCAGCCAAACCCACCTCATTCTTAGTGCCCAGCCTAGCTGTTTGAGATCAGAAATTCCAAGTCCACCAAGCTGAGGGGGGCGGGTGACCTTTTCCCAAGCCAGAAGACAATGTCCACCACGGGCATCTTTGCGACCCCTCCACAGAAATCCTCTCCGAAGCTTGTCCACAGCCTTAATTGCCCATGGTGGGAAATCAATTGCCATTGCCAGATAGATAAGCATAGCAGTGAGAACAAACTGTACCAAAATTCTTCGACCTGCCCGTGTCAAGAGATCCGCTTTCCAACCCGGTAGTTGATCAGCTATTCTATCTATAATAGGTTGGACTTGTTCTTTAGTTAATTTTTTAAGGGAGAGAGGCAACCCCAGGTACTTGCAAGGAAAATCCATGACAGCACAAGGGAGAAGTTCTTGTACCAGTTCCAATTCTGTATTCGTACACCTGATTGGTAACACATTGCTTTTCTGCAAATTGGTTTTGAGGCCTGAAGCTTCACCAAAAAGTTGGAGGATGCTCATTATGACATTTATATCCATTGCCTCCGGGCAGAGAAAAAGAACCACATCGTCCGCATAGAGGGAAATGCGATGTTGGACAGCTCGAGATGAAAGTGGCTGCAACACACCAACAGCGGCTGCCTTGGCTACCATATGCCCCAACACATCCATAACTAGAATAAAAGCATGGGCGATAACGGGTCACCTTGTCGTAATCCTCGCTGGTGAGAAATACGCTCCCCAGGTATCCCATTCAAAATCACTTGAGTAGATGAGGAGGAGAGTAACCCACTGATTATGTCCCTCCAAATTTGGCCAAAGCCTAAGTTTTGCAAGACCTCAAGTAAAAAGGGCCAACAAACTGAATCAAAAGCCTTCGAGATGTCTAATTTTCAAAGGATTCTTGGCTGTTTTTGTTGATTGAGAAATCTTGCTGTTTGCTGAACTAGCATGAAGTTGTCCTGTATGAAGCGCCCCTTTATAAATGCACTTTGATTAGGGGACACCATCTGCTGCAACCGGCATGCAAGTCGATTCGCCAACAATTTAGTGATCAACTTAGCAAAACTATGAACCAGGCTGATAGGCCGAAAATCTCTAGGTTGCTCTGCTTCCTCTTTTTTAGGTAGAAGGGTGATGTAGGCTGTATTAAGCACTTCAAAACCTGCAAATTTCCTACTCCATACAGCCGAAACTGCAGCCATGATCTCACTCTTTATAACCGGCCAGCAGACCATGTAAAAATGACCAGTAAACCCATCCGGACCGGGCGCTTTATCCGAAGGCAGCTGCTTGATTGTGTTCCACACCTCTTCCTCAGTAAAAGGGAGCTCAAGGTCAGCCAGATCATGGGGAAGTATCCCAAGCTCATCAAGGTTGATGGTGCGCTCTCTGTCCAGGGTTGTTCCCAGTAAATTCTCATAGAAATCATCTACCAATCTTGCTTTGTCTTCATGTTTGGTGTAGATCTGGTCTCCTGAAACAAGCTTGCCAATGAAATTCTTCCTCTTGCGGTGACGGGCATGGAGTTGGAAAAGTTTTGTGTTGGCGTCCCCTTCACGTACCCAATTAATTCTTGAGCGAAGACGGGCAATTGATCGCTTGAGGGATGCAAGAGCAAAGCTGTGCTTCTTAAGACTGTTTTTCAGCCAATTTTCCTTTGGAGAGAGGGTGCGACTGTCTTGGGCGATCTCCAATTGATGGAGGATTTCACGGGCAAGGGCTAGCTGTGAGTTAACATGACCAACTGTTCTATCACTCCAACTCTGTAAAGCCTTAGTAGCAGCTTTGAACTTGAGGTCCAAGGTGAGAAAAGGACAAGGACCAGCCTACACTGAAGCCCAAGCATCTGCTATGGTGTCCTGAAACCCCTCAAGCTTAGGCCAAAAGGATTCAAAATGGAAGCGTCTACGGCCTGATTTATTATCCTGAAGTCCAAGCAGGAGAGGGCAATGGTCTGAATCTTCTGAAGCCATGCTTTGCAGCAAACAATTTGGGAAAAGATCTTCCCAGTCCACTGAACAGAACACCTTGTCGAGCTTTACCAAAGTAGGATTCGTTTGCTGATTTGACCATGTATATTTTCGACCATGCAAGGGAATTTCCTTGATAGCTAGATCATTAATTAGACGTCTGAAACGACCCATCATTGCCCGATTGTAGTTATCATTATTTTTGTCTTCCTCTTTGTAAATCAAGTTGAAATCACCTGCTAGAATCCATGGTCCAGGACAACTCCCTCTGATATCTCTTACCTCCTGAAGAAACTGAATTTTCTCATCCATGCCCTGAGGACCATACACACAGGTCAACCACCAGGGAAGTCCATTAATCGGGCAGAACTGAATGGTTACACTGTTGGTATTCACAAGGCAAGCTCCAGCATTACCAAGATGACGACGCCAAGCAACAAGAATTCCACCACTAGCACCCACAGAAGGGAGCTCAGCAAACTCTGAAAAATCAGTCCCCAGAGCAGATAGGAGCACTCGCCTGGAGGACGTGGAGATTTTGGTTTCCTGGATGCACACAACATCTGACCGGGAGGCTTCCACGAGGGTGCGAAGAGAATCTTGTCTTGCTATAGAATTGAGGCCCCTCACATTCCAAATTAAAATTTTGGCTGGATCCATTACCAGAATGTAAAAAGCGACCAAGAACACAGACTGGAGCAGCTTATGCTACCACAACATCCTCTGTAACTTGGTCACCATCCTCACAAATCTTGGGGATGGACCAATTGAACAGGGCGGCCAAACCAATCATGTGGATATCAGAAAGTGGGTTCTTAAAAAGCTTACTATATTCTTCTTCAGCCTGCTGAGTGACGCCATTCTGCTCACTAATGATATCCAGTGAGCGCATGGCCTTCTTCTTCGATCGTTCTGCCCAGTCCGCCGGCTGGAGCTCGGGCACAGCACCCGCAAGGCGCCGACTGCGCCGTGGGGTCTCACCCAGTGGCAGAGTTTTTGTGCGATGTTTGCTGATGGAGGGGACTGGCAGCAGACCTGCTGTCCGACGGGAGAGCTTGCTGATGAAGGTGTCGTGGTTCGAAGGCGTCACAGCTGGGGACGGTGCGGGAGCTGCCACATCCCCCGCCGGTATGCACGGAGATTGGGGGGTGGCCTCGGCCTGCAGCACCATCATCGGCGCCGGCGTGGAGCTCTCTGGAAGAGCAGCCCCGCGTGGGCGAGAGCGGCGACGCGAGTAGACTTGTAGCGACTTCGCCGGGCGTTTGCCCAAACCCGGAGGCGACCCCAGGGACGTGAACTCCGGTGGGGGAGCGGTCCATGGGGAGCGAAGAGCAGCCGGTGACCTTGGGGGATTTCCTTCCGTGGCCAAACCTGAGGTGGGGTGCGGCAGGAAGCGTGGTGAGCCCGGCAAGACTAAGGGATTCCCCTCCGTTGCCTCACCACAGCCCACGACAAAGGTGTCAGCGATTGGGCCTTGCACCTCATCAGGTCCAGGACCAGCCCCCTCCATCGGCCCAGGGGGAGCATCGGTTGCCGGGTTGGGCTGAACAAGTTCAGTCTTCAAAACAGTCCCAGAGTCCATCATCGAGGGAGTCAACTCGTCCCCCGATCGCTGGCTGTCGAACGGCCACGAAGCTTCTTCATTAAGGCGTAACCGGTGGGCAGTAGACGTTGCCGCGCCGACCTCGGGTGTCGAGGCCGATTCAAAGCCTTCAGTTAATGGCACGTCGCGCACGTCGCGGTTCTCCCGCGAGTTAAGACGCGGCTCCTCTGTTCCAACGACAGGAGCGATGGCTGATGCGGAGGGATTAGCTTCCTCGTAGGCGTTGCAAGAAGCCGTGGGGCCCAACCGCACCCAGACCGGCCGGCGACCCGAACCGCCGCGGAAAGCTTGAGGACCACTCACCGGACCCGACCGGACACGGCGCGCCGCCGCGGCCCCGTTAGGGAGGACTAGCAGAAAGCTAGCCGGGGAGGCGCGACGGAGGGCTAGTGGGTCTTCTTCAGCGCCCAGCTTCGCGGCGATCACCCCAGCCAGCTCCTCAACCGCCGCCGCCTCACCGATGACGGAGATGAACACGGCCTTTGATGCCTCTGGTGGGAAGACCATCTGTTGGGAAGCATCAGCCGTCGAGGACCACAGACGAGCCGTAACCGACGGGCGATGGTTACGAGGCCGGCGACGCCGCCGCGGACGCCCAGACCTAGGGTGGTGGTGCCCCGCCTCATGGCGCACCAAGTCTTCGGGCGGATGCGAGGCGGGGGCGCCAGCTAACTCCGGAGCCGGGGTGATCCGCCGCCAGACCGGAACGTGCGGTGCCGGCCGCCTGTGAAGGGCCGCCCCGCCGCTGCTAGTGATGCTAGGACACATGTAAGAACGGTGTCCCAGGGCCTTGCAACGGAAGCACCTGGTCTTCTGGCGGCACTGGGCAGCGCTGTGCGCCGGCGAGAAGCAGTTAAAGCACAGACCAATGAGATCGGCCGGAAAAGGTCGACGGGGGTGAACCACGCGCCGCCGCCGGCGTCGGGCAGCGCGGGACTCAAACCTTTGCCATCCCTCTGCGTCGGGAGCTGCGGCACGATGGGTCTGGACGTAGGCAAGGCGCCGAGGAGGAGGTGCCCTCTGGAGGAGAACCACCGTGGGGGGCCTCTTGAAGCGCCAGCTGCCGCGCCCGGCAGCGAAGCCGCCGCCCCAACCGCCGCGGGCGCGCCAGCCGCTGCTGACGCCGCCGAGGGTGCAGGTCCCGTGGAGGACAGTACGATATCGCGGTAGGAGCGAGGGGAACCATCGGAACTTGACGCCGACGGGCTATTGTCGTTCCACCGCTCCTGCTTGGAGCGGCCGCGTGGGACGAACGTCGCTGCGTGAGGGGACAAGGTGGAGGTGGAAACCGACGCCTGAGGAGAGGAGGAAGGTGAGGTGGTCGCCGGACCCGGGGCGGGCACCGGTGAGGGGCTGAGGGAGGCGGGACGTCGGGGGAGGAGAGGTCGGACGTTGGGAACCATTTTCACCCTTGTGAAGAATACTTTCTCTTAACCTCATGTCGGCATTGATGAGCTAAGTGGCCAAGTTCACCATAATTGTAGCAATCCATCTCCGAGATTGGCTTCCTTTTGCTACTTGTGAAGAATTTCTTTTTCTTCCCATCGAACTTGATGCCACTCTTGTTGAGCTTCTTTAGCATATTGGTGGTCTTCCTCACTATGAGTGCAAGTGATTCATCATCAATATCACTTTCACTTGAGCTCTCTTGCACCATCATGGCTTGGCCCTTCTTCTTCTTCTTGTCATGGCTAGCTTTGAAGGCCAAGTCTTTCTTCTTGAAAGATGATGAGCCCTCTTCCGGAGTGATGTGCATGTACATCTCATGAGCATTGATCTTCCCCAATACTTGTGTCGGTGTTGCGGTGGAGAGATCACTTTGGTGAAGCACGGTGACAATGTGACCATACTTCTCAACGAGAAGAACACTCAAGATCTTCCTTGCAACATCCGATTGGCTCATTTGGGTGAGCCCAAGAGCATTGAGGTCCTCTACAAGAACATTCAACCGAGTGTACATATCATTAGCACTTTCTTTGGGAAGCATCTCAAAAGAATTGATTTTCTTTAAAGCAATATGATAGCGTTCCTCACGCTCACTCTTAGTTCCCTCATGGAGAGCACAAAGGTTTTCCCACAATTCATGAGCGTTCTTTGCATTACGCACACGATTGAAGATATCCTTGCCTAAGCCCCGGTAGAGTGCATTTTTGGCCTTTGCATTCCACCGGTCGTACTTCTCCTCGTCACCACTTGGGTTGGCGAGATCCTTGATAGCGGGAAGCCCTTGGGTTGCGGCTCTAAGACACCCAACATCTATGGCTTCGAGATACGCCTCCATACGGATTTTCCAATATGGAAAATCATCTCCCTCAAAGGTGGGAGGTGGTCCTTCCCCGTTAGACATCTTGCTCTAGGCGGTAAAGCCTAAAATAGGAGCAACTCGGCTCCGATACCAATTGAAAGGATCAAGATGCCCAAGAGGGGGGGTGAATTGGGCTTTTCTAAAAATTAATTACAAGAATTAAATCCTATAAGCCGGAATTCACCCCTAGTGCCTACTTGTGTTCCTAGAGATTCTACCGGTAAAAGTTTTGCACCCTAGTTTCCAATCCTAGTCTAGCATGGCAATTCTAGGAAAGTAAATCAAGCAATGAAAGTAAATACGCGAAAGTAAATGCTTGAAAGTAAGGGCAAGGAACACGGCGATGTTTTTCTGAGGTATCGGAGAGTCGCCACTCCCCACTAGTCCTCGTTGGAGCACCCGCAGCGATGTTTTTCCGAGGTATCGGAGAGTCGCCACTCCCCACTAGTCCTCGTTGGAGCACCCGCGCAAGGGTGTAGCTCCCCCTTGATCCGCGCAAGGATCAAGTGCTCTCTACGAGCTGATTCTTCGACACTCCGTCGCGGTGAATCGCCTAAAACCGCTCACAAGATGAGTTGGGTCATCCACAAGCTCCGCCAGATGATCACCAAACTCCCAATCACCACCAAGCCGTCTAGGTGATGGCGATCACCAAGAGTAACAAGCTAGAACTCTCACTTGACCACAACGAGCCTAATGAGAAGGTGGATGCACACTTGCTACTCTCTATTCACTAGTGGAGGACTCTCAAGCTTTGATTCTCAAAACACAATCCTCACTAGAGCTCTTGCACTCCCTTGCACTCCAAAAGTGTTTCTCAGCTGAACAAATGAGCAAGAGACCTCTAAAAGAGGTGGTGGGGATGTATTTATACACCCCTCAAACAAATCCAACTGTTACCTGCCAACTCAGCAAAATACGAGGTGACCGGACGCGCCGGTCGAAGTGACCGGACGCGCCGGTCGCTCGTAACGGTCGAAATTCTGAAACTTCGGCTGAGTGACCGGACGCGCCGATCAGGGGTGACTGGACGCGTCCGATCGTGCAGAGAGCTTACTGTACTCTGACCTGACGCTCGACCGCGTCCGATCGGTGATGACCGGACGCGTCCGGTCGTCAGAGTACCTTACTGGAACGTGACTGGACGCGCCGATCACACTCCAGTCGCGTCCGATTAGATGGTTTCCCTCAAGTGACACGTGTCAGCCTGAACACCGCATCCGGTCCTCGCAAGGGCCGCGTTCGGTCGTCAGCGCTGAAACACAGTTAGCGGTTAGAACTGACCGGACGCGTCCGGTCAAGCCAGGCACCGCGTCCGGTCAAGGGAAAACCCCACTAAACACTCCGAAACGCGACGTAACTTGAACCAAGTTGCTTCCAACTGAACTTTGAGCTATTCTAGAGCTTCCTAGTGCTAAGTTAGACAAGTGTGCACCACACCTAAACATAAGACTCACCTAGGTCAAGCTACTCGCTCATGCCCCCCTTTATAGTACGGCCAAAGGAAAAAGCGAAGATCCTAACGACTATTCTGAATGCATCTCAACACCTTGACATCCGGAACTAATCGTCCTTAATCTTGACGTCAATCCTTTGAAAACCGAAACGATTTCCATCAAGGGGCATGAATACCATAGTGCCCAAAGCAGTTATCATCTCCATGACCTAACTTACCAAAGTTTCTGCAAAACACACGTTAGTCATGGTAATAAAGTGTTGTCATCAATTGTCGAAACCAACTCTCGGGGCCTAGATGCTTTCAGCTGGTATGTGAGTTGGTTTGAAATCCTTCGTGATTTCACGGACTACCGGGTTATACGGGCTTAAGTTTGCTAAATCGTCTGCGCTGGTGGGTGATTTTCTTACTTAATTTTGTATAATTGGTCGGTTCTGTTACAGAGCAAGTGCAGCTGCTGCCGGGCATGCCAGACACATTCACCTGGCGGCTTACTGCAGATAGGCTGTACTTCACGTCTTTGGCGTATGGAGCAATGTTCGTCGGCTCCTTAAGACCACTCGGAGCAAAGCAAATTTTGGAAGACCTCGGCGCCACCCAGTGTCAAGTTCTTCTTCTGGCTCGTCATGCATGGTCGCTGTTGGACGACACACAAGAGACGTCGCCATGGGCTTTAAGAGACCGATGCCTGCATTATCTGCGACCAGGCCGTGGAAACAATGGATCATATCATCCTGGGATGCGTCTTCAGTAGAGAAGTGTGGGCATCATGTCTGAGAAGGTTCCTTCTCCATGATCTTGTGGTCGTCCAGGAGGCAGGCATCATGCTTTGGTGGACTAGCTCCAATAAACGCCTGCCCAAGGAAATCGTCGGGGGTTTGACTCCCTTTTCCTCCTAGTCGACTGGCTATTGTGGAAGGAGAGGAATGCGAGAACCTTTAGTAGCATTGCCACGTCGCTGGCGCAGTTGCTTGAGTCCATTGAGCAGGAGGTTTCTATGTGGTGCGCAGCAGGGTACAAACACCTGGGGGTGCTTGACTCGCGACATTGTTTAGCCTGAGTTGACCTTCGTCTTATGTCGCAAATTTGGTTTCATGTAATCACAACCACATGCGAGTTGTTCAAGGGGCAAGGGTTGTAGGTTTTGGTAATCTTTGGTTTACCGTGGCCCAATTGTTTTGTAACAAAACTTTCTCTGTTGCTTAATGAAAAATGTGCCGATGCACGATCTCAAAAAAAAATTTGGTCCGCTCATCCGCTGCAATCCATGCATGGTATACCTCCGTCCTAAAAACAAAGCAATTTCATTTGAGTAAATAAATTTCTTTGACGCCATTATTATTTATGTGGCCTCCCTTATTGTCATTAAAATTGTACTCCCCATGAGTGCCATTATTTGAAACTTTTTTTCCACACGAGACATCTCATTCCCATTATGAAATAATGGAAATACAGCATTCAGAATTACAGATAGACAGAATTCAGAAGAAGCAACCTATGACATAACTGAACCTGCAGACAGTACGAAGGCCGACCTCTAGAACAGTTCCATGCGCACAGACAGACTCAAACCACGGCCACCAGAGAGCAGCAATGGGCTCTAACAGTTAAAACGGCCAGAAACTTACCGAACAAAAGAACAGGAACCATTATTTGAAACTTGTGTTTCCCTTAATGCCCTATCATTAAACCGTTATAAGTTGCTGTTATGTTGGTATAAATGACAATTTTGCTCATCCCAACTCTTAATAAAATTTTGCTCGTTTTCTTTACATAGGTCAGTTGTGTTGAATTAAGTTGCACCGTAATATAACATATAGGAGTACATGACATGACATGAGGAAAATATAAGTTTAACAAAATCGCACGTGCATGACACATCTTGGATGGCAAGTCATACTGTCCGGCTAGACTAGGCGCATGCCAGGTTAGAGCATAATTTTTTAATGAGAATTACAAAAAAAAAATATATTCAGTTTCAAAGGAATTACAGAAATAACGTGACCCCATTCTAGAAAAAAATGTTTTAAAAACAATTAGCTACAATTTTAATGTGAGTTAAGGGACCATGACGCCTAATGGTCTAAGAGGGGGTGAATTAGGTTACTTAAAGTCTACTCCCTCCGTTCTAAATTATAAGTCGCTTTGACTATTTTGATATATCTATTTTGCTATGTATCTAAATATTCGCTTTGATTTGATACATAGCAAAATAGATGTACCAAAAAAAGTCAAAGTGACTTATAATTTGGAACGGAGGGAGTAAGGTCCAAAAACTATTTATAAAAAGCCTATATAAGTTTGAGTCAAATTCACCAGCGGCCCTTAAAATTGTAAGACTGTGTCATATAGGTTAATGAGCTTTGAAAATATATTTCTGCACAATGAATGTCGATCACATCATAATTTGGAATGTCCACGGTCTGAACAACGATCCGCCTCGTCGTGGCCTAGTTAGAGAGTCTTCAGGAATATGTCCCCATTCTGTGTCTGCAAGAGATAAAGGTCGCTTAACTTTCATTGGCCAAGCAGGAGGCGTTGCGGGAGCTGCTCCATGGCCCATGGTGTCGTCGACTCGTCGAGGGTGCCGGGGGAAGGCACGCTCACTGCTGGGGCTAAATTCGAATAGCTCTATTTATGTATTGGTCGCAAAAGTTTGCGTGCATAATTGTATCTAGATATGCACGACCAAGTATCTTGGTCGTCCGATCAAAAAAGTAATCTTGGTCGTGCATACATTTGGCTTCCCTACGGTGCAACAGTCGTTCTCATGGGGAGCCGAGTGATATGCTTTGTATAACAAACTCTAACCTCCTCTGAATGAAACACGAGCCGGAGAGGCCCATTCTCGTGGGGGGAAAAAAGCTATGTACCAAGAGCCAAGAGGTAACAATGTCGTATGACATACAACGAAAATGCCAAAGAAAAACCAGCCTTGTGTATACAGCGAGAACTCTGAAAGCATCAGCAGCCTTACTATTCCTCCAACACCCATGTACAACAATCCTGGAGCTAATCCCTTGTCTAACCTGTGTTTACGAATGTTTCCTGTACTAACATCATCTTTGTTTCTTGCCACCAGCCAAGATCCGAGAGATTTGAAGCCCTCGGCTAAATGCCTGATTAAAGAGCAATCTCGTCTGGAACTCCGAGACAAATGGGAACCATGCCAGCACCGCCACCGGGACGAAGATGACGATCCCCATCAGGTATTCGTACCCCCTCGAGAGGGCCTTCACAGATCCCCACAGCCCACATGCCTTGATCACCGGTTTACTTGCTTGAGATATCTGTTGTAAAGGTCAGAAACGGATTGGAGTCTGAAATGTTTTCTATAGCAATCAACCGTTTTACAGAAAACATCGAATAGGTACCTTCCAGCTGGCCAATAGTTTAAAGTCATTTTCATCAACAGTTTTTTAGGCATCATACTTAGCATATGACATTTAGGAGATTGAGAAATGAATAGAGGGGTGATACTGATGGAGGTACCTGCAGAATGGCCCATCCTGTGGGTGCAAATGCAAGGAAGCTTGCGAATATGTCACCGACTGTAAGATGCAGAACAGTGAAAAGAACTGCCAGTGTTCCAACAGATCCGATGAACAAGAACAATTTGAGAAGCCGGAACATAAGCTGGAAATCCGCACTAAATTTCTTCCTACCCATGGATACCACCTAAAGAAGATTTTGATCAGAAACTTAACATCATTTTGAAGAACTTAAGGAAGACAGTAACCAGATGCACACACAGCATATACATGTATTTCAAAGCTACCAGGGAAATAAAATTCACCTTTAGGACCATCACCACAGCAACAATAACCAACCAAGAAAGACCGTAAACCTGAAGCAACAAATCATATTTTTAGTGTACAGCCACAGTAATAGCGTTGAATAGTTCTCTTAAACAACAAAAGAACTGTGTGATGGTTTATCCACAAAGCCTCGAGTTCATTGAATTCTTTGAAGAAACTCAAATGAAAAAAGAACTTACAGAGATGCTTTTGTTGCCAGCAGATATATTCAGGTGGTACATTATACCGTATTGGAATATGAAGAACCTGAGAGATAGTATGATTTCCCAGAAACGGCCCAATACACCTGTGGACTGTAAATGTTCCTGCTCCTCTTCCCACCAGGATTCCCAAGCCTTGTTAGCAGGAACCCCAATGCCACCTCGACTGCTAATCCATTTGGTCCAGTCATCCCAGTCATCTACTATTTTCTGCCACTCAAATCCTGATGGATTGAAGAGGAATGGAGCGAATAGCCAAGTTATGACCAAGAACCACATTGATGATGTCAGAAGTATATAGGCAGTCGAATCTGTAGCAACATCGCCATACAACTCATAGACTACTAGCAGTAACATCAGCTCAAGTGCTTTCACAAAATGGCTTCTGGAGTACATTCTGTAATTCTCAGCAAACCTTACATGGCGAACAACAAAGCCTCTGCCGGTTGCCCTATATTTTGCACCGCCATGGAGAATTGTGCGGCCAAAATAATGTGACTTGGTCCCAAGGGAGAAAGTGAAGAATACTGAACAAAGCTGAAGTTGCATGATTATGAAATCCCCTAGGGCACTTCTGAAACCTCTTTCTAGCCCAATCTCCATAAACATTGGCAATGCCATTAAAAGACCTAGCTGCACAATAGACTGAGATCCCATAGCCGCTTGAAGTGCACGGTTCCCTCTCATCCGTGCTTGTTTCATAATTGCAAACTCCAGTCCACTTAATGCTAAGTACAGTCTTCCGTACAAGAAAACATAAACTATTATCACAACCATCTGCACAGCATTAAGATAAGAACATGAGAAAACATGTGATGGAGGAGAGCTGTTGCTAACAAATACTGTAATGCAAGCTAGTGCCATATATATATTACCATTGAGCTAATATAAAACCCAACAGTTGTAAAATAGCACGAAAGCATCCGGAAGAAGTCAAATCGATGACCAAGCCTGTAGATATCTCTGCTGAGTATCTGCTCCCCATTTCCGCAAGCAACTTTGGCCTCAAAGAGAGAAATTTGATTGAGACCTACATCACGCCCTTTTCCCACTTGGATGTACTCATGATGGGTGACATTTCCTCTTCTTAGAGTCGAGTTGAAACCTGAAAATAATATTCAACTCCATGCATTCCAAGAGCAGAAATGGGTAACAAACAGAAATCCAAGAAGAAAAACTTCTGTTGAGAATGTGCCTGAGCGCACGTTTCATTAAGTCACATACCAGCAAAAATGTCTTCACTTAAATTTATACCACAGGAAGCCTTGCTGATGCCTCCTCTTGTAATGTGAAAAATCCTATCGAACACATCAGGATGTCCATAGTGAAAACGTACCCTGCACAGAGAATGAAGTACGTCAGGTACAGAGTATTTAGACTACAAAGTGTGACGCCTTGTGTGTTCTCAGAAAGTAGCCCAACAGTTTATCATGTCAACATGCTTAAACTTGAAAAGCTTCAACGCAGAAAAAATTTCAAGCAACTGGTCTATTTTTTATTTACTTGTAATCTGAGACATGTTCATGCGTGCTTTCAAGTGCAGAAAGAATATCCTTAAATGATCATTTCGTAATATTTTCCTCAGGAATAGTTGCCTTAGATGCTCAGTAGATTCAATATCATATTGCAACATATAAGACACTCGGTGTTTACATCATGATAATAATTGATATTGTTTCATTCCAATATGACATAAGAAAATGATTCATACTCACTTCAATGGATTAGCAAGGACCCTCTGTCCTATTGTCACAAAGCTGGTTTCCTGGTTGCTCATAAACCATGCAAGTGACGACACACTACAATCCACAGTTATCAAAAATTAGTTGCTGATGTGGAAATTATGATGAAGAAAACACAATGATAACTGCAAAGTTTCAACCTACCCTCCAGTAAATATATGCTCACGCATTCCAAGAATCGTGGGTTGACGGACACCATGGTTTTCATTAAACTCTTCCAGCAAATTTCGCATTTTCAAAGCCTCCTCCAAATAGTTGTCCTGAAGATAATTCATAAATACAACACATCTTGCAACATATATCATGACTTGTACCATAGCCACTCAATTCACCTGATTCATATCGATAGTTTGGAGTGCTTCACCCCGTGTAAAAATGATTGCATGATTTTGATTTTCTGGTTTGCCTTCACCTAATTTTGCTGGTCCTGGCAGTTTTATACGGTATATTTCCTTCACAGATACAAAGTGTAAGCATTATTGAAGTTGACACCATAGGTTTGGAATGGTGGAAAAGGACTTGTACTCGTGGTTAAGCTCACCTGATCATGATTGTCGAGAGCTTTTACTAGAACTGAATAAAAGACCTTCTGCACCTTGTCACCTTCTCTCTCTTCTACTTCATCAATGTATGCCACACGCAGACCAGGGTAACTGTAGTTTCAAATTGAAATTACCTCAAAGCGATTAGTTTTTTTTTTTTGGGAGACTTCACTATAATTCAATGTTAACTACTGAAATAAAAAAACAACTGAAGTAGTCTCCTTAAATTGGGAAAAAACATCTTGGCTATATCATATCTAGTGATTGGCAAAATGATCTAATTCTTATTTCTTTCTCAGAAGAAACGACTTACTTCACCATCAAGTTCAAGATATCTGTCGCACGTCGATCACCAGATTGTTTCTGATTTCCATATATCTGGCAAGTAGCAACATATGTAAATTTCATGTCTGCTACAGCCTCGAGTTGAGAGGACAAAGATCTTTGGCTTTTCTTCTCCTCCTCTGCTGGATCTGCAACTGCTTTATACCCTTCCAATATCTCTGCAAGAAATACAGAGCACAGATCAGTAGCATTTTTTAAGGCATTAAAAAATGCACCACCTGGAATTTGAACAAGCTTACCAGATTCAGAAGCCATGTCAAGGAACGCTTGAAGCTTCAAAGCCCTCCTATAGTACATCATGCCTCTAACTACTCGCATATTAAAAGAAAAACATATATCTGGTAGTTAGCCAAGTCATCCTTATTAGATAAGATAAGGCAGATGATGATCAAATTACCTGTTCTACAGAGTGTCTGCCCTCTAAGAGAAGCCCAATGACGAAGTTGTAGGACATTTTCCTCGTTTCCCCATACTTCACTTTCTCTTTTGCAATTAATTCTTTCCATGAAATTGTTCCATTCATCTACATCAGGAATCAGGATAAAAAAGTGGGGAAATTGGTAACACAATAATAAATAATTGAAGCATTAAGATTGAAGGGAAACCAAAGAGAAATGGAACCTGGATAGATCTTTTGTAGGTAGAATATAATTGATACACCATCTTCATTCTCCAGAGCAAGATCACTTTTCGAATATACAGTTTCCTCACTATAGTAAGGAGTCATAACACTGCCAGGTGCATAGAGTGACATAGAATTATGTAGAGTTCAATCTTTTGCACTGAAATTCTTATTAGAGAGTACACTTAAACCTAACAGGGTTAAGAGATGTTGTCATGGTGAATTTATACTTTTTCTGGATATAATACGTTTAACTGCCACACGTACAACATGGTTGGTAGAGAAAATCAGAAAAGTTTTTTATGTACTAGATTGCATCTGAAAAAACCATCTGTGTTTCTTCTGTGTTGTTCAAGGAAAAAAAAACATTTGTGTTTCTTCAAACAGAAAAGCGTACACTTTTGGTCAACACAAGAATAAAAATGGGATCAGGGTTTGGTAATGGTATTTATATTTCTCACATTGGCTATTTGGCTTGTCCCTTTTCTGGACAGTATACTCTGTTCTACTTGAAATGAATCAACAATAGCCAAATTCCAGCCATTGGTTTAAATAACACATATGAAGTAACTTCTAAAAACAGACAGAAGAGTAACTTCTGTTCTAGTAAAACATCACAACTCAGGCATCAGGTCTGAAGTCAGGACTGTCTGAATCAAGCCAGAGCAAAATTGGCAACAGATGTAAAACTCACAGGACTTCAAGAATGTTTCAGAAGCAAACCAGCGCCATTATGACATCACCAGAGGATTTATGGTGAAATAATTGATAACTTTGTACAGTGGCCATTGTCTGGTTTGTTTCACAAAAACTTTTGATGTGGGGATCTCCCCACAGTTCATTTGTCAAAAAAAGGGTCACCTGCCTCAAATCCAATATCCACAGTAACTTGTGCATAGTCCTAATGTAGTTTTTTTTCCTCTTTATTTGAGGGCACACAGTTTGAGATTCAAGTTCATTCCAAAATTATTCATGTAAACTTGTGAACAACAGATCATCATGGTTTTCAATTTTTCATTTTAGGGAATACTAAGCAGAGGTGGGAACAGACTAGGATTCAATCAAAATATTTGAAAGACAGGAAAAATATCAAGGTTACAGACTTACAGGGATAGAATACCAGCTAGTTAACGCCTAATTGTCCTCATTAATTAAATCAAAATAGTTTAAATGCATAATAAGTTTTAGTTTTCTCATTTTTTGAAGAAATTCTTGA
This sequence comes from Saccharum hybrid cultivar R570, assembly GCA_038087645.1. Taxonomy (NCBI): domain Eukaryota; kingdom Viridiplantae; phylum Streptophyta; class Magnoliopsida; order Poales; family Poaceae; genus Saccharum; species Saccharum hybrid cultivar. Next base: position 12,917,929 of record JAQSUU010000259.1, read on the forward strand.
ATAGGATCTTCTTGCAGCGAGTCAAGAGAAACAGAAGAATTATGATACTGCGCTATCATTAGACACTACCAAATTTGCAATAATGTGAACAAGTTGCTATATGAGAATAACCTGAATGAGAGCATTTTGCGTACTCTAGGTGCACGTGGCATGTCCATGAATAGTGAATTAGTGAAAAATGCTATTCTTCGACGAGCTTCTAAATTTGTTGGGACGTCCATTGCAGATTCTTTCACAGTCAAAAGAAGGTACAGTCGCTTAATCTGTAGACAATTGGAGGTTGTGAACACTGTTATAGACAATATACTCTAAGATGCATGCTTGGTAATAAAGGCAATCAACAATTTGCTTATAACCTGTTCTTCCCACTGTGCTGAAACTGGAGGAGGGAAAACAATTGCAGGCTTTGTACCAGAGCCCGCAAAAAGCTGTCTTCTCGGAACTGAATCCTTGTTACCGTGACCAAACTCAGCCAGCTCTCTGAAAATGATAAAAGGCAACAATAATTAGTTTCCTATTCACATGAAGATGTGTATATAATTATCAGGAGCTCAACAAAGAACCTAATCTCATTAACCATCATATCTCTTGTTATCACTTCTAACATGTCTTGAAGCAACAGCACCACATTATCAAACTTTGAGGCATCTCTTTCTTTCTGCAGGTGACCGTGTAATGTTAGCACCACATTAACAATCCTCTAACATGTCTGTCTTAAAAAGTTGAAACATTGAAATTGCCAAATAGGAGAATATTGAGTAAAGTAGTAAAATTGCATTACCAAGGTAGATACAAGCTCTACAAATTTCTTGCAAAGAACTGGGAGTGCGCTCATTCTAAAGTTGGCAAGGAACGTATTCTTTCCAATATTAGCTTCTATATCTTTGATTATAATACCAATAATCCTGTTGATGTTAATGAACAAACATTCCAAAAGAGGATCAGCAGCTGAACATGGAGTTCAAAGACATAAGTGCACAAACAGCCATGCAGTTGAAGAAGCCAAACACATATGCCTTCAGTACCATTTAGGTTACACATTTAAAAACAGCTAAAGCTTAATAACTAGAATCATTCCTTTATATTATACATCAATGGTGGTGCTTGTCTGTCCTCCCTGCTAGAATGTGTGATTCATTAATTGGGCTAACCCTAGAAGGGTAGCTATATAGGTACCATACATGGGCCACATGGGCCTAGCCTCATGGGCCTAATACAAGCACACTCCAACACCCCCCCGCAGTCTGAACTACCGGCGCAGCGGAGTTCAAGGCTGAACAAGAAAGAAAACAAGTAAGAGCACAACACACAGGACCTCCTGCAGCCACAACTAGCCACCGGTGACGTTGAGGCTGGAGCGAAACTCGGAGAAGGTCGAGGAAGGGAGGCCTTTGGTGAAGATATCCGCAAACTGGGAGGTGGTCGGGACGTGAAGAACCCGGACATCGCCGATGGCCACCCGGTCGCGGACGAAGTGTAGATCGATCTCCACATGCTTGGTCCTCTGGTGCTGCACGGGGTTGGTGGAGAGGTAGACCGCACTGACGTTGTCGCAGTAGACGAGCGTGCTCCTGGTGAGTGGGCGGTGAAGCTCAGCCAGGAGTTGGTGGAGCCAGGCGGCCTCAGCCACGCCGTTGGCCACGGCACGGTACTCTGCCTCGGCACTGGAGCGGGAAACCACGGGCTGGCGCTTGGACGACCAAGAGACCAGGTTGCCGCCGAGGAAGACCGTGTAGCCGGAGGTGGACCTGCGGGTGTCCGGGCATCCCGCCCAGTCAGCGTCGGTGTAGACAACCAGCTCGGCAGTGGAAGACCGGCCGAGGAGCAGCCCGTAGCCAAGGGTGCCACGGAGGTACCGGAGAAGCCGCTTCATAGCAGCCAGGTGAGGCTCCCGCGGAGCATGCATGTAGAGGCAGAGCTGCTGGACGGCATAAGTGATGTCCGGCCGTGTGAAAGTGAGGTACTGAAGCGCGCCTGCAAGACTCCGGTAGGCGGTGGAGTCTGCTGGCCCAAGCATCGGACCCCCAGCCTCTGACAGCTTGCCCTGGGTGTCCACCGGTGTAGAGCAGGACTGGCAGGCGGTCATCCCGGCTCGCTCCAGAATGTCACAAGTGAACTGCCGCTGGTGGAGAAACAGGACGGAAGGTCGGGGCTCAACAGTGACGCCGAGGAAGTGGTGGAGCACCCCAAGATCCTTCATAGCAAATTCTTTCTGGAGTGAGGCAATGATGCGGTGGAGCAGAGATTCGCTGGAGGCAGTGAGAACAATGTCATCCACATAGAGGAGCAGGTAAGCAGTCTCACCCCCATAGTGGTATATGAACAGGGAGGTGTCAGACTTGGCCTCCGTGAACCCAAGAGTCTGCAGGAAGGTAGCAAAGCGAGAGTACCAAGCCAGGGGTGCCTGCTTGAGCCCGTAGAGAGATTTGTTGAGCCGGCAGATGAAGTCAGGACGAGAAGCATCCACAAAACCTGCCGGCTGACTGCAGTAGACCGTCTCAGTCAGAGTGCCATGAAGGAAGACATTCTTGACATCCAGCTGATGCACAGGCCAGGAGCGCTCGAGAGCCAGGGAGAGGACGGTGCGGACTGTAGCTGGCTTCACCACGGGACTGAACGTCTCAGCATAGTCAATGCCGGGCCGCTGAGTGAAGCCGCGGAGGACCCAGCGAGCCTTGTAGCGCTCCAAGGAACCATCAGCCCGCCTCTTGTGCGTCCAGATCCACTTGCCGGTGACAATGTTGGAACCCGGCGGACGAGGCACTAGGTCCCACGTCTGGTTGGCGAGGAGGGCCGCGTACTCCTCGTCCATCGCGCGGCGCCAGTGAGGGTCCGCCAAGGCCGCGCGAACGGAAGAGGGTACCGGAGAGATCTCCGGCTCGCAGGCGGCGGCGGTGAGGGCCTGCGGGCGAGACGCCTGCCTCGTCACCATCGGGTGAGTGTGACGAGGGTCCCGGTGAAGAAGAGGTGGGTGGTACACCGGCGGGTCGGCGCGAGAGCGTGGTGATGCCGGCGGAGCAAGCACCGGCGACGACGGCGCTGGGGACGAGAGTGGCGGAGCCGGCTCACGCCGGCGCTCGTAGACGATCCCGAAACGTCCGGGAGGAGGTGAGGGCGGACGCGGCTCCCGCCGGCGCTGGTAGACGAGTCCGAAGCGTCCGGGAGGAGGTGGGGTCGGTGTGCGCGGTCCCGCGATCGGAACGGCAGCATCTGGCACAACGGGAGGCAGCGAAGCCACAGGGAGCGAGGGTGGAAGCTCCGGGGCTGCCTCGACCGTGTCAGGCACCGGAAGGTCCTGGGGCGACGCGGGACCACCAGGAGAGCGCGCCGGAGCAGTACCTGCAGGGTAGGGGGTGAAGGGTGGCGGAATCGCCGGGTCAGTGGGAAAGAAGGAAGCCTCCGCAGGGTCAGCGGGAGGTGTGGGTGGAGAGGTGGTGGAGTAAGGGAACGCCGACTCATCAAACACGACATGGCGAGAGATGAGGACATGGCGAGAGGTAAGGTCAAAGCATCGGTAACCCTTGTGATCCGGAGAGTATCCGAGAAAGACACAGAGGGTCGACCGGGGAGCCAGCTTATGAGGAGCGGTGGCGGCGGTGTTAGGGTAACACGCACACCCGAAGACTCGAAGGTGGTCGTACCGAGGAGGGGTACCGAAAAGAGCGTGGTGAGGCGTGGGAGCTGGGCATGCAGTAGAAGGAAGGCGGTTAAGGAGATAGGTGGAGGTGTGCAGACACTCAGCCCAGAAGCGAGCGGGTAGAGATGCCTGGAGCAGAAGGGTGCGCATGATGTCGTTGGTGGTGCGGATCATACGCTCTGCCTTGCCATTCTGAGAGGAGGTATACGGACAAGACATGCGCAGATGGACACCGGAAGAAAGGAAGAAAGCACGGGAGGTTGAGTTATCGAACTCACGGCCATTGTCACACTGGACAGCCTTGATGGTGAGGCCGAACTGAGTGGATACCCAAGCAAAGAAGTGGCTAAGAGTGGGAAACGCCTCGGACTTGGCCCGCAGGGGAAAAGTCCAGGAATAATGGGAGAAATCATCGACCACCACCAGGTAGTACTTATAGCCAGACATGCTGAGAACAGGAGAAGTCCACAGGTCGCAGTGAATAAGATCAAAGACACGGGTGGTATGTGAGGACGAGGACTGAAAGGGAAGGCGAACGTGACGGCCCAGCTGGCACGCGTGACACAAGGGATCATCGTGAGCTCGAGAGTACCGAATGTCGGAACTATGACCGAGCTGCATCAAGACATCCCGGCCAGGATGGCCGAGGCGACGGTGCCAAGTGGTGGAGGAAGGAGTGGCGGCGAAAGCGGCTGAGGAAGGCGAAGAAGGTGATGCAGACGCCGGAAACCGAAGGGTGTAGAGAGGCCCAGTGCTGTTACACCGGAGCAGAGGAGCCCGGGAGGCCAAATCCCGCACGGTGAGGCCAGAGGGGTCAAACTCAACCGAACAAGAGTTATCAGTGGTGAAACGGCGAATAGAGAGAAGGTTGTGAACCATCCCGGGAGCCACAAGAACATCAGGAATATGAAAGGAGCCGTGGGAACTGGCAGTGCCCACGGAGGAGACAGGAATGCAGGTGCCATTGGCGACCATGATGGAAGAGGGACAGGAAGGGTGAGGAGGACGAAGAGAGGAAAGTAAACTCGCATCGGGCGTGGTGTGGAAAGTGGCGCCCGAGTCGGCGATCCAATCAGGGCTGGCGGTGGTGCTGAAGGAGTAGGCCAAGGGAGGTGTAGGACACAGGGATGTGGGGTTAACCCTAGGGTTGGCGACTCTTGGGCCCCCCGCACCGGCAGCCCCGGCGATGGCTTGCCAGGTGGTAGGGGCACCCCCCGAGGCTAAGCCAGCCATGGCTGGGAGTGCCGTGTCAGGGACCGGAGTTGGAGGTCCCCCCTCCGCCAGGGCAGCAACATGGGCGAGATCCGGCCAAAGGACGCCGGGACCTGCACGCGGTGGAGCCAGAAAGCCAGCCGCAGGAGATGCGCCGGCGGCCGTAGCGCCTCGGAGGAGGAGGCGGCCGGGGAAGGTGGCTGCTGCGCCCACGTGGAAGGGGAGGAGAGGGAAGGGGAGTGGCAGGAGAAGGAGGGGTGGGGAGGAGGAGCGCCGGCCATGGCCTCCTGGCCGGCGGCGGCAGCCACCAGGAGGGGCGGCGGCTGGACAGGGGAGAGAGGAGAAAAACTGGCTCTGATTACCATGCTAGAATGTGTGATTCATTAATTGGGCTAACCCTAGAAGGGTAGCTATATAGGTACCATACATGGGCCACATGGGCCTAGCCTCATGGGCCTAATACAAGCACACTCCAACACTCCCTGGTTCATTTTGGAATAGTTAGTTCCTGAATATTGAAATATGAACATGTGCATCCATATGCAAATCAGCAAATGTTGGATTCAATATTCTTAGTATAGGATTTGTAACCTTGGCTCAGTGGCTCACACATGCCTAATTACATAGAGTAATGTAAAGCTCATATTCTGATATTGATTCTGGAATCATTAGTAAGAGTGAAAATAATTCAGTCCAAGATACTGGTTATATGACTGGAGGTTTGTTTTTTAACACAATGGTAGGAGCTCTGCGTTTCAATTAAGAAGAAAGCAAAAGAGAGAGAATTACAGGAGTGACAAAGGGGCACACATGACAGGCTCCCCCAGCTTGCCAGAACACATTCCTTACTTAATTGAGCGGCAGAGCTCCTGCCTTTTTCTTAAAAAAAAGCCTGCCAGAACACAAGAGACACAGAGTGCCCAAGAGCCAAAAGAAGGCTTCTAGGGAATTTTATCTCCTACAAAGGAACAAGTATATTTGGCTTAGTATGTTGCCAATATTTAGCTACTAGGGAACATGTAAATTAATTTATTATAAATTGCCTCCAGATAAGCATCTTTGGAACCGATGCTTGTGACAGGCTATGGTTTTGCAGACAAAAAGAGTTCAAAGTTTTCTACCACATTTACTTAGCTGGCTTCACATTTACCATTTCTTAAGTTTTTTCCTGATTGTTCTCTTGTAGAACTTAGTTTGTGTTCGATCTTAACCTTTGTGCCGCTAATCCATTCTCCTAATACAAATGGTTTTTATGGCATGTCTAAATGAGCATAGTAGTATCATTAGAAATAAAAGGCTAACAAATACATATAGTGACATTGTTGAAGGAAAAGGTGCCTAGCACCACCTCATTTCTTAGTCTCATATGGAAGTGCTTATTTCCTAGAGCACTACAGTGGAAGCAAGTTACAGTTTTACAGAAGAATTTCGAGTGACAGTGTTAACTCCTTTTGTCGTGAATAAATATTTGAATAGTATGAAAGAATTTGTTAAAACAAACAGCATGAAAAGAGTGGAAAATATTGGAAGATACCTTTTTTCATTTTCTCCAATCACCAATAAATTAAGAACAAGTTTGAATGACTCATAACATTCCAGTACAGCACATTTCATGTACTCATCAGCACATATACGTTTCCAAAGATCTGAATCTCTAGGTCTAAATTGTGCTGCCATGTCTAAAGCTATAGGTATCTGCATCAAACAGAATAAATTGCTATCATATATATTATTAAAAATATGCAAACAAGTTACAAATCTATTTCGCCAAACCTTGCTAGCAAGCAAGAACAGCGGCCACTGCATCAATTTGAGGCTGGGGTCTGACGAATAAGGAACCACTAGCAAGTCCATCTCCCTATGCATCAAAAGGTTCTCAGCTGCACTGCAACAATAATATCTTCTTACTAAACATGAGGTAAGTGCCTCACCTATCACTTATAAGATCTTCTTCCCGGAAACTGCATATTACTTCATTCCACAATTGAGCAAACTTGGCGGCTTCAGTTCTCTTGTTGGGAGAAACCTGTATGTTCAATAACTTATAATAAGAAGTTACCTTAGTTTATTAGGGGTGCTGAAAAATTCAGTCATTTGAAACCTCAGCAAAGCGCTTTGAGAGTGAAAAGCGCCTGTTTCTGCTTTTATCTGAAGGCACCAAATACGTGTTGAAGGCTCCAGGCAAAGAATGGAATCGTGATCTCAGCATTCCCAATGTTCGTATCTAATGCAGATAAATTAACAGCTCATTTAGAAAGATTGGGTATTATTCAACTGTTAAATGGTATACACATGTCTAACTATTACAGAAGGCCAATAACATTTTTTAAAATGAAAATGATAACATTAATAGAAATGTGGCAACAGTTAAGGAGTGAATCAGATTGTGCGTGCAACAAGCCAACAGAATAAGTCTCTGTGCTGAACTTTATTAATACAATATAAATAGAGTATATGTCATTAAATAAAACAACAAAAACCTTAAAAATTGATCATAAAAGAAATAAAGAGAACAGTAAGCCAGAAAACACATCCTTACAAACATAAAATGCCTTGTGAAATTCAATTGAATTTTAAGGCCGCAGAAGCATTTCAACTGTTAGGACATTTCAGTAAGATTTTTCCATACAGAACATGTTTTGCATAAAACTTTGTTATATTGTATACAAATTATTTCATTTGTAAAGTTAAAGCTTATTGGTTTATGCAACTCCCTGTGACTTTAATTTATTCAGTTACCCACTTAATACAGAAGTCATTGCAAAAAAAAAAAGGTAATCAAACTCTCTACACATTTTTTAATGCTCGACAAGTAACATAGCCTAATTTTGGTTCATTATTACCTCCCCAAGTCGCCCAAGTGCTCCAGTCATGCCACCAAATATTGTAGAGAAGATGGCGTACCAAATCTGTGTATCCATTAAATACACCTGCAATAATTAAAGGCAACAAAAATGAATATTAGAGTTATAGTTCATGTTTCAAATCAAAGGAGAAGAATAAGACAAATATTACTAGCCAGATAATATATATAAGTCGGGTAAGTAAATCAAAGGCTATGAATAAGATGATATGTAAATCAAAGGTGATGAATAAGATGATATTACTAGACAGATAATATTAATATAAGTTGGGTAAGTACATACCAGTAGAACAGGAGCCCAGAGCGACATGATGGCACCAATATTATAGGATGCTGCAAAGGTAATAGTTTTATATTATATAAAGGAAAGGATTCCCTCAATGAAGACCCTACCCAAAAAATAACGAATGAATGAAGGAAATAATCAATTACCATTTGGAAAAAATTCATGCCACTCATTTAATATTATGAACACCCATTACGTCCTTTGTTGGTTTTATCAGAGGTTGAATCTGCAAATTAAGATGAGTTTTAGATCCAGCACATAAAAGAATCATTGCAAAACATCTAAATATAGAACTTACTTGGACAAAGTAGCTGAACGAAAATTTGGAGCATAACAGCAAAATCCAAAAAAATGTATACCTTTGAATTGAACAGAGGAGAATAAGCATCCCATGAGACAAGACTAGTAATAATAAACAAATATTGAAAATAAACAAACAGTATGTTAACTTACTTAAAAAGTGAAACTTGGCTTTCGTGCATTCCACGCCCAACGTAAATTCGTTTCTGCAATTGTTTGTGCAATTAGGATGGTATACAAATGTATGGAACAAGAAATGGTGCATGGAATTATTTTTATGCAGCAAAACCAAGGAGAAATCTCCGAAACAGACTCTCTAAATCCAAAAGCTTGGGTGCATGCTATGGAAATAGTTAAGTGTACGAAATGTTTTGACCGACTTGACTGTGGAAGTATTTATGCAAACATTTTCAGATAATGCTGATTAGACATCTACATTTGCTGGAGTAGCACATAATATGACCTCCTTTATTAATTATGTAGCTCTAACAAATGCAATAGGTAATGCTTGCTGAAGAAATATTGTTAGAGAAGAGAATTGCAGTATGCTTTGAAGAACTATACAATTACCAAAACCACACTTAATCAGACAAAAGTCAAAAGATGAGATAATTTCTTCCTTTTTTTCTCGAAAAACGCAGGAGAGCTACGCTTCATTATATTAAGAAGAAAGATGGGTTAAGAACCCTTTACAATACACACCACACTCCAGACTGTTTGACTGATTACATTTGTGCCCATGAACTAGTTGTCGAAGCGACCAAAACCATACATGCTAACCATCAGAGAGTGGGGCAGTCAGGAAGGACAACCCCCGAGCATCTGCCATGCACCATAACCGGCGCTCTTCCCCTGCAGCGACCAAGGCCCTGGGGACGCTAGGCGTTACCCCATCAACACTCGTAGTCCTTTGACATTTTTTTATGGGACTGTTTTATGAGCTAACTCTTGTCCAAGTCCAACTACAAACACTAGGATGCCTGACAGATAACACGAGATTGGCATATAGTGGGCATAACAATCCAAATTGACAATAATTCATGATGCTCTTGTAAACTTGACTGTCATTTGAATAATCAAAGAAATGATCAAATGCATTTTTGCAAGAATGACCAAATTACAGATCTAGGAAATCTATGAACAAGAGCATGAATAAGTCAGTGACCAAATGCATTCTTGCAAAATCAATTGAATCCTGTCCAAATAATAGCTTGAGACTTTGCCGAGTAAAAATTTGTTGTCTCACAGCAGAAACTTTGGGAAGAGCTTTTTACAAACATGTTGCATAAGTAATTTTTGAAAATATATATACAACGAAAATAAAGAGACTAGATTGAATTGAATACCTGAGACCACCACAAAAGCAGTCTAACAATATGCCAGTCTGAATTTTCTATCCACCTTCGGAACATTGGAAACAGGAAGAGTGCTGCACTAAGGATATTAGGTATTAGGTACACTGCCACAGCCAGGATATATAGAGGTGGCACCCCTTTGACATAACGGAGATATTTATCTAAATCCTTGAGTGGTAATAAGTTGACTTTAGATGCTGTGCTAATGTAGAAAAATGGAAGAACCACAGCCCACACGGCACTAACTATCATCTTCAGAATATTTCTCATGATGTCAACGAACTTGCATCTATGACTGCCAGGAAAGTTCAGAATTAAGTCCAAAATGCCTGCCATCAATTATAGAAAAAGGTCAGTCATACTTTGAACTAGAAACATTTTTTAAACGTAATGGCAAGAGCTCTGCGTTTCAAATAAGGAGGAAGAAAGTGTAATATTGTGTTAAAATATCTGAAGACACATAAGCTCCAAATTCAAGAGCATGAACAGAACATGACTGCTCCATGCTACATATAGTTCTCAAGATAGATGAGATGAACGGATGAGATTGGAAAATTTTGGGGATCAGTAGAAGGTATCAGCAGAAGGTTGGACAAGCGATTTTTTTAAAACGAATTCGCCAACTGAAAAGTTGTAAGTGGTAAGGCTAACAGATATTATCAGATGTTCTACAGATTCCCTCTAGCAATAATTAGATATCAGTCATTAGTCTGCATTTGAATTCCATTATTTGTTCAGTACTCCCTCCGTTTTAAATTATAAGGCATTCCAAGAATCTTGGAGAGTCAAAGCATCTTACAAAAATTTATAACATCAAATAGGTATACTATGAAAATATAATTAATGAAGAATCTAATGATACTTAATTGGTGTCATAAATATTATTATCTTATCATATAAATTTGGTCAAACTTGAGATCCTTTGACTCTTCAAGATTCTTGGAATGCCTTATAATTTGGGATGGAGGGAGTATCTACTAACTGAGAAGTTCATCTAGCACCGTTTTAATAATGAAGACAAATTCAAGTAGTTCGTTCCACCCTAAAAAACCCACTTTGTCAATCACTTTACAGAAGGTTAAAGTACAAAAAGTGAATTGAAGAACATAAGGCAACAATGGCTTTGGCTTCAACAACAACAACAACAACAATATAGCCTTTTGTCCCAAGCAAGTTGGGGTAGGCTAGAGATGAAACCCAAAAGAGATGAGAAACAAGGAGACACATAAAGGGACAAAAAGGGCACAAGAGAAAAAGAGGTCACGGTTCAGGCACGTTGATTGCCAATCTCCAAGCGCTCCTGTCCATAGCTAAATCCTTGGAGATATTCCACTCCTTAAGATCTCTCTTAACGGACTCGTCCCAAGTTAGTTTAGGTCGACCTCTACCGCTCTTTACATTATCGGCCCGCTTTAGAACTCCAACAATGGCTTTGGCTTCCATAAAGATATATAGTTCAGAAAAAACTTGCTGCCTATCATGTTGATATGTACATATTTAAGAAAAATTTTGGTCAGCAAAAGCATGTTAAGGGAGATTGTTTAACGGGTGTGTCCATGCAAAAATACTAACCCCAGCCATGGAATTGGCTTGTAATCAGATCTTTTTTTTCCTATCTATCAATGAAATGACACGCAGCTCTCCTGTGCATTCGAGAAAAAAAAAGAAAAAGCATGTTACAGGGGAACATACTTTGGAGGAACTGTAGAAATGCTGCGGTGACGAATACACTAGATAGAGAATACAAAAGGTCTTTCCGAAGGATTTCGGTCACTGAATAATCATTCCAGGCAAAAATCAGCATTGCCTGTTCAATAAGTCACTAGAAGATTAGCAGGTGTCAAACTGTAGTCAAGATAAAAGAACATCCATATGCAATTTCAGTATAGTACCTGTAGAGCCAAAATGTAGAAAGTCCACATTCGGTCAAAACTTCGGAAGATGTGCCAAAATGTTCTAGTCTCAACAAAAATTGTCTTCCCCGTACTTTTCGTGGAATCCTTTTGTGGTGAGCTTCCAGCCTATAAATAACGTTTGTCAAAAAGCAATTCCCAATCAAATTTCTTGGCAAGAGATATTGGCTGAACACATAGGGATATCAAATTTGTACCATTGTTACAGGCCTTGAATCATGCACGGATTTGAAGAAGTCACCATCATCCCGCATAGGCCACCCAAGTGAGAAGCAATCAGATGTCCTGAGTGAAACGGAGTAGGATTTGTTACACGCAACGCGAAGGACTGGTTATCCGTAGAGCAAAGAAGAAATATTTCCCTTTTATAGAAGAATGACTAGAGTGCCAATTGTGATCTTTTTAACATTCTTTGTGTGCCTTTTTGTTTCATGAATTCTGTTGCTTACACACTCCTTTTTAATTCTATTATTAATATATTTAACCAGTAGGGGGCTACCCCTCCTGTTTCTTCAAAAAAAAACAACATGAAGGAGTAGATATGTACTAAGAAAATAAAGCAGTGAACAGACCAGAAGTACTCATTTAGATCATCATAGTTAGACCACGCAGAATGTGGTGTTTTCCCATGTTGTGATTTGCCTGCCTCCTGCAAATAATCACAATTATCCGTATTTAACAAAACTAATTGCGCCTTTTTCTATGTGATGATTTATCAAAGTACCTTTCTGATGACTCTATAGAAAGGCGTAACCACTTTCTTCAAGAATGCCTCCTCATCCCCACCATAAGATGGCCTAATATTCTCCCCAGTCACAATACTAACATTTCCAGCTAGCAGACCATGCAGCTCATATGCCATCTGAGCAAATCGAAGATGGCATGTCACAGTGTATAAACTATATTGCACCGAGCTTTGCCACAAAATATGACAATTAAAAAAGTGTATCATACATTATGGAAGATGTAGCAAAGACACTCCGGCATAAATCTGATATTTGCTGCTTCACCCCATATTAGAAGATAAAGACCTAGGTATAGAATCTTCCGCTGCTGAATTTCCTGTGGTTGTGCGCCTTGAGGAAATCTACAGTCACAAGATCATCAGTACCATTTACAGTAAGAGTGATTTTTTTTCTCTGATAACAATTGTAAGGAATACACCTTAAACTATGCTTCCGTGACAAAAATTTGCACCACTTCCTGTAATTGCTGAATAGCTTAGTCATCACCACATCAACAGCTCGGTCATCAAGCTGTTTGAAGGATAAAGAAAAATTCTAGTTAACTGATGTTAGAGAATGTGATTCAATTGATTGGGCTAACTCTAGAGGGGTAGCTATATAGGTAACCATACATGGGCCACATGGGCCTTAGCCTCATGGGCCTAACACACATATTCCAACACCTCCCCGCAGTCTGAACTACCGGCGCAGCGGAGTTCAAGGCTGAACAAGAAGAACACACACAGCCCCCCACAGACGCAACTAGCCACGGGTGATGTTGAGGCTGGAGCGAAACTCGGCGAAGGTCGAGGACGGGAGGCCTTTGGTGAAGATGTCCGCGAACTGAGAGGTAGTCGGAACATGAAGGACCCGCACCTCGCCCATGGCCACCCGATCACGGACAAAGTGGAGGTCAATCTCCACATGCTTCGTCCGCTGGTGCTAGATGGGGTTGGTGGAGAGGTAGACCGCACTGACATTGTCGCAGAAGATTAGTGTGCTCCGGGAGGGCGGAGTGTGCAGCTCAGCAAGAAGCTGCCGGAGCCAGGAGGCCTCCGCCACGCCGTTAGCGACAGCGCGGTACTCCGCCTCAGCACTGGACCGGGAGACCATCGGCTGGCGCTTGGACGACCAGGACACCAGGTTGCCGCCCAGGAAGACGGCGTAGCCGAAGGTGGAGCGGCGAGTGTCCGGGCACCCCGCCCAGCCAGCGTCGGTGTAGACGACGAGGTCGGTGGAGGAGGCCCGGTGGAGGAGAAGGCCGTAGTTGAGCGTGCCCCGGAGGTAGCGGAGGAGGCGCTTGAGAGCCGTGAGGTGAGGCTCCCGGGGATCATGCATATGAAGGCAGACCTGCTGAACTGCATAGGTGATGTCCGGCCGGGTGAAGGTGAGGTACTAAAGGGCCCCGGCGAGACTCCTGTATGCAGTGGGGTCAGACACCGGGGGTCCCTCAACCTCGGACAGCTTGCCCTGAGTATCGACCGGAGTGGAGCAGGGATTGCAGTCAGTCATCCCAGCCCGCTCCAGGATATCCCGAGTATACTACCGCTGGTGAAGAAGTAACCCGGCAGGACGGTGCTCAACAGTGACACTGAGGAAATGGTGGAGCTCACCCAGATCCTTCATAGCAAACTCCTGCTAGAGAGCGGCAATGATCCGGCGGAGAAGTGGCTCACTGGAGGCTGTGAGGACAATGTCATCAACATAGAGCAGCAAGTACGCAATATCAGCCCCATGGTGGTAGACGAATAGTGATGTATCAGACTTGGCCTCCACGAACCCCAGTGTCAGCAAGAAAGCAGCAAACCGGTGGTTCCACGCCTGGGGTGCCTGCTTGAGGCCGTAGAGAGACCTGTTGAGCCGGCAGATCATGTCAGAACGGGTGGAATCAACGAACCCCACCGGCTGACTGCAGTACACTGTCTCGGTGAGAAGGCCGTGCAGAAAGGCATTCTTGACGTCCAGCTGATGGACATGCCATGACCGAGCAAGCGCCAGCGAGAGCACGGTACGGACGGTGGCCGGCTTGACCACCGGGCTGAAAGTCTCATCATAGTCGACTCCCGAGCGCTGAGTGAAACCCCGGAGGACCCATCGAGCCTTGTAGCGCTCGAGAGTGCCATTAGCCCGACGCTTGTGGGTCCAGATCCACTTGCCGGTGACGACGTTGGAGCCTGACGGCCGGGGCACCAACTCCCACGTCTGGTTGGCGAGTAGCGCAGCGTACTCCTCTTCCATCGCGCGGCGCCAGTGAGGATCCAACAGGGCGTCGCGGACGGAAGAGGGTACCGGGGAGACCACCGCGTCGCCGATCGAAGCCGCAAGGGCACGAGGCGGCAGTGTGCCAGCCGCATGCCGTGTCACCATCGGGTGAACATGCCGCGGGTGTCGGTGAAGAAGCGGCGTGTGGTAGACCGGCGGTGCACCACGAGTCGGCGGGGACTGCGGCGGTGGTGTCGGTGTCCCCGGCGGAGAAGGGACCGCGAGTGGCGGCGGCCGCGGCCTGCGCTGGTACACCCGTACCGGCGCGGCGAACCTCGACGGAGGTGCCAGGGCAGGATCCGGCGACGGCGACCGGCACGCCCCCCCCCGGGGCAGAAGCGGGGGACAAAGGCCCCGGGTCTGCGCCAACCGGAGAGGGCAGGGCCGCGCCAGAGGACGACGGGCCCGGACCCACCGGGGAGTCGAGACAGGAGGCCGGCAAGGAGCTCAGCGAAGCGGTACCTGCAGGAGACCACGGAAAAGGTGGTTAGACCACCGTGTCAGCGGGAAAAAGGGAGGGAGGGTCAGGAACCGGAGGGGTGGTGGTGCTGGAGAAGGGAAAGACGGACTCATCGAACACCACATGGCGAGAGATGAGGACCCGTCGGGAGGTAAGGTCAAAGCACCGGTACCCCTTGTGATCCGGGGAGTACCCAAGGAAGACACACAGAGTGGAGCGGGGGTCCAGCTTATGGGAGGAAGTGGCAGCGGTGTTGGGGTAACACGCACACCCAAACACGCGGAGGTGATCGTACCGAGGAGGGGTACCGAAGAGGGCGTGGTGTGGCGTGGGAACGGGACAGGCAGCAGAAGGAAGACGGTTGAGGAGGTAGGTGGAGGTGTGCAGGCCCTCAGCCCAGAAGCGAGCAGGAAGAGAGGCCTGAAACAGAAGGGTGCGCACGGTGTCGTTGGTGGTGCGAATCATCCGCTCAGCTTTGCCATTCTGCGAAGAGGTATATGGGCAAGACATGCGCAACTGAACACCGTGAGAGAAAAGAATGCTCGGGAGATGGAGTTATCAAACTCGCGACCATTGTCACACTGGACGGCCTTGATGGTGAGGCCGAACTGTGTGGACACCCAAGTGAAGAAGTGAAGGAGCGTGGTAAACGTATCAGACTTCGCACGGAGGGGAAAAGTCCACGAATAATGCGAAAAATCATCAACCACCACAAGATAGTACTTATAATCGGAAATACTTAGAACAGGAGATGTCCATAGGTCGCAATGTACAAGATCAAAAATGCGGGCCGCATGGGAGGTAGAACTATGAAAAGGAAGACGAACATATCGGCCCAATTGGCACGCATGACACAGTTGCTCATCATGAGCCCGAGTACATGGAAGACCGGAGCTACGACTGAGCTGTATCAGGGCATCACGTCCAGGATGGCCGAGGCGCCGGTGCCAAGTAGTAGAGGAAGTAGAAGCGGCGAAGGCAGCTGACAAAACGGACGGCGAAGAAGACGAAGGAGCTGCCGGGAAGCGAAGGGTGTAAAGGAGCCCGGTGCTGTCACATCGGAGCAGAGGACGCCGGGAAGCCAAATCCTTTACAGTAAGACCAGAAGAATCAAATTCCACAGAACAAGAATTGTCAGCTGTAAAACGATGAATAGAAAGAAGGTTGTGAACCATAGAAGGAGCAACAAGAACATCAGGAAGACGGAAGGAGCCATGAGCACCGGTGGTACCCACAGACGTGACTGGAAGACACGAACCATTTGCGACCATAATGGACGAAGGAAGAGAGGAAGAGGGAGAGTGGAGCGACGAAAGTATACCGGGGTTAGGAGTGGTGTGGTAGGTGGCTCCCGAATCAGCGATCCACTCGGGTCCGACCGGAGGTGTCAGGCCCATGGTGCTGAACGAGCGAGCCAGAGCCGCCTGGTCCCAGCCGGCGACCCCTGGTAGAGTCCCGGAGGGTGGAGCCCACGGCGTAGCAGGGAAGGCGCCAGGAGGAGGACCAGCAGGTGGAGCTCCGGTGAGCATGGCCACCGGTGGACGAGAGTCGGCCCCGGGGGCGTGGAAGGGCCACATGGAAATGCGCCCGGACCACGGGTTCTGGAAAGAAGGCCATGGTGCCCCCCTGTGGTCCACCCGGTGCCGGAGGCTGGGTGTGACCACCCCGGCCGCCCCCGCGGCCCATGCCTCGGCGACGACGACCGCCACGACCCCCCACCCCCGCTCGGGCCGAAGGGAGAGACGGTGGCGGTGAAGCGGACGAGCGCGGTGTAGCAGACGGACGCGGTGGAGTAGCAGCTAGAGCCGTCGAGGAGGACCCCGGAGAGGTGGCAGACCCCGGCTGGATGCCCTGAGTGAGCTCCTCCATGACAAGGTCCTCACGGACCTGGAGGAAGGTGGGGAAGGGCCGCTGACGGGTGATCCACGTCCTGAGGTGGGCGTAGCGGTCGCTGAGCCCGCGGAGGACGTTGAGGACCAAGATGCGATCCTCCACGGGCCAGCCGAGATCGCCAAGGGAGTCGGCCATGCCCTTCATTAGACGGCAGAACTCGCCAACGGAGAGGTCACCCTGGACGAAGGTCCGGAAGCTCGCATCGAGACGCAGAGCCCGGGCCTCGGCGTTGCCCAGGAATTGTCCCTCAGGGGCAAGCCACACCCGCCGCGCGTCAGGGGTGTTGCGGACGAGGTCGTGGAGGTCCAGGGAGATCGTCCCCAGGATCCAGGAGAGGACGATGCTGTCGAGGTGGATCCAGGACGGTGTCTGGGCGGCGACCGAGGCGTCAACAAGGATGTGGTCGTCGAGGGCGTAGCGGCGGAGAGTGAGAAGCACCAGATCCCGCCAGCGGGCGTAGGAGGGCGACTCCGGCTCAAGGACGACCGGCACGAGGAGGCGAATGTTCTGGACCCCCCCGGCCTGGTAGTGAAGCTGAGTCACGAGCGGGTCGACCGGATCGTGCCAGAGGACGGAGGTGTGGGACATGCGGCGGCCCGACGAGGCAGAGGAGGCGGCTCCAGCGTCCTGGGAGGCGGGAGAGGCGAGGAGTTGCTATGCCTTGGCGATCTGGCAGGCCAGGGCGTCGGCGGCGTCGCGCTCGCGCTCCCAGATGAGGGCGGCTGCACACACCCAGGCCTGCCCCTCCGCGGTGCAGCCCGTGCAGCGACGAGGGCGGCGGCGAGGACGGAGTCCGGGCGAGGGCCACCGGTAGCATCGCGCGGCGCCATGGGGAGAGGGCCGGAGCCGCCTGGCAGGAGGGGCGCACTCCCAAGAGGGCCCAGGCCACCGGCAGTGGTGAAGTCCAGGGCACCGGTGGCTGGTGGGAGCATGCCAGGCGGTGGTGGCGCCAGGCGGGCCGGATGCTGCGCCAGGCGGGTCTCCAGGCGGGGCAAGGCGTCCTCCACAGCATCTGGGTGGGGCTGGGAGGCACCCGCCCCAGGGTCGGGCACAGCCGGGTGGAGAGGGCCGGCCGGCGGAGCTTCAGGGCCGGCGGCTAGAGCCTGGGACGCCGGCGGGTGTCCGCCAGGATGGGGAGCAGGGGCGGCCAGAACCTGTGCCCAAGTGGAAGAAGAGGAGATGAGGGGGAAGTGGCTGTAGAGGGAGGGGTGAGGGGGAGGGGCGCCGGCCATGGCCCCTGCTGGCCGGCGGCGGCGGCGGCCACAGCAGGTGGCGGCGGCTGGGGCTGGGGAAGGGTGGAAGGGAGAGAGCTAACCCTAGGCTGCTGATACCATGTTAGAGAATGTGATTCGATTGATTGGGCTAACCCTAGAGGGGTAGCTATATAGGTAACCATACATGGGCCACATGGGCCTTAGCCTCATGGGCCTAACACACACATTCCAACAACTGAGAGGCATGAAAAACAAAGGGCTTGATTAGTATTCTCTAGTAATACACTTGAGGCACATGCATGCAATCTAATACCCAATCTGTTGTGTAATATGTCTGTGTGTGTTTGGACTGAACTATAGTTATATTCTTCACCATATGATAGAATGCAATTAGTCAATAATCCTCTCACATTTTATATGCAGCTATTTCAAAACTCAGTTAATCTGATGCCAGTATCATGGCACGTTTCGAGCCAACACAATTTACTTCAGGAGACTTACAAGTTCGACAACAGAAGAATAGTCGCATAATATATCAAAATTTTCACATCCTTATGGTCAAGCCACCAAAATGAATTGTGAGAAAGAGCAAACCTTGCTGAGTGGATCGGGCTTTGGCTCGAGCCTAATGTGGACATTAGCAAGGAAGAGAATCAAATGCTCTCTTTGATTCCGCACACTATCTCGCTGCACATAAGAAGAAAGCTAATGTTAGGTACAAATGTTTTTCTTTTGAGGGGATGTTAGATACAAATGTAACCAGGCTTTACTAGGAATATGACCAAAATGATCCATATTCCATCTACAGTAGCGCAGGACCAAAATTCCCATGATAACAAAAAGAGCAAGCAAACTGAAATAGAACCAGAAGACCTGAAAGCCAAACATAGCTCTCAACCAATCCAACAAATCAAGGTCGCCACCCTTCTGCCTCTGTGGCTCGAATGTCGAAGGCCAGGTCAAGCCCCGTATGTTCCGCAGGGCTGCAACTGCTGCTTTGATCTGTTAATATTGCACTATTTCATTAAATCAGTACAATGGCGTTATTCTTTTAGAGGAAATGCATTCCACAGTTATGGATCGTACATACCTCCTCCAGCTGCATGATGGACTGGGATGCACTGGCGGCATCAAGGGGGAGGATATTGAATGGTGTGTAGATGTCTTTCTTCTCTTGCACATCCTTGTGCAAGCGAATAATCTGTGCAGGGGAATATTAGAGAAACTCATTACATACATTGCAATAGAACTAATTAGAATAGATGGCAAACACGAACCTCAGGATTGAGCTCCTCGACTTTCTCATTTTTATTGACGGCGCAGAGTACCTCAAAGAGGACTCCAGCGGTCTGGTAGGCCTTCCCAAGTTGAGCCCTGCAAGCGACATTGACATGGGACATGGTACGCATGGGTAGGATTAGATTTATACATACATTGGAGAGTTCTGGTTGGAAACTTGGGAATTACCTGTCAGCTTGTTCCCCTTTGTCAAGTGCACGAACATAGTTCTCGTAGTACTGTTGGTAAAAACTCTCGATCTCGCGAGCATCGCTTTTCTTCACACGCTTAGCAAGACTAGGGCTATTATCCTGTGTTGTTGCAAAAGAGTGAAAAAAAAACACATTTTCAATGGTTCAATAACAAGTTGAAAGATATAACAAAACTAATAGGGTATTTGGTTTGAGGAATCTTTCCATTCTAGTAAAAATCAAAAGGCAAGCTATTATCTTGTGTTGTTTCCAGCATAATGTACCTTCATTTTTTTAGGCTCACAGGCACATATATTGTTCAAGACTAAGGCCACTTTATCAGTGACAAAACCTACCATATATATATGTTGCACATAAAGAGAGCTAAAATGAACGAAAAAAATTCTAATTGATATGATGCTTGAATTACATGTTTAATAGTTCAATAAAATAGTAAAAAAAACATTGCTAATACACACAAAAATAAATATTTCATTCAGTAGTGCAATAAAATAGTTAAGGATATTGTATGGTACACACACACAAAAAAAAGTTTCATTCTGTTGTGTGTGGGACTGTGTGGGTGGGATGGGGTGGGGGGGTGCGGGGGATAAGACATCATCTTCATTTTTAAACGATCTATAAATTTAAATTGATGATTGAACTTTCAACCAATTGAATGAACAGAATAAAGCTACAAACAGTAGGAACTGGAAATTAGGGAGTAGACTATAGACATTAGAGGAAAAATACTTAAATTTGGAGGGTGTAAGCGTGTACTCCCTCCGTCCCATTGAAAATGTCGTTGGAAAAGCGTGCCCCCCTCACAAACACGTTTCCCGGGCGACACTTTCAATGGGACGGAGGGAGTAGCTATAATGGAGCAGACGTACAAGAGTGGAACTGTGTGAAGGCCAGAGAGCCAAAATGGAGCTGCCAGCCTACGCCTTGTGGGCTATCGCAGTGCTGCAACGCTGTCAGGGCCCAGGGCGGCGCGGCGCCGCTGCTCCGGCTGCGCCCTGCCACTTGCTACCGATCGGCTTACACGAGCATGACAGTGTGAGCACAAAGCAGGGAACAGGCGGACAGGCCAGCAATCCGAGATTGAATTGTCGAGGACTGAGGGCGTCAAGCCGGCGTAGGGATCACGATCCAACAGGGCGGCAACGGGCGGCCGGTCGATGGTGGTGGGAGCGAGCGAAAGGGGCGATCGGGAATTATGGTGTCGGCGTCGGAAGGGAAGGTTCCCGTTCCTCTGGTTGGACTTGGGCCTGATATTTCATATGGGCCAAAAATCTATACATGGTAGTAGGAGTTATCGGGCCACGACTAGGGCCATGGCCCTAGTGGCCCTAGGCCCTAGGCCCAGGCCCGCCGTCACCCAGCAATGTTTATTATCCAACTGTGACGAATTTGACAGCAGAGTACAGATTACAAACCATGCAAGCCAAATAAGGTTCCTGGCAAGCTAAAAACAAGCAATAAACGAACTGAAATGAATAAACCCAAAGGAGAACAGCACATATACACTATAGCATGCAAGACAATATGGAGCAAGGGTGTGTCTCACCTTCTCAAGACGTTGGAGCAGAGCTGTCTTGAACTGCCTAACGCCACGGCCGATGGAGTTTTGATCCAGCCGGTGCGCCTTCTCGAAGGCATAGAACCGACCTAATTTCACAGCGAAACTATATATCAAGATGAAATCATCAAAAGGCTAACAACTTGCATTTATTTTGCAGGAAGTAGCACAAACCGATCTGGACATCATATAGTACGGTTTATTATATTTAAACAAAAACTAAATGTACGCGCCTATTCTATCCAAGTCTCAAATTCCAGTAACGAGATACTATTCATGCCAATCTGACTGCAAACTGGTTTATACAAACAGATAAAGTATGGGCAGGACAATCATATAGTGCATCTAATCTGTGCTCTGAAAGACAAAATTGTCCCCGAAACAAACAATTGATGCATACTGATGGCCACATAGAAAACGAACTATGATACGTGCGGGTGTGAACAACCGAGCATACTCCTAAATTTCCTCTCCGAAGCAGGGAGACGTCGCAAAACCAGAAAAGCTCTTAGAGAAACAACAGCAACTCTTTGTCTGAACAGACTCGGATGCATGATCACAACGATTGAGCAAAACCTCTTCGAAAATCACGAATCAAGGCGTGCATGTGGCCCAAAAATTCTCAGAATAAACTTGTCGAAACGCACGAACAAAAAAGTTCGAAGCAGACAACCAGGCTAAAAGTTCATCAGGAGCGCTCGATTAAATTCATTTCGTCGCAAAATTCAGACCAAACGCGTCAAAACTGCACGCGAGTGCGCCACAATAATTCCCGAGAGCAGGAATGCAACATACAGAGGTAGGCGACCCGGGGGCGCTCGTGCTCGATCTCGGCCGCGACGCGCAGGATGGGCGCGATGCTGTTGAGCGTGGATGGGACAACTTCGTTGTCGAAGACCTCCATGGAGAAGGTGGCCATGCCCGCACCCCTCGACCCGCGGCGGTTGAGCCCCGACCCGAGCGCGGACGTGGGCGTCACCGGCTCGTTCCCCGCGGCGTGCCCCGCCACCGCGCGGCGCCGTCATCTTCGCCGCCGCTCCACCACCACCACCCCGCGCACGCTCTCCAGGCGATCCTCCTCCCGCTGCATTGAGCTAGGGTTAGCGCCAGAGAATAGGGGGATTCGGACGGAGAGAGAGGGAACGGACACAAACCCCAAACCGCGAGGCCGCGACCGCGAACGCTTCGCCGCCTTCCGGCTCCGCCCCGCCTCGGCTCGCCTTCTCGGGGAAACAAACGGAGGAGGTGACAGGGGAGACGGGTGAAGAAATAGAGGGAGTGGTCTTGCGTGCCCGTCGTTATTTATACTTCGATCCGACGGCTCAGATGAGCTTCTTCTGGGGAAAGCGGGGCGCGGAGGAGATCAGAGCCGTCTGGCCGGTTGATCGCTGAGCTCCGCAGCTTGGTGAGGCGGTTGCCCTGCCTGGACGGTGAGCCGAGCGTCGAGGCGGGCCGTTGGAACACATCCCGCCTTTTGTCACTTGACAATTAAGTTACACGCCTTGCCTCGTAGCGCTGACACCTGTGCCCAGCGATACTCATCTGTGAAGGGTAGTGCGTTTTTACGTACAGAAATAATTGCGAGGCCCATGCGTTCTGTTCAGCCAGTTCTCGGGCCCGGTGTCAGTGAGCCGTTAGAACGTACTAGTAGCGTGTGTTCCTGCCGTCAGAAATTCCGTGACTCCGTTTCACCGCCGAGGGCCCGAGGCCAAAGGCGAGAGGCGAGAGTCTTCTTCCGCGAGAAACGGGAGGAACCTTCTCTTCTCTCTGTCACGTGGGCCATACGGTTGAATGGTCGCCTAGCGGAACTGGCTAATCTGATCATGTAGTTGCGTGACCAAAGTCTAGACTCCAAAGCATACGGATGTCATCTGGCTCTATACTCTTGCTAGGTTTAAGTTTAGCGAGAGGATTAAACAACCAATCTATCATAATAGGTCATGCTTCTATCCATATTTGAACCCCGAGAAAAATTCTATTCATATTTAATGCTCTCTACTCTTGCTAGCCTATTGATCTTTGCTAGAACATCAAGCACGTGACTTCTCGTCTAAGCCATTTCGACAGAGTAGTTCATTTCCTTAAAAAAACATAAATCGTTCGTAATCATGAGTTTCATATCTGTAAACCACTACAAAAGAGATAGATGAGAAAAAACTAATAAGTATATTGCATCAACAAGGGTCGCACTTAGCAACCGACAACAGGTGTAGAGGTGGAGCTAGAGCAAATCTAAGGGAGATACATCTTACCTTGTGGGTGCAATGATCTAGAGCAAATGGGTCCAAAACTACCATTTTCATTTGTGTGGGTGCGGCCGCACCCACATGTTTCAATATAGATCTGTCCCCGGTGTACTTGCCATCCTCAGGCCATCAGCAACAAGGAGGCTATAAATGAATGGCTTCAACCTAAGAGATTGAAACTAAGCAAATCAAGATTGTAAGTGAAGGTCACAAATACTAAATATTTGCATAGCTAGCGCTATAAATCTAAGTTGTCTCTAAAAAACGTGACATTAAACTGCAACATGTATCGCTATGCTCTCCAACATTCATGCTCGATGTTAATATGTTTTCATATGATTGATGATCCTAACTCACAATCTAAAACATATATGGTACCAATAATAAGATACTAAAAACTGCAAACTTAAGTACGATATATTTGGGCTAGTGCAAAATATGTACGCTGATCTCTCAAGTATATCTTAAGTACACTCTCGTATTGAGATGTTATCTAACTCATATGAGGGAAAAAAGAGCACAACAACTACAATCTAGTAAACTCCGAAAAGCTTTGCCTCCTGGCCTTTTTATCATGTCAGAGCTAGGGCCGCTTTCCTCTTCGAGATCTAGCCGACCACTGATATTCTCGGTAGGCACATTGGAAGACTTGTGGAAGGTACTTGGGCCTGGAGCGTAGAAAAGAATGGTAATGTATATTGTAAGGTCAACCTAGTTCTTATTGATTTCTAGCTCAAGAATGCTGACCATTTTAAAATAACACTGCTTGCAGTTAAGTTAATGAAAACAATTCAGTTCGTAAGTTCTTTGGAAACTTAAAATACACCCCCAAGCAAAAAAAAATTTGGTGGTTTGTTATCAATAATTTTGTTTTTGTTCATGCAAAACTGGCAAAAAAAATATAGATGTCCAATTTTTTTGTCTAGATTGTGCAGTTGAAGAGGATATAGCTTACCATGCTTTAACTCAATGCACTTTGGCTAGTGTTTTCTGAAGTTCTTTCAAAACTATGTATAACATTAAATTATCACTGCTGCACCCAACTACCTAGAGCCATAACCTTCTTGATAGTACATTGTTTGCAGGATAAATGCAATACTATCTTATGTGGCATGCGGGCATTATGGATAGCAAAGAAGTAGTTGAAAACATGGGGAAACATCAATTTCTATAACTCAATCACACAAGTGTGCATGAGAAATGCCAACTGATCTTTTTCCATATATGACTTCACATCATAAAGTACAATATACGTGCAAAATATAATGATTACTATGGTATTTATTTTAGCTTGCAGCCTGTTCGTTTCGCTGGTTTATTGTGGCTGAAAGTACTGTTTGCTGGTTTGTTGTAAGAGAAAAACACTGCTGGATGGTTGCTAATTCCGCTAAATAGCTCAAACAAACAGGGTGTTAGCTGCTAAATGTCTCATGTAATTTTTTGTCGCTCTCATATATTGCAAATTAATCAATAAGAGAGACAAAGCTATCCTTTTATATCAGAAATAAGCTAGGCAAAACATCCGATCCAAGAAGCAAGCTATACATGCACTGTTCGGAAAAAGCTTACAATCCTAGCTTCCCAAGGCATACTTAGTCTACGCTGGTACTCATCCTGCCACTCGTAGCTCACTTTGCTTCCAACTAGCCTATGAAGCTATAGTTGCATTCTTTGCCAAACGTGGCATGGGGATAAAGTTGCATGCTTATCCGCAGAGAGAAAGTACCTAATATAAATCTTGCAGGACGCTAGAAAAAGCATTCCGTGGGTGCAAGAGGGCATATCCCTATAAAAAAAGTGCATGAAAATCATCTTAAACTTCACTCGTGAGTAAAGCGCGCCCGGGTATTGATCTGTCATATAGAGATGCTCGCCCAAGTGCAACATGTCTTAAGGGCAGTCCCAATGGTGCATTGATGATGGTTTCTATCCTCATTAAATGACTTGCCACGTAGGCAAAATGCTGACATGGCAACATAATTAATGAAGAAAGAGAGCAAAAATCATAGAAATGGTTTCTTCATGAAGAAATCAGGTCTACTCTTGACCTAATGCACCAAGAAACCATGAAATCATCATTGGGGAGAAACCACCAGTTTCTAGGGAGCTCGTGTCGCACTCCCATTGGAGGAAGAAGATAGAGTTGAGAGGAGAAAGAGAAAATAATTATTACTCATAGAAACTATGGGTTAGAAAGCAGTATTTTTTTTGGTGCGGTATCCTATGTTATAGAAACTACTAGTTTCTTTCATTGGGACTGCCCTAAGTGAAGCATGAATGGTCCGATGCTGATTCATGCAAACATCCATGCATCTTTAGCCCCAGAGACGGGATAGATTGACATTTCATACGAGACTATGAGAGATAGCTTGATGTAATTTACTATTGCAAGTTGGAACGCTTAATTAGTTTTAGAGTTCGTTTGAGCGCTCTATCTTTTTTAGCTTAGCTCCTAAGTTTACTAGCTAAATATAGACAACTCTACAAGCTCTATAAAAAAAGGAATTGAGAGTCAATTCCGGTTGTTTTGCAAAGCATCTAAGGCCTCGTTCGATTGTTTCATGTTAAAAACGGGTCTGTTTTTATTCCTGAGCCGGATCAAGTGGTTCCTGCAGGTTCACTCAAACCTGGCTCGTCTCTATTCCAGACATACGATGCCTGTTTCCATTTCGGCCATAGAAGGGAGAAAAAAGACCCAGATCGATCAGTTTTCATTCCATGCCATATCTAACCGAACGGTCATTTCTGGTCTGACCTGACTTCGAATCGGGCCAAATTGATCCCGCCGGAATAGGCCGCATTCCGGGCCGTTCCAACGAGGCCTAAAGGATACTCCAGAAGCTCTATTTTTTATGGAGTTATTGTACAGTAAATAAAGTTAGTGAAAACAGAATTAATTTTGGTCGAGCGAACAATCCCACACACAATGAGTCAATGACACAAGCGTCAGTGCCCTACAGGCTACAGTCAACATGGAGTGCATCCTCTGAGACCCACCCCGCGCGTGCGTCCAGTGCACAGTGGACGAGCCACCAAACAATGCGGCCCGGCCCATCAGGAGGTTTGGGGAAAAAAAAGCGGGCAAAAAGAAAATGGTATTGCGGTCTTGCTCTCCTTCCTCGTGGTCGGCGGCCGGAGCAGCTGTAGCCGCGCGCGCCTCCGCAAACCCTCCTCCTCCTCGCCCATCCTCTCCTCCGTCCCGTCCCAGCCGCAGGGTCATGGACGCTGCTGCCGGCGTAGGCCGCCACCGCGTCCGAATCGCAGTCGTCGGCGACGTGGTACCCTTCATCTCTCTTGACAGCCATGCGCTCTCTTCCTTAGGAGGGAGGGGATGCCAGACATATGGGTTTGGTACGGTTATAGCCCTTTGTTATCCCATGTTGGGTTCCAGGTTCAAGGGATTAGAAGCAAGGAGACGAGACACGAGAGAGGATTTGAGAACTGGGGTTCTGCACATTGACTTGATTGTTGCGGTTTTGGGGTCACTGGATGATGCAAGCCTCAGTAGGGTTCGGGGATGGGCGCGGGACTCAGACGGTAGTTGATTTCTAGAGTTCCAGTTTGGAATGTTTGAAATGGGGAGATGATTTCCTTTGGCCCTTGAGCCTTCGGGGTAGACAATTAGATGGGTTGTGTTTCTCCCAAATTTGAGCATAGCCAAGCATAGAGTCTCAGGCGGATCCTTTGATTCCATGTTCTGCTGGATTCCTCATGGATATGATTTAGGAGTAGGAGTGAATGACTTACTTTTGTGCTTGATCAGAGTCAGTGTCGGACCATAAACTGTAGTAGTAACAGAATAACTCCTGTTCCATTTATTCTTCCGGGCTTAAAATTCATATGATGAGATCTCTAATCGTGTGCTGTACTAATTTATTGGCTTTTATGTGTTAATCCTTTCAGCACAATGATTGGGCCCTTGAGGAAGATTCAAAGGCGCTCCAATTTCTTCAGGTATTGCATATTGACCTTTTAGCTTTCTGATAAACTAGTCCATTGGATATCTTGTTAGACTGTGTACACTTCATATTTAGCTTCTCTCTTCTCTCTAGTTCTATAGTTCTACAATGTGCTATTGTCTAAAATATGTCCTATTCCATATGCTTTCCATGCATTTGCAATACTTCCTCGCACAGTGACATCAGAATCGAACAGAAAATATTTGTATCAACATCACTGTAGGAAACTCTTTTCCTCAGAAACTCTAACTTGCTCTCTGTAAATGCAGCCGGATTTAGTGCTTTTTACAGGTACACTGCTTTCCAGATATTTCCTTTACTTCATTTTTTACTCAATTATTCTGTGAAATGAATTATTGGTGTTTGCCATCTTCTGTTTTCCTTTTCCTCCATATATGGCAGGTGATTATGGCAATGAGAATGTTGAACTTG
This sequence comes from Saccharum hybrid cultivar R570, assembly GCA_038087645.1. NCBI lineage: Eukaryota > Viridiplantae > Streptophyta > Magnoliopsida > Poales > Poaceae > Saccharum > Saccharum hybrid cultivar. Next base: position 12,945,737 of record JAQSUU010000259.1, read on the forward strand.
TCAAAAGCATTTCAGATCTTCAGTTACCAAAGGCGGCAATTCTTGGCAATCATGATTGCTGGCACACGCATCAATTCTCAGAGAAGTAAGAGTCGTGATTTCATCTTGAAAGGAGAAAGTACTAAAGTAACTCAATTTCTTTTTATGTCATCATGTACTTGGTTGGCATTCAGGAAGGCTGATCGTGTTCAGCTTCAGCTCGCAAGGTAAAGATATTCCTGCTTTTTGCAATAAGCTATGTGTTTAATTGTTTATTGCAATATTTTGCTAGGATAGCAGGGTTTTTTTAGGAAGGAAATTTTGTTGAAGTAGATGTTGCCCTTGTAGATTGCATAATTGATGTTATGCTCTTCAGCTGTCTTACACTTGATCACCGTCACTTTAAGAGTTTAAGCTTTATTGTTTAGTAACTTCTTTCCTCTTTAGAAGAATGAAATTGGAATAATACTGAACCCAATTGGAAGTTAGTTGAGTAAAACTGTACTAGCCATCTAGGACTAAGTTAAAAGCCGATTCTTGGCCTAAGTACCTGATGGTGCTCAACCAGGTTATAGTCATGTAGAATGATCCTGGGGTTAACTGTCTTCGCTCTTCACTAGATTAATATACTTTCTAAGCTGGAAATTGATCAATAATACTTATATTTCATATTCTTTTTCTTATTAATATCAGCCTTGGTGAGCAGCATGTTGGATACAAATGTTTGGACTTCCCATCAATTAAGCTGAGCGTTGTTGGTGGACGGCCATTTTCCTGTGGGGGTGATAGGCTATTTAGACCAAAGCTTCTGTCAAAATGGTTGGTAAGAGATATGGTAACTAATACATACATATGCTTGTTAACTTTTCTGTTTTGTCCTTTGATATTTCTTTTGTCATTTCCTTGAATTTATTTTGAGATTTTGTAATATTCTTGGAATCATGGATTTACAACTTACCACCCAAGATGAATAACTTATGGAGTTATTTTCTCACCAACTGCATTTCATGCATGGTATTACTCCCATTTTCATGTGTGTCTCTCGGCTGCAGGATTCCAAAGCATAGTCATACACTCATACAGATCTCTTACACACGTTCTCTGATACAGTTGTTTGAATAAATACTAGTAACTGAACTGATGCAGTGATGGGGGTGGCTAACCTCCAAGAATAAGGAAAGCGACTGTTTTTTTTATTTACTTCCATCAAGAGCATTCACTGGGGTCTGTTGGGGAACCAAAACCAATCTGGATCAGGATTTCACAAGAAATAAGAATTGATGCCTTGGTTCAATGTTTTGTATTGTTGAGATCCTAGTTGTATCACTTGACTGGTTATCAGGTTCTTTTTTTTGGCAGTAGAATTACAACTGGAATGACCTTAGGTGGTAGGAAGCTGGGTGGAATGGTGATAACTGATAACTGGTACCTGTTTGATTTGAGTTGGCTCTTGTCCAGCAGTGCACTATAGATTGATGCTTTTAAGGACTGAAGGCATATCTTATATTTAGAAGGATGGCTACCTATGACTGGATGCACACAGTTTGTCTGCTCGCTTGATTTTGATTGTGGAACTAGCTTATTTGATTCACATTCATACATCGCTAACTATGATTAACACTATTCATCCCCAAAATTTATCATTTATCACGGAACTGCTCTTCACCTTTTGTCCATGATGTTAGGACCAAATGGTAGACTAAAGTAGGGAATTTGCAGCTCTAGCTAAATCGGCTACTATTTGGTGGTGTAGTCGTCCACAGTAGCTCTTGGAAAATTTAGATCTATGCCTGGTTTTATTGCATTGGCAATGTATGCCACTGCCTTCTTCATTATTGCATAACTACTCTCCAGAAAATATAGCTTCACTTTTTTTCGATCAAATATAGCCTCACTTCATGTCACACAATATTCTCGTTTCCTTCTTTTCCTTTGAGGAGGTTTAGCCCTTGTTGATACCTGTAGTTTTGATCCATCTTCACCAATCACCATTGACCATTTACTATTGTTACAATACCTTGTAGTTATGATGTCAATGATATGGCTGGAAGTGCAAAGAAGATATATGATGCTGCTGCAGGTGCACCAGAGGGACATTCTGTCGTATTGCTTGCACATAATGGACCAACAGGTCTCTGAACATTTGATTGAGCAAATTTCATAGGTAGTTCATGAAACACATGAAGAAAATGTTTGAAGTCATAACATGACTATACAATGCTGTGGTTATGCAGGTCTAGGTTCAAGAATGGATGATATCTGTGGGCGGGATTGGGTACCTGGTGGCGGTGACCATGGCGATCCAGGTCTGGTGTTCAAGGCAATACTGTCCCTCTACTTACTTTGCCTCTCCTTCACACAGCTACTTCATATGTCGCATGCTTGAACAAAAACTATGTAGATCTTGAGCGAGCCATCTCCGATCTGCAAAGGGAAACCAGAGTTTGCATTCCACTGGTTGTTTTTGGGCACATGCACAAGAGCCTAGCCTACAGGAGAGGCTTGAGGAAGATGATCGCCTTTGGTGCCAACCACACCATATATCTGAACGGAGCAGTTGTGCCTAGAGTGAAATTTTCCCAACCAATTCCTAGGTACGAGCAAAATCAACCCGAAGGATCGGGATCCATAGCTCCAACATTGCGCGCGTTCACCATTGCGGATCTCTCTGAAGGGCGTGTGGAGAAGATCTCCGAGGTCTGGGTGCTGGTGAGTGGTGCTAGGACTGAGGTTGAGGAGGAAATCGTCTTGTATAAGCATCCTCAAGAGCATATGTGATGTTATAGACGAAAATGTAACTGTTGTGAATGCTGTAAATGTGCTGGGCGATGCTTAAGTTGTTTAATGAGTGTTACAAACTGCGTTGTATGCCAACTGAAAGCAGCACTTTATTATAGAGCCTGTAGCCTAATGTGCTTGTTTTCGCTTGTGATGTTCTGGTACGGCTTCTACTTTATTATTACTAGCAAAATGTACCTGTGCTTATCGAAAATGTAATTTGTTGCATGGTCATTTAGACAATTTGTTACTCAGAAATTTATTCAATGATCATGATTTGGTCTTGGTCATTTAAATAATTTGTTACTTGGAGTCGACGATCATGATTTATTCTAACGTTTTGGAATCCAACTTTATACTGTCGTTAATATGTCTTTGAATCGGACTCTTTTTCATCTAACACGTCTTGAGTCTTGGACGCGGAGGACAAGTGCATTGTGGACAGAATAAACGAAGATGTCGTGAGTGTGGGACATGGACGCAGAGGATAAGAGCAGACGGATGAAAGAATCGGTCTGCTCTTTAGCATTGTGGAGATTAAAAAGAAATGGATGAAAGAATAGCTTTGTTCTTTAAGAGATTAATTTGGTATAGATAGATATAGATTTAGTAGATTGACCGTAGGAGAGATCTTTTTAATAGATTAATTAGGTATAGATAGATGTAGATCTAGTAGATTGACCGTAGGAGAGATGTTTCTCCGTTCAAAGGAGAGCGCGTCAGTGTGCGCCCAAAAACGTGAAGAGAATCCCAGCGACTTTCTAGTTGCTATCCGGCGGCCGTTTTGGGCGACTTGTCGCGTGTCCGCGTCCACCCTCTCCCTTCCTCGGTTTCGTGGCCCGTTACCGCACCCCGCTACCCGCTTCTCTGCGTGGGCACCTGACGCCGCGACCGCGACCGCGACCCCGAGCGGGCTTTGCCGGCCAATCGGCTCGCCCGCGCCGACCACCGCGTCGGCCGCCGCGCCTCCTCGCCTCGCCGAGATCACCTGAAAAGGCAAGCGAGGCCAGCCTGAACCCCCCGAACCAAAACAAAGAGAGGGTCATTTCGTCTTAGGATCGCAACCTGCCCGCTCGCGCTCGGTCGCGCTCGCCCACCCCGCGCCCCCAACTCGCCTGCCTTCGACTTCCTCCGCTCTCCCGATTTCTCCTCCGATTCCTTCGCCGACCCGTTTCTTCTTCGCAATTTGTTGCGCGGGCCATCGCCGCCGGTGCCTGGGTACAGCAGCTACAGGGCAGGCCAGGTCCCCTCTTCTAGGAGAGGCCTCGCCCGCCGCCTCCCGCCCCGTCTGGCCGTCTCTACGGGCGCCGTTGCCCGTGGAGCGGAGATCCATCCGGACTTGGATCGGTCTCGTCTCCTGGTAAGCAGGCCCATCGTGTTTGGATGGATTCTAGAGCCTATACGGTAGTGATTGGAGTCATCAATCAAATCCTTCCTTTTTCTCGCTTGGGTTCAGTTCAGTTGCGGATTTGTCTGCGGCGTGGTTCCGTACTAATCTAATCCAATCATCCATGGTTCGAGTAGGTTCTCTATTTGGACGATAAATAATCTGTTGAGACTTACACAATTGAACTTGGCACCTAAGTGCTGGTGCAGTTTGTTTCCCAATAAAAATTGGTGGGGGTCCAATTTCACCCATTCTGATCTCACCATTCTTTCTGTGTGTCTTAACATTTCGGTATCATTGCAGATAACAGCTATTGTTCTATTGCCAGTTCGAGCAATATGGGTTGGCTGACCAAGTTTTTTAGAGGCTCAACCCACAATATCTCGGAAGGGCAGTATCACAGCAGGCCTGCAGAAGACGCAGCATGGAACGAACCCTCTAGCTCTCCTGTTGTCACTGTAAGAACCTTATGCGATACGATCCTGCTACCATTTTATGTTTTTGAACAATGCCACGTACTGGAGTTCCTCGGTACATTCCTAAACTCTAGTTGAGGATAAAAGGAGGTCATTCTATTTATCTAGCTTAGGCAAAGGAGATGCAGTTGGCGTGAGCTCCAAGAAAACTTGTCATGTTCTTGTTATTAAGAAAAATGAAAGCTCTGATGTATACAATGGATAGAATTTTGTACCCCAGTGACATGAAAGGACAGCTTTTTTACTCCCGCTGCTATGAATATATACCACTATGTCTTGTCCATTAGAATTTTCCTTATATGGATACCTTTGAGATTGATGACATGAAAACAACATTTTTGTTATTGCTTGTGGTGGTTGTGGCAACGTTGATGCTTCAATCAATATGTACATACACACATCAGCCAATTTCTGGCCAACTATAAGCTTCTAATAAGGTTTTAGATGGCTCCAAGCAACCAATTATTACTTCAAAAATACCATATGCGTTTGTTATTACCTTCTAAGCAATAAATTTATTATCTCGCTGATCAAATATTGACATGCAATGTAGGACATCCTTTCAGAGTTTAACAATGAGGATATTGACCGTGCTATAGCGCTCTCTCTATCGGAAGAGGAGCAAAGAAAGGCAAAGACAATAGGTTGGTATGCTTTCTTATTAATTTATGCCGTGACATTCATCCAGGTTCTTAATGTTTTAGAGGAATTGTTGTCACTTATGTTTACCTATGATGTGACATTGTCGAGGTATTTAGTGTTTTAGAGAAGCACCTATCTCTCATATTAACTGGTACTTAAAAAAATCTTTCAAGCCATTCCACTGCATATGATGATAGTACGTTCATCAGAAATCTTTGCTTTAGGATAGTTAACTTATTGCTGTCCATTGTTTCTGATCTTGTCTAATTTTGATTTTGATCAAGAAAGTCGTTTTCCTTTTCCATCTTTAAGTGGAAATAGTTCGTTCTAGATTTCTATGGATTTCTTAGGTAAATGGAAACATCAGGTCACAAAAAGATCCATCCATAATAAAACAAGGAGTTATCTTATAGTTAATTGTTTTTTGTGGCATCCTTCCTTCCAATCATTATTCTTACTTTTAAAGATGGATTCAAGAATCTTTTCTCCAATTTTTTAAATGTAACAATTGCTCACTGAATATTCTTATGGACTGCAACCAAGACCAAGTAAGAAAAGTGCATCCCTGAATTGAGCATTAGTGTGTTACATAGTAGTATATTGTGTTCAAAATTTTCTCCTAAGACTATTGTTACTCAATTTACTAGCACTGCTAGTTTTCTTATGAATTTATGCAGTTAATGTGTGACACTTTCTGGTTTAATTTGTTTTTACTTCTAGATAAGGATATGCATTTGGAGGAGGATGAGCAACTTGCAAGAGCTATCCAGGAAAGTTTGAATGTTGAATCATCCCCTCGCAGAAATGGCAGTGCCAATGGTGGCACTACATATCATCTGCCTCGCGAAACTGGCAATGGTGGCAATGCATATCAGCCACTTCGCGAAAATGGCAGTGCCAATGGTGGAAATGCATATCACCCATTACCATTTATGTTCTCATCCGGATTCAGGTTTATTTCAGTTTGGTTACTTTACTATTCTGGCTTTTGTGCAATTTGACTCGTTGCATATAACTGATCTGATATTTTAGTTTACCAGAAAGGAAGTATGCTAAATGAACTCATGAACCATACAGGCAGGCTGCATACTACTGCCTATTTTGTTCTACTTCCACCTAAAGCGCCTGAATATTGATTTACGTAATTCATTCCCTGTACCGCATTCTGTTTAATGGCTTCACAAACACTGCTAATCACAACGAGATAATGTGTCTTGAGTGAGAACTCATACCAGCAGACTTTTCAATGGCTGCAGTCATTTCGTATTAACGAAATTACCTAGGACTAGATACTTTTTTGTTAAGAAAATATCTATAGAAATTAAAGCTGAAGAAGAATCAAACTGTACACCCCACACCTCCCACCAACTGAGCTATGCATTTCTTTGTTGGAAGGAACAGAGAAAAAGCGAATATGGGTGCCTCCACTTTTGAACAGCTAATATAAAGTCCCGGCCTGGTTTTTCCCCACTAACCAATTACGTTACGACCACTGAACAAACTTGGTTGTCCTATCAGGAAAGTTCCAGTTGAGTTTGCATAAGTAAAGAAGCCAAAGGCATGATGGCATAATTATTTAGGAAAAAACAAATCCCACGCAGCTTTAGGTATACAGTTGAAATGTTTTTATCTGATTTGTGTAGTGTGCATGTTATTATGCCAAGTTCCGTTTCCTTATCTTCTCTTCAAGTCTTTAGGAAAACTGTTACAAACTGTGGTGAAATTTAGAGCTCAGATGTAAAATGAAAGCAATCTTTTAAAGTGGAAGGGGCTTGTGGTTATGAGATACCTTATATGTAGAAGGATGAAGCATGTCCTCAAGGATGTGGTTGCCTTAAACAGAAGTGCCATGGACATGTGAAATTTTCCAATGCTATCAAAAGAATAAGAAATTGCAGATATATGAATTTTCAAATGCTGTCAAAAGAACAAGAAATTGTGTATGATTTTTCACCTCGATTGTAATAAGAAAGACGCTATAATGCTCAAGAATACACTAGGATGATTGGCATGGAAGATATCATTCTGACCTTTTATCTCTTTCTACTATTTTTAATATAAAGTGTACTTCTTTTCTGCAGAGCGTGTGCAGGATGTCACAGAGAGATTGGTCACGGGCGTTTTCTCAGTTGCATGGGAGCTGTTTGGCATCCGGAATGTTTTCGTTGCCATGCCTGTAGTCAACCGATATATGACTATGAGGTAACTTTTTTGTCAACTTTTTAGCAGTTTCTTTCAATGTACTGACCTTAAAGCCATGCTGCAGTTCTCCATGTCCGGGAATCATCCATACCATAAAACTTGCTACAAGGAGCAGTTTCACCCAAAATGTGATGTCTGCAAGCAATTTGTAAGAATCACTTTATTTACCCTGACTGATTGGTTTGTGCTATAAGTTGTTTTTGTTGTACATTTTACATGCCTGTTTGTGCTAAGAAAATCTGCCTCCAATATCATGGAGAATATACTTTCTCTACATTTTCCATGATTGGCATGTTTACTCATGCTAATATCTGATTACTTGCATGATTTTGTTGTAAATTTTTGCAACTACCAAGGCTTGGAAGCTTGTAGTTACTCACACATTTTAGTTAGCTGATTGATTATGTTCGCAGTAAGTAGAAAGTTGATTGTGTTGACTTCTACTTTTGGTTTTCATATGTTCTTTTCAGATTCCTACAAATATGAATGGCCTTATTGAATATAGGGCACATCCTTTCTGGCTACAAAAATACTGCCCTTCACATGAAGTGGATGGTACTCCTAGGTGCTGTAGTTGTGAAAGAATGGAGGTATGCCCAGTTAGCACATTTTTCTTTCTTAATTTGGTCATATTTCATGGTTAGAAGAGAGCCTCTTTGTGTGAAATTTGGATCAATTCATTCCAACATGGTTCGTTTACTTACCAGCCAAGGGAATCAAGATATGTATTACTGGATGATGGTCGTAAGCTCTGCCTGGAGTGCCTTGATTCTGCAGTGATGGATACAAATGAGTGCCAGCCTTTGTATCTTGAAATTCAGGAATTTTACGAAGGACTGAATATGAAAGTGGAACAGCAGGTTCCTCTGCTTCTGGTAGAGAGACAAGCTTTGAATGAAGCCATGGAAGGAGAGAAGGCTGTATGTTTACTATGCTCAAAAGTCAAAACCCAAAATTTCCTTTTCTACCCCACTGTTGGAGTATATGTAGGCCCATGAGGCTAAGGCCCATGTGGCCCATGTATGGAAACTATATAGCTACCCTTCTAGGGTTAGCCAAGCAAGGGAATTCACTTCTTCCAACATGGTAATCAGAGCCTAGGGTTAGTTTTCCTCTTCCCCTGCCTCCCAGCCGCCGCCCCTCCCAAGTGGTGCCGCCCGCCGGCCCAGCCACCATGGCCGGCGGCCCTCCTCCTCCCCCTTCCCTCTATTCCTACTTCCCCTCTTCTTCCTCTCCAACCTGGGCCCAAATCCTGGCTGGTGCCGCCGCTGCTTCTTCTCCTAGCACCGCCGCTGCTTCCCACCCGCCCAGACCCGGCGGCCCTCCTCTGGCCGCCCCCCTCCCCGCCGGCCAGCCCCTGGCCGCCGGCCACTTTCTCCCCGCCGGCCAGCACCTGGCCGCCGGCCACCTTCTCCCCGCCGGCCAGCACCTGGCCGCCGGCCACCCTCTGCTTGCTGGCGGCTCTCCTCTGGCCGGCGGGCATCACCCTGCTGGCGGCTCTCCTCTGGCCGGCGGGCATCCCACAGCAGGGACCGATCCTCTGGCTGCCCAAACCCGCCCCCCTTCCCCCTTCCCAGCTGCGGCTGATGCTACTGCTCATGGCGCCCCTGCTGCCAGTGCCCTCGCCACTTCCTCTGATCTGGGCACGGTGGGGGACGGCACCGAGGATGTCGCGCCGGCAGGGGTCGTTCAGCCGCTCCTCTCCACTGGAGACCCCCCTGGTGCCGGTGCTGGCGCTACTGCTCCTTCTGTGGACCTTCTCGGTCTCGGTGGTTCCCAACTTCTGCGCGCCCCGGGGCCGGATTCCACTCTCGCCGCCGCCCTCGTGGCTGCCCGTGCTGCTGCCGCGGCAGGCCAAGCTCGTGTGCGTGCGGCGGCTCTCGTGTGGGAGCGCGAGCGCGACGCGGCCGACACTTTGGCTCGCCAGATCGCCGAGGCGGAGCAGCTCCTCGCTCCCCCCGCCTCCCGGGACGTCGGGGCCACCTCCTCTGCCTCGCCCAGACGTCCCATCCACCACACCACCGTCCTTTGGCATGACCCGGCTGACCCGCTCGTGGCCCAGCTCCACTACCAGGCCGGGGGGGTCCAGAACATTCGACTTCTCGTCCCGGTCGTCCTCGAGCCGGAGTCGCCCTCCTACGCCCGCTGGAGAGATCTGGTGGTTCTCACCCTTCGCCGCTACGCCCTCGACGACCACGTCCTCGTCGACGTCTCAGTCGCCGTCCAGACGCCGTCGTGGCTTCGTCTCGACAGCATCGTCCTCTCCTGGATCTTGGGGACGATCTCTCTGGACCTCCACGACCTCGTCCGCACCTCCCCTGACGCGCGTCGGGCGTGGCTTGCCCTTGAGGGCCAGTTCCTGGGCAACGCCGAGGCCCGGGCTCTGCGCCTCGACGCGAGCTTCCGCACCTTCGTCCAGGGTGACCTCTCCGTCGGTGAGTTCTGCCGTCGGATGAAGGCCATGGCTGACTCACTGGGGGACCTCGGGTGGCCCGTGGAGGATCGCATCTTGGTCCTCAACGTCCTCCGGGGGCTCAGCGACCGCTACGCCCACCTGCGGACGTGGATCACCCGTCAGAGGCCCTTCCCCACCTTCCTAGAGGTCCGTGACGATCTCGTCATGGAGGAGCTCACGCAGGGCCTCCAGCCGGGTTCCACTGCTTCCCCGGGGGCCTCCTCGACAGCTCTGGCAGCTACTTCGCCGCGCCCGCCTGCTTCACGTCCGTCTGCTCCACCGCCGTCGTCTCTTCTGGGTCTCCCTCCCTCCGGGCCGAGCGGAGGTGGGGGGGGGGGTCGTGGCGGCCGTCGTCGCCGCGGAGGGGGTCGCGGGGGTGGCCGGGGCGCACCTCCACAGACCCCGGCACCCGGTGGCCCACAGGGGGGGCACCATGGCCCTCCTTCCAGAACCCGTGGTCTGGGCGCATCTCCATGTGGCCCTACCACGCCACCGGGACCGCCTCGCGTCCACCGGTGGCCATGCTCACCGGCACACCTCCCGCTGGTCCTCCACTCGGCGGCTTCCCTGCTCCACCGCCTGCTGCTTCGTGGGTTCCTCCTTCCGGACCTTCCGGGCCTCCACCGGGGGTCTCTGGATGGGACCAGGCGGCCCTGGCTCGCTCGTTCGGCACCATGAGCCTGACACCTCCGGTCGGACCTGAGTGGATCGCCGATTCGGAGGCCACCTACCACACTACTCCTGACCCCGGTATACTTTCGTCGATTCACTCTCCCTCTTCCTCTCTTCCTTCGTCCATTATGGTCGCAAATGGTTCTTGTATTCCAGTCTCATCTGTGGGTACCGCCGGTGCTCATGGCTCCTTTCGCCTTCCTGATGTTCTTGTGGCTCCCTCTATGGTTCATAACCTTCTTTCTATTCGTCGTTTTACAGCTGACAATTCTTGTTCTGTGGAATTTGACTCTTCTGGTCTTACTGTAAAGGATTTGGCTTCCCGGCGTCCTCTGCTCCGATGTGACAGCACCGGGCCCCTTTACACCCTTCGCTTCCCGGCGGCGCATTCGTCTTCTTCGCCGTCCCTTTTGTCAGCTGCCTTCGCCGCTTCTACTTCCTCTACTACTTGGCACCGGCGCCTCGGCCATCCTGGACGTGATGCCCTGATACAGCTCAGTCGTAGCTCTGGTCTTCCATGTACTCGAGCTCATGATGAGCAACTGTGTCATGCGTGCCAATTGGGCCGACATGTTCGTCTTCCTTTTTCTAGTTCTTCTTCTCATGCGGCCCGCATTTTTGATCTTGTACATTGCGACCTATGGACATCTCCTGTTATCAGTATTTCTGGTTATAAGTACTATCTTGTGGTTGTTGACGATTTTTCGCATTATTCATGAACTTTTCCTCTACGTGCGAAGTCGGATACTTTTACCACGCTCCTTCACTTCTTTACTTGGGTGTCTACTCAGTTCGGTCTCACCATCAAGGCCGTCCAGTGTGACAATGGTCGCGAGTTTGATAACTCCACCTCCCGAGCTTTCTTCCTCTCTCACGGTGTTCAGTTGCGCATGTCTTGCCCATACACCTCTTCGCAGAATGGCAAGGCAGAGCGGATGATTCGCACCACCAACGACACCGTGCGCACTCTTCTGTTTCAGGCCTCTCTTCCTGCTCGCTTCTGGGCTGAGGGCCTGCACACCTCCACCTACCTTCTTAACCGCCTTCCTTCCGCTGCCTGTCCCGCTCCCACACCTCACCACGCCCTCTTCGGTACCCCGCCTCGGTACGACCACCTCCGCGTGTTTGGGTGTGCTTGTTACCCCAACACTGCTGCCACCTCTTCTCACAAGCTGGACACTCGTTCCACGATCTGTGTTTTCCTCGGGTACTCCCCGGATCACAAGGGGTACCGATGCTTTGACCTTACCTCCCGACGTGTTCTCATCTCGCGCCATGTGGTGTTCGATGAGTCCGTCTTTCCCTTTTCCACCACCTCTACACCTCCGGTCACTGACCCACCCTCTCTGTTTCCCACTGACCCGGTGGTCCAGCCGCCTTTTTCGTGGTCTCCTGCAGGTACCGCTTCGCCGCGCTCAGTGCCGGCCACCGGTCCCGGCTCCCTGCGAGTCCGGGCCCCTCGTCCTCCGACGCGGCCCCGTCCTCTCCAGTTGGTGCAGACCCGGGGCCTTCGTCCCCCGCTTCTGCCCCGAGGGGGTCGTGCCGGTTGCCGACACCGGATCCTGTCTCGGCACCTGCCCCGGCGCCTACGGCGCCGTCGAGGTTCGCCGCGCCGGTACGGGTATACCAGCGCAGGCCGCGACCACCGCCGCTCGTGGTCCCTTCTCCACCGGGGACACCGACACCACCGCCACTGTCTCCGCCGGCCCGTGGTGCACCGCCGGTCTACCACCCGCCGCTACTTCACCGACACCCGCGGCATGTTCACCCGATGGTGACACGACACGCGGCTGGCACCCTGCCACCTCGTGCCCTCGAGGCTTCGACCGGCGATGCAGTGGTCTCTCCGGTACCCTCCTCCGTCCGCGACGCCCTGCTGGATCCTCACTGGCGCCGCGCGATGGAAGAGGAGTACGCCGCGCTACTCGCCAACCAGACGTGGGAGTTGGTGCCCCGGCCGCCGGGCGCCAATGTCGTCACCGGCAAGTGGATTTGGACTCACAAGCGCCGAGCGGACGGCTCTCTCGAGCGCTACAAGGCTCGATGGGTCCTCCGGGGCTTCACTCAGCGCCCTGGCGTCGACTACGATGAGACCTTCAGCCCGGTGGTCAAGCCGGCCACCGTCCGTACCGTGCTGTCGCTGGCACTTGCTCGGTCTTGGCCCGTCCATCAGCTGGACGTCAAGAACGCCTTCCTCCACGGCCTTCTTACTGAGACGGTGTACTGCAGTCAGCCGGCGGGGTTCGTCGACACCAACGGTCCTGACATGGTCTGCCGGCTCAACAGGTCCCTCTATGGCCTCAAGCAGGCACCTCGGGCGTGGAACCACCGGTTCGCAGCTTTCTTGGTGACCCTGGGGTTCGTGGAGGCCAAGTCTGATACGTCCCTGTTCGTCTACCACCATGGGGCCGACACGGCATACTTGTTGCTCTATGTTGATGACATTGTCCTCACCGCCTCCAGCGAGCCACTTCTCCGCCGGATCATTGCAGCTCTCCAGCAGGAGTTTGCGATGAAGGACCTGGGTGAGCTCCACCACTTCCTCGGTGTCACTGTTGAGCACCGTCCTGCTGGGCTCCTTCTTCACCAGCGGCAGTACACTCGGGATATCCTGGAGCGGGCTGGGATGTCTGACTGCAAGCCCTGCTCCACTCCGGTCGACACCCAGGGCAAGTTGTCTGAGGCTGAGGGACCACCGGTGGCCGATCCCACTGCGTACAGGAGTCTTGCCGGGGCCCTTCAGTACCTCACCTTCACCCGGCCGGACATCACCTATGCAGTTCAGCAGGTCTGCCTCCACATGCATGATCCCCGGGAGCCTCACCTCACGGCTCTCAAGCGTCTCCTCTGCTACCTCCGGGGCACACTCGACTACGGCCTCCTCCTACACCGGGCCTCCTCCACCGACCTCGTCGTCTATACCGACGCTGACTGGGCCGGGTGTCCGGATACTCGCCGCTCCACCTCCGGCTACGCCGTCTTCCTGGGTGGCAACCTGGTGTCTTGGTCGTCCAAGCGCCAGCCGGTGGTCTCCCGGTCCAGCGCTGAGGCGGAGTACCGCGCCGTGGCTAACGGTGTGGCGGAGGCCGCCTGGCTCCGGCAGCTGCTTGCTGAGTTGCACACTCCACCCTCCAGGAGCACACTGATCTACTGCGACAACGTCAGTGCGGTCTACCTCTCCACCAACCCCATCCAGCACCAGCGGACGAAGCATGTCGAGATCGACCTCCACTTTGTCCGTGATCGGGTGGCCATGGGTGAGGTGCGGGTCCTTCATGTCCCGATGACCTCCCAGTTCGCGGACATCTTCACCAAAGGCCTCCCGTCCTCGACCTTCGCCGAGTTTCGCTCCAGCCTCAACATCACCAGTGGCTAGTTACGTCTGTGGGGGATTGTGTGTGTTCTTCTTGTTTCAGCCTTGAACTCCGCTGCGACGGTAGTTCAGACTGCGGGGGGGTGTTGGAGTATATGTAGGCCCATGAGGCTAAGGCCCATGTGGCCCATGTATGGAAACTATATAGCTACCCTTCTAGGGTTAGCCAAGCAAGGGAATTCACTTCTTCCAACACCCACTATACTGTTAGCTGTTTCTTTTGGGTACAGGGTCACCACCATCTTCCAGAAACAAGAGGACTGTGCTTATCCGAAGAACAGACTGTTAGCACGGTGAGAGTTTTTCCAAACACCAATTGGATTATTCTTTCCTCATTTAGTTCATGTTCTGTTCCAATTTTGTTGTTCTGCTGGATTCTGAACAAGACAATGATGTTTTCAGATACTGAGGAGACCAAGAATGGCTGGAAACAAAATTATGGGAATGATAACAGAGCCATATAGACTGACACGGCGATGTGAAGTGACTGCTATTCTCATTCTGTATGGTCTCCCAAGGTGAAACATCAACCTTTTGTTTTGTATAATGTCACAATCAGCACCTCCTGACCGAAACAATAAGCACTGCTGCTCCAGCTTTAATCTCTACGTGCACTTTTGCCCTCTTTCTTTTGACTATTTGCCATTGCCCCTGCTTTGGCCAAGCCAACGCACAGTTGCCCCTGGTTTGTCCATTTTTTGCAATCAAAGTAGGCAAACCATAGGGATCGGTGTGTTTGAGTTGGTCAAAGCAGGGGCAATGGTGCAGAGTTGAAGAAAAGGGGGCAAACGTGCAGTTTAGAGGTCAGAGTTGAAGAAAAGGGAACAACTAGGTCAGCAAAGTGGTTTTCTTTCAGTTCCTTCAGAATTTTGTTCCTTCCGTGTGCCCAAAAAAAGGTTGCATGAGAACCGAGCTAGTGCTCGGGTGGCTAGCGCAGCCAGGTGAGCTCGCTGCCGGCGCAAGTTGCCAGAATCGGACTCGCGAATCTCACTGGATGTGTGTTCGTGGGTGTGTTCGTGCATGATCATATGCTACAGCTGTACCCAGATAAGAGGCTTAAAAAAAAGTTGCATGGAATTGGAAATGTCTGGACTATGAATGAGGAAAATAGTTTACTCTTGTCCACCGTCACAATATCTTCTCCTGTATGATATGGAGATACTATGTTGTTTTGTTTGCTTCTACATCGTTGAATCATTATGTATGCTCAAATTTGTTTGTATAGACTTTTATGGTTTTTTGTTCTTGCAGATTGTTGACAGGTTCAATTTTAGCTCATGAGATGATGCATGCATGGTTGCGACTTAAAGGTGATACCTGTTCTTCCTCGGACCAAAACAAGGGAGACCTATTTAATTAGATCTGACACATAGCAACTAAACTAATCTTTTAGTTCTAGCTTATCAGCCATGGTACAATATTTTTCTCTCACAACAAATCAGCTAATAGTACTTTTCAGCCTGGCTTTTCAGCGAAACGAATAGGGCTGTGACATTAAGTTGTTTTCAAGACTGAACAAGTTTTTATTAGCCACTGCTAGTGAACTTGTGAGGCTGCCATGTAAACTGTTGGGACCCAATTTTGGTGTCACGTGTCACAGATAATTACTAACTAGAAATAAGAACGCAATCAATGCTAATTTCTAGGTGAAGAAAATCTTGCATTCGTTTGGCAGTTGTCATAATCATTTGCCTACATATCCTATCTTCTTGAAACTGTTACACAGACATTTCTGCTAACGAACATGTCATGACAGGATACCGGACACTGAGTCCAGACGTAGAAGAGGGCATTTGCCAAGTTCTTGCTCACCTGTGGATCGAGTCAGAGATCATGGCCGGATCAGGCAGCAGCGCTGCTTCGTCATCCTCAGGATCTTCTTCATACACGTCATCCAAAAAGGGGGGCCGGTCTCAGTTTGAGCACAAGCTTGGGGATTTTTTCAAGCATCAGATCGAGACGGATGCTTCCATGGCCTACGGAGAGGGTTTCAGAGCCGGGAACCGGGCCGTTCTTCAGTACGGCCTGAAGCGCACCCTGGAGCATATCTGGCTAACAGGGACCTTTCCATTTTGAAATGGCATGGATTCACATTTTGGGAAAGCTTATGTTATTATATACATGATTGTCATCCAGAGTTCCTTTACAGCCAAAGAAACCAACTGTACAAACATTCTTTCCAGAATCCATATATCTTGGAAGGGCAAAATGAAATATTAAATGATTGAGATAGATGGCCAGCCTGACCAATCATTTTGTATTGTGACCAAACTCTGGAACGAAAACAATGGTAATTTTTTTATATGGCATGAATTTCAATAAATAGCAGTACCATTTTACAGTATATATACAGTTGTTTTCACTTGTGAACTTATCTGGAGCTATTCTCTCCATTCCAAATTATAAGGTGTTTTAGCGTTTTTAGATATATCATATCATTTGTTACTATGTGTCTAGACACGTGTATATCTAAATATATAGCAAAAACTATAGTATGTTTATACACATCTCCTATATCTTAGGTGCCTGAATTTTTATATGATTTCAGACAATACTCTTGTATCACCAATTAGTACAAGTAAATTGTCACTTTTGTGGTTTATTATTTGTCTTTATGTCATAACATATCAAATTTTTGTCCTTGTCTGACTATAGAAATAATTGTAAGTTGTTAAATTGTCTTTGTGCTAACACATAACAAATTTTGTCAGATTTGTGGTTTTGTGTAAAGGGGTTTTTAATTCTCGGAACAAAAAATTACAGATTGTGTCTACAGAAATTGTAACGAACTAAAATTGTAATTTTAGTATAAAATATATGCAATAACCATCGTCTGAAACAAAACTAAAATTCAGGAAATCCGTGTATTTAGTATGGGTTTTCTGTTCTGGCAGCTGACGAGCTGAATTCGAATTTCTTGTTGGGAGTGGGAGAGTTATTTATGGTATCCCACCTTTGAATATCCACCAACGGCAAGCGCTGCAGCCATCGGATTCGGCAGAACAGTAGAAAATCTCGCCGATCTTGCCGGACTGAGCCAGCCGGTCCATAGTGCAGGCAGTACTGTACGTACCGGCACGCGGTTTCCGGCTTCCTCCTGCCTCTCCCTTGATAGGCGTCGGCCTCCCCCTTGGTACATTGCCAATTGCACTTGGCCGGATCGGTAGGGTTTCAGCTCCTACCAAAATCGCCGGTACCACCGGTACAGTGCCAAGATAGATCTCATCTCATGGTGGTACTAATCAAAAGGCATATGGACGCATTGGTACCTGACCGATGCTACCGCGCCTGGTAGAATCTAGAGGCGTAGGTGTGGCCTCGTACAGCCAGAGAGCGAGAGTGAGAGCCGCCGGGCGGGCGGCCCGTGAATTCAAGCTACGACAACGGATGGAGGGGCATTTACGGTATCAGCCGGTAGTACATACGTATTACTCCTATAGTACTTTGTACAGCGAAACCATAAAGATCGGAATCTGCGGGGGGACAGGTGCTACAAACATCTCGAGTCTCGGAGCATATGCACCATCCTGCCGTGCCGGCAAATTCCTCCGCCGCGAGCGCCTCGCCGGCCCTTGTCGATCGGCAGCGCAGCGCAGGCGCACCATCGATTCCCTCCGAGACTCCGATACCTTCCCCAGTTCCCCTCCTCCGCTGTCCGCTCCTCGGGAAGGACGACCGTGAGAAACGGACGGGGACATGCGTTCGAGACGGCAGCGTCGCAGGCTCTCGTCTGGCCGGCGTGGCAGGAGCAGGGCCGGGGCGCCAGAGCGAGCCAGCGGACAGGCCGCCAGGTGTTGCACTGGCAACTCGGCGGCCAGTGTGGGTGTGGGCGTGGGCGTGTGGCCACGGCAGCCCGCGCCCGCACGCGTCAGCCGTCAGTACGGGGGCGCCAAATTCTGCAGGATCCGCAGTTATTGCCGCCGTTACTGCGGAAGTACTACTACTGTAGTAGTGGCGGGTCTGCGGGTGAGGAGGCAGCATTCACTCCGGGAAAATCCGGAGTTAAATGAACCGGAGATCCTCTCGTTTTGACCCGCTGCTCCATCCCCGGCTGCCCCGCGCGCGAGCGTCCCGCCACACACGGCTCGCCGGCCGGCGGTGAGTTCAAGCTGCTAGACTTGAGTGAGGCACGGAATAGGTGCGCTCCTACTCCTACCTACTCCGACCTGCTACAGTTATAGTAAGGCGTAGTTGCTCTTTTTTTAAAAGGAAAGTTGCTCCTTGGCCAGTCTCAGTGAGATTTCATCAGAATTTTATGGGTATTAATTATGCTGATGTGGCATCATATTAATGAAGAGAGAAATGATAAGAATTTCATGAGAGTAGAGGGAGTTTCATGGGGATAAAACTCGTCTGCACTGTTTTCAAAATCTGGATATGTTGAAAACAGTGACATGAAATCTCCACTCAGACTGGCCTTATTAGTTGCACACCTCTCGTTCCACCGCGCGAGCGTAATCCTACGTACGTACAAGCTTTGCTGGCCGTTGGCCCGTTGCACAGCTGCGTGCATGCATGTGTTCCGGCCGATCAATTCGAATCACACACGGCGACATCTTCTGGAAAGGACCCCAAATTAGTAACAGGATATATCGTTCATTAACCATGCAAATCTCTCACACAGTTAGCGTGGCCGGGTACGAAGATATGAGATATCGATCGTCGGCCGGCCGGTCTGTGTAAAGCACGATAGATCATCATGCCGTGGCCGTGCATATATAGCTAGATCGATCAACGATCGTCAAGCGCGCGCGCACGTTTGATCTTGGAATATGTGTCACTTTTTTTCCCTGGGCCGAGCGTTGATGAAAAGCTGCGATGCTGGAGAAAAGGTAGTCCTGGGCTTCGATATACGCTGATAACGATGATGTTAACAAGGAGACGGAACAAGAGCTAAAGGTTAGCGACGGACAGGGCCGTCTCAATAATTTTTAGGCTCCTTGGGCAAGTAAGACACTGAGGGCCCGGTAACCTTATAATGTTACTATTAACAAGAGATAACTTGTAGTATATATTTAGTTCATAAAAAACGACAATACATCGAAAGAAGCTTAAAGAACCATAAAATAACTTTTATGGTTACCTCAAATAAGATTATAGTGCTTCAATGCTTTTTAAAAAACCGACTTCGGGCATTTCTCGATGTAAAACCTTCAAGAACAATATCGAGATCAATTTTATCCAAAACATCTCTAACATGTCCAAAAAAAATGAAATTTAGAAAATTAGATAAAACCCTATGCCCCTATCAGGCTATCCCTAAAACTGATAAACTGAACTGCAACTGCAAGAACTTACTGGCTGCCGCTGTGCCGTCCGCTGGCCGATATGATCATGGAGAGTCGGAGACAGACACAATTCAAGAAACGCCGGAACCTGCGGGTCGCCGTGCCGCCGTCACCGCGACCGCGAACAGGCGAAGCGACTCGCGACTCGCAAACAGAATAGGAAGGGTCACGGATCGAGACAGGCTCATGCGTGCATTCGAAGAAGCAAGCAGCAGCCTGAAGCCCGCAGGATCAAATGGACTTATGGACCGTATGTATTAGCCTGAACAGTGAATACGTGTACTACATAGGGGTATACTCATGGCCCCCCCAGCTCCATGGCCCCGGCCGTCGCACAGCCCGCCCTCCCCTGTAAGACGGGCCTGGACGGATATGCATAGATACGGAGTGAGAGAGTGAAGTGGACAATGTACAAACTACTTCGTACTTCGTACAGTGTCAGCCTTCACTAGGAAGCATAGTAAGCAGCATATTTTTCTGTCTCTCTTTAATACACGTACTCCATGCAGAGAAGCTGTACTGGCATCCCTGACTTGGATGGAAAAAAATCCCTGGATGTGCCTCCCTCTTCTTCTAAATTAGCCCTTAATTATTTGTATTAATTAACAAAAAAAGATCGTCATCTAATCCAGCGAATGCTTTGCTTGCACATATCATGCAGAGCGTCCTGTGCACTCACGCCGACAGCAATGCGGTTCTAGTACTGTGTCGAGAGAGAGAGATTTTCGTTACACACGCGCCCTGTACGTATCACACACGCCTCTGCTGGCAGGGGAGGGGTTGACTTGGGGATCGATCGTCCTACGGGACGCGTTACGACCTTGCACTGTGTAGTGGAGTAGTACTCTACCGAGTTCCTGCAGAAAATTCGGAAGATTTAGCCAAGTACACAAGTGCCACTGTAGAGGCGTATGTAGAGGAGAGGATACGAGATCCTCAAGTACAGCGTGCGCTACGCTAGCTGGCGCTAGGGATGTAAACGGATCGGCGGATATGGCTGATATTACATTTGTTTTCAGATTTCTGGTCGGATTCGGATTCGAATACGGATAGTGTCAGCCATGCCGGATATGATATAATTAGATGTCGACATCATAAATATGTGATTTAAGTATTCGGATATGGATACGGTATCGGATGTTAAATATCCGGACTCGAATACGAACAGATCTGAACCCCTCTAAACGGATTCGGTCTCAAATACACGGTCGAAAAATATTCGTACTATTTTCATCCCTAGCTGGCACTGTACAATACGAGACGACGATACCCTGGCTGCATGCAGGCCCCAGCTGCAGCACCTACACTGCACACGTATCTCGAGCCCGAGATACAGTACTCCTACATGCATGCATAACCTGCACTGTTCGCTCGTCATTTTTTTTTGCGAACCTACTACTGTGCGCTCATCATTTAGAGAGAGACCTTTAACTCGGCGCGTCAGTGCTGTCAGGCCTGATTATTGGAACTGTACACACAGACAGATGGCATTTATTGGTGTACTACTGCCACTGACAAACTCGCTCGTGACAGAGGCGTACGTGTACATATACGTACAGAGATACAGGCAATGCAACCGGTAATCGCGGGAGTAGATACGCCGTTTGGGATAGATTGTGCACTCGGTACGCCGTACGTATGTGTACGTACGTACGTGCGTGCGTGAGGAGCCCCCGCGGATCCATCCAGCACCGGGACCAAAATCTACTTACGCACATGTATGGCACATGCACGCGCGCACGAGAAACGCCCGGACGAACTGTGTGTAATCTCACTGCGGAAGTTGTGCTGGTTAATTTTTTTTTAAACTTGCCTCCGCCTCAAAAAAAAAAAAGTATCACTATAGAGTTCGTGCTAGTCGAAGTTTTAAGTTTAACTAGGGTTATACAAAACATTATCAACATTATTTGTGTCTTCAAGTAAGTTTATAATGGAAATATTCAGTGACTCATCTAACAAACATAATCATGAGAGTATTATAATTATTAATATTTTCTTATATATATTATTTGATTAAAGTTAAAAATATTTGACTTCTGAGGAGTGAAAATGACACTCTTTCTAAGATGGAGGGAGTAGAAAATATTAGCAATATTTGTATCTCTAAATAAGGTTCTTATAAAAATATTTACATGCTTCATCTAACGATATAATTATGCACCATAAATATTGATATTTTTTTATATATTTAGTTGAAGTTAAAATTATTAGACTTTTTGGAAAACTAGGTGGTGTGCCTGCTACGGGATAGCTAATATTTTGTATTTAAAAAATACGGATCGCAAATAACAATACTGTAAAACTACTTAAATACCAATATTAAAGTGACATTATCTAAAAAAAGCAAAGTTTGTGAAATCAAACATAGTCACGGAGAGCGCGGCGTCGCAGGCTCACAAACTCAACTTTATAGACCTTTCCGTGATGCGGCTAAGATAATGTTTAATATCGGCCAGAAAAAATCTCTGATATCCATTTCTTTCGTGCGCCAATAAATCCACAAATAAGTTCCGTCGTATTTCTGTACCATCCTATCATACATTCGAGTATATATATGTAAATATTCGTTGGTTTATTCAAATAATTTATGTTTGTAATTATGCAGGTGCTAATTCAGTTGATCCGACACTCGATGTGGGACGAAAGGAATACGTGCCGCGCAGACAGGCGGATCAGAGCTGCACTTTCCTACATGTGTATGGTAGCGTAATAGCGATCATCATCGGTAGTGTGTTCAGCAAGGCAGTGGCGAAGCTAGACCGAAACAGAGGGGGTGCAAGAGGAATTCAAAATTTTGGTCAAATTCTAGAAGCAACTCATGAATTTCGGATTTTTGCATAGGTGAACAATAGAAAATATATTTTTTAATATAAATGCTGCCATGTATATCTGAGTCCTGTAACACGAGTTTGCACTTCCCACGATATGGTGAAAAGCATCCGGCAACCCTGTGTCGTACGAGGTCTGGGGATGGAATCCCACTTTCCTATATATAATCATGTGAAGTTTAGGCACCGTAAAAAAATATTTCATTTATTACACGAAATCAATCGGAAAGACTGGTTTGAGAATTATTGCAGTTGTGGCCGTAAATTGAAAAAACATGCAAAGCGGTGTTGTAATGATTGCCAAACTAGAAAATGATAATATGAGTACAGTATAGAGAGGTTGTTGAACTGAAGTACTAAACCTAAAATTTTACCAAATTAGTATCGATTCTCCTTTGATTTCTTTGTTGAAACCATATTGGCCTACTCTATGAAATAGAGGAAGCATCTATTATCTGTTTTCTAACCTCGATGAATGCCTGTGAGGGCTGCCTCTGTATTGTGGAGTTGGATGGCTTCGATTCAGCGATGCGTGACTAACTAGCCATGACACCGTGCCCTGTATGTAGCTGAGGCGACCATAGTTGCAGGCCAGAGGATAGCAGATGTTGTTGGCATGAGAGGGAGGCCCGGTGGCTGGTGGTTGGCACCTAGCGGGGAATGCAGAGAGACCGAGAGACTGTTGCTGGGCTAGACGTGTTACTCAGGTATGCAACAATGGAAGAAGATGAGTATGATAGAACGTATAGGGGAAAGATGCAATAGCAGATGTCGGATGAACATGATCTTTGCCTCTTTGGGATACGACCAATTTGTCTCAATTGTGTTATTCATTGAGCTAGGGGGTGCAATATGTTGGGCCGTGGGGGGGTGCAAGAAGGGCTAAGACATTGGGATAACTACTAAAAACGAGAATTCTAGGGGGTGCGGCTGCACCTGCAAGCTCCTACTGAGCTTCGCCCCTGCAGCAAGGTGTGTGTGGATGTGAGATAATATGATAATCCATATACAAAACTTGCAGACATGATTAGCTACCGGTAATTAATAATCTTATTAGATCAGCAAGAAAACGTTTAAGATTCCCAGCAGAATTGTTAGAATGACTGACAAACGCGCCAAAAAAAAGAGAAATGTTCCATGAAAGAATCATTTAGAATTGATTCTCATTTTTTTAAACTAGTCTAGAGAAACACAAACACCCAAAACTTATATATGGTTTCTTTTGTGGTGGAGGGACTATACATCCCCTCTAATATAATTTCTGTGCACGGCCCTGAGCATATATGAAAATTGAAAACCACACAAACACCTTTCTTTTATGGTGGAGGGATTATACATCCGCTCTATGTATCCCTGAGCATACGTGAAAACCATAGATCACAGCGGATGTTTTATTTTTCACTGTTTTGTGAAGAAGAGCTTTCCTTTCTTGTGGACTTGGGAGGTTCGTTCTTCCGTTGCAAAAAGAAGTTCTTGAAGCGAACAAGCCTCTAGCCTAGTGCCCTAGTGTTTGGTGCTTCTTAGTAGCACCTTGCAGGCCATATTCGAATCCCTGTGGGACGATTTTGTGGGCTAATTTAAAAAAACAAAAAAAATAGGTAGGGGGCTTTGTCGCCGACGGTTAAAGAAAACCAAAGTTCTTGAGCCCTCCTGTTCTCTCAACAGTAGTTCTTTAACCGTTCTTTTGGAATCGTCTCCTCCAGTTTTGCTTTGGTTTACCGTTCCTTTGGAATCGTTTGTTCTCCTATTTACTCTCTCGCTCATGCGCATATCCTGATTGATCGTCGGAGTACATACATGCAGTTCGCATGCGCGTGGGTACGAGATACTGTACGCCGGCTGCAATAACACACGCTGTACTATAGACAGCCGAATAATTACCATTGATGCGCGTATATATGCATCGCGTTACAGTACATATAATTCAAGGTGCAATATACTATATATTATTGTTTGCGGGCGCGCTGTGGGTGTATATGTGCGTTAATCACTGTGTAGTACGTATGTTGTACTTGTTAGTTAGTAGTAGCACGGGTTAAAACTACTCCTAGACATGGTTTTTATAGCAGCCACAACAGTAAGAAATCATCAATAGAAACTGTGCCACACAGTGGCCCTGTTTGGATCCTGTAGCTCGGTTAGAGCCGGAGTTAGTTTCTAACTCTAAACTAGTCTCGAACTAGCTCTAGCTGAAGACGTGTTTGGATGTCAGGGCTAATTTAACAATAAGTGCGGTTATCTAATCATTTGACTCATTTAAATCGTCTCCCGCACACAAATGACACAAGTAAATTATTTTTACAAATCAAGCATCCAAATCACAATAAATTTAATCTGTCCATACAAATGAGATGTCTCACACGAACTTACAAGTCCTCAATTAGGCTAAACAAAAAAAAGATAGGGATTCGCCCGGTAGGGCCGGCGGCAGCGCGGCGCACATTCTCGCGTGGGTGCAACTGGGGTGCGATGGGGATGAATCAGGTGCGGCTCAAGGATAAGAAAAATACACTTTTCTGCGGCCCCATCAAAACTAGCTAAATAATCACCCCTTTGGGGGATAGTTTTTTTTGATAGGCTAGTTGCAAAAAACTAGCTCTAGCCCTCCTGTTTGGATACTTTTGGGATAGTTTAACTCAAACTGGCTCAAACTAGCTCTAGCTCTTGGATCAAATGTCATCTTTTTTTTTATCTTTCTCTCTCTCCAAACTTATCTTCTGCCTGCCTTTTTCCTCGAGAAGTAGCACAAGCAGAGCAGGTCGCCCCTTGCCGGACATCAGCGATGCAAGGGGCCAGGCCACCGGCCGACCGCGTTAAGCTTGCCTCCCTGGTCGTCAGCGAGCTTGGCCCTGTCGCCAGGAGCTGGAGCTCGCCCGCACCGTGAAGCTCATCGTCGTCATAGAGCCCAGGCGTGGCCTGTGCGGACGGCGAGCGTCCTGGGCAACGGCGGCGTGGCGAGGTCTGGTCTGGTCGGACGACAACGCAGACGCGAGTGGCATGGCAACGATGGCGCGACCTTTGCGGACAGTGAGCGGCCTGGAAATGACGGTGCGGCCTGTGCGGACGGCGAGCGCAGCCTCTGCGTACGGCGGCGGCGTGGCGAGTACGGCTTGGGCGACGGTGGCACGATGAGCACTGCACGGCGCTACAGCGAGCGCGGAAGAGGAAGTCGCATCGCTGGCCGTAGAAACGGGTCGTTTCCTCCCACGGCGAATTAGCGATTTCTTCGTACTCGGCTTACGAGTAGACGTGGTTTCTCATTTAAGAAACGGTTTCACCGGATTTTCTTCCCTTTTTTCATTAATTAGGTTGCCATATCAAATTTTTCTTAGTTGGTAAGACAATTAATAGAGATAGAAACTACTTTAATATTTCATTGGGAGTGCCACGTGGACAGGTCGACGTAGTACATACAGTAATACAATTGCATGCATGTATCTTTTCTCATCCCGGCCCTAGCTAATCACACTTAAACACACGTGATACGTTGTACCTTGGCGACATGGAGTATATATATTAGTGTACGCAACGCACGTGGCACGTTCGTCGTACGTCGTACGTACGTGCGCACGGCGCGCGCGCGCGGTCTCCAGTGATTGGCGAGCAAAACGCGAACACATCATTATTCTCACGACGACGACGCGCGCGCGCGGGTGCATTGCATTCATGGTGGCCGCGTTGACACTGCTTTGACACCAGATTTCGATGGATCCATCTATCGGCCGGCCGAATCCCCCCGAACAGTGAGTCCGCGGGGCCGTACCCGTACGCATATACGTACTCCGGATGTGACATCGTCGACCTGTGGATCCGGCGAGCGAGCGTGCAGTGCCGGCCGGGCGCGCGCGGCCGGATGGAGAATCGTATCGCTTGCATGCACAGCAGTACAGTACGTATGAGAATCCAGGAGCTAGCGTAACAGCGGACGGATCGGATCCCCCGGCCGGCACGTAACGTCCATCGATCGATCAACAGGGTTATTAAATATTAATTAATATAATATATGGGCACAGCGTCAATTCTCGCGTCGTTCTTACCCGTTTGGGTGTAGCAAGCGTTTTCCCCATTTGATCTGAACATCGACCGCGGCCTCTATCAGCACGCAACAAGCAAGCGACCACGGTGGCCCATTGGTGGGGGCTTCCACAGTTACGCCTCCAGGAACAAGTGGGGACGCAGTAATCAAAGCTGCCGATTGATGACGATGAGTGATGATATAGACAAAAAATAAATAAAAACCCACTCAATATTTACCATATGTTAGTTTTTTGGGTGCTTCAAAAACGGTAGAATTATGATGGGACAGATCCAATTAACCCTAGTTTTTTCCCCGATAATGCTTATGTGAGGGCGCCTGTCCGGGCATGTCCACGCGGGGCGCGCCGTTCTGGATCTGGGCACCGATCGCCCCAACATCAATTTGCAGCCACCGCTACCCAACTCACCTCACTCACTCACTCCAACACCACGCACCCAGTACACACTACAGAATTCAGGCGCTTTGCCGGGTGCCGAAAACACCCGGCAAAGGCTACTTTGCACTCGGCAAAGCCTTTGCCGGGTGCAGCACCCGGCAAAGAGCCGCCGGCAAAAAATTAGTCGGCAAAGATTTCTTTGCCGGGTGCTTTTTATCGGGCACCCTGCAAAGACTTTGCCGAGTGCAAATCCGGCACCCGACAAAGAAAAGTGGCCGTCACGGCGCCGACTCCATCCGCCTTTGATTTGCCGGGTGCCATGTCAGAGGCACCCGGCAAAGATTTTTTAAATTATTTTTCCATATTTTATTTGCCGAGTGTCCTAGCGGGAGGCACCCGGCAAAGATTTTTTTTACAATTTCTTTGCCGGGTGCCATGTCAGAGGCACCCGGCAAAGATTTTTTAATTTTTTTCCATATTTTCTTTGCCGAGTGCCCTACCGGGAGGCACCCGGCAAAGATTTTTTTATTTTTTTTTACAATTTCTTTGCCGGGTGCCATGTCAGAGGCACCCGGCAAAGATTTTTTTTATTTTTTTCCCAAATTTTCTTTGCCGAGTGTCGCTCCTCTGGGCACCCGGCAAAGAGTTTTTTTTATTTTTTTTAGTATTTTCTTTGCCGAGTGCCCTGTGCCAGGGCACCCGGCAAAGCCTCAAATTTTTTTATTTTTTTTCTATAATTATAAACACACCATATAAAAGATATACATCACATCTGAAGCATCACAAACACAATATAGCACATCCATCGCATCACAAACTTAATCCCACATAATATCACATCGCCAACACAATATCTCACATACACGACATCACAAATATAATAGGTCCAATATCGATCGTCACAAGTCGATAGTTATTCACAGTGCACCACATATCCATCAAGCGGTGAAAAAGAGAATCAAACTAGAGGTTGGGGGGAAACTGAGTGCCTGGTGAAGGAAAAGCGCCGTCACCTACTTGCCCCTGAGATGGGTTATTCGAACCCGCCGACGGAGGCTGCATAAAGGGCAAGAGGTTGCATGTGTTAGAGTGGTCATCTAATGAAAGCACTAGTCGAAGCAATTTGGTTTCATACTCACAGGACTAGATAGAACTGGCGGCGGTGGAGCGAATTGCGGCACAGGTACACCGTTGACTTGCCCAAAGTGCTGCAGGAACGCCGTAATCTCCGCCAGCTGCTTGGTTTGTCTTTCCCGCTCGGCCCGCTCGGCCTCTTGTTCCCGCTCGGCCTGCTCGGTCCTCGCCACCAGGTCCCGCAGCTCCTGAGCCATCCTCTCGTTCTCGGCCTGCAACATTTCAACCCATCTGTTTCAGTGATGTAAAGGCAACTAAGTTATGTAAAGATCAATGTACGAAGATTTAAACAGGACAAACCTGGAGTGCATCAACCCGCTGCTGTGAAGGGGACGGCCGTTGGTGTATGACCGGGCCTCCGGTCGGGGTCTCTGCTCGGATCTGGGAGAGGGTTGGAACAGAGCCGGACTCGAGTGTGCCATCGCCAAGCCAGTACCGCCCATGCTTCTTGCCCTGTCCGATCCTCATGACAGTCGGCCCATCAATGTCGTCGGCGTTCGGATCCCACTCTGGCCCCTGGACCGACCTCGCCTCCGACGCGTAGGAGCTGATGCGGGTGTAAGCGCTCGAGTTGCTGTACGACTCGGGCGGGTCATCCGGGCTAAAGGTGACATCGGAAGCCGCCTTTCCCTTGCGGGCCAGTCCATACGCCATGAACGTGGACACAGACTGACCACCATGCGACGCCGACTGCGAGAAAGACAACAAGATGATTAGAAGAAACATGCAGAATGGAGCGTCAGAATACTAAAAATGAATTCATTTACCCATGCTTTCTTGTACGCGGCGAGGCTGCGGCTGCCTTGGTGGTGTGTGGGGCCTGTCGCCTGCAAAGCCCGCTCCCGGTGGGCTTCGTGCTCCTGGATATAAACATCTGTGAACCACCTGTCCACAATCATCTCCCAGCAATCCCAATACGACTCGCACCACCATGGAATCATCTACATGTCATAAATAATTGAGATATAAGACGACCAAATTAAAGCTACTTAATCTCAAAACGAATTAGTATTTTTCTTCTTCATTTACCTCAAGGAACTGTTCCCGGGTCAGAGACATCTGTCTTGCCTGTGTCCATCAATTGCCTGTGTCCATCCTCTAGCATATAAAATATCACCATAGGTGACCATCAATTGCATCTACACGGTGTCCCTACTCTCTAATAGGTGAGGATAGGTCCTAATCCCACCCACAGATGCGTAGATGAGGTTAGTTTCCATGCTCCGCTCCTATCCGAGATGGAATTTCGGCAGCACCTCCCCGCCGTTCTCCCGATACACGTCCTGCAAGGGAGAGTGTGTATCCGGAGAACAACGGAGAGGTGATGCTGAAACACCATCTCGAAATAGAGCGGAGCATGAAAACTAACCTCAACTACGCATCCGCGGGCTGTCCAAAAAACGTGGACAATCCGAAAGAGATACGGTCGTAGATATGCAAAGGTCTGCATATCTCCGACCGTATCTCTTTCGAACGGGAGACACCTAACTAGGTTACGCGACCAAAGACCACATACGGATAGAGGGGTTATACCTAGGGTGACGGTGAGGTCCGGGTAGCGGGGCGGTGCAGAGTCGGTGCAGTGGCGAGCCCCGCTTGGCCACAGCCAGCCAGCAGTAGCAGCAGCGCGCCAACCCAGCTTGCCAGCATATTTGCATTGCTATATAGCATTTGTCACGCTTCAACTGTTAGCTATTGCTGATAAGTGGCTGATCTTATAACAAATAGAAAGAATTTATGAAGCTATATACAGTGAATGCATATTTCTTAGAAGATATACTTTAGGAAATTCTTCTAACAAGCCTGATCTGCATGGCTGCAGGGTTCAGTCCTTGCTTAGCAGCCCTAGCGTGTCGGTGCTTCAGTGAAGATAACAGTAGGCTTCATTTGGTTTGCAAAGAAATGATATACTACCCTTTTCAAACCAGCCATAGGTCATTCAAGATTACATCATGTATGATTTACAACTTGTTTAAATATAGCACAACTAACTTAAAATATTATGCATGCCTCTTCCATAATGTATTTAGGAGTTAACTTAAATATAAGCAGCACAGCTAACTTGCTTAGCTACAAGCACAATAAGTGCACACTGGCACAGGCAATACCTCAGCAATTTAGGAGTCATGTAGTTTATTTTTAAATATTTTTCTCCTACAAATGCATCAGATTAGTGAACTATACAAATGCTCGAGAGTTTGGCATATGCCCTGATGATTAGCAATTCCCAGTCGGTCAGTACACTCATGATCAAGGTTCATAACAACACATCAGCTTTTGGACTACAGACTTTTCTCATATTACTAAAAGATAACATAAAATGATTTGCTGACATTACCCAGAAAACAAATAAATAATAATGCAAGTAGTATCCTGCATGAATGGGGCAGGAAAGTTTGGCAAAAAGTATCATACAACAAATTGACAAATGGTTATTATATATAGCAAAAAAAAGGGAGAGGCAATGAAGGATGCTCACAAAGGAGGTACGATGCTGTGGGAGATCACAGATGCCTCGAAGTTGTCTTTGAATAATTCGAAGCCTTTGTCTGTAAATGATTCCAAATCACGATATCATAAAACTACGGTTCGGAGAACAAGAAATGACTAACTCTGTTGTATACTATGGATTAGAATTCAAAAAGAATACACTACTTAATCCTGATGTCTACTGGATTTAGCTGTTTCTCTCTCAGATGAGATTGATCATAGATCCTCCAGATCAGACCAAAGATCCTCCAAATTATTATCTATCATAAGGCCTTACTATTAGGATTATCTTATCACATACTGGTTAACAGCAAAAAAAATTCTTCAAAATTAGACACATCAACTAGTAGTGGTTGCTTCAGAACATACACGTTTCTATTTCTCCTTTACAAAAAGCTTGGCAAAACGTGAGAACCAAACTGATACAGACGTACAGTGTTGGGGGTTTGATACATACGAGCACCGCGTCAGGCTGAGCTAATAATGCTTATTACTCGGTGATTATTTTCAAGAGATAATCTAGGGAAGTAACCATCAAGGTAGCCGAATGGCTGTATGGAGCGGCTGATCATTGTCAAATATAAGAGCGGGAGCAGATCTTCGTTGAGGGCCTCGAGGCGGCCAACGAGATATCCTCCGAGAAGAAGAAATTGGGCAAGCTTTTGACTCTCTGCAAGAAGGTTGCGAATTTTGCCGCCGAGAACAACCACCTCTGCAAGGCCGTTGACTCCAAGAACGAGAGCTAAGACCCTAGCTATCGACAAGAACAGAAATTGATTCAGGAAGAAGGGGAACGGAGGGGAAAATTATCTCACCTCACTGGATCAGATCAGCAGTGCCCGTGGCCTACACCTGCCACAGCTAGCCGCCGAGGGAGGTGCCTAGCGTCTGAGGTCGAGCCACCGTCCTCCACCTTCACGTGCGCAACGAGCTGGCAACGTGGGTACGCTACTTGGAGAGGGACCAGAGATGCCTCAGGCGGCGGCGTTGGATCTCGTATTCGAGGGGAAGCCCAGGCCTCCAGGGGCGGTGTGCTCCAGCATCGATTCCTCCAGGGGGCGGGTGAGCGGGACAATGGGGGCTGAACAGGGCGAGCGAGCGGAAGGGAGGGCGGCGGCGGTAGGACGGCGGCGGTAGGAGATTGCGAGCGGGAGCTTGGGATGAGGCGGGCTGATTTGGAAGGGAGCTGTGGTGACTGGGCGGGCGGCGCCGGGGACGGGGCGGTGCAGGCGCCGGAGGAAGGGCGGGCGCGCCGGAGCGGCAGCGCCGGAGCGGCGGCGGCGTGTGGGAGCGGTGGCGTGCGGGTGGGAGGGAGGGAGGGAGGGAGAGAGTGACTGAGTGTTGGGCCGGCCATGGGCTTTTAGGTTAGAACCTTTGCCGGGTGCCGGGCCAGAGGCACCCGACAAAGATTTTTTTTATTTTTTTTTAAATTTCTTTGCCGGGTGTCCCTGACCTGGCACCCGGCAAAGAATTTTTTTATTTTTTTAAAATTTCTTTGCCGGGTGCCGCCTAACCTGGCACCCGACAAAGATTTTTTTATTTTTTTTAAATTTCTTTGCCGGGTGCCGCCTAACCTGGCACCCGGCAAATATTTTTTTATTTTTTTAAAAAATTTCTTTGCCGGGTGCCCCCTGACCTGGCACCCGGCAAAGGCTTCTTTGCCGGGGGCCTAGGCTGGCACCCGACAAATTATTATTTATTTTTTTTTGTTTTTTTGGCCCAATTTTTTTGTGGGGCCTTGCTACAGTAAATAAATCCCTATTTTAAAATTTGGGACAGTTTTGAGTTTTTTAACTATATTTTCTTAATTTTTTTCGTTTCATTGAATTTTTGCGACTATTCCAAATTTGAATTGCGGGTACATGAAATAATGGAATTTGGTTATTCAAAAAATAGTATTCATGATATTTAGGTTATGTCGAGGCTGTATGCAGGAAGTGGCATGAATTTTCGCGCATCATGTTGTCGTAACACGACGATGTACTCGCGGGAAAAGTGTATTTAAATTATATAAAATCCAAACGAAGTCTGAAAATCACGAAACTTGTCGATGTGTCTTGTTGTTGCATGTGGAGGCCGTGGTAAAAAATTCAAAAAGTTTCTAGCAAGTTGTGACCTCGGATACCTAAAACTCAGACATCTCCACATGTGATCACATGTTATTGCAAGTGGATGATGTCTGGGTTTTAGGCATCCGACGTCGTAATTTGCTCAAAACTTTCTCAATTTTTTACCACGGCCTCCAAATGCAATAACAAGAAACCTCGACAAGTTTCGTGATTTTCGAACTTCATTTGGATTTTATATAATTAAAATAAACTTTCCCCGCAATTACCTCGTCATGTTACGACAACATGATGGTCGTAATTTAATCCGAGTTTCTAGATACGGCGTCAACATACGCCAAACATCATGAATATTATTTTTCGAATGACCGAATTTCATTATTTCATGTACCTGCAGTTCAAATTTAGAGTAGTCGAAAAAATTCAAGTGAATGAAAATAATTAAAGAAATATAGTATAAAAAGTCAAAAATGTCTCAAATTTTGATATGGAGTTATAATTACTGTACCAAGGCCACAGAAAAAAAATGGGACAAAAAAACACAAAAAAAAATTATAATTTGCCGGGTGCCAAACCTGGCACCCGGCAAAGAAGCCTTTGCCGGGTGCCAGCTCAGGAGGCACCCGGCAAAGAAAATTTTTTTAAAAAATAAAAAAATCTTTGCCGGGTACCTAATGGCGTGCCACCCGGCAAAGGCTGACGGCAGGGGGCCGCCGTCACGCCGGCCACCTTTGCCGGCGGCCATATTTTGCCGGGTGCCCGGGAGCCGGCAAAGACCAATTTTTGCCGACGGCTATAATTTGCCGGGTGCCTGGCACCCGGCAAAGACTGGTTTGCCGGAGGCCTTTCTTTGCCGGGTTCCGCCAGGTCTGGCACCCGGCAAAGAATGACTTTGCCGGGTGCCCGATAAAAAACACCCGGCAAATTATTTTACACCCGGCAAATTAGTTGTTTCCTGTAGTGAGTCCCTCGCTTCCTCCTTCCTTTCACGGCTCGCGGCCCCACGTGCTACCCCGACACGCGGCCATGGCCACCTCCTTGGCTGCCGGTGGTTCGCTCCCCCACCTCGGTGGCCTTCTCCCCCACCCTGGTGGCCCCTTCCTCCACCCTGGCACTCGATGTGGAAGCGGTGGTCGCATTGCGGCAGCGCGTGGGCCATCGCTGTCGACCGTCGCAGCGGTCCTTGTCGCCACCACCAGCGATGGCCAGGCTCCGAAGCAGCCACCGCTAGCCGCCGCCGCCGACCCCGAGCAGCCGGAATCGACCGACGACGCAGCCTTCCCCTCCCCTATGTTCCCTGACCCCGACGGCTCCTTCCCCTACCCCGGCGTCCTCCTCCCCCACCCCGGCGGCGCCCCTGCCCCCCCACACCGGCGCCCTCACCCACCGAGAGCCCCCAATGACCGCAGATCCGGTGGCCATGGCACTCCCTGCACCAGGCTCTCTCTTCCCCCTTATGTTGCAATTGTATGTTTGAATTATTTCAGGCGTTTTAGATGTATGTTGCATTTGTTTCATATGGATGTTGTAAAGGTAGATCGGGGGATGTTGCATACGCTGCAATTGTTTCAGAGGCATGTTGCAAGAGTATGTTTCGAGTGTTTCAGATGTTTCAGAGGTATGTTTCATCTCTGTTTTTTCCTGACGCATGTTACAATTATGTTTATCCGGATGTTGCATATGTTTCACACATATGTTGCATGTGTTTTATTCGGATGTTGCGTATGGTTGCAATGGTTTTCAAGTGTGTTTTTCAAGTGTTTCAGAAGCATATTTCAAATGTTTCAATTGCCTTCAGACGTACGTTGCAACCATTGTATTTGGATGTTTTAAAAGTAGATCGGGTGTTGCATCTCTTCTCCTCCCACCTTGTGTTGCATCGTCTCTCCAGGAGCCGGCAGGACATCCATACGAACGAGGGATGGGCGATGGGCGCGGGACGAGGGAGCTGCGTGCGTTGGGCGCAAGCGAGGGGCTCCGTACGGACGAACGCTGCCTCCGAAGTGGGATGGACGCTGGGCGGAGGGGGCTGCGCACATCGCGGTTGGGAGCAAGGGCGCAAGCGCGTGGTGACGTGGGCACACTCTCCTGTTGCGCGGGCACAGCCGATGCAATTCTGTTTCGATTTACATGAGGGGGCGCGGCAGGTGCGTCGAACGGGAGTTGCGGGGCCGTACGTCCGGACGCTAGGCTTGCCGTTTTTTCCCTCGTGGAGTTGGATTACGAGGCCCCATTCACTACAGGATCGGAGTGGTTACAACAACTGCCGGCTACATCACCCGTTGCTTCAAAATAGAACTGTCAATTATAAATTATTACTCTCGGTTGTTATTAACAGCCGGTAATAGTTATAATAGTATCAAAAATACGATCGTTTGGAGGGGCTCCTTCTGGCTCTGGTTGTGGCACTGTAGCGGAGCCCGGAGGAGCACCAAATATGCAGCTCCATCCGCTCTTCCTCTTCGTAGTTTATTTTGACTATAGCTAGTCAGCCTGGGCACATTTTACCCAAAACCCGAAAACCGAACCGACCTGACCCGAACCGAACCAAAATATCGGTTTTTTCGGTTGTTCGGTTCGGTTTCGGTTTCTATGCTGGGGAACTTCGGCTTCGGTGGTCGGCTTCGGTTCTAGTGTTCAGCGAACCGAACACCCGAATCAACCGAAGTGCAATCGCCACTTCGCCAGGACTCCGTCCGCATAGCAGGCTACCAGCAGCCCAAACAAAAGGCCCAACATGGCCCAACGGTGAACACACACCACACATTAGCCTAAACAGTGAAACCCTATCCACACATGAGTCTCGACTCTAGACGGGCAGCAGGCCAGCGGCGGCGGCACTTGGCCACTAGCGCATTGCGAGGCGCGGGTGGGGACTGGGAGTCGCGGGTACGGCGGCGAGGCGAGTTGTGGCTGCGCGGCGCAGCCGCGTGGGCGAGTAGCGAGCGGGGCGGCACGGCCGCGTGGGCGAGTGGGGCGCCGGCGCCGTGCATGCGAGCGGCGAGCAGGGCGGCACGGCCGCGCGGGCGAGTGGGGCGCCGGCGCCGCGCGTGCGAGCGGCGAGTAGGGTGGCGCGACCGGCCAGCCACGCGTGGCGGCGTTGGCGCGGCGACCGCGCTGCGAGCGGCGGCTGGGAGGCGGTTGGGGCGGCGTAGGTGCAGGGGATGACCAGGGGACGCCGCAGGAGCAAGGCAGCAGGCGCACCAGATCCCACATAGGTACGAGACAAGCAAATCTCGGTTGAAACCGAACACCAGACCGATGAAACCGAAACCAAGATCATCGGTTTCTCATTTTCTCTGGAACCGATCGGTTGTGACCTTCTCCAAAACTGAAGTTTTCGTAGACCAAATAACCGAACCGAATCATCGGTTTAAACCGATTGCCCAGGCTGAATAGCTAGGGTCGTTTTCGCACTGCTACGGTACTAAACAGTACTTGGGAGCCGGAGCACCTGCGAGCCTCTCTCCAAACGGACCCTACATGTTTAGTTCCAAAATATTTCACGAAAAAACAGTAGATTCTCTGTCACATCGAATCTTTGGACACATGTATGGAGCATTAAATATAGATAAAAAAATAAAACTAATTACACAGTTTAGACAAAATGGACGAGATGAATCTTTTAAGCCTAATTAAGCCATAATTGAATACTAATTATCAAATAACAACAAAAAATGCTACAATAGCATTTCGCAAAATATTTCAGGAACTAAAAAGCCCCTAGTAATGAGTTGGCCGGCTCCTTCACTCTCTCGTGGGACGGCGAGCCCGGTGGCACGCGCCAGCTGCAAGGGCGAATTTTTTTTATTTTTAGCCCAAATTTGAAACATATTTTGGATCTGACCCGTATTTAAAAATATTTTCAAAACTAGTCCGTTTGGCCCCGCCACCATGCATGGCGGGGCAAATGAACTGTACCCCGCCATGCATGGTGGCGGGGTCCAGCTGCCACGTGGCCTGCAGCCCGGGGTGCCTGCTGACGTGGCTCGGGAACGTGCAAAGGCGTACCCCGCCACGCATCATGGCGGGTTACCCTACCCCGCCACGCATCATGGCGGGGTACGGCTATGGCCACTTAAACGGCCGGGCCCTTCTTGTTTCTGTCTTTCCTTCCATTCCATACCCCGCAGCGCCCCTCTCCGCCCCAGCGCCCGAGCTCCCCTCCCCCCAGCGCCCCTCTCCGGCGCCCCTCCCCCCAGTGCCCCTCCCCGGCGGCTGCCGCCCATCGTCGGTCCTTGTCCCGGCCACCCCTCGTATAAGGAAGGTAAAATTTCTTATTTACTTTCCGTTTCTATAGTTTAGTCAAGTTAGTTTGCTTAGTTATAATATGTTTGGTTAATTTAGTTAGTAAAGTTTTATTAGTTTTAATCATATTGATATTGTGGATTATTTTTGAATTGTAAGAATTATAAGTGATATGTGATTTGTGTTGAAATAATTTCGTATTTTTAGATGGAGGACTCATATCGTGAGTCGATTTGGAGGAAAAAGGGTCGTCCTAGAGAGATGTACCCCGACGTGTCTTGCAAGGATGCGCCCGTGCCTCCCGAGGAACCTTTCCCTAACTGTGACTGTGGTCATCCGGCGCACGTGGGCCAGTCGAGACATCTGGATACTACGGCACGTTGCTTCTACACATGTTATAGTTGTAGCGTAAGTAATTGCGCCCTCTGTTTTTCTTATTGGTTTGTGATGTTGTATTCGTAATGAGATAATTGAAACTTTTTTGTAGCCCTACTTCTGGTGCTTTTTCTTCCAATGGATCGACGGTCCGGACAAGTTTGACCTAAGGATTCTCCTTTTCTACCCCGACATTGATCATTGCAAGCGTGAGGTGTTTACTCGTTGGGTTCCGCCCCCTCCTAACCCTCCTCCTATGACGGAGGAAGAGAAGGCCGTAGCATCGGCACGGCGGCTCGAGGATCCTCTGAAGTGCCATTGCGGAGAGCAAGCCGTGATAAACCCACGCAATGAACAAGAGTTCATTTGTCCTCTACGGCGTGAAGTAAGGTTTGAGTTAACCTTGAAATGTCATGTCCTATATGTGTGTTTTAATGTTTTGATTTTGTAGGATCATGATTTTCCAAAGTGTCGTTTCGCGGAGTGGGTCTATGGTCCAAAGAGCCATTGGCCGGAGCCGGAGAAGGAGGAGGTGCCAGAGTGGAAGAAGAAGAGGAGGTCTATTGCGCCTCCTGTGATGTGCAAATGTGGTGTCGAAGCTAGCTACTGCCTAGTCCCTTCAGGTCTTGGGATTGGCCACTTCTGTGGCCACATGATCGATTATGACGAGGTTTGCTAGGACTGTTGACACTTAGTGCTAATGTTTTATTTTGTTTGTTTTGGTACGCTAACTTTGTATTCATATATTTGTTGTAACAGAGCACTCAGAAAAATGCAAATGGGAATCATATGATGATGTGTTTAAGTTCAAGGATGAGTATAAGACAAGAGTAGCACTTCGCAAGATAAGAGGATATCCTGCAAACTACGTCACCGATTTCATGAAGAACCATAAGAAGAAAATGCTTCAACGGGCCCAAGAGATGCGTGTTCGTAACCCGGAGAGTATTGCGTGGAAGAAGTGGTACGAGAAGAGGAAAAAGGAGGTAGAGGAGTACCAGGCAAGGAAGGCTGAAGAGGATGCAAGGAAGGCTGCAGAGGAGGCTGAGAGAGCAGAGATGCAAGGCTTGAACGATACTATTGCCTCATTATGTGCAAGTGAGTCATTGCGTTTTTGAAAGTCAAACTTCTTTGTTTCACTGGCAATAAAGTCCTTGCAAACATCGTGCTAATTGTTTGCATTTTGTACTTGCAGAGATTGGATGCACCGGCAACTGGCAAGCAGATGTGGCTCGTGCTAGGTACACAGAGAAGAGGACACTAGAGCGGGACGCTGGAGTTGGTGGCACCGCAAGCCGTCCGATTGTGGTTAAAGAGGAGGCCGAGCCAGAGGAAGACGATGACACCGGGAGGATAGGCGAGCTCATTCGTCTAGCCGAGAAATTGGGCTACTCTCAGGACGAGGATGCCTACGACATAGGAAGGATAGCCGAGCTACTTCATCTTGCAGAGGAGTTAGGACCGATGCCCGAGGAGGATGGTGATGCATTTGTCACTGGGCCTGTCAGGGACTTAGAGGAGGGTCAGGCTGCATACCACAGCCAGAAGACACCGCTGTTCGACGCATGGGGGCCAACAGACATGACCGAGGAAGAGGCTGAGTTGTACTCACAGGCCGCGAAAGAGGCGGAGGCGGCTTACTACCGGTGACAGGCCTCTCAGGCCAAGGCAGTGGAGGCGAGCATGGGTAAGGAGGTTGTAGTGGAGGA
This sequence comes from Saccharum hybrid cultivar R570, assembly GCA_038087645.1. Taxonomy (NCBI): domain Eukaryota; kingdom Viridiplantae; phylum Streptophyta; class Magnoliopsida; order Poales; family Poaceae; genus Saccharum; species Saccharum hybrid cultivar. The sequence continues at coordinate 12,984,254 of JAQSUU010000259.1, forward strand.
TTCAGAGTTTGAGGACGAGTTGCTTACGTAGTGGTGCACACAATTTGATTGACGTAGTAGTGTTTGTCAGTGGCTTAGGGATGAGAGTGTTGTACTTTGAAACTTGTCATTGTAATAATTTGCATTCTCACGTCTTCATTCATTCCATGTGTAGTTGTCCATGTGTTGCTCCACTCACTATTGTTATCTGGTGTAGTTTATTAGTGCAGTTTCTACGTTCTAGCAGATTCAGGGACACCCCGCCATGGCTGGGGGCGGGTTAGGGGTACCCCGCCATAGCAAATGGCGGGGTACCCATAACCCACCCCCAGCCATGGCGGGGTGTCCCTGAATCTGCTGGAACGCAGAAACTCTGCCTAAATTTTGCGTTTGCAACGCGTGACAAATGTGGACATGCCATGTTAAGTCATTTGCAGCAAGTTATACGGTAGCCATGGCACGAAGTAATGCGTTTACGCCAAGGATTAGACGAGTGTTACCAACTACATTAGTCCAATCGAAATAACCAAGTACATTAGTTTTAAGATCAAGGTACTGCTGCTACACCTGCAGATAATTTAAATGTTCTAGCACTACATAACTAAGATAACAGGTGTCCGCCGCCTGCTAAACATGACTCTTCTAGTAATCGCCAGGGGTGTAGGGGTTTCGTGGTTTCCGCCGCCTCGGATTCATAGGGACCACGTTGCTTCTCCAGCCCACGTCTGTGCGGTCCCGTTGCTGCCTCTCGCGCTGCCGCCTATCTACATGCTCGAACTGCTGCGTGGAGGTAGTACCCTGCAAGCAAGCACCTTGATGAGCTACTCTAATTGTTTAGCTACGAACAGTTGAAGTAAAGAAAAAGCAAAGCATAGGCACCTGTTGGTCAGCCTGTGTATAGTTCTCCTGCTGTGTGTACTCCACCCCCTGTGTACCAATAGGAGCACCGTGTAGCTGTGAGGGACCCATCTCCTCGTGACCGGTGTACTCCCACTGGTGTACGTCGTCATCGTCGTCGTCGCCGTCGCCACTCGTCGTGTCGTACTGAAGTTCCTCGTCCACATCGTCCTCGTCCGCTGGACCCTTCCCTCTGTTCTGCGGAGTACGTACAGAGGAGGACGTAGCCCTCGTGTCGCTAGCCGAAGCAGCTGCGGTGGACATCGTCTGGCTCCTAGACCACGTGGGGTTGTACGGTGCCTCCAACGTCGTGTCTACACAGCTCAGCTTCTGAGCCAACTTCTTGCAGCCCTTTTTCATTCTCTACAGGTTAAGATGACAACATGCATTATTGAGCGTGAATTTTGAAGGTAATTGAGTTGTAGTAACGAATGTTGTTGTCAAAAGTACCTTGACAAAGCTATGAAGAGGGTTGCTCTTGTCGTCCCTAGTCCGAAAAAGTTGCCTGGAAGCTTCCTCGGAGTAGTTTGACAACTGTTGTGCCTACAACATCACACATAAGGTTACCTCGATCATTTTGAATGGATTGCAAAACCCTGGCCTCGATTGAAGATGCAAGTCCAAGGTACTTACCATGTATCTATTTAGAGGGGCCCTCAGAAGTTGTGTTTCCACCCTTTGCGCCTCGTCGAACGTATCGGCGATGTCATCCTCGCCGCCCTCATCTGCAGGCTTGTTGGTGTACGGGACCATGAGATGAGTCCTCATACTCCGCTACAGCCATTGTAGGTACTCCATCCATCTTGTCGGGTGGTGCTGTGGTAGTTCGTTGAGGCGGGGAACATGCCTGTGATACCAATTAAGCAAATGTGCTTCGTGCTTGACCGCCCAATCCTTTTGCGTGGTCCGAAACCTTCGATCGATCCTGCAATGATAGATTGCATTAGCAATGAGGCACTTAAGTAGAACAAACAAAGTTGCATCGTACCCATGCAGCTCAGCGTTGGTGGAGTACAGCGGTGGAATTCCCTGGAACCTCCCGAACTGTCTGTAAACCCTGCAAGGGTAGTGCATCTCGACCACGTGGAAGAAGATAAGTGGCCCTTCGTAAAGCCACTCGTCCCCCTCCTCCTCGCAGCGTGGACTAAGGTAGTCCTCTAGCTCCCACCTAGACCACGGTGTCCATGTTACCTACAAATTAACAAACTTAATTTAGTATTTCCGAATCAATCGCATTGATAGTGCCTTTAGTACGAAATATGGATTGAACTTACGTAGTTGTGTGTCAACACGTCTAGCGCGTCCGTGTACTGCCTATACCTCCTATCTAGGTCGCCCCTGACTACCTTAGCGTCTTTCCAGACGAAAAGGGCGGTGGGTCGAACGTCTTCGTGCTGCCAAACCTGCAATCAAAGTAGCCAATGCACTCACAAGCAAACGCGGAGATTTAGTAGGCCTCCCAACCAGAAAACGCTCCCAAATCCAGACTTGAAGTAGGTACGAGCAGCCACCTAGGTTGGCATTGGGCGACTGGCGACGACAGGCGTTACAAAGCTGACGGTATGTCCAAGCAAGGACCACGGTACCCCAGCTATAGGTTACAATGTTCTCCAGTGGCTGCATAAGGATCCTCAGGAAAATCCAGCTGATGCTGTCGCCTGAGGAGTCGGGGAACAGGAAAGCGCCCAAGAAGTGCCACAACCACACCTTTGCATACATCTCGACCTCGTGATCTGGAGCACCAATCGGGGGCCCTGCACCAAAGTTCTGGGTTATCCATGACGTCGACACTCCTGAGGTCTTCCTGCAATTACAAGTAAAGCATTATTCTATAAAAATTGATGTAGCTGAAATGGTTGTATTAATGATTTCAATAGGACGCAAATATGAACTTACTTTGTGCCTTTAACTTCAGCATCCGAAGACCTCCTACCACAGAACTGCTCCACCAAGTCTACCCAAGTAGACTCGTCGACGACCCCAGTCACCGGATGACCAGACAAACTCAGACACAATATCATCTTCACATCCTGCATTGTGATAGTCAATTCCCCACAAGGTGTGTGGAAGGTGTGCGTCTCCGGTCTCCACCTGCATCATTACAAGGTTCTGGTTATAGCCAAGTTGATGGCACAATTTTACGAAAGAAAGTCAATTAACGCAAAATGCAATGTTACCTATCAACAAACGCAGTAAGAAGTGCAGGGTCTAGAGTGGGGAGTGTACTGTTGTAGACCCGAACAATCTCAAGGAAGCCTGCACGTACATCGCGTATCGCTAGTCCCAGCTGTGTGGGTGGTGCATGCGAACACAAAGCGCACGCAACGGCCTCTGCTGCTCCGACAAGGCCTTGGCCCGGTGGTCCTTGTCATAGTCCGCCTCAATGAGGCTAAAGCGCGGATGAGGTGCCCACGCCTCCATCTTGCAACCCTGAACCTGCCTGTTTGAAAATGGAAGTAACAACATTAATACAATAAATAACATTAGTAAAAAACAAAGCCAAGTAAATTTGAAGATGAATATCATAAATGTATGTTTACTATGAAATTCGATGAGCAATATAAACCACCTCTTGTCTCACCCGCCTATGAAATCTAGCGTTATGACCAGGATTCTTGCAAATGGAGCAAAGGTTCTGCGCACGTTCTTCGTCAAAGTCCCCGCCACCATACATGTCATCGCCGTAACCTTTCATATTGTCCATATCGCCTTTCAGTCACTTCTTCTTCCTCCTTCCCTTCCCTACCTTCTTTAGGTCCGGATAAGGCACATAGTCCTCACCATAATATAGAGGCCACTGCGACTCGTCAAGGTACGGCTCGAAGCTCTTCTCCCAAATATTTAGGGTGTTGGCACGGAGATACAAGGGTGACATGTATGGTGCAACTGTGTGGTCAAAACCTTTAAGCCAACAAGACATGATCATGTGTGAGCAAGGGGCATGCATGATCTGAGGGACGTTGCAACTGCATTCTACTTTATCAAGATCGACACGGTACGTTCGCCCACCAAATCGTTCGCCACCAAGGTTTGTGCCCCCTCTAGCTCGTACGCAGAAAACAAGCATGTCCCGTCCATAAGCCTCGGCAACTTATTTCTTGGCCAATTCCTCAGCCTCCTTCAAATATTCGTGTGCAGCCTTCCCCCATCTTCCAAGATCCTCTTTATTCCTCAGGGCTAGGCCATACCGCGTAACAAAATACTCATTGCACTTCTTAAAAGAGAACTCAACAATACCGGACACTGGGAGAGATCGAACGCCTTTGAACACACGATTGAAAGACTCAGAGGAGTTCGTTGTCATGATGCCATACCGAAAGCCGCCCTCATCATATGCTAATGCCCACTTGGCTTTATTTTCCATCTGCTGATCTAACCATGCCTTGCCCGATTGGTTGAGCATCTTCTCTAGTTCCACCATTGTCTCCTTGAACTTGCGTTCCGTATGTTTATTACAAAGCTCCTTTAACTTGTCAGCCGCCTCCTTCTTTCGTTGACGTCGCCAGAAATTTGCGGCAAAATGCCGCATGCACCAACGGTGCACTAGGGGCGGGTGCCCATCAATGTGTTCACCGGCAGCATTAAGAATTCCAATGTGACGGTCCAAAATCAAACAAATGGTGCGAGAAGGCCCAAGCACATGAACACGGAGCAGACGCATGAACCATGACCATGAATCATTGTTCTCCCCCTCCGCCAAAGCAAAAGCCATTGGCACAATCTAGTTCTCTGGGTCTACAGTAGCAGCCATCATCAATGTGTCCCCGTACTTGCCGGTGAGGAACATGCCATCAACAAGAACAACTGGCCGGCAATACTGAAATGCATGCTTGCACTGATCGAAATACCAGAACACACGATACAGAATATGCCTCAACGGGTTCTGAAGATACAACCCTCCTGTGTATATGAACGATCTCATGTCAGGGTTGAAGTGTTCCATTGCACACAAAATGCGTGGAACCCTGTTATAGGCTTCCTCCCAGCTACCCCAGCGAATTGCCAGGGCAATTTGCTTTGCCCACTAAGCCTTTTCATACGTGACCTCATACCCAACAAAAGTGACTATGGTCTCCTGCAAGAAAGACACCAATACGTCGTTGTCCTTATTTACAAGACCCAATATACGACGGGCAAGGTACCGAGCCGTCAACTGGGGATGGTACCGTTTCCCCTCATTAGTCTAGCATCTGTGCGGCTGTTCCACTGAAGTTACCTTTCACTTCCCATCACTCCGCCTCTTCCGTGCATTCAACTTCCACGAGCACGGGAATCCTGCCTTGCATACTATGTGGAATTTTACCACCTTGTCGAAATGTCGAACCGTGTAAGGCCTATGATGATACACAACATAGTCCTGAAGGAACAACTTCATCTCAGACATCGTATTGAAAAGCATTCCCTTCATGAGTATTACATTTTTATGGTTGTACAATGATTTCTTACACATCTGCAAACCCGTGTCACAAACTACCATATGCGACATGCTGACATCCTTATAATTTGGCACACCGGTAAAGGGCAAGCCAGCCTCCCTCAGCTGTGTAAGCTCTGCCGATGTATAAGAGGGTGGTGCAACGTAATGTTGTGCCTCCCTAACCCTGCCCCATCCTTTATATTCCACTCCATCATCTGGATACCCTGTGGCTAATGTGCCCTGAGTCTGCATGGCATGAAGTACCTCAAGCGGTACTCCTAAGGGCATGCCACGTACCGGTGTACACATGGCAGGTGCACCTCCAGAGGGCATGGCACGAACCGGTGCTCACATGGCATGTGGACCTCCTTCCTCATTTTCTGAATCATCAGAATCAGTGCTAACATCATCACCAATCATTTCCTCCTCTGCCGCCTCCTCCTCCTGTTTAAACTCGTCTACATCAAAATCATTGCTTATATGATCAACTGGAGGAGAATGAACCCGCTCTTGCGTCCAATTACCATCCAAGTCCATACTCTCCATAGTTTGTTGCACTTGCACACCACAATCTCCTTGAGTACCACTGTCGAAGGACGGCTCCTCATTCTCAACATTCTCCAGCACCAACTCAGCCATGCCGACATTCGAACCTTGGATGACCCTATTGTATCAGGACCACTCAGCTTGGTTGCACAAGTGCATCATCACATAGTGTGCCCTATTTTTTCCAACATCAAACCTACCCTTTAGTGTGAAAGCCTCGCCAAACTTTAAACTCAAACAGTCACATAGATCGCTGAAACTAGGGGTGCCATCAAACCATTCCAATTCTTCATACATATCCTCAAACTGGCAATCCTCTCTCCTAACACTTCCTCCGTAAAAAACTCTTATACCGTAATCCATCTACAAAACGATTTGACATCCGATTATCAACTAACCAATATGGTAGTACTAATTACTACATAACTAACTAACTAACTAAGTACAGTTATACTATAGAAATACAACATTAATACTAACTAACTAACTAACCTTACTTAACTACCTAACTAACTAACTTACTAACTAAATTATTAACTAATAACTAATATTAACTAACTAACTATAAATAATCGTTAACTAACTAACTACCTAACAATTTAAGTAACAAAAATTAAAAAAAATTACCGTGAACCAAAGGCGCCGTGCAGACGGCCTCCAAGCCGTGGAATGGCATGGGCCGCGCGGCCTCCAAGGCCGCTGAGGGAGGGGGCGCTGCCCCTCTGCAGAAGGCGGCCGCGGCCGCCCCGGCCTCACACGGCCGCCGGCTAGCTCGGGGGAGGGACGGGGATGAGGCCTCACACGGCCTCACACGGCGGCGCGGCGGGGGCGAGGGACGGGGATGAGGCCGGGCGGCGGCGCGGCGAGGGCGGTGCGGCGCAGCGGGGTGCGGCGACGCGGCGCAGCGTGGATGAAGGAATGACACAAATAATGGGCCCAGCCGTTTAAGTGGCCATGGCCGTACCCCGCCATGATGGGGGGCGGGGTAGGGTACCCTGCCATGATGCGTGGCGGGGTAGGGTAACCCGCCATGATGCGTGGCGGGGTACGCCTTTCGACGTTCCCGAGCCACGTCAGCAGGCACCCCGGGCTGCAGGCCACGTGGCAGCTGAACCCCGCCGCCATGCATGGCGGGTACAGTTCATTTGCCCCGCCATGCATGGTGGCGGGGCCAAACGGACTAGTTTTGAAAATATTTTTAAATACGGGTCCGATCCCAAATATGTTTCAAATTTGGGCTAAAAATAAAAAAAAATTCGCAAGGGCAGGTGACGGTGACATCAGCTATGAACCGCTATCGTTTTTACGCGTTTCGTGATTTGTGAAGAGGGCGACACTCTTGGTTGCTCGCTCGACAATGTTGTTTTATTTTCCTTTCTGTGGCCGCGAAATTTCCTTTTTAGGTTAGGCTGTACAATTTTTTTTGTTTAATATGGTAGGACTCTTCCTTCCATATTACTATTGGATTATGACGTTTGGTTTTGTTGACATCAAAAGTATGGTATGGACTTTTGATTTAATTAATCTAGACTGTTAGATAATCATAAACTAGTTAAACACTATGTTTACATACTCATACTATACTGTTTCAGATTCAGATATACTCCTATGTCCTGTTAGAGAAAAAAACAAATTTGAAAATTTGTACATGTGTGTCCCTAGCTAGCTTGCGTGGAGAAGGCCTTGTTTAGTTCTAAAATATTTCACGAAAAAAACAGTAGATTCTTCGTCACGTTGAATCTTTAGACACATACATAGAGCATTAAATATAGATAAAAAATAAAACTAATTACACAGTTTAGACGAAATGGACGAGACGAATCTTTTAAGCCTAATTAAGCCATGATTAGACACTAATTACCAAATAACAACGAAAAGTGCTACAATAACATTTCGTAAAATATTTCAGGAACTAAACAAGCCTCAGGTTGTTTAATTAAAAAGGAACGCCGACGCACAACATTCAGGTCCTACTTTACGTCACTTTGGATGATGCAAAGAATCCGATTTGCAGCACCCCTACGCCTAGGCCTTGTTTAGTTTCCCAAATTCACACCCAAATTTCACTATACAAAAAAAAAATTCCCCATTACATTAAAATGCCGGCACATATGTGGAGTAATAAATGTAGTTGAAATCAAAAACTATTTGCACAGTTTTGTTGTACTTTGCGAGATGAATATTTTAAGCCTAATTAATCAATGTTTGGACAATTATTACCAAATAAAAACAAAATTGCTACAGTGTTCAACAGTGATTCGGGGGCACACCGATTCGGGCATCTAAAAGTTGGCCCGAAATATTGACTAATTAGGTTCAAAACGTTTGTCTCGCAAAGTACAACAAAACTGTGCAATTAGTTTTTGATTTCATCTACATTTAGTACTCCATGCATGTGCCGACATTTTAATGTGATGGAAAATCTTCTTTTTACATAGTAGAATTTGGGGAAAAATTAGGCATCTAAACATGGCCCTACTCGCGTTGGATCCCCAACCCCGGCCCAAACGCCGTCGGATCACGCGCGTATCGTCCCCATTAACTCCGGTAATGTCTCCCGGGATTCGTTTCATAAATGAGGCCGGGTAGTGTGCGGGCGACGGCGAGTAGTGTGCGGGCGCTGGGTGGGGAGAGATCCATACGTACGGGCCATCATTTGCAGCTCCGATCTGCCATTAAAGGAGTAATTAAGTGCTTTGCGCGCGCGCGCCCGCGCGGTAGTGGCGCGATAGCGTACGTGGTAATAATAGTAGGCGGCGTTAACACCAGGCGCCATGCCGCCGCGTCATCATGATAGCGGCGACGACGGCGAGTCGACGGCGGCAGGCGACCGACGGCAGGCAGGCAGGTCGACCGAGGTTCGTCAAAGCTGCCATTGATCACTGTCTGATACTAGTATATCGCAGTAATGAGGTCGCAGATCGCACCATTAGTCGTCGTCGATGGCGCCATTAACTCGGTGGAAGCTTTTAGACCGGGGCTGCCGGCGGGGCCCGGGGCCCGCGGCCAGGCGCAGAGGCTGCCGCCGCGACGGGCGACACGATGGGACTCGCCGGATCCTTGGACGGACTATTAAGGCGACGGCATCATCGGCCGTGTTTAGATCGCCCGAGTCGGCGCCGGATTCACTGTATAGATTACTGTAGTCTTTTGTTTTTATTTACTAATAATTGTCCAAACATTGATTAATTAGGCTTAAAATATTCGTCTCGCAAAGTACAATAAAATTGTGTAATTAGTTTTTGATTTTATCTACATTTAGTACTCCATATATGTACCGATATTTTGATGTGATGGAGAATCTTCTTGTTACCTAGTGAAATTTAGGGACGAATTTGGGTATCTAAACAAGGCCATCAGTTAATGACGAGTTGATGGCGATGTTTGTACGGGTCCATGGATATTATTGTGCACCCAGATGTTCATTATTGACTCATCATCAAGAAGTTACATCAGGATCAATTGGTAGGCCCGATCGCCAACACATGCCGGACTTTAATTCATACTACTCAGGGTAGTAGTGCAAAAAGGAAAAAAAAACATCTGACGACTGCACTTTAATTGGCGGATTCAGTGAATTAGCCCGGTTTAGTTTCCGCCTTAAAAACTTTTCATTCCGTCACATCAAATATTTAGACACAGCATTAAATATAGATAAAAAAATAATTACACAGTTTGTATGGAAACCGCGAGACAAATCTTTTAAGCCTAATTAGTCTATGATTAGCCATAATTGCTACAACAACCATATGTGCTAATGACGGATTAATTAGGCTTAATAAATTCGTCTCGCGATTTCCAGGTGAGTTATATAATTAGTTTTTTATTAGTATCCGAACACCCCTCCCGACGCCCATGAAACATCTAACCTGACACCCAAAAAACTTTTCACCCACGAATTAAGGCCATGTTTAATTCCCATCCAAAAACTTTTCACCTCATCCCGTCGAATGTTTGGACACATACATGGAGCATTAAATATAGATAAAAAATAATTAATTGCATAGTTTGTATGTATTTTACGAGACAAATCTTTTAAACCTAATTAGTCCATGATTAGCCATAATTGCTACAGTAACCCACATGTGCTAATGACGGATTAATTAGGCTTAATAAATTCGTTTTACGGTTTCCAGACGAGTTATATAATTAGTTTTTTTTATTAGTATGCGAACACCACTTCCAATATAACATGAAACATCTGATATGACATCCAAACACTTTTCACCCACCAGCTAAAAGCCTAAACAAGGCCTTGCTTATCTACACATCGATTTTGACCATTGTAGCTAGGTACAAGCTACTAGCTATAGCTAGCTTAGGGTGCAGCTGTAGGCAGCATGTGGCACCAAGGGTGTGTTCACTTCCTTCAAAATTCTAAAAATTTTATAAGATTTCCCATCACATCAAATCTTTAGACGTATGTATGGAGCATTAAATATAGGTAAAAAATAACTAATTACACAGTTTGGTTGTAAATCACGAGACGAATCTTTAAAACCTAATTAATCCATAATTAGACACTAATTACCAAATACAAACGAAAGAGTTACTGTGCTTTCAAAAATTTTACACCCTCGTCTAAACACACCCCAAATAAAAAACACGTCTGTGCTACGACGGCGAGTAGGTGCATCATCATCATCATCATCATTCGCGTCACGCGTTTTTGGTATCTCGACTCGTCTCTCATCAGGGCATACAGTGTATACGTGCATCACGAATTCATACATACGCACGTACTGATTCAAATCATCTCGTAGCACAACATTCGATCGCATGCACATCTAGGACGACGAAGAGAGATGAATGAATGATGCACTAGTAGCTAGCCGTACGTGCGCGCGCGACTCTTTTTTCTCGACCTGATCGATCGATGCCATTGCCATGCATGACGTCCGTCATGACAACGCGTCAACTTTTTTTCGAAGGCCCTGTTTAGTTGCCATGCAAACCCAAAATATTTTCTCTTTCACCCATCACATCGAATCTTTAAACACATGCATGAAGCATTAAATGTAGGTAAAAAAATAACTAATTGCATAGTTTGTCTGTAAAGTTCGAGACGAATCTTTTGAGTCTAATTAATCCATAGTTGGACAAATTTTACCAAATAACAACGAAAGTGCTACAGTAACTTTCACCCAAACTTTCCCAACTAAACACAGCCGAAATCGATCGAGAAATTATATTAAAGGCTAGAGCGAGCTAGCTAGCTTTGGGTACACACGTACGTACGAGCCGCGCTATTACGTCCTTGGATCCGGCAGAGCTGCACAAGCACAACACATGCATGCATAGCTCCACGGATTTTGCCATATCGGCGTAAGGCTGTGCCAAGATATCGACGCATGATCACCATTCACCGCGTCTCTTTTTCTCGCCCTGCACAACGCAACGGCCGGATTGCATGCCGGAACACATTCATAGTCATAATACTGGCCGGCACGCACTGGGAGTACAGTAATAAGCACCAGTGCTTGGATCGATCGAGGACGTAGCGTAATTACGTACGTCGACACTTTATCTGATCAACCATCAGGCTTTTGCTTTTTGGGATGGTGGTGGTGGTTATTGTTATTGACGCATGGCAGGCAGGGACCGAGTGATCGCCGGCGGCTGCTACCGTTTTTTTCTTTCTTCAATTCTTGCTCATCTCGGAGCTCAGCTATGCTTCTTTTACGATGCAAATGCAATGCAAAGTAGCTCACAGAGTACACACGGACGACTAATAATAGTCCTGCAATAATATATGTATTTTTTTCATAGTCACGAGAAAAATATAATTATATACTCCCTCCATTCCAAATTATAAGGCATTCCAAGAATCTTGAAGAGTCAAATCATCTTTAAGTTTGACCAAAATTATAGAGAAAATTACAAAAATTTATAACATCAAATATGTATACTATGAAAATATAATTAATGAAAAATCTAATGATACTTAATTGATGTCATAAATATTATTATCTTATCCTATAAATTTGATCAAACTTGAGATCATTTGACTCTCCAAGATTCCTGAAATGCCTTATAATTTGGAATGGAGGGAGTAATTGCCAGTAGTCCACCAGCTAGTCAGCTACTACTGGTTGCAATATACTCCCTCCGTCCCTAAATGTCTGTCTCTAGAAAACCGTGTTTTCCTCACAGACACATTTCCCGGGCGACATACAAAAAGAGACAGAGGAGTAGGCAGCAGGAGCAGTACATCCTTATAACATTTTAATTTACTAGTATATGTTTCTGCGTCTATCATACCCTATTTGCTAATTCCACGTCGTCCGGATAAGCCGGCACACAATTTATGTGCCTGTTTGGTACAACTTATAGGTATTTATGGTCAAAATATACTGAAATTAGAAGTCAAACAACATGTTGTTCTTGACCATGCTTCTCTCACAACACTCATTTTGTAATAAAACATAAAAAACTAGACTAGACCAGCTTATTTTGATCGTATTTTTCTTTCATATATATATAAGAGTGTGCCCCTTATTAGAGAAGCGCTTTTCCTCTACCAAACATGGCCTACAATACTTTGATGGCAATTCGAGGGTTTGACAAAACATGCATAAATCTTCTCTTAATAATTATCTAGAACCGCGTGTCACAACGGCGGAAGAGAGAAAAGGGAGCTCCGATGGGCGATGGCTGATGCAATGCAAAGGTCAGAAAAAATATCCTGTCCAAAGAATAATAACAGTTGCATAGGCGGATCCACCACTAGGGCGGCTGCCCTAGGTCCCTCCGGCCAGGCACCATATCCCCACCCTCTCGGAGGAAGCGAGGGCGACGCCGCCGCCGGACACAGGACACGATGGTGAAGAAGGTAGATGCCCCACGCGCACGCAATGAGACAGCAACGAGCGCAGTAGGACCGCGTTGTGGGCTTCGATTGGACTGGGCCGCCACCGTCTATGGCCCAACAGTCGCCATCCAGGAGTGCGGATAGGGCGGCGACCGTGCGAGTTCGCAACTCCCCGTCTCCCTGCTCGTCGTCGTCGCTAGCGTGCGCTGCGCCGCAATCCATTGCAGGCTCCGCTCGGCGCTCGCCACCTGCAGCGCCCGGCCTCGCCCCGCGGCCACAGCCCCCTCCCTGCTGCCGTTCCGACCGTCAGATCCTGCCCTAGGTCATTTCGTGGGCTGGATTCGCCACTGAACAGTTGTGATGGTTGATGCAACGCAAAGACCATGAAAAGTATAATAACAATTGTTATTATTATTCCTTAGACGAGTCATCTTTCCTAGCCTTTGCATTACATCAGCCATCCTCCATCTTTCTTGGTCCTTGCATTGCATCAGCCATCCTCCATAGAGCTCTCTTTACCCTCTTCCTCCCCCGTGACAAAGCACAAGAGCCAAACATCCCTCAACTGCCACCGGAAGCTTGTGGAGCGCGGGCCCCACCACCTCCCTGCATCTCCCCGGCTGCGTCGCATTCCTCTCGCCGCTGCTGTGCCACTGCCACCCCCATACGCTACTCTCGCCTCTATAAATCAGCCGCCCACACGTTCCCCGCCACCCCAATCCAGCCATCCATCCTCCCGCGCTCGCCGTGCTACCTCCGGCCGCGGCATCCTCTCCTCTCCCACGAGCCAACCGTCACCGTCACCACTGCCCGCCTGCCGATTGCCGCCGCGCGCGCTTGGGTCGCCAGCCAGTGCTGTTCCCGCGGCCTGGGCAGCTTGCGTTGCCGTTGCGTGCGTTCTTGGCCACCACCTGGACGGTCGCTGTCGCCTCCCCACCCCATCCTCTTTCGGTGTCGCTGTCTTTTGGGCTCTTCCCCGGCCCGTCGCTCTTCCTTCCTTTTGCTTTCCCACCTCCTGCCTGCCTGCCCCTGCCTCGGCGCTCAGCAGCAAAGCAATCATGGAGGCGCGGTGGGTTCGTTCCTGACCTCCGTCCCGTCGTCCGCCGCTGCCCCCCCCGGTCGACAAATCACGCCGCGCCTTTTCTTTTCTTTCCCAGTTTCAGGTGTTGTTTTGCCACTAGCTGCTGCTGCTGCTGGCTTTTCCCGGCTTTCGCTTTTCTGCTCTCTGCATCATCATCGTCAGCTTCGCCCCTCCCGCGTCGTCTCTGCTCAGCTAATCGCTTTCTCTTCCGCTGGCAGCCGCGCACCTCGGAATCAGGTGCTGCTGTGCTGGGCGAGTTCCCCCCTCTTCCTTGTTCTTGCCAGGCATTACCTTCTCAGGATTCGCTCCAATTTTGCCCAGCCAGGCCTTCGAGCCGATCGATTGGGGGCTGAAGCTCTTGGAAGTTTTCCTGCTTTGAGGCAGCTTCCTTGTTGGGTTTTGCTGCTGCTCTGACTTTGCCGGCGAATCCGGATGCTTCTGGGCGCTGCTGCGAGGATGGAGGAGAAGGGGGCGATCACGGGGAGGAGGGAGCGGGAGCAGTTCCCCGTCGGCATGCGGGTCCTCGCCGTCGACGACGACCCCGTGTGCCTCAAGGTTCTCGAGACCCTGCTGCGGCGCTGCCAGTATCATGGTGGGCACTTCACTTGCTTTTGCTTCATCCATCCATCCCCATTGTGTTATTACTGTTCTATTATTATCTGCCGCTAGGTAGGCTTTCACTTAATTACCAATAGTTATCACTAGTCACTTTGTACATGTAGATAGTAAAAAAAAAACGTGTCTGCGCTGCAACTGCACTTTGGGTCTGTTTAGATGGCGAAAAAGTTGGGGTAAAGTTCCTGTGTAAATTTTTTTTTGGGCCTTTTCACCAACTAAACAGGCTCTTTGTACAATCTGCACATCCAGGACACTGCTTTTGCTACTGATGCCTGCAATTTATCATGTAGGAGTACTAACCATCACTTAAATGTTCTCTGCGGCTTGCAATAGTTACCACATGCGGAGTAATTTTTTTTTTCCTTCCACGATCTGACATGTTTGTCGCTGGGGCATGCTGCTAATGCAACTCATTATTATCTTACGGATTGGACTGTTGTACTAATAAACTGACAATAAGAGTGCCCTATGCTTCATTGACAGTAACAACGACCAACCAGGCCATCACTGCGCTGAAGCTGCTAAGGGAGAACAGGGATATGTTTGATCTGGTTATCAGTGACGTGCACATGCCCGACATGGACGGATTCAAGCTCCTTGAGCTTGTAGGGCTTGAGATGGACCTACCTGTCATCAGTAAGCTTCAAATCTTCCGTTCGTTCAAAAAAAAGAAATTCCTATTCTAGCCAAGTGCTCGACTCTTGAGAGTGAGAGGGGCTTGCTCAGTAATGCTGTTTCCACATGTAAAATGTGGATGCTAATCATGTATATTCTGTGGCAGTGTTATCAGTGAACGGGGAGACAAAATCTGTGATGAAGGGTATAACTCATGGCGCCTGTGACTACCTCCTAAAACCTGTTCGTATCGAAGAGCTTAGGAACATATGGCAGCATGTTGTCAGGAGGAAGTTCAGTAAGCGCGAACGCAGCAATCTTGACATCTACAAAGATTTCAACAAGTTACCCAACACAGATCCATGCCACGGCCACAATCAGATGATTGCTGGGGCTTCTGACCAGAGTGGGAGGATCAGCAAGAAGAGGAAGGAAATGCATAGCGATGAGGAAGATGACGGCGAGGAGAATGATTTCCAAGAAGGCGATGAACCCTCGGCTGCTAAGAAGCCAAGAGTTGTTTGGTCAGTTGAACTGCATCGGAAATTTGTTGCGGCTGTCAACCAGCTTGGAATTGATAGTAAGAACTGTCAATCCTCCCTTTTTGCTTTATGTTATTGTCCTTACATATTTCAGCAACTCATTTATGTTTTGTCCTTTATTTTGCTGTTGTTGCAGAAGCTGTACCGAAAAGAATTCTTGAGCTTATGAATGTGGAGAAACTCACCAGGGAAAATGTCGCGAGCCATCTACAGGTATGGCATTGGCTTGCACTTCCTCCTCTGTCTATTTTTTTAGCCTGTGATGCATATGAACCAAAACCTTAATGGGAAGTGGGCCCAGCATCATAAACCATCAGATTTTTTATTGTTAAAATATTCACTTACTTACTATCGGTAAAACCAAGTGTTGCTTACCATAGCTTAGTTTTGTGTTATGGCTGGTGCTAAAAATATCATGAAAGATATTATTTCAATTTTGATGTTTTTGTGTTTGGGCATTTGTTCAGTTGGTTTGGAACAATCTACATAATTGATACAAATCCTTGTTATTTAATTCCTCGGCAACCCTAAATATATAGATAGTTCATGCAAAAGTATATTGCTTACTCTGCTTTCGAGCATGCCGATGAGTAGATTAAAGTTTTATACAAACTACTACAAATTTCCAGATTGGTTGTATACATAGTACAAAGTACAAGTTTACCTCATTTGCTTATGTTTCCAATTTTACCACCCTCAATCTACCATTTACCTTTAGTAAAAAATAAAAAAAAAAAGTAGTGGACTAAGCTGGAAAGCAGTCACCTGTACTTATCTCATGCGGGGTATATATAAATTGTGGTACATACTTATGTTAATGCCTAATCAGTTAGTGTTGTGTGATATGCAGAAATACAGGCTCTATCTCAAACGGTTAAGTGCTGTGGCGTCACAACAAGCTAGCATTGTTGCTGCTTTTGGAGGTAGAGACCCCTCATTTCTTCACATGGGAGCCTTTGAAGGCCTTCAGAGTTATCAACCTTTTGCCCCCTGTGCTGCTCTATCATCCTTCAGCGCACACGGCTTGCTAGGTGGAACTAGCGCCACAACATTCGGGGTCCCGGAACTTGCTCCTACCATGACAGTTCAAACTGCTACCAACAATGGCATAATGAGTCACTGTGCTGGTGATGCAAACAAATTTCAACTCTCTGGTTTACAAGAAAACCAACAAGCAACTTTGGGACAAGGCTCGGCCACATCTCTTGGGCTGCCCCAACTCCAACAAAAGTGGATCCAGCAAGAAACTAATGACTTGTCTGCTGTCTTTTCTGGGAGTGCACTGGCTAACACTCTGTCTGGTGCACTCCAGAGAGTTACAAGCAGTCCATTGCCACCACAAGAACTTTTGGAGAGCGCACAAACCAAAGTTAGTGCCCAGCCACCAATAACAATGCCATCTGTGAGTTCAGAACTGGTTGAAAGGAGTGTTGGAGTTTCGGCTAATTTGCAGGAGTCTAGTATATCCCAGCAGGGTGCTCTTCCAATAAATGATGGATTTACTGCTGACAAGTTACAATTGCATGATCCATTTGATAGCACTGCTGGAACAAAATTTTTGGTAAACATGCCTGTTTGTCCTTCTGGTAGCCTTAGAGCAGCCAGCAATACCAAGGGTGGTGCTAGTTCTTGCAGTACAGTGCTGCTCGCTCCTGATATTGGGAGACATCCAAACTACTTGCAGTTTGGAGTTGCAGGCAACTCTAGACATGACATGCATGAAATTAAACAGGACCATCTACATCAAGGATTGAGCACTGGAAGTTTCAACCATAATTTTGGAGCCTGTATGACTGAACAGACAAATCCAAATGTGTCATATCTTATGCCACAAGTGAAGCCTAACACCATGGCATCAGAAGATAAACTGAAGCAGAGGAATATTTATGACTTGGGGATTCCAAAGCTCCATGGTGGTTTTAGCTCTAGTAGCTGCAATTTTGATGGTCTTCTCAATTCCATGATCAAGGCGGTATGGACCTTAGCTGTCACAGTTCTTCTATCTGATTTTAGAAGAAAAAAAAATCCTACAGCTTATCTACATGAATTATTTAATATTTCAACTAGTACTAGTAGGTTCAATGCTTTTTCTATAGTCTTTACTCTTAATTTTGCAAGTTGCAAAGCCTTCCCTAACTTGAGGCATTGGAACCATACCTAGCTGACCCACTATAAGTACTTGAAATGTTACACTCTTTTAAAAGAAAAATTGTAGAGCCAAGCACCCCACAAAACATGTATGATCCTTCAAATCTGATTTGTTGAACCCATGTTTTTGTTCTAATGCAGGAGAAGGATGATCTCTCATTCACAGATAACGACCTGGGGTGCGACTTCTTTCCACTTGGTGCTTGCATATGAGACCTCTTAATAATCCCTCGTGCAGATTGGCCCTCTATAGGATGGGTGGAGATTGTAAAGTACACTATTTAGGAGCATTAGCCAGTTATGCTGCCTGATGTATTTCTATGCCTGCTATTGTGCACACTAGAAATACTAGGGATACAAGTAGCTAAGGATATGGCTTGTAATCTGCACTTTCTCCTTTTCGAAAGGGAAATGGAAGTGATTATGGTTTGGTAAAAAAGGAGCAAGTATAATGCTCCAACTTCATATCATCATCATCTCAAAATTTATCAAATTTTGTTTCCACATGACATTTGCGCTAAAGTTGGAGCCCACAGCACCATTGTGCAGATGACATTATAACCTGATTTGATTTCATTGACTTTCTAGAAGAATGAAAAAAAAAAACTTTGTTGATGAGAAGTAAAATCCAGATGCACCTGAGCTGGTTACGACAGAAACTAAAAAAGAAGCAAATACAGATGATGAGAAGTAAAATCCAGATGCACCTGAGACACCATTGTTTAACTGCTAAAAGATATTTTAAAAAAAAACTGCTGAAAGATACAGGTTGCTGATGAACCCTAGGCCTAGGGTACTAAGACACTACAACTGTGCGCAATGACCAGATGGATGCTGTGGGCTGTGATCATCGCCATCCTAGTCGACGAAACCGCTGATTTCTTGCGTTCTTCACCCGATGCAGAAATGCATTCTGTCAATTCTCACGTTTGCAAACACTGCGAACAGCTTCCACTATCTTCTGCCGTAATATTGGCTTTGTCAGGTGCAGATCCATCCCGGCATCGATAGCCTTCTGCAGATCCTCCTCGGTGTCATGCGCGGTCAATGCGATGATCGGAGTGTGAACTCCGTAGCGTTGTTCTTCCTCGCGGATGAGTTTTGTGGCTTCATAGCCATCCATATTGGGCATCTAAAATCAAAGAAGAAATATTAGCAATGTCAGGCAATCATCAGATGGAGCTTTGTGTGTGCACATGCAGAGTTAACAAGTTTTGGTTGAACAAACCTGGCAATCCATGAAGATGACATGGTAGGGCAAGGGCACTATATCCTCTTCTGACCCATTGGCTTGCTCAAGAGCTTCTTTGAGCAAGTTCACAGCCACGGCTCCATCTTCAGCTACTGTGACAGTTGCTCCAAGCTGGTTCAGGATTTTCCTTTGGATTGTTTGCAGCACTACAGTGTCTTCAGCTAGCAAGATCTGCATCCCAGCAAGAGGCTTATCATCTTCAGGCTTCTGTTCCTGAACCAAGCTCGAAGCTTGAGTTGATGCAGCAGCTTCCTGCACACAAGGAACAATGACATCTGGCAAACCTTGCTGCTGGCTGTTGTTCCCAGCAATGTCAGGACCAACTTGAGAAGACTGTGCTTGTGCATCTGAAGCCTGGAGGTCTCTCAGGGTCATAAGGAGAGTGAACAGGCGAGACCCATGCACCGGCTTTCGCAGGACGAGATCGCAGCCCTGCTCCTTGAGCCTCCTCAGATCACTGGAAGGGGTCTTGATATCCTCCAGCAGAACAACTTTGCATGGGGCCTCATGCTTGATCCTGGCAAGTTTGGCCATCTCCTGGCAAATTTCTTCCAATCGACCACCGGACACGTCGATGACAACAAGGATACCAGAAGGAATCCCCACAAGGTTGGCTCTCCTGGGACCAGTGCTGTTCCTCAACTGGTTCACCATCTCCTTGGAGCTGAAGCACCCGTCGGCTCCGCCGCAGTCGGCGGCAGCAGTGGCCATGCTATTGCTCTGCACCTTCTCCAGCGTGGCGCTGATGAACTCGGCTTGCCGGACCAGCCAGACTTTGACTCCAATGCTCTCCATCCATGTCTGCAGGATCCTCCTGGTTTCAGACCCATGAACGTAGAGAACGCAGTGCACGCCCTTGAAGATGCTGGCCTCTTGAAACGCTGAGGCTCTGAAATTGGAGCCGTTCAGTGTGCCTGCTGATGGAACTGACGGCCCTTCTTCTATGTCTTGAGGCTGTTGCACCTCGCTCATCTTCAGCAGCACGTTGAACGCGAAGCATGTTCCCCTTTCCCCGGGCTCTTTGTCCTTGATGCTAATCTCTCCTCCCATCAAGCGTACCTGTGATCATGAAGACCAACATGATCAAAATTTTATTACAAAGAAAATGAACAGGATTTGTTTATATATATTTGATTTGAGTAGTAACTTACAAAGGACTGCACGATTCCGAGCCCCAAGCCTGTGCCGCCTTGGCCATTGTTCACCTGAACGTAGTTCTCAAACACAGACATCCTCTTCTCCTTGGGGATCCCAATGCCGGTGTCAACCACTTCAAAGTAAAACTCTACCAGATTGGGGTCATTCTGCACATGATCCTGGCCATCAGGATCCTCCCTTCCTCTGAACAAACGTGCCAATGAACCGCCGCCGCCGCGCGCAAACCTTGACGGAGCGCTGACGCCGCTCCCGGCGATCGGCCGGGTCGCCCAGCCCCGGAGGAGGACGTGGCCATCGTCGGTGAACTTGAGGGCGTTGCCGAGCAGGTTGTCCAGGATCTGCTTGAGGCGCTTGCTGTCCCCGAGGACGGCCGCGCATCTCAGGACCGAGAAGTCGCAGGGGTCCCAGATCACCTCGACTCCTCGCCGGACGCCCGTCACGTTGGCCATGTCCACCGACTCCTGCAGGACGTCGGCCATGCTGAACTCGGCTTCCTCCAGCTGCATCTTCCCCGACTCCACCTTGCTTGTGTCTAGGATCGAGTTCAGTATATCTGCAGAAAACAAATCGATCATATCCTCCTGAAATAAAATTGCTACGATCATAGTATTACTTATATTAAGTTTTAAAAAAAACATGTACTTATATTTAGTATACGGCAACTAGCCCTGTTTGATAGATAATCTGTAGTCTGATTGCTGATGAAACACCTACGAACTCCGTCCTGTAGCTGGCACCTTTCCTAGTTGAACGTTTTAATTGCTAACCTATATTAGCAGCATTAATCCGTCCTATTGTAGCTGAAAAAATACAGTAGATCACAATCCTACATTTTTTCTAGTATTAACTGGTGGATTAGTAGACCATATATAACATTAAAAACATCATATATTCATATTAGTTGCACCAATACTCCTATACTTTCCGAGCTAGACGATGATGAACAAAGCTTGATGCAAATTGCAAATTACTGTATATTATTTTATTAACTAGAGATCAGTCCAGGGTTCAGACTAACCGAACAGCTTGTTGGTGCAGATGCCCATTTGGTCGAGGTTTTCCACGATGCCGGGGGCGGGGAGCGCCTGCGCCTCCGGCCGGGACATATCCACGAGGCCGGCGATGGCGGCCAGCGCGGACCGGATGTCGTGGCTGGCGCTGGCGAAGGCGTTGCTCTTGTTCATGCTCTTGCGCTCCGCCTGCCGCAGCTCCTCCTTCTGCCGGACCAGGTCGGCGTTCAGCGCCATCTCCCGCGCCGCCGCCCGCCGCAGCCCACGCACCGCGAAGGCGCACGACACCACGGCCACCAGCAGCAGGGCGCACGCGAGGACGATCACGGCGATGCACAGCGCCTGGAGCATGTGGCCCTGGACCGGGGGCCGGAGTACCAGCCGGAGCGCCTGCGGGACGGGGACACGAGGACGACGGCGTCAGGACTCAGGGAAGCATGCATGCATGTGTTAGATCAGGAGAAGACAAGCACCGTGACACACCCGGCCGTTGGGCGTTGGCCCAAAAGCCAAGTTTTTTTTTGTGAAAGGAAAATATACATTATTAACATGGAATGCATGCGTATCGTATCAGCATTTAGGAAAGGAAAATACTCGATCGATGCTATTAAGGATCAAGTAATATCTGATGATCTCTCGGAAGGATTGCGCGCTGTATGATAGACTACTTGCCACGTCATTAATTGCCAAAAACAGCAGACGCATACGTGTAGTATATACTACTCTTTTTGTTGCACACGTACCACTCGTACTCCGGAGACGTCGAGCATGGCGCACGCGGCTTTGTACCGGTTGTGCTTGGGCCCCCCGGAGACGACCTGGCCGAGCTCGGGCGCGGCGTCGTCAATGGCGGAGGAGGCGCACTTCAGCTCGGAGAACGTGAGCGTGTCCTCCGCCGTGTCGTCGGCGGTGCGGTAGTGGTAGCCAAGCAGCAGAGGTTCGTAGTTGGCAGTCGCTGATGACGCAAAGTCGTCCTTGTCGTCGCCGACCGCGTAGTACACGTCCAGGCCGTCCAGGACGCTGATGCGGGCGGCGGCGGCCTCGAAGACGTCGTGGACGGCGACCGCTGCCGAGACCACGCCGCCGACGGGCGCGGAGAAGAAGAGCATCCGGACGCCCGGGCGCGCCCACCCTTCCCAGAGCGACGCCGCTGGCGGCGAGGCGTTGTTCTTGCTCGCGACGAGGGGCGCGGCCTGCGTCGTCGTCGTAGTGTTCGGCAGGAAAAACCCGTCTGTGGCGGCGGCGGCGGCGCTCCCGACCAGGCGGCCGGTCGTCGGGTCCACCGCCTGGGTGCACCACCACTTCTGCGAGTCCGTGAACAGCGATCTCGCCTCGCCGTGCTCCGTGCGGTAGAAGGCGAACGCGTGGCCGTCGGCGCCGGCGTACGACACCTGCGCCAGCAGCGGCTGCATGGCGAAGGCCATGAACATCTTGGGCCTCACCTGCCAAGTCCACGTAAGCAAGCAACCACGTGTCAGTTGTGACCTAACTCGCGTATATATATAATAAGACAAAAATGGCAAATATATGGAGTGCAGTAATGGCGACAACGGCAATAATGGAAATAAAAAATAAGGCTAGCTAGCACTTGAGAGATCGAAGCTGGTGATGGTTCGTCGTTGGTCGCGGGCTCCCGAGCGGCGTCGGCGATGGCGACGGCGGAGCGGTTGGCTTCCAGGAGCGGCTGCATGTTGCCGGTGACGTGCCGGAGCGCCAGACCCATGGTCTCTACGTTGGATTCATCTATAGCTCTCGTCGTTTCCCTCAAGGAGAGCAAAAGCACCACAAGGCTGAGTACCATGACGACTCCGACGATTGCCTGCATATAGATGTGAACGCGAGTGAGGAAGATTGCTATGACAGTAAAATCCACACATTTGAGCGTTCCATGTAAAAACTTCACTCCTGTCTAATAAAAACTGCGGTGAATTTTTTGTCGTCCTTCTAAAAAAAAAGAAAATTCACCCGGTTGTTCATTTTCTATTTCATGGTTTTCCTGCAAGAAATGACCAGGTACAATGTTCCTTGTAGCTGTATAATAACAAAAGTTGGTTCTAAATATCCTCAAAGGCAATGCTAAATTTATGAAAGTAATACTTCTTCTAACTGATAAATAAAGCTATATTGTGGCCTGAAAGATGGACGTAGTTTTTTACACCAAAACGATTGTAATATAACTAGATTCTCAAAAGTTTCCACTGATATATATTCTCTCCCTCCCCCTCCCCCTCCCCCTCCCCCTCCCTTCCCACCATCCACCACCATGGCAGATCTAGAAATATATCTTAGGAGACGTCCATACTCCAATGACCATGTGTGTGTGTGTGGTGGTGGTGTAGATCTAGGGCTCAAGCTCTAGCCACACCCAGTGATGAATCTGCCCTGTCCCCGATTCCCCCCTATCCCACCCTCGCCCCACACACACAAAGAAAAAAAGTTATTCAGCATATTTGGAAAAATGCTCATTCTAACTCACCAAATATTTTTACTAGATTCATATACTATTATAGTAAAAATATAGTTTTAGATCCTGTTTAAGATTAGTCATGGTAAAACAAATATAATAGGAAGATAGATGCAACTACCGATGCAGCAAAAGAGCCTTGGAAAAGTGCTTGTGGTCCGTGACTAGCTGTCCTTACCAGGGGTAAAAGCATACACAAGTACTGGAGAAGGCATTTTCTTGCTTCTCTATTCGTTTCTACAATCGCCATGACTTTTGCCTACTCGTACTTGTTTTTGCCTTTGACTAATGACTAGTGAGTTGACGAGTGTCTTTGGGTCGCCGCCGCCTTTTTATAGACGCCCCGAGCCCGGCCGGGAAACCAGGAGGTAGAATACCACTAGCGGTTTGGCTCCTCTGGTTTTGAGCGATCCATGAGCGCGTTTTTGCTCCCTTGTGTAATGGCAGCAAAATGATATAGACTCTAATACTCTATCACCTGCAATTAATATTGGCCAAATTATAAACAAATCAACAATTCAAAGGATTTTCTTCCCGTTGAGAAATTTGTCACATGTGTGGACGCGTGGTGTATTTCAGCACGGGCCGTGCACCGAGGCCTCGGACGTGCGTGTTCACGGCGTGTGCTCGCCAACCATACATCACGCTGGCGAAGAGTGTGAAACTAAGCGGCCCTCAATTTTAAAATAAAATCTATTTTTACTAAGCATTCATTTGGCTTAGTTGTTTTACTTTTTAAATTTGCATGATCTTATTGATTCTTATAGATATGCTTTGACTGGGATGTATAGCTGGTTAGACATTATTGTTAGAGATATACATACTAAACTGCGGCTACAAAACCAGAAAACCACTATGGGTGGGCCTAAGTATTGCCCCACAACCAATTTTGAACTTTGACTTGTAAACTTTGAATGTATGACCAAACCTACAAATGGCATGATGTAAAAAGTGTGTAAAATAAAAAAATAATAGACAAATATAGGATCTTATATTCAAATATACACAATAGTCGCTAATAATCAAGGAGCAAATAACCTAAATTACAACATACATGCCATCTCAGTAATTTTCCTTTCGGCGGTTTTATTGACAAGTGGTAGATATTGTTCTTTTTAAATTATTGCATCATCCGACTATAAATGTAGGCACCGTACAATATAATAAATACGTACGGGTGGATTTGTGTACCGGCTTTTCGTTAAAAGCAACTGATATAATAAACTCCACTGTGGATGGAAGTGAACACGCACGTTGGTTTTGGCGTGTGTTCTTTAGTTGTAGAGTAACACTAAAGTTAAAGCATGTAATGCGTTATTCGGTCCAAGTAGATGGCAATTGTCGACATACGCATTATTTAAGAGATGTCTAAGGAGCTTGTCTACGTCGACGATTTTGTGCATAAAGTGGATTGTTCCATAGCGTGCCACGTGGGGTTCTCACAAACACACGACTACCAGTTGTCGAAGTTTTTTTTTGCTCTTTTCACTTACTTCACCTCGAGAGTTTCTAGGTGATATATATATATATATATATATATATATATATATATATATATATATATATATATATATATATATATATATATATAGCACCGCCACAATTTTCTGTAAGTGGTTGTCAATGTCTGTAGTATAACCTCCATCTTTCCTAACAATTTTGATAATTGCCAACTACGTAATCCTCAACAAAATAATTACCCAAAGTTTTACAGTTAGTGAACAAAAATACTACATATGTTAGAAAAATTGCAAGTATTATTGATTCTTATAGATATATTTTGACTGAGATGTTAGCTGGTTAGACATTATTGTTAGAGATATACATACTAAATTGCGGCTACAAAACCAGAAAACCACTATGGGTGGGCCTAGGTATCGCCCACAACCAAGTTTGAACTTTGACTCATAAACTTTGTATGTATGACCAAATATACAAATGGCATGATGTAAAAAAATGTGTAAAATAAAAAAATAGACAACTATACTAAATATACACAATGTCGCTAATAATCGAGGAGCAAATAACTAAATTATAGCATACATGCCATCTCAGTAATTTTCCTTTTGATGGTTTTATTGACAAGTGGTAGATATTGTTCTTTTAAATTATTGCACGGTTACGTCATCTGACTATGAACGTAGGCGCTGTACATTATAATACATATATGTATGTGCGGATTTGTGTACCGGCTTTTCGGTTAAAAGCAACTCATATTAATAAACTCCACTGTGGATGGAAGTGAACTTGCACGTTGGTGTTGGCGTGTGTTCTTTAGTTGTAGAGTAACGCTAAAGTTAAAGCATGTAATGCGTTACTTGGTCCAAGGAGATGGCTATTGTCGACATACGCATTATTTAAGAGATGTCTAAGGAGCTTGTCTACTTCAACAATTTTGTGCATAAATAGGATTGTTCCATATTGTGCCACGTGGGGTTCTCATGAACACACGATTACCAATTGTCGTGTTTATTTTCTCTTTTCACTTACTTCACCTCGAGAGTTTCTAGGTGGTATATAGTGTTAGCACCACCACTATTTTCTCTAAGTGGTCATCAATGTCTGTAGTATAACCTTCATCTTTCCCAACAATTTTGATAATTGCCAACTATGTAATCCCCAACAAAATAATTACCCAAAGTTTTAAAGTAATGAACCAAAAATACTACATATGTTAGAACAACTGCAAGTCTTATAGTATTTATGAACTCCACTACTATAGGGCCTCTACCACTCATAGTTGGCTTGCATTGTAACATGACATATTTTTAGTAAAGAAGAAATTTTTATGAAAATTCTTTTTTAGTGGTTAATGCATTAATGGTCACCGCTTTTTCCATTTCATTAACATTAAGAAGAAAAAGAAGAGCGGTAATTAAAAATTTGAACAAAGGAAGAATAAAATTAAAATTACATGATGTATGTATTATGAGGTAGCAAGCAACAATTGTAAGAAAAACAACTATTGAGCCGTTTGGGAGGAGTGTGTCTTCCTGAATTGGTTGCAACTCTTGACCATGGAGTTTCAAAAAGGCATGGTTGCAACTTGAGCCATATGGATCATGAAAATCTCTATCAGAATCCCTAACACAAAAATGAAACAAACTTTGAGCTATTTCTTTTATAAAACAAGGAATATACCTATGGCACATAAAAGAGAGGATCTTTGCAGTATTGCAGAGAGACTCTAGAACCAGGCTATTGCTATAGAGTATTTGTTTCCATGGTGAGGATGCCAGGTGTGTGGCACTGAGCCGCCCCAATCGTCATTTGGCTTAATTTCATGCATCTTAAATTTGCATGGTTTTATTCAATCTTGTAAATATACATTGACTATGATGTATAGTTGGTTATACATTATTGTTGGAGATACACATAATAAATTGCTGCTACAGAACTGGAAAACCACTATGGGTGGGCCTCAAGTATTGCCCCACAACCAATTTTGAACTTTGACTCACAAACTTCGTATATATGATCAAACATATAAATGGCATGATGCCAAAAAATGGGTAAAATAAAAAAAATATTAGACAACTATACTACCTTACATTCATATATACTCCCTCCGTCCCTTTATATCTGTCGCCGTTGGTGTGTGTGCCACAAGTTTGACTCAATTTATAGAAAATGTGTGCAACATTTGTATCTCTAAATAAATTTATTAAAAAACTAGATTCAAAGATCTTTCCAATGATATTAATTATGTACTATAAATATTAATATTTATAATACATATTTAGTCAAAGTTGTTTCTTGGGTAACGCAAATGATAGATATTTAGGGACAGAGGGAGTACATAATAGTCGCTAATTATTGAGCCGAAAATAACCTAAGCTACAACATATGTCATCTCAAAAGTTTTTTTCCTTTTGGCGGTTTTACTAAGAAGTGATAGATATTGTTCTTTTCAAATCATTGCATGGATTATGTTATCTGACTATGTACGTAGGCAACATACATTATAATAAATATATGTACGTGCGGATTTGTGTACCGGTTCTATGATTAAAAGCAACTGATATTAATAAACTCCACTATGGATGGAGGAAGTGAACTGCACGTTGATTTTGGCGTGTGTTCTTTAGTTGTAGAGTAACGCTAAAGTTAAAGCATGTAATGCGTTACTTGGTCCAAAAGCAAATGATTATTATCGACATAAACATTGTTTAAGAGATGTCTAAGGAGCTTGTCTACTTCGACAATTTTGTGCATAAAGAGGATTGTTCCATAGAGTGCCACGTGGGGTTCTAAAAAACACGACTACCAATTATCATGGTTTTTCTCATCTTTTCACTCACTTCGCATCAGGAGTTTCTAGGTGGTCTATAGTGTTAGCACCACCTGTATTTTCTCTAAGTGGCCATCAATGTCTACAATATAACCTCCATCTTTCCCAACAACAATGTATGTAGTATAACCTCCATCTTTCCCAACAATTTTGATAATTGCCAACTATATAGTCCCCAGCAAAATAATTACCAAAGTTTTATAGTTACTGAACCAAAGATAATACATATGTTAGAAAAATTGCAAGTCTTTCAGTGTTTATAAACTCCACTGCTATAGGGTGTCTACCACTCATAATTGGCTTGCATTGTAACATGACATTTTTAGTAAAGAAGAAATTTTATGCAAATTCTTTTTTGAATGGTTAATGCCTTAATGGCCAGCACTTTTTCCATTTCATTAAGATTAAGATGAAAAGGAGAGTGGTGATTACAAATTTTAGCAGAGGACAAATTAACTTAAATTACATGTTGTATGCATTATGAGGTAGCAAGCAACAATTGTAAGAAAAACAACTGGTTAGCCATTTGGGAGGAGTGTGTCTTCCTAAACTAGTTGCAACTCTTGGCCATGGTCTTTCGAAAAGTCATGGTTGCAACTTGAGCCATATGGATCACTACAATCTCTATTAGAATCCCTAACACCAAAATGAAACAAACCTTGAGCCTTTTCTTTTTAAAAAACAAGGAATCTACATGTGGCACATAAAGAGGGGATCTTTGCAGTACTGTAGAGAGACTCTAGAACTAGGCTAGTGCTATAGAGTATTTGTTTCCATAGAGAGGATGCCAGAGCCAGCTCGATCGTCATTTGGCTTAATTTCATGCATCTTAAACTTGCATAGTTTTATTTAATCTTGCAGATATACTTTGACTTGCATAGTTGGTTATACATTATTGTTAGAGATAGACATAATAAATTGCTCTACAAAACCAGAAAACCAATATGGGTGGACCTCAAGTATTGCCCCACAACCAATTTTGAACTTTGACTCACAAACTTCGTATATATGATCAAACATACAAATGGCACGATGCAAAAAGTGTATAAAATAAAAAAAAATTAGACAACTATACTACCTTACATTATATACACACACAATAGTCGCTAATTATCGAGGCGGAAATAACCTAAGCTACAACATACATGTCATCTCAATGGGTTTTTTTTTTCTTTTGGATGTTTTACTGAGAAGTCGTAGATACTGTTCTTTTCAAACCATTGCATGGATTATGTTATGTGACTATGTACATAGGCAACGTGTATTATAATAAATATACATATGTGCGGATTGGTGTACCGGCTTTACGTTTAAAAGCAACTGATATTAATAAACTCCACCGTGGATGGAAGTTAGCTCGCATGTTCTAGAGTAACACTATAAGCATGTAATATGTTACTCGTTCCAAGCATATGGTTATTGTTGACATACACATTATTTAAGAGATGTCTAAGGGGCTTGCCTACTTTGATGATTTTGTGCATAAAGAGGATTGTTCCATAGAGTGCCACATGGGGTTCTGACAAACACGACTACTAATTGTTGAGGTTTGTTTTTCGCTTTTCACTCACTTCACCACGGGAGTTTCCAAGTGGTCTATAGTGTTAGCACCACCAGTATTTTCACTAAGAGGCCATCAATTTATGCAGTATAAATTCCATCTTTCCTAGCAATTTTGATAGTTGCAAACTATATAATACCCAAAAATAATTGCCCAAAGATTCATAGTCAGTGAAACAGATATATACATCTGTTGGAAAATTGCAAGTCTTGTAGTGTTTATAAACTCTACTACTCTAGGGCCTCTAGCACTCATAACTAGCTTGCATTGTAACATCACATTTTTTAGTAAGAAGAACTTTTATGCAAACTCTTTTTTTGAATGGTTAATCCCTTAATGGCCAGCGATCTTTCCATATCATTAAGATAAAGAAGAAAAGAGAGACCAGTGATTACAAATTTGAACAGGGGATGAATTAACTTAACATTACATGTCCGCATTATGAGGTAGAATAAGAAACAATTATAAGAAAAAACAATTGTTTAGCCATTTTGGAGGAGTGTGTCTTCCTAAATTGGTTGCAACGCTTGACCATGAAGTTTCAGAAAGGCATGGTTGCAACTTGAGCCATATGAATAACGACAATCTCTATCAGAATCCCTAACACCAAAATGAAACAAACTTTGAGCTATTTCTTTTTAAAAAAACAAGGAATATACCTATGTCACATAAAGAGAGGATCTTTGCAGTACTGCAGAGCTCTCTAGAACCAGACTAGTGCTATAGAGTATTATTTATTTCCATAGAGAGGATGCCAGGTGTGTGGCACTGAGCCGGCCCAATCGTCATTTGGCTTAATTTCATGCATCTTAAATTTGCATGGTTTTATTCAATCTTGTAGGTATACTTTGACTAGGGTGTATAGTTACTTATACATTATTGTTGGATATAGACATAATAAAATGCTGCTACAAAAATAAGAAAACCACTATGGGTGGCTCTCAAGTATTGCCCCACAACCAATTTGGAACTTGACTCATCACAGTTCGCATATATTATCAAACATACAAATGGCATGGTGAAAAAAATGTGTAAAATAAAAAAATATTAGACAACTATGCTACCTTACATTCATATATACACACTGGTTGCTAATTATCAAAGCGGAAATAACCTTAGCTACAATGAACATGCCATCTCAATAGTTTTTCTTTTCGGGGTTTTTTTTGACAAGTGATAGATATTGTTCTTTCCAAATCATTGCATGGATTATGTTGTCTGACTATGTACATAGGCAATGTACATTATAATAAATATATGTATGTGCGCACTGTGTAACAGTTGTACGGGTAAAAGTCACTGATATTAATAAACTCCACCGTGGATGGAAGTGAACTCTAACGTTGGGTTTGGCATGTGTTCTTTATATGTAGAGTAACGCTAAAGTTATAATGCGTTACTCAGTCCAAGCAGATGGTTATTATTGACATTCATATTGTTTATATTAGGAGGTATCCAGAGTTAAACTACTTTGATTATTTTGTGGATAAAAATTACGATTGTTTTGTGTAGAGTATCACGTGGGTTCTGACAAACATGGCTATGAAAACGTTAAAACATGTAACACATTATTACTGGATCCAAAAAGGAAGTTATTATCGCCATATGCATTATTTAAGAGATATCTAGGAAGCTAGACTACTTGGATGGTTTTGTGCATAAAAAGGATTGTTCCATAGAGTGCCATGTGGGGTTCTGACAAACATGGCTACTAGTCATTGAGTTTTTTTTTCTTTTTTACTCACTTTACTAAAGGAGTTTCTTTCCCTGCAATGTTTTACTGGTGGACTACAATGTTAGCGCCACTAGTGTTTTCTCTAAGTGGCCGTCAATGTCTATAGTATAAACTCCATCTTTCCCAAAAAAAATTTTTGATAATTTCCAACTATGTAATCCCCAACAAAATAATTATTCCCAAAGTTTCATAGTTAGTGAACCAAACATACTACATCTGTTGGAAGAATTACAAGTTCTACCACTCATAACTGGCTTGCATTGTAACATGACATTTTTTTAGTAAAGAAGAAAAAGGAGACCGAAATTTGAACCGGAGCATCTGATTGTGAGGTAGAACAAGCAACAATTGTATGAAAAAACAATCATGTAATTGTTTGACAAGAATGCAGCATTCTGAATTGGTTCTAACTCTTGATGGCGGGGTCTCAAAAAGGCATGGTTACAACTTGAACCATATTTATCACAACAATCTTTATTAGAATCCCTGACACGAGAATGAAATAAGCCTTGATTTTTTTTTCAAAAACAAGGAGCATAACCGTGGCACATAAAGAGGGGATGAGTTTTCTGTGCAATACTTTAGAGGGACCCTAGAACCATGGGTATTGCAGAGTATTTATTTCCATAGAGAGGATGCCAAACGCATGGCACTAAGCCGGCCCAAACCCTAGACGTGCAACAATGACTCAACGACATGTAGAATGTGCTTCAATACAATAGGCATTGGATGACCGAGAGTGTGAGACCACGTCAACGGCAAAGGATAATGTCCCATTGGCCCACAGCTCCACCGGCTCGGCCTCTACGTTACGCATGTTGCGAGCTCACTTCCTTCTTGGGTCAGCCTCGCAGGAAGCAGTATACTTTTTTTTTCTTTTGGTTCATGTTCAAGCCTCTTTAGCAGAGCTTCTGCATTGAACTCAAGAGGATCAATGTCGAATAGTTATTTTTATAGAAAAGTAATTCTATAATAAATTTGTGAAGTGGTTCTCTAAAATGAATTAGGAGTACGAGAGCAAAAAAATAGCTTCCATGTAGAATCACTTTAGGCATTGGATCACTTCGGTACCAGAATCACCTATCTCTAAAATTCATTTCCCAAAAGAATGAGAAGCCAAAAAGTACTATAAAAATATTTTTAGAGGTGTATCTATTTTTTAACCATGGTTTTGAAAGTTGTCCCAATGGGTATTGCATACCGGATAACATTGAACATTCAGTATATCAAAATTTCCAATTTAAAGATGCAAAATCATCAAAAAAAGAGGAGAGAAGCAGCTTTCTTCAATCGAGGATCTGTGCAAGGAGTTAGAGCCATCATGACTTCACCGGTGAGGACTGACGAGTTCGCCAGGTACGAAGTGAGGACTGCGGGAGCGAGGCCTAAGGGTGGAGGCAAAGGAACTAATGGATAGGGTGGAGAAGTGGACAGAGCAGTGGTGGAGTGGAACTATGGAGGGTTGGTGGGCAGCAGATGGAGGATTGGGGGCAACGGCGACAAGCAACCAGGCGAGGGGCGACGGTGCGGTTCCCAAACTCACAACTTTGTGGGAGGGGAGGTTCATGAGATGCGGGAGTGGGAGGGGAGGTTCTGTGTGAATTAGGGTTAGGACTCCTTTTATATAGAATGAGGGCTTGGGCCAATATTTATTTATTAGGCTCATTTTAGCTTGTATACATGCGTAGCAGGTCCCCAACGAGTAACGGGGACGGGTACATAGGGCGGAATTAGGGTTAGGACTCCTTTTATATGGAATGAGTGGGCTTGGGCCAATATTTATTTGTTGGGCTCATCTTAGCTGTATATATGTGTAGCAGGTCCCCAACGAGTAACGAGGACGATACATATGGAACGTCCTGGTACCCACTATACCCATTGGGGATGAATTTTTGCCCATTAAGATCCCCGCGGAGAGAGATATGATCCCATACCCGTCTCCTAATGGATCAAATACTCGTCGGTATCAGGGACCCTTACCATCCCTAGTCCTAGTAGTGTGGTCCCTTATCCCCCACCCCACCACCCCCACGTCGCTCCGTGCTGGCAGGCAGGACGGCGTGGGCATGGAGTGAGCTATTTTAAATTGATTAAATTTTATGACCAGACAACATTACCAGTAGCCCCTAGAAAAACGACTTCTAGAGGTGATCGATAATTTTGTCTGTCACTGTTAATGCTTGATTTTTGTGAGACCCTTGTGTAGCAAGAGTTGCAAAAACCGCTTCTAACTTCTATTTTAACCACGGCTAAATATATTTTTGTATAGTAGTGAAAGGAGCTCTACCAATAGAAAAAGATGAATTCATATAAAATTTCTACTAACAATTATTCAAAATCATATACAAAGAGGAGCCTGTGAGCCTGTTTGAGGGGAGCCAAATAGCCAATGCCCGATAGTCGTGGCCACTCACTCGCACCTGGCCCTGGGCCCTCGACCGGCGTCTCGGCGGCTGGTCTGGTGAGGTCTGGTAGCTATGATCCGCCAGATGCTCAGAAGTCAGAACAGAGCAATCACGGTGACTGGCGAAGGCGAGGCCGACGGAGATGACAGCCGAAAGGGAACGGGGTGCTTGGTTGGTGCACAAGACTCGTTCGTCGAGTCCACGCCCCCGCGCGCTGTAGGTGTTTCTTCCGTGAATTGCCTCCGTGCTTGCCTGGATATTTTGTTAGTCCACAGTAGAGGATGTTTAGTTCCCACCTAAAAACTTTACATCCCATCTCATCTAATGTTTAGAGACATGTATGGAACATTAAATATAGATAAAAAAAATAATTAATTCTATAGTTTGCATGTATTTTACGAGACGAATCTTTTAAACTTAGTTAGTCCATGATTAGACACTAATCGCTATAGTTACACGTATACTCCGTTACCCCCGAAAACTCAACGGGGCCTGAACTAAACACGCCCAGTCCAGCTTCTCCGATCCATTAGAAAACGCGTGGAGCCAGAAGAAGCAGGCGACTCGTACGCCCAGCAGCCAGCGCGCGCACCAGTCAATGCCACGGCCACTCTGCTTTCGTTGCAACACATGGTCCGCAGCCGAGAAAACTATCCAACGCAGCAGCGGCAGACGCTGCCCGTTGCTGCGTGCGTTGACATGTAGACTTCGCGTGCGTCGCTGGAACTGGAAGAAGCTAGCTGCTGCGGCGCATCTTGCAGGCCGTTGGTCATCTACGCGCGCCGCGCGTCAAGATGGAGCACGGCGGCAGGTTCGGCACCGACGGCGGCTACGACAACAGCAGCAGCGGTGGCAGCAGCCCGGCGGCGTCCCCGCGCTCCGGGCCCTCGGACAGCGACGGCTCCAGCAGCAGCAACGCCGACGAGTTCTGCCCCGACCCTTACCCGACGAGTGTACCCGTGTTCCAGCGCCACGGCGCCGCCGCCTCCCGCGACGAGGTCGACCACCGCGCTAGCCGCCAACTGGTGACCGTGGCGGAGTCGTCCGCCTGCGTGCTCGACGACATCGACAGGCACCAGCAGCGCATGCTCGCCCTCCTCCCGGCCTTCTCCTCTCCCGCCAGGCCCCGCGCGCGCGCGGACGCCTTGTCTCGGTGGCTCGCCGGGTTCGGCGCCGGCTGGGTGCTGGACACGGGCGCGTTGGGCGGGGCCCAGCACGGTGGTGGTGGTCTCCTCTCGCGGCGGGAGGTCGGGAGGAGGGTCAGGGCGTGGGCGCAGGCGCTGAGCGCCATGGAGCACGTGTTCCGCCGTCGCCACCAGAAGCTCATGGCCGCGCAGGTGGTCGCTATGGGGGAGCTCGCGGCCGCGAGCGCCGGAGCGATGCTGACGCTGGCCGGCGCTGTGGCCGCGCTAGGGAGCTCCCCGTCGAAGCTGCTCGTGGCGCTCGACGTGTACGTCCCGGTCTCGGAGGCGTTCCCTGTCCTCGCGAGGCTCTTCTCCTGGGGCCCCGCGCATCCGGTCTCGGTCGCCGCCGAGGCCGCGCTTGCCGAGCTGGTGGACGCGGCCCGGCGCTGCAGGCGCGATCTCAGGACGTCGTTCATAAGGTCGCACTACCCGTGGCGGATGCCACAGGGTGGCGAGGTGCACCCGTGCGTCGGCTTCTGGATGGGCTACTTTCGATGCCTGCTGCGCAACCGCATCTCCCTCTACTTCGTCCTCGCCGACGACGACGACGGCAGTGACAGCGACAGCGAAGCACAGCCGCCGCGCGCGCCAGCTGGCGGCGGCATCGGCCTGGTCGGGGAGCTCATATCGTGCCTGGAGGCCGTGCTGGAGGAGAAGTCTGCCGCGCTAGCGTTTCTGGGGCTGAGGCAGGTGTTCATGCTCAACAACACGTTCGCCATCGTGCGCCGCGCGGTGCGCTCCGACCTCAAGCTGTTCCTGCCGCCGGGGTGGGTTCGCGTCCGCGAGGAGCGCATGGAAGGCTACATCAAAGGCTACATGGACGCGTCGTGGAAGCCCGTCGTGTCGCGCTTGGACGGCGGCGGCACCAAGACCAAGCCTGGCGCTGCTCTCGGCCGCCGAAGCAATCGGCTGAGCGCGTTCTACACGGCGTTGGAGAACGTCTGCAGCGTGCAGAGATGCTGGAAGGTGCCCAACCCGGTGATCCGGGGAATCCTCCGGAAGACTGTTGCAGAGAATGTTGTGCCGGTGTATCGCCGGTACTTGGAAGACCATCCGGAGGTACAGGTGGCCAAAGGGCGCACCGTGGAGGAGCTGGAGCAGCACTTGTCAGATTTATTTGAAGGATAGAAGGTGGGTGCATGAAATATATTCTGGCTTTTGATCAGCTACATTCATATCCACCTCATTCCACGTGTGCTGGGCTAAACACAGGAAATGAAGTGAATACGAATGCAACCAAACAAGTAAAGCCTCCCTTGTAATATATGCATGCACAAAAAAAATTCATAGGACTTTGAGTTGTACAAGTACATGTACAGGAGGAGGAGGAGGCATTGAATTTGACTTACTAAGCTCTGTTTGTTTCTCTAAAATTTGACTTATACTGATGCTTATGCTGATTTATTATGAGAGAAAAACAATGTTCGTTCACTGAGAAGTACTGCTGAAGTAGTGCTGCACATCTTGAAATGTTGCCTTGTAACCTTTTAAGGAAAACAATGCCTTATATATTTAGAATATGTAGTAAGAGCAACCTAAAAATCTCATATTTCATATTAATAGGAATACAGATTCTTCAATTAAATCTCCAAGTATTGCCATACACTAATTCTGGTCTTTAGCTAGCCAAAGATAGTGAAAGGGGCTAGCTCTCCAAAGTACGCACAGTATAGGAAAACTGTTATAGAGAGCAATTTTTACTCAAATGACTAACCGAGGATTTAAAGAATAAAGACTAGTGGTTAACAGGGAACCAGCTTTGACCTACAGAAAAAAAGAAAATGAACTCATGTTGACTTACTCCATAATATCTAATCGATTTGGATAAATAAATGTCAAAACTATTTTCACAAGATGGAAACAAAATTTTTGAATAAAATTTCAATCGAAAGGTCCAGGAAAATGTCCCAAACTTAATCTAGAAAAACTTTTTTGATGACAAATTTCAGGAAAAACTCCAATGGAAAATGTTCAATAAAAAAGTTCAGATAAGAATGTTTGGCAAGAAGTCTCAAAATATTGGAAAAAAAACTTTTATAAGAAGTCTTAAAGGAACCTTTCCTTTTCTTTTCTTTGGGTGGAAAAGCTATTTCAATTTTCTACATATTAAGAACTTCTCTCTTCTCCGTTCACAAACTTTTTTTAGTCTTTCATCAAGCATTTTCCCAATATTTTCTGCAGACTCCTTATCAAGCTTTTTTCTCTATTTTTTAAAACTTGTTTCTCAAAGTACGCACAACATAGGAAAATTGTTATAGAGAGCAGTTTTTATTCAAATGACTAAACGAGGATTTAGAGAATAAAGACTAGTGGTTAACAAGGAACCAGCTTTGACCTACAGAAAAAAAGAAAATGAACTCATGTTGACTTACTCCATAATATCTAATTGATTTGGATAAATAAATGTCAAAACTATTTTCACAAGATGGAAGCAAAAAAAATCAATAAAATTTCAATCAAAAGGTCCAGGAAAATGTCCCAAAAATAATCTAGAAAAACTTTTTTTATGACAAATTTCAGGAAAAAGTTCCAATGGAAAATGTTCAACAAAAAATTTCAGATAAGAATGTTTGGCAAGAAGTCTCAAAATATAGGAAAAACCTCTTATAAGAAGTCTTAAAGGAACCTTTTCTTTTCTTTGGGTGGAAAAGCTATTTCAATTTTCTACATATTAAGAACTTCTCTCTTCTCCGTTCATAAACTTTTAGTCTTTTCATGAAGCATTTTCCCAATATTTTCTGCAGACTCCTTGTCAAGCTTTTTTCTATAATTTTTTAAACTTGTTTCTCTAATTCTTTTTTTTGTTAAACCTTTTAGTCGGAACATTTTTCCTGAAGTTTTTTTTAAAAGTTTGTATGGATTGTTCATTTTAAAAAATAACTAGACTTTTTTATCAAAACTTTTAAACTAAAATTTTCTTTACACTTTTGTCAAAAACAACATTTTTGTATTAGAATGGCTAAATTAGAAAATAAAAGGAAAAAAAATTCAAAAGAAATCAATAATACAAAACTATATATATATATATATATATATATATATATATATATATATATATAGAGCATTTTCGTGAGCTCCTTAAAACAGCTATCTAATTTGGGTCTTTGGAAAAAAGGGGCACCCCAATAGTTTGTACAATAACTCTACAAGACAAACAGTTGATTAATCTCCCATCCAACTCAGAGATGATTAATCTCTCCCATCCAACTCAAAATATGTGTGCCCACCATTTTGCACTACGCATCCAATTGGGCACTCCCTAGTCCCTCCCACAGGGTTCCCCCCTACTCGGTTTTCAAGATTTAGAAAGCTAGCTATTGGGGAAAAGTAAAAATGAGGCTCCCCGTCCATTTTGTTCACTTAGCATAATCATTAATTTATGAAGTGATTTTTAAGGAGTTTTTTAAAATGCACGAAGGTAGCTTCTCCACGAAAAATCATGCTAATCAGTGACACATACCAGCCCTGTGTTTAGCCTGACCTCCTTTTTCGTTTATCTAGTGATGGAGGCACAAGCGAAAGGGCCAAGCTATGGCGGAGCGCGATGTGGATATGGCCATTCAGTTCTAAATAGAGTGCAATTCTAAATTTTGCTTAAACAAAACTATTTTGTATTTAGAAAATAAAAATCAATAATTATGGGTCAAAATTTGTATATTATGGAAATGTATTGTAGATGAATCTTATAATACCTATTTGATATCATGAATAGTAGTGGTATTTTATAAAGTAAACTGGGCATAGCCAACTAGTTGGGTTCTTTGTAGTAACATCTATCCATCTAGGTTTAAGTCTTTGACTTGGCGCCACGTCCGATCGAGAAGAGGTGTGGTGGCCTTGGTGCTGGCCTCACCTTACCTGCAGTTGCGGATCCAGGATTCGGACAGGGGGGGCTAACCTCGAGGTGGGCAGCGCTAGAGGCCGGTGGGGGACCAAGGAGGTAGGACGGCCGGCCGCAGACACCGGATGCCGGACGCGGAGGGGGAGGGCGGAGGCTGGACGACCGGCCACGGACGCCGGACACGGAGGGCGAAGGCTGGATGCAGGCCGGTCGGCCGCGGACGCCGAACGAGGAGAGCAGAGGGGCGCGAACTCGGGTGGGGGCGCGCTGGCGCAGTCGCTCGAGGAGGGCACGGAAATGCCGCCGCGCACGCGCGAAGGCTCCTCGTGACTGCGATGTCGGCGAGGCAGGGCTGGAGCTAGGAATATCCTGTGCATTTTTGGGCTGGGCCGAAGACCTGTTCCATGGGAGCATTGGTGGATCCAGGCCCCCCTCCCCCGGATCCACCAATGCTTACCTGCTAAATTCCAAGAACGTTGGGATCGAAGGGCGTAATTTTAAAAACGTATGGTATGGAAGAGGTACACTTATTTGCATTGTTCATTTAAGAGATGGAACACATACCTAGTATAATTGAAATGAGGAACATATTCCATTCTGGTAATACATCTTGAGGTAGCCAATATGAACTTGTTCCATTGTAGATTGTTATATTTTTCAACTAGCACCTACATGGTATTTGTACAAACAAAGCATGTCATATAATCTAGCTGCGCTACTGTGAGCATCTTAAACTTGTGGTCCAATTCTCCACTTTGTACCTTTGATATTGGATGTGTTTTCGCTATGTTTAGAATGATGCTTCATAATGCCTTGATTCCTCTTGAGAACGAAGTTCTTGGAACATGGATGTTGGCGGAGATAGGGGCCCGGAGGGGCCGAGACCCTCTAAGTTCCTATAGTTCCCACTTCCCACTGAAAGTTTTAAAATTAACTAAAATTTAAAAAATAAAATATACAATTAACCTTCAAAAAATAAAAATCACATTTTTTTGGCTCTACCTCTAAACGTGGAATAAATTCATGTTCCACTCTGCTAAGGGCCCCACCCACACCCGAAGTGATAACGAAGAAGTTAGGCTGGTAGCCTGATGGAGGCGCTAGTGCTCCTCAGAGATTTGGCACGAAGTACGCGTAATTTCGCAAGATTTTCTACCTTCTCATCAAGTCAAGTCAAGTCAAGTAGAAGAGTCCCCCGTGTTCCTTTCGTGAATTGCCTTGCCTCCGTGCTTGGGCCTCGTTTAGATC
Organism: Saccharum hybrid cultivar R570; assembly: GCA_038087645.1. NCBI lineage: Eukaryota > Viridiplantae > Streptophyta > Magnoliopsida > Poales > Poaceae > Saccharum > Saccharum hybrid cultivar. Next base: position 13,024,057 of record JAQSUU010000259.1, read on the forward strand.
ACGAAATCGGTGAGTGCAAAATTACTGTTTGGAACTGTAGCAATTTTGTTTTTATTTGGTAATAATTGTCCAAACATTGATTAATTAGGCTTAAAATATTCGTCTCGCAAAGTACAACAAAACTGTGCAATTAGTTTTTAATTTCATCTACATTTAGTACTCCATGCATGTGCCGACATTTTGATGTGATGGGGAATCTTCTTTTTGCATAGTGGAATTTGGGAGTGAATTTGGTGATCTAAACAAGGCCTTGGAGTAGCAAGCATTCACTGTAGCCTGTCGTCTTGTCCAGTTGTATATAGTACAGTCACGTGGAAAAACTAAGGCTATCCGTACTCATGATCCTCTATTTTCATCCTCTATACATCAGGGTCATCAAGATTCTCTCCTCTATACTCATTTCTTCCTCACTCATCCATCTTCTATATCATCCTCTATCCACTATAGAGCCCACTTGTCACTTTATCTAAATATATCCATGTGAGATCTAGTTTTGAAAGATTTATTGAAACGAATTCAATGGTGCAATCGAAATTTAATTTGAGTTTTTGGTTTGTGAGTTATAACATTTTTTAAGGATTGAAACAGTGGAGCCCGCTGCTTTTTCCCTCCTCTCTGTCAGCGCGCAGAGGGCGCGCATAGCGGACGTTCTGTATTGCGCTGGATTTAGCGGACGTTGTTACTTTAGCGGTTGATTTACAGTACGCGCTGCAGCTAAATCGGTACTAGAGGGAGCGGTGGCTGACGTTTTACCGGACACGGTGCGGATAGTCTAATAAGGCTGTCTGCACCACGTCCGATAAAACTCACTGGAGGAACATATACCGGACGAAAACTGCTGCACTGGGTACTCTATTTCATCCGGTACGCGCGCGGTCCGCCAAATATTGCGCCGCAGCGGCCGTCCGCTACGTGAACGGCTCCAGAAACAGGTGCGTGCAGGGAAGGGACAGTGGCGGGTCCCACTCTTTTAACTTAACAAAAAATATTATATCTCACAAACTAAAAAACCAAATTAAATTCCGATTGCACCATTAAATTTGTTTCAATAAATACTTCAAAACAAGATGTCACATGGATATATTTAGATAAAGTGATAAGTGGGCCCCACAGTGGATAGAGGATGATATAGAGGATAGATGGATACGGAAGAATTGAATATAGAAGAGAGAATCTTGGTGACTATGATTCAAGATGGCAACGGGTACCCGAAACCTGAGTACCCGACGGGTATTACCCGATAAAGAGGCGGGTATGTGATGAATTTTCTACCCGTGGGTACGTTATTGGGCAAAATCCTATACCCATCGGGTATGGCAGGTACGGGTGCGGGTGTATACTACCCATACCCGCCTACCCACGGGTAAAAAATACCCGTAAAAAGAATTAGCCACTCTCATCATTTTAGTCCATACAACTCATGAATTTGGCCTAAATCCAACTAAACCCTTCTATTATATATATTGCAATGATGTTATTATATGAATGTTAGTTTGTAACTTGTTAGAAGCTTGGAATGATTTATTTTTGTACGTGAATGTTTGATATTTACATGTAATTCTCGGGTATGATGTCGGGTACGGGTTACCCGTCGAGTAGAATTTACCTGCGCAGGTGCAGGTACGGGAGCACTTTCCTACCCGTGTGCGGGTGCAGGTAAGGCTGGACGAAAAACTCGAAGCTCGTTAGCTCGCTCGGCTCGTGGCTAGCTCGGCTCAGCTCGGCTCGGCTCGTTACCATAACGAGCCGAGCCGAGCCAAGATTTTAGCTCGTTAGCTATAACGAGCCAACTCGAGCTAGCTCGCGAGCGGCTCGCGAACCAAACGAGCTATAGTTTTAGGGAAAAAGCCATCATAACTTATATTATGTTTGTACTACTTCATGTCCTGCACTCTGCAAATGGTTGATATGTTAGCACATACGAATATTTTATTCAATTTAAGACTATTAGATATATTATTTTTGTATTATTATTATTTTTAAGCTTTTGATAAATGCAAATATTAAATTTTGTATATTTTTTATAACTGGCTCGCGAGCCTAACGAACCAGCTCGAGCTTTTAACGAGCCGAGCCGAGCTGATTTTCTGGCTCGCTAAGATAACGAGCCGAGCCGAGCTAGCTCGTTATCCTAATGAGCCATAACGAGCCGAGCCGAGCCGAGCCGAGCTGGCTCGTTATCCAGCCTTAGGTGCAGGTAACCCGACGGGTACAAAGTGGCGGGTGCGGGTACGGGTGACCACTACCCGTCGGGTACGTACCCGTTGCCATCTCTAACTATGATGTATAGAGGATGAATATAGACTTCTATGAGTGCGGATAGCCTAACCGGAAACACGCGCGCCACTCAATGCCACGTCCACGCTTCACGCTCGCACGTGTCCATGTACCAGCAGCAGCAGGAAACGGGGAAGAATCGTATTTCTGTCTTCTCCGTATGAAAAAAAAAGAGAAAAAGCTCGTTCCAGTGAAAAGCTAGCCGAGCACATCCACATTCACCACGTCTGCACCAACCCGAGGGCGAGCGTGTACTGATCCTCTCCGATCCTCTAGGCTCTAGCAGCCTGCGGCCCATGGGTCGTTGCCGGACGCGTGGGGGCGGAGCGGCTCGCTGGTACCGATCGGTGACGACTACTCCTGACCTCTGTCTCCTCCTCGTCATCACTAGCAGCAGATTCTGCGTTGCACCGTGCTCTCATCCTATGCCGGGCACCCTGCGCTTGCAGCTGACCGACACCTCTCCTAGGGCCGTCGTCGCCTGGCCCCGCTCGCCCTACCCCGTGGACGTGCCCGCGCCTAGCCTCCCTTGCACGCGACATGCAGACCGATCGCCGCCTGTGGCCGCACGGGCACTGCCGTGGCAGTTGAGTCGGCCCCGCCTCATCCGCATGGGCTCCTGCGCCGCACCATGCACTGGCCGGTCAAGCCCCCGCCAAGGCCGCGCCCCATCCTCCACTGATGTTGCTAGCTACCACAGTTCCTCATCAGGTAGGCCATGGCCGCCGGCGATGCCGTGTTTCAAGTGTTTCAGTCGTTTCAAACTTATGTTTGTGTTTCGTCTGCCGGTGAAATTAATATTTTCCTTATATGAAGAAAAATTCTAAGGAAAAATAAAAAACGAACCCCCTCCCCCAAAAGAGAGAGAGAGGAAAACTACTCCGGTTTGACATCATCGTCGTTAGATCACTGTGCACGTTGCGTCTAAGCCCCATCCCCATCATCATGATCCGAAACGACCGCATGTGCCTCCCTTAAGGTTCAAGTTGTAGTTATTTGAGCTGCGCAGCAATGGCGATCTTGTCCGGCGACATGAGCGGATCGTGGGAGAGGAAGGTCCGGGTGATGGGGCTCAGACACGGGAGAGAAGGGATCGGTGCAGCAGGACAACAGGAGAGAGGCTCCCACGAGTCCACGACATCAGCACCAGCTACAGCAGTACGGGAGCAGGACAACAGGAGAGAGGCTCCCACGAGTCCACGACATCAGCACCAGCTACAGCAGTACGGACCCGTACTGCTGTAGCTGGTGCTGATGTCGTGGACTCGTGGGAGCCTCTCTCCTGTTGTCCTGCTGCACCGATCCCTCCTCTCCCGTGTCTGAGCCTATCACAGCGCGTGGGTGACGGCTCTGGTACAACTCTGCATTCCATACTGCTCTTGGTTGTTCACCGTTCAAAGCACTCTATGGCTATGATCCGAACCTTGGCACTGGTATATCTCCAACATCTGAAACACCTCAGTCAATCACTGAGATCATTTAACACAGAGAGGAGCACCTCCAATTACTCAAGCAATGCCTAGAACAGGCTCAGAACCGAATGAAGATTCAGGCCGACAAAAAGCGAACTGACAAACAATTTTCAGTTGGTGAGCAGGTACTTCTCAGACTACAGCCTTGTACACAGTCTTCAGTGGCCAATCGTCCATTTCCCAAGCTAGCTTACAAATTCTTTGGACCCTTCACCATCATTGAAAGAGTGGGATCAGTAGCTTATCGCCTGGATCTGCCAGCAGATAGCAAAATTCATCCGGTCTTTCACATTTCACAACTCAAATCATTCACACCAAACAACACTCCGGTGTATTCAGCACTACCGGCCACTACTGATCTCCAAGCAACTGAGGCCCAACCCGCCACAATCTTGCAACACCGACTCGTAAAGAAAGGTAATCATGTTGTGCCACAAGTTCTCATAACATGGACAAGTTTGCCGGTGTCCTCAGCTACTTGGGAGGATTATTACGTGGTCAAGAAGCGCTTTCTAGCGGCTCCTGCTTGGGGTCAAGCAGATTCTTCGGCGGGGGGAGATGTCACAGCGCGTGGGTGACGGCTGGGAAGAAGGCGTAGCCTCAGAATAGAAACGTATTCTTGCGATTCAATGTAATAGAGAGACAGTGACGAGTGGGTCCAAGGGACCAGGGCCTCGGGCCATCTATTTATGTAAGCACTGAGTCTTGTAATGACCTTATCAAAAAAAAAACTATCTATAGAACCCGTGAGACAGGGGAGATTCCTCTGCTCCGTCGGCCGTATCCTGCGAACCCTTGTCTCTCACGTCTCCGACGATCGCCGGCAGGCCACGGGTGTTACAAGTGGTATCAAAGGCGGTCTTTTCTCGGCAACAAACCTACCCACACTTCCCCACATCGGTGCTACGTCGCCGTCATCTCCAGTCCGCCCGCATCTTTACCCACTCCGGCGGCGGCTCCGGCAACCACCACCAAAACCACCACCTCCACCACCCCCTCCTTGGCGCTCAGCTTCCTGGGTACGTCCGCGACCGGTAGCCTAGATCTATAGTTTGTAATCCCGGTCGGCAGATGAGCTTCGTCCATGCCCTAGAGCATGTCCTTCCTTTGGTTGAACCGGGTCGGCAATGGCTCCGGCGTCACCTCGCTTGACCACCACCACCACCAACCACAAAGCGCACGGCGGCGGCGTGCCAGGCAGACTCGCGTTCACGGCGAGCACAAACGCACGTCGGCGGCGTGACGGGATCTGGGACGGGGCACCTCGGCCTCGCCTCCAGCTTCGGCATCACCTACATCGACTGGGGGACTACATCGACACTTAGTGTTCGGCGGCGAGAACCTCAGTGAGCTTCCTCCATATCAACTCGCTCTTTTCTTCTAGCACACATCGAGTTCCAGACGAGGGTTGCAGGGCGCTTGTTCCCGTGTGAAATTCCGTAGTCTGTGCTTGATCGTGGTGTGGTGGCGAACGGCAAGGAAGAGTCCATCGATTTGGGTTGCGGTACGTTCGTTACCGTGTAAAATCCCTCGATCAACGCCTCTCTTCCAGGAGTCGGGTACGGGTGAAGCACGCGATAGGGGCGACCAAGGCCAAGCCTGTTGTTTCACCAAAGTAAGATATGCATCCATTTGATCAGTCATCACGGCGCCTCCCAAGTCCTCGGTACCTCCCAAGCCATCGGCGCAGACCAAGATCCTTCTGGATACGATGTCTCGCAGTCAAGAGGACGACAAGACCAAGTGGGATGCGGTCATGGACAACTTCGACCTGCTGTTCACTCGGATGAATGATATTGGCCTCATACAACAAGATCTCAAGAACCAGCTCACAGCAAACAGTGTCAAGATTGATAATTGCACGAAAGAGCAGCAGTTTATTGCCCAACAAGTACAAGCAAATGGCCAAGCAATCGCTCAGCTGACGCTTTGGCATTTTGAGGATGACAAGAGTGACAGTTCAGCATCTATTGTCTTCGAGGAAGAGGAAAACCCCTTTGCCATCAATCATGGTAAGGAAAAGATGGCAAGCAAGCCTTCAACTTCCAAACAGCCAAGACACTCACCAGAACCACACAAGAAGGAAAGCTTACCTCATCATGCTCTCCCAAAGATGTTGTTTCCTAACTTTGATGGTAACAGTCCAAAGATCTGGCTGACCAAGTGTAAGAACTATTTCAGCATCTATACTATCCCTGAGTCATTGTGGGTTGAAGCTGCTTCAATGCATTTAGAAGGTAACGCGGCAAAATGGTGAGAAGCATACAAGCTCACTAATCCAGAAGTATCCTGGCAAACATTCAGTGAGACAATCCAGACCAAATTTGGCGGGGATGACTATAGGAATGCCATCAATGGCCTCCTGAACTTGAAGCAAACAGGGACAGTGGAGGACTACACTACTCAATTCCAGTCTGTTCACTATGATATTGCAATGCACGGTGGGCAGTTGGATGACCTCTTCCTAGCTTCCACTTATGTCAATGGCTTGAAAGAAGAAATTCACGCAGTGGTAGAACCGCAAGTACCTACTACAGTTGACAGAGCTGTCACCATTGCCAAAATCCAATAGCGAGTGCTTGAACGAAGCAAGCTGAAGTTTCAGAGAGGCAATGCAATTGCCAAACACCAACCTGGCAAGCAAGACAACAAACACCAAGGACCTTATGGTAATCTGTGGAGAGACAGACAGTTACGCGACTATCGCAAGGCCAACAATCTCTGCTACCATTGCGGGGACAAATATGAACCGGGCCATGCTGAAGTATGTGCAAAGCGAAACAAACCTCAGCTTAATGCAATAGTGCTCAATGATCTGGACAAGGAAATCAATGAGGTCGTGCTAAATGAATTAGCCATTGAAGATGCACTAACAGATGATTTCGGTCAGCTATCACTCAATGCGTTGGCCGGTACTGAATCCACAGCTAGCATACAACGCAAGAGTACTGTCCAGAACAAGACCATGCTAATTTTGGTGGATACAGGTAGTACACACAGCTTCGTGAGTTCACATTTTGTCACATTGGCCAAACTACCTACTGTGGAAACTACAAAGCAGAAGGTCAAATTAGCAAATGGTAGTTGGATGCATACTACCAAGCAAGTGCAAAATCTCAAATGGTACATTCAAGGTCATACTTTTCAGACCACTATGACAGTCCTTGACAAGTTACCTTATGACGCCATACTTGGCTTTGATTGGTTGACGGCTAATAGCCCAATGCAGTGTGACTGGCAAGCAAAAACCCTATCCTTTTCTCATCATGGCCATCCTATTACCCTTCAAGGCATCAAAACCCCACCCCTATCAGTGAATACCATCTCAGCCAAACAAATTTATAAAGCTACCCAAGGTAATGACATCTAGGCTTATGTCATTGTGGATTCACCAACACCACAACCTCCACAATCTGACCCAAACAACCAACCACTAGAACCCATACAACACCTACTTGTCCAATATGCTGACCTATTTCAAGATCCAAAGACACTACCCCCACCCAGAAGCTATGATCATGCCATCCCATTAACACCAGAAGCCACACCAATCAACTGTCGACCATATCACTACTCTCCACAACACAAAGATGAGATTGAAAAGCAGGTTCAACAACTATTAGAAAGTGGTCTCATCTCCCATAGCCACAGCCCTTTTGCCTCACCAGTCTTGCTTGTGAAAAAAAGATGGAACTTGGAGATTCTGCATTGATTACAGAAAACTCAACTCCATGACAGTGAAAAACAGATTTCCTATGCCCATAATCGAAGAGATTTTGGATGAATTGTCTGGCTCCAAGTACTTTACCAAGTTGGATATGAAATCCGGGTACCATCAGATTCGAATGCTGCCAGAAGATGAATACAAGGCAGCGTTCAAAACACCTCAAGGGCACTACCAGTTCAAAGTAATGCCATTTGGGCTTACTAATGCTCCAGCCACGTTTCAATGTGTCATGAGTCAGGTACTGCGGCCATATCTTCGGAAATTCGTCTTAGTATTTTTGGATGATATCCTAGTCTACAGTGCAACCCTCTCTGATCATGTTGAGCACTTGCAACTAGTGTTGAAAACACTGAGAGCACACCAACTCTACCTGAAACGGTCTAAGTGCACTTTTGCAAAGTCAAGCATTGGCTACTTAGGTCACATCATATCTGACCACGGGGTAGCCACTGACCCCAACAAAACCAAGGACATGCTACAATGGCCTACACCAACCAATATCACTGAGTTGAGGGCATTTCTAGGATTAACTGGTTACTACAGAAAGTTTGTGAAAAATTATGGGTTGATAGCTAAGCCTCTCACTAATGTACTGAGACTGAAACAGTTCCAATGGTCAGCTCAACCTCAAGAGGCATTTGATAACCTCAAAGTGGCCATGACCACTACACCTGTCCTAGCACTCCCTGATTTCAGTGTGCCTTTTGCAGTAGAAACATATGCTTGTGCTGAAGGAATAGGTGCTGTGTTAATGCAAAAAGGGCAACCAATAGCATATTTGAGCAAAGGACTAGGTGACAAACACAAAAACCTGTCTATATATGAGAAGGAGTTTTTAGCTCTCATTATGGCTGTGGATAAGTGGCGCCACTATCTTCAAAGACAGGAATTCACCATATTGACTGACCACAAATCTTTATCATACCTGAATGATCAAAATCTGCATTCAGACATGCAGAGGAAAGCAATGTCAAGGCTGATGGGTCTCTACTTCAAAATCATATATAAGCAAGGAAAAGATAATGTGGCTGCAGATGCCCTTTCACGGGTAGCTCACCTGTTTGCTCTCCAGGCTGTATTTGTCCTTCAGCCTCAGTGGGCTCAAGAAGTAATGAATTCCTATGCTACAGACACCAACGCTCAAGAGTTATTGACACAGCTTGCTCTAGTCAGTCCTGACAGCAATGGATTCAGCTTAGAGCAGGGGCTCATCAAAAGAAACAATGTGATTTGGATAGGACAGAATTCAGCATTGCAAACTAAGCTCATTGCAGCTTTCCACTCTAGTGCCATAGGTGGACACTCTGGGGTTCATGCCACCTATCACAGATTGAAGAAACATTTTGATTGGAAAGGAATGAAAGCAGATGTTGACAACTACATCAAACAGTGCCAAATTTGCCAGCAAAGTAAGCATTCTCTGAACCACCCTTCTGGCCTACTCCAACCATTACCCATTCCTGCTGGTGTCTAGAGAGATCTGTCAATGGACTTTGTAGAAGGATTGCCTAAATCAGAGGGTTATTCGGTCATCCTAGTCATAGTTGACAGACTGACTAAGTATGCTCACTTCGTGTCAGTGAAACATCCTTACACTGCTCATCAAATTGCTCAGGTATTTATGGATCATATCGTGAAACTCCATGGCTTACCACACTCTATTGTGATTGATCTGTTAGAATAGATCTCAACCGAATTGGCCCAACGGCCAACTCAGACCCTTTGACCACGCCCTGATCGGGGGTGCTCAGCCACACAAGGCTGGTGGGCCCCCGTCGCGCAGGCTATATATATAGAAGGTGGGGGCCAGGGCTCACTTCACGAGGTTCACTGCCACTCCCCACCTACCTCCCTAGTCCGATCGAGAGGGATGTCTGTAAGCGACGGGAAGTCCACCGCCGTGCCTGCATCGACCCTGACGCCCACTGCTGCTCCATCTCCTCCAACCCGTATGGTCAGGCACTTCTGCTACTCCTCCACTCTGTCTCTCTCCCTCTCTTTCTCTGGATCTATGAACACCATGTCATTGTTTACACCAAATGCATGTATCTACTCACTGATCAACACCTAGAATGATCTAAAGAACTCCACATTGGCATCGGAGCTAGGATTCTAGGATTCTAGGTGTAGTTTCAGTTCGAGAAAAGATAAGATCAAAAGAGGTTGATTCGATTGAATCGGATCAAGAAAGAGGAAGCGAAACCCTAACCCTAGATCGGGTGTGGGGCAACAGTATACCGCGCCGCTGTTTCGATGTGATGTGGGAAGATCACAGGATCGGAAATCCTAACCCTAACCCTAAAGAATGAAGAAAGAAAAGGGTGGAAAGGGGAAGAATCTACCTGATCTTCCATGCCACCATCGATACCGCCTCACGCAGGATGGAGCACTCGCCGCCGGTTTGCCGTCGTGCGGGAAGATGACCGTGTCGCCGTTTTCGCCGGCGTGCGGGATTGTAGCCGCGTCGTGAGCATGCGCAGAGAGCACCGTCGCCCAGACCGCTCGACGGCGGCGCGCTCAGCCTAGGGCGAGCGCGCACGCCGGCGAGGGGACCGGCGGCGGCACCAACACCTCCTCCTCCTAGTCGCCACAGGCGACAGCCCTTGCTGCTCCTTTGCCTTGAGTGCAGGTGGTAGCAAAAAGAGAGAGGGAGGAGGGTAAGGAAAGGAGGCCCGACCGCGGGGCGTGCTCCGGCTCACCGGACCGGCGGCGCTCTCCTCACCGGCGACGATGGCATGGCGGCCGACGCTGCTTGCTGCGGCTACAGAAAGGGGAAGGGGAATAGAGAAAAGAAAGGGGCGGAGGGAGCCATCGGCGGGATCTTCGGCGAGATCACCACCTCGCCGTCGCCGACGACCTCCACCGCCGCTGCGGTCGCCATAGCGGCTGAGAAGAAAGGGAGGAGTAGAATCCAGTTAGGGTTTGGGGCAGGCAACCGACGGCGTATTTGTTTCACCGAAGCGCACGGAGAGCCATCCGATCAAATCCAATGGCCAGGAGCAGCTCGAGCACAGCAGGCCGCGCGGGATCAGGCGGCCCAGAAGGTGCTTTCCCGGCCCAGGCCCAGGTTGCGGCCTGGGCGCGGGGAGCGCGGCTCGCGTGGCTCGGCCACGGGCCAATTTGGCCACTGGGCCGCGAAGGAAAAGAAAAAGTGCTGGGCCGCTGGGCCGCGACAGCTGCTGGGCCGCGCAGAAAAGCTGGGCTGCATTGGCGAGCTGGGCCGCGGGCCGGTTTTTTTGTTTTTCTGGTTCGGGCTGAAATGCACAGTAACAGTTTTGAATTGAGTTTTGTTAATTTTAGAAGCATTTATGAATGTTTTTTGTTAAGATTGAATGATTATCTCTACTGAAACCTTTTTGATAATTTGTTTATAGAAAAGAAAAGTACAAAATGATGCTTCTGAATAAGAATTATTTAAGAATTTTGTCATATTTCCGCTGCAAAGAAAAAGTTTATTGTCTTCTCATTAAATCTGAACCAACAAGAGGATTTAATTTGAAGAGTAGTTATAGTTATTCTGTTTCTGCCCAACGGTGATTTAAATTGATGTGGAATTAATGTAGAATAAAGGCATGAAGTTTTTAAAAGTTTAATGAGCATTATTGATGATTATTAATTAATATTTTTCAGATAAAGAACTTCATGCCTTTATTCTTGAAGGGTGAAAAGGAAATGAGCTGGGTACTTGTGACTCAGAAGATGAAAAGTGCAATTTTTGCAGAAAGAAGACCATTGTATAAGGGACTGTGTTCTCTTTAAAGAATGACTTGAAAAGAAAAGAATTCTAGGATATTGATCCAAGAAAAGAAATAGAACAATAAGAGCTTAGTTTAAGAGATGCCTTTTATGTACTCTATAAAAAATAGTTTTTATCATCTTGATATGAAATATAATAAGTGACATGCATGTTTAATTTGACCAACGTCGGACTAAGCATGTGTGTTAAGAAGTATTCGGATTTATTTCTAAATTTAATGATTGAATATGAGCCAATATTGACATTTATGTCCCTTCAAGAAAATTATTTCGCATGGCAGGGAAAAGTTTGTGATAGTACCCGCATGACGGGAAAAGTTTGAGAAAGTACCCGCATGGCGGGGTAAAGGTGGCATAGTACTTGTATTAATCAATCCTGTATGGCGGGAGAAGTTTGGCATAGTACTTATCCTGCACGGCAAGAGAAAGTTATGATGACTCATGTGCTTGACAGTGCTCTTCTACTGTGTCATAGTAATTAAGCACTCCATGAGTTTAAGGAGAACATAAAGTTACACACGAATCCCGAGATAAGAATGGCATGCAAGTGTGACTTACGAAAGTATTAATGATAAAAAACTCTGTTGAGTTTTTGAAGTGAAATGAGGAAAAAGTACTCCCATAGGAATTAAGAAATAATTTTATTTGCATGATGTAATCATGTGGGTGAAGTAAGTAATTAAAGTTTCCTCATTCACAAGAGTTCTAAATAGTTTTCGAAATTGTGGTAGAAAAGTTCATACCACTTTTCGAGGGGGGAAGTATGAGATCAATTAAGAAAGACAATTAAGAAAGATATTTCCCCATACTTCAGATAATGCGATGCATACTAAAGTGATCTATAAAATATGAATGTGATCGTCGGGGGAGTAAGACGGTCATAATAATGATACCCCTAGAGTAAAGAAATAGCTAAATTCATGAAGACGGTCATAATAATGATACCCCTAGAGTAAAGAAATAGCTAAATTCATGGACCTTTTACAGTTCCAATAGAAAGATAGAATAGTCGGCCAGTACTCATACTGGACGTGTTCAGAGTTATTAAGGCGGTGCTAAATGCGCCATATGAGTTTTAGCAGATTAAACCCAAAATGAGAAAGTTTGAAGATAGGACAATCTGGGGGAGCATGTTACAAAAGTACCTAACTCCGCAAGGAGAATGAATAATGTAAACAAGGATCTTATTACATAGGACCTTGTAGAATCAATTGTTTTTTGGCAATAAAGGTCAAGAAATGCTAGTAACTGAGGCCCCATAAAGTCTCAGAGAATAAGAAAATCAGATCTATGTTAGTGAAATTCAAATGGAGGGAAATCCCACCTAATTTGAAGAAGCCATGAGAGGCGTTCACTCGTCCAAGTAGCAAGAAGCAAAGAAAGATGAAATGGAATCGATAATACCAATAATACTTTGGGATCTAGAATAAATTCCTAAGGAGCCAAAACAGTAGGCTGTAATGGGTCTACAAGACAAAATGTGACTCCAAAGGAAATCTATAAAGATGTGGAGCGCGACTTGAATCAAAAGATTTTACGCGAAGCGAACGAATAGATTACAATGAATGCTAGTGGCACATCATGATATGAGTTATATCAGATGAAAGTAAAGACAGCATTTTCCAATGGGATTTATATGAAAATGATTACGTGGCACAACCCAGAGTTTTTGTCATGAAAAGAAAAGAATGTAAGGGATGTCACCTGTAGAAATCTCTTATGGACTAGAGCAAATCTCTAGACAGTGGCATTTAAAGTTGAAGAGTCAATTAGAAATTTTGGGTTAAAGAGAACGAGAGGACAATTGCATTTGTACAAAGTTATAGAAGGAGAAATTCATTTCCTAATCTTGTGTGGATGACACCTTAATTGTTAGTAGTGATGTCGATCTACTGCATGAGAAGAAGTTCTTGTCCTCAAAGTTCAATAAGAAAATTCTCGGTGAAATGTATCTCGTTATAAGAATTGAAATTCACTGAGATAAAAGAAAATGGGTATTAAGACTATCGCATAGGCATGCTAAGAAAAGTTTTAAAGAAATAAAGTACCTATGCGGGTAAACCTACGCCTGTTCCTATGGTCAAGGGTAATAGTTTTGGAAATTTTAGTGTTCCAAAAGCAATGTAAGATTGTTATAGATGGACGTTCTATATGCTTCAGCTGTTGGAAGCTTAATGAGTACAAAGATAAGACCTTACCCTGACATAGTTCGCATATCCGGGTTGTTTTGGCAAAGTCCAGTTCAGATATAGATCACTGGAATGGAGTTAAGAATGTCGGCCTCATGCTAAGAAAGAAAGTACAAATACTCTCAAGTAGTTGTGGGTACAAATGTTGAATTTTGGCGAGATGTTTAGTGAAACCCACATAGTAGCTAACACTCGCAGTTGGAGTTTTATTGTGAAAAAGCTCCAAAGAAATAGTTTTAGCAACGTCAGTGATGCAAGGTTATAGTATAGCATGATATAAGGCTGCGGAACAGGCAAAATGATTAAGGAACTTGTACCCGGAATTGATAATGGTTATCAACAGCAATAACCATTTAGTAGTTTGCTCCTAAGACAACGGGTCAAGTGTGCTGTCAAACACATTGACATTAAAGTTATACGTTGTAAAGGAGAAAGTCCGGAATCATACTGTCGGTACCAATAGTACGGGGGTACCCACATCCATCGCTAATAAAAAACTAAAACGACTAAAGCCACGACAAAGCGCAACCCACTTCAAAAACACGCGACAGGTCCGCCTCGTATGAGGCCGGCTCGACGGGATGCCTCGACTCATCCCGTCTCCGACTCGTACGAGGCCCCCTCGACGGGAGGCCTCGACCGCGCTCCAACCCGAACGAGGCTCGATCGCCCACCGGGAGCACTCCGACTCGCGTGAGCCTTGGTCGAGGCGCTCGACCCCTCTCTTTACCTACCCCAGGACAAAAACCTTAGCATTTAATGCAATCACCTACTACCACCTACCGGCATGGCTGCGCGCGTGGTCGACGTGGGAACAATGCCAGTGTCAGTCTTCACTGTTTTACCGCCCATCCCGTGATGGGAGGTGAAAAACGTCACTGTACCCACCTTACCGCACACTGTACGTCACTAGTTACCCTCGAGGGAGGATACGACAAGGCTCGTACACCGCGGACCAGGGATTCGGACTTATCCGTTCGGCCTCGACCCAGCCTAGACCCGGCCGCGACGCCCAGCACGGCTCAACAGGGAAGGAAGGACGGTATGGCGCGGCACTCCGGGTCATTTCAGCGCCTCATCCTCTACGACATCACGTGCCCAGGGACGGTCTTCCATTCCTAGGGCACGCCTCTACAGTCCTCTCAAACAAGGATCGACAAAACATCGTTTCAAGGCCCCATCGTCCTGGCCACCTCTCGCCCTATAAAGGGAGGGGCCGGGGCTCCACAAGGGGGAGAAGAAGAAAACAGACGAACAACGAACCGCATACAAGATCGAGATCAACATCTCAAGCAATCATCTTGTACTTTTTTTCCCCTTTTGAGACTTGGGCTCGACGCCCTCTCTCGCAAGCTTGTAACCCCTACACAAGCGCCTCGGTGCAAGGAAATACAAACCTCTCTCCCCCCCGCTGGACGTAGGGCCTTCTTTGCCTGAACCAAGATAAACCCCCGTGTGTTCTCCTTGCATCACCATCCAGGAAAGGGACACGCAGCATTTACTCGTCGGTCTAGGACCCCCTCGGGTTCGAACACCGACAGTTGGCGCGCCAGGTAGGGGATCGCTGCGTGCCAACGTCGCTTTCCCGCCTTTTTCCTGGATGGCTGACCCCGAACGCCCTATCCCGTTGGCCACGGTGATCTGGTTCGGGAGTTTGGAGTTCATGTCGCTCGGCTACGGCTACGATATGGTCCTACTCCCGCCTAGGCACCCTACCGACGAGGACTACGAGCTCTCCCAGCCTGGGGGAGCAATCCGCCGGTACCGCCGCTTCAGGCAGGCGCGAGCCGCCCGACGGCGGCGAGCCCGGCGCAACCATCGTCTCCACCTCACGGAGGGTGATGGGATTCCCTGTTCCGGCACCCCCCAGCCAGGCGCCGGCCTAGATTTCCTCGTGGAAGGTCTGGGAAGGATAAGCTTGGCTGGGGACAGCATGCCAACGGAGAATCCCGCCTCTCTCCCCGGTGAGACACCGCTACCCGGAGCACCCGCTCCGGTGTGGACAGCCACATCTCCTTCGCCGTTCCCGTTTGGGCTAGATTCGGCTGCCCAGGGGTACGCTTCCTCCGTAAGCACTTGCATGAGTGTTTATGAGGAACTCCCTGGACACCCTCTACGCTCCACTCTGGACCTCGTTGCGTCCACGATGGCTTCTGATTATCTGGACTCTACGGAGACACCAGAAGCAGAGCCCTGTGTGACCACTTCCCAACGTTGCAATCCCAGAAACGATTCGCGACGGCCGAACATTCCCCCGTCATACTACTATTTTGGCGCTCCTGACTCCGATTCGGCTGATGACACCTACGATCCAACCCGCGAGTGCTTCAACGTCGATGTTGAAAGCACGTCGGAATCGCAGGGAGAACAGTCGGACGAAGGAAGGCACACGCCGCTCCATGTCGAGCTTCCTGCCGAGCGGGACGAGGCTCAGCTCCTTGCGGATCAAGGAATGCAGCTCGAGCAAATCCGCGAGTTGCAGGAAAGGCTCGACGAGGAACGACAAAACCTACATCTACTTCAACAAACCCTCGAGCGTGAGCGTGAGGAACGCGCGTTTGGCGGGAGAGCTCGCGAGAGAGCTCGCGACGTTAACCGTCGCATCGGCGAGGATCGGGCGGTCGACCCCCCGGTCTTCGCTCGAGCCAGCCAGAACGTCGTCGCCGCCGCCATGCTCCTCCGCAACATGCCCGAGCCGTCAAACCCTGATGCCCGCCGGGCTCGAGATGAGATCCGAGAGCTCCTCGAGACTGCTGCCCTGCAGCAGGCCGAGAGCTCTGCCTCGAGGCGACGCGAGCCCGCCTCGGAGCGGCTCGCAGAACCCTCCCGACAGGAGAGAGAGGCCTCGGTTCATCCCGAACCTGCCCGACGGATTCGGATGGCTCCCGCCCCTGAGCTCATCGCTCATGACCACGAGCCTCGAGACACCCGTGGCAACATCGTCGAGCGCCGCACGCGCAAGCACGGTGACGGTGTGGCTCGAGGCTACCACGTGCACAGGGGCGGGCGTTACGACAGCTCGGAAGATCGTAGCCCTTCACCCGAGCCTCCGGGCCCCCGGGTCTTCAGTAAGGCTATCCGTGAAATAATACTCCCGGCTCGGTTTCGCCCTCCCACGACTGTCACCAAGTACAACGGCGAGACCAAACCCGAACTTTGGCTCGCCGATTTCCGCTTGGCATGTCAGCTGGGCGGGGCCACCGACGACCGGGTCATCATTCGACAGCTTCCCCTGTTCCTCTCCGACACTGCTCGAGCCTGGCTCGAGGATCTTCCGCCCCAACAGATCCACGACTGGGATGATCTCGTGAGGGTGTTCGAGGGGAACTTCAAGGGAACCTACATGCGCCCCGGCAACTCGTGGGATCTCCGGAGTTGCAAGCAGAAACCGGGTGAATCCCTCCAGGATTACATCCGGCGCTTCTCCAGGCAACGTACCGAGCTCCCCAACGTCACCGATTCTGACGTGATCATGGCTTTCCTCTCTGGCACCACTTGCAAGGAGTTGGTCCGAGAGTTGGGCCGTCACACCCCGCTCACTGCCAACAGACTGATGGACATCGTCACCAACTTTGCCTCCGGCGAGGAGGCAGTTGGCGCCATCTTCGGCGGTGAGCAGGACAAAGGGAAGCAGAAGACCGACGATCCCGCGAGCTCCACCCGGGGCTCCAAGAGGAACAACCGCAAGAAGAAGAAAGGCCAGCAAGGCAAGCTCGAGGCCCCGGCCGACGAGCTCGTTGCTGCTACTGAGCGCAAGAAGCCTCGAGGCCCCCCCGGCGGGGGCATCTTCGACAAAATGCTCAAAGAACCGTGTCCCTACCACAAGGGACTCACTAACCATAACCTCGAAGATTGTCATATGCTCCGCAGGTACTTCGAGGGCGCGGGCGGCAAGAACACCGACAAGAAGGAAGACCCAAAGGGTGACGACAAGGATGAAGGGTTCCCCGAGATCCACGACTGCTTCATGATCTACGGAGGACCCTCGACCCGCCTCTCAGCGCGCCAGCGCAAGCGAGAGCGGCGCGAGGTTTTCTCCGTACAAACGGCGGTTCCCCGTTTCCTCGACTGGTCTACGGTGGCCATCACTTTCGACCGTGATGATTATCCTAACTACGTCCCCAATCCGGGGGTCTACCCTCTTGTTGTTGATCCCGTCATCGCTAACACACGCCTCACCAAAGTACTCATGGACGGCGGAAGCAGCCTCAACATCATCTACTCCCAGACCCTCGACCTTCTGGGGGTCGAGAGAGCGCGCCTCCAACCGAGCGTCGGGGGCTTCCACGGAGTCGTGCCAGGGAAACGGGCGGAACCCCTCGGACGGGTCGATCTGCCTGTTTGTTTTGGCACACCGGCCAACTTCAGAAAAGAGACCCTCACCTTCGAAGTGGTCGGATTCCGTGGAACATACCACGCTATCCTCGGGCGCCCATGCTATGCCAAGTTCATGGCTATACCGAACTACACCTATCTCAAGCTCAAGATGCCCGGCCCAAACGGCGTCATCACTGTGGGGCCCTTGTATGAACATGCCTACGAGTGCGACGTCGAGTGCGTCGAGCACGGCGAGGCGGTTTTGGAGTCGGTGACTTTGGCTACAGACCTCGACGGTCTCGCCAACGAGATTCCCGACCCAAAGCGCCACACCGGTAGCTTTGAGCCCGCGGAAGACGTCAAGCTCGTGCCCCTCGACCCCGCTGATCCCAACGGGAAGGCGCTGAACGTCAGCGCCACCCTCGACCCGAAATAGAAAGCCGTGCTCGTCGACTTTCTCCGCGCAAACGTCGACATCTTTGCGTGGAGTCCCTCGGATATGCCGGGCATACCCAGGGAAGTCGCCGAGCACGCCTTGGAGATCCGGGCCGGATCCAAGCCGGTGAAGCAACGCCTGCGCCGCTTCGACGAGGAGAAGCGCAGGGTCATCGGCGAGGAAATCCACAAGCTACTGGAGGCCGGGTTCATCAAGGAAGTTCACCATCCCGAGTGGCTAGCTAATCCTGTCTTAGTTAAGAAAAAGAGTGGGAAATGGAGGATGTGTGTAGACTATACCAGTTTGAATAAAGCATGTCCAAAAGTTCCCTTCCCTTTGCCACGCATTGATCAAATCGTTGATTCCACTGCGGGATGTGAAACTCTCTCGTTCTTGGATGCCTACTCCGGTTACCATCAGATCAAAATGAAGGAGTCCGACCAGCTCGCGACTTCATTCATTACCCCGTTCGGCATGTATTGCTACGTCACGATGCCCTTCGGTCTCCGGAACGCAGGGGCAACGTACCAACGATGCATGCAACACGTCTTTGGGGAGCACATCGGACCAACCGTCGAGGCATACGTCGATGACATCGTTGTCAAGACCACACAAGCCGATAATCTAGTAAACGACCTCGACGTTGCCTTCAAGTGCCTTCGGGCAAAGAATATCAAGCTCAACCCAGAAAAATGCGTCTTCGGCGTCCCTTGAGGTATGCTTTTAGGGTTCATCGTATCCAAGCATGGCATCGAGGCCAATCCAGAAAAAATCTCTGCGATAACCAAGATGGGCCCCATCCGAGATCTGAAGGGCGTACAGAGGGTCACGGGCTGCTTGGCGGCACTCAGCCGTTTCATTTCGCGCCTCGGCGAAAAAGCGCTCCCTCTGTACCGCCTCTTGAAGAAATCGGAGTGTTTTTCCTGGACCCTCGAGGCTGAGGATGCCCTCGCAAAACTCAAGGCCACACTCTCTAAATCACCGACCCTCGTCCCTCCGACCCCGGGGGAACCGCTCCTACTTTACGTCGCCGCGACGTCACAAGTAGTCAGTGCGGTCTTGGTTGTCGAGCGGGCCGAGGAGGCGCACGCCTTGCTCGTCCAGAGGCCGGTCTACTTCATCAGCGAAGTACTCTCGGAAACTAAAGTCCGATACCTGCAAATCCAGAAGCTGCTATATGCCGTCGTCTTGACGCGACGCAAACTCCGGCACTACTTCGAAGGCCATCCGGTTACTGTGGTTTCTTCTTTCCCCCTGGGAGAGATAGCCCAGAACCGGGAAGCCTCGGGTAGGATTGCCAAGTGGGCGGTCGAGCTCATGGGCGAGACCTTGACCTATGCGCCGCGCAAAGCTATAAAGTCACAAGTATTAGCAGACTTCCTGGCCGAGTGGACTGACACTCAACTCCCTCCCGCACAGCTCCAGGCAGAGCTGTGGACCATGTACTTCGACGGGTCGTTGATGAAAACAGGGGCGGGCGCGGGTTTGCTCTTCATCTCGCCCCTCGGAGTTCACATGCGCTACGTCATCTGGTTTCATTTCCCTGCGTCCAACAACGTTGCCGAGTACGAGGCACTTGTCATGGGGTTGAGAATCGCCATCGAGCTCGGGGTCCGACACCTTGACGTTCGAGGCGACTCCCAGCTCGTAATCGATCAGGTCATGAAGAGCTCGAGCTGCCGGGACCCCAAGATGGAAGCCTACTGCCAAGAAGTACGGCGCCTCGAGGACAAGTTTCACGGCCTCGAGCTCAACCACATCGCACGCAGGTATAATGAGGCCGCCGATGAACTCGCGAAAATCGCGTCCAGTCGGACTACGGTTCCACCAGACGTTTTCGTAAAAGATCTCCAGCGGCCGTCCGTCGACCTTGGGTCGGATGGAGGGGTCGACGGGACGTCACTCGACCCCCCACCTGAGGCGGAAGCCCCCTCGACCGGGGCTGAAGCCATGCAGGTGGGGGGATCGACCCCACCATCTGACCTCGAGCTTGACTGGCGCGCTCCGTACCTCGACTACCTAATCCGAGGGGACCTCCCCTCGGATAAGACTGAGGCTCGACGGATCGCTCGTCGAGCCAAAACCTTTGTGATCATTGGCGACAGTAGGGAGCTGTATCGCCGCAGCCCTACTGGCATCCTCCAACGCTGCATCACAAACGAGGAAGGCAGGGACCTGCTTAGCGACCTGCACTCGGGGGCTTGCGGTCACCACGCAGCGCCTCGAACCCTCGTCGGGAACGCCTTTCGACAGGGATTCTATTGGCCGACCGCGGTCTCCGACGCTATCAAGCTAGTACGCTCCTGTAAGGGTTGTCAGTACTATGCGAGACAGACTCATCTCCCGGCACATGCTCTGCAAACCATTCCCATCACGTGGCCGTTTGCCGTTTGGGGGCTCGACCTTGTCGGACCTCTAAAGAGAACAACGGGCGGCTTCACCCACTTGCTCGTCGCCATCGACAAATTCTCCAAGTGGATCGAGGCTCGCCCCATCACCAGCATCAGGTCGGAGCATGCTGTGCTTTTTCTTCACCGACATCATCCATCGCTTCGGGGTTCCTAACTGTATTATCACAGACAACGGCACCCAGTTCACGGGGAAAAAGTTTTTGGATTTCTGCAACGACCACCACATTCGTGTGCTCTGATCAGCTGTGGCTCATCCAAAAACAAATGGCCAAGTGGAACGTGCCAACGGCATGGTCCTACAAGGCCTGAAACCCAGAATCTTTGACAAGCTAAACAAACATGGCAAAAGATGGGCTGCCGAGCTACCCTCGGTCCTGTGGAGCCTAAGAACAACGCCGAGTCGAGCCACGGGGTTCACTCTGTTCTTCTTAGTCTACGGGTCTGAGGCTATGCTCCCAACTGATATAGAATACGGATCCCCGAGGTTGAAGGCCTACAACGAAAGAAATAACGACGCCGCAAGACAAGACGCCCTCGACCAGCTCGAGGAAGCCCGAGATGTGGCTCTGTTACATTCTGCCAGGTACCAGCAGGGTCTCCGACGCTACCACGACAGACATGTTCGCAAGCGTGACCTCAACGTCGGCGATTTGGTGCTGCGGCGGAACCAGAACAACAAGGGACGGCACAAGCTCACGCCACCATGGGAAGGACCGTACATCATCGCAGAAGTACTAAAGCCGGGCACCTACAAGCTATCCAACGAGAAGGGCGAAATCCTCACCAACGCTTGGAACATTGAACAGCTACGTCGCTTCTTTCCTTAAAAAGCATCGAGGCTCTGTGATTTCTTTCTCGTCAATAAAGAATACAGCGATGTTCAAAATTTCGTTTCACAATGAGGAAGGATCGACTCTGCACTCTCAGAATCGACCCTCCCTCGGGGGCTACAAGGGGGGAACCCCCCAGTCCCCGAAAAAACTTGTACTCTTTTTTTTTAAAAAAAAAAGAAGTTTAAAGAACTGCTTCTTAGATCGACAGCGCCGCAAGGGCACCCTAAGGCTCGAAGGGGCTCTCGAGCCGGGAGATCACCTACGCCTCCGAGGCTACGGTACCTCCACTCACCCCTCACGCCTTCTAGGAGCGCGACCGGTAAATCTAATAACGGTTCATAACTTTGAAAAGGAGTACACCCTCTGTCGCTTAGATCAGGTTCTCACACGATCTACGAGGCCGCAAGAGCACCCTGAAGCTCGAGGGCAGTCGAGCCGTGAGATCGCTTACGCCTCCGAGGCTACGGTACCTCCACTCGCTCCCTTACGCCAAAGGACGTGACTGCGTGCTAAGCAAATCATGCGAGAACATGATTCAAACGATAAAGGGAAGAAAGGCTCGAGTAAAACTAAATTAACCACGAACTGGTTTCTGTTTCGAGTTCTTAGGGCCTCCGAGGCCACCACAATCGAAAATCAAAATAACTAACTTATTACATGGGCCTCTGCGCCCAGATTTGGCTCACAGGCCTTCGTCGTCAGCAGGCGGGACCACCTCAGCTTCAAAGAGCGAGGCCAGACGACCCCCAGGCCCCTCGGCGGCTTCAATCAGCTCCAGGCAGGCGTTCTCATTGTCCTCGTCCGTCCGATCCGGGTCTGTGATGAAGCCGTCAGCGACGAGCTCCATGTCGAACACAAACCCTGAACGGACGACGGCCAGCGCCCTCTTCACACCGTGGTGGAGGCTATCCCGTATCTTCTCCCGGGCAAGGTTGCCCAGCGCAGCCGTCCGACGGATGAAGGAGTTCCCCGGAACATCTTCCCCGGTGTCGGCGTCGGGCTCGACCCCTAGACCGTCACACACGGTGGTGATCGCGCCCTCGAGCAGCTGGGTCCTCCGGGTCTCGGCTTCGAGGAGGCTCTGGAAGGAGTTGGCAGACGAGTGGGCCGCCCGATTCTCACTCTCCAGCTCTGAAACACGACAAAATAAGTTAGTACTTAACACGAGGCCTCGACGTCATGGCCATAACTGTTATACTTACCCTCGATATGGGTCTTCAAGCCCAGAACCTCGTCACGGAGCCCCCCGCATGACTGCTCGAGCCCCAGGAGGGCGCTGTCCTTGTCACGGATGGTCGCCTTCAGCGCCTCGATCTCCTGACGGGCGGTCTGGAGGGCCACGTCCTTCTCTTGGACGGCCCCGTTCAGCGTTGTGACCTCGTCCTTCAACACGCTGAAACGGGCCGAGACCTGCCCGATTTGGACATTGAGGAGGTCGCGTTGACGACTGACCTGGGAGACATCCTCCTCGAGCTCCTTCACCTGTGCCGACAGGGGCTCGAGGCCCCTGCGAGCCTGGGCAGCCTCTTCCCGGGCCTTGTCCATCTCGGTGCGCATCACGGCCTCGGCCGCCCAAGCTTGTATCGCCTCCTCCTTCACCGTCGAGTAGGCGGTATGCAGCTCGACCATCTCGGCGTTCCGATCGGAAAGCCTCTTTTGAGCCTCCTCGACCAGGGCTCGTTGTTTCGCCAACGCTGCCCACACGCCACTCTCATCCCGGATGAAGAGCGACTTGCGGCGGGAATACTCCTTCAGCTCCTGGTCACGATTCAAAGAAACCAAGAAAATAAAGAGACCGAGGGAAAAAGAGCACCAAGAACCACGAAAAAAGCTAAATGAATCGACCATACCTCGGTGGCATCCCGTATACCCCGCGAGACAGCGTTAGTCGCCACGTGGAGTAGCCGATCGAGGTGCCGGCGGACGCCCTCGAGGTACTGCCAGCGGTGCACTTCATCCCTATCATTCAGGGTGAAGATCGGCTCGGCGTCGGGGTTCGCAGCGTCCCTGAACTGAAGGGACGGCCCTCCCCACCTCGGGATCTCCTCCTCAGCCCGCGCTATCGCCAGCGCGGCGATGTCAGGCCACGACGACGACGACGCGGCTGGGGCGTCTCCCGGCCCTGCCGATGGGCCGGCCTCGTTGACTTCGCCCGCAGCTCCCGCGGCTTCAACGGCCGTCGAGGCACCCGCTTGACTCGTGGCCTCGCCCCCCTCGACCCCCATTATTTGCTTTCCTTTGTGTAGGGGGGCGTCCTCGAGGGCAACGACCACGGGCACCCGCCCTTCGGCGGTGACCGGCCCCTCGGCTACCGGCACCCCTGGAGCTGGCGCCTCCGCCGTCGACGCCTCCGGGGCCGGTACCTCGCCCGTTGGCGGCTCGGAAACCGGCGCTCCGGCCAACGGCGCCTCTGCAACCGACACCTCGACCTTCGGCGCCACTTCTTCCGGGGCTCCAGCAGGGAGCTCGACGACCTTGCCCTCCGCCGTGCCCATCCGCTGCGCCGGCAGACCCTGCTGTGGCTGCTGCCCCCTCGCCGGTGCCACCTCTTGCTCTGGTGCCGACGCAACCTCCTCCACGGTCGTATCGGCACCCGCCCTTTCCACGGTCGCTTCGACGGTGGCCTCGGCCGAGGGCAGCGCCCTAGACTCCGCCTCGACCGGACCAGGCGCCACCGCCCTCGCTGGGTCTGACCTCGCCGCGGCGGGGTCGGGGCCGGCAACCGAAGAAGCGCCCGCAGCCTCCTGCTGCTGTCGACGACGCTCCTTCACGGCCTCGACCTCGCGGACCCAGGCCGCGTCCTGCTCCGCCGACCGGTTGAGGACGACGGTGCTGGCCCGAAGAGACTGTAAGGTCCAAATAGGCTAGAGGGGGGGTGAATAGCCTTAATTAAAACTTCTACAAGAATTACTTAACCACAAGTTAGAACAAAAGGTGGCGGAGCAAAATGCACTAGCTCTAACTAATTAAGCAAGCCACCTACACAAGTCTAATACAAGGCTATCCACTAAACACAACAACAACTACAAGCTAGATATAAGAAGTAATACGAGAGAAGAGCTTCGAGTGAATATACCGCCGTGTAGAGATGAGAAGTACCAATCAATCAATCACACAAAAGAAATCCTCGGGAAGGGAATGACACAAGAATTTATCCCGAGGTTCACTTGCTTCCCAGCAAGCTACTCCTCGTTGTGGCGATGCACCCACTTGTCGGTTCGCGAGCTAATCAACTATCAAGAGTTGAGCCCTCGGCGGGCGCCGCACAACCGCACACAAGATGGGGATCCTCCAAGCCACGAGCTCCACTAGAGTATCCAATTCGCGAACTCCCGCGGGGAAGGATCAAGAACCCCTTACAACACTTGGTGAAGGCTCCAACAATCTCCAATTGCGAGCTCAAACACCTCCGCTGCTCCAAGCCGTCTACCGTGTCGGGAAACACGGAAGAGTAACGAGAAATCCGCAGCAACTCGAAGATCAAGTGCCTCTAGAATGCAACTCTCAAGCAATGCACTTGAATCTCACTCAATCTCCCTCAAGATGTGCAATCAATCGAAGAGATGAGTGGAGGGGTTGTTCTCTAGCTCAAAGGATGTCTCTATATCTCAAAATGTGCAAGCGTTGCCCTCAAAACCCGTCCACCATCTATTTATAACGAAGGGGTACGCAGCTAGCCGTTACCGCGCGAACCAGTTCAAATCGTACTCACCGGACGCGCCGGTCAGGGTGACCGGACGCGTCCGGTCACTACGCGACAAACAAAATCGCGCGGGTCAGAACTAGCCGTTGCAACCACCGGACGCGCTTGACCGAGCCACCGGACGCGCTGGTGAAGACCGGACGCGCCGGTCCCGTGACCCACCGGACGCGCCGGTCAGCACCGAGCCGCGCACCGCGAAACATCCACCGGACGCGCCGAAGGACCCACCGGACGCCACAGTGCCCGCGTCCGGTGGGAGTCCAGTAAGCTCCCGACGCCACCGGACGCGTCCGGTGGTACGTGACCGGACGCGCCCCGCGTCCGGTGCACGAACCCTAGCAGCACCCGCGCCGCGATGAACTGACCGGACGCGCCCCGCGTCCGGTGCAGCGTCCGGTGCTGCGTCCGGTGCACGCAGTGACCTCCGTTCGCCTCCGTTTCTTTTCCGACTTTCGGCGCAGTAGAAAATATGCATTTCACTTCTCCAAAAAGCGTCGAATCCCGCCTCGCAAGCTCGGCGGGAGGGAGAGAGGAACCCAAACCCCTCTCTACCGCTCCAACTCCACCGCCTTCGCAAAAGTGCTAACACCACCGAGTGTACACCACCATGTGCATGTGTGTTAGCATTTCACAAACATTTTTCCAAGGCGTTATGTTAGCTCTTTACTAGATCCTAAATGCATATGCTCAAGACAATGATCTAGTGGCACTTGATTCCCGAGCTAACCGTGATTGCCCCTCTTGATAGTCGGCTATGTATCCTAAACCCGGTCAATCACTTCTCTACTCATCTTAGACCGGCAAAAGGAAAACCCTATGGTTATACCTTTGCCTTGCGCTCTTAGATCCTTCTCCTTCACTTGATCATCATGTCCATTATTTCATGTGCATCTCCACCATGATCTTGCTCATCATTTCATGCACCAAATCATGTGGTCTTGTGGCCATCTCTCCATGCCATTTCCACCTCCATCACATGTTGCTTATGCCTAGCTTAATCACACTTGATACAATAGCATTAGCAACTTGGTGTCATTAATTACCAAAACCAAACTTGGGCTTTCAATCTCCCCCTTTTTGGTAATTGATGACAACCATCACAAAGATATGAAATGAAACCAATTTTCAATTTTGATAGTATTAGCTCCCCCTACACATGTGCTTTCATGAGTTTGGTTCAATTTTGCACATATGTATGGATTCGAATTTTGGGAGAGTTACTACTATCAAATTGATGCTAAGGTATATAGAATGGACCTTTGAAGCGTGATACCAATCGGAGTTGCCTTTATATACCATCCTTAGCATCGATGTAGCTAGACACCACTTGTAATTCATCACTTGTAAAGATCACAAACACTAAAGTACCCCGTGAGATCAACATTGTAAGCAAAGGTGTCTAGATACCACTTATAAAGCTACTTTCAACAAATCATCATTCAAGTTCTAATTCTAGCAATCACCAAACAAACATGAATAAGAATTTAAGCTTTGCAATGCAACAATTCATCATGTTAATGCACATACAAATGCAACAAAACAATTCATGAGCTTGCTCCCCCTACTTGTGTGCTCAAAATTTAATTGATTCCTTTCCAAAGTCTTATCTTATGCTTTCTCTCCCCCTTAGTAACTTTTTCTTTTTTTTTGTGACTTTTCTCTCCCCTCTTATTATATCTTTCTCCCCTTTGTGACTTTTCTATCTTTGTGACTTTTCTCTCCCCCTTTGTCAACAATCACCAAAAAGGTGCCAATTTTAGTGAGAGTTAAGTCAATCAATATGAGGGAGTCCAAATTATGGTTCAATCTAGATCACTTGCCTAGAATATGTAATTCGGTTTGATCCAAGGACAAGCTTCTTCACACCTCATAAAGTACAAGGGTTATCTTGACCATGTTGAATTACACATCATGAGCTCATTTTCTAGATTCAACGCTAGGTTTGCAAGCCCACAAACATGTCATATGCTACCACTAGATCAATCAAACATAGAAGCAATAGTGGTACCATATATACATTAAACTCATTTGATTTTATGAAAGAGCCTATTTGTCATGCAAATATGTCTATATGTTCTAAACATGTCCTTAGCAAAGTATGAATGATATGCCAAACAACTTTACCTTGCTATGTCGGAGGAGAGGCATGTCATATAAGAATGTGGGGGTGCACTCATTTCAAGTTGGAGAAATCAAGTATGTTCAATTCATTCTTCAACTTGTAAAATCTTTTCTCATCAAGTGGCTTTGTGAATATGTCGGCTAATTGATCTTCGGTGCCAATGCTCTCAATGCTAATATCACCCTTTAGTTGATGGTCTCTTATGAAATGATGCCTAATATCAATGTGCTTGGTTCTTGAATGTTGAACCGGATTTTGTGTCATCTTGATAGCACTTTCATTGTCACAAAACAATGGCACATTCTTGAATTTTATTCCAAAGTCATTCAAGGTGGCCTTCATCCAAAGCAGTTGTGCACAACAACTACCGGCACTAATGTATTCGGCCTCGGCGGTAGATAGTGCAACACTATTTTGTTTCTTTGATGACCATGAGACAAGAGACCTTCCAAGCAATTGACAAGTGCCACTTGTGCTCATTCTATCAATCTTGCAACCACCATAGTCGGAGTCCGAATATCCAATCAACTCAAAATTAGACCCCTTTGGAAACCATAATCCAACATCTTGAGTGCCCTTAAGATATCTCAATATCCTCTTGGTTGCTTTCAAGTGACTCTCTCTAGGTGAAGCTTGATATCTTGCACACTTGCACACACTAAACATCACATCCGGCCTAGAAGCGGTGACATATAGCAAACTTCCAATCATAGACCGGTATTGCTTTTGATCTACCATGTTGCTACTAGCATCAATACCCAATTGATCATTTGTGCCCATTGGTGTACTCATTGGCTTAGCATCTTGCAATCCAAACTTCTTGATCATGTCCTTGATGTACTTCCCTTGACTTACAAAAGTGCCATTCTTCATTTGCTTGATTTGAAGTCCAAGGAAGTAACTAAGCTCTCCAATCATAGACATCTCAAACTCATTAGCCATCATATTTCCAAACTCTTCACAAAAGTCTTGATTGGTTGATCCAAAAATAATGTCATCCACATAGATTTGCAACACAAACAAGTCATTACCAAGCTTCTTGGTGAAGAGTGTGGTGTCAACCTTTCCCATCTTGAACCCTTTAGAGAGAAGAAAATCCCTCAATCTCTCATACCATGCTCTAGGTGCTTGCTTCAAACCATACAATGCCTTCTTGAGCTTGTAAACATGGTTAGGCTTCTTGTCATCTTCAAAACCGGGAGGTTGCTCAACATAAACTTCTTCATTGATGTAACCATTAAGAAATGCACTCTTGACATCCATTTGATAGAGCTTGATGTTGTGTGCACAAGCATATGCTAATAAGATTCTAATAGCCTCCAATCTTGCAACCGGTGCATATGTTTCTCCAACGTCAAGACCCTCAACTTGAGTGTATCCTTGTGCTACTAATCTTGCCTTGTTCCTCACAACCATGCCATCTTGATCTTGCTTATTCTTAAAGACCCACTTAGTACCAATCACATTGTAGTTCTTTGGCCTCTCAACAAGTTCCCAAACTTGATTTCTAGCAAAGTTGTTTAGTTCTTCATGCATGGCATTTACCCAATCGGAATCCTTCAAGGCATCTTCTATTTTCTTAGGTTCTTCAAGTGACACAAATGAGTAGTGCTCACAAAAAGATGCTAGCCTTGATCTAGTTTGAACACCACTTTGAATTCCACCAATGATTTGGTCCAACGGATGATCTCTTGCAATGCTAGTAGGTTGGAGTATTGGGAGTTGATTGCTTCCACTAGCTTGACCTTGATCTTGCACTTCATCATGAGAACCACTAGAGCTTGCTTGATTTGTATCAATTTGCACACTTTGGTTGATCACATGAATATCATCATCATCAACTTGCCTTGGCCTAACATCACCAATGTCCATGTTCTTCATTGCATTTGACAATTGATCTCCTCTCACATCATCAAGGTTTTGAGTTTCATTTTGAGATCCTTGGGTTTCATCAAACTCAACATCATGAACTTCTTCCAAGGTGCCATTTGTGAGATTCCAAACTCTATATGCTTTGCTTGTGGTAGAATAACCAAGTAAGAACCCTTCATCACATTTCTTTTCAAACTTGCTCAATCTAGTGCCTTTCTTGAGAAAATAACATTTGCAACCAAACACTCTAAAGTATGCAATGTTGGGCTTTCTTCCATTCAATAGCTCATATGGTGTCTTCCCAAGCTTCCCATGGCAATAGAGACGGTTGCTACAATAGCAAGCCGTGTTGATAGCTTCACTCCAAAATGAATGACTCACATTGTATTCACTAAGCATTGATCTAGCCATGTCAATCAAAGTTCTATTCTTTCTTTCAACTACACCATTGGATTGAGGAGTGTACGTTGGAGAGAATTGATGTCCAATACCAAGATCATCACACAATTCCTCAATTCTTGTGTTCTTGAACTCACTACCATTGTCACTTCTAATCTTCTTGATGGTAGTCTCAAACTCATTTTGCACTCTCTTGACAAAAGACTTGAATAGATCATAAACATCACTCTTGTCAAAGAGAAAGAACACCCAAGTGTATCTAGTGTAGTCATCCACTATCACAAAACCGTACTTGTTGCCACCAATGCTAGTGTATGTTGTTGGCCCAAACAAGTCCATGTGCAATAGCTCAAATGCCTTTGATGTGCTCATTTCACTCTTACTAGGATGTTTATTTCCAACTTGTTTACCGGCTTGACAAGCACTACATGGTTTATCCTTTTCAAAAGTGACATCCTTCAAGCCTCTAACTAAGTCATGCCTCAAAAGTTTGTTCAATTGCTTCATTCCAACATGACCAAGCCTTCTATGCCACAACCATCCCATACTAGATTTGCTAAGCAAGCATGATGTCAATTGAGTCTCACTATCATTGAAGTCAACCAAGTATAAGCTACCATGTCTAAATCCTTTGAATATCAAATTTGATCCAACAACACTAATGACTTCAACATCATCACTACCAAATATGCACTTGAAACCAAGATCACAAAGTTGTGCCACCGATAAAAGATTGAAATCCAAGCTCTCAACTAGCAACACATTAGATATGCTCATGTCATTTGAAATAGCAATTTTACCAAGCCCCTTGACCTTGCCTTTCTTGTTGTTGCCGAAAGTGATAGCATCAAAACCACCATTTTGACTAGTATCAATTGATTTGAACATACAAGAATCCCCGGTCATATGTTGAGTGCACCCACTATCAAGCACCCAATGCCTTCCTCCGGCTTTGTAATTGACCTACAAGATAAGATCAATTCTTTTTAGGTACCCAAACTTGTTTGGGTCCTCCAAGGTTAGTGACCAAGCTCTTTGGTACCCAAATGGCTTTCTTCTTTGAGCCCATCCATGGTGCACCAATGAACTTAGCATGAACACCATTTGTACCCTTGGTAAGTATATAGAAAGAATTAAACTTAATTGAGGATACATTAGCATTGGATTTCTTGTTCATGCAATGTTGCTCTATGTGACCAACTTGCTTGCACACTTTGCAATAACTACCTTTGTTCTTCACAAAACTAGTCTTGTGAGGAGCAAAAGCGGCCTTGCCTTTCTTGGGGTTATAGCCCAATCCCTCTTTGTAGAGAGAAGCTCTTTGGCTACCCAAGCACATAAGCAAGCGGTCCTCACCACCATAAGCCTTAGCTAAGGTGTGATTGAGCTCTTTTACCTCCTTCTTGAGATTTTCATTCTCAACCATAAGTGTGGAGTCACAAGTGAAACCATCACTACTAGATGAGAATGATGTAGATGCGCTACAAGAGGGGTTAGTAGGAGCAACAACAATAGGCTTATGATAAGATTCATCAATTATATCACAAGATATGCCTATGTTGCAAGTTTTAGCTTTCTCAACATTAGTTGGCATGTTTTCACATTTTTCAACTAGAGAGGAATGAGCTTCTTCAAGCTTAGTGTGAGACTTTTGAAGCTTCTTATGGTCTTCCTTTAGACTCTCATAAGATGCTCTAAGCTCATCAAGTTCTTGCATAAGATTTTTCTTTTCCTTTAGCAAGCCCTTGCATTCCTTTCTAGATTCTTTATAATGTTGAGTGCAATCTTCTAGCATAGTGATTAGTTCATCTTTAGTGAATTCTTCTTCATCACTATCACTATCACTATCATTATCATGATCACTCTCATCATCGGATGATACCTTAGCGGCCTTAGCCATGAAGCACGATGGAGTGTCGAAGAGGGAGACCTTCTCTTGGATGGCAATGCTAGCATGTCCCTTCTTCTTGCTCTTGTAGTCATCCTCATCATCACTTGAGGAATCATCACTATCCCATGTAGCAACATGAGAATCATTCTTCTTTTTATGAGAGCTCTCCTTCTTTTCTTGCTTCTTCTTTTGCTTCTTCCTCTCCTTCTTGATAGCATCTTCATCATCACTATCATAAGGACACTTTGCAATGAGATGATCTTTGCTATGGCATCTAAAGCATCTCATGGTGTGCTCATTCTTCTTAGATGAGTTCTTCCTCCTTCTTGCACGATAGCCCTTCTTCTTCATGAATTTGCCAAATTGCTTGACAAAGAGAGCCATCTTCTCATCAATGTCATCACTATCACAAGAGCTTGAGTCTTCATCACTTGATGATTCAATCTTGGACTTGCCCTTGGATGTGGTGGCTTTGAATGCCACACTCTTCTTCTTTTCATCATCTTTCTTCTCATTTTCCTTCTTCTTCTTCTTGACCAACTCTTCCTTCTCTTCATCTTCTCTATATGAATCATCGGTCATCACTTCTTGAAATATTTGTTGAGGAGTTGAATCCTTCAATGTGGTCCTCACTAGCACGGTGATCAATGTATCAAACCTCTTGGGCAAGCTTCTCAAGAACTTCATAGAGAATTGGTTGTCCTTGACTTCCTCACCAAGTGCCTTGAGCTCATTGACAATAACTTGCAATCTATGAAACATCTCCGGTACACTCTCATCATCTTGCATCTTGAAGCTTGAAAATTTTTCTTGCAAGATATATGCTTTAGCGGTCTTTGTGCCTTCGGTGCCCTCAAATGTTTCTTCTAGCTTGGCCCAAGCATCATGTGCAACTTCTAAATTCTTCACTTGCTCAAATGTCTTGTCATCTAATGCCTCATGAAGAGCACTAATGGCAATATCATTGCATTGGAGCTTCTTCTCTTCCACCGGTGTAGGTGCTTCCGGATTAGCAACCTCAAATTTTGTTTCGGTGACCTTCCACACTTCTCTATTGATTGACTTGAGGTGTGCGGTCATCTTAACCTTCCAATAAGCATAGTTTGTGCCATCAAAGTGAGGTGCCTTCTTGGTGTTGTTGATGTGCAAGCTTAATTGAGCCATTTCTTTTTCACCGTAGGTTGTTAAGCCTCAAATAAACGGTGCCTCGGCTCCGATACCACTTGTAAGGTCCAAATAGGCTAGAGGGGGGGGGTGAATAGCCTTAATTAAAACTTCTACAAGAATTACTTAACCACAAGTTAGAACAAAAGGTGGCGGAGCAAAATGCACTAGCTCTAACTAATTAAGCAAGCCACCTACACAAGTCTAATACAAGGCTATCCACTAAACACAACAACAACTACAAGCTAGATATAAGAAGTAATACGAGAGAAGAGCTTCGAGTGAATATACCGCCGTGTAGAGATGAGAAGTACCAATCAATCAATCACACAAAAGAAATCCTCGGGAAGGGAATGACACAAGAATTTATCCCGAGGTTCACTTGCTTCCCGGCAAGCTACTCCTCGTTGTGGCGATGCACCCACTTGTCGGTTCGCGAGCTAATCAACTATCAAGAGTTGAGCCCTCGGCGGGCGCCGCACAACCGCACACAAGATGGGGATCCTCCAAGCCACGAGCTCCACTAGAGTATCCAATTCGCGAACTCCCGCGGGGAAGGATCAAGAACCCCTTACAACACTTGGTGAAGGCTCCAACAATCTCCAATTGCGAGCTCAAACACCTCCGCTGCTCCAAGCCGTCTACCGTGTCGGGAAACACGGAAGAGTAACGAGAAATCCGCAGCAACTCGAAGATCAAGTGCCTCTAGAATGCAACTCTCAAGCAATGCACTTGAATCTCACTCAATCTCCCTCAAGATGTGCAATCAATCGAAGAGATGAGTGGAGGGGTTGTTCTCTAGCTCAAAGGATGTCTCTATATCTCAAAATGTGCAAGCGTTGCCCTCAAAACCCGTCCACCATCTATTTATAACGAAGGGGTACGCAGCTAGCCGTTACCGCGCGAACCAGTTCAAATCGTACTCACCGGACGCGCCGGTCAGGGTGACCGGACGCGTCCGGTCACTACGCGACAAACAAAATCGCGCGGGTCAGAACTAGCCGTTGCAACCACCGGACGCGCTTGACCGAGCCACCGGACGCGCTGGTGAAGACCGGACGCGCCGGTCCCGTGACCCACCGGACGCGCCGGTCAGCACCGAGCCGCGCACCGCGAAACATCCACCGGACGCGCCGAAGGACCCACCGGACGCCACAGTGCCCGCGTCCGGTGGGAGTCCAGTAAGCTCCCGACGCCACCGGACGCGTCCGGTGGTACGTGACCGGACGCGCCCCGCGTCCGGTGCACGAACCCTAGCAGCACCCGTGCCGCGATGAACTGACCGGACGCGCCCCGCGTCCGGTGCAGCGTCCGGTGCTGCGTCCGGTGCACGCAGTGACCTCCGTTCGCCTCCGTTTCTTTTCCGACTTTCGGCGCAGTAGAAAATATGCGTTTCACTTCTCCAAAAAGCGTCGAATCCCGCCTCGCAAGCTCGGCGGGAGGGAGAGAGGAACCCAAACCCCTCTCTACCGCTCCAACTCCACCGCCTTCGCAAAAGTGCTAACACCACCGAGTGTACACCACCATGTGCATGTGTGTTAGCATTTCACAAACATTTTTCCAAGGCGTTATGTTAGCTCTTTACTAGATCCTAAATGCATATGCTCAAGACAATGATCTAGTGGCACTTGATTCCCGAGCTAACCGTGATTGCCCCTCTTGATAGTCGGCTATGTATCCTAAACCCGGTCAATCACTTCTCTACTCATCTTAGACCGGTAAAAGGAAAACCCTATGGTTATACCTTTGCCTTGCGCTCTTAGATCCTTCTCCTTCACTTGATCATCATGTCCATTATTTCATGTGCATCTCCACCATGATCTTGCTCATCATTTCATGCACCAAATCATGTGGTCTTGTGGCCATCTCTCCATGCCATTTCCACCTCCATCACATGTTGCTTATGCCTAGCTTAATCACACTTGATACAATAGCATTAGCAACTTGGTGTCATTAATTACCAAAACCAAACTTGGGCTTTCAGAGACTTCACGGGGGTGGGCCCCATGAGCCTGCGATGGGCTCCAGCAGGGGGCGGATATCGGGGAGGCTCCCCAGCCCGGTCGCGGCCTCGTACCGCGACAAGGCATCATCATCCTCGCCGCTGCTGTCGTCGTCCTCCCCCGAGATGGTCTCGGAGGGTGACGGCTCCAAAGGAAGCCCGTCGAGGGCCTGCTGGCGCCGGAGTTTCTTCCGTGCCTCTGCCTCCTTGGCCTTGCGGGCCGTCCGCTTCTTGGTCGACTCCTTGACCTCCTTCTGCTTCGAGGCGTGCTGCCGTCGAGCCTCCTAGGCAGGTTGGTCCTCCGGTACCGGCGGTCGCGTCTCCCGCAGCGCTGACAAGTCCTGCACACCGGTATCGACCGGGTTAAGGGGATCCAAGAAACGAACAAAACCAAAACAAGCGTACCAACTCAAAGAACTTACCACGGGCTCGAACCCCTCAGTGGGCCTCATGGGGAGCCGGTCAACTTCCTCCGCCTTGAAGGTCCCGACCATCCGGCGGGCTCGACGAAGTACCTCCTCGAGGGTGAGGGCCTCGTGGGACATCCGGCTCCCCTCCAGAGGCGCCTCCGGAGTCATCTGGTCGAGGCGCAGGCGACGCCGGCACAGCGGCATCACCCTGCGGTGATGGAACGCCGTCGCTACCGCCGCCGCCGTCAAGCCTCGAGCGCGAAGCTGCTGCAGCGCCGCCAGCAACGGATCCAGGCGCGGCTTCTCGGCATCCGGCACTCCGTATATCCAGCGGTCCTCCCGGGCGGTCAGCACGCGGCCGGTGTACTTCGGCAACTGGTTGTCGTCGTTGCGGAGGTAGAACCAGCCCTCGTGCCACCCGCTGTTCGAGGAGATGAGTCGAGCCGGGATGTACTGATCCGCCCGGCTCGACCTCAACTGCAGAACGCAGCTCCCTACCCGCGCCGCGTAGAGGATTCCCTTCTCCCCCGCTCTCTTCGCGAAGAGTTCGCCCTTGAAGAGGTGAAGCCACAGGTTCCACTGCGGCTCCACCCCGAGGTAGCCCTCACAGACCGCCGCGAAGATGGCGGCCCGTGCGACGGCATTGGGGGCGAGGTGGTGAAGCTCCACCTGGTAGTAGTGGAGAAGCGCGCGCATGAAGACCGACGAGGGGACGCCGAACCCCCGCTCGTGAAAGCAGACGAAGCTCACCACGTATCCTCCCGGGGGCGCCGGCTCCCGGTGGGATGGCGGCGGCGCAAGCCACTCCGGCCGCGACTGGCTCGTCCTCGGCCGCAGCAGCCCGTCTTCGACCAACTCCTCCAACTTCCTCTCCGTCACCGAGGAAGCGGCCCAGTCCTCGGCAGGGAGGATTTGACTCTTGCCGGCCATCGGCGCTGACGGGAAGGGGGTGAGCGAAGGGGGAAGCAGCGGCGGCGGCGGCGGTGCGGGCGGAAAGCGCAAGAGGGCAAGGGTTTTCTTGAGGCTAAGGGATGGCAAGAGCGCAAAGAACCGGTGGGGAACGCAGACCCCTGGGTCTCGCCTTTATAGGCCGGAAGAAGTCCAACGGCCGTGCGAAAAGGTAGGAACAGTTTCCCACATTAAATGCGCTCACCTAACCGTCCCTCACGTCTTACAGGAGCCAGGCACGTGGCCGTCCCCTACGCCGTAACCGAACGCCACGTCGCCCACTACCGCGCCGATCTCGCCCTAAAAAGACGCGCCTGGCTAACGGGCGGGGCGAGATCCGCGGACGGATATTCCCAGATACCTATAACGGGCTCCGAGCCCACCATAAGTCTCGAGGGAGCGAAGGCTGGCCCTCGACATGGGTTCGACAGCCGCCCTCGAGCGACGGAGCAAGGGACGACTAAGGGTGCGCCCGTACATGGCCAGGGCTCGAGCCACGCTCTCGAGGCACCCCAAGACGTATTTGAGGCCAAAGGAAGAGGTCGACGTAGGAATCCCCTCGGGGGAGGCACCGAGCCCTCGGATCCTGTCGAAGGGAACCGACATCCACACGACCACTCCTTGGCATTTTTTAGAGCGCCTCCGGGCCACAAGCCGACTCCTAACGACTGGAGCACGGACTCTCACTCGAATTTACCCGTTAGCAGCTCACCGGAGATCGTCAGAACTCACCCAAATGGGGGTAGTACGGCGTTCCCCACCCCTCCTCCTCCTTCCTGAAGGAGGAGCGTGAGGGTCGCACGACAAAAGACGGCCGGGACTCCGATCGACCTCATGCGCGCGAGGCTCGGGGGCTCGACCGCAACTCCGAACCCACCATAAGTCTCGAGGGAGCGAAGGCTGGCCCTCGACCTGGGTTCGACAGCCGCCCTCGAGCGACGGAGCAAGGGACGACTAAGGGTGCGCCCGTACATGGCCAGGGCTCAAGCCATGCTCTCGAGGCACCCCAAGACGTATTCGAGGCCAAAGGAAGAGGTCGACGTAGGAATCCCCTTGGGGGAGGCACCGAGCCCTCGGATCCTGTCGAAGGGAACCGACATCCACACGACCACTCCTTGGCATTTTTGAGAGCGCCTCCGGGCCACAAGCCGACTCCTAACGACTGGAGCACGGACTCTCACTCGAATTTACCCGCTAGCAGCTCGCCGGAGATCGTCGGAACTCGCCCGAACAGGGGTAGTACGGCGTTCCCCACCCCTCCTCCTCCTCTCTGAAGGAAGAGCGTGAGGGTCGCACAACTGAAGACGGCCGGGACTCTGATCGACCTCGTGCGCGCGAGGCTCGGAGGCTCGACCGCAACGAATCATTCCCCAATGAAACAAATAAAAGACCTCGGAGGAGTCTCAACACTCCACCGAGGCCTCGGGGGCTACACCCGGCGGGTGCGCTCGCGCGCCCCCACCGGAAAAAATCACGACGCCACGACTCCAGTTCAAACAAACCTCTGGGAGAGTGATCACACACTCACCCAGAGGCTCGGGGGCTACTGTCGGTACCAATAGTACGGGGGTACCCACATCCATCGCTAATAAAAAACTAAAACGACTAAAGCCACGACAAAGCGCAACCCACTTCAAAAACACGCGACAGGTCCGCCTCGTATGAGGCCGGCTCGACGGGATGCCTCGACTCATCCCGTCTCCGACTCGTACGAGGCCCCCTCGACGGGAGGCCTCGACCGCGCTCCAACCCGAACGAGGCTCGATCGCCCACCGGGAGCACTCCGACTCGCGTGAGCCTTGGTCGAGGCGCTCGACCCCTCTCTTTACCTACCCCAGGACAAAAACCTTAGCATTTAATGCAATCACCTACTACCACCTACCGGCATGGCTGCGCGCGTGGTCGACGTGGGAACAATGCCAGTGTCAGTCTTCACTGTTTTACCGCCCATCCCGTGATGGGAGGTGAAAAACGTCACTGTACCCACCTTACCGCACACTGTACGTCACTAGTTACCCTCGAGGGAGGATACGACAAGGCTCGTACACCGTGGACCAGGGATTCGGACTTATCCGTTCGGCCTCGACCCAGCCTAGACCCGGCCTCGACGCCCAGCACGGCTCAACAGGGAAGGAAGGACGGTATGGCGCGGCACTCCGGGTCATTTCAGCGCCTCATCCTCTACGACATCACGTGCCCAGGGATGGTCTTCCATTCCTAGGGCACGCCTCTACAGTCCTCTCAAACAAGGATCGACAAAACATCGTTTCAAGGCCCCATCGTCCTGGCCACCTCTCGCCCTATAAAGGGAGGGGCCGGGGCTCCACAAGGGGGAGAAGAAGAAAACAGACGAACAACGAACCGCATACAAGATCGAGATCAACATCTCAAGCAATCATCTTGTACTTTTTTTCCCCTTTTGAGACTTGGGCTCGACGCCCTCTCTCGCAAGCTTGTAACCCCTACACAAGCGCCTCGGTGCAAGGAAATACAAACCTCTCTCCCCCCCGCTGGACGTAGAGCCTTCTTTGCCCGAACCAGGATAAACCCTCGTGTGTTCTCCTTGCATCACCATCCAGGAAAGGGACACGCAGCATTTACTCGTCGGTCTAGGACCCCCTTGGGTTCGAACACCGACACATACTAAAAGGTATTGAACATATAAGTAACAAGAAAGTGCTTGTGGATCCGCTTACTAAAGGCTTACCACCCAGTGTGTTCAGAGAACACACAGTCGACATGGGTTTATGGTATAGCCTATGATTTCCGGACAATAAAGGGCCCAAAGTTAAAGAATCTGTTTCAGATCAGAGATGTGTATTGTAGCTGTTAAATCTATTAGCGACTGACCGTGACGATGAGGCATGCTCTATACACTGATTTGTGATGGAACAAATAAAAGTGAAATCAATTAAAGTAAAGTTTAAAGTTAAATGATAAGTTGAGATTAAGGGGAAGAATGTTAGAATAGATCTCAACCGAATTGGCCCAACGGCCAACTCGGACCCTTTGACCACGCCCTGATCGGGGGTGCTCAGCCACACAAGGCTGCTGGGCCCCTGTCGCGCAGGCTATATATATGGAAGGTGGGGGCCAGGGCTCACTTCACGAGGTTCACTGCCGCTCCCCACCTACCTTCCTAGTCCGATCGAGAGGGATGTCTGTAAGCGACGGGAAGACCACCGTCGTGCCTGCATCGACCCTGACGCCCACTGCTGCTCCATCTCCTCCAACCCGTATGGTCAGGCACTTCTGCTACTCCTCCACTCTGTCTCTCTCCCTCTCTTTCTCTAGATCTATGAACACCATGTCGTTATTTACACCAAATGCATGTATCTACTCACTGATCAACACCTAGAATGATCTAAAGAACTCCACATGATCAAGATACCATCTTCGTTAGCACGTTCTGGAAGCAGCTGTTCAAGCTATATCGCGTCAACCTCTCGCTTACAACTGCTTACCATCCACAGTCTGATGGCCAGACCGAGAGAGTAAACCAGTGTTTGGAAATGTATCTCCGGTGTTCAGTGCAAGACTCACCTAAAACCTGAAAGTCATGGCTATCCTTGGCAGAGCTCTGGTACAACTCTGCATTCCATATTGCTCTTGGTTGTTCACCGTTCAAAGCACTCTATGGCTATGATCCGAACCTTGGCACTGGTATATCTCCAACATCTGAAACACCTCAGTCAATCACTGAGATCATTTAACACAGAGAGGAGCACCTCCAATTACTCAAGCAATGCCTAGAACAGGCTCAGAACCGAATGAAGATTCAGGCCGACAAAAAGCGAACTGACAAACAATTTCCAGTTGGTGAGCAGGTACTTCTCAGACTACAGCCTTGTACACAGTCTTCAGTGGCCAATCGTCCATTTCCCAAGCTAGCTTACAAATTCTTTGGACCCTTCACCATCATTGAAAGAGTGGGATCAGTAGCTTATCGCCTGGATCTGCCAGCAGATAGCAAAATTCATCCGGTCTTTCACATTTCACAACTCAAATCATTCACACCAAACAACACTCCGGTGTATTCAGCACTACCGGCCACTACTGATCTCCAAGCAACTGAGGCCCAACCCGCCACAATCTTGCAACACCGACTCGTAAAGAAAGGTAATCATGCTGTGCCACAAGTTCTCATAACATGGACAAGTTTGCCGGTGTCCTCAGCTACTTGGGAGGATTATTACGTGGTCAAGAAGCGCTTTCTAGCGGCTCCTGCTTGGGGTCAAGCAGATTCTTCGGCGGGGGGAGATGTCACAGCGCGTGGGTGACGGCTGGGAAGAAGGCGTAGCCTCAGAATAGAAACGTATTCTTGCGATTCAATGTAATAGAGAGACAGTGACGAGTGGGTCCAAGGGACCAGGGCCTCGGGCCATCTATTTATGTAAGCACTGAGTCTTGTAATGACCTTATCAAAAAAACTATCTATAGAACCCGTGAGACAGGGGAGATTCCTCTGCTCCGTCAGCCGTATCTTGCGAACCCTTGTCTCTCACATCTCTGGCTATCGCCGGCAGGCCACAGGTGTTACAGAGCCCCATCACCCGGACCTTCCTTTTCGACGATCCGCTCATGTCGCCGGACAAGATCGCCATTGTTGCGCAGCTCAAATAACTACAACTTGAACCTTGTTGGATGACTATAATAAGGGAGGCACATGCGGTCGTTTCGGATCATGATGATGGGGATGGGGCTCAGACACAGCGTGCACAGTGATCTGACGACGATGATGTCAAACAGGAGTAGTTTTCCTCTCTCTCTCTTTTTGGGTTTTTTGGGGGGGTTCGTTTTTTATTTTTCCTTAGAATTTTTTTTCATACAAGGAACATATTAATTTCATCGGCAGATGAAACACAAACATAAGTTTGAAACGACTGAAACACTTGAAACACGGCATCGCCGACGGCCATAGCCTACCTGGCGAGGAACTGTGGTAGCTAGCAACATCAGTGGGGGATGGGGCGCGACCTTGGCGGGGGCTTGACCGGCCAGTGCATGGCGCGACGCAGGAGCCCATGCGGATGAGGCGGGGCCGACTCAACTGCCACGGCAGTGGCCGAGCGGCCACAGGCGACGGCCAGTCTGCATGCCGCATGCAAGGGAGGCTAGGTGCGGGCGCGTCCGCGGGGTAGGGGCGAGTGGGGCCTAGGCGACGACGGCCCTAGGAGAGGTGTCGGTCAGCTGCAAGCGCGGGGTGGCCGGCATAGGATGAGAGCACGGCGTGATGCAGAATCTGCTGCTAGTGATGAAGAGGAGGAGACAGAGGCTAGGAGTAGCACACAGGACAGGACGCGAGCGAGTGAATAAGACTTTTGTGAGGGAAGATGACGGGTGGGCTGCTTAGTGGGATATGGGCGTGCGTCTAATATGTTTAGACGTTAGGTAAGTAGCATTTCCGTTATTTTCTCAAAAAAAAAGCATTTCCATTCCAATTTTTATTCATGATGATACCTAGTCTTCTTTTGTTCATCATTATATTTTTTTGGTTTATATGGTAGTACTATGTTTTTTGTTCATCCAAATTTGTTTTTAATTTTAAATTTTTAATACATGACCGTTATATATTTTATTGTGTTATTTTTTTTCCATGGTTATTTATGTCGTTAACATTTTGTGGTGCATGTTAATGTAATTTTCTATTTTTGTCCATCGTAGCAATTTATATATTACTAGAAAACCAGGCGCGGCTTTGCCGCACCGGTCTTTTAGCACCTGGCCAGTATGACTCGTAGTTGTTAAGGTTAATTTCATACCGCCCAGTATGACTCGTAGTTGTTACGGTTAATTTCACATAGAAAATGGTTCGCCGGTGGACTTGCGTATCTCGAGCTAGTTACATTATAAGTTGCAGCAAAAGAGTGTAACTAATGTATGGATATTTGTATATTTGCAAAAGGGTCCACTTATAACATTACTGAATGTAACAAAAGAGCAAGGACTTCGTGTTGTCTTGGTTAAAAATGGTAAGTAAAAAGGCAGTTTCTTCTTATACAATCCCTGAAATATAAAGATAGTAGGAAAATATGTTTTTCTCGTTTGTTTAATATATGTTTCCTGTATATAAATTGTGCATATGAAAACCTTATATTTACCTCAATGACCACTTTTGCTTCTTTGATTTGCCACGTTGGTAAGGTTCTTATCAACAAAAATTTGCCAATGATAGCTGTTTACATAATATGAAGAAGTTTGTTTTTGTAAGAGCAGGGAAATTATAGAGGACAAAACTTGTACTTAAAATACAAGCTACAGTGCAATTAATTTGCTCGTGCTTATTAAAATTGATATAGTTTTTCTAGTCTCGTAAACAGGAGCTGCGAAAGTGAAATGATTTTATAATCCTAGCATTGTTTATCATTGAAGATGATATATCTGAGAACTGTGAGGCTCGAAACTTCGCTTTATTTCTTCTTGATCCATTGTAATGCAGAAAGTGAGAACGGGCACTATATCCAAATCAATCAACAACTAAGCAAATATACTCTCTATCTAGCATGTCTTCTTTCATATCTGGTTTACCTAAACTTAACTAAATAAGGACCGTAGTAGATAATTGCTAAGCATCACTTGGAGCAGGCAAAATAGATATCAGTTTAGACAGGGCGGACCAATTGGACAGCTGAGCATGGATCAATTTGACAGCTGAAAAGAGGTGCACATCATTAGAAAATAATCCAAGAGGTGAACCGCGACTACAACTGGTTGAAAAAGCATAAAATTGTTATATATGAAATTAA
Source organism: Saccharum hybrid cultivar R570 (assembly GCA_038087645.1). Taxonomy (NCBI): domain Eukaryota; kingdom Viridiplantae; phylum Streptophyta; class Magnoliopsida; order Poales; family Poaceae; genus Saccharum; species Saccharum hybrid cultivar. The sequence continues at coordinate 13,066,732 of JAQSUU010000259.1, forward strand.
AATATACTAGATTATTATTGAGGCGGTAGATATATTGGGCACACAATATCGCTAAAATAAAAATATATCTATTCATCTATTGAATACTTCATGTGGCTAGAAACCTTGTGGAAAAGCTATCATGATACAACTGCATCAAATGCATAAGAAAAAAAGGGGGTCATGGAGAAGAGGATAATAATTTCCGTTAAATCAAAGTAGAATATTTTTTAGGCCACAAACCTCCATCGGTGGTATAACTGATTAATCCTGGTTACTTGGAAGGAAGGACCAATAGTGTCAGCACTCTTGTTTGCTGAAATACAGACAGCAAATGTAAACTTATATGATTATCTTTTTATAATTGTGTTCAATTGTAGCTACTTGTATGGATTTCAGAAGTTTTTTTTATTTAAAAGAGGAATCAAAACTGAGAGGAACAAGGATACAGAAACTAAAGCGGCTACTGCAAGGAGGTAGCAACCTTAAAAAACTGCATTGGTAATCTAGGATTTTTAGATTTGTTTAACCCAATCTTACAATAGCAAATGCAGGGATATATTAGATTGGTAAGAAGTCTCAATTCGAAATTCTGTATCTAGAAAAATGGCTCTCAGTTTGAAATCTTCTATCTAGATTTTCTGCTAATCTAATTTGAACACAGATGTTGAGGCCAGCATCGAAGAGAAGCAGCTTCTAAAATTCAAATCAAGGATACAAAGAAGAGTGAAGATAAACAACGCGCACCTTATGGTTTGCAGCTTGCTGGCTCCATGCGGATAACTACCAAGCCGGCCGACTAACCATGGAGGGAGTAAAAGTGTCGGAACAAGGCCCCTTTTGGGGAGAGATAAAGACAGACAGTGGATTGGGTAGCAATGGATTAACATATGTGCTGCATTTAAATAAAAAAAATTGAGTAGTGGAACTGTGCACATATTTGGTAATAGATGAAGCTGTATTCTGAGGAAAGAACAGACCATACTTCTCCATTTGCTTTTGTGTTATTTTATTTCAAACTGAATTTGTCACAAAAAGTAGAAAAATAGTTGTGCAAAATGATTAAGTCGCTGATTAAATTTTGTATTTGTAATCTTGAAAGTTTGAGAAGATGTATGACTAATATGAAATCTGAATATTCTTGAACAGAAACGTCTCTTTTTTTTTGCGATACGAACAGAAACGTCTCTGTGCAGGAATGCCCATAATCATAGATCCTCGTACTTGTTTATAGAAATTGGCTTCAGAAACTATTGAATTGAACTTAGGAATAATGAGATTTATCTATCTATATCATGATTTATGAGATATATATTTTATATAAATCCCGCTCAGGACCATGGCATTAAAAAAGTCCCATTCTCTAAGCAGAGGAGGAGAATGTACCTGGGGCAAGCTATAAGTCGATCTAATTCAGATTGCAATAAGGATAACTTACATATAAACAATTTCTTCCAAGTTGTACATAACAAATGACACCACACCTAAGTATGCCAGATTTTGAATCATAGTTAGCACTGAGAAATAGGGGAATTGGTTGTGATAATATATCCAAGTAAACCTAACACACATTGAGAATTATAAGGAAGTGTATACTCACTGGAATGAATCATTATCTGCAGCTAATCAAATTAACCAAGAGGCTACCAAAGCTTGTGTCTCCTGTCAAAAGATGAAAGCAAAATCGTGAAATAAGATCATTTGCCAAACTCACAGGGAGAATATCAGCGCAAGTATGGTTGTACGGGAGGGCAAAGATCAAACTGGAACCACTTGATATGATGATTGCCTCACCTGCTCGATTGACGCCGACGTCCTGTTCTTCATAGCCACACTACAAGCACGGAGATTTGCTAGTTCTAAAAAAGGATGCAGGTACCAGAGCAAGATATCTAGAAAGGTCCCCTCCTCTAAACTCCCATTTCCCTTTCCAATTGGTGCTAAACAAGCCAAGAGAAAGGAACATAGAGAGGTCCTCACAGAGCATCGACTTTGAAATATCATAGCCAATCCAGTGGTGGCCATGCTGCGTCAAATGTCTCACCACTAAGCCCAGAACCACATCCTGGTAATCACAGCACACAAAGTCATCGTAGGTAAACATATCTTTAAACATAGATATCTTTCCGTTGCCATAACTGATTGTAATTAAGAGGTCTCACAGCATGTATTTTTGCCCCCGTCAAAGCAGAATACTTTCTGTTGTTCTAGCCAACACGATATGCCATGATTCATGAAGGAGAGCTGCAGAAGAGAGTAAGTTGACCTATGTCGAGAAGCAGCTTGGGGACGCCATCGTTGAGAAGAGCGAGCAGCTCCAGCGCCCTCTCGAAAATCCTAGACTGAAAGAAGGCATGTGCCTTTATCTTCTAGTCGTCCAGCTCTCCAGCCACAAAACTAGCTATATAGTTCACAACTGAGTTTGCTTGTGAATTTATTTCTTTGCTTATTTTTTTCCGGGATAAATGGTGTTAAACTGCACATTCCTTTTGCAGGCATATTTTGTTGATCTGGATGTGAAACCTCTGGTTAAGATGGAACATTATTTTAAACTGGATCAGAAGAGAGTCAATTTCTACACAAGAAATGGGGAGGTCGTGCCATCTCCGAAGGGCAGTAAGAGTAAAGACACTTCGCCGATTCAGCTCCAACAATGAGGAGCCTCTCTTCCTATATACTCCCTCCATTCCAAATTATAAGGCATTCAAAAATCTTGGAGAGTCAAAGTATCTTAAGTTTAACCAAAATTATAGAGAAAATTACAAAAATTTATAACATCAAATAGGTATATTATGAAAATATAATTAATGAAGAATCTAATGATACTTAATTGGTGTCATAAATATTATTATCTTGTCATATAAATTTGGTCAAACTTGAGATCCTTTGACTCTCCAAAATTCTTGAAATGCCTTATAATTTGGGATTGAGTGAGTAGGTCTGAAGAAGGGTGCATCAGGAATGTTGGTTGTTGTTCCTGCTGCCTGCTGCTGTTGTAATTTCGTGAGTACAGTCCCAAGGTTGGGAGGTTTGGTCTTTACCCTTGGAAAGGGTACAGGGAGCTGTGTTGTTCGTCGTCGCTGTTGTAACTCTACTTGTGCATACACCGTGGCTTGTCACAGCCATTTCCAAAGACGTCCAATGTTAGTTGAGATAACTGAACTGCTTGCCGTGGCAACCACTCACTGTAACATCAAGTTGAAATGAGGGCTGAAGTTTCCCTCGAGGCTACCATATGTGATATGTCCTGTGTACCACTTAAGTGTGCCTGTGTCATGTGTGATGTGTCTCAATTTGCTATTGCGGAAATGTTTGGTGAAACTTTCATCCTTTTTGAAAGTTTTTTTTGTTCATTATTATGAAAATCTGTGCTGATGTCAGTAAAGTAGCGTTGGTGAGGTCAGCAAAACCTCCTCGTCAGCACTCTGGGAGGGATCATCATCAGACGCCAAAAGCCCAAAACCCCTGAGCACTCGTGCAGTTGCAATTTCGCGCGCCCGGGAAAACGCGAGGCCTACTCAAACCAAAAATTGAATTCGAGTCGGAGTCGTTAGCGTAACTGCGTTAGAGCGACGCCACCGCCCACCGCCATCGCAGCTGTCGAATCCCCTTCCCTTCCCTTCATCGATATATAGTTCACTGGCTTTCTCCCAATCGATTCTTTCCATCTCGATTCGCAATTCGCTCTCTCCGTGCTCTCCGCTCGTCTTTCGATCCCGCCTCCTCGCGTCCAGATTCCCACTTCCTCTTCAATCTCGAGTTCAGATTCGCTCTCTTCGTGCTCTCTGGTGTTTCGATCTCGAGTTCTGCTCTCCACTCGTGTTTCGATCTCGAGTTCAGCATGTCTGCGGCGGCGGCGGCACCAACTGCCCGCAAGCGTCCGGCACCGGACCAAGAACCGCGCGCCGCTGACGCGACAAAGCGACCGCGGTACAAAGATCTGAGGAGCATCGACGAGTTCAAGGTACTGGAGGTGCTCGGGGAGGGCGCCGAGGGCGTCGTGAGCAGGGCGCGCGACCGTCGCAGCGGCAAGGAGGTCGCGCTCAAGTGGATCCGCGGCGATGGGCCCGACGGCCACGGGCCTCCCGACCGCCGCGCGCTCGCCATGGAGGCCGGCTGCCTCCACGCGTGCCGCGGCCACCCGTCGATCATCGGCATCGATGGCGTCGCCGCCGACCCAAAGACCGGAGACGTGCATCTCGTCCTGGAGTTGATCCGGGGCGGGCTGAGCCTCCGCGAATCCATCTGGGGGACCCCGTCGGAGGACGCGATCCGCTTGATGATGAGGCAGCTTTTCGGCGCTGCGAAGAAGGTACACGATCTTGACTTCATCCATCGGGATATAAAATCAGAGAATATCCTTGTCTGCCCTCTGGGCGAGCTGAAAGTGTGCGATTTTGGGTCGGCGACGCGGAAGAAGCCCGATGGGAAGCCGCATGAGGCCTACCCCGTCGGGACGTTGCAGTACAACGCGCCGGAGCTGCTCGACCGCAATTGGTTCTACGGCCCGGCCATAGACATGTGGGGGCTGGGGTGCGTTATGGCGGAGCTTCTAAGTGGTGAGACTCTGTTCCAGGCCGAGAGCGAGTACGAGATGACTACAGAAATGTCCGAGTTGCGAGATAGGATGACCTCTGCTGCGGGAAAGCTCGACCCAGAGTGCTTGGCAAAACTGTCGGAGGATGGGCGTGATCTGCTCAAAGGCCTGCTGACCTTCTGCCCGGAAAAGAGGCTGACCGCGGCGGAAGCGCTTGAGCACCGGTGGTTAAACAACTTCAAGGCAGCCTTGGATTGATGATTTTGTTTACTTTTTAGATCCCTAGCAGCTGTTTTTTGATGTAGGATTGTAGTTCCACAAGTATTTCATTGCGTTGTCGTGGCTTAGCTGATTCTTTATCTTTTATGACATTATTAAACAAAATTAAGTACATCTATTGTTTGAGTTACAGGTCTGAATCATCTGCATGGTGTTGTGTCTCCTTTTATCCACAGGGATGGCGAGTATGATTTACAATATGCATGGGTCACGGAGAAACAGATGTGATAGAGCCTTGTCCTGTTTATATCATGAGCCAGGTTCAATATCTCTAGAATCTGAAAAAAACATAATACTTAGCACACATTTTTGTTGGTTTACTTCCGACCTTTCTTACGAGTCATTGTTTTACCAGGTGTCTTATTCTTTTACCAATGATGACAGATGAAAGGAATAACTGAATCTTGCTTATTGCTGAGAGCCTGTTGAATATTTATGAATAGTTTGCAATCCATTTGGGCTATGAGCAGAGGTTTAGCTTCCAGTTTACCTTGCCTGATGCCTCTCATCAAGTCTATTTCCAATGCCTTTTTTTGTGCAATAACCTGGCAGTCAACAGCCTGGGATCCGTAGATTGAGAGGGTGTATGCACGATTGTGGACATTCGTCAGCAGAGGTCAAAGAACTAAGGAGGCAGTTACCAACCTCTCATCGAGAGATTGTTGGGTTAAGCTATATTCAGCTTCAATGGCATTCAGCAGAGATCATCACAATGACAATTTAGCTGATATGAGATAAGAGTATGTGGATTGCACATGTAGAGAATTCTTCAGGAATTTGTTCAAGCTGAACGAAAGCATCTGGATACAATCCAGTGGACATTTTTAACCCCACCAAGAAAGGAGCTTCGGTTTGCAACTGTGGGATTCTTCTGCTTCACTGGGTTTGATCTGCATGATTGAGAGACCTAGGAATCCGGAATACCAAGGATCAGTTTTGAGACAGTTCAGCACTGCTGCCTACTTTGCTTTCCTCCACTCTGACATTTTCTCATGGTCAGCAGTTTGGGCTTAGCTTTATTTGGTTTAGTTTCTTACTGCAGTTCATAAATAATCCCTCATGCACAGGTCAAATTGTTAGAAGCCTGTTATCACGATTCGTTGTGATGATATGATGTTTTGTAGTGCTGGTCCTGGTACAGAGTTACATAGCAAGTTTGTCATCCTTGTTAACTGCAGATAGGCTCCAACCTTCGGTGAAGGATCTGAACCAGCTTGTGAAGGATGGCGACTATGTTGGATACCAGATTGGGTCATTTGTGCACTCCCTCTTGATGCATAGAAATTCCACTGCAACAAAGTTATTTCCTTATTATTCAGCAGATGATTATGCTAAAGCTCTGAGAAATGGATCCAAGAACGGTGGTGTGTCACCTATCATTGATGAGTCCCTCTATCTAAAAGCTTTCCTCTCTGACCCAACATACCTTCTGTTTACTGCTCAGTCTCGTGCTTATTTCGTAGACTGTTGTTGGGTCTTCAAGAGAAAATCGCATTGTTTTCAGTATCTATAGGAATAAATTAGCTGTCCTGATTAATCATGCGATGTATCTTTCTTTTTTTTTTACATTTAGGTATTCAACTTATGTCATCATCAACTGGCGAATGATCTTTCCAGCGCAATTTTGGACATCACTGGAGGGGCTGAGGGCTCAACAATCGAAAGAAAATGGCTGGGCGCAGCAGCTGCTGCTGATGCATCGCCGACCGTAACCAAGACAGCTTACACACATCTCAGTCTGGAAATTTATCCGTCTCTTCCTCATTAGTGGACTTGTATCTTCTCTCATGCTGCTGACAGAGGCTGCTAATAAGCATGGCCAACTTGGCTTACGCCAGATGGGCCGGAGCGGCCGAGCAGGAGACGCTGATGCAGTACAAACCGCCGGCACGAACCCTGGCGACGAAGAATATCGTCCACTTGAGAACACCACGGACAACATTTCTGTCCTTGATGATTACCCCCATGCCGAAGACCTGAAGCCACAAAGGGTGATCACCAACGTGGCCACGGGAGCGGCGGAAGTGTCGGTCATCTTCTGAATGAGGTGGGTGATTGCTCTGTCCCCGAGGAACTCCTCAATGAAGCAATAATAATAAGCCTCGAACGTGCACATAATAGCAGTGCAAGTGCTGGCTACGAAGAGTGTAGTACTAGTGCCGTGCATGATGGCTCTGCGCCTGCACAATCCTTGAAGATTATCGAGACGAACATTGTCTGAGATGTTGGAACAATCCTACTACATGGCCCCTTCCACCATCTGTAGCAACTAGCAACTAGCCCCAACTACGTACGACGGGAATGATGTGCCTGGGGATGTATATTTGTTAAGTTATATTTTACTTTGATTCTGAGGCTATCCGCACTCATGGACCTCTATATTCATCCTCTATACGTCCTAGTCAGCAAGATTCTCTCCTCTATACTCAATTCTTCTGCACCCATCAATCCTCTATATTATCCTCTATCCACTCTATCCACTGTGGGACTCACTTGTCACTTTATCTAAATATATCCATGTGTGATCTAGTTTTAAAGGATTTATTGAGACGAATTTAATGGTGCAATCGAAATTTAATTTGGATTTTTGGTTTGTGAGTTATAGCATTTTTCCTTTGTTTAGCTAGTGGGGCCCGTCACTGTTCACTATAAAGTAAACACTGTACCACTCTAAATATAGAGTGAGAGAAAGGATAGAGTATCGTTTTAGAGTACCCAGCACAGCAATTTTTACTCTATATTCATACTCTAAAGCTTTAGAGTATTCACCCACTGCGGGTAGTCTGAGATGTCGATGTTTTCAGTGTTGTTGGAAGATGTGACAGTTTAGGAGATACGAGTAGTTTGATTTGCTTTATTTCATATCACTAGTCTTTGGCACCTATTATGTGGACTTTTATACAGAGATGTACATTAATTTTGTTTGCTAAATTGTTATTAATTCATAAACTCATATAAATCGCTACCGTGTAAAACTAATTGGTTTTAAATTGAGGGGCCAACATCCTGTTTTATAGATGAGAAGAAAATTTCTTGACATAATATTTTGAGGAGTCAGAAAGAAAGAGTTTTTCTATCCTTGCTGCATCATGTGATCGGATTCAATAGAAGAGCCAGAGAAGCCACACCAAATATTACAGGAGGAGCTATTTCTTTTAATACGAAAGAGAAATCAAAGCTGTTTTTTTTTATATAACAAAGAAACACAATTTGTGGTTCCTTCCGTCTCACAAGCACTTTTTTTTTGGGATAAAAAAGTATCTGGCTTCATCCTCATTAAAGAGAAATCAGACCAACTTATTACAACCCAACTCTTTTAAGAGAGTCACAAAAACATATTCCATTATTCTGGTAATACATCTGGCACCTATGTGGTATTTGCACAACAAGAGCATGCCATATAATCTAATTACATTGCAAGGATGAGAAAACTACGCTACTTTAAGCATCCTAAACTTGTGGTTTAGTCCTCCACTTTGTACCTTTGATATTGGATATGTTTCCGCTATGTTTGGAATGATGTTTCATAATGTCCCCATTCCTTATTGAGAACGAAGTTCTCATAGACAGTGGTGGAGATAGTGGCCTAGAGTAGCTTCCTATAGTTTCCACTGTTTTAAAATTTAATTAAAATTTTAAATTATACTGTTGACTGTTAAAAAAATAAAAATTGTATTTTAATTTGGTCTACCTCTAAATGTGGAAAAATTTATGTACCACTCTGTTAAGGGCCCCGCCCACACGCGAAGCGATAACAAAGCGGTTAGGCTACTAGCCAGATGGACTCTGAGATTTGGCACGAACGAGGCCTAATTTCGCAAGATTTTCTACCTTCTCGTCAAGTCACGCAGAAGAGTACCCCCGTGTTGTTCCTTTCGTGAATTGCCTTGCCTCCGTGCTTGGAGTAGCAAGCATTTACGGTAGCCTGTCGCTTTGTCCAGTTGTACAGAGTACAGTGATACAGTCACACATGAGTTACTCAGGGTGTGTTTAGTTGCCTCTGTAAAATTTTTAGAAGCACAGTAACTCTTTCGTTTGTATTTGATAATTAGTGTCCAATCATAAACTAATTAGGTTCTAAAGATTCGTATCGTGATTTACAACCAAACTATGTAATTAGTTATTTTTTTACCTATATTTAATGTTTCATGTATGCGTCTAAAGATTCGATGTGACGGTTGTAAAATTTTTAGAATTTTGAAGGAACTGAACACACCTAGTGGAAAAACTAACCTCGCAAAAAGAGAGGAAGCACGCGCGCCACTCAATGCCAGTTTGCCACATCCATGCTTCGACGCTTGCAGGTCCATGTACCGAAATCAGAGCAGCAGCAGGGAAGGGGAAAGAATCGTAGTTCCGTCTTCTCCGCACGAAAAAATAGAAAAGCTAGCCGAGCACATCCGCATCCACCACGTCTGCAACAACTGGAGAGGGCGAGCGTGTACTGCACCTCTCCTCTAGCAACCTCTCCGACGATCCGCTCATGTCGCTGGATAAGATCGCCATTGCTGGCTGGCTGCGCAGTTCAAATAACTGGAGATGCTACCTAACCTTGCTGGATGGCTATAAGGCAAGCCCAACGTGGGCAGTCCAATATGTTAGGCTGTCCGCAGCGGACAGCGCTAAAGCAGCCGGTACGCTACCGGCAGCGTACGCGTGGTGCGCACCGCGCGCCTGTAAACGCGCCGCGAGCGTACCGGCTGCACAGGAGACCGCCACAGCTCGCGTGCGGTAGAGCAGCCCGCTAAACACTATAGCAATAAGAGAGAGTTGGAGAGAAAGAGAAAGAGGGAGGGAGGGGAATAAAATATGGAATAGTGAGTATAGAGTATGAGATAGAGATAACACGGGTGCAGGAGAAATGGATATAGAGTAGAGAATCTTGATGACTAGGATAGAATATTCCTTTTTAGAGATGAAAATAGAGGTCGATGGGTGCGGATAGCCTTAAGCCTCACCTAAAAGTCCTATTCCACGTAGACTTGATATGGTTTAAGGCTATTATTATCTTCTCAAAACGCAGGCTGCAGTAGCTGGTCCCATAAATCAATGTTTTTCTGTCCCCTTCATGCTACTTTTCTATCCTCTCTTGGGGCCGGTTCAGTTCCAAAAATTTTTGCAAAATGACACCGTAGTAATTTTCGTTGTTATTTGATAATTAATGTCTAATCATAGTCTAAATAGATTTAAAAGATTCGTCTCGTCTATTTCATCTAAACTGTGTAATTAGTTTTATTTTTTATCTATATTTAATGCTTCATACATATGTTCAAAGATTTGATGTGACGGGAAATCTTGAAAAATTCTGCAAAATATTTTGCAACTAAACAGGCCTTCCTCAAAGCAGATTGCCTCTTTCCCACAACGCTCCCTCCACGGCACAATACGGACCTGGCATACAACACAGTACGTTGGCCCGTGCCCCGCCAGCCTTGACCCACGCATCAGCCACTGGAGCAAGGCGAAATTGCTAGGTACAACCCGTGGGTGTATACAAAGAGGTTGAAATCCATTTTCCAAACTTAGAAAAATTCTCAGAAAATTCTAAAAAATGGTGGCAGTCTTTGACTAACGGCCAAGCTAGTTGCGGTCGATGGGAGGCTGGAACACCCCGTGTTTTGCATCCTAAAAACCACTAAAAATTTGAACTTTTTAAAACTTTACAACAAACTAAAACTTGACTAGTTTAGTAAACACAAAACCCTTTTGAAAAATCTTTTTCCAAATCCTTGCATCAAAACAGACCATGTGCATTTATGATTGAAATGTTTGAATATTTGAATTGCCTGTTTGATTGCTTGCTTGGCCTAGAATTTATTTGGCACCAAATATTCTCCCTTGACTTTCCCTTCAACAATCCTTGATCATCTACCTTGAAAACCATCCTTGGGCATCCCCTAAATTTCCAAACCAGCCATCTTTCAAAATTCCTTGAAATTCAAATCCAAACCAAATCAAATAAACCCTAGTTTATTTCTGGGAAAATAGAAAAACAAAACTTATATAGAAAAGGGACCTGGGCTCAATCTCTCTCTCTTTCCTTCTTTTGGCTCGCGCTGCAGCCCGCTTGGGCTGCTCCTGGCCCAGCTCGTGCGCGCGCCCGCACTCTCTCTCCCCGCTTGGGCTAGTCGGCTGCTTGGCCTAGCCCCCGCACGCCTGCAGCCCCGTCCCTCTCCCTCTCGCGCTCGCTGATGCCCTGGTCCCACCTGTCATCTTCGTCGTCCTCATGACGACGACGACAGGAATACCACGTTGCCTTGAGCTCGCAGCCGCTCCGCCCAACGGTCAAGCGGATAAGGGTGACGCCACCGTGGACCCCACCAAGGCGTGCCGACCTTATCCCCTTCGCCACGTGGCAACACATGGCGAATCGACCGCTGCCGCCGCCATGGCCGTGCTTGGTCCCCACTCCTCTTCTGTCCATGTTTGGATAACCACGGCCTGTAGCCACAGGCCAGCTCACCACCAACGGATAAGACCACATGCGCAAGGGAGAAAAGATCTCCCGACAGCGAGAAATATCTCGCCGGCAGAACGGACCTTGTCGGCCTATAAATTGGCCCGACCGGCGAGCGTCTCGACCAAGCGCTGCTAGCTCTGCTTAGCTTAGGAACATCTCATCTCCCCCTTATCTTCTCTTCTCCCCTCTTCTTCCGAGCTATGCTCTAGCTCGATTCATCCCAAATCTGTCGCCACGGCCGCCATGGGAGCGAGCTCCGAGCTTTTCCTCTGTAGTTAGCCATAGGTCACATAGGTTAGCCACATAGCTCATAGGCCCTCTCCTCCATCGCTTCTACCCTCTCTAGGGTCCCCTCTCTCTGCTTCGCTCTGTCAACGGGAGCCACCCGCCACCGAGCCGCCATTGCTGCGTTCATCACCGGCAAGGAACGGCCAGGGTCGCGCAACCCTGTCTGCGCACGCGTGGGTACGCAGTGACCACGCGCCACCCCTCTGCGTTCGGTAGAGCGCCTCGAGTGAGCGCCACCACGGGAACTCCGGCGAGCCGCCACCGGTGCTCCGAACTGCAGTTGTCGCCGAAAGCTCCTCCTACTTGAAAGCCCAAGTTTGGTTTTGGTAATTAATGACACCAAGTTGCTAATACTATTGTATCAAGTGTGATTAAGCTAGGCATAAGCAACATGTGATGGAGGTGGAAATGGCATGGAGAGACGGCCACAAGACCACATGATTTGGTGCATGAAATGATGAGCAAGATTATGAAGAAATGCACATAAATTGATGGACATGATGATCAAGTGGAAGAGAAGGATCTAAGAGCGCAAGGCAAAGGTATAACCATAGGGTTTTCCTTTTGCCGGTCTAAGTTGAGTAGAGAAGTGATTGACCGGGTTTAGGATACATAGCCGACTATCAAGAGGGGCAATCACGGTTAGCTCGGGAATCAAGTGCCACTAGATCAATGTCTTGAGCATATGCATTAGGATCTAGTAGAGACCTAATATAGCGCCTTGAAAATGTTTGTGAAAATGCTAACACACATGCACATGGTGTTTTTCACATGAAATGTTTATTTTCTATTGCGCCGGAGGCGAGAAAAGATGGCGAAAGTCTGAAATGATTATCACTGAAATTTCAGTGACCGGACGCTGTGGTCGAATTGACCAGACACGGCTGGCGCGTCCGGTCAGTTCAAACCACAGACAGACGCGCATGTGAGAAGGGTCGCGGACTGGCGCGTCTGGTCCCTCGCGGAACCGGCGCGTCCGGTCACGCACCCAGGAGTTCAGCACGGAGGGCAGATGCGATTGGACGCGGTGGCGCGTCCGGTCACGTTCGACCGGACGCGTCCGATCACGAGTGGACCGTTACTGGACTCTAATCGGACGCGGCTGGCGCATCCGGTCAGACGCTCGGGCGCGTCTGGTCAGGGCAACGGCTACTTCTGACGCGCACTGTTCATGCTTGTCCTGTAGTGACCGGACGCGTCCGGTCACCCTGACCGATGCGTCCGGTCAGCACGATTTTAGCTGTGTCGTCCGGTAACGGCTAGCTGCGTACCCCTTCGCTATAAATAGAAGTTGGCCGGGGTTTGAGGGTAACTCTTGCACATTTTGAGACCTAGAGACATCCTTTGAGCTAGAGAACAACCTCACCACTCATCTCTTTGCTTGGTTGCACATCTTGATTGAGATTGAGTGAGATTCAAGTGCATTGCTTGAGAGTTGCATTCTAGAGGCACTTGATCTTCGAGTTGCTGCGGATTTCTTGTTACTCTTTCGTGTTTCCCGACACGGTAGACGGCTTGGAGCAGCGGAGGTGATTGAGCTCGCAATTGGAGATTATTGGAGCCCTCACCAAGTGTTGTAAGGGGTTCTTGATCCTTCCCCGCGGGAGTTCGTAAATTGGATACTCTAGTGGAGCTCGTGGCTTGGAGGATCCCCATCTTGTGTGCGGTTGTGCGGCGTCCGCCGAGGGCTCGACTCTTGATAGTCGATTAGCTCGTGAACTGACAAGTGGGTGCATCACCACAACGAGGAGTAGCTTGCCGGGAAGCAAGTGAACCTCGGTAAAAAATCTTGTGTCATCTCTTTGCCGAGGATTTCTCTTGTGGTTGATCATTGTGATTGATTCTTCGAGTGCATTACTTCTCTACATCGTTAGTATAAGAATCAAGTCACTTGCTCTTTACTTTCTTGTACTAATCCTAGTGTAGGTTGCTTAGTGTAGCTTTTATCACATAGGAGTAAGTAGCTTAGTGACTTAGTCTTGTTGGTGTGTATTAGAGATCATAGCCTTGCTTCACTAGAATTGCATAGGTGGCTTGCATAGTATAGTCGAGCTAGTGCTAGAATTAGCTTAGCCATCTTTTATACTAACGTGGTTGTTTAGTGAAGCTTGTAGATTTTTAAATAGGCTATTCACCCCCCTCTAGCCATTTGGACCTTACACTACTGCTGCGGGTCGACCCTCGGGACACCGACAGCCTACAGCCACTCGTTTCGCCGGCGTTAGCAACTCCGGCGACCTAGGGTCATCGGACTCTGTCTGCTCCGCCGTGTTAGGGACCGCCGTTAGGTCGCATCCGCAGCCCGCCATCGCTCTCTCTCTCTCTCTCTTTCTCTCTCTCTCTATTAGGTGGGTCCAAGCTGGACGCCCATGCCGCCGCGTCGGGGACCGCCGTTAGGCCGCAGCCGCGGCCCGCCATTGCTCTCTCTCTCTCTACTAGGTGGGTCAAAGCCGGACGCCGTCACCAGCCATTGATGGTGGGTGAAGGGGGATGGCCCACGTGTCAGTGGCACCTCACCCTAACACCTTGGGTCCATCTAGCAATAGCTCCCATCCCTCTCTTCTTCCCTTCTGTGAACCCTGAGAGGAGGCCCGTGGTCCACAGCACAATGCGGACCTGGCGTAAAGCACAGTACGTTGGCCCGCGCCCCGCCAGCCTTGGCCCACGCGTCAGCCACTGGAGCAAGGCGAAATTGCTAGGTACACCCCGTGGGTGTATACAGAGAGGTTGAAATCCATTTTCCAAGCGTAGAAAAATTCCCAGAAAATTTCTAAATAAACTAGGTACACCCAAGAACCTACTCAAGCCTTTCCATCTCATTTGCATTATTCTAAATTCCAGAAACAAATTCCAAAATATAATCCATATACTCTTTCTAAAATAAATCTTAGGAAACCAAATCTTTTTCATCTTAAACCCAAATCCCTTGATTCCTTCACCACAAATCTTCTAAAATCAAGCTCTGTCTACTCATGCCATTCATCCCATTATTTGATGCCCATTTAAATTCTAATTGATTGCTTTTCCTTTCTTAGATTATTAAAATAACTAAAAACCATAATAACCAATTAAAACACCCTAGGAATACTTAGATATAGTTATATAAAATATAAATACATGCGTAAGCTTACCCGTATATAGGATAAGTAGGCATTCAGGTATACGCCTATGCATTGCTAACTACACCTAAATAAAATATAGGCATACACATACGCGTATGTGCCACTAACCTTAACCGCTGCCTTAACCATAACTAAGCCAATACCCTAATTCTATATAAATAAAAAAATATATAGATGCATGAATCTGAATAGCCAAGCCCCCCTTCACGTATAAATAAAACCCACTTAAATAACCCAAACCCGTGGATCTATAGAGACACACTGGCTAAGTTAGATATAATGACTTGGTCAGGCTTTCTCTTTTAGGTTCACATAATAGTAAAACCTAATAACGTGGTCTGGTTTTCCAAGAAACCTAACCTAACCACCCCAAACTAACAATTCTGACCTAACCACCCTAACCTAACCCTGAAACCTAGCCATCCATGATGACTTGGTCACCCCTATTCATGTTTACATAGTAGTGGATCTCTAATAATGTGGTCTGGTTTTCCATCGAACGACCGGACCATTTTCACTACAAACCACCAAAAAGCCACAGCTTGTTGAATGAAATTTCTTTATTCAACCTTTACTTCAAATTAGTGATAATTTAAATATAAAAACCACCAACCACGTAGAAACCGCCTATTTAGGACCGACCCTTGAATGGTTGTGATTGCCATGAATGTGTTGCTTGAAATGTTCCATTGCTTGCCAACGTTAGACAACATAGATAGAAGGCGTGGAAAGAACCCAATGGGATCCCGAAACGCCGTCATAGGAATACGAAGAATCAGACCCTTGGAATACGAATGTACTCGCTAGCGAGCGGAGGCAAGTCCTAACCCCCCTCCTACCCCTCTAACCCCTCCACATAATAAACCAACCCTAAACCTCACCCTTATTCCACCAATCCCCTAACCCTATACCCCAACATTCTCATCCATGCAATCAGTCGCTTCTCGTACTAGTTCAGTCCAAACTCCAAACTCATGGCGGAGATCGTGAGGTCTGAAGTTGCCGAGGAGATAGTGAAGCAAATCGTCTCCGGCATCCTGGACAAGCAGGGACGGAAACCGAATGAGAAGGAGCACCTGGAGCGGCTGGAGATGGCGCACATCAAGCTGGAGGCCGCACTGGAGACCTCCGACAAGTGGCAGATCCGCGAAACGTCTCTGCTCCGCTGGCGGAAGAAGCTGAAGCGCGCCGCTCAGGAGTGCGACGACACGCTGCGCCGGTGCAAGCAGCGCGCCGTTGCCGTGGAAGATGAAGAGAAGCATCAGTGGGTGGCGGTCAGGCGCTCGTGGTCGTCCTTGCCGACGCGGCTCGCCCAGGCCACCAAGTCCTTTTGGTCTCCTCCATCCTCAGCGGCCGCAACAGGAGCGACGACGATGGGTACGGCTGGAGCGGCGACGCCGTACGGAGATTCGAGTGGTTCGCGGACGGCGCGAGCGACTTCCTGCGCTTCGTGGAGCTCGGTGGCACGCCGCGCCGGTACATGTTCTTCGACCCTCTCATCGGGCACCTCCTCGCCGGCAAGGAGCTCCGGTACAGGCTCGTCCGCGGAAGCCAGCACCATGTCCTGTGCATGCGCCCCGTGAGCTTCGAAGGCCGCGGGCTGGAGGCCAAGTTGCTCTACGTCTACGAAGACGACGACGCGCCGGAGAAGAACTTCTGCCTAGGTATGATGCTCCGCCTCTCCGAAAGCATGGACGTCGTTGGTATCACCATCAGGTGCCTGCAGCAGCTGCTGGTCACGACGCCTCACTTCAAGTCCACAGCCGAGGCCGCGATGCGAGAGATCGCTCAGCTACCTACACAGGACTTCTCATGGGTGCCTTACGTTGAGTCTGGTCACAAAGAGCACTGGAACAGCATCCATGGAATCTTGTCCCAGGTGTCGCGCCCAAACCCAAACTGCTGCAAGCATCACCACCATGAGCCCAAGTCTTGCAGCAGCAGCAGCATGCACACAGCCAAGCCACCATTACCACACGTGTCACTGGAACCAGTTATCGAAGTGTATTTCCTGCGCATCATCCCAGTGTCGTCACAGCAGAGCGCTCGAAGGAGAAAACTTGTGGAGAGTGAAGCAAGAAGCCCTTCCAATGAATTATTCCCACATCTCAAGCTTGGTATCCTCTACTCGCCTCATGGCGTTCCAGAAGACATGGCGTCGTTGTCGCCTTCGGTTGGGAGATCAATAGTTGAGTTCATCGATGGCAAGCAGCAGCATGTGATGCATAAGGACATGAGCCTAGAGCAACTCGACGAGATCTTGCTGCCGAAGGCGATAGATTGCCTTAACCGGAAGCCCGAAGCATCGTTGTACCAGCTGTCCTGGAAGTCTAAGCATGAGACGGCGTACCTTCGGCTTGAGAAGACAGGGATGGTAAAAATGACACGGGACGACATTGGAGACGATCCTAGCAGGGACACAAGGGCAATGATCCAGCGCCGGCAAGATCCGAAGCTGGAGGCATGATTAGAAGTGTTCACAGACTTCCTGAAGCCGTGGGTTGCACTCGCACCTCAAAGGCTACAGGGCCCAGTGTTGGAATGGATTAAAAAGGCAGATGAAATGTAATCAGACACACAAAACCTGCTGTTATGTTTGTCATAAGTCAACGAATTAGTGGTGCTTCTATAAAACCGTTCTACAATTGTAAGTTAATTTGTTCATGTGCCCGTACTGTGCCACGTCAGGTGTATGTATGTCCACCGTCATATTGTACCCCTTCTGGTACAAAATTTGTGTAAAGAATGTAAGGATTATGTGCCCATTACATGATCGTATCTTAACTTTTGGTGATTGGATTACAACACAAGTTTAGAACTAATATGCGTGTTAAAGAAGTTTTAATAGGTCCTAGTAATGCAAGAGAAGAAATGGCACGTATACCAGTGACGAAACATCGTCAAAACAAAAGTGTGCAAAAGATGCACACGCTAGCTGATCTGGCCGGCTGCGTAATGCACTGGACTATCGGGCGCATCGTCCGGGGACATTGTAGGTGTCACCTGTGTAGTGATCACACATCGGATGGTCCGTCGAGATGGAAACAGGAGCACCAAGCGATCGATGAACGCATCGGATGAACTGACAAAGAAATTCCCATATGAAGAATATGCCAAATGATCCTATGTGGGGAAGAGAATACCGACAAATCATCCGACGGGTTCTACTAGCTTGGTCAGTTAGCCTCTTCTGTCGCTCCGTCAACGCTTTCCGAGAACGCCGGCCTGGGGACATGCCGGGTTGCCGGCTCTCAACTCTCAAGTCCCAACAGGAGGGTGATGTTTCGTCTCATAAAAAAAAACAAAAAAAAACACGAGGGCGATGTTAGCTCCCAGGCTTCCCAACCAGGTGGACAGGCTTCAGACTCCTAGAGGAACCCGGCTCGGCCCACTCGCGCTCGCCGGCCCAGCTCAAAGATTAGCGGCTCAGAATGGAGCCGGTAGCTTGCAATATGTATGAGAGTCTAGAGTGAAGAGAGATATGAACTGTAATTAATATGTCTAAACTCTGAGATATTGAAATCTGTTTCGCCTAGCTCTGCTCTTCGTCCCCTTCTTCTTCCTTCCCAAGCTATCCTTCCTCTAACAGTGTGGCAGGGCAAAATAGCATTTCACAACGGCTGCAAAAAGAAGAAAAAAAGAAGAAGAAAACACTTGAATCGAAGCAATTTGTAAGTTTTGAAAGTCACGTGGATTCGATGTTAAATATCAATCTCTCTCATGGAAAAAAAACTAATTGAGGTAGCAAAAGAATTAGGCCAAAAGATACAGATGCAGCCCAGCTCCTCCCTCCCTCCCCCCACTCCCCAAAAAAATGATCAGTCCTCTGCTGCCCAGAGCCCCAGAGAAAAAAGAAGACCGTGATAGCCAAAGCCACCTTTAGAGCTGTGAATTCACAATTTCACATATTCTTTGTCAGTTAGGCTCCAAAGAAACTGCTATAGCACCAACCGTATTCTTCTGAGCTCTGACTTTAGTTTTTTGTAAAAAAAAAATAAAAGAAAATGGAATAGTTTGGGCCTTAGGCATCATGAAAACGATAGTTACAGCCTTGCAGCCATTATCTAAAACTTATGAAACCAATCGACTGTAGTTGAGACTTTTGTTGAGAGATGAACTGGCACTGCACCAGCAGATTACAAGAAAAAGAAGTATTAACTGCTCGTGCCCTGCTTGGGCAGCACTCTATTTGATAGTGCCCTGTTTCTAAATTTTTAAGGCTACCTAAAGTTCCTTACAAAATCAAACATGTTGAAACAGGCAAAGCAACAAACAAATCCATTAATCCAATGCAGATTTTTTGAACTGAATGAATCCAATACAATGGTATGTGACCTTTGTTCGGTGCTATGACATAATGGAACAGAAACTGAAAGTCATGAGGTTTACATGGCTCCCGTTCCATGTTGCTGAACAACAGATCTCTGAACCAACTTGCCTTCTACATTGATCAACATTGACTCCTGCACATTTTGCCAAAATGAAAATCAAATGGAGATTTAATTGTTTCATATTGATATTGGGATAAAGAAGGGGAAGCGTCGCCAGAGTCATGAACTCACCATCTCGAGAGGTCTAACTCTGTGCACGAAGAAACCATCTACACTTGTTTGGCTGGGATGTCCGATGTACAATATTGAGTTGTCTCGGTGGAAATAACCACAAAACCCACCCATGCTTATGTATGCATTCTGTATTGTATAGAGGGAACTAAGTTATAGCAATCATTAATTTGAAAAAAAAAATGCCATCAATGAAGAAAACACAAGTTACCACTTCATATTTTGCAAAAATCCGTTGAATTGGCAAAGAGAACTTTGTGGTTTCTGGTGTTTCCTCCCCATTGCAAACAAGTAACGGATTATATCCAACAACTATTTTCCTGTCTTAAAGAAGAATGTGAGCATTTTGGTTACAGACAATAAACCATGCATAAATCTCCATAAGTAGCATAAAAGCATAAATTCAACTAAAAAGGGTATTACTATTTCTTATGGATGTTTAAAGTTTGTCAATATATCTTCATTCTTCAATACTATACTCTATAATGCTAACTCAGTCCC
This sequence comes from Saccharum hybrid cultivar R570, assembly GCA_038087645.1. Lineage (NCBI taxonomy): Eukaryota > Viridiplantae > Streptophyta > Magnoliopsida > Poales > Poaceae > Saccharum > Saccharum hybrid cultivar. Next base: position 13,086,460 of record JAQSUU010000259.1, read on the forward strand.
TTGATGATTTAAGCATATACGCATGTTTTTTTTAAAAAAAAAACTCATATATGCATGTCTGTAGACTACATATTAGCATCTCCAACAACAATACAAAGAGTTTGCACACAAAAAAACTGGGACATATGCTAGTAAGCACTTACCAATTGCTGTCAGTGAGCGCTAGTGATTGATCCAACCATTTAATTTGTCCCCTGTAAGAAGTGCTTATCTTGCCATCATGTAGAGGTTCCTTGTAAAAACAGTTACAAATCAATGCATAAGAACCCATAAATACCGGCGTATATAACGTGATGTACTTCTGTTTATCAGATGGTTGCCTGCTAGAATAAACTCAAAGGTGCTCGAGATGTAATACCTCCAGGGCCCATGTGTTCAGACCAATAATATCTAGAACCTGATCGTAGGGCATCTTCACTTTCTTCAAAAAGTTACCAACTGTCCACCCATGTGATGACTTAGTGGAGTACCTTATGGAGAAGAAATTACAATGTATACACAGAAGAGGGCAAACCTTGGGCAGTACAGCGAACCATGGAGCTACATTTTCTTTACTATTAAGTCAGTTTACATGTATGAACTAGGAACTACTAGCTTACCAGGGGATATTCAGAGCTTGAAAGTACATGGAACCCTATAAATTAGGAAAGAAAGAAAGAAATGGTAGACCTGAGAAATGTTACAATGGCAATGGACAAGTAATATTACACATGAGCCCAACATTGTTAGCACTTAGATACTTACATTTTGCCAGAGTGGATCATCCTCTCCCAGTTGAGCAACATCCAGCACGAACTTGACTTCATAAACCTTTGCTATGGTCTCCATCTTCATATACAACAGTTTTTTTTATTAAAAAGGCAAATCTAGAAAAGATTGTAGAAAATACATTCTTAGTGCATTTTAAGATTGTTGATCAACAGTGTCACAAACAACCAGACGTTTCTAAGGAACACCAAAGACAGACTTCTGCATGGATCAGCGGCAAAATATGTAAAACGGCTAGTGGAAAATCAGAACTAAGTTGTGTGGCGTTAACTAATAAAATACGGAGTAAATTGGTGTCACAATCACGATACAAGAATGCAATTTAGGACAGCTCAGTGCTGATTGCAGTGAAAGCATGATCAGGAGGCACATGCGCGCCTCATCGGAAAGCACATACGCATGTGCCGTGGTCCAGGACAGGTAAGTCCATTGGCATGGTTATATAGAGTAATACCAATCTTGGATCTGCGCATGTGTAGACCATCATACCTCCATGTATTATATTACCTGTGCGAACGCATCGCTGGTCAGAAGCACGGGAGCATGCACGCAACTACATGAGCAAATCGTTATCAGAATGAGGAAGTCATATTTCTGAATGAATTCCCTGGGTTCAACCGACGACGATGAACTCTTCCTAGTTACGCACTCAACATTTTCCGTGGAAGATTTACTCAGCAATAAGCACTAATCCAATTTACTGTGACGCGCTGTATAAGAAGGCTACCGTGGTGATCAGACCCGGTTTCAGTTCCGTCAGTGACGATGCCACGCGTGTGTGAGTTGCAATTGCAACCACATAAACGTTGACAAGGCGAAGTGAAGACGAGGTGAGCTGGTGAGGTCGACCAGAGGACCTCTGAGAAAATGTCGCACATCACGAAGCAATGGGAAAAGGAACAATGCAAAGTCGCAAACAGAGGGAACCAAATGAAGAACACCACTCCCACCAGGCACCGGTGGAACCAGACGCCGGAAGGTGCGCGTGAGGCAGAAGAGATCCCGAAGTGAGAGTGGATGAGTGCAAACGCGCGCACCTGCCTCAGGAGCCTGGCCTGCTCGATGGGTCCCCGCGCGCCGCCAGCGACGCTGAGGAAGGCGACGCCGCCGCCGACGCGCGCGCCCCGCCCGAGTGCGTCCACCCCACCCGCGCCACCGCCCCGCGGGATGAGCTGCGGCTCGCCGAGGCTGAAGGCCGCGTAGAGCGCTAGGCAGAGCGCGGCCTGCACGGCCACCGTGCAGCGCCACGGCGGGTGCTCGCGGCCTGCCGCTTCTCCCATGTCCGGCAACCTTCTCTCTGGTGCTGCCAGCTGAAACCGTGTGGCGTCGTGGAATGGCGGAGACTACCGCTGGCATCAATGTCATTGTCATGATGAGGACACGATGGATTGCTAATGGCGATCCGCTTAAAAAAACTCAATCATTCCCAGTGGGCCCCGTCGATCCAGGTGCCGTTTGGTACAGGAGAGACCTCGGACTCGAAATGTTTATGATTGGTGGATGTTGATTTGACGAGCTCTTTTGTCCCTTCCGACGAGCTTCATGTGGTCAGCCCTTCGACGTCACAATTCTCAGCAGCTTGCCATCAACCATCATTAAGGACAATAGTCCAAACAGGAGAAGCTATTCTATTAGGGACTAATTCTTTAACCAAGTCTTCAACTAGTTATGTCAGCCAACTAGCTAGCCAACCATAGCTAATTTAGACTAATTATTGTCACCATCTTGTAATTAACCATGTGTATCCAAATAGGCCCTAAACAGGCACGGTACAATACAACAGGATGTACGAACAGGACAGTGATTACTGGTTCGAGCACACATAGCCTCACAAAATGGCTGCATGAAGCATATGTGAAGTTCCGAATGTGTATGCATACTGCAAGGACAAGAAGAAAACCAAACGCGTTAGCAGCAACACCGTCAGGCCTGGAGGTGCTTTCCTTAATGTTACAATACCATACATTCTGACCACAGTATACATAGTGATTAGCGGGAATCCCCTTTCCTACCACTCTGGCAACCTACAAATCAACCATCGATTTCCATGTCTGCCTTGGCTGTCGAAGACTGCCCATTCGCTGCCTCATGGCTTGAATCTTGCGCAGGCACGGCAGCTGCTTTGGTGGCTGCATCTACCACTTCCTCTTTGATGGCACTGGCAGTACCATTTTGTTGGGGTCGCAAGGCCTCAACAACATTCTCACACACAGTTTCAAACTGTCGAAGGCTATTGGCCAAACTAGAAGATGCGGACTTGTCTCCAAAGAAAGAACTGATCGCAGAACCACCGCTCTCTTCAAGCACTCCACACATCTGCAGAGCATACAGTCTGGTTATATAGAGGAAAATAAATGATGTGTTAATTCATGACCCATGAAAACTTGTGCCATTGCGCTTACGCACCTTATTGTAAAGATGGGGTACTTGTGACTGACCAGCTGTGCCTTCAGGAGCCACTTCATTGGTAGCTGGAAATGAGGATCCCAGTTATCAAAACAAACAATGAGCAAACCTCAGAGTATATGTCAACATCACATCTTTAGAGATGCTTTAGTACGTACTCCCTCCGTCCCTAAATAACTGCTGCAAGTTTGACTCATTTGTAGAAAATACGTACAACATTTGTATCTCCAAATAAATTTATTAAAAAACTAGATTCAAGGATCTTTCCAATGATACTAATTATGTACCATAAATATTAATATTTTTTAATATATATTTAGTCAAAGTTGTTTCTCGGGAAGTGAAAACGACAGATATTTAGAGACAGAGGGAGTAAGACAAGAGTCATGCATGCCACATGATTAAAATCGTGAGCATCTGCCCGAGCATGTTCTATGCCACTATGTGACTCTCTTCCTGCACATTGGAGAGAAGGAATAGATCACTTACAAATTGGCTCAAGATTGGGCAATTCCCGCAACAATTCACTGATATCTGGAAGAAGTGGAACATGTCCTGCTGGAACACCTTGTTCAGTAATATCATCAGGAACAGGAATTTTTTTCGTTATCTGCAAGAAAAAAAAAAGGTACGCTTTAACAAATGCTGCAAGATACTACATGAACAGCTACTGTGCACTCCCATGTGAGCTTTGAGTGCATGTCTGTTCAGGGAAAAAGCCTAGTACTGTACCACAGCATATTCCAAATTCAAGGCTCTCTCCAGAAGGTGGTATCTCTTTCTCAAGAACTCAACTATCTTTCTCTGGATCTCCTTGTAATGGGACATGCTTGTTGAGTTCACCTGGCCTTCCTGTGCACCTTCCAAATTCCCCTGGAAAAGGAATGGAGGAAATAAGAAATGCAATGGGTCCACGTCACTTAGAAATTTGGAGGAAAGGACATAGTGAGCACATGCTAACATTTGCCTCGTTGTTCGACTGAGCACCAATTATTTCATTAGCCGAAGGGAGATTCAGCTCTCGTCGTGCAGCCTCAAAAAGCCCATTCTCTCTGTCATCTGATATATACTGCCACCTTGCATATCCATGCCTAATGAAGGCAAAACAAATGCATTGTGTTAATACCTTAAACATAGTGTTGATACAGTGTGAAACAATAGTTGGTAAAGAATGCACTATCCACAAGGAGAACACACAGTATATAAAAGCAATTGAAGGCATTCGCTGTTCAGGTCAAGTATTCCTAGTTTACCCCTTAAAAACCTACATCTTTCATTAAGCCGTTTCACATTATTACAATTGTAAAAGTCTCTAAACATATGGAATCAAAATAAATAATTTAGGAACATGATTACATTTTTGCTTTGGTGATGGATGAGGTCACAAGGGACATACAAGGTGATATCCCTTGGTGTATGCTCTTTGCTGATGATGTGGTGCTAGTTGACGACAGTAGGGCAGGGGTTAATAGGAAGTTAGAACTATGGAGGCACACGTTAGAGTCGAAAGGGTTCAGACTTAGTAGGACTAAGACCGAGTATATGAGGTGCGATTTCAGCGCGACTAGGCATGAGGAGGGAGACGTTAGCCTCGATGGGCAAGTGGTGGCCAAGAAGGATACTTTTCGGTATTTAGGGTCGATGCTACAAAAGGATGGAGACATTGATGAAGATGTTAGGCATAGAATTTCAGCCGGTTGGTTGAAATGGCGTCAAGCTTCTGGCGTCCTCTGTGACAAAAGGGTGCCTCAGAAGCTGAAAGGTAAGTTCTATAGGACGGCGATTCGTCCAGCGATGTTATACGGTGCTGAGTGTTGGCCTACAAAAAGGCGACATGTCCAGCAATTGAGTGTAGCAGAGATGCGTATGTTGCGTTGGTGTTGTGGGCACACAAGGAGGGATAGAGTCCGGAACGACGATATTCGGGATAGGGTTGGGGTGACACCAATTGAGGAGAAATTGATTCAACATCGGTTGAGATGGTTTGGGCATGTCCAACGGAGACCTCCTGAGGCGCCGGTGCGTAGTGGAGTTCTAAAGCGGGCCGATAATGTAAAGAGCAGTAGAGGTCGACCTAAACTAACTTGGGACGAGTCCGTTAAGAGAGATCTTAAGGAGTGGAATATCTCCAAGGATTTAGCTATGGACAGGAGCGCTTGGAGAGTGGCAATCAACGTGCCTGAACCGTGACCTCTTTTGTCTTGTGCCCTTTATGTCCCTTCTTGTGTCTCCCTGTTTCTCGTCTCTTTTGGGTTTCATCTCTAGCCTACCCCAACTTGCTTGGGACAAAAGGCTATGTTGTTGTTGTTGATTACAATTGTAAATGTCTCTAAACATATGGAATCAAAATAAATAATTTAAGTTAGATATCAAATCAAATGTGGAGCTCATCTGGTTTGCATGTGATACTTCAGCTTGCTGAGTCAACATCAAGATAAGCTGAATTTGTTGCCTTAATTGAACAGTGTTCCTCGACTCGATGTCTCGAAAATCACTAGGGCACTGAGTGGACAGGCACCACCTGGACTGGAAGCTATCAAGCTATGTGAGAAGATGCCCATTAGGGTAACCCTAACTTCTGGGCTCACTATGTCCACTCGAGCCAAGATGCAAGCCACTGCTACCATACTAAAAAACTAATAATCCATCAACCGACAAGTGACCCAAACACCTCAGCTGTCATTGCAAGGCCACGCCTGCTGACATAGGATAAAGTCTAAACATTGACTTTTTAAGGCTACTCTTGCCACGAAACTGTTCCAGCCACTGCTAGTTTCATTAAGGGGTAATTTTGTAAAGCTTATTGTATAATAAAGAAAACATGCCAACAGATACATACTTCAGTATGCCTCTCAATAACAGTAGATCATGCTCCGCTTTCCATATTCTTCCACCAGATAAGCCTTGGAACTCATAGAGCAAATAATTAGGAAAGATGTTTGTAATTTTCCCTGGTCCTGTGGCAGACACCTGGAACCACAATACAAAGGTAAGAAAGAATACAGTACACAAAGGTTGCCTCATTGATAGCAGAATTATATCAAGGTATTGTAATCAAAGGAATTCTATAAGCTGCAAAAATCTATGAATTCGTACAGATACTATGCTTCCAAATTGTGACAAAGAACAGTCTGGCTTCAAAGGAACACACAAGTTGAAATACTGAAGTTCAGCTCTCAGACAACACTTGCACTTTACGCAAGAAAAATACAGCACAATCATGTTTGTATTGAGCATCATCAGGGTGCTCATAAGTTCCTTTTAAGTTCTAAGTCATGTTAAGATGCCAATAACAACTGAAAGCCACATGTACCTTCTCCTCGATAAGGGATATGTTTGCTATCCTGACTAGCACATCATCAACACGCATCATTTCCTTTGGAACGCCATCTGCATTCATGCATATGGAGGATAAGAATTGGATGGGTAAAAATTATAGTAGCCATTACTAAGCTCAATTACCTGAAAAACATTCAGAATCGTTAATTTCTTCAACAAGATGTGCCATAACAAGTTCAGCATATCTGCAAGAACATATTATAGAATAAGCCAATACAACAACAACAACAACATAGCCTTTTGTCCCAAGCAAGTTGGGGCAGGCTAGAAATGAAACCCAAAAAAGACGAGAAACAGGGAGACACATAAAGGGACATAAAGGGCACAAGACAAAAAGAGGTCACAGTTCAGGCACGTTGATTGCCAATTATAGAATAAGCCAATAAATTGCACAAAGGTTATTGCTATAAATCACTTTCAGGATCTCCACAAAAAGGATTGTCTAAAATTGGGTGTTTGGTTGGAAGCCATTTAGAAGAGGCCTACTTAACTTAAATGGGCACTATACAAGCCTACCCTATACATTCTTGTGGTTATGGGCTCTACAAGGAAAAATTAATGATAGAGCTATATGAGCTCCCAGCAGCTCCAGCTCCCAGCTCCCTTAGGCTCCTGCTTGGGTTGCTCCCCACCTGCCTATTTCAGTGTTTGGCAGCGCTTCTCCCTCAGCTTCGGCTCCAGCTCGCCAGGGCCGACATCCTCCAAGCGCACCACTCCTCGCCACAGCGGATCTGGCCTCCCTCCCGCTGCCTTCTTCCATCACCACCATGGATCTGCTCAGAGCTCATGGTCCACGCCACCGTCGACAAGCCAGAGAGGGGCTGTGCAGGCAGAGGTGCGGTGGATAGCGGCGTGGGCGGTGGAGAGGGAGCAGATTTTTTCCGCTCCCCACCCATAATGCAAATAGACTGGAGCACAGGATAGAGCACTTCCGAGGTGGAGCAGCGGCGTTTGGCAGCGCTACACCCAACTCTCATGGAGCAGAGTGCTGCTAAACTGGCCCTTACTTCAGCTGCAAGCTTTGGTAACTGTTGGCTCAATTTGCTACTAGCACTGGGGTTAAGCTATGGCCACCTGCTATTAGCACTAGAGGTAGTCTACCTTCGGTGACTGTTGGCTCAATTTGCTACTAGCACTTCAGAGATAGTCTGACTTTGGTGACTGCCTGCTTAATTTGGCTTCATATGTGATGATGTCACATCTTTCCTTGTTGACAAGGGTGCTATAGCTATAGAGATTTGCAACATAATAAACAAAGCATGGGCCCAACCAAGCATATTGGTGTGTAAACTTTCACTACCAGCAGTAGACTTTGCCTAAATATGTGTACTATCATAAGTCAGGAACATCCAGTTACCAATCTCGTCAATTCTTCGTCGAAGCACAAATTCGAATTCATTGTATGTATACCTAGGAGATAATCAATAAAATGTAGAATGATGTGCATAATGTCCACCTAAGTTACGAAACTGTGCCCCAGATTCCTCACTATTTGGTCTACAACTCAAAATATTTGGGGTCACAAAATATGGAGAGCACATTTCACATACCTCTGAATTTCCTCGACACTTTTTCCTTTAAGTCGGGGCAGATACTCTTTCCAGTCATAATTCTGAAAACCGAATCTGCAATGTTGCATGGGGTAAATTTATGACCACAAAAGAGAATACAGTACATGTTCATGTTGGTCTGATAGTACAACTAGAGAATAGCCAATGGCCTCAGCGCAAATATTTGATGCTTAAAACTGGATCAGAAACTACAATTTGGTGACAAAGATACAGGTCAGAGCACACAGCTATAGAAACGAGTAATAAAAATGTAAACACTAACCGACAATTGTCAAAAAATAAAAAAGAGATCCATGATAAAAATGTACCCATGGACAAGAGATACATATGAAACAGAATTTTCTGTGCGCCTGCTTTATCACGCAATGTAATAGCATGTCAACATCAGCACATAAACTATATGTTCAAGGTATTCACTCAACGAACAGACAGGTTCAAGAGGCATATCAATAACCTAACCTATTGAGCGTCTGTAGGAACATTGCTCGCTGAGCATGGTTGAATCCAAGAACTCTCAAGGTCCGTCCTTCGCCCTCCATCAATGGAATAGAATCAACATTACCTAATGACAATGTGTTGGCAAAGTATATAAGTACAGAATATTCATAATGTAGCAATAATCCATATTCCATAGTGCAGTGTATTTACATAACTGTCTTACGTGATTTTCTCTTAGAATATTGGCCCCTCTTCCCAGAAACATTTCCTTGCAAAGTTGTGTCGTTATCTGACACGTCATCCTCAAATGAGTAATCCTCGTCTTCGGAGCTTAAGTCAATGTCATCTTCATCAGCTGCAGCCATCTGCACAAAACGCAGAAAAGAAACAAGGCTCATCAGTCTTTTCTGTTACTGAAAATGTATATGGTCACTCTAAAGTTCAAATTGATCAAATTTAAAAAACAATACATTGCCAAACAGACAGTAGTATATTAAGCTCTACATCTATGATTGATTTGGGGCGGGCGGGGGGTATTGAACTAATAAACACTGTACATCATGACTAGCTATGAGGTAATGCACTAATGGCACTATGCCATCAAAACAAATACAAACGGCTACATTCTTCCTTACTTTCATGCAAAACTATTACGGCTCCATTCAGAAGTGTCTTACAGTAATAATTCACAAAAAAAATTGTCAAACTTTAGTCACAATATATACCAGAAACTGGAGCATTAGATATTAGGGGGGATTTATTATGTTCTACCATCACAGTATAATAATCTGCCTCTAAACCACATAGGGTCTTCTCTCAAAACATCCTGTATCTTTCTCTAGGATCCTCTCAATGGAATAAAATACAAAAGCTGTGCTTAGACAAATGAACTGTCATGTTGATTCTGATCTCTGTGCTGTAGAAAAAACTACCTCATGATGTGATATAATTAAAAGCAGCTAGAACATGTTTGGTATCCATTGGGACATTTGTACAAATTATACAAAGATTGGAAGCTCAAAAAGGGTCTTGCGCTGAACCATAATGATGCTGAAGGACCTGGTAAGTTTGGAATGCTAGCGCATTTGGTTGCATAGAGATATTAGAGTTATAGAGATGGGCCAGGCAACCAAGCCAATGGAGTCCAGGGTGGCACACAAGAGGCAGTAGCCATCTTAAGGAGCGCAGGATGCAATGAGAAGGCAGTGATTGGTTGCATCAGTTATGCTAGTTATTGGCTTATCTTCATGACAAGATTATCTTCATGACAAGATTAGTTATTGGCTTTGATACATATTGTCAACACTCAACAGTGACTGGTTGCATCAGTTATACTAGTTAGGTGTATAAGCATGGTTTCCTAAAATTTAATTACAATTACGGACATCGGGACATGTTTGGATGCACATGTATCCACCTCAACCCATGTGTGTTGGAGTGGTTTGGTGTGGAATTTAGTTTAAATTTCACGTCAATCCACCCAACACACATGGATTAAGGTGGATACATGAGCATCCAAACAAGGCCTACAGTGTCTACATGGCGTTTAAAAGATTTTTTATGAGTGAAATACTGTAAGTTGCCAACAAATATGAAATTGCATCTATTGCCAACCTCGAAGCAAATGCAGATCGCAAAATAAGGAAAAAGGATATGAAAAAGGGCACAAGGTTAACAATGGTTGGTAATGGTTAGAAATTACACCTGTTTGCGGCTTCTTTTCCCTTTTCCCATAGCAGTATGTTCTTCAACTTTCTGTACATCGTATCTATCCTTCAATAGTTCATCCCAATAGTTTAATCTTTCAGAGTTTTCAGCCTCAGCTGCAGCCTTTCTGCGTGCCTCCTCTCTTTCTGCCTGAGCCTTTGCCTCATCGATGTATTCAAAGTTTGCAACCTAGCATGGAGTAATACATGAAGTGAGAATCGTGTTGCTTTTGAATTAAATAAAGGAACACTCTTTTTGTTTGCTAGAATATGCCAAATACTTAGAACGCAAGTGGAAAAAAATGAGTCATGATGCAGTTGTATTATGCAGCATTTTCAACAATAAATGAAACACAAATAGCATTGTGCTATGAGTAGCACAGCATATTTGAAATGGAAGAATAGGTGTCATGAGTAGTCGGCTAGGTTTATGTCACAACCCGTGGCTGCCGGTGAGATCAACCTGGTGACGTGAGCTATCACAGGAGGAGATCGGAGGAGATCTCAGTAACCAGGAGGAAGGTCGCCTTCCAGACCTCGGTTCGTGTTTCTAAAATATTGTTTGTTCTTCTCCGTCTTCTGCCTCTTCCCTTTATGGCTGCTACTCAGTGTTGGAGTATAAGAGTATTAGGCCCATGAGGCTAGGCCCATGAGGCACATGTATGCTTACCTATATAGCTACCCTTCTAGGGTTAGCCAACAATTCTAACATGGTATCAGCAGCCTAGGGTTTTTCTTTCCCTCCCCAACCTCCTCCCCAGCCACCGCCTGCCGCCGCCGGCCGGTCAGCCGCCGTCGGCGCCATGGCTGGCCACCCCCCTCCTCCTCCAACCTACTTCAGCTGTTTCCCTCCTCTCTCCTCCTCCTCCTGGGCCCAGGTTGCGGGCGCTACCTCCAGACCCACCGCCCCTGCCGTCGGTCTGCCGCCAGCCGCGGACGTGACCCTGGGAGGGGGCGCCGCCGGCGCTCTGGCCGCGGCCGCCGCTGTCCCAGGCGGAGGCGCCGCCGCCCAAGTACCAAACGCGGTGGGGGACTCCGGGGATGTGGCCCTAGCGGCCTCTGCTGCCGCCGCCGCCGCGGGACTAGGACTCGATCCGCCGCCGCCTGGACCGGTCCGCCCGCCCCCTCTTCCCCAACTCTTCAGCGGGGCAGCCATGCTACCAGCGGCCATCGCCGGCACAGGCATGGGTGCGCCGGCGCTGTCCCAAGCGGGGGGGCCGCCGGCGCTCTGGCTCTGCCGCCCCAGGGCGCAGATACGCCGCTCCCCTTCCCAGTCGCGCCTCCGCCGCCCCTCCACAGTACGCGTCCGGACTCCGCCCTCACTGCAGCCCTCGTCGCTGCCCGGGCTGCGGCCGCCGAGGGGCAGGCCCGTGTGCGTGCAGCTGCCCTCATGTGGGAGCGCGAGCGTGATGCGGCCGATGCCCTGGCCCGCCAGATCGCTGAGGCCGAGCAGCTCCTCGTCTCCCCTGCCTCCCACGACGTTGCGGCCACCTCCTCCGACTCCTCGGGCCACCGCGTGTCCCACACCGCGGTCATCTGGCACGACCCGGCCGACCCGCTCGTGGCGCAGCTTCACTACCAGGCCGGGGGGTCCAGAACATCCGCCTCCTCGTTCCGGTCGTCCTCGAGCCTGAGTCGCCCTCCTATGCTCGTTGGCGGGACCTGGTCCTCCTCACTCTCCGCCGCTACGCCCTCGACGACCACGTCCTCGTTGACGCCTCGGTCGCCGTCCAGACCCCGTCGTGGCTGCACCTTGACAGCATCGTCCTCTCCTGGATCCTAGGGACGATCTCCCTGGACCTCCACGACCTCGTCCGCAACTCTCCTGACGCTCGCCGGGCATGGCTTGCGCTCGAGGGCCAGTTCCTGGGCAATGCCGAAGCCCGGGCTCTGCGTCTCGATGCGAGCTTCCACACCTTCGTCCAGGGTGATCTCTCTATTGGCGATTTTTGCCGTCGGATGAAGGGCATGGCAGACTCCCTCGGCGACCTCGACTGGCCTGTGGAGGACCGTATCCTGGTCCTCAACGTCCTCCGCGGGCTCAGCGACCGCTACGCCCACCTCCGGACGTGGATCACCCGGCAGCGGCCTTTCCCCACCTTCATGCAGGTCCGTGACGACCTTGTCATGGAGGAGCTCACTCAGGGCATACAGCCGGGGTCCACCTCCGGGCCGGGGTCCTCGCCCTCCTCGACGGCTCTTGCTGTCACTCCGCCGCGTCCGTCCGCTCCACCACGTTCGTCCGCTCCGCCGCCGTCGTCTCTTCTTGGTCCCCCTCCCTCTGGGCCGAGCGGGGGTGGGGGGGGCCGTGGCGGGGGGTCGTTGGGGGGGCAGCCAACCACCTCCACAGGGGGCGCCGTGGCCTTCTTTCCACCACCCGTGGGCAGGGCGCATCTCCATGTGGCCCTTCCAGGCTTCCGGTGGTGAGCCTCGTCCAGCTGCCATGCTTGCTGGTGCTCCACTCCCTGGCGCCTACCCTGCGTCTCCGTGGGCTACACCTTCCGGCGCCTCGCCCGGGCCTACCGGTTGGGACCAGGCGGCTTTGGCGCGCTCCTTCAGCACCATGGGCCTGACACCTCCTGTCGGTCCGCAATGGATCGCCAACTCGGGTGCTACCTACCACACCACCCCTGACCCTGGTATACTCTCATCCATTCACCCTCCCTCTTCCTCTAACCCTTCGTCCATCATGGTCGCAAATGGTTCGTGTCTTCCAGTCACTTCCGTGGGTACCGCTGGTCCTCACGGCTCCTTTCGTCTTCCTGATGTTCTTGTTGCCCCTTCTATGGTTCACAGCCTTCTTTCTATTCGTCGTTTTACAGCTGACAATTCCTGTTCTGTCGAGTTTGACTCTTCTGGTCTTACTGTGAAGGATTTGGCTTCCCGGCGTCCTCTGCTCTGATGTGATAGCACGGGGCCCCTTTACACTCTTCGTTTCCCGGCGTCTGCTTCGCCTTCTTCGACCTCCGTTTTGTCAGCTGCTTTCGCCGCCACTACTTCCTCCACTACTTGGCACCGGCGCCTCGGCCATCCTGGACGTGATGCCCTGATGCAGCTCAGTCGTAGCTCTGACATTCCATGTACTCGGGCTCATGATGAGCATTTGTGTCATGCGTGCCAATTGGGCCGACATGTTCGTCTTCCTTTTCATAGTTCTTCACATGCGGCCCGCATTTTTGATCTTGTACATTGCGACCTATGGACATCTCCAGTCATCAGTATTTCTGGCTATAAGTACTATCTTGTGGTGGTCGATGATTTTTCTCATTATTCGTGGACTTTTCCCTTGCGTGCGAAGTCTGATACTTTTCCCACGCTCCTTCACTTCTTTGCTTGGGTGTCCACGCAGTTCGGTCTCACCATCAAGGTCGTCCAGTGTGACAATGGTCGTGAGTTTGATAACTCCACCTCCCGTGCTTTCTTCCTCTCTCACGGTGTTCAGTTGCGCATGTCTTGCCCGTATACCTCCTCTCAGAATGGCAAGGCTGAACGCATGATTCGCACCACCAATGACACCGTGCGCACCCTTCTGCTCCAGGCGTCTCTTCCTGCTCGCTTCTGGGCTGAGGGTTTACACACCTCCACCTACCTTCTCAATCATCTTCCTTCCGCTGCCTGCCCCGCTCCCACGCCACACCACGCTCTTTTCGGGACCCCTCCTCGGTACGATCACCTTCGAGTCTTCGGGTGTGCGTGTTACCCTAACACCACTGCCACTGCTCCCCACAAGTTGGCACCCCGTTCGACTCTCTGTGTCTTCCTCGGGTACTCCCCGGATCACAAGGGGTACCGTTGCTTTGACCTTACCTCCTGACGGGTCCTCATCTCTCGTCATGTGGTGTTCGATGAGTCCGTCTTCCCTTTCTCCGCCTCCAGCACACCCCCTACCAACCCTGATCTTGATCCCCTCTCAGTTTCCCACTGACACGGTGGTCTAGACACCTTTTCCGTGGTCTCCTGCAGGTACGGCGTCACCGAGCTCCATGCCTGGCTCCTGTCCCCGCTTCACAGCCGCCCGTGGCTCCACGGGTCCGGGTCAGTCGTCCTCCAGGGCTGCCCCGGCCTCTCCGCTCGACGAGGGTCCGGGGGCCTCGTCCTCTGGTGCTGCACCGGTCTCTCCGCTCGATGAGGGTCCGGGGGCCCCGGCCACTTCGCTCGATGAGGGTTCGGCGCCGCCGACCTCTGGTACTGCCCCGGAACCTCCTACGCGGTTCGCCGAGCCGATACGCGTGTACCAGCGCCGTGCGCGGCCGTCGCCGCCACTCGAGCCATCTTCTCCACCGGGGACACCGACACCACCGTAGCAGTCCTCGCCTGCCCATGTCGTACCGCCAGTCTACCACCCACCGCTGCTTCACCGACACCCGCGGCATGTTCACCCGATGGTGACACGGCACGTGGCTGGTACACTGCCGCCCCGGGCTCTCGCGGCGTTGCCCGGCGACACGCCGGTCTCTCCAGTACCCTCTTCCGTCCGTGACGCCCTGTTGGACCCTCACTGGCGCCGCGCGATGGAAGAGGAGTACGCGGCGCTCCTCGCCAACCAGACATGGGATTTGGTGCCCCGCCCGCTGGGCTCCAACGTCGTCACCGGCAAGTGGATCTGGACCCACAAGCGTCGGGCTGATGGCACTCTCGAGCGGTACAAGACTCGTTGGGTTCTCCGAGGCTTCACTCAGCGCCCTGGGGTCGACTATGATGAGACCTTCAGCCCGGTGGTAAAGCCGGCCACCGTCCGTACCGTGCTATCGCTGGCTCTTGCTCGATCATGGCCCGTCCATCAGCTGGACGTCAAGAATGCCTTTCTGCACGGTCTTCTCACTGAAACAGTTTACTACAGTCAGCCGGCGGGGTTTGTTGATTCTTCCCGTCCTGACATGGTCTGCCGGCTCAACAGGTCTCTCTACGGCCTCAAGCAGGCCCCCCGGGCGTGGAATCATCGGTTTGCTGCTTTCCTGCTGACACTGGGGTTTGTGGAGGCCAAGTCTGATACATCTCTGTTTATCTATTACCATGGAGCGGACACTGCGTACCTGCTGCTCTATGTTGATGATAATGTCCTCACAGCCTCCAGTGAGCCACTTCTCCGCCGCATCATTACCGCTCTTCAGCAAGAGTTTGCTATGAAGGATCTGGGTGTGCTCCACCACTTCCTCGGGGTCACTGTTGAGCCTCATCCTGCCGGGTTACTTCACCAGCGGCAGTATACTCGAGGTATCCTGGAGCGAGCCGGGATGACTGATTGCAACCCCTGCTCCACTCCGGTTGATACACAGGGCAAGTTGTCAGAGGCAGAGGGCCCCCCAGTGTCAGATCCCACTGCATATCGGAGTCTTGCTGGTGCCCTTCAGTACCTCACCTTCACCCGGCCGGACATCACCTATGCAGTTCAGCAGATCTGTCTTCACATGCATGATCCCCGCGAGCCTCACCTCACTGCACTCAAGCGCCTCCTCCGCTACCTCCGCGGCACGATCGACTACGGCCTACTCCTTCACCGGTCCTCCCCCGCCGAGCTTGTCGTCTACACTGACGCCGACTGGGCCGGGTGTCCGGACACTCGGCGCTCCACCTCCGGCTACGCTGTCTTCTTGGGCGGCAACCTGGTGTCCTGGTCGTCCAAGCGCCAGCCTGTGGTCTCCCGCTCCAGTGCCGAAGCGGAGTACCGCGCTGTCGCTAACGGCGTGGCTGAGGCCTCCTGGCTCCGGCAGCTTCTCGCCGAGCTACACACTCCACCCTCCCGGAGCACGGTGGTCTACTGCGACAATGTCAGTGCGGTGTACCTCTCCACCAACCCCGTCCAACACCAGCGGACGAAGCACGTGGAGATCGACCTACACTTTGTCCGTGATCGGGTTGCCATCGGCGAGGTGCGGGTCCTTCATGTTCCGACCACCTCCCAGTTCGCTGACATCTTCACCAAAGGCCTCCCGTCGTCGACCTTCACCGAGTTTCGCTCCAGCCTCAACATCACCAGTGGCTAGTTGCGTCTGTGGGGGGGGCTCGTGTGTGTTCTTTCTTCTTTCTTGTTCAGTCTAGAACTCCGCTGCGCCGGTAGTTCAGACTGCGGGGGGTGTTGGAGTATAAGAGTATTAGGCCCATGAGGCTAGGCCCATGAGGTCCATGTATGCTTACCTATATAGCTACCCTTCTAGGGCTAGCCAAGTCAATAGAGACACAATTCTAACACTCAGTACCGATATGTAACCTGCCAGCCCACCATAAGGCCCAAAGCATATGACATCCCAGCCCATATATCCTATAGTACCGGGTATGACAGTTTATTGGACCAGGTTCGGCAGTATGGCCCATTAGTGTTAGGGTTAATTAGAGATAAGAGTCTCTTGCTAGGGTCAAGTAAGCCTGTCTATATAAGGATGTATCCATCTAATCAGGCAAGAAGATATAGATCTATTATCCCAGGCGGATGACGCCTATCGACTTGCTGATGTCGGGCTGCTTGGGTTAGGGCCATCCAGATTAGATCAACATCCATAACATCTGGCTTACTTGACCCTAGCCATACTGCCGAACCCGGCCCAATAGACCGTCAGACCTCACTGCCTCACAAGTATACTTGTGCAAAGAAGAGATTACGTGCATGTTGGAATGTGAATGTATTAGGCCCATGAGGCTAGGCCCATGTGGCCCATGTATGGTACCTATATAGCTACCCTTCTAGGGTTAGCCCAAATCAAGAGAGAATCATCTTCTAGAATGGTATCAAGCTGAGTTCTTCCTCTCCTCCATCCCCCAGCCGCCGCCTCTCTGGGCTGGCGCCGCCGCTGCCGCCTCCATGGCCGGCCGGCACCCTCCTCCCTCCCCTTCCTACTTCCATGTCTTCCCTCCCCTTCCCTCCACTTCCTGGGCGCGTGCCGCTGCTGCCTACCCCCATCCCCCTCCCACAATCGTCCTCTTCCCCAGCGACTCGGCTGCTGCGGGCGCGGAAGCTCTTGCTGGGGCGGGCGCGGTCATGGGGCGGGCGCTGCTACAGCAGGGCGCGACGCCCCCCACCCGCTCCATCCGCCCCCTCCCGCTGGCCCCGTGCGGAACTGGGCCTCGCCCGACGCGCTGAACTGGCGCACAATTCCGAGCCGCGCCACCACACCGCCGCCGTCCTCCGGGTCGCAGCCGCCACGCTCGTGGAGGATGACGAGAACGGAGGCGGGGCCCCCCGTGTGCCGGCGCCAGAGGAAACAGGACACGGCCAAGAGCACAAGGGAGGAGGCGCCCAGGCTTGTCCCGACGCCGATGGGCAGCCGCGCCGCGCCAGCCTTTGACCTGCCCGCCGCTGCCGCCCCTGTCGTCCTGCTGCCGCCCGGAGTGGATTCCAGCGGCGCCGGACCCCATCTGCCTCCTCCTGCTGCTCCCGAGCTTCCGGTGGACAAGGGCAAGCTCCACTACCTCCCATCTACCAGTGCGCGGTGGGGCATCTGGCGTGCTGTGCCTGCCGCATGAAGCTCCCGGGCCGCCGCTGCAGGACCTGCAGCGACCGCGGCGCCCCCTCCTCCTCCGCCTACGCGCACTGCCCGGCGCTGCGAGAGCTTCGTCTCCTACTTCGGGGTGGCCGGGGATGGACCTCTAGCGGCTCCACCGCCGCCAGGTCTCCAACCACCGCCCCCTGCTGCTGCTCACCCGCCGCCTGGTGTCCGCCCGCCACATGGAGTCCGGCCGCCGCCCCCTGCCGCCGTTTTCGGTCCTGCTGCTGCGGGCGCAGGCGCGGCCCTCGGCTCGGCCGCTGCTGCTGCTACCGAGCAGCCCGCCGACGCCGTCCACCTTCCCGGTGCCGGTCTCCCACGGGCCGCAACCGTCGCGGCCATGCCTTTCCGATTCCAGTTCCCGGCGCCTAAGTCGCCGCCGCAAGGCCCCCGCCCCAGCGCCGCCGTCGCAGGTCCCAGCGCGGCCGCGGCCGCGGGGGGCCCAGGCGCCTTGGCCTACTCCTTCAGCACCACCGCCAGTCCTGATTGGATCGCCGACTCAGGCGCCACTTTCCACACCACGCCCGATGCGAGTCTACTTTCTTCTCTCCGTCCTCCCCACCCTTCCTGTCCCTCTTCCATCATGGTCGCCAATGGCACCTGCATCCCTGTCTCCTCCGTGGGCACTGCCAGTTCCCACGGCTCCTTTCATATCCCTGATGTTCTTGTGGCTCCCGGTATGGTTCACAACCTTCTCTCTATTCGTCGTTTCACCACTGACAACTCTTGTTCGGTTGAGTTTGACCCCTCTGGCCTCACCGTGCGGGATTTGGCCTCCCGGGTTCCTCTGCTCCGATGTGACAGCACTGGGCCTCTCTACACCCTTCGGTTTTCGGCGTCGGTTTCACCTTCTTCGCCTTCCTCAGCCGCTTTCGCCGCCACTCCTTCCTCCACCACTTGGCACCGTCGCCTCGGCCATCCTGGCCGGGATGCCCTGCTGCAGCTCAGACGTAGTTCCGACATTCGGTGCCCTCGGGCTCACGATGATCACTTGTGTCATGCGTGCCAGCTGGACCGTCACGTTCGCCTTCCCTTTCAGTCCTCTTCCTCACATGCCACTCGTGTATTTGATCTTATTCATTGCGACTTGTGGACTTCTCCTGTTCTCAGCATGTCTGGCTATAAGTACTACTTGGTGGTGGTCGATGATTTCTCCCATTATTCCTGGACTTTTCCCCTGCGTGCCAAGTCCGAGGCGTTCCCCACTCTTAGCCACCTCTTTGCTTGGGTATCCACTCAGTTCGGCCTCACCATCAAGGCTGTCCAGTGTGACAATGGCCGTGAGTTCGATAACTCAACCTCACGTGCCTTCTTCCTTTCTTCCGGTGTCCACCTGCGCATGTCTTGTCCGTATACCTCCTCTCAAAACGGCAAGGCAGAGCGCATGATCCGCACAACCAATGACATCATGCGCACCCTTCTGCTCCAGGCATCTCTACCCGCTCGCTTCTGGGCTGAGTGTCTGCACACCTCTACCTATCTCCTTAACCGACTTCCTTCTACTGCCTGCCCAGCTCCCACGCCTCACCACGCTCTATTCGGTACCCCTCCTCGGTACGACCACCTTCGAGTCTTCGGGTGTGCGTGTTACCCTAACACCGCCGCCACCGCTCCCCATAAGCTGGCGCCCCGATCGACCCTCTGTCTTTCTCGGATACTCTCCGGATCACAAGGGTTACCGATGCTTTGACCTTACCTCTCGCCGTGTCCTCATCTCTCGCCATGTCGTGTTTGATGAGTCGGTGTTCCCCTACTCCACCACCTCTCCACCCACACCTCCCGCTGACCCTGCGGAGGCTTCCTTTTTTCCCACTGACCCGGTGATTCTGCCACCCTTCTCCCTATACCCTGCAGGTACTGCTCCGGCGCGCTCTCCTGGTGGTCCCGCCTCGCCCCTGCCGGACTCGCACCAGGACCTTCCTCCGGTCCCTAACACGGCCGAGGCAGCCCCGGAGCTTCCACCCTCGCTCCCTGTGGTTTCGCTACCTCCCGTTGTGCCAGATGCTGCCGTTCCGATCGCGGGACCGAGCGCACCGACCCCACCTCCTCCCGGGCGCTTCGGACTCGTCTACCAGCGCTAGCGGGAACCGAGTCCGCCCTCCCCTCCTCCCGGACGCTTCGGCATCGTCTACGAGTCGTCGCCGGTGCATGCTCCGCCGGCCTCGCTGCGCTCTCGCGCCGACCCGCCGGTGTACCACCCGCCTCTTCTTCACCGGGACCCTCGTCACACTCACCCGATGGTGACGAGGCAGGCATCTCGCCCGCAGGCCCTCACCGCCGCCGCCTTCGAGCCGGGGATCTCTCCGGTACCCTCTTCCGTCCGCGCGGCCTTGGCGGATCCTCACTGGCGCCGCGCGATGGACGAGGAGTACGCGGCCCTCCTCGCCAACCAGACGTGGGACCTAGTGCCCCGTCCGCCGGGCTCCAACATTGTCACCGGCAAGTGGATCTGGACGCACAAGAGGCGTGCTGATGGTTCCTTGGAGCGCTACAAGGCTCGCTGGGTCCTCCGCGGCTTCACTCAGCGGCCCGGCATTGACTATGCTGAGACCTTCAGTCCCGTGGTGAAGCCAACTAC
This sequence comes from Saccharum hybrid cultivar R570, assembly GCA_038087645.1. NCBI lineage: Eukaryota > Viridiplantae > Streptophyta > Magnoliopsida > Poales > Poaceae > Saccharum > Saccharum hybrid cultivar. The sequence goes on from JAQSUU010000259.1 coordinate 13,106,744, forward strand.
AGTCCGCACCGTCCTCTCCTTGGCTCTCGAGCGCTCCTGGCCTGTGCATCAGCTGGATGTCAAGAATGTCTTCCTCCATGGCACTCTGACTGAGACGGTCTACTGCAGTCAGCCGGCCGGTTTCGTGGATGCTTCTCGTCCTGACTTCGTCTGCCAGCTCAACAAATCTCTCTACGGGCTCAAGCAGGCACTATGGGGGGTTCACTACCTTCCTGCAGACTCTTGGGTTCACGGAGGCCAAGTCTGACACCTCCCTGTTCATATACCACTATGGGGGTGAGACTGCTTACCTGCTCCTCTATGTGGATGACATTGTTCTCACCGCCTCCAGCGAGTCTCTGCTCCACCGCATCATTGCCTCTCTCCAGAAGGAATTTGCTATGAAAGATCTTGGGGTGCTCCACCACTTCCTCGGCGTCACTGTTGAGCCCCGACCTTCAGGCTTGTTCCTCCATCAACGGGGGTTCACTTGTGACATTCTGGAGCGAGCAGGGATGACCGCCTGCCAGTCCTGCTCTACCCCGGTTGACACCCAGGGCAAGCTGTCAGAGGCTGGGGGTCCGATGCTTGGGCCAGCGGACTCCACCGCCTACCGGAGTCTTGCTGGCGCGCTCCAGTACCTCACCTTCACACGGCCGGACATCACTTATGCCGTCCAGCAGCTCTGCCTCTACATGCATGCTCCGCGGGAGCCCCACCTGGCTGCTATGAAGCGGCTTCTCCGGTACCTCCGTGGCACCCTTGGCTACGGGCTGCTCCTCGGTCGGTCCTCCACTGCCGAGCTGGTTGTCTACACCGACGCTGACTGGGCGGGCTGCCCGGACACCCGCCGGTCCACCTCCGGCTACGCTGTCTTCCTCGGGGGCAACCTTGTCTCTTGGTCGTCCAAGCGCCAGCCGGTGGTCTCACGCTCCAGTGCCGAGGCGGAGTACCGTGTCGTTGCCAACGGCGTGGCCGAGGCCGCTTGGCTCCGCCAGCTCCTGGCCGAGCTTCACCGCCCCCTCGCCAGGAGCATGCTCGTCTACTGCGACAACGTCAGCGCGGTCTACCTCTCCACCAACCCCGTGCAGCACCAGCGAACCAAGCATGTGGAGATCGATCTGCACTTCGTCCGCGACCGTGTGGCCATCGGCGACGTCCGGGTACTTCACGTCCCGACCACCTCCCAATTTGCGGACATCTTCACCAAAGGCCTCCCTTCCTCGACCTTCTCCGAGTTCCGCTCCAGCCTCAACGTCTCCAGTGGCTAGTTGTGGCTGCGGGGGGTCCTGTGTGTTGTGCACTTGTTTTCTTTCTTGTTCAGCCTGGAACTCCGCTGCGCCGGTAGTTCAGACTGCGGGGGGGTGTTGGAATGTGAATGTATTAGGCCCATAAGGCTAGGCCCATGTGGCCCATGTATGGTACCTATATAGCTACCCTTCTAGGGTTAGCCCAAATCAAGAGAGAATCATCTTCTAGCAGTGCACTTTATTGAAATGTGCACATAATAAGCAAGAAAAAGAACAAGCAATGTAAACCACAGTAAATATCAAGAGGAAGAGGATAATTAAAATGAAGAAGCTCCTCAAGCATTATGCTTGTAATGAATAATTGAAATAAGACCTCAATACCTTGAATCCTTTTAAGAATTCATCTTCTTCTTCATCTTCCACAGATTCATCACCATCAACTTGATCACGGTCTAACAACCTGTGAGGCCAGTGCAGAAATATTAAAAAGTTGCCTCCTCTAACATAGAGAACTACAGTTTTAAGTCATAACAAAGAAGCTAAAATTGGGGGAATAAAAACAAGGGATTAGTGTTGCATGTACTCTGCATGAAGACAGAATCCATACTATGAATTACTATAATGATAGGAGAAAAGAAAGAATTTCATAAGAAAATGGAATTAAACAAACAAAATCGACTATGCTGCCCGTGTTGTTCTTGCGTATAGGGTGATATTGAGTATAGACTGCCATTTATTGCCATGGTCATGAAAAATTCCAGGTTTGCAACCATGATCAAAATTATCTCCAGATTCCAGTATATTTTGTAAATTGTTACATAGATTTGGTAATACTTTAAACAACTTCACATCAGAAAGGCATAATCCCCGAAATAACTTCCCAAGGTGAAGTTAAAGCCATGTTTGGATCCCATTCTCATAGTGATTCTACATGGTGATGTATAATCTAAATTCTAGATAAAGAAAAAAAAATGAGGGGTGTTTGGATCTCATTCTCATAGTGATTATGGCTTTTGCATAGTGAGAATCTCCAAATAGCAAGGTTTGGCTAGATAGTTGGATCCTAGAATCCGTGCTTGGATCTCATCTCACTCATTTTTCTACCTCATTCTCATTTTTCTTATCTTAGGAGATCCAAAAAGGGCCTAAGAAAGTGTTTACCTCTCAATTGCAGCTTCGTCGTAATGAATTTGGCGAGATTCGTCATTCTCGTCATCAAAAAGCTCCTTTGATCCATAGCGTATAATATCATCCAGCTCCTCCTAAAACGGGCAAAGATGCATACTTACTATTTAGTACTGAAAAACCGATGAAGAGTTCACCAGCGGGGCAGAACAGAAAATTGGGTTAACTACCAGCCTGCACCAAATCAATCAACAAGTCCTAAAGATACCAGAAGTGTGTGATCCCACATCCCAGTAAGGACATGCACTTTGAACTGTTCTCCATTGTTTTGTTTGTACATGCCAATTACATGTTCTAGAAGTTAAAAAGTGTTGAAAGTCTGAAGAAACATGCACAAAACTGTAATGCTGGGATTAGACCAGCAACCAGCCCATTACCAACTCCAGCAAAGATTCAGGAAATTTACGAGAAATAGGTCCTGAGATCCTGGGTTCCACCTTCATGGCATTCTTTTTATGTTTAGTTCTTGAAGACAAACCTTAAAGAGGTTGTCAACCTTGTTTCCATGATAACTAACAAACACTACCCCCAGTTGGCCATCCAAGAGTAGAGTGTGGGATGCCTTGCCCTTGGTCATCAAACCCTTATTCAGCCATGCATGTACCAACACCCACCAGATCACCCAGCCTGATCTGAACTAATGCATCCACATAGATTATGAATATGAAACAAACAAATGGGACCAGCTCCAAAACAGGTCTGAATCATAAGTGCATAACACACCAGCAGAGCTAAACCTATATACCACATTCATGCTAACAAACCCAAGGAATCTCATACAACCATAAACTGCTATCGACATCAAGAGAAACAATTAAATTTACAAATAAGACTCAATAGTCACCAACTCTGGCAACATGTGTAAGGTTTTAAGCCTTGTAAAATGTAACACAAAGAAAGGGACATGATACTAACAGATGCTACATTCATTCCATGCCATCCCAGTAATAAAAGGTAGCATGTAACTACTCAACCTTTAACTCATAAATGATTTCACAAATAGCTTAAGCCATAAAAGATCAGCCCAAATTGATGGTTTACAAAATTCACCATTAAAACGCAGTCACCACACCTGATTGACATTATTAGCTTTTGTGAGTCGACCAACAACTAAGTGCTCCAATAAAATCTTTTTCTTTGTAAGCTGCATCATTCGCTCCTCAATTGTACCTCGGCTAACAAGCCGGTATATCATCACCTAAAAGAAAAACAGATGAAAATTATACATAAAAATCACCACAAAACTTATTGAAAATCTGCTTTTGGATACAATATAACATTGTAAGGTAAAATACCTTGCTAGTCTGTCCTAAGCGATGAGCTCTTGCCATAGCTTGCAAATCCGCATGTGGGTTCCAATCACTGTACATACATAGGTGAGAAATTAAAGCAAACCCATTATATTAACTGTTTTTGTCTAAACAGAGAGATTGTTTCACCTGTCATAGATGATTACAGTATCTGCAGTTGCCAAATTTATTCCCAGACCACCAGCTCTGGTAGAAAGAAGAAAGCAAAACCTAGTCGAATTCTTAGCATTGAAGCGATCTATCCGTATCTGCCTTTCAGCACCACTTATCTTGCCATCAATGCGTTCATAGCTCCATTTCTGAAACATGTATAGTTCATAGAACAGTGGATGAGATACATTAACCCGTAAAGCTAACATAGTCACAATGGGAAGATAAGTACCCTGTAACTTAAATAGTCCTCCAGCAAGTCCAACATGTGCTGGAACTGTGAATAAATTAGAACTCTATGACCCTGCTCTTTCAGTTTCACCATCATCTTGTCCAGCAGCTGCATCTTACCTGATGAATCTAGAAGCCTCCTGCAAATTCAAAGAATCAAGATAGCAGTGACATCTAATAATAAAAATAATTGTGGAGTAAAAATACTGCTCAGCAGATGTCCTCAAGCTTGGAAGGTCGATAAATCGAAAATAAGTTAATCCAGTTCAGCATATGAACAATTTTAAAAATTACTCAAAGAAGCATTCTAATGGGTGGATACAGAAGTTATACTCAAATTAGAATGGGTGGATACAGAAGTTATACTCAAATTAGAATGGGTACTATGACTATCATCAAGATATATATTACAGCTCAATCTCAGCCAAAATAATTGGCAACAAAAACGCTTATGTTTTTCATTGGCACATTTTAGAGCATGTTCAACGAGAAGATCAGAGAGAAACAAACAATGGACAACTCCAATATGGCGAGGTGTCTTTACAGTCAAGCAAGCTTAAAAGGTTAGTGATACCAAGTACTCCTACAGACACTGGCAGTTCCAAGTGATCATCATACACCAGCAAGAACATTATGTAAAAGAACAAGAACAAAACCTATGAATGAACTAAGAAGGATGAGAGTATACAACTACTAAAAAAAAGTATACAATAAAAAATAACATGAAACCACATAGGCTAAACAAATAAAAATCACAGCAAAAATGAACTAAATAAACATAGTGAAACAAAATAGAAGACAGTTAATAAACAAGAACCTGTGCACACCTTAAACCTTCTTCTGGATTGGCAGGTTCAAAATCAGGTTCGTCAATCATGAATCCATGGCAACAGAGTTTGCGCAACTCCATTACAACGTTTATTAGAGAAGTCTGTAACAAAACAATAAAAAAATGTAAATGCGGTAACGGAAGATATATAACCAATTAAATGAAAATCAAAACAAGCTATTACATGTCCACCGTTACGACGAGCTAACACTTCATAATTCTTGGTGAGAATTGCCTTATAGTACTCCTTCTGTTTGCTTGTCAATTCAACTCGTAAAATCAATTCCTTTTTTGGAGGAAGTTCTTTCATAACATCCTTCTTGAATCCTATTTGTACCACAGGCATGACAAGGTTGCAATAAGTTTTAGATTCTTTTAACAATGGCGACCAATTAAACAAATTATTCAATTCAATATCAGCAGCACCGTGTGCCTGGCCAAAATATGAAAAGGTGAAGTAAATACTCACTTCGAAGAAGATGTGGCTTCAGCATTCCGTGAAGCTTCTCAATTTGCTTGTCTTGGTTTATATCCTTGAACTCTTCTTGGAGATCAGTTATACTCCCAAACTGCAGAATACAGACATAAGCATGTCACATCAGTCTATAAATAGTTTCAGGAGAAAATGAGTTTAGGTTGTCAAATAGAACATTTAATGTAACACGGGCTGAGGCGATTGGAATGTTAAACAACTGAACCAAGTATTGCGAGGCATTGTGCATACATGGCTATGCTATACATCAAAATGTTTTCTTTTACCAAGCAGAAAGGGTTTGGGGTCCAACAAACTCAGTGATCCAATTAACATAGTGCCACTGTGCCAGTAAGAATTAATAGAAGAGGAAAATTACGACGGTTCAAATATATCTATACAGTATTTCACTATCTTAAACCTTATTTAATCATATTTTGCTTGCACTTGCAGAAAAATTGTTTTAATGAATACTCCGTTAATACAGTTCTGAAATTCAATGCCAACAGAGACTTCAATTTTAAGCCAACTGACAGTTAAGAACATAGTAGGCTCATATAACATAGTGACAACAGCATTATAAATCACTAGGACGAATGATAAACAACAAGCAAGCAATTACCATAACGACAACAGCTCCTTGTATGAAAGTATATCAGAACAAGTAATCATAGTGTGGTTTACACAAACAGTCATTCCTATCCTAGGCCCTACCGAAGCAATTCAATAATAAGGATTCTCTATTGACTATTGAAACATATTTATAAGAAAGAAAAAGGCCACAGAAGCCACAGAAAGGAAACCATCACTAACAAACAACAGCGTGCCATGAACTAAATGAAAAAAAAAATTTGCATCCAAGAAGCACAAAATCTTACACTTTCACCCTCAAGGAAGTGCATAAGCATGAAAAGCTCATCAAGGTTATTCTGAAAAAGAGGAAAACGAACATCAAGTTAAAACACTTGCAAAAAACAATGTTCGGGCTCAACAGACACTAGTACAACAAGGAACAGCATACATAAGAATAGTGAAAAGAAACTCAAGAAGATAATGATGACATTATTGTTGGAGTATATGTTTGGCCCATGAGGCTAAGGCCCATGTGGCCCATGTATGGAAACTATATAGCTACCCTTCTAGGGTTAGCCAAGTAATTGAATCTCTTCCCTAAACATGGTATCGGAGCTAGGTGGCCGACCCTTCTTCTCCTGGGCGCCGCCGCCCCTGGGAACCTCCCCTGGCCGCCGGCCACCCTTCCCCATGGCTGGCCGCCAGCCACCTCCCCCTTCCCCCACCTACTTCCAAGCCTTTCCCCTCCTCTCCTCTCCCTCCTGGGCTGCTATGGCCTCCTCCCGCCCCCTCCCTCCAGGCACGCATCCCAGGGACGCCTGGCCGCCGCCCCTCTCTGGTGCGGGCGGCCAGCCCCTGCTCCAGCCAACTGGGGGCGCGCCGGCCCTGGGGGTGCGCCAGCCCCTGCTCCCTCCATCCTCTGGCGCGGGCGGCCTCTCCTCTGCTGCTGCTGGCTCCGCCCAGACCGTGCGCCAGCCCCTGCTCCCTCCATCCTCTGGCGCGGGCGGGCTCTCCTCTGCTGCTGCTGGCTCCGCCCAGACCGACCTCCCTCTTCCTGCAGCCGCTGCAGCAGCCCCTGGCGCCATCTTCCCCGCCCAGGCCCTCACCACAGCTGCTGACCCTAGCGCTGGGGGGGTCCTGAGGCCGGTACGGAGACCGGGGCCGCCGATGGTCACCTCCAGCAGCCGCAACCTCTACTCCAGCCGCAGCCCCACCCGCAGCCCCTCCTCCAATCGCTGCCTGAGGGTCTCTTCACTGCGGCTGCGACCTCCGGTCTGACGGGACCAAACCTCAACCTCGCCGCTGCTCTCGCCGCCGCCCGGACCGCCGCCGCGGAGGGCCAGGCCCGCGTGCGCGCGGCCGCTCTCGTGTGGGAACGTGAGCGGGACGCGGCAGACGCCTTGGCTCGTCAGATCGCCGAGGCCGAGCACCTCCTCACCTCCCCCGCGGGCCAGGACGCCGGAGCCACCTCCTCTGCCTCGCCGGGACGCCGCGTGTCGCACACTGCCGTCCTCTGGCACGACCCGGCCGACCCGCTCGTGGCTCAGCTGCACTACCAGGCGGGGGGGGGGGTCCAGAACATTCGCCTGCTCGTTCCGGTCGTCCTCGAGCCGGAGTCGCCCTCGTACGCCCGCTGGCGGGATCTGGTCGTCCTCACCATCAGGCCACGGCCACCGCCGCTCGTGGTCCCTTCTCCACCGGGGACACCGACACCACCGCCACTGTCCCCGCCGGCCCGTGGTGCCCCGCCGGTCTACCACCCGCCGCTGCTTCACCGACACCCGCGGCATGTCCACCCGATGGTGACCAGACACGCGGCTGGCACACTGCCGCCTCGTGCCCTCGAGGCTTCGACCGGCGATGCGGTGGTCTCTCCGGTACCCTCCTCCGTCCGCGACGCCCTGTTGGATCCTCACTGGCGCCGCGCGATGGAAGAGGAGTACGCCGCGCTACTCGCCAACCAGACGTGGGAGTTGGTGCCCCGGCCGCCGGGCGCCAATGTCGTCACCGGCAAGTGGATTTGGACCCACAAGCGCCGGGCCGACGGCTCTCTCGAGCGCTACAAGGCTCGGTGGGTCCTCCGGGGTTTCACTCAGCGCCCTGGCGTCGACTACGATGAGACCTTCAGCCCGGTGGTCAAGCCGGCCACTGTCCGTACCGTGCTATCGCTGGCGCTTGCTCGGTCTTGGCCCGTCCACCAGCTGGACGTCAAGAACGCCTTCCTCCACGGCCTTCTCACCGAGACGGTGTACTGCAGTCAGCCGGCGGGGTTCGTCGACACCACCCGTCCTGACATGGTCTGCCGGCTCAACAGGTCCCTCTATGGCCTCAAGCAGGCACCTCGGGCGTGGAACCACCGGTTCGCCGCTTTCTTGCTGACCCTGGGGTTCGTGGAGGCCAAGTCTGATACGTCCCTGTTCGTCTACCACCATGGGGCTGACACTGCATACTTGCTGCTCTATGTTGATGACATTGTCCTCACCGCCTCCAGTGAGCCACTTCTCCGCCGGATCATCGCCGCTCTCCAGCAGGAGTTCGCGATGAAGGACCTGGGTGAGCTCCACCACTTCCTCGGTGTCACTGTTGAGCACCGTCCTACCGGGCTCCTACTTCACCAGCGACAGTACACTCGGGACATCCTGGAGCGGGCTGGGATGACTGACTGCAACCCCTGCTCCACTCCGGTCGACACTCAGGGCAAGCTGTCCGAGGCTGCGGGACCACCGGTGGCCGATCCCACTGCGTACCGGAGTCTCGCCGGGGCCCTTCAGTACCTCACCTTCACCAGGCCGGACATCACCTATGCAGTTCAGCAGGTCTGCCTCCATATGCATGACCCACGGGAGCCTCACCTCACGGCTCTCAAGCGCCTCCTCCGCTACCTCCGGGGCACGCTCGACTACGGCCTCCTCCTCCACCGGGCCTCCTCCACCGACCTCGTCGTCTACACCGACGCTGACTGGGCCGGGTGCCCGGATACTCGTCGCTCCACCTCCGGCTACGCCGTCTTCCTGGGCGGCAACCTGGTGTCCTGGTCATCCAAGCGCCAGCCGGTGGTCTCCCGATCCAGCGCCGAGGCGGAGTACCGCGCCGTTGCCAATGGTGTGGCGGAGGCCGCCTGGCTCCGGCAGCTGCTTGCGGAGTTGCACACTCCTCCCTCCCGGAGCACACTGATCTACTGCGACAACATCAGTGCGGTCTACCTCTCCACCAACCCCATCCAGCATCAGAGGACGAAGCATGTGGAGATCGACCTCCATTTTGTCCGTGATCGGGTGGCCATGGGCGAGGTGCGGGTCCTTCATGTTCCGACGACCTCCCAGTTCGCGGACATCTTCACCAAAGGCCTCCCGTCCTCGACCTTCGCCGAGTTTCGCTCTAGCCTCAACATCACCGGTGGCTAGTTGCGTCTGTGGGGGGGGTGTGTGAGTTCTTTCTTGTTCAGCCTTGAACTCCGCTGCGCCGGTAGTTCAGACTGCGGGGGGGTGTTAGAGTATATGTTTGGCCCATGAGGCTAAGGCCCATGTGGCCCATGTATGGAAACTATATAGCTACCCTTCTAGGGTTAGCCAAGTAATTGAATCTCTTCCCTAAACAATTATTATTAGCAAATGAATTGAATAGCTAACTAATGTGATCTCAAATAAATGATGTCACCTAGTATAGGATCAATGCTCATGCAAAGCTGATGCGCTTAATTTGCAGACATGATTCATAAATAGCATTTCAAAATACACAGTTGTGTAAAAGTGTCATTTCTTATTTCACATAAGCGTGTTGTGGATTCAACAAATATACTATTTAGATTGTTGTGTCCTGATCTGTTTGATGAGGAAGATAGTTACAAACATTACTCGAATACCCAGATTCCGGAATTAGCAAGTAAAACAAAAACTTAACAAGCAAAAAATTGCCTACAAGGAGAGCTAGAAGGTACAAGACACTGTTGGATTTCTAAGCAAATATTGATAAAGTGAAATGTATAATTTTTCCATATAGCTCAGGCATGAATGTATATGAAGAAGTAACCTGGACTGGGGTCCCTGTTAATAGAACACGATGTTTGGTGTTATAATCTTTAAGTTGACCAAACAACTTGGAATCTTTGTTTTTCAACCGATGCCCCTCATCCACAACCTGACACAACATACGGATTGGAAACAAGTTAATTAAACCTTAAAACATGCTATGTATAGACACAGCTGGACAGAGAAATGATGCTGAAACAAAAACAGTACCAAGCATTCCCATTCTATGTTTTTTAGAACATTAGAGTCCATGTTGATCATCTCATAAGATGTCAATAAGACATCAAATCTTATCCTTGATTGCTTCTTTTCTTCATTAGATGGAGATGATTTCTTTTTCTTCAGCTTCTTCAGTTTTTCTTTGGGGTAGTAGAACTCGTACTTCCTAATAATGTCGCGAGAAGCAGCAGCTCCAAAATACATCACCTATCCACAATAAGGGAAAAGTATTAAGGGGATATAAGTCTGTCCAAATTACACAGAATATGGGTCTCAAATTAGTTTGATCCACATACAACATTCATTTGAGGTGCCCAAGTTGCAAATTCACGCTCCCAATTCCGCAGGGTTGAGAGGGGGGCAACAACCAGATGTGGACCAAACTTGTCTTCAAACAGTGAAGCCAGAAAAGCAATACTCTGTATTGTCTTCCCTGCAATTGTCATCGTTTTCTCAAATCCCGAAACAACATTTGAACCAAAAGCTTTGTCCTTACAATATAAGCATCTCTTACCAAGACCCATCTCATCACCAAGGATTACGCGTTTGTTATGAAACCACGAATAGCGCAAGAAGTTTAACCCTTCAAGCTGATAGGGATGTAGTGTGCCTTCAAAAACCATCAAAAGCACCATTCATGGAAAGAATAGATCCAAGAATTACAGTCAGCTGAAAATTAAACATCCAGGAATAGTTTGTATTTAATAGCAGGATAATGTTTATTCATAACACATACCACCAGAAGGAAACGTAGGGCTCTCCTTGAATTGCCGTGGCTCCCGAGTGGCCTTGCCCTTATCACCAGATTTCTTACGCCTGGACTGGATCTCATTGAAGCGTTCAATCTCAGGTTGGAACACCGAAATATCAGACTCATTTTCCCATGTACATTCCTCATATGTAAGTTCATTCCATTTAACATAGTACTCCCGCTCGCCAACCGAGTTTTTTCTGTCCATTAAATAATGTACAAAGTAAAATCTCAATATGCCAGACCTCTACTAAATGGAAATTAATGGATATATGTAAGGAAGAGGTAAATAGGCATCTAGATGGGCGAGACCATCATGACATGGAAAATTAGAAATATGCTGAAGTGGAAGGCATGATTTATAATGAGTAATTGGGTACTAGACTTCATTCTAGATCATGGAATAAATTCCCATCACATGAGTTTCATATGACTGACTGATTCACAGAACCAGTAGGAAATAAGAGCCCTGTAAATGGAGTATGCATTGACAATAGCGATATGCATGACAAGTTACTTGACACAAAACTACATGCATATGCTAATTCAATAATTCACCAAAGAAAAAGCTGGAGCACCAGATTAAAAAAAATCATAATAGCGATATGAGTCACTACATATCTAACAGAAAATCGTATTAGTGTTCAGTACCATCAATCCACTATACAAGGTAAAAGTAGTGAAGCACCATGCATATAATTTGTCTGTTGTTAAATTACCCTGCATACCTGCTAGCAAGGATCCTGTCAACAGTTGTCCACTCTGGTCTAATTGCGACAATGTCCTCACCAGATCTTTCTGCTTCTTTTTTCATGGCTTCCTTTTGCCTTCTGAAGTTATTCAACCTAGTCCTCAAACGAGGGTGGATATTCGCAGCTTCTGAATATTCTTTTTCTGAAACCCTGGTTTTTGAAGAGAGATAATAATTAATAGTAGAGTACCAAGAAATATAATCATGTAGTGAGCAAGTAACTACCAAGAGCAGTGAATATATGATAATCCTTTCCACTTGATAAGATATCGCTCCATCTTCTTTGATCGAGGCTCTGTGGAACTAGAATCTTCACGTGGGGCTTCCAGTACTTCAATATCTAGAATCCTCTCCATCTCTGTTAATGGACTTACCTGAAGATAACAAACAAGGTGAATTGTTACACCAACAGTATCAAGCATAAACTGAAAGGGGGGTGTATGATGAGGCAAAGACATACACATTCCGGGCAGCTCCATTTATCAGATGTGATGTTTAAGCAAGGAACCAAACATTTTCTGTGAAATGCATATGTACATGTTGAACAAGAGACTAGATTATCACTTTTTCCACATTGTTGGCAAGCTTCTTCTTTCTGCACATACAAAATAAGGATGAACCAACTAAAACTACAGGATTATGTAGACAGAAAAGAACAAGACTAAAAAAACAAAATCACATGAACTAGAGGAGATTGGAAGTCAGGATAGTGCATCATAAACATTTAGAGCTACATTATATAGATAAGACAAGGTTCAGTTTTTGAGCAAGATATCTCAGACTTCAAAATAGTAAGGATAAGATCGCTATCTTACTGTTCAGGATTTAATGTGAGCCGACAATGAACTACTAACAAAAAAAATTCACATATTTGCATGTCCTCTCTTATGATAATTTCATCAGCAGTCCTTGCTCAAGCTTGAGCTTACGGAACACCAAGACCACCATACATATAGAAAACTACTGAGCTGTGTTTGTTTCCCCCAGGCAAAAGTTTAGCCCTGTCACATCGAATCTTTGGATACCAATTAGGAGTATTAAACATAGGCTAATTACAAAACTAATTACACAGATTGAGGCTAATTTGCGAGACAAATCTATTAAGTCTAATTAGTCCATGATTTCATAATGTTGTGCTACAGTAAACATTTGCTAATTATTGATTAATTAGGCTTAATAGATTCGTCTCGCTAATTAGTCTACTGTGAAATTAGTTTTATAATTAGCTCATGTTTAGTCCTCCTAGTTAACATCCGAACGACCGATGTGACACGACTAAACTTTAGCTCCTGGATCCAGACAAGGGAGCGCACCGCACGGCTACACCAAGACAGTTAACAAACATGGGTGTCACATCTGATTTTTCCATTTGAGTTCAAATTCAGGTAGCATAGTACCAACCAAATGCATGAACCTCAAAACCACAGACCCTTAGGTCTTCTTCAGAATGCACAAATTTCAATAAGTAAACTTTTGTTGACGTTAAACTAGTCTCGTTATACTAAGACCCAGACTTGTAGCATATCATAGCTGAACTCAGCCCCAAGAAAAACAGAGGGAGAGAGCCCAGATTCACGATTCAGCTAACTAAGGGATCAAGCAACCATGTCATCTAACCATATGTTCCTAGAAACATCCCAGCACCAGTCAGGCACCTCAATTCCCCTGCTCCACACGGAATTGCAAAACTGTTTCCTCCCGTTTTGCAATAGTTTTAGACACCTAGCAACATAACCCTCAATGCAAAGCACAAATCCTAGCAATATTAGGCCCAATTCCCCAAAAAAGCATTAGCTACCACCCAGCCTCAGCAAAATTCGCAACAGCAAGCAAGGAGAAGCGAGCCCCCGATCAGCCATACCGCGTCCTCGCGCTCGATCCGCTCGGCAGGCGCGTCGTTCTGTCGATCCTTCCCCTTTCCGGCCACAGCGCGCAGCGGGAGGTCGTCGTCGGACTCATCGAGCGCGTACCGCGGCCGCCTCTCCGACCGCACGCGCAGCCGCTCCACAAGGCTGCTCATCGTCGCGCAGCTGTCGCTCGACGCGGTACGGGGTAGAAACCCAGTGAGCGAGCAAGCAGCACCACCCTCGCTACCTCCGCCAAGCTCTCGTTCCACCTCTAGCGCCGCCGCCGCTAAATGGGCTAGGGTTTGGTGGGTTTGGGGAGCGGCGAGGAGCGAAGAGGGGCTATTTGTACGGCCACGAGGGCGCGAGGTGCCGTGTGGGAGAAGTGCGGCAAGAAGCCGAAAATGGAAGGTAGCGACGAGGTGACGCTCGGCGTGAGCTGCGGGCGGAGGAGGCGCGAGGGCGGCGAGGGGGGAGTCTGTCTCTCTCCTCTGCACGAGGGAGAGGAGAGGAGAGGAGAGGGGGCAGTGGTAACGGCCACTGACCAGGAAGAGCAGGGACTAGAGCGGTCTTACGACCTGAACCTTCTGCTTTGTCCAAATTTGTGTAAGCCTTGTTGAGACAATTCACAATTTAGATCTAGTCTTGAATGTGCAAAAAGCATGTATGGACGGTGGAGTTGTTTGAAAAAATAATGCTTCTTGGGAAATATGATATTTCCAGGTATCTATATGATTATAAGCGTGGTATATGCTATGCTAGATGTGATATGACATCGTTTATGTGAATTCCTTGCCTGTATTTAATATATTGCTAATTAGTATCTTGTTCACTGGGCACATTAAATGTTTTCCAAAATTTGGATCCTACATTACATCTCAACGTAAGAAAACCATTTACTACCTGGAGAAATCATATCTAATTTCAAAAAATGTATATTTTCTCTATATGATTCGGCGCCTTCTTTGTACACTTGATCGTCAACGCAACCGTCACCATTACCATTACCCACATGGACACCACTTGGTTCCATTAAAGCGATGTTGTTCTACCGACCGCCTTACCCACTATGTAGATCAATAATCATCCATTTGTGGTAAAGTGTTCCACAACAAGAACTGCATCAACCAGCAATATCGTTGCGGGACGAATAGCGTCCGGACGTCCGGCACCAGGGACGCGTCCGGACGCACCTTGGCACCATCCGATTGGAGAAACAGGAGCCGTCCAATTCTGCTCACAAAATGATTCAACAGAAAAACGAGAGCACCTATGAAAGCCCAAGTTTGGTTTTGGTAATTAATGACACTAAGTTGCTAATGCCATGTGTTAAGTGTTTTAAGTTAGGCATAAGCAACACATGTGATGAAGGTGTACGTGGCAAGGAGTGGTGGCCACAAGATCACAAAGAAATGGTGCATGGACATGAAATGATGATCATGGTATAGATGCACATAATATGATGGACATGATGATCAAGTGGAGGAGAAGAATCTAAGAGCGCAAAGCAAAGGTATAACCATAGGGTTTTCCTTTTGCCGGTCTAAGATGAGTAGAGAAGTGATTGACCGGGTTTAGGATACATAGCCGACTATCAAGAGGGGCAATCACAGTTAGCTCGAAAATCAAGTGCCACTAGATCAATGTCTTGAGCATATGCATTTAGGATCTAGTAAAGAGATAACATAACGCCTTGAAAAATGTTTGTGAAATGCTAACACACATGCACATGGTGGTGTACACTTGGTGGTGTTAGCACATTTGCGAAGGCGGTGGAGTTTAAGCGGTAGAGAGGGGTTTGGGTTCCTCTCTCCCTCCCGCCGAGCTTGCGAGGCGGGATTCGGCGCTTTTTGGAGAAGTGAAACGCCTATTTTCTATTACGCCGGAAGTCGGAAAAGAAACGGAGGCGAACGGAGGTCACTGCGTTGACCGGACGCTGCACCGGACGCGGTCCCGGTTTGACCGGAGCGTCCGATCAGCTCAACGCAGCGCGCTTAGGGTTTGTGACCGGACGCTGGTCTGGTCTGACCAGCGCGTCCGGTCAGTTTACCTGAGCACAGAAGGAGAGCGCGTGACCGGCGCGTCCGGTTCCTCACGGAACCGGAGCGTCCGGTCAGGCGTCCAGAGGGACAGAGCGCTGCGAAGTGCCGATCGGACGCGTCCGGTCTCGACTGGAGCTTACTGGAACACGACCGGACGCTGGCACTGTAGCGTCCGGTCAAGCGGTTGAGCACGTCCGGTCAGGGCAACGGCTAGTTCTGACGCGCACTGTTCACGTTTGTCGTGTAGTGACCGGATGCGTCCGGTCACCCTGACCGGAGCGTCCGGTCAGCGCGTTTTTCGCTGCGTCGTCCGTAACGGCTAGCTGCGTACCCCTTCGTTATAAATAGAGGATGTCCGGGGTTTGAGGGTAACTCTTGCACATTTTAAGATATAGAGACATCCTTTGAGCTAGAGAACAACCCCTCCACTCATCTCTTTGATTGATTGCACATCTTGAGTGAGATTGAGTGAGACTCAAGTGCATTGCTTGAGAGTTACATTCTAGAGGCACTTGATCTTCGAGTTGCTGCGGATTTCTTGTTACTCTTCCGTGTTTCCCGACACGGTAGACGGCTTGGAGCAGCGGAGGTGATTGAGCTCGCAATTGGAGATTATTGGAGCCTTCACCAAGTGTTGTCAGGGGTTCTTGATCCTTCCCTGCGGGAGTTCGTGAATTGGATACTCTAGTGGAGCTCGTGGCTTGGAGGATCCCCATCTTGTGTGCGGTTGTGCGGTGCCCGCTGAAAGTCCCTAGTTTGGTTTTGGATAATTGATGAAACCTAGGACTAACCTTTGTATCTAAGTGGATGATTTAGATAAAGGTGGTCATTGAATATGAGACATGACATTGACTCATATGACCAAGATGGTGAAGACCAAGATGAGGCTTGGCTCGATGGACCGGTTGTGAAGGTGAAGGGCAAGTCGAGGCTTCGAAGCGAAGGACCATGCGATGGTGAAGCTTGAGCAAGACTTGGCGCCGACGGACCGATACAACGGTGAAGAGCAAGTGAAGTCAAGGTCGATGGATCGAGACGGTCATGTGATGATATGAAGTGGATCATATCATTTGGAGAAACAAAATGGGCTCAAGGCAAAGGTATAACCATAGGGCCATTTTGTTTTACACTCAAGACACCATAGAGGGTGTGAGTGGTTTAGGGTCGATAGCCGAACTATTAAGAGGGGAAGTCTTATCGGTTATTCGACGCACGGGTGCCACTAGGTGAATTCATGAAGTGCATTACATGTAGGGCCTAGTGAGCTAACTGGAAAACCTTTGGAAATGATTGAGAAAAAGCTAACACACAAGCACATGGAGATGTACACTTGGTGGTGTTGGCACATTTGCAAAGGTGGCGTTGGTCGCGCTGTGGTTTGGGCGGTAGAGAGGGTTTGGTTCCTTTCTCCCTCCCGCCAAGCTTGCGAGCGCGGGATTCAGGCGATTTCGGAGATATGAAATGCCTATTTTCCATTACGCCGGAAGTCGGAAAAGAAACGGAGACGAACGGAGGTCACAGAGGTGACCGGACGCTGCACCGGACGCGGTCACGGAGTGACCGGACGCGTCCGGTCAGTACAGCGCAGCAGTCAGGCGCGCGAGTTAGGGTTTGCAACCGGCGCGTCCGGTCACTCGCGGGACCGGCGCGTCCGGTCATGCGCCCTGAGGGAACTGCAGATTCGCAAGGACGATCGGACGCGGTGCGCGTCCGGTCACACACGATCGGACGCGTCCGGTCGTTGTTGGAGCTTACTGGACTCCGACCGGACGCTGGCACTGTCGCGTCCGGTCGATGCGAAGAGCGCGTCCGGTCGTTGTTTCGCAGGCGCGGGTGCTGTGCGGATCGGCGCGTCCGGTCGTTGCGAGGTGCGCGTCCGGTCGTTGTTTCGCGGGCGCGGCACAGTGCGACCGGCGCGTCCGGTCGTTTGAAGCAGCGCGTCCGGTCATCACGTTTGACCGTTGGCGCGCAGTGACCGTTGGAGGATCTAACGGTCGTGTTTGATTTCGGGGGACACGTGGACGTTGCAGGACGACCGGACGCGGTTGAGCGCGTCCGGTCAGTTTCGACCGGCGCGTCCGGTCGTCCCGAAAAAACTGTCAGTGGAGTAGCAACGGCTCTATTTGGATGGGATGCTTATAAATACTCGTTGGCCGGCCCTTGGGGAGGTCTCTTGGCATTTCTAACATTCTTGTGCATCCTTTGAGCTAAAGCAACTCCTCCCACTCATCTCTCTTGCTTGATTGCAAATCAAAAGTGAGATTGAGTGATCCCAAAGTGCATTGCATAGCTTGAGGGCATCTAGTGGCACTTGTGGGTGGTTGAGCCGGTGGATTTCTTGTTACTCTTGGAGAGTACCGCTCCTAGCCGGCTTGGAGATTGTTGGAGGCGTTGGCAAGAGAAGGTGATTGTTCTTGGCCACCTCCGGTTGATTGTAAGAGGTTCTTGTGCTTTCCTCGGCGGGACGCCAAAAGCAACTCTATTACATTGCGCGTGTCATTGAGTTACCTCATTTGAGAGTGGTGTCTTGCGGTGCCTTGCGGGGCGTGCCTTGAGGGGCAAGTGACTTGAGGGTCACACCGGGGAACCATCTAAGTGTCGGTCGACACAACCGGTGACGTAGCTTGTCGGTGCACAAGTGAACACCGGGTGAACAAAAATATTGTGTCTCTTGTCTCCCGGTGATTGGTCTCCTTATTGTATTGTTGTCAATATTGATTGATTATATATCATCTTGGTGATTGGCAACATCTTCACTCCACCGTCGGTATAAGAATCACAATCCTATCTCTTGCTCTTATCTTTACTAAGTTTATCTTGTGTAGCTCTAGTGGTAGCCTTTGCTAGTAGTTGTTAGCTTGCTCAATAGTGTAAGTTAGTGACCTAGCACTTGTGTGAACTAGAGATCATAATCTACTAGACTTGTGGATAGGAGGCTTGCATCACAACCGTAGGCTAAGCAAAACTCGCTTTACGCCGTTTGTTTTTCTAACAAGTTTGCTTAGTGGTGCTTGTAGAATTTTTATAGGCTATTCACCCCCCCTCTAGCTATCTAGGACCTTACAAGTGGTATCGGAGCCGTGGTCACCGTTTTAATCAAGGCTTAACATCCTTCGGTGTGAAAAATGGCTCAAATTGTGTTCAACAATGTTGGGGGCAAGCCACCGTTCTTTGATGGTATTAGTTCTTTTGCTCATTGGAAGAGAAAGATGACAATGTACCTTGGTTCTATTCATGAGAGAGTACTGCAAGTCACCGAGAATGATTATGCTATCATTGATCCTGATCATCTCACCGATGAAGATAGAGCAAATAGAACATGCAATAGAATGGCTCTCAATACTTTTTACCATGGTATTGATACAAAAGTATTTGAGGGTATCAAGGATTTGGAATTTGCTAGTGAAGTGTGGACAAGATTGAGTGAAACTTATGAGGGCACTAAGGTTGTGAAGAGTGCCAAGCTATATGGGCTCAAGAGTGAGTTTGAGAACTTCAAGAAAAAGGATGATGAAACAATCATTGAAATGTTTCATAGATTGCAAGTGATAGTCAATGATCTCAAGAGCTTAGGGCACAAGACTCAAGATCAAGATTTTTGTCACAAGTTCTTGTTGAGCTTACCTAAAAGATTCAAGATGTTGATCATGATGCTACAAAGAGATGGGCTTAAAACAATGAAGCCCAATGATTTGCTTGGAGAGGTATTGACCTTTGACAAGTATGATCAAGATGTTGATGAGAAGGAGGAAGAAAAGAAGAAGAAGACCATAGCATTCAAGGCCACCTCCTCCAAGGGCAAAGCTATCATCATAGAGGAGGAAGAAGAAGAAGATAATAATAAAGGTGAAGATTTTGAAATTGATGATGAGGCACTTGCTCTTGTAGTCAAGAAAGTGGGTCACATGTTCATCAAGAGAAGAGGCTTCAAAAAGAGAAATGACAATTTCAAGAGCAATGAGCAACAAAGGAAGTGCTTTAATTGTGATAGCACCGAACATCTTCAAGCCAAATGTCCCTATGACAAGAAGAAGAACAACAAGAGGGGCAAGTTTGAGAAGAAGAAGAGAGAGGCCAAGATGACAATCAAGAAAGGCAAGAATGGTGCCTATGTGATCACTTGGGAAAGTGATGATGAGGAAGAAGAAGAAGAATCATCCAACAAGGCTTTTGCTTCCATTGCTATCAACAAGAAGCCATCACTATTTGATTCATCCTCTTCATGCTTCATGGCTAAAGAAGCTAAGGTATTATATGATGAGAGTGATGATGAAAGTGAAATGGAATATGCTCATGATAGTGATAATGATAATGAAAATGATGATGATGAACCAACTAAAGAACAACTATATGACTTGATGCAACAAACTAGAGACATAGCTATTGCCAAGAACAAGGAGTGTAAGAAGCTTTCAATGAAAGTAGCAATACTTGAGAAAGCTCTTTGTGAGCTTAAGACCACTCATGAGAGTCTAGTGGAAGACCATGAGGATCTTGGTAAGGCTCATTTCAAGCTTGAAAAGGCTCACTCATTGCTACTTGAGCAAGAAGCAAAGAAGGAGGTTGTTGTATCATGTGATATAGGTGTTACATGTGATATAATTGATGAATCCTTTAATGAACCTATCATCATGTCAAATGCTAACCCTTCTTGTAGCTCTTCATCCACCACCACCAACTCTACCTCCTCTACTAGTGATGGTTTCACTTGTGATGCCTCACTAATGGTTGAGAATGAGACTCTCAAGAGAGAGGTGGATGAGCTCACTCACGCCCTAGGCAAGGCCTATGGTGGTGAGGCCCGCTTGCTTAAGTGCTTGGGTAGCCAAAGGTTCTCTCTTAACAAAGAGGGATTGGGCTACACCCCCAAGAAAGGCAAGTCGGCCTTTGCAACTCCAAAGTCTCGCTTTGTGAAGGGCAATGGTCGGTTTTGCAATAGATGTAAGCAAGTTGGGCACCTAGAGCATAATTGCAATAAAAAGAACCAAAGCAAGAACCTTGTTAATGCTATACCTTTTGATTCTTGCTATGTGCTTACCAAAGGTGTGAAGGGTGTACAAGCTAAGTTTATTGGTACACCAATTGTGGGCCCAAAGAAGAAGGCTATTTGGGTACCAAAGAGCTTAGTTACTAACCTACAAGGACCCAAGCAAAAATGGGTACCTAAGCTCATTGATTTGCTTATAGGTCAATTACAAAGCCGGAGGAAGGCATTGGATTATTGATAGTGGGTGCACTCAACACATGACCGGTACATCAAGAATGTTTGACTCAATCAATGACAATGATAGTGGTGTTGATTCTATCACATTTGGCAATAACAAGAAAGGCAAGGTCATTGGCTTGGGAAAGATTGCAATATCAAATGACATGAGTATCTCCAATGTGTTGCTAGTTGAAAGCTTGGATTTCAATCTTCTATCCGTGGCACAAATATGTGATCTAGGCTACAAATGCATTTTTGGGGTTGATGATGTGGAAGTTATTAGTGTGGATGGTTCAAATATGGCATTCAAGGGTTTTAGATATGAGAATCTCTACCTAGTTGACTTCAATGCTAGAGAAACTTCTTTGACAACTTGCTTAGTCTCCAAATCAAGCATGGGTTGGCTTTGGCATAGAAGGCTTGGTCATGTTGGCATGAAACAATTGAAGAAGCTTACAACTCACAATCTTGTCAATAGTTTGAAAGATGTTGAATTTGAGAAGAACAAGCTTTGTAGTGCATGTCAAGCCGGGAAGCAAGTTGGTAGCTCACATCCAAAGAAGAGTACAATGAGCACATGCAAAGCATTTGAGTTGATGCACATGGATCTATTTGGACCAACAACATATACAAGCATAGGCGGCAACAAGTATGGCTTTGTCATAGTGGATGACTTCACAAGATTCACATGGGTATTCTTTCTTAGTGACAAAAGTGAAGTATTTGACACCTTCAAGACATTTCTCACTAGAGTTCACAATGAGTTTGAGATTAGAATCAAGAAAGTGAGAAGTGACAATGGAAGTGAGTTCAAGAATACAAGAATTGAAGAACTTTGTGATCATTATGGTATTGGACATCAATTCTCGGCCAAGTACACTCCACAATCAAATGGCCTAGTTGAGAGAAAGAATAGAACATTGCTTGATATGGCTAGATCAATGCTTCATGAGTACAATGTGAGTCAATCATTTTGGGATGAAGCAATCAATACCGCTTGCTACTACATCAATAGATTATATTGTCATCCATTGCTAGAGAAGACCCCATATGAGTTACTTCATGGAAGAAAGCCAAATATTTCTTATTTTAGGGTGTTTGGTTGCAAATGCTATATCTTGAAGAAGGGCACTAGATTGGGAAAGTTTGACAAGAGATGTGATGAGGGGTTCCTACTTGGTTATTCAACTACAAGCAAAGCTTATAGAGTTTGAAACAACTCAAGTGGCATTCTAGAAGAAGTCCATGATGTGCAATTTGATGAAACCAATGGGTCACAAGATGAAGAAGAGAATCTAGATGATGTTGGTGGAACTCTATTAGTGGAAGCAATGAAAAACATGGACATTGGTGACATTAGAACAAAGCAAGTAATTGATATTCAAGATGATGATAAAGATCAAGTGCAAAATTCTCCATTCAAGCTAGCTAGTGACTCTCAAGTGCAAGATCATGGTGCTAGTTCATCTCATCGAAATACATCAAGTGATCAACCAAGCTCAAGCAATCAAGTGCAAATACTCCAACCACAACATGTTGCAAGAGATCACCCCATTGATAGT
This sequence comes from Saccharum hybrid cultivar R570, assembly GCA_038087645.1. Lineage (NCBI taxonomy): Eukaryota > Viridiplantae > Streptophyta > Magnoliopsida > Poales > Poaceae > Saccharum > Saccharum hybrid cultivar. Next base: position 13,129,126 of record JAQSUU010000259.1, read on the forward strand.
GTTATTGGTGATATTAGAAGTGGTGTGCAAACAAGATCAAGATTAGCTATGTTTTGTGAGCATGCATCATTTGTGTCAACCATAAAACCAAAGAAGATAGAAGAAGCTTTGAAGGATGCCGATTGGATCATGGCTATGCAAGAAGAGCTTAACAATTTCACAAGAAATGATGTTTGGGAGTTGGTAGAAAGGCCAAATGACTACAATGTGATTGGAACCAAGTGGGTGTTCAAAAACAAGCAAGATCAGGATGGCATTGTAGTGAGAAACAAAGCAAGACTAGTTGCTCAAGGTTACACTCAAGTTGAAGGTCTTGACTATGATGAGACATATGCTCCCGTGGCAAGATTGGAGGCAATAAGGATTCTATTGGCGTATGCTTGTGCACACAATATTAAACTATATCAAATGGATGTCAAAAGTGCATTTCTCAATGGGATTATCAATGAGTTGGTCTTCGTTGAGCAACCTCCCGGATTTGAAGATGACAAGAAACCCAACCATGTGTACAAGTTGAAGAAGGCTTTATATGGCTTAAAGCAAGCACCTAGAGCATGGTATGAGAGGCTAAGGAATTTCCTTCTCTCTAAGGGATTCAAGATGGGCAAGGTTGATACAACTCTTTTCACCAAGAAGATTGGAAATGATCTATTCATAGTGCAAATATATGTTGATGACATCATCTTTGGATCAACCGATCAAGCTTATTGTGAAGAATTTGGTGCTATGATGGCCGAAGAGTTTGAAATGTCTATGATTGGTGAACTTAGCTACTTCCTTGGTCTCCAAGTCAAGCAATTGAAGAATGGGACATTTGTGAGTCAAGGGAAATACATAAGGGACATGTTGAAGAAGTTTGGAATGCAAGATGCAAAGCCAATTTCAACTCCAATGAGTACAAATGGCAATTTGGATAGTGATCTTGATGGCAAAATGGTGAATCAAAAGGAATATCGGTCTTTGATTGGAAGTCTACTCTATGTCACCGCATCAAGGCCGGATGTCATGTTTAGTGTTTGCATGTGTGCTAGATATCAAGCCTCACCTAGAGAGAGTCATCTCACGGCCGCAAAGAGAATATTGAGATACTTAAAGCAAACAAGAGATGTTGGACTATGGTATCCCAAGGGGTCAAAGTTTGAATTGATTGGATATTCGGACTCCGATTATGGGGGTTGCAAGATCAATAGAAAGAGCACAAGTGGCACATGTCAATTACTTGGAAGATCACTTGTGTCATGGTCCTCAAAGAAACAAAATAGTGTGGCAATCTCTACCGCCGAAGCCGAATATGTGAGTGCGGGGAGTTGTTGTGCACAATTGCTATGGATGAAATCAACTTTGAAGGATTATGGCCTCAACTTCAAGAATGTGCCATTGCTATGTGATAATGAGAGTGCAATCAAGATGATACAAAACCCGGTTCAACATGGAAGAACAAAGCATATTGACATAAGACATCATTTCATTAGAGATCATCAACAAAAGGGAGATATTGCCATTGAAAGTGTTGGCACCGATGATCAACTTGCCGATATTCTTACTAAGCCACTTGATGAAAAGAGGTTTTGCAAGCTAAGGAATGAATTGAACATTCTTGATTTCTCAAACATGAGTTGAATGCACCCCATCCACTTATTGACATGCCTCTCCTTCGACATTGCAAGGTAAAGTTGATTGACATGTCATTCATCCTATGCTAAGGACTTGCTAGAGCATGTAGACATAATAAGTGGTATATGTGAGCATTCATGATAAATCAAATGAATTTGATGGATATATGTTACCACTATTGCCTCTATGCTTGATTTGATCTAGTGGTGGCATATGACATGTTTGTGAGCTTGCAAACCTAGTGTTGAATCTAGAAAATTTGCTAAAGTGTTTAATTCAACATAGGCAAGATAACCCTTATTATGAGGTGTGAAGAAGCTTGTCTTTGGTTCAAATCGAATTAAATATCTTTGGCAAGTATTCTAGGTTGAACCAAAATTGATAAATCTTAACCTACTCCATCAAACATTTTTCTTCTCTCCACAATTTGATCCCATTTTTGGGTAAGTTGTTGACAAAGGGGGAGAGAAAAAGATGATTCAACATGATAAAGGGGTAAATAAATTTTTGATGCACACAAGTAGGGGGAGCAAGCTCATAAACAAAGTTGTTGCATTTGCTTATGCATTCTCATATGACTTGCTCATTGCACATGTATTTAAATTCAATATACATGCTTGTGTGGTGCAATGCTAGTATAGAACTTGGATGATGAAATGATCTACTAGCATGCATAGGAATAGTTTACTTATGGTATCTAGACATGCCTAAAGCTTTTACAAGTGGTCCAAGAACCTTTACATATAATGTTGATCTCACGAGGTTCTTGAGTTTTTGATGGATGTCTAGTTACTTCATGGTGCTAAGGATGGTGTAAAAGGCAACTCCGATTGGTATCACGCTTCAAAGGTCCATTTCTTACACCTTAGCATCATTTTGGTAGAATTACTCTCCCAACACTTCTATCCATGCATATGTGCTAAGCTTTCAATCCAAACTCTATGCACATATGTAGGGGGAGCTAATGCTACCAAAACCGAGCTTGTGATAATTGTCCAAACTTTACTTATGAGCAAAATGATTGGACAAGTATGACAAGTTCAAAACTTTTATTATCAAAATCATCTTTGTAAGGGTTGTCATCAATTACCAAAAAGGGGGAGATTGAAAGTCCCTAGTTTGGTTTTGGATAATTGATGAAACCTAGGACTAACCTTTGTATCTAAGTGGATGATTTAGATAAAGGTGGTCATTGAATATGAGACATGACATTGACTCATATGACCAAGATGGTGAAGACCAAGATGAGGCTTGGCTCGATGGACCGGTTGTGAAGGTGAAGGGCAAGTCGAGGCTTCGAAGCGAAGGACCATGCGATGGTGAAGCTTGAGCAAGACTTGGCGCCGACGGACCGATACAACGGTGAAGAGCAAGTGAAGTCAAGGTCGATGGATCGAGACGGTCATGTGATGATATGAAGTGGATCATACCATTTGGAGAAACAAAATGGGCTCAAGGCAAAGGTATAACCATAGGGCCATTTTGTTTTACACTCAAGACACCATAGAGGGTGTGAGTGGTTTAGGGTCGATAGCCGAACTATTAAGAGGGGAAGTCTTATCGGTTATTCGACGCACGGGTGCCACTAGGTGAATTCATGAAGTGCATTGCATGTAGGGCCTAGTGAGCTAACTGGAAAACCTTTGGAAATGATTGAGAAAAAGCTAACACACAAGCACATGGAGATGTACACTTGGTGGTGTTGGCACATTTGCAAAGGTGGCGTTGGTCGCGCTGTGGTTTGGGCGGTAGAGAGGGTTTGGTTCCTTTCTCCCTCCCGCCAAGCTTGCGAGCGCGGGATTCAGGCGATTTCGGAGATATGAAATGCCTATTTTCCATTACGCCGGAAGTCGGAAAAGAAACGGAGACGAACGGAGGTCACAGAGGTGACCGGACGCTGCACCGGACGCGGTCACGGAGTGACCGGACGCGTCCGGTCAGTACAGCGCAGCAGTCAGGCGCGCGAGTTAGGGTTTGCAACCGGCGCGTCCAGTCACTCGCGGGACCGGCGCGTCCGGTCATGCGCCCTGAGGGAACTGCAGATTCGCAAGGACGATCGGACGCGGTGCGCGTCCGGTCACACACGATCGGACGCGTCCGGTCGTTGTTGGAGCTTACTGGACTCCGACCGGACGCTGGCACTGTCGCGTCCGGTCGATGCGAAGAGCGCGTCCGGTCGTTGTTTCGCAGGCGCGGGTGCTGTGCGGATCGGCGCGTCCGGTCGTTGCGAGGTGCGCGTCCGGTCGTTGTTTCGCGGGCGCGGCACAGTGCGACCGGCGCGTCCGGTCATCATGTTTGACCGTTGGCGCGCAGTGACCATTGGAGGATCTAACGGTCGTGTTTGATTTCGGGGGACGCGTGGACGTTGCAGGACGACCGGACGCGGTTGAGCGCGTCCGGTCAGTTTCGACCGGCGCGTCCGGTCGTCCCGAAAAAACTGTCAGTGGAGTAGCAACGGCTCTATTTGGATGGGATGCTTATAAATACTCGTTGGCCGGCCCTTGGGGAGGTCTCTTGGCATTTCTAACATTCTTGTGCATCCTTTGAGCTAAAGCAACTCCTCCCACTCATCTCTCTTGCTTGATTGCAAATCAAAAGTGAGATTGAGTGATCCCAAAGTGCATTGCATAGCTTGAGGGCATCTAGTGGCACTTGTGGGTGGTTGAGCCGGTGGATTTCTTGTTACTCTTGGAGAGTACCGCTCCTAGCCGGCTTGGAGATTGTTGGAGGCGTTGGCAAGAGAAGGTGATTGTTCTTGGCCACCTCCGGTTGATTGTAAGAGGTTCTTGTGCTTTCCTCGGCGGGACGCCAAAAGCAACTCTATTACATTGCGCGTGTCATTGAGTTACCTCACTTGAGAGTGGTGTCTTGCGGTGCCTTGCGGGGCGTGCCTTGAGGGGCAAGTGACTTGAGGGTCACACCGGGGAACCATCTAAGTGTCGGTCGACACAACCGGTGACGTAGCTTGTCGGTGCACAAGTGAACACCGGGTGAACAAAAATATTGTGTCTCTTGTCTCCCGATGATTGGTCTCCTTATTGTATTGTTGTCAATATTGATTGATTATATATCATCTTGGTGATTGGCAACATCTTCACTCCACCGTCGGTATAAGAATCACAATCCTATCTCTTGCTCTTATCTTCACTCCACCGTCGGACTCCGACTATGGTGGATGCAAGATTGATAGAATGAGCACAAGTGGCACTTGTCAATTGCTTGGAAGGTCTCTTGTTTCATGGTCATCAAAGAAACAAAATAATGTTGCATTATCTACCACCGAGGCCGAATACATTAGTGCCGGTAGTTGTTGTGCACAATTGCTTTGGATGAAGGCCACTTTGAATGACTTTGGAATAAAATTCAAGAATGTGCCTTTGTTTTGTGACAATGAAGTGCTATCAAGATGACTCAAAATCCGGTTCAACATTCAAGAACCAAGCACATTGATATTAGGCATCATTTCATAAGAGACCATCAACAAAAGGGTGATATTAGCATTGAAAGCATTGGCACCGAAGATCAACTAGCCGATATCTTTACAAAGCCACTTGATGAGAAGAGATTTTACAAGTTGAAGAATGAATTGAACATACTTGACTTCTCCAACTTGAAATAAGTGCACCCCCATATTCTTATATGACATGCCTCTCCTCCGACATAGCAAGGTAAAGTTGTTTGACATATCATTCATACTTTGCTAAGGACATGTTTAGAACATATAGACATATTTGCATAACAAATAGGCTCATTCATGAAAATCAAATGAGTTTAATGTATATATGGTACCACTATTGCTTCTATGTTTGATTGATCTAGTGGTAGCATATGACATGTTTGTGAGCTTGCAAACCTAGTGTTGAATCTAGAAAATGAGCTCATGATATGTAATTCAACATGGTCAAGATAACCCTTATACTTTATGAGGTGTGAAGAAGCTTGTCCTTGGATCAAACCGAATTACATATTCTAGGCAAGTGATCTAGATCGAACCATAATTTGGACTCCCTCATATTGATTTACTTATCTCTCACTAAAATTGGCACCTTTTTGGTGATTGTTGACAAAGGGGGAGAGAAAAGTCACAAAGATAAGAAAAGTCACAAAGAAATAAAAAGTTAAGTTGCAAAGGGGGAGAAAGATATAGCAAGGGGAGAGAAATTAAAATTGAGCACACAAGTAGGGGGAGCAAGCTCATGAATTATTTGTTGCATTTGTATATGCATTAACATGATGAATTGTTGCATTGCAAAGCTTAAATTCATATTCATGGTTGTATGGTGATTGCTACAATTAGAACTTGAATGATGTTTTGTTAAGAGTAGCTTTACAAGTAGTATCTAGACACCTTTGCTTATAATGTTGATCTCACGGGGTACTTTAGTGTTTGTGATCTTTACAAGTGATGTATTACAAGTGGTGTCTAGCTACATCGATGCTAAGGATGGTATATAAAGGCAACTCCGATTGGTATCACGCTTCAAAGGTCCATTCTATATACCTTAGCATCAATTTGATAGTAGTAACTCTCCCAAAATTCTAATCCATACATATGTGCACAATTGAACCAAACTCATGAAAGCACATATGTAGGGGGAGCTAATACTATCGAAATTGAAAATTGATTTCATTTCATATCTTTGTGATGGTTGTCATCAATTACCAAAAAGGGGGAGATTGAAAGCCCAAGTTTGGTTTTGGTAATTAATGACACCAAGTTGCTAATGCCATGTGTTAAGTGTTTTGAGTTAGGCATAAGCAACACATGTGATGAAGGTGTACGTGGCAAGGAGTGGTGGCCACAAGATCACAAAGAAATGGTGCATGGACATGAAATGATGATCATGATGATCAAGCATGAGGAGATGGACATGGAACGAAGGATCTAAGAGCGCAAGGCAAAGGTATAACCATAGGGTTTTCCTTTTGCCGGTCTAAGTTGAGTAGAGAAGTGATTGACCGGGTTTAGGATACATAGCCGACTATCAAGAGGGGCAATCACGGTTAGCTCGAAAATCAAGTGCCACTAGATCAATGTCTTGAGCATATGCATTAGGATCTAGTTGAGAGCTAACATAACGCCTTGGAAAATGTTTGTGAAATGCTAACACACATGCACATGGTGGTGTACACTTGGTGGTGTTAGCACATTTGCGAAGGCGGTGGAGTTTAAGCGGTAGAGAGGGGTTTGGGGTTCCTCTCTCCCTCCTGCCGAGCTTGCGAGGCGGGATTCGGCGCATTTTGGAGAAGTGAAATGCCTATTTTCTATTGCGCCGAAAGTCGGAAAAGAAACGGAGGCGAACGGAGGTCACTGCGTGCACCGGACGCTGCACCGGACGCTGCACCGGACGCGGGTCTGGCTTGACCAGCGCGTCCGGTCAGTTCATCGCGGTGCGGGCGCTAGGGCTTGTGACCGGACGCGGGTCTGGCCTGACCAGCGCGTCCGGTCAGTTCAACTGGGCGTAAAAGTAAAGCGCGTGACCGGCGCGTCCGGTGCCTCACGGGACCGGCGCGTCCGGTCAAGTGTCCAGAGAAGCAGAACGCAGCGGCAGTGACGATCGGACGCGCGGCGCGTCCGGTCACGTACGATCGGACGCGTCCGGTCGTAGCAGGAGCTTACTGGAACGCGACCGGACGCTGGCACTGTCGCGTCCGGTCATTCGAAGGAGCGCGTCCGGTCAGCACAACGGCTAGTTCTGACTCGCGCGATTTTCGTCTGTCGTGTAGTGACCGGACGCGTCCGGTCACCCTGACCGGAGCGTCCGGTCATCACGATTTTCGCTGAGTCGTCTGTAACGGCTAGCTGCGTACCCCTTCGTTATAAATAGAGGGTGTCCGGGGTTTGAGGGTAACTCTTGCACATTTTGAGATATAGAGACATCCTTTGAGCTAGAGAACAACCCCTCCACTCATCTCTTTGATTGATTGCACATCTTGAGTGAGATTGAGTGAGATTCAAGTGCATTGCTTGAGAGTTGCATTCTAGAGGCACTTGATCTTCGAGTTGCTGCGGATTTCTTGTTACTCTTCCGTGTTTCCCGACACGGTAGACGGCTTGGAGCAGCGGAGGTGATTGAGCTCGCAATTGGAGATTGTTGGAGCCTTCACCAAGTGTTGTAAGGGGTTCTTGATCCTTCCCCGCGGGAGTTCGCGAATTGGATACTCTAGTGGATCACGTGGCTTGGAGGATCCCCATCTTGTGTGCGGTTGTGCGGCGCCCGCCGAGGGCTCAACTCTTGATAGTTGATTAGCTCGCGAACCGACAAGTGGGTGCATCGCCACAACGAGGAGTAGCTTGCCGGGAAGCAAGTGAACCTCGGGATAAATTCTTGTGTCATTCTCTTCCCGAGGATTTCTCTTGTATGATTGATTGATTGGTACTTCTCATCTCTACACGGCGGTATAATCACTCGAAGCTCTTATCTTGTATTACTTCTTGTACCTAGCTTGTAGTTGTTGTTGTTGTGTTTAGTGGATAGCCTTGTACTAGACTTGTGTAGGTGGCTTGCTTAATTAGTTAGAGCTAGTGCATTTTGCTCCACCACCTTTTGTACTAACTTGTGGTTTAGTAATTATTGTAGAAGTTTTTATTAGGCTATTCACCCCCCCCTCTAGCCTATTTGGACCTTACAAGTGGTATCGGAGCCGAGGCACCGTTTATTTGAGGCTTAACAACCTACGGTGAAAAAGAAATGGCTCAATTAAGCTTGCACATCGACAACACCAAGAAGGCACCTCACTTTGATGGCACAAATTATGCATATTGGAAGGTTAAGATGACCGCACACCTCAAGTCAATCAATAGAGAAGTGTGGAAGGTTACCGAAACAAAATTTGAGGTTGCTAACCCGGAAGCACCTACACCGGTGGAAGAGAAGAAGCTCCAATGCAATGACATTGCCATTAGTGCTCTTCATGAGGCATTAGATGACAAGACATTTGAGCAAGTGAAGAATATAGAAGTTGCACATGATGCTTGGGCCAAGGTAGAAGAAACATTTGAGGGCACCGAAGGCACAAAGACCGCTAAAGCATATATCTTGCAAGAAAAATTTTCAAGCTTCAAGATGCAAGATGATGAGAGTGTACCGGAGATGTTTCATAGATTGCAAGTCATTGTCAATGAGCTCAAGACACTTGGTGAGGAAGTCAAGGACAACCAATTCTCTATGAAGTTCTTGAGAAGCTTGCCCAAGAGGTTTGATACATTGATCACCGTGCTAGTAAGGACTACATTGAAGGATTCAACTCCTCAACAAATATTTCAAGAGGTGATGACCGATGATTCATATAGAGAAGATGATGAGAAGGATGAGTTGGTCAAGAAGAAGAAGAAGGAGAATGAGAAGAAGGATGATGAGAAGAAGAAGAGTGTGGCATTCAAAGCCACCACATCCAAGGGCAAGTCCAAGATTGAATCATCAAGTGATGAAGACTCAAGCTCTTGTGATAGTGATGACATTGATGAGAAGATGGCTCTCTTTGTCAAGCAATTTGGCAAATTCATGAAGAAGAAGGGCTATCGTGCAAGGAGGAGGAAGAACTCATCTAAGAAGAATGAGCATACCATGAGATGCTTTAGATGCCATAGCAAGGACCATCTCATTGCAAAGTGTCCTTATGATAGTGATGATGAAGATGCTATCAAGAAGGAGAGGAAGAAGCAAAAGAAGAAGCAAGAAAAGAAGGAGAGCTCTCATAAAAAGAAGAATGATTCTCATGTTGCTACATGGGATAGTGATGATTCCTCAAGCGATGATGAGGATGACTACAAGAGCAAGAAGAAGGGACATGCTAGCATTGCCATCCAAGAGAAGGTCTCCCTCTTCGACACTCCATCGTGCTTCATGGCTAAGGCCTCTAAGGTATCATCCGATGATGAGAGTGATCATGATAATGCTAGTGATAGTGATAGTGATGAAGAAGAATTCACTAAAGATGAACTAATCACTATGCTAGAAGATTGCACTCAACATTATAAAGAATCTAGAAAGGAGTGCAAGGGCTTGCTTAAGGAAAAGAAAAACCTTATGCAAGAACTTGATGAGCTTAGGGCATCTTATGAGAGTCTAAAGGTAGACCATAAGAAGCTTCAAAAGTCTCACACTAAGCTTGAAGAAGCTCATTCCTCTCTAGTTGAAAAATGTGAAAACATGCCAACTAATGTTGAGAAAGCTAAAACTTGCAACATAGGCATATCTTGTGATATAATTGATGAATCTTGTCATAAGCCTATCATTGTTGCTCCCACTAACCCTTCATGTAGCACATCTACATCATCCTCATCTAGTAGTGATGGTTTCACTTATGACTCCACACTTATAGTTGAGAATGAAAATCTCAAGAAGGAGGTAAAAGAGCTCAATCACACCTTGGCTAAGGCTTATGGTGGTGAGGACCGCTTGCTTATGTGCTTGGGTAGCCAAAGAGCTTCTCTCTACAAAGAGGGATTGGGCTATAACCCCAAGAAAGGCAAGGCCGCTTTTGCTCCTCACAAGACTCGTTTTGTGAAGAACAATGGTAGCTATTGCAAAAGTTGCAAGCAAGTTGGTCACAAAGAGCAACCTTGCATGAACAAGAAATCCAATGCTAATGTATCCTCAATTAAGTTTGATTCTTTCTATATACTTACCAAGGGTACAAATGGTGTTCATGCTAAGTTCATTGGTACACCATGGATGGGCTCAAAGAAGAAAGCCATTTGGGTACCAAAGAGCTTGGTCACTAACCTTGGAGGACCCAAATAAGTTTGGGTACCTAAAAGGAATTGATCTTGTCTTGTAGGTCAATTACAAAGCCGGAGGAAGGCATTGGGTGCTTGATAGTGGGTGCACTCAACATATGACCGGGGATTCTTGTATGTTCAAATCAATTGATACAAGTCAAAATGGTGGTTTTGATGCTATCACTTTTGGCAACAATAAGAAAGGAAAGGTCAAGGGGCTTGGTAAAATTGCTATTTCAAATGACATGAGCATATCAAATGTGTTGCTAGTTGAGAGCTTGGATTTCAATCTTTTATCGGTGGCACAACTTTGTGATCTTGGTTTCAAGTGCATATTTGGTAGTGATGATGTTGAAGTCATTAGTGTTGATGGATCAAATTTGATATTCAAAGGATTTAGACATGGTAGCTTATACTTGGTTGACTTCAATGATAGTGAGACACAATTGACATCATGCTTGCTTAACAAATCTAGTATGGGATGGTTGTGGCATAGAAGGCTTGGTCATGTTGGAATGAAACAATTGAACAAACTTTTGAGGCATGACTTAGTTAGAGGCTTGAAAGATGTGACTTTTGAAAAGGATAAACCATGTAGTGCTTGTCAAGCCGGCAAACAAGTTGGAAATACACATCCTAGCAAGAGTGAAATGAGCACATCAAAGGCATTTGAGCTATTGCACATGGACTTGTTTGGGCCAACAACATATACTAGCATTGGTGGCAACAAGTATGGTTTTGTGATAGTGGATGACTACACTAGATACACTTGGGTGTTCTTTCTCTATGACAAGAGTGATGTTTATGATCTATTCAAGTCTTTTGTCAAAAGAGTGCAAAATGAGTTTGAAATCACCATCAAGAAGATTAGAAGTGACAATGGTAGTGAGTTCAAGAACACAAGAATTGAGGAATTGTGTGATGATCTTGGCATTGGACATCAATTCTCACCAACATACACTCCTCAATCCAATGGTGTAGTTGAAAGAAAGAATAGAACTTTGATTGACATGGCTAGATCAATGCTTAGTGAATACAATGTGAGTCATTCATTTTGGAGTGAAGCTATCAACACGGCTTGCTATTATAGCAACCGTCTCTATTGTCATGGGAAGCTTGGGAAGACACCATATGAGCTATTGAATGGAAGAAAGCCCAACATTGCATATTTTAGAGTGTTTGGTTGCAAATGCTATATTCTCAAGAAAGGCACTAGGTTGAGCAAGTTTGAAAAGAAATGTGATGAAGGGTTCTTACTTGGTTATTCTACCACAAGCAAAGCATATAGAGTTTGGAATCTCACAAATGGCACCTTGGAAGAAGTTCATGATGTTGAGTTTGATGAAACCCAAGGATCTCAAAATGAAGCTCAAAACCTTGATGATGTGAGAGGAGATCAATTGTCAAATGCAATGAAGAACATGGACATTGGTGACATAAGGCCAAGGCAAGTTGATGATGATGATGACATTCATGTGATCAACCAAAGTGTGCAAATTGATACAAATCAAGCAAGCTCTAGTGGTTCTCATGATGAAGTGCAAGATCAAGGTCAAACAAGTGGAAGCAACCAACTCCCAATACTCCAACCTTCTAGCATTGCAAGAGATCATCCATTGGACCAAATCATTGGTGGAATTCAAAGTGGTGTTCAAACTAGATCAAGGCTAGCATCCTTTTGTGAGCACTACTCATTTGTGTCACTTGAAGAACCTAAGAAAATAGAAGATGCTTTGAAGGATTCCGATTGGGTCAATGCCATGCATGAAGAGCTAAACAACTTCACTAGAAATCAAGTTTGAGAACTTGTTGAAAGGCCGAAGAACTACAATGTGATTGGTACTAAGTGGGTCTTTAGAAACAAGCAAGATCAAGATGGCATGGTTGTGAGGAACAAAGCAAGATTAGTAGCACAAGGATACACTCAAGTTGAAGGTCTTGACTTTGGAGAGACATATGCACCGGTTGCAAGATTGGAGGCAATTAGAATCTTATTAGCATATGCTTGTGCACACAACATCAAGCTCTATCAAATGGATGTCAAGAGTGCATTTCTCAATGGCTACATCAATGAAGAAGTTTATGTTGAGCAACCTCCCGGTTTTGAAGATGACAAGAAGCCCAACCATGTCTACAAGCTCAAGAAGGCATTGTATGGTTTGAAGCAAGCACCTAGAGCATGGTATGAGAGATTGAGGGACTTTCTTCTCTCTAAAGGGTTCAAGATGGGAAAGGTTGACACCACTCTCTTCACCAAGAAGCTTGGAAATGACTTGTTTGTGTTGCAAATCTATGTGGATGACATTATCTTTGGATCAACTAACCAAGACTTTTGTGAAGAGTTTGAAAATATGATGGCAAAAGAGTTTGAGATGTCTATGATTGGAGAGCTTAGTTACTTCCTTGGACTTCAAATCAAGCAAATGAAGAATGGCACTTTTGTAAGTCAAGGCAAGTACATCAAGGACATGATCAAGAAGTTTGGATTGCAAGATGCTAAGCCAATGAGTACACCAATGGGCACTAATGATCAATTAGGTGTTGATGCTAGTGGCAACATGGTAGATCAAAAGCAATACCGGTCTATGATTGGAAGTTTGCTATATGTCACCGCTTCTAGGCCGGATGTGATGTTTAGTGTGTGTAAGTGTGCAAGATATCAAGCTTCACCTAGAGAAAGTCACTTGAAAGCAACCAAGAGGATATTGAGATATCTTAAGGGCACTCATGATGTTGGATTATGGTTTCCAAAGGGGTCAAACTTTGAGTTGATTGGATATTCGGACTCCGACTATGGTGGATGCAAGATTGATAGAATGAGCACAAGTGGCACTTGTCAATTGCTTGGAAGGTCTCTTGTTTCATGGTCATCAAAGAAACAAAATAGTGTTGCATTATCTACCACCGAGGCCGAATACATTAGTGCCGGTAGTTGTTGTGCACAATTGCTTTGGATGAAGGCCACTTTGAATGACTTTGGAATAAAATTCAAGAATGTGCCTTTGTTTTGTGACAATGAAAGTGCTATCAAGATGACTCAAAATCCGGTTCAACATTCAAGAACCAAGCACATTGATATTAGGCATCATTTCATAAGAGACCATCAACAAAAGGGTGATATTAGCATTGAAAGCATTGGCACCGAAGATCAACTAGCCGATATCTTTACAAAGCCACTTGATGAGAAGAGATTTTACAAGTTGAAGAATGAATTGAACATACTTGACTTCTCCAACTTGAAATAAGTGCACCCCCATATTCTTATATGACATGCCTCTCCTCCGACATAGCAAGGTAAAGTTGTTTGACATATCATTCATACTTTGCTAAGGACATGTTTAGAACATATAGACATATTTGCATAACAAATAGGCTCATTCATGAAAATCAAATGAGTTTAATGTATATATGGTACCACTATTGCTTCTATGTTTGATTGATCTAGTGGTAGCATATGACATGTTTGTGAGCTTGCAAACCTAGTGTTGAATCTAGAAAATGAGCTCATGATATGTAATTCAACATGGTCAAGATAACCCTTATACTTTATGAGGTGTGAAGAAGCTTGTCCTTGGATCAAACCGAATTACATATTCTAGGCAAGTGATCTAGATCGAACCATAATTTGGACTCCCTCATATTGATTTACTTATCTCTCACTAAAATTGGCACCTTTTTGGTGATTGTTGACAAAGGGGGAGAGAAAAGTCACAAAGATAAGAAAAGTCACAAAGAAATAAAAAGTTAAGTTGCAAAGGGGGAGAAAGATATAGCAAGGGGAGAGAAATTAAAATTGAGCACACAAGTAGGGGGAGCAAGCTCATGAATTATTTGTTGCATTTGTATATGCATTAACATGATGAATTGTTGCATTGCAAAGCTTAAATTCATATTCATGGTTGTATGGTGATTGCTACAATTAGAACTTGAATGATGTTTTGTTAAGAGTAGCTTTACAAGTAGTATCTAGACACCTTTGCTTATAATGTTGATCTCACGGGGTACTTTAGTGTTTGTGATCTTTACAAGTGATGTATTACAAGTGGTGTCTAGCTACATCGATGCTAAGGATGGTATATAAAGGCAACTCCGATTGGTATCACGCTTCAAAGGTCCATTCTATATACCTTAGCATCAATTTGATAGTAGTAACTCTCCCAAAATTCTAATCCATACATATGTGCACAATTGAACCAAACTCATGAAAGCACATATGTAGGGGGAGCTAATACTATCGAAATTGAAAATTGATTTCATTTCATATCTTTGTGATGGTTGTCATCAATTACCAAAAAGGGGGAGATTGAAAGCCCAAGTTTGGTTTTGGTAATTAATGACACCAAGTTGCTAATGCCATGTGTTAAGTGTTTTGAGTTAGGCATAAGCAACACATGTGATGAAGGTGTACGTGGCAAGGAGTGGTGGCCACAAGATCACAAAGAAATGGTGCATGGACATGAAATGATGATCATGATGATCAAGCATGAGGAGATGGACATGGAACGAAGGATCTAAGAGCGCAAGGCAAAGGTATAACCATAGGGTTTTCCTTTTGCCGGTCTAAGTTGAGTAGAGAAGTGATTGACCGGGTTTAGGATACATAGCCGACTATCAAGAGGGGCAATCACGGTTAGCTCGAAAATCAAGTGCCACTAGATCAATGTCTTGAGCATATGCATTAGGATCTAGTTGAGAGCTAACATAACGCCTTGGAAAATGTTTGTGAAATGCTAACACACATGCACATGGTGGTGTACACTTGGTGGTGTTAGCACATTTGCGAAGGCGGTGGAGTTTAAGCGGTAGAGAGGGGTTTGGGGTTCCTCTCTCCCTCCTGCCGAGCTTGCGAGGCGGGATTCGGCGTATTTTGGAGAAGTGAAATGCCTATTTTCTATTGCGCCGAAAGTCGGAAAAGAAACGGAGGCGAACGGAGGTCACTGCGTGCACCGGACGCTGCACCGGACGCTGCACCGGACGCGGGTCTGGCTTGACCAGCGCGTCCGGTCAGTTCATCGCGGTGCGGGCGCTAGGGCTTGTGACCGGACGCGGGTCTGGCCTGACCAGCGCGTCCGGTCAGTTCAACTGGGCGTAAAAGTAAAGCGCGTGACCGGCGCGTCCGGTGCCTCACGGGACCGGCGCGTCCGGTCAAGTGTCCAGAGAAGCAGAACGCAGCGGCAGTGACGATCGGACGCGCGGCGCGTCCGGTCACGTACGATCGGACGCGTCCGGTCGTAGCAGGAGCTTACTGGAACGCGACCGGACGCTGGCACTGTCGCGTCCGGTCATTCGAAGGAGCGCGTCCGGTCAGCACAACGGCTAGTTCTGACTCGCGCGATTTTCGTCTGTCGTGTAGTGACCGGACGCGTCCGGTCACCCTGACCGGAGCGTCCGGTCATCACGATTTTCGCTGAGTCGTCTGTAACGGCTAGCTGCGTACCCCTTCGTTATAAATAGAGGGTGTCCGGGGTTTGAGGGTAACTCTTGCACATTTTGAGATATAGAGACATCCTTTGAGCTAGAGAACAACCCCTCCACTCATCTCTTTGATTGATTGCACATCTTGAGTGAGATTGAGTGAGATTCAAGTGCATTGCTTGAGAGTTGCATTCTAGAGGCACTTGATCTTCGAGTTGCTGCGGATTTCTTGTTACTCTTCCGTGTTTCCCGACACGGTAGACGGCTTGGAGCAGCGGAGGTGATTGAGCTCGCAATTGGAGATTGTTGGAGCCTTCACCAAGTGTTGTAAGGGGTTCTTGATCCTTCCCCGCGGGAGTTCGCGAATTGGATACTCTAGTGGATCACGTGGCTTGGAGGATCCCCATCTTGTGTGCGGTTGTGCGGCGCCCGCCGAGGGCTCAACTCTTGATAGTTGATTAGCTCGCGAACCGACAAGTGGGTGCATCGCCACAACGAGGAGTAGCTTGCCGGGAAGCAAGTGAACCTCGGGATAAATTCTTGTGTCATTCTCTTCCCGAGGATTTCTCTTGTATGATTGATTGATTGGTACTTCTCATCTCTACACGGCGGTATAATCACTCGAAGCTCTTATCTTGTATTACTTCTTGTACCTAGCTTGTAGTTGTTGTTGTTGTGTTTAGTGGATAGCCTTGTACTAGACTTGTGTAGGTGGCTTGCTTAATTAGTTAGAGCTAGTGCATTTTGCTCCGCCACCTTTTGTACTAACTTGTGGTTTAGTAATTATTGTAGAAGTTTTTATTAGGCTATTCACCCCCCCCTCTAGCCTATTTGGACCTTACACTTGCTTATTTAGTTAGAGCTAGTGCATTTTGCTCCGCCACCTTTTGTACTAACTTGTGGTTAAGTAATTCTTGTAGAAGTTTTAATTAGGCTATTCACCCCCCCTCTAGCCTTTTTTTGGACCTTACAACCTATTCGACGTATCCTTGCCCCCATAACAGAAGAGGAGCACTCGCCCGCCCCACTCGCGGTGGCCCCTTCCCCGCCGTACCGCCATCCCATGTCGCGCCGCCATCCCCTGCGCGCCCCATCCCCACCGCACTCCATCACCCGAACGGGATGGGAAATTTTCCATCGGATGGTCTATTGCAACACGGAGTAATACGAGATGCAACATCAGAAGTATTACTTGTTGCAACATCAGAATAAGGCTACTGCAGCATCAGAACAAGGCTACTGTAATGTGAGATGCAACATCAGAAAAAAAAGACTAATGCAACAAATAAATATTACTTATTGCGACATGAGAACAGGGCTATTGCAACATTAAATTCATCCAGCTGCAACATGAAAGCGTTGCCTTCATGAAGTCAGCCGGCAAGGAAGAAGAATACCACCATTGCAACATCAATTCCCACCTTAACATCTCAAATCAAACCATTGCAACATGTAAAATAAAAAATTGAAACATCACAGATCCAATAGAGAGGGGCAAGCAAAAATTAGAATAGAAATCCCAGAAGAGTGAACAAAATCCGCAACAAGAGAAACAAACAATTGAAACAAATGAAATAAATACGCAAAACCTCTGGACTTTACCGTTGTCACATCCATCTTGAGCAGAATAGTCAGGTTGCCCACGATGGCGGCGGTGGGCCAGAGGCTTGGGCGACGGCGGCGACGAAGAAGTACAGGAAGAGCGGTGGTAGGCGGGCGTGCGAGGAAGGGAGGTGGCTAAGCAGGGTGGGAGGCGGGGTGCGCCCAGAGATGGCCGTGAGTGGGAGGTGGACGCGGGTGCGGACGCTGGGTCACAGCGCGTCGGAGGCGGGGGTCTTCCGGGCCCACTACCAAGCGTCCGGCCACCGTGGTGGAGGTGGCAGCGGCGATCGGGCGGCGGCGGTCTCCCTCTCCACGGGCGAGCGGTGGTCGGGCAGCAGCGCTAGTCAGTCGGCGGGTTTGCTGCCCGCGGCGGCGGAGAAGGCGAGCGAATTAGGGCAGCGGTGCGGTAGAGGCGCATGCAGCGGGCGATGCGAAATGGGGAAGGAGTGTCGCTCTATTTTCTTTCCTTTTTATTGAGGAACTCTCTGTATGCGGGAGCAAGCCTATGGGCTGGTCCGCAGGCCCAGCTAGCCACGTCCAAACGGACCGACGCGGGACGGACGCCCTAGTCGCAACATTATCGATATCATCGCATGTTTAGACTATCTAAGTTAAACCTATGTGCATGGAACCCCATGGAGGGGAAAATAAAAAAACTTACTTTATGCAACAAATCTATGATGTTCAACGGAGTAAAACCACCATAGGAACCATGACATAAGTGGCAAGGAGCATTTTTTTGTAGTGCAAAGCTCTAGAAAGAAAAGAAATCAGAAAGAGAGTTCGAATGGGTCCCATAATGAGCGAAAATAGAGTGGAGTTTGGTCGAGGATGAAAGAGTCACTTGTATTTATGGAGGTGCAATGTGATCGGTGACATGCCGAACCCACTATTTATATAAAAA
Organism: Saccharum hybrid cultivar R570; assembly: GCA_038087645.1. NCBI lineage: Eukaryota > Viridiplantae > Streptophyta > Magnoliopsida > Poales > Poaceae > Saccharum > Saccharum hybrid cultivar. The sequence goes on from JAQSUU010000259.1 coordinate 13,147,386, forward strand.
GTAGTAGTAGCAAGCGGCTATATTCTAGTTATTGTGGCGTGGGTAGGCAGTGAGTTGATGTGTAAAATGGGAATCAAACGGATTTTTTCTGTTCAATTTGTTGCTAGGTGAGTTGTAATGGCGTATAGTTGATATTAAAAGGATTAGAAAGCGAACATTTTTTCTGTTTCATCATAGCTAGGGGAATCTTGAGAGTGATGACCGATATCTCTACCTCTCTATCTCTATCTCTATCTCTATCACTATCTCTATCTCTATCTCTATCTCTAGTCTCTAGCACATATAATGCACCGATATACTCCCTCTGTCCCGTGATGAATGTCGCTGGAGCTTCTCAGCGCATCCATCGAAGATTTCCTGAACGTGGCCAGAACACCGTCCAGATACATGTACGACCGTGTGAACCGAGACACTCAAATACTACTCCTGGACGACATTCATTGCGGGACGGAGGGAGTAAACTTTTCTAAAGCCACACCAATCTCTGCCACATATCTCTTCTCTATCTCTATCTGTGCTCTCTACCAAATATAATGCACCGATGTAAACTTTTCTAAAACTACACCAAAACTTGTCCACCACAGTCATGAACTCTCCTAAATGCACCCAAAATAATACATCCAAAACAAGCTAACCTATGAAACAAAGAGACGAGATCTACTCTGGTCTCTCTTTTCTCTCACTCATTCAAATCCAATGGACAAGATTGCTTGGATCAAACCTCATCACTCATCCCTCAACTCGCCCCGCACACACCCCACACTCGACTCTCCCTCTCCCAGACGCCCTCCTCTCCTGCACCATCGATGTCTCACGCTACTCCTCTCCCCCAGTCGTGTGTGCATCTCTCTCAGTCTCTCTCCCTTTCCCTCTCTCTTCTCTTTCCCGATGTGGCGACGCACCCTCCCCCCACGGCGTGCGCACATCTCTATCTCTCTCTCCCATGTGGGCGTGCATGGTGGGTGCCCTCGGTGCGGCGGCAAATCTAGCGGCCGCGGGGCTCGAGGTGTGCAGGGCGACGGCGCCCGACAATGGGGCTAGGGGTTCGTAGGGTGGCGGCGGTGGCGTCCGGCCGCGGGGCTTATGGCACGCGTGCAGTGCGAGGGTGCGGATAGACATGGAGGATTTGGATCTCGAGCCGGGTCCGCTGCACGCGGACGACGACGAGGGGGAGCCGCCGAGCTGGTTTTTCGTGCTTACGGTTTTGGGAGGAAGAGGAGGATCGGATGGGGACGGCGGGGAAGGGCGCGTGGGTGGTGCCGGCACTGGCGTACAAGGAGGTGGAGGGGTGCGAGGGCGCGGTGGAGGACGCGCCGGGCTTCAAGTCCGGCCACTTGCTCACCGTCGTTGCTTCAAGTCCGCACCAATACCAGCAAACTGAGTTAGATAACAAGGATGCTCTAATAAGCACTACCTCTAGCTAGTCTTGCAAGCCTAGGGTGAACAACTACACAACCTAGTGTTCAAAGTAAATCAACTATGCCTATGTCACTTGGCAGGCAAAGCTATCTAACAAAACACCCTAGAAGCATAAGTGTAAAGAGCAAGTATAGATTGATCAAACAACAAAAGGATGATACAATATATATCGCCATGGCTTAGTGGCTTGCCGGCCACCTACGTCTATGTTGAGGTGAGTCCAAGGATCACCACTCCTCTAAAAAGCTCAATGATCGGGTGAGGAAATAGGAAAAACTTACTTTATGCGACAAGACTATGATGTTCATGTAAGTAGAACCACCATAAGAGCTATGACATAACTGGCAAAAGAGCTTACTTTTATAATGCAGAGCTCCAAAAGAAAAGAAATGGGAAAGAGAGTCTAAATGGGCCCCAAAGCAAGTGAAAATGGGGTGGAGTTTGGTCGAGGACAAAAGAGCCGCTCATATTTATAGAGGTGCAATGTGGTCAATGACATGTTGAACCAGCCATTTATATAAAAGGTAGTAGTAGCAAGCGGCCATGGGTAGTCACGAGGATGGTGAGTTGATGTAACTTCAATGTTCTTAATATTTACAAACAGTTAAAAAGAAAGCAATATTATGTTCATTTATCCACGAAGTTGGGACAGACCTTTAACCTGCTTCATATTTTACTTTCCAAAAAAGATGTACGGATCTGTCACGAACCTACCACAATGTTCTCCTATTCAGAGTGTGCTTGTAGGTATATATTTAATCAGAGATTTGGTCCTCATTATTGCTATAACATTGTCTGGAATCTTCATGATTTCATTTTATGTTTTCAGTCTTTGGATGCTTAATCAAGGCATACAACCTGATTTTTTTTGAAGTTTTTGGCTGTAAATTGATCTCTATTCGGTGTTTTTGTTTTTTACTACATTATAGGCTCCCATAATATAGGTCAACCTTTTAGCAAGGAGCCTTATTTACTGCTTCCAAGTATATTGTCATGCCATCACTACCTGGCAGGCATACTAACTGGGGTCTTCTCAGCAAAGAAATAAATAAAAATAGGTGTGATATTGACAATAATATGTCCTAAACATAGCCAGGTTGTTGTGGTCTTTTCGTTTTTTAATTTTTAATTTCTAATTTCTACTTCCTTTGCGTAAACTCTACACTGGCCCTTTCTTTGTTAAAACATGTACTGTGCATTGTTGTCTTGATTATTTATTCAGTTTCATATTATGCTATTTGACATGATATTTCAACCTGGTAGGTTTACATATTTTTTTCGTTTCAAATGTTGATGGATAGCTCATGATGGGATTCATCTCTTGCCTACCCCAAGTTGTTTAGGCCTAAAAGGCTTTCACACTTGATTTTTTTACTGTTTAAGGTCTTCTTTTTCCCTTCTATGACCTGGCGAGTATTAGCAATTCTAGTAAAGTTTGGCCACAAATGAACTTATAGAGTATAAAACATACTTTTTTCCTTCTTCTTTAGTCCCTTTTCTTGATTATCCATAATTTTCTATGCAGTAATGCAATTTACTCCAAATCTTCATGTATACTAATGTTCTTTTCCTTTCATTATGTCCATTTTCCTCCCTGCTTATATCACTGCTAGGGTGCATTAGCTGTACTCAAGTGCCACCCCCCATCACCTGCCTCCTTCTTCCCCACGTGTGCACCTCCCTCGACCACCATCAAGGTCCCGAAGATGATGAAGAGGATCCAATCTTACTACTTCGCCAAAACAAGAGTAGGTCAGTTACAACAATTTTCTACTCCTGCTATATATGACCTGTATGCCTGCAGCTACCACCAAGGAGTATCGCTTGAATGCTTCTGCCAAGGGTCTTTCCTTTGTAAATTACACGGGCTTTTAGATAAAATTACGCACACTAATTAGAACTTTATTTAACTTATGGACTCTTCAGTGCTTCTAAAAATATTGTATATATCTAAATTACCATAATATCTATGCTTTGCTACCTAAGACAAATGTTCATTACCTGACACGATGAACCAATCTTATAAAAGCCTTTTTAGCTTATTTTATTTCAGTTTGCTTCTCTTTCCTATCACGCTCGCCGTCTGTACCTCGCTGTTTCTGTCCCTGATCAAAACTACCGCTCCCGATTGTAATAAATTGCTTAAAATGCCATTTTTAGTTCAAATGAAATTTTGCTTCATGCACCTCTATTGATCCCAATACCATTGTTACATCAATATTGAATACAGTGAAATCAAAAAATGTTCTCCACTGTTTACGGTACCACTTTTAAGTTCAGATGTTCTAACTTAGCCAGCCCACAGCGAAGCGCGGGGTGGCCTATAATAACTAGGTCAAATCATTCTGATAATCCTTGGCGAAGACTATTAAAATCTTGGGCTCCGGCCAAATGCAAAAATTTTCTTTGGTTAGCTACCAGAAACAGATGTTGGACATCGGACACACTTGCTAAGAGAGGATTGCCTCATCCGCATAAGTGTCCGCTTTGTGATCAAGAAGATGAGACAATTGAGCACCTTCTAACATCTTGTGCGGTGGCTAGACATAGTCCCCCGACAACATGAGCATAGTTTCATTGATTGGTGGCGTAAAACAATTAGAAGAGTATCGAAGGAGCACAGAAAAAGGAGTGAATTCTCTGATCATGTTGGGTGCTTGGGTTATTTGGAAGCATAGGAATGCATGTGTGTTTGAGGGTTCCTCTCCTTCAGTTAACTATATCCAGCGTGAGCTGAATGATGAGCACAGCCTTTGGTGTTTTGCTGGGCCCAAGAAGTTGCAGAACCTAGGTCTTAGTTAGCTTTGGTCTTAGCAGCACACTCCGAGGTAGCTTTGGCCTTGGCTGGTGATGTTGTTTTTTTTTTCCTTTCCTTTAGACTAGCGCCAGTGTGATGTAAACCCACCCCATCATACCTGATCCCCATATGAGTGGGGTTGATGTACGGGGACCATTTTTTCTCTCTCTATAATACAAAGAAGCGCAGGTCTCTTGCATTTTTGAAAAAAAATCATTTCAATAATACCAACAAGAACTAATAAGCACCTAGAATATGAGCAAAGCTAGAAGATTCATGAAAAGAAACATACTACCAGGTCATCTCGTATATTTGTCGGAGTCAGATTCATATATACTAGTAATGTGAGAAAAAAAAACATATTTGCCGCACCCCCCCCCCCCCCCCCCCCCCAATTGTTGTCGCAAGCATACTTGCTGATCTAACATGAGTTAAGATGATTCTATCTTCTACAAGGCCTTGCATCTAGCTTTTGAAAAGTACCACTTTGGCAACTTCTTGGGCCCAGCGTAGAATTTGAGTATACACATCTTTGGCAATTTCTTGTCTATAAAACAGTCAACAATGAAAAGAAATGATGTATCAGTTAGAATACTAATAGTAACGTTAATTATATATTTCCACTTAGAAATCCAATGTATCTGAGGTTGCATTAGCAGTTTCATCTTTAAAATAAATCAGTGCACTCATCAGACAAACAAGATCAAATAGATCGTCACATACGCATAGATCACATGTGAAGGTATGTTTATTTAAACAAGATCAAATTTCAAGCAACATATAGTAATCTAATCTAAAAATCCTAAAAACCAAAAATATAATGTGCTCCATTCCAACCTTTTTTTTGAGGGGTGCTCCATTCCAACTTGGAATAAATATATGGGTGTAATAACCAAAAGGTTTGAATCGACCACATCAGTCTTGTATCAATTTAGAGCACAGGACAACAGCAACCAGCAATGTTAATCGATGTTCAGTATGCAGTTTGTGTTTCCAATGGTTCACAAGAGCTGCACTGATGCAGTTCACGTAAGCACCAGCACAATTAGCAGACCTACAAAAGTTTGTGCGCCATAACATCACCATAACTCTGCAATGTCCATTAGCAGGAAATGGTATTGGGAAAAGAATGACAAACTGGCAATGTTGATGTCCACAAAACCACATACTGTCCACACATCCTCACTGTTGAATTCCATGGATTACATCTTTTGTGGGCAATACATAAAAAGATTACATATGGACTTTTGATTAACTGTACTGTGGCAACAACGACAATGAAGACCGCCGTTTGTCATTTTTTTTTGGGAACCATTAGCAATGCATACAAGTAACAACTTTATTCCAACACAAGCTGCTACACAAGATCAAGTATTAATTGCAGATTGCACACATCATTCATATGATGAATTTAACGCTGCTCTAACAGCCAAAATATGATCAGGGTCGCCAATCAAAGATAAATAACACCGCCAGATAAAGCGACCAACATTAAACTTGTGAGCCATCCATGATATGAGTGAGGCAAATCAATACAAGAGGATCACCTCCATGCAATGCAATCGCTCTTGGCATGACATCAATTCCTTCCCAATGGAAGCGACCGGCATGAGTATGTTTCCTTGAAATCCAACTTCCTGGACGATGTGAATATGGACGCATACACTTCCTTATTGGCATGGGCTGGCGCATGGTCAGCAGCCTTGAAGCGCTTTGCTGAAGCAGCCTCGCCCTTCTTCCCACTCTCTAACTTGTCAGCCCCTGCCGCCGCCACAACGGTAGCAGCATGCTTATTCCCACTGAGGCCATTCCCCACCTTCTTATCCTTCTTCTCCTTCACCTTCCCCCTCTCCTCCTCCATCCTCTTCCTCAGCACGGCCACCTCCTCTTCAGTCCCGTTGATGGGCATCTTGTCAGCCTCATCAAACTCCCTGTGGCAGACCAAGCACGCGGAGGTCTTGACCTCCTTGAGCGCCTTCACACTGAGCACGTGGCCGCACCCCCGGAGCGCGAGGAACTGGTACTTCCCGTTGAACTCGAGGCCGGTGACAGGGCACTGGAACCGGACTTCCTCCCCGGCGGCGTCGGCATCGGGCCTGGGGTGCAGGTGGATGGGGATCATGTCGCGCAGGCCCCGGATGTGAGACAGCGCCTTGGGCAGGCGCTTGTGGAGCAGCGCCTCGACGAGCGGCTCCTTGTTGTAGAGGTTGCCGAGGCGGTCGGCGACGGCGGGCGCGGCGAGGGGCTCCCCGGAGAGCGAGCAGCAGGTGAAGCGCGAGAGGCGGGCCTCGTTGGGGTCCGCCTTGTCGGGCTTCTTGGCGAGGTACATGGAGAGGTAGCAGTCGCGGGACTCGGCGCCCGTGGCGCCGCCGTCACCTCCGCCGCCCCGGAGCGCGCGGAGGCGGAGCTGGACGGAGGCGGACGGCGGGAGCGCCGACACCGGGGAGGAGGCCGGCAGCGGGCGGCCGTCGGCGGTGAGGTAGTACGAGGAGGAGGGGAGCGGGAGGGAGCCGAGGAGGTCGGAGACGGGGAGGTGGGACGGGACGGTGAGGTACCGCGGCGGCAGCGCCAGGTCGTCGAGGCGGAGCACCACGGCCCTGGCGGCGCCAGAGGCGGGCTGCGCGGAGCTGGCCATGGCGGGCTAGGGTTAGGGTTCTGGCGAGGCTGGCCGGATCGGAGGGAAGAGGAAGGTGCGAGGTCGGGCGAAAGACGATGGGGAGAGGAGAGCCCGGAAGGGGAACCAAATCGAGATGGGCGGATGGGGGTGCGGGCTGGCCGTGGAGAAGTTGGACGCGCGGAGTCGTGAACGGGTGAGCCGACGTTCTTGTGGGCCCAGTGGGCCGGGCCGGGCCGGGTCACGGCGGAAGCGAAGTCGGCGCACGTGACTTGAAATTGGTGGGTTCAGTGGGTCTGGGCTCTGAGAAGGCGAGGCCTGCCAGGCGCCATCCTGGGGAGTGGGGAGGCTGACGAGATTTTGAGCATTTTCCAGTTGTTCTTGTTCGTAGTTGTTTTTTTCTCGAATACACGTGACAGCTGCGTATATCATTGCATTTAAGAAGATTAGAGTTCGTAGTACACGGTTTCGGTTGGAGAGCACACGATCGCAGAGATGCGATTGCTGTTCCGTTGCAGGTGACCGACTGACCGTCCAGCCGAGAACTGAGCCTGTGGCCAGTCGAGCCTGTGTGACCAAACAGCTGGTCAGCTGGAGATCCAACTGTCTATGGGAGAACATTTGCAAATCGAATTAGCCATACATTTACAGTGGCCCTAACTGTTTTTCAGGCGCCCCCCAACCCAAAAAAAAAACTGGTTTTCAGGCTGACACTCCTAATTTTTAAGCACGCGCGGTCTAGGACAGTGGGCGATCTAGAAAAAAATATTTAGGAGGGGCTGAGCCAAAGAGAGCTAGGCCAACTTCACTCAATTATATCCCATACAAATCTAAGATATATCAATTTTAAACCTTTTACATGATAACTATGATAAATAATCGAAAGTGCATCGTAAAACACATAAGAAGAAGTTAAAGATACAATTTTTAGAACTAACCAACAAAAGATCGATAGATGATGATGCATTCACACTGTCGTATTTTTCTTGAATCATTAGAAGGAATCTATACAAGAAAAAAAGAAAATAGTGACACAAATTTCAAGTATTTAACTTTAAAGTTTTAAAGATAGAAGAGAACATATATCATATCACTAAATTGTTCCGAGGCACTGACAAATCGTTTTATAATTTTGTCATTCTTGATGCTTCTAAATATCTCCTTCTCAGTGTAGCATATCATTAAGTTATTGAGCCATTCATCACTCATTTTGGTACTCAAATCTGTCTTTACAATAGACATAGCAGAAAATATCTTCTCAACTGAAGCTGTTGCCACCGGAAGAATCAATGAGCCGATACACCAATCCATAAGATGTGTTCATTTTAGTCTTGACCATAATTTCAGCAACCTTTTCGAGCTCTGTACATCCAAGAAAGTCTTGAATTCTTCTGGCACGACTGACAAATCCTCTCAGTTGACCAGACAAAAGAAGGTCACCGACATCAAAATCTGCAGCATAAATTTTAGCAAGTCTCACAAGCTTATCCACATCAAAATTAGAGAAGGAGTTCCTTGGGTTAAGACAAGTCATGCATACTAATAATTCTGAACTAACTTTACCAAGTCGATGATTCATCTCAAACAAAATAGCATCTATGGCAACAAGAAAAACCTCAACATGGTAGAAGTGCATGTTTGTTACCTTTTGCTTTCTATGTGTAGATGTCTCTCTAACATTTATTTTCTTGTCCATATCTGGCACTTCAATCTCATTCTTATCACAGAATGTTTTTACTCTTTTGAATAAGGGATCCTATCCATCGTCTCTCATATCCTGCAACTGCTCTTTCATATCTATGATCAATTGCATTGTCTCAATGATGTCTTGATCCTTCCTTTGCAAAGCACGTGACAGACTGTTTGTGATGCTCAACAATTTTATCATTAAATGCATTATGAACACAAAATCAAAGCTCTCCTTTGTACCAATTAAACCAAATGTTGCTTCCCCGAATCAAAGAAAAGATAACAATATAAGTAATAAGCTGCATCCTTTGACTCACTGTACTCTAGCCAATTAAACTCGTTAAACCAAGTTTGCTGAAATGATCTCCATTGACCACTTTGCCATTTACGAGCAAAGGTAAGATTAGGAGGTTGGGTCGGACCTCTCAAAGCATATGCGCTTCTTACTTGATCTCTAATTGAATGTGGATGTTCTTCAATTGATATGCGATTTCCTGGATCACCAACTACATCAGATTGACTAAACTCCACTCTACGCCGAATTGGTTGATTTGTGCTGTTATTAGTGCCTGGAGTTGATGTACCACTTGAACCAGAAAAATATGTGTGCAATGTTCTTTTAGACATTTTGAACAATCTGTAATTTATTAAATCTTAATCAAATTTTGAACGATTACAAAGTTCAAGTTCAAAAGGTAAAAATCTAAAGAAAAAGAACATGTATACGGTATATACCTGCTTGTGTCCTGGTGCTGGGTGCTTGCTGCCTTGCTGTTGCTAGTGCTGTGGCCTCGCCTGGCCGCCTCCCGGCTCTGCCTGGCCGTCGCCGCCGCCGATGGCCCGTCGGCTACCGCATCGCCCCTCGCCCGGGCGCTTGCGATGCGCAGCTGCACGGCGTGGCTGCTGCTAGCCTGCTGCCTCCGCCCGGGCAAGGGACCCCAGCACCTCCGTCAGCTGCACCGCCGCGCCGCTAACCCTAGCTGGTGCCACCACCACTCGCCCGCTCTGCTCGTGCTCGACGCCTCGACTCGATGACTCTCCCGTCTCCCCTGCTCCCGTGACCGATTGGCTGAAAGACAAGGAAAAAAGGCCGGTCTTCTTAATGGGCTGCGAATAGACTTCTCTACTTCACATATTGGGCCACCGAAATACACACAAAAATGGTCTAGGAAAGAGACCAACACCACGACTCGTCTTCAACCTCCGTCAGGAGCGACGAGAACGCCTCCAGCCCCTCCTTCCCTAAGGTTAATGCCTCAAACTTTTATTTGGGGGGCCCCAAGCCCCGGTGGCAGATCCATGGTCTAGGACTACGAGAGAGGCCAAATATCCGTACTTCACCAACGTGCGTGCACCTCGATCGCCTGCATGCGAATCTTCGGACTGGCTGGTCGTGTCTCTTATAACCATGCTCGCCGCACGCCCTTACATATTCCTCTCGATCACATCTCTTACGAGAGGAAATTTGCTCCAGTGACTCTAGCTTCCTATTCTGCCACGTATCCAGCTCTTCACAAGGCCACGTTGACAAGGCCACGCTCAGGCCGTCAGGCCAAGCTCCTTTTGTTTACAACAACATGTTCCGTGAAGAAGAAATTTGCACAGTGAAGCTAGCTACTTAGGCCTTATTCAGATGCGAAAAGTTTTTGGTAAAAATATCACATCGGATGTTCCGTGCGATGTCGGAAAAGGTTTTCAAATACTAATAAAAAAACCAATTACATAGCTTGTCTGAAAACTGCGAGACGAATTTATTAAGCCTAATTAATCCGTCATTAGCACTTTAGTGTCAAATCACGGGCTAATTAGGCTCAAAACGTTCGTCTCGCAATTTACACACAAACTGTGCAATTAGTTTTTTATTTCGTCTATATTTAATACTTCATGCATGTGCTGCAACATTTGATATGATAGTTTTGGGTGAAAAGTTTTTGATCTAAACAAAGCCTTAGTTGAGGCATGTTAGTACTTGTGCATTTAAGATCTTTTATTAAAATCCATAGGAAAAAACTATAACTCCAAATGACTTGAATTTTTCTTTATCCTTGTATTGTCATGCTCTAGTTTTGTTTCGGTTTCTCCAGCCATGCCATCGCCACGACGGTGGCACGCACGACCTGACCAGCTGACCTTAGGTTATAGTATGTAGCAGCCTGCACATCGCTTCCTCATCGTCCAGATCGACCCATCATTGTTGGACAGCGTAATCACCGGCACCTCAATCATTAGCCTTCTTCATCTGGCTTATAATCCGTCTTATTCGACTTATTTTTTTAGTCGGAACAGTATTTTTCTCTCATAAAAAATCAGTCAACAGTGTTTTTCAGCCGGCTTATAATTCCAGCCGAACGGAGCCATTAACGACGCTGCGTACTCCTACGTTTAATAGGAAAGATACGATGTCCTCAGCACATGGTCGATCTGGTGTCAGTCATTGTATTGCACATCATGGTACGGTGCACGAAGTATAAATTAAAGGTCAAAGCCTCAAAGGATGGTGTATGTATGAGATTTCCTTTGTCAAGACTCAAGAGAACCGGAAGAAAAATAAAACGCATGTATGATACAATAGCATGGCAGGATGCTGCTACGTCAATCTCCATGATTTTTTTAAGATACACCCTTTCTTTGATACAGTTGTCGCTCAGGCAGGCAGGCTACCTACCTTAACCTCACTGCTTCCCGCCGCCGTCCTTGGCGGATCGTGAGTCGCCGCCTCCTCCTCCGGCACTGTTAGCCGCCGACGCGGGCGACGTCGTCGTCGTCGCCGCGGCAGCGCCACCGTTGGCGTCGTGCATCTGGCCGCCGGCTAAGGCGGCGGCGGCGGCGTGGCGGGCGACGGCGGGCGGGCGGGAGAGGAGCGACGCGGACGAGGTGGCGGAGGAGATGGCGGACGCCAGGGAGATGGGCATCAGGCACAGGCCCTTGCCCTGCAGGTACTGCATGGCCGTGCCCATGTCCTCCTCCATCATCTTCGCCACCTGATGCTCCGCCACCCGCACCCCGCCGCCGCTGCCGCTGCCGCTGCCGTTGCCGTTCTCGCCGCTGCCGCTCTTGGTGGTACCACTAGCAGCACCGCCGACTTTTCCACCGCTGTTGTTGCTGCCGCCGCTTCCATTGCTGTTGCCCTGCACGTGCGCGTGATCATGCATCCACGCATGCTTCTCAGAATTCAAGCTACTGACAGATTATTAGCCAGCGAGCGCCTATGCTCTTGCTAAGACATCCGTTATGTTGGTGGTGTGGTCAAATGCTGCTAGTTGGTTACCTCTGATGAAGCCATGCTTGCAACCAGAGGAGCCATGCCGGCGGCTCCGCCCAGCCGGCTCATGCTGAGAACCTGCAATGCGCGAAGTCAGCACTGGCACTGATGACGATAGCGGATAGCCGGGATCAAAGACGACAGGTGGCTGAACTACCACTCGTCAGCAGCAATGTTCAGAAGTAGCAGCATCACCTTGACTTGGAGCTGCAGGAACTTCACGTAGTCGATGATCTCGTCCAGCATCGACGCCTTGTCCGTCTGCAAAACCACAACCGCCCCACGTCGCCATTTCAGCGTCAATGGTCACACATTTCACATTTTCACTCTATTTCTTCTTCTTAACATATTACTGCACGCTAACAGTTTCGTTTCAAAAAAAAAACTACACGCTAAAGTAATAACAGCATCAAAATTGGCAATTCGATCCGGTGACAAGCAAGCCGTCGTCACCAGGCCGATCGATCGATCGGCATGCTGCCATTGATCGCCCCTTCCGAAATTCGGGGACAGATCGAGCAAAACAAGGCATGGAAATGCACCCACATACCCATTACTGCAATAACATAATACCAGTATTATTTTCTACAGTGCACTGTGCACAGCACCACCAAAGCCCTGCAAGGCTGCAACTGTGGCGCAAGATCTGTGTGTCCAATACTCCAATCGATGAAATCAAAGTTTCAGGCATTCCATTGCAGTACGGCGTATCTGGCACATCACATCGCATGAGCCCGACAAGTCAGGAGCAGCGCTTGCTCTCGTGCCCTTCTTAGTGATTCCATTAGATTTTTAGGAGGGAACAGGGTGGGGAGTTGATGAGAATTAATTCTCTGCTAATTCCCACTAGAATATAACAGGGAGCACCGTGACTTTTTTTTAAGCTCTCAGCTCGTAGTGTAAATAGAGAAGTGATTCTCTGCTGATGCCCACCTGAATCAGTTGGCATTTTAAACATTTAATTGGTTGGGAGTGATTCTTTTCGGAGAAGCTGAAGTTGGAGCTCTCCCAAACGTCCCCCTCAGTCTCACCTATTAGGTGCCTGGGCGGCTCGTTTTTGCCCTGCTGGCTAGCTAAGTAGCTAGCCTAGCCTATCATCGCCGCTCGCACGCGGTCAGGGTGGTGTAAACGGCCGGGCAACAGCGGCACGCGCGCGTGGCCGCGTGGGTCGTGAAAGATTCGCGCTTTCCGCGGCCCGCCGGAGACGGAGAGCGAAACGACGAGAGGGCGCAAATAAAGCGGTAAAGCAGCCAAGACGACGATGGTAACGACGCGATAGATCGAGGAGAAATTAAGGAGCTAGAGAGGGGCCGACCTTGTTGGCGTTCGGGACCAGCTCCTGCAGCGACTTCATCCGCTCCGCGATCCTCTCCCTTCGAAGCTGCATGCGAAACGATTGCAAAAAAAAGTTGAGAAAAATATATGTGTCGTACAAGTGGTAGGATACGTACTAGGATCAAGCAATGTGTAGGGGATGATTTAGCTGGCTGATCGACTCTCTGATCGTTAATGAACAGTGTCTGGTTAACTGTATGTGTCAATTTTAAGACATAAAACTCTTCGAACAAAAACAAGTACGTACTCAATTTCCAAGGTTGTGGAATTGAGTCGTCCAAGCTAATGTTAATGTTAAAGCTTTGCAACTTGTTGTGACGTACGTACGTTTGGTATGGAGCTTGTTGATTTTTGTTAAAGGGCACTACAGCTTTTAGACAAGAAAGGAAAAGGTGGCAATGTGGCATACACGTTCCGCTATGCTGTGGGGGTCAGTGGCCTGCCCTCTCCTCGCTCGCTGCCGCTGCTGCCGCGGAGGTGCCGCCCCACCGCCGGCCGATGAAGCTGCCCCGCCAGCTGGGGGTGAGCCGCCGCTCGCCGCAGGCCCTCCCAGGCTCTGAGGCGACACTGATCCACTCTGCGGAGACAGCATATAGGTACATGAAATTAAAGAAGGGTTCTTGTTCTTGCCATATAGCTAGCTAGATGGTGAGTGGTGATCTTACCTGGCCAAATTGTGGCTGCACGGCGGCCGCGCCATGCATCCCAAACCCGTTGAACAAGGAGTGATCACCTCCCTGGACACGAAGCAGAATCCATGTGCCAACGAAATAGTCAAAAGGTTAAGGAAAGATCGACGACGTGGTGACTGATGAGGAGAAAGGAAAGAAGAACTGATCCCAAGACGACAATTCTTACGGCGGAGTTGGGCGACTTGAAGCCGCCCTCCATCTCCTCCCGCGCCGGCGCGGCGGACCGGTCCGTGAACAGTGGCAGCGGGGAGAACCCGCTGCCCCCGCTCTCCTCGCCCCCGAGGCCGCCGTGGCGGTGCAGGTCGCTGAGCTGCAACATGACCGGGGAGGCGGAGGACTTGATGTCCCCGCCGCCGATCTGATGCTGCCGGAGGCGGGACGCGAGCAGCGCCGACTCGTCGCCGAAGTGAGTCTGCGCGGCGGGGTCCTCGGGAGCCGCGCCGGCGCCTGTGCCCGGGGTCAGTTCCCACGGCGACTTGCCACCGGCGCCCAGGTCAGCCCACGCGGAGGGCAGCGTGGACAGCATCTGGTCGAAGAAGTCGTCCGCCTGCTGCGTCCCGCCGCCGCCCTCGCCGCCGGCCATCTCACGGCCGCTCGGCTGCATGGCGTTGAAGACGCTTGTCGAGGTAAAGGATGAGGAGATCTCCTCGCGGCTTTGGGCGGCTTTATAATAGTCGGACAGTTCCAGTTTTGTTAACAATTGAGCTTAGTTCGTGCAGCACCTTGGCAGTATAATGATTGTTTTTTCTTCTTCTCATTTTTAACTTTATATAGGGCAAACAATAGAATACAAACTTACTACTCCCTCCTTCCCAAATTCGAGACGGCCCTACGATCCGTCCGGACGCTGCTACGACCCATCCAATACTTGCCACAGGAGCCATCCGATCTCAGCTACGGAACCACAGAATAGTGTAACAGAAGGAGCACCCGCCCGCCCGCGTAACGGAACCACGGAACAAAAGGAGCGCTCGCCCGCGCCACTCGCGGCGGCCCGTCCCCTGCCGCACCGCCATCCCACGCTACGTCACCAGCATCGAGAAGAAGGTAAGGGGGTGTCACTCGCCTGCACCTTTAGTTCGGATGCCCAGCCGACGTCGAGAGAAGGTGGAGATACCGAGGCGAGGTAGTCAAAGGCGAGGAGGGAGCGAGATGCATCACCCAGATGCACCACTTGCAACATACGTCTGAAGGCAGATGAAACGCTTGAAACATGCATCTCAAACACTTGCAAAAACATCTGAAAAATACTTGAAAACCATGTAAAACATACACAACATCCAGATAAAACACTTACGACATATGTGTAAAACATCCAAATAAACACACTGCAACATACGTCTAGAAAAAAGGAACAAAAGCTTGCAACATACGTGTACAACCACTACAACATATGCAACATCCAGATCTACTTTTACAACATCCACATGAAATAATTGCAACATCCAGATGAAACACCTGAAACACTTGAAACATACTCTTGCAACCTGCGTTTTCAGCGCGCAATGTCACCTAGCTGCTTGGACGAATCGCAGAGCTCGACGCCGGCGTGGAGGTCGCCAGTGTGCCCCTGGGCGAGGACCTGCTCGGCGGCCTGGGTGAGCACCTCCACGAGGCGTGCGGGCACCCTGGGTGAGCATCTACGCGAGCACCCCTGGGCGAGCACCTGCTCGGCGGCCTGCCTAGGCCAGCGCACCCTTGGCGAGTACCTGCTCGATGGCTAAGCGGGCAGCGGAGGCGACTGCGGTGGCGCGGATGCCATGGTGCAGGGGGCGTAGTGGAGCATGGAGTGGGGAAGGCAGGCGGCACGGTGGAGTCAGGCGTGGAGGTCCAATGGAGCGGTGGATAAGGCCGCGACAGAGGACAGCGAATTTTTTTGAAGGGGTGCGAACAGGAGCGAGCGGACGGATGAGGTAAACCACGTATGTCCGTCCCCGGACGCCCGCACAAGAGCATTACCGTTCCAAATTACAAGACATTTTGATATTTCTAGATACATTATTTTTACTACGTATCTAGATAGTGTATATGTAAGTGCATAGTAAAAAATTTGTATCTAGAAAAGTTAAAACGTCTTGTAATTTAAAATTGAGGGGGTATTTTGTTAGGAAAACCATAGTTGACATATAGCTATGTACTCCTAGTACTGAACTACTGATATGCCACACTCTCCATTCCATAATATTGGGTGCAATTGCTCTCATGTGAGAGGCATATATATGATTGGGCTTAGGGAAGACATTATTATTTCACTCTCATGATCCTACCAGAAAAACACATTTGCTGCTCTAGGATCTCTGTTAGCATAAAACCACTACTCTTCATCAAAGTATCCACAAGTTCAAGGCCTATATTAGAACATACAAATTTTATAGTAATTTTGCAAAATCTGAGACTATTTGGATGTAGATATTGGACTGAGGAATTGAATTGGGTGGCAATACTAATTTAGCCCTAAAATAGAAATACAATACCAGATCTATTGTTTGGATGCAAATAGAATTGGTAGTTGAAATCTAGGTCGTCGGCTCCCTCCCCTCGTTGTCGATATTTGGCTACTATGCTCCCCTCCTAGTGCTTATCCCTACAACTTTCCCAGACCCCAGCAGTGGAGGTGCAGCGATGGGGAGAGGCAGAGGGGCAACGTGGGCTAAGCTTCTCCTTCGGGCACGATGGGCCGAGCTTCACCTCCTACACACGTGTGGCTGAGGTCGAGTTCCGCCGCCGTTGAGCATACACAAGTGGCCAAGCTCTAGGCATGGACCTGCTGCGGTGGCAATCAGGAGGGAGCCTCCACCAGCAATGGTTAGGCGGAGGCAATCGACGGGGTTCGATGGACCGGGTTCGTGCTATGAAATATGAATTTTGTCCAATATAGAGGGATCGACGGTCGAGCGTGGTTTTAAAGGTGAGTTGATTCAGGTATAGCTGAAATACCATATAACCGGGATTCAATTCCATCTCACAATTCCGAAGACATCCAAACAATGGAATTGGCAAAACTCATTTGCAATTCCTAATTCCAGGTCTCGATATCTACATCTATATTGGGCTTTATACGGAATCAGCAAGAACGACCACAAGGACTATCTCCATAGTAATTTGTCTGGCAAGAGATAGGTAGAAAAGATCATGGTAGGGAGATAGAATGATGCGTCGAGATTCATGCGGCAAGATGGAGACAAACGGGAAACATTTCCCTTGTATCAGCTAAACTCCCGCAGGAAATAAACCCCACGTTATTTCAAAGGAGGCCCAAGTGTTTCACCTCAAATAACATTCACTAATTTCGAAGTGACATTTCAGCAAAGTTATTACATTGACATTTGACACCGAGATCAACCAAATTCTTCAGACGTTCATGTGTACTTTTTTTCCCTGTTGTTTTCCTCCCTTCCTATGTTTATTTTGCAGAAAATGTTGTTTCACGAGGGCTAGATGGTGCTTTTGTTCTTGTGTTTTTTTATTTCTCTCGTCTAATAAAAATTGCGGCAAAGCTCTAATTGTTCTTTCGAAGAAAAAAATCTATGTAACATAATTATCTCTACTATTTTCCAAACAATAAAGCCCAGTGTAATCCGCAACAATTTCACAAGAACTAGTCCGATTCCCATTGAATTTGAAGGTGGAACAAACTCCGCATAACGAAATCCAGGTCCCTAGAAGCTACAACTAAACTGGTTTCACAAGTTCACAGTCGAGCGGTGATTGACTAATTGATCAGGCTTCATCCATGCAGTTTGACCTCATTTAGTTCTGCCCTGCACACGTGCGACGACATGTACATTGGAGAAGCCAGGCGTTATGACACGCACGTGCTCAGATTCGTGCGCGCGTGCGGTGCAGAGGAAGGTAAACGACTCAGATGACGAAACGTATTCGGCATACAATGAGAAACAGATCGACAGGTAAATGCAGTTATACGAGCAACACAGAAGACAGGAGTGGAATATGCCAAGGACGAACAAGGTCATTAACCACCGGGATTATTCTAATGCGCCCACTACGAGTCATGTCTCGGTGTTATCTTGTAAAATGATATTGATTAATAATGAAGAGGATCCTATGCCTGCCTTTATGTAGCAAAACACGCTCAGATTCTTCGATAAAGTGAAAAAGAACCTGTCTGATATGACTGAGAAGACCCTGCAACTTGAAAAAGTAAAGAGATGAATTCCATAGCGGTTGGAAAATGAGCGAGATCAGTACCGGCTTTAGCTAGCAGTTTCCTCAAATGAAGCGAATGGTAAAATCTGACTAGTTTGTACACACACCAGGATCTATCCATCTCAGTTCCTACACATTCCCTATCAAAACATGTTTAATGTAGAGTTAACATTCGACTCCACTGGAAAAAAAAATTGACAGCTGGATTCTTCTCACCTCTCATCAAAGATCTTACCAAAATCTCATAGGCGCACAAAAACACAAAAAAGATGGAATGATGGAGTGAATTAATCAATCAATTAGATCTTGGCTAGCTGTTGATTAGTGAGAGGCTCAGATAATCCGTTGACAAGGGGCCGAGAAGAGTGCACGCACGACCGCACGGTTTTGTTCTCCCCTCCTTCGTCAATTCTAGAAAAAAGAAGAGTGCACGGGGAGTGGGGAATGATGCCCGCGAAGTCAGCAGCCAGCATTAACTGCTGACACATTCCTTTGCAGAGCTGAAGATCCAAGGGAATGGTGGAAGAAGCAGTAGTGGCAGGTTTAGGCCAGTCAATCCCTGCATTAACTGCGCTAATCCAATCTGGTTGCAACATTAATGGCCCCTGGATTAGTTTAATTGCCCCTGCGCCCGGGCTTCCCAGCAGGCATGGATGGAGATGACAGGCGAGATTAATGTCTTGTTGTTCATACTATATTGGGTTGGAAGATTGCAGCCATGTTTCTGGTGGGTGTGGCCTTTACAACGCGCTGATGCGAAAGCTATGCTTAACAGCATGTGCGTGCACGAGAAAGAGGACCCCGATCATAGAAGAAATTGGAAAACTAAAGTTCAACAGTGCTGGAACATCAACCAGTAGTTAGGACAAACAAAAATTGTAAGAAGACAACATATATCAACAGCAAGCAAAATGATAGAAGTAAGTTGACCGCATATTTTTTTTCCTAAAATAAAAAGGGAGACCTAAAGTCTAAATGTATAATATCAGCAAAATAAAGGAGGGAATTCGCACAAGTTACTCATAATAACCTGGGTAAAGGGATAATGGTGGGAATTCTTTATGGGTAAGCATCGAGCATACATTAAGGTTCTCTGCATCTGATTTTAAGGTTTTATCTCAACTTGGAGTGATCCAATATCTTATAGAAGATGTAGAAAAAAAAGGCCCATTATGCTTCTCAGAGACAGCACATTACCCCTGTGTTTGCCAACATAATCAGTGAAGTTTCTTCTTGTATAAAGGTGAATGCACGGTATTTTGATATACTGCCATTCCTCAAAAGTCATCGACGCAACAGAAAATGACATTGTTCACCAAATATAACCACAGCATGCCATTGAACCATCAGACAAACACAAACAAGAAATGTTCAAAGTAATGCTTACCAGTGCATAGGCGATGTGCCCACCAGAACAGCAGTTTCATATACTGTTAGGATAATGTGAGTTTATTTGACTAATGAGGCTCAAAGGTTTGGAACATCATTCTGCCATCATGCAGAATAGATCCCAATACAGAAACAAGGCTGTGTCAATTTCCGTCAGAAATCTTCAGAGATAGCTGTGTCCATAATGACAAGGCAAGTTTTACCACAATAAAGCATCCTGTGCATCATTTATCCATCTCCCAGATAATGCCACTGTCCTCTGGATGCAGCAATGAACAAGAGTGAGAAGATGCATATAATATCATTAGTATGAGTACATAAGCAAGTACGCAATCCTAATCCATGCTTTCTGCAGTACAACTCATAATACAATAATAGAAGAGAACAAGTCATAATCTTAACTTTCCCAGATACAGTCCTAAGGTACGAAAATCAAGTGGGAGTTTGATCTTGCTCCTGCTATGAAATGCAGGAATATACCTTTGATCTTTTTGTTTATCCAAACCTCAAGAAGCATCCCTGCACCAACACCAGCAGCACATACAACACCATAGATTGCCAGTGCAGAAGGCCAAGACCGCCGAGGGAGAAAATAGCAGTCAGGGACTTGTCTGATTTTCTTTGGGAGACGCTTCTTAACAATTGGTTTGCTAGATTCAGTCGTCACTGCACCACCCACAGTCTTCCAGTCCACATTCTTCAGGATATCTTTTGAGTCTTCAGTGGCCATTCTGAAACTGTATGTATAAATGTTAACCAGAATTCTAGGAACAGACATGGGCAGTCAGACAATAGCAATGCATATTCAATTTCAGGATATCTTGAGACTTCAGTGCCATTCCGAAACTGTACGTGTAAAGTTATTCAGAATTCCACAAATAGCTGATGTAAAATAGACAGATAGTCACACAATAGCAACATATTCTCCTTTTTTTTTGGCAAGGGAATATTAATACATTCAATTCTTCAGGATATGCCTCTGTACAAGTTTTCAACATATTCTAAGACATATGGATTTTGGGGTGACACATAGGGTAACATATTCTGAAACACAAACCTAAGGAGTGGCATATACTTAGAATTCCCCATATATGCAACACCCCGATTACCGCCCTGATATGAAGAAATGTTACAAACAAGAGCATAAGCACGGGATTGCATCTAACATATCTGAACAAATCACATAGTCGATTGATCCAGATGCAGTGGCAACTTTCATTGATGCCACCGAATCCAGCAACACAAGTCATCACGACATAACTTACAACAAGCTTAAGTTGAACACAGCAGGATTGATACAGAAAGGACCAAAAGAGGAGGATCATTCCTTATCAATTGATACGGGTCGCGCAATTACCCTCTTAATGAAATACATGCTAAGCATGTTCGCGAAAAAAAATACGGTCCCGCAATCCACAAACGCCGGTTATTCAGCTACGCACTCGATAACGACTGGAAGAGTCCAATCCAACGCATGCGCAGCTATACACTTATGTGCTCGCGCGGCAGGAGCTTACGAAGCGTTCCCGGAGCGGAACCCAACCAACACTTGTTAACCAGACAGTAGAGGAAGAAATTCCAACGGTCGACTAGTAGTGTAGGGCTAGTGGGCAACCGATGGGGAAGCGAGTAGCAGCTGAACAAACGGAGAGTGAGCGAGAAGGAGGGGAGATGGAAACGGATCCCATTACCGCGTGGTCCGGGGGTCAATCGATGCGGCGGCGGCAGTGTACGAGGCGGGGCGGCGCCACGGCGGGGAGGCGGCGGGGGAGGCGGAGAAGCGTCTCTGCCTCTGCGTTTGGGAAACGCCGAAAGCGACGACGGCCGACGAGGGCAGGCTCGCCTTTCATGGGCCATCCATGCAGTATTCCAGTGGGCCGGTTGCCTTGTAGGTGCGACAGGGAGCAAGAGGAATCAAACGGTGGGCTCTACCTGGGTCCTCCTACGGGGCTCAAATAATTGGGTCCGGCCAGCGGACCCCAAAA
This sequence comes from Saccharum hybrid cultivar R570, assembly GCA_038087645.1. Lineage (NCBI taxonomy): Eukaryota > Viridiplantae > Streptophyta > Magnoliopsida > Poales > Poaceae > Saccharum > Saccharum hybrid cultivar. Next base: position 13,168,735 of record JAQSUU010000259.1, read on the forward strand.
CTGCTAATGGACTAGGGCCTTGATGCCAAATTTTCCCCCAAATTTCACTATACAAAAAGAAGATTTCCCATCACATTAAAATGCTGGCACATGCATGGAGTATTAAATGTAGATGAAATCAAAAACTAATTGCACAGTTTAGTTGTACTTTGCGAGACGAATCTTTTGAGCCTAATTAGTCAATGTTTGGACAAAAATTCACAAATACAAACGAAATGCTACAGTAGGGAAAATTCCACTGTGCAGATTTTGGCGGTCCCAATTTGGGCCAACTAAGCACGGCCTAGTGTTGGGCCAAAATTCACAAAAGCAAAACAGCTTACTTTTTTATTTATATTTTCTATATAAATTATTTTATAAAAAATATATAAGTAAAATAATTATAACTATAATATACTTTTCCGCCAATTGAGTCAGATGTTATTTAAACTTCCGCGAGTTAGGGCGGCGGTAGGAACTATTGTAGGAAGTACAAGTACAACCAATTGAGATGGCGGAAGGTGGTTTCCCACTGCAATGAAGGATGGCTGGTTCCGGTTGACAGGGTGGTAGTTCCATATTTTTGAATCTTTTTTTTTATCTATAGAACGAATAATTAGGGGGCCTTAAAAAATTTCTAATCTTCAAAATAGATGTAAAAAATTAAGCATGATCCATTTTACTAATATTGAAACTAATATTCTTCACAGAATGTTATATTTCAGTTTTCGGTTAAGTTGTTTAGACCCAAAATGTTGTTCAACAAATTAGAAAAATCGTCTAAGTTTATGGTTTAAAAGTAGTATTTTATAATGCAATTTCTTACCATACATGCTCAAGTGAAGTTCAAAGTTTTTTAATACAGTACATGCTGAAAATTAAGCTTTGTTTTGATATTAAATTTAAATGCACTTTAAATTAGCTAAAAAATTCATGGATTCTAAAGACAATGGACATGTCATAAAATTTGGTGGGAGATGATGTGTCTGGAAAATTTGAGCTTGTTTTCAATTCATTTAAATTTAATATTAAAATAAAATCTAACTTTGTGCATGCACTTTATTTAGGAATTTTGGATTTTACTTGAGCATGCATGCTAATAAATTATTACATGATAAAATATTGCTTTCCAAACCGGTGATTTAGATACTTTTTTTCTAAATTTTTGAAAAATGTTTTGAGGCTAAACAACTTAACTGAAAACTCAAATAGTATTATGTGAAGAATATTCATTTTAAAACTGCATAAGCAATGATGCCAGATACAAGTAAAATGGTGGTGCTTGATGTTAACATCATTTCGAAAGATTACAAGAACATAGAGCGGATGTTAAAATCTTGTCATCTTTTCAATCGATGTTAAAATGAAGCATGACTCATTTTACCTATATCTGGCATCATAGTTGCTGCAGTTTTCAAATCAATGCTCTCACAGAATGCTATGTCTGTGTTTTCGGTTGTGTTGTTTAGCCGTAAAAACGTTTTAATCTTCCTTAGATTCGGCTAAAAATAACAGTTTTTCTACTATTAAACAGCCTAGTTTCCTTAGATCCGGAGTAATCCGTAATTTATTAGATGACTCCAGGGAACCTGTGACGTTCTAGTGCTGTACTGGTGGAGGGCATCACATTAGCATCAGCAGGGCACTAATAATTTCTGCTCTTGAATGATGCTCAGTTAGTCAGGTACTAATGCTGTACTCAGCTGCCTAATGACTAATGCTGCACACGCTCTGCTCTGGCACCGAAACTGCACCCGCAGGCCGCCGCAGCTGCGGTAACAGCTGCTGCTGCGCCTTCTACTCGTGCGCTGCTGCCCCTGGAAGAGAAGACCCTGGTGGCCTGGTGCGCCGCAGTTGTTTGCTCTTTTCGTTTTTACCCGTGGCAGTTCGGCTGTGTTCAGTTCCTGAAATAGTGTAAAAAAAAAAAAGTACTGTAGCATGTTTTGACTTTATTTGATAAATAGTGTCTAACCGTTGACTAATTAGGTTCAAAACGTCTAAACACAGCCTTCGACAGTTTTGCGGCCCTGCTGCCAGACATTAACGCGCTCTGCAGCGTACTGTAGCGCAGGCCGACCCTCTGCGAACTGCAGTGCAAGTAAATTCAGTCAGAAGCGGGGCCGTTTTTACTGCTGATCGAGCCAAACGCCGCCTGGTCCCCCCGGTTTCTATTCCCTCTCAGGCCATGTTTAGTTTTCTAAATTTGCCTCCAAATTCTACTATGTAAAAAAAAAGATTTCCATCACATCAAAATACCAGCACATGCATGGATGACGAAATGTAGATGAAATCAAAAACTAATTGCACAGTTTTGTTGTACTTTACGAGACTAACGTTTTGAGCCTAATTAGTCAATGTTTGAACAATTATTACCAAATAAAAACAAAATACTATAGTGCTCTACAGTGCCGTACAGTATTCCAGCAAAGCCGATTCCGGGTAACTAAACAAGGCCTCATTGCATTTGGAATGAAGCAGAAACTGAGAGGCAATAGTTTTCCATAAGAGGTGGAATGGAATCGTCTCACGGACAACTTTTCCTTCCTGTGTCACTGTGTGAAAGCAGAGCATCTTTGATTCAACCGTTACTCTTTCTCTCTCTTTGGCCTGGTTTAGTTCCCAATTTCTATCCTAAATTCCATTATGCAAAAAAAAAAGATTCTCATCACATCAAAATGCCGGCACATGCATGGAGTAATAAATGTAGATGAAATTAAAAACTAATTACACAGTTTTGTTGTACTTTGCGAGACGAACATTTTGAGCATAATTAGTCAAAGTTTAGACAATTTTTACCAAATACAAACGAAATGCTACAGTACATTGCGCACTGTTCCAACTCGGGTGTCCCGAATCCGGAACTAAACACGGCCTTTCTCCCGCATTTCTAGTTCAAACCAAATTCAAGGGTGAGTACCGCATCTTTTCGATTTTCGAATTTTTCATCCACGCAGGTTATCAGCATTTATTTTGGTACGAGTACATACTCTACAAACAAGCAGCAACCCACATCAAAATGTGGCGACAGGCACATCACGGACCCAAGTACAAACTCTGCTCGGATTCACAAAAGGATCTCGTCCGAACCGGACAACAACACGACACACAACACCACCCCAGTGCTCCCGCTACGCTGCAGCCCCGAAACCCGCGGCCTCTGAGCCGCACGCGCGCACGGCAGGAGCGCGACAAGACGCCGCAGGCTGCAGCAGTTACACCGCGTCACCCGCGCAGCGTGACGACCCCCCCAACCAGCCTGACATCTGCAGCAGCTGCAGTACAAGGCAGGCTGCTGTTTGGGCACGTGCCAGCCGGCCACCCGCCAAGCTTTCGCGCGCGCGCGCGTTTTCGCGCCATCTTTCTCTTGTTTCTTCTACCTGGCGATCCGGCGCGACTCGTCGCGGCGGTGGGAGACGAGCTTGGCGGCGTCGCGCCACCACACCACCTCGCGCTCCTTCTCGTGGAGCCTGCGCTGCGCGCTGTCCAGCGCCGACTCCAGCTCCACGATCCGATCCTGCTGCCGCTTCTGCAGCAGCTCGTGGAGCCGCCGCTCCAGCGCGTGCGCCGACACGCCGCCGTGCGGGGGGCTCATCCTGTCCTCGCCGTACCCCCCATCCTCCTCCTCGTCGTCCTCCTCCTCTTCAGCCTCCTCGTACTCCTCGTCGTCCTCACCGTTGCCGTCCACTTCATCATCGTCGTGCTTGTGGGCACCGTCGTCCACGCAGCTGCGCGACGCAATATCGTCGGCGTCGCCCTTCTTGGTCTTCACCTTCAGCAGTGGCAACTGGCGGCAACGCCAGACACATGATCAGCAAGACGAACACGCGTCGCGTCACACGGACGGACGTACGGCGTGGTACGTGGCGTACTGGTGATTCGTGTCAGGGTGGGGCAATCCGTGCGGCACGTACCTCGAGTCCTGGCATCGCGGCGATCCGGGTGTCGGCGTCGCCGTGGCCGTGCACCGTACCGCCGCGCTGGCGCTGCTGCATGCGGCTCAGCTCGGCCTGGAGCTCCGCCTCCATGAGGTCCATGACCACGGCCGCGCGGCCTTCGACGGCGTTGTCAGCCGCCGTGCGGGAGCAGTTGGACGCGGCGTCGGCCTCGGCCGCGGGGAACGCGATCGGGTCCTTCACGGCGGTGGTGGTGGCGCTGCTGCCGTCGGATTCCTGCGAGGTGGACGGCGCAGCGGGGTGGTTCGCCTGCTTCTTCTCATCCTCCTTCCACCGCGCGGCTTGCCTGATCTCCGACACCAGCGCCTCCATCTGCGCGCGGAGCTCCACCATCTTGTTCAGCTCCACGGCGCTCTTGGACAGCAGCAGCACCAGGCTGGCGCCCAGGCCCAGGTTCATGGACACCAGCTCCTCCTCCGGCTTCTTCCTCCCTGCGGAATCCATCAAAGTTTCAGCATTAGCGTCACTGATCACGATGTTTCCGTAATTGAAGCAAGCATTATATTTTTTTTCCTCTGTTCTGAATTAGTAGAAGATTTAGTGTATGATCCTCCTGCCTCGGCATGCCGAACCTAAAGAACTCCGTGGCGTCTCGAGGGGCAGCTCCGGCGGCGGCGGTGGTGGCGGCTCCACGACCTTAACACGTGGAGTCTCCCCCTGCTCGGCGCCGTCCTTCCGTTCCTCCCTCAGGCCGCCGCCGTACCGCCGCGGCAGCCGCACTCGGCACCCGAACGCTCCCCCGCCACTCCCGCCGTCCCCGCCACCGCCACGCAGCAGGATGCGCGACAGCAGCGAGCGCGGCGACGGCTGCGCGTCCACCCCGCTCGCGGTGCGCGCCAGGTGCGCCCGGATGGACGCCGCCGCCGCCGCCGCAGCAGCAGCATTCGAGGAATTCGCGGCCGCGAGGCGCGGCGGCGGAGGCAGGGGCAGCGACGAACCCGCCTCCTCCCTTACCCTTCCTCCCGCTCGACCTCTCACGCAGTTCTCCATTGAAAACAGCGATGGAATGCAACAAGCAAGCTAAGCTAAGCTATAGCCGCCCGCCCGCCGAGGAATTCGAATTGTTGGACACGCCTCGTGCTCCGGCGCCACGCCGCGTATTTATAGGAGAAGGAGAGGAGGAAGAAGAAAGAAGCTCGGCTCTCCTCTTCCGGAAAGGCGCGGCAACTTTGGAGGGAAGCTCGGCAAGTTTTAAAAAGCGGGTGGGTTTAAATGCTGGTAGTACTAATCAAGACGATGAATGATCTTGGAAGCTTGCTTGGGCTGCGCTAATGGCGGGATGGCCCCGCCGGCCCAGGCAATTGGAGGCGCAGGGGAGGGAGGAATTAACTGCGGGGGCGAGCAACCCATGTTGATGCTGCTGCTACAGCCTGCAGGCCTGCAGGGGAAGAGAAGCTGCTGGTACTGGTAACTGCGCGCTCTGCCGTGCTGCCATTTTTACCTTCTGCTGTTCTGAAATGGAACTGTGAATTCCTGTGTTTACTGACGGCCGAACCAAGCAGGAGCAGAGCAGAGGGTGGGCAGTGCCAGGGCCAGGGAATTTTCTTCTGGAGGGTGTGTCCTCATGTCAGCGGCGTGCGTGTGCTACTGCTGCTGTGCTGCCTGGGAGACGGAGCTGCAGCCTGCAGTTGCAGCCTTGCAGGGTGCCTAGGCAGGCAGGTAGGGATAGGCATTTTCGTGGGCCGGAACTAGGTGGAGGGAGCCGTTGGATGGAGCATCGGACGGCTGAGATTGAGACAGGCGAAACAGAGTGGTGTACGTACTAGAAGCATCGTGCAAGTGAGTCACCAGGAAAGCAATACGGGTGGTGTAGGTGTAGCAGTGTTATTTTTCACCGCACAAGAGTAAAAATTTGAAATGCGTTCGTGGTGCGCCAATGAAGTGGTGTTACGTGAAGTACTGTGTGCTTAAAGGAGACAATTATGCATGCATAGCATTGGCAAAGTTCTTTAATATAATAAATTTTTTTTCGCCAACACGTCCCTTGATTTCAAGCAAAAGAGTAGCCTGTTGCATTGCACCTGTTGTTGTCTAACACTCTAACCATAAAAGTTTGTACTATTAGTAGATCGGTCGTGTTCAAATTCACTTGCTTTCGTAATAATATAGCTCAATCCAAGTTTTCGGGTGTGCTGATCTACTCTAAAATACTCTCTAATTATGGCGTAAAACCTTGCTCAATCCTGCGTGTTCGTCTCTGATGGAAAGACATGACATGATCATAGGCCTAGCTAGCTGGTTGGTTCTTCCGTTCTTGTGGCCACATATGATGGTGAGCTACGTTACCTAGCCAGTCAAGTGTGGTCATGTGTCATGACACCACATGGCGATTAGAGGTACAATACAACGCTCGTACTAACTTGCGTGTTAACTGCGAATTCGAATTGAAACGTTGAAGAATTAAATGGAAGCTCCACGGATTTACTCCCAGGTTAAACGCTCCAGATAGAACGGAAGGGCTAGCTTAGTCTTTGACCGTTGAGTTCAATTCAAATTCGTTCGTCAACAGTAGTCGCCATATTTCAGTCAGCTGTGTAACGCCAAACTTAAACTAACTGTTGCGCGTACACGATTAGGGCGATAAATACTTGCGGTCTGACTGACTGACGACACACGGTAAGTAATTAAGTGAATGCTTGCGTACTGCATCCTCAAAAAGTTACGGTTACGGCCTAAACACAGCAGTAGGGCGCAGTTCCAGTTCGTACGTACACTTTCTCCGCAAGATCGTCATGTAAAGTCGTCTATGTATGTGTAGTAGTCTTGATTAGCACTAAACAGGGGAAAGCGAAGTTAACTGTACAGTACTTTGGGAGAGACACCAGTCTACAACAACTTAATTGCATTTGCAGCTAGCTGTGTCTCAAACTCTCAATCACACTGCTCACTGCATGCAGAATGCATGCAAGCGCTACGACGAAGTCGTTAAATTAGAGTTCTCCTAATAATTCAGTTACTACCACATTATATTAGGAGTAAAGAATTGAAGAAGAATACTAAAATAGCACGTACTCAGATGCAGCTAGCTAGTCAGAACCGATCGGAGTGTCATTTACTTTCCTAGAGGCGTACGTGAAGTTAAAATTTTGAAATAATTAGACGCGGTAGTATATATATTACCGTGTATATTTGCAGGCATTTTTTTTTTTTACGACAGAAGCATGCCAAATGGCGCCATTCATGCCTAGGCGACGGTACAGTCCAGCAGTAGGGAGTGTGTACCGTGTGTACGTACCCCCCCAATTAACGAGGCGAGGCTTAATAATAACAAAACCAATCTCGGCCCAGAACCTACGTGCGTACGCGCGCGAGTTCCGTCCGTATGGCGCGCCGTTCAAATTTTTCCAAACTCTCGCATGCTCCATGATGATGCACGCATGAGATATGCATGGGCCGGCCGGGGCGGCTCCCCTGAATGAAGCCAGCAGATAGATACTCGTATTCATGAATGCTCGCTAGCTACACGCACGTACAGTATACGTACTGCGGCCGCCGCTGCATCGCCACCCTCGCTCGCTCGCTGACGATGATTGCAATTGCAACCCGCAAGCCCCGCTGGCCCCGAATCGAGATCCTGTCGGGCACGAAGGATCGGATCGGAATTCATTCATGCGTGGCGTTCGTGCACGGCTCCACCACTTCCAACGTGCTTCGTTCTCGTGCGTGCATGCATGCGTACGAGTACCTCGGCATGGAGCGCAGCGCAGCTACACACCGCGCGCGCGTCACGTGCATGCACTTCAATATTCCCGATCGAGAATGGAGAGAGACTCTTCTCCCCCGAGCGCTCCCTCAAGGGCGACTCGGGGGCACCCAGCGGCGCCGCCGTCCCGCCCCTCGCAGGCGCGCCTCCCCGGCCGCCGCCGCTCCACCTCCCCCTCCCTCCCCTCCCTCCCGCTCCCCCTCTCCTCCACCACCGCCGCTCCGGCGAACTGGTGGTCGACGGGATAGATCCGGGCCCTTCTTGGCCGGATCCACCCTCCCCCTTCCCGGATTTGGCTGAGCTTCGGCTCTGGTGGTGGGCAGCATGCAGGTACGACGGGGCGTCGGCGTTCTTCTTCTCCGGCGGGTCGCGGCGCAGGGCCGTCCGGACCTCTCCGTGGTGGCCGCCTGGGCGGTGTGGTGGGCGGCGGTGGTCGCCTCCCCCCCTCTCGCCGGGGCCGGCGGGTCGACGGCGGCACCGGGCAGGCCGCGTCCGTCGTGCGGGGCGATGGCGGCCGCCTTCCCTCCCCGCTCCCCCCCGATCCCGGGGCCGGCGGTGTCCGTCCGGGTCCAACCCTGCGGTTGGAGCGGCTCGGCGGGCCTCGCGCGGCCGGCCGCTATCTGTCTACGGTGGCGGCGCCGCGACCTCTGGTGTGCGCACTGCAGGCCGGCGCGCCAGCCCCACGCGGGTTGACGGTGGCGCCGGGTAGGCCGCGTCCGTCGCGTTCGCCAGGGCATGGATGCCGCTGCATCGGCTCCGCCCCGGTTGGAGGTGGCCGGCCTCCCTCGACATCAGCAGCGGTCGACGGCAGCACGGGTGAAAACCCCATCCCCAGGCTTCGCGCCTTGGACCGACGACGGTGGCGCGCCAGCGTCATCACCTTCCCGAAGGCGTCGTCACTATCTCTGCCCATCGACTGCAGCTGCCGGAGCAACATCGGGAACGAGAGTTCCCTTGGGTGTATGTCTCAACGAAGTTGGCGTCCGCGGGCGTCATCTCCTTCCTGAAGGCTCCGTTGATGCACCCTCGATGTTCCCTCTGCGCCATCCGACGCCGCGCTCCGCCCCTACCGCTACTTGTATTGTTGTGCCCGTGTTGCGTGAGCTTCTGCTCCGTCGTCGCTTTGGTCCCTCCAGCTTGGTTGATGGTGTTGCCATCGTTGTTTGTCGTCGTCATCGTTTGGCCGTCCCCGGCCACTGACGTCGCGCTTGGCTCCACCTCGGGCGGTTGCCGCCGAGTGTGTGATGCCCCCTCGCGGATGCTGCGTCATCCAGCGACCGTGTCATCTTTCGGTGGACTCCTGTGCCACCGCGGTTACATCTCCTAAGCTGGCATCATTGCGGTGTTGCACCTTGCCTCGCGAGGTTGCGTTGTTGGGCGTGGTGGAGAGTGCTTTCTTTCTTCGTTCGTCGTGTTTGTTGTAACCACTTTATCTATGGTTATCTTTCACTACTAGAAATACCCCCTGTAGTGACGCTTTATTTATATGTTAGACACGTTTTATTTCGTCTCTATAAGATTGTAGACACGTTTTTATAAAGCGTGTTAGAAGCGTCTTCGCATGGACCGTGTCAGGACTTGTAGAGACGAGTTCCTTAAGCGTGTCAAGGTGATAAAGAGACGTTTTGTAGAGACGTTAATTGCATGCCTATGCATATTGATACACTTTTATAGATACTTTTATATAACATATCTATTTGTGTAGTTACGTTATATAGCAACGCTTCGTTATGTGCTAAGAAATGTAGAGACGTTCTTATAGATACATTTATATTATGTGTACTAATGTAGTCACGTTATGTAACAATTTGTATTGTGTGTTAAAAAGTGTAGAGACATTCTCATAGACACATTTGTATTATGTGTGTACTAATGTAGTCACGTTTTGTAATGACGTTGTACTATGTATTAAGAAGTATAGAGACGTTCGAGTAGATACATTTATATTACGTGTTTAACAATATAGATACATTGTTTAGTAACATCATTTTTGCGTTGCAAAAAAATATAGAGAATTTTATACACATTTATATTTCGTGTCTACTAATATAGAAGCATTATATAGTAATGTTTTATAACATCATATAAAATATACACATATAAAGAGACCTACTTACTAAAAATAAAGAGACTTTTACAAATTTAAACACAAATGAATTTGTATGATTAGATAATGAGAAAGTGAATCATGAAGGCATTGCATTGAAAAATCCATTGTATTTACAAAATAAGATACTAATTAATAACTCATTAAAGTGCACTCTCAAAGACAAACCATATTCGTAAAGAAGCATACGAAAAGTGGCAATGTCTTACAAATATCTATATTTTTCCGCTAACATCTAAAATCTATATTGTTCACTCCGAAACTTGTTGCTTGTCTTTCCATCCACATCAAGTTATCCAAAACTTGTTGCTTGTCTTTCCATCCACATCAAGTTACATGTTTCCATCATGCTGCAAAATAAGAGGAGATTGAGTTGAAAGATATGAATTCTAATCAAACGAATATAGCAAGAATGAAACATACCACCAGCTTGAGTTGAACTCTTAAGTTATTTAACCTACAATGAGACATGTGTTTAGAGGGATGTGTAGTATAATTTTAGAAAATTACAAAATCATAAAGAATTTGTTAATATAAGAGAAAACTTACATGCGTACTGGCCCAAGCAACAACAAAGCCAATAGCATCACTCATAGTTTTGATAGAATGGAACGGTCTAGGTAACATCTCATCTCCACTGTTTCCATCACCAATGGCATCAACATAAACCCCAACAAATCCTTTTCTAAGCACAGTCCCAACAATGCTTTGAGTGCTGTCACTAGTCACTAACTTTCTTTTGGCCACGACTTTACAATGGTTTCTTAGTGAAATAAGATAAACTTCCAGTTAGCTCTACCATTTTGTAAAACATAAAGCCATGATCATCAAACTTGTAATTAATTTAGTTTTGAAACAAGGGAAACAAGTACATACCGATCCCGATTGATTACAAGTTGGAGCATGAATTCTTTGAGATCTCTGCAACAGACACAATCAAACCATATCATTGATCTAGCAAGTTCAGCCATACTATGAAGGGTTACAATAATAGAAAACATAGACATACTATGTTGGTCATTGTGCTAGCACATGGAAAAGTTAGGTCTTTAGAACCCTTATCTGCTTGACCTTGATTGTCAATATGTGCCACCTGCAGTCATAGTTGAATCCTCAATTTTGTGACATGTAACATGGGTTATCTACCACCCAATTTGAACTTCTAATAATCAAAATAGATGTAGATGGCTATATTTCATAATGTTAGCACATCTCAGACCATATTTCACATTGGAGATTTCGGTCCATGCAAGAAAAGTCTAGCAAGCCTATAGCCAATGAACATAAATATTCCTTACATTTTAGTGCAGATTATTGTTTTCAACTTTGTATTGAGAGTTGCAACAAGACTGTAAATTAAATCTCACATCCAGATTCCCTCCAAAAATATCATATTCATAGTAGTAGCAAGTCTTTAGTCATGTGAAGTGTATAGCATCACTGTGCCTAACCCATGGGTTATCAGCCACCAATTTCACATAAAACAATCAAGCTTCTTTCTGGCACAATTGGGCTACCTTTTTTTTCTAACAAGCAGTGTTAGTTTGCCAAAGAAACACATTTATTATTTCAAGAAAGGGTCCACGCAACAGTCACACAACAGTCATATGACGCATGCCAATTGTCAAGAAACGATCTAGCAGGTAGCAGCCAAGAAGTAAACATATACATTCCTGTTCATTCACACAGAAAATGAAGCTTCTTTCTGGCACAATTGGGCTACCTTTTTTCTAGTGGCAAATTTACGAATTTGTGATATAATTGAACAATGCTAGTTGGACAACACAAGCAAGTTCATGAAGCATAGTAATAACTGATCTGTTTGATAGTCTCTTATGCACTATGCACATAATTGAACAGCACATCAAGGTTTCTGAGTAGGAAATGTAACAGTAGGCTGCACTTAATTCTAACATACCTTTGCAACCATTGGCTCACATGTTAACGATGAGCGCATGCAATTCTTGTTGACTTGACTATAATTCTGGTTCTGTGGCTCCTGCATATTTGTAACCATAGTATTTAGGACATTAGCATGTACCTACATAGTATATTATAGCAAAGAAAATAGAAATAAGAGTTGTGTTTGTTTTGATTCTTATGGCTGTGGCTACATCTCATAGCCGCAGTAACATAGAATCACATATAAGTAGGTTGAAGAAAGGTATAGTGTTACCTGAACAGAATTTTCTGGAGAGTACACATTATCTTCTCGGTCTTTAGGGTTCATGTCAATATCATTATCACTATATGTGCCATGGATACTATCATCACTACAATCCTGCTCATCATCAGTATGACCATCTATTTCGGTATGAACAACCTGCAAAAAATGAAACATCATACAAATAGTTATTAGATATGAATAAACTCATCTGTAACAGATGGAGACATAGACATGGATCCATGGAGGCTTACTTCATCATGTAGAGCTCTTTCCATTCTTTTTATCAAATCATCATTTGGGTACTTTTGTGACATAAAAGAAAGCCAAAGTTTCATAACACCACTCATGCATTGCATCTTATTGTCCATTGTATTTACTTTGTCACGGTACCTTCTTTCTTCTTCAGTTTCAGTAACAAAAGTAATACCTTTAGAAACTTGCACTTGACTCTAGTACTTATCATCGTAGTACCCACATGCTTTTAATTGTTTAGCAACAATCTCATTGAACACCTCATTAAAATCATTAGCTGAAAGATTACCATTGTTCTGCTCTTTTCCTTTTTCTAATTCCTCAAATGATGCATCCTATTGAAATAAGCATATAGGAAGGTCACATAATCGTAACAATAATTTCAAATCTAATGTTAATCACAAGTAGTAGAAAAATATACAATTACTAACTTCACTTTGTTGGTGCTGTATCTCCCACTCTTTTTCTTATGAGCGGCCTCCCATAATTCTATCCTATGAACATTTCCTTTCCTTTGATCTTCCTGCACAAGATATTAAATTTGAGGATCCAATCACTTCTCTTACATGATCTTTGAATTTGACAGCAGTAAGAATATATATCACCATCTCTTTCTTCAGTCTAGCATGGCTTTTCCTCCCCGTTGTATGTGTATTCTTCTGTTCTTTTGCACACCGAGAGTTTGTTGCACACAATTTCTGTAAATATAGCAAAATTATAAAGCACAAATGTTACATAACTTTCTTTTAAATTTATTGCAAATGTTAGATAAAAATATATCACCTTATGTGTTTCTTGACACCAAAAGCTAACAAGAGATCTCCACTGATGCTCATTAACAGTTCTTGGTCTACCTTGTATAATTTGTTCTAGAGATCTCTGTTCACGATTGAAATGTTCTTTCTTCAACTTAGATTTGTAGGCTCGCCACCTATTGTTTACAGTTCTTAAGATCCAATCTCTTGTAAGCTGTAGCGTTTGGCTAGGAAAGACAAATTTTGACTGTACAAAGGAAAAGTAAATAGTTGATGATCGGAACAAACAATAGTGTACTTTTCTTGCATTGTATCTATTACATTTACCTCAATGTCCACTATTATTTGTTCCTTGTGTTTATTGAATAGATCATTGTCCCATCTTGGAATGTGTAATGGGGCAAATGATGGTTTCTGTGCTAGATCCCCAAGGTGTTGTCCAAGAACAGAGGCTGACCTTTCATTTGGTACACCATTTTCATCGGTCCCTACAATTACCTTTCCTCCTTGTAGTTTCGATAAGTCTGGGACTCCAAAATCTCCTAAAACTTGTCGCGCCTGTCCATTCGGCCCTACATGTATGAACTTATATCATTTGACATTGTATTTAGATGCGTCACCAAAAGAAATATCAAACTTACATATTACCTTGATTGGACTTGCACGTCGGTTTGGCATGCGTGCTAATATATTGTCAACATCTGGAGGACCTTGTAAATTCTCCTCGATCTCATCGTCTGCCAAATCATCAGGCTCCTGCTGCTCCTGTCCTGCATCTTGTGCTTCAAGGTTCAAGTTTCTTAATCTTTGAGGTCCCCTTGCCATGATTTCTACTGCAAAAGCAAAAAATTAACAGTTCTGGATAAATTGAACAGTAAGCTATCAGGAATACCAGTAGTCTATACAACAATTAATGTGTTAGATTTCAGAAAATGCATTTCAAGACATGAGATTATTTTGTAGAAAGCAACCTGCAGCACCAGACATGTTCACAACAGCATGGCATACTCCATCGACGACTAAGAAATAAGGAAATTCATAGCTAGTAATCTCCAATCATAGCTACAATTAAAACCCAGCACGATATTTAAAATTGGCCAACCATAGCTACAAATATCCAACTATAGGAGAAAGGAAATTCAGTTTGCCTCCACATTATCACAAGCCAGGAATCAGCAGATCGATTCCTAAAGGTAAACTTGAAGTCAACTTTGAGTTAAAAACTTAAAACTACAGCAATACACAACAGCAGCAGCGGCTACATATATACTAGATCTATGATGAAAAACAACTGCAGCCTACTAGACATGCAACCAAGAAACAAACAGATGGACACGATGGGGGAAAACAACTTAACATTCCTCTGTACCTTCCCAAATCTATGGAAGATACCATTACAAGTAACTAGTACTTTTGACCACCCTAGTACAAGATTCAGATGATGAAAGGGAACATGCAGAAAGTCTCCACAAAATCCCAAACCAAGCAGCAGTGAGCCAGTGACGCAGATTGTTCCTGCTACCTACCGAAGCACAGTGCCACAAGATTTAGCTATTCTCAAGAAAAATAAACAGTACGCAACATCTTGTGTATCAGGAACAAATGAGCAATCGAATGAGCACAGGGCCAATGACAAGAAATATTAGAATTCATAAACATAAGCAGTAAGCAACTAGAATACCAAAGCATCAGTAACCAGAAATTCAGTATCGTCATTTCCATAGCTAGCACCGCAAAAAAAAACAGAGAATACAGTATCCTCACTTCCGTAGCTAAGCAGTCTCATCATTCCCGTACCAAAGCACCGCACAATGCAAACTAGAAAATAACCGAATCATGGAGAGTCAAGGACTCGAGGTCGAGATCAAGACTCGGGCAGAGTTGCAGCCTGCAGAGGCGCCGGCTACCGGGCAGCACACAACCGCGTAGGGGCCGCCGGGCGTCGCGTGCAGCCGCGGCTGCCGACCTACCGCGTGCAGCTGCCGAGCGCACACGTGTGTGAGGCTTGCTCCGAGGAGAATGGGACCGGGAGGCTGGGGTAAGGCCTCGGGGAGCCGGCGACCCGCCGAGACGCCGAGCACCGCCGCCGCCGCCGCCTGCTTCCGCGATTGGACATCTAGGGGAGTAGAGGGAAAGGATGAAGTGTTCTCACCGATGGCAAATGTGGATGGCACCCCCTGCGGACAAGAACGACGACGAATCAACGACCGATGGATGGCCTGTGCCGTCCGAGGAGAGGGCGGTTGATGCGTCGGCGTCGAGGAATTGGGCGTGCGGGTGTGCCGCGTGCTGCGGACTCAGATGTGGAGAGGGGAGGGTGAGGGGGAGGGTAATAGATGCGCCTTTTTCGTAAAAAATCTGACGGCGTGGGGGTGGTTTAGGCGCCGTGGGGGTGGTTTAGGCGCCAAAATAAAATGTAAAGTACTCCTATTACGCGGTAAGTTTTTTCAATTCTGGTGGCAGAAAAAATATGTTCATTCGAAATTTTAATATGAATTTTCTTATACATATGTTAATGAATATATATGAACTTTGCACTGTGCATTTTTTTTATTTCTAAGCACCGAATGTTTTTGCTGGATTTATGTTTTCAAAATAGTATTTTACATATGTTAACGAACATATATGGAAGTACCATCAAATTTGTATTAATCTGCAACAATATTCAGATTGTATTGAAATAATTTCCAAAAAAATAGCAAAATATTTTAAAAAAATATTCTAAAAGTTCTAAGCTGATTTAGTCTCACTACTACAGAAAGGATTTATAGCAACGCCCCCTTTTTTTTGTAGGAATAGATGCCGAATAGTTAAAATTAAGCACTAAAATTCGAATTTTTTCAAATGACCTTGAATAGAGAAATGACCAAAATAAAAGTTGTAGATTTCAAAAAGTTATGAAACTTTGCTGTTTACAACTTTTTCATTTCAAATTATTTACTACTTTAAAATACTGTTTGAAATTTAATTTTAAAATTATTGAAGAACTCTGATTTCTCTTTTTAATCTCTAGCTAAAACTTGTAACTAGTATTTCTCCCTCGTACTAACTTCAAATGTGATGATTTTTTTCCTAAAATTTTCTAAAATTATGCTCTATCAATTTATTGTACTCCTACAACTATTATTTTGTCCATCTTTTCATGTGACTGTGTTTTATCTATTTGAATTTTGAGTTTCAAAAAATGACAACTTCAAACGTTATTTTAAAACACTAAATGATTTCAGCTGAAAAAGTCACGAACATAAAAGTTGTAGAACTCATTAAGATCTATAACTTTTATTTTGGTCATTTCTTCATCCGACAAAGTGGTACTAATATTGTTCGCAAAATTTACATATCACTCTTATAGTTTCATAAACCATAAGAGGGATATGTAAAATTTGTGAACAATGTTACTACCACAATCTCGGATGAACAAATGACCAAAACAAAAGTTGTAGATCTCAGAAAGTTATAGAACTTTGTAGTTGTCAACTTTTTTATTTGAATTCATTATCTCAAGGAAAACTACGTTTGGATTTCTCAAATTTGAAATTTAGATTTTTAAAATGACCTCAGATGGAGAAACAACGAAAATGAAAGTTGTAGATCCCAAAAAGTTATACAACTTTGTAGTTGACAACTTTTTGATTTGAAATGATCTTGTCAAGAAAAACTACGTTTGGATTTCTTAAATTTGAAATTTGGATTTTTTAAACGACCTCAGATGGAGAAACAACGAAAATGAAAGTTGTAGATCCCAAAAAGTTATACAACTTTGTAGTTGACAACTTTTTCATTTGAATTCGTTTAGAGCCTTAAACAATCAATTTAAACTCTGTTTAGGATAATATGTTGGGAACCAAAATCCAATATAGATATAAGTGAGTGTGAGGTGTATTGGTAGAGGAGGGTATACGTGAGGGGAAGGTTACAAGTTCAAACATTCGCAGCAACGAAGCGCGTTATTCTTGCACAAAAAATGCCTCCCTGAGTTAAATTTTTTTTCTCTATCTTTTTTGCTATTTTTTTTATCTGGAATCACGATTTTTGAAAAATGATTTATTTTTTTATTTGATTTACCGAGGCCGATAGAACCACTACTTTCGTGACCCCGCCTCTAAGCCGTAAAGGAGCCCCATCGTCAGATCATTGTAGAAATATAGAATGTATAGTTGATTATTACATGAGCTTTCCTTGTAGTCCAGTGGTAGTGCGGCCATCTAAAATACCACATGTTTGAGGTTTGAACCTATTACTAGCACTATTTTGTGTTCTTTTTTATATTATTATTAATGTTCTATATTTTTTGGGTTATTTTTCATGATATTATATTATTATATACTATAGTGGCCAAGAGTACAAGCAAGTAATACTTGAGGTAGAATTTTAAGAAATTTATTTTCAAATTTTAAAACAGGTTCCAACCTATTGCTACCACAATTTTTGTGGTTTTTTATGTTATTAATACTCTATAGATTTTTTGTGTTCTTTTTTATGATATTATAGTATTATATATATACTAAAATGGCCAAGAGTACAAGCAGGTCCGAAAGACACTTGAGGTAGAATGTTAAGAAAATTATTTTCAAATTTTAAAACTTAAATTTTATGGCAATATAAAGCATAAGTACAAATATTTAGTAACTACAAATTTGTAGAAAAAATGTGTACGAGAGGACTTAGATATGTAATGGATGTTAATAAATTTTTTACAATGTCTCTACATGCTACTGATGGACGATGAAGGCACATTTAATTTCGTTTCACTTTGAGATGTTTTCAATATCGTATCAAGAAGCATGTTTACGTGACTATGTACGATTATTGATACGCTTTGCAACGTGTATAAATTATACTAACGGTTTAAAGCGCGTCTATCTTTGTGTTATTTTGAGACGACTTTAGTATTGTATCAAAAAACATCTTCAATTGTCTATGAAGCATTCTATGATACGCTTTGTAACATGTCTAGAAGCTATTGACGATTAAAAACGTGTCTACCACCGTGTCACTTTGAGACGCTTACAATACCATCATAAAAAGTGTCTTTAGATGCCTTTTAACACTAAAAACGTGTCTAATATCGTGTTATGTTGACACGTTCATAAAATCGTGTTAAAAAACATCTTTACATGACTATGTAGAGACGTTTTTAGTGTGCGTTACTATAAAAGCGTGCCTAGAGCGACTTTTTCTTGTAGTGTTTGTCGTGTTGTGTTGTATCCGCCGTACTTTCGGCCCCTTCTTCTTAATGAAAAGATACGTGAAGTCGTGTTCGAGAAAAAAATATTCCCGATCGAGGATTTTAATTCTACTACTACACAAGATCGAATTTTGAAACCCCTCCTGGCTCCGATCCGGCATATCAATGTCGTTGCGCACTGCTCCCCTGCGCCATTGATCGTCGTCCGTACGTCGTCGAGCCGGCCGGCCGGCAATCATATGGCAGCCATCGCATGGATCATGGATGACGAAGATGCATGGTCACTTCCATCAATGCGCCCGTGAGTCGACCTTCGCCGTCGTCCCGAGTTTTTACGACGCGGGTACGCGTAGCTTTGCATTGGAAATGTTGCATGCAGTAGCAGATGGAGCGGAGAAGAGAGGAATCATTTGCAGCTACGCAAGCGTACGTAAGGGACGGAACGGAGAGGCACCCGATCGATGCCTGGAGCCTGCAGGGGTCCGATCGACGACGAGCGGAGCCCGTCGCGACGCCGCCAGCAGGCAAGGAGCGCGCGCGGGCGTGCCCAGGCGCACGCCCGTCTCATAGGGAACGCGTGAGGCCGCGCGGCACATTTACTCGTTCACACGGGGCGGTTTAATACGTCCCCCTACTACATACCACTGCTACATCCACGATCCATCATGGACGACGACGACGAAGCGCGTGCTACGTACTCAATCAGCTGGAAGGTAGCTAGTGGACTGTGGACTCATGCATCCATATCCATCATCAGCCCCGGCCGCTTCATTTCTAGTACTCCCTGTGTGCACGTGTCTTCATTGGGCACGCATGCGTTCAATTCAACCCATCACCATTCGCCAACGTCTAGTGATCGAGCCGAGATCGAATTGTTGGCGATCCTCGCGCCACGATTCAAATGGCCGATCCGGGTGGTGGGCCTGTTTCCGGGAATCTACAGCTGATGGTGGACTAGTACCTATATACAGTACGTATATTTGTTCAGTGTACAGTGTACACGCTACACGTACATACTCGAGCGCAAACATTAATACGCGCAGGAGCGAGCCGGCCGGCCGGCCCAGTAAACGTGGAGGGAAAAACGAAAACGTGCCAGTGTAGATAGCGCAGACGACGCAACTTTGCAAGCAAACATGCAACTTTTTTTTTTTATCTTTTTCTCTCAAAAAAAGAAAAAAGAAAAACACGTGGTTCAGGACTCATTTCAGCGGTGCCTTAGCTCTCGAGGCAAGTTTATATCTTCTCGCCCATCCATGGCGAGTTCAAACTTCCCACCACAATGCAAGCAACAGGTCTTGGCGCTGGCCACCCACGCCGGCGACGCGAAGCACTGCACCGCACGGCGGCCGGCGGGCCAGAGTACCGGCGGTCGCGCATTGAAGCGGCGTTCCAAAGCCACCGTACCGGAGCTGAATCCAAGACGGATTCCCGTCCCGACCCCCTCAGCGCTCAGGGACCAGGACCAACGCCGCCGCGCGGTGTCGTCACGCGACCACCGAATCGCTGCCCGTTGCCGCAATTACTCCCCGGTCGAGGGCGGGACACCACACCATGCAGCCATGAAAGCATCCAGCTTGTGAACTGCCTCGTACTCCCCCGCTCTCCATTAACGAGTGGGATCACCTGTTATTATATAAAAAAAAACAAGTGGAATCACCAGCTACAAGCCTACAGCACCACGCCACCGGTCTGGTCCCGACAAGATCAACAGGAAATACGTTTGCAGCATCGCCGCGCCGTCTCGTTTCATCTCGACAGCTTTGCAACCTCTACTACAGATTACAGTTCCAGTTACAGCACAGTCAGAAGAAAAAGGAGAATTACATTCCAAATGCAACGAGTATTTAGGGCCTATTTGGTGTTGATCATAGGGTGTTCGGATACTAATAATAGACTAATTAAATTTAATAGATTCATCTCGTAAATTAATCTCAATCGATACAATTAGTTTCGTAATTAGTCTATGTTTAACACTCTATATATGTGTCCAAATATTCATGTGATATGTGTTAAAAAAAAAAGGAAAACCAAACACCCCCTTCTTCCAACAGGATAAGATTGCATCGCAGCATTGGCAGGCACTGAATCATAAAACTGATCATCACCATCATTTTATTCTCCAGTAATTAAACAACAGCGGGTGCCAGTAAAATAACCTCACTTTCTTTGTTCCACTAAACAGTCCGTTACAACCGAACACATGTTCAAATGTCTATCAAAACTGCTAAAACAGCATGACAACAACTATGGACTTTTGACGACGAATGATTTTAACATAATCTCTTTCACCAATGGGTGCTACAACGAAACAACAAACAGCATGTGCGTCCCGGGGATTCTCTCTCATATTCTCAACTCCTCTATAATGTTAGGCTTGTTCCAAGACTTGCCTTGGTAGGATTTCTGTTTCATCCTCCGCTGCGATATGTAGTCTGCCTCCTCCTGGAAGGGGTTTGGCCCGCCAAAGTCTTGCTTTGATTTCCGTACTTTCTTTGTCTTCCCTTTGTCATACTCCTCGTCCCTGTAAAAAGAGGCCAAGCGAACATAAGCTCAGTTGAGTATTTGTTCCCTTCAAAAGTGATTAGGTCTGAAGTCCACTCTGACGTTTCAAACATGAATACAAGACATGGTAGAATATTAGTAGAGGTATATTCACAGTAAACTGCAAAAGATAAAAACTCACCACTCATCTAGGATGTAACCAATGTTCTTGCGTTTGGAGTGTTGCCGCGCAGCAACCTTTGTATTTGGCACGTCTACATCATCCCAGCACGGAACTGAAAATCAAACAAACATACAAATCACAGGTTAGAATTGATGACACAACAGTATGTTTCATCTTTAAAATAGAATGTGCATCTGCAAAGAGAAGATGAGCTAACCAGTAGCTTCCATCAGGTCCATTGCGCGAATACTGACAGGTTGGGTTACCACCAACTTAGCATCTACAGAAGAGCTTGGATCAGACTTTGGAATGTCAGCACTGCCAGAAGGTGCACTTGTGCCAGAACCAACACAAGCTCCATCGACCTTCTTCTTGTTTTTGGAGGACTGGGTATCATCTTTGGACCTTGTACTACCATGTGATCGATTCTGACGGCTGGAGGTAGATTCTATAGTTTCAGAGCGTGCAGTGGCCGATGTTGATGTCAACTGCTCATTCAAACAAGATATATTTGCTGTGTCCTTACAAGCTACAACACGCCTTATAGTTCTACTTCTCTTATGTTTCGCTTTCTTCCCTGGCTTTAGTGAAGCTAACAACAGTTGTCTGGACCCTAACCACATGTTCACAACAGGATACCTCACAAACTTCTTTGACTTCAAATTCACCTTTTTCGCTGTAGTTCCATTGCATGAAGCAGCCACAGCAACATGCATAATACCACCAGAGCTGATCTCTACACTAGAATCTGCTTGTGCAATTACTGGTGCAGTATTGTTCTGTATACAGACACATGTACCAAATATAGACAAATCAGCTCATGTTTAACAAAATTTTGGTACTATTATGATTTAATTCATCTACAAAGGAGCAGTGAGGGAGGAAAAGTGTGGCGCTACCTGACTCATAGGAAGTGCCTTCGAGATTTCATTAGCTTGATCCACAGATTCTGGAAAGTTCCTTGCTTTCTCACTGGAAGTGAGACATCCAATGCCAGGCACAACACCATTTGAAACAACAGAATCCTGGAATTTTCACGAAATAAAATAAGCTATGAATCCTTCAAAAGTTATTTAAAAAAAACACATAGTGAGCATCATACAAACCTTCTTTGATAAAGACCGTGCAGCAAACTCTGCAGCTGTGCCATTTACATGGGGAGCTGGCTCCGAAAATGGAGCTGTTTGAGGCTGAGAAGTCAGTTTGTCTGCCTTGGGCAATGTAGTGGCACCATTAGCAATGGCAGAGACGACAGAAGTATTTTTCCCCGTGCCAGCCTTAGGTTCCATTTCCTGCAAGGGCTTCCCAACAACTGTTTGTTCACCACAAGTATTTGTAAATGGTGCAGGTTGGTGGGAGGAGGCTGTCTCCTGACTATTTACAGCAAACTGCATCGGTTTAGTTGGCAAGGTACCACCATCATTTTGAGCTCCAGGGGCTTGTCTGGAAGGCAGGACATTGTTTTGAGAGGATGGAGCATCTTCAGCTTTGACCTCATTCTTTGAACAATGGCCTGTTATAGTCTTGCTCAAAATTGTAGAGTAGCCAATGATTGTGTTGTGCGCCTTATCACCAAACGGAGACACACCATTCAAATTTTGTGCTTTTACACTGCTTTGGGTAATACCATTCAGACTTGAGATCTTTTCAGGGGTTTTCTTCATGGGCACATTAGCAGTGATGTTCTCTTTGCGGGCCACTGCCTTTCCAATACTGTTACGTACATAAAATAGCATATAAGCCTTTTGCTTCAATACATCTGCCTCACGAACTTGGCGCACCTGCAGTTGATGCCATAAGAATCAGTGTGAGGAAAATCTAGAGTCTGCCAAAGTAGCCAAAGGGCACAAAGGGAAAGTAGCACACATGACACAATGTAGCTCAACATATGATACAATTATTCTCTCATTTGTTGCCAATCTAGGCAATGGTTCTTCTCCATCAAAATGAACAAAAGTAATGCATCAAAACAGGATAGTAAGTGACATCAATGACAGGCAACCACGAATAAATCTATGGTAACACTTTCTAAAACCCCTAAACCAACAATTTAGCTAACTTGCATGAGCAACATTAAATCCCATGCGGATCTGCTGGTCCCTAATCCGTGCGGCCTCGCCTCTCCACCAGTCTCCGCACGTCCGTGGCTCTGCTTCTCCCCTCCTCTCTCCAGTCAGCACCTGCTCAATCCACTTCATCACCCTAGTGCCTAGGTCTTCCCTTCCCTTCCCTTCGCTCAGCTCTGTTGCCAGTGCTTCCTCTACTCTAGTGCTTGTTTGAGTTTGTCTTGGCTTGGCTCTGCTTAATCTTACAGCTAGACTAGTTGTGCTTGGCTCTTCTCTGCTCTGCAGCCAACAAAACAACAACAGAGTGGAGAGTCCAGCTGCATATGATCCCAGATGCAAAACGAAGACCACTGAACTCGAAAGATCCAAGATGGGATTATGGCTATTGGGCAGACCCTAAGGAGCGAGATAAGGTAACATGTAAGCTTTGCAACAAGAGGATTCTAGGAGGAATTAAAAGGCTTAAGAAACATCTAGCTGGTGGCTATGGAGATGTGATTCCATGTCCAGAGGCTGGCAGAACTAAGGAAAAAAGATGGGAGAATACTTGGATGCTGCTAACAATGCTAATGAGTTTGATGACGACGATGGATATTGAGAGATGAGAGCCAAGAGTTGGGTGCTGATTGTTAAAAAATTCCATGTGTCCTGTAATAGAGGGCGTGGTTCACTTCACTCTCCTTTTTGACGGGCATTCAAACACGCACAATTTATTGCTCCTTCTACCAAGCTGTGTGCATGCTGCTGCACCGTGGAGCGAGCATTTGATTGGCCAAGCACGGATGAGAGATGGCCGAATAAACATGTAAAAAAAAACAGCTGCACTGCCATCAACACATGGTAAATTAGTTGTTAGATGGAGTAAAAGTCCTCCTTGGTCTTTTTGTGGAAGGGAGTTGCGTCTTCTATAGCGGGATGGAGGGAGTTGCGCCTTCTATAGCGGGATGGAGGGAGTACTTATTACCTTATTTTGTAATGTGGTGTGAAATTGTGGACTACTATTAATCTTTTGACTACTTATTACCTTAGGTTGTTTTAGGATATGTCTATGCGTCGCTTCACCACGTGCCGTATGTGGCTAGGCGTTGTGAGGGGGTGGGTCACCACTTGTCGACTTAATGCCTTAAGAACCATGGAGATAATAGTATATTCTTGAAGAGCATCAAACCAAAGAACACTCGCTGCTTTGAAGAGAATTTGGAGGATTCAATAACAAATTAATTTGGTGTATGCACTGTGTGAGGCATCGATAAAGCTTTAAAAGGTAGAGAATAAATTGTAGTGTCCATGGAGCTAGAGGACTTAAACATGAAAAAAAAAATCTCTTGAGTAGTTTGATAAATGTTAATTACATGGATACTAAATGAGTGTGCAAAGTAGAATTTAGTAGTAGAACTGGGAACTACAAACAGAATGAGCAAAACTTCATAAGACTAATGTCATACTAGACCTTGTTATCATCAAGATTGTGCCACATCCCGCTGGATGTACGAACGAAGCAATAGTAATGACCTGATTGAGTGTTCCAACCTGTATGGACTAGGACACCATAAAGGCTGTATTTAAAATCTGTACCCTGCATCAATAATCAAGATGAATGATAATACTATGAGAAACAAGATGAAAATGCTAAAGAGAAGTTAATTGAAATCATACAGCATAAAGCAAGAATTTCAAAACAAAATACTCACTTTAGAGTCACTAACAAATGGTTTCAAATCGAGATTTGGTTGGAAGTCCACTTTTTTGTCAATCTTCTCACGAGGATTGAAAGGGCTGAAGCGCTTCAGATGGATTGTCAAGACATTGGGAGCCTTATCAATTGTAAACCGTTTCTTTGCTACAACTTTCTGCCTGCAGTGTTCACACTGGTATTGCTTTTGACCCCCGTCTAGTAGCTCAACCTCAGTAAAATTTTCAAGTGCCCGCACTAAAGTCGTGGCCTTGGCAATATCAAGACTGAGGTCCAAGAAAGGATCAAATTTATTGGAGCAATGTGAGCAACGCATGCATTTGACCTGTAAGCACAGATAAGGTGACCAACTAGTGATAAGGGAATGCGGTCTCTTCTGCCAGCCAAGGGATTAACTTCAACAATGCACAAGAGCATACCTGACTTCTAAGGCGGCCACCAAATATTTTGTGAACTAAGCTTTTGTCATAAGCACTTTGAGACTCACTCGGTACCCCAGAAGGTAAACAGCATTTATGCATGGATTCAAGCAAATTAACCATTAACTCATGTGCATCTTCTTGTCTTGAATTGCGGAAAGTGCGAGAAATGCCTATTTTGCAGTTAAAGATCCCATTCTGGTTATAGAATAAAAGCAAGATTGAAGAATCACCTAAATTTAAAATGATTTCAGTCATTTTAATTCACAAAGAAGATAAAAGGATACAGCGCAAGTTCTTGACAATACGAAATGGTGTCACTATTTTTCCAGTTGATTCTAGAGCAGTCTTGACATGATTCTGAAGAGCACATAATGCACAAAATCCAGATGTGCGACCTTCAGGGGAAGAGAGAACAAATTAGCAACAACAATAAAACAAATACCACACAGTGCAAAAAATAAGAGTAGATTTTTGCTTGTTTAACAAGCTTCAGAGTAGAGAAAAGAACTTTAAGTTTCCTAAAAAGGCTGTCATGAAAACGTACTTAATCAGTACCATCATGTCTACTCCATACAGATATGCATCATGGTCATGGAACAACAGCTCAATTGCAGCAGTTATGGTGATTTACAACAGATCAGTAAGAGTTTCCATACTAGTGGTATTTTTCATTCTATATATACAAACATACAGGAAAGAATACCGGTTGTCATGCCATGAGAAATCTGGGCACAGAAATGATGATTAAGCATCAGATAGCAGATTTCCTATCAATTTCCACAGTGCAGATACAAGTGCAAAGCATTGTCTGGCTGCCTTGCTATCTCATAACTAAATAGGGAACAAGTAACAAGTTTACAACGAATAACTTGAATACTTGATGCATCATGTATATACAAAAAAGACCACACCCAACTAGTGAATACACATACGCACACTCAGCTTCAAGAAATAGATCCTGTATTAAGATGAACAACGTCAAATATGGTACTCGCGGGATGACTGATTTGGAAACACAGGAAGAGCAATCAACTCATCACACATGAGACTGGGTCAACTTCGAATCCTGACCATTTGAGTACAGTGGATTGAATACATCCAACTAGAGGGAACAGAAAAAAGTAACATTCCGGTATGAACTTACTTAATACTTTGTTCACTGTACGTGGCTCATCAGATAGCCAGAAAATACAAATTGGTGTAGGGCTGGGGATCTCGATATGTATTAACTACGATTGATATTACGTACAATGTTCAGGCTAGTGAACAACTTCAAGGTAGTCTTTTTTGAAGAGTGGGCTTCTTATCCATCATTGTCATTAAAAGACAACTTTTCAGTTTTCACCCCAAGCTGCAAAAAAAACTTGCAGCTCTAAACTTGGATCAACCATTAGAGAAAGTTCCATGCACGATATGGGATGGCATCTTAGTTGGCTGAACAAGATCCAGGCTGAAGAAATGGTGAAATTGGGCAGTGGAGTAAATACGAATAAAATTGTCCCATTCAAGTCTTGGCAATGAAGGATTAGAGGTACTCTTGTCTTTGGTGTCACACCAATAAATGACAATAGTACATGAAATTGGTTTAGCTTAACTTCCAGCTGCATATAATATTCAGTTCAGTTACTGCTGCCTCTGAAATCCACAAGCTCATGTGTAACATTGTCATCTGACAAAATGTGTCGAGCCGGTTAGCTGACAGTACCAACAGCACTTACATGAGGACTTGTGCTTCCCGCTCTGTAAATAGGCTGCGAACGGCTCTGTGTACGTCAAGCATTGCAGAACTGAGTTGAGGTAGCAGGTATTCCCAAGATTTTCCAAACCAGCACCCTGCAAGACATCAAGGAACTACAATTTACAAACCATTCTCCACCACACTAAAACCTGACGAAATTACCATGGTGTGAACAAAACAAGCACTTTAAATAACTAAATAACCAAAAAATCCCAGCTATTTTTAACTTCAGTTACCCAAATTGACAGCTCTAGTGGCAACCAAACCAGGCACTGCTACTGTGCCGCCCAAACCCCTACAGAAACTGAAAGTTCAGTAGTCCAAATCCTCAAAAAGACTACAACTTTGGGCACTCACAATTCTCCCGAGGTAGATCCATGCGACGCTGAGCTCCGGATCGATCCCGCCGGCGTCCGCCTTCTCCGGCCTCCTCGCCTCCCCCTCGCTGCTCCCAACCGCCGCCCCGGCCCCCGCCTTACCAGCGGCGTCAGGGTTCAGCGTCTCCATACGGAACCCGCCTCCCCCCACCGCCACAGAGGCATGCGGCCTCCGCGCGAGGTGGAACTCAATCCGCCGGTGCAGCACCCCTTCAGGCGCCGCCGCCGTCGAAACCTCCGCCATTCCTAGGGTTTCTCACCACAGCGGGAGCAGCGCAGAGCCACGAGACCGGGCAGGCAAGCGATTAGCACTTCACTGAATTTCTGGTGGAATTCTGTCGGATTAAACCTTGCAGGGTCGATCGATAGGGAAGGGGAAATTGGTGCGGCGCGCTGTTTTTTTTTTCTTTTTTCTGGCCGCCGTTCGCGACGCGAGACGGAAGAGAGGGGGAGCTGGAGGTGGGAGGCGCCGCTAAAAACCCTATACCCCTAGCGAATGGACGACTGGGATCGGAGGGACGAGGGAGACAGGACGATCTGGGCCGTTCAGATTTGAAGCACGTGGTTTTGCTTCGGAGATACTGTGCAGTGGGCCCGTAGAGGAACGCGGACTGCAGCTGCGGGCCTGAAGCTTAAAAAAACTTTGTCTTTAATTAAGGTTGTGATTAGTTCTCCGTAGAATGCAAAATGCAAAATGTTAACTGAATGATGAAATACAAAATGCCAAAATTTTCATGGGTGTGTTTAATTCCATCTAAAATACCAAATTTTTCATGGGGTGAGTGAGGGCATTTTGGCATTTTGGCTTTTTTTTACCTCTTGAAGCCAAAATCCAAAATGGAGAATGGATACATTTTTGCCAAAATTTTTGTATAGTGTTTAGTTCCATTCTGCAAAATGATGGGCCAAAACCCAAAATTTTTTAAGGTGATATGGAGAACTAAACACACCCTAAATAAAAAAATAAAAACTTTGGCTTCATCGCCACAAGGAACACGGGATTCACAGAGAGGGGATATCTAACGTTGCGGCTCATATTTAAAACGAAGATGCTAACGCCCAGACGTCTAGACTAAAGTCCGTACGTGCTAGCATGTTTCCCTACACCTTGTTTCTCGTGCCTTCTACGTGCCCATGTAGGGCCCGCACTGCCCCGATGTCTCCCGTGTCGTCCGACCGCACGTGAGGACCATCTTCCTGCTTGACGACGCCCAAGCAGTTGCAGCAGACGACTGCGGCAAGTGGCCTCATTCAACATATGCAACATCTGATCTACTTTTACAACATTTAGATTAAACATTCACAACATATAGATTAAACATTCACAACATATGTCCAAAACTGTTGAAACACTTGCAACATACGTTTAAAACACTTGCAAAACAGCAGAAAACTTGAAAACATGTGTGTAGCCATTGCAAACATTATAAGATCCACGTGAAAACACTTATAATGTACGTATGAAAACACTTGAAACATTTGCATATATATGCAACATTCAGATGAACAGTTGCAACATACATTTGAAACATTAGAACATACACTTGAAACATAAGTTATAGCCATTGCAACATGTGTAACATCTGATCTACTTTTGCAATATCGATGTAGAACACTAGCAACATACCTTTGAAACATATGCTCACAACATGCGCTTTCAGCGTAATATCACCTTACTGCCTGGACGAATGGAGGCTCGTCGTTGCGGAGCTCGACGCCGGTGCGGAGGTCGGCGGCAGCACGGAGGTCAACCACGGCGCATGGACACAGAGGCCAGTGGCGGCGCGAAGGTTGGCAGTGGCGCATGGAGCTCGTAACGACGCAGAGGTCCGACGCAGGCATCTCGTCGGTGGATGGGGCGCAACCGTGGTAGGAGGCGCGACTCTAGGCGGGGATCACGGCGGCGCAGAGGTTGGCAGCGGTGCATGAAGCTTGCGGCGGCGTGGGCATCCGCGGCAGGAGGTACGACTCTAGGCGGGGGGCGGTGTGAAAGCCCTAGTTTGGTTTTGAATAATTGATGAAACCTAGCACTAACATTTGTCATGAGTTATGATATGAGCTAGATTGGTGCAATCCAAGTGTGGAGCATGGTGATGAGGTCCATGGAGATGGAGATGGACATGTGTGGATGATGATCAAGTGCTCTATCTAGAAAAGAAGAAAGAGAAAAACAAAAACCGAGATGATCAAGACAAATGTATATGATAGGTTTTTGTTTTGCACTCAAGACACCATAGATGGTGTGAGTGACTTAGGATCGATAGCCATACTATAAAGAGGGGAAATCTTTGGCTAAACGGTTTATCGAGTGCCATTAGGTGACATGTTTCTTGCATATGCATTTAGAAATCTAGTGTGCTAACTTTGACCTTTGAAAAATGCTTTGAAAAATGCTAACGCACGTGCACACAAGTTCTACACTTTGTGGTTAGCAAGTTGGAACCAAAGGTGAAGTGGTTGTGGACTTAGAAAAAGAAAAGGAGGTAAAGGTACGTGACCGAACGCTGGCGCCAGGGTGACTGGACTCACCCCGGGTGCGTCCGATCAGTGTTAAGGCGTGGCCGAGGAGGCCGAGTCTCGACCGAACTCAGCAGAGGAGGCGCGACCGGACACGCAGGGTCTGCGTCCGGTCAGGGTATGACATACGCTGACGCAAGCATTCACGCGAGGAACAACTAACTGGACTCTGGGGCACATCCAGTCTCTAGTGACCTGACGCGTCCGGTCTATAAAAATTGGCTTTGGATGCTTACTAGAGTCGACTTGACTCTGAGGTGGCATGGCGTCCGGTCTGAGGGCAGCGTGTCCGATCGTGGCATGGCTAGCTTGCCCGAGCGCAGGAGCGGACGCAGCGTGGCGTGTCCAATCAGGCACAGCAGCGTCCGGTCAACACTTAGCTGTTGAGGCTGAGTCACTTGACCATTGACATCTAACGGCGCTCGTTCAAAGCAGGGCCACGTGGCGACCATCGATCGACCGGACTCAGCCAACCGGACACTGGGCGTGTCTGGTCCCTCCTGCGCAGAGCAACAACTCTATTTGTTTGAGGGGGTCTATAAATAGACCATGGCCGACTTGAGGCTCACTCTCTTGACACTTTGACATACTTGACATCCTTGTGAGCCTAAGCAAACACCTTCCACTCATCTCCATTTTTGATTCATCATCATAGTGAGATTGGGAGTGATTCCTAGTGTATTTGCTTATGTGATTGCATCTAGTGGCACTTGAGGATCGTTGTGGCTGCGTATTTCTTATTACTCTTGGTGATTGCCGTCACCTAGACGGCTTGGAGCAGCGGAGGAGCTTTAACACATATTACTGATTGTTCGTGGCCGGCTCCGGTGATTCTGAGGGATCTTGCACCTTTCCCGGCGAAGAGCCGCAAGGTAGCTCTAGTAAATTGCTCATGTCATTGAGTTACCTCACTTATGGGTAGGTTCTTGCGGTGCCTCTTGTGGTGGGCTAGGTGTGTGATACCTATTAGCTGCCGAACCACCAAGTGTTGGTCGACACAATGGGGACTAGCGTGCCAACAAGCACGTGAACCTCGGAAGAAAAATTAGTTGTCTCTTGCCCTTTGATATTTTCCCGGTGATTGAATTGGTATTCATATTGTGATTGGTTCACCCCTCTACGCGGTGGTATAATCATCCTACTCACTCATTTATTTTCTTGTAAACTGGTTGTACCAAGCTCTTTAGTGTAGCTAGAATTGAGAGCTTGCTTTGTAGTTTAAGTTCATCAAGTAGAGCTCTTTAGTGTACCAAGTTTGAGAGCTCTTAGTGAGTAGTGACATAGTCATTTGTGTGCCTAGTGATTATAGCAACAAGCATTGTTGAATAGGTGGCTTAAAACCCTTGTAGAGCTAGAGCAAAATTGCATTACGTCTTTTGTCATACTAATCAATTGCTCTAGTGCTTTGTAGAATTTTTAAATAGGCTATTCACCCTCCTCTAGCCATATTAGGACCTTTCAAGCGGTATCGGAGTCGTGGTGAAACGATCTCGATTTTCCTCGAAGGGAAAATCCACATATACGATTTATAATGTAGTAGATCACGAGAGCAATCCATCACATTATCAATTATCAGCTGATATCATAGTCATACACCATAGATTTACAAGTTACAAGGCTTTACAACACTGGTTAACACACCTATTACATCGATTAATCTAGCAGAAACACACACACATCTTCATCAGAGTTGTTGTAGCGCATCGGCGGGTGAAGGCTCCTCCTTCACGGCATTCATCAGAGTGGGTGTAGAATGTCAGCGGGCGTAGACTCCATCTTCTCAACCACACTTGAGCGTAGGCACGAGACCATCTACTCCTAATCCAAGTTCTCATGGTCGTCGTAGATTTTATCCAAACCTGTCCAAAATCTATCAGTACGATTTGTACTGGCCACTGTCTCCTACCCTATGCTTTTGCGTTTGCTTTGTGGTATGTGGAATGCAAGGGTAGATGAAAAGGCCTATATATATGGCTGTAGGTTTCCTATGAAAGTTCATCAATATTATATAATAATAGTTCGTCGAGTTTTAATCCATCTCAACCACACGTTCTCCCATCCCATCACACACATCTCACCACACTCTCACACTCTCTAGGCGGCAAGGACGACTCCCGCTCGTACCTTGCCTCAACGGCCAAAGCCGGATCCAACACCGAATCCTAGGGGAAAGGTAGAAAGGACTCCTCTCACTAATCAAGTGAAGCGTAGGTCATAGGAATGTCCATATCCGTGGACGCGGCTATACGTATAGATCGATCAACTCTGCAGAGTGTGTACACTTGGAAATCCATAAGATCGCCATCCTTGGCGGTGCCCCGCCTAGGCTGATGCCGTCTGCCTCCCAACCGGTACGGTACCACCCTACCACTCAGCCCTGGGCCACCCCGGAGTCCACCGAAACGCTGAGACTATAAGGCATAGTACCAGGCCTCCAAGGTCACTACGCTGTCTTAGGAGGGTGTGGGCCCCCATGCCTGTATCTCCCTACACTATCACCTTCCAACCTAGTAGTAGTGGCACCGCCCTAGTCAGTCGGGTAATCGTCTCCCGCCCATCGGGAGCGAGTGGTGTGCACGAAGGGGTCCTATGATTCTGGTTCTCAAGACATACCAGTCCTTAAGGGGACCGGACAGGATATCTTCTCAAGGGGATAACCAACACCCCATGCCTCGACGACACCTCCACCGGGGATAACCAACACCCTGTCTGCTCACACATGCACCCACCACAGGTACCTCTCACGAGGGATGCCCAGGTCGCACCCCTCCGGCATGACTTGCCCCAAAGACTCATCATAGGATCCTGTTCGATCGACTCAACCCTCACCACACACCCAAGACACACACCAAGATCTCCCCAAGTTCATTATCCAATTTTACCACGTTATCGGCACCACGTGCCTTATCCACTCACGTTATCCCTTCACCAAGCATCACATCGCAGATATAATGCATAGTGAAAGTAAAGGAGTAAGTAGTATGCGAGCGTCTAGCCTAACAGCGGGTGTGCAGGGGAATAGGTTGTGACAAGGTAATGGCTTACAAGCAGTCTACCATGCAACCTATCACAGTTCAATTGCAAGAAAGTAAAGCACTAGCATCTATATGTAGCATGTCTAATAGGTTCTACGAGGTTGGGTGGGACGTGGAACACCTGTTAAATGTCATATCCGAGATCCTCGGTGCACTTGTAGTCGTACTCCTCCATGGTATTTCCTCCATCCGCTTGACCTTCCTCCAACAGGTTCTGATCCGATCAACGCTAACCTCGACGCAATTACCTCGATACAGCGACAAGCAAAAGAGCAATCAGACCACTAGACCTAGAAAGACTACGAAAAGAGAGGCAACACGGCACAGAAAGTACAGCTACACTAAAAGAACACAAAAGGAAGAACAACTTAGCCCTCTCGGTGGATGTCCGATCCCTAAGCCAAAGAACAGGAGTGGTGATTTGCTAAGCACAAGCTTAAGCCTTAGCCTAGCCAGTACTTCCCGGGTCGATCATGTCGACCTGTATGACTTAAATAGAAATGGCATAGGCCTTAGCTCATCCTAAGCAAACACCACGGCTTGCGGCTTCCAATCCAATCGTCATGGAGACTGACGAGAACCAAAAGGACTACAAGCAAGAGAAGTTCCGCTCTCTCTCAATCCGTACGTCATTATATTTGACGAGAACCAAGAGAGGGTAGAACGAGGAGAGAAGAGCAGAGGCGGTCTACTTCTCCCAATACACACGTCACGGCAAAAGATGAGGCATCGGAAAAGGAGCGACACACAAAAGAACATGAGAGCCCAAACAACTTGTAGGATACCAAGACCTAGGTGCACTAAATGCACTAAGACATCCCTAAAGTTCTTAGCGATGCGGTTGTCATCGCTAGATCCAAAGAAATGCCATGGTCAAAGTGGTACGAGCATACGAGTTGGTTAGGATAAAACCAGCGAACAAAAGAGGTAGAGCCCGGTGGTCATGGCGAAGCAACTCGCAGCCATGAGCTTCACCCACACTAGTTGGCTTCCGACAGTCTTGCAAGGGTTGTCTCCTAATTCCTATCCCACTAGAGTAAGTCACAGAGGGCTCATTCGGTGCAAATGATAACCGCGTCGGTATCGACATCGAGTCCCAAATGACCACATCCAAGGGACCCAGATAGGAGTTTACCATCGTAATTCGACAGGGTCAACCAAAAACAAGGGAAAGGTCCATGCTCGGTGTTACGGCCATGGCGAGGCGAACTCGCGATCGCAACGAGCGAGCACAACGTTCCCCAACCGGCTCAAAGGCATGGTTTACACATGACATAGACGAACCATGCACAAGAACCGACAACACAACATAAGAGCCAAGACACGACCACAACGGTGGAGTAGCACATTTCCGTAGTGACACAAGTGAGACATCATGCATAGGAGGTAGACCAGCACGAAGGCACGACGCAGGTATTGGTATAAATATAGATCAGGCAACAAGATGATGACATTAACAGATAAGGTATCAAGTACAGACAATTATAGAAATGAAAAGAAATGAATGTAAGAGCTTGTCGACGTCAAGGGTGGCGTCGACAGGTTCAAAAGCTCAACCTTGTCGATGGCGGGGAAGGGGTGGCTAGCCGTGGAGTGTTCGGACAGGCTATGACCAACTACAGCAAGCCCTGGCCAGCGGTGGCCTGCTGCGGCCAGCTCTGGCCAGTTGTGTCACAGTACCCCTGCAACAGAGAGGAAACACGGCTCGAAGGCCGAATTCAGTGCACAGCGACATGATCACTTAAGGGAATGAAGAGTGGGGCTTGGTCAAGGTGGCTCACTGGCGAGGAATTGGAGCTAGAGATGCAGTCGTGGGGTCCTCTAGTGCTACTGCAGGCTCAACTCATTGGCAGCCATAGCATCCGAGGTCGAGCAGCTCCGGCACCAGGTTCTACTGCGGCACGGGTGGAAGGGGCGAGCTCCAGTTCACGGTCGTAGAAGGGAACGACAGCGTGTCGAGGTTCGGCTCACGGATAGAGTGGCGTATGGTGACAGAGTGGTGGCGCGCAGCTCGTCGTGACTACCGTGCTGGGTAAGGGCGCGTTCTCGGCCACAAGTGTCAGGGCGTAGTGACGAAGAGAACTTGATGAGGTGGCAGCTTCGGCGAAGTGGAGGCACGGCGTGACCCTGCATCGGTGAAGCAGAGCATGGCGTGGCAGAGGAGGCCTGACGGGGTTGCACGTGCCATCGGTGGTGGTGTCGTGCGGAGGAAAAGTGTTTGACAATGGCGTGGCCGGGCTAGAGACGTCGTGTGACGTCGGGGCTTGGCACGCTCGCGGGCGGCACCAAGGTCACGGTGAGGGCGCGGCTGCCGCGGTCGGTGTCGTCGTGGCCGAGCAGGACGCGGCCATGGCGGGCTTGCGATCGGTGAGGGCGCGGTGGTGCGCTACCGACAAGGAGCAGGCGATGGGGATGGACGACCATCGGGGCTCAAGTGTGGGCTTGGTGCTGGATCGACGAGGAGGAGCGGGGCGCCGTGGTTGCCGTCGCGGACGCGCTAGAGAGCGTGGCGCACACACGGTCGGCATCGTGGACGCGCTGGGCGCCCACCGCGGTAAACCGCAGCGCGTCGCAACGGTGGCGGACGGTGGTAGTGTCGTGAGGCTGGGGGTGTCCCTGACTGTGGCGTGACGAGGAAACGGTGGCGGCACGGCTCGGCATCCACGGAGAGGAGCCGGGCGAGGTGGTGGCGGCGGCGGATGAGAGGAGGAGAGGGGGAACGGCGGCTCGGTGCTTTTTATACCGCAGAGGCTAGGGTTGGGGCTCCCTGCGACCTACAGTGGACGGTGGCGATCCTTGGGGTGCGAGCTGAGGGCACGTGGCGGCCATCTCGCGGACGAGCGGTGGGGAGCGGGGCTGGCGCGTCACGGTGGCGGCGCGGGACGCGCGGCCTCTCAGGGGCACGTCGTCCCTTAAGTTAGGGCGTGGGCACGGCTCGCCGAGCTAGCGGGCCCGCGGGGGCCGCGAATGGGCCTGCGGGGAGGAGCTGGGCCTGCGGCTTGGGGCATGAGTGGGGGCCTACTGTGGCCGCTCGGTGGCTTGGCCAGGATAGCAGGCTGGGCCAGGTGAGGCAGTGCGGGGCAGGCCGGCCTGCTGCGGCCGTTTGGGCTAGCAAAAAGAGAAATGGAAGGGGAAGAAAGGATGGGCCGAATTGAGGAAGTGAGGAAAAGAATTTACCTTTTGTGAATTATGAATTTGGTAGAGATTTAAAAGGGATTTGGAAGGGATTTCAGAGGAGAAATTCCCGAGTGAATTTGGGGAAGATTTGAGAGGGACTCAACCGGGAATATTGGAAAAGAGAAAAGGGGAAAAGGGTTTCACCTTTTGTGACTTGGTAATTTGGGAGATATTCAAAAGAAATTCGAAATGGGTTCGAGCCGAGTAGGAGAAGGATGGTCTTCCCATTTACACTCCAAGGACTTGAGATGGAACAAATGGGGTTTGAGATGAGTTTTCAAAAGAGATCTGAGATGGAGATTCAAGGGAGGAATTTGGAAAAGGCCATAACGGAATTGGAGTTGATCTCAAAAGGAATTCGAGAGGGGTTTGCTATAGATTTATGCACTCCAAACACAAACCCTAATCCAACTAAGGAGCTCCGGCACACTCCTACAAGCAATTCTATATGTATGCCATGATTTATTAGTTAGTTAGTCTCGGTTTAGGCCTGGAACTACATGCTTCACACAATTGCAAATTTTTTTTTAAAAAAAAAGGTCATATTTTTGGTCACTTGAAAAACTGGGATGTTACATGTGGTCACCGTTTGATTGAAGGCTTAACAACCTCAGTGTCAAATTATGGCTCAAGTTGTGTTCAACCATATGGGGGCAAACCACCATTCTTTGATGGCACATGCTATGATTATTAGAAGAGAAAGATGAAGATGTATCTTGGTTCAATCAATGATCAAGTGTGGGATGTGACCGAGAGTGACTATGCTATCATTGATCCCGACAACCTCACCAACCAAGACAAGGCCAACAAGCAATGCAATACAATGGCTCTCAACACCATATGCAATGCTATTAACTCTAAGATGTTTGAGCAAATCAATGATTGTGATAGAGCTTATGAGATGTGGAAGAGATTGGAGGAGGCTTATGAGGGCACACCAGCGGTGAAGAGTGCCAAATTATACATTCTCAAGGATAAGTTGACAAGCTTCAAGATGAAGGATAATGAGAGCATTCCGGAGATGTTCTATCATTTGCAAGTGATTGTCAATGACTTGAAGGCTTTGGGAGAGAAGATCAATGATGATGATGTCTCTCATCGGTTCTTGATGTACTTACCTCCTAGATATGAGACATTGATATTGATCATCATTAGAGGAGGATTGAAGCAACTCATCCATAACCAAGTACTAGGTGATATCATGACGCAAGAGACATACCGTGTGGAAATAGAGGGAGTTGACAAAGATGAGAAGAAGGAAGATGAAGACAGAAGAAGAAGAGTGTAGTATTAAAGGCTAGCTCATCATCCAAGAACAAGGACGAGTCAAAGAAGCAAGAATCTAGTGATGATGAAGATGTTAGTGACATTGATGATGAGGCCATGGTTCTCTTTGTGCGCAAGTTTGGCAAATTCATGAAGAAGAAGGGTTATGGTGCAAGAAAGAGAAGAGACAACAACAAGAGCAAAGAATATGCGAGAATATGCTACAATTGCAAGAGCCCAGACCATATTGTGGTGGATTGTCCCTACAATAGCGATAATGATAAGGAAAAGGAGAAAAAGATGACCTTCCAAAAGAAGAAGGGTGGTGGCTATGTGGTGACATAGGATAGTGATGCTTCTTCGGAGGATGATGTCTCAAGTGGTGATGACAAAAAATCCAAGAAGAAAGCACTTGCAAGCATAGCCATCAACAACAAGCCTTCCATCTTCGACACTTCATCAACTTGCCTCATGGCAAAGCCCACCAAAGTAAAATATGATGATAGTGATGATGATGCTTGTGAGAGTGATGATTGTAGGAATGATGATGATGATGAGAAGGAGGACTCCAAGGAGGCTCTCATGGACATGTTGGAGAATGCCCACAAATGTCTTGAGATGAAGAGAAAGGAGTGCAAAGAATTACGCAAGAAAGTCAAATTTCTTGACCAATCCTTTGATGAGCTCAATGCCACTCATAAGAATCTAGGGGAAGACCATGAAAAGCTTGGTAAAGCTCACTCTAAGCTTGAAAAGGCTCACTCCTCTCTCCTTAAGCAAGTCAAGGAGGAAGAAGCCAAGAAGGAGCAAGTGATTGTTTCATGTGATGTGGGACTAACATGTGATATTTTTGATAAATCTTTTTATAAGCTCATTGTTGTTGCTCACACTAATCCTTCTTATAGCACTACTACTTTCACTTTATCTTTGAGTGATGGTTTCACTTGTGATGCCTCACTAATGATAGAAAATGAGACCCACAAGAAGGAGGTGAATGAGCTTACTCTTACCTTAGGTAATGTCTATGGTGGAGATGCTCGCTTGCTAAAGTGCTTAGGTAGCCAAAGGTTTTTTCTCAACAAAGTAGGATTAGACTATACCCCCAAGAAAGGCAAGCGGCCTTTGTCACTCCCAAAGCTAGCTTTGTGAAGGACAATGGTCGGTTTTGCAATAGATATAAGCAAGTTGGGCATGTAGAGCAATATTGCAAGACTAACAAGAACAAGCAACCTAATGTATACTCAATTAGATTTGATTCTTGTTACATGCTTGTTAAGGGTGCCAATGGTGTGAAGGCTAAGTTCATTGGTACACCAACTGTGGGCCCAAAGAAGA
The DNA here is from genome assembly GCA_038087645.1 of Saccharum hybrid cultivar R570. NCBI lineage: Eukaryota > Viridiplantae > Streptophyta > Magnoliopsida > Poales > Poaceae > Saccharum > Saccharum hybrid cultivar. The sequence goes on from JAQSUU010000259.1 coordinate 13,207,133, forward strand.
AGGTCATTTGGGTACCAAAGATCTTGGTAACTAATCTTCAAGGACCCAAGCAAATTTAGGTACCTAAAAAAATTGATCTCCTTTTGTAGGTCAATTACAAAGCCGAAGGAAGACATAGGTGCTTGATAGTGGGTGCACACAACACATGACCGGTGATTCAAGAATGTTCAATTCAATCAATGAAAATGATAGCAATGGGATTGATAGTATCATATTTGGTGATAATGGCAAAGGCAAGGTCAAGGGCTTGGTAAGACTGTGATATCTAATGACTTGAGTATTTCTAATGTGCTACTAGTAGAGAGCTTGAACTTAAACCTATTGTCGGTAACTCAATTGTGTGATCTTGATTTCAAGTGCATATTTGGTGCGGATGATGTAGAGATCATAAGTGTAGATGGCTCTAACTTGATATTTAAAGGATTTAGATATGAAAATCTATACTTGGTTGATTTCAATGCTAGAGAAGCTCAATTGTTAACATGTTTGCTCACTAAGTCTAGCATGAGTTGGTTATGGCATAGAAGGCTAGGTCATATTGGAATGAAATAATTAAACAAGTTGATTAAACATGATCTAGTTAGAGGCTTGAAAGATGTCATATATGAGAAGGATAAGCTATGTAGTGCATGTCAAACTAGAGAGCAAGTTGGAAATGCACATCCTAAGAAAAGCATGATGAGCACATCTAAGGCATTTGAATTGTTGCACATAGACTTGTTTAGACCAACCACATACACTAATATTAGTGGAAACAAATATGGATTTATGATTATGGATGATTTCACTAGATATACATGGGCATTCTTTCTTGTTGACAAGAGTGATGTGTTTGCAACCTTCAAGACATTCATCAAGAGAATTCACAATGAGTTTGAAACATCCATCAAGAAAGTGAGAAGTGACAATGGAAGTGAATTCAAGAACACAAGAGTTGATGATTTATGTGATGAGTTTAGGATTAGGCATTAATTTTTGGCCAAGTACACTCCTCAATCAAATGGCCTAGTTGAGAGGAAGAATAGAACCTTGATTGACATGGCAAGATCAATGTTGAGTGAGGACAATGTGAGTCATTGATTTTGGGGCAAAGCAATCAACACGGCTTGTCACCCCATGATGAAGAAGACATCATATGGACTCTTGAATGGAAGAAAGCCCAACATTGCATACTTTCGGGTTTTTGGTTGCAAATGTTACATATTGAAGAAAGGCACAAGATTAAGCAAGTTTGAGAAGAAATGTGATGAAGATTTCTTGCTTGGTTACTCCACTACTAGCAAGGCTTATAGAATTTGGAAGTTGGCTAGTGGTACTGTTAAGGAAGTTAATGATGTAGAATTTGATGAAACCAATGGTTCCCATGAGAATCTAGATGATGTGAGAGACACTCAATTGGTCAATGCAATGAAGAACATGGATATTGGTGATATAAGGCCTAGAGAGATAATTGATATTAAAGATGACAAGAGTCAAGTGCTCTCTAACTCAAATGTGCAAGTTAGTAGTTCTCATGATCAAAATCAAGCTAGTGCTAGTGATGATAAAGTGCAAGATCAACAACAAGTGGCTAGTTCATCATCTCAACCAAGTGATTAATCAAATGCAAGCAATCAAGTGCAAGTGCTCCAAACTACTAATATTACAAGAGATCATCCATTAGATTCTATAATTGGTGATATCTCAAGAGGTGTACAAACAAAATCGAGATTGGCATCATTTTGTGAACACTTCTCATTTGTGTCATCCATTAAACCTACGAAGATAGATAAAGCTTTGGAGGATGTTGATTGGGTCAATGCCATGCATGAAGAGCTAAACAACTTCAAAAGAAATCAAATATGAGAGTTAGCTGAGAGGCCTAAAGATCATAATATGATTGAAACAAAGTGGGTCTTTTCAGAACAAACAAGACCAAGATGGGATAGTTATAAGGAACAAGGCAAGATTAATGGCTCAAGGTTACACTCAAGTTGAAGGTCTTGACTTTGGAGAAACATATGCCCTGGTTGCAAGATTGGAAGCAATTAGGATCTTGTTAGCCTATACTTGTGCCCATAACATCAAGTTGTACCAAATGGATGTGAAGAGTGTATTTCTCAATGGGTACATCAATGAGCTTGTGTATGTTGAGCAACCTCTCAGTTTTGAAGATGAGAAGAAGCCCAACCATGTCTATAAGTTAAGAAAGACTTTGTTTGGCTTGAAGCAAGTACCAAGAGCATGGTTGTTGACGGTAATTAACAACTATTATAAACCATCAATAAAACATGTATAAGGGTACAATTGTCATCACCAACAAAGGTCTAGGGGTTTAAACTAATAAATTTCACAAGTTTTGGTGAATCTGTATTTTTTGTAGGGTTTATCTAGAAAACCGTCAAGGCGGACCTACATGTCAGAATTAATCATGCTTATCCGCCGCGAAATGGGCACCAAAAGGTTCTAGAGGACTCTAGAGGACACCACACCGAAGCGGGAGCTGAGGGGCTGCCAGGTGGGGCCGGCCGCCCGGCCCCTGGGGCCACCCATCAGCCTCCGCCTCGTTATGTCGGTTTCCCACCGCCTCCTATGTTGCATCTTCGCCATTCCTTAAGTCGGTTTGATCCAAGGGCTCACGTTAGATGCTCCGGGCTATATATACAGCCCTGTACCCCCCTCCTTGGAGCCATCCTGAAATCCTAATTTATATTCTCTAGTTAGGATCAATTGAGAGGAGTTCCATAAAAGGATCAACCTCTCAGAGCCAGTTATCAAGAGAAGACTAGTCCTCATTAGGATCTAGTCTTTGTATACAACTAGAGAGAGTAAGGGAAGAGTTTGAAGGGAGTGCCGGCCTGTCGGTGCTACTTCTACGGCTTGTACTTTGGTGGATCTGGACTTATTTAAGTCTACATCTGATAAACCTCTGGTAATTGATTTCTATTTAAAGTAAGTTTTATGCTCTTTTGTTCATGGGTTCACAGTTCTTTTAAGTGTTCTAGTTCTTGCTAACTGGATTAGAGTAGTAATTGTTAGCGTAAGCGTGGTGCTTAGGTTATCAGTTACCTGTGTTTGCTCCCTGCTTTCTGGTTTGTGTGGTAGCAGCGGGTGGTGACAGCCCCGTCTATCCTTTGTAGTCCATGCCAAATTAAGTATGTTCTTAAATTAGTAAGACCGTAGTCACGTTGGTAGAGTAATCTTTTAGCAGTGCTTTACCATCTAGTGGCATCCTAAAGTGAATATTAGAATCATAAGCCTTGCTTTGCATAGGGTCATAACCATATGAATCCTCTCTACTCATATCTTAAACCTTGATTGCTACCCCTGGACAAACTAGAGTTTAGACGACAAACATGTTTCTCTGTGGATACGATACTTGAAATACTTCCAGGAGAAAACTACTTTGATACCCGTGCGCTTGCGGATATTGTCTCTGTGTGCCTCCACAGGTGTCAACAATGGTATGAGAGGTTGAGGGACTTCCTACTCTCTAAGGGGTTCATTATAGGCAAGGTTGACACCACTCTCTTCACCAAGAAGCTTGGCAATGACTTGTTTATGTTGCAAATCTATGTTGATGATATCATATTTGGATCAACCAATCAAGATTATTGTGATGAGTTTGGAAAGATGTTGGCAAGTGAGTTTGAGACATCTATGATTAGAGAGCTTAGTTACTTCCTTTGTCTTCAAATCAAGTAAATGAAGAATGGCACATTTGTGAGTCAAGGCAAGTACATTAAAGACATACTCAAGAAGTTTGGAATAAAAGATGCAAAGGCTATCAGTACACCAATAGGAACAAATGGAAGCTTGGATAGTGATGCAAGTGGCAACTTGGGGATCAAAAGATGTATCGGTCTATGTTTGGAAGCCTACTCCATGTGACTGCATTAAGGTGAGATGTGATATTTAGTGTATGCATGTGTGCTAGATTTCAATCCTCAACAAGAGAACATCATTTGAAGGCAATCAAGAAAATATTAAGGTACTTAAAGCATACATAAAATATTGGATTGTGGTATCCCAAAGGAGCAAACTTTGAGCTAGTTGGTTACTCTGACTCGGATTATGCGGGATGCAAGGTTGAGAGAAGGAGCATATCAGGCACATGTCAACTATTGGGCAGATCACTTGTTTCTTAGTCTTAAAAGAAGCAAAATAGTGTTACACTTTCAACCGCCGAAGCCGAATACATACCCGCCAGTAGTTGTTGTGCACAAATTCTTTAGATGAAGGCCACCTTGAATGATTTTGGAATCAAGTTTAAACAAGTGTCATTGCTATGTGACAATGAGAGTGCCGTGAAGCTCACCAACAATCCGGTTCAATATACAAGAACAAAGCATATAGATGTCTGCCATCATTTCATAAGTGATCACCAGTAAAAAGGGGACATTTGCATTGAGAGTGTTAGCACCGATGATCAACTTGCCAATATATTCACCAAGTCACTTGATGAGAAGAGGTTTTGCAAGCTCAGAAATGAACTGAACATACTTGACTTCTCAAATATGTGTTGATGCACCCCCCATATATGACATGCCTCTCCTTTGAGCAAAGTAAGGTAAAGTTGATTGACATGTCATTCATCCATTGCTAAGGACTTGTTTAGTGCATCTATGTCATTCCTATCATGTCTTAGGCTCATTCATGAAAATCAAATGATTTTGATGCTTATATGGTACCACTATTGCTTCTATGCTTGAATATGATCTAGTGGTAGCATATGACATGTTTGTGGGCTTGTGAACCTAGTGTTTGATATAGAAAATAAGCTATAAGTGTTTAACTCAACATGGTGCATGATAACCCTTATTTGGAAGTGTGAAGAAGCTTGCCCTTGGATCAAAATGAGTTAAATATCTTTTGCAAGTAATCTAGATTGAACCAAACTAGGAAAATGATCCTCACTTCACATGGTTTCACCCCAACCTATCTAAAATTTGAGCTCACCTTTTGTGATCATTGATGACAACGGGAGAGAGAAATTCACAAAGATAGTAAAGATAGGGGGAGCAAACAAATGAAATGCCATTATAGGGGGATCAATTAAAATTTGAAGCACACAAGTAGGAGGAGCAAGCTCATAGACTTGTATGTTGCATTTGAATGTGCATTACATATGTTTGCTTGCATAGCATAAGTTTTAAATTTCCTATCCATACTTGTGTGGTGTATGCTAGATTATAGAAAATAATTGATGAAATAAAAACTAGCATGCATAGGATGATAGTTAGATGTGCCTTGCATGTTTTACAAGTGGTACTAGAACCTTGCTTATAATGTTGATCTCATGAGGTATCTAGTATTCATGTTTTGTAAGAGCTATCTAACTAACCATGGTGCTAAGGACAATGTTCAAATGACAACTCCGATTGGTATCACGCTTTAAAGGTCCATTCTTTACACCTTAGCATCATTTGGTAGTTATTACTCTCCCAAACTTCCAATCCATGCATGTGTGCAAGCTTTTAAATCTAAACTCTTAGCACATATGTAGGGGGAGTTAATACTATCAATTTGGATTGATGAAACTTGTCCATAATCTTTACACATGGTAAAATACTTAGACAAGCAACATGAATCCAAAAAGATTTCATTGAATATCTTTGTAAATAGGTTGTCATCAATTACCAAAAAGGGAGAGAATGAAAGCCCTAGTTTGGTTTTGGATAATTGATGAAACTTAGCACTAACCTTTGTCATGAGTTGTGATATGAGCTAAGTTGGTACAATCCAAGTGTGGAGTATGGTGATGAGGTCCATGGAGATGGAGATGGACATGTGTGGATGATGATCAAGTGCTCTACTTGGAAAAGAAGAAAGAGAAAAATAAAAACCGAGATGATCAAGGCAAAGGTATATGATAGGTTTTTGTTTTGCATTCAAGACACTATAGAGGGTGTGAGTGACTTAGGATCAATAGCCGTACTATAAAGAGGGAAAATCTATGGCTAAACGGTTTATCGAGTGCCACTAGATGACATGTTTCTTGGATATGCATTTAGGAACATAGTGTGCTAACTTTGACCCTTATAAAATGCTTTGAAAAATGTTAACACACGTGCACACAAGTTCTACACTTGTGGTTAGCAAGTTGAAAGCAAGGGTGAAGCGGTTGTGGACTTAGAAAAAGAAAAGGAGGCGAAGGTACGTGACCGAACACTAGCGCCAGGGTGACCGGACTCACCCCGGGTGCGTCCAGTCAGTGTTGAGGCTTGGTCGAGGAGGCCGAATCTTGACCGGACTCAGCAAAGAAGGTGCAATTGAACACGCAGGGTCTGCGTCTGATCAGGGTATGACGTACGCTGACACAAGCATTCATGCGAGGAACAACTGATCGAACTATGGGGCGTGTCCGGTCCCTAGTGACCTAACGCGTTAGGTCCATAAACATTAGCTCTAGATGCTTACTGGAGTCGACCTAACTTTGAGGTGGCATGGCGTTCGGTCTGAGGGCAGCGCGTCCGATTGTGGCATGGCTAGCTCGGCCGAGCGCAGGAGCGGAGGCAGCGCGGCGCATCCAATTAGGCACAGCAGCGTTCGGTCAACACTTAGCTGTTGAGGCTGAGTCACTTGACCATTGACGTCTAACGGCGCTCGTTCAAAGCAGGGCCATGTGGCGGCCATCGACTGATCAGACTCAGCCGATCGGACGCTAGGGCGCATCTGGTCCCTCTTGCGCAGAGCAACGGCTCTATTTATTTGAGGGGTCTATAAATAGACCATGGCCGACTTGGGGCTCACTCTCTTGGCACTTTGACATACTTGACATCCTTGTGAGCCTAAGCAAACACCTTCCACTCATCTCCATCTTTGATTTATCATCATAGTGAGATTGGGTGTGATTCCTAGCGCATTTGCTTGTGTGATTGCATCTAGTGGCACTTGAGGATCGTTGTGGTTGCGGATTTCTTGTTACTCTTGGTGATTGCCTCCACCGAGATGGCTTGGAGTAGTGGAGGAGCTTTAGCACGTGTTGGTGATTGTTCGTGGCCGGCTCCGGTGATTGTGAGGGGTCTTGCACCTTCCTCGGTAAAGAGCCACAAGGTAGCTCTAGTAAATTGGTCGTGTCATTGAGTTACCTCACTTATGGGTAGGTTCTTGCGACGCCTCTTGTGGTGGGCTAGGTGTGTGATACCTATTAGCCGCCGAACCACCAAGTGTTGGTCGACACAACGGGGACTAGCGTGCCAGCAAGCACGTGAACCTCGGAAGAAAAATTGATTGTCTCTTGCCTTTTGGTATTTTCCCTGTGATTGAATTGGTGTTCATATTGTGATTGGTTCACCCATCTACGCGGCGGTATAATCACCCTACTCACTCATTTATTTTCCCACAAACTGGTTGTATCAAGCTATTTAGTGTAGCTAGAATTGAGAGCTTGCTTTGTAGTTTAAGTTCATCTAGTGGAGCTCTTTAGTGTAGCAAGTTTGAGAGCTCTTAGTGAGTAGTGACATAGTCATTTGTGTACCTAGTGATTATAGCAACTAGCATTGTTGGATAGGTGGCTTGCAACCCTTATAAAGCTAGAGCAAAATTGCATTACGCCTTTGTCATACTAATCAATTGCTCTAGTGCTTTATAGAATTTTTAAATAGGCTATTCACCCCCTCTTGCCATATTAGGACCCTTCACGGTGTGGGCTAGGACGTGTGGCATGTAACGTGGGCGGGGCGGGGTGGGTGGTATGGTCCATACGAACGCCCTATAGAGAGCATTTTCGTATTTAGAAATCATTTTACCGAATGTTTATATAAATTACCATTGGAGAGAGAAAAATTCTAACATTCTTATCAATTTCGTCTGCTTGTCAGGACATGTCAACGCGTCAATGTGTGGTGTCTATGCAAAAAGACAAGAATACCTCTCTCATAGACATCCACCCTATCACACTTCGTGAATTGCAGCTTCTGCCACAATAGCACATTGTCATTACTGCTCCGAGGCGCCATCACTGTAGTCATGTCCCTTTGATTCAGGCAGCCATTGGCTCCAACCATAGTGTGATCCTAGCTAGCGTCGCACGCCACTACCCACTAGCCCGCGGGCACCACATGCGCACAACTGCGCTTGGAACTGCACACGCATGCTCGCAACCAGCATCTCCTATAGCTCATCCCATTCATCGAGGTCAACTGGCTGTGGTGACCACGTCGTATACTCGATCGAGATCACCAACTTGACATATTGTGACCCCAACGCGACCATGCCCAGCATCCCCTTCAGGGCGCGTCAACATCGCCGAGCTATCCTCTAGGATCCTATTGCCCTATCGTTCCAAAGCAAACGACGACTAGTCCAATAGCAACTCCTCTGAAAGCCCAAGTTTGGTTTTGGTAATTAATGACACCAAGTTGCTAGTGCCATTGTGTCAAGTGAATTGAGTTAAGTGTAGCAACACATGTGATAAAGGAGCAAGGAGCATGATGGTGATGGCCATAAGATCGCAAGTGCATGAAGATAAAGATGATGGTGAACATGCACATAGGTGATGGACAAGGAATAAGATTATCAAAGCAAAGGTATAATCATAGGTTTCTCTTTTGTCGGTTTAAAGATGAGTAGAGAAGTGATTGACCGGGTTTATGATTGATAGCCGACTATCTAGAGGGGCAATCACGGTCATCTCATGAATCAAGTGCTACTAGGTCCATATTCTTGAGCATATGCATTTAGGATCTAGTGAGATGCTAACTCCTTGAAAAATATTTGAGAAAATGCTAACACACGAGCACAAGATGGTGAACACTTGGTGGTGTTAGCACATTTGCGAAGGAGGTGGAGTTTGAGGGGTAGAGAGGGGTTTGGACCGGACGCGTTGGAGGCAAAGAAACGGAGGCGAAAGGAAGTCACTGGGGTGACCAGACATGTGATCAGACGTGCAACCGGACGTTGGACCGGACGCAGTCTCGGCACGACCGGAGCGTCCGGTCAGTGGTAGCAGCTGTGCATGGCGCGAGGCGCTAGGGTTTGCAACCGGCGTGTCCGATCCCTCATAGAACCGGAGCATCCAGTCACGCACCCAGGGAACAACGCATGTCTCAGAGCTGATCGGACACGGTGGCGTGTCCAGTCACGTGCAATTGGACTTGTCTGGTCGACAAAGTCGCTCTCTAGAACCTCTTTGGACAGCGACCGAATGCTAGCACTGTCGCGTCTGGTCATGGCGTAGAGCGCGTCTGGTCACACTTTACCTGAGAGCTTAACGTTTCGTGACCGTTGGAAATCTTACGAGCGAGATTCAAAAAGGGACACATGGCGAGCATCGGCGAAGTCATGCTGGTGCGACTGGACGCTGGCCGCGTCCGGTCGATTAGACCAGCGTGTTCGGTCAACGCGTGCAGAGCGACATCTCGAGCCTAACGGCTCTATTCTTTGGGGATGCTTATAAATAGTTGCTTGGCCGGTTTTGGGAGCTCTCTCTTGACTTATTGAATACTTGAGACATACTTTGAGCTAGAGAACTTCCCCCACTCATCTCCTTGCTTGGTTGCATACTCTAGTGAGATTGAGTGAGATTCAAGTGCATTGCTTAGTGATTTGCATCTAGTGGCACTTGATCCTTGAGTTGGCTGTGGATTTCTCGTTACTCTTGGGTGTTTCCCGACATCCTAGATGACTTGGAGCAGCGGTGGTGTTGAGCTCATGATTGGAGATTGTTTCGAGCCTCACCAAGTGATTGTGAGGGGTTCTTGAGCCTTCCCCTCGGGAGTTCCCGAATTGGTTACTCTAGTGGAGCTCGTAGCTTGGAGGATCCCCATCTTGTGAGTGGATGTGCGGCACCCGCTGAGGGTTTGACTCTTGATAGTCAATTAGCTCACGATCCATCAAGTGGGTGCATCGCCACAATGAGGACTAGCTTGCTGAGAAGCAAGTGAACCTCGGTAAAAAATATTGTGTCATCTCTTTGCCGAGGATTTAATCTTGTGATTGTGATTGCATTGATTGATTGGTTCATTTGAAATATCTCTACTCATCAATGTCGGTATAACAATACATGCTCACTCCTTTACTTACTTGTCTACCTCACTAGTTGCTTATCTTGTTTTCTCTTGTAGATTCTAGCTCCTAGTTTATGTAGTGTTTCTTTTTCACCTAGGAGTAGAGTAAGTAGTGACTTAGCCTTGTTGGTGTGGATTAGAGATTATAGCCTTCACATCTACTAGAATTGTTTAGGTGGCTTGCATAGTGTAGTTGAGCTAGTGCTAGAATTAGCTTCGCCATCTTTTGTACTAACTTTGTTGTTGAGTAAAGTTTATAGATTTTTCAAAAAAGGCTATTCACCCTCCTCTAGCTATTTAGGACCTTACATCCTCCATTGACATATTCAGCATGTCAAGGTGGAGGGTAAAAGGACCTTGATGTCACCTAGAAGGGGGTGAATAGACATGTTTAAAACAAACTCGCAGTGGAAGTTAGATTCTAAGTGCGGCACTGCCTCACTGAAAATGCAACACTGCTGCACTAAATATGCAGCACTGCTACGCCTGCTCAGAGAGTTCAGCAATAGTTGTGCCTTGAACCCAAACTTGGAGATGTGCATGGAAATGTCTAGTAGCAAGTCCACTAAGTACCTGCACTCACAAACATGCACAACCAAGTAGGTTGAGTGGAATACAAATAATGCAATTCAAAGCATAAGAGAGGGGACACACGATTTATCCCGTGGTTTAGCTCGCCACCAAGGCTTGTCTATGTCCATGTTGTTGAGGCAGCCACTAAGGCTTGGGCTTTGCAACCCTTATCCTCGTTCTCAAGTCAAGAGAATGAACTCTTGAGATAATAGGTTTTCACTAGATCAATGGGTAATACAAACTTTCCTGCGGTTCACCACAAGCACAGGAGCTCGCCGGGCGACGCCTAGTCATCTAGGAGGCTTCACCTCCAAGAGTAACAAATGCGCAATGAAGATCGATGAAGCCCGATAAGTGCTCAAGGTTTTGCTTGCTCTAATCAACTCTCTAACACTTAATCAAACACTAATCACCCACTCTCACAAAGAGATGGGTTAGAGAGAGCTCTCACAAGGCTTGGGACGGATTTGGAATGTTTGGAGCATCAGCGGCACGACCAGGAGACATGGGATGAGTATATATTCACCCCACAAAAACTAGCCGCTGCAGTTCAAAAACTAGCCATTATGACCTGTACAGGTGTGGCACTGTCGCGGTGCAGCACTGCTGCAAAAATTCATGACACTGCCGCAGCTCTGAAAAACAGCACATGTCATCTCACAGAAAACGTCATAACTTTTTACTCCGAACTCCGTTTTTAGTGATCTTGGACTTTCCAGAAAGCTTGTTTCAAGGGCCATTAAGCCCAGCCAAGAACAAGCCTGGAGATCAGAAAGTGCAGATGCTATGCTAGGTGTTTTCTCACATGTTAGCACTTGGGTTTGATTAGTTTGAGCACTTGAGACTTGTCTATGATTCATATTGCATCCCCCTTGATAGTGCGACATACCTATACTTAATATCAAGAGAATATAACCATTTCAACTACTTAAGTCTCATATGCTATTTCTTCTCAAATCACATCATAAGGGGTGGCAATCATCTTCGACTCATCTCTTCGAGTAAATATACCTTGAGCATTTGACCTGAACCACTTCCATATATATAAGTTCACCTCATGGCTTCAAGTCACCTTTACTAATGATTTGATTCTCAACATAATATGACTCCTCATAGCTCGATTAGTTCCTCAATTCAATACAAGTACTCTCTTCTTCACCTTAGCCATGATACCTTGGTCCTCAGGCCATTGCTTGCCCTTCACCTTCGCTTAGTCCCTCAAAGCCCTTTCCTTACTATCTTCACCCTATCGAGCCATACTCAAGTCACATCATATTAAGCATCCATTGAAAAACCATTTCTTCAATATAATGATCATTGCTTGAATATCTTCTAGATATGAATGTTGAGATCAATGAAGCTTCAGTTTGATTCACATAGAGACATATATGAATCAACATCAATATGGTCAAGCCAATTCATGATTCCTTATATCCTCTTTATTTTGGCTTGACAATCCTAATACTCACTTCAATCTCTATCTTCATACTTCTAGCTTGATCAACTCAATGCAAAGTGTTTTTTCAAATCTTTGTCCATACGAGCAAACCAACATAGAGACCGTCCAATATGAGTTATGTCCTTTGTCATTTAACCTTTGCTTGGTATTTCTTCACTTATGCATTCTTGACTCATTCTTCAGTCCTTGATCAAAGCTGATCCACTATCAAACTCTTCTTGTTCATGCAAAGTAAGCCATTATTGAGACTAATCCAAAATCTCAACCTATGTCTCATTTATCATTTGCCAAATATGCTTGCTTTCTCATGATACTATGATATCCAACTACATAAAAGCCATTTCATCAACTCCATTTGCATTGTTGTCTTTTTCTTAAACTATATTGTTTCCATAATCTTCCAACACAACAACACACAACTTTGGCCTTGATTTGAACATTATGTGGAATATCATCAAGTTTGTCTTCTTGTTGAACCTATATACACATATCATTCACAATCCACAAGTGTATGCAATAAACTCAGCTTTTTGTTCAACACTTAGCAAACTTGTTAGACCTTTAATGGTGTTGTCATTCAATTCACCAAAACCCACTAAAGAGCTAGATGCACTTACAGAGGGTCCATGCAAAAAGACAAGAATACCCCTCAAACATGCACCTTGTCGCGCTTCGCAAATTATAGTCTCTTCAATAGCAGCACATTATCATTGTCGCCCCGAGGCGCCACCACTGCAATCACATCTCTCTCTCTAGGAAGCATTACGTGTACCACCACACTATCACATGCGCCATCGGTGCCATGCCCCAACCACTACAAGATCCCAGCCAACACTTCACGTCACTACCTGCCGGCCTAGGTCTACCATGGGCACTTGACGGTAGTTAACACTCGTTATAAACTGTCAATGAAACATGAATAAGGGCATAAATCAATCCTCAACATAGAATTAGGGGTTAAACCAATAGATTTCCACAGGTTTTGGTGAATCTATATTTCTGCAGGGGTTACTCAGGAAAAGAGACAAAGAGAACCCACACATCGGGCTAAAAAGCATATTCTACATAGACACCAATGCAGGAAGGATCTAGAAGACACGAGAAGGCGACCCACCAAAGGAGGGGCCCATCGGCCATTGAGGGGGGTCGGCCGACCCACCCCCAAGTCGGTTGACCTGGTCTGGTCCCACCTGTCAGCCATCTTCGCACGTCGATCTCGCATGGCCATTGAGATCCAATCCTCACCGTAGATCAAAGTCGGTTTGATCCGAGGGCTCTGGTTCACCCCACCGATGTATATATGCAACCCTGTATCCCCTGAGGCAAAGGCATCCTAAAACCCTAATTCATATTTTCTAGTGAGGATCAAGAGAGGGGTCCCATGAAAGGATCAACCTCTCAAGAGCCAGCATTCAAGAGAGATTAGTCCTCAGTTGGATCTAGTCTTTAGAAATAGAGAGGTAGAGAGAGGGAAGAGTTTGGAGGAGGTGCCGGCCTGTCGGTACTCCCTCTACGGCTTGTAACTTGGCAGAAGTCAACCTACGTCTGAGATTTCTCGGGTAATCAACTTCTTATTTCAGTAAGCAACATTGTTCATCTTGTTCTCCTAGTTTGCGAGTCTCTTTTGAGTATTTTAATCTATCCGGCTTAGGTTAAAGTATTATTCGTAGTGTAAGCATGATGCTTAGGCTCGGATAACTCATAGATGCACCCTACTTTCTGGATCGGTGGTAGATTCATGATTGTGATAGCTACTATATATATATATGACAATACTCTATATATATTTAGTTCGTTGAATCCTCTGTAGTCCACCTCCCGTCTGTAGGCCAAGTAGGACCTGGTTGCTAAGGAAAGCATCCTCTGCTGGTGTCTTTCCTTAAGTAATGTCCTCAGATAGAATAGTAGAAGAATAGCTTACTGAGATTAGAACGAGAAGACCTTGACAATTTCCTCTACACTCTCGACCTTCTTAAGTCTTGTTGCTGCTCCGGGTTAAGTTAAACTGTAGTTAACCTCACACGTTTCTCTATGGATACGATATTTAAAACCCTCCGCGTGAAAGCTACAGCAGTATCCATGCGCTTACGGATTTATTTATGTGCGTTAAAATATACCAACAAGCTTTCTGGCGCTGTTGCCAGGGAAACGATTGCTGAGTTAACTTCAAACCTAGCTTAACCTTGTATTATACTTTTATTCTTTTATCTTTTTATCCCTTCATTCTTTTCTTTTCTTTTCTATTATGAATTTCACTCATATCTATCAATTTGCTAAACCCACGAGCACGAGCTCTAAGCTACCAAAATCTTTAGAGCCTATCCTAACACCTGACTATGAGCTATGCCCATGTTTTGTAAACATGATTCGGGAACAATCCTTCTCGGGAGAAGGCGATGCAAACCCATACTCGCACCTACAAGAGTTTGAACAGACCTGTGCATGCTTGCATATCGCTGGCATGTCAGACAATACCTTAAGATAGAAGCTTTTTTTCCATTTTCTTTGATGGGAATAGCTAAACAGTGGTATAAACTGATCATAGAAAGTATGCAAGGAGATTGGGAGATATTATGCTCTAAATTTTGCTTGAAATTCTTTCCCATCTCTAGAATGGCCCGCCTTCGAATAGAAGTTCTAACTTTTAAAAACATGAGGAAGAGTCTCTTGATGCATCCTGGGATCGTTTTTAATGACCTCATCACCACTGGCCTAGACCTTGCTATTCCAGACCCGATTCTTCTTTAATATTTTTATTTGGGTCTTAGCAAGGATGATGCGCAAGACCTTAATGCAACCTCTAGAAGATCTTTCCTTTCTTTGTTTGTTAGTGAAGCAAGGCTTGTCCTTGACAAAATCCTTGGACTCACCACCTGCACTAGCATTCATGATGAACTCCTAGAGGAAGAGAAGGAATCATCTCTCGAACAAGAAGAGAAAGTTTTGATAACCAAATCACGACCATTCTAATCACAAGATTTAGCTATCAGTCCCAAATCATTAATATCTCAAAATTCTCCAAGGGAAGAAAAAATTTCACCTTTAAAAAACCCTTTTGAATTTAAGAGTAATCTCATTGATTTTGGGAGAACAATGAAACCTCGTCCGCATAAGAGACCTCCAAGTGAATATAATCTAACTCCTCTTAAGGAAGCGTCTCTTAGGAAGCATCCTTATTCTCATATAGGACATCAGGAAGAATTCAAGGATGACATGTCTAGTGATGCCAAAGAAGGAGAGCCAAACCATTTAGAAGTCAATCCTACCTTCTCTTCTTCTATGTCTACACTAGATGTCTTATCTGAACCCATCTTTCAACCCATCCTTGACCCCGATGATCCCTCTTATGCTCTCTCTCCTAAGTCTCATGATGACCCTAGAAATCCATTAAGACAACCAAATCATAGGAATCATGAAGACTACAAGGATGGCTAAGAAGAGCAACGACAATGGTAGGAATGTATTAAGAATTGCCTGGAATATACGAAGAATACATATGCCATTGTCAAAGAATGGATGGACAAGGACGAAGCCTTATGGATAGGATCCAAACTTGGCTTAGATCCAAATGGTGAGCTTAAATCGATCTCTTCAATGAACATGACTCATCCAAATTTGGAGAAAGCCTTAGACGAGACCAACCCTAGAGACACCAATCCATGAAAAATCTTGGATAATAAAATATCCGATGAATGTTATAGGCATGGAATGAGAGAGACAAACTGTTACCTATAGACATCCATCAAGAAACACCCTTGGAGTTTGAAAAAGAAAATGACATCAACGAGCATGGAAGTTACTTCATGAGCACCTCATCGAATCCATACTCGTATGAGAAATCTCCTAATTCAATTGGTCTCTCTAACATTACCACACACGAGATCTTCAACACCCTCATACTCCCTACTCATAAAAACTTTAAAAGGGTGGTTGTAGATGTGTATGTTTATCATAAATATTGTAGATCTCGTTGTGTGAATCTTGAGATAGGTACACGAAGATTGGTATCGTAGGAGAAACCACTTCACCAACTTAAAGCATAATTATAAGGTTTCCCAAGGATGAGCTTGTGTCCTAAAGCGAGCACTTTTGAGAGATAGCATGATCTTTCACCTTTTTGCCCTTGAGAAGTGAGCATAGAAATATAATTGTGAAACTATTCCTTTGGGTATTTTTGTCACTAACCGTTCCAGGCTTGGAGCAAAAGGATGAAGGATGACAATGCAGGGTATGTCCAACCAATCATCATGCAACATTGAATCATATCTATCCAAGTTTAATTCTGCCTTGCAGAATTCAAGCTTGGGGATGGGCTTCTCTTAAAAATCTTATGCCATATTGCTAATTTTTTATTGTCTCTATCTCCTAGCCATGCTCAATTTGCTAAACTACAATCATGCTCTTTTATCTCCAGTTGAATAAATCTCTATAGCGCTTTCATGTTACCTTTATCCGCCATAGTAAAATTTTGGTTTGGAAGTACTGATCATGCTTCCATAGGCATTTAAATTAAGCATGGTGCTTAGGTTAAATAGCCTCCCTTAATCAAATTAGACATGGAGTCTAGTTTGGTTATTGAACTAAAAATTACTTGTGTAGACATTGAATATTTTGTTAGACTAACCCCTGCAGGAAACTCTCAATTTAATTTAGGTAAGTCAGAGATTAATTCAAATCGGAGATGAAGTAAGGTACATGACAAACTTCAAAAAGACACAACTCATTCATCATATATGTAAGAACTACATACCTTATTCAACATGAATGAAAGAACTGTAAGTACCAAAGTTCATTCACTTTGTCTTCTACTGCAAGTTACCTTTGCCTTGAGCCATGCTTGTATAGAACATGATAAACAAAATCTATGCTAAAATAATCTGAATGCCATCTTTTCATTAGCATAGAAGGAACACAATAAAATTCTGGACAAACAACCCATGTTTTAAAACTGTATATTCCTTCGGGTATGTGTTGTCCACTAATCCATTGTAGGCATAAAAATGAGTGAGGCAAAAAGATCTAACATGAGGTGTCAAAAGATCAAAGAGCAAAAAGATGGCATAACAAAAGAATGAGAAAGATAGGTGCACTCTGTGAGACAAGATATTCATGAACAACTCAAGATTCAAGGAAGGAAAGGACCATCGGAAGTCGTCTGTCCTTCATCACTTGGTGTCATCACACTCCAATGATGAAGGTAACATCTTAAGGTAAGTGTTCATCATTTTCTTTTTGATCTTGATACACACATAAATGAAGAAACAAATATGTTTGAGTTACAATTTCACTTAACCCAATCTGATTAACTCAACATGTTTAGTTCTTTAAAACTTGTTCCTAGCATCTCTTTCTTAATCTCGTGATCTTAACCAAATGAGCTAAAAAGTGCACATCTCATTTCTGAAAGATGATAGCCATAATCATGAAATCATTGATACATTATGCACAGATAGACAATTCTTCCATAGGTTAAGCAATTTAATCTTTTTATCAAATGTGTTTAAATGCTATATTCATACTCAATCTTCTAATCTTACCACCCCTGTTATAATGGAACAAAATGTACAACATTGAATTCATCTTGTTCTATGTGCCCAAGGTTAGAGAAGGATAAATAAAATTTTGGCTCTGTTGGTGTCTTCCCACCAATAGAGCCCATGCACTTGATCTCCACCTTGTCTTTGCAAGCAGGACACACTTCGAGCAAAGTGTGGAGGAGTTTGTCAATTCCCCAAATTCTACAAGTGAAAAATTTCAAACCTGCAAACATGCATGCACACTGAGCAAGATGCTACCAGCTTCCACTATTAATGCTTCATTTTAAATTGCTGAACGAGCGAAGAACATGGGTGACATCATCCTCATAATCACCATCTCAAGAGGCGTTATCAAGGTCTCCACTTTTGGGATCAGATGTTGCACCTAAGGAATGAACATGGTAAGAAGTCCTGTTCAGAGGACTTAAACCACTGAACACTTGCCAGGAGGTAAAATCGGTAGTTATCCATATTTACTTTTTTGCATTGCATGGATTAATTCCCCTTTAGCATATCTGCATTAGCACCGCATTAGAAAAGAAAAAATACATATTTGTTTGCTGCACTGCATCATAAATCTTAAGCCCCATGTGAATAATTTTGTGGCGTGTAAAAACCCACAGGAATATTCACCGTGGTGGCATAAAATTAAAAATAAATATGCATTCATCTTGTTATATTTTCCCTGCATCATAGAAAATACAAAAATACAAAAAATATTAAGAAAAAGATCCTACTAAAACTCTGCTTAGAAGAAAAATCAGAAACAATCTCAAAGGCTTTGGACAATTAAGGCTTACGTGGCCAACCACTAACGCTTAATCTGTTCCACAAATTTTGTTGTCTATTTTGAGTTTCACAGGATTTGAAGGACTAACGAGAATTGACAAGCAAGTGGATGTTCTATCCACTGTTGAAGCACTGTCTCAATAGTCATCAACATCAATCAATGCTTCGATAGAGGAAGTACATCTCTGCTGTCAGTCTGCTACTCTGTAAGATCGAACGACTACGTCAACATCCAGCTTGGGGAAAAGGCACCCCCGTGTATCTAGCTAAGTATTTCTTTCCCCTTTCAGTTTTGCTATTTTAAAGTTTGCTATATATTTGCTAAAGAAATAAAAAGATGCAAAACAAACAAAACAAAATAAAAAATTGTCTTAGTTGGTTATATATATATATTAGTAAGGTGTGATCTTAAAACTCTATAAATAAAATAAAAAGATATGTCTAGTCTATTTTTAGGAGTTGAATAAATAAGAGGACTCAGAGTAATCTCTTAAATGGAAATGATGAATAGTTGCTCTGTCGTAATTCCTTTCTAGGACCTAGTTTTTGGCCTCGAATTCTCCTGAGTTTTGGATAAAACTGTTTTAATATAAGGATTTACTCTGAACTTGAAACTTGTAGGTAGCGAATGCTTGATCTAAGTCTAGGTAATTGATGGATATGAGAAGGTCTGAGCTACTATTTATATTGTTCCAAGTAACACTAAAGTTCTGGAGATTTATCTTTTGAAAAACATAAAAAATATTACATGATGAGTTTCTGTATGACAAAGCTTGAATTCCTACCAGAGCCATACATATTATTTAGGCTAGCAAAACTTCCACATATATGCTGCTTGCTTTTCATTGAGTTTTGTCAAGCTTTGTTGATGCCTTATGAGGGGTTTGTCATGCTCTTAAAATCAAGATCACGTATACACCATCCACATATGCACTACTCCTACACTTGGGGTAGGCGCAAAAACATGCCTTCCATCTAGATTCACCAAAAAATGTTCTACTCCTACACTGGGGGTGAACATAAAAACATGTTAGGTTTTCCATCCACTAAATAAATGCTCTAAGTTCTTGTAGATATTTCTCTTAAAGTTTTGTTGCAGAAAAGAGACATGGGGCTATGCAAAAGTTATTCATGAAAAAAGAAAAAAAAGAGGAGAGTTGAAAAAATAGACAAGTGTCCAAGATTTCTAAAACAATAGGTACTCAGATGTCCGCCTAGTAAAAAAAGAGAGATGAATAAGATAGCGCATGTTCTCTAGCAAATGTTTCTAAGTTTTAAAAGAGAGATATGTTTTCAAGGAGCAAAGTAGAATTAGGATCAGCCGCCATATATATCCACCATATATCCACATACACATACATATCTTAATTTGATTGTATGACTTAACTCTCTTTGGATCCATTGTTTGACTTTACAATATATGCATTACAAGTAGGCTCTAGCTTTCTCCCTGCCTATGAACTCCACATAAGCCTTAGTAGTAGGAAGAGAAAAAGGTATAACACCTTTATTGCCTTAGTGAGGATCCATAACTACCATATATTGAGAGACTTGAGGGGGTCATATAAAGAAATCTCTGAGTTTTATTTTGAAAAAACTTGCAAAAAAACTCCAAAACAATGGTTGAACAAAGAGGTTGAGACATAGTGCTTGACTTAACCGTTCTGTCTTTCAATTGCCCAAGACCCAAGTGAAGGCTACAAGCTCCATAGTAGAAGGTAATATAGGTAAGTTTAAAAGTCAAAATAATTAATTCTAATCTAGAGGAGAATTCTTGTTTGAACGCATGTGTACTTGTAAGGCGTGAAAGCATTGAAGCAACTCCTGATCCATTGCTAAGTTTAGCTTTGCTAAGGGACGAGCAAATGTTAAGCTTGGAGGAGTTATTGATGATAGTTAACACATATTATAAACCATCAACGAAACATGAATAAGGGTATAAATCAATCCCTAACATAGAATTAGGGGTTAAACTGATAGAATTCCATAGGTTTTGGTGAATCTATGTTTCTGCAGGGGTTACCCAGGAAAAGAGGTAAAGAGGACACACACGTCGGGCTAAGAAGCATATTCTACATGGGCACCAACGTAGGAAGGATCTAGAAGACATGAGAAGGCGACTCACCAAAGGAGGGGCTCACCTGCCATTGAGGGGGTCGGCCAACCCACCCCTAGGTTGGCCAACCTGGCTTGGTCCCATCTGTCAGCCATCTTCGCACGTCGGTCTCCTACCGCCATTGAGGTCCAATCTTCACCGTAGATCAAAGTCGATTTGATCCGAGGGCTCTGGTTCACCCCACCTACCTATATAAGCAGCCCTGTATCCCCTGAGACAAAGGCATCATAAAATCCTGATTCATATTTTCTAGTGAGGATCAAGAGAGGGGTCCCATGAAAGGATCAACCTCTCAAGAGCTAGCATTCAAGAGAGATTAGTCCTCAGGTGGATCTAGCCTTTAGAAATAGAGAGATAGAGAGAGGAAAGAGTTTGGAGGAGGTGCCAGCCTGTCGATGCTCTCTCTATGGCTTGTACCTTGGCAAAAGTCAACCTACGTCTGAGATTTCTCTGCTAATCAACTTTTTATTTCAGTAAGCAACATTATTCATATTGTTCTTGTAACACCTCTGGTGTTAAGCATGCATTAGGCACTACAAATCATGAGCATGAGCATCATCTTGCATTCATAATCACATGTTATACCAATGAAACATTGGATCGAAACATGTGAAACATAGCTCTGAAACATGGATGTTGTATTTGTTTGTTTAAATGAAAACTATGCCATGCTTATCCTTGTTAGGTCAGTAAACATGTTTGTTTGATAGTGCAAATAATTTAGGAATGTTTAGCAAGTATTTTGGAGAAAGTTTTGTATTCAAAAGTTTCTCAAAATTTGCTTTTAAAAATAATCTAGAAAAATAAGTTTTTGATTTAAAATGAACTTTAAATCTCTATTTCAAAATCTAGTTGGAATTTTAAAGTGCTCTTTTAAGCAAAGTTGTAGAGTTAAAAATTCTAAGCAACATTCATTTTTGCACCAAACCCTAGAAATGAGTTTTTTCTTGCTCAAAAAGGAATTGTGGGGCTGTTTGTTTGAAAAAGAAAAGAAAAAGCATTTTATTTTGGAATTCGGGCTGAGATAAACTCGGATTGGCAGACTGGTGCTGAAGGGGGTATGACGAGGGCACGAAGAGTGAGCCCAAGGGCAGGCTGGGTTCTGATTCCTGGCAGTCGGGAGGCCCCTGGGTATTGCGGTCCATAATTGTTATCCCACGACGTTTATCTGGAAAGTGTCATTGGTGATCTGTAGCTCACTTGATCGGTGAGTGTGGTTTGTGTGTGGAATAAATCACCAGCTGGTTAGGAATTAATTCGAATCGCCATCGCTCCTGGATAGTAAGCACTTGACTCGAGTTACGGCATCCTAGTAATGATGATGGAAAACTGATGGTTAAATGGATGACGTTGAAAATGCTAAATCTAAGTTGGTAACTCGATGTTATTGGTTAATCAAGTGATTGCTATAGTATAGGTGCTTACCTAGATGGATAGGTTATAATAAAGATGATGCAAAGTATTTAAATGGTTCATTATGTCAACTTTGCTCTTTCGCAAATGAGTCAGCTAGTCCACTAAAAGAAAGCCTTGCATACTCCTTGGTGTCACTTTATTTTAGTTTAAGACGGATAAGTGTAGCTGAGTACTTTCTCGTACTTAGGGCGTTGCTCCCATTATTGTTGCAGATGGTCAGATGTACTATAGTTATTACATCAACTGCCTGTACCCTACGATGGGCGACAACTAGGACCAAGGGCATGGTCACTCCGTATGTTTTATCTGATACTTTTGTTAGAAATGACTATCTCCTGGCACTGTGTCTGAACTAAACGTGTGTGTGGTCTTAAAACTATTTGCTTCCGCTATTTTATTATGAACTTGGTTTATAATAACTTTATGTTTTAAACTCTGATGTATCTCAGTGTTGTTACAAACTTTATGTAATATGTGACTGTGGCTGCTAAACTTGTACGATCTTGGTTTGTATGTTGGTTGGTTTAAAATTCTTCGTGGTTTCACGGACTACCGGGTTATACGGGCTTAAGTTTACTAAATTATCTGCTTCAGCGGGTGATTTTCTTACTTAATTTCGTATAATTAGTTGGTTCTGTTACAGCTGGCATCGGAGCAAGGTTTAGCAGGTTACTGTTCACATGTGTATTTAAAACAAAATAGTGTTTAAACCTAAGATTTAAAATTTAATAGTGTGGTAGTGGTCATATCCTTTATGCCCAGTTAAAGACTCTAGGTGGCTTATTTAAGTACTAACTTGGGGCTCCTTGCATCATATTTCTATTTCGTTGCTCATACGACGTGCTATTGTATGAGTGCCATTCGCTTGAGTGGTAATGTATGGATCAATTGCCTCTACGCCTCGGTAAGTGGGAGTTGTGAGAGCATGATCAGATACACTGTCGATCTAGGGAAGTGCTTATATGATGCCAAATTATGGACATGTTATACACATGTTTATATGAAGGTGTCCTATGTGTGGGTAATTCCGTCCTATGGTGACGATGCCGTCAATAGGGCGATGGTTCGGGTAGTTGCTATCGTTGTACGCGTATCTGGGGATGCGTGTAGGGCGAGTAGATTACTTTACCACTTTCATGCATAATATTCATACTGTGAGGGTTGGGCTGAAATGGATCTTCTGCAGATACATAACAGCGCTATCATGTAGTACGTATTAGTTACATATATATGAGAGATCGTTGTATGCCACCGTCTATATCGCTAGGACTTATTGTTATTTTCTAAGTTTGTAAGGAAGTATGAAACATACATGCATCATGTTGTTGTGCATATCATTCATGGCATTCTTCCTCCCCTTATAAGTTGATTATCTCATTTTGATAAAAATGACAACTTAATATTCGTTCTCACGCGAGTAATAAATTTTTGCTATAGATGGCACGCACAAGGCGAACAGCTCGCAAGTCCACCGGAGGTAGAGCTCCTCGCCACCAGCTTGCTGCACGTACCCGTCAGCAACGTACTTTTCTTAGAGAGTTCGGGATGCCTACCCTCTTATGGAGAGTGCTCAGCCATGTAGGCTATCCTGCTGGAATGGAGCCCCACTATTTCTAGACAAATGAACAGTTGGGGGAAGGTTTGTTGGTCACTGTGGAGGCTGTTGTTCGACCCCGAGGTGACGGTTCTGAGTGGACCGGTTGGCGCTATGAGTCAACTGGCAGGACCGCTGGGGAAGCAGCTGACAGGGCAGCCTTTGGGATACTGAGGGACATTATGGATCGTTTTCTTTAGGAGTTGGCCGCCGCTATGGCTGGAGTCTTTCCGAGGGGCAACCCCTCCACTGACTCGTGGCAGCAGGCCATGGGAAGATCTCTGGAGATTGGAGCAGTAGAAGGGCAGAACAGTGATAACCCTGCCATGAGCGCCATGTTCGCGGTAATAAAGGTTTTTGATGGAGTAGAAGGCAGCCTGAGGTGTGTGTCTGGTGCTCTTGGCCAGGCCCGCGATGACAGGCGTCTGCTTCAGAGGGACCACAATGCTGAGATTGAGAGGCTCAATGCAGAGATGGCTTAGTTAACCCACCAGAGAGATCAGGCGACCCAGAGGACTGGAGTATGTGAGGGAGACATACGTGCACTGAGAGAGCAGCTTGAGCGTCTGACCACCGCTAACAGGAACGGTGAGCGCATGTTGATCCATGTGCTCCACCAAAGAAATGAAGCCTGGTCTAAAGAAGATGTTCTGAGAGCTCGATAGGTTGAGCTAGAGCAGCAGTTGGCCAACACTGAAGAGTACAACGACCACCTGCATGAGGAGGTTCACCAGCTACATAACCAGCTCTACCCTTACGTTCCTCCTGGAGCAGTAGAGATGGATTTGGATGAGGATGAGGATCTCGAAGAGCATGAGGCACCAGCTGGGGATGATGATGTTGATGCTGACCATGGCGACGTCTCTGACTTAGATAGCGACCACGACGAGTAGGCTAGTCGTTGATGCGCTAGCTACTAGGGTTTGTTTGCGATGATCTTTTACATGGTTGGCATGTCTGGCATGTATTTATGAGTAGAAAAACTAAGACCTTGATGTAATGTTGGAAAACTTGGATGTGTTTGTGGTGATATCTGAACATCAAAAAGTCCAGTGTATGTATGCTGGCAACTTGGTTATAAAGGATGCGATGTGTTGTGCTTAAGTAATCTAATTAGTGATGTTGTGTTAATTGGAATGACTTATTGTGCCTCTATTTTATTATATGAATTTATTCTCTTCAGTGAATTCAGTACGACATAATTTTTCATTTACCTGCAAATTCTACAACATCGCCTAATAATTACTGTTGCTGAAACATGCAGATGACGAACACTCGTCGTACCATTTACGACGCCACTGAGGCAAGTGGCAGTGCTACTGGGAATGAGAACCATGATCCGCCACCACCACCTCCTCCACCATACACCGCGGAATAGTTCTTCGCACAGTTCCTAGGAAGTCAGCATAACATGGAGAGCATGCAGCAAAACATGGAAGCCGCATTGCGCAATATTACGGACAACACCCGCCGTGGGTTAAACCAGGGCGGACATGAGGTGAATCAATACAGCAGTTTCAAGGACTTCATGGACACCAGGCCACCGATCTTCAAAAAAGCGGCGTAGCCACTAGATGATGAAGAATGGATAAACACCATGGAAGATAAGTTTCGTGTACTGAGAATGACTAAAGTGTTAAAGACCGAGTATGCAACTCATTAGCTATAAGGACCTACAGGGATGTGGTGGAAGCACCATCGCACCACTTTTTCCCCTAATGTTCACATTACATGGAGAGAATTTACTGATGCTTTTCGTGGAGTGTACATACCGCACGGTCTGACAGAAATGAAGTTGGGAGAATTCCTATCCCTAAATCAAGGCACCAAGACTGTGACTCAGTATTTGCATGCTTTCAATAATCTAAGCTGTTATGCTTCTGACATGGTTAACACTAATGCCAAGAAGATCGCTAGTTTCAAGAGGGGTCTGAATCCCAAGATGATGAAGCATGTGGGTACCAACACAAGAACTGGTTTCAATGACTTTGTTAGTGACTGCTTGAAGCAAGAGAAGAACAACAATGTGTATACTACATCCAAGACTCGCAAGAGGGCCTTTGAGTCAGGTCCGTCCCAGCCAAGAGCCCCGATGGCAAATCGTTCTGCGTATTGTCTACCGGCTCCTGGTGCAAGGTTTAGGCCACCGTAGAGGACGAATCAGAACGCTCAGCAACCTCAGAGGAACCAGAAGCCATTCAAGATGGCGGTGCCAGAGGCCAAGGCAGGACAAGGCAGTTCATCTGGAGCTACTACTCAAGTAAGAGGACCGTGCTTCAACTGTAACTAGTCTGGGCACTTTGCGAAGTTTTGTCCTTTTCCCAAGAAGAAGTAGAACCAATATCAAGCTCGTGTGCACCACACCACCATAGATGACATCCCAGAAGGAGAGCCTATGACAGTTGGTATGTTTTCTATCAATATCCACCCTGCCGTCGTTTTGTTTGATTCTGGATCGTCTCATTCATTTATAAGTCAAGCATTTGCAAGAAAGTATGAGCAAAAGATAGTTGAATTGGAATGTGCTTATCAAATAAGTTTAGCTAGGGCTGATCTGTTAACTAATCAGATAATCCAGGGGGCAACCCTGAATATAGCAGACAGGCAGTATAAGCTTAACTTGATAGTTATGCCAGGGCTAGTTTTGGATGTAATTATGGGAATGAATTGGATGAATAAGATAGGAGTAGTGATTGATGTTGGAGGAAGAATTATTTCCCTCAAGGAACCTGTTGGAGAAGGCACATTTTAAGTAGTCTTACCTCAGAGAATAGATCTGGTAAGTATGACCTGTGCAGCCCAAACCACTCTTCTAGCCCAGAATCTGGTAGTGTGCGAGTTTCCGGACGTGTTTCTAGATGAGTTGCCCGGTCTTCCACCGGATAGAGAGGTTGAGTTTGCCATTGAGTTAATCCCTGGAACACCACCGATCTCAAGAAAGCCTTATCGGATGCCTCTAAATAAATTAGCCGAGTTGAAGAAGCAACTTCAGGATCTGTTGATCAAGGGTCTGATTTGTCCAAGTTCATCTGAATGGGGATGTCCCGCACTGTTCGTGAAGAAGAAGGATAACTCTTTACGGATGTGCGTGGACTACAGGCCACTGAATGCGAATACGGTGACAATTAAAAACAAGTATACGTTACCTTAGATTGATATCTTGTTTGACCAATTGTCAAAAGCCAAAGTCTTCTCTAAGATAGATTTGAGATCAGGGTACCATCAGATCAAGATTAGGCCACAAGATATACCTAAGACCGTGCTTTTCACCAGGTATGGTTTGTACGAGTATCTTGTCATGTCCTTTGGCCTGACAAATGCTCCTGCTTACTTTATGTATTTGATGAATTCGATCTTTATGCCGGAGTTGGACAAGTTTGTGATTGTGTTCATTGATGACATCCTAGTATACTCAGAGAACTAGAAAGATCATGCAGAGCATCTAAGAATTGTCTTGATGACATCCTAGTATACTCATCAATTGTATGCCAAGTTTGGTAAGTGTGAGTTTTAGCTAAAGACAGTTCCTTTTCTCGGTCACGTGTTATCAGAAAATGGAATTTCAATAGATCCTAGCAAGGTATAAGAGGTTATGAATTAGAAGGCACCAACCACAGTTCATGAAGTTCGGAGTTTCCTTGGATTAGCCGGGTACTATCATCGTTTCATACCGGATTTCTCAAAGATTGCCAAACCAATGACAAGTCTGCTACAGAAGGATCATAAGTTCACTTGGACAGAGGAGTGCGAGGTAGCTTTCTGCACATTGTGGGAATTGCTAACCACTGCTCCTGTTTTGGCGTAGCCGGATATAGAAAAGCCGTTTGATGTGTTTTGCGATGCATCCAAGAATGGTTTGGGATGTGTTCTTATGCAAGATGGAAGAGTCATTGCTTATGCCTCATGCCAGTTGAGGAAACATGAGGTTAACTATCTGACTCATGATTTAGAGCTTGCTGCCATTGTGCATGCTCTAAAGATTTAGAGACACTATCTGCTTGGAAATGTATGCAACATCTTCACAGATCACAAGAGTCTCAAATACATATTTACTCAGTCTGAGTTGAATATGCGACAGAGAAGATGATTAGAGCTGATCAAAGATTATAACCTGAATGTACACTATCATCTGGGAAAGGCTAATGTAGTAGCAGATGCCTTAAGTAGGAAGTCACATTCTCTTGCTATGCAACCATTGTTCAATGATGGGTTCAATTTGTTGCATCCTATTGTGTTGCACAATATCCAGGTTAGTTGTACCTTGGAGAGCAAGATCATTGAAGGCCAGAAAATAGGCAAGGGAGTATTCCATATCAAGGAGAAAATAAAAAAGGAACCGACTAAGCACTTTAGAGTGGATGGACAAGGAGTGTTATGGTTTAATGACCGTCTTGTTGCGCCTAAGGATCGAGAGCTCAAGAACAAACTGACGGATGAAGCTCATCTTTCTAAGCTGTCTATCCATCCTGGAAGTGGTAAAATGTATCAAGAACTAAGACCTCGTTATTGGTGGACAAAGATGAAGAAGGAGATTGCAGTGTATGTTGCTCGTTGTGACACGTGTTGTAGAGTGAAAGCTCTTCACATGAGACCTGTGGGTTTGTTGCAACCTTTGTCAGTACTGGATTGGAAAATGGGATGATATAAGTATGGATTTCATCATCGGTCTCCTCACCGCTCATAAGGAAAATGATTCGATTTGGGTGATTGTAGATCACCTTACCAAATCAGCTCACTTTTTGCCAGTTAAGACAGCATTTCGACCACCTCAGTATGTTGAGAAGTACATTGCAGAAATTGTTCGATTGCATGGTATACCGAAGACCATCGTATCTGACCGAGGATCACAGTTTACAGCTCATTTTTGGGAACATCTACATAAAGGTTTGGATACTAGTTTGGTTCGTAGTATAGCTTACCACCCATAGACAGATGGGCAGACAGAGAGAGTTAATGCTGTTCTAGAAGATATGCTTAGAGCGTGTGTGTTATCGTCCAGGGGTTTATGGGAATCATGGTTACCTTTGGTAGAGTTCGCTTACAATAATAATTACCAAGAGAGCATCAAAATAGCTCTATTTGAAGCATTGTATGGCAGGAAGTGTAGGACATCGTTGAATTAGATTGAGCCTGGAGAGAGAAGGTTTTATGGGATCAATTTTGTTGAAGAGGTTGAGAAAAAGGTCTGTATCATCCAACAAAACATGAAGGCTGCATAATCACGTTAGAAAAGTTATGCAGATAAAAGAAGAAGGCCGCTAGAGTTTAAAGTGGGTGACTATGTCTATTTGAAGGTGACACCAATGAAGAAGAAACGGTTTGGGATCAAGAAAAAGCTTGCTGCTAGGTTTGTAGGACCGTATAAGATAATAGAGAAGAAGGGTCCCGTGGCTTATAAGTTACAACTACCAGAAGTGATGGGTTCGATCTTTCCAGTCTTTCATGTATCGCAATTGAAGAAGTGTTTGCGTGTTCTAGGAGAGAGGATAGAACCTCAGGGCATTCGGATCAAATTAGACTTGGAATACCATGAGCAACCGGTTCGGGTTTTGGACACTAGGGATTGAGTCACTCGGAATAAAGTGGTGAGAACGTATAAGATACAATGGAGTCATCATGATGATGGTGACGCGACATGAGAAATAGGAGAATATCTGCAAAATGCTTATAAAGATTTTTATAATAAATGGTTCGTAACTCAAAATCTCGGGACGAGATTCTTATAAGAGGGAGGGCTGTAACACCTCTGGTGTTAAGCATGCATTAGGCACTGCAAATCATGAGCATGAGCATCATCTTGCATTCATAATCACATGTTATACCAATGAAACATTGGATCAAAACATGTGAAACATAGCTCTGAAACATGGATGTTGCATTTGTTTGTTTAAATGAAAACTATGCCATGCTTATGCTTGTTAGGTCAATAAACATGTTTGTTTGGTAGTGCAAATAATTTAGGAATGTTTAGCAAGTATTTTGGAGCAAGTTTTGTATTCAAAAGTTTCTCAAAATTTGCTTTTAAAAATAATCCAGAAAAATGAGTTTTTGATTTAAAATGAACTTTAAATCTCTATTTCAAAATCTAGTTGGAATTTTAAAGTGCTCTTTTAAGCAAAGTTGTAGAGTTAAAAATTCTAAGCAACTTTCATTTTTGCACCAAACCCTAGAAATAAGTTTTTCTTGCTCAAAAAAGAATTGTGGGGCTGTTTGTTTGAAAAAGAAAAGAAAAGGCATTTTATTTTGGAATTTGGGCCGCGCCCTCCTTTCTAGCCAAGCTAGCTCGGCCCGCTTACCCCGCGCTCATCCCCGCCCGCATGCGCACGCACGTGTTCGACCGGCCGCAGCTCACGCCCGCCGCATGGCGGCCCGTCACCGACGTCGACCGCCCGGTGGCATGTCGTGGCCCCCGTAGCCCGCGCTCGCCTTCACCTACGCCCCCAGCTCGCTCAGCCGCACTCACCCACTCCTCCTCCCTCTCCTCCTCACGTCGCATTCGCCTTGCAGCAGCAGCAGCGGAGCTACCCCGCCATTGTCGGCCGCAGAGCTCGCCACTGCGCAGCACCGTCACTCCTGCTCGCGGCCAATGCTCCACAGCAGCCGCCCGCTCCGTCTCGCCGCACCGCCCACACTTGCCATCGCCCGAGGTAAAGGCCGCGGAGGCCAGTTTATCTTCCCACCTTGGTCGAAGCTCCGGCAAGCTCCCAGTCCTTGTCACCCGTCCTCTCTCCGCTCCTTCTTCTCCCTCTTTCCACGCACGTTGGCTTCGCCTTGCACTCGCGGAGCCCGCACGCCGCCTCTCGCACCTCGCCGTGGTCGGTTCTTGCCACCCGACGGTGAGCAGAGCTATCACTCCGCCATGCATGCCGGCGAGCGCTCACCCGTGCTTCTCCGGCGCCCTCTTCTAGTCGGCCGAAATCGCGTGACCGAGGGGAAGCCGAGGGTGGTGGTCTTGCCGCCGGTGACCTTGTCGTCGGCTTGTTCTCGGTCGGTCAAAACCCCCCCTGCTTGGGGTGACCGACGAGTGGGGTCGGTTGACCCACGGGCCCCACCTGTTTGTCCCTCTGTGTGGAGTTGGGGTGAAGCAGCGGGGTGTACCTAGTGTTTTAGTGAGCGGTTTTGAAAAAGGGATTTAAGAAATGTTTTCAGAAATGTTTAAATGCTTTAGAAATTCATATCTTGAGAAATCTTGCTCCAAAATGGTTGAAACAAATTTTGGTGGACTTCTTATGAGTAGATCTACAGTTTAAAAATATTACATGTCAATTTTGTGATACTTTTATATGTAGCTTTATTTAATTATTATAAATGCTAATTTCTTAAAAAATGCATAATAAATAGAATATACATCAGAAAAATATGATTCCAATTTTGTTGATCTATTCTTGAAATGTACTTTCTATAAAAATATAAGACATGCATGTTATGTAGAAAAATATAGCTATCTATTTTTGGTGCATTTATTTACCATTTCTTGTAAAATTGCTAGAGCCAAAAATATGAATAAAACATGCATATGAAACTTTTTGTACAATGTTTGTAGACTATGTAGATCATGGGAAAAATACTAAATTTGTTGTTTGATACTTTTCATAGTACAAAGTATTTTCATGCTCATTTATACACCCTAGCTTGTCATTTTTGTATAGATAGTTTTACTTATCCAAATACCATAAAAATTTTATGGTAGGCTACTTATGGTATGACTATGCTACCGTAATTTTTTTAGATTTTTATATGCACTTGAAATACATGTTGCTGTTGTAACCTTAGTTTAAAGTGAAATAAAATAATATTTTTTTTATGTATGATTAGTTTAGTGGTGTAGCTTTGGTGTATCTTTAAAGCATCAAATCACTTGCTGATGTCACTTGGCATGTTAGTGCAGTTATGTTGATGAAGTGCAGTAGCACTTGTGTTAAGGCTATATGTTAGTTAGCGAAAAAGTAATGGGGGTTAGTAGTAGAAGAGAATGCAGTAGATGACATGTACTCGTGGTACATGTCCTTGGATGAGGTTGACTACCTAGTAGAAAAGTTTTACCTCTATTCTATCCAATGAATCTAAGTGTGTTCATCTCCATTGCATGCAATCACGATCATCGTATGCCATCGCATACGATGCACCTTGTATAATCACTTATACAATTGCATCATACAGGATCGCAGGAGGAAGTGCAAGCAGCGGTACCAGAGGAGCAGGCCGGGGCCGACCCACAGGAAATTCAAGCAGGAGGTGCCAGAGGTAGAGGAGCAAGGAGAGGACCTGCCTGAGTGCGTGGACCATCAACTAGTTCCTTTGAGCGAGGCAAGCCCCGGAGCATCCTAAGTCTCCTACTTTATAACAGCAATTTTTTATATATGAGTTTTATATATTGTTGCATTAAGTTATAGGAGTTGAGTGAAACCGTTGATGCATTTATTACTATCCTTGTCTACCTTATTACATTCTTACCTTGTTAGGTTTAGGATCGAATAACTGCTTAGCCCTGCTTAGACCGGTAGCGATCGTTGATTTCCTGTCACCTGTAATTATAGGTGGTTACTGGAATACTTTAGCTATGGAATGGATGATATCCTAGAAATAACCATGTGTTGATGGATAATTGGAGACCGGACGAAAAAGTTAGAGGCAACCAGACAGGGTTCTGGGGTGCTATTAGTTTTCCGTCTGTGTCGATTAAGGACCGATCGTTGCTCGTCTCTCTTATCATGTTGAACGCATGCCTCACATTTCGGGCCGGGATAAACTTGGATTGGCAGACTGGTGCTGAAGGGGGTATGACGGGGCACGAAGAGTGAGCCCAAGGGCAGGCTGGGTCCTGATTCCTAGCAGTCGGGAGGCCCCTAGGTATTGCGGTCCATGATTGTTATCCCATGATGTTTACCTGGAAAGTGTCATTGGTGATCTGTAGCTCACTTGATCGGTGAGTGCGGTTTGTGTGTGGAATAAATCACCAACTGGTTAGGAATCGATTCGAATCGCCATCACTCCTGGATAGTGAGCACTTGACTCGAGTTACGGCATCGTAATAATGATGATGGAAAACTGATGGTTATATGGATGACGTTGGAAATGCTAAATCTAAGTTGGTAACTAGATGTTATTGGTTAATCAAGTGATTGCTATAGTATAGGTGCTTACCTAGATGGATAGGTTATAATAAAGGTGATGCAAAGTATTTAAATGGTTCATTATGTCAACTTTGCTCTTTCGCAAATGAGTCAGCTAGTTCACTAAAAGAAAGCCTTGCATACTCCTTGGTGTCACTTTATTTTAGTTTAAGACGGGTAAGTCTGGCTGAGTACTTTCTCATACTCAAGGCGTTGCTCCCATTGTTGTTGTAGATGGTCAGATATACTACGGTTATTACATCAACTGTCTGTACCCTACGATGGACGACAACTAGGACCAAGGGCATGGTCGTTCCGTATGTCTTATTTGATGCTTTTGTTGGAAATGATTATCTCCTGGCACTGTATCTGAACTAAACGTGTGTGTTGTCTTAAAACTATTTGCTTCCGCTATTTTATTATGAACTTGGTTTGTAATAACTTTATGTTTTAAACTCCGATGTATCTTAGTGTTGTTGCGAACTTTATGTAATATGTGACTGTGGCTGCTAAACTTGTACGATCTTAGTTTGTATGTTGGTTGGTTTGAAATCCTTCGTGGTTTCACGGACTACCGGGTTATACGGGTTTAAGTTTGCTAAATTATCTGCTTCGGTGGGTGATTTTCTTACTTAATTTCGTATAATTGGTCGGTTCTGTTACAGCTCTCCTGGTTTGCGAGTCACTTTTGAGTACTTTAATCTATCTGGCTTAGGTTAAAATATTATTCGTAGTGTAAGCGTGACACTTATGCTCGGATAACTCGTAGATGCACCCTACTTTCCGGATTGGTGGTAGATTCACGATTGTGATAGCTACTATGTATATATATGACAATACTTTATATATATTTAGTTTGTTGAGTCATCTGTAGTCCACCTCCCGTCTGTAGGCCAAGTAGGACCTGGTTATAAAGGAAAGCATCCTCTGCTGATGTCTTTTCTTAAGTAATGTCCCCATATAGAATAGTAGAAGATATAGCTTACTGAGATTAAAACGAGAAGACCTTGGAAATTTCCTCTACACTCTTGACCTTCTTAAATCTTGTTGCTGCTCCGGATTAAGTTGGATCGTAGTTAACCTCACACGTTTACCTGTGGATACAATATTTAAAACTCTCCGGACAAAAGATATAGCGGTATCTGTGCACTTGCGGATTTATCTGTGTGCGTTAAAATATACCACTAAGCACCATGACGTGCACCTGTGCTTGGAGCTGCACGTGCACGCTCGCCATGAGCATCTTGTACAAACTCGTCCCATCCATCAAGGTCCATGAGTTGTGGCGACTGTGTCATCCAAATCACTAGTCCGATGTACCACGATGCTAGCACCGCTGTGCCTTGTGTCCCGTTAGAAGCGTCAATGTCGTCGAGCTACCCTCCAAGAACTTGTCACATTGCCATTTCAAAACGAACGATTACTAGTCCAACAACAACAACTCCATTATTAGTGTCTTCTTCAGGTGCTTCACCTCATGCTTCTTGGATAAAATCAACTGATGTTGCTCCACCACCACCGAGATCTTGCTTGTCGATAAGTTTTGCCGATGGCACTCGCCGCCACCCATTGTTGTTGTCAGCGCATTGGACATGTTGTTTTGTGAGAAGGTGCTAGGTGGATGCCCTTGTTGTGCATGATGCGATAGCCACACACCATGACATGGTGGTGTTCTGGCTCGGGTTTGCTAGTGGTGCCACCAACTCACGCTCTGTTGACCGGTCCACCGTCTAAGGGCGGCGGCGGTGACCCTGCCACGAGGTATGTGCTTGTTACACACACTAGTAGAAAGCGCGCGCCCTGCGCGCGTTGGTAGATATATGGTAAATTTATGTAGATAGATATATAAGTATTAAGTACAAATTACTGAGGTTGTGATCTGTAGCACCATCATCTTGAAAGAGCACGGTAATGTCGAGATAACAAGGTAGTTTATGTCCTCAGGTACACACTTTTTGCAAAGTAAAGAGCAGGATAATGTCAAGATAATAAAGGATATGCCATACATCGGAAAGTAGCTGAGAGCACTATATGAATTTATACATAGGTTTAATCTCACAGGAGGTAAACGGTAGGAAATAGGGAATATGTCATATACGCTGGAAAGTAGCTGAGAGTAAAATATGAATTTGTACGTAGGCCTAATTTTGTAGGAGATAAAGAGTAGCATATAGGGATATATTACATCCTCAGTCTGGGGTTATCATCGTATCTGTTGCTCTGTTTGTAGCTTTTCTTTTGATCAGAATGGCTATTGTTCATGGAGGATGTGCTTCATCTATTTGTTCCTGCAAAGAGAGCTGTGCCTAGTTTTAGTAAGAATAGGTTTTTTAAAAGATACATGTATGTGTGGTGGAGAAATAATGATTTGTGGTGTACAACTGTACATGAATAAAAATGAAGTCTATACTGGTTTAGCTATAACAATGTGCTGTGTTGCTTAAGTCTGAAACAAGGTTAGATGACGGTGTATGGTCAGTGGAGATAGAAACCAAGGAGGCATTGCATTCTTTGGTGCATGACACTCAAGTGTAGATAAACTCCTCAACGAAACATTTTTGTCTGGCTACAACTTCCAATATAAAACACATTATAAGCTTGAAAGATCATATTGACCTAATTGATGTTTCTGAATGGTGTATTACCTGAATACAAATGATGTTGAGACCTGGGTTTTGCATCTTCAGAGACTTTTCAATACCAGATACCGTCCCTCCTGACCTCTGTCTGTACCATAAACAAATATGGCCACCTTAGCAGCAGTTTCTTTATACATTTGGGGACTTATATATTAATATATGCACATAATAGGCAATGTGTTATGGTAGCAGGTATAATATAAATTCCAGCACCAGTTCTATTATGAACCTTAGTTATCGTATTTGATACCATGTACCAAGTCCACAAAACATATTAGACAGCATAGATATCAGTCGTACCTATCATTACTACTCAACACATAGTTTAATAGTGTGACATAGCCAGCTATAAATATAGATTATATAATGGTGGGACAGTTTTTGTAGACATATCCCAAAAAGGCATACCTGCTCCGTTGTAGGCCACCAGTATACGACGAATGTAATAGTTGTGGCAGTAGGATTGCCATTGTTTTCCCTCATAGTATCTCTGATCTCTGAGCATATTTTTTTGGAAAACCTACCTGCAAATCAAATAGCTAACAGAGCAATTAAAGAGATTTAAGAAAACAAATTAGAACCATCAAAATAAGTCAAGCCGACTTAGTTCAGTCATTTTCTGAGCATGCAGCAGGTGGCAAGCAGGCTTACATGGATGAGCAGAGAAAACTATTGCGTGTGGAGGGGTTGACCCAGCAATCCAGCATGGTTTCCATGCTATGCATATCAGAACGAAACACCTCAAATGTAGATGACGCATACCTGCAAGCAGGAAGAGAAGCATTGTGAGCGTATAAAGGATAACCTGGTTTGGTCTTACCATTCACAAAGGCTGCAGACACTTAAATGCCTCCTTTTTTTACTATCATTAGATAGAATGGAAGTTTCCAATAATTTATTCCTTTAAAACAAGGAAGGAGTCTCTTAGGCTCTTAGCAGGCAAGTCTTATGGCCAAGAGAACTATCGAAAGTATATCACATATGTGTTAGATTCTTTTAAAGTGTACCATGTGACCTTTTATTAGGAAAAAGGTGCATCTTAGATGGGAAAAAAACACTTGGAATACAAACATAAGCAAACATTATATAGAGAAAGAGTTGTACAAATACCGATCATCACTGTACATAGGTCAATAGATTTATATAGGCATAGTAGTGGTCTTAGGAGAGTACCTTAGTCTTGGAGTACAGATATATTACAAACACGTTGGTGGAACAGCAAAAATTTTACCTTGCAGTGCATAATATGGCATCAAATTAGATTTAATCTGTATAATGACTAATAGCAGTTCATAAACATACATCATACAATGTGACACTGGTATGTTTTTTAGCAGCTATAGACCATTGTAAATAATGTAATACATGTACAACTTTATTAGTATACCTGAACTTTAGGCAGGAGCTGTCAACTAAATATGGCAGATAGCAGGCAATGTTTACATGGAAATAAATCAACAATTGTCTGTGTCAATATAAACCGGAAAGTATCGGATCATAGGTTGGGAAAAAGAAAGAATTTTAGGTTCACAAGAACCAAGAACCTGCAAGATTACACCATCAATCTATCTGTCAGCATGGCTGGTGTGGCCTAGTTACCTTCCACAAGCGAAGTTTGGACATTTGCTGTCGAAGGCTCATTTCTTGCACGTTGAATGATCATCCTGAGCCTATTCCTCTCACCCATCACCTTAGTTTTCACCTAGACACCGGTAACTATAGCACATTTGAAACTCCTACATACCCGTAAAAACAAAAATTAAGTGGTAGGTGTTTTCAGTTAGGTGGCAAAGGTGTTTCCTATTCTGCAACAATTAAGAAGACACAGTAATACATGACATGAGAACATTGAACTGGAAGTGAAACTCCAAAGCAGATTTAGCTCTTTAAGTTAATACATTCCATAGTGAAGAATGATTGCATTTTCCCCTTCAATTCCAATAACTAAATTGTGCATAAGTTCAATTTAATGTTATTTTGCCAAAATAGTTATAGTATGGCAGCATGTAAGGGTAGTATAAATAAATTATAAATGTTGTTATAGCAAAGGGCAATTGGAGCGGCTCACAAATGGCCCTATAAAAAGACAAAGCTATAACAAATCAGTCAAGACACAAGATTAGAAGACAACAACCTCACAAACGCAGGGTAACTGAAAGGAGCACCTAAAAACAATCTGTGTTGACTGAACTGCGAAAACAAGAATCAGAGAATTGGCCAGTTTTAGGTGGGTTCGCTCAACTGAACAAATGCATAAGTCCAAAATCTTTATTAAAGGCAAGACATACAATGACCTAGTTGTTGTGGAGGCAGCCATGATGGCAAATCTTTGACGCGCCCTTTCCGAAGCAAGAAGCATGAACACCAGTCCGAACTTCTTGAACGGTAACCACCAATGGGAAATGCAAAGGACAACCAAAGAAATAAAGTCTACTTAAAAGCTAGAAGGCTGATATTGATAATCAAAAGTAAATTGATAAGAACCAGCATGCCTATGTCGTAGCCCTACCAAGTATGCAAGTATTTAATTTGATTAGGAGCAACAAGATTGGAAAGAAATAACCCTAAGGACTCGAAGAAGAAAATGGAATGATGTATACTCAATTTGTGGGCGACGCCGCAGGAGATAGCCGAGCAGTGCTGATGACCAGCAACACCAAATATGCTCCATTAAGAACAGTGAATGGAATATGATAGAAATAATCAAAGCATCAGTGCGGCACTGAATATGGAACCTGAAAGAAATAATCAAAGCATCAGCTTGAACGTGCAAGATAGTAAAGGAACAACAAACAATGCATAATAATAAAAAGATAAATCACCAAGCCATGAAGGCATGGACAGAGCATGATTATACCAGTCCCACTTGAACCATGTAGTCTAGAAATAGAAACTGGACATTGTACTGAACACAAAACATGTAGGAAAACATATATGCATGTGCTGATATAATTGCCGGATGTCGGTCAGAGGCACAAAGCAAAGCAGCCAAACTATTAGCCCTCCTGAGCTGGAAGGTACACCAGCAGTGTCATACGCTCGATCCAAAACTGTCAATTTATATAAACAGAGAGTAGGTTGCTAAAACCAAGAAAAATATACCATATGTCGTTGACAGGTCCTAGCAATTTATATTGTTTTTTAGACTATATATGGATCACACAAATGAAGATGCACGAACCAGCAAGATTGGCGTCAGCCTCCACCCATTCCACTCATTTGTCCCCATCAGCTATGGGCCCCTTTCCCTCTCTTCCGCTTCGTTGATAAGACATAGCTCTTGTTTCACCAATACTAATACAGAGGACCAAGCAATTTCAACGAAGATCAGAATTAGATTTCAAAAAAGGCCTAAAAAGAAGAAACAAGGAAGAACATGTATTTAGGGTTTCCTCAACTGCAGTCTATAAACACCATTACCAAGTACACATCCGCAGGACGCCCCCATCCATGCCGCATCCCAGTGAGAGGACGCCTCCAGGCCAGATCCGGTGGGAGAATGAACGGATCCGGCCATGGGGGCCCTGGATCCGGTCGTGGAGGCCCCGGATCGAGCCCAGCAAAGACCGACACCCTCGCCCAGCACCCGCGGCTGGAGCAACGAGAGAGGAGGAGGGAACTGGGAGAGGCAGGCGCGCTCGCCTTGCACCGACGGCCGCTGTTGGAGTGTACCTGCACCGGGTCGCCGCACCGTCGCCGCGGCATGTGGGGGGGGCGTGCCGAGCCACCACGCCGGCGCCCTTCGTAGCTGGGGGTCCTGCCACGCCGCCGCCGCTTGCCCCCGCCGCAGCCGGTGGAGGGAAGGGGAGGGAGGAGGATAAGGAGGAGGGGGAGAAGGACGAGGAGGATGTGGTGGAGGAGGAGGAGGAGGACGGCGGGCGTGGCGCGCCGGTGAGGGCCGTCGCCGTCGCGGTCGCCCCTGGCGGAGGCGTCGGAGAGAGCGAGAGAAGGTTCTCGTTGCCGTCGTCTTTTTGGTTGTTTTTTTTGCCAACACAAGGGCGGCCGGTATATATCTGGAGGTGGCAAGCTGAGGTGGACCAATGGGAGGGGGGCGGCGCTGAGATGGCGCGCCGGATGAATTCCGGGAGACGTGGCCGAGCCGGAGGCACGGGGCCTGCCTCCGGCTTGTAAGGTTAAATCTGCCTTAGCGCCTCGCTGTCATTAGTGCCGCCCCGCATGAATACTACCCGTCCTCTCCCTTTCCATCATGTCGACGGCATGAGGGCACAATGGCTGCACGGGCAATCCTCTCCCGTACGGTGGCAGCCCTTGCCTAGATCTAGGGGCATGTTTAGTTATCAAAATTTTGCAAATTTTTTTTAAGATTCTCTGTCACATCGAATCTTTAACACATACATGAAGTATTAAATATAGATAAAAAATAAAACTAATTACACAGTTTAGACGAAATTCACGAGACGAATCTTTTAAGCCTAATTACACCATGATTGGACACTGCCATTTAAAAAAAATTCGCGAACTAATCAAGCCCCTTAGGGCGGCGGACCGAGCAGTGGTGTGGGCCCAAGTCTGGGGCGAGCAGCTCGCCTAGATATGGGTGCAAGAGCTCATGTGGCGGGCGTAGACACAAGTAGCAACATGCACGTATGGCAGTGGTCGCTCGGCCTTTTAAAAAATATATTTGTTTTCCACCGGAGGTGATGAGCCCTAAAGATGAAAACGGACGGAAACGGACGGAAAATAGCTTTACCGTTTTCGTTTTCATATTTATTGACGAAAACGGGAGCGGGAGCCGGACAACCGGGAGCGAAAACGGTAGCGGGATAAACGGTAATACGAAAACGGATAAATACGATCGGAAAATAGACGGAAACGAACGGTAAGCGGAAACTTAAGTCGGGATTGCATGCCGCATATGATAGCTCAAATATAGAAACCAAAGTGCATTAGTAAATAGATAATACACCTAACTGACCACACATAAATATTAGAGATTACATTGTTTCTCTGCTGTCAGACAGTACTTAGTAGCAAAATTTGTTCAGGTCGTGCCTATACTGAACCAGTTACTCGAATGCTTGAAAGTTCAAATTAATAATAATCGATATGAAAACACATAATCAAATGCAGAGCAGTCTCCAATCAATAACTTTCTAACAGCAATTTGTACAGATTAGCAGTTGGACACTGCATGGCTGGCTGCAGTGCAAACTACGCTAGGCCTAGGATGGTTCCGGCGTGCGCGAGCACATCGACGTCCATGAAGAAGCGACTGCCGAAGTGCCCAGCGTGCGGTGCGGGTGCGGTGTTGTGTCTTGGGCCAAGTTGGGCCAGCTCTATGCATGGACTGAGCTCTTAGCAGGTCTATCCCGGATTTAATAAAAAGGGATGCAAAACGGGATATCCCGGTCGAAAACGGGATACCGCAAATACGGACGGACAAACACTCTACCGTTTTCGGTCCCGGTCCCGTTTCACTCCGTCCCGTTTTCGGTCCCGTTTCCGTTTATCCCGGAAAAAACGAAAACGGACGGGAAAAAACGGTATACGGTTGCGGACGGAACGGGATTCATCCTGTCCGTTTTCATCTTTAATGAGCCCTATGTAGTAGTGCATGTCTTCTGTGATGTTACTCTCAATTTGTATGAAGATAAATGAAAAAGACGATTTCATCAGGAGTAGATTGGGCCAATTAAAATAGTTTAGGAGAGTAAATTGAGCCTTAATTTATTACAGAGTTAAGTAAATAAAGTGGGTAATCTAGGATATAGTGAAAGAGTTTCTTGCTTTTATTTTTTAAAATAAAATACTCACACTTATAAGTGGTGGTCCTACATGCTTATTCGTCCTATAATTAAAACTTATTATTAATGGGTAATTTTCTAGAGAAATAAAACTTGCCTCCATTAACTTTATCGCTTTACCAATGGTTTAGCATATTGTTCTGTATATACATTTTATATAGGTCAATTTTTCAGATACAGAATTCGTGGATTTGCTTAGAGCATCTCCAAAAGCCTTTCTGAA
This sequence comes from Saccharum hybrid cultivar R570, assembly GCA_038087645.1. NCBI lineage: Eukaryota > Viridiplantae > Streptophyta > Magnoliopsida > Poales > Poaceae > Saccharum > Saccharum hybrid cultivar. Next base: position 13,248,346 of record JAQSUU010000259.1, read on the forward strand.
TCTCACTCTCATCATTTGGAGAGCCATATGCATAAAAATCGCTTTTTATATCTTTTCACTCTCCAGCAATTTTTCTACTCCATCCTTCTGAAATATAGTGCATTGTGACTTCTAAAATTTATACTAAAATATAATAATGCATTCTACATAATGATTATGTTTAGATTTGGCAAAGTTTGTTAAAAAGGAAACATGATTTAAGGAGAAACTCTAATTGGAATGCACAATATTATAGGACAGAGGGAGTATATCTCATGCATACTCTAGAGAACTATTCTCGTCTTCTATTTTTGGCTAACGAAAAATCTGGAATAGAAAATGACTATATTTAGATGACCATTTAGAGAAGCTGTTGGAGGGTAGTGTTCCACCAAAATCTCTATTTCTAGCATTTATGAAGAATATGGAGGGTCTCTTAGGGTTTTATAATTGATAGTTGTACACAAAAGTAGGGCTCTAAAACAAACAATCAAAATTCAAAACAAATATGCAACACAACATATTCTTACAGAGCATTTTTTGGCATAAAAATTGAAGTCAATAAAAGCTTTCTCATATTCTTGATAATATTTCAAACATCTCGTGGAAGAGTTTTTCTGATGAGTTCTGAGGTCCACTGTTTTCACGTGTGGAAGCTAAGAACTATTAATCTCATCATGTGTGCTTTCAAAGTATTTATCGTATATAAAAAGTCTTGTGCTTAGCTAAAAGCCACATGTTAGCCTATACGTCAGAGCAGCGAAAAATCAACGGATTGTGATTAGATTTGACCTTTTCGTATGTCAAAGCATTTACCTACGCAGGCTGGGGTGATTTGGAGCCTACCGTTGCACCATGGGGTGATTAAAAGATTCTTAGCTTCGGTTCAAGTCCACGTGTTGACGCTAAAAACATGTATTGATTTTTTTAATGGCCTGTAGGACGTGGAGTAGAGTATACAAGGAGATTGTATGGTTTTATGGTTTGCCAAGTCAGGAAGCGCTAGCTCATTTTTGACATGTTGCGTTTGGTTTTGTTCCAACTTCCAAGTTGCATTGTTACATCATGTGCAAAGACATGGAATATCTACACTGTGATGAACGATAAACATATTATTTATCATATCACATGCATCTTAATATGCTTAATTTGGTTCTACATAAAAACTCAGAGTTGAAGTTCCACAAAGTGGTGATTAATGCCGATAAAAAAAGGTGATTAATGAACCGTAGAAAAAGAACTAGACCCCCTTTGGAACGTAGGAATTCTATAGGAATTGTATAATTTCACATTAATTAATTCATTTTTCACAAGGAAAAACATATGAACGGAAAAAAATTCCGCGTTCCAAAGGCAGCCCTAATGTGGTATAAAAAAAGAAATGAAAATAAGGACACAAAGAGGCACGCGCTTTAGTTTAAGAAGAGAAAAAATAAAAAATATAAAGGCAATCAAAGTTCAAATTTTGAACCTGGTTCCAACTTTTGCTCTCTCTCTTTTTAGAAAGAAGGGAAATGAAGCAAGCTCGGGCCCGTTCCATGATGGAATCGTTCGCCTCCGCGCAGGGCTGGTGCTGGTGCTACAGCGGTCGCACGCACGCGCCCACGACGACCCGTTAAACAAACCAAACGTCCAAACCACCAAAAACCTCCGAGAAAACAAATCCACCGGCGCGGAGCTGAGGTGCCCTCCTCGCTGCCACCTCCCTCCCTCCTCCCCGACCCCCCCGTTATATCGCCACCACCGGCTCCGCTACTGCTCGTCACGTCTCCTCCCTGCCCGCCCCGCCTCCCCTCTGCCTCCTCCCCCACACGGTCCGGCTACCCGGCGGGCGCGGCGCGTGCGCGTTCTCTGGCCGGTTCCTGCGTCGGCGGCCGAGCGGGCGGGCGGATGTCGCTGTTCCGGCGGCTCTTCTACCGGCGGCCGCCCGATGGGCTCGTCGAGATCTCCGGCAACATCCTCGGTGCGTTCGCTTTCTCGGCCCAGTACTCGGTAATCTTGCTATTTTAGCTGGGTGCGTTTGTGCGAACCTGCTCGCTCGCGCAGTCGCGCTGGGGCTGTTGGACCTTTTCGTCGGGGGTTTCTTGGAAGTAACGCGTCCCGCGGCACCGACAACCTTGCCCATACGAGTCACTCGTACGCTCCTCTTCTCGCTTTATTCCCCATTTCTCGAGGGGGAAATTACGAACAAAAAGAAGGTGCGTTCGTGTTGATCTCGAGGCGCAGATTTGCTTGCACTCGCAGTTGCAGACTTGAAGAATGGGAGATAGCTTTGCCCAGATTTTGCGGCCTTTTTGTGCCGGTGGGTTCGGTTCGTGTTTTGACTTGACGAAGGGCGCGGAAAGGCGATTGCTTAGCTGTTTCTAGATTATGAGCTTGACCAAAATAGGGACACGGGATTGACCAGAGTAGTAGTTGGCTATCACGTTGCCATTGTCCTTTTTTTTTCAAAAATAAAAATAAAAATAAAGTATCACATCTTCGTGTTGGAGTGCGACTGTTTCCATTGGGTGTTATCATTTCTCGCTTTTCACGGGATTTAGCATATATGACACAAATTTAAGTTATTGATGCCTGGAGCATGGAATGGGATTCATCTTCTGATTTCCCAATTGGAGAATGGATGTGGTCAGATGTACATTTGTTCATATATACATACATGGCAAATGGCGAGCTTCGAAGCTTGAAGGCCTCATGTTTGTGCTGCCAAATACATACCTAAAGCTGCAGGATGGTGACATTATTTGATATTGTTGTGTTTGAAGGAACTTATCTTGTCAAATTGTTGACCGACTGTTATGAGGACGTTCTTCTGAGAAACTATCTGCTACCTTATTGTTTCGTTTTGATTTTTTCATGACTGTTAGTGATTCTAACAAAATTAGTTGCCCCCAAAACTAGGTTCGTTTCCCCCATTTGACAATAACAACTTGTGTACCTTGGGTAGTACCCACTACGCTACTACATTTTCTTTTCCTATGCATTCATATTTCATTGAAGTCAAGGACACTTCAAATGGAAGGGAACTTTGTTCCGAACATACTTATGCAAACATTCACCTAATTCAACTGGCATGCTTTGTAGTTTGTACATTGTTTATAACTGTACTTTTTAATTAACTCTCTGTTTCTGATGCTGATTATTGATTGCTTCCTTATTTTACAGTATTTGATCACTGTTACTCCATGGATTTGCTGGAAGAAGACGAGCTGATGCCATACATTGGAGGAATCTTAAAACAGCTACTTGGCCGATACTCCATTGACTCATTCATGGTATTCAACTTTGAGGGAAGCAAGAAGGACAACCAAATTGCCAGCATTTTCTCATACTATGACATGTGTGTCATGGGTTACCCACGTAACTATGAAGGATGCCCCTTGCTCACCATGGAGATGATTCACCATTTCCTGAGATCTAGTGAAAGCTGGCTCTCATTAAGCCAGGACAACTTTCTGCTAATACATGCAGAACATGGTGGATGGCCAGTTCTTGCTTTTGCATTGGCAGCCCTATTGGTTTACCTCAAAAGGTATAGTGATGAAAGGAAAGCTTTGGAGGCTGTTTGCAAACAGGCACCTGATGGGTTAGCTGAACTATTCTCACCACTGGACCCAGTGCCTTCTCAGCTGAGATATTTGAAGTATGTGTCAAAACGGCACATATCACCAGAATCATGGCCTCCTGTTGACAAAATGCTGAATTTGAACTGTATAATAATCAGGAAGGTACCGAATTTTGATGGGCAAGGGGGATGTAGACCACTATTCCGCATTTATGGCCTAGATCCCCTTGCGCCTAATGACAGGGCTACTAAACTTCTATTTTCGACCCCAAAGACAAGTGATTTTGTCCAGCTCTATACACAGGTATAATTTTGTTTAGTCATTAACTCATCACTAATCTCATATTGGTACCTTACAGTATGTCTGTGATATTTCAGTAGTCCAATATTTAAAAATTCTACTGATCTATTTGAAACATACCTACAAGCTTACAAGTTGAATTCAATTCATTTTTCTAGTAGATTATGAATAAGTCCAAACTTCAAAGCACTTAGCCTTCATTGTTTTTTTATTTATATCAGGTTCCCATTTCTATTTCCATTTCCATTTTCATTTTGTACAGTAGATATCTTAAAGCTTGTTTGCATATTAAACTGTTCTCATTTGCAAATTCAGGAAGACTGTGAGATAATCAAGGTTAATGTTCATTGTCCTGTTCAAGGAGACATTGTAATCGAGTGTGTCAGCCTGGATGAGGACTTTGAACATGAAGTTATGGTGTTCAGAGCCATGTTTAGCACAGCTTTTATTGAAGACAATTTGTTGGTACTTGATAGGAACCAGATTGATATTCTGTGGGACACAAAACACCGGTTTCCTGTAGACTTCAGAGTTGAGGTAATTGGATAATTTTTGCATTTTATTGCATTAATTAAGTTGCCTGCACGATTTCACCTTTGTATACAGTTATTACACATCATTTTCTCCTGATAATTGTAGGCTATATTTTCTGATATGGAAATGGGCACAGCAGTTAACAAATCAGAGTTATCTAGTGAGGAGAAAGAAAGCCTTTCCAAGGTTGATGATGCCTTCAGCCATCTGGATTGGTCAAGCGAAAGCGTTCACATCACAAATGAAGAATCAAAACAGAAGAGGTTACATGATGGCTTCGACAAAATACCTCTAGAGGAAACAGAAATCAGCAGCGCATCAGCTGAAAATAGCAGCAGATCTGTCCAGATTCATCACATAGAACCTGCTGAAACCCATTCTTCTCTTGCCAATGTGCATTCTTCGCCAGAACCTGTGGCTTCTGGACCGAACTTTCAAGGAGGTCAACTCTTCAATGATACATCTGCACAGGAGGAACCTGAAGTGGATGGCACCAAAATCGAACCCAATTCAGAAACTTCCCGAGATGCAGAAGCTGGTGATGCTGCTGCCGCTGCCGCAGCCGAATGGTCTGACAACAACTCAGATGTGTTCCTATCAGACACACCCTCGAGCAGCACGCCGTCTAGTCCGCCAAAGTTCGACGACGAGATCCTGGAGGCTGGTATTGTTGAAACTCGATCACAATTGACTGAACTGAAGATATAACGAGGTTCCTTTCTTGGACTGTAAATTGTGGATCACCTGATCCATGGATGATGGAGGTGCCCAAACCTCAAAATATGTACTTTCACATATACGTTTACGCAGCACCATGGGAAAATGATGGTAGTTCAGGCCATATTCTCAAGCATGTACAGTTGATATTCTCAAACATGTATAAAAGATTTATCCACCTCCTTAATAGTAGTATTATTGATGAATCCTTGATAGATTTCTCCCGTGAAAACGCGCTGACGTGCTTGGCCACCGGCCACCGCCCACCGCCGTCAGCGGCGCAGCAACATGGAGCTGGTGGTGCGGCGTGAATGTCGGCGTGGTCAGACGCCGCGCTGGTCTCCCTGTTCAATAGGTCGGGCCTGCGCCGGCAGGATTCCTTTCCTCGTCCCACCGCGACGCATCATGAGCCCGGGGCCACAAAGGCCCAACAACGAAATGACCATGGGCCATGGCCGCGCTGGGCTTTAAAAGAGGACCTCCTCCAAAAGAGGAGACAGCTCGAGAAGTTGATCCGGCGCAACGCAACAGCCTGCACCTAATGATTGGGCCCGAGGCCCCGAGTGGACCAAATGTGCACAACGGAGTAGGCGATGATTTCTGTTTAGTACCACCTTGTCCGCTAAAATGAAATCAGACCGGATGATAAACGATTACCGTGATCCTTGACTCAGCGCGTGGTAAACGCGGAGAGCAACTACATGATTGTATACCTCAAATTCTAGGCTCGGACGGTCATAACACACTACATCGTGTGTATAGCTTTTTGCTGCTACCTACGATCATATAAAATAAAAATAAATCTACTAGGGCTAAAATAATCCTTTATATCTAAACATGTTTTTATCTGACTTATATAGCTTTTGTTTTTATCATGCGAATAAAAGGCCAGGAAATTCAACTAGTGTGAACACACAATAGAATTCCATTTAATATTGTGAAACAAAATTTAGCTTATGAAATAAAAGTTCACATTGCTGATTTTGTTTTTGCGTTCACTATTACATATACTTCATCAATTTATTAATTAGGTATATATGCACACAATTGTTCTTCACGCATGCTGCCAGACACCACACCTACACACACAGTTTGACACACCACATAATCCACTGAAATATATACTAGTACCAGTATGCATGCTACATGCTATGATATAGTCTGTTTGGTATAGCTCTCTAGCTATAGCTAAATCAGCTTCAGTTATTGCTTCTTTGGTGGAGCAACAGTGTGGTCATCGTCGTTGTTGCTGGACATATCACCTCAATTGATCTACAGAGACGACGGGCCAGCAGAGACGGGGAGGACGCCCTTGTCCTGAAAGCATATAACTGTCTCGTAGAGGGCCTGCGCCGCCGGAGTGAACTCCAGGCCTAGCTCCCTCAGCCGCTGGTTGGATATCTTGTACGGCGCTTTCCTTGGGTTCACCTCATCGGAGCACCTGCCACGCAACAATGCAATCCAAGAACGGCACGCAAGTCATACACTAATACAAGCTTCGCTAAGAATGTGATGTTTGCAGCAATATATGTCTGTTTCTGTCGTGTACTCTTTGTGTACGTACGTTTAGTACGAAGATTGTTCTTCCGAAGAGGAGTGAAGAACCGTTCAAAGAAAGTTGAACATATGTTGTGCAGAAGGATGGTGTGTCATCCAGCCAACTATTTAATACTTCATTGGAAAAGATCGTACTTGTCCGTAATTTGGAACAGACATCGTCACACGTGTGTACTTGTTGCATTGTGTCAATAAGACTGTGTGCATCGGGGTCCGGTAAAATAATACTGGAGGAGCACATACCGTAAAAACGAGCTGCAACGGAGTCCGGTACGACGTACTGGAAAGCTTCCGGTCCGCACACCTGTCCCGATGCTGCTGCTGTTCGGTGCCAGGGAGAGCACCCGCGCGCGAGAGGACAAGAAAAAGAGAGAGAGTGTCTGGAAGAACGTGTCCAACTTTTTCTCATATAAAAAATGTTATAACTCATAAACTAAAACACCAAATTAAATTTCGATTGCACCATTAAATTCGTTTCAATAAATTCTTCAAAACAAGATCTCACATGGATATATTTATATAAAGTAACGAGTGGGCCCCACAGTGAATAGATGATGATATAGAGGATGGATGGGTGCAGGAGAAATGAGTATAGATGAGAGAATTTTAATGATCAGGATGTATAGAGGATGAAAATAGAGAATCATGAGTGCGGACAGCCTAAGATTCCTATAGCCAAAATAATTAAGTGCTCGTGATGCTGAGCTACTGATTTGATTTGATTGAACTAGTCACAGTCAAATCATAATGCTGGACTACTGATTTGATTGAACTAGTCACAGTCAAATCTTAATGCCAAAGAGTAGAATTAGCGCCCAGCCTTCTGCCTAATCACATAATTAATCGTCGGACTCGGCAGCAGATTTATTTCACGGTTGGTTCTGCAGTATGTGAAATCCACTGACAACACTTTCAGCCTTGATTATTAGCACGAGTGAGCATTGTACATTGACAATTCGATCCATATGCCTTTTACTATACGTTTCCTTAATAATTCCTACTCACGTAAGAAAGAAATTACTCCTGCACACCTCTCTAATAATTCCTTTCCAACACACGTTACTCTCCCTTTTCTCTAGCGACCGGAGGAGCTTCCGCCATCACCACCGACTAGTCTAGATTGGTGCTCTTCCCTAGCCACCAACGTCACCGCCAATTGGCATACGATGGTGGTGGCCCACGATGGCACCCAAAAAGGTGGCCACACACATCTTCGACTTATCCATTGCGTCTCTTATCTCCTTCCTATTCCGCCCACCACCTATGATCGCAAGTGAAGGCAATCTCAATCTGCTACTTGGGTCGCTGTGTGGATGAGTGGAAAGGCTGCCAATCCACCTTTGGCCAGGGTCTTGTCTTGGGCTCCCGTTGGCAGATTGTGAGTTGACGGTTGGGGGTGGGATAGTCATGGTGGATCTGTGATATGGCGACCTTACCATATGATTTCGCCAGTGGGCATCTACTCTTTGGTGCTTTAATGATGGCCATAGCAGTGTGTTGGTTCCATGGAATGTACTGGTGGGAATTGTATTCCACTCTCATCGACGGGTGACGCCCGTGTGCGCCACTTTCTTCACTGAAGGCGTCGTCGAGAACTCCACTCACCTAATTCTGGTTTATCCAGTTGTGCAATGACAATGTCTTCATATATCGCTCTCCCCTTATAAACGTCGCATTGAGAGGGTCTTCATGGGTTGACGAATGCGTGATGCTTGCCGTTGTTCAAAGTGGTTATCTTACACTTCTTGTTGCCAGGTTCTAGTATCTAGTGTCTCTAATAGAGATTGATGCCTTTATTGGATTCAGTGTGCCCTATGTGTGTGTGTGGGTGGGTGGGTGGGTGGGAGGGGGATGTTGTGTGTTTGTGATGACGACTTTCTCTGCTCGGTGGTTAGAACTAGTTTCACCTGAATTGTGGCGAGATTGGTTCTTTTTGGAGAAAATGTCATGGAAAAGCAGCGGAAGGTTGACTACACGGCGAGTACGTTGGAGGTTAGTATTCTCCTTCTTATTGTTTTTATCTTCTGGAGTAGATGAATTGGTTGTATGCCATTATATCATATGTCTATCTTTTTTTAGTGGTGGGTGGGTTTTTTTTTTCTTGTAGCTTTTGTGGTCTCATGCATCCTAAACAGAGGATGATTGAAGCCAAAACAAATATTTCCCAAGGTTTTAAATAGTGGATAACCTATTTAGTGGTGATATTGTTTAGGAGCTATAACAAGATATAGCGGAAGCTATTTCCTTTAGTTGTTTTATAGAAAATATGGAAAGTCTTAATTAATTATGCACATAAACATGGAACATAGAAAATTTCATGAACACACTCAATACAAGTCCAAGGTTATTAGTCATTTAGAGTGAAAAAATGAGGTTAGAATTAGTGGCGATATTGTGGCTAAATCAAATAGCGGCTGGCGTTTAGCGAACCTAAAGCGTCTATAGCTGCAATAGCGTGATAATTAGTAATGACATAATGGCATGTTCTTAAAAAATTATAGTGAAAGCGAACTATTTAAAACCATGATATTTGTTGACACTCAAAAATGTCCCAAGGTGGTTTTGGGCACCATGAATAAGTTATAAACATCTTGGACATGTTGGAGGTCAAGCGGCGTGACAAAATAACGAACGAAAGACGTGGAGAAGATAGCGAGCCGCCGGCGAGCCGGGCCAGTCGGTTAGGCTAGTCCCCTCCCCCTCCCGTCGGCTTGGCCGAGTGCCCTAGTCAGCTAAGCCGACTGGCCTTGTAACCATTTCGCGTGGGCTGACCCAACCCGCAAAAGTTGGCCCAACCCGCAATAGTTGGCTTAGCGGACTTCCCCTATCGGCTAAGCCGACTCCGCCTGGATTCCGAGTCGAGCTGGTTTCCAAATTGATTTTTGGTATGTTTTTGACGTGGAAAACTTGGAGAACGCGTTCTGGAGATATTTTCTACTGGGATAAGACCACCCCCTATATATATATATATATATATATATATATATATATATATATATATATATATATATATATATATATATATATATATATATATATATATATATATATATATATATATATATATGAGAGGATCACGGCTGATTGTGTTCACATCTATCCAATTGTTAAAAAATCAATCTATCAACTCCTTTTGCCCCTTTACTCCTCTCTCAAACCCTCCTGCTGTTCGGCACGTCTCCCAGCGAGATTTGTTGACATCCTAGGCGGCCTTGCTGGTCCCAGGAGATCCTCTACGTGCTCCTCCCCGATGGGTCTTCCCGGGAGAAGTTCAAGAGTCTTTCCGGCCAAGAATGGATTCTACATCGGTCTTACCGATCTTTAGATCGGTTTGATCGATTACGCCACGTTCTTGCTGTGTTGCAGATTGTTTGTAACCTCTTTGGCGTCCAAGGCCATGCCGATGTGTTGGCTTGGGGTCATCTTCAGTGTCAACAATATTTTTATTGTATTATCTAAAAAACGTTTCCTTAAAACTCAAAAGATATACAGTAGAAAACAGTGGGCCTTATTAGGTTTAGAATGAATAATCAACGACGACAATGCTATATTGACTGACCGAGTGAAGCTAACCTGTCGGGGACGGGGTACTCTGGGAAGACCTTGCGGAGGATCCTGACGACGTCCTCCCTATGGAGCACGGCGTCGGAGCAGATGTAGCGGCCGGCGGCGTCGGGGACCTCGAAGACGCGGACGTGCGCGTCGGCGGCGTCGCGGACGTGGACGTACCCCTGCACGGCGTTGGCGTACGTCTTGACGGAGCCGTTGAGGTACTTGAGCAGGTGCGTGAGGCTGGCGTTCACCGACGGCTGCAGCGCCGGGCCCTGCACCAGCACCGGGATCACCACCACCAGGTCCACCCCGCGTCTCGCCGCCGCCTCCCACGCCGCCTGCTCCGCCACCGCCTTCCCATAGCAGTACCAGTTCTGACATCATAACAAAGGTCAAAGGGCGAGGCTAGCTCTGCATCTGAATAATGGCGTCCACGCGGAGTTCATGCATATACCTTGGTCTCTTTGCAGAACTCGAGATCGCTCCAGCACGACTCATCGACCACGGCGTCCGGCGCGCGGTTGGGATCCATGGTGACCGCGCCAATCGAGGACGTCAGCACCACACGGCGGACCGTGCCGGCCTCCGCCGCGGCCTCGATCACGTAACGTGCGCCCCTCACCGCCGGCTCCAGCATTTTCTCCTGCGCCTCAAACCACTATCAGCCGCACGCATGCATGCATGGTCCGATTTTCCATGGAAGTCAAGTTGTAATATAACTATACATCGTCTCAAAATAAGTACAATTTTAATTCGGTGTTCTTTTATGCTTTCTATTTAAGCTAGGCTAAAGCCTTTGGTCCAAAAATTCTGTATTCTAAATCGAACTATTTTAAGCCCCGTTTGACACAGCTCCTCCTGTCAGCTCCTCATTCCTCAAGTAAAGCTCTTGAAAACCCGCTTTCACAAGAGATGAGTGTTGAATTGAGCTAAAAATCCTAGTTCGTCCCTGTTCCCTCTCCCAAATCTACTATGAGAAATTGTTTTACTAAATGTTTTATAAATCGGCTTTCATTCTACCCGTGAAAAAAAACCAGTCACAGAGCCAAAGCAAAAAAAGAAAGAAAGAAAGAAAAATACTCCACCGGTAAAATGGAGCTGTAACAAACATACTTTAATTTTAATCATAGTTATAGTAGAATTAATCTTAGCTTGATCATTTATGGAGTCATTAGGAAGCTTAAAAGTCATTAACCATGCACTTGATCAGTGAACTCAACTAACAACCTAATGGCTAGTTTGCTAGTGAACAATGAATTTAATTTTATCTATTTTCACTTCCAAAAATCTGATATTTCTTAATCTACTTCTAATAGCATAGACATGCTTATAAGTTATGACTAAGTTGCTTATTTGGAAAAAATGAAACAAAACCAAAAAAAATGAAAGATGCATTCTGTCTTTTCTAAGAGCATAGACATGCTTATAAGTCAGTAATGTATTAGTTGCAAGCGACATGAGAGCTACTCCCTGCGTTTTAAATTGTAAGATGCATTCTGTCTTTTCTAAATACATAATTTTTACTGTATATCTAGACATAAATATACATTTAGGTGCATAGACAAAGCTATGCATATAGAAAAACTAGAACGACTTATAGTTTAGAACAGAGAAAATACAAAGTAACATGGGAAAACCAATAATTACAAGCATAGGTATCTTGTGACCAACAATCATAGTTTAGCCCATTTGGACTTTTAATTTTTCCTTGTACAGAGCGACTCCAAAAGCCTTTCTATACCTTTTACGAATGATAGGAATCAAGATTTTGGTGAAAAAAAATGCTTGCCAACATCTTTTTTAATTAGATCTCCAAATATTGTCACCCTCTTTCGGATTTGTATATCGCTAGCAAAAAATGAAGAAAGGGATTGGCTCTAGATAGTGCGCACAAGATATAGAGAAGTGATAGAGTGGAAAGATATAAAGAGCGGATTACGTTTTTAGTCTCGGCACTACACGTCTCAAAAGTCATTAAGAATTTTCTAGGATTAATTACGCGATAATATGGGAAATATATAAGCATATAGGACGTGCATGGCAGCAAGCATGGGTCATAATTAGCGCCTTTCCACATGTCAGGACTAAGGTGCCTAGGTTTGTCCTCGTACCGGACCCATGTCAAGTCAAGTACACACAAACGTTCCAGCTGCTAAGGTCCGGATTTCGTTAGTTACAGTACGTACTGGATCGTCGGTCATCGGCGACGCGGTGTGGAACACGCCGTGGCAGCCAGCTACGGCCGCCCTCAGCGCGCCGCCGTCGAGCAGGTCGGCCCTGCACAACGTCAGCCTCTCCGCCGCGCCAGGGAGCGCTCTCAGGTGCGCGTTCTTGGCATCCTCTGTCTCATCAAAAAGGAACACAGCGATCATTATAACACACAAGAATTAATAACATCGATCGCTAGAACATTTGATATAGATGATCAATCGGCCGGCCGTGCGTAGCGTACCAGGATTTCTCACGGTGCCTCTGACGGTGTAGCCTCTCTCCAGGAGGAGCTTGACGATCCACGACCCGATGTACCCACCGGCACCGGTCACACACACCGTTTGCCCGAGTCCCGGCGGCGCCGCCGCGTCCGTCATGTCACGGCGAGAAAGAACTAATACCCTGTTCGTTTGAGCTATTCAGCGAAATCAGCAGCCATCCAGCAGTGTTTTTTTCTCACAACAAACCAGCGAACAGTATTTTCAGCCACAATAAACCAGCAAAACGAACATGCTATAATATTGTGCCGGCCGGCCGTGTTAGGCCTTCAGGCGCGCTCAGTCGCTTTGCCTCTCTTTGTGTTTGTGCATGCTTGTTGGTAAGGTATTTATAGACACTTTTTCTAATGGTCAGATGCTTGTGTTCTCGGGCCGATTCCGTACTCAAGCCTTGATTTTTCTTCCATCAAGCTAAATCTCAATCTTACATGCTCATAAGCCAACGGTGAAGATTGTTGGCTTGTTACCTAAAAACATACTATATTTCAGGGACCTGAAATATAGCAAGTTCCATTTATAGATGATGACTCGTATGTGGGCATATTGGCAGCAGAGACTTATTACTCCCTCCATCGGGCACTGATAACCTACGTAACTGTCGTCTAGGACAACTGCACTGTGACAAATTAATTGAGCCACCAAATGTTTATTTGAAATGTTCAAAATACATTGGCGTTCAAAGTTTATGCTGATGACTGCACGAAACCTAGCTATGAAAGACTAAAAGGACACACAATTATATCTGAATCGACGTAGCACCTACCGTTACACACGGTATCGTCTTTTCCGATCTATGATGTGCAATGAAAACAACTTCGCATCTCCAACGCTACAATCCTAGGTGATGTGGAAAGATCTAGTAGTATTGTATTTGGTGAGTAGACTATCTATACTACTCTCTTTTATTTGGAAATTATATAGACCAATTAAGCTGTTCAGACCATGGACACGGCTTCAATATATTGTTCGCCCAAGCAGGTCTAGGCATGGTTAAGGATATATAGTTTACATATATAAACACGATAAATTTAATACTAGATGGTTTAAAATTGTCAGTGGTGGTAAAAGAACAGTGTAAACACCATAGCTAAACGTGGTCTAAGTATGCGTAGCGTCTAAATGCCTGTTTAGGCAATGGTAAATAAATTAGCAAGCTAAGAGCAACTCGGCGGGAGTGGTTATTAACTAGTCCATCAGGGCCCTGTTTGATATCTCTGACTATAATAATCAGGATATATAATCATATTATGGCCCTGTTCATCTGACTTATAATCCGTACTTTTCAGCTTGTTTTTTCAGCCGGAACAATATTTTTTCTCTCACAACAAATCAGCCAACAATGTTTTTCAGCCGGCTTATCAGCACAGCCGAACGCCCCCATATGATCCAAAAAAGATTGATTATATTATGAATTATTATAATGAATTTTTTTATCACCATAATATCATAATCCAAGGAAAATCTGGTTTTTTTGGGATTATGAGTGATGAAAGTCTAACATACCTCCCAATCAATGGTCCAACTTGCCAAACTGAAGGATAAGATAAGAATTTCTCACTTTAACCAACCATAATCAATAATCTAGGGACCCTAATTTTAATTATAATAATCTTATACATAATCTAAATTATAATAATCCAGCTGTGAGGCCCTAGCATGTGTGTTCTTGCAACGGCAAGTAATGCTAAGAGACATCATTGCTAGAATTATGGATAACTCCGCCTATGTTGACTGGAAGACTTTTTTAAGTCGTCTCAACGTAGCCGGTCCCAAGCCCGGGTAAAGGAGGAGGGTGTGTTAAGGTCTGGCGAACCAACAGTAAAAAAACAGCCACTCTCATGGATTTGAAACCCAGCTATTCAATTTTGCTTCCTCTCGTATTAGCTCATACTCTAATACAATACTGACATGCAATACATCTTATCCGGACCTGTTTGTGATAGACTCTACCTAGCTAGTTACTAATTACTCTAATACAATACATACTTACATATAGATGCTTTTCCTTCCTTATTCATATGTTTTCTTTCTTATGCTGCACACCTCCATGTTTATTTGGCATGTGTGTACTCAGTGGTAGAGCCTCTTGGAGGCGAGATACTGGGCTCCGCCCCCTTCGTCTGAAAGTGACTGAACATGTATACAGTATACGTATTAGCTCCATGCTTTTTATCTCCTAAGACTCCCATCACATCAATCTTCTGTTGGCTCCTAAGACATCCAAGTCACTGAAGACGCAAGGCTCTGAAATTTCTCCTTGCATGCACCTTGGATGGCATGCTTGCTTTTTATTGTATTGCCTGCCTAGAAAGAACGGCAGAGGCTTCTACTGTAGTTGTCCCCCTTTGCTTTTACCTCACGCTCCGCCACTGTGTGTACTCTAATACAATACATACTTACATTCTATTTTTTTTCACAGTCGTGCCCTCAGAGCATTTATTCGTTAAGAGGAAGTAGAAGCATTCACAATGCATCAGACTCTGGTAAACCAAGGATTACCAGCAAAGATCTGACACTTGAAACAAAAACTAATTTACCAACAGTGGTAAACAGCCTAGAACCAACCAGAGCAGCAAGAAAAGCAAGGGGAGGGGACCCTCAGCCTCAACACCCAAACAAACTGAACATGCGAGATAACATAGACATCAACACAACGGTTGCCTACAGATAAGCCATAGTCTTGGTAGCAATCATCCAAGGAAGACAACACGAGAGTCCACTAACATCTGCGGTAATAAGCATCTGCCAGATAAGAGACCCAGCAACCTTGGCGGCTAAGCATCCACCATGGGAACCATTGCGATCTCGGCAGCAAAGCATCTACCGAGACTGGTGCGAGAGGAAAGACATGATAGTGGCAAAGCTTCCGACACGAAAGCCAAACAATGACGGCAAAGCATCCGCTAGAAGGAACAACTCAAACGATGCTACAGTAGGAGAAACCATTGTGAGGGCGGATGTGAAGCGCACACATGTACAACAAGGTGCTCAAATGTAGACCGGTGACGTGGCAAGGACACACCTTGTGGGACGACGACTGTAGGCCAAGACACAAGAGAATGGGGGTAGCTCTTTAGCGATGCCCCCAAGGGGAAACATGATGCCTGAGGGTTCCATTGCCGCCGACACCGACAAGTAGTCGAGCGAGCTTTTGCCTAGAACCACCACCACATTGAGGACCCACCCAAGCCTCCCGCAGCCATGCAGGAGCCAGAGCCTAGCCCTAAATTGCAGGCCAGAGCCGGGAGCAGCAACGAGTCTCCCGTGAACGGAGAACAGCGACCGCAACCAAAACAGGGAAATGCCCCACCGCACAAGACATATTTGCAAGCATGCACCATGTGGCAAGTGGTCCTGAACTTCGCAGGACGCCTCAGCGGTAGCGGTCTCCGCGACGTGCACGGAGGCCATAAGCGGATCCGGCTCCATTTGTGCGCGTGGGGGGCAGCCCTAGGCATACCCCAGTAACCTGGCGCACCAGTAGCAGCAGCAGGCTTGGAGGGAAGCGTGGTTCCCAGCGCGGTGTGCCTTGCCGTCCAAGCCGAGAAGGACAGTAGGTGGCTGGAGAGCAACAAATCCCGAAGGAGGACAACAGATCTAGCGTGTGGATGTGGATCTGGTGCCTCGTCGCCCAACGCCGCCGCCGGCCACCATTGGAGCTTAGCAAAGCCTGGTGAAGAGCAGAGGAAGAAGGAGAGAGGGAGGCGCAGTGGCCAGCCTTTTTGAGCCCCACCACGGGCCGCCACCACCGCTCACCGGTGAGCAGCAGCGATGGCCGGAGAGGCAGCCTGGATAGGCTCCTAGGCGGCGGATCCCGAGGTGTCCCCGAGTCGCTGTGGAGACAACGCGGGGGCCTGCTGTTGGCTTCCCGCCCCGTGAAAATTTACATCCTATAATTTACAAATCATTATGCTATGTTAAATGGTCAAAGATTAAGAGGGTTGAGCCTTGATTGCGTGTGCCCACCTTATAAAAGAAACCGAGAGGGAGTTTGAAAGTACCTGCTTTCCTTAAGCACGTGCCTTGACTAATAAACATGCTAATGTGATGTAGGGCAAACTCTGTAGCTAGTTTGCAAGCAGGTCGCTTATAGCTTGTTTATATTACACCTTTTTTTTGGTCATAAACTTGTACTGGTCCCATTCTATCGTATTATGAAGAATGGAGTGTCTGTGACTGTGTCTCGTAGTATATCCATATTTATTTCCCAGATAAAAAAAAATCTGGCTGTAAATGTTGACACAAGTCATTGTTAGTTTAGTTTGTTCTCTAAGTCCCAGACCTAGCCTTCCATCACTGACTATATTACATTCTAGCACACGTGCTGACAGCATCCTTTGCAGCTGTGACAGTCATCCTTCATTCTTTACACAAGAATTGCATCAGCATGGGCAGTACACGGTTTACATTGTTTACCGATCAACACCGATGACGCCTTTATTGTTTACTGATCAACACCGATGACACCTTTATTACCCACTCACTACACCTTGACACGCTACTACGTACACACGCTAATTAACCACTACTACACTGCAGGCTAACCGCGTAGACACACACACTAACCACTACACAAGCTAACGACGTACGTACACACTAGCCGCGTACACACACGCGCTACTGCACACGCTAACCACGTACACACGCTAATCACATACACATGCAAATCATATCAAAGCAAAAATCAAGTATATCAGATCACATATGAAACATTACATGGCAACCAAAATATACCAAGTTCAAAGTTACAAAACAAAAAAGATTTATCATATCTGCCAAATCACGCATGCATCAATCAAACATAGAAAAAAGATTTTTGTTGGTGTTACGAAACCACCGGCTAGTGAATTTTGTGGATTGCGCGTCTAGACTCGGATAGTGTGCAAAGAGGACACGAGGATGTATACTGGTTCAGACGGAATGTCCCTACGTCCAGTGGCGAGCTGCTCGTGTTACTTACACATGAGTTTGCAGCAGGGGTTACAAACGGTCGAGAGATGGGTGATCTCCCAAGGCTCTGTGAGTTGAGGGTGTATGTGTTGTTCAGTCATCCCCCCTCCTGGAGACCCTGCTTCCCCTTTTATAGTTTAAGGGGAAGGGCAGGTTCCAACCGAGACAATAGAGTAGAGAAAGGGAAAAGAGAGAGAAAAGGAGGATAAGGAAGAAAAGAAACAGGAACCCCGGGTCATCGTCCTCCTTCCCCTCCTTGGTGCGGGCCCTGCTGACCCTGTGGATCGTGGTGACGGGGATGGGCGCCATGCGTTGCCCGGTGTACTACTGGCGCCATGCGCGGATGGCGTGCGCCAACCATGGTGTCCCACTCTGTCTGGCAAACGGAGTGGCCAATAGTGAAGGTCAATAGTTGACCCTAACGAGTGTCGTACAGGGGTTGGCGGCATAGTGATGCCTTGTGTTGCGTCATACGGTGTCGTAGGGTGATTTGATTTCCCGGGGACGGCCCGTCCGTCACTATTTTCGACCCATCCTTGGTCGTGCGCCCCCCATCCGCGGTGGTTGGGATCAGCGCGGGCCCCTACGCTGGGCTTCCGCCATGCCCGAGACTGAATCCTAGCAGTCGGGCAAGGCGGAACCTTTCCCCTAGGAGTTGGGCGAAGCAGAGATTCCCCTCTAGGGGTTGGATGAGCCGTGGCTTATACCTTCTATGTTTGTTGGATTGTTCCGTCCCCTTCTGGGGTCGGACGGGGCGAGTCCCACCACGCGGGGGGGGGGGGAGGGGGGAGGGCGAGGCTAGGCTTTCCTTATGGTCGGACGGGACGGGGTCCCACACCAAAGGGTTGGCCAGATTCGTGATCACGTTCCTGATTTATTGAAATGCTAGTTTTAGCGTTGTCTTCGGGTACCGTGATCATTGATACCCGACAGTAGCCTCCGAGACCCTGGAGGAGCTAAGCGCTCCTCCAGGGGCTTCTTTGGGTCGTCGAGGTCCGCTTTTATTTTTGATTTGGACTATCCGGCGGGTGCGCGCGAGCCACCCGCTGGGTGTAGCCCCCGAGCCTTTGTTGTCAACCTACGACCACGCTCTTTGGGTCTCCTTGCGAGTCCAGCCCCCGAGCCTCCACGCGCTGCGGGGGTCCGATCGAGGAGCCGATCGACTCTAGGTTCCTGATGGCCAGTGTATATAGTTCCCGGGTCCGGTCGGCCAGTCCCGAGAGCTTTTTGCCTTTCTTCGAGGAAAATCCATGGACTGGCAGTGGCCAGGACTCAATCGCAGGTCGGGATGTCCGTGGCCCCCGGATGCCTGGGTAATAGCCTCAAGTGGGCCCGCCCTTCGCCACCCTTTACTCTAGGGGTGTCTCGGAGCGACTGTTGAAATCGTTGCTGGGCCGGACTGTGAACCCTTGGGCCTTAACGGGCCATAGGAGCGTTTCTCAGCTCCGTATCCCTTTTGTTATCGTGGCATCAGGAGTAGCGCCTAGTCCCGAGATGGGGCAGAAGACAAAGTGTCGTTTTGCGAACCGCTTAATATGGGCGAGCTGGGAAACTGAAGGGGCGCGTCGTGCCTCAGCCGCAGCGACGGTTGGTGTCGACATCGGTTGGGCTCCCCGTAAGCCCTTTATAAATTGAGGCCTATCGCAGTGTGCCACCATTCATTGCCACTCCAGCCCTAAACACCCGATCCCTAGCACTTGCCTTCCCTGGGAAGCGCCCTACCGGCGACGCGCCTGAGGAGAGGATGCCCCTCCGACGCCGCTTACACGAATAGGGGTGAGGGGGTATCTCCCAGTTTCTCCCATTGCTATTGTGGGTTTCCTTCTGACTTTTACTTTTGCTCAGGGCCACTTTGCACGCCGACTACGGGCGACGCTCGGCCCGCAGCGCGCCTTCCGTAGCGTCCCCGGGGTTGTCGTCCGGGTTGTTGGACACGTGCCTGGTCAAGGAGTTAGAGTGACTCCAGGGATGCCATGAGGCCTCCCAGACCGCACTCCGGGCCACCGAGGCGGAGGCAGAGAACGTTCGTGCCTAGTTGGCAGACGCCGACGGCCGGGTGGCCGGTAAGTTTTTTTTGGCGATCGCCGTTTTCTTATTTCTCGGCTCTCCCTTTTTGAGTCCTTTCTCTGATTCTTGCGTGTTTTCACTAGAATTGGGGATGAAGCTACAGACGCTCTGTCAGGCTATGGACACTGCCATCGGTTGCATGCGCGCCCAGGGCGGGCGTCTTTAGGAGCATCTCCTCGACATCCCCGAGTGTGTTAGGGACATGGTGGAGTACGGTGTCCACCGCGGAGTGGCCGTCACCCTGGCGGCAGCCCAGGTCTGGTCGGGCCACGAGCTCCGCCACCTGGTTGGCTTTCCGAAGGACGAGGGGGCGGCCGATCATGAGAGGCTTGTCGAGGACTTCGATGAGGCCGCATACACCATTGCCGTCGAGGAGGTCATCCTCGAGGCCCTTTAGTTTGTTCATAGGGCCTTTTTCTCATGAATAAAGACTAGTTGTTTTCGTCTTCTGTTATTTGTGAGACTTTGTTTAATTCGCATGTCTCAAACACTATTTATCGCAGTCAGACGCTTTATTCCCAAATTGGTGGGGTTTCAGTCGACATTGACTGTTTTATGTGAACTTTAGCAGTTCCAACCCTTGTTTAAGATATGAGCATTTCTCTGTCTTCCAACGACTTTGTGTTAGACATTTTATGAGGGCGACCCCCGGGTCCCTGCGCGTAGTAAGGGTCAGATCGAGGGGACAGGTCGCCCGCAGTGCTGAAAGGTCCAAATTGGCTAGAGGGGGGTGAATAGCCTAAAATAAAACTCTACAAAACACTAGAGCAAAGATTAGTAACATAAATGGTGATAAATGCAGTTTGCTCTAGCTCTAAGTGTTAAGCAAGCCACCTAGTTGCAATTCTAGTTACCTAATGTCTCTATGGCACACACAAGCTAGGTTGCTACAACTACTACTACCTAGAGTGCTAGCAACAAGAACAAACACAACTAAACAAGCTAACACAAGGTAAAGAAGCGGTAAGTAAACGATGGGAAGATGATTTTATACCGACGTATAGAGGCAATTGAACCAATGAAGAATACCAATGTGAAGCCAATCACCGGGAGACAATCAATCATAATATCAAGAGAGACACCAAGATTTTCTCCCGAGGTTCACGTGCTTGCCGGCACGCTAGTCCCCGTTGTGTCGACCAACACTATGTGGTTCGGCGGCTAATTTGGAATCCACACCCAAGCTCTCCAAGAGCGCTGTAAGAACCTACCACTAGTGAGGTAACTCAATGACACGCGTAATATATTAGAGCTACCTTATGGCTCTTCGCCGGGGAAGGTGCAAAGCCCCTCACAAGTCGTCAGAGCCGGCCACGAACAACCTCCAACTCATTCCGGACCTCCTCCGCTGCTCCAAGCCGTCTAGGTGGCGGCAGCCACCAAGTGAAACAAGAATCCCGCAGCACAAGAACACCCAAGTGCCAACTAGATGCAAACTCACAAGCAAATGCACTTGAGATCACTCAATCTCACTTTGATTAGACAATCAAGCAAGGGAGATGAGTGGGAGGGGATGTGCTCAGCTCAAGAGGATGTTAGAGAGTCAAAAAGTCCAAGAGTATGCTCCCTAAACCGGCCAAACATATATTTATAAGCAGCCCCAAAGAATAGAGCCGTTAGGGACAAGTTGCTGCTGCTGTCACGCCGACCGGACGCGTCGGTCGATCTGACCGGACGCGGACACAGCATCCGGTCGCGTCTCGCACCACCGCCCGATGTTCGCCACATGTCAAGTTTTAAATCTCATTCATTCGATCATAACGGTCACTTAAACGAAGTCTCACATGTTTAGAAGTGACCGGACGCGCCGCTTGGTTTGATCGGACGCGCCCTAGCGTCCGGTCGCCAGATGCTCGTGCTGCTGAGAGGTTGACCGGACGCACTGCTTGTACTGACCGGACGCCACAGTGCCAGCGTCCGGTCGATTCCAGTAAGCACCCACTCGCAACCTAACGTGTCCGGTCGATCATGACCTGACGCGCCACCGTGTCCGATCGACCTCGTGTGCTTCGCAGCTTCTCTGGGGCTTGACCGGACACGCCGGTCCCATGACCGACCGGATGCGCCGGTGCACGCGCTCGCTGCACACGCTGTGAACTAACCGGACGCGACCCTAGCATCCGGTTGGCTTGACCACCGCGTTCGGTCACTCAGAAAATAGCGTTTCTACTTCCCAAAGAGCGCCGGTGCAAAGCCCTAGCGTCCCGCGCCTGACTGCTGCTGCCACTGACCGGACGCATCCGGTCATGCTGAGATAGCGTCCGGTCACTACCAGTGACCTCCGTTCACCTCCGTTTCTATCCGCAATGACTTAGAGAAATTCTCCGCCTCTGGTGTAGTGGAAAATATGCATTTCACTTCCACAAAAGCGCTGAATCCATCTCTACCGCTCAAACTCCACCGTCTTCGTAAATGTGCTAACATCACCAAGTGTACATCACCATGTGCATGTGTGTTAGCATTTTCACAATCATTTTCGAGGCGTTAAGTTAGCTCACCACTAGATCTAAATGCATATGCAAATGAATCCTCATCTCGTGGCACTTAAGTGATCAATAGCCCTGGAAATTCCCCTCTTTATAGTATGGCTATCGATCCTAAATATGATCACACCCTCTAGGTGTCTTGATCACCAAAATGCAAAACCCTATTGATACCTTTGCCTTGAGCTCCATAGGGTTGCACTCCATCTCCTCTTCTTCTCCAAGTGTGGCACCAAGTCATCATGATCAACATGCATCTTGCCATCACTTAGGAGTGTACCAATCACCTTTTGCTATCAACACTCAAGTAGATGTGATTAGTATTTAGGTTTCATCAATTAGCTAAAACCAAACTAGGGACTTTCAAGCGCACACACGCCCCGGTGTTTGCTTCATAGTTTGTCTGCGACCTCGCACAGGGTCTCTTTGCGGGTCCGAGCCCTCGGGCCCCTGCACGTAGCGGGTTCCGGCCGCGGGGTCAGATCGTCTTGTGACCGTCATCCCTCGAACATTTTTTGACAAAACAGAGGGGCTGAGCCATGCCATGATTTTCCTTGCTGGACGAAACATGGTGCTCGGTGAGCTATTAACGGGTAGTCCGAGTGGGGCCCCAGTTCTCGTTGGTGGGGATCCGGCTTGGGTCGGCTGGCGACCGACTCCAGGTTTTCGACGGCCAGTCCATATAGTTCCCGGGTCCGTTCGATCGGTCCCGGGGGCTTGTCGCCTTTCTTTGAGGAAAAACCATTGTCTGGCAATGGTCAGAACTCAAACGTGGGCTAGAATGCCCGCGACGCTTGAGCGCTCGGGTACCGGCCACTAGCGAGCCCATCCTTTGCCACCCCTTACTCTAGTGGTGCCCCGGAGCGGTAGCCGAACCCGTCGCTGGGCCAACCTACGAACTCCTAGGCCTTATTGGGCCGTAAGAGCGTTTTAGCTCTGTACCCCTACTTACCTGCGATGGTTCCCGGCCTGGTGGCCGTTGATCCATCGTCCGACGCGTCCTACGAGGGAGTGGTCGGTCAGTGGCATGCACACGGCTGGGCAGAACGATGTGCCAGTTTTGATGGGATGGGACAGCACGTGAATCTAGGTGGGCGGTTTGCCTTCTGCTTCCCTTTCTTAAATACAGGGGTTTCCCTAGTTTTTCATCACGCACACCCCGTAATCTCGCCTTCTTCGTCATCTGCCCTCGCGTTTCTTGCGCTCGCCTTCTTGCCGCCACCACCGCCACCTTTGTTAGGGTTTGCCATGCCCATCCTTCCATCGTCGCCTAGCCCTTGCGCCATCATCCCTGCTCCCTAATGGAACCGTGGCCTCGCTCGGATGTTCGCCATTCGCGTATGGAGGGCCTCATTAAGAAGGGCCTCCTCCACACGAGAGTCACGAGGGACGGGTGGCTTGTACCTGGCAATGAAGACGGGCCGGTGGTGCCCGACGGCTACGTTGTCTCGTTCATGCACTTCCATGAACGAGGGCTGGTGTCTCCCCCCACAAGTTCCTCTGTGGGCTCCTTCACCACTATAAGATCGAGCTACAACATCTAAATCCCAACGGGATTCAACACATCTTAGCCTTCATCGCGCTCTATGGGGGGTACTTGGGGATCGAGCCCCGCTTCGAGCTCTGGAAATACTTCTTCGCTGTCGAGCTGCAAAAGAGAAAGGCAGAGAAGAAGAAGTCGGCTGACCTGGCGGTGCCAATGGGGTGTGCTAGCATCCATCTTTGGAGCTCCCAGGCGTCAGAGTAGATGCCAATCCCGCTGAGGAAGTTCAACAAGGGGTGGCACAAGTTCTGGTTCTATCTGTAGAAGGATGATGCCGCCTCCTACCGATCTTCTCCGGTCGCCCAATCGAGGAGGCGCCGGACACGTGGAGGTATGGGCCCGTTGCCAAGGAGCAGAGGAAACTGGGTGACCTTAAAAGTCCGTTGTTTGGTTTTGGCTAATTGATGAAACCTAAGTACTAATCACATGTGTTTGAATGTTGATAGCAAAAGGTGACTGGTACACTCCTAAGTGATGGCAAGATGCATGTTGATCATGATGACTTGGTGCCATACTGAAAGCCCAAGTTTGGTTTTGGTAATTAATGACACCAAGTTGCTAATGTCATGTGTTAAGTGGTTTGAGTTAGGCATAAGCAACACATGTGATGAAGGTATATGTGGCAAGGAGTGGTGGCCACAAGATCGCAAAGAGATGGTGCATGGACATGAAATGACAATCATGGTGGAGATGCATATGAAATGATGATCATGGTGATCAAGCATGAGGAGATGGACATGGAACAAAGTGATCAAGGCAAAGGTATAATCATAGGGTTTGCTTTTGTCGGTCTAAGATGAGTAGAGAAGTGATTGACCGGGTTTAGGATTGATAGCCGACTATCAAGAGGGGCAATCACAGTTAGCTCGTGAATCAAGTGCTACTAGGTCATCTTCTTGAGCTTATGCATTAGGATCTAGTAGAGAGCTAACGTAACGCCTTGAAAAATGATTGTGAAAATGCTAACACACATGCACATGGTGATGTACACTTGGTGGTGTTAGCACATTTGCGAAGGTGGTGGAGTTTGAACGGTAGAGAGGGGTTTGGGGTCAGGCATTTTTGTGGAGATGAAACACTTATTTTCCATTGCGCCGAAGGATGGAATCGAAGGTGAAGTCACAGAGGTGATCGTCGCTATTTTTCGATCGACAGACGCTGGCTTCGCAGGCGTCAGACGCAGCTACCACGTCTGGTGCTCTGCTCTAGGTGGCGCGCGCTGTTCTCTGTGCGACGGACGCTAGTCTCGGGAGCAACGGACGCTGACATCAGCGTCTGTCGGCTTACCCTCGTTCGTGCGATGCTGTCGTAGATGACGAACGCGGTGGTGCTCAACCGACGAACGTGTCTGTTGCGCTCAGGCGAACACAGACCTTACTGGACTGCGTCTGTTGGTGCGACGGACGCTGGGGCTATTCTTGATGGATGCGTCTGTTGATCGGTGTTTCGACCGTTGGAACTTCGAACGCACAGGGCATGTGGCGACTCGGGGTGCGACGGACGCGGCCAACCGTGTCTGTTGCCTAGGCGATGGATGCGTCCGTTGCCCCCCGACCAGGGCACTAACAGCTAGTTGCTTACCCCTTTGCTATAAATAGTTGGTGGCTGGTTTTGGGGGACACGCTCTTGCACTTATGAGATATTGAGACATCCTTTGAGCTAGAGAACACTCCCTCCACTCATCTCCTTGCTTGGTTGCTAATCCTAGTGAGATTGAGTGAGATTCAAGTGCATTGCATTGAGAGTTGCATCTAGTGGCACTTGATTCTTGAGTTTGCTGCGGATTGCTTGTTACTCTTGGGTGTTTCCCGACATCCTAGACGGCTTGGAGCAGTGGTGGTGTTGAGCTCGTGATTGGAAATTGTTTTGAGCCTCACCAAGTGATTGTGAGGGGTTCTTGAGCCTTCTCTGCGGGAGTTCACGATTTGGCTACTCTAGTGGAGCTCGTGGATTGGAGGATCCCCATCTTGTGAGTGGATGTGCGGCACCCGCTAAGGGTTTGACTCTTGATAGTCAATTAGCACATGATCCATCAAGTGGGTGCATCGCCACAACGAGGAGTAGCTTATCGGGAAGCAAGTGAACCTTGGTAAAAAATCTTGTGTCATCTCTTGCTGAGGATTCTCTTTATGATTTTGTGTGATTGATTCTTTGGATACATCTCATCTGTACACCGTCGGTATAAGAATCAATTCACTCCCCTTTTTGATTCTTGCACTATATCTTGTCTAGTGTGCTTAGAGTAGTTTGTATCACATAGGAGTAAGTAGCTTAGTGACTTAGCTTTGTTGGTGTGAATTAGATATCATAGTCTTGTTCATTAGAATTGTATAGATGACTTGCTTAGTATAGTTGAGCTAGTGATAGAATTAGCGTTGCCATCTTTTATACTAACAATTGTTGATTAATGAAACTTGTAGATTTTTAAATAGGCTATTCACCCCCCTCTAGCCATTTGGACCTTACACATACTTGGAGAAGAAGAGGAGATGGAGTGCAATCCTATGGAGCTCAAGGCAAAGGTATAGATAGGATTTGCTTTTGGTGATCAAGACACCGTAGAGGGTGTGATCACACTTAGGATCGATAGCCATACTATAAAGAGGGGAATTTCCGAGGCTATTGATCACTTAAGTACCACTAGAAGAGGATTCATTTGCATATGCATTTAGATCTAGTGGTGAGCTAACTTAACGCCTCGAAAATTATTACGAAAATGCTAACACACATGCACATGGTGATGTACACTTAGTGATGTTAGCACATTTGCGAAAGCAGTGGAAATTGAGTAGTAGAGATGGGTTTGGGGCCCTCTCTTCACTGTGTTGGCACTTTTTGTGGAAGTGAAACGCCTATTTTGCATTGCGTCGGAGGCGAGGAAACGGAGGCGAAAGGAAGTCACTGGGGTGATCGAACCCTAAACCGAACGTTGGATCAGACACGACTCGCACGTCTGGTCAGTTCTTCCCGCATGCTACGAGCGCGCGCACCGGCGCATCTGGTCAGTCATGGGACCGGGGCATCCGGTCAAGCCCCAGAGAAACTGCGAAGCACGCGAAATCATTCAGACGCGGTGGCGCGTCCGGTGACGATAGACCGAACTTGTCAGGTCGTGAGTGGGTGCTTACTAGAATCGACCAGACACTGGCACTGTAGCATCCGGTCAGTTCAAGCGACGTGTCCGGTCGTGTGGTCAGCAATGCGAATCAGTGGCGACCGGACGCTAGGGCGCATCCGATCAGTTCTGATCGGCGTGTCCGGTCAGTTGTCTGCGCGTGTGACTTTGTTTCTGTGACCGTTACGATCGAACGAACGAGATTTGAAACTTGACACATGGCGAACATCGGGCGATGGTGCGAGACACGACCGGACGCTGTGTCCGCGTCTGATCAGATTGACTGACGCATCCGGTCAGCGCGACAGCAGCTGGGTCAAGTGCCTAATGGCTACTTCATTTGGGTCTGCTTATAAATATGTGTTTGGCCGATTTGGGGATGACCCTCTTGGACTTTTTGACTCTCTAACATCCTCTTGAGCTGAGCACATCCCCTCCCACTCATCTCCCTTGCTTGATTGCCTAATCAAAGTGAGATTGAGTGATCTCAAGTGCATTTACTTATGAGTTTGCATCTAGTTGGCACTTGGGTGTTCTTGTGCTATGGGATTCTTGTTTCTCTTGGTGGTTGCTGCCACCTAGATGGCTTGGAGCAGCGGAGGAGGTCCAGAATGAGTTGGAGGTTGTTCGTGGCTGGCTCCGGTGACTTGTGAGGGGCTTTGCACCTTCCCCAGTGAAGAGCCATAAGGTAGCTCTAATATATTGCGCGTGTCATTGAGTTACCTCACTTACGGTAGGTTCTTACGGCGCTCTTGGAGAGCTTGGGTGTGGATTCCAAATTAGCCGCCGAAACACATAGTGTTGATCGACACAACGGGAACTAGCGTGCCGGCAAGCGCGTGAACCTCAAGAGAAAATCTTGGTGTCTCTCTTGATATTGTGATTGATTGTCTTCCGGTGATTGGGTTCACATTGGTATTCATCTTTGGTTCACTTGCCTCTACATGTCGGTATAAAATCATCTTCCCATCGTTTACTTACCGCAACTTTACCTTTTGTTCTAGCTTGTTTAGTTGTGTTCGTTCTTGTTGCTAGCACTCTAGGTAGTAGTAGTTGTAACAACCTTGCTTGTGTGTGCCATACAGATATTAGATAACTAGAACTGCAACTAGGTGGCTTGCTTAACACTTAGAGCTAGACCAAACTGCTTTTATCGCCATTTGTGTTACCAATCCTTGCTCTAGTGGTTTGTAGAGTTTTAATTTAGGCTAGTCACCCCCCCTCTAGCCATTTTGTACCTTTCAGACCTCCTTCGGGCCATCGAGATCCTGAAGGGCGCTGGCCTCCGTGGGGCCAGTGTCATCAGGGCTTACCACGTCAGGAGGCTGGCGCCGCTGATGGCGCGCAAGCTCCGGATGCGGGAGATGACACCCGACTCGGCACCGGAGGGAACGGTGATGATCTCTGGGGAGGCGATCACCCCCGGCGAGGTGGAGGACCGCCTCAAGGATACGCTAGACCGCCCGACGAGTTCAACAGCGAACCTTGTCCCAGTGTAGCCGTTCCTGGGTCACCCCCCCGATGCGTCCGGACGTGGGATTCGTTGAGCTGGTAAGCTGCGTCACCATCTCCTTTCTCACTAACACTATTCTAGATCTTACTATAGTGGCTCGCAGCCCGGTATTCATGTCCAAGTCTCCGATCCGCCGCTACCAGAGGACGCGGAGAGGAAGGCGAAGAACCGTGCCGCGGCTGAGGTGGTGAAGGCGAAAAAGGACAAGGAGACAGAGAGGAAGCGGAAGAGGGCACTGAAGCAGCTGGACGATGATGATGAGGATGATGAAGACGACGATGATGAGGATGACGATGAGGAGATGGGAAGGTGGCCCGGTGACGGCGCCGTGCCCCCGCTCCATGAAGAGGAGACGATCAACTTCATCTCGGCCTCTGACTAGGACGAGCTGGCGTAGGAGGATGAAGAAGACGAAGCGTCCCAACGGCCTTGGGTCTCTTCTCGTTCCACGCCATGGAGTAGAGGGAGGAGAACACCCCCCCTAGGGCGGTGTATATGGACCGTCCCGCCCGAAACAACATGCTGGCCAGAAGCGGCCTTGCGTCGACGAGGCGTCGTCTGGGTCGGGAGGATCAGCCCCAAAGGTTCATCGTCTTGGCATCTAGGTACATCACGGGTCCTCCTATTTTACTGCTTTTTTTGATGAAAATTTGCAGTGGGTCTGATGTTTTGCGTACATTGCAGCACCGGCCGGCTACTTACTCGACTGGCAGTGGCGCCATGGAAGGTCATCGCCATCCGGGCGACCCAAAAGTCATCGGCCGGTGCCGCACCTAACTCGAGCAGGAGTGGTGCCAGGGTGGCTACGGGGCCGTCTGGGCAAGCCCTGCTGCTGACGATGACGGCATCCATGACGGGACAAGTGGCACAGTCAGAGCCATCCGTCGCCACGGTTGACGCGTCCGTGGCTAAACGGGCGGGGGAGGGACGAATGGCGGAGGATGCACCCACGACGCGTGCTGTGGGCACCACGCAGTCGGATGCAACCATGTCAATAGTGGGAGAGGTAGGGCGGCCTGCCGTGGTTGTGATGCTAGAGGTTGTGGTAGCACGAGCCGGGCCAACGGTCGCCCAATCAGCCGCGTCTACGATGGAGCAGACAGGGAGGCCGTCGGAGGAGGAAGGGTCCATGACACGTGCGGCGAACGAGGCGTGGCTGGGCACAACCTCGCCACCACAGGTGGAGGCGCCCGAGGTGGAGCACGTGAAAGGGGACGCACCCGTGGCGTCCCTGGGAATTATGATGATGGCACAGACTGCCGCTTCCGTTCCTGCCAGAGAGGCAGTCTCGGTAGGGGGCTACTATAGGAGGGGTCGGCGCCGCCTAGAGCTAACGCGGAGCTGCCCCAGACCCTAGCCTGAGTGGGGGCATCTCTGGTTGCGGTGGACCCAAGATCGAGTGGGTTGACCCGTTGAACCCCGGGGCCACGCCGTTCGTGCTTGACGACATCGCGGAAGAAAGGGAGTGGGGTGGCTTCACTAGGGAGCTCAGAGGCGTGGCTCATTCCTTGAACACCCTTCTCCCCAAGTTGAACAACGCTGCCGACCCCTGCCAGGTACGAGGCATGCATGCCTTCAATTCTTGTTCTATATCTCATCGCTTTTGACTCATGCTCCTACCGCAGTCGTTGATAGAGCAAAGCCAGGAGAAATCCCGGTTTCTTCATCAGTAGAAGGAGGCCTAGGACCACCTCATCATAGAGGTGGCCAGCCTTCAGACCCAAGAGGTGGAGGCCCATCAACATGCTAAGGAGGCGGAGGGGGTGGTCTCGGACCTATCGAGGAGGGTCTGCAAGGATGGTGAGGAGGCTGCGCAAGCCAAGAAGAAGCGCGACGAGCTGCGTCAGCGGGATGCTGGGGCCTGCCAACAGATCCTCAACCTTCATGGGGAGCTCAAGGAGGAGAAAGGGCTAAAGCTAGTGGCCCAGGAGAAGGTCACCGCGCTGGAGGCAAAGGCCCGCCAAGATGCCGCGGTGGCCGAGTGGCTCTGCAAGGAGCGAGACAACTCACGCCAGACCAAGACAAGGCTTCGCTCAGAGCGCACCGTGTTTTGTGAGGAGTGCAACGGGGCCCGCCGAGAGCGCGGCAGTGCCCAGCAATGGGTCAGCCCCCTCTAGAGCAATCTCGAGAGGGAGAGAGTCCAAAAGCTGGAGGTTGTGGGTATCTCTACCAGGCTTGCTAGGGACCTGGTCCGGAGTTAGAAAGAGCTGACCGAGGTGAAGGAAGCCCTGCAGAAGGAAAACGTGGCATATGACAACGAGCGCCTCGCCGCCAACTTAGCTTGCCACGACCTTAGGGTGCCTCAGCCACCGGAGATGAGCTCACTTGCGGCCCGTATCACCCAAATCTCAGACCACGTGTGAGAGCTTGAGAGGAGTGCCTTCCACGCCAGCATCAACCGCACCTTCGCCATCGCTCACTCCCACTACGCGTAGTCTATCAACTTGGAGGCGATGAGCCAAGGTTACGCGCCTGTCTATGAAGACGAGAAGCTAGAGAAAATGGAAGATGACGTGGCTCTCCTCTCACAAGACCTAGCAAGTAAGATAGGAGACGCAGTCCTCCCCCAGAGGGGTAACTGAGTAGTTAGGTTTGGGGCAAAGTGCCAAAAGACTTGTAATGAATTTGAACAAGTATTTTGTTTTTAGAGTCGGTCATATGAATAATTATGTGTTCTTTTTTTAATGTATAAAAGGTTGTTGCGATCCATTCCTATTTAGTCGTGAAGATCCTAAAGTTTGAGGTGTGGGCGAGAGATTCTGATTACGCTGGTGAGCGAGAGTGCCGTAGCCGCTGGGGCGTAGGTTTCTCGCAGTCCGACCAGTTTTACTCAGTGTGTCTCTCCGCAACTCTAACTCTCAAATCCTTGACGTAAAAAGGAGTCAGACGTGGGGTGCTTTTGCATGTATACACTCCTTATCAGCCCCCGAGTAAGGGCCGACCCCAAGCCGTGGCTGGGGTTGGACGTTACTTAGCAGCCGAGAGGGAGAGAAAGTGAAACGAGTAAGAGACGGTGTTTTTTGAAAACATAATTCTTATTTCCCATATGTACATGCATAGCTTGAGAGGCGATCTAGGGATAAAAAGGATAGTTGTTCGATGTTCCAAGCATTGGTGAAGACTTTGCCGTCGATGGTCGCAAGCTTGTATGTTCCTAGCCTGAGCGACAGCTTGTGGCGGTCCTTGGCACTCTGGACGCGTCGGAGTACCAAGTCACCGATACTAAAGGCTCGGCCCTTGACCCATCGGTCGTGGTATCGGCATAGTGCCTGCTGGTACTTGGCGGAGCGGGCGAGGGTGACGTCGCAGGCCTCGTCGAGCTAGTCCATAGCATCCTCGAGGTACTCCTTGGCCTCCAGCTCCTTGTAGGCAACTACTCCCAGTGCTCCATAGTCAAGGTCGGTCGGGAGAACTGCTTCAGCGCCGTAGACCATGAAGAAGGGCGTGTAGCTTGTGGCCCTACTGGGGGTCATCCTTAGGCTCTAAAGAACCGCAGGAAGCTCTGCAACCCACCGCCCACCAAATTTGTTGAGCCTGTTGAAGATCCTGAGCTTGATGCCCTAGAGCACCATGCCATTGGCGTGCTCAACTTGTCCGTTTATGCGAGGTGTGCCACGGTAGCTTAGTCAACCCTGATATGGTTGTCATCGCAGAATCTGAGGAATTTCTTCCCTGTGAACTGTGTACCGTTGTCCATGATTATGGAGTTTGGGACCCCAAAGTGGTGGGTGATGTCTTTGAAGAATTTCATGGCTTCTTCAGACCAGATCTTCGTGATCGGCCAGACCTCTATCCACTTCGTGAACTTGTCCATGGTGATAAGTAGGTGTGTATAGCCCCCAGGCGCCCTCTTAAGGGGCCCGACCAGATCGAGCCCCCAGACCGCAAACGGCCATGTGATGGGGATCGTCTGGAGCGCTTGAGCTGGCAGATGGGTTTGCTCAGCATAGAATTGACATCCTTTGCAGGTGCGAATGATCTACTCGACATCGGCTACTATGGTGGGCTAGTAGAAGCCTTATTAGAAAGCTTTGCCGACTAGGGTCCTTGGCCCCGCGTGGCGTCCACACATGCCGCGGTGGATGTCGTCTAGCAGCTTCTTCCCCTGCTCGGTGGGGATGCATCGCTGTTGGACTCATGTGTGGCTCTTTTGGTAGAGCTCTTCCCCGACGACAACGAATGACTTGGTGCGGTGTGCGAGCCGTCGTGCTTCTGTCTTATCAACCGGGAGCGCCTTGTGGATGAGGCAATCGAGGTATGGGGCCAGTCGGTCGAAGGGTTGGGTTCCGCCTTTGGATCTTTATTGATTTCCATAACTACGAAAGCATTGGGGGTCGGTGGTTGGTTAGCCCCCGCGTCCAGGACAGGTGGCTCATCGCCGACCCGCTCCGGCTTCTTTAGATGGACCGAGGGCTCGTACTGGTCGCTGGCAAAGATGTCAGTTGGTACGGGCTCTCGGCCGGACGCCATCTTGGCCAGAGTATCAGCTGCCTCATTGAGCCGTCTCGAGATATGGTTGAGCTCGAGGCCGTTGAACTTGTCTTCCAATTTCCAGACCTCGTGGCAGTAGGCGGCCATTTTTTCATCGTGACAGCTAGACTCCTTCATGACCTAGCCGATGACCAGTTATGAGTCACCCCAGACGTCGAGTCATCGGATGTCGAGCTCGATGGCGATGCGCAGGCCATTGATGAGCGCCTCATATTCCGCTACATTGTTAGAAGCAGAAAAATAGAGGCGGACCACATACCTCATCTGCACTCCAAGAGGGGAGACGAAGACTAGTCCCACACCGGTGCCTGTCTTCATCAACGAACTGTCAAAGTACATGGTCCAATACTCTGGGTCAACGATCGCCGGTGGCATGTGGATCTCGATCCATTCTGCGATGAAGTCGGTCAGTACTTGGGATTTGATGGCTATCCGAGGGGCGTACGTGATCCCTTTATCCATCAGCTCGAGCGCCCACTTCGCAATCCTCCCTATGGCTTCCCGGTTCTGGATGACCTAGCTGAGAGGGTATGATGATACAACTGTTATTAGGTGTGACTCGAAGTAGTGGCAGAGCTTCCTTTTGGTGATCAATACGGTGTATAGGAGCTTCTGGATCTAGGGGTAACGAGTTTTGGTGTCGAACAACACCTCGCTGACAAAGTACACCGGGCGTTGTACTTTGAGGGCGTGTCCCTCCTCCTGCAGTTCTACCACTAGGGCGGCGCTGACCACTGGGGTGGTAGCTGCGATGTAGAGCAGGAGCGGCTCCTTCTCGGCTAGCGGCGGATCAGGGCCTTCGTCAAGAGCTCCTTTACCTTGTCAAGCACCTCCTGAGCCTTGGCTATCCACACAAACCGGTCAGCTTTCTTCAGAAGACGGTAGAGTGGGAGACCTCGCTCATCGAGGTGTGATATGAAGCGGCTGAGAGCTGCGAGGCATCCCATGATCCACTACAGCCCCTTTATGTTCTGAATCGGACCCATCCGAGTGATGGCCAAGATCTTCTCTGGGTTGGCTTCGATGCCGCGCTCAGAGACGATGAACCCGAGTAGCATACCTCTCGGGACCCTGAAAACGCATTTTTCAGGGTTGAGTTTTATGCTATTCTCTTGGAGCTTCTTGAAGGTTTTTTCAAGGTCGATCACGAGCTGGTCAACCTTTTTGGACTTGACTATGATGTCATCCACATAAGCCTCGACGGTCTCTCTGATGAGATCACCGAAACACTTGAGCATATATCGTTGGTATGTTGCTCCTGTGTTTTTCAATCCGAACGGCATGCCGACGTAGCAATATGATCCGAACGGTGTGATGAAAGAAGTCACAAGCTGGTCAGACTCTTTCATCGCAATCTGATGGTAGCCGGAATACGCATCAAGAAAGCAGAGGGTTTTGCACCCCGAGGTCGAGTCGACTACTTGATCTATGTGCGGTAAATTAAACGGATCCTTAGGACATGCCGTATTGAGACTAGTATAGTCAACACACATTCTCCATTTCCTGCTATTCTTTTTTACAAGAATAGGATTGACTAATCACTTGGGATGATATACTTCCTTGATGAATCCAGCCACCAAAAGCTTCACAATCTCCTCACCGATGGCCCTGCGCTTCTCCTCGTCAAAGCAGCGCAGACGCTGCTGTACCAGCTTGGAGCCCGGCTTGATCCTCAAGGCGTGCTCGATGACTTTCCTCAGAATGCCCAGCATATCTGAGGGTTTCCACGTGAAGACGTCGCTGTTCACACTGAGGAAGTCAACGAGCGCGCTTTCCTATTTGGGAGAAAGGTCAGAGCCGATGCGTAGCACCTTGCCGTCAGAGCCGGTGGGATCGACGGGGACCTCCTTGGTGTTCTCCGTGGGCTCAAAGGAGCACGTCGGCTGCTTGGAGTTGGGCGCCTCCTCGACTATTGATGACGAGCAGGCACCTTCCTGGCTACGGGACATGCTCCGGGTGGTCCGAGCGGTCAAAAGTGATGGAAGAGTCAGACCACTTGGGGTAAGTGGGTGTCACCGGCTCGGCCGCATACACCTCCCGGCGCACAAGCTTCTGCTGGCGTTTGGAGGTGTAGGCCTTCGTTCCGAAAAAGATCATGAGGCAGTCGGTTGTCTGCGGGAAACCATTGTTGTCATTCTCCTCGACGTCGTCCGTGGACTGCTCTGGCTTCTTCTTTGGCTCACCCTTCTTCGCGCCCCCAGACAGGAACTTCTTCACGAGTCCATAGTCCTAGTACAAGTGCTTGACGGGACAGGCATGATTCGGGCACGGTCCCTCGAGCAGCTTCTCAAAGTGATCCGGGACGCCCTCAGCGGACGCCTTCTTGCCCTTGCGCTCTGCGGCGGCCACGAGCAAATACCTGGACCATGCTTGCTCCTCCTCTTCTTCTTTGAGTGGTTGGGGGTGCCTTTGCCAGCGTCCTCATCCTGCTTCACCTTGCCTCGGGCACAGTCAAAAATCGCTCTGACCGCCTCCTCGCCCGAGGCATGGCTAGTGGCGATGTCGAGGAGCTCCTTGGTGGTCCATGGGCACTTGCGCCTCAACTTGTGGACCAGGGACTCACAGGTGGTCCCCGACAAGAAGGCCCCGATCACGTCGGCGTCGGCGATGTTGGGCAGCTCATTGCATTGCCGAGAGAAGCGATAGATGTACTCGCAAAGAGTTTCGTCCAACTTCTTCCGATAGTTCTTGAGGTCCTAGGGGTTCCTAGGGCACACGTAGATGCCCTGGAAGTTACCCACAAAGATCTCCTTTAGGTCCGCCTAACATCTAATCTCATTGGGTGGAAGGTGCTCCAGCCACATACGTGCTGAGTCGGCAAGGTACAGGGGGAGGTTGCGGATGATGAAAGCATCACCATCTGCACCACCAGCCTGACAAGCAAGCTAGTAGTCCTCGAGCCATAGGCCAAGGTTCGTCTCCCTAGCGTACTTCTGGATATTCATCGGTGGACGATACCGCGTTGGGACGGGTGCACTGAGGATGTGTCGGCTGAAGACCCGTGGCCCCGGCGGTGGGGGACTCCGGCTCCGATCCTCGCCACTGTCGTAGCGGTGGCTGGCCTTTCTTATCTGCTCCTCCCGTCCACGCCTGCAGGCGTTTAGGGTGTCGCGCGCGTCGTGATTGTCATCGAGGCAGCCATGTACCGGGGCCGAGGCGGCTTTCCCGCTGTCGCGCGTCGACTAGCGGATGGATGCGGCTTTGCCACGGTCCTCGGCAGGCTTTTCTCTGCCGCGAGGGGGCTAGAGGACGGATGCGTCGTTGCCATCTCATGCCGATGGCGCACACTGGCTGGCATTGCGTCATCGAGATGCCGAGCTCTCCGTCTGCTGCACCACCGCACGCTCGAGTAGCGTGTGGATCTCGCGCTACACCTGGCGTCCCTTGGGCGTTGTGGGTTCCGAGAGCCCTCGGAGTAGAGCCACCGCCTCGGCTATGTTTTAGCTTGCCCGGGTGAAGCATGGGAGTCTATCGTCGTCCTCGATGATTCTTCGATGCACGTCGCGGGCACGCGCGCGCATCTCGTCACGGTGCTGTGCAATCTCATTGTTGGTATAAATTAAATGCACACTAGAAAAGATAACTATCCGCTAGCGCACAGATATAATACTATTGTAGCACTTCACCAAGATAATCCTAATTTTAATATCAAACCTAAAGGAACAGTTGGCGACGATGACTGAGTCTATAAACTTAACCCAATTCACAATCAAGCTCAGATAATAGTGAAAATAGGGAGACTACTAAGGACTATCTAATTCTAATCTTGATAAACTATGTTCTTAATCATTCATTCAGTGGGCGATAACTTTCAATAAGGGATGAAATCAGAGTTCTCCCCTACCAGCATGCATAAGCCTACCTTTACCTATATAACTAAAAGTGGACTATAGAGGATTCAACGAAGCTATAAAGTCACCTTCGTGAGCTACCACTATCCAGCAAATCAGGGGGCATTCACAAGTAATCCTAGCCTAAGCACCACGCTTACACTACGAAAACAACTTCAACCTAGGTGCTATCAAGATCAAAGTACTCAAAAGAGTTGCAAACTTGAAGAACAATACGAACAAATTGCTTACTTGAATCAGAAGTTGATTACCAAAGAGTCTCAGAAGCAAGCCCCCTGTGAAGGAACTTGATCCCGACGAACACAGCAGCGGAGAAGCACTGACAGGTCAGAACTCCTCTAGAACTCTGTTTTTCTACTCTATCTCTCTATCTCTAATTGAGACTAATCCTAAGATGAACTAGTCTATGCTTGATTGCTAGCCTAGATCTCTAGATATGGAATTAGAAATCTGGCTCTTTAGCTCTTGATCTGGCTTCCCTTTCTCCAAGGAAGGGTCTAGCTCTTTATTTATACCTCGGTGGGATGCACGTGAGCCCTTCGATCAAACCGACTTAAGGGACGGCCTACATGACTCCTCAAAGGCGGTGCAGGAATACTCCAGAAGCTCATGGAAATGTAGAGGGGGTGGCCGCCCAGCCACCCCTATGGCCGGCTAGCCCCACCTTGCAGGGGCTGGGGCCCTAGCTCGCTCTGGTGTCTTCTATAGTCTTCTAGTATGTCTTGCGGCGAAATTCCGTGAATAATTTTAATTCCTAGATCCCTTTTGTTGACTTTCTGGATAACACCCTAGAAAATTATAAATCATCAAAACTCGTGGAATTTGTCAGTAATAACCTCCTATTCTATGATATTTGTGCATACGTGCAAGGAAATTTATTGGTTTGTATTGTATGTTAACGACCGTCAACACTCGTGCTCGAGCGCTCGTGGTTTTGAGCTCTTGCTGTCGCTCCCTCAGCTGGTTCATACGCGGGTAGGGTGGGACTTTTGCATCTGCCGCAGCCCCGTGCCCATCGGCAGGATGCGGGGGAGTCCCATTCCCCCGATGAGGGGTGCCGTCATTGGCACTCGTGACGTGTGAAAGGTCTTGATGGCTAGAGGGGGGTGAATAGCCTTTTAAAATTTTCTACAAAGACAAGCTAAACAAGTTTATCAATACAACAAATAGCGAGATGCGAGTTTTGCTTAGCCTACGGGGTGTATGCAAGCCACCTAACCAATTCACAAGGCTAGTATATTTGCACTCAACCGCACAAGACAAACCGAGAAGGTAACTACAACTATAACTAGCAAGCTACACAAAAAGCTACTCTAGCAAAGCTAACAAGCTAGCAAAGATAACTAAGAAAGTAATACAAGATAGAGTTAGAATGGTTTCACCGAGGGGCGAAGTATTTAGCCAACCAATATGATCAACAATGAATACCAAGACAACCGAACACCGGGATCAATCAATCACAATATGGAAGTGTTGACACGAAGATTTATCCCGAGGTTCACGTGCTTGCCGGCACGCTAGTCCCCGTTGTGTCCCTCTTCACCACGTGGTTCGGTGGCTAATCGGTCTCACACCGAGCCTCTCGAAAGGCGCCACAAGAACCTACCAAATGGCAAAAGGTTGCAAATGACACGAGCAATCCACTAATGTTGCCTTTGGCGCTTCGCCGAGGTAGGCACAAACCCCTCACAATCACCGGAGGTGGCCAAGAACAATCACCAACTCTTGCCAACGCCTCCAAGCTGCTCCAAGCCGTCTAGGTGGCGGCAACCACCAAGAGAAACAAGAATCCCGCAGCAAATCAACCACCAAGTGCCAACTAGATGCTATCTCACAATGCAAATGCACTTGGATCACTCAATCTCACTTCGAATATGCAAAGAAGCAAGAGAGATGAGTGGGAGGGGAGTTGCTTAGCTCAAAGTGCTCACAAGTATGTCAAATGTTCAAGAGAGAGAGCCTTGAGCCGGCCAACGAGTATATATAGACGTACCCCTTCGAATATAGCCGTTAGAAACTTGATTCAGCTGAAATCGCGCTGACCGGACGCGCTGGTCCAACTGACCGGACGCGCCGGTCGCGCAACGGCTATTTCGCGAAGCACCGACCGGACGCGCCGGTCGCAACGACCGGACGCGCCGGTCGCTCAACAGTTAGTTCGCGAAACACTGACCGGACGCGCCGGTCGCAACGACCGGACGCGCCGGTCGCTCAACGGTTCTTTCACGAAACACTGACCGGACGCGCTGGTCACGACCGGACGCGCCGGTCCCGTGACTGACCGGACGCGCCGGTCAACACCGAGTCGCGCAAAACGAACCAGCGACCGGACGCGCTGAAGAACTGACCGGACGCCACAGTGACCGCGTCCGGTCGGAGTCCAGTAAGCTCCCTGGACGACCGGACGCGTCCGGTCGCCTGTGACCGGACGCGCCTCGCGTCCGATCAACCAACTGAAAAACGCGCAGACACTGGACACTGACCGGACGCGTCCGGTCAAACAGTGACCGCGTCCGGTGCAGCGTCCGGTGCAGCGTCCGGTCACCACTGTGACCTCCGTTCGCTTCCGTTTCTTTTCCGTTTGATTTCCGACTTCCGGCGTAGTAGAAAATAGGCATTTCATTTCCCCGAAATCGCCTGAATCCCGCGCTCGCACGCTCGGCGGGAGGGAGAGAGGACCCCAAACCCTCTCTACCGCTCAAACTCCACCGCCGTCGCAAATGTGCTAACACCACCAAGTGATCATCACCATGTGCATGTGTGTTAGCATTTTCACAATCATTTTTCGAGGCGTTATTAGTTCTATCCGAATGCATATGATTATGAAATGCACACCTAGAGGCACTTAGGAGTTCAATAGCCGCGTCATTCCCCTCTTTATAGTACGGCTATCTATCCTATAATGTAACCACACCCACTAGGTGTCTTGGTTACTAAAACACAACCCTTAAGCATATACCTTTGCCTGGATCACGTAGGGTTGCATCCAAATCCAAGTGTGGCCATCATGATCACCATGTCCATCTTGCCACCAACCTTGGAATGTACTAATCCCCATATGCTACATACAACTTAGGCATAGGATTAGTACTTAGGCATTGTCACTAATTACCAACACCAAACATAGAACTTTCAATCTCCCCCTTGTTGGTAATTGGTGACAACCCTTTCACAAAGATATTATGATAAAATTTTGATTGAACCCATGTCACATTGTCCAAGTATATTACCATGTGTAAGAATTATGAACATGTGATCATGAATTCAAATTGATAGCAATAGCTCCCCCTACATGTATGCTATATGTTTGGATTTTGGAAGCATACATGTTAGATAGGAAAGTATAG
This sequence comes from Saccharum hybrid cultivar R570, assembly GCA_038087645.1. Taxonomy (NCBI): domain Eukaryota; kingdom Viridiplantae; phylum Streptophyta; class Magnoliopsida; order Poales; family Poaceae; genus Saccharum; species Saccharum hybrid cultivar. Next base: position 13,288,400 of record JAQSUU010000259.1, read on the forward strand.
GAGCATTGACTATCAATAGGTGCTAAGTGTTTTAGATTATAGACCTTTGAAGCGTGATACCATCGGAGTAGCGATAAACACCATCTTAGCACCTTGTGTAGTTAGATACCACTTGAAAAAGCATAAACAAAACTAGAAACCTCGTGAGATCAACATTATAAGCAAGGCTCTAGTACCACTTTGGAAAACATGAAGTAAGAGAAATCTAACTACTTCCTATTCATGCTAGTACTTCAATACATCATTCAAATTATACTAGCAAGTCACCACACAAGCAATGTATCGGAGAAAAGGAAATGCATAACTATGCATCATACATATGAAGTGCACATGGAAATGCAACATTCATGTTTAAGAGCTTGCTCCCCCTACTTGTGTGCTTGAAATTTTAGTTGATCCCCTTCTTTTATCAATTCTCCCCTTTAGGTTTTCTTTTTGTGAACATTTTTCTTCCCCTTTGAGTTCTATCTTTGTGAACAACATTTTCTCCCCCTTTGGCACCAATGACCACAAGGGACCAATTTTAGATAGATTATTATGTAGAATTATGGGGTGAGGATCAAGTTTGTGATTCAACCTAGATTGCTTGCATAAATAAAATGCTTCGGTTTGAACCAAGGGCAAGCTTCTTCACACCTCACTAGAAGGGTTATCATGCACCATGTTGAAGCAAATATTTAGACAAGTTTTCTAGATTAAATACTTAGGATCACAAGCGCTCAAACAAGTTATATGTTACCACTAGATCATACAAGTCATGGAAACAATAGTGGCACCATATAAACTTCAAAACCATTTTATTTTTATGAATGAGCCTAGAACATAAGAAATCATGACTAGATGCACTAAACATGTCCTTAGTATAGAATGTATGACATGTCAACCAATTGTACCTTGGGGCTCGAAGGAGAGGCATGTCATATATGGGGGTGCATCAACTCATGTTGGAGAAGTCAAGTATGTTCAACTCATTCTTTAGCTTGTGAAATCTCTTCTCATCAAGTGGCTTGGTGAATAGATCGGCTAATTGATCTTCGGTGCCCACACTCTCAATAGCAATGTCACCCTTTTGTTGATGATCTCTAATGAAATGATGACGAACATCAATATGCTTTGTTCTTTGATGTTGAACCGGATTGTTGGTTAGCTTCACGGCACTTTCATTGTCACATAGCAATGGCACATTCTTGAAATTGATTCCAAAATCCTTCAATGTTGCCTTCATCCACAAGATTTGTGCACAACAACTACCCACGGCGATGTATTCGGCTTCGGCGGTAGATAGTGCAATACTATTTTGCTTCTTGGATGACCATGAGACAAGTGATCTTCCCAACAATTGACAAGTCCCGGAAGTGCTCTTTCTCTCCACTTTGTCACCGGCATAGTCGGAATCCGAATATCCAACTAGCTCAAAGCTTGCACCTTTGGGATACCATAATCCAACATCTTGTGTATGCTTCAAATACCTCAATATTCTCTTTGTTGCCTTCAAATGACTTTCTCTTGGTGAGGCTTGAAATCTTGCACACATGCATACACTAAACATCACATCGGGCCTTGATGCCGTCACATAGAGTAGGCTACCAATCATTGATCTATATAGCTTTTGATCCACCATGTTGCCACTCTTGTCACTATCCAAACTTCCATTAGTGCCCATTGGGGTTGTAATGCCCTTTGCATCTTCCATGCCAAACTTCTTGAGCATATCTTTGATGTACTTGGTTTGGCTCACAAATGTTCCTTCCTTCATTTGTTTGATTTGAAGTCCAAGAAAGAAACTAAGTTCACCAATCATTGACATTTCAAATTCCTTTGCCATCATTTTCCCAAACTCATCACAATAATCTTGATTGGTTGAACCGAATATGATATCATCAACATATATTTGCAATACAAACAAGTCTTTCCCAATCTTCTTGGTGAAGAGAGTAGTATCCACTTTGCCCATGACAAATCCTTTGGATAGCAAGAAGTCCCTCAATCTTTCATACCATGCTCTAGGTGCTTGCTTCAATCCATACAAAGCTTTTCTCAATTTGTAGACATGATTAGGTTTCTTGTCATCTTCAAAACCGGGAGGTTGCTCCACATACACCTCTTCTTGAATGTACCCATTGAGAAATGCACTCTTCACATCCATTTGATATAGCTTGATATTATGAGCACAAGCATAGGCAAGTAAGATCCTAATTGCTTCCCATCTTGCAACCGGGGCATAAGTTTCACCAAAGTCAAGACCCTCTATTTGTGTGTAACCTTGAGCCACTAGTCTTGCTTTGTTCCTTACTACTATCCCATCTTGATCTTGCTTGTTGCGAAAGACCCATCTTGTTCCAATGACATTATGATTCTTAGGCCTCTCAACTAGTTCCCATACTTCATTTCTCTTGAAGTTGTTGAGCTCTTCATGCATTGCATTTACCCAATCCGGATCTCTCAATGCTTTATCAATGTTCTTGGGTTCTTCCATTGACACAAAAGAAGAGTGAGCACAAAATGATGCCAATCTTGATCTAGTTTGAACTCCCCTTTGTATGTCACCAATGATGGAATCCAATGGATGGTCTCTTGCAATGTTAGTTGGTTGAAGCACTTGGACTTGATTGCTTGGATGTTGATGTTGATCATGAGTTGGAGATGATGAACTAGCCACTTGTTGATCTTGTTGCACTTGAGATGATGTACTAGCTTGATTTTGCATTAGAGACCCACTAGCTTGTGTAATTGGACTTTGGAGCACTTGATCTTTATTGTCATCCACATCAATCACTTGCTTTGGCCTAATATCACCAATATCCATTTCTTTCATAGCATTGGTCAATTGAGTTCCTCTCACATCATCCAAGTTATTTTCCTCATCTTGAGAGCCATTTGTTTCATCAAACTCAACATCATGAACTTCTTCAAGTTGACCACTAGCCAAATTCCAAACTCTATAAGCTTTGCTAGTAGTGGAGTAACCAAGTAAGAATCCTTCATCACATTTCTTCTCAAACTTGCTCAATCTAGTGCCCTTCTTCAAGATGTAGCATTTGCAACCAAATACTCGAAAGTATGCAATGTTGGGCTTTCTTCCATTTAAGATCTCATATGGTGTCTTCTCTAGGAACTTGTGGCAATAGAGACGGTTGCTATATAAGCAAGCCGTGTTGATTGCTTCGGCCCAAAATGAATGACTCACATTATACTCATTCAACATTGATCTTGCCATATCAATCAAAGTTCTATTCTTCCTCTCAACTAGGGCATTAGATTGAGGTGTATACTTGGCCGAGAATTGATGCTTGATTCCAAGTTCATCACATAGCTCATCAACTCTTGTGTTTTTAAACTCACTTCCATTGTCACTTCTCACTTTCTTGATTGTGGTCTCAAACTCATTTTGTACCCTCTTGATGAACTTCTTGAATATGTCAAATACATCACTCTTGTCCACAAGAAAGAATACCCATGTATATCTAGTGAAATCATCCACAATCACAAAGCCATACTTGTTGCCACCAATGCTTGTGTATGTAGTTGGTCCAAATAGATCCATGTGCAACAACTCAAATGCCTTGGAAGTACTCATAATGCTCTTCAATGGATGAGTGTTGCCCACTTGCTTTCCGGCTTGACATGCACTACATAGCTTATCCTTCTCAAATGTGACATCCTTCAAGCCTCTAACTAAGTCATGCTTCACTAACTTGTTCAATTGCTTCATGCCAACATGACCAAGTCTTCTATGCCATAACCAACCCATACTTGATTTGGTGAGCAAGCATGTTGAAAGTTGAGTGTCACTAGCATTGAAATCAACCAAGTATAGATTCTCATATCTAAAACCCTTGAAGATCAAATTGGAGCCATCAACACTAACTATCTCCACATCATCAACACCAAATATGCACTTGAAACCTAGATCACACAATTGAGCAACCGAGAGAAGATTGAAGTTCAACTTTTCAACTAAGAGCACATTGGAAATGCTATGATCATTTGAGATTGCAATCCTTCCAAGAGCCTTCACATCACCCTTGCTATTGTCACCAAATGTGATACTATCAATGCCACTATCATTTGATTTGAGAGAGTTGAACATTCTTGAATCACCGGTCATATGTTGAGAGCACCCACTATCAAGCACCCAATGCCTTCCTCCGGCCTTGTAATTAACCTTGGTAGGCTTGGCCATAAGGCATGTCGATGTAGTGTCGAAGATGGATGACTTGTTGGAGAGGGCGATGCTTGCAATGGCTCGCCGAGTGGTCCTCTCATCATCACTAGAGCTTTCATCATCATCACTATCGGAGTTGTCACTATCCCAAGTGACCACATAACCACCACCTTTCTTCTTCTTGTTGATAGTGAAGCTCCTCTTCTCTTTCTTCTCCTTCTTGTCCTTCTTGTTCTTCTTCAACTTCAACTCCCCATCATGATATCTTTTGTCTTCATAGGGGCACTTTGCCACTACATGATCGGGGCTATTGCAATTGTAGCAAAGCACCTCCTTTGCCTTCATGAAGTCCCTTCTCTTCCTTGCACCATATCCTTTCTTCTTCATGAACCTCCCCATCTTATGCACTAGGAGGGCCATGGTCTCATCATCGAATGGATCATCATCATCACTCTCCACCTTGCTCTTGCCCTTAGAAGATGAAGCCTTGAATGCAATGGGCTTCTCTTGCTTGACCTTGGTCTCCTTCTTCTCTTCTACCTCATCTTCATCATCATTGTATTGGGCATCGGTCATTATATCTCCAAGCACATTGGTTGGTTTGACCTTGTCCAATCCTTCTCTAAAGATCATTCTTCTCAAGGTGGCAAACTTCTTGGGTAAGCACATCAAGAACTTATGTGAGAAGTCCTTGTCCTCAACCTTCTCTCCAAGCCCCTTGAGATCATTGACAATAACTTGGAGCCTATAGAACATCTCCGGGATGGATTCATCATCCTTCATCTTGAAAGTGGAGAACTTGTCCTTGAGCATATATAGCTTGGCACTTTTTACCGTTGAAGTGCCTTCATATGTTTCTTCAAGCCTTATCCAAAGCTCATTTGCCTTTTCAAGATCTTTGATTTGCTCAAATACTTTGTCATCAATGGCACGGTAGATTGTGTCAAGTGCCGCCGTGTTGCATTGCTTGTTGATGCGGTCATTTGGAGTGAGATTTTCTTCATCAAGAATGATGTATCCTTCTTTTGTCACATCCCAAACCTTCTCATGTATATTGCCTAGATATTGCTTCATCTTCCTTTTCCAATGATCAAAGGAAGAGACGCCATCAAAGAATGGAGGCTTGCCATTAACATGGTTGAACATAACTTGAGCCATCTTGCACCGAGGTTGTTAAGCCTAGCAAACGGTGACCACGGCTCCGATACCACTTGAAAGGTCTTGATGGCTAGAGGGGGGTGAATAGCCTTTTAAAATTTTCTACAAAGACAAGCTAAACAAGTTTATCAATACAACAAATAGCGAGATGCGAGTTTTGCTTAGCCTACGGGGTGTATGCAAGCCACCTAACCAATTCACAAGGCTAGTATATTTGCACTCAACCGCACAAGACAAACCGAGAAGGTAACTACAACTATAACTAGCAAGCTACACAAAAAGCTACTCTAGCAAAGCTAACAAGCTAGCAAAGATAACTAAGAAAGTAATACAAGATAGAGTTAGAATGGTTTCACCGAGGGGCGAAGTATTTAGCCAACCAATATGATCAACAATGAATACCAAGACAACCGAACACCGGGATCAATCAATCACAATATGGAAGTGTTGACACGAAGATTTATCCCGAGGTTCACGTGCTTGCCGGCACGCTAGTCCCCGTTGTGTCCCTCTTCACCACGTGGTTCGGTGGCTAATCGGTCTCACACCGAGCCTCTCGAAAGGTGCCACAAGAACCTACCAAATGGCAAAAGGTTGCAAATGACACGAGCAATCCACTAATGTTGCCTTTGGCGCTTCGCCGAGGTAGGCACAAACCCCTCACAATCACCGGAGGTGGCCAAGAACAATCACCAACTCTTGCTAACGCCTCCAAGCTGCTCCAAGCCGTCTAGGTGGCGGCAACCACCAAGAGAAACAAGAATCCCGCAGCAAATCAACCACCAAGTGCCAACTAGATGCTATCTCACAATGCAAATGCACTTGGATCACTCAATCTCACTTCGAATATGCAAAGAAGCAAGAGAGATGAGTGGGAGGGGAGTTGCTTAGCTCAAAGTGCTCACAAGTATGTCAAATGTTCAAGAGAGAGAGCCTTGAGCCGGCCAACGAGTATATATAGACGTACCCCTTCGAATATAGCCGTTAGAAACTTGATTCAGCTGAAATCGCGCTGACCGGACGCGCTGGTCCAACTGACCGGACGCGCCGGTCGCGCAACGGCTATTTCGCGAAGCACCGACCGGACGCGCCGGTCGCAACGACCGGACGCGCCGGTCGCTCAACAGTTAGTTCGCGAAACACTGACCGGACGCGCCGGTCGCAACGACCGGACGCGCCGGTCGCTCAACGGTTCTTTCACGAAACACTGACCGGACGCGCTGGTCACGACCGGACGCGCCGGTCCCGTGACTGACCGGACGCGCCGGTCAACACCGAGTCGCGCAAAACGAACCAGCGACCGGACGCGCTGAAGAACTGACCGGACGCCACAGTGACCGCGTCCGGTCGGAGTCCAGTAAGCTCCCTGGACGACCGGACGCGTCCGGTCGCCTGTGACCGGACGCGCCTCGCGTCCGATCAACCAACTGAAAAACGCGCAGACACTGGACACTGACCGGACGCGTCCGGTCAAACAGTGACCGCGTCCGGTGCAGCGTCCGGTGCAGCGTCCGGTCACCACTGTGACCTCCGTTCGCTTCCGTTTCTTTTCCGTTTGATTTCCGACTTCCGGCGTAGTAGAAAATAGGCATTTCATTTCCCCGAAATCGCCTGAATCCCGCGCTCGCACGCTCGGCGGGAGGGAGAGAGGACCCCAAACCCTCTCTACCGCTCAAACTCCACCGCCGTCGCAAATGTGCTAACACCACCAAGTGATCATCACCATGTGCATGTGTGTTAGCATTTTCACAATCATTTTTCGAGGCGTTATTAGTTCTATCCGAATGCATATGATTATGAAATGCACACCTAGAGGCACTTAGGAGTTCAATAGCCGCGTCATTCCCCTCTTTATAGTACGGCTATCTATCCTATAATGTAACCACACCCACTAGGTGTCTTGGTTACTAAAACACAACCCTTAAGCATATACCTTTGCCTTGATCACGTAGGGTTGCATCCAAATCCAAGTGTGGCCATCATGATCACCATGTCCATCTTGCCACCAACCTTGGAATGTACTAATCCCCATATGCTACATACAACTTAGGCATAGGATTAGTACTTAGGCATTGTCACTAATTACCAACACCAAACATAGAACTTTCAACGTGTCCTTCGGGGGTCGCCTCATGGTGAGGGTCATCGACAATGTCCGCCATGAAGCATTCACATGAGGGATGCTAGCTCCCCTGGCTGGAGGCGGAATCAGAAATTGACTCTGAGTCATTCGCGAGGAGATCGTGGATCGATTCCTCGACGTAGTAGGCCATGCCCACGAACTCATCATTCGCGGGCGGCGGATGAAAGCATTACATCGTATGACGCTCTATGATCTGCGTGGTGTTGCGCAAACCATAAGGGAACACCATTGAGGCGCCCTGGGTCAGGATGTCTAGGGAGAGCGGCTCTCCACCGGCAAGCTACGTCATGATGTTGACGAAGGAGAAGGTGAGGGCACACAGGTCCTCCCAGGACGGGTGAGGTCCTAGGTATACGGTGAGTTGGTGCTCCAATCTCCCGAAGTCAAAGTCGAGGTGCTGGTCGTGCCCGAGGGTGCGAGCCTCTAGGGCGTTTAGCTGCAGCTCCTCGAGAGCATCAACGATCGTGTCGAGGCCAGTGGGGGGGGAGACTGGACGGGCGTGAGAGACTGTACCAGCTATCCCTCCATGGTGACGATGAAGTCTAGACTCCCAAAGCACACGTGCACACCCAGGGTCCAGTTGATGCCGTGGCTGGCCATCTGAAGCCTGATGAAAGCGACAAGACACGCAAAAGGCCCCTACCTGGAGCGCCAACTGTCGGTGTTACAAAACCACCGGCTAGTGAATTTTGTGGATTGCGTGTCTAGGCTTGGATGGTGTGCAAAGAGGACACGGGGATGTATACTGGTTCAGACGGAATGTCCCTACGTTCAGTGGCGAGCTGCTCGTGTTACTTGCACTTAAGTTTGCAGTAGGAGTTACCAACGGTCGAGAGAGAGATGAGCTCCCAAATCTCTATGGGTTGAGTGTGTATGTGTTGTTCAGTCATCCCCCCTCCTGGAGACCCTGCTTCCCCTTTTATAGTTTAAGGGGAAGGGCAGGTTACAGCCAAGACAGTAGAGTAGAGAAAGGGAAAAAGAGAAAAGGAGGATAAGGAAGAAAAGAAACAGGAACCCTGGGGTCATCGTCCTCCTTCCCCTCCTTCGTGCGGGCCTCGCTGACCCTATGGATCATGGTGATGGGGACGGGCGCCATGCGTTGCACTATGTACTACTTGTTGAAAGTCCTTGTTTGGTTTTGGTAATTGAGTGACAACCTTAGGTGGACTAATTGTGTTTATGTGAGATACACAGGGAATTAGTTCACATGTGATGGTGTCATGAAGGAGCTCATTGCATATGAGACATGACATGGAGTCATGTGACCAAGGTGGCGAAGATCAAGATGAGGCTTGGCTTGATGGACCGGTTGCAAGTGTGAAAGGCAAGTCGGAGGCTTTGGAGCGATGGACCGCGGGGCAATGAAGCTTGAGCAAGACTTGACGCCGATGGACCGACGCAACGGTAAAGAGCAAGTGAGGTCAAGATCGATGGACCAACAAGGTCACATGATGATATGAAGTGGATCATATCATTTGTGATATGGTTGGTGCATGTGTTGCATCAACGTCGAAGGAGATGGAGTGGAATGAGCAAGGCAAAGGTATAACCTAGGGCATTTCTATTTCACTGGTCATAGGTGTGTAAAGAAGTTGATGAGCGGGTTTAGGATAGATGGTTGTACTATTAAGAGGGGCAAACTTGTTTTCATATCGGTCATCTAGTGCCACTTGAGCGATCTAACTTTGCATACGTGCTAGGATCGAGTGGCGTGGCAAGTTGAGTGGCTAACTCCTTTAAGAAAAAGATTGTGAAAATGCTAACACACGTGCACAAGGTGGTGAACACTTGTTGGTGTTGGCACATTTACGAAGGTGATGGAATTTGAGCGGTTGAGAGGGGTTTGGGGTCCGTCAGGATTCAGGCATTTTCAAGGAATTGAAATGACTATTTTCCTTTACGCCGAAGTTGAGAATTAGAGGCGAAGTCGCGGAATGTTTTCGAGCTGAGAAGCGTGAGTCAGACGCGGCGCTCAGCAACAACAGACGCTGGCCCTAGGAGCATCAGACGTGGGTTCAGCGTCTGGTGGCTAACACTAAGTGACGGCCTGCTGAGGAAGCAGCGTTAGACGCGGCTGTGGTTGGGCGACAGACGCTGGACGTCAGCGTCTGTTGTGAGTGGTGTCAGTAGCGTTGCAAGCCTCGGCGACAACAGACACAGAGCGACGTCTGATGCCCACTCGATGGACGCGTCTATTGGTCGATTTCCTATTTCTAGAGCTCTCTAGACTACGTCTGTTGGACATCGGACGCGGAGGCTAGGGAGGCATCGGACGCGTCTGTTGCACGCGAGCCAACCGTTGGAAGTTAGCCGACCGTTGGAGATCAACTGTCCTCGTTCAATCGAGGACACGTGGCACTGATCGGTCACGGGCAGCTGAGGAGCGTCAGACGCTGGTCGCGTCTGTTGCGTAGGCATTAGACGCGTCTGATGCCCCCGAAAAACGCCCAGTGAAGGGGCAACGGCTATATTTGTTTGTGAGGTTATAAATAGTTATGGTGGCCGGCCTTGGCTGGGGCTTGGCACCCTTAGGACTTAGTGTCCATGCTTTGGGAGTGCTAGAAGAACCTCTACCTCACTTGTGCTTGCAAGAGTGCGAATCGATTACGAGTGAGTGTGATTCTAGTGCGTTGCATCGTGAGGATTACATCGAGTGGCACTAGGTGTTCGAGTTGCAAGCTGGTGGTGCTTGTTACTCTTGGAGGTTGCCACCTCCTAGACGGCTTGATGGCTTGAGGCTCAACAAGTGTTCTCTAGAGCTCGCAAGAAGATTGTGCGAGGCTCTAGAGAAGCTTTGTGAGGGGCATTGTGCTCGCCCCGCGGGAGCCATAAAGAGCAACTCTAGTAAAGTGAGACGCGAAGGACGACAAGTGGTCCGGCTGGGTCAAGTGCTAGAGCTCGTGGCTTGAAGGATCCCCATCTTGAGAGTGGATGTGCGGCACCCGCTGAGGGTTTGACTCTTGATAGTCAATTAGCTCGTGATCCATCAAGTGGGTGCATCGCCACAACGAGAAGAGCAAGAGGACCGGCGGCAACCTTGGAGCTTGTCTCAACGGGGACTAGCGTGTTGGCAAATACATGAACCTCAGGATAAAAATCATCGTGTCAACCTTGTTCATCCCGTTGGTTTGCAATCTCCGAAACACAAGCTTGTATTACTTTCACATATATACATTGTGCTTGTGTAGTTGCTCTCATATCTAGTTGTGTTTGTGTAACTAGCTAGATATCTTCTTGCTTGTGTAGCTTAGAAGTAGCTCCCATTGCGTGGCTAATTTGGTTTGTGTAACCTTGTTAGTCATATTGCTTAGTTTGTGTAGCTAAGTAATTTACGCTCTCTAATTTGGCATTGGTTGCCTTGCTATTGAGCTTTACTAGTGAGCTTAGGAGCTTTGTGCTTTGCTTACTAGAATTGTGTAGGAGCTCTCCGGTGCTTGAAGTACTAGTGCATAGGTTTGTGTGACCTTGCTCTAGAAGTGGTTAGGTGGGCTCTTGCTAAGCTTGGCACCTTAGTTGCATAATAATGATCTTTGTAAGGTGCTAGAAAACATAGATAGAGGGGGTGTAGTCTTGGCTAGACCGATAGTTTTAATTCCGTATTTGTTTTGGTTAGCCGGCGCGATTAAATTTTAGTAAGGACTATTCACCCTCCATCTAGTCCGCCATCTCGATCCTATACTGGCGCCACGCGCGGACGGTGTGCGCCAACCATGGTGTCCCACTCCGTCTGGCAAACAGAGTGGCCAATTGTGAAGGTCAATAGTTGACCCTGACGAGTGTCGTACAGGAGTTGGCGGCATGGTGATGCCTTGTGTTGCGTCATACAGTGTCGTGGGGTGATTTGATTTCCCGGGGACGGCCCGTCTGTCACTGTTTTCGGCCCATCCTTGGTTGTGTGCCCCCCATCCGTAGTGGTTGGGATCGGCGCAGGCCCCTATGCGGCGCTTCCGCCACGCGCGAGACCGAGTCCTAGCAGTCGGGCGAGGCGGAACCTTTCCCCTAGGAGTCGGGCAAAGCAGAGATTCCCCTTCGGGGGTCGGACGAGCCGTGGCTTATACCTTCTACGTTTGCTGGATTGTTCCGTCCCCTTCTGGGGTCGGACGGGGCCAGTCCCACCATGCGGGGGGGGGGGGGGGGTCGGCCGAGGCGAGGCTTCCCTTATGGTTGGACAGGACAGGGTCCCACACCAAAGGGTCGGCCAGGTTCGTGATCACGTTCCTGATTTATCGGAAGGCTAGTTTTTAGCGTTGTCTTCGGGTATCGTGATCATTGATACCCGACAATTTTTATATCTAAAACTTTCCTTATTTATTCTATTTTACAAAATTAAAAATTAAATAAATATATATTTCATCTATTACATACTAGGAGGTAATAGATTATTCTTACCGTTCGATCGAAATAAATGAGCGGTTCATAATCATTTGAAAGTACGGCAACAAAGCCCTTATTTTCCAGATAAACAAAAGCTGACTATATTACATTCTAGCGCACGTGCCGACAGCATCGTTTGCAGCTGTGACAGTCATCCTTCATTCTTTATACACAAGTAATGCATCAGCATGGGCAGTACATGGTGTATACTCCGTATTGTTTACCGATCAACACCGATGACGCCTTTATTGCGGCGAAGTAATTGGTACGACATGTATTTAGGTAAAAAAATAAGAAGCTAATGATGTAGCGGCATGTATGAATATTTGAGGCTTTCAAGTCATTGCTAGAGCTAATCAAGGAGCATTATTTGTTGTCTAAACCGGCCTTCTCCAACCAGGCAAGCAACTATAACAAGACTTCTGCATGCGATTTGGTCATCAATATTCATTACACATAGATTTGATTCACCATTTGGATAGTCTTTGGTGGCACTAATTAAATCAAACGTATATCCTGCTCCTCTAGATCCATATTTTTTAATCGTTTTGAATGCGGTTGGGGTCAAAACTTTAGATGTTTGGGCCTCTTTGGTTACCTACCATAGTTTGCCAAACTTTGTCACACATTTTGTGGCTGTTGTTTGGCTCATCCTGAAGTTTTTGGCATATAGAGTTTTATGGCTCCAACACTACTACACAGATTCTTTTTACGAACGGCTCCGATTTCAAACAGAGGTCGATGACTTTAGAAACCATCTGTAGCTAGGATAAGGAGCATGTAACTTGAGAGAACAACTCCTGGAAATCAGTTTTAGGGGCAGTTTCGTTAAGAAAACCGCCCCTAAAGATGTGTCCATTTCTAGGGGTGGTTCCGTTAAGATAACCGTCCTTGAAAGGGTTTTCCGGGGCGGTCATCTTAACTGAACCGCACCCTAAAAATCTAAATTTTCAAGACTGGTTTTGTTAAGACTTAAGGGAACCGTCTCTGGAACATCATTAGGGGCGGTTCTCTTAGTCAACCGTCCCTATAAAGTATCCTTCTTCCTCCTCACGGCTGTTTTTGCTCATGCCATTGTTGAGTTCACTTGGAGGCAATAAATTGCAAATATAGAGGGGTGAGGGGGGGAGGTTTTGCCCATTGAATCTTTGAATGAGATGAGTTTAAGAGGTAAGCTCATAACATTCCTAATGTCTTTTCAACGTTTACTCTTACATTTCTTTCATTAAGTTTTGTTCACATCTAGAGAGGCATGGTTGTTATTTTTTTTTCCATTTTGTTAGTATTGTAGACTGATTTTAGTAGGCTCACATCAATCTCTAGTTACTTGGTCAAGAATTATCTTTATCCATGAATATAGATGGTTTTAGATCTAGATCTAGACCTAGATGCATGGAGAGGGGATGCATCTAATTACTCATGATTTCATTTTATCCATTGATATCAATTTATGTCATTTTTGTCAATTGGCTTCAGTAGTTATACGCGGATAATATTTTGATGGTATTATACCATTTCGTTAAGGACCACAGATGAACAGGTCATGGATGTACACGAAACGAAGGCATCAAGTCTCTATATACAAGACGTGAATAAATTTATTGAAGCCATTAAAAGCCACACCTTGATTAAGCAGACAAAGGATATATATTGTCCTTGCTATAAAACATATTGTAACACCCTAGGTGTTATGCTTGCATTTTGCACCTGCATTTGCATTAGTATGACTAACATTCATTCAATCATGATCATGAGCATACGAAAATACATTCACTTTCTTACATGTTTACTCTATGTGATGCTTTGTTTCTATATGTGACCCCATATGTTCATGTGTGTTAATACAGTGTTTGTTGTTTGATCACCTAAACATCATAGAACAACAAAGGATCAAAAATGGACTAGGGTTTATGTTCATTGTCTAGCCCAATTATGCTCCTAGGTGTTGGATCATCAGATTGTGTTCTTTTTCATGATGTTGTTTTGACTAAAGTAGAACTATAGGTTTTGTACCCTACTGAGGTTTGACCTTAGATAAAAGCTGTAGTTTAGATTGTTTAAGGACCATAAGCCAAATCAGCCCATAACCTAGTCAAATAGTGGCCCAAAGATTGAAGTGTCGTTGTTTGAAAAGGGCCAAAATTTGTCTGTCCCCAATAGATTTGAAACTCACTTTTAGTTTCATGAACCCTACTTTGGAGCCTTAGATCTTGCAAACCAAACCGAAATAAACCATGAGCCTTTAAGCAATGTTGTAGTACTCGTGTAGCTCTACATTGTTTGCTAAAACACCTTGAGCTAATATCACTTGGCTCAGGAGAAGAGAAAAAGGGAAAATGGAGTTCCAGTCGGTGCCGGCCATTTTTGAAACTAGCTGGACGCGTCGTCGTGGCCGACCGGCCCATGCTCCGCTCTCGCCCCCACTTCACAATTTATGGAAATCATGAAAAATATTAATTAGTTATGCATAGAAAATATGCAACCGAGAAAAGTTCATGAACACAAATTCACTGAATACAAGTCCAAGGCTATAGGGGAACATGTATACATGGTTTCATAGTCATTCAATTAATCGACATGTTCATGTCTATAATCAACATTGATACTCATTCAACATTCAATAGCAAATGACTCAATATTTATTATTTTTTTAAGGAACTAAATAACTAAGTAAAGCACAAAACGGTGTAGTATAGATTATAGACTATAGTCATGTAGAGTAAAAAAAGGAAATACATGCCTAGGTCAGGATTAGTGGCGCTAAAATTTTTTGCAGCTAAACCAAATAATGGCCTTTGGTAAACCCAAAGCGTCCATATATATATATAGCTAAAACAAGAGGACAGTTTGGCAATATCGTAGTAGCATGCCCTCTAAAAAGCTGTAGCCGACTATTTGAAACCATGATTTATTTCCATTATCAAATTTGAAAGACATTATTTCCCTAAAGACAGGATAGATATAGAAAACAGTGGACCTCATTAGAAATTTAGAACGAATAATCGACGACAATGCTGACCTGTCGGGGACGGGGTACTCTGGGGAAGAGCATGAGGTCGGAGCAGACGTAGCTAGCGGCGTCGGGGAACTCGAAGACGCGACGTGCGCGTCGGCAGCATCGCGGACGTGGAGGTACCCTTGGCACGACAGCACGAGCACGTCGTTGCCATACGCCTGCCTGGACGGACCCGTTGAGGTACTTGAGCAAGTGTGCATGAGGCTGGCGTTCACAGTTCACTGACGGCTGCAGCGCCAGGCCCTGCACCAGCACCGCACCGCCAAGAAGTGCCAGTTCTGAAAAGCGCCGGGCTAGCTAGCAATGGATCAGTTGGACCTGGCGACGAATACGTTTTTCCAAAAACTGTAACTAGCTAGCAATGGAAAAGCGCCGGGCTAGCTAGCAATGGAATGGCCGGGGGTCATTCCCGAGGAGCAGTCGTTTCTGAATTTATTTAGATAGACAATTGTCACCCAGGATATGGCAAGAGAAAGTCCGGTAAACTACATAACCACACGTACAAATGTAGGATGATACTCCGGCCTTGTTTAGATACCAAAATTCACCCCTAAATTCCACTATGTAAAAAGAAGATTTCCCATCACATCAAAATGCCGGCATATGCATGGAGTACTAAATGTAGATGAAATCAAAAACTAATTGCACAGTTTTGTTATACTTTGCGAGACGAATATTTTGAGCCTAATTAATCAAGATTTGGACAATTATTACCACTAAAAAACAAAAGTGCTACAATACTCGGGGTGGCACTATGCAAACTTGGCCATCCCCGATTCCGGCATCTAAACAAGGCCTCCAATGCAAATTTATTTTATTAGGAGATTACAACTGTCAACTAGTAGCTAGCAACATAGAAAGTCACGTCGATCGATAGTTACTGTTGCACTCTCAACACTTGTGACACTTACGCCCACAATCTCATATTCTATTTTTAGCAGACTGATGGAAGCAGCGACGTGTGCACTGTAGTAGTTTGCGTGCCATATGCTAATTTGTTTCTTCAGGGCCATCCTCTAGCTGTGTGGTACGTACGAGGTACGACGTATTGATAGCTCAGGCCTCCGGCTCCGGCGACGGCGTTGGGGCAGGGATAGGGATGATGCCCTTCTCCTGGAAGCATATGACGGTGTCGTACAGGGCCTGCGCCGCCGGAGTGAACTCCAGGCCCAACTCCCTCAGCTTCTGGTTGGATATCTTGTACGGCTGCTTCCTTGGGTTCACCTCATCAGAGCACCTGCGAGATGCAATGCAATCCAAGAACCACAAGTTAATACATGTTATAAGCATACTACTATTAATTAGAATAACAATACAATACAATACACAGGGATCGGTCGAAAATGCTCAGGAGAACCCATCAAAAAGTTTAAAGTATTTTTTGCACGACTTTAGAGTACCGTGTCAAGCTAATAAAAGGCAGACGATAGATGCTTGACCGCAGAAGAATAGTTGATTTTTCCCCGGAGGATCGATCACGTCGTTGATCTATCAACGGTGAACTAATAATAACAATAATAAAGAATCTTTAAAAAGGTTTCTAAGCAGTATATGTACTAGCCAAAGAAGTCTATATATAACTCTTAGCCATTGGATACTAAAACGAAAAGAGCGAAAGACTGGGCAACAGATTTCCCAATCGGTTCTGCATGCAGTATGCGCTACGTAACTCCACCGCCGATGCTTTCACCCTTGACAAACTGGTGCACCGCACTTTGTAACCAAATTCTCACCTCATCATCAGATTCAAACATAATCAGCACGTGAGCACTATCTATATTGATAATTTCACGTGTTTCACCTTTTTTTTATCTTAATTTCCACATGGCAGCTTGAATTCTGAAACGAAAGACAGAGACATGCATGCTCGAAATTAAAGCAAACATGCATGCACGCGTGCGTGCGTGCAGCACGATCCTGCTAGCGACATGCATATCGACAGCAGCAGTGAACACTGACCTTTCCGGGACGGGGTATTCCGGGAAGAACTTGCGGAGGGTCCTGACGACGTCCTCGCGGTGGAGCACGGCGTCGGCGCAGATGTAGCGGCCGGCGGCGTGGGGCGCCTCGAAGACGCGGACGTTGCGCGTCGGCGGCGTCGCGGACGTGCACGTACGCCTGCACGGCGTTGGCGTACGTCTTGGCGGAGCCGTTGAGGTACTTGAGCACGTGCATGAGGCTGGCGTTCACCGCCGGCTGCAACGCCGGGCCCTGCACCAGCACCGGGTTCACCACCACCAGGTCCACCCCGCGCGCCGCCGCCGCCTCCCATGCCGCCTGCTCCGCCACCGCCTTCCCGTAGCAGTACCAGTTCTGCATGCATCATGCATGGGCCATGGCCGTACGTCGTCGTCACGGTCGGTGAACATGTAGCGTGCAAACCATGAAGGGAACTGAAGCAGCAGGAGTACGATCGACGACTGTACGCGTACGTACCTTGGTCTTCTTGCAGAATTCGAGGTCGCTCCAGCACGACTCGTCGACGACGGCGTCCGGCGCGCGGTTGGGGTCCATGGCGACCGCGCCGATGGACGATGTCAGGACGACGCGGCGGACCGTGCCGGCCTCGGCCGCGGCGTCGATGACGTAGCGCGTCCCCGTCACCGCTGGCTCCACCATTTCCTCCTGCATGCATGCGACCGGAAAAGAAACAGCTGTTAGACCATCCGCACTGGGGAACGCTACCCCGCACGCAAAAGCCTTTAGCGTTCCAAATCTACTGCAGCGGGGAACTACAAAAGCACCGGTAAAGTTGAGGTCGAGCTCCGGTCCGGCGACTGTCGCGTACGTACAGACGGAACGCTATGCATGCCACGGACTCACATCACAACCACCGCGAGGAGAGAGAGCGCCAGCGCAAGGAGAGGGCCCACCGTGCACCGGAGGAGAAGGCCGCCGTCGCGTGGAGCTCCGTGGGCCGCCGGTCCTCCAGCGCCGCGCCCGCGACCGAGGGAGAAGGGGGCGCGGGCTCGCCGGGGAGGGAGAGGCCGGGCCGGGGCTCGCCCACTCGGGCCCGCCGTCCCGGCCATCTCCGCCGAGGTGGACCCGCCGCCCGCGCCCGCCGCGCCTGCGGCTCGCGCGCCCGCGCCAGCGCCGCCGCGGCTCGTGCGCCTGCCTGGTGCTCGCCGGCCGCATGCCGCAGTGGAGGGAGGTGGGGAGGGGAAGGGGAGAAGCAAGGAGCAGGGGAGCTCGGCACGCCGACGCTCGAGCGCCCGCCGCTCACGCCCCTAGATCCGCCGGCGAGCTTGACGAACTGGCCGACGAGGCTGCCGCCGGGCGCGCGCGGGCCAGCCTCCGAGCACGGGCCGTGCCTGCCCGCTGCCGGTCGCAGGGGGAGAGAGAATAGGGAGGGAGGAAGAAGGAAAGAGAGGAGCGGGCAGAAGAAGGCCGGGAGAAAATAAAAAAGAATCTAACATGTGGGTCCCATGTGCTATAGAGTAGAGATATAGAGGTTGGATGAGTGCGGGAGAAAGTGGTATAGAGGAAAGAATCTCGCTGACTAGGACGGAATATTCTTTTTAGAGGTTGAATATAGAGTTCGAAGAGTGCGGATAGTCTTATGAGCAGTGGTGAATCTAGCCCGACAAATGGCCTATGCCATAAAATTTTTGGCTTTTGGCAACCATGACAACACGCATATTTTGAGAAGAAGTTGTAGAACAAACAACAAGAATCAAGATGTCACCAAATCCAAAATCCCCCCAATAATACTCAACAGCTTGCAGCCAGCAGGGCCGGCTGGGTCTGCTAGGACCTGGAACTGGAAGCTGGCCGGCGGCCGAGCGCCAGCGGCTGGGGGCCTCGGCGCCTCGCCACCCACCTGGGAGCTGGCTGGCGGGCGGCGGCGGAGGCGCCAAGCGCCCAATCGGCCATGAGCCTATGACGATGAGCTGCCCATGCATGCATGCCAGCCATGCCGTGTAAGTAAATCCGACGAGGACAGAAGCAAAGGTCACTGAGGAGTGGGCCTAACTGCAAACGGTCGCATTTTTATTCCTCTCTCTACTAGCTGCACGCATCTGGCTCCAGGGAGTGAATTTTGCACGCACGCATGCATGCAGGAGACAATTTCTGTCCCAAAAAATATTCTACTACTGGAGTAGTACTATTTATTTGATTGATAAACAATTCAGCCAATGATCACCGTTACCAAATTAGCCGTTTGTTGGGGGCAAGTTAATACATGTTATAAGCCTGTTTAGTTCCCAAAATTTTGCAAAATTTTTCAAGATTCTCCGTCACATCGAATCTTTGGACACATGCATGAAGCATTAAATATAGATAAAAAAATAAAACTAATTACACAGTTTAGACGAAATTCACGAAACGAATCTTTTAAGCCTAATTAGACCATGATTGGACACTAATTGACAAATAACAACGAAAGTGCTACAATACTATTTTTCAAAAAAATTCGCGAACTAAATGAGGCCTAAATGTTTTTGGTGAGATTTTGGACGATCCTTTTATTTTTTTGAATAATAAATACCTGCAGCAGGTGCTGTATATGGTCCCTACTGGAGTAGGAAGAAAACGTTTACTCCAAAGGCCAGCCGGGTTACGGTACGTGACATGATGTACCGTGATCGATCGATCTTATCCGTATTCAAGTAGTAGTAGTATAGGCTACACGTACCGGATCGTCGGTGACGGGCGAGGCGGTGTGGAAGACGCCGTGGCAGCCGGCGACAGCCGCCCGCAGCGCGTGGTAGTCGAGCAGGTCGGCCTTGCACAGCGCCAGCCGCTCCGCCGCGCCGGGGAGCGCCCTCAGGTGTGCGTTCTTCGCGTCGTCTGCCTCCATCGATCGCCAGACAAGACAACACAGTGAGTATATCGATCGATCGCAATTCGACCTGACGATGGATGGATCTACGTTACCGGGGTTGCGCACGGTGCCTCTGACGGCGTAGCCCCTCTCGAGCAGGAGCTTGACGATCCACGACCCGACGTAGCCGCCGGCGCCGGTCACACACACCGTCTGCCCGAGCCCCGGCGCTGCCGCCGCCGCGTCGTCGCCGCCCACGACGGTCATGTCGTCGTCGTCGTCGTCGTCGCCGCCGCCGCCGCCGCCGACGCCGCGCGTGGTTACCGGGTCGCTGTTATTACTTACCACAGGGGAGAGAGAGAGGAAATTAGTCCCAAGCAAGCAAAGGGCTCTGTCGTCCTGTCTGTCTCTCTTTAATCTGCGTCTCTATTGTGTGTTTGGTGCGGGCTATTTATAGGAGGTCCGGGAGGTTTGTGTTTGGTAAGACTTCGTGTAGGCCAAGAGCTGGATCGGAGTTGGTAGCGCCACCCCCCACCCCTCCCCGCCCCCGGCCTGACAGGAATCCGTCCGCGTCCGGGATACCGTCACGTCGATTGGCGTGGTCTGCAGTCTCTGCTCTCACTGAGGTCAGATGCACTGCGGTGCGGCGACAGGGACACAGGGTACCCTGTCGATCAACGAAGTTTTTTGCCATTTCCGTGGGTGCACTTTTGGAGTTTTGGTACATTAACAAGGATGTTTTTTTACCCCAAAGCATATGCATGATATAAGAGCTACCAACTCCACAAGAGAGTAGTTGATAAACATTGGGTCTAAAATAGAGTGTTTCGAGACTCTCCAAAAAAAAGTAGCGCCTCAAAATAAAGGGATATGCTAACGTTCACGTAGGTACCTGACTTTTCTCCTCCTTTCAGACGATAGATTCACAGCCGTCAGATCTTCGTCATTTGGCTGGGTAGCTCGTGCACTATTCTTCTTCTCCTTGCGTCCGCGCGGTTTCTTCCACCTCGCGTCCGTGCCAGCTGCCACCCATCCCCCACCGCAGCGTGGTAGGGTCTTGTCGGAGCTCCACGCCCGCGGCGGTCACCTTCTTCACCTCCCTCCCTCCCGCCGCCGCTATATTCTCCAACTCTGACGAGCACGACCGCGACGCCCCCGCCCCGACCTGGCCTGGCCACCAGGACCCGAAGCCGCCCGCCCTCGTCCCCACTGCCTGGCTAGTCTGCCTCCCCCCGGAACCCTTCTATGCCCGCCACATTTGAAGAGGAAAGAAGGGGAGAGGTTGGAGAGGGAGGCCACCGCCGTCGTTTTCGTCTCCGGTGGGGCGCTAGCACGTGCGGGCATGGGTGCGGGGTGGCGGGGTGCACCGGCGCGGTCAGGCGCGTGGAAGTGGGGCGCGAGCGTGGGAGGCACATGGAGTGTAGCAAACGTGCAAAATAAAACCCACCACAACAGATATACTTCATTTTGCATTCCCTATCTATTTGGAAAGTCCCACGCGTCAGTTTTCTTTTTAACGGTTCAACACTTCTTGCTGTGGGTCTGATCGGCTTTATTTGGCACCGTCGCCATGTCCCTTGGCCGTCCACGTGAAGTACTCTAGCTGCCCATCGCACCACCCAGCCAGCCACGGCTGCTGATCATACATGCTGTATTGCTGTAATAAACATATAATTTTTTATAGCACCCTTCTCGAATGATTCCATTAGTATGTACGGAGTACTCATGCACGTTGGCGCGTTCAGAGCAATTGATTACTAGCCGTAATGTTTATTTCTAACTGGACAAGTAATGGATGTGATTGCGTTCTTACCTTGCAAATGGTACAAGTAATGCTTAAAAAGACACGGTTCAGTCAACATAAAAATGATCATGCTGACAATCTGAGGGATCTGAAGAGAAAGAAATAAACAACCGTGTTTTTCTTAGAAAACAATGTATGACTATCCAGCGAGTGGTGCACGGAAAACAAGACGAGGCGAGGTTGTGAAGCTACGCAGGCAACAAGGGATTAGGCCCTTGTTTAGTTCCCAAAAAGTTTTCCAAAAAGTGCTATAGTAACCGTCACATTGAATCTTTGCACGCATGCATGGAGCATTAAATGTAGGTAAAAAAATAACTAATTATATAGTTTGTCTCTAAATATCGAGATAAATTTTTTGAGCATAATTAGTCTATAATTGAACAAATTTTGCCAAATAACAACGAAAGTGCTACAGAAATTTTTCCAAAAAATTTTTGCAACTAAACACGGGCTAGGACTTTTACCACCGACTCTAGAGCTCCAGGTTAGAGTTGTGTCTATCTCGTAGGTCACTGATGATAAAGTCGCTATTTGTTTTCTTGTAAATCGTTCTCTTGTAAGACTTGGGTGGCATGGGACTCGGAAAACTAAACCCCACACAAAAAGCAGGTTGGCGTAGCTTGCGCCACTAATAGGCTTTGTAATTTATGCTCTTCTCTTATAAATGAAAGCCAATAACTCAATCTTTCGGCGGGGACAAAAGTTAACATGCAAGTAATGCTCAAAAAGAAAAATAAGGAAACATTTGGATGGAGCGCTAGAAAACACAGAAATTCGATGAAAAGGTGACGCAAAGAAATTTTTCATGAGGTTTAACCTCTTCATAAAATTTCTCCAAAATTTCTATAGAACAAACCACTACGTATGACTTTCATAGTGTGCATTTATTCTTCATAATTCGGTCCTGTCGGTGTGGACAACAAAGGTTTTTTTTTCTTCCTACTAGAGAAGGATCCAAGCACTACTACAATGGCATATGAATTGCTTTATTGTACGAAGATGTACTCCATCCTGTTTTTTATTCTTCCAATCCATCGTATCATGTCACGGTCTCCAAAATTATTGTGTCATACAAAGACAGAATTACCCAACCTTTACAATGCATCATATCACCGTAATATTGTTGTTTATGAACTGTGTCCAACAATGAGTCTAAAACAGGTGTGCGGTGTCGAAATATCTCTTTCTTCTTTAATCACTTGCCATGTCACCAAAATGTCTTACATGGTGATTAATTAATAGTACTGACCACACTACACATTACTACTGGATCTAACCTAAGCATTATGGCTGGACGATTTCTTGCTGAATGATACACGCTTTGGCATCTCAATGTGCCACCATAACGTGAATACGTGATGCAAATCTGTTATACATTCCCGGAAGGAAGCAGCACTCTCTCTTAATTAATTAATTTGCAAAACAGAAAAAAATATTGGTTCCTTTGTTTTTTGGCTTTAGATTAGAGTCGCTTGCAGACATTAGCAAAAGTATACACATACATAAAGGCTACGTACTCAAAAGCAGCTTAATTTTTAGAGCCTTCAGTTTCACCTTTCACGTGGAGTGGTTGATCTCGCGTCTGTCTGTTTCAGTGTTCATTGTGGTTGTCGCCCCGGGAACTCAAAGCAGGCTTGGACGCAAGCATCAGCTTGTTGCTGTACTGTGCGGTTACGACGCGATATGTATAGCTTAAGCTTATCCTGAATTCGTAATCACCTTTTGTAACTTGTAAAGGCTGCCTTTGATTCGGTGTTACGGTAACTAGGTACTGTAAAGCCAACCGAGAACTGCACTGCTTCTGCTGTCCAGTTTCCCCTGCACCAGAACACCACCACCTGCATGCGTTCTTGCATTGCTTCTGCGATGGAACGGAAGGATCGATGGATGGGACAAGCAACCACCGCGCCACCAACCCCCACGTCGCCGTCGCCGTCGCCGGTCGCCCGTGTACGGAGACGCTTTTCTTCTTCAGGGGACAAACGTTTCGCTTCTCCGGCCAAACTAGGCGTCTCCCCGACCGAATTTTTTGTTTTTTTCCTTTTTTTTTTTGAAAGACTTTCATAAATCTGTCTTGGAAGTATGTTTTTAAAATCTAGACCTCTCGTCTCGGCGTAGTCGTAATTGGCGCCGAGCTTACATGTCTTAGCGTCATAGGTTTTGGCGCTTAGTTCTTGGGCTGACGTAGGCGTCGACGCAGACGTGGCGGCCACCTTGGCGTCGTAGATCTTGGTGCCAAGCTTGGCGCCGTAGATCTTGGCGCCGAGCTTGACGCCAAGATCATTAGCACCACACCCTGTCTTACGTATGGGCTCTCCCTTCCTTTCTCTCTTCCTCTCTCTACCGCTCGGTCGCCCGCGTCCTCTTCCTCTGTATCCTGAGCAAGGGCGCCGCCGCCGCACTGCCACGCCGGCCGCCGCACGGAGCCCCGGCTGTCCCGCGGTCACCGTGCGGAGCCCCGGCCATCTGCGCGCCACGCGCCGCCCCTCCCAGCCCGCGCCCGCGCCAGCCCCCGTCGTGTTGGCCGCCCGCGGCCCCGGCCCGCTAGCGCCACCGTACCGCTGCACCGGCCGCCGCGCGAAGCCTCGGCTGCCGCGCGAAGCCTCGGCTGCCGCGCGGAGGCCCGAGCGTCCTGTGCCCGTGCCGTCCCCCACCATGCCGGCTGCCCACGGCCCCGGCCAGCTCGCGCCGCCTCGTCTGTCCCGGCACGCCGCGCCAATAGGCCCTCCCTCCGGCGACCCCAGCCGTGACACGGCCCCTGCTCCCGGTGCCCAGCGACCTCGCCGTCGATCCCATCCTCCTGCTCCGGTCCTGGCATCTGCGTCCGTGTCGCGTCCCCGGCCTGCTCCGCCCCGTCACGACCCTGGCCCCTGCTCCGGCGTCCACGAGCCTGCCCCTCCTCGCCCGCAGGGGAGGGGCTAGTGTCCTGCTGCAAGGCCGCAACAACTGCTAGAGCTCTATTCGCCTCCAACGTCGTGTGCTTTGTTCATTGCATTGATTTGGCCAGGTAAAATTTTTGAATATGCAATGTAGGTACTTAGTTAGCTTGAATTGTAGTGCTACTTTGATTATTTGGTAGTTTCTAGTAAATTTGATGATGTAGATAGTTGATTTAGTTAGTGACTAGTGAGATAGATATAGTTAGATAAATATAGTTAGATAGCTAGTGTACATAGATATAGTTATTAGATGGCTAGTTGATTTAGTTAGTGAGATAAATATAGTTAGATAGCCAGTGACATAGTTATTTAGGTAGGATTTAGCTATGTAGTTAATAGATTGTATTTATATACTTAGAGTGTAGTTGGTTAGTATGTATTAGAGAGGTATTATATAGCAGCTACTTTGGACTAAACGAACTGTATTTCAATTTTTGTTTGAACTACTAGATGAACAACCTAGTGAGCATATACATTGGAGGCATCGTGGAAAGAGATCGCTATGGATATGTTGAGTTTGTTGACATGCAAAACGTGCATGTGTTATTCAACGAGAAGCCTTCATTTAGTGAGTTGGTTGCAAGGGATCGGGAGGAGCTACATTGCCATGGAGCTGATGATGATGATGGCATCACAGTTGATGGTGTACTTCACCTAGGTTCCTCTCCCAACATTTTAAGAAAGATGATCCCAATTGGGTGTGCGGATCAAAGGGAGAACTATGTGAGATCTGCTATGACGAGTCAGTTCTAAAGTTTGGATGTGTTTGTGCGTCAGCTGGTACTTGATCGCATCCCTCATGGGGTTTCCCCAGAAATGGGTCAGCAGGCACACTTTGACCCTCTCGTCTCGGAACCTAATATGGATGTGGAGGTTGCACCTACAGTTCCCGATGCCCAATCTGCCCCCAATGAGATAGTTGGAGATTGTTGGTATAAATTAAATACACACAGAGAATATATATATATATATATATATATATATATATATATATATATATATATATCTGTAAGGGTACAGAAATTATACCGTTGTAGCACTTCACCGAGAATAATCCAGTTTTAATATCGAACCCAAAGGAACAGTTAGTGAGAATAACTAAGTTTTAGTCTTAACCCAACTTCACAATCAAGGTCAGAAAATAGGAATATAAAGGAGACTACTGAGATATGTATAGTTTCAATCTCGGTAAGCTTTGTCTTCTATTGTTCTATCGTGGGAGATGTCTAATAGAGAACAAATTCAAAGTTTCTTCCCTAAAAGCGATCAAATTCCTATTAGTCCTTTTAACGGGAGATGGACTATAAAGGATTCAATGAAGCTATAAAAGTCACATTCGCGAGCTACCACCAATCCGAAAAATGAGGGTGCATTTACGAGTAACCCTAGTCTAAGCACCACGCTTACACTACGAATACTACTTTAATCTAGAGCCACCAAGATCAAAGCACTCAAAAGAAAGTCGTAGACTTAAAGAATAATATGAACAAGATGCTTACTTGAATTAAAAGTCGATTACCAGAGAAATCTCATAAACAAGCTCCAGTAGAGCTTGATTCAGCCAGAATACAACTGTAGAGAGAGCACCGACAGGCCAAAACTCCTCCAAAACTCTACTCTCTCACTCTATCTCTCTATCTCTAATACAAGATTAGATCCTATAGAGGACTAATCTTCTCTTGATTGTTGGCCCTAGATCCTAGTGGAAATATGAATTAGAGTTTTTGGCCTTTCAGCTCTTAGGATCCAGACTTGGCTTTCCTCCAGGGGGTGCAGGCCTGTATATATAGCCCTAGAGGTGTAACACGAACCCTTGGATCAAACCAACTTAAGAAACGGCGTAGATGCAGTCTAGGGAGGTGGTGGAGGAACATTCCAGAAGCTGACAAGCGGGGCCCACCATCAGGGGCCGGGCGGCACCTAGGTGGGGCCGACCAGTCCCACCTGGCGGCCTCTCAGGCTCTACCTCGGGGGTTGCCTCCTGGAGTCCTCTGGAATCTTCTAGAATAGTTTTCGTCGCGGTTAAGTTTGACTTTATTTGACGTTTTGATCCTCCCTGCCGGTTTTCTGATTAAATCCTGCTGAAAACACAATTTCACCAAAACTCATAAAATTTGTCAGTAATAACCTCCTAGTCTATGATATTGATCCATTTTCACCATTTATGCAAGGTAAATTGACGGTTCTTGATGTATGTTAACTACCGTCAACAGAGATGCTTGTTGGACTGATGATGTTGTGGTTGATCCTCCTCGTGAGATCCTTTTGACACAGAATCATCCGAGTAAGTGTCTTATCCGCATCGTTATTGGGAGCTTACCCCCTTCCTTACATCCATTTTTCTCATTCTTTCATCGTGTTTCTACTTATGTTGCAGGAAACATTCCTGACAATGTGGATGTGCCCCCTGTTGCTGCGCAAGTGCACTGTGGAGATGGATCCCATGGCTCCAATAATGTTAAAATTATGAATGATTCCAAGCCATATGAGATGGCAAGGGCTCTTGATTCTGATGATGGTCGTCCTGTTAGAGAGCTGACAAAGAGTGATGTTGAGATGCTGAGGCGTATCTTTCCCGGCCGCCGTGATCCAAGAGTTCATGAGTTCAGTGATCTTGCTTATTCCGATCAGGCGTGTGCAGAAGGACGTGATGATGAGCTGCTAGAAGCTCCTGAGGCCGGCCCTAACATGGTAATTGAGAAGGGTAGGGTATTCAAGGACCTCCTTGCATTGAAGAGGTGGTTTCAGGCGTTTGTAGTGATACAAAAGAGATCTTACAGGGTCTTGCATTCATATGCGGAGCACCCTTACACAGCTGTGTGCGACAAGTAACGCTGCCCATGGAGGGTTTGTGCAAGGAAGCAAAAGGTCACCGGAAAGTGGAAGATCACAAAAGTTATCGGACCACACAATTGTGCTGACCATGTGCTCACACTGAAGCATCGGTAATTGACATCTACCCTCATTGCCAAGCGGTTGATGGAAATATTGTAGGGAGAACCCAACATGAAGGTTAGGACAATTATCAAGACCGTTGAGGCGTTGTATGGAGGTTATGTGATAACTTATGGTAAAGCTTGGAGGGTTGAGTAGCGAGCGTGGAAGATGATAAATGGGGACTGGGAGGATGGGTATGAGCAGTTGCCAGTACTTTTCAATGCAATCAAAGCGGTGAATCCAGGCATGCATTATGAGTACATCCTAAAACCTAATGCATGGAAGGATGAGAGGCAGATATTCTTCCGTGCTTTCTGGTGCTTCCCTCAGTTTGTCGAGGCCTTTAGGCACTGTCGTCCTGTCTTCTCCATTGATGGTACGTTCTTGATTGGTAAATACTAGGGCACACTTCGTATAGCCATATTCTGTGACGCGAACAACAAGTTGATTCCTTTGGCATTTGCTTTGGTTGAGAAGGAGAACAATGACAGTTAGGGATGGTTCTTAAGGCCATGTGGTTGAGCCTAGTAGGGAGGTTGGCGCTATATCTGATAGACACCAGGGCATACTTAATGTCGTGCAAGAGTAGATAGAGGGGTATTGTGGGGTAATAGACCCCCATACCCTCATGGGTATATATGGGCCGCACCATCAGAGATGGCCCAACCCGCAAGATGAAGACGTGCAGAGCACGACATTGTATTATAATTGTACCAAATTAGATATTTTACTTGTAACATTGTCCCTTCGGAGTATATAAGGAGGGGCAAGGGTCCCCTAGAAGACAGATCAGATCAGATCAGATCAGATCAATCCAGATCAATCTGAGACATCTCAATACAAATATAATAGAGCACATGACGTAGGGTATTACGTCACAACGACGACCTGAACCTGTATAAATCGTGTGTCTTATGTCTCTGTTACCATCTGGTTCCTGATTACACGCATGCTACCGATAATCTACCATCACGGGCATACTCCTCGATGAACTGCCGACCACATTTCATCGACAGTGACGCGCCAGGTAGGGGTCCCTTTTAGGGGTTGTGCGTGCTGATCTTCTGGCGAATCAGATGGTGATTTTTCTTCCATCAACGTCCGCGACTGCTTCCCCAAGCAGACATCCATCAACAATAATATCTACGATAACTACTCGGCTTCACGTGCTCGGTGATGGAATCAATCTATTATGGCAACATCCTTCGACGACCTGATGCTGAAACGCATCTCACGCAGCCCACCTGCATACGCTCGCCTCACACCAGAGCACCGCGACGTAGTCACAACGACCGCACCAAAGTTGCACAGCCGCGTGACCACGGGAGAAAGAAGGAAAAGATCTGATGGGATTTGCTGGTAACGGATCCAATCTGTTCACAAGCCAACAAGTCTTGTTGCTTCACGAGATGACAATGATCAATTACTAGTCCATGCAAGACATCTACAGCAACATGCACGATTGATGGGCGACGAGGAAGCAGGTAAGGACTTGTACGTCTTCCAGGCATTCAAGCAAACAACGACGATGGATTTGCATGGAGAACCACGTATGCATCTACAAGCATATACGCCGACCACATGAAAGAAGACCGGACTCGCCGAGCTGGAAATGGCCGTCCGACCACGTCGAGCCACGTAGCGAGCCATCGCACGAGCCACGTCGAGCCACGCCGAGCCATCAAGCGAGCCGCTTCGAGCCATAAACAAGTCGTCCAAGCTGCGTTCATCCATGGACCACGTCGACCACGTCCCGAGCGGCTCCGCCGAGTTCATGTCGACCACGGACCACGTCGACCACGTCCCGAGCGGCTCCGCTGAGCTCCGACCACGTCGACCATAGACCACGCCAACCACCTCCCGAGCGACTCCGCCGAGCTCTGTGGCAAAAACCTCCTAATTACTATGGCCCACCTGTACTTGTTATTGTCTTAAAGACTTATAACCACTGTACAAGTGTACCACAGATCTTAAGAAGTCTGTCGGGTGTCCTCGAGAAATCCGAATCATCCACAATCTTCCGAGCAGGATCACATTACAGAGGCATCACAGTATTACAACAGTTTATATAATAAATTACATCAGAGTACAAAAGCGAAAGTCTTACATAATATAAGTTTACAAACTTGATGTTCCAAACTTACAAACTTAAGTTTAGTGTTACAACCATAGTAATGGAGTAGCATTATTAACATTATTACAACACCAAAACGCGATGCTCTGCCCAAGAGCCAAACATCTCTACTCGTCGTCGCTCGCCGCAAAGACGGTCATGCAACAGGGTCCAAAACACACCTGCTCATGAGACGCACCTGCAACAGGGGTTTAACAAACCCTGAGTACGAAAGTACTCAACAAGACTTAACCGACAAAACCAGCGAAACGACTCAGGAATGCAGGCTCAGGGGAATCAAGGTGAGGTTCCAGCAGGAAGTCAAGTTCTTTTTGCATAAAAGCTACTAATGGTGAATCCTTAAGATCACGATTTTATTTCAATATTATTTATTGACAGAATGTAAGTGATCCTAATCTAGATCATATAACTCATTCAATATCTTTCTGATTCTCCGACCAAAGTTCCATTTCTTAACTACGATGTTGAACAGATAATCGAGTCTCCTTAACCGAGGAGCAGCGACGATTCGAATCGATTAAACCCAGCTGGGGATTCCTAATCACACGACATATGTAGGACTCTAAGCGACATATATCAACCTTCACTCGGATCCTCCAAAACATGACCGGGTCCAGCGCCACCCGAGAGTATAGTACACCTCCAATCCAGCCCTTGGCTACGAGGGTACACACTACTCTCGCCATCTCTCCACTCCCAGTGCGCGGTTGGCCGTTCACATGTTGGTGTTACCGAGGTCTTAGGCTTACCGGAGCATGTGATCAGTTACAAAGTCTCGACGCACACAATTCAAACAACGGTACGGTCCTTAACTGACTCAGTCGGAGACACTACATGGGGACTCCTTTCCCGATGCAAGTCCACCGACCGGTCCCAAATTATCAGCATTAATATTCATCAAGTGGTTGTCCAACAACCCTTCAAACTTTATTTAAAAGTTTTAAAGTTTTCTCATTAAGCAATGCTAAGCATACTAAGCATTTTTAAATGAAAACAGTGACAAGGATGGTATTGGAATATCAAGGATGATAATGCAGTAATTAGGTTATCACTCAACTCCTAGCACTTAATGCAATAGAGCGGTAATATAAGTGAAGTTAAACTTTTCAAATTGCAAGGGAAGGTTAGATGTAACCGGGGCTTGCCTTGGTCGACGGGAAACTCAGGCTCGGGTTCAGTACCGCAGATGTCAAACCCTACTTCCACGGACGTCGGTTCTTCTGCGGGGACGGGTTCGGCTTCGGTACCCTCCTCTTTTACGGGAACTATACGTAACGATAATGCATGCTTTAGGATGATGAGATAATAAACATGATGCTCGATGGATGCTTAACAGAGTTAACAACTTGAGTACAACTTTTCTTCACGGTACAGTTGAACAACAAAAGCTTCTAATCTAACCCTAATCTAGGGTCCGATTACGCTAATCAACTTTTTAAGGGATTTCGTTAAACACATGAAATAACACTAATCAAGAATTAACAACATGATTAGGAAAGCTTAAGCAACCAATTAAGAATGCTAAAGGTCATTAAGGGTTAATCACCTAAAGTCAACACTCAATCATAAAGTCAAGCAACACTAATCATTATGCCCTAATTACCTAATTAATTAATTAATTAACAAAGCATAATTTAAGAATAAAAATTAACTTAATCTAATTAAGCTAAAATTTTTAATTTAAGAAGCTTATATCATAATTAGATGATAAAACAATTTTCATGATTTTTGGATAAATAAATAAACCTAGAAAAATTAAGTAAGGGTCACTTAAGAATTAAATGGACTAATTAATTAACCTACAAAAAGTAATTAAAATTGATATTTATTATTTTTCTTAAATAGTACACAGTGTATAAAGGTTACTCAAAAATTTTCACAAATTTTGGAATTATAAATAATTTATAACAAAATAAACAAAACTAAAAATCATTTTATATTTTTGAAAAAGAGAAAAACAAGATTTTCCATCGCGGGCTGCTTTCTCTTTCCCTCTCTCTTTCGGCTCGGCCCGCACGCACGCGCGCGGCCCGCGTTCTCTCCCCGCGCGCTCGCCCGCTTGGCCCAGCTGCGCGGCCCGTCAGCGCGGCCCGGCCTCGCTCGCGCTCCCGCGCCTCTCTCTCTCGCTGACGCGCCGACCCCACTCACTCGCTCGCTCTCCTTCTTCTCCCTCGCGCGCGCGCACACGCTGCCGCGGTGACCGTCGACGGTGAGCTCACCGACGACGAGTCTCCGGTGAGTCGGAACCGTACCAACCGTCCCAACACCACCACCCGAACCCCGCGAACCTGACTGCGACACAATTTGGACCTTCTACCGCACGGAGAGGACCCTACCGCGGCCATGGCGGTCTCGGCGGCGACCCGACCGGCGACACGACGCACAAAACGCGCCTACGGTACGGTAGCGGTTAAAGTAAGGGGAGCATCACGTGCAGGGGCTCACAGTGATTGCGTTGGACAACTTGGGGGCGGCGGAGACGCACTGGAACGGCCGGTCCACGGTGAGGCGGTCACGGTGGCGTCGCTGCCGGCCGTGAGGAAGAAAGCGGCTTGCGGGCGATTGCAGAGGAGGTGAGGCGCGATCAAGGGCTCCAGGAGCTGCGCACACACGTTGCAGAGCTGGAGGCGAGAGCTATTGGATGGTGGAGCAACAGCGGCGGTGAATTTGGGCGGCAGATGGCGGTGGCCGGTCGCGGCGAGAAGCGGAGGAGGAAGAGAAATCGGCTTGGCCGACGACGGTGGTATTTATAGGCATGGCCGGTCGACTAGGGAACGACACGCGGAGCGTCCTGACCGTGACGAGGCGGTCGCGGGACGTCGCGGGCGCGCCTGGAAGCGAAGCGAAGGTCGCCGGCGTCGTCGGGAGGTGGCGCTCGGTGGTTGGAGAAGATTTCAAATAAATTACAGAATTGCCACTAGAGGAAAATTTCAAATTACTTTCAAATCTTCAATAGAAGATGAAAATCTGTAAATACAAAAGTTGTTCCATTTTCAAAGATCTACAACTTTCACAATATGAACATTTTCCAATTCGGCTTAGTTGTTGAAATTTGAATTTGAATTCAAAAAGGGACATTTTCTGGAATTCTGAAAAACCAAAATTACTTTGAATTTTGTATTGAAACTTAAAAAACTCAACATACCAAAGTTGTACATCTAGGGCAGACCTACAACTTTGCTATTCAAAATATTTTCAAATTATGCCTCCATTTTGAAATTAGATAGGGAAAATGAAAAGGGGACAATTTTGAGATTTGAATCTTTTCAAAATTACTTCAAATTTTTCACTGAAACTTTGAAAACTCAAAACATCAAACTAGCAGCCCTTGAAAAGATCTACAAACTTGGTTTTACACTTTTTCCCAAATTTTGCTTAGATTTTGATCTATACCAAAAGGGGTAAAACTAGGGTTTTGCTTTTCAGGGTTTTCGGAAAGGTTTTGAATTGAAACTTGATTCTTTATTAATTTGGGGTTACTTAGGGATCACACCCTCACCCTAGGGCATCATTGAGTCAAGCCTCACATGGTTGACCAGATGGCTCCCTAGGTTGACCAGTTTGACTTAAGACATTCTTTTAATAATTCCTCAAATTTGAATTCGAATTCGAATCGGAAAACTTGTAACAAGTTTTGGATTCCAAACCCTAACTCAAACTTGAAGCTTTATTTTATAAGTTGGACTTGAGCTTATACCCTACACTTGGCACTAGTGTATAACACCGTCATACACCTCAAATTACGTAGGGCATAAACTAAGTATTTGCGGTGATAGTCGAAATTAGGGTTTTCGGATTTCGAGCCACACAACGAGAAACACATCCAACCTAAGAATTCAAACTCATTTTAGCTGATGCATAACATTGTTAACCTAATCATAGATGATTTGCAGTGCAAATGATGACATGGCAGGTTTTTAGTTACTATAACACCAGGGGTGTTACAGCCCTTCCCCCTTAAAGAAATCTCGTCCCAAGATTTAAAGCCTTGGGTTAGGTAATGGAAAAGGAAACGTGTCAAGCAAACACGTTCAAGACTTGTTCATAAAATAGGTAGGTATTTTACATTACAAAGTTTAAAAAGAATGAGTTACAATCTAGAGAGGAAATTGTAACTTAGATAGAAGCAAAGAAGTCGGGAAAGTTCTCCAGCAAATAATCTTCAGATTCCCAGGTTGCTTCTTCTTCTGAATGTTGATTCCATTGAATCTTATACCACTTGATTGTTCTACTCCGTGTAACACGATCTTTCCGATCCAAAACTCTGACAGGATGCTCTGAATATGTTAGATCTGGCTCAAGCTCGACCCCCTCGAAATCAATCACTTGGTCAGGTACTTGTAGACACTTCTTTAGTTGTGACACATGGAACACATTGTGCACTACGGAGAGCTGTTCAGGTAACCTTAAACGGTAAGCCACTTTACCAAATCATTCCAAAATTTGAAACGGTCCAATGTATCTAGGTGCCAATTTGCCTGTAACCCCAAATCGGTTAACTCCTTTCATGGGTGATACCTTCAAGTATACATAATCTCCTTTGTCAAACACCAGTGCTCGTCGTCTCTTATCTGCATAACTCTTTTGATGAGACTGTGCTATCTTTATATTATTTTGTATATGTCTGACTTTCTCTTCAGTTTCTTTTACTAAATAAACCTCGAAAAACCATCTCTCTCCTGATTCTGACCAATTCAGTGGAGTTCTGCATCGGCGTCCATACAGTGCTTCAAACGGTGCTATTTTGATACTTTCTTGATAACTGTTATTGTAAGAGAATTCTACTAAAGGTAAACAGTCATCTCAAGAATCTGAGTAATTGAGCACACAAGACCTCAACATATCTTCTAGAATCTGATTGACTCTTTCAGTCTGACCATCTGTTTGAGGATGATAAGCGGTACTATGCAGAAGTTTAGTACCCAGTGACTCATGTAAGTGCCTCCAGAAATTGCTAACAAACTGTGTACCTCTATCAGATACAATTGTCTTGGGTATCCCATGCAAACTGACAATTCTTTTAAAATATATCTTAGCATATCGGATAGTTGGATATATAGTTTGAACTGGAATGAAATGTGCAGATTTAGTGAGGCGGTCCACAATAACCCAGATAGAATCAAACCCTTTTGAAGTTTTGGGCAAACCCACAATGAAATCCATATTGATATCTTCCCATTTCCAGGCTGGAATGGGTAACGACTGCAATGCTCCGGCTGACTTCAGATGTACAGCTTTCACTCTCTGACAAGTGTCACACCAGGCTATATATCTGGCAATCTCAATCTTCATCTTGGTCCACCAGAATCTTTGTTTCAGATCACGATACATTTTATTACTTCTAGGATGGATAGAGAATTTGGTCAAATGTGCTTCATCCAGAATCAACTGACGTAACTCCGGAACCTTAGGTACAACCAAACGATCTTTGAACCAGAGGACATCTGCTTCATCAACCCTAAAACATAAACCTTTTCCCTTTCTAACTTTTTCCTTTATGTGGACTATACCCTTATTTTCCTTCTGAGCAGAAATAATCTTATCTCTTATAGTTGTTTCCACTGTGATGTTGGCAACACTACCATGCTGAACTATTTCAATACCCAACTTTTCTATCTCATGGCACAAAGAAAGATCCAACGGTTTCACTGTCAAACAGTTGCAATGAGTCTTTCTACTGAGGGCATCTGCAACCACATTTGCCTTACCCGGATGATAATGTACTTCTAAATCATAATCCTTTATCAATTCTAACCATCTGCGTTGACGCATATTCAAATCAGACTGAGTGAAAATGTATTTCAAACTCTTGTGATCTGTATAGATGTGACATAGATTACCCAACAAATAATGACGCCATATCTTCAAGGCATGAACAACGGCCGCTAACTCTAAATCATGGGTTGGATAGTGCTCTTCATGTTGTTTGAGTTGGCGAGAAGCATAAGCAATCACTCGACCTTCTTGCATTAACACACATCCAATACCAGTACCACAAGCATCACAGTAGACGTCAAACGGCTTTTCAATATTTGGTTGAGCTAACACTGGAGCAGTGGTTAACAACCTTTTCAAAGTCTGGAAAGCCTTCTCACATTCTGAGGACCAAACAAATTTAACCTGGATCTTCAACAACTCAGTGATAGGTTTTGATATCTTCGAGAAATCAGGAATGAATCGACGGTAATAACCCACCATTCCCAAAAAAATGCGAACCTGATGAACAGTACTTGGGGGCTTCCAATCTAATATATCCCTTACTTTGCCAGGGTCAACAGCAACACCTTCTGCCGACAAAACATGTCCAAGAAATGGCACCTTATTAAGCCAAAACTCACATTTGCTGAACTTAGCATACAACTGATGTTCCCGCAAGTGACTGAGAACGATGCGTAAATATTCTGCATGTTCTTTCTTGTTTTTGGAGTAAACCAAAATATCATCAATGAAGACGACGACAAACTTGTTGAGCTCGGGCATGAAAACCGAATTCATGAGATACATGAAATGAGCGGGTGCATTGGTAAGACCAAAGGACATGACTAGATATTCATAAAGACCATATCTAGTAGTGAAAGCAGTCTTTGGAATGTCCTCAGGACGAATTTTTATTTGGTGGTAGCCGGATCGGAGATCGATCTTAAAAAATACTTTGGCTCCAGCAAGTTGATCAAAGAGTAGATCAATACGAGGAAGGGGATACTTATTCTTGATAGTCACTTCATTCAACGGGCGATAATCAACACACAACCTCAAGGTTTTGTCCTTCTTTTTCACAAATATGGCTAGACATCCCCATGGTGAAGAACTAGGTTGAATAAAACCTTTATCACACAACTCTTGTAATTGTATCTTGAGCTCTGCTAATTCTTTTGGTGGCATTCTGTATGCTCTTCTAGATATTGGGGCAGTGCCAGGTTTCAACTCAATTACAAATTCCACATCTCTGTCAGGAGGTAATCCAAGTAGATCATCTGGGAAAACATCCGGGAACTCGCAAACTACAGGTATATCACTGATTTCTTTCACAGAAGTTGCACAAACTCTTTTGACTGCCCTTTTTGGTGTTTGAAGTTGGATAAGAAGTTGAGAACTACTATCAGGTAAGTTCAGTCTTATTGTTCTATTCAAAGTATCTATTACAGCTCCGCGCTGATACATCCAGTTCATACCTAGGATCACATCTATATCCTGATCCTTCAAAATTATCATGGACGTGGGAAAAGTATGCCCACCTAATTCTATAGGTACCTGATGTACCATTTCTTTAGTACACGGACGACCCCCGGGCGACTGTATAAAGAAGTTCTCTTTCGTTTCCCCAATTGGAATTGCATGTTTCATAACAAATGTACGATTGATGAATGTATGTGATGCGCCTGAATCAAAAAGCATAACTGCAGGGTGATTTGCGACAGGAAACATACCCATCATGACGGGCTCTCCTTCAGGTATTGCCCTGGCCTGTGTGTAAAAGACTTGTCTAGTTTTCTTCTCGGCCTTGCCCTTATGAGCATTCTGGTTATTGCCCTTCTGCTAATTCTGGTTCTGTTGTTGGGGCACAACAGCTTTCTGATAATTCTGATTATACTGCCTCGGGTAGGGACACTCCCTCGAGAAATGCCCTATCTTTCCGCAATTATAACAGGGATAATTATTGATATTGTTGCCCTGCTGAAGTGGGGGACGAATGCCAGGAGCATTCGGCTGACGTGGGTAGGATAGAGCTGCAACAGGACGGACAAATGTCTGTTGCCGGGCTTGGAATTGTGGTGGACGAAAAGGAGGACAAAAATGATTTTGAGGATGATATACTATCTTCTGGCGCTTTTGATTGCCACCAGATGGTCCATACGACACCTTCTTCTTCTTAGCCTCTTTATGCTTCCGGTATTCTTCTTCTGACGAAAGAGCAATATCAACGGCCTCATGATAAGTCACATTGAGGCAACCAGTCATCATAGTGTGAATCTTCGAGTTCAGACCCCTCATAAAACAAGCTTGCTTCTTTCGATCAGAGTTGATTTGGTCAGCAGCATACTGTGATAGATGATTGAACCTGCCCACATATTGCATTACTGTCTGGTCTCCCTGCTTCAGTGCAAGAAATTCTTCCAACTTTCTGATCATAATTCCTTCTGGAATAAAGTGAGCTCGGAAAGCCGCACGGAATTCCGCCCAGGTCACCCGGTGACCAGCTGGCTGTGCAGCAAGGTGATTTCCCCACCATGCTCCGGCAGCACCCCGAAGCTGTTGGGCTGCAAACACCGGCTTCTGGTGGTCACTACACTCTATGAGTTTAAACTTTTGCTCCATAGTGCGGAGCCAGTCATCTGCTTCTAACGGTTCATCGGCTCTGGTAAACACTGGGGGCCGGGTATCAGTGAAATCCACATAAGTGATCTCATTCCGATGGTTATTCCGACCCCGATTGCCTGGTGGTGCATTGTGATTATTCTGAACCACTTCCCTTAGTAACCTAGCATTTTCTGCAGTAGCATTGACAAGGGCGAACATAGCCTCTGCCATATTTAGTGGAACGGGTGGTGGATTAGGGACACCATTCCCACCCTGTGAAGTTCCCATACCATCATCATTATGAGCCATCTGTTGATAACAAACCAAACTTTATTCACAAACTTTTATCGAACTTTTACAAAAGCGATTACAAACACACCACGCAGATGCATTTATTTATTATACAGGTCCGCACACATGCCGGACTTCCCGGTTCAACTAAGGCTGACAACAAACATAAACTTCTAGCTACACACTGCACTTGACCAACTCAGTTCTCATGGTCAGTGTCCATTCCTGAAACGTGACCTCCTTCATCGTCACTCTCGTCCACAGGCTCCATCTCCTCCGGATCTTCTTCTTCCTCTGACTCCTCTGCGTATTCCCCACCATCAGCGAGGATAACACCAGGGTCTAGCTCAGCTGCACCAGGTGGAGGATGCAGTTGATAGAACAGCTGATGTACTTCCTCGTGGAGAACCTGGTTATCTCCCTCTAGATCGTTAACATAGAACTGTAACTACTCAGCACGTTCCCTGGCAACATCCTCTCGGTGCCATGCCTCATTCCTTTCCGTCACTAAGCGACCCATCATCTGCTCATAGCTCAGATGAGCCCCAGTGAGCCTTCATAGCTGATTCTGTAACTCTCCGACCTGGATAGCGTCTGTAGCTCTATCACGTGTAGCCTGGGCTAACTTAGCGGAAAGCCTCTCTATCTCCGTCTGAGGGACAATCCTGCTGCCGCTAGCACTTTCGCCCCTGGGAGCAAGCTGGCGACGAGGAACTCCCTTTGGTCCGGTGGACTTGCGGGGCGTCAACTTAGTACGGGCCATCCTGTAGCGAGAAAAGGTAGAATTTGGTAAGGATAGCTGGGGAGGATCTGAAGGTTAGCATGAATAGGATTGATACTACTTAACCCAAACCTCATTAACGGGGAAGGTAAATTAACAGATTCATTAAGCATGATGCATGATTTAACATACGAACGATCATTAAAGATTTTGTAATTAAATACACGAGGGTAACAGAACATAAACTTTATTTATAGGGCAATTTTAACATGCTATTCCACCAAAAGCTTTTAAACATGACTAAAGATCTACCAGAGGAATAGAGATAGGTAATAAGCAATTTGGACCAAAATAGTCAGTTACATTTATTTGACCCAAACATTTTGAAGTTTTTAAAATGTAATACTACAATAGCTCCGTTAATGATCGCTCTGATACCAGCTGTGGCAGAACCTCCTAATTACTATGGCCCACCTGTACTTGTTATTGTCTTAAAGACTTCTAACCACTGTACAAGTGTACCACAGATCTTAAGAAGCCTGTCGGGTGTCCTCGGGAAACCCGAATCATCCACAATCTTCCGAGCAGGATCACATTACAGAGGCATCACAGTATTACAACAGTTTATATAATAAATTACATCAGAGTACAAAAGCGGAAGTCTTACATAACACAAGTTTACAAACTTGATGTTCCAAACTTACAAACTTAAGTTTAGTGTTACAACCATAGTAGTGGAGTAGCATTATTAACATTATTACAACACCAAAACGCGATGCTCTGCCCAAGAGCCAAACATCTCTACTCGTCATCGCTCGCCGCAAAGACGGTCATGCAACAGGGTCCAAAACACACCTGCTCATGAGACGCACCTGCAACAGGGGTTTAACAAACCCTGAGTACGAAAGTACTCAACAAGACTTAACCGACAAAACCAGCGAAACGACTCAGGTATGCAGGCTCAGGGGAATCAAGGTGAGGTTCCAGCAGGAAGTCAAGTTCTTTTGCATAAAAGCTACTAATGGTGAATCCTTAAGATCACGATTTTATTTCAATATTATTTATTGACAGAATGTAAGTGATCCTAATCTAGATCATATAACTCATTCAATATCTTTTTGATTCTCCGACCAAAGTTCCATTTCTTAACTACGATGTTGAACAGAGAATCGAGTCTCCTAAACCGAGGAGCAG
Organism: Saccharum hybrid cultivar R570; assembly: GCA_038087645.1. NCBI lineage: Eukaryota > Viridiplantae > Streptophyta > Magnoliopsida > Poales > Poaceae > Saccharum > Saccharum hybrid cultivar. The sequence goes on from JAQSUU010000259.1 coordinate 13,328,339, forward strand.
CGACGATTCGAATCGATTAAACCCAGCTGGGGATTCCTAATCACACGACATATGTAGGACTCTAACCGACATATATCAACCTTCACTCGGATCCTCCAAAACATGATCGGTTCCAGCGCCACCCGAGAGTATAGTACACCTCCAATCCAGCCCTTGGCTATGAGGGTACACACTACTCTCGCCATCTCTCCACTCTCAGTGCGCGGTTGGCCGTTCACATATTGGTGTTACCGAGGTCTTAGGCTTACCGGAGCATGTGATCAGTTACAAAGTCTCGACGCACACAATTCAAACAACAGTATGGTCCTTAACTGACTCAGTCGGAGACACTACATGGGGACTCCTTTCCCGATGCAAATCCACCGACCGGTCCCAAATTATCAGCATTAATATTCATCAAGTGGTTGTCCAACAACCCTTCAAACTTTATTTAAAAGTTTTAAAGTTTTCTCATTAAGCAATGCTAAGCATACTAAGCATTTTTAAATGAAAACAGTGACAAGGATGGTATTGGAATATCAAGGATGATAATGCAGTAATTAGGTTATCACTCAACTCCTAGCACTTAATGCAATAGAGCGGTAATATAAGTGAAGTAAAACTTTTCAAATTGCAAGGGAAGGTTAGATGTAACCGGGGCTTGCCTTGGTCGACGGGAAACTCAGGCTCGGGTTCAGTACCGCAGATGTCAAACCCTACTTCCACGGACGTCGGTTCTTCTGCGGGGACGGGTTCGGCTTCGGTACCCTCCTCTTTTACGGGAACTATACGTAACGATAATGCATGCTTTAGGATGTTGAGATAATAAACATGATGCTCGATGGATGCTTAACAGAGTTAACAACTTGAGTACAACTTTCCTTCACGGTACAGTTGAACAACAAAAAGCTTCTAATCTAACCCTAATCTAGGGTCCAATTACGCTAATCAACTTTTTTAAGGGATTTCGTTAAACACATGAAATAACACTAATCAAGAATTAACAACATGATTAGGAAAGCTTAAGCAACCAATTAAGAATGCTAAAGGTCATTAAGGGTTAATCACCTAAAGTCAACACTCAATCATAAAGTCAAGCAACACTAATCATTATGCCCTAATTACCTAATTAATTAATTAATTAACAAAGCATAATTTAAGAATAAAAATTAACTTAATCTAATTAAGCTAAAATTTTTAATTTAAGAAGCTTATATCATAATTAGATGATAAAACAATTTTCATGATTTTTGGATAAATAAATAAACCTAGAAAAATTAAGGGTCACTTAAGAATTAAATGGACTAATTAATTAACCTACAAAAAGTAATTAACATTGATATTTATTATTTTTCTTAAATAGTACACAGTGTATAAAGGTTACTCAAAATTTTTCACAAATTTTGGAATTATAAATAATTTATAACAAAATAAACAAAACTGAAAATCATTTTATATTTTTGAAAAAGAGAAAAACAAGATTTTCCATCGCGGGCTGCTTTCTCTTTCCCTCTCTCTTTCGGCTCGGCCCGCACGCACGCGCGCGGCCCGCGTTCTCTCCCCGTGCGCTCGCCCGCTCGGCCCAGCTGCGCGGCCCGTCAGCGCGGCCCGGCCTCGCTCGCGCTCCCGCGCCTCTCTCTCTCGCTGACGCGCCGACCCCACTCACTCGCTCGCTCTCCTTCTTCTCCCTCGCGCGCGCGCACACGCTGCCGCGGTGACCGTCGACGGTGAGCTCATCGACGACGAGTCTCCGGTGAGTCGGAACCGTACCAACCGTCCCAACACCACCACCCGAACCCCGCGAACCTGACTGCGACACAATTTGGACCTTCTACCGCACGGAGAGGACCCTACCGCGGCCATGGCGGTCTCGGCGGCGACCCGACCGGTGACACGACGCACAAAACGCGCCTACGGTACGGTAGCGGTTAAAGTAAGGGGAGAATCACGTGCAGGGGCTCACAGTGATTGCGTTGGGCAACTTGGGGGCGGCGGAGACGCACTAGAACAGCCGGTCCACGGTGAGGCGGTCACGGTGGCGTCGCTGCCGGCCGTGAGGAAGAAAGCGGCTTGCGGGCGATTGCAGAGGAGGTGAGGCGCGATCAAGGGCTCCAGGAGCTGCGCACACACGCTGCGGAGCTGGAGGCGAGAGCTATTGGATGGTGGAGCAGCAGCGGCGATGAATTTGGGCGGTAGATGGCGGTGGCCGGTCGCGGCGAGAAGCGGAGGAGGAAGAGAAATCGGCTTGGCCGACGACGGTGGTATTTATAGGCATGGCCGGTCGACTAGGGAACGACACGCGGAGCGTCCTGACCGTGACGAGGCGGTCGCGGGACATCGCGGGCGTGCCTGGAAGCGAAGCGAAGGTCGCCGGCGTCGTCGGGAGGTGGCGCTCGGTGGTTGGAGAAGATTTCAAATAAATTACAGAATTGCCACTGGAGGAAAATTTCAAATTACTTTCAAATCTTCAATAGAAGTTGAAAAATTGTAAATACAAAAGTTGTTCCATTTTCAAAAATCTACAACTTTCACAATATGAACAATTTCCAATTCGGCTTAGTTTTTGAAATTTGAATTTGAATTCAAAAAGGGACATTTTCTGGAATTCTGAAAAACAAAAATTACTTTGAATTTTGTATTGAAACTTCAAAAACTCAAAATACCAAAGTTGTACATCTAGGGCAGAACTACAACTTTGATATTCAAAATATTTTCAAATTATGCTTCCATTTTGAAATTAGATAGGGAAAATGAAAAGGGGACAATTTTGAGATTTGAATCTTTTCAAAATTACTTCAAATTTTTCACTGAAACTTTGAAAACTCAAAACATCAAACTAGCAGCCCTTGAAAAGATCTACAAACTTGGTTTTACATTTTTTCCCAAATTTTGCTTAGATTTTGATCTATACCAAAAGGGGGAAAACTAGGGTTTTGCTTTTCAGGGTTTTCGGAAAGGTTTTGAATTGAAACTTGATTCTTTGTTAATTTGGGGTTACTTAGGGATCACACCCTCACCCTAGGGCCTCATTGAGTCAAGCCTCACATGGTTGACCAAATGGCTCCCTAGGTTGACCAGTTTGACTTAAGACATTCTTTTAATAATTTCTCAAATTTGAATTCGAATTCGAATCGGAAAACTTGTAACAAGTTTTGGATTCCAAACCCTAACTCAAACTTGAAGCTTTATTTTATAAGTTGGACTTGAGCTTATACCCTACACTTGGCACTAGTGTATAACACCGTCATACACCTCAAATTACGCAGGGCATAAACTAAGTATTTGCGGTGATAGTCGAAATTAGGGTTTTCGGATTTTGAGCCACACAACGAGAAACACATCCAACCTAAGAATTCAAACTCATTTTAGTTGATGCATAACATTGTTAACCTAATCATGGATGATTTGCAGTGCAAATGATGACATGGCAGGTTTTTAGTTACTATAACACCAGGGGTGTTACAAGCTCCGACCACAACCGTCTGAGCTCCGACCACGACTGTTCGAGCTGCCTAGACTGTCGTCACAGGAAGGTCCTCAGCCTACTCGCTCCGACCACCTGCTGCGTCGCAATGATGATCGCCGCGACGGCGCTACGACAACCGCGACCACCGTCACAGCAGGCCAAAAAAGCTCGAGGACCGGACAACTTCATCGCCACCGACCAGATTTATATCAAAGATAAATACACTTCTAACATTTATATTTAACACAATTTTTATTACAACGTTTCTCCACAACATCCTCGTCATGATTATTCTTCAAATAACGTTTGTCCATGTATACCATCTTAAAGATGACATACATCTATGCTTAACGCAAATTCCTGACCAGTCATGTTGACGCTCGATGTCTCTAGAGACGGCCCTGTCTTCGGCTTCTCCCCAACGTGCACGAGCGTCTGTCCTCTGCATTATGGGTGGTCGACAGCGGCTCCTTAGCGACGCCATCCACACGCACACGGGCTCCGCGCTCAGCGTAACGCGGGCAAGCTAGGGCTGGAAACTCAGCTACATACTAACTGGTCGGGCGGTTTATGCTAAGTGTAAACACAAACCTCACATCAAGATATTTACAAAGCACCAACTGCTTTATCACATCATGCTCATTTGCAAGTGACTGCTGAGCGTCATACGCTATTTCTTCACCGCTGATTTTCTCCATAATTTATTATTTTTTACATCATGTACTACCGTTCTACATATTTATATTGCAGGAATTTCGAGCTACGCACGGGGGCTTCGTCGCTCGCTTCTCGACTTACGCTCGGGGACTGGCCTAGATGATTCCCGATCACTACGGGCAAGTATTCCCGAGCACGCTCGGGGACTTGTCGCTCCCACTCTCCGACCATAGCTCCTGGACGCTCTGACCACTCTCCGACCACGCTCGGGGACTCGTTGATTTCGCCCCATGCTAAGCTCGGGGACTGCTCTGATCACTCTCCGACCACGCTCGGGAACTTGTTGATCTCGCCCCACGCTGTACTCGGGGACTGCCCCGACCACTCTCCGACCACAACTCGGGGACTGTTCTCCTCGACTACATGTGAATTAACTCACATACAGTTGAGAGGCATTTATTTTGTTTCGACCTTGCTACAAGGCTTATACTTCGCCTTCCAGCAAGCTCAGAGACTACATCGGTACGATACACCTAACAGTGCATGCTATATTTAATTAACAAGATTTTTTTAAGACTCTGGCACCACGTGTCTACGTCACGTACTACCAGGCTCGGGGACTAAGTGGGCACACTTCACCTTGCGGTGAATGTGCTCGCCCTGATGGTTCAAACGCCTCCGATTCTACAAGGACGACAATGTCTCTTTTCGACTCAGAGTCAAAGTGGGCACACTTCGGGGGGAATATTTTTCAAATTTTATCTTGAGCCCCTTACATCCTTCTCGCGAGCTCAAGACGACAATACTCGAAGGATACAAGACACTCGGGGACTAGCTGTGGGGGAATAGACCCCTCTACCCTCATGGGTATATATGGGCCGCACCATCAGAGATGGCCCAACCCGCAAGATGAAGACGTGCAGAGCACGACATTGTATTATAATTGTACCAAATTGGATACTTTACTTGTAACCTTGTCCCTTCAGAGTATATAAGGAGGGGCAAGGGTCCTCTGGAAGACAGATCATATCAGATCAGATCAGATCAATCCAGATCAATCTGAGACATCTCAATACAAATATAACAGAGCACATGACGTAGGGTATTACGTCACAACGACGGCCTGAACCTATATAAATCGTGTGTCTTGTGTCTCTGTTACCATCTGGTTCCTGATTACACGCATCCTATCGATAGTCTACCATTATGGGCATACCCCTCGATGGACTGCCGATCACATTTTGTCGACAGGTATGCACCTTTGCACCATCGTTGGTGTACTCGGCACCTTGCCGAGAACATTAAACCCTAAAACTAGGGTTTCCCATTAGATGCACAACAATGAACGCATAATATCGCAAGAGGCCCTGAGGTTACCTTGGTTTGCTAGCTTTTCCACGCCTTGGCATCCTACGGTTGTATAATACATACAAATATTAAAAAGTGCAGTAAACCCTAAGTAATGTCGACTCGTAGGTTTAAAAATACGACTAATATATACCGAATCAATGAAAAAAACTAAAGGGGGAGAGAGGATACCTTGCTCTCGAAGATCTACGGATCAAATCCAAGTTTTCATGGTCTGAGAGTGGGGACAAAAAAACCCGAGAGGAAGGAGGAAGAAAAAGAAGAAGCCTCGGGAAGAAAGGGTGGGTGCTAGGTTAAAACACCACCACGACGTCATAGATCTTGGTGCCAAGCTCGGCGCCAATGATCCTGATGCCATGCTCGGCGCCAAGGTCATTAGCGCCATGATGACTGCCACGTCACCGCCAAATCTATGTTGACGCCTACGTCACCCAACGACCTTGGCGCCAAAGATTATGGTGCCGAGACGTGTAATCTCAAAAGGATACCTCCATAGGCATATTTATGAAAATCTTTCAAAAAAAAAGGCAAAAAAACAAAAAATTCGGTCTCCCCGAAACCCAAAATAGCAGGACAACACTGAACTCGTCCCGTCACCATCCTCACCGACTCTTCGGCAGCAGACTTGAACCGCGGCCGTGTTTAGTTCATCAGAATCGGCGTTTGCCGAGTTACTGTGTAGTACTGTGCAGCAATGTAGCATTTTATTTTTATTTGGTAGTAATTGTCCAAACATTGACTAATTAGGCTTAAAACGTTCGTCTCACAAAGTACAACAAAACTGTGCAATTAGTTTTTTGGTTTCATCTACATTTTGTACTCCATACATGTGCGACATTTTAATGTGACGGAAATCTTTTTTTTTTTTGCATAGTAAAATTTAGGATGCAAATTTGGTATCTAAACAAGGCCCGCATGGCTTTTGGTCCAACATTCGAAAGCAGGCTTAGCGAAAAGATCGTCCCTAATGCAGCAAGAATGAATGATATGATAGAGAGGGCTCCGACTCGTATGATTGTTTTGGAAAATTCGTACTCAGCTACTAACTTCTTGGAATTCATTCAGGACAATGCCCAACGGCTGGTCGCATAGATTCGTGACACGAGTGGTTGGCCGTCTGACAGCCACCAAAAAGGATTACCCAGTTCGTCGAGTTTCGAGTCAAGCATAGTTGCCAAATCTGTTACAGAAACCAGGGTATTATCCCAAGATCAGAGCAGCTGGACTGACCGAACAAAGATTTCTAGCTCCATGCCATACTGCAAGCACGAGCTTTGAAAGTTAGCAGCAGGTCGCACGATTGGGCTTGGACCAGGCTCCTCCTCCCTCTGTACAGCCAACGCTGCCGGCCGCCCGGCCCCGGCCTACCGCCTACGAGACTGAGTACCGCCGGTTCCTCGACGACGAGCTGGACGACTTGGACTCCAGCGGCTTCGCCGACGACCGCGGGCTCTGCGAGCTCCAGGACGTGTCCGACGACCCCTTGCCCGTGGCGGCGGCCTCGCCGGGCAGCTTCGCGCCGCCGACCCACAGCTTGTCGAAGATCCTCCGCGACCGCGACGACAGCGACAGCCGGCTGCTCTGGTTGGCCACGCTGCTGCTCCGCGCCACCAGGCGCCGCCCGTCGTCGCCCGCGCCCGGGTGGTGGTGGTCGCCCACGCCCAGCTTCAGGCTCCCCAGCTGCTTCTTCAGCGCGCCAGGGGTCGGGGGCTCCGGCAGCGCGCGCCCCTCCTTCCAGTGGTCGTGGTCGTTCTCCTCCTCCGCCAGGCGCGCCATGCACCGCGCCACGCTGACGTTGGGCGTCGCGGCGGCGGCTCCTGCCGCGCGCAGCTGCTCGAAGAAGAGGACCTGGACCACCACGCGCAGCGGGAGACGGTCGTTCTGCGCTGCGTGGATGCATGCCCCCTTGGACAGCTTCTTTACGTCCATCAGGCTCGAGATCTTCCTCTTCTCCATCTTGGGTAGCCCGGGATGCAACTGAACATCACAAGGCAAACAATTTTAGCTAGTTATCTCAGTTTTCAAACAAAGTGGCAGGTAAATGGTTGCTGTGAAACATATATACCTTCAGAAATACATCGATAGCAGTGTACAATCCATCATGTGTTGGCCTGGCTGTTTCAGGCATGGAAGTCGCCAAATCCACGAAGCTTGAAACGGACAGATTTGGATCAGAGGCTACTTCAGCTATGTACCTATCGACCAGCTTGCACAATGCTAGCAAAGATTCACTGTCCACATTCGTCTCAAACATCTCCTGGTCAAGGTTGTTGAGGAAAATCCCATCTTCAGCTACCCCGGCATGGTTCATGTACCTGCTGATGAGTGTCTGAACTAGCTGAACATCATAAACGGTCTGTGTCGGAGGCTTGGAAGGTATCAGAAGGTCATTGACTGAAGCCTCGTGGAGCTGCAACACAATCCTGTCCATCAGTTCTTCCTTCAGGAGCTCTCCAGCACCAATTAGGACAGTGACTTTCAGCAGCTTCAGGAAGAAACCACACGAGATCCCTGAGGATCCCTTGTCCGAGGGCAAAAGCCAGACGATGGTTTCAAGCAGATGCTTGTATGCTTCAGAGTAGGCATCGTCTGCCAGCGTGTCACAACATTCAGGAAGCCATCTAGCAGCATATGCCTTCAGCGCTTCTCCGACAACATCAGAGGGGATCCTCCCCCTTGACTTAACTGCAACCATGACACGCCTATAGAGGTCTACATCAAGTTCACACAGATCTTCAACCCACCAATCCCTAGGAACCGCCTGCGAGCTTTTGCGAGCTTCAACTATCTCATCAGAGGATGCAGATTTCCTGTTGTAGGTGTATGACCACATAACTTTCGATGGGTTAACGGTAGCTTTGGTAGCAATGGAATCTATGCATCTACCGACCAACTTAAGCTCCTCTGACCATGGTAATAATGCATCAGTGGTCTGTAGTGCTATGATCGAGTCCTTCCAGCTCCTGAAGATGCCGGAATTCAGGAACACCTCGATCTTAAATATCAGGTTGCTCTTCTCAACATCCTCAGTCATCCCAAGGTACTCTGCTGCACACCTTGCAGCGATAACATTGTACGCATTGAGGGTCACCGCCATGCCGTAGCAGAACTTTGCACAGATTTCAAAGGTTTTCACTCCACCAGGAATGTCTTGTATGACAACTTCATCAGTGCCATTCTGACTAGCCTCAATTATCAGCCTTTGTAACAGACTACTCTTGGAAAGAAGAGGGAACTGCAAATGGACAGCAGAGTGACCAAACTTTCAGAGACTAATCTACTACAGTGAAAAGGCCATATAATTGGACAGTAGACATTTCTAGATTTTCTGTAGCGTTATTATCTGTCAAAATATTGAACAAGAGGACATTTCTTAATTGCATGGTATGTGCATTGCTGTCACCTAGCAGAATGAAAGGTGCTCATGGGAATTGAAGCATGATATAAAGAAACCGTGGGAAAGATTCCGAAAGCAACAAAGATCCAAATTACAAGTGGTGCCTGACAAAAGATGTTACTATTGCAGCATCTTCTAGTGTGCTGATAGCTGTACGTTGGCCGATCCATTGTTTTAACTCTCATCAAGTACACAAGTAGCTTTGGGCGAAACAATCAGCGATTTAACCTACTTAGGTTCATAACTTAAGTAAAATCGTACAGGATTACCTTGTGCAGATAGAACCTTGCATCATCGACATGGATGACGATATCTGACGGAAGGTCTGACAGCACGTATCTGCATGAGAATATGGAGATTGACATGGTCAACATAACATGATTGCTAATGAACATTCATCAGAAGAGAGTGTAGCATATCTGAAAAAAAACGCACAAATAACATCTACTACTAGTTAGCACAACACAACGGGTACACCTTTCAGAGCAAGTCAAGTACATGCACAGTATTCCAGTTTTGTTTTCCTTCAAAATTTCTTGTATTTTTTCCTCAGTTGAAGTGAATGTACTGTAGATCTGATATCCGTAAGAAATACTGTAGAGGCAGTCGTGGAAGTACCCAGTTTTTTTTAAAAGAAATGGAGACAGTCACTGAAGTACACAAATAATAGTTTTTTTAAAAAAAAAATAGATCTGTTCTCAAGCTGACTGTTCTTGTTCAGTCAAAACTCAAAACATACTCACATACAGACGAGATACAGAACAGGCAAAAGAAGAAACAGGTTGGTGGGTGGAGGGGGGGCTTTAAACAAAAAAGGAATGAAAGGATTTGCAGGTTAGGAGCAAGTCCAAGATCTCCATACAAAGCTGAAGAACATGGATCAAACATACTATAGTGGAACCTTGTGGTCCTCAACACAGACAGTAAAAAAATGTAATCTCATGATCCTCACCGCAACAACTACAACAACTGCTACGACTTTGTTTGCGCAGCCAAAAGGGACTTTTTGGTGGCAAAAAAGGGGTGGGCGCCCTGGTCAGATCAGCTGCCGTGCAGGGGAACCACGTAGCACACGAGCACTCATGACGAGCAGCGGCAGCCCCCACAATAATCACAGCACGGCGGCAGGTTCTGTAAGACCGTAACCCAACGGAAAAGACTCTTTTTTCCCCTCGACGAATCAAGAACTCACAGGCACGCGCCGAAAGATTCGTGCTTGCAGAGCAAGCCTTTCGTTTTCCCTCTCTTCATTCACAAGACGCAGCATTGTTTCAAGTAAGAGAGAAGCAGGGACCTAAAACATGGCATTGCATTGTTCTTGTTTCTACAGGAACAGAGACGCTAGAAGGCATGGCAAGAAGTTCACTACCCTCCCTCATTTTCTTGTACAAAGGGAGAGCGAGAACTTTCTCTGAAGGGCTGAAAGTGAACTTCCGAGAGCACAGCCAAGAAGGCGCGTCTCCGTTCGATCACGGCGGCAAAGGCGGAAGTAAGCACGGCCTGCAATGGCGGAGGGAGGGAGGAGGAGGAAGATGACGGGGGCGGGGGATCACCTGGCGTCGCTGCCGTCGGTCTGGAAGGCGTCCGGCTTGGACCCAAGCTTCATGAACTTCATGGCGGATGGGCCGGAAATGCGACGCCGCTCTCCCTGCTACTGCTACGGCTACGGCTACCTCTCTTCTCTCCTTGGAGTGGAGTTGAAGTTGACGACAGCGTCTCTGCGGCTTCAGCTCGGCGTGTCCCTCCCCTTGCTTACATTTCACGCCTCCTCCTGCCCCGGGCTCTCTCGTTGCTCTGTGGAGGGAGCAGGCCAGGAGGGCCAGCAGGTCGTAGTCCCGAGAAACACGCACGGGGGCAGCCGAGGACAGACGGATGGTTTGGTTTGGTTTGGTGAGGAGACGCGGCTGGCATTACTTGCCTCTTTACTACTGTGCTGCTATAGCCTGCTAGGCGTGCGGCGTGCTCGTCTCGCTCTCGGTCTCGGCTTCCTTGACCTGCCTGGGCTTGCAATTTCTTTTCTTTTCTCCGTATCAAAAAAAAAGTTGGGAGTTCTTGCGCTTTGTTTCTTTGTCAGACAGAGGCATACTCCCTCCGTCCGAATAAAAGGGTCGTTTTAGAGCTCAACACACATACCAAGGAGATGGAAGAAAGACCTGTATACCCCTATGTGTTCTCTGTCTCCTGTCTCCTCGCGTTCTCTATCCCAATCCAGATCCAACGCGCTCTCTCTCAACGGCGGCCTCTCTTGGCGTGGGGCATCTCCCAGCACCGGCGCCCTCGCCGGAGACCTCTTCCAGCGCCGCTGCGCTGGTGATGGGCGGACCTCGGTGACCCGGCCACGACCAGACGACCGGCAAGTGCGCCTCCACCTCGTCGCACGCGCGGGCCCTCGCAGACCTCCGCCTCCGCGCGTCCTCGCCGCCTGTGCGCCAGTGGAGTAGGCGGGCCCATCTACACCTCCACCAGACGACGGCGGATCCAGACGGCGCGGGGCCACGCCCGCTCTCGTCAGCGGCCTCTCCGAGGACCAGCGGCCCACCCCTCGCCGTCTTGCAGCGTCGGTGCCACAGCTGCCGAGTGTCGTAGGAGGGGAAGAAGAGGGCGGAGAGGCGGGAGGGCGTCGTCGGAGGGGAAGAAGAGGGCGGACGCACCTGCTCCTTCCGGCGACCTCGCGTTTGAGGTCGTGCCGCATCGGTCTGCTCCGCTGTCGCCGTGAAAGGATGTGACTGCGACTCGCATGCGAGAGGAAGGAGAGGGCGAGGTGGGTGGGAGGGAGCGGTGAATGTCGTCTAGTGTAGAGAGCAGGGGCTAGTGCATGGTGCAGTGGATGGGCCCCTAGCCTAAAACGACTCTTTCTATGGGACACCGTTCGAATCCTACAACGACAGTTTTACTGGGACAGAGGGAGTATAGTGTTTCCATGGTAGCAGTAGTACTACTACTTTCGTGTAGAATCCAGCTTTTTCACTCCCTTTGCAATCGTATTGGGTATCGATGAATATTTACTTTTGTGCGCGGTTAAGATCTTATCCTGTTCGAAAGCTGGAGGGTGAAAAAAAAAGAAAGGCGAAAACCACGTGGGTTGACTATGGTGTCCAAAGCGGTTGTTTTCAGGACTCATGACACATTGACACTTGAGTGCCATCTTTCAGGAACCGGATTGGGAGTTCAGTGTGATTCACCCTGTTCGTTTGAGCTATTCAGCGGAATCAGCAGCCATCCAGCAGTGTTTTTCTCTCACAACAAACCAGCAAACAGTACTTTCAATCACAATAAACCAGCGAAACAAACTGGCTGATTGGCCTTCCAGTTCCAGTTGCAACCTCCCCCTCGACGCATACTATATCTCTAGGGGGGAAAAAGCGAATAAAAAAGTTGAACAAAATAAAAAAATCAATTTTGTACGGTTCTTATTTCCTTGAGAATGTTTGCATGAGACTTAAGAAGTTCAAAGTTTTGTTCTAGGTGATACGAGGTTGAACAGGCTTAGAAAAAAAATGCAAAGAAGTGTACGTAAGGGTGGAATAATAAACAAGCAAACCACCTTTCTTCCCAAGCATTACAAATATTGTTTTTTATAGGGTAGGCTCGGTTTCAAACGGAATACTAGTCCAGTTCACAGAATCACAGTGTCATAGTTTAGGGTGTGTTTGGTTCAATACCCATGAATGGGGCATGGATATCCATGCATACAGGGTGTTTGGTTGAATGGATAAGCTGAATCTGGATATCCATAACAGGGAATATTTTGGAGAGATGTTGGATATCCTGGCCCTCAAAAATCTGACGGATGAGAATATCCACATGTCAATTAGCGCATATTTTATGTGACAATTAGAGTAGTATAGTGCTAATTAACCTATTTTATTTTTAATTAGTGATTATAATGACAAGATTAGTGTCGGTGCATATTTATTAAGGTATAATTAGTTGTTATTATTTTTAAATAATAGATATAATTAGTCAAGTATTCTCATCCCATGCAATTTCATCTATCCAACCAAACAAAAAATAGCTTATCCCATTCATCCAACCAAACAGACAACATGAATATCCATATCCCGAAATCCATGGATAGCCACATCCCATCCACCATTGTCCTCAAACCAAACACACCTTAGTATCCTAAGTTCGATCAATTATAGATAAAAAGTGAAACGATCTCGATTTTCCTCGAAGGGAAAATCCACAGATACGATTTATAATGCAGTAGATCACGAGAGCAATCCATCACATTATCAAATATCAGCTGATATCATAGTCATACATCGTAGATTACAAGTTACAAGACTTTACAACACTGGTTAACACTCCTATTACATCGATTAATCTAGCGGAAGCACACACGCACATCTTTATCAGAGTCGTTGTAGCGCATCGGCGGGTGAAGGCTCCTCCTTCACGGCAGTCATCAGAGTTGGCGTAGAATGTCAGCAGGCGTAGACTCCATCTTCTCAACCACACTTGAGCGTAGGCACGAGACCATCTACTCCTAATCCAACTCCTCGTGGTCGTCGTAGATTGTCTATCAGTACGATTTGTACTGACCACTGTCTCCCACCCTATGCTTTTTGCGTATGCTTTGTGGTAAGTGGAATGCAAGGGTAGAAGAAAAGACCTATATATGGCTGTAGGTTTCCTATGCAAGTTCAACAAGATTTTATAATAATAGTTCATCAAGTTTTAATCCATCTCAATCACACGTTCTCCCATCCCATCACACACATCTCACTATACTCTCACACTCTCTAAGCGGCAAGGACGACTCCCGCTCGTACCTTGCCTCAACGGCCAAAGCTGGATCCAACACCAAAACCCAGGGGAAAGGTAGAAAGGGCTCTTCTCTCTAATCAAGTGAAGCGTAGGTCATGGGAATGTCCATATCCGCGGACGCGGCTATACGTATAGATCGATCAACTCTGCAGAGCGTGTACACCTGGAAATCCACAAGATCACCATCATCGGCGGTGCCCCGCCTAGGCTGATGCCGACTGCCTCCCGACCGGTACGGTACCACCCTACCACTCAGCCCTGGGCCACCCCGGAGTCCACCGAAACGCTGAGACTGTGAGACGTAGTACCGGGCCCCCAAGGTCACTACGCTGTCTTAGGAGGGTGTGGGCCCCCATGCCCGTACCTCCCTACACTATCACCTTCCAACCTAGTAGTAGTGGCACCGCCCTAGTCAGTCGGGTAATCGTCTCCCGCCCATCGGGAGCGAGTTGTGTGCACAAAGGGTCCCATGGTTCCGGTTCTCAAGACATACCAGTCCTTAGGGAGACCAGACAGGATATCTTCTCAAGGGGATAACAACCCCCCGTGCCTCGACGGCACCTCCACCGGGGATAACCAACACCCCGTCTGCTCACACATGCACCCGCCACAGGTACCTCTCTTGAGGGATGCCCAGGTCGCACCCCTCCGGCATGACTTGCCCCAAAGACTCGTCGTAGAATCCTATCCGATCGACTCAACCCTCACCACACACCCAAGACGCACGCCAAGATCTCCCCAAGTTCATTATCCAGTTTTACCAAGTTGTCGGCCTTATCCACTCACGTTATCCCTTCACCAAGCATCACATCACAGATATAATGCGTAGTGAAAGTAAAGCAGTAAGTAGAATGCGAGCGTCTAGCCTAACAGCGGGTGTGCAGGGGAATAGGTTGCGACAAGGTAATGGCTTACAAGCAGTCTACCATGCAACCTATCACAGTTCAATTGCAAGAAGTAAAGCACTAGCATCTATATGTAGCATGTCTAATAGGTTCTACGAGGTTGGGTGGGACGTGGAACACCTGTTAAATGTCATATCCGAGATCCTCGGTGCACTTGTAGTCGTACTCCTCCATGGTCCTTCCTCCGTCCGCATGTCCTTCAACGGTCCCGATCCGATCATCGCTATCCTTGACGCAACTACCCCGATACAGCGACAAGCAAAAGAGCAATCAGAACACTAGACCTAGAAAGACTGCGAAAAGAGAGACAACACGGTACAGAAAGAACAACTACACCGAAGAACACCAAAGGAAGAGCGACTTAGCTCTCTCGGCGGATGTCCGATCCCTGGGCCAAAGAACAGGAGTGGGGATTTGCTGAGCACAAGCTTAAGCCTCAGCCTAGCCGATACTTCCCAGGTCGATCGTGTCAACCTATATGGCTTAAATGGAAAAGGCACAGGCCCTGGCTCATCCTAAGCAAACACCACGGCTTGCGACTTCCGATCCGAGCGTCATGGAGACCGACGAGAACCGAAAGGTTACAAGCAAGAGAAGTCTCATTCTCTCTTAATCCGAACGCCACTATAACTTGATGAGAACCAAGAGAGGGTGGAACGGGGAAGAGAAGAGCAGAGATGATCTACTTCTCCCAGTACACACGTCACGGTAAAAGACGAGGCATTGGAAAGGAGCGACACACAAAAGAACACGAGTGCCCAAACAACTTGTAGGGTACCACGACCTAGGTGCACTAAATGCACTAGGACATCCCTAGGGTTCTTTTCGGTGCGGTTGTCACTGCAAGAACCAAAGAAATGTTGTGGTCGAAGACGGTACAAGCATACAAGGGCTCGAGCACGGGAGAGCCAAAAGACAGTACGAGACACGGGATTCACCTTCCTTTGATCCACTCGCCATAGCAATGATGAGAACCAAAGAAATGAAATCAAAAGAGCAACAAACATCGACAAGCGAAAGGCTCAACCCACACCTTACTGGATCGACGGGGATTGAGAAGAAAGGAGGAACAAGAAAGGAATCCGCACTCTTCCGACCAACTCATCCTGGAACTAGTGAAGATTGGAAGAAAAGAGGGACGGTCCCGCGACCCGAACCAACTCGCAGTGCTCCACGACCTAGGTGCAGAATCAGCACAAGACTGTCCCTATGGTCCTTAGCAATGAGGTTGTCACCACAAGGGCCAGAGAGACACCCGGGTCTAGGTGGTGCAAGCATACAAGGTAGTTAGGAGGAGAGCAAAAAGGAGCGAAAGCGAAAGAGGTAGAGCCTATTGGTCATGGCGAGCGAACCCGTGACCATAAGCTTTACCCACGAGTTGGCTTTCTTTGTCCCACGATTGTCGTCCCCTAAATCATATCCCACTAGATTAGGTCACATAGGACTCGAATGGTGCGGGTGAGAACCGCGTTGATAAGGACATCAAGTCTATAGTGACCGCATCCTAGGGACGTAGATAGAAGCTCTCGATCATGGCACCACAGAGACAACTAAACGCAGGGGAACGAGTTATGCTCGGCACCATGGCCACGGCGGGATAAACCCACGACCAAGATGGACGAACACAACGCTTCCCAACCGGCTCGAAGGCACGGTCCACAGGCGGAGACGATCATCACACAACCAACAAAGGACCGCAACACAACCACAAAACGCAACCCGACGTGGAGTAGCACATACCCATAGCGGCACAAGAGACAGATGGATAAATAAATAAATAGACCGGCGGCGAAGGCACGGCACATGCATAAAATAGATAAAGACCATGATCATGATTTAAACAATGGATATTGATAGATCAAATACCAGTGCATAAGCAAGTATAGATGATAGATAAGGAATTAATAAGAGCTAGTTCGTCGACGTCGTGAACGGTGTCGACTAGGTGCAAGGGGTGGACCTTGATGAAAGCGGGGAAAGGCTGCAGTAGCTTGTCCCGGCGGGCTTCGACTTGCTGCTGTGGGCTGGACACGGCCGGGGAGTCGATGAGGGCCGGCCGTGTCGCAACTTCCCTGCAAGGCGAAAATCACGGCACGAAGGCCGGACGCAGATGACGAATAACGATAAAGTGGTGCTGTTGTCCTCCGGCAAGGTGGCGAACAGGGTGGTCGGCTCCCCCTGCAACAGTGTAGATGCATGGCACGAGGGCCGGCCATTAGCGAGGACAGCAAGGTGGTGGAGCAAAGGGGCAACTTTGACCATAGGAGCTCACCAGTGGTGGAGCACGACGACCGACAGTGAGGATGTTGTGGATGGACGCCGTGGTGTGGGTGGAGACGGAGCTCGCAGCGATGCTGTGCCACAGTTCCGGGCTTGGCGAGGAGGAGCAGCTCGGCGTGGATGATGACGCCGCGGACGGAGCAGAGGAGGCCACGGTCGTGCTTCTGCTGTCCGGTGGGGAGGACGTTGCAGAGCACGGCGTCATGATCTCCGAAGCAGAGGGCGTCAAGGCGCTTGATGGTGACGAAGGGGCCGCAGGCTGCTCGGTGGTTGGCACTGCACGGCTTGCCGGCGCGTCGTTGCGGCATGGCGAGCCGCGGTGGCCGGCTATGGTGGCGCGACGCCGTGGCAGCCGGCGTAGGCTCGACGTTGTGGCGTGGCATCGGGGACACCGAGCGCACCCACGAGGAGCAGAGGAGGAGAGAGCACGTTGGCGCGGCCGTGGCATTGAAGAATAACATATTTTTACAAAATCAATTGTTTTTGTGGTGCAAAATTCCATCTTACAGTGGACGCACAGCAATGCAGAATGGTCCTTGACCTGGGTCAACGTACCGAGGCGCGCACGGCACGGGAGGTCCAGGCCTATAGGCCTCGGCTCCATCCTCTCGTGTCCGGTGTCTCCAGTCCCTACGATTAGTTCCTGAAATATTTTACGAAATGCTACTGTAGTATTTTTCGTTGTTATTTAGTAATTAGTATCCAATTATGACTTAATTAGGTTTAAAAGATTCGTCTCGTCCATTTCGTCTAAACTGTATAATTAGTTTTATTTTTTATCTATATTTAATACTCCATGCACGCGTCTAAAGATTCGATGTGATAAGAAATCTATTGTTTTTTCGTGAAATATTTTGGAACTAAACAGGATCCAGTCTGCTAGTACTGGGCACAGCCTCGGCACGCGGCGGGCACCACTGTCGGCGTCCAGCGCAAACACTAGGCTCTAGGATCCGATGCGAGGCATAGAGCTGTCGCCATGCATGTGGCCGTGGCCGTGGCCGGGCAGGGCACCTCCTAGCCTGGCGCTGTAGCGGGGCAGTAGGCCGTAGCCTCCCATTTTAGCCCCTGTGCGGTGCGACTGTGCAAGGCTGCGGCCGCTGTTGCAGGCAGCCACAGTGGGTCGCTGTTGATGCAAAGGCCACCGACGGCTCGCAGAAAAAGCTGTTTTGCTTGGGAATTGGGGTTCGAGCTGGCCCCTGCAGGCCTGCACTGCACTGGCCGCTGGGTGGTGGAAGCCACAAGTCAGTGGGGCGGCTCGTGTCGGGACCGGCCGGCCGATGCGAGCGGCTGGCGCCTGGCCTTAGAGGAGAGTGCTCACAACTCACGAGAGGAGAGCACGACGGGCGCATCGCTTCGCACCTTTGAGCACGTTTAGTTGAAAAAAAAGCCCAAAAAAAATTGCACAGTAACTGTCACATCAAATCTTTAGACGAATGCATGGAGCATTAAATATAGGTAAAAAAATAACTAATTACACAGTTTATCTGTAAATATCGAGACGAATCTTTTAAACCTAGTTAGTCTATGTTTAGATAAATTTTGCCAAATAACAACAAAAAATGCTACAGAAATTTTACCCAAACTTTTTCACTATCTAAACAGGCCCTCTGAGTTGCGGCGTTGCATGCATGCAGAATGCAGGTGCAGTGTCTGGCTGGGTCTCGTTCCTTGCCCTCCGTATCCCGACTCCCGAGCACGATATCACTCTCCATGGGACCCTGGTGTGGTGTGGTGCCCTCACCCTCTTTTTCTCCTGCACCATCAGTACGAGCAGTATGCTTTTCAGCGGTGAACGACCTTGGTTTCTGTCAGTTCAAACCCCAAAGCTGAGAACGAACAAGGAATTTTACATGCATTGATTCAGGCTATGTTCAGATGATAGTTTCTACGGTTAATAAGTCGGTTGATGTTGTTTCGTTGTGAAAGAAAAGTATATAGGTTGGTTGATGTTATTTCGTTACGAGAGAAAAACACGGTAGCATCCTGACGGGTAGTTGAAGCCAACATGGCGTCCGACCGCGCTGCTCGGGCTGTGCTAGCTTTGGTGATGTTTGCGCAAGCCGGCCGCAAGCCGGGCACGGGGCATCCACCAGCCGGCCGGACGGGACTAACGAAAACGAAGTAGAAAGCGGGGTGTGTCCTCCGCAGTAGGGGGCTCGCCGAATCTCTTTTCGGATCGCGCAATTACCACCAGTAATCATGGAGGCCAGGGTGTGTGGTGTGCGGACTGAGATGCAGTCAGCCTTGGAGGACCGCGTGCCTCATCCGTATTCCATCCATTCATCCGTGCATGCTAGGGTGTGTTTAGTTCGCGAAATTTTTTAGCTTTGACTATTATAGCACTTCCGTTTGTATTTATCCATTAGTGTCTAATCATGGACTAATTAGGCTTAAAAGATTCGTCTCGTGGTTTTCTACCAAACTATGTAATTAGTTTTTTTTCGTCTACATTTAATGCTTCATGCATGTGTCTAAACTTTCGATGTGACGAAGAATGTTGAACATTTTTGGGAACTAATCATGGCCTTAGTAGTCCGTACTCCTAGTACACCTAGGTTTTGTGTGCATATGCGTGCAACCGTGCATGATACCTCTTGTCAAATGCCAAAGCAAAGATCTACTATCCATGAACGATATACTCTTCCTTCAACACAATATTATACAGACCTAAATGTTCGCATATATACTCAAGCTTGAGCTTTGGATCTCCTATGCAAACATCCGAAAAAATCACTTGCTACCAAGCTAATTTTGATCTCCTATGATTATGATTTACCAATTTAACATGCCATGCTACCAACTTTAGCCTCTTAGGGTTTGTTCGGTTAATCCTCTCCATCAGGGGATTGGAGGTGATGAGAAGCACTTTGACTTGTAGAGGATTTAATCTCCTCTCAATCACATTCGATCCAACCTCCTATCCTATGAAACCGAACAAGGTCTTAGGGATTAAAATAGGGAAAACTGCAACCCCACCCACCCACCCACCCATGCCCTCAGCTCTCAGTTTGTTAAGAACTTTAATAAGTTTTCATACTCCAATCTCTGAGGAAAGTTTCAGATCAAGAGGTTAGAACTTGAATCAAACTTTTAAGACCCTAAACGATTTCGAATGAAAAAAGTTTGAACTAACAGGTTTGCAATCTAATCAAAAGTACTACAATTTGATTGAGGGTGTATCTCTTCGAGGTAATTTGAAAAAATCAACAAAAAAAGAATTCAAAAAATATAAGAAATTGAATTTTAAAAATTGGATTTTAAACAAAAGATATTTCACTATTGCAGATCTCTTCGAGCTCTACAAATTTTAATATAAAGTTTATTTTCATTTGACTTTATTTGATAAATTATGAATTTTTTTATGCACATATTTTAGAGCCGAGTCATAAAGGACATTTTTAGAGGTGGCTGGAAACACCATCCGTCTCTAAAAAAATCAATTTCTTAAGTAGAACAATCTTTGGAACTATTTTTTTGAAATAGTTTTTGATAGAGTTGTCTCTAAAAATTTTAGCACATATAAAAATTCTTTTTTAGTAGTGAGTATAAACATTTACTGACAATAGTGACGATTATTTTCTCTAGTAAAACATATAAATATACTTGGATTAATCCTAAGTTAAAATATATAAATTATGAATTGCAATACATGTACAAAGTATAGTATCTTAAATGAAAAAATCCTATATAATTCTATGGTATATATAAAAGTAATTGTGAACCTAATCACACTCTCGTGTTGTCAATCTAATTACAAGTTTTAAATAATGATGGTTAAAATTCAAAATTTCAACATAAAACAAATCTTTGTTAGATATAAAGGTAATAAGTACGTCTTCATCTCCTGCAAGCAAAGTGATCGACCAATTTTTACAAATATTTGACATAACAAAAATCATGTCTAACTTAAATCTTAATCTTAACATTAAAGTGTCATAAAAAAAGTAAAGAATTACAAAGTTTTCGCTTCGAATGCTCGACACACATTGATGATGCGCTTCTCTATTGTCTTCACACTAGTAAAAAAGTGGCTATAGTCCCAGTTGAGATAGAGATTTAATCCTGGTTTCCTAACCATGACTAGGAATCCGAGACTAAAGGGCATGGTCCTTAAACCGGGACTAAAGGGTCTACGAGTTAATTGGCACAAGCCTCTCACCCGTGTGATTCGTGGGACCTCATGCATTGCCTCACGCGCTTAGCTTTCCACCACAGCTACACAACACATATGACTTTGAATGAGATGCTTTCCTTTCGAATTAACCCGTGAATGATCCTTTAGTCCGGATTAGTGTTACTAGCCGGAATAATATCTCAAGGCTCTTTAATCCAAATTGATAACATCAACCGGGACTAGTATAGACTTTTTTGTTTGGGTTGGTGTTACCAACTAGGACTAAAGGTTCTCCACACCCACGAAACTTGGACCCGGGACTAATGCTACCAACTCTAGTGGGGACTAATGTGCTCAACCGAATGTCTGTTATCTACTAGCGTCACGTCATTCCAATTGTGAACCAATACAACCCCTTAAACAAAACTTGTAAAAAAAAAGCTTTAGATCGTATCTATCAACGTAAAATAAAATCTAGACGAGTTTATGTTTCCAATGGAATGTCGTAGTAGAGCAATTTCATGGGCTGCGAAGATGAAGTTCATGATTAACGACCGGATAGGATAAAAAGCATTCGATTTTGGAAGCAAAACAAATCGCGTCAAACACGCTGTTCCACGTACGTGTACGTACGAGCAGCGGTCATCACCCTATAGATTTTGCCGATCTTTCGCTGATATAATACCGACAACAATGCACGCAGCACCTAGCTAGCTAGCATCTAAATACGGCCAGTTGGCCCCATACATACCACCACGCATGTACGACGTAAGATTCCTCAACTCAAACTAATTCAAAATTGTCTTGAAAAGATGTTTTTAAATTTCATTAATCTAGCTCCCCTGGATTCTCCGTGCATGATTAGTTCGCATCCAAGCGCACGCCGTGTCGACGATGGCAATGCACCTATGGCCTTGTTTAGTTTGCAAAAAAATTTTTGAATCTGATGAATAGTACCACTTTCGTCTTATTTGATAAATATTGTCCAATCGTGGACCAACTAGGCTCAAAAGATTCATCTCGTGATTTCCAACTAAACTGTGTAATTAGTTATTTTTTTACCTACATTTAATACTCCATGCAAGCAGCTAAAAATTGATGTGACGGAGAGAGTGAAAAAAATTCTAACTTTTGGTGCATCTAAACAAGGCCTATGTGCTGCTAGCCTTTAACATTTAACAGCAGCTAGGAGTAGGAGTACTACTGCTACTAGTGGTGGCGGCAGCTAATCACCCGATATAATTGTAAATTACCGGGCTAAACCTAGATTAGTGCTGGGTAATCGCTAGACTAATTAACCAGTTGGAAGAATCCGCTGGACCACAGGTCCAATGGGATCGAGCTAGTAGCTCGTGATCAGTGCCATCTCAATCTCATCACATTCTTTCCTTGTTTCCGATGATCCATGATTAGCGCCTGACGAATGATTGCCGCCGCTACAGAGGCCAGCCGGAGAGGGAGGGGACCATCATAATCAGTAGCTTAATCACTAGAGGAAGGGAGGGTCGGTATGGTTATGTTATGTTAATGTATGTGGCGACATGGTCCTCACCTCGGCCGTTAAACAGTCAAACATGGGATGGGAGATTAGCGTCTGGACCACGGAGGAGGATGGTGGCCAAGTGCAGAGCAAGAGCTTTCCTGTCTCCTGCTCCTTTCGATAAAAGGGGTGCCAATGTGGCTTTGTGGATGCAGATCAGGGCTGACCCGGGGTACTGCCTCTGGCCTACCTATGTGTATCCTGTCGGTTAGTTTGGTCTCCAAAACTTTACTTTACATGCTCTTTTTCTTGGTTATTATCGTACTCCATTCTTAGATACGCGAGATTTTCAGCAATGAACTTTTATAATCTATCTCTTTGACATGGTAAATGCTAGTACTTCTTTTTTTTCTACAAAGTAATAATTCAATTAATACTATCGATATATCAAATGTTTCAATCAAAATGAATAAATTTATCTAAAGTAACAACTTATAAATTCATCGCATGGAGTATTGACATAATCTAAAGTGAATTGTTAGTAGCATTAGTATATAATTTTAAGGAAATATTTTACATGATTATCGTATTTATCCTGATGTGTGCATGTTTACTTGGTTTACAAGGTGGCACATAGTATCTATGCCTATTTTGATTTAATTATAGAAGTTTATAATCTAGAAACACATATAGCATAATTTATTTCTTATCCCAATAATGTCTTATTTTGGTATTTAGGCATAGATTGGCGGCACTTTTATTTTATTTTTCATGATGGTACATTTGGCAAATTTAGAATCAAATTAAGCTTGTTACGTTATACTATCTTTCATAACGTCATATGTGGATAACTAAAATGCAAATTTATGAGTTTCTTTGCATTTACTTTCACATAATGGTAGAGTTTGATAATTGGTTGCAAATTCGGTATTATTTTATATTATCTTTTATAATGGAAAGTGGGTAATTTTGATAAGTTAATTTAATTTTACTTTCATAACCACAGAGCTAGTTAATTTAGATGCAACTTTTAGGAGATACTTCATGTATTTTATTTACACAATGAAAGATGTGGGTAATTTCTTCGAAAATAGAATAGGCCTAATGACCATTATGTTGATGATTGTTAGGAGTCTATCAAATTATAGAACATATCTTTCTTATTATTGTACGATTTATCTTTTATTGCCGCGTTTGAAGATGTTTAACATGAAGATTTCATTGGAGGCCTCTAATTAGTAGTATTAAGACCGTATACATATTTAGGGTTTACTTTGAATGGTTTTTCTATAATGGCATACGTGGGTAAGTTATATGCAATTTAGAGATTGCTTTATATATTTATTTTATATGATGGAAGAGGTGGGTAGTTTCTTAGAATATACTCCATCTGTTTCAAATTGTAAGTCGTCCTAACTTTCCTAGGTAGGTACATATTTTTGCTATGCACATAGATATATGTTATGTCTAGATATATAGAAAAAGGTTAGGTACCTAGAAAAGTTAGGATGACATACGATTTGCAACAGAGGGAATAGAAGTGTAGAATAGATCAAATGATCACTATCATAAGCGACAATGGTTAGAGTGTATCAAATTAAAGGCTAGATATTTTTTATTACGAGAATTTTCAGATTTTTGTTTTCTTAACATCTCTTGTGAGGATTAACGTCGAGGCTCGACACATCCAATTAGTAAAATATGTTAAGATTAAGATGTTTTTAGCCATGGACATGCGACTGCACCAAACTAAGTTTTTCTCCGGTTGATCTCATTATCTCAACAGGACCAAGAAATTCGGTCTGCTGCCAATGGTACACTGTCCCATACACATAGGACAGCCCCTCTCCCTGCCTCTCGCATCGGTTGACGGTCGGCGACGATGAAATCTTTCTTGTGTCCGATAATATTCCCCCGACGGAATCACATGCGCGAGCCCGGCCGCTGCCGCCTCCGCCGCACCTCTTTTGAGGCCGCCAGCCGGCAGGCGGCAGCGACGCGGCCAGGTCTCCGATGAGATGTGTTGGAACTCATATGGACTTGCCTAACCACTAATTGTGAAATTTCTAATAAATTTTAAAAGTTCATTCATATGAGCAAGAGAGGATGTGGAAACTCTTTAGTACATCTTGCTTGTTGAAGTGGAGGTAGTCATACTTAAATATATAAATCATCTCCACTTCCTCAAGTCTAGTGTGAGGAGAAGTAAGAGAAGCCCACACGCGCGCTCGCCTCGCCGGGCCGGGCGGGGCCGAGGGCGCGGGTGCGCGGCACCTGCGTGAATGGTCCGCTGAAATCCAGCTCCTCGCCTTGCGGGAGCGCGATCTCCTTTTGCTCCGATCGCTTGCGTGCACCAGCGATCGGGTGAGTAGGTCTCCGGAACCCTCATCTTTGCGATCCTGCACCGGGAGAAGGCGAATAAGTTTTTTGGGAAGCGTTCTTCGCGCGACTGCTCCCAAAGCTTTCACAACGGCTCGTCTTCCGAAGGGTGCATCGGCGCGTCGGCTTCGTCGTGCTAGAGCTCATGAGATCGTCATCAAGAATACTCCTCCGCCTCTCATCGATGACTTCGATGACGACTTCAACATTGACATCAGCGATCTCGCTCCATCACCACCGCCAGCCACATCTTCAACACCATCTACTACTACTGCAACCGAAAGGTATAATTCTCTCGATCTAA
The DNA here is from genome assembly GCA_038087645.1 of Saccharum hybrid cultivar R570. Classification (NCBI taxonomy): domain Eukaryota; kingdom Viridiplantae; phylum Streptophyta; class Magnoliopsida; order Poales; family Poaceae; genus Saccharum; species Saccharum hybrid cultivar. Next base: position 13,353,444 of record JAQSUU010000259.1, read on the forward strand.
TCTTGACGTTCGTACAATCTAATCTATCTGCTGGACTATCATTAATGCTTATCATGTTGATGCTGTGGAATATATTGATCTGCTATACTAATATGCCATACATATTTAATCTAGTTCATATATTTGCCATGATTTATGTTCTAGATTTAATCATAAAAGTACTTTTAATCTGAAAAGATGCTCGCTCGCCGCGCACGCCGCTTTGGCTGTCCGGCTGGGCTGCCTGCCGGACTGCCGGGGCCGTAGCCCGGAGTGGCGTGGCCTGGCCTGGCCTCGCAACTCACAAGGCCTGCCGCGGCGCCCGTGGCCGTGCATGCATGCACTGCACGCAGACGCCGCAGTGGGATGCCGCGCTCGCTGTGCCTTTGTGCGCACTAGTACCCTGCGCTGGTGGCGCAGCCAAACTATTCGTCGCCTCCTTTTCCTTTCCCCTCCGCGGGCGGCGTCTCCACTCCACCTGTGCCAGCCAGCCACTGGCACGCGCGCGTAGCAGAGCAGGCAGGGCGGCAGGCGACCACCATGGCCTGCTCCTGCTGCGTGCCGCTCGATCGAGCGCTGCTGACGCTGACGCAGCTGGCTCTGGCTGGCGGGCGCGTGATCTTTGACGTCGCCATCGGCGATTCGGCGCGGTCCAGGTCCGGCCGCCGCGGTGGACAGCTTTTGCTGTGCCCGTTCATCACTCGCTGGGGCGCTGTCGATCTTTGCTTGGTGCGCTCTGCCGGCTCACTGCTGCCTCGGACGCATGCAAGACAGTGAAACGAATGAGGAGACGCGTGCGAGTGCGAGCGCGAGTGCGACCACACCCACGTACAGTATACTTTTACGTAGTACTACCGAGCGGGGCGTGCTGTCAGAAATAAAAGGCAGGCCTCGTTTAGGTGAGAGAATTGGGGAGAAAAACACTGTATCAGAATTCCTATAACATTTCGTTTGTATTTGGTAAAAATTATCCAAATTTTGACTAACTAGGTTTAAAATGTTCGTCTCGCAAAGTACAACAAAACTGTGCAATTAGTTTTTGATTTCATCAACATTTAGTACTCCATACATTTGCCAACATTATGATATGACGGGGAATTTTCTTTTTGCATAATGAAATTTGGGGAGAATTGGGGGAACAAGCGGCAGAAAGGGCGTGGGCGCGCTGTGTGTATTTTGTACTGGACAGAATCTCTGCCGTTTGTCTTGTGTTGTGTTGTGCCACCACCTTTGCCTAGTATTCAGTGTCCTTTGCAATCCATCACCCATCAGGCTCTTTTTAGTTTTTTCATAACTGTGCCGTTACCACTTACCGTAACTCTGTTCATGACCATCTCAAGATTTTTCTTGGTTTCATATTACGTGTATACTATGCTCTACTCTGCTCTGCAGTACTATAGCATAAGAACGACCATGAACTTTCGAAACCCTTGCATTGTTGTGTTTAGTTTGTGCTTGGACCAAGGCCCGTTCGCTTATGCTGAAAAAACAAGTTGAAACACTGTTCTAGCTTATTTGTGTGAGAGAAAAATACTGTTCCAGCTAAAAAAACAAGCTGAAAAGTACGGATTATAAACCGGCTGAACAGGGCCCAAATATTGGCGATGCCCTTTGCACCATTATTTACTTGGACACACTAGCCTCGCCAAAACATATTAGGGCTTGTTGGGTTCCCAGGGAACTGAGACCTGTAACGATTCACTAGCCGGATTGCTTGTTAAATTTATATAACGTTTGATGAGCTCAAATTAGGCGGGAACCTTCAAAGTACAGCCATTTTGATTTGAACATGATCGTGTACTCTGTGTACTCACACGGAGTTCTTCTTCTTTTTTTGAATCCTCGCACGGAGTTCATTAGGGAGGGGAAACAGAACATGCATGCATGGAGAATATGTGATGAATGACAACGTCGGAGAGTAATAATATCGGTCGTTTTCGCTTCTCGAGAAATATCTTTGACTAAATATATATTAAAAAATATTAATATTTATAGTACATAATTAGTATGATCGGAAAGATCTTTGAATCTAGTTTTTTTAATAAATTTATTTGGAGAAATAAATGTTGCACGTATATTTTACAAATCGAGTCAAACTTGTGGCATGCACACTAACGATGACAGTTATTTAGGGACGGAGAGAATAGATGAGAATTTGGACGTCAAAAGTTTGGGTGGTCACAAACCAAACAATATTTTGTTATGCATTTGATTGCTCTAACTTTTACACCGGGCGATTCTTGTCCTCACCAGCCTTGATTGCGGTGGACTTTCTTAATACTGTGTTTGCCTGGTTTAGTTCTCAAAATTTTTTTTCCTCCACCCATCACATCGAATGTTTAGACACATGCATGAAGTACTAAACGTAGACGAAAAAAAAACTAATTGCACAGTTCTTGGAAAAATCACGAGACGAATCTTTTAAGCCTAATTAGTCCATGAAAAGCCTTAGGTACTACAGTAACCAACATGTGCTAATGACAGATTAATTAGTATCATTAGATTTGTCTCGTAGTTTCCTGACGGGTTCTGTAATTTATTTTTTTATTAATATCTGAAAACCCCTCCTAACATTCTTTCGACGTATCTGATGTGACATCTAAAAAAAATTTCTTTTTGCGAACTAAACGCAGCCCTAGGCCCTGTTTAGTTCCCAAAAAATTTTGCAAAATTTTTCAGATTCCCCATCACATCGAATCTTTGGACATATGCATGAAGCATTAAATATAGATAAAAAAATAAAACTAATTACACAGTTTAGATGAAATGGACGAGACGAATCTTTTAAGCCTAATTAGATCATGATTGGACACTAATTGCCAAATAACAACAAAATTTGCTACAGTGTCATTTTTGCAAAAAAAAATTTGCAATTAGTTCCCAAAAATTTTCAGATTCCCTGTCACATCAATCTTTGGACACATGCATGAAGCATTAAATGTAGATAAAAAATAAAACTAATTATACAGTTTAGTTGTAAATCACGAGACGAATCTTTTAAGCCTAGTTAGTCTATAATTGGACACTAATTACTAAATAACAATAAAAATGCTACGGTCTGCCACAATGTTTTTTTACAAAAATTTTTGCGAACTAAACACGCCCTAAACAGGCCCCTAGTAGAAAACAGTAAACCGAAAATGCACAGAGAGCTGTTCAGTGCGCGTCAATCCCTGCTACTGGTACGTAAGTACTACTGCCTTTGTTTCACCCTTTTTGGGAGCATAATGCAGGGGGCTGCCACTCCTGCAAGAGACAAAAAGAGCACCCTACCTTGGCAACCTAGCGGGCAGGGCAGGCTGACTTCGGCCGTGTTTAGTTCGACCGATTTGGCGCCGGCCGAATCACGGCAGCGTACTGTAGCATTTTTTATTTTTATTTGGTAATAATTGTCTAAACATTGAGTAATTAGGCTCAAAACGTTCGTCTCGTAAAGTACAATAAAACTATGCAATTAGTTTTTGATTTCATCTACATTTTGTACTTCATGCATGTGCCGATATTTTGATGTGATGAAAATCTTCTTTTTGCATAGTGAAATTTGGGATGTAAATTTGGGATCTAAACAATCCTTCAGCTCTTCTCCAAAGCATCACCACCAGTCTCATCGCAAGGAATTCACCAAATCTGCTAAGGGCCGGTTTAGATCAAAAAAATTTTGCAAAATGGCACTGTAGCTCTTTTCATTGTTATTTGGCAAATATTGTCCAATCATGGTCTAATTAGGCTTAAAAGATTCGTCTCGTCTATTTCGTCTAAACTGTGTAATTAGTTTTATTTTTTATCTATATTTAATGCTTTATGCATGTGTCCAAAGATTCGATGTGACGGAGAATCTGAAAAATTTTGCAAAATTTTCTGGAAACTAAACAGGGCCTAAACAGCTTTCGCTGAAAGCTTTGTTCTTCAGTTTCTCGAAATTTCTGCCAGTGCTAGACTTTCTTTTGAATTCTTTTGGGTGACAATATTTTATTTTGAAAAGAGAACGTGCTCTACTATTTTTGTGATGAATCCTTCCTAAGTACTCCCTCCGTCCAAAAATATCTGTCGTTTTCATTTTTCGAGAAATAACTTTAACAAAATATATATTAAAAAATATTAATATTTATGGTATATAATTGGTATCATCGGAAAGATCTTCGAATCTAGTTTTTTAATAAATTTATTTGGAGATATAAATGTTGCACGTATTTTCTAGAAATCGAGTCAAACTTATGGCACAGAAACCCAAAGCGACATATAATTTGGGACGGAGGGAGTACTGTGGCCTTGTTTAGTTTGTGATGGAAAAAAATTTTGGGTGTTACATTGAATGTTTCATGGAATGTCGGAAGGAGTTTTCGGATACTAATTAAAAAACTAATCACATAACTCACCTGGAAACCGCGAGATGAATTTATTAAGCCTAATTAAGTCATCATTAGCACATGTGTTACTGTAGCACTTAAGGCTAATCATGGACTAATTAGGCTTAAAAGATTCGTCTCGTGATTTCCGTCCAAACTGTGCAATTAGTTTTTTTTCGTCTATATTTAGTACTCCATGCATGTGTCCAAACATTCGATGTGATGGGGTAAAAAAATTTTGAGTGGGAACTAAACACAGCCTGTATTCGTGTGTGCTGACTTTGCCTTTACACGTCAACACCATCCAAGCCTTTTTTTTTTCTTAAGACTTGTTCTTTCTTTTGCAAATAATAATTTGACCTTGTTTTGACGTTTGATCTGCCCAAACTCGCAAAAGATGGCACTTTGCTCTGAGCCAAGGCGGGTCTTTATTTTTAGCTGCCAAAGGTGTGTCCTCTGAGCAAAAGGTGTTGAACGATCTGTGTTTGTTTCGCATTCATCTTTTTCTAAAGAAAAAAGGTGGTGTGGAGTGCATGGTTCTTTTTGCTCGAATTTCTATGATCTGGCGAAGGGTGTGGCCATTTGTTGCACGAGTTACACTGTTCGAAATCATGCTTTGGAAAAAGCAATAAAGAGCGTGTTTTATACTACATATCATTGTGAAATTAGTTGAAGTTTTTGAGTCGTGATCATGGTGCAAATCGTTTTGGAAAGCTGGTTAATGCAATCAAAATTCTGAGAGTGACTGCAAGGAAGAAAAATGGCGCACTAGTGAAGATGGTGGTGCTTACTACCAAAAAAAAAAGAAACCAACACGTGTTGCTTGAATAATTAAGGAAGTGTTTGGTTCCATGCCACCGTTTGTCATACCCATACCTTAGACTATGGCGACGCCACAAAATCAAGGCTCACCTTTGGTTGATAAAAAGTTGAGGCAGCCACGGTAAAAGTACAGTAACAAGTTGCCACCTACTCCCTTTGTCCCTTAATATTGCTCTGGAGGGTTGTCCCTGGATACTACTCCGTATGTCGTTGGCGTTCTAATCGAGTCTCCATATAGGTGTGTCATACTACCACAGCACTTGCATGTCACCCGTGCAGCAGCCTTTATCCCTTCCTCCTCTCACAACTGCGCATTAATGGCAATGCTCTGCAGCTGTTGAAGGGCTATTTTATAGGGTTGTTCAAAGTCTTGTCTCATGAACATTGGTCTTTGTGCAAAATATTTGGGCGACAGATATATTGGGACGGAGGGAGTACTACTTAAAGTTATGTTCATTTATCCTCAAAAAGTTCCCTCAGCGACACATGGGGTGGTTTATCTAGTTTATTACTTTATTGTTTGTACCAAGATGAAGTTTATTGTTTATGCATTCTCTTTTAAGTTATTAGCACTGTTTTGTGTGTTGTTAGTTTGTTACATAGCGTGGTAATGCTTTAGAGCGTTGTTGTTGTTTCAAATTCAAATGGAGTCACATGTAGTCTATGCACGTCTGGTGCACGAAACATTATTTCCGGAGTTTGAGATTGGATCGATCCAACTACTAGTACTTGGGGCATTCAACTTGTGAGAGATGTTTTGGGTGGTGAAGTCAGCATATCTTATCCTGGAAGATGAGGATCGAGTGCTCCACGCATCTTAATATACAAGTGAATGTTTTCTGTTACAAAATAGAATTGCAAATTACACAAAGCATGGTACTTCCTGTGTACCCTATTAAATGATATTTTAGAATCTCTTGGGGAGACCAATGCTGAAGCCAAAAACCAAAATGCACCTCAAGGAGTAGAGATAGATACGTATCAGGAAAAGAGAAAGTTGAAGTTTAAAGGTCAAATATTTTGGAACAAAATTTGAATGCTATAAGAACATCTATTTTGAAACTTTACTTGCTGGTCTAGGGTAAAAAATGCACAGTTCTAGCTACGGTATTAAGTCAAGCCACTTAACTTGATGTTATTTAAAAAAATATTCATACTTATCATATGAAATAGATATTGTTAGATGAATTATGAAAGATATTTTCATGTTACTAAGGTATTAAGTCAAGCCATATTTAATTTGATAATGTTTTTTAAAATATTAATATTTATGGTATCAAATAGATATCATTAGGCTAGTAATGAAATATATTTTTATGTTACATACGTTTGGATATCTATTGATACTAGTTTCTATAACTTTTGTTAGATTTAAAAATAGTTTGATTCAGATGAGGTATTAAATTGGTATTTTTTTCATGAAGAAAGTTCCATAGAGAAATGGAGAGGGTAGGTAGGTCGACCTATATATATATTAACCTAAGGCGCGTGAGTTATAACCCTAAGGAGCGTGCGTAGGGCGGTAGAGGTGGCCTGCCGTGTCGCCCGCCGAGGAAGGCTACGACAACGAGCTCGGGTATTACCTAGGGGCTAGGGGTGGGGGCTGATCACTCTACACGACTCAACACTCCACCAGGGCTGTGTTTAGTTACCTGAAAAAAGCACTATGCAAAAAAAAAAGATTCCCTGTCATATCAAACTTACGATATATGCATAGAGTACTAAATGTAGATGAAATCAAAAACTAATTATACAGCTTGGTTGTACTTTGCAAGACGAACGTTTTGAACCTAATTAGTCAACGGTTGGACACTATTTACCAAATAAAGCTAAAACGTGCTACAGTACACTTTTCACCTTTTTCAGGGCAACTAAACACAGCCCAGGGTTAGATTGTGTTGCCAACTGTGGTGATCTCATGGCCACGTCATCCTCCACCGCTGACCGCCCTGCCCTCGGTTGCCTCGTTTTGTAGTTCTTGGTAGGGTATCCTCTCACGAGTCACGAGCGACCATCCTACGCAGCCGCAAGCATGGAAATGAACCATCGACATCCTTGATTGAAGGCGTTGTTTGATTGGGAATTGAGAAATAGTGCTACAGCCTACAGGAACGAGAAATTTCTTTAGGCTCCGTTCGGTTACATGGAAACAATTCCCGGCCAAACGATTTCTTCACAAATTTGCATAAGGCGGGAACCATTCCAGAACGGAGCCTGTTTGGTTCGGTGAGTCAGCCAGTCCAGAATGGGTGCATCCGTCATGTGTTCACTCTTTGTAGGATCGGCTGAGGACTTTCGTTGTTTGGTTTGGTCACAGACCGTGTCGTCCGATGGTTTTGGGAGGGATAAGGTAGGGACACGTTTATACTAGGGAACGGAATTGGTTGATGACGGATGGATCTATCCAACGCCAGGAGAGACTCGGATGTAGGTTCGGATCGTTCCACTGCAGTTCGTCGGGCAAACCAAACACGTACAGCAAAGAACCCGGAATGTGTTGCTTGTAAAGTTTTCGGATTTTTACAGCATTGGGTCAAACTGTTTAAGGCGGATGACGAACTGAGAAAGCGATGGAGATCCTACAGATGTTAAAGAACGGCCTTTCTCGAAGTTGTAGTAGAAGCTGGTTTGCAGATTTTGTGGCGCTCCTCAAGTGATGCAGTGGTGTCCTTTTTTTCTTTTTTCTTTTCTCTCTAAGATGCTCTAAGTTTTGAGGTGTATTTTTGCTAGGTCTGCTGGTTTTGATGGGTAGAGGTGAGTCGTGTCCGGTGTGGTTATGATTAGTTTGTGTGGGCTTACTTTGTACGTAAACGGGTAATCCAGTGGATATTGTCTATGCTTTCTGTAAAAGCGGGATCAAGATCTTTGATATAATCTAAAAAAACGCTATTTGAGAACAAAAAGAAGTTGCATTATTTTTCATGACTTTTGAAATTTAAATCTTTCTTTTTTGACACTAAAATTATCTTCGTGTCTTTTTTTTTTTGACACTTCCATTAGTTTGCACCTCAAAAACGTTCAGTGGATAGTAAAAAGATCAGTTTGCCTTGTTAAATATTTTTATCCGTTCTTTCCTTGCCCAGTTCATTGGTTATGTTCTTTTTGCTGGGTTTTTTTTTCAGTTTCTTTTCATGTATTTAACTAACCTTTTCCCTCGTTCTTTCTCCTTGGCTGGTTTTCTGTTTGTACGTAGAGTCGCTGCCTCTAGGGCCGGTAGCCACGGGATCCTTTTGGATTAATCGTTCCCCAAGCTTAGAGATATTTTATGTTTTATAAAATGCTTATCATGTTTTTACCAAATTTTTTAATTAAAAAGGATGTAAGATCGGGGAGGTAATTTAAATGGTTTTATTTAAGAGTTAAGAAAAATAGCTAGAGTCCAGCAATAGTTGAAGCAGACAAAAAAAAATTGCCGCCATAATTTTTCTTGGTGCAAATTACTTTTTCTGCTATAGGCGAATGAGCTCGCCCTTGCTAGCCCACAAGGCCCGCGAAGCAGTCTTGGCAGAGGCGGGCCAAATTTAATTAGTAAATGTTGGATACGTTGGGCTAACTCTAACCAGGTCGACAGGAGGCGAGGTTGGGTTGGGCTAAGTCTAAGCGGGTTGACAGGAGGTGAGGTTGGGCCATCCCTGACGAGTGACGAGAGAGCTGCTGGGTGCTCGTGAAAACAAGTTTGAGCCTGGGCCAGCTTGAACACCTTTCTTTCTTTCTTTTTCCTTCCCTTTTCTCCGGATTTCTATCACTCGGATTCTCAGTTTCCTTGTTGGAGTAGGTTTGTTGTAGGATTGGTATTCGTATTGGGACGAATTGGTGAAGTCTGTTGTGGCGATGTCTTGTTTTCTTACTGATGGCCCAATATATTAGTGCTAGCGCCCGAACGTTCGAATGGACGTCCGCGCCTGCACTCCGTCTCCCCCGCGCAGCTGCATCCCATGCCGGCCTACACGGGGCCCGCGCCGCTCGACCCGCCCGACTGCACGTGAAGAGTCTCCGCTCGCGTCCCCTCCGCTTCTCACGCGCATGCACGCGGCCAACAGTTGCAGTAGGCGGCTACAACAGGTGCCTACGCCAGCATCCACAAATAGGAGGAAGGGATAGCGGATGCCCAGCTGGCGCTGGGAGGAGGAGGAGGAGACACTGAGGCGAAGGTGAGACAGCAGAAAAGTGAAGACAGAGATGCAACACCCGATCTACTTTAAAAATATCCGGATGCAACATTTGCAACATACGCCTGAAAACATATGAAACACAAGAAACATGCATCTAAAACACTAGCTACAACACCAGATCTACTTTTGAAACATCCAGATGAAACACTTGTAAACATACGTTTGGAAACAAGATAAAAAATTTGGAACATACACTTGAAACATACGTGTATAGCCACTGCAACATGTGCAACATTCCGATTTACTTTTGCAACAACAAGATGAAACACCAGCAACATCCAGATAAAATATCTGAAACACTTGAAACATACTCTTACAACATATGCTTTGCTTGGATGAATGGAGGCACATCGGCACGAGGGTTGGCGGCAGCGCATGGACCTCGTTGTGCGGTAGTAGCACAGGCAACTCACTAGCGGGCGCTGCGTCACACGAATCTTGTCCCCCTCACCTGCTTGCTGGAGCATCCGTCATGGAGGCTCGCCAGCTCGGTGGAGGCAATCGCGGCGAGCGGGCAGCGCTGTGGAGGCGGGCGAGGCAGACTGGGTCCGGTGAAGAATGTGGGGTGGAGGAGGCGGCGCGGGGAGACAACACGGAGGAGGCCGCAGGGGATGGGGTGCAGCGCTCAGTGGGCCGCCGCCGCCACCGGCGAGACGAGGTGGGGTGGGCGGATAGGCACAATGAAGCATGGAGAAAACGCCACAGCGAGCGTCAAAGCACTGAACGGATACGATCGCTGGGCGAGCGAAGCGTGTGAAAGTGAGCGGTGAAAGGCGTCTGCCCGTCCGGACGTCTCCGTGTTCAGTTATTCGGCCTGTTTTGGCCTAGTGACGGCTTGGGCGCTTGGCGGTGGAACAGCGCGGACTCCGCGGAGGGATCGCCAGAGATGCATGTTGTTTTCTGATGGCTCCCGTTTCTCCGATGTGCGCGCCACGTGACGGAACAGAAACGACAAAGGATCCCAAAGGCCAAAGCCCAAAAGCGAAAAGCAAAGCCCACTCCCGCAAAGTGGAGATCCCGCATGCGCGACGCGACCCTCGCGCCTTCAGAGTTCAGATGAAGCAGGCGATCCTCAAGATAAACCTACAACACTTACAGTGGGTCCGTCGTTGCACTTGGACCCGCATGCCGTGTCACCGGCGCCGCGCTCCACGCCGTCGCCCGGCACTCCGGCCCCTCCCCACTCGCCGGCCGCGCGCTACGACGCTAGTGCGATCGCCGGTAATGTGGATAACGCCATAACGGAAAAGTAAAGTCACACTTTGGCGACCTTTCTCATTCAGTACTAGTATACTACTATCTCCCATATCCGCCGTACGAGAGCAAACAGACGGTGGATCACGCGCGTGGCACCACTCCACACGACGGGGTTACATTAAATTTTTTAGATGACGACACGAGACGGCAACGGCGCGACGCGCACCCTCGCACACGCGGCACCACTCTCCTTCCGGTCTCCGCCACTACCCGCCAGCCTGCCTCGGAGTCGAGGCCGGCCCGTGCTCGTGAATCCTCCCTCGGGCGCGCGCGGCGGCGTCGGCGTTCCTCCGCCGTCTGCCGCCTCCCTCCATGGATTTCGTCTGCCCCGGCGATCCCGCGGTGCGATTCCTAAAACCCCGCCAAACCCCTACTTTTTTTTTATTTTTTACCCCGGACATCGGACGCTGGGGTTTTTGAATATTATCGATCGCGATGCGGTGGTGCTAACCCGCGAAGGTGGCGATCTCTCGGTGCAGGTATGGGACGACGACGGGAGGCATTTCGGGCCGTGCTTCGCGGATTTATATCCTTGCTTTTTGATTTTGATCTCGAGTGGGTTGTAGTTCTGAGGTTTTCTTGTTCTCGAGTGTGGTTTGCTGTTGGTGTTGTTCTGAGGTCTCCTTAATACTTTTGTCGCGGTTGTACGGTGCTGGGGTTCGCTGGGAATGCGGTCGCCACGGCTGCTGCACTCGGGCTCTTCCTCGCCAAGAGGAACACAACCAGAGCTCAGGTACTTGATTTTGCTCTGCATCATCTACTGCTTCTCCTTTTAATAAGCAACCGATCAATTTTGCGAGTATTTCGAGGAGCATTTTTCGCTGTCTACGTTCAGGCTCTGCATCATCACTATCAAATGTATGATGATACAGAGTAGGTGCGGCAAGTATGTCTAGTGCCGTTTGCATTTGTTTCAGCTGTTACAGAGTCACAGGACTAACAGTTTACTCTGGTGTGGCTGTGACTAACCGCCATTGAATATTTGGAATCTGTAGGGAAGTTTGTTGCTAACCATCATTTCCTCCAGATTCTGCTTTTGCATTTCGCCGTGTTTAGATCCGGATTCGGGCGGCCGGATTCGGTACTGCGCGCTACAGTGTTCCTGTCGGAACATTTTTTAGTGCAAAAAATTGTCCAAATATTGATTAATTAGACTCTAAATGTTCGTCTCACAAAGTACAACAAAACTGTGCAATTAGTTTTTGATTTCATCTACGTTTAGTACTCCATGCATTTGCCGGCATTTTGATGTGACGGGGAATCTTCTTTTTGCATAGTGGAATTTGGGTGTTGAATTTGGGAACTAAACAAGGGCTTCATTCAAATACTGTAAGCGATTAGACAGCCGATATTCATTTTCTTGTTTCTATCTGCATACTTTGACCTGATGTGACTCGCATTAATAACGGAGATAGTTCCCTTTTTCTGTATCAGTACTAATTGTCTAGGACTAGTGGCTTGAGACGTACTCCTCCGTCCACAAAAGAAAGCAACTATGAGATTTATTATGACAGTCAAACTAGTTTAAGTTTTACTAAGTTTATAATAAATAGTATTAACATTTATGTCTCCAATAAACCTTACTATAAAAATATATTTCATAATTAATCTAATAATACTTATTTCGTATCATGAATGCTAATACTTTTTAATATAACTTTAGTCAAAGTTCAAATTCTTTGACTCCTCGAAAATCGAGAATTGTATTTTTTTTTATGGAGGGAGTATGTGATTGCTCATAGAGGGGGTAAAAATAAGGGCGGCATCTACTATACTGCTGCTAATTTGAATTATGGTAATTCCTTTTTGTGTTTACCTTCTATGCCTACAAAGCAATATACTGCTGTTAATGTATTAGGCCTTATTCAAATGCCTGTGATGCTCCCGATATCGCATTATATATTTCACATGTTTCTTTTTGTGGAGTATTCAAGTAAAGCTTGCACTAATGATTTAGTCCTAAGTATTTGTAGGGTTAGCACCTTCAGTTACTTATGAATAAGTCGATAACTGAAACTGGATCAAGATTTCAGAAACTTGGTGGTCATACTAATACTAAGAGAATTCAAGCAGGTGGCAGCATAATATACCACCCAATACTACATAATGATATTATATGTTCTTGCATTAAAGTACTTAATGAAACAAGATAACTTGACACAAGGCAAACCGTAAAAACAACAAATTATATTTTAACACCATATAGAAGCAATGCCCGAGGAAAGTGGCTATGTTTACATTTAATGACTGTTACTGAGAATTGTCTTATTTAATTTATGTTCTTGATTATTTGTACCTTGTTATGTGTAATAATGTTCTACTACTTTAGAACATCAGGAGAGCCTTATCGGAGAAGTTGTTTGCATTCGGTGTGCCTGGTTTTGCAGCCTGCCTTTCTTTGGTTGGACTAACTATGCTAGCTAAGAAGAAATTTGAAGGGGAGGATGTTGAGAATTATGAACTATTCTTCACATGCTCCCAGTTTATTGCATGGGTAAGAACTCTGTTATCATAATGACCTTGTTTCTCTTCTGAGTCATATAAATGTTTGAACAAATGTCCTTACGGTTGGTGCTAGACATTCCTTTTAATAGATGTCGGTAAGTCTTGTCCGTGTCAGTGGGGCTTGGTTTGAAGTCCTCTATAACCCAATAATGTGCTTCTGCTGGACCTTGAAGATTATTCTAGAGATACCTCATTTGCAATACAAGCTTACCTTACTAAAGGTATCCCATTATTTTACAAAACGATTTCCTTTATCTTCGACATGCTAATAAAGCAGTGGAAGACTTTTACAAAATTCTGCTGTTTTATTATGACTGAAATAAAATATATTTCTTTTTCTTTAACCATCTATTCTAAGCTTTCTTTAATCAATAGGCAATGTCATCTTTTATGGAGATTATCTCATTTTGTACTGCAACCACATTTGGACTCTTTGTTACTGTGGCTGCTGTAGTAGGCCAATCAGGCAACAAAAGGTACCTGATTCCCCAATTTGCCTACGTTTCTGAATTTTTTTTATATTTTCATTGTCTAAGATCTTGTGAACTACTCCCTCCGTCCCAAAATAAGTGATGTTTTAGGTTCGTCCTAAGTCAAACTATTTCAAGTTTGACCAAATTTATATAAAAAATACTAATGTTTATGATATCAAATAAGTACTATTAGATTTATCATGAAATATATTTTAATATTCTACATATTCGGTATCATAAATATTGATGCTCTTTCCTATAAATTTGGTCAAACTTAAAATGGTTTGACTTAGGACAAAACTAAAACATCACTTTTTTTTGGGACGGAAGGAGTAGTACATTTTCCTTTTTTTATTTAGCAACTAGTACATACTGTTTCATTTCATTGTCATCGTCCTAAAAGTAATGTGCAACTGTTCACTCTTTCAGAGAAGTGAACTCAATTGAAGCCCCACTCATTCTAAATGATGAAAAAGCTGAGGGTGAAATTACAAACATGGTATGTGATTTCAGTAATAAGCCTTTGGTTTTTTATTGTACTTTCAGGATGGTGCAATTTCAGTCTATGACCTGTGTAAGAAGTTATACGTTAGTTTGGTATTGCTGCTATAATCTCATCTTATGCATGCTTTTTTTTTCTTAAACACACATGAGAGGTGGGTATCATTACATTAAGGCCTTGTTTGGATGCATGTGTATTCACTTCAATCCACATGTGTTGGAGTGAAATGGAATGGAACTTAGTTTAATTCCACTCCAATCCACTTCAACACATGTGGATTGAGATGAATACATGCACATCCAAACAAGGTCTAAGTAGAGGTCATCTTATGCATGCCATAAAGTTGCTATTGAATACATGGTCTTGTAATACATTGTAAATTTCTGTGTATGAACAACTATATTACCCGCAAATTTTACAGGATCTGTGCTAACTGCTGCATGCTGACGTGCATTGACTTCCTTATAGGTCACTATTTGGAGTTGATCATTGATATTTGGATCCTGTCCAATCTTTATTATTTGTTTTCCATCACCAAAAGGGAATTGTGACTTCTTCCCTTAATGTTATCTTTTTCAGATAAAGGACTACAATTTGTGGGAACTGTTGACTTTCAAATTCGTTAATCCTGTGATGGACATTGGTATCACAAGACAACTTGACTTCACAGATTTACTTGAGTTACCAACTGAGCTTAGAGCTACCTCCTGTTATGACAAACTTCTATCTTCCTGGACTGCTGAATATCAAAACCACCATGACAACTCATCTCTACTTAGAGCCATGTCTTATTCTTATGGATGGACATACTTGCGTTTGGGCCTTCTTAAGGTATCCTTTTCTTTTCATTGAGGTTGTTGAATTGAGTAAAAGGATGTTGCTAGATGTCAACTCTGGGATTCATGGCATATAAAAGTTGGTGTCCTTTTGTTCTCACCTCTTTTATGGCAATTAGAAATATATTCTTTTTTGCAAGGATCAATTAATATATCCTAGAATGAGAAGATTACACTAGTGACCTGAAACATATCATCGTAGTATTACCTGAAATTCCATGAACGGCACACATGGGATTAATTATCTTAGAACAACAACTTTTTCATGTTATTACACTTATTTCAAAGTCAAGCATTCTTAAATTGAAGTTCACACTTGTCGCCTTTAAGTTTCTAACATTCTATTCATGCAGGTATTAAATGACAGCATCAATTTTGTTAGCCCTCTGTTGCTGAACAAGTTTATAAGACTTCTTCAGGAAGGTATTAATTCATCAAGAATAGAAGACTTATTATTAAAAGTTCTCCCAGGAAAATAGATACTCTGCTCATTCTTGGCACTTGAAGCAATATTCTATTTGGGAGCAAAAGACTAACAGCAGACGTTCTTACATACCTCTTTTCAGTAAATTTTTAGGATTCTTGTGTCGCTCATTTAGAAATTTTGTGTAACATACAGACATTTGTAGTTAAAATATATAGGAATCTTATATAAAATAGAAGTGCATGCAAATACTGCTACTTATCTGGTCAAATTCATCCGATTCAGAAATTGTGGTTCAATTTTTTTCAGCAACCTAATAAACTAATCTACATCTTCTGTTGGTTTCTGCACGACTTTTCAGGTTCGGATGGCATGGATGGATATATTCTTGCCATTTCCTTAGGATTGACTTCTATTATCAAGTAAACCATCCTTACTATATGATTTGCACTTTTGCACATATGATTTCTTTTATACTCAAACCTTTGATAATGATGAATGTATCTTCTTTCTATGTCATTTATTTTTCTTGACGTTTAACAGACTATTCTCAACTTATATACTGGAACTATAAGTTACATTATGGGTGTTAAACTGGTGTTCTCATGTTAAGGCTGCATCACTGCGGCTGTATCATGTTCTACATTCGTACTAGTGTTACATGTTCATGTGGTTTCAAGTTGCAACCTATCTACTTTCCTCATTATGAGGAGCAGATGATGCACTTAGTGAAAGCAATGGAGATTGCGTGGAATATTGGATTAGATTGATTGGAGAGACCTATGTACATATATATATATAGGGGAGAGGAGATCTCGTGGCTTATAGAAATAGAACCAACCGAGATCTCATATCTCTCTAACCAAATACAGGGGCTGGCCGGCTATACTAGGCTCGGGCCTACCATATACACACGCACAACACATATACATTCTAACACGCCCCCGCAGTCACAGCGTCGATGAGTCCGACGTTGAGACTGGACCGAAACTCTGTGAAGACAGAAGTTGGCAGCCCTTTAGTGAAAATGTCGGCGAACTGAGACGTTGTCGGGACATGAAGGACGCGGACAGCTCCAAGGGCCACTCTTTCTCGAACGAAGTGAAGATCAATCTCAATGTGCTTGGTACGCTGATGTTGAACGGGGTTGGAAGACATGTACACAGTGCTAATGTTGTCACAATAGACCAGGGTCGCCTGGCGGAGAGGTGTGTGCAACTCAGCCAGTAGCTGGCGCAACCAGGAAGCCTCAGTGATGGCATTGGCAACAGCATGATACTCAGCTTCAGCACTGGAGCGGGAGACAGTGTTCTGGCGCTTGGAGGACCAGGAGACCAAGTTGTCACCAAGGAACACAGCATAGCCCGATATACACTTACGAGTGTCGGGACAACCGGGCCAATCGACATCTGAGTAGACCACAAGCTCAGACTTACTAGAAGCTCGCAGGTGAAGCCCCAAGTCCAAGGTGCCACGGACGTAGCGCAGGATGTGCTTCAATGCTGCTAGATGAGGCTCGCGCGGATCATGCATATGGAAACACACCTGTTGAACAGCGTATGCAATATCGGGCCGTGTGAAGGTGAGATACTGCAAGGCTCCAACAAGACTGCGGAAATATGTAGGATCTGAAATAGGTGCACCATCAGTAGATAACTTCAGGTTGAGATCAACCGGAGTGGAGCACGGCTTGCAGTCAGCCATGCCAGCGCGATCCAGGATATCTAACATGTACTGGTGCTGTGACAGGAACAATCCTGAGGCAGTGCGTTGAACATGCATGCCCAGAAAATGATGAAGCTCGCCCAAGTCCTTCATAGAAAATTCTTGCTGAAGGGCTGCAATGATGCGACGAAGCAGATCCGTAGAGGAGGCAGTCAACACAATATCATCCACATACAGCAAGAGATAGGCAGTGTCGCTGCCACAATGAAACATGAAGAGCGATGTATCTGACTTGGCCTCCACAAAGCCTAGACGAAGAAGAAAGCTGGCAAAGCGACTGTACCATGCACGAGGCGCCTGTTTCAGCCCATAGAGAGACCGATTTAGGCGACACACGAAGTCCGGATGAGAAGAGTCTTCAAATCCTGAGGGCTGGGGGCAGTAGTCTGTCTCTGAGAGATTCACGTGAAGAAAAGCGTTCTTCACATCAAGCTGATGCACTGGCCAGTGGCGAGAGACAGCGAGAGAGAGAGAACCGTCCGGACAGTAGTGGGCTTCACAACGAGGTTGAAGGTCTCATCATAGTCAATGCTGTAGAAGATTGTGATTCTATTATTTTGGGCTAACCCTAGAAGGGTAGCTATATAGGTGCCATACATGGGCCACATGGACCTAGCCTCATGGGCCTAATACAATCATACTCTAACACCCCCCGCAGTCTGAACTACCGGCGCAGCGGAGTTCAAGGCTGAACAAGAAAGAAAACAAGTAAGAGCACAACACACACATGACCCCCCGCAGCCACAACTAGCCACTGGAGACGTTGAGGCTGGAGCGAAACTCGGAGAAGGTCGAGGAAGGGAGGCATTTGGTGAAGATGTCCGCAAACTGGGAGGTGGTCGGGACGTGTAGAACCCGGACGTCACCGATGGCCACCCGGTCGCGGACGAAGTGTAGATCAATCTCCACATGCTTGGTCCTCTAGTGCTGCACGGGGTTGGTGGAGAGGTAGACCGCGCTGACGTTGTCGCAGTAGACGAGCGTGCTCCTGGCGAGGGGCCGGTGAAGCTCAGCCAGGAGTTGGCGGAGCCAGGCGGCCTCGGCCACGCCGTTGGCCACGGCACGGTACTCCGCCTCGGCACTGGAGCGTGAAACCACCGGCTGGCGCTTGGACGACCAAGAGATCAGGTTGCCGCCGAGGAAGACCGCGTAGCCGGAGGTGGACCTGCGGGTGTCTGGGCATCCCGCCCAGTCAGCGTCGGTGTAGACAACCAGCTCGGCCGTGGAAGACCGGCCGAGGAGCAGCCCGTAGCCAAGAGTGCCACGGAGGTACCGGAGAAGCCGCTTCATAGCAGCCAGGTGAGGCTCCCGCGGAGCATGCATGTAGAGGCAGAGCTGCTGGACGGCATAAGTGATGTCCGGCCGTGTGAAAGTGAGGTACTGAAGTGCGCCAGCGAGACTCCGGTATGCGGTGGAGTCCGCTGGTCCAAGCATCGGACCCCCAGCCTCGGACAGCTTGCCCTGGGTGTCGACCGGTGTGGAGCAGGACTGGCAGGCGGTCATCCCTGCGCGCTCCAGAATGTCACAAGTGAACTGCCGCTGGTGGAGGAACAAGCCTGAAGGTCGGGGCTCAACAGTGACGCCGAGGAAGTGGTGGAGCACCCCAAGATCCTTCATAGCAAATTCCTTCTGGAGTGAGGCAATGATGCGGTGGAGTAGAGACTCGCTGGAGGCAGTAAGAACAATGTCATCCACATAGAGGAGCAGGTAAGCAGTCTCACCCCCATAGTGATATATGAACAGGGAGGTGTCAGACTTGGCCTTCGTGAACCCAAGAGTCTGCAGGAAGGTAGCGAATCGAGAGTACCAAGCCCGGGGTGCCTGCTTGAGCCCGTAGAGTGATTTGTTGAGCCGGCAGACGAAGTCAGGACGAGAAGCATCCACAAAACCTGCTGGCTGACTGCAGTAGACCGTCTCAGTCAGAGTGCCATGGAGGAAGGCATTCTTGACATCCAGCTGATGCACAGGCCAGGAGCGCTCAAGAGCCAGGGAGAGGACGGTGCGGACTGTAGCTGGCTTCACCACAGGACTGAAGGTCTCAGCATAGTCAATGCCGGGCCGCTGAGTGAATCCGCGGAGGACCCAGCGAGCCTTGTAGCGCTCCAGGGAACCATCAGCCCGCCTCTTGTGTGTCCAGATCCACTTGCCGGTGACAATGTTGGAGCCCGGCGGACGAGGCACGAGGTCCCACGTCTGGTTGGCGAGGAGGGCCGCGTACTCCTCGTCCATCGCGCGGCGCCAGTGAGGATCCGCCAAGGCCGCGCGGACGGAAGAGGGTACCGGAGAGATCCCCGGCTCGCAGGCGGCGGTGGTGAGGGCCTGCGGGCGAGACGCCTGCCTCGTCACCATCGGGTGAGTGTGACGAGGGTCCCGGTGAAGAAGAGGCGGGTGGTACACCGGCGGGTCGGCGCGGGAGCGTGGCGATGCCGGCGGAGCAGGCACCGGCGACGACGGCGCTGGTGACGAGATCGGCGGAGCCGGCTCATGCCGGCGCTCGTAGACGATGCCGAAGCGTCCGGGAGGGGGTGAGGGCGGACGCGGCTCCTGCCGGCGCTGGTAGACGAGCCCGAAGCGCCCGGGAGGAGGTGGGGTCGGTGTGCTCGGTTCCGCGATCGGAACGGCAACATCAGGCGCAACGGGAGGCAGCGAAGCCACAGGGAGCGAGGGCGGAAGCTCCGGGGCTGCCTCGACCGTGTCAGGCACCGGAAGGTCCTGGGGTGAGTCCGGCAGGGGCGAGGCGGTACCACCAGGAGAGTGCGCCGGAGTAGTACCTGCAGGGTAGAAGGAGAAGGGTGGCGGAATCGCCGGGTCAGTGGGAAAGAAGGAAGCCTCCGCAGGGTCAGCGGGAGGTGTGGGTGGAGAGGTGGTGGAGTAAGGGAATGCCGACTCATCAAACACGACATGGCGAGAGATGAGGACACGGCGAGAGGCAAGGTCAAAGCATCGGTAACCCTTGTGATCCGGAGAGTATCCGAGAAAGACACAGAGGGTCGACCGGGGAGCCAGCTTATGGGGAGCGGTGGAGGAGGTGTTAGGGTAACACGCACACCCGAAGACTCGAAGGTGGTCGTACCGAGGAGGGGTACCGAAAAGAGCGTGGTGAGGCGTAGGAGCTGGGCAGGCAGTAGAAGGAAGTCGGTTAAGGAGATAGGTGGAGGTGTGCAGACACTCAGCCCAGAAGCGAGCGGGTAGAGACGCCTGGAGCAGAAGGGTGCGCATGATGTCATTGGTTGTGCGGATCATGCGCTCGGCCTTGCCGTTCTGAGATGAGGTATACGGACAAGACATGCGGAGCTGGACACCATGTGAAAGGAAGAAGGCACGGGAGGTGGAGTTATCGAACTCACGGCCATTGTCGCACTGGACAGCCTTGATGGTGAGGCCGAACTGAGTGGATACCCAAGCGAAGAAGTGGCTGAGAGTGGGGAACGCCTCGGACTTGGCACGGAGGGGAAAAGTCCAGGAATAATGGGAGAAATCATCAACCACCACCAAATAGTACTTATAGCCAGACATGCTGAGAACAGGAGAAGTTCACAAGTCGCAATGAATAAGATCAAAGACACGAGTGGCATGTGAGGAAGAGGACTGAAAGGGAAGGCGAACATGACGGCCGAGCTGGCATGCATGACACAAGTGATCATCGTGAGCCCGAGAGCACCGAATGTCGGAACTACGACTGAGCTGTGTCAGGGCATCCCGGCCAGGATGGCCGAGGCGGCGGTGCCAAGTGGTGGTGGAAGGAGTGGCGGCGAAAGCGGCTGAAGAAGGCGAAGGAGGTAAAACAGACGCCGAAGAAGGCGAAGAAGGTGAGACAGACGCCGGAAACCGAAGGGTATAGAGAGGCCCAGTGCTGTTACATCGGAGCAAAGGACACCGGGAGGCCAAATCCCGCACGGTGAGACCAGAGGGGTCAAACTCAACCGAACAAGAGTTGTCAGCTGTGAACCGGCGAATAGAGAGAAGGTTGTGAACCATACCGGGAGCCACAAGAACATCAGAGATATGAAAGGAGCCGTGGGAACTGGCAGTGCCCACGGAGGAGACAGGAATGCAAGTGCCATTGGCGACCATGATGGAAGAGGGACAGGAAGAGTGTGGAGGACGAAGAGAAGAAAGTAGACTCGCATCGGGCGTGGTGTGGAAAGTGGCGCCCGAATCTGCGATCCAATCGGGACCCCCCGCACCAGCGGCACCGGCGCTCGCGGCCATGGTGGTGGCGGCGCCTAGAAGATGGCCCGGCTGCGGCGGCGGTGGAGTGGTAGCCGATTGCAGAGGGTAGGGAGCCATGGCACGATAGGTAGCGGCGGTGGCGCTGGTACTGTGCACGCCCGCGTGCCAGCCAGTAGCGGCCAGGCTCGCAGGGGCAGCAGCGCTCACAGAGCCAGGAGCAGCAGCGGAAAACGAGTGGGAGGATGCGGTCGGGTCCCCCCCGGCAGCTGTGACTGGAGAGCCAGGAAGGTCCACCATGGGTGGGGGAAAGGTGAGGTGCTCGCCCCAGGAAACCACCGGCTGGCGTTGCACGACGGCCTCCTCCTGGAAGAGGAACTCCGGGGAGGTGGGAAGGTCGTAGCACGGGTTGTAGAGGCGACGCTCGGAGCCGGCAGTAAGCCCCCCACCGGCGGCCAAGGCAGTGAGGGTCACAGCAGGGAGCGGTGCTGTAGGTGCTGTAGGGCCGCCAGCCACCAGTGCAGCAGGGCGGGCAGGAGCCGGCCATGGGAGAGGAAGAGGTGGGGCCGGCGCTGCTGGGTGCGCCTGGGAGGAGGGAGGGGCACCAGTGGTCGGTGCTGGGTGCAGCAGGGGAGCGGCTGCAGCAGGAGCCTGCAGGCGCAGATGAGCGGCAGCAGTAGGATCCAGCAGGGGAGCGGTGGCTGGGGTCAGCAGAGGAGCGGCTGCAGCAGGGGCCCGCAGGCACAGAGGAGCGGCTGCAGCAGGATCTAGCAGAGGATCGGAGAAGGAAGGTGGGGGAGGAGGAGGAGGTGGCCGGCCAGCCATGGGTGGCGGCGGCACCAGCCTGCCTGCTGGGTGCCGGCGGCAGGGAGGGAGGGAAGAAGGGGCAGGGAGGTGGGGGGCCCCGCGCGCGGCCAGGAGGACGGCAGCCAGGGGCGCGACCCCGAGCGGCGGAGTCACGGGCGCGGTCCCGTGCGGCGCGGGAGCGGGCGGTGCCCCAGGTGCTGCGGCGGCAACCTGGGCCCAGGAAAGAGTGGAGGGGGAAGGGAAGAGGGAGAAGAGGGAGGGAGAAGAAGGAGGCCGGCTAGCCATGCCGGCGCCGGCGGCAGGAACAGCGCCGGCGGGAGGAGGCAGGCCGGCGGCGGCTCAGGGTGGGGAAAGAGAAAAAACAGAGGCTTGATACCATGTAGAAGATTGTGATTCTATTATTTTGGGCTAACCCTAGAAGGGTAGTTATATAGGTGCCATACATGGGCCACATGGGCCTAGCCTCATGGGCCTAATACAATCATACTCTAACAAATGCCTGGGCGCTGAGTGAATCCTCGAAGAACCCAACGGGCTTTGTAGCACTCGAGGGAGCCATCTGCCTTGGACTTGTGCTTGAACACTCACTTGCCAGTCACCACATTGGATCAAGACGGCCACGGAATGAGATCCCAAGTGTGGTTGGCAAGAAGTGTAGAGAACTCCTGCATAGCGACACGCCAATTGGGGTCGGCGAGAGCGGCGCGGTAAGTCCGCGGGATGGGCGACAGTGGTGCCGCCTAAAGGACTAGCCGATCCACTGGTTGTCGAAAGCCGGCCTTCCCCAGCAGGGAGGCGCACAGGAGAAACCGGATCAGCGGCGACCGGTGCAACGGCCGGAGAGGCAGCACCGATGGCGACAGGAGCAGTGCTGGTTGTCGGTGCAGGATGCTGGCGACTGTACACCAGGCGAGCAGGAGGCGACAGTGCCATGGCTTCTCTCTGTAGTCGAAGTTGGAGGTGGACGCCGGCTGTACATCAGGCCGCCCCAACGCTGAAAGCCAGGCAGAGGTGTGACGGTCGTCGGGGCAGATGATCGGCTGATCGAGGGCGAGCGGGTAGCAGCCGAGTCAGGCGATGCCGAGATCGGTGGTGGTCTGCCGGCTGCTGGGTAGCCACCGCCGGCTGCTGGGCAGCCATTGCCGGTTGCTGGGCTTGGTAAGTCCAGGGGACAGCGGCCAAGGGGGCGCCACCCCCTGGAACGTCCAGAATAGCCGCACGTGGCTGTGCGGTAACTCCAGGAGATCCTGCAAGGGCAAAAAATGTGACGGCGCTGGAGGAGCCATCACCAGGTCAGTAGAGAGTAAAAACTCGAAGTCCTGTGGTGCAGGACAAGAGGAATCCTCAGAGAAGGGGAAAGACGCCTCATCGTCATCAAAGACGACATGTCGAGAGATGATGATCCGGTTGGAGGACCGGTCATTGCAGCAGTAACCTTTGTGGTGAGGAGAATAACCGAGGGAGACACACAAGGAGGAGCGAGGAGCGAGTTTATGGGGAGCGGTGGCGGAGAGGTTGGGGTAGCTTCGACACCCGAAGACACGGAGGTGCTCATAGGAGGGCGGAGACCTGTAAAGCACCGTGTGAGGGGTGGAGAAACCAAGTGTCTTGGTAGGAAGGATATTGAGTAGTGTGGCGGTGGAGAGGGCCTCAACCCAATAAGTTGGTGGAACGCTAGCCTGAAACAGTAGAGAGCGAACGACATTATTGATGGTACGGATAACGCGTTCAACTTTACCATTTTGAGGCGAGGTATACGGACAAGACATCCGGAGCTAGACTCCGTGGGAGAGGAAGAAGGCACGGGAAGTGTGGTTGTCGAACTCACGACCATTATCGCACTGGATACCCTGAATGGCGACATAGGCAAAGAAACTAGACAGGGTGGAAAAAGTGTCGGACTTTAGCCGAAGCGGAAAAGTCCAGAGATAATGCGAAAAATCATCGAGCACGACAAGATAATACTTGCAACCAGAGACACTAGGAATAGGCGACGTCCACAAGTCACAATGTATTAACTGAAAAATATGAGTAGCGCGGGAAGAGGATGCATGAAAAGGTAGACGAGTATGACGACCCAACTGAAGGCATGACATAGTGTTTGACTAGCACTTTTATTACATGGAATAGCAGACGACTGTGCTAGCTGAGACAAAACTTCATGGCCAGGATGACCAAGACGCTGGTGCCAAAGCGAAAGACTGGTAGCAGCGAGGAGAGCATAGGCAGACTCCGGAAACTGCAGCGGATAGAGAGGACCGGAGCTGTCACACCTGACGATCTCTCTCCGAGAACGAAGATCCTTCGCAGAATAGCCAAGAGGGTCAAACTCCACAGAACATTTGTTATCAGAAGTAAACTGGTGTACCGAAATAAGGTTCTTAATAAGACCAGGTGAAACAAGGGCATTATTAAGATGAAGATTATGAGGAAAATTGGTAATGCCAGTGGAAGTAACAGGAAGAAGGTTCCCATTACCGACAACAATATGAGATGGAGATGATGTATGTGGAGGAGAAGGGATGGTGATTATACCAGCGTCAGAAGTCATGTGGTTGGAGGCGCCAGAGTCGAAGTACCAGCTGGCCTGTGGAGGTTGCTGGAGCGACATGGTCCGGTAGTTGGCAGCGAGGCTTGAAGCATCCCAGCTGGGTGGAGGAACAGCAGGGCTGTACAGCCCCTGCGGAGGAAGGGACCACTGCTGGACGGCGGGGTGAGCAGCCCACCCCTGCTGAGCGCCTGTCAGCAGCGCATGAGGGAGCTGCTGCTGCTGGACGCCAGCGAGGAGGGCGTGCGGGTGAGGCAGCGTCGAAGGGCGCGGGCCGGGCCACATATTGATGGACCCGGTCCATGGCTGATGGAGATTGGGCCACGCCTGGCCGCCAGGAGGTCCTCTGGGTGTGGCATTGGCTGCCCCGCCGGCAGCCGGAGAGCCACGGCCGCCCCTCTTGCCGCGCTTACCTCGCTTGCCATCGCTGCCCCCGGAGTTGGCGGGGGGCTGCGACGGGAGCGGGGGCTGCTGGTGGGTGGGGGCAGCCGGTGTCGCTGATGACGAGGGAGCCGGAGGTGCGGCACTGGTGTGGAGGGCAGTGGCCGGAGCGGAAGCGGCCATGTTGATTTCCTCGAGGAGCAGGTCGCTGCGAGCCTGCAAAAACCAGGGGAAGGGGCGCCCGCGACGAAGATGGAGACCGATGGCTTCAAAACGGCCGTTGAGGCCGCGCAGAAGGTTGAGGACGAGGGTCCGGTCATTGACGGGCTCACCAAGATCAAGAAGGGCGTCCGCCATGCTCTTGAGTTTGCGGCAGTACGCGGTGATGTCGTGGTCGCCTTGGCTGAAATTGCGAAAGGCGGCGTCGAGGTAGAGAGTCCGCGTTTCGCGATTGCCGCGGAACTATAACTCAATGGCAAGCCAATGAGAGCGAGCAGTGGTGCCCGATTCGACAACCGCTTCAGCGAGCGCGTCGGAGATGGTGCCGGTGATCCAGGACTTCACGACGCAGTCCATGCGGACCCAATCGGGAGAGTCGAGGGCAGCCGCGTCGGAGAGGATGTGGTGCTCCAGGGAGTACCGGCCGACGATGAGGAGGAAGGATTCGCGCCAGCGGCCGTAGAAGGTCGAGGCGACGTCGAGCACAAGCGGGACGAGCAGCCGGATGTTCTGCACGGCCACGGCCTGGGCGTGCAGGTTGAGGAGGGCCACGGCCTCGTGCTGAAGCAGAGTGGTGCGAAGAAGGGGATCACCGCCGTTGGCAGAGGCAAAGTCCTCAGCTTCCTCGGCGTCGCTAGGGGCCCGTCGTCTTCCAGAGGCAGAGCAGCCGCGACGCGCTCGTGAGCAGCGCGTTCAAGGGCGGCCTGAAGGCGTGCGTCAGCCGCGTCGCGCTCCTGCTGGGCGGCGGCGGCGGCTTCGCCTCGGCGTCAGCCGCGCGAGCATCAGCGGTGTCGCGAGCGGCCTGTGCCGCGCGGGCGCGCTTGTCCTTGGCGAGGCGAGCCTGCTCGGCCGCGCGGGTGCGCGCCTCCTTCGACTGGAGGGCAGCGGCAGCAGCGACATCGGGGTCGACCACCTCCATGGCAACCGTGCTAGCAGCAGCGGCAGGCTCGGTGGTGGGGGTGGCACCGTCCATGGCAGCGTCGAGCGCGCACAGGGAAGGCGGTGGGCGCGCGCAAGGGAGGCGGCGGCCAGGAAAAGGTAGGTGGAAAACCTAAACTCTTGATACCATGAAAGCAATGGAGATTGCGAGGAATATTGGATTAGATTGATTAGAGAGACCTACAGGGGAGAGGAGATCTCGTGGCTTATAGAAACAAAACCAATCGAGATCTCCTCATATCTCTCTAACCAAATACAGGGGCCGGCTGGCTATACCAGTCTCGGGCCTACCATATACACACGCACAGCACATATACATTCTAACACTTAGTCATACCAACAGTTGAATTTGATGATAATAAATATGAATTTAGCAATTACATCTCAGAGCACCTTGTTGCATTATGGGTGTTATACCATATTAGTGGACCTTTGCCTGTGGAAAGAGAATTACCTTGGTGGTTCCTTGGATTATATGTTCTTAGTTCTTATTATTAACTAGCATTTTTTTTTGTTTACACTTTTGTATTTTTTATGGTAGGTCCTTTTTAGATAGCCAGTACTCCTTTCGTCTAGCAAAGCTCAAGTTGATGTTACGATCAAGCATCATGGGGATAATTTATCGGAAGGTATCACCATTCCTCTCATGCACTGTTAGTATCTTTCTGTGATTTTTTTAAAAGAGTAAGTCAAACATGTGAAGTCAGCTTGTATTGTACAATAGTTTTCCAACTCGAGATGTTCTTAAGCATTTGTACTCTGATATCACAATGCAACACTGATTGTGTTGGAATGACTGGACTAGATTGATTAGGCTAACCCTAGAAGGGTAGCTATATAGTGTAGCATACATGGGCCTCATGGGCCTAGCCACATGGGCCTTAGACATATACTCCAACACCCCCCGCAGTCTGAACTACCGACGCAGCGGAGTCAGACTGAACACGAGAAAAAGAAAATACATACGAGCCCCCCACAGACACAACTAGCCACTGGTGATGTTGAGGCTGGAGCGAAAGGTGGTGAAGGTCGACGATGGGAGGCCCTTGGTGAAGATGTCGGCGAACTGAGACGTCGTCGGTACATTTAGAACTCGCACCTCGCCGATGGCAACCCGATCACGGACGAAGTGAAGGTCGATCTCCACATGCTTGGTCCGCTGGTGCTGCACGGGGTTGGTGGAGAGGTAGACGGCACTGATGTTGTCGCAGTAGACAAGCGTGCTCCGGAGAAGAGGGTTATGGAGCTCGGCCAAGAGCTGTCGGAGCCAAGAGGCCTCGGCCACGCCATTGGCCACGGCGCGGTACTCCGCCTCGGCACTGGAGCGGGAGGCCACCTGCTGACGCTTAGACGACCAAGACATCAGGTTGCCGCCCAAGAAGACAACGTAGCCGGAGGTGGAGCGCCGAGTGTCCGGACATTCGGCCCAGTCAGCGTCAGTGTAGACAACCATCTCGGTGGAGGAGGAGGACGAGGACCCCTGGGAGGCGATGGACCCCCGCTGGAGGCCTTGAGTGAGCTCCTCCATGACGAGGTCGTCACGGACCTGCAGGAAGGTGGGGAAGGGCCGCTGACGGGTGATCCAGGTCCGGAGGTGGGCGTAGCGGTCGCTGAGCCCGCGGAGGACGTTGAGGACGAGGATGCGATCCTCCACGGGCCAGCCCAGGTCGCCGAGGGAATCTGCCATGGTCTTCATCTTCCGGCAGAACTCGCCAACGGCAAGGTCCCCCTGGACGAAGGTGCGAAAGCTCGCGTCGAGGCACAGAGCGCGGGCCTCAGCATTGCCTAGAAACTGGCCCTCGAGTGCCAGCCAGGCCTGGCGAGCGGAGGTGGTGGTGCGGATAAGGTCGTGGAGGTCGACGGAGATCGTGCCGAGGATCCAGGAAAGCACGATGCTGTCCAGACGCTGCCACGACGGAGTCTGGACCATGGGCGTGGGCTCGTCGAGGACGTGGTCGTCGAGGGCATAGCGGCGAAGAGTGAGGACCACCAAATCCCTCCAACGGGCGTACGAGGGCGACTCGGGGTCGAGAACGACCGGGACGAGTAGCCGGATGTTCTGGACACCGCCGGCCTGGTAGTGGAGCTGCGAGACGAGGGGGTCGGCCGGGTCGTGACGGAGAGCCGTAGTGGTGGAGGTGAGGTGTCCCGTCGAGCCAGAAGAGGTGGCCCCCCCGTCCTGGGCGAGAAGCTGCTCCGCCTCGGCGATCTAGCGGGCCAGAGTGTTGGCGGCGTCCCGCTCCCGTTGCCACAGAAGGGCAGCCGCACAGACGCGCTCCTGACCGGCGGCGGCCGCGGCACGGGCGGAAACCAGCGCGGCGGCGAGGGCGGAGACGGGCTGGGGGGCGGAGAGGACGACCGAAGATGGAGCGGGAAGGGTTCCGCAGCCCATGGCCGTCCCCTGCAGGTTGGATGCCGCACCATCCCCCCAGGTAGGCCCAGGCTGGCTGCAGCAGCAGCAGCAGCGGCGGCGGCGTCCGCTGGAAGGTCGGGGTCGACGGCGTC
This sequence comes from Saccharum hybrid cultivar R570, assembly GCA_038087645.1. Lineage (NCBI taxonomy): Eukaryota > Viridiplantae > Streptophyta > Magnoliopsida > Poales > Poaceae > Saccharum > Saccharum hybrid cultivar. Next base: position 13,382,054 of record JAQSUU010000259.1, read on the forward strand.
GGCGACATCGGCCGGGGCGACCGGGAAGGCCGCAGAGGTGGGAGCCCCATCGGACGCGAGGGCGAGGGCCAGGCGCGGCGCAGAGCTGGCTGGCGGCCCGCCAGGCGCCGGCCAAACCGCGGCAGAGAGGGGAGCAGTGGCAGGCGGCGCCCAGGTGGGGCCCGCGCCCGCGCCAGGCGGGGCCCAGGCGTGGCCCGCACCTGCGCCCGAGGGGGCACCGGCGGCCGGCGGCTCCAGGGGGTGGCCCGCGGCCGCGCCTGTGCTGGCGGCGCCAGGGAAGGCGGTGGCGGCCATCGGCGCCAGAGGGCGCGGCGCAGGGGGGGAAGCAGCGATCCGGGCCCAGGAGGTGGGGTGGGAGAGGGGAGGGAAGTTGAGGAAGAAGGAGGGAGGGGGAGGCTCGGCCATGGCCGGCCGTTGTGGGCGGCGGCGGCCCCTGGCGGACTGGCTGCTGGAGGAAGAGGGAGGGAGGGAGAAGGGGAAAAGTTAGGCTCTTGATACTATGTTGGAATGAATGGACTAGATTGATTAGGCTAACCCTAGAAGGGTAGCTATATAGTGTAGCATACATGGGCCTCATGGGCCTAGCCACATGGGCCTTAGACATATACTCCAACAGATTGGTTAGCTATTATCCATAATAACATATTCACTAATTCACAAGGACAATTCGGACTTTCCATTACAAATGATTAAAATTGACACCTAGGAGGTGGAATGTACTCCCTACTGCCACTGGAACTTAGTTGATGTATGTTAGTTCATATGCCGTTTATTCCCATATAGATGTCATTCAGACAATCAAAATGGTCTGCTTTACTTGAATCTACAATTGTTTTGCAAATTATACGTTATAATATAATTGATACTTTTAATAAAATATCTTGTGACAACATTTCCATTTGAAAACGTCAATTAATTTTTGATACGATAGCTAACAATGTTTTTTATTTTTTTTAAAAAATTGAATGCACGTTCAAGGACGAAATGTATTTGGAACAGTACTTGCTAATTTTGATATAGCGTAGAACTTTTGCTGGGTATATTCTATATAGCTTCTGTGGAAGTTCGTTGTGATCTACCAATTTGACATTGTATTATGTAAAAAAATTCAATTTTGAAGCATGTTATAACTTTACTTGACTTTTATTTGTTGTTTTTAAATTTGGATGGATCTTTCTTAAAAAAACAGTGCCTATGTCTCAGTCTAGCTGAGCGTTCTAGGTTTTCTGAAGGTGAGATACAGACCTTCATGTCTGTTGATGCTGACCGCACAATAAACTTGTGTAACAGCCTTCATGATGCCTGGAGGTACTTCCCATCTCAATCTCACATTTTTGTGTATGAAAGACTTAGATTACTATATGTATGCACATGCACTCCATTATCTAATTCTTTGCATGATTTGGTGTTTATCTAGCTTGCCACTGCAGATTGGAGTTGCTCTTTATCTGTTATATACACAAGTCAATTATGCTTTTCTATCTGGGCTTGCAATAACAATCATACTAATACCAGGTATGCTTACCTTTTGCTTCCTTGTTCTGTATTAGGCTTCTTAGTCATTCAAAGGTTTGTGAATTCTATCATCTCTTGGTTTGCCCTTATTGTCTTGTGAATATATATTGATCTATTGACCAAAGCATTGCTTCTATACTAGTCCAAATACAAATAGATGTATGTTATAAGAACCTGATGGTGCTAGGGACTGAGACGTTAGTGTGTAATACTAACCCATGTTTATAATCTAATCATAACTTCCTCGAATTAAAATTTCTGCTCATATTTTTTACTTTTAACCATGTCAGTCTCTTTTTCTTGTAACCATGTACATATGCACAGTGAACAAATGGATTTCTACAAGGATTGCTGGTGCAACAGAAAAGATGATGAAGCAAAAAGACAGGAGGTAAGAAAACTGGTCCTCCATTGCATTTGATGAATAAAGAAAACATCCCTTTGTTTCATTTTGCCATATTCCCATATCGCCAAGGTGCTTTCTCAAACACCATTACATTATACCTCAGCTTCACTGGCATATACTGTTGATGTGTTTTGGGTCATGAGGCAGGAGGAATCATGCAAAAGTTTGCTAGCCAACACAATAATTATAGAACTTAATACTCCAAAATTTATCCATGAATAGGATAAGCTGTGCAGGGGAGCTCTTAGCACATATTAGAACAGTGAAGATGTACAGCTGGGAGAAACTATTCACTGAACGTTTGGTGGAAAGAAGAGAATCAGAAGTGAAGCATCTCGCGGTGTGCAACTGCTCCTGATTAATCTACATTTTATAATAAGTTGCACATCTTGCACTGGAACTAACAAGGGCCTCCTATTTCCCAATAGACTAGAAAATATCTGGATGCTTGGTGCGTCTATTTCTGGGCAACCACACCGACATTGTTCTCCCTTTTCACCTTTTCTATTTTTGCAATAATGGGACACACATTGGATGCTGCCACGGTAAAACAATATCATGAATGATATGCTTAGCATATGCCTTTGGACCAAGAAACTTCATACTAATATCTGGAATCCTTATTACAGGTATTTACTTGTGTTGCACTCTTTAACACACTAATATCACCGTTAAACTCATTTCCATGGGTTATTAATGGGATGATTGATGTAAGTGGATAATTGGTTTATGTCATTATACTGTTACATACATTTGCAGCTCACTAACATTCCATGCTTTGGTTGCTGCAGGCTGTTATCTCTAGCAGACGGCTGAGTAATTTTTTATCTACTCCAGAGCATCACTCATCCGAGTTAACTGCCTCTGCTGACCTTTTAAACCACCACTTTAAGAGATACACCGAAGTAACTCATAACCCAATGGCCGTCGTCCTTCAGAATGTATCCTGTTCTTGGTCTAGCAGCTCTGTTGTTGAGCCGAGCATAGTTCTCAGAGATATATCTTTGCAACTACAAAAAGGGCTCTTTATTGCAATTGTAGGCGAGGTAATTATTCTGACCGTCACATTTTCGTTTTTGTACTATGGTGTTCTGCTGGTTATGTGGTGGGGGTACACAATTTCGTTAATGGTTTGGTTGGAGAAACTGAATAGCATGTGTTTGGCATATTATATTATATCTCAATTTGCCATTACTTGCAAAGAAATGCAACCAGATGTCCAGATCTTTTTTTTATAATCGTCTAATCTGATGCTATTGCTATTTTTCTCTGAATTGAGGAAATTTTATGTCTATATCAGGTTGGTTCTGGTAAATCATCTTTGTTGAACACAGTCATTGGAGAGACTCATGTCATCAGTGGTTCTATTAGCTCCTGTGGTTCAATTGCCTATGTACCACAGGTAGCACTTTATGACCTGGAAATTGCTTAAGATTTGCATTTGAAATGTCTGGAGACTAAAAATGGAACTGGTGCTCTGTAGGTACCATGGATCTTATCTGGCTCTTTACGAGATAATATTTTGCTTGGGAAAGAATTTGATCCGAGGAGGTAGTTTATGTCTCTGAAAGATATTATCACAAGTTTGTTTTGTTATGTCATTGCATGACATTAGAGCAGCTAACATGAACCATTGGAGATGCTCATACACCATAGAATTTATTGCTTCCCTTTTAATTAGCATTCTGCATCATAAAATTAATGCAGATACGAAGAAGTAATAGAGGCATGTGCGCTTCGTGTTGACATATCGGCAATGGCCAGAGGAGATATGTCACATATTGGAGAGAAAGGTACCAACTTATCTGGTGGACAGAGAGCTCGTCTGGCATTGGCAAGGTCATGTTTTTAACTTTGTGGACCTTCATCCTTCTTAAGCTTGCTAGCTAACATTATGATCATACACTTGCAGGGCTTTGTACCACAATTCTGATGTATACTTGTTTGATGACATCCTTAGCGCTGTTGACTCCCAAGTTGCTTCGTGGATCCTGGAAAAGGCTGTTATGGGGCACCAATTAATGCAGAAAACAAGATTTCTAAGCACACACAATCTTCAGGTAATATTCACTGAATCTTATCCAAACTAACTGCGCCACATTGGTATTAAATGTGGTGATGTTGAAAGAACAATGTAATTTTCCTTTCGTTTCCTTTTCTCTTTCCCAGGCCATTGCTGCTGCAGATATGATTGTAGTCATGGCTAATGGGCTCATTAAGTGGTTCGGGACACTGGAATCTTTCTTGGCAACTCCATATTCAAGAATCTCTAAGCCAGATAATTCGAGTCCTACCTCATATTCAGCTTCTGTGAAAGATAAAACACCAATGGTAACATGTGAACTGAAAACTGATGATATACTTGAAGATTCAGTGGTTTCTTATGAGGAGACAAAAGATCAGGTAGAAGAAGAGGCAAGGAAACAAGGCATGGTTGAGCTCGGTGTCTACAAGTGAGTTATTTTGTGAACTGGAGTGCGCTGTACAATACAATGATGATAAAAGTATTTCAGTCTTGTGTGATCTATTAATGTTTCTTTTTTTTTTACAGAAAATATGCAGCATTTGCGGGGTGGTCAGCTGTTGTTTTAATATTCCTAAGCGCATTCTTAATGCAAGCATCTCGTAACGGCAATGATCTTTGGTTAACTTACTGGGTTGATACCAGCACAGGCGCCAACAACACAAGATTTTATCTGGTAAGAGTACTTTCTACTATGTGAACATGAACCATAGTAATCAGTATGTTGAATTTGGTGTTCAGTTGTTCACAAAGAAATATTTTCAGCACATTTATGCTGATTCAAAAACCTGCCTGTGCAGATTATCCTTGCTATGTTTGGCATCATCAATTCTCTTTTCACTTTGGGAAGGGCATTTTCTTTTGCATTCGGTGGCCTCCGTGCAGCAATCCATATTCATGCATCTCTTCTTGAAAATATCATCAGTGCACCAATTTGTTTCTTTGACCAAAATCCCAGTGGTCGGATCCTAAACAGGTTTGGTATCTTATTCATCAGATCACCTATAGTCTTTTAGTAAAGCTTCGAAAGGTTGAAACGCCCCATGGCCTTTGACGCTTTACGAACTTTCAGATTATCGTCAGACCTCTACACCGTTGATGATTCTCTTCCTTTCATCCTCAATATATTTGTGGCCAACTTCTTCAGCTTACTCGGCACTCTGGTTGTTTTGTCTTATTCACAGGTAAATTATGTAAACAATAGTTTAGGGCCAGCCTTGTACAGTTGTACTTCAGAAAAGAAACTAAACCATATTTCTTGTATTTCATGAATGTTTGGTCTGCAGGTTTCCTTCTTACTCATCTTACTTCCACTCTGGCTTATCTATAGGAAGCTGCAGGTACCAATTTCAATCATTTATTTCTGTATTGATGCTTAACTCATTTGTCTGAGCCTTTATAGACTATATAAAATCCATACTTTAATACAACAGTGTGTAACAGTTAATCCTCCTTTTCTCTTAGTTAACATAGTGCACCATGGTATATATCTATGCTGTATCTTATGAAGAAAGAAACTAATGCTTTGTACAGTTCTATTACAGGTCTACATCACGTGAAGTACGGCGACTTGATAGCATTGCTCGTTCACCAATCTATTCATCTTTCACAGAGACACTTGATGGTTCATCAACAATAAGAGCTTTCCAGAATGAAGTATGTTTCTTTTTTCTTCCCAGGGCAGAAGGAAGCATTCTAGTTGCATTTAGACAACCTTTTGAACTCAAAAGCATCACATATCAAAGGCCCTAGTGCTAGTGCTTGTGTGGTTTGTTCAAGATACTGACAGTACACTACACAGGGGTTCTTCTTGGAAAGATTCATCCAACATGTGACACTATATCAGAAAACATCCTACTCTGAGCTCATTGCTAGTTTGTGGCTCTCGTTGAGACTCCAGGTACAGATTTTTTTTGGTCCTGCTATAATAAAATCATCATGTACATGGAATTAGTTACTTTTATCCATCAGTAAGGCCTATAATCAGGCACTGCAGTGACGAGCAAACTGTTCAGTTGTTGGCAGGTTTTATCATTCTGTTTATCGCCATGATGGCCACTATCAGCTTCCATAGCAGTTCTCTTGTCAACTTTGCAACACCTGGACTGGTAGGTTTTATTGGACACAATTGCTGACCTTGTACTTAGGCATTTCTATCTCGATGGAAATTGTAAATATAGTTCTGTTCAAAGTACTAGATATTAATACTCATATTAAAAAATCTACTGCAGGTGGGCCTGGCTTTATCATATGCAGCACCTGTGGTATCGTTGCTGAATGGCTTCTTAACCACCTTTACAGAGACAGAAAAGGAAATGATCTCCGTGGAAAGGGTTGACGAGGTAACCCGAAGAATCACTTCTATTCTTATTCATCAAGCATCTCTCTAGCTTTAATAGTTTGATGATTCTTGCAGTACATTGGCATACCTCAAGAAGAACTCCAGGGATCAGAACCTCCACCAAGAAGCTGGCCAACGGAAGGGAAGATTGAGTTTGAACATGTAACACTGAAGTACAAGCCAGAGCTACCACCTGCTTTAAGCGACGTTTCGTTCCTTATTGCATCAGGCATGCAGGTATGATGCTTCCAAGACTTCCACTGAATCATTTTGATTTGCGAAGCTATCCTGATGTCTGCTCTGGCGTTTAGGTTGGAATAATAGGAAGGACTGGAGCAGGCAAATCAAGTATACTGAATGCACTTTTCCGCTTAGTTCCAATTTGCAATGGTCGCATCTTAGTAGATGGCATTGATTTGGCTAAAGTTGCCGTCCGAGAACTCCGTGGACATTTTGCAGTAGTTCCACAGAGCCCCTTTTTGTTTGATGGGTCTTTGAGGTAACTACTGAGTGCTCCTTTTCACTGTTTTCATGCTGACTATTTATATGCTTGCACTGGTTAGGGAATAAACAAAAATCAATGTTCAATATTCAATATTTTAATCGTGAAATGATAGGGAAAACCTGGATCCTTTCAATACAACAACAGATCTCAGGATATGGGAAGTTCTTGAAAACTGCCATATGAAGGAAGAGGTAGAATCAATAGGTGGACTTGACATCCATGTGAAAGAAAGCGGTGCATCTTTTTCAGTAGGGCAGCGACAGCTCCTATGCCTTGCCCGTGCCATCCTAAAATCGTCCAAGGTACGGGCTACCATATCATTGCAGTATTGCTTATAGCAGATACACAATTGTGCAAAAGCCTAATCAAACCTATCTGGTTAATTCTATCAGTTTTCATGATGAGTTAAAAATCTCAGTCAGAGATGATCAAATAAGTGATGCATGTAATTGTTAATGATTCTGCAGGTGCTCTGTCTAGGTGAATGCACAGCCAATGTTGACAACCAAACAGCCTTCCTGTTGCAAAATACTATTTCTGCTGAATGTAAAGGCATGACTGTTCTCACCATAGCACATCGTATTTCAACAGTGATGAAGATGGACAGTATTCTAGTTCTTGATCAAGGAAAACTGGTAAGTTGTGCTACTACTACTACTAGGATCGACATTTTGATGGACCATTGCAAAAACCAAAGAGGAATATGGTAATGAACTCAGAACATATGTACCAAAATAACATTTCACAAGAATGATATATCATAACAATACAGATGAGAATGAGAATGCCACACTTGTTGAAAATTGCTGTTAAAAACACTACAGAAATAAAACAGGTCTTAAACCAAGTGACAAAGAAAAATGGATCAACATTTTAATTCCTATGGTAAATGACAGACCTTCAGGTCATGAGTATGCTTTTGTTCAAATGCCTTATATTATCCAATTAATGTAGGATATTATCTAACTCTGTACCACTCCACTTTAGGTTGAAGAAGGAAACCCAGAAGCCCTTATGAATCACAGACTCTCAAGATTCGCTCAGTATGCCAAGGCATCTCAGATGTGATTATGGGAGAATGGTTTCCTACTATGTTATGCTAGGCCTTTTTACCTTTTTAGAGTTTAACTTACATCCTAGACATTAGACAATATTTACCACCAACCAATGAGCTTGTAAGAACAGCTCCAAAATGACACCCCTAGCTAATATGGCTAACAGAGGCTCTGACCCTCTATTCGAATCATTGAGTATATGATGATCATCTAGCTGTTAAAATTCCATGCTCTAGTACTAACAGGGAAATGGATCACAGAACTTGTTTCTAAACAATTGCTGTTCATAAAAACCTTACTTCATTGATTGTTTTTCAGTTCTCGCTGTTTTGTTTTGGTAACGGGTAGCTATTTTCAATTCTAGCGTCATGGTACTTGATTGCTCACTGCAAGTGAGGCACCGCCAGGATGGATTGACATACGAAGCACTAAGCTGTCTCGAATTGATCTCAACTGGCAATGAGGGAAAATGCAGGGGATTAATAACCATCTGCAGTTTCATTCACAAGAACAACTGAGCGTGGTAGCAAAGCAACCCCAATTAACTGCACAGATCCCACAACACCAGATCTTTATCGGAATGAACTCGTCCAGATTGTCAGATTGGACACTCGAATTTACAGTTTACAGACGGGCACAGGACGGATTTAGTCTACTAACCCAACACAGAGATGCACACAGCAGAGGCACGGACCAGAGCACCACGGGGATCCGTCCATCGGTCAGGCGACGTAGACGTAGTCGTCGTCGGGGTCGCGGTGGCGGTGGGGGTCGACGGAGCAGATGACGTAGACGGCGTAGAGGACGCCGGGGAGGTAGCCGAGGATGGTGAGCAGCACGCTGATCCAGAACTCCAACTGCCGGGAAAGGCGAACCGAGCAACGGGCTGTAAGCGCGGAGCAAGGAGGGAAGTGATCAGGAAGAGGAGGAAGGGGGGACTCACGGAGCAGCAGCCGTGGCGGAGGCAGACGCCGAGGGGCGGGAGGAGGACGGAGCACAGCAGCTCCAGGCACCGGCAGCAGCACGAGCACAGGCCCATCTCGTCCTCCTGCGGCCGGCCGCGCGCGTGCAGTTGCTGATTGATGGCGTCCTGGCCTCCGATCCTGGCGCGCTGCCCTGCTCGCTTGCTTTGGGAACTGGGAGAATGGATTCACGGCAGCCGAGCGCGGACCGGGGAACGAGGTTTTCTTTTTTTTTTCCCTCTTCTCTTCGAGCGGATACAGAGTACGATGGGTGCGGAAGTTGTGGACATAGAGGAGAGAAGAGAATACAGACGATCAGGATCAAATATTCCTTTTAAAGGATGAATTTAGAGTAGGAAGAGTGCGGATAGCCTGAACTCGGCCAATCACCACGGGCCACGGCACGACGCGGTCTCGCGCAAGCCGAGGCGAGTCAGCAATGGAAATTTTATATATACATGAAAAAAACCATCGGGCCCGCGGCTGCAGTCGGTTCTCACGCCTCATTTCCCACGTCCACAGCAGGGTTTGCGCGGCTCGGACGTCACCCGCCTGTGCCTGCATTTCGTGCGTCCACGCAGGGGCCGCGCCACCCAGACATTCAGCCTGTTCGATTGAGCTTTCAGCCGCTTATTTCCAGCCAGCCAGTAGTGTTTTTCTCTCACAACAAACCAGCCAACAGTACTTTCAGCCGCTTATTTTCAGCCAAGCGAACATGCTGATTGACTGCTTCGCGCGCCCGTGCGGGACCGCTCGCGCGCCTCTCCCACTTCCCACGTGCAACACTCGATCTACTTTTGAAACATAAAAATAAAATACTTACAACATACAAAATAAGACAGATGAAACACTTGAAATATGTGTCTGAAATACTTACAAAAACACTTGAAAAACCATTGAAAACATATGCAACATCCAAATAAAACACTTGCAACATGTGTGAAACATATACAACGTCCAGATAAACACACTTGCAACGTACGTCTGAAAAAAATAGATAAAACATTAGACATAGACGCTTGCAACATACGTGTACAAACCATTACAACATATGCAACATCTCGGTCTACTTTTACAATATCCGTATGAAATACTTGCAACATAGCTTTGAAATATTTGGAACATACGCTTACAACACGCGTTGTTCAGCGCAACATAGCACGGGCGGCGCGGTGAACTGACACGGTGGAGGCGGCCTCAACAGCAGATGACGGCACCTGACGCGATGGAGACACTCACAACAGCAGATGGCAACAACCGCCGAGGTGGAAGCGGTCGCAACAGTCGGATGGAGCGCCCCACCACGGTGGAGTCAGCCGTAGCAGGCCTACTTGGGCGCTGCAGCTCGAGGGCCACGGTGGGGAAGAACAGGGCAGATGCGGCCGAAGAGCTTGGCGACGAAAACGGTGGAGTGGCCCTGCACCTCGGCACCGTTGATCCACTACTGCACGTGGGGCGAATATGCACAGGCGAGGGCGCACGATGCGGGCGGGAGTGAGCGGCGCGTGTCCGTATGGAACACTTGCAACGTACCTCTGAAACATCTGGAACATACGTTTGCAACACGCGTTGTTCAGCGCAACATGGTGTGGGCGCTGCGGCGAACTGACGCAGTGGAGGCAGCCGCGATAGCAGATGACAGCATCCGACGTGGTGGAGGCGGCCGCTACAGCAGATGGCGACACCCGACGATGTGGAGGTAGGCGCGCCAGTTGGATGGAGGCGCCCCGCCACGGTGGAGTCCGTAGCAGGCCTACCTGGACGTTGCAGCTTGAGGACGGCGGTAAGGAAGGACAGGGCCGACGCGGCCGAAGAGCTTGGCGACGAAGACGGTGGACTGGCCCTGCGCCTCGGCGCCATCAATCCACTACAGCGTGCGCGGGGCGAATCTGTGCAGGCGAGGGCACGCGACGTGGGCGGAAGCAAGCAGCGCATGCGGAGCGAGGCATGTGGGCAAGAGACGTGTGGGCTAGAACGAGCGGTGCTGGCGGAGCAAGGCAAGCGGAGCTTTTGTCTCTGTGGATGGTTTGATGTGTCCGATGGGAACGGGGCATCCGAACGCCCTAAACAGAGCATTACCGGAAAAAAAACATGATTTTTCTTCGTTTCCACGGGCACAGCCGCACATGCTAGCAGGGGCGCTTACGCGATGGCCGAACCGCTAAACATTTTCATCTTTCTTCTTATTTCATCAGGTGCGTGCGCCCAACCGAACATCAGCTGAGTCTAGTCAGGATATGTGTGTGCTTCCGTCCAGACAAGGCTCTTTTACATGAGCATAGCTAGGCTAGTGAGACCCTGGTTCTTCTCAGAATGAAACCAATCACACCCTAACATTTTCGCTTGTTTGCAATTTGCAACTAGTAGCAGCTCACAGTTCTGAAGGAGGTGTCTTGTGCTGCTCAAGCAGCGAAGATGGGTTACAGGTGGCAAGTAGGGGATGACAGGCAGGTAAGACTTTGAGAAGACAATTGGCTGGGCTTGATCAGCCTTGTCATCTTTTGAGATGTGTATACCTTTGCTAATGAACAACATGTATGTGCTGGAGCTGAACATTTAATCCATTATGTGATGGGTAAACACAGATAAACATCTCGAGTTCTCGAATATGCACTAATGTACTACCTTCTATCAGTCATCCAGGCTATAAGCTTTTTATTTTGAATACCAACACATAAACAAGAGAAACATAGCGCCAAGGAACATATACGAGCCATTCCAATTTTGCACTTTATGAGCTAAATATAACATGTGTAAACCACTGAAATTTTATGCAGCCAGATTTCACATATAATACCTATAATAATTTTCCTGAATGGCTGCGCCAGGTTTTACTTCAAATGTTGCCATTGAAAGTGAACTGCTATCCCGACAGTGGTCACCGCAACTTGTAGTATAATCACATCGGTGGACGCATGCTAACAAGGCAACAATGCAAGAATTTTGATCACATCGGTGGACGCATGCTAACAAGGCAACAATGCAAGAATTTTGATGCCACACCTCCCATAAGGTATTCTCCATTGAGCCGTGCATCAATCATGCTAAGCGCTTGTGTGAGTTGGGTGGCTCCTCTGTGTCAATTTATCGTAAATCTTCAAGCAGATCTAGCCAGTCTTCTCAACTAAAACCAACCATGTATTTGATTTTGGATGACCACGACCACCAGAATAATACAAGACGATATGTAAAACATTTTTAATCATCAGAACCCTTGTCGAGGACAGGTTGGCTGTTCTGATGAGGCTGGGAAATCCAGTGCAGCCCATCGAGCAATTCTGAGTACATCCTCTGATCCAATGCCCCTCGCTTCCTCCCTTTGAGCTCCTCTAGCACCTCAAATGCCTCTTCTGTCCGTCCAGCCCGACACAGCTCCTCCAGCAATGTCCTGTAGGTGATCATATCTGGCTTCCTCCTGCAATCCAACATATCCAGCAGCACCCGCCTTGATTCCTCAAATCTCCATTCCAATGCCAATGCCGACACGGCGATCATGTACACGCCTCCAGATGGCACAAATCCCTTCTCCCTCATCTCTGCAAAATACTCCATCCCCTTGTCCGACCTGCCCTTCTGAAACATGGCCTTGACAATATAGCCATAGGTGAACTCGTTGGGTTCACAGCCATACAGCGGCATTTCACGGAACACCTTGAGCGCCTCATCTATCTCCACGCACCGTGCGTAGGCCTTGATGATGAGGTTGAGCAAGAAGGTGTCCGGAACTACGCCGGAGGCCTTCATCTGGCGGGAGAGGGACCGGACGGCATGGAGGTAGACCATCGACGCCGGTGGGCGGCGCACACGGCGGACGACAGCGGTGAGGAGGAGCGTGTAGGTCTCGACGTCCGGGCGGCATCCTGCGGCGGCGGGCATGGCACGCATTTTGTTGAACATGTCGAAGGCGAGCGGGAACAAGCTGCGGCGCGCGCAGCAGAAGCGGAGGCAGGCGTTGAAGAGCCTGAGGTCCGGCGCGCAGGCCCCCGCGAAGACGTCGTGGACGAGGGCCTCGGCCGCGGCGGGGCGGCGGCCGGATGAGGCCGCGGTGAGCGCGGCGAGGTAGGATTCGGGCGCGTGTCGGAACCCCGGGCGCAGCGCGGCCCAGCGGAAGAGCGCGAGCGCGAGGTCCGGGTCCTCCTCGGCGGTGATTGCCGCGGCGAGATCGGACGCGGTAAAGCCCGGGCGCAGCCGCGTGACCCACGCCGCGAACTGCTCGTCCGGGGGACTGCGGACGGGGCACGGCGCGGGGGTGGTGGGATCCGGGTCGGGAGGGAGAGGGTGTGTGGAGGAAGTGGTGGTGAGAAGGCGGGGATGGAGGAGGATGAGGTCATGGCGGCGGGCGAGGCGGCGCGCCGCGGCGGCGAGCAGCGCCATAGTGGGGTGGGCTTGGTCTGCACCGCGTTGGGTTCACTGGACTCAACGAGATAGGCTAGCGAGCCGGCGACGGTGACGGTCACGTGGGCCGAGACAACCAGGGGCTCGGGGAGGCCCAACTTCGGCGAGAACTCGTGACTATTGCGGCGGCAGGCTGCCATCTCACGTGGGCCGCTGAGTCTAACGCTGATCAGGTTCGGGCGGCCAGGCCCAAGGACCTGCAGAGGTAGTAGACTTGTGAGCTGAATCTCAAAAAAAAAAAGGGTAGACTTGTGAGCCTGTGACGCGGTTCAGCCTGACAAAAGGAAGAAAAAAAATCCTTTAGTACGCCACCCGTCTAGAAAGACTGAAGGCAAATTATCCTAATTTTTACTCAATTTATGAAAAATATTTAACACCTATAAAACCAGATAGGTGTACTATGACAATATTCTCCTTGAAAAATCTAATAGTATCAACTTGATATTATAATATTGATAGTTATCTTTAATAGTTTAACCAAATTTAGATATTTGGCTTATAATGGCAGGCACACTAAGAATATGCTTGAACTTGCGAGCTCTGATACACTTTGTTGTAAATAAAACGAGGGGGAACCTTTTCTATATGAAAAAGTTTGGCTTACAACAACACTAGAAGATCAAATATTTTGAATAAAGTTGGTATTTTCTTAGAATAAATAGAAAACCTCTTAGGTTCTACTGATTATTAGGGCATTTCCATGAGATAGTTGTAGTTTGATGGATGTACATGTCACTTAAAGTGTACTCTAAAGCTAGCTTGTTAAATGGTGTACAAGCTTGTGTGTTGTTATTAATAAGGGTATCTATCCTTACCTTTATGGCTGTATACCAAAACGATCCCTGCTTGAGCCACGTCATCGCGATTTCCTGCCCGCACGATGCCGCATCCTTGCAATCCATCGGGTGCCTCCCGATCTTTCTAGCACTTGCGTCCGCTCGGTCAGATACCAGCCACGCCAGCACCTTTCTGGAAGCATCACCGACCCACCGGCCTCCACTAACTGCGTCTGCCTCCTCTCTCCGATATATGGCGTTCCTCGCCGCCGCCGGCGCATAGGGCGGCTCAGGTCGACCTCACCTCGCCCCGGCCGTCGTCGCACGGCATGCTCCGCTCCCATCGTCGCCACCACGCGAGCCCGCGTGCCCGCCGCTCCTTCTTGCCACCATCGGCTCGCCACCCATCGTCCTCGCGTCCTCACTCCGCCGCTGCGTACAGGGCCGCCACATTCGCGGCTGCCGTACACGCTCGCCTCTACCGCCGTCCTCCTCGACCTCCCGTTTCTTGGCACCCCCACTTTCCTCACCGGTGCGGCGTGCAACATCGCTACTCCGGCAGATCTCAAACCTCTCTGGTTGCAGCTGTCGTGTGCGGCTGCTTCTATCTCCTCAAGGTATTCACGGATGTAGTTTTCTGCATATTTAGCTTCCCTAATTTGGGTATGACTCAATATATGTATACCTTCATCTACTCATGTTCCTGCTATTATTAATTATGAATTCTTCATATGTCTGAATATATGTAAGCTTCATCTACTCATGATTATGCTATTATTAATTATTGATTCTTAGTATTGGGCTCATGTGGGGTTGTATGAACTGCGTCCGAACTCTGGATGCCTGAATCCAAAGAAGCTGGCCGTCGCGGCACAGCAAAGATCCTCATGTCCATGTTAACATTTTCGATTAAAAAAGGTACATAGGTATGCCACAGCCAAATAATTGCATCATCCTACAACATATCTTATGCATAAATGTTTTACTCTTTTTGCTTCCATTTTGTTTCGATACTGAACAGGTGAGTCTGCTTATCTCGGAGCAGTGCCAATTCTTTAGATGGCTATTGGGGGCTTTGGGGCTGGAGTAGCTGACAACTCAACTAAGACAACCATTGCCATCTCGAGTGAAATGATCCAGATCATCATCCAGATTCGTTATGCTTCCGTATAGAAAACCTCTTGATCTCATTGCCTTGGTACAAAATGTATAATTTTCTATTTCCTAATGCAACCGTTGTAACTGATGAGATTGGCATCCAAAGTACCTAATTATTTATGCATCATGGTGAGTTGAGTTATTTTAGTTTGTTTGCATGCAATTTCTGTTGACACTGAACAGGTGAACCTGCTACCAATTCTTTAGATGGCTATTGGTATTGGAGTAGTTGACAACTCATGTATGACAACCATTCAATCTCAGGTGAAAGGATCAAGCATCCATATCATCATCCAGGTTCATTATGCTTTGGTACAAAAAAAAGCTCTTCATCTCATTGCCTCGGTACAAACTGTTTATCTTCTTTTCCTAATGCAGCCATTCTAGCTGATGAGATGGAGGCATCCAAATTACCTAATTATTATTTATGCATCGTGGTTACATGGTTATATTTAATTTCCAAGCTATCAATACTTTGCATTTTACCTGCAATTTTGCCTTCAGTGTTATGTGGAACGCATGAGGTTTCAATAACGCTTTGTACTAAAGCACCTGACAATGAACACTGATATGCACCACCTCCTCTAGATATCATACTTAAATGGTTTTGCTCATTGAAACAAAGAAACATAACTTAGTTTGCCTACCTAAATAGTGTCACAACAAGCTTTTACAGTTACTGGCACTAGGTCCATGAAACCTCCTCTCATTGAAAGAGACCATCTAATAAGGTATATAAATGATACAGTTTTTAAAATTAATATATACTCCCTCCATTCCAAGGTATAAGTCGCTTTCACTTTTTAACTACATTGAATTTGCCATGTACAGTACACTGAGGGGATCAGGCGACAGCCATAAGAGAAGGGTCAGCATGGCCATGGAGATACCGATGAAGCCTAGGTTGCTCATCCTAGATGACGTCGCCATTGGTTTGAATATGTCTGCACTTCTGCTTCATATCTTTTGGAAGCTATCATTTGTTAGAGCCACTGATTTACAACAAATTAAACAATATGTATGCAGTCCATCGACAGTGCAGGGGTTGCTGACGAACGATGGCTCAACAGCCATAGCATCAGTCCATCAGCAAAGATGAATCCAGAGTGGGAGTGTTAGTGCTTATTTCATTGCATTGACTAATAATTCTGTGATGTCAAAAGACCATCACAACATGTTTGCTCAGCTTTTTTTGAAATAAATATCTGTACTCAGGTACCAATGATGGTTTCCAAATTAGTGACATACTCCCTCCATTCCAAACTATAAGTCTGACTTTTTATACATCCAAGTTGCAAAGTAGTTATTGTACAGGAGAAATATCTGTCGCTCTGACTTTTTTTTAACCAAAATGTCTCTTCTTTTGCTTCAGAAACTCTTTCAGGCATGAAGCGATTGTAAATGTTTTTAGTTCGTCGGAGCTATCACTCAGAACATACCTATGATCATTGTTTCTCAACTCCATGAAAAGGTAATATATAGCACCATACCTTTTTCCCATGGAAAACAAAGTTAGTGTAATATTCAGACGAACAAGTAATTTTGAGTATGGCACTATATTTATTAGTGTATATGAAAATTGCCTTCAGATGGGTTGCCTTCATTCTTTTTCTGTGAAACTCAAAAAGACTTACCAGTCTGTATCCATAAGAATGCAGAGTTACATGCTCTGAAAGTGCTAACAAATGTCGTTCAATGCTCAATGCATATTTTGAGTTTCCATAGACCAATCATTTAGAGTCATTTGCTACCAGCATAGACAGTCAGTGCTTCTTCCATTCATTTCACTAATAGATTTTGGGAAGAAATCATTATACATAGCCAATGGTTACGGCGAGGAAAATTGTTTTTGGGGTACGCATGCTCTTCTAATTCATCCTCTCTTAATTTCATGACCAATAAATACTTCCGTAATCAGGATGCATGTCCTGTCCACATTTGCCTCAGATTTACCATCTTTTGCCATCAAACTAAATGTTCATGCTTTACCCATCACTATTGAAAGGATCAAGATGCCCAAGAGGGGGGTGAATTGGGCTTTTCTAAAAATTAATTGCAAGAATTAAATCCTACAAGCCGGAATTCACCCCTAGTGCCTACTTGTGTTCCTAGAGAGTCTACCGATAAAAAGTTTTGCACCCTAGTTTCCAATCCTAGTCTAGCATGGCAATTCTAGGAAAGTAAATCAAGCAATGAATGTAAATACGAGAATGTAAATGCTTGAAAGTAAAGGACAAGGAACACGGCGATGTTTTTCCGAGGTATCGGAGAGTCGCCACTCCCCACTAGTCCTCGTTGGAGCACCCGCGCAAGGGTCTAGCTCCCCCTTGATCCGCGCAAGGATCAAGTGCTCTCTACGGGCTGATTCTTCGACACTCCGTCGCATTTTGAATCGCCCAAAACCGCTCACAACATGAGTTGGGTCACCCACACGCTCCGCCGGATGAACACCAAACTCCCAATCACCACCAAGCCGTCTAGGTGATGGCGATCACCAAGAGTAACAAGCTAGAACTCTCACTTGACCACTACGAGCCCAAATGAGAAGATGGATGCACACTTGCTACTCTCTAATCCCTAGTGAGGAGCTCTCAAGCTTTGATTCTCAAATCTCTATCCTCACTAGTGCTCTTGCACTCCCTTGCACTCTAAAGGGTTTTTTCAGATGTTCAAATGAGCAAGAGACCTCTAAAAGAGGTGGAGGGGATGTATTTATACACCCCTCAAAGAAAACGAACCGTTACTTTCTGACACGGGCTGACCGGACGCGCCGGTCGAACTGACCGGACGCGCCGGTCGCCTGTAACGGTCGAAAACCGATTTTCGAACGAGTGACCGAACGCGCCGGTCAGGGATGACCGGACGCGTCCGATCGTGCAAGGAGCTTACTGTGATCGCACCGGACACGAGACCGCGTCCGATCGTTGATGACCGGACGCGTCCGGTCGTCTCTGGACCTTACTGGACTGTGACCGGACGCGCCGATCACACCCAGGTCGCGTCCGATCGGGTGTTTCCTCAAAAGACATGTGTCAGCCTCTGACCACCGCGTCCGGTCCTCACGAGGACCGCGTCCGGTCGTCAGAGGCAAACCCAGTCGCGGTTAAGTACTGACCGGACGCGTCCGGTCATGCCGAAGACCGCGTCCGGTCAGTGGAAAACAGCCCAAAACTTTCCGAAACGCGTCGCAACTTGAACCAAGTTGCTTCCAACTGAACTTTGAGCTATTCTAGAGCTGCCTAGCGCCAAGTTTAACAAGTGTGCACCACACCTAAACATAGGACTCGCCTAGGTCAAGCTACCCGTTCATGCCCCCCTTTATAGTACGGCCAAAAGAGAAAAACGAAGATCCTAACGACTATTCCGAATGAATCTCAACTCGTCATCCGGAACTAACCGTCCTTAATCTTGACGTCACTCTTTTGAAAACCGAAACGATTTCCATCAAAGGACATGAATACCATGGTGCCCAAAGCAGTTATAACCTCCATGACCTAACTTACCAAAGTTTCTGCAAAACACACGTTAGTCATGGTAATAAAGCGTTGTCATCAATTGCCGAAACCAAACCTTGGGGCCTAGATGCTTTCAATCTCCCCCTTTTTGGTGATTGATGACAACACTAAGATATAAAAGATTAGAGTGAGGTTTTCGAGCATGCTTGGTTTACATAAGCAAAAAGCAATAAGCACAAAGGGTTAGGAATTGCTTATGTGCCCCAAGCCAAAAGAGTGTACTCATAAGATAAGACAAAAAACGTTAGTACACATAAAGATATAGCTCATAAGAAATCGGAGTAAGGCACGGAAGCACAACCTTAGAGCTATAACTAAAACGGTGACATTAAAACACTGTGACTAGATAACACATTAAGACTCAAAGTTTACCACACGACGACATGTCACACGAATGCAATTACTGAAAAGTAAACATGATGCATGAAAGTAGCACACAAAGAACGAAAACCCTCTATCAAAACTCCCCCTGAAACTACTCTCTCCCCCTTTGGCATCAAGCGCCAAAAAACTAATCTAAGGATCTGACGGGGGGACAGACGGAGTCGTGTCGGGTGCCGAGGTGCGCGGAGTAATCACAAAGTGTAGCGTATCACCCTCGGAGTCTGAGCTATCTGGCTGACCCTCTGAAGAAGCACGTAGCTGTGAAGCGGTCTGGGTCTGAGCAGGAACAGGTACTGACGTGGTAGCAACAAGAGGATCCGTCTGAGTGACCTGAGCCTGTAGTGAGCCAATAGCAGGGGGATCTGTCGAGGCAACTGAAGAAGGGATAGTCTCTGTAGTCCCTGTCACTGGAGGAATAGCTGCCTCTGACGCTGACAACCCTGAGGAAGTGTGAAATGTAGTAGTGTGCGAGGGTGTCGGCTGACCAGTCAACTCACTGTAAGTAGCACTGAAATCACCAATAGGTGTGCCTGTCAGGAGGTGAGGGCGAGGCTGGTCTGAAGGTGTAAACCCCGTGTGAATAGGCATGAAGCTCGGGGACTGGAACGACTGAGGAACCTGCTGCTGTGGAGATGTGAACTGGAAGCTCGGCTGTCCCTGACTCGATGGATCACTGGACTGAAAGGCATGAGTCATGACAGAAGCAGGCGGAGGAACCCCGACGGTGACAAGGTGGCGCAGGAGATCCAAGTACTGCTGCTGACTCTGTCGCTGCAACTCAACTTGCTACCTCTGGATCTCAAGCTGCTGACGCTGAAACTCGTCCTGACGAGCCTGTATCTGTGCAAGTGCTGCAGCTATATCCTGAGCCTGTCGCTGTATCTGCTGCTGCTGCTGCTCCTGTGCCTGGGTCAACCTCTCAAGTATAGCCACCATGGCTGGGTCTGAGCGGGAAGCTGAACCAGAGCCACCGGCCTCGTGGTCGTGAGACCGAGGAGACCGGTACCTGGGGATGGGCTGGTAGTCCTCATCGGTGCTGTCAGAAGTCGCATCCTCAGGTATATCAGCAGTCTGAGCGTCAAGGTCCGCAAGCTCTGCCTCAGTAAGCTCATCCACAGTAGTGTCCTGCTCTGCTGCTGTCTCAGGAACCTCTGGGCGCTCACGCTGTCCTGGCACTGGGGCCTGATCTCTAGTAACCGAGGCCCAAAGCTGACGGATATCGTACTCAGGGAAAGCAGTGGTAGTGTCTGATATCTCCGCCCTGATCTCTGGTGGCATCTGAATAGAAGATCTAATAATAAAGCAGATCCAGTGTGCATAGGGCAGCTGACGATTACCCTTGAAGCCCTCAGCAATGGTGTCCTCCATCTCACTAAGTATAAGATCCCAAATATCAAACTGTGTCTGTGAGAGAAGGTGGTGAACAACCCATAGCTGCATACGTGTCAGTCCCTCTCTGTAGCCAAGTCTGGGAAGAAGAGAGCGTCTGATAATAGCATCCAAAACTCTGGCAAGTGGTGTCAGGCTGGCAGGCGTACGACGAGACCCTTCGCCAAAAGGCTCACGAAAACAGGGTCGGACCAGGTCTGTAGGTGGCACTGCTCCGCCGTGAGGGCGTCTAGGTGGAGGTGTCTGACCATAACACAACTGATGGATTCTCGTGTTAGAAGCTGGGAGTCTGAGGATCTCTCACGCTCTGGAGCTGTAAAGTCTGTGATCGCGGCCTCGGAATGCAAAGTGAATAAACTCATGGGCAGGATCAATCCAAAGTGAAGCATAAAACTCTCTGACCCATGTGCCGCAGTATGCACCTGTCCATCCAAGAAGATCTGACAACCCAGGCAGATAGGACAGGTGCGGACGAAGCTGCTCTCCCACAACCTCAACCAGTGACTCAAGCCGACAGACTCTCTGAGGTCGAAAAGCTATACCACTGTCAACTAGAGCCCTGTAGAAATCCTCCTGAAGTGGGGTATAGAAACCCTCTGAAGCTCTGTGATCCCTCACTGGTGGAAACCATCGGCTGACCTCCACGAACCTCAACCCCTGCACCTGACGTGCTGTAGCACCCCTCAGGTCAAAGCGCTCGACCGGGGGTGAACCTCTAGCTCTGGGAGGAGGACGAGCTCCACGACGTGGGCCCTCTGGCCTAGGAGTCACCTGAGTACGTGCACGTGTGGAGCGGTGACGTGGTGGAGACTGAGCTGGCTGCTCCTCTGTACCCTCTGTAGCCTCTGGAGCCTCTGGAGCCTCTGTAGCCTCTGTAGGTGGATCAACTGACATACCCTCTGTAGCTCCAGCATCCTCTGTACCCTCAGTGGTCTCTGTACCGAGCTGTCGACCTTCAAGATGAAAGCGACGCTCGCCTATGCGTATGCCACTGCTCCTGCCACCTCTCTCTGCCTGCTCTGCTGCATCTGCCATGGCCTGAGCAATCTCTGCCTCTGTAAGTGTCTTCTTCTTCTTTCTGGCCATTATCTTGATGCGCTTTCCACGCGCAATCTCAGAACGACGAGGAGGACTGTCGTCCCCGTCACCAGGAGCACCACCGGCGTTCTTGCAACGCACCATGCTGTCAAACTGAGAACCTCTGTAAGATGGTGAACTGTCACTCAAGAGGCTTGGCCTCAATCCGTATCCGCAGGCTTGGCCTCGGATTCAGCAAACAGATCTGACCCTGACACACCGACTGACTCGCTGCACCGACGGAATAGAAAGATATACTATAAGCACATATATAACTAAAAGGTGTGAAACCCTAGAGATAGCAAGCATATGAGATACGAAGTGAATCGAGACGCGAAGCTACCTCGGATCGACGAGACAACGGTGACAAGGTGAGGTGACCTAGGTCGCGAGATTCCCCGAATTCATCGAACGAGCTCTGAAAGGACCGAGTCGAGATAATCAACGGATGAAAACGGTCAAGGTAAGCCCTAACAACGAAATTGACAAGACTTGAACGAAAAACGAACGAGTTGTCACCTTGAGCGAGGGTTAGGGTAAACCCTAGGCTAGGGTTTGGGCAAAACCCTAGGGAAGAGCACGGCCGAAGATGAGGTGCTTGGGCTGGCACGGGGAAGCTGCGGCTGCTGCTGGTGAGTTGGACGGCCGTGGAGGACGGCAAGCCGGCGGCGGGAAGAGGCGGCGGTGGCGCGTGGCTCGGGATTGCGCGGGCGCGGCTGCGAGCACGGATGGCAGGCGGCAGGGAGCGCACGCGCGGGCAGGAAGCGAGGAGGCGCGCGGCTGGGCGCGAGCGAGGTCGCCGGCGGCGAGCAGGACGGCAATGGCGCGGCGGACTCGGCGAGACGGCGAAAAGGGTTCGCGGCGGCGGAAACTTGCGTACGGTGAAAAAACAGAGCCCGAAGACGAACGGTTTTATGAGGGGGTTGGATCCGCTCGACGCGCGATGACCGGACGCGGTGGTCGTTATGACCGGACGCGGTGGTGCAGCGTCCGGTCACACTCCAGTAAGCACCTGGAGTGACCGGACGCGTCCGGTGAGGACTGACCGGACGCGATCAGAGTCCGGTCGACGGGAGCTCGGGAATTCATCGCGGATGACCGGACGCGGTGGTGGTAACCGGGACCGGACGCGGTGGTCAACACAGGCGCGTCCGGTGCAGCATCCGGTGACTAGGTCTGGAATTGGTCTTCTGGATGACCGGACGCGCTGGTGGACGCCGGGACCGGACGCGGTGGTGAAGCATCACTGCGTCCGGTGCAGCGTCCGGTCCAGCGTCCGGTCGCTGTTCTTCGCCCTTCTTCGTTCCGAACTTTGACGCGACTTCTCCCAAATAAGTTTCAATTCAAAGAGACACAAATAAACACTAATTGGAACCTGATATGAGTGATCTCACTCAAACCCTCAATTTTTTTAAAATAGTTTGCCTTAGGCTAGTATTATTTTTAGGAAAATAGGCAATAAACACCCGAGGAGCAACGTATGGCCATGCAATAGAGTTTTTAAACCTTTAGGAGCGTCAAAATGCTCTCTCTATCCATGGACGAACACAGAGGTTGCTCAAAGCCAAACCAAAAAGAAATGACAAACAAACAACCATGCATATGCAATGCAATACAAGAAAGTAAAGCTAGGTTGCTTGTCAAGTTTGATCCACGGTTAGGCTTCTTCACTCCTCCAAAGGAGGGTTATCGTAACCGTGTTAGCCAAGCCCTAAATGCATTGCGATAAAATAAACATGGCATATAATACAATGCAATGCAAGGGACAACACACGCTCATTTTTTAAAGTTGCTTGAATCAAGCACATTAAGTTCACTTCTTAGCCTACAAAAGGTTGCCTCATCCAAAGGTTTAGTGAAGATATCCGCTAATTGATTTTCACTTCTTACACCTTCTAGTGATATGTCATTTTTAGCAACGTGATCTCTTAGAAAGTGATGGCGGATATCAATGTGCTTGGTGCGAGAGTGTTGTACCGGATTGTTAGCAATTTTAACGGCACTTTCATTATCACATAAAAGTGGCACCTTTTCAAGAACAACTCCATAGTCTAGGAGGGTTTGTTTCATATATAAGATTTGTGCACAACAAGCCCCCGCGGCAATGTATTCCACCTCGGCGGTGGACAAAGCCACACTATTTTGCTTTTTAGATGACCAAGATACTAAAGATCTCCCAAGCAAATGGCACCCTCCGGATGTGCTTTTTCTATCAATTTTGCAACCGGCATAATCCGAGTCGGAATAGCCAACTAGTTGAAATCTAGCTCCTTTGGGATACCAAAGACCAATGCTTGGGGTGTGCTTAAGATATCTTAGGATTCTTTTTACGGCACTTAAGTGAGGTTCTTTAGGGCATGCTTGAAAGCGAGCACACATACACACACTGAACATGATATCGGGCCTAGATGCGGTAAGGTACAACAAGCTACCAATCATAGAACGATAGAGAGTTTGATCAACCGGTTTACCTCCCTCATCTAGGTCGAGATGTCCATTTGATGGCATTGGGGTCTTGATTGGCTTGCATTCTTCCATCTTGAATCTTTTGAGAAGATCCTTGGTATACTTTTCTTGAGAGATGAAAATCCCTTCTCTCATTTGCTTGACTTGAAAACCAAGGAAGAATGTGAGCTCACCAATCATTGACATCTCGAACTCCTTCGACATCAATTCACCAAATTCTTTGCAATAATCTTCATTTGTTGATCCGAAGATGATATCATCAACATACACTTGACAAATGAAGATCTCCGCATTAAGCTTCTTGGTGAATAGTGTGGTGTCGACCTTCCCAATGGTGAAGCCCTTCTCAATGAGGAAGTCCTGGAGGCGCTCATACCACGCTCTAGGGGCTTGCTTGAGCCCATATAGCGCCTTGGACAACCTATAAACATGATTAGGATATCTAGGGTCTTCAAACCCGGGAGGTTGATTAACATAGACTAGTTCATTTATAAAGCCATTTAAGAATGCACTTTTCACATCCATTTGATATAGTTTCATATCATGATGTGATGCATATGCAAGGAGGATACGAATGGCTTCAAGTCTTGCAACAGGTGCAAAGGTCTCTCCAAAATCAAGACCTTCAACTTGAGAGAACCCCTTTGCAACTAGTCTTGCCTTGTTCCTCACCACTATGCCTTGGTCATCTTGCTTGTTTCGGAACACCCACTTGGTTCCAATGACTCTTGCACCTTTAGGATGCTCTTCAAGTGTCCACACTTGATTGCGGGTGAAGTTGTTCAATTCTTCATGCATGGCATTCACCCAATCCGGATCTTGAAGAGCTTCTTCTACATTCTTAGGTTCAACACAAGAGACAAAAGAGTGATGTTCAACAAAAGAAGCTAGCTTTTGAGATCGAGTCATTACTCCCTTTGTAGGACTCCCTATGATGAGTTCTTGTGGATGTGCTTGAAGTAGAGATGAATTTCTTCTATCAACCACTTGAGGAGGTGGATGGGGAGCATCAACATCTTGAGCTTGTGCCTCGGCTTGTTCATGAGAGACATAAGTATCTTCATTTTCAACTCTCTCATTCTTGTCATCATCTTGGGGCACACGTGATGAAGATGTGAAAGGTCTTGATGGCTAGAGGGGGGTGAATAGCCTTTTAAAATTTTCTACAAAGACAAGCTAAACAAGTTTATCAATACAACAAATAGCGAGATGCGAGTTTTGCTTAGCCTACGGGGTGTATGCAAGCCACCTAACCAATTCACAAGGCTAGTATATTTGCACTCAACCGCACAAGACAAACCGAGAAGGTAACTACAACTATAACTAGCAAGCTACACAAAAAGCTACTCTAGCAAAGCTAACAAGCTAGCAAAGATAACTAAGAAAGTAATACAAGATAGAGTTAGAATGGTTTCACCGAGGGGCGAAGTATTTAGCCAACCAATATGATCAACAATGAATACCAAGACAACCGAACACCGGGATCAATCAATCACAATATGGAAGTGTTGACACGAAGATTTATCCCGAGGTTCACGTGCTTGCCGACACGCTAGTCCCCGTTGTGTCCCTCTTTACCACGTGGTTCGGTGGCTAATCGGTCTCACACCGAGCCTCTCAAAAGGCGCCACAAGAACCTACCAAATGGCAAAAGGTTGCAAATGACACGAGCAATCCACTAATGTTGCCTTTGGCGCTTCGCCGAGGTAGGCACAAACCCCTCACAATCACCGGAGGTGGCCAAGAACAATCACCAACTCTTGCCAACGCCTCCAAGCTGCTCCAAGCCGTCTAGGTGGCGGCAACCACCAAGAGAAACAAGAATCCCGCAGCAAATCAACCACCAAGTGCCAACTAGATGCTATCTCACAATGCAAATGCACTTGGATCACTCAATCTCACTTCGAATATGCAAAGAAGCAAGAGAGATGAGTGGGAGGGGAGTTGCTTAGCTCAAAGTGCTCACAAGTATGTCAAATGTTCAAGAGAGAGAGCCTTGAGCCGGGCAACGAGTATATATAGACGTACCCCTTCGAATATAGCCGTTAGAAACTTGATTCAGCTGAAATCGCGCTGACCGGACGCGCTGGTCCAACTGACCGGACGCGCCAGTCGCGCAACGGCTAGTTCGCGAAGCACCGACCGGACGCGCCGGTCGCAACGACCGGACGCGCCGGTCGCTCAACGGATCTTTCACGAAACACTGACCGGACGCGCCGGTCGCAACGACCGGACGCGCTGGTCACGACCGGACGCGCCGGTCCCGTGACTGACCGGACGCGCTGGTCAACACTGAGTCGCGCAAAACGAAACAACGACCGGACGCGCTGGTGAACCGACCGGACGCCACAGTGCCCGCGTCCGGTGAGAGTCCAGTAAGCTCCCTGGACGACCGGACGCGTCCGGTCGCCTGTGACCGGACGCGCCTCGCGTCCGATCAACCAACTGAAAAACGCGCCGATACTGGACGCTGACCGGACGCGTCCGGTCAAACAGTGACCGCGTCCGGTGCAGCGTCCGGTGCAGCGTCCGGTCACCACTGTGACCTCCGTTCGCTTCCGTTTCTTTTCCGTTTGAATTCCGACTTCCGGCGTAGTAGAAAATAGGCATTTCATTTCCCCGAAATCGCCTGAATCCTGCGCTCGCACGCTCGGCGGGAGGGAGAGAGGACCCCAAACCCTCTCTACCGCTTAAACTCCAACGCCATCGTAAATGTGCTAACACCACCAAGTGATCATCACCATGTGCATGTGTGTTAGCATTTTCACAATCATTTTTCGAGGCGTTATTAGTTCTATCCAAATGCATATGATTATGAAATGCACACCTAGAGGCACTTAGGAGTTCAATAGCCGCGTCATTCCCCTCTTTATAGTACGGCTATCTATCCTATAATGTAACCACACCCACTAGGTGTCTTGGTTACTAAAACACAACCCTTAAGCATATACCTTTGCCTTGATCATGTAGGGTTGCGTCCAAATCCAAGTGTGGCCATCATGATCACCATGTCCATCTTGCCACCAACCTTGGAATGTACTAATCCTCATATGCTACATACAACTTAGGCATAGGATTAGTACTTAGGCATTGTCACTAATTACCAACACCAAACATAGGACTTTCAAGATGGTGGATCAACAATTTGTACATCGTCATCATCATCTTTTGGCTTGATGTCTCCCACCGGCATGTTCTTCATAGCCTCCCTCAAGGGTTCATCACCTACATCATTACAATTCTCAATTGCTCCTTGGGAGCCGTTAGATTCATCAAATTCCACATCATATGTTTCTTCAACCAAACCGGTGGCATGGTTAAATACTCTATATGCTTTGGACTTTGATGAGTAACCAACAAGAAAGCCAATATCACAACGTCTTTGAAACTTCCCTAGGTGTTGACGCTTCTTGTAGATGTAGCATTTGCAACCAAACACCCGAAAGAAAGAGACGTCCGGCTTCTTCCCATTAAGCAACTCATAGGGGGTCTTGCCAAGAAACTTTTGTAGGAAGAGGCGATTTGAAGCATAGCATGCGGTGTTAATTGCCTCGGCCCACAACTTCTCCGGAGTGTTGTACTCATCTAGCATTGTTCTTGCAAGGATGATCAAAGTCCGGTTCTTTCTCTCAACTACACCATTTTGTTGAGGAGTGTAGGTTGAAGAGACCTCATGCTTGATTCCAATTTCATCACAATAAGCTTCAATGTTGGTGTTGTCAAACTCTTTGCCATTGTCACTTCTAATCTTCTTTATCTTGACTTCAAATTCATTTTGAGCTCTCTTTGCAAACTTCTTGAAGCAATTTGCCACTTCGGATTTGTCATGAAGGAAGAAAGTCCATGTATACCTTGAGTAGTCATCCACTATGACAAGACAATAGAGATTACCACCCAAGCTCTTGTATGTTGTAGGTCCAAACAAATCCATGTGTAGAAGTTCTAGCACTCTTGAAGTTGACATGAAAGCTTTGGTTGGATGAGTGTTTGCAACTTGTTTGCCCGCTTGACATGCACTACAAGGTTTGTCCTTTTCAAACTTCACGTCCTTCAATCCTCTCACTAGTTCTTTCTTCAATAGCTTGTTGAGAGTGTTCATTCCAACATGAGCAAGCCTCCTATGCCAAAGCCAACCAAGTGAAGTCTTGGTGAACAAACATGTCATCAAATTTGCATCTTCGGAGGTGAAGTCAACTAGATAAAGATTGTTGTATCTAAAGCCTTTGAATATCACTTGCTTGTCATCTATCTTTGAAACTTCAACTTCATTTGGTGTGAACAAGCATTGGAAGCCAAGGTCACAAAGTTGCCCAACGGATAATAAGTTGAAACTCAATGAAGCAACATAGAGCACATTTGAGAGAGAGTGATCATTTGATATTGCAATCTTGCCTATACCCTTGACTTTGCTCTTTGAATTATTCCCAAATGTGATCTTCTCTTGACATATCCCATTCTCTTCAATGGAGGTGAACATACGAGGATCACCGGTCATATGTTGAGTGCAACCACTATCAATAACCCAATGAGATCCACCGGTCTTGTAGTTCACCTACACACAAGTGATCAAGCTTTTTGTTTAGGGACCCAAACTTGAGAGGGGCCCTTGACTTTCTCAACTAGTGACTTGGCAACCCAAATTTTCTTTGGCCTATTCTTGTTTGGGGGACCCAAAAACATGACTTTCATCTTTCCATTTGAATCTTTTCTTAGCATATAATGAGCATTGAATGCAAAGGGTCTAGCATGCTTGGGCAAGGGTTGTGGTGGTGGAGTTTTGCATTCATGAGCAAAGTGACCTTCTTGACCACACTCAACACATCTCTTTGGCTTGGGCTTTGACTTGCTTTGTTGTTGTTGAGCTTTTGCCTTCTTCTCTTGATTTGCCAAGTACCCAATACCACTTCTATCCATCTTCATTACGGTGTTCATGAGGAGCTCACTTTGCAAATATTGACCTCTTGTGAACTTGCTTAGGCCGGTCTTGAGATGCTCTTTCTCTTGCTTGAGCTTCTTGTTTTCTTCTATGAGTGACTCATTTGTAGGTTGCTTCTCAAGAGCCATCAAAACTTTAAGCTTCTTGTTCTCATTTGCAAGCTTCTCATTCTCACACTTGATCTTGGCATAATCATCATAGTTGCTTGACTCAACCACACTCTTGCCTTTGCTACTAGAACCTTGCTCAATGCTTTCAATGATCAAGTCATCACATGATGTAGCTATATCACACTTAACAACATTGTTAGTAGCATCATGTGTCTCAAGAGCAAGTTCATTAGCAAACACAAGACTATCATAGTCAATTTTTAATGTGGTGTATTTGTCCTTTAGAGAATTATGTCTAGTGATGAGCTCATCATGTTTCTTCTCAAGTTTATCATGTTGACCTTTAAGCTCTTTATTAGAGGTTTTGAGCTCCTTGAGAGTGGAAGACATAACTTCATTTTGATCTCTAAGCTCACCACTAGTCTTTTGAGCATTTTCAAGCTTAGATGAGAGTGATTCATTTTCATTTTGAAGATCATCATTTTCACTTCTAGTCCTTCTTATGATTTTAGTGTATTTGTTTAGCAATTTTACAAGTTCATCATAAGAGGGTGCGTCATATTCATCATCACTATCACTATCATCATCATCATCACTATCATGATTTTGTACCTTTCGTTCACCCTTGGCCATAAGGCATAGGTGAGTAGCGGACGATGATGGTGAAGGAGGAGGTGAAGGTGGTGATGAAGATGTCGGTGAAGTTGATGGCCCCATCACAAATGCGGCAACCTTCTCTTTCTCATCATCGCTCTCATCTTCGGAGGACTCACAAGATGATTCAATGTCGGTGAGCCAATCACCAACAATATATGCCTTTCCTCCCTTCTTCTTCTTGTGGAACTCCTTCTTCTTGCCATCCTTCTTCTTATATGGCTTGTTCTTTTTCTTCTCTTCTTCTTCGTCACTTGAATTATTTTTCTTGCCCTTGTACTTGTTCTTGTACTTGTCTTTTGGTGGTCTAGGGCATTGATGAGCTAAGTGGCCAAGTTCACCATAATTGTAGCAATCCATCTCCGAGATAGGCTTTCTCTTGCTACTTGTGAAGAATTTCTTTTTCTTGCCATCGAACTTGATGCCACTCTTGTTTAGCTTCTTTAGCATCTTGGTGGTCTTTCTCACCATGAGTGCAAGTGATTCATCATCGACATCACTTTCACTTGAGCTTTCTTGCACCATCATGGCTTGGCCCTTCTTTTTCTTCTTGTCATGACTAGCTTTGAAGGCCAAGTCTTTCTTCTTAGAAGATGATGAGCCCTCTTCCGGAGTGATGTGCATGTACATCTCATGAGCATTGATCTTCCCCAATACTTGTGTCGGTGTTGCGGTGGAAAGATCACTTTGGTGGAGTATGGTGACAATGTGACCATACTTCTCAACGGGAAGAACATTCAAGATCCTCCTTGCAACATCCGATTGGCTCATTTGAGTGAGCCCAAGAGCATTGAGGTCCTCTACAAGAACATTCAAGCGAGTGTACATGTCATTAGCACTTTCTTTGGGAAGCATCTCAAAAGAATTAATCTTCTTTAAAGCAATATGATAGCGTTCCTCACGCTCACTCTTAGTTCCCTCATGGAGAGCACAAAGATTTTCCCATAAATCATGAGCGTTCTTTGCATTACGCACACGATTGAAGATATCTTTGCCTAAGCCCCGGTAGAGTGCATTTTTGGCCTTTGCATTCCACCGGTCGTACTTCTCCTCGTCACCAATGGGGTTTGCGGGATCCTTGATAGCGGGAAGCCCTTGGGTTGCGGCTCTAAGGCACCCGATATCTATGGCTTCGAGATACGCCTCCATGCGGATTTTCCAATATGGAAAATCATCCCCCTCAAAGGTGGGAGGTGGTCCTTCCCCGTTAGACATCTTGCTCTAGGCGGTAAAGCCTAAAATAGGAGCAACTCGGCTCCGATACCAATTGAAAGGATCAAGATGCCCAAGAGGGGGGGTGAATTGGGCTTTTCTAAAAATTAATTGTAAGAATTAAATCCTACAAGCCGGAATTCACCCCTAGTGCCTACTTGTGTTCCTAGAGAGTCTACCGATAAAAAGTTTTGCACCCTAGTTTCCAATCCTAGTCTAGCATGGCAATTCTAGGAAAGTAAATCAAGCAATGAATGTAAATACGAGAATGTAAATGCTTGAAAGTAAAGGGCAAGGAACACGGCGATGTTTTTCCGAGGTATCGGAGAGTCGCCACTCCCCACTAGTCCTCGTTGGAGCACCCGCGCAAGGGTCTAGCTCCCCCTTGATCCGCGCAAGGATCAAGTGCTCTCTACGGGCTGATTCTTCGACACTCCGTCGCGGTGAATCGCCCAAAACCGCTCACAACATGAGTTGGGTCACCCACACGCTCCGCCGGATGAACACCAAACTCCCAATCACCACCAAGCCGTCTAGGTGATGGCGATCACCAAGAGTAACAAGCTAGAACTCTCACTTGACCACTACGAGCCCAAATGAGAAGATGGATGCACACTTGCTACTCTCTAATCCCTAGTGAGGAGCTCTCAAGCTTTGATTCTCAAATCTCTATCCTCACTAGTGCTCTTGCACTCCCTTGCACTCTAAAGGGTTTTTTCAGATGTTCAAATGAGCAAGAGACCTCTAAAAGAGGTGGAGGGGATGTATTTATACACCCCTCAAAGAAAACGAACCGTTACTTTCTGACACGGGCTGACCGGACGCGCCGGTCGAACTGACCGGACGCGTCGGTCGCCTGTAACGGTCGAAAACCGATTTTCGAACGAGTGACCGGACGCGCCGGTCAGGGATGACCGGACGCGTCCGATCGTGCAAGGAGCTTACTGTGATCGCACCGGACGCGAGACCGCGTCCGATCGTTGATGACCGGACGCGTCCGGTCGTCTCTGGACCTTACTGGACTGTGACCGGACGCGCCGATCACACCCAGGTCGCGTCCGATCGGGTGTTTCCTCAAAAGACACGTGTCAGCCTCTGACCACCGCGTCCGGTCCTCGCGAGGACCGCGTCCGGTCGTCAGAGGCAAACCCAGTCGCGGTTAAGTACTGACCGGACGCGTCCGGTCATGCCGAAGACCGCGTCCGGTCAGTGGAAAACAGCCCGAAACTTTCCGAAACGCGTCGCAACTTGAACCAAGTTGCTTCCAACTGAACTTTGAGTTATTCTAGAGCTGCCTAGCGCCAAGTTTAACAAGTGTGCACCACACCTAAACATAGGACTCGTCTAGGTCAAGCTACCCGTTCATGCCCCCCTTTATAGTACGGCCAAAAGAGAAAAACGAAGATCCTAACGACTATTCCGAATGAATCTCAACTCGTCATCCGGAACTAACCGTCCTTAATCTTGACGTCACTCTTTTGAAAACCGAAACGATTTCCATCAAAGGACATGAATACCATGGTGCCCAAAGCAGTTATAACCTCCATGACCTAACTTACCAAAGTTTCTGCAAAACACACGTTAGTCATGGTAATAAAGCGTTGTCATCAATTGCCGAAACCAAACCTTGGGGCCTAGATGCTTTCAACTATTTTAGATGAGCACCAAACACTTCATATATATTTTCATAACTAATATTGATGTGCTTTTGTAGCCATTGTTGTTTGTCGCTAAGATCAATACATCTTAATAAACAAACATTTCATGAATCCCCCAACCACTATAATGGTGCCTTACTGAAGGGAGTGGTTCCCTATAAAATTGAGTTGTACAAATCTGCAACCTCTTTAATGTGTTTTCTGATTAATCTGTCTTTCTACTAATGTATGCTACTTACCTGAAGAGTGAAGACCTCCTACATATTTGCCTGTCTTACAATGATTACACGTTGTGCTATGTTTTATCAGTTTCATTACTCATTTTTGGTTCATCTACAGGTTATACTATCCAACAAGGCTACCTATCTTACAGGGATGCCGATCCCGTAAGTTCAGGTCCAATATTTTCTTACACTTAACCCATACTTCTAGATTATGATGCCAGAGTAGTGATGTATAACTGTATATATATTGGTCTCCAAACAATTTCCTTCCTTCCAATAAAATGCCACTTTCTGATTTTATTTGTTCTACCATTTCATCTCAAAATACCTGGCTATATTAAAGTTCTCATAATTCTTTTGCATGTCAATGCCAACAAATAGCATTGTCTCTGCGCCAATTGCTTGCTATTATCGACCGCGGCACCGCGCGGGGTACTGGCTAGTATCTTCAAATTCCGTACCCCCCTACCCTTCTCCCTTAGTTCAAATTATAGGTTATTTTTCATTTGGTTCTAAATCAACCATCTATAACTTTAATCATGTTTATAAAACAATATAATATCTATAGATTTCTTAATAACTTTTAACGAAAGTTTTATTAAAATCTTTATGAACTATTGTCTTGATAACATCCCCAATATTATTCAAATTTACAGAAGTTTGACTTCAAGATAAAAAAAATAAATAAAAATAACCTATAATTTAGAATGGAGCAATAGTTCTTAGACCCCGTTTGTCTTCCCGCATCCCATGTCAGCAAGAGCTAGTAAAAAAGATGAGCTCTGAAATGGTTTATCTATTGGCGGCGCCCTAGTCAAAATTGACGTGGTTATTTTAGTTCACATGGCCCATTGGCACTGGAGTGGCGCTCAGAGTCAAGAGAATTCAAACAAATCGGGTGTTTTACTTTTTCATTTAGACATACGTGGCGAAAAACAGATTGTGCAAATCAAAGAGCCTCTCCAATACATATTCTTGGGATGAAAAATCTGTTGCATCAATCTGGACAGAGCTATTAAAAAAAGATGGGTTACTAGATCAGTTGCCAAGACGCTTAACAGATCGAAGCAGTCGCCGTCGCACACCTCGCCGTCACACTCACACCATGGAGACGGAGACGGCGCCGTCGCGGGCGTCCTCATCCTGGCACGCCTTCCTCTCGCGACGCCGGCGGCGGCGGAGCAGGGCGAGTGCGAGCGCGGCGGCAGCGACGCCCAGGAGGTCGGCCGCGGCGTCCTTGGGCGAGGCGCCGGCGGAGCCGAAGAGCCCGGCCTCGTCCGCGGCCTCCTTGGCGGCGCCGGCCGCGAGCGAGGCCGCGGAGCCGACGGCCGCGGCGCGGCGGCGGAGGCCCGGGCGGGCGCTGCGGCCGGCGAGCGCGGCGGCGAGCAGGGCGATGAGGAGGCACGCCACGGCGTGCTGCAGCTTGTCCGGGGCCACCCACTCGTCGCCCCACTCCATCCGCCACCACGGATTCGGTTCGGAATGTCTGTCTATCTGTCCCCCGACCCCGACCGTGAGTCCGTCAGTCTCTCCCCGTCTCCCGCAGCTCCACACTTCTCAGTCGTTGGGTTGGCGGCAGGACGGAGGGGACTGTTGCGATCTGTGGTGGATCTGTGAGCGAGGAAGGAAAAGCGGCTCAAGGAGGCAAGTCGGCGTCATCGATTCCTTGATGGCGAAGTATCTGACGCGCAAAGGTCAATCCGTGCAAGCGCGCAATCAATTAATTCGGCACACCATCAGCGCCGCCGCGTCAGTAGCCGGAAGGATAGCCAGACCTGTGCGTGTAGCGGATGGCGGAGGACGGCCGGAACCGGAACGGGGATGGCGGCGACGGCGATGGCATCGACGTCGGCGGTCGGCCTGGTGGCTTGCGCACCTGTGAGGGAATATGCTCTGTGTCTTCTGCTTGTCAGGCTCTGCCGTTTGAGCTGTGGACTGTAAAGGTTGTGGGCTGCATGATCTCAAAGCTAGAAGTGGATCTCCTGCGCTAGGTGTGCGGCAGCCCAGTAACACTAACACCTAGTATGGCCCAAGCTTGCCAACTGGTGGCCCAGCCCGCCAACGACCAAGCTCAACCCTTGATAGAATATTGTTTCAAAAAAACAGCATATTACTAAAATGTCCATTAGTATAAGCTTTGCCCTTCTTTAGTTCCCAAATTCTACCCCAAATTCCACTATGCAAAAAGAAGATTCTCATCACATCAAAATTCCGGCACATTCATGGAGTACTAAATGTAGATGAAATTAAAAACTAATTACACAGTTTTGTTGTACTTTGCGAGATGAACATTTTGAGCCTAATTAGTTAAAGTTTGGATAATTTTTATCAAATACAAACGAAATGCTACAGTACGCATTTGATGGTTACTGTTCCAACTCGGGACGCCTGAATCGGTAACTAAACAATGGCTGTGATGGTTTTGTGCTGGCTGCAGCTGCATAGGCATAGCACAGCCGCTCACCTGCACACCTGCAACCTAACTAGACGCTACGTATAGTTCCTACCACAAAAATAGTAGTATACATTCCCATTCCCATTTCCCAGACTCACGCCTTGTTTAGGGCCTTGTTTAGATTACATCCAAATTCTAAGTTTTTTCACTCTCTCTCCATCACATCAATTTTTAGCCATTTGTATGGAGTATTAAATGTAGGTAAAAAATAACTAATTACACAGTTTAGTTGGAAATCATGAGATGAATCTTTTGAGCCTAGTTGGTCCACGATTGGACAATATTTGTCAAATAAGACGAAAGTAGTACTATTCATCGGGTTGAAATTTTTTTCAATCTAAACGAGGCCTAGATGCATATGAAAAGTTAGAATTTTTTCACTCTCTCCATCACATCAATCTTTGGACCCATGCATGAAGTAGTAAATGTAGGTAAAAATAATAACTAATTACACAGTTTAGTTGGAAATCACGAGATGAATCTTTTGAGCCTAGTTGGTCCACGATTGGACAATATTTGTCAAATAAGACGAAAATAGTACTATTCATCGAGTTGAAATTTTTTCAGCATCTAAACAAGGCCTCATTAAAAAACCTTGAAAAAGACTGCAACGGCGAGGTATCATACGCCCATGTTTTGTGTGCCACTGGTACCAAAATGAAACGGTCGCAGCAGACCGTGCCAAAGCTTGCTAGTTTATTTATTCATCCATTGGTTCATGCAGGCTCTTTGATGGATCCCGTGAATCTCAGAGGTGGGCCCGATTTCTCTTC
This sequence comes from Saccharum hybrid cultivar R570, assembly GCA_038087645.1. NCBI lineage: Eukaryota > Viridiplantae > Streptophyta > Magnoliopsida > Poales > Poaceae > Saccharum > Saccharum hybrid cultivar. Next base: position 13,418,043 of record JAQSUU010000259.1, read on the forward strand.
AGTGCTACGTGGTATTGTTTTTATATGGACTGAAGTCAAGATCCCAACACCTGCTCCAGCTAAATTGTCTGACTTTACCAAATTTGGTCGTATCGGAATTGTATATATCTGCAACTAACCAACCGACGATCAACAAGGACTCCAGGTCACCTGAGGTAATAGACACAACGGTGGTACGGTAGGTGTCTGCTGGTCAGGCAGGTGTGTACTGTACACAACTACACATACACCTCCTACCAACCCCCCTCAGTAGTAGTACGTAGTACGACGCATGCACACGGTTACGTTGGCGTGCCGTCTGGATTCTTGAGTACATACATCATATCGCCTGGAGGCTCGCGAGCTCCTGGGCGAACACCTTCCTGAACTCGGGCATGCTCTCGGGCTCCAGCGACAGCGCGAGCGCGACGGCGCCTTCCTTCCCGGGCGCCTGCATCACGTACACGAACCCGCCGTAGTACATGAGCGCCGGCCCCATGAACACGGGCGCGCCCCACCCGAAGTCGGAGTCGTGCAGCGACATCCCCATCCAGCTGATGGCGCGCAGGTGCGCGCGCGAGATGCCGCTCCGGGGCAGGTTCATGGCGTCCACACCCTCCAGGTAGTCCACCAGCGACCGTGCGTAGTCGTCGCCCTGGCTCGTCGCCGCCAGAGCGCGCCGCGCCGCGTACCCCACCGGGTTGCCCACCACCTCCCCGACCGTGGCCAGCGCCGACGTGCGGATCACCGCGTTTCCGAAGTAGCCCGGGGGAAGAGGCGGGGCTAGGCGCGCGCGCATGTCCACCATGGAGAAGAGCCGCGTCTCGGCGTCGGCGGGGAGCGACCGCGCGCGGCACGCGCACTGCCACACCAGCGCCACCACGGCGCGGAACGTGGACGCGCCCGCGCACCGCGCCTTGAGCGCCGACACCTGGGACTTGCTCAGCGTGATGATGGCGCTCGCGTAGGCGGAGCCGGCCGCCACCGCGTGCTCCGGCGCCGGCTCGGGCTTGTACTCCGGGTGGTCGTACGTCACCGCGCGCGTCGACGGGGGACGCGCGCTCAGGAGCCTGTGGTCGAAGCACGGCGGCAGGGGCGCGTCGGTGCCGCCGCCGCCGCCGCGGGCGATGCTGGCCCACGTCTCCACGAAGTGCGCGGCGCTGCGGGCGTCCACGACCGAGTGGTGCAGGGCGAGGCCGAGCACGACGCCGCCGCAGCGCAGGCGGGTGACCTGCGCGAACAGCAGTGGGCACGGCGGGTTGGGCGCGGGCGTGGCGGGGACCAGCAGGTCCCGCATCTCGTCGCACGGCACGAACTCGTTCAGCAGCTCGTCCAGCGCGTACTCCGACTGCGCCGTCACGAACACCGCGCCCTCGCCCGTGCAGTCGATCTGGACGCGCCCGGTGGCGGCGTCGAGCCCGAGGCGGCCGGCCAGCGGGTAGAACGCCACCAGCGCCCGGGCGAGGCTGTCCTTGACGTCGTCGGCCTCGAAGAACTCCGGCTGGTTGTTCGTGCGGTAGAAGTAGACCGTGGGCGTGTACCCGCGGCGCGCCGCCAGGTCGAGGTTGGACAGCCAGACGGCGCCCGCCGGCGTCTCCTCGGCCGGGACGACCAGCTCCGTCGTCAACAGCTCCACCATTGCCATCCGCTACTACGCCGAGGCTCTTGGCTGACGACGACGGTGGATTGTATTGTTTGCCCTAGCTAGAGCTAGCTAGCTGGTGGTGCGGTGCGTGCTGCTTCCTGGCTTGTCTGCCTTTCTCTTGTTCCGCTGCTCTGTTGTGAAATTGTGATGTGGGGTTGGGATGGTGGCTTCTGCGACGGTTTGTATATAGGAAGGGCTGAAGAAGCCGTGTACGTCCGCAGGGGTTGGTGGATGGCCGGCTGGGTATGTTAGTAGAAGGGCGCGCCATTTTTGCACGTGCAAGTATGAAATTCTTGACTCGGTTGACTGCATGCATGCACCAAATCTAGAGGAGAAATTCGAAGAAATTTCCTTTCCACCAGGAGGTCGTGGCCTTGCCTGGTCAATTGGAGGAGAACCTGTCGCTCAAAAGTTTTAGGAGGCTTTGGAATCAAGGATCTTCAAAAATTCAATAGAGCATTGCGCTTACAGTGGCTGTGGCTAAAGTGGCGGGATTTTGACGGGCCTTGGACATGATTCAACATCAACACAACTCCTATAGAAACATAACTATTTATGCGTGCAAATTTTTGGCATGACAACGGCTAGCTGGAAGTGACCAAAGCAAACTGCGCCTGATGCTTATGCTGAAATTTGGCCTATGCTGATGCTTATGCTAAAATGTTGTGAGAAGAAAATAATATTTCAAGGCTGAAAAGTAGCTCAAGCGAATAGGGCTATGTTTCAAATTGGCTAGACGGAAAAGTTTATCTGTGGCCCAAGCATTGACAGGAAATTTATGGATGCGTGGTCTGCGACGTATGTCCGCTGATCAAGAGTTAAGGAAGTATGTGATACTTTGGGAGGTTTTGCAGCCAGTCCAACTAGAAGATCGAGAGTTATTGTATGACTTGTCTATTAGCCCAGTTTTAATGGAGTTTCATAGACATTAAATAAGTTGACATGATATAGTATAGATGAAGAGCTTGTTCGCTTGGCTGATAAGCCATGACTGAAAGTACTGTTTGCTACTTTGTTGTGAGAGAAAAACACTACTGAATGGTTGGCTGATAAGCTCAAGCGAATATAGCGGAAGAGAGATGATAAAAGTTTAATATGGGATGTATCAAACTTGTCCACGCTGTTTCTAATACATTAGATTCTTAGAAACTGAGACATGAAGCTCTGAGACTGACCTTATGCTAATATATTATTGGGCCTAGTTTAGATTGAAGAAAATTTCAACCCGATGAATAGTACCACTTTCGTCTTATTTAGCAAATATTGTCCAATCATAGACCAACTAGGCTCAAAAGATTCATCTCGTGATTTCTAACTAAACTGTGTAATTAGTTATTTTTTTACCTGCATTTAATACTCTATGTAAGCGGCTAAAAATTGATGTGATGAAGAGAGAGTGAAAAAACTTGGAATTTTGAGGGAAACTAAACAAGGCCTTGATTTGGCTTAGTTGATAGCTGCTATCTTATTAAACTTGCTCTGACCGGTGTGGTGGTGGAAGTGCGAGTCAGTGAGTGTGGTTTCAACAACCCGGACTAGTGCACATAAATCGATAAATAACTGTGTTCATGTATCCTTTGGTTGGTGCAGGGAATAAATATAGGTCCTGTTCGGCATGCTGTTTTTTTTGTTTATAAGCCGGCTGTGGCTGATTTGCTGTGAGAGAAAAACACTGTTCCACGGCTGATAAGCCGTGCTGATAAGCTCAGCCGAACAGGGGAATAATGTCTATAGTATCTAAAGAGGAGACACCCTGTTCACTGCCCACGTTTTTATCGCCTGGAACTCTTGAAAGAAATATATGCCCGCCCCTAGCTACGAGTAAATGTTATGGCTGTATATAGCTTTACGATCAGGAAACTATCTCAACATCATTTACCAGGGGTCTTCTCTCTAGGCCATGTTTAGATGACACCGGAATACAAAAAGTTTTTAAAATTCTCCGTCACATCGTATATGCCGGTACATATATAGAGCACTAAATGTAGTTAAAAAAATAACTAATTACACAATTTATCTGTAAATGTCGAGACGAATCTTTTGAGCCTAGTTAATCGATGATTGGACAAAGTTTGTCAAATACAAACGAAAAGTGCTACAATGCTTTTTCAAAAACTTTTCGCAATCTAAGCATGACCCTAGTTTAGTCAAAAAGATGGTCCACTAAGTTAGCACACTCGATAAGTACTGTAAAGAAAACAAAAGAAGCGTATCGTGCAACAGGCGATGATCACGGGTCAAATGGTCAATATTGGTCCAAAGATGTCTGGTGGAGAGACGAACCAATCAGAACTTAAGAAGTGCCGAGCGGCTTGCAAGCAGGCCAAAATTAAGATGACCCAGTCCTGCTCCTTATTTCTCCTACCCGGCCGAATCCAACTTAATTTGCAAGGTAAAGAATGCATCAAACTGTTCAACACGGTTCTTATAAATTTCTTGCGTCACTAGGAGGCCCTAAATGGACAGAAACACACGACAGGACAACATGTTTTTTTTTTCTTGACCACACAAAAGATTTGCACGTCTTAGATTAAGGTTGAGAAAAAGTTCGATAAAATACGTCTGCTGACGCCCTAGGAGGTCAATAAAGAATTACATGAAAGCTTAGACCTATGCCCTAGCTTCATGACAAGATACTCACCTCGCTTGGCTATCGGGATATGAGCTATGGCCTGTGCCGCTATCTGTCTGCCTCGCTTGGGGAGCGAGGGCGGTGCACGTCCGCCGAGGGCCGCCTCATCTCCGGGGTAGCTCGAGAAATGGTGGCTGTCTCGCCTTTGTAACTTGCTCGGTGAAGCACTCGAGGCACCTATCTGCCGAGGTCGTCTGAGGCAAAGGGGTGCAGTTGACGTCGTCCATCGCAGGCACGATCATCCGGTGAGCAGGGGTGGCTACGTCTGCGTCTGCATCTGGAGTGATGGCATCCACATTGTTGGCCTGTCACTCCCGCGTGGCGTGATGACAGAGGCGAGTCCGTCATCCCCTAGGCAGTCATCTCCGGAGAACGGGTGTCCACCAACGATGCTTCAGCCTCCTAGGAGGCAGTCGCCAGAGCCGACGGGCACCCAGTCGCCAGTGCTCCAGCTGGCCGGCTCATGACGAGCGAGGCGACGAGCTCCTCCAGCATTGGGTCGACCCACGCCGAAGGCCCGTGCTCGCGCACAGCTCCAACAACAACGTGTCATGGCTCGGGGAAGTAGTGTGCAGCAACAGAGACGACATTGTTGTCGGAGTGGTCGGCCGACGCAGCCAAGTCGGTGTCCCTCGCCGGCTTACTCCGGCGGCGCTAGCTGTAGGATCTCTTGGAAGGCTAAGGAGGCCTAGAGGGGGGTGAATAGACCTGTAAATATTCAACTCCAAATTCTATCAGTAAATAGGGCAGCACTGCCGGCCTACGGATAAAGCTCAGACAGAAAAGAGATTTCACAGATAGTAAACTGAATCTATGAGCTACACAGTCTTGAAATATAAAGATAAAGTCCAGATCGAAGACTGGATACCACATAATCCTAGAGTAAGAGAAGATCGAGCTCACAAACCCTAAAAACAGTTAAGCAAAAATAAGAATCAGCAAGAACACACAAGACACAAAGATTTATCCCGTGGTTCAGCTCACCACCAAGATTTGCCTAAGTTTACGTTGTTAAGAAAGGCACAAAAGGCTTAGGCTTGCCACAAAGGCTTGCCCTACCCTCGGTCTCAAATCAAGAGAATGAACTCTTGAGATGAGGGGTGATTTCTTAGCTTCGAAAATGAGGTTACAAACCTCCCAAGGCTACCACACGAGTTGACAAGCTCAAGGGCGACGCCTAGCCAGCTAGGAGCAAGCTTCAAAAGTAACAAACCCTAGAACCACCGGCCAAACATGAACCAAATGCTCTTAGACTTTGGGAATCAGTGGATCTGCTCTCCAATCGAGTTTTGCTACCTTTTCTCTCAAGTTTTGATGGTTGGAATCAAGGATTTGCTCGAGGGATGGAGGAGCAACAATGGAGGGAGAGAGAGTGAGCTCTGGTCCGTCTGTTCTCGAAATGAATCGGCAGAGGAAGAAGATGACCGTTCTGGGCTGGGCCTGGTGGTATAAATACCCCTTAGGGCCCAACGGTCGTTTATGGGCGGCACTGCCGCCCTAGCCAAAACAAAAAGTATCAGGAGATTTTTGGTTGGCTGTTTTGGCCGGGTATGAGAATATTATTATAGGATTTTGAGCATCTGATTGCACAGTTGACCAATTGTCATCGAGTCTCCTTTAATAGTATGACATTTCCTAACTCAAATTTAAAACATAAAGAAATTTAAACATTCTTGAGTTAAGTCCAGCCATATTTTGTAATTGGGGGCACCTGCAACCTGTACATCATCCTTATTTTTTGATTCCCTGTTTGTCATCTCGATAAATCTCATTAGTCCTCTAATTTGGTGGTCATCAACGACAAAACTCACAATAGGTCTTGATTGCACTTACACTAGCGTCGTCGTCAAAAATCCCCCGGCACCCCCCGCTACACCCTGCGCAACCCCGTCTGAGCACGGTGGACTGTCGCGAGGCGAGGCCGGTGGGGTGTCGCCCCAGAGAGTGTCGTGGCAAGTCTCCACCCTTCGCCATCGACCTCGCAGAACGCTTGGGCTGCTTGGAGTCCTTGGCGAGGTGACAGAAGCCGTGGTAGCGTAGACAACGCTGTTACAACCGGCAAGTCGCTACTCGGTGCGAATAGGAAAGACAGTTGAAAAATCTCCTGTGAAGCTCTGAGGGGATCTTCTGGGCCTGGGGTACGGATTGTGTTTGTCATCATAGCAGATAGAGATGTCACAAGCCTCGAGATATATAGTATAATGCTGTACTATACTCCCACCGTCTGTTTATATCTGTCGTCATTAGTGTGCGTGCCAGAAGTTTGACTCGATTTATAGAAAATATGTGCGACATTTGTATCTCCAAATAAATTTATTAAAAAACTAGAATCAAAGATCTTTTCAATAATATTAATTATGTACTATAAATATTAATATTTTTTAATACATATTCAGTCAAAGTTGTTTCTAAAAAAAACGTAAACGACATTTCACTCTGATAAACGGCGGGGCCTTCCCGTGCAGCCACACCGGACACGTCTCCTAGAATTCCTTCATCCGTTCGATTCGGCGATCGACGCTCCAAATTGAGTCCACCGTCTGCTACGGTGCACATCTGGTCACAAATGAACCACGTTCCCCCCGAAATTCTCGCCCACAAAATATCACGCCGCTCCCCACTCCTCACCGCAAAAAAAAAGCAAAGAACGAACTCTCCCCGTCCTCTCTCTCTCGGTCTCTTCCGAGGCGGCGGCGGCTGAGGCGACGGCGCTCCCGCCAGGCTGCGCACCGGCGGCCCTCTCCCCCTCCGTTCCCCTCGCAGGTGAGTCCAGAGGTGGGCGCACCGCCGTCGCGCCTCTCTCTCTCTCCCCTCTCCCGGTGTCATGGCGCACCGGCCGGGACCCCGCGCTGGCTGCTCCAACGAGGCGGCGCACCGGTGCTGCCGGGTCCCGGAAGTCGGCGCAGCTGCTTCCCCTCCCCCTGCGCCGCACACGCATCTCTCTCTCCCTCTCTCCTTTCCCGATGTGGCCGCCCATGGTGGGTGCCGTCGGTGCGTGTGGGCCCTGGCTGTGCCACCATCGGCACAGAGCAGTCTCAGGTGCTCCCGTTTCCTCTTATTTTGTGATTTCTCTTTTGTCTCTTCATTTCAATTTCTGTTCTACGGTTTGGCCTATGCATGTTGCTCCAATGTTTTGCCTGCTCTGTGTTCATCTCTGGGATGACGGCACCAATTGACAGGCTTTGTTTGTTTTGTTATGCTCGACCCATTACCTTGTGGCTGGACCAAAGGCGGCAGCACCATAGTGGAAGGCCGCGGACGCGCTCCTCATATCACAACAACTGTCTACATAGATACTTCAGATCACTTGATTCTGGAGCCACATTTAATTTGATTCAGATCCCACAGGATGTCCATGTGGTTCCACAATGGATTTGAGTCAGGGAAGACTAAACAGTCCGCGAACATTTTGCATAGATCTTCGACATCGTTCCCTCATCTTCTTTGTGATTGTAGTTTGATCCCTCTGATATTCCGTTACTAAGTCCTGACTCAATGGAAAAACAAATAATTTAAATTTCTAAGTGATCATCATTTCAGGATTTGTGCAGTTAGAACTTGCTCTTTTAGTAAAAGAATGGTTACCAATACATATCCATACACCAGATCTAAGGGATCGGTTAGAAGCTAAAAAGTTCAAACATGGCGTGTAATGTTCTCTTTACACTCTTTTTCCTATTATCAACAAAAAACATAGCGACTTCGTAGCCCTGATCAATAGAGAGTTAGCTCAGCAGTGCTCGCCTTGTATGTTTATCATGGATGTGAATGTAATCGCTTCAATGATGGGGAGTGTAGGCATGTGTGTGGTGTTTGTGGGGTTGTTTGGGTTCTCCACCCTTTTTTTCTTAACATAATGATGCGCAGCTCTCCTGCGTTTTCAAGAAAAATAAAAAATTGCCACAGGTGTGCTAATCTGATCGGGTTACCTGACGCAAATACTCTTGGTCTTGCTCTATACTTCAAAATGCCTCCCTAAGTGGTTATCATGTTTCAGATTTGGGAATACAGCTACAACTGCCCTTTTTTTTTTGCCTCGTTCAGTATTGATCAACGAAATCACTCCTAGAGCTTTTGTTTCCAGGGCCATTGGATCAGCAACCAGGTTGCGGTATGAGGGCGACGAGATGTTGGATTCAGGCTCCTAATGACAGGCTAGGATTCCAAAGCATCGCAGCTAAGTGGTCATTTGAAAAGGCGCTGACAAGATTTGTGGTAAGTTGCACTCAGATATGCACTTCTATGTACACTTTGATACATGTTGTCTTCTCCCTCTAGAAACTATGTTGTTGAGATGGTGAGGTCAGTTATGATGGTTTTTAGACACGAATCCTACCTCTCTGTATAGATAAGACTGATGAGATTGTGAGGTCACCAAGGTTATTAGTCAGTATTCACTGAACTGTGATGCTGATCTAATGGTTGTCTGATGACTTTTTTGCTTCATACCTTTTTTGGATTCTCAGATTATATGTTCACCACTTGCAAATGTAGATTGAATAAATAGTATGTGCAAACAGATGTGTCGGCCAAGATTTAGATAAAATCGGGACCTAAAAATGATCACCGGGATGTCCTATTTCATGAATTTAGCTACCATAGTGCCCATACCAGCTAGAATATAGTAGTAACGGCTGAAAAAAAATGATAGCTATTTTTGTCATCCTTTTTAAATAGAACAACACTGGCCACTAATAAAGTGGCGCTACTACAACTATTAACAAAGATCAGTACTGGAGGACAGGTGCTAAACTAAAAATGGATGTTATCCTTAGTACTGGCAGCAATAAAAGGAAGGTGAAAATTTTTCATTTACATAGTTCTTACTTTTTATCCCACTTCATTCAGAGTGCCTTCAAAAGGAAAATGCCTTAGGATGATTTGTGCATCTATATTCTGTTTTCTTTTAGCAAACCTTCAATACAACAGTAGAGTCCAATTAAAGCTTGTGCCATGCTTTAACCATATCACTTGCAGTAACAGGAGCACACAGTTTATGTTCAGATCAAAAATTCTTTTCTCCAAAAACTATTTCCCCATGGAAATGAGAGGATTGATCCCTGCTAAATCTAAACACTGTTCAGGTTTCTAATAATAGATACCTTAGTTTCCATTGGCATTTTCCATTTGCTCTCATTCAATGTTTAGTACAACAAATAGAGTACCTTTGTCGTACATCACAAAATCTTGTCTCTCTTTATTAATACTCCCTGATGTTTAAAATTGTTCATGTTGGTCATGAAAGTTTGGTGATGGAAAAGGAACCATGTTTGATTGCGATGCAACCACTATAGTTCATATAAGAGTACACTTTGTAAGAGTACACCTTACAATTTCCTTTACCTAGCGAGTATTTTACAAAATGATTCATGTGCTAAAACTGGAGGTAAATCATTCAGAGTTTGCACTGTTGTTAGAAACAAGTGGAAATGAAACATTACACCTCTTGAATTTAAGTTGTGTCAAAGTTCTTGTCTGTAATCTTGAGATAGGTTGTCATGTTTAAATAAGGTGCGCTATATTTTGTCTACAAATTCTGTAACCTTGGAATTCTCTATCCTAATAGTGTGCCTTTTGCTGGTACAAGGACACGACGCTCACATATTCTTGATATGCTGATTTTGCCAAGGGCAGACCCAGTGCCAGAGGCTCCCACACGAGTGGGGTCTGGGGAAGGGAATAACCGAAGCAAAGTCTTACCCCCGCAGAAATTCTCCAGAGAGACGGCTTCGAACCCAGGACCTGGTGACTCAGCAAGCTAACACTCACCAACTGCACCAGGCCTACCCTTTGCCAAAAAAATGATTTTCATAGTTTAAAAGAAAGTGAAAAGGAATATACTTTTGATGTGTACAAATTGTAGTCTCAATTTGAGCTTGTCCTTGTTCTGACTTGGCTGCCTTTATGTTGGTTTACAGTGGGCTCGATCAAAGGCTCGATGCATGGAATCTTCATTGATGTCTTTATGCAGATACATGGCTGGGGTTGGGGCTGTCACCAGTGAAGTATTCTCTGTCTAGGCAGTTGCATCCTGCATCATGATTTGGATGTCCAACCATTCTTTTTTTTTAAATGAACAGGATGTCCGTTCTCTTTTTTTAACGTACAGGATGACCACACATTCTAGAAAATACGAGGCCAGGAACAGATCTCTATCTATCCTGATACTAATATTATCTCATAACATAGCATGTGCAGGTCAGATAGTCTAAACCACGAAGGTTACAGTGCGCACTCACACATAAGTACTTTGCAAAAAGAAAAAAATTCACAATAATAAAATTGCTAACTACTAACAGATGAAGATGCTGCTCGTGATGCCATCTCGGCAACAAATCAAGCCTGTCTTAGCTGCAATGACTTGATCCCTGCAGACTACAAACCTTCACTGCTCTACTCCACAGGTACATCGTGCTTCACTTGCTTATGAAAACCCAAAAACGCCATGGTCATTATATATTCACCTTCACATTCATCAGGTTCCGTATCCGGATGCAGCCATTTCATAGAATATATGTGTTACTTCACCCATTGTCAGATTGAAGAACAAGCAACATGGTGCCGTCAATGGATCCAAAACTTCGGAACCAACGACCACATAAATCAAATGGCACCACCAACCTTCCAATCACCATGTAGAATAGTTCAACACGCAAATCTATGTACAGAGTATCCTATGTTTGTAAGTTAAAGCATTGCTAGACCATATGATCTGAACCATCCTATGTATAATCAGAACTGCAACCTTTGCTATATAATAACTATGTTAATCGCCTCCCAAACTATTTTCACTCGACACACAACCTACCCATGAACCACTTCGATGGCCATATCTCTGGGCGTGCGATGGCGTGCCCTTTCTACTAGTATATTTAGAGACGTGGGAGTACGGTTGATGGAGCAAGTGATACGACCGTTGAGCGCTGGACGACATTTAGGATTACATAACGACGTGTTTGGTTGGTGGAGGCGTCACATCCGGCATGGAACCATCCCTGCGAGGTTCGGACGATGACTTGCTTGTTGCTGTTTCGATTAAAGAGTTGGTTGAACCGGCTACTGTTTGGATTGAAGTATGGATTGAACCAGCAAGTTGTTTGGTTTAGGAAACGGTGGATTGTATTAAACCAGCATCCCCAATCTGTGAACAGGACCATAATTCCCAGAATCACTTAACCATAGAGAAGACAAATTTCTTAAAATAATTCCCATAATCACTTGCTCACAGAGAAGACAATTTTCGTAAAATAATTACCAGAAGACAATTTTCATAAAATAATACCCAGAATCACTTACACATAGAGAAGTCAATTTTCATAAAATAATTCCTAGAATCACTTACACATAGAACATCCAGATATAAATTAACTTCTAATCTGTGGTGTACCATCTAGAAGCTTGTGAATGAACCTAGTATCAACCTGAAAGATTCTTGTGAATGAAAGAAGCCACCCACACCATTTGATCAGGAAGGTCAAGCCACAGGAAAGCATGAGCAAGTGGTATGTTCAAACAAAGATGTTGAAAGTAGAGAGCCAGATGCGCGCGCCCTTTCAAAGGTTGGAATTTGCTGAATTACAGGCCATAGATTTGGAGGAATTGTTGGAGGAGGAGGTGGTGCTGACTCCTTGATGGCATCTAAAAGACCTTTAAAGGCTTCAGTGACATCTCTTAGCCCTAGATTATCATCATCTAGCATCACGCGCCCTCTCTTTCTTCCTGCAGAACCTCGAGCAGAAGATTCACCACCACCACCTTGAGTAGAAGATCCACCACCTTGAGTAGAAAATCCACCAACATCACGTGCAGGGCTTGAAGTGTTGCTCTCATGGTCAGCGAAATCTTCAGAGCCCATGCTATAGGATATCTCCTCAAACGGATCAGAAGCTAAAGGATCATTTGTACCTTTTGGAAACAGTTCTGTTGCTTGATGATTGCCAAAAATGATAGCCATATAGTGATAGTTCTTAATAGGTTTGTTAAAGTACTTTGCTTCATATGGCTTGTTCTGAAAGAATGTACAAAGCCAAAGTCAGACAGGGAAAAAAGTTCAGTATATATGGCAGAAAAGAAGGGATCCAAAGCAGCAAAAATAGCAGTACTAGCAGCCACTAAACAAGCAGAAAGCAATAGCAGCAGCCAGCAGTAGACTAAACAAGTAATAATAGGAGTCACTAAACAAGCAGAAAGCAAAAAAAAAAAAAAGCAGCAGCAATGTCATTATCCTCAAGGGTCTTGCTGTGGTACCTCTAAATGACTGAACCATTCATTTGATTAGATCAGAGGGTTGATATCATGTATTACTTCTTAGGAGGTAATATGTGAAATATATATTTATTTAATTTTTATTTTTGTAGTGTAGGATAAATAAGGAGAGTTTTATATATAAAAATCTTTTTTCTAGATATAATTGATGCATGCATGATCTATTATTAGATATCGTAAATCCTTTTATTTTGCAAGTTTGGATATGACATAATTTGATTAGCATTAATTTTTATTTGGCCGCGACATCTATGGTGACTTCTTATTTAACATTTCTTAATTAATGTGAACGAGCCGAACAAGCATTGACAACAACGAAAAAAGCATGCATGTAACCATATCATTGTTGTACGTGACAAATTTGTCAAAAAAATATGGAACCCTATCATTATAACTATTTTATATAAAAATATTGTAACTTGACCGGTGTATATGTATCACAACATAATAGTATATACCCTAACAAGACATGTTATGGAAAAATATACGTTAGTTGCATTATATGTAATATACTCTAATGAGTTGATGACAAGTGACAATTCCAATTATTTTTGCAACATAGTGATTAGCTGCACATACACAGAAGCGTGTAGTATTACGTGAGATATCATACACATATACACAGACGAATATTTGTATAATCGTGACTATATTTAAATTTTGACATACATTACTCACATAATGCAATGAAGATCCATGCGTATATCCATCTCTAAGTCACATTCTAATTAAATCAGGCTATGCGCAGCACTGGCGTGCATGCTCCTATGTCAGATATGGCAAGTAAAGTGGCGCACAGATATAGCTAACATTTTTTCTTGATTATTTAGTTATTTAATTGTCTAATATGTTCCAAAATTCAATGGCGGTGATTTATTCAAACTCTTAACTCCTCCGAGGTAAAGGTCGTACCGTGGCAAAACCCTATCCTCAAATAAATAGCCACTAACAAGCAGTAGCCAGTAGTAGACACAGACGAGAGTGCAAGGCAGCAATAGCAGCCAGCAGTAGACTAGCACAGAGCCACAGATGCAATCAATAGAAACTGAATATAGAAAGGAAATGACGACCAATACACACCTGCACATGAGCCAAATAATTCTTCTCGTGTAATAGTGAAGTTCTAATTTCCTCATTAAAATATGCAGAGCTGAGTTTTCTTGAGGGTCATAATGTTGTTCCAGCGAGTTTTCCAAGTCTTAAGGTGATCGGGGATTTGGCTACCACTAAAATTCACATAAAACCTTTCATTCACCAATTTAGCACACTGATTGTAGTGGGAGCTCTTGAAGCCTTTGTCCACCCTATTGCTACTAGCTGCGCCAAGTAACGCAAGGCACATGTTGACATTTCAGATGCCCAGACGGCTAAGCTTTGAGTCCTTAGCTCAGATTCTTGCCCGCAGTCCATTTTCCTACCATATCCAAACATTTCGTTATTAGTAATAGAACAATTCAGTAGAACATTTCAGAGTACAAACAATTCATAGTATTAAAACATTGAAAAAGATTGCAACGCCAAGGTTTTCATTGCTACTCTCTCTGTCGTTTACAAAAGAATACAGTTAGCATAGTATTAAATGAAATCGTCTAGAGTTTGACTAAGTTGAGGCCTTACAAGGATTAGTTCATTTTCAAAGAAAAATTCCAACATCTGAAACGAATATAATTATATATATCTGATATCATAATATCACTCTCTTTTTTTATATACTTAGCTTGATATAAAAAACTATACGTAGTTTGACTAAAGACAGAACTAAACTTGCATCTTTTTCAGGATGGACAACAATAGATGTAAGTGATGAATGTGCTCACAGACATAATTAAAAAATGTGTCCAACAACTCCACCCTCCCTACCCTGCCTTGGATTTGATCTACTCGTACTTTATCTGAGAATTTGCGCGCTCCTAAGTCCATTTTAAATCTCTGTGATACAATGATAATCTTGTCAATAATACTAGTGATCCATAATAGTTAATGGACCCTTATAACTTGTTAGCAGGAGTTGTTGAACCACAACCGAAGTTAGAACAACACTGAGACTGGAGCAGTACAGTATGTTTGGAACAACGACAGAAATGCCGCCCTAATGTTGGCAATTCAGATAGCACTTTAATCTTCTGCTCTAGAGGGGGAAACGCAGTATAAGCACGTTGACTACCTCTTGGAGGCGTCCTTTTCGTGCCTCTCCTTCTGCCTTGCTGGCATTTGTGGGTGAAAACATTCCATATTATTGTGCTAGCATTGTTGGCGCCTTTGGTGTCATCTCCTTTTGGAAGGATGCGCTAGGCTTCTCCAGCTCTGCCGTCCTGCTCTTGCTCGACCAGTGGCGGACCCAGGAATTGGGAAAGACTAGGGCCAAAATTCAGTAGCGAAAAATACACCATATATGCCACATATTGAAAAATATCTAATGCCAATGAAAGTTTTCAAATTTATAAGTTGCTTGAACTATATTTTTAATACTGCCATACAATTGTTAAGAATATAACATGGAACAAACAAATATAAGTAAGAAGTGAACATTTGGTTATTCGCATCTTACATGTCTTCAGCAACAACAGGATGGATAAGATGGAAAAGTTAATAAAAGAAGGGACAAACAAAAACTAAGCTTACAACCTGGATGTCCTCGTCATTTTATACTAAAAAACCTAATCTGTAATTTCAACTTTCAATTAATTCATTGATAATTGTGTGGAAACTACAATTATAAGAGGGGTCGGAATTGAGAAATTAGAGACAAGAACGAACCAGAAGAGATCGAGCTCCCAGCTCAGTGCCATCGGGCCACCGGCGAGCAGCCGCACGGGAGCGCTCAGGGCTGAATCGATTGACGCGCGCGCCTGCTGCCTGGCACAGTTGCTTGCGATGTGAGTGTCCCTTGGTGGAGGCCTGGTTTGCATTCCCAAGCTGGCTATGCAGTGGTTACCGCGCCATGACTAGGGCCACGGCCCTAGTGGCCTTAGGCCTAGGTCCGCCAATGTGCTCGACCATGGTGGTGCACGAGTTCTACAGGAGGCTTTGTGAGTCGACAGCTTGTCGAGTGGTGCCCTTGTAGCTTTAGTTATTAGGCAGTTGTTAATGTATTTTGGGTCACTAGTTGGGTCGTTTCGACAATGTTATGGTGCTAGTTGAGTCTTCTCGACCAAGTTGAGGTGCTAGTTGTGTCGCTTTAACCAAGTTGGCTCAATAAAATTCATTGGAGCAGGTAGTGACGTGAAGTTGTGTCTGATCTGTGTACTAAGTTGTTGGTGTTTGAGATCAACACCAACGAGTAAATTTGTATGTGCGTCTAGGGTCGGATGGTGTGCAAAGAGGACACGAAAATATATACTGGTTCGGGCGGAACGTCCCTACGTCTAGTGGTGAGCAGCTCATGTTACTTACACTTGAGTTTGTAGTAGGGGTTACAAACTGTCGAGAGAGGGATCGGTTCCCAGGTCTCTGCGGGTTGAGTGTGTTTGTTGGCTTGAAGAGGGTCGTATCCTGCTTGTCTCGCGATGCCCAGCATAGGTCGCCCTGTCTCCCCTTTTATAGTTGAAAGGGAAGGCAGGTTACAGCGAAGGGAGAGAAGAGAAAAAGAAGGAAAAGAAGAAAGAGAAAAACAAAAAGATGAGGTGGTCTACAACGGCGTTCCTCTTCTTCTCCCCGCGGGCCCCCCTTGGTCGTGCGGGTGATGGAGACGTGAGTCATCCCTAGGTCCTGTTCGTTACTGGAGCAACGTGCGTCCCCGATCAATCCAGATAAGACGCCCCATCCCATGACAGGAGTGGGAGGGGTCAATTAGCTGATGGTGACGCGGGTTGTACGGGCTTTAGGCAGTATAGTGCTGTCCTATTCCACATTATGGGTCGCTGTGGGTGCATAGGCACGACCCGTCACTGTTTCAGGTTGTGCCGAGGCGTGCGGGTCGCGTCTGGAATGGTTAGGAACAGTACGGCCCCCTTGGCACGTGCGTGTCCCTCGCCCGAGGGTCTATTTGCATAAAATTCGTCGAGCGAGGTGAAAACCCCCTTCATGGGGTTGGATGGTGCAGGGCCGGTTCCCTTGGGGTCGGGCGAGGCGGAGAGTGCGGTCCAGGGGTCGGCTAAGCTGGGACCCACTCCCTTAGGGTCGGGCGAGGCAGATTTCTCCGCGAGGGTCGGATAAGTCCATTTCGCGATCTTTAACCGTTAGCTGGGTTAGTGTTGATGCTTATTAACCCTTCGTCCTTAGGGACCGTGGTATTTATCCCGGACAGTAGCCCCTGAGCCTTTGGAGGAGTGGGGCACTCCTTCATAGGCTTTAGGATAGGTGGACCTTCGAGATCCTCATCCTTGGTCGGTTCTATTCTACCAGAGGGTGCGCGCGAGCGCACCTGATGGGTGTAGCCCCCCGAGCCTCTAATGAAGTGGGGCACTCCTTCAGAGGCTTTTCTTGCTCTTTGGTCTATGACCACGCCATTGGTCTCTTTGCGAATTCAAGCCCCCGAGCCCCGTGCGTTGCAGGGATCCATCTGAGGGGTCGTTTCATCTTGCAATTGTTCTCCCTCGTGCATTTTTTTGAAAAAATGGAGGGGTTGAGCCGTGCCACGCTTTCCTCGTTGGGCAAGTCGTGGTGCTCGGTGAGTTGTTAACGGGTGAAAGCATCTAGGCCCCCAGGTTTGGTTTCGGCAATTGATGACAACGCTTTATTACCATGACTAACGTGTGTTTTGCAGAAACGTTGGTAAGTTAGGTCATGGAGATTATAACTGCTTTGGGCACCATGGTATTCGTGTCCCTTGATGGAAATCGTTTTGGTTTTCAAAAGAGTGACGTCAAGATTAAGGACGGTTAGTTCCGGATGTCGAGGTGTTGAGATACATTCGGAATAGTCGTTAGGATCTTCGTTTTTCTCTTTTGGCCGTACTATAAAGGGGGGCATGAATGGGTAGCTTGACCTAGGCGAGTCCTATGTTTAGGTGTGGTGCACACTTGTTAAACTTGGCGCTAGGCAACCCTAGAATAGCTCAAAGTTCAGTTGGAAGCAACTTGGTTGAAGTTGCGACGCGTTTCGGAAAGTTTCGGGCTGTTTCTCCACTGACCGGACGCGGTCCTCGGCATGACCGGCGCGTCCGGTCAGTACTGAACCGCGACTAGGGTTTCGGCCCTGACGACCGGACGCGGTCCTCGCGAGGACCGGACGCGGTGGTCAGTGGCCGACACGTGTCACCTGTGGAGAACACCCGTCGGACGTGACCTGGAGGTGATCGGCGCGTCCGGTCACAGTCCAGTAAGGTCCAGAGACGACCGGACGCGTCCGGTCATCAACGACCGGACGCGGCCTCGCGTCCAGTGCACTTACAGTACGCTCCTTTGCACGATCGGACACGTCCGGTCACCCCTGACCGGCGCGTCCGGTCGTTCAGTTGAAAATCGGGATTTGACCGTTACGGGCGACCGGCGCGTCCGGTCAGTTCGACCGGCGCGTCCGGTCAGCCCGTGTCAGAACATAACGGTTCGTTTTCTTTGAGGGGTGTATAAATACATCCCCTCCACCTCTTTTAGAGGTCTCTTGCTCATTTGATCAGCTGAGAAAACCCTTTAGAGTGCAAGGGAGTGCAAGAGCACTAGTGAGGATAGAGATTTGAGAATCAAAGCTTGAGAGCTCCTCACTAGCGATTAGAGAGAGTAGCAAGTGTGCATCCACCTTCTCATTTGGGCTCATTGTGGTCAAGTAAGAGTTCTAGCTTGTTACTCTTGGTGATCGCCATCACCTAGACGGTTTGGTGGTGATTGGGAGTTTGGTGATCATCCGGCGGAGCTTGTGGATGACCCAACTCATCTTGTGAGCGGTTTTGGGTGATTCGCCGCGACGGAGTGTCGAAGAATCAACCCGTAGAGAGCACTTGATCCTTGCGCGGATCAAGGGGGAGCTAGACCCTTGCGCGGGTGCTCCAACGAGGACTAGTGGGGAGTGGCGACTCTCCGATACCTCGGAAAAACATCGCCGTGTTCCTTGCCCTTTACTTGCAAGCATTTACTTTATCGTATTTACATTCATTGCTTGATTTACTTTCCTAGAATTGCCATGCTAGACTAGGATTGGAAATTAGGGTGCAAAACTTTTCATCGGTAGACTCTCTAGGAACACAAGTAGGCACTGCAATTAATTTTTAGAAAAGCCCAATTCACCCCCCCTCTTGGGCATCTTGATCCTTTCAATTGGTATCAGAGCCGTGTTGCTCCTAATTTAGGCTTTACCGCCTAGAGCAAGATGTCTAACGGGGAAGGACCACCTCCCACCTTTGAGGGGGATGATTTTCCATATTGGAAAATCCGCATGGAGGCGTATCTCGAAGCCATAGATGTCGGGTGCCTTAGAGCCGCAACCCAAGGGCTTCCCGCTATCAAGGATCCCGCAAACCCCATTGGTGACGAGGAGAAGTACGACCGGTGGAATGCAAAGGCCAAAAATGCACTCTACCGGGGCTTAGGCAAAGATATCTTCAATCGTGTGCGTAATGCAAAGAACGCTCATGATTTGTGGGAGAATCTTTGTGCTCTCCATGAGGGAACTAAGAGTGAGCGTGAGGAACGCTATCATATTGCTTTAAAGAAAATTAATTCTTTTGAGATGCTTCCTAAAGAAAGTGCTAATGACATGTACACTCGCTTGAATGTTCTTGTAGAGGACCTCAATGCTCTTGGGCTCACTCAAATGAGCCAATCGGATGTTGCAAGGAGGATCTTGAGTGTTCTTCCCGTTGAGAAGTATGGTCACATTGTCACCGTGCTTCATCAAAGTGATCTCTCCACCGCAACACCGACACAAGTATTGGGGAAGATCAATGCTCATGAGATGTACATGCACATCACTCTGGAAGAGGGCTCATCATCTTCCAAGAAGAAAGACTTGGCCTTCAAAGCTAGCCATGACAAGAAGAAGAAGAAGGGCCAAGCCATGATGGTGCAAGAAAGCTCAAGTGAAAGTGATGTCGATGATGAATCACTTGCACTCATGGTGAGAAAGACCACCAAGATGCTAAAGAAGCTCAACAAGAGTGGCATCAAGTTCGATGGCAAGAAAAAGAAATTCTTCACAAGTAGCAAGAGAAAGCCCATCTCGGAGATGGATTGCTACAATTGTGGTGAACTTGGCCACCTAGCTCATCAATGCCCTAGACCACCAAAAGGCAAGTACAAGAACAAGAACAAGGGCAAGAAAGATGATTCAAGTGATGAAGAAGATGAGAAGAAGAAGAATAAGTCATACAAGAAGAAGGATGGCAAGAAGAAAGAATTCTACAAGAAGAAGAAGGGAGGAAAGGCATATATTGTTGGTGATTGGCTCACCGACATTGAATCATCTTGTGATTCCTCCGAAGATGAGAGCGATGATGAGAAAGAGAAGGTTGCCGCATTTGTGATGGGGCCATCATCTTCACCGACATCTTCACCACCACCTTCACCGCCTCTTTCACCATCATCGTCCACTACTCACCTATGCCTTATGGCCAAGGGTGAACGAAAGGTACAAAATCATGATAGTGATGATGATGATGATAGTGATAGTGATGATGAATATGATGCACCTTCTTATGATGAACTTGTAAAATTGCTAAACAAATACACTAAAATCATAAGAAGGACTAGAAGTGAAAATGATGATCTTCAAAATGAAAATGAATCACTCTCATCTAAGCTTGAAAATGCTCAAAAGACTAGTGGTGAGCTTAGAGATCAAAATGAAGTTATGTCTTCCACTCTCAAGGAGCTCAAAACCTCTAATAAAGAGCTTAAAGATCAACATGATAAACTTGAGAAGAAGCATTATGAGCTCATCACTAGACATAACTCTTTAAAAGACAAATACACCACATTGAAAATTGACTACGATAGTCTTGTGTTTGCTAATGAACTTGCTCTTGAGACACATGATGCTACTAACAATGTTGTTAAGTGTGATATAGCTACATCATGTGATGATTTGATCATTGAAAGCATTGAGCAAGGTTCTAGTAGCAAAGGCAAGAGTGTGGTTGAGTCATGCAACCATGATGATTATGCCAAGATCAAGTGTGAGAATGAGAAGCTTGCAAATGAGAACAAGAAGCTTAAAGGTTTGATGGCTCTTGAGAAGCAAACAACAAATGAGTCACTCATTGAAGAGAACAAGAAGCTCAAGCAAGAAAAAGAGCATCTCAAGACCGGCCTAAGCAAGTTCACAAGAGGTCAATATTTGCAAAGTGAGCTCCTCATGAACACCGTAATGAAGATGGATAGAAGTGGTATTGGGTACTTGGCAAATCAAGAGAAGAAAGCAAAAGCTCAACAACAAAGCAAGTCAAAGCCCAAGCCGAAGAGATGTGTTGAGTGTGGTCAAGAAGGTCACTTTGCTCATGAATGCAAAACTCCACCACCACAACCTTTGCCCAAGCATGCTAGACCCTTTGCCTTCAATGCTCATTATATGCTAAGAAAAGATTCAAATGGAAAGATGAAAGTCATGTTTTTGGGTCCCCCAAACAAGAATAGGCCAAAGAAAATATGTGTTGCCAAGTCACTAGTTGAGAAAGTCAAGGGCCCCTCTCAAGTTTGGGTCCCTAAACAAAAAGCTTGATCTCTTGTGTGTAGGTGAACTACAAGACCGGTGGATCTCATTGGGTTATTGATAGTGGTTGCACTCAACATATGACCGGTGATCCTCGTATGTTCACCTCCATTGAAGAGAATGGGATATGTCAAGAGAAGATCACATTTGGGGATAATTCAAAGAGCAAAGTCAAGGGTATAGGCAAGATTGCAATATCAAATGATCACTCACTCTCAAATGTGCTCTATGTTGCTTCATTGAGTTTCAACTTATTATCCGTCGGGCAACTTTGTGACCTTGGCTTCCAATGCTTGTTCACACCAAATGAAGTTGAAGTTTCAAAGATAGATGACAAGCAAGTGATATTCAAAGGCTTTAGATACAACAACCTTTATCTTGTTGACTTCACCTCCGAAGATGCAAACTTGATGACATGTTTGTTCACCAAGACCTCACTTGGTTGGCTTTGGCATAGGAGGCTTGCTCATGTTGGAATGAACACTCTCAACAAGCTTTTGAAGAAAGAATTAGTGAGAGGATTGAAGGATGTAAAGTTTGAAAAGGACAAACCTTGTAGTGCATGTCAAGCGGGCAAACAAGTTGCAAACACTCATCCAACCAAAGCTTTCATGTCAACATCAAGAGTGCTAGAACTTCTACACATGGATTTGTTTGGGCCTACAACATACAAGAGTTTGGGTGGTAATCTCTATTGTCTTGTGATAGTGGATGACTACTCAAGATATACATGGACTTTCTTCCTTCATGACAAATCCGAAGTGGCAAGTTGCTTCAAGAAGTTTGCAAAGAGAGCTCAAAATGAATTTGAAGTCAAGATAAAGAAGATTAGAAGTGACAATGGCAAAGAGTTTGACAACACCAACATTGAAGCTTATTGTGATGAAATTGGAATCAAGCACGAGGTCTCTTCAACCTACACTCCTCAACAAAATGGTGTAGTTGAGAGAAAGAACCGGACTTTGATCACCCTTGCAAGAACAATGCTAGATGAGTACAACACTCCGGAAAAGTTTTGGGCCGAGACAATCAACACCGCATGCTATGCTTCAAATCGCCTCTTCCTCCAAAAGTTTCTTGGCAAGACCCCCTATGAGTTGCTTAATGGGAAGAAGCCGGACGTCTCATTCTTCCGGGTGTTTGGTTGCAAATGCTACATCTACAAGAAGCGGCAACACCTAGGGAAGTTTCAAAGACGTTGTGATATTGGTTTTCTTGTTGGTTACTCATCAAAGTCCAAAGCATATAGAGTATTTAACCATACCACCGGTTTGGTTGAAGAAACATATGATGTGGAATTTGATGAATCTAACGGCTCCCAAGGAGCAATTGAGAATTGTGATGATGTAGGTGATGAACCCTTGAGGGAGGCCATGAAGAACATGCCTGTGGGAGACATCAAGCCAAAAGATGATGATGACGATGTACAAATTGTTGATCCACCATCTTCATCACGTATGCCTCAAGATGATGACAAGAATGAGAGAGTTGAAAATGAAGATACTTATGTCTCTCATGAACAAGCCGAGGCACAAGCTCAAGATGTTGATGCTCCTCATCCACCTCCTCAAGTGGTTGATAGAAGAAATTCACCTCTACTTCAAGCACATCCACAAGAACTCATCATAGGGAGTCCTACAAAGGGAGTAATGACTCAATCTCAAAAGCTAGCTTCTTTTGTTGAACATCACTCTTTTGTCTCTTGTGTTGAACCTAAGAATGTAGAAGAAGCTCTTCAAGATCCGGATTGGGTGAATGCCATGCATGAAGAATTGAACAACTTCACCCGCAATCAAGTGTGGACACTTGAAGAGCATCCAAAAGGTGCAAGAGTCATTGGAACCAAGTGGGTGTTCCGAAACAAGCAAGATGACCAAGGCATAGTTGTGAGGAACAAGGCAAGACTAGTTGCAAAGGGGTTCTCTCAAGTTGAAGGCCTTGATTTTGGAGAGACCTTTGCACCCGTTGCAAGACTTGAAGCCATTCGTATCCTCCTTGCATATGCATCACATCATAATATAAAACTATATCAAATGGATGTGAAAAGTGCATTCTTAAATGGTTTTATAAATGAACTAGTCTATGTCAATCAACCTCCCGGGTTTGAAGACTCTAGATATCCTAATCATGTTTATAGGTTGTCCAAGGCGCTATATGGGCTCAAGCAAGCCCCTAGAGCGTGGTATGAGCGCCTCCGGGACTTCCTCATTGAGAAGGGCTTCACCATTGGGAAGGTCGACACCACACTATTCACCAAGAAGCTTAATGGGGAGATCTTCATTTGTCAAGTGTATGTTGATGATATCATCTTCGGGTCAACAAATAAAGATTATTGCAAGGAATTTGGTGAATTGATGTCGAAGGAGTTCGAGATGTCAATGATTGGTGAGCTCACATTCTTCCTTGGTTTTCAAGTCAAGCAAATGAGAGAAGGGATTTTCATCTCTCAAGAAAAGTATACCAAGGATCTTCTCAAAAGATTCAAGATGGAAGAATGCAAGCCAATCAAGACCCCAATGCCATCAAATGGACATCTCGACCTAGATGAGGGAGGTAAACCGGTCGATCAAACTCTCTACCGTTCTATGATTGGTAGCTTGTTGTACCTTACCGCATCTAGGCCCGATATCATGTTTAGTGTGTGCATGTGTGCTCGCTTTCAAGCGTGCCCTAAGGAACCTCACTTAAGTGCCGTAAAAAGAATCCTAAGATACCTTAAGCACACCCCAAGCATTGGTCTTTGGTATCCCAAAGGAGCTAGATTCCAACTAGTTGGCTATTCCGATTCGGATTATGCCGGTTGCAAAATTGATAGAAAAAGCACATCCGGAGGGTGCCATTTGCTTGGGAGATCCTTAGTATCTTGGTCATCTAAAAAGCAAAATAGTGTGGCTTTGTCCACCGCCGAGGCGGAATACATTGCCGCGGGGGCTTGTTGTGCACAAATCTTATATATGAAACAAACCCTCCTAGACTATGGAATTGTTCTTGAAAAGGTGCCACTTTTATGTGATAATGAAAGTGCCGTTAAAATTGCTAACAATCCGGTACAACACTCTCGCACCAAGCACATTGATATCCGCCATCACTTTCTAAGAGACCACGTTGCTAAAAATGACATATCACTAGAAGGTGTACGAAGTGAAAATCAATTAGCGGATATCTTCACTAAACCTTTGGATGAGGCCACTTTTTGTAGGCTAAGAAGTGAACTTAATGTGCTTGATTCAAGCAACTTTAAAAGATGAACGTGTGTTGTCCCTTGCATTGCATTGTATTATATGTCATGTTTATTTTATCGCAATGCATTTAGGGCTTGGCTAACACGGTTACGATAACCCTCCTTTGGAGGAGTGAAGAAGCCTAACCGTGGATCAAACTTGACAAGCAACCTAGCTTTACTTTCTTGTATTGCATTGCATGTGCATGGTTGTTTGTTTGTCGTTTCTTTTCGGTTTAGCTTTGAGCAACCGCTGTGTTCGTCCATGGATAGAGAGAGCATTTGACGCTCCTAAAGGTCCAAAAACTCTATTGCATGGCCATACGTTGCTCCTCGGGTGTTTATTGCCTATTTTCCTAAAAATAATACTAGCCTAAGGCAAAATATTTTGAAAAATTTTGAGGTTTTGAGTGAGGTCACTCATATCAGGTTCCAATTGGTGTTTATTTGTGTCTCTTTGAATTGGAACTTGATTGGGAGAAGTCGCGTCGAAGTTTGAAACGAAGAAAGGCGAAGAACAGCGACCGGACGCTGGACCGGACGCTGCACCGGACGCAGTGATGCTTCACCACCGCGTCCGGTCCCGGCGTCCACCAGCGCGTCCGGTCATCCAGAAGACGAATTCCAGACCTAGTCACCGGACGCTGCACCGGACGCGCCTGTGTCGACCATCGCGTCCGGTCCCGGCTACCACCACCGCGTCCGGTCATCCGCGATGAATTCCCGAGCTCCCAGCGACCGGACTCTGACCGCGTCCGATCATTCCGCACCGGACGCGTCCGGTCACTCCAGGAGCTTACTGGAGTGTGACCGGACGCTGCACCACCGCGTCCGGTCATAACGACCACCGCGTCCGGTCATCGCGCGTCGAGCGGATCTGAGCCCCTCATAAAACCGTTCCGACTTGTCCGTTTTTTGACTTGTCCGTTTTTTTGACTTGTCCGTTTTTGACTTGTCCGTTTTTGACTTGTCCGTTTTTGCTTCATTCGGCCGAATCCGCCGCGCCCTTGCTGTCCTGCTCGCCACTGGCGACCTCGCCCGAGTCTAGCCGCGCGCCTCCTCGCCAGCTGCCCGCGCGCGCCTGCTCTTCCTCGCGCCCAAGCCGCTCGCCCGCTGCCTCACCGCAGCCGCGCGCCACCACCGCCTTCGCCGCGCCGCCGCCTCTGCCGCTTCTTCCTCGCCGCCGGCAAGACAGTGAGCCTCACCGCACCAGCCACAGCTCTTCCCCCGTGCAGTCCTAGCCCCTCATCCTCCACCTTCGCTCGAGCTCCTAGGGTTTCATCCAAACCCTAACCTAGGGTTTGCCCTAAACCGTTCTCAAGTGCTCGATCGTCGTATTCGGGGACTCTCGCGACCTAGGTCACCGCATCTTCTCACCGTCGTTTCGCCGATCCGAGGTAGTTTCGCGTCACGATTCACTTCGTATCTCACATGCTTGCTATCTCTAGGGTTTCGCACCTTTTAGTTATATATGTGCTTATAGTATATCCTTCTATTCCATCGGTGCAGCGAGTCAGTCGGTGTGTCAGGGTCAGATCTGTTTGCTGAATCCGAGGCTAAGCCTGCGGATACGGATTGAGGCCAAGCCTCTCGAGTGTTAGTTCATCATCTCACAGAGGTTCTCAGTCAGTTTGTCAGCATGGTGCGTTGCAAGAACGCAGGTGGTGGTCCTGGTGACGGAGATGACAGTCCTACTCGTCGGTCTGAGATTGCGCGTGGTAAGCGCATCAAGATGATGGCCAGGAAGAAGAAGAAGACGCCTTCAGAGGCAGAGGTTGCTCAGGCCGTGGCAGATGCTGCAGAGCAGGCAGAGAGAGGTGGCAGGAGCAGTGGCATACGCATAGGCGAGCGTCGCTTTCACCTTGAAGGTCGACAGCTCGGCACTGAGGCCACTGAGGGTACCGAGGATACTGGAGCTACAGAGCAGATGTCAGTTGATCCACCCACAGAGCCGACAGAGGCTACAGAGGCTCCACAGGCTACAGAGGACACAGAGGAGCAGCCAGCTCAGTCTCCACCACGACGCCGCTCCACATGTGCTCGTACTCAGGTGACACCTAGGCCAGAGGGCCAGCGTCGTGGAGCACGTCCTCCTCCCAGAGTTAGAGGTTCACCCCCGGTCGAGCGCTTTGACCTGAGGGGTGCTACAGCACGTCAGGTGCAGGGGTTGAGGTTCGTGGAGGTCAGCCATTGGTTCCCACCTGTCAGAGATCACATAGCTTCAGAGGGTTTCTATACCCCACTTCAGGAGGATTTCTACAGGGCTTTAGTTGACAGTGGTATTGCTTTCAGACCTCAGAGGGTATGTCGGCTTGAGGCACTTGTTGATGTTGTGGGAGAGCAGCTTCGTCCGCACCTGTCCTATCTACCTGGCTTGTCAGATCTTCTTGGACGGACAGGTGCATACTGCGGCACATGGGTCAGAGAGTTTTATGCTTCATTATGGATTGATCCTGCCCATGAGTTCATTCACTTTGCTTTCAGAGGCCGCGATCACCGACTTTACAGCACCAGAGCTCGAGAGATCCTCAGACTTCCAGCTTCTGACACGAGGATCCATCAGTTATGCTATGGTCAGACTCCTCCACCCAGACGCCCTCACGGCGGAGCAGTGCCACCTACAGACCTAGTCCGACCCTGTTTCCGTGAGCCTTTTGGCGAAGGGTCTCGTCGTACGCCTGCTAGCCTGACACCACTTGCCAGAGTTTTGGATGCTATTATCAGACGCACACTTCTTCCCAGACTCGGCTACAGAGAGGGATTGACACGTATGCAGCTTTGGGTTGTTCACCACCTCCTCTCACAGATACAGTTTGACATCTGGGATCTTATACTTAGTGAGATGGAGGACACCATTGCTGAGGGCTTCAAGGGTAATCGTCAGCTGCCCTATGCACACTGGATCTGCTTCATTATTAGATCTTCTATTCAGATGCCACCAGAGATCAGGGCGGAGATATCAGCTACTACCACAGCTTTCCCTGAGTATGACATCCGTCAGCTTTGGGCCTCAGTTACTAGAGATCAGGCCCCAGTGCCAGGACAGCGTGAGCGCCCAGAGGTTCCTGAGACAGCAGCTGAGCAGGATGCCAGAGTTGACGAGCTTGCTGAGGCAGAGCTTGCGGACCTTGAGGCTCAGACTGCTGATATACCTGAGGATGTGACTTCAGACAGCACAGATGAGGACTACCAGCCCATCCCCAGGTACCGGTCTCCTCGGTCTCACGACCACGAGGCCGGTGGCTCTGGTTCAGCCTCCCGCTCAGACCCAGCCATGGTGGCTATTCTTGAGAGGTTGACTCAGGCTCAGGAGTAGCAGCAGCAGCAGCAGATACAGCGACAGGCACAGGACACAGCTGCAGCACTTGCACAGATTCAGGCTCGTCAGGACGAGTTTCAGCGACAGCAGCTTGAGATCCAGAGGCAACAGGTTGAGATGCAGCGACAGAGTCAGTAGCAGTACATGGATCTCCTGTGCCACCTTATCACAGTTGGGGTTCCTCCGCCTGCTTCTGTCATGACTCAGGCTTTGCATTCCAGTGGTCCGTCGAGTCAGGGACAGCCGAGCTTCCAGTATACATCTCCACAGCAGCAGGTTCCCCAGTCTTTTCAGTCCCCGAGCTTCACTCCTATTCATACGGGGTTTACACCGTCAGACCAGCCTCGCCCGCACCTCCTGGCAGGCACACCTATTGGTGATTTCAGTGCTACCTACAGCGAGTTGACTGGTCAGCCGACACCCTCGCACACCACTACGTTTCATACTTCGTCAGGGTTGTCAGCTCCCGAGGCAGCTATTCCTCCAGTGACAGGGACCGAGACTACAGAGACCATCCCTTCTTCAGTTGCCTCGACAGATCCCCCAGCTACTGGCTCACTACAGGCTCAGGTCACTCAGACAGATCCACTTGTTGCTACTCAGTCAGTGCCCGTTCCTGCTCAGACCCAGACCGCTTCACAGCCACATGCTTCTTCAGAGGGTCAGCCAGATAGCTCAGACTCCGAGGGCGATTCGCTACACTTCGTGATTACTCCGCGCACCTCGGCACCCGACACGACTCCGTCTGTTCCCCCGTCAGATCATTAGATTAGTTTTTTTGGCGCTTGATGCCAAAGGGGGAGAGAGTAGTTTCAGGGGGAGTTTTGCTAGAGGGTTTTCGTTCTTTGTGTGCTATATTCATGCATCATGTTTACTTTTCAGCATTGCATTCGTGTGACATTGTCGTCGTGTGGTAAACTTTGAGTCTTAATGTGTTATCTCGTCACAGTGCTAATATATGTCACCGTTTTAGTTATAGCTCTAAGGTTGTGCTTCCGTGCCTTACTCCGTTTTTCTTGAGCTATAATCTTTTTGTGTACTAACTCTTCATGTCTTATCTT
Source organism: Saccharum hybrid cultivar R570 (assembly GCA_038087645.1). Taxonomy (NCBI): domain Eukaryota; kingdom Viridiplantae; phylum Streptophyta; class Magnoliopsida; order Poales; family Poaceae; genus Saccharum; species Saccharum hybrid cultivar. Next base: position 13,446,744 of record JAQSUU010000259.1, read on the forward strand.
ATGAGTACACTCTTTTGGCTTGGGGCACATAAGCAATTCCTAACCCTTTTGTGCTTATTGCTTTTTGCTTATGTGAACCAAGCATGCTCGAAAACCTCCTCTAAAATCTTTTGAACCTTAGTGTTGTCATCAATCACCAAAAAGGGGGAGATTGAAAGCATCTAGGCCCCCAGGTTTGGTTTCGGCAATTGATGACAACGCTTTATTACCATGACTAACGTGTGTTTTGCAGAAACGTTGGTAAGTTAGGTCATGGAGATTATAACTGCTTTGGGCACCATGGTATTCGTGTCCCTTGATGGAAATCGTTTCGGTTTTCAAAAGAGTGACGTCAAGATTAAGGACGGTTAGTTCCGGATGTCGAGGTGTTGAGATACATTCGGAATAGTCGTTAGGATCTTCGTTTTTCTCTTTTGGCCGTACTATAAAGGGGGGCATGAATGGGTAGCTTGACCTAGGCGAGTCCTATGTTTAGGTGTGGTGCACACTTGTTAAACTTGGTGCTAGGCAACCCTAGAATAGCTCAAAGTTCAGTTGGAAGCAACTTGGTTGAAGTTGCGACGCGTTTCGGAAAGTTTCGGGCTGTTTCTCCACTGACCGGACGCGGTCCTCGGCATGACCGGCGCGCCCGGTCAGTACTGAACCGCGACTAGGGTTTCGGCCCTGATGACCGGACGCGGTCCTCGCGAGGACCGGACGCGGTGGTCAGTGGCCGACACGTGTCACCTGTGGAGAACACCCGTCGGACGCGACCTGGAGGTGATCGGCGCGTCCGGTCACAGTCCAGTAAGGTCCAGAGACGACCGGACGCGTCCGGTCATCAACGACCGGACACGGCCTCGCGTCCAGTGCACTTACAGTACGCTCCTTTGCACGATCGGACGCGTCCGGTCACCCCTGACCGGCGCATCCGGTCGTTCAGTTGAAAATCGGGATTTGACCGTTACGGGCGACCGGCGCGTCCGGTCAGTTCGACCGGCGCGTCTGGTCAGCCCGTGTCAGAACATAACGGTTCGTTTTCTTTGAGGGGTGTATAAATACATCCCCTCCACCTCTTTTAGAGGTCTCTTGCTCATTTGATCAGCTGAGAAAACCCTTTAGAGTGCAAGGGAGTGCAAGAGCACTAGTGAGGATAGAGATTTGAGAATCAAAGCTTGAGAGCTCCTCACTAGCGATTAGAGAGAGTAGCAAGTGTGCATCCACCTTCTCATTTGGGCTCATTGTGGTCAAGTGAGAGTTCTAGCTTGTTACTCTTGGTGATCGCCATCACCTAGACGGTTTGGTGGTGATTGGGAGTTTGGTGATCATCCGGCGGAGCTTGTGGATGACCCAACTCATCTTGTGAGCGGTTTTGGGTGATTCGCCGCGACGGAGTGTCGAAGAATCAACCCGTAGAGAGCACTTGATCCTTGCGCGGATCAAGGGGGAGCTAGACCCTTGCGCGGGTGCTCCAACGAGGACTAGTGGGGAGTGGCGACTCTCCGATACCTCGGAAAAACATCGCCGTGTTCCTTGCCCTTTACTTGCAAGCATTTACTTTATCGTATTTACATTCATTGCTTGATTTACTTTCCTAGAATTGCCATGCTAGACTAGGATTGGAAATTAGGGTGCAAAACTTTTCATCGGTAGACTCTCTAGGAACACAAGTAGGCACTAGGGGTGAATTCTGGCTTGTAGGATTTAATTCTTGCAATTAATTTTTAGAAAAGCCCAATTCACCCCCCCTCTTGGGCATCTTGATCCTTTCAACGGGCTAGTTTGAGTGGGGCCCCAGCATCCTGTTCGTGGGGTTTCAGCTGGGATCAGCTGGTGATTGACTCCAGGTTCTCGATGGCCAGTCCATATAGTTCCTAGGTCCGTTCGACCGGTCCTGAGGGCTCATAGCCTTTCTTCGAGGAAAAACTGTGGACCGTGTGCCAATCAAGACTCAAACACGGGTCGGGGCGCCCATGGTGTTCGTGCGCCCGGGTGCTGGTTGCTAGCGGGCCCATTCCTTTCCGCCCCTCACTCTGCGGGTGCCCAGAGCGGTTGCAAGCCCTTTGTTGGGCCAGCCTTCAAACTCTCAGGCCTTATTGGGCTGCGGGAGCGTTTCTAGCTTCGTAGCCTGCTTACCTGTTGCGGGCTGCGGCTCGTTTGGTGGGAAGGTGGACCGCCTCTCGGTGCGTCTCTCGAGAGGACGCCCAGGGGTCGCGTGCGTACACCCATTGATGGGACGTGGTGACAGGACGCGACAGGCACGGAGATCGATGCGGGCGGTTGGCCGCTCGCCTCTGCCCTCCCTATAAAACCAAAGGGTTAGGCTCCCGTAATCGATACGCATACCTGCACCCTTGCCTTCTCCGCTCTGCCACCACCAGTGTTAGGGTTTGCTATGGTAGAACCTCCTAAATAATATGGCTCACATGCACCTGTCATTGTCTCAAAGACCTCTGACAACTATGCATGTGTACCACAAAACTTAAGAAGTCTATCGGGTGTCCTCGAGAAACCCAAATCATCCACGATCTTCCGAGTAGGATCACATTACAGAGGCATTACAATATTACAACAGTTTATATAACAAATTACATCAAAGTAAAAGTGCAGAAGTCTTACATTACATAATTTACAAACTATTTGTTCCAAACCTTACAAACCTTAAGTTTAGTTATTACAACCATAGTTGTGGAGTAGTATTAATAACTTTATTACAAACCACCAAAACATAGCGCTCTGCCCAAGAGCCAAACATTCTACTCATCGTCGCTTACCGCAAAGACGGTCATGTAGCAGGGTCCGAAACAAACCTGCTCATGAGACAAACCTACAATAAGGGTTTAACAAACCCTGAGTACAAAAGTACTCCACAAGCCTTAACCAACGAAAAGGGTGGAGAAGACTCAGGAATGCAAGCTTAGTGGAATCAAGGTGAGGATGTAGCAAGAATCAAAGTTCTTTTGCGTAAAAGCTACTAAAAGTGAGTCCTTAAGATCAACCTTTTAATTCATCATTAGTTATTACAGAATGTAAGTGACCCTAGTCTAGATCAGATAACTCATACAACTTCTTTCTTAATCTTCAACCAAAGTTCCACTTGTTAACTACGATGTTGAACAAAGAATCGAGTCTCCATAACCGAGGAGCAACGACGATTCAAATCGATTATACCCAGCTGGGGATCTCTAACCACATGACATATGCAGGACTCTAATCGACATATATCAACCTTCACTCGGATCCTCCAAAACGTGACCGGGTCCAGCGCCACCCAAGAGTACAGTACACCTCCATTCTAGCCCTTGGATACGAGGATACACTACTCTCACCATCTCTCCACTGTCAGTGCGCGGTCGGCCGTTCACATGATAGAATTACCAAGGTCTTAGGCTTACCGGAGCATGTGGCCAGTTGTAAAGTCTGGACGCACACAATTCAATCAATGGTATAGTCCTTAATCGACACAGGTGGAAACACTACATTGAGACTCCTTTTCCAATGCAAGTTACCCGTCCGGTCCCAATTCATCATTATTCATTCATTCAGTTGTTCCACAACAACCCTTCAAACTTCGTTAAATATTTTCAAAGTTTTCTCATTAAGCAAGGCTAAGCATACTAAGTATTTTCAAATAAAACATTAACAAAGATAATATTGAAGTATCAAGGATGATAGTACAGTAATTAGGTTATCACTCAACTCCTATCACCGAATGCAACAAAGCATTAACAAAGTGAAGTAAATCTTTTCAAAACATAAGGAATGTTTAAATGCATCTGGGGCTTGTCTTGGTCAATGGGAATCTCTGGCTCTGGGTCAGTCCCGCAAATATCAAACCCAACCTCCATGGGAGACTGCTCTTCCTTGGGAACTGGGGTGACCACGATACCCTCCTCGTTCACGGGGACTACACAAGATGATAATGTATGCTCAATATGATGAAGTACGAAACATGATGTTTGATGATGGTATGACAATTTAAAAACCTGAGTACAACTTTCCTTCATGGTACAGTTGCAAACAACAACACTAACCTAACTCTAATGTAGGGTTTCATTAGGTTAACTACTTCGTTAATGACTTTCGTTAATCACATGAAATATATTAATTAAGCCCTAACAACATGATTAAGGAGCTCAAACAATTAACTAAAGGTGCCACAGGTCAACACACAATCACAAAGTCAAACAAATCCTAAATCATTGGGCACTAATTACTTGATTAACTAATTAATTAATAAAGTATAAATTAAGTATAAAATCAAATTTGTCCAATTAAGTTTAAATTTTATTTTAGGAAGCTTACATCATAACTAAGTGGCAAAACAATTTTCACAATTTTTGGATAATTATTTAAGCCTAGAAAAATTATGGAAAAGTCATTTATCAATTAAAGGAGCTAATTAATTAACAAATAAAAAGTAATCAAAATTAGCATTTCATATTTTTCCTAAATAGTACACATCACAGAGAGGCTACACAAAAAAATTTATCATTTTTGGAGCTCTAAATAAATCACAATAAAATAAACAAAAACTAATACTATTAGGTATTTTAGAAAAAGAAAAACAAAACTTCATCTCAGGCCTGCTACCCCTCTCGTTCTGGCCCAGTCGGCCCAACCGCACCACTCGCCTCCCTCCTTATTCCCTCCCCTGGCCTGCTTCTCCTGGCCTGGCCCAACAGACTAGGCCGGCCCAGCAAGGCCAGGTTGCTCCCCTGCTCTAGCCAGAGGCCATGGCGACGGTCGGCCTTGACCGCGCGTCTGACGGCTTGACCGGCTGGACTCTCGCTGGCGGCGAGGTCCTAAGCAATGGCCAAGGCTCCCACATGATCTACACATCCTTGCGCACACCCTGGACTATCTAAGGCGGCGGCAGGCTGGCGGCAGCAAGCTCGCCGGCAACGAGGGCAACGCAGCTGCACGGCATGCGATGGCGTAGCGGCTTCGGCACAAACTAGACCAGCATGAGGGCATGGTTAGCACTAGGAAATCACCGCAAATCTGGTGCTCACCTCGGTCAAGGTAGAGATGGGGTGGAGGCACCCGTTCGATGGTGGGGCGGCTTGCGGTGGTGTTCGGTCACCGGAGACGAAGGGGAAGGAGACGGTGCGGGTGCTCCAGGCGGACTGGAGTGGCGCGAGTAGACTAAGCGTATACATGGGAGCGAGGCGAACATGGTAGAGCTCTTAGTTTGGCTGGAGACATCTCAGCAGTGGTAGCAACGAGCGGCGGAACCAGGCAGCGGTGAGGAAACAGAGCGGGGAAAGAAGAGGAGACGGCCGGCTCTAGGGTGATAAGAAGGGGAGGCCGAGCGGCTTCAGGAGCGCCAGCAGCAACTCGATCATGGAAACGCAAGCAGGTGCATGTTACTGTGCTAGAGAAGGGCGAGCAAGAGCAGTGGTCATCCGATGAGGCAGACAGAGGAGCAGCTCGGTGGCGCCCTGTTTCTGAAATTGATTTTGAAAAATTTATGAAACTACCACAGAGTTTAAATTCCAATTTACTTTCAAATTTTATATAAAAGTTGAAAATCTATAAAAACAAAAGTTGCTCAACTTTTCAAACCCTACAACTTTCTCAATATAAACTTTTCCAAATTAATACTAGATTTTGAAATTTGAATTTGAAATCAAAAGGGGATAATTTCTAGAAATGGGGAAATTCAAAATTAATTTAAATTTTATATTGAAACCTTAAAAACTCAAAACACCAAAGTTGTTCATCTTGGCAAGACCTACAACTTTGCTATTTTAACCATTTTCAAATTATTCCTCCATTTTGAAATTGGAATAAGGAAATGAAAAGGGGTCAAATTTGGGATTTGCACCTTTTCAAAATTACTCCAAATTTTATACTAAAACTTTGAAAACACCAAAAACCAAAGTTGTACAACTTGACTAGATCTACAACTTTTCTTTTTGGCCCACCCCCAAATTGTTTCTAGATTTTGAATTACACAAAAGGGGGTAAAATGGGGTTTTTCGAAAATCAGGGTTTTGAATCAAATTCAAACTCGATTTGATTTCTACATTAATTGGTGATTAATTAGTGATCACAACTATTATCCAAATGTACCATTGAGTCAAATCACATGTGACCTTCCCAATGCCACATTTGTTTAAACCAATTTTGAAATATAAATTTATTTTAATAAACCTCCCAATTTGAATTCGAATTTGAATTGGAAAACTCGGGGCAAGTTTTGGAACTCAAATTTAACCTCAAACATGGAGTTCATTTTTAAATATTGCACTTGAGCTTATCCCCTACACTTGACACTAGTGTAGAGCACAACTTTACACCTCAAATTACATAGGGCATAATCCAAGTATTTGAAATGCCATTCAAAACTAGGGTTTTGGATTCAGGTCAAACATCACAAAAACTCAATCAATCTATAAATGTAACTTTGTTTTAGTTGATGCACAATAGAGTTGACTAAAACATGAATGCTTTGCAATGCATATGATGACATGGCCAATTTTAGTTACCATAACACCAGAGGTGTTACATTCGCCACCTCCGTTTCTTTCGCCGCTGCCACCACCGCAACTTCCGCCTTTCAGTCCTAGCCTCCCATGGATCTATGGAACTACTCAGATTGTAGCCATGCGCCCATAGAGGGCCTTGTCAACCGTGGTCTTCTTCGTGTGAGGTCCGCCGCACATGAGTGGATAGTACCCGATAGCCACGACTTCCTGGCGCCGCCTGACGGCTACGTGGTGTCGTTCGCGCACTTCCACAATCGCGGGCTTACGGCGCCTGCCCACTGCTTCCTCCTAGGGCTCCTCCACTATTACAAGATCAAGCTATAGCATTTGAATCCCAATGGGATTCAGCATATTGTGGCCTTCATCACGCTATGTGAAGGGTACCTAGGTATCGAGCCTCAGTTTGATCTTTGGCGGTACTTTTTCTGCGTCGGCCTATATACGAGGATGGAGTTCGACCGGCTAGAGGTGACGATGCTGATGGGGTGTGCCAGGATCTGCCTCAGGAATAACCGGGCCAAGGATTACATCTCCATGAAGCTGTTGATGTCTAATAAGGGGTGGCACTCACAGTGGTTCTATCTTAAGAACGACGCCGCCCATTCCTTCCCTGAGCACGCCCTGCTGGAAGTATACCAGGCATGTGATTGAGGTGGTCCCCGAGTCATGAGGATAGGGCATCCCGAAGAAGGACGCGAAGAGGATCGCCGACCACCTCGCCGCCATCAAGATCTTGAGGGAGTCCGACATAAAGGGGAGCGGAGTCATCAGAGTGTACCACACAAGGAGGGTGGCGTCCTTGTTGGCTCACGCTCTCCTGATGCACCGTGTGGTCCCCGTCGCTCAACTAGAGGGAACGATGCTTGCCGAGGGACCCCTCGCTAATTTGAAGATCGTGTAGCACCTTAAGGTGGCGATGGATGCCCCAAAGGACTCATCGGGGGCCATCATCGATTTTGTATACCTGGTACCAAGGCACCCCCTGATGCGGCCGGAGTTCGGCTTTGTCAGATTTGTAAGTTATCCTCTCCCCTTTACCTCCTTTCCTTAGTTGATTTGTTCAACCCTGCTTATTTGATTTTGCGTGGGGTGATGCCAGTCGAGGGACCTCACGCTCACAGAACACCTGGCACCGCTACCGAGGAGCGAGGCCGTGAGGGCGGTGAACCATGCCTTGAACGAGCAACAGAGGAAGGTGAAGGAGAACAAGAAGAAGAGGCAGTATGATAGGAAGGCAAGGCAAGACCGAGGCGAGGATGTCTCGAATACTGATGAGGAAGATGAAGAGGAGGAAGAGGGAGAACTCAAGGATGATGATGGCGGCGTCGCCTGGGATGCCCTTATAGTAAGGCTGGATAACGAGCCGGCTCGGCTCGGCTCGGCTCGGCTCGGCTCGTTATGGCTCGTTAGGATAACGAGCTAGCTCGGCTCGGCTCATTATCCTAACGAGCCAGAAAGCCAGCTCGGCTTGGCTCGTTAAAAGCTCGAGCTGGCTCGTTAGGCTCGCGAGCCAGTTATAAAAAATATACAAAATTTAATATTTGCATTTATCAAAAGCTTAAAAATAGTAATAATACAAAAATAATATATCCAATAGCTTTAAATTAAATAAAATATTTGTATGAGCTAACATATCAACAATTTGCAGAGTGCAAGACATGAAGTAATACAAACATAATATAAGTTATGATGACTTTTTCCATAAAACTATGGCTCGTTTGGCTCGCGAGCCGCTCGCGAGCTAGCTCGAGTTGGCTCGTTATAGCTAACGAGCTAAAATCTTGGCTTGGCTCGGCTCGTTATGGTAACGAGCCGAGCCGAGCCGAACCGAGCTAGCCACGAGCCGAGCGAGCTAACGAGCTTCGAGTTTTTCGTCCAGCCTTACCTTATAGGGAGGATGAGCCGACGGGCGATGACTCCTCCCAGCATCAGGCGGGCGGGGCCACGGGCCTGACCTAGGGGTAGACAGAGATGGGTCCTTCCGCTGACTCGTCCCAAGAGCCGACGGAGGTGGGGCATGTTGCCGGAGCGTTTGACCCTTCGGAGCAGAGGGAGAGCTCCAAATGCTCACGCTTTGAGGGGACGTAGCAGGGGTTGAGTGGTTCATCCCCCAAGCATCCCTGTCATCTGATGGCGCAGAGGTGAGCATCAAAACCTTTTATGTCCCTTTTGAAAGCATCTAGGCCCCTAGAGTTGGTTTCGGCAATTGATGACAACGCAATATTACCATGACTAACGTGTGTTTTGCAGAAACTTTAGTAAGTTAGGTCATGGGAATGGTGACTGTTTGGGCACTATGGTTTTCATGCCCCTTGATGGAAATCATTTCGGTTTTCAAAGGATTAACGTCAAGATTAAGGACGGTTAGTTCCAGACGTCGAGGAGTTGAGTTACGTTCAGAATAGTCGTTAGGATCTTCGCTTTTCTCCTTTGGTCGTACTATAAAGGGGGGCATGAGCGAGTAGCTTGACCTAGGTGAGTTTATTTGTTTAGGTGTGGTGCACACTTGTCAAACTTAGTACTAGGTAGCTCAGGTGAAGCCCAAAGTCTAGTTGGAAGAAACTCGGTTCAGGTTGTGTCGTGATTCGAAGTCTTTTGAGCCAATTCTTCTTGACCAGACGTGGTCTCTGCCTTGACCGGACGCGTCCGGTCAGTACTGGCAGTCACAGCAGACTCAACATGATCGATCGGACGCGGTCCTCCCATGGACCGGACGCATAGATCATGTTGACCAGAGTTAGAGAGCGAAAGTGTCGTGATCGGACGCGACTAGGAAATTGATCGGACGCGTCTACAATGCGTCCGGTCCATTTCTAGAGAGGAACTTCGTTGACCAGACGCGTCCGGTCATCACCGATCGGACTCCTCTGTGTGTCCGGTCAAAGTACAGAAAGGGTCCAGAAAGGGTTTTGAGCGACCGGACGTGTCCGGTCACCCCTGATCGGACTCACCTGTGCGTCGGTCACTCAGTGCCCTTGTTTTTCAATTCGACCGTTGCCACCGACCGGACGCGTCCGGTCACGTCGACCGGCGCGTTCAGTCAGTACAAAAAATACTGAGTTGGCACATAACGGTTGGGATTGACTGTGGGGAGTATAAATACATCCCCTACCCCTCTTTTTGAGGTCTCTTGCTCATTTGTTTAGCTAAGAAACACCTTTCATATGCAAGGGAGTGCAAGAGCTCTAGTGAGGATTGAGATTTGAGAATCCAAGATTAAGGTCCCTCATTAGTGACTAGGGAGTAGCAAGTGTGCATCCACCTTCTCATTAGGCTTGTTGTGGTCAAGTGAGAGTTCTTGCTTGTTACTCTTAGTGATCGCCATCACCTAGACGGCTTGGTGGTGATTGGGAGCTTGGTGATCATCCGACGGAGCTTGTGGATGACCCAACTCATCTTGTGAGCGGTTGTAGGTGATTCACCGCGATGGAGTGTCAAAGAATCAGCCCGTAGAGAGCACTTGATCCTTGCGTGGATCAAGGGGGAGCTACACCCTTGCGCGGGTGCTCCAACGAGGACTAGTAGGGAGTGGAGACTCTCCGATACCTCGGGAAAACATCGCCGTGTTCCTAACCCTTTTACTTTCAAACAATTTTCTTTCTCTTATTACTCTTGTTGCTTGTTTTATTTTCCTAGAATTACCATGCTAGACTAGGATTGGAACTTAGGGTGCAAAACTTTTTATCGGTAGAATCACTAGGAACACTTGTAGGCACTAGGGGTGAATTATGGCTTAGTAGGTTTTAATTCTTACAATAATTTTTAGAAAAGCCCAATTCATCCCCCCTCTTGGGCATCTTGATCCTTTCAATTGGTATCGGAGCCGAGTTGCTCCTAAATTAGGCTTTACCGCCTAGAGCAAGATGTCTAATGGGGAAGCCCAATTCACCTCGTCTCCCATCTTTGAGGGAGATGATTTTCCATATTGGAAAATCCGCATGGAGGCGTACCTCAAAGCCATAGATGTCAGGTGTCTTAGAGCCGCCACTAAAGGGCTTCCGGAAGTCAAGGGTCCCGCTAACCCCATTGGTGACGAGGAGAAGTACGACCGGTGGAATGCAAAGGCAAAAATGCACTCTACCGGGGCCTTAACAAGGATATCTTCAATCGTGTGCGTAATGCAAAAAACACTCATGAATTGTGGGAAAACCTTTATGCTCTTCATGAGGGAACTAAGAGTGAGCGTGAGGAACGCTATCATATTGCTTTGAAGAAGATTAATTCGTTTGAGATGCTTCCCAAGGAAAGTGCTAATGACATGTACACTCGCTTGAATGTTCTTGTAGAGGATCTCAATGCTCTCGGGCTCACTCAAATGAGTCCATCGGATGTTGCAAGGAGGATCTTGAGTGTTCTTCCTGTTGAGAAGTATGGCCACATTGTCACTGTGCTTCACCAAAGCGATCTCTCCACCTCAACACTGACACAAGTATTAGGAAAGATCAATGCTCATGAGATGTACATGCATATCACTCCGGAAGAGGGCTCATCATCTTCCAAGAAGAAGGACTTGGCTTTCAAAGCTAGCCATGACAAGAAAAAGAAGAAGAGCCAAGCCACGATCGTGCATGAAAGCTCAAGTGAGAGTGACATTGATGATGCATCACTTGCTCTCATGGTGAAAAAGACCACCAAGATGCTAAAGAAGCTTAATAAGAGTGGCATCAAGTTTGATGGCAAGAAGAAGTTCTTCACAAGTAGCAAAAGAAAGCCTATATCCGAAATGGATTGCTACAATTATGATGAACTTGGTCATCTAGCTCATCAATGCCCTAAGCCTCCAAAAGACAAATACAAGAACAAGAACAAGGGCAAGAAAAATGAATCTAGTGATGAAGAAGATGAGAAGAAGAAGAACAATCCATACAAGAAGAAGGATGGCAAGAAGAAAGAATATCACAAAAAGAAGAAGGGAGGCAAAGCTTACATTGTTGGTGATTGGCTCACTGACATTGAGTTATCATATGAGTCCTCCGGTGATAAGAGCGACGACGAGAAAGAGAAGGTCGCCGCATTTGTGATTGGGCCATCATCATCTTCATCAACATATTCACCACTACCTTCACCGCCATCTTCACCGTCATCATCCACTACTCACCTATGCCTCATGGCCAAGGGTGAACGAAAGGTACAAAATAATGAAAGTGATGATGATGATAGTGATAGTGATGATGAATTTGATGCACCTTCTTATGATGAACTCGTAAAATTGCTCAACAAATACTCTAAAGTCATAAGAAAGACTAGAAATGAAAATGATGAGCTTCAAAATGAAAATGAATCACTTTCATCAAAGCTTGAGATTGCACAAAAGACTAGTGATGAGCTTAAAGATCAAAATAAAATTATGACTTCTACTCTCAAGGAGCTTAAAACTTTCAACAAAGAGCTTATAGATGAACATGATAAACTTGAGAAGAAGCATGATGAGCTCAACACTAGGCACAACTTGCTAAAAGATAAATATACTTCATTGAAAATTAATTATGATAGTCTTGTTGTTGCTAATGAGCTCTCTCTTGAGACACATGATGCTACTAACCAAGTTGTTAAGATTGATATAGCCACATCATGTGATGACTTGATTATTGAGAGCATTGAGCAAGGCTCTAGTGGCAAAGGCAAGAAAGTGGTTGAGTCCGACAATTATGATGATTATGCCAAGCTCAAGAGTGAAAATGAAATGCTTAGAGATGAGAACAAGAAGCTAAAAGGGTTGATGGCTATTGAAAAGCAAACATCAAATGAGTCACTCATTGAGGAGAATAAAAAGCTAAAGCAAGAGAAAGAGCATCTCAAGACTGGTTTAAGCAAGTTTACAAGAGGTTAATACTTGCAAAGTGAGCTACTCATGAACATCGTCATGAAGATGGATAGAAGTGGTATTGGTTACTTGGCAAATTAAGAGAAGAAGGCCAAAACTCAACAACAACGAAACAAATCAAAGCCCAAGCCTAAGAGATGTGTTGAGTGTGGACAAGAGGGCCACTTTGCTCATGAGTGTGAAACTCTACCACCACAACCCTTGCCCAAGCATGCTAGACCCTTTGCTTTCAATGCTCACTATATGCTTAGAAGAGATTCTAGTGGAAAGATGAAAGTCATGTTTTTGGGTCCCCCAAACAAGAATAGGCCTAAGAAAATTTGGGTTGCTAAGTCACTAGTTGAGAAAGTCAAGGGTCCCTCTCAAGTTTGGGTCCCTAAACAAAAAGCTTGATCCCTTGTGTGTAGGTGAACTACAAGACCAGTGGAACTCATTGAGTTATTGATAGTGGTTGCACTCAACATATGATCGATGATCCTCGTATGTTCACCTCACTTGAAGAAAATGGGGAATGTCAAGAGAAGATTACATTTGGGGACAATTCAAAGAGCAAAGTCAAGGGTATAGGCAAGATTGCAATATCAAATGATCACTCTCTTTCAAATGTGCTCTATGGTGCTTCTTTGAGTTTCAATCTACTATCCATTGGGCAACTTTGTGATCTTGGCTATCAATGTTCATTCACACCAAATGAAGTGGTAGTATCAAAGATAGAAGATGAGTAAATGATTTTCAAAGGCTTTAGGTACAAAAATATCTATCTTCTTGATTTCACCTCCGAAGATGCAAATTTGATGACATGCTTGTTCACCAAAACTTCACTTGGGTGGCTTTTGCATAGGAGGCTTGCTCATGTTGGAATGAATACTCTCAACAAATTATTGAAGAAAGAGTTAGTGAGAGGCTTGAAAGATGTCAAGTTTGAGAAGGACAAACCTTGTAGTGCATGTTAAGCCGGTAAACAAGTTGCAAATACTCATCCAACAAAAGCTTATATGTCAACATCAAGAGTGTTAGAGCTTCTACACATGGATTTGTTTGGTCCTACAACTTACAAGAGCTTGGGTCGAAATCTTTATTGTCTTGTGATTGTGGATGACTACTCAAGATACACTTGGACATTCTTTCTTCATGACAAATCTGAAGTGGCCACTTGTTTCAAGAAGTTTGCAAAGAGAGCTCAAAATAAATTTGAAGTCAAGATAAAGAAGATAAGAAGTGACAATGACAAAGAATTTGACAACACAAACATTGAAGCTTATTGTGATGAGATTGGGATCAAGCATGAGGTTTCATCAACCTACACTCCTCAACAAAATGGTATAGTTGAGAGAAAGAACCAGACATTGATTACCCTTGCAAGAACAATGCTAGATGAGTACAACACACCGAAAAAATTGTGGGCCGAGGCAATTAACACCGCATGCTATGCATCAAATCGCCTCTTCCTACAAAAGTTTCTTGGCAAGACCCCCTATGAATTGCTAAATGGGAAGAAGCCGGACGTCTCATTCTTTCGGGTGTTTGGTTGCAAATGCTACATCTACAAGAAGCGGCAACACCTAGGGAAGTTCCAAAGATGTTGTGATATTGGTTTTCTTGTTGGCTTCTCATCAAAGTCCAAGGCATATAGAGTATTTAACCATGCCACTGGTTTGGTTGAAGAAACATATGATGTGGAATTTGATGAATCTAACGGCTCCCAATGAGCAATTGAGAATTGTGATAATGTAGATGATGAACCATTGAGGGAGGCAATGAAGAACATGCCCATGGGAGACATCAAGCCTAAAGATGATGAAGACAATACTCAAATGATCAATCCACCATCTTCATCATATGTGCCTCAAGATGATGACAAGAATGAGAGAGTTGAAAATGAAGACACTCATGTCTCTCATGAACAAGCCGAGGCACAAGCTCGAGATGTTGATGCTCCCCAACCTCCTCCTCAAGTGGTTGATAGAAGACACTCACCTCTACTTCAAGTACATCCACAAGATCTCATCATAGGGAGTCCTACAAAGGGTGTAATGACTCGATCTCAAAAGTTTGCTTCTGTTGTTGAACATCACTCTTTTGTCTCTTGTCTTGAACCTAAGAATGTAGAAGAAGCTCTTCAAGATCCGGATTGGGTGAATGCAATGCACGAAGAATTGAACAACTTCACCCACAATCAAGTTTGGACACTTGAGGAGCATCCAAAAGGTGCAAGGGTCATTGGAACCAAGTGGGTGTTCCGCAACAAGCAAGATGACCAAGGCGTAGTTGTGAGGAACAAGGCAAGACTAGTTGCAAAGAGATTCTCTCAAGTTGAAGGCCTTGACTTTGGAGAGACCTTTGCACCCGTTACAAGACTTGAAGCCATCCGTATCCTTCTTGCATATGCATCACATCATGAAATGAAATTATATCAAATGGATGTTAAAAGTGTATTTTTAAATGGCTTCATAAATGAACTAGTCTATGTTGATCAACCTCCCAGGTTTGAAGACCCTAGATATCCTAATCATATTTATAGGTTGTCCAAGGCACTATATGGGCTCAAGCAAGCCCCTAGAGCGTAGTATGAGCGCCTCCGAGACTTTCTCATTGAGAAGGGCTTTACTATTGGGAAGGTCGACACCACACTATTCACCAAGAAGCTTAACGGGGAGATCTTCATTTGTCAAGTCTATGTTAATGATATTATCTTCGGCTCAACAAATGAAGATTATTGCAAGAAATTTGGTGAATTGATGTTGAAGGAGTTCGAGATGTCCATGATTGGTGAACTTACATTCTTCCTTGGTTTTCAAGTCAAGCAAATGAAAGAAGGAATTTTTATCTCTCAAGAAAAGTATACCAAGGATCTTCTTAAGAGGTTCAAGATGGATGATTGTAAGCCAATCAAGACCCCAATGCCATCAAATGGACATCTCGACCTAGATGAGGGAGGTAAACCGGTTGATCAAACTCTCTACCGTTCTATGATTGGTAGCTTGTTGTACCTTACCGCATCTAGGCCCGATATCATGTTTAGTGTGTGCATGTGTGCTCACTTTCAAGCGTGTCCTAAAGAACCTCACCTAAGTGCCGTAAAAAGAATCTTAAGATATCTTAAGCACACCCCAAGCATTGGCCTTTGGTATCCCAAAGGAGCTAGATTCCAACTAGTTGGCTATTCCGACTCGGATTATGCCGGTTACAAAATTGATAGAAAAAGCAAATCCGGAGGGTGCCATTTACTTGGGAGGTCACTTGTATCTTGGTCATCTAAAAAGCAAAATAGTATGGCTTTGTCCACCGCCGAGGCGGAATACATTGCCGCAGGAGCTTGTTGTGCACAAATCTTATATATGAAGCAAACTCTTCTAGACTATGGTGTTGTTCTTGATAAGGTGCCACTTTTATATGATAATGAAAGTGCCATTAAAATTACCAATAATTCGGTACAACACTCACGCACCAAGCACATTGATATCTGTCATCACTTTCTAAGGGATCATGTTGCTAAAAATGATATATCACTAGAAGGTGTAAGAAGTGAAAATCAATTTGCGGATATCTTCACTAAACCTTTGGATGAGGCTACCTTTTGTAGGTTGAGAAGTGAGCTAAATGTGCTTGATTCTAGTAATTTTAAAAAATGAGCTTGTGTTGTCCTTTGCATTGCATTGTAATATATGCCATGTTTAAACTTCCGTAATGCATCTAGGACTTGTCTAACACAGTTACAATAACCCTCTTTTGGAGGAGTGAAGAAGCCTAATCGTGGATCAAACTTGACAAGCAACCTAGTTTTGCTTTCTTGCTTTGCATTGCATATGCATGTTTATTGCTTTGTCGTTTCTTTTCGGTTTTGCTTTGAGCAACCTCTGTGTTCGTCCATGAATAGAGAGAGCATTTGACGCTCCTAAGGGTTTATAAACTCTATTGTATGGTCATACGTTGCTCCTCGGGTGTTTATCGCATATTTTCTTAAAAATAATACTAGCCTAAGGCGAATTTATTTTGAAAACTTGATGGTTTGAGAGAACTCTCTCATATCAGGTTCCAATTGGTGTTTATTTGTGTCTTTTTTGTATTGGAACTTGATTGGGAGAAGTCGCGTCGAAGATTGGAAAGGGAAAAGATGAAAATCTTTGACCGGACGCTGGACCGGACACGACGCTGCTCGACCACTGCGTCTGGTTCCGGACATCACCTGCGCGTCCGGTCGCGCGAAGGTGGTTCTCGGGTGTATCTCTGACCGGACTTGGTCAGCGTCCGATCAACTGGTTGCGGATGCGTCCGGTCGTCCAGGGAGGTTCTCTGTTGTACATCGGGTCTCAGACCGAACTCTATCCGGGTCTGGTCACCTCTCAACGAACGCGTCCGGTTGGCTCCTGGACCTTACTGGACTCTGATCGAACACCTCTACAGCGCGTCCGATCAGTCGAGGAGCGCGTCCGGTCAGCACTTTGAAAAGCGGATCTCAGTTCTTTTTTTGATCGATCTACGGGGGTTTCTTTTCTTTTTCACCACCGAGCGCCGCTCCTCTGCCCTAATCGCCGTACACCGCTGCTCCTCTCCCACTGCATCACCGTTCATCGCCGCTCACCTCAGCTCTAACTCCAACCGTGTGAGCTCCTCGCTCTCCGACCCCCTGCCTCTGTGTTGCTGCCACCGCAGCCTCTGCCGCTTAGGGTGGGCCGCGCCGCGCCGCCGTCTCTAGTTCTCCGCCGCCTTCGAGGCTCCAGGGACCAGGCGTCACCACTGTTGCCACCCGCGCAGCTCCTCCTTGGCTCCAATCTCTGGCCATCAGCCTTCACCGCGCATCTCCTCCTCGGTCTCCAAATCTCCAACCACCATGCCAGTGTGGATTCTGGTGAGGTCTCTTCGCCGTGACCTTGTTTCGCAAAGTATTCAACTCCCTGCACTGCCCCTGTTCGATGATATGCCAATGACATCTCTCAGAGCTCTGTGATTCACCTTTTTCCTGTCTCGGCATTCCAGTGCTCGTCCTTCATTTCCGTGGAGCCCCCGCACGTCAAGGTCTCTCATCTTTTCACTGAAGTCTCACTCTTCTAAGGTAGCATGTCATGTTCTATCCTTTTCTTACCTCTTCTGCTTGCTCTCATAAGGACATTGCTCATCTATTAGTTGAAGTATGTTGCTTATAAGTAGCTCTATCTATTCCATCTTTGTAGTGAGTCTTGTCGGTGCTTTTGTGTGGCAGTGGGCAGCTAGTTCAGTGGAAATTTGAACCCGAGGCCAAGCCCGTGGGCATGGATTGAGGCCAAGCCTCACGAGAATCAGTTCATCATCTTGAACCTTTGCAGTCGTGAGTTGATTTAGGGGAATTCTTGCTTGACAGTTCATCTTTTCAGTGTCAGTTGTTCTCAGTCACAGAGACTTGTCAGCATGGCCCACTGCAAGAATGTTGGTGGAGCTCCGAGTGACGGGGACGGAAGTCCTCCATGTTTGACAGAGGTTGCCCGAGGCAAGAGCAAGAAGATCGCCACCAAGAAAAGAAAGAGGACACTCACAGAGGCAGAGGTAGCACAGGTAGTGGCTGACGCTGCTGATCGAGCTGAGAGAGGAGGCAGAGGCAGTGATATTCAAATTGGCGAGCGCCGCTTTCACCTTGAGGGATGACAACTTGGTATAGAGGCCACCGAGGAAACAGAGGAGCAGCCCGCAGAGCAGACAAAGGAGCAGCCCGCAAAGCAGACAGAGGAGACACAGGAGCAGACACTGTAGACTCCACCACGTCGTCACTCGGGACGAACGCGTGCTCAGGTGACTCCTAGGCCAGAGAGTCAGAGACGTGGAGGTCGTCCACCTCCCGGAGCTCATGGTTAGCCCCAGTTGAGCACTTTGACCTGAGGGGAGCTACAACACGATAGGTTTAGGCTCTCCATTTCGTCGAGGTTGCTCGGTGGTTCCCACCTCAGCGGGACACAAGAGCTTCAGAGGGATTCTACACACCTCTGAACGAGGACTTTTACAGAGCTTATGTTGACAGTGGGATTGCTTTCAGACCATAGAGGGTTTGTCGACTAGAGTCACTTGTTGTAGTTATTCACGAGCAGTTCTGTCCCCATATTTCTTTTCTACCAGGATTGTCAGATCTTCTGGGTCGGACAGGAGGATATTGCGGCACATGGGCCAGGGAGTTCTACTCTTCACTTTGGATAGACCCCGCTCACGAGTTTATCCACTTTGCATTCAGAGGTCGTGACCGCAGGCTATACAACACCAGGGTACGAGAGATTCTGAGGCTCCTAGCTTCAGAGACGAAGATCCACCAGCTTTGTTTTGTTCAGACACCACCACCGAGGCGTCCACACGGTGGCACTGTGCCACCTACAGACTTAGTCAGACCGTGCTTTCGCGAGCCGTTTGGTGAGGGGTCCAGACGTACACCAGCCAGTTTGACTCCTATTGCTAGAGTTCTTGATGCTATTGTGAGGAGGACACTGCTTCCGAGGTTGGGCTACCGAGAGGGTTTGACACGTATGCAGCTTTGGGTAGTTCATCACCTTATCTCTCAGACTCTGTTTGATATTTGGGATTTGATGCTCTATGAGATGGAGGATACGCTAGCAGAGGGCTTCAAGGGTCACCGTCAGCTACCCTATGCCCATTGGATTTGTTTTCTGATTCGGTGTGCTTGCGACCTTCCAGCTGAGATCCGAGCGGAGATCTCTGACACCACGACAACCTTCCCTGAGTATGACATACGACAGCTATGGGCCACTATCACATGAGAGCAGGCACCTAGATAGAGTCAGCGTTAGAGAGCAGAGGTACCTGAGACTGCAGCTGAGCAGGACCAAACTGTTGAGGGACTTGCAGAGGCAGAGTTTGCCGACTTAGATGCTCAGCCAGCCGATCCAGATGAGGACGACGCCATCGACAACACTGATGACGACTATCAGCCACTTCCTCGGTACTGCTCTCCTCGTTCTCACGACCATGAGGCCGGTGGTTCTGGTTCAGCCTCACGTACAGACCCAGCCATGGTGGCTATACTTGAGAGGCTGACTCAGGCTCAGGAGAGGCAGGAGATTCAGTTACAGAGACAGGCTCAGGACAACGCAACTTGCATTTGCACAGATTCAGGCTTGTTAAGACGAGTATTTGGTCGAAAACCGAATGAAGACATATAAATAAAATAATTGTAATGCAAGGGAGACACATGCACACATTTGAGAACCACATATTTCATTAATTCTTTCTTGAATATACAAAATACATGATCAACGAAAAAATGTCTTCTTCCGCCTTCAGCTCATGCTTAAGGAGAGGTCTGACTTATAAGAAAATTGCGTAGTTCGCCGATTCCCGGGGCCTGTTGGGTGCGTCCGGTTAATTACATCCGCAAGACGAGCTTGCGGAAAACCTCCGATTAAGCTGCGCTTTATGGTCGTCAAGTATTGATTTGATCATCGTCAGCCATATGCGATATATGGCGTAGTAGCAATATGGGTGGCTTTATGTCGCCGAAGCTCGGTCGTGACATCGCCATCGCCACGTCGGAGTAAAAAACGGAACATATTGTTAATGAAGGGGATGACTTTTGCCTCGTCGGTGCCCAGTCACGTACGCCGGCCTTCATTAACACGGACATGTGTGAGTTGCCTTTGCCTCGTCGGTGCCCAGCAATGATGTGTCCGATCCCGTAATTGGGACGTGTCGGTGGAATAGTGACCTCGCCTTATCGGCACTTGGCCAGAGTTCCGTCTAGCCTCGTCGGCACTAGATGTAGATGAATATATAGTAGAAAATCCGCAATAAATTAGCGGTACGAGTATTGTTCGGATGATGCTTTCTCATGGGATCAAATCGACAGCCTCCCGGCGTCCGCATTTTATAATGAAACGAGGCATTCTCGTCTCGTGCATCTCGACTTTTTCGTTATTGTGACGAGCGGGCTGCGATGAGCGGGGTTTGCCCGTCTCATGCGTCTCGTCTTTTCTCATCGCGACGAGCAGGTGTTTCCTGTCTCACGCGCTACGACGAGCGGGGCGTTCCCGACTCGCGCGTCTTGTCGCTTGTCATCGCGACGAGCGGGGGGTTTCCCGTCTCGCGCGCTGCGACGAGCGGGGCGTTCCCGTCTCGCGCATCTTGATATTTGTCGCCACGACGAGCGGGGGTTTCCCGTCTCATACACCACGACGAGCGGGGTTTTCCCATCTCGCACGTCTTGTCGCTTGTCATCGCGACGAGCGGGGGGTTTCCCGTCTCGCGCGCTGCGACGAGCGGGGCGTTCCCGTCTCGCGCATCTTGATATTTGTCATCGCGATGAGCGGGGGTTTCCCGTCTCATACGCCACGACGAGCGGGGCGTTCCCGTCTCGCGCGTCTTGTCGCTTGTCATCGCGACGAGCGGGAGGTTTCCCGTCTCGCGCGCTGCGACGAGCGGGGCGTTCCCGTCTCGCGCATCTTGATACTCGACGACGTCCTCGCGCGGCGAGGGTTCTGATGTCGTCAAGTTGCTAGACGCAGCACAGTAATATATTAAAAGAACATTGACGCTTATATGCACTTGCTGGTACATCTAAATCAGCCGCTCACCAGGAAACACGACGGCTAAACCGGAGGACATAGTCACATCTGAAGCAAATCGGCGTCTGGAGGCGGCGGCGCTGGAGCAAGGCAGGAACGCGTGTGATGACTTCTGGCGAGATGGGCAGCAAGGTGTTGGCGTGTTGCGTGGATGCGTATGCGTGCGTGAGATGCTGCTAGCTACTTGTAGGCGGCGGCGGCTTATCAGCGTGGATGTGTGGATGCGTCAAAAAACCCCTGCCTCCGCAGAGACTTGGCTCCTTTATATAGGCAGGCAATTAGGGTAGCAGCCGGCTCTCTCGGCTGCACGCGCGCCGTCCGCGTCTTGTTGAAGTCGTGCGATATTCACGTGATGAGCCTGATCTGATCAGTTCAAGGCTCTCAGAATATCCATCTGGTACATGTTGATTCTCCACACAGGTTGGGCCCTACCTGTCAACTACATGTTGATGTCAAGGGCTTCTAGAATACATTATGAGATTCACGCCGCCAGCCTACAGTTAGCGTACAACTCTACACAAATACACGACGCAAACTGGCGTACGTACGTACACCACTGCCAGTTCCGGTCGTATACATGTGTGTTCACGTTGCCCTTTTGCTAGCTTCTTATTTAGCTTATCGTGAACCCGTTTATGTGCATGCATGGGACTGTACCACGTACAAGCCTGTTGTTAGCTTCTTTCCTCTTCTGTTCTTTCACATGAATAGCACATATGAATATACATGCGCAGACGTATATATGCTGTTTATACATTTCTTTTCTTCAAGTACGAAATATTTCTTGATATAGCATATATTAATATATATATGCACATGTGAGAAAATTTGGTACAAAATCTCGTCAAACAAATGCCCCCACCAAGTTGAGTTTGAATTGCGGAGCAAATTCGAACTCGACTTGGTGAAAACAATTCGACTGAGATGGCGCAGCGAAGCTAACTACAGCCTTGGATTTTGATGACTTCTTTTCCTGAATTCAATCATGAACTTTACATGACTATAGGGCACCATCTGTGCTCCATTCTATTTGTTTATAAATGTTTGATCGCACACGTACGTGTCATACACGTTATTAATTAGCTAGCTTTTTAGTTCTCCGTACTGATGCATATATGTGATGCGACTATGTGAACTGTTGCCGCAAAGTAGGTGCAGATGGTTGCCTAGAGTTACCGCACCGAATTTTGCCAGTGCCTGCAGCTACAGGAGAAACGAAAGTGGTGGCGCTGAGCTTGCCGAGCCGCCATATGATCAGCACAGAACAGGGCGCATCCGAGTTGGAGGAGGTCTGCTGCCGCTTGACCTCTGCGCTCGTCGTAGTTGAGGCTATTGGTGAGCAACATGAATAGTTGATCCCCCTCGCCATCGAAGTGACACGCCCGAGTGAAATGCCGAGCTGCCGAAGTAATCACAGAGTTGATGCAGCGCCCGTCGACGAGGGAACTGCTAGATTGCTGTTATGAGGGGCTGAGGGCGTCGATGCCCAATGTCATCTAGCGTTAGACGGAGAAGTCCAGGCTCACGCCATAGTTGATGGAGGATTGACGTCAGCCTCTGTTCGGAGCCCGTTGAGGCGATCGAACTTGAGCAGCCTCTGAAGGGATCTTTGTGGCAGCGGTGATGACCACCTCTTCATCGAGGCAGTGCATGGAACACTGGGTGTTTGCAGCTCATGGTACACAGTCTGGCCTGCTCAATTGACCGGTCGTATATTCCTTTATTATGGAGTACATGACGTCAAAATAATATGTGACGAGATGTATAGCTATACACACCGATCTTGTCACTCATTATTATTATTTTAACAAAAAAAATAATCATCAAACAACGAGTTTCAGAGGTAGCAGCTAGAGATACAGAGGTAGCAAGCAGCTACCCAGCAACAGTACCTTGAGCTCTTGAGACACCTTGTTACTGTTGGGGTCCCTCCACCTCCGTCCGTCCTTACTCCAGCTTTACAGCCCAATGGGCTTCAGAGTCAGGGACCACAGTCGAGCTTTCAGTTTGCCTCACCTCAGCAGCAGGTGCCTCAGTCGTTTCAGTCCCCAGGCTACACTCCTATTCAGACGGGATTCACTCCACCAGTTCAGCTCAGGCCTCACCTTCTGACTGGCACTCTATTTTCTATGGACTTGAGTGCGTCCTACAGTGAGTTGACCGGTCAGCCAACACCCTCCCAGACCACAGTTCTGACCACTATAGAGATGTCAATTTCAGAGACAGTGGCTCCTTTAGTGACGGAGATCGGGACTACAGAGACAGTTCCTTCATCGGTTGCTTCGACTGATCCTCCCACGATTGGTACTCTTCAGGCTCAGGTGACAGAGACTGCGGCTCTCGTAGCTACTACTTCATCAGCTCCTACTCCTGAGTTACAGCTTGTCGACCCACATACTGAGCAGATCCAGACCGCTTCACTTCCACGAGTACCTACAGAGGGTCAGCATGATAACTCAGAGTCAGAGGAGGACACTTCTCAGTTTTTGATCACTCCGCGTTCCTCTGCACCCGACTCGACTGCTTCCATTCCTCCTTCGGACCCTTAGTTTTTGGCTCTTGATGCCAAAGGGGGAGAGAGAGTTTGTAGATTCAGGAGGAGTTGCGAGAGAGGGTTTCTTGGCTCTTTGTGTGCTACTTTCATGCATCATGTTTATATTCCCGCACTTGCATTGTGTGTCGTGTGTGCTTGTGAGATACTTGAGTAATATGTTAATTATCTTGTCTCTATTATATCATGTCACATGATTGGTTCTAGCTCATAAGGTTTTGCTTCCGTGCCTTGCTCTGATTTTATATGAGCTATGCTTTTGTGTACTAACTCTTCTTGTTTCATCTTATGAGTACACCCTGTTGGCTTGGAGCACATAAGCAATCCTAAACCCCTGTGTTCTTATTGCTTTTTGCTTATGTGAACCAAGCATGATCGAAAACCTCATCTCTTAAATCTACTTACTCAAGGTGTTGTCATCAATCACCAAAAAGGGGGAGATTGAAAGCATCTAGGCCCCTAGAGTTGGTTTCGGCAATTGATGACAACGCAACATTACCATGACTATCGTGTGTTTTGCAGAAACTTTGGTAAGTTAGGTCATGGGAATGGTGACTGTTTTGGGCACTATGGTTTTCATGCCCCTTGATGGAAATCATTTCGGTTCTCAAAGGATTAACGTCAAGATTAAGGACGGTTAGTTCCGGACGTCGAGGAGTTGAGTTACGTTCAGAATAGTCGTTAGGATCTTCGCTTTTCTCCTTTGGCCGTACTATAAAGGGGGGCATGAGCGAGTAGCTTGACCTAGGTGAGTCTATTTGTTTAGGTGTGGTGCACACTTGTCAAACTTAGCACTAGGTAGCTCAGGTGAAGCCCAAAGTTCAGTTGGACGAAACTCGGTTCAGGTTGCGTCGCGATTCGAAGTCTTTTGATCCAATTCTTCTTGATCGGACGCGGTCTATGCCTTGACCGGACACGTCTGGTCAGTACTGGCAGTCACAGCAGACTCAACACGATCGACCGGACGCGGTCCACCCATGGATCGGACACGTAGATAATGTTGACCAAAGTCAGAGAGCGAAAGTGTCGTGATCGGACGCGGCTAGGAAATTGATCGGACGCGTCTACAGTGCGTCCGGTCCATTTCCAGAGAGGAACTTCGTTGACCGAACGCGTCCAGTCATCACCGATCGGACTCGTCTGTGAGTCCGGTCAAAGTACAGAAAGGTTCCAGAAAGGGTTTTGAGTGACCGGGCGCGTCCGGTCACCCCTGATCGGACTCGCCTGCACGTCCGGTCACTCAGCGCCCTTGTTTTTCAATTCGACCGTTGCCACCGACCGAACGCGTCCGGTCACGTCGACCGGCGCGTCCGGTCAGTACGAAAAATAATGAGTTGGCACATAACGGTTGGGATTGACTATGGGGAGTATAAATACATCCCCTACCCCTCTTTTTGAGGTCTCTTGCTCATTTGTTCAGTTGAGAAACACCTTTCATATGCAAGGGAGTGCAAGAGCTCTAGTGAGGATTGAGATTTGAGAATCCAAGATTAAGGTCCCTCATTAGTGACTAGGGAGTAGCAAGTGTGCATCCACCTTCTCATTAGGCTTGTTGTGGTCAAGTGAGAGTTCTTGCTTGTTACTCTTGGTGATCGCCATCACCTAGACGGCTTAGTGGTGATTGGGAGCTTGGTGATCATCCGGCGGAGCTTGTGGATGACCCAACTCATCTTGTGAGCGGTTGTGGGTGATTCACCGCAATGGAGTGTCAAAGAATCAGTCCGTAAAGAGCACTTGATCCTTGCGTAGATCAAGGGGGAGCTACACCCTTGCGCGGGTGCTCCAACGAGGACTAGTGGGGAGTGGCGACTCTCCGATACCTCAGGAAAACATCATCGTGTTCCTAACCCTTTTACTTTCAAGCAATTTTCTTTCTCTTATTACTCTTGTTGCTTGTTTTATTTTTCTAGAATTGCCATGCTAGACTAGGATTGGAACTTAGGGTGCAAAACTTTTTATCGGTAGAATCACTAGGAACACTTGTAGGCACTAGGGGTGAATTATGGCTTAGTAGGTTTTAATTCTTACAATAATTTTTAGAAAAGCCTAATTCACCCCCCTCTTGGGCATCTTGATCCTTTCACCTTTGCTTTGGTTGAATCCCATCATGGTCTTATGTTCATATTCCCTATAGTGCGGGCAGATTTAGACTCTCCCTAGCGCTGGTGCCAAAGAAGAGCATTGCCCTGGCGCGTCGACCGTCGGTTGGTGCAGCGACGTCGGCAGGGCAGGCGCCATCAGCCGTGGCAATGGCGTCCGCAGAGGGACAACAGGAGGTGGGTGCACGGGAGGCATCCGCAATGGTCGTAGGACAGCCAGGCACGAGCAGGGTGCCGATGGCGATGATGGCGTAGACAGACCTATCAGCCATGCGGGTGGAGGTGGAGACGCCAGCGATGGGTGCATCACGGCCTGACGTGACTATGATGCCGTAGGAGGGGGCGGCACGGCTCAAGCCACCAATGACGCGAACGACAGCATCTAAGGCAGGTTAGACAGGAGGGGACACAACCAAGGCATCCCTAGTGGTTGTGGTGACACAGCAGGGGTCTACCTCCTTGCCACCGTCCTCCTCTGCCGCCAGTGAGTTGGTCCCTATGGAGGCATCACGGCATGGGGGCCTGACGGTGCTAGAGTCCGGGGAGCTATCCTAGGACTTGACCCAGGCGAGTGGTGGTCCAAAGGCGTGGGGCAGACCCTGGGTCGAGTGGGCTGACCCACAGAATCTAGGGGCCACGGTCTTCGCCCTTGACGATGTCGCGGAGGCGTCGGAGTGGTGCGGCCTACACTCGTCGTTGGGAGATGTGGCGCAACTACTTACCAACGCGCTGAGCACATTGAATGGTGCTACCCTGACTGACCAGGTATGAAACATTTGTATCTTTGGTTTCTATTTTGCACTTCGGTACCTCTAACTCGTGCCTTTCTTGTAGTCCCTCGTGGAGCATGCTGGGCAAAGTCCCAGTTCCTTCTTCAACACAAGAAGGCCTAGGACCGCCTGAACACGGAAGTGGTCAACCTTCAGACCCGCGAGGTGAGGGCCGTCGATGCACTGATGAAGCCGAGTGGATGGCCTTAGAGCAGCTAGAGCGGTCATGCAAGGACGATGAGGAGGCCGCAGCCATCAAGATAGAGCGGGATGAGCTCCTGCAGAGAGATGTGGTGTCCCACTGATGAATCCTCGACCTCTTGGATGATGTCAATCAGGAAAGGGACCGGAAGCTTACGACCGAGTAGAGGCTTGCGGCCTCGAAGGTGAAGGGGCGCCAAGATGCCGTGACGGTCGAGCGGCTATGCCAGGAGCAAGACGAGTCACGACAGACTGAGGAGAGGCTCCACATAGAGCGGGCACGCCCTGCGCAGACCATGACGTGGCCTACCAGGAGTGTGACGCCGCCCAGCAGAAGGTCGGCTCCCTTGAGACTGAGCTCAAATGGGAGAAGGCCCATAAGCTGGACACTGAGAATGCCTCTGCCAGGCTCACGGTGGACCTGGGCCGGGAGAAGGCGAAGGTGCTGACCCTAGATAAGGAACTCAACGAGGTGAGGAAAAGTCTCGAGGTGGAGGTCAGCGAGCACGGCATATTGCATGCCGCCATCAGGGTCATCTGTGACGACCTTGAAGTGGCGCAGACAGAGAGGACCAGCTTGCTGGCAGCTCGTGTCATCGATATCACAGCCTAGGCGGGCGCGCTTGAGAGGGACGCCTTCGACGCTGGTATCAACCATTCCTTCATGATTGCCCACTCCCATTATGGGGAGACGATCAGTCTAGAGGCGATGAGTCTTGGGTACGTGCCTAGCTAGAACGAGAAGGAGCTAGAAGAGCTGGAGGAGGCGGTGGTTCCTCTTTCTCGGGACCTGGCAAGAAGGATACAAGACATAGTTCTCCCCCGGAGGGGCTAGTTAGGTTGTGATTGATGTAATCAGACTGCAGTGCCAAAAAAGTTGTAAAGAAAATAATCGCTTTACTTTCGTCATAGTTTGTCCGGTCAAAATTTTATCGTTCAAACACTTGCCTTAGTCGAATTAAGGTCGTTAGCGTTTTTGTAAGAAGGTTGATGCATTCCGACCTCTTTTTTACTATTAAGACCATAAAGCTCGTGGTGCAAATGAAAAATCCCGATTGCGTGGGTGAGCAAAGTCACCGTAGTCATGGGGGCGTAGGCTTCCTGCAGTCCGACCCATTTTACTCGGTATTTTGTCTTTCGTGACCCTTTGCTTTTAGATCTTGTCATAGAAAAAAGGGTTGGATGCAAAAGATAGTTCCTAAGTGCAAGTATTCCCCTATCAGCCCCTGAGTGAGGGCCGATCCCCTGCCACTGTAGGGGTCAGGCATCACTAACAGCCGAGGGAACGATTATGAAACAGATAAGGTGAATGCTTTTATTACAGGAATATGGTTGTTATGTGAGCATGTGTACAACTTGGAACTACTAGGGGTAAAAGCGACGTAGCTGTTCGATGTTCCAAGTGTTGTTCTAGATTCTACCATTCGCGTCTTTGAGCTTATAGGTGCCTGGTCGAAGCACTTTCGCGATAATGTAGGGACCCTCCCATGCTGCGGTGAGCTTGTGGCGGCCTTTATTGCTCTAGACAAGGTGGAGAACTAGGTCGCTGACATTGAAGGCTCGCCCCCGTATATGACGGCTATGGTACCGGCGCAGCATCTGCTAGTACCTAGCGGAGTGGAGAAGAGCAATGTCGTGGGCTTCATCGAGTTAGTCCAAGGCATCCTCGAGGAACTCCTTGGCTTCTAGCTCCTTGTACATCGTGAGCCTTGGGGCACCATAGTCAAGGTCGATCGGCAGGACTACCTCAGCGTCGTAGATCATGAAGAACGGTGTGTGACCGATCACGTGGCTGGGGGTTGTCCTCAAGCTCCATAGCACCACGGGGAGTTCTGCCATCCATCGACCACCAAATTTGTTGAGTTTGTTGAAGATTAGGGGCTTGATCCCTTGCAGGGTCATACCATTCACATGCTCAACCTGCCCGTTCCTTCATGGGTGTGCTATGGTGGCCTAGTCAACTCAAATGTGGTGGTTGTCACAGAACCTGAGGAACTTCTTCCCCGTGAACTATGTGCCATTGTCGGTAATGATGGAGTTTGGTACTCCAAAATGGTGGATGATGTCGGTGAAGAATTTCATGGCCTCTTCGAATATAATTGTAGTGATTGGCTTGACCTCTATCCACTTCAAGAACTTGTCGATGGCAACAAGCAAGTGCGTGTAGCCACCAGGCACCCTCTTTAGGGGCCCAACTAGATAGAGCCCCCAGACCACAAAAGGCCAGGTGATGAGGATCGTCTAGAGCGCTTGGGCTAGGAGATGCATCTGCCGCACATAGTACTGGCACCCTTTGCAGGTGCGTACCACTTGGTCAGCATCCGCTACTGCGGTAGGCCAATAGAAGCCCTGTTGGAAAGCTTTCTCGACTAGAGTCCTTGGCCTGGCATGATGTCCACAGACCCCGCTGTGGATGTCATTCAATAACTTTCTTCCCTGTTCGGTCGGGATGTAGCGTTGCAAGATTTTGGTGTGGTTTTCTTATAGAGCTCACCACTAACAATGGCAAAGGTCTTAGCTCGGCATGCGAGGCGTCGGGCCTCTATTTTGTTAGCGGGAAGTACTTCGCGAAGCAGGCAGTTGAGGTACGGTGTCCTCCAATCAGCCTAAGGGTCAGGCTAGGCCGCTGGGTCCTCGACGACTTCTGTGACTAAGAAGACATCAAGATCCGATTTTGGGCCAGCCCCCAAGGGTAAAGGGTCAGCCCTCGTGCCTAGGGCGGGAGGGTCGGTGCTAACCCCCTCTGGTTCCATATAATGGACCGAGGGCTTGAGTTGGTCGCTAGCAAAGACACTGGACGGGACTTGCTCTCGGCCGGACACCATCTTTTGTCACACCCGGTTTTCCGAAGAATACCAAGCGCTAACTATATGTGTGCCCAGGATGTCCACACGACACATATAGCGACAAATATGGAGAATACCAAGAACAATGCTTTATTATATATCGAACATAGTTACATCAAAACTTACAACTAGTACAAAGCGTAGCGGAAACTATTCTATATCTTCTCTTCGGGACTCCATACTCCACAGGGACGGTTGACTGGGGGAAGCTCTCGCCTAGTACTCATGGACTCCGCAAGAAACTCTTCACTTGATTCACCATCTGGTACCCATTCGAGATTTTTATTGGTGACAACGACAAGTGTCAGCTCACCATGCTCAGCAAGTATACCATGAGGTTATGCAAGGCTCAAGAAGGCTTGACTCGGTTATACTACGGTAAGCATTTTTAGTTGGTCATATTTTATTTATTATGCCTATGTTTCTAAGTTATGCTTAAGGATCCCATGTGAATATAATTAGTTATCACCATCAAGATTTATCATATCCCAAACCACCCATAGAACCATCTATCTCGAAAAGGATACAGGCTGCTCGTGACCGTGAGCACGGCTGATATATCAGTTTGATCAAACTCTGCAGAGTGTGTACACTTTCACCTTGAGTCGTGAATACCCCTATGCCCGAGGTGGCCAACCTCTTGACTCACTTCCAAGGTAAGTCGGCAGGGTTCACTACGAAGACTTTCACTAATTACCCTAACAAGTTAGTAGCCGTGAGGTTTCAGCGTCTAGGCGAATGGAGCCCCCCTTCAAGAGTGGCACACCATGACCGCAGCCCAGTACTCACCTTGACAGGCAAGAAGCCATTCTGCAACCTAGTCCCCCCTCTTGCGCCGAAAACTTTCGGTAACTACTAACAAGCTAGAGAAAACTAGCTATACGACTAAGATCGTGCCCATTTTGATTCTCAAGGCTGTACGGAAGTCTTGGGTTACCGCTTTAAGATTCAGTCCTTACGGAGGGTAGACTAGAGCACCCAATAAGGCCCAATGCTCTAACTCTCTTTCTGTCCATGTTGCCAAAAAGCACCATTTTATCCAATGATTTCATAAGTCATTAATCAGGATTAACATTATAATATTTGGTGACTGCAAGCTAAGCAAAACTACCCATATGCATGAACCCAAGGTAACAAGGAAGAGGGTACAAACGTACTAGGTAAAGTCCTTAGCATCATATTAGACACATGCATATGAAGTGATTATAAGATTATCAGGTAACAAGGGAACTCATGTTACACTTGCCTCAAATAGTGCTCAAACTTGTCTAACTCTCCTTCTGGATCATCCTTGTATAGCTTCATCTAACGATAGCAACAACCATCACAAGCAACATAGACAAACCTAGAAGCATTACATCAATCATTATATATAAAACAAGATATAAAGTTTATTAAACAAGTAGGGCTTGTTCTAAGACCGCGAGAGTGCAAAAACTAACCAAAGCAGGAGCCACGATTAAAAGATATGATAGTTGAAAGGTATAGATGGGAAGGATTGAATTCATATGAGAAGGTGGAGGTTGGACTTGAAGATACATATTCAGAATAAAAAGGGTTGGACATGTGTATAGGTTACTTGGGAACATATCATGATAAACCAGTGCACTAAGGTGGATGATAGATCAAAGGGAGACACGATTATGATGATTTGTGCATCGGTTGAGCGTACCCGGTGGCGGACAGCGGCGGGTAGCAGCGGCTGCGGCCATGAGAAGGTAGAGATGCATCAAACTTATTGGCATAGAACCTGGTAGGATCATGTGCAACTAGGAAACACACAGTCATGGTAGAGGGCTCAGCGAATCATGTAGTGGTTTAGCGGGGAACGTGGCGAATTGCCGAGCTATCCAAAACATACACGTCGGCGGATAGTGGTGGTTATGATGACTAATTGCATGGTTATAACAAAGACAAATGGTGATTCGTTGGATGGGGTTGCAAGACACTGCATGGAACATATTGTGACAAAAGGACATGATGTTTTGACTGTCGGTTAGGCGGGGAACAAGATTGCAAGGTGGCACCACGTGGCTGTTGACATGGCAGGAGCAGCGACATGGTGATGCTTATATCCTTAGTGTTGTGGTTCATATGACCAATAAAACTTGTGGATATGTGTGCAAGTATATGATGCACATTGTGGTCGAAGGGCTTGACCACCGGAGCGGCGAAACATCGGGAACACGCATGCCAACCGGCATTAGCACGGCTGCGGGGCAGCAGGGACAGCGAGCACAAGATAGGAACATATATCTTTCATCTTTGGTCATATCACCATGAAACTTTGCAGAGGCATGTGCAACTATATAGATGATGGTATAGCCAAAGAATGCATCCTGGGGTTCACTGGATCAACGGGAACGTCGTTGCCAAACACAGGGTGTCTGCTGTTTGGACAGCAGGCATAGTAGGCACTTCGATCTCCATATCTCGGCCATCGGGGATTGCATAGCCGAACCAACTTGTGGATCATGTGCAGGGATGTCATGAACATGTAGGTTCAAGGGCTCGATGATTTGGACAGTGGATTAGCGGGGAACGCCAAAACTACTCAGAGCTGCAATCTGACCAAACAGCAGGAACAGCGGGCGCGGTGATGAAGATATCTCTAGTTCCTGAACTCCTATGGCAAAACCATCTTACAGAGGTGTGTTCAAGGATGTTATATACAATTTGACCAAAGAGTTTGATGATAGGAGTCACGAAATAGCGAGGAACGCCAATTCCGTCAGCAGCAGCAAAACTGGCCGCGAGGACAGCAACACATACATCGGGTAAACTTCGCCGGGGATCAACCATACATCATCTAAGGTACTTGATATCCAGAGGTGACTGTGAAAACATGATGGGAGAGATGATGGAGTGTTCTCACCAAGGGGAAGGGTGTGGTGGAGTGAGGAGATGCATCGACGACGGCCGGTGACGACGATGTAGTACAACGGGGCATCCTTCTCGCGTTGCGGTTGATCGGGGCAGCCATGGGGGAGGAGGAGGAGCTGTAGGGGCGTCCCTCCTCTGTTCTTCACGTCTGAAATGAAGGGGGAGGCATGAGGGGGAGATGGGGGAGGTAAATATGAAGGGGAAGTGATGGGAGGTGAAGGGGTAGAAAGGCAAAGGGTCATGGATTGATATTCTTTGCCTTGGTTGCTATTTTTGCAAGATTGGAGAGGGCTTCTAGGGAGGTGACGTGGGAGAGGGGAGAGGAAGAGATAGAGGGCTGGTTGGGCTTGATGTTGGACCCCAAAGGAGAGGAGGATGGTTAGGCTTTGACCCATGGCGAGAGCTAAGGCAAAGTTTGGACCAGGTTTGGCCCGAAGCGATGATAGTATTACGGGGCTGGTTGCTTGTGGTCTTTTTAGGTTGTGGCCTTTGATCAAGAGGAGAAAATGTAGAGGAAAAAGATTCCATGATGATGTTGCCCAAGGTGAGGAAAGGAGAGAAAAGAATAAGCCCATTAGAAAGAGAGAACAATGTTAGGGCTGCCATTGGGTTGATAAGAGGAAGAAATGAGATTAACTTGGGTATGTGACATGTGAGTGATTTTACTCGAACATGATGGTAGAATTGTGTGAGAGTGATGACATACAATGATTGGCCATCAAGCATAGATTTAGTGCTTTGGAGGAAACTCGATCGAAAATAATTAGAAGCTCTAAAATGAGGAGAAAAGAGAGAAAGAGAGACCGGGCTAGTTAGGGTTTTGACAAGATGAAACTTGAAGACCCTCCAAGGTTTTTGGAACAAGGATCAAGATGAATGGTTTCCAAGGATTTGATCATGGTTCTGAGGTTATGGAAACTTGATCAAAGATCTTGAGAGATTTGATTTGAATCAAACCCTAAGCGCGTTTAAAAACATTTAAACTCATTTTTCATACAAAGACACTATGCAAAGGCATGAAATGCAACAAACCATTTATTTAAATTCCCCAAAAAAAGTTAGAAACTCACATTTTCCAACATCTAAATTGTGGACAACTTAAGTAAAGTTGGATATTTTAGATGACATCTTTGCCAGTGTGTCGGCTACTTCATTGTCCCTTCGTGGGATGTGGTAAAGTTCGAGGCCGTCGAATATGTCCTCCAGTCAGCAAACTTCTTAGCAATGCGTGGCCATATTGGGGTCTAGTAGCTTGAGTCTTTCATAACCTGGTCGATGATGAGCTGCGAGTCACCTCGAACATCCTGCCGTCGGACGCTCAACTCGATGGTGATGTGCAGGCCATTGACAAGTGCCTCGTACTCCGCCACATTGTTAGAAGCATGGAAGTAAAGGCTGACTGCATATCTCATACGTAACCTGAGCGGAGAGACGAAGACCAGCCCCGCACCAGCACCCCCCTTCATCAATGACCGATCAAAATACATCATCCAGCATTCTTGGTCGACGGTCACCACCAGCATCTGGACCTCGGTCCACTCTGCGACAAAATTAGCGAGTACATGGGACTTGATGGCCGTCCGAGGGGCATACGGGATCCCCTAATCCATCAACTCAAGCGCCCACTTAGCAATCCTTCCCATAGTCTCCTGGTTTTGGATAACCTCACCAAGAGGGAATAAGGATACGGCTGTCACCGGATGTGATCCGAAGTAGTGTCGGAGCTTCCTTTTGGTGATCAGTATGGCGTACAGGAGTTTTTGGATCCGGGGGTAACAGGTCTTGGAGTCGGACAAGACTTCACTAATGAAGTACATTGGGCCCTGGACTTCGTGCCCCTCCTCCTGCTGTACTACTATGGCGGCACTGACCACCTGTGTGGTTGCCGCTATGTAGAGCAAAAGCAGTTCCCTATCGGTTGGGGGGACAACGATCGATGCCTTTGACAGGAGTTCCTTGAGCTTGTCAAGCGTGTCCTGGGCCTCGAACATCCATGTGAATCGGTCAACTTTCTTTAAAAGCCGATAAAGGGGAAGGCCTCATTCGCTGAGGCGTGAGATGAAGCGACTAAGGGCCGTGAGGCAACCAGTGACCCGCTGTACCCCCTTAAGGTTTTGGATTGGGCCTATTTTCATGATGGCTGCTATTTTCTCAGGGTTGGCTTTGATGCCGCGCTCGAAAATGATGAACCTGAGCAGCATACCCCTTGGGACCCTGTTGATGATAATTAACTCTAATTTTAAGCCATCAACTAACCCATGGAAAGGTTTAAAATAATTTGTAAAGCAGGGTTATAGGGGTTTATTCTAACGAGTTCCACGAGTTGTGTTGTTCTCACTTATTTTGTAGGATATGCAGTATTCCATTATATAAAAGTACCTCAAGTGAAGAATCTGAGCACATCATCTAGAAGAGCTTGTCGAGACGATCGAGACGGACATATCATTTGCTATATTTGGAGCACCAGAGAGAAAGTCCTCGATGGGTACGACTCAGAGGACTCTAGAAGATCCTAGAACCATCATCGTCATAAGGCCAAGGACTAAACCGACAAGATTCCACAGCTCTGTGAAATAATATTTTCTAGGGATTTATCCAGAAGCTGGAAAAGGAAGGAATCCACCTAAGACACGACTCATTGTGTGAACGGATTGAAAAGTGGCACTAGAAGGACGTGGAAGACACCAGAAGGCACGGGAATGAAGCAGAGGCCTGGCGGCTACCAGGTGGGGCCAACCAGCCCCACATGTTAGGCCGGCCGGCCTGGCTCCACTGCCAAGTGGGCCCTCCTTCGTGTGGCGGCTTCCAACCGACCTCTATGACGCATCTTGACCATTGTTTCATGTCGGTTTGATCCAAGGGCTGCGGTTCACCCCACCGGGGTATATAAGTAGAGGCAGACCCCCCTAAAACATTCAATCAATCCATCAATTCATTCCATCATCGTTCAGTTCAGAGGTGTCCCTTGAAAGGATAACCTAGAGCTCCACCAGCTAGGGCATAGCTAGAACATAAGAGTAGGAATTAGAGGAGGCAAGCAACGCTTGGATTCCGGATCTAGTCACGAGGAGGCTAGGTATAGCCTTGTACTTCTTTCTTGTATTTAACAGTATTAATCTATTTATCTTCTAGTTCAATGTGTTCATCTTCTAGTTCATCTATGTGTTCTTCTAGTTCATCGTTTAGTTCGTCTAGTTCATCGTCTAGTTTATCTAGTTCATTGTGTTCTTGTTTTAATTCGTGCCGTTCCTCTAGTTCTTGTCCTAGTTCGTGTGTGAGTCGAATACTTGATATGACTTGGTATAACTATATATTCATAACTATAATGTTCATTGCCTACTTTGATTATACGTCTAACATAGTTGGATTAGCTTTGTGTTTATACCCTTGTTCGTATAGCGCTTACCCTATGAATTTAGGGGTGGGTGGTAGAAGTTGTGTAAGCGTGGTGCTTAGACATTATCTATCTACGAATGCACCCTATATTCCGGGTCATGTGGTAGATCATGAAGGTGACTATTATAGCTTTGTTGAGTCCTCTGTAGTCCACTCTCCGAATGTAGGACAAGTAAGGCTGAGTTGCGGGGTGATATCTTGCTCTGTTCCTGATCCATCTTAGCAATGTCTCTTGTGTATAAATATGAGTTAACCCTGACCATGATTGCTAGATGTAATTGCACTAATCAATGTAGTCCAATGGCATATAGTTAGAATAACCCTAGGAGTTAGTCTCTATTTTCTAGTTCTTTCTAGAGTCACGCCCAAGTAGGAAAATGCTCGGTGGAACCCCTTTAGGATTATGTTGATCTGTTATTAATTATCCTTTATTATGATATGATTGATCCCTATTTTGAGTTTGATCTAGTGGAACTCTTCTCACAAGTGTAAGTTATAGGTTTTATTCTTTATACCTCCGAGTGCCTTCCCAGTGGTAGAATTATAAATAACAATACCTGTAACTTTTCTGGGTGAAATGCTACAACGGGTGTATTTTATCTGTGCGCTTGCGGATAACCTTTATTCATATTTGATAAGTGCTATGAGCATAAGTACAACCACATCTTTTGGTATTGTGTTGGGGATGACAACCTGGCTTAAGCAATGCTAAGAGATGTTTTGAACATTTGTAATGCCTTTGCTAAGGAAGGATTTGATCCTCCTATTTGTAATCGTATTAGAAATGTCAACAGACCCCGAAAACACACTTCTCGGGGTTGAGCTTGATGCCATTCTCTCTGAGCTTTTCGAAAGCTAACTTGAGGTTGGCTACAAGTCGGTCGGTTCACTTGGACTTAACTATGATGTCATCCACATAAGCCTCATTGATTCGCCCTATGAGTTTTCCAAAACACTTGAACATACATCGCTTAGCCCCTGTGTTTTTTAACCCGAACGACATCATAACGTAGCAGTATGATCTGAATGGGGTGATGAAGGAGGTCACAAGCTGGTCAGACTCCTTCATCATGATGTGATGGTAGCCGGAATAAGCGTCAGGGAAACAGAGGGTTTCGCACCCCGTGGTTGAGTCGACCACTTGATCTATGCGCGGTAAAGGAAATGGATCCTTAGGAAACGTCTTGTTAAGGCTCATATAGTCAACACACATTCTCCATTTCTCATTCTTTTTCTTTACAAGAATAGGATTGGCTAACCACTTAGGGTGATACACTTCCCTGATGAACCCGGTCACCAAAAGCTTTGTGATTTCTTCACTGATTGCCCTACACTTCTCCTCATCAAAGCGGCGTAGGCGTTGCTTCACCGGCTTGGAGCTCGGCTTGATCCATAGGGTATGCTCGGTGACTTCCCTTGGTATGCTTGACATGTCTGAGGGTTTCCATGCGAAGATGTCCTTGTTCGTGTGGAGGAAGTCAACGAGTGCGCTTTCCTATTTGGGAAAGAGGGTGGTGTTGATACGCACCACCTTGCCGTTGGAGCTGCTGGGGTCGATGAGGACCTCCTTGGTGTCCTCGGCCGGCCCAAACAATCTGGATGACTTCTTGGTGTTGGGCGCCTCCTCGTCGACCACCTGGTGGGGTGCCAAGAGCCCCTCGGAGGCGATGATTGCCGAGGTGAGCTCACGGCACTCCACGTTGCACTTATAGGAGCACTGGACGGAGGTGCCAATCGTGATGATGCCATTTGGACCCGACATCTTTAACCTCAGATAGGTGTAGTTGGAGATGGCCATGAACTTCCTGTAACATGGGCATCCTAGGATGGCGTGGTAGGCCCTATGGAACCTGAACACCTCGAAGGTGAGGGTCTCCATCCAATAGTTGGGTGAAGTCCCAATAGTGATGGGCAAATCGATCTGTTCGAGGGGCGTGGCCTGCTTCCCTGGCACGACACCATGGAAGGGCGCCCCGGTCGGGCGAATGCACGATCGGCTAATGCCCATGGCGTTGAGGGTCTTGGCGTACATGATGTTAAGGCCGCTACCTCCATCCATCAGCACCTTAGGAAGGCACTTCTTGTCGATGATGGGGTTGACCACGAGTGGGTACCGGTCTGGCCGTGGGATGCTCTCTGGGTGGTTGGACCGGTTGAAGGTGATGGCCAACTTGAACCTTTTGAGGAAGGTGGACGTGGCTGGCTCAGCCTCGTAAACCTCCCGACGCTCAAGCTTCTAGTGGCGCCTAGAGGCATAGGACTCTAGCCCGCCAAAAATCATGAGGCAGCCGGTCTCATGCGGAAAGGCGTCGCCTTCCCCCTCGGTGTCGTCTTGCTCGGGATCGGGCTTCTTCTGCTCCCCTTTCTTGGAGCCATCGACAAGGAACTTCTTTAAGAGCCCACAGTCCTTGTACGCCTGTTTGACTAGGTAGGCGTGGTTCGGCCATGGCCCCTCGAGCATCTTCTCGAAGTGGTCTGGGGTGCCTTCGGTGGGCACCCGCTTTCCATTTCGCTCGGCAGCGGCTACGAGCGAGCTCTCGTGCCGCTGCTTGTCCTTCTTCTTCTTCTTCTTGCTAGAGCAGTTAGAAGTGCCCTCATCAGCGTCCTCGTTCCGCTTCGCCTTGCCTTTGGAGCGATCGAAGACTGCCCCAACCCAGTCCTCACCGGAGGCATGGCTGGTGGCGATGTCAAGGAGCCCCTTGGTGGTCCGTGGACTTTTTCACCCTAGCTTGTGAACCAGGGTCTCATTGGTAGTCCCAGACAAGAGCACACTGATGATGTCAGCATCAGCGATATTGGGCAACTCATTGCACTGTTTGGAGAAACATCGGATGTAGTCATGGAGGGACTTGTTTGGCTTCTACCGATAGTTCTTGAGGTCCCAGGGGTTCCTAGGGTGCGTGTAGGTGCCCTGAAAGTTCCCCACAAAGATATCCTTCAGGTCCGCCCAATCCTTGACAGAGTTGGGCAGGAGGTGCTCTAGCCATGTTCGGGCCGAGTCGGCCAGGAACAAGGTGAAAGGTCCTTGTTTGGTTTTGGTAATTGAGTGACAACTTAGGTGGACTAATATGTGGTTATGTGAGATACACAGGAGATTAGTCCACATGTGATGGTGTCATGAAGGAGCTCATTGCATATGAGACATGACATGGAGTCATGTGGCCAAGGTAACGAAGATCAAGATGAGGCTTGGCTCGACGGACCGGTTGCAAGTGTGAAGGGCAAGTCAGAGGCTTTGGAGTGAGGGACCGCGTGTGACGGTGAAGCTTGAGCATGACTTGGCGCCGATGGACCGACGCAACGGTGAAGAGTAAGTGAGGTCAAGATCGATGGACCAAGGTCACATGATGATATGGAGTGGATCATATCATTTGTGATATGGTTGGTGCATGTGTTGCATCAACATCGGAGGAGATGGAGTGGAATGCGCAAGGCAAAGGTATAACCTAGGGCATTTCCATTTCACCGGTCATAGGTGTGTAGAGAAGTTGATGACCGGGTTTAGGATAGATGGCCGTACTATTAAGAGGGGCAAACTTGTTTGCATATCGGTCATCTAGTGCCACTCGAGTGATCTAACTATGCATCGTTGCTAGGATCGAGTGGCGAGGCAAGTTGAGTGGTTAACTGCTTCGGTAAAATGATTGTGAAAATGCTAACACACGTGCACAAGGTGGTGATCACTTGTTGGTGTTGGCACATTTGCGAAGGCAGTGGAGTTTGAGCGGTAGAGAGGGTTTGGGTTCCTCTCTCCCTCCCGCCGAGCGTGCGAGCGCGGGATTCAGGCGATTTCGGAGAAGTGAAATGCCTATTTTCTACTACGCCGAAAGTCGGAAATCAAACGGAAAAGAAACGGAGACGAACGGAGGTCACAGAGGTGACCGGACGCTGCACCGGACGCTGCACCGGACGCGGGCACTGTGCGACCGGCGCGTCCGGTCAGGCGAACAGCGGTTCACGAGGACGATCGGACGCGGTGCGCGTCCGGTCACAGGCGACCGGACGCGTCCGGTCGTCCAGGGAGCTTACTGGACTCCGACCGGACGCGGTCACTGTGGCGTCCGGTCAGTTCTTCAGCGCGTCCGGTCGCTGGTTTGTTTTGCGCGACTCAGTGTTGACCGGCGCGTCCGGTCAGTCACGGGACCGGCGCGTCCGGTCGTGACCAGCGCGTCCGGTCGTTGCGACCGGCGCGTCCGGTCAGTAGATCGCGAAATAACCGTTGAGCGACCGGCGCGTCCGGTCGTTACGACCGGCGCGTCCGGTCGGTGTTTCGAAAACTATCCGTTACGTGACCGGAGCGTCCGGTCGATCGGACCAGCGCGTCCGGTCAACGCGTGTTGTGCCCAGTGAAGGGGTACAACGGCTATTTTCGTGGAGGGGGTTATAAATAGCCCTTTGGCCGGTCTTGGCCGGTAGCTGAGCACACTTTGGCCTTGGTGGCTTATGTGGTAGTGCTTGGAAGCCCTCTAACTCACTCATGCTTGATAGTGTTCATCGGATCGAGTGAGAGAGCGATTCTAGTGCGTTGCTTTGAGAGATTGCATCGTGTGGCACTAGGTGATCGTGTTGCAAACCGGTGGTGCTTGTTACTCTTGGAGGTTGCCACCTCCTAGACGGCTTGGTGGCTTGTGGCTCCGTCGAAGCTCGCAAGAAGATTGTGCGAGGCTCCGGAGAAGCTTTGTGAGGGGGATTGTGCTCACCCCGCGGGGATCGCGAAGAGCAACTCTAGTTGAGCGTGTCATTGAGCTAC
This sequence comes from Saccharum hybrid cultivar R570, assembly GCA_038087645.1. Lineage (NCBI taxonomy): Eukaryota > Viridiplantae > Streptophyta > Magnoliopsida > Poales > Poaceae > Saccharum > Saccharum hybrid cultivar. The sequence goes on from JAQSUU010000259.1 coordinate 13,487,071, forward strand.
CACACTTTATGGTGGGTTCTTGCGGTGCCTTTTGAGAGGCTCGGTGTGTGACCGATTAGCCGCCGAACCACGAAGTGTTGGTCGACACAACGGGGACGTAGCTTGGTGGCGACCAAGTGAACCTCGGGAGAAAATCACCGTGTCAACATTGTCTACTCTTCTCGGTGGTTTGCCTTCGTGCAACACAAGCTTGTATTTACTTTCATATATACTTATGCTTGTGTAGTTGCTCTCGTAACTAGTTTGCTTGTGTAGCTTGCTAGTTGTCTTCTTGCTTGTGTAGCTAGAAGCTTCCCCTTGCGTGACTAATTTGGTTTGTGTAACCTTGTTAGTCACATTGCTTAGTTTGTGTAGCTAAGTAGTTTGCGCTCTCTAATTTGGCTTGTGTAGCCTTGTTATTGAGCATTGCTAGTGAGCTTAGGCTTTGTGCGCTTTGCTTACTAGAATTGTGTAGGAGCTCCCTCTTGCTTGCAAAGTACTAGTGCATAGGTTTGTGTGACCTTGCTCTAGAATTAAATAGGTGAGCTCTTGCTAAGGAAAGCACCTTAGTTGCTTAATTAGGATCTTTGCAAGGTGCTTGTGAACTTAGATAGAGGGGTGTAGTCTTGGCTAAGACCGATAAGTTTAATTCCGCATTTGTTTCGGTTAGCCAACGCGTTTAAGTTTTAGAAAGGACTATTCACCCCCCCTCTAGTCCGCCATCTCGACCCTTCACAAGGGGAGGTTGAGGATGATGAAGTTGTCATTATCCGCTCCACTGGCCTGACAGGCAAGCTGGTAGTCCTCAAGCCAAAGGCTGGGGTTCGATTCCTTGGAGTATTTGAGGACGTTAGTTGGCGCTCGGTATCGCTGTGGGAACGGCGCGCGGAGGATGTGCCGGGCGAAAGCCTAAGCCCCCGGCGGAGGGAGGCTTGGGCTCTGGTCCTCGTTGGCATCATAGCTCCCGCCTCGATGAGGGTGGTACCCATGGTCGACCTCCTGCCTCCTGTCATCCATTTCGCGCCTATGGGCGTCTAGGATGACACGAGCGTCATGGATGGGACAGACATGCTCGTGTACTGGGGGGAGGTTGGCAACCCCCATGCCTCGTGGTGCCTGGTGGACAGACACGTCTCTGGTGTCCCACCCGGCGGACGCACGCTGGCTGGCGTTGGGCCCACGCCGTCATGACAGCGAGCTCTCCACCTACTGCTCTGCCGCGCGGTCGAGCAACTCGTGGATCTCCCGCTGGGTCTTGCGTTCCTTGGGAGTCACTAGCTCAAGAAGACTTCAGAGCAATGCCGCTGCCACGGTGATGTTTTGGCTGGCCCGAGGAAACTGCAGAAGACCATCACCGTCTTCCTCAATCCACCGGTGAAAGTCTCGGGCCCTGGCTCATGCGTGCCCGCCCTCGGCGCAGCATTGCACGATCTCGTGCTCGAGCTGAGCGCATTCTTCCTCTAGTCCGCGGCGTGCTTCCTCGAGCTCATGCTGCCATGCCTATAGCTTGTAACACTCTCGGTGTTACCACATAAAACAACTTACTAAATCATGTGATGAGCATCATGTTTATGTGTTAATGCTTGTAAGAGGGTGTAAAAATAAATTTCTTGGCATAAAAAATGATTAACACAAATGATAAATGAAAAGTATTCGATAGTTCACGTTATATCACTTAAGGTTGAAAACAAATTTTTATTGAGCCAAACTGCTTTAGAACATATATGTGCCTCTTAAATAAAGTTCGAAGTGTGAACTTTGTAGGTGACAATGCAACCCTTGTTTTAGCAAAATAATAATGTTAGCTAATATTTCTATCATCTTGGAAATTGAACTTGCTATAAAAATCAGCTTAGGCATAGCCGATTTTCTAAGTCCAAAATAGATTGACGAGCCCAGGTTCGTGAATTTATTTTGCTTAAATCTGTTAGTAGCTTGTGTCAAGACTTAGCCCTGGTAGCTAGCCCTAAGTACCCTCTTAGGTGTAGTATAAATGGTTGAGCTTGAGTCAAGCTTGATTGGTGGTTTCACGTGCTTTAAAATTCATGCACGAACACCGCTCGGCTGTCTATCGTCATGCGCGCGGTCACCCCGTGGGCCACCTGGGGTCGTGCGCCTAGCCGCGCTACCACGCTGGGCTGGCTCGGTCCGCCCTGGCTTGGCCATGGTCGGCCACAGCCGGTCGCTGCCCCGCTGTTGAAAGCCCAAGTTTGGTTTTGGTAATTAATGACACCAAGTTGCTAATGCTATTGTATCAAGTGGAATGAGTTAAGCATAAGCAACACACGTGATGAAGGAGCATGTGGCATGAAGTGATGGCCACAAGATCACAAGAGGTGGAGATGCACATAAAATGATGATCAAGGTGATCAAGCATGTGGAGATGGACATGGAACAAAGTGATCAAGGCAAAGGTATAATCGTAGGGTTCACTTTTGCTGGTCTAAGATGCGTAGAGAAGTGATTGACTAGGTTTAGGATTGATAGCCAACTATCAAGAGGGGCAATCACGGTTAGCTCGTGAATCAAGCGCTACTAGGTCATCATCTTGAGCATATGCATTTGGATCTAGTAAGAGAGCTAACATAACACCTTGGAAAAAGATTGTGAAAATGCTAACACACATGCACATGGTGATACACACATGATGGTGTTGGCACATTTGCGAAGACGGTGGAGTTTGAGCGGTAGAGAGGGGTTTGGGGTCCTCTCTCCCTTCCGCCAAGCTTGCGAGCCGGGATTCGGCGCTTTTGTGGAAGTGAAACGCTTATTTTCCATTACGCCGGATGCGAGAACCGGAGGCAAATTCGCGGGAGTGTTTCTCGCTGAGAAATACTCGTCGGACACTGGTTCCGGCTGCACCGGACGCTGGCTGCAGAGTCACAGGACGCGTCCGGTGGCTAACCCTAGTTTTAGCTCAGAAGGGAAGTTGCACCGGCATGTCCGACAGTGTCGCACCGGATGCAGGGTGATCATTGTTGATCGTCTGGTGCTAGTGACGTGGCGCGTGGTAGAAGAGCTGGAGAACACCGGATGTGGTGGCGCATCCGATGGTGGTGCGTCGGACGCGTCCGTTGCACGCAAAATGTCTCTGGATGCTTACTGGAGTGCATCAGACGCTGGCGTGTGCGCGTCCGATGGTGATGTGCTGTGCATTCGGTGTGAACTTAACTGAGCACGTGCTGGGTCGACCGTTGAGATCTGGTGGTTGCAGTTGAATGAGGAACAACACATGGATGGCCAGGGAGCACCGAACGCTGGAGGCTGCGTCCAATGCCTAGGCACCGGAGCGTTCGGTGCTCCCGAGTCTGCTGCAACAGATAGTTGCTTACCCCTTCGCTATAAATAGTTGGTGGCCGGTTTTAAGGGGCTCTCTCTTGACTCTTTGAACACTTGAGACATACTTTGAGCTAGAAAACTTCCCCTCCACTCATCTCCTTGCTTGGTTGCATACTCTAGAGTGATTGAGTGAGATTCAAGTGCATTGCATTGAGAGTTGCATCTAGTGGCACTTGATTCTTGAGTTTGCTGTGGATTTCTTGTTACTCTTGGGTGTTTCCCGACACCCTAGATGGCTTTGAGCAGCGGTGGTGTTGAGCTCGTGATTGGAGATTGTTTTGAGCCTCACCAAGCGATTGTGAGGGGTTCTTGAGTCTTTCCCGCGGGAGTTCGCGAATTGGCTACTCTAGTGGAGCTCGTGGCTTAGAGGATCCCCATCTTGTGAGTGGACATGCGGCACCCGCTGAGGGTTCAACTCTTGATAGTTGATTAGCTCACGATCCATCAAGTGGGTGCATCACCACAACGAGGAGTAGCTTGCCGGGAAGCAAGTGAACCTCGGTAAAAATCTTGTGTCATCTTATTGCCGAGAATTTCATTTGTGTATGTGATCACACTGATTGATTGGTACATTGGACATATCTCTTCTCATCAATGTTGGTATATCTATTCAAGCTCTCTTCTTTACTCTTCGTTCTTTGCCTTGTTTAGCTTGAGTAGAATAGCTTATCTCTTAGGAGTAATTTGCCTAGTTACTTAGGTTGTTGGTGTGAGCTAAAGTTCTTAGCCTTGTTGTTTACTAATATTGTGTAGGCGGCTTGCATAGATTAGTTGTGCTAGTGCTAGAAGAGCTTCGCCATCTTATTTACTAACTTGTTTAGTAAGGCTTGTAGAAAATTTAAATAGGCTATTCACCCCCCCTCTAGCCATTTGGACCTTACAATTGTCCCCTTCTCTCCCCATGTTGTGCGAGTCGGGGTCAGCTCGTGTCGCGTCCGCGCCTGTTGCAGCTCTGCGCCACTGTCGGTTCTAGCCTGAGGGCGTTGTCTCTGTCGCTTGCGTGCATGGCGTAGCTACCACGGTACGTGGCCATAGTCCTTACTTGCGTCACCCACTCTCACCCTGCCGAGCGGAAGTGGCCCAAGTGCTGACTGCCCTTCTTCTCCTCCTCCTCTCTCCTCTATCTGCCATGGCCGTTGGGGGGCCACCTCTTGTGCTCCGGCTGAGAAGGACCGCCAGCACCCAATTTCCCACACCCACAGCACCACTTTGGAGTCAGCCAACCGGCCAACCTCACCCCACCTCAAGCTTGGCCCCACTAAGCTCCAATTTGGAGCGGTGCCCAGCACCGTGCTGATAAGGCCGTGCCTGCCCTTCACCGTGGGTAGCCCCCTCGAACCGCCCGGAGCCAAATTGGTTGTGTCACCTGACTCGCCCCCGTCCCCTTATCACCCTGCGCTCCTGCTCTGAACCCCTGTCGCCCCTAGCTCCTGCTGACGCGATCGCGCCACCGTGGTACGCCACCGCAATGATCGGGCACACGTGGCCAACCTTCCTTGGGTGATCTCCGGCTGTGACACCACTTCGGCTGGGTTTGTGGTGAGTCACTAGAGCTCACCGCCACCTTTACCACTCCCTTTAACTCTGTAGCTCACCAGAACATGGCTGCCACCGCTGCAGGATTGCTGTCACCGTGGGGAGGCCGCCTTACCCCGTCTCCGACCTCCGAATCGCTACTTAAAGCCACGCGTCAACCCCTAGGTGAGCACCGGCCCCCTAGTTAGGCTTGTGTGAACCCGGGTTGCCCGGCGTAATGACTCCATGTCGGCTGTGCGGCGTCGCACCGGTACGGGGAGCTCTGAGGACCTCCCCATTGCGAAGACGAGTATTTAGGAGGGTCTGCTTGCTTAAACACTGACTGTCAGAATAGGGCACGTGGTCATCGCGGTAATGCTAGTTTTTGTGAGGGCTTTTATGCAACATGCGCCAGCGCGCGGGCTCCCCCGCGTGGGCCGTCTCACGTGCATGGGCCAAGTCGCGCAGGCCGTGTGTGCGCTCCCGCGTCGCGCGTGAGTGGGCCACGCGTTTGGGCCGCGCGTGTGTAGTGTGGGCTGCCCGAGGAAATGGGTTTTTCCTTTTTCAGTGAATCAAGTATTGGCTTTAGAATTTAGTTTCTGAGCTAAACTTTGATATTTGATATCGATTCGTGTAGATGTCCAAAAACTGTGAAACCACTTTAGTTGAGTTCCTAAATTCATGACCTACCTAACTATATAATTAGTTATATGTTTTTGTGATGATGTCGAGATATGTTAAATCATTTAGAAAGGCTTAATATTACTAGGAGTATATTTGTAGGAATTTTTGCGGCAAATCGATAGTAGCGTGATCATGAAATTTTCATAGTAGCTTCGTGGTATCATCATGTGCTTGCTGTAAATTTCATAGCCTTAGATTAGATTGTTTCATATGGTAGCTAAATAGCCATTAAAACGAATATAAATGAAAGCATATTATTGATTGGTAAAATGAAGCACTTGTAAGATGAGTTTGATATCTTGCTTGATGAAGATGGTAGATAGCTTGTTACCTTAGTCATTAGAGCTAGCTTTGTAGCTTAGCATGTGTGTTGTATTTTAAGAGTTGTTGTTGCCTAAGTACTAAATGTTACATCGTTATCGCATGCATGTAGAGAACGACCTGGTGGAGTTCGTGACCATCGATGATCCGAAGTATGAGGAGATCATCGAGGAGTACGAGGAGATCTTCGTGCCGGAGGACTTCTCGGAGCCGTCTGTGACTGACACCACTGACACTGCACCTGCCCAAGGCAAGCCCTGGTGCATAAACCGTATTTTTGATAATCTTTAAATATATATATGTTATGCATTACATTGCAGAAATTTTATGATACCCACATGCATATATATATCTACCTATGAGTCCTACTAGTGTAGGTTCGAGTGGTGCTTAGCTTTGGTTTATCGGTAGCGTGGGTAACATGTCGTTACTCACAACAGGTGATTATTATTATCATGAATCTCATAATAAAAATGGGGGAAAGGAAAATGGTGAACGGGCAAGGATATGATATGTGTATTGGTGGGTGTAACAAGTTGTGTCCCGTGGCCACGAGGCATGGCTAGGTTGCATCGTTTTCCCTGTCGGCGTCAATTAAGGACCGTCCGTTGCACGGACCCTGGTCAAGTCACAGACTTATTATCCCGAACACATACATGCTTATGGGAGCGGGAAGGCTTGTTACTCTCTTGTCGTGGGTTCCAGCTCTTTTCAGACCGACTGATTGGAGGCGGGGATAGGTGGAGGTCTAAGCACCACATTGAGGTCGGGCCTCAAGTGTGGGGGCTTGGAGTCCAAGTTTGGACGGGGACCTAGAATCCTTGATAGGAGTGAAACATGTTGGTCTCGTTTGTGCCTGGGGTACAAGCAAGGCGTGTGTTTTTTGGAGTACCTAGCTAGGCACATTGATTCACAAATCGTCATTTCTATGTGATGGTACGGCTTGACTACGATTTAGCACCGTAGTAAGAACTGACATATGAAAGATGGGAAAATGGCTCTGATTGCTCAAACCTTGCTTGAAAATAGAACGGGTGCTTACATAGAATGTTGGATAATAAATAAAACATCGCTGCTAATAATCTAAGGAGATAAGTATGCACTCTTAGTATTGCTTACCGCAAACAAGAAACCCACAAGCCATAAGCCTATCATATTCTTTGAGAGTCGGGAAATATATTCCCTAGTCAGGTAAGTCTTGCGAGTACATTGTGTACTCAAGGTTTATTTTACCCCTGTAGCAGGTGCAATTTGAGAAGTTAGACCTTGTGTGAAGGATTCTTATGGTGGGCACAGATGGATCCTTGTACCTTACCGCTAGATATTTATTTTTATTTCGCTATTTAAATTATCACACTCTGAACTCTGGTATTGTAATAAATAATTTTTAAGTTGCTATGTTGTATGAATTGGACTAAGTATTGTAAGCTTGTACTCATTATTGGATCCTGGATGTAAAATATGGATTGTTTCAAGTTTTTCCATTGGGTGTGCTCGACGGAACTGCTCGATTTAGTTCCCTTTCGACGTACTTAGTGTCAGGTGGAAGACAAGTGCCTCCAAAAGCATGCTAAATTAGGCGGTTCTGCCACACAGCTGCTCCAGCATTGGTTGTCCCAGCTGCGGTGGGGCTGAGGCCGCCGCCGCTGGAGGCGGGACCCTCGCCCCTCCTGCATCCGCACGCACGGGAAATCTCAGGGGGTTTCACTAGAATTGCTGGTGCTCGAGACGTGACCGTCGGAGGTCTTCGCTATGAAACACTCCAGTGAGGAGTGATGGCTCCCTCTGCTAGAGTTGGAATCAGAAAACGTCTCCGAGCCTGACTCTAGGAGATCGTGGATCAAGTCCATGATGTAGTCCGCCATCCTGACGAACTCGCTGTCCGTGGGAAGGGGACGAAGGCGTTGTGCCACGAAACTAGTGATAGTCTCCGCGGTGTTGTGCAAGCCGAATAGGTATGCCACCGAGGCATCCCGGGCGAGAACATCTGGGGGGATCGACTTCCCGCCAACGAGCTGCGTCATGACGTTGGCAAAAGAGAAGGTGAGAGTGCGCAGGTCCTCCCAGGACGGGTTAGGTCCCAGATAGACAGCGAGCTGGCGCTCCAACTTCTCAAAATCAAAGTCAAGGACCCCTAGAGTGCTCAGCTGCAGCTCCTAGAGAGCCTCGACGATCGCGTCAAGGCTGGTGGTGGGAGGAGGCTGGGGGGCGAGAGCCCTCACCAGCTCTCCTTCCGTGGTGATGACAAAATCCAGGCTCCCGAAGCGCACGTGCGCCCCGAGGACCCAGCTAATGCCACGACTGGCCATCCGAAGCTGGTGATGACGTCGGGATGCACAAAGCCCCCTAGCGCGCCAACTGTCGGTGTTTGAGATCAACACAAACGAGTAAATTTGTATGTGTGTCTAGGCTCGAATGGTGTGCAAAGAGGACACGAAAATATATACTGGTTCGGACGAAACGTCCCTATCTCCAGTGGTGAACGGCTCGTGTTGCTTGCACTTGAGTTTGTAGTAGGGGTTACAAACTGTCGAGAGAGAGATCGGTTTCCAGGTCTTTGTGGGTTGAGTGTGTTTGTTGGCTTGAAGAGGGTCATATCCTGCTTGTCTCGCAATGCCCGGCATGGGGCGCCCTGTCTCCCCTTTTATAGTTGAAAGGGAAGGCAGGTTACCGCGAAGGGAGAGAAGAGAAAAAGAAGGAAAAAAAGAAAGAGAAAAACAAAAGGATGAGGTGGTCTATGGTGTCGTTCTCTTCTTCTCTCCGCGGGCCCCCTTGGTTGTGCGGGTGATGGAGACGTGCGTCATCCCTGGGTCATGTTCGTTACTAGAGCAACATGCATCCCCGGTCAATCCAGACAAAACGCCCCATCCTGTGACAGGAGTGGGAGGGGTCAATTAGCTGATGGTGACGCGGGCCATACGGGGATTAGGCATCATAGTGCCGTCCTATTCCACGTTATGGGCCGTTGTGGGTGCATTGGCATGGCCTGTCACTGTTCCGGGTATGCCGAGGCGTGCGGGTCACATCTGGAGTGGTTAGGAACGGTATGACCCCCCTGGCATGCGCGCGTCCCTCGCCCGAGGGTCTATTTCCATAAAATCTATCGGGCTAGGCAGAAAACCCCCTTCGCGGGTCGAATGGCGTGAGGCCGGTTCCCTTGGGGTCAGGTGAGGTGGAGAGTGCGGTCCAGGGGTCGGTTGAGCCGGGACCCACTCTCTTAGGGTCGGGCAAGTCGAAAGCCTTGCCCTCGGGGTCGGGCGAGGCGGATTTCTCCGCGATGGGTCGGATAAGTCCGTTTCGCGATCTTTAACCGTTAGCTGGGTTAGTGTTGATGCTTATTAACCCTTCGTCCTTAGGGACCGTGGTATTTATCCCCGACATAAGTCGTATGAGATGAGTGGCGTACTCTCCTTGGTTATGTTGTTTGAAACCGATTTTCACTCAAAGAACCTAAATCAACCCTTATTTTTTCTTCGTCTAATAAAAATCTGGTAAAACTTTTGCTGTCCTTTCTTAAGAAAAAGTGAGATGACGGCATCAGTGTTGTGACACTAACGTTAGCCTAGGCGCCTAGCCCAGTAGAGACCAAGCATCCTGTAGTAATTGTAATATACTCCCTCTATCCTAAATTATAAGTCATTTTAAAATTCTTGGAGTCAAAGCATCTTAAATTTAACTAATTTTATAGAAAAATTACAAAGATTTATGATATCAAATAGATATACTATGAAAATATAATTAATAAAGAATCTAATGATATATAGTTGGTATCATAAATCTTATTATCTTATCATATAAATTTTATCAAATTTAAAATATTTTGACTCTCTAAAATTTTTAGAATATCTTATAATTTAGGACGGAGGAGTAACAAGACAAGGGCTACGTCCACGCGTCTGTGCCGAAATTCCATGGCCCGTGTCTCTCAAGTCCATGGGGTTTGGTGCGGGCAGGCCGGGGCCGGCCCGGCTGCTGGCCTGGTCTGTAGCGGCGTGGCGCGTAGTACTTGTGTGATCGTGGAAAACAGGTAGACCACACGATGCCCAGGTAGAGACAGCACGCAGTTAGCATTAAGTTGCCTATTGACTGACTCACGCGGTCACAACAAGACACCAACCCAACCATGATGCCGAAGAGAGACAAAGCGAATACTCCCTCCGTCCAACGTAATTATGGGAAACGTGCCAGTCAAACCGACTAAAGTTCGACTAAGTTTATAATAAATAGTATTAACATTTATATCTCTAAATAAATTTATTATAAAAATATATTCTATAACTAATCTAATGATATTTATTTTGTATTATAAATATTAGTATTTTTTATATAAATTTAGTCAAAGTTCAAATTATTTGACTTCTCGAAAAGCGAGAATTGCATGTTGTTATGGACGGAGGGAGTACGACGCTGCACCAGGGACTTGTTTAGTTCCAAAATATTTTAGAAAAAACAATAGATTTTCCGTCACATTAAATTTTTGACACATGTATGGAGTATTAAATATAGATAAAAAATAAAACTAATTACACAGTTTAGACAAAATTTACGATACGAATCTTTTAAGCTTAATTAGACCATGATTGGACACTAATTACCAAATAACAACGAAAAGTGCTACAGTAGCATTTCGCAAAATATTTCAGGAACTAAACAGACCCCGCTAAGGCTGTCACTCATAAAATTTTTAGAAGCACAATAACACTTTCGTTTGTATTTAGCAATTAATGTCCAATTATGGGCTAATTAGGTTCGAAAGATTTGTTTCATGATTTACAACCAAACTGTATAATTAGTTATTTTTTTACCTATATTTAATGTTCCATGCATGCATCTAAAGATTCGATGTGACAGAAAATCTTGTAAAATTTTTGAAAGTTTAAAGGAACTAAACAGGGCCTAAGCTCTGCACACGACTATAGACTAGAGGGTCAAATTTTAATCGCCTTTTTTCCCCTTATATATGATACACGTTCCGATTCCTTTTCTGACAAATATAAAAGTGACTTTGAGTGATGTGGTTCTCATTCATTCTCTGCATTCGTCGTTTCACTTTAGTACTCAGTGCGGATGCAGGATCGCGGGGTAATAATGCACCATGGTTCTTACTAATTTGGTGCACTTTAGCACTCGATTGAGCTGCTCTTGCTGCTCTAGATTCTTAGGCCCTATTTATTCGGCTTATAATCCGTACTTTTCAGCTTGTTTTTTTAGTCGGAACATTATTTTTTTCTCACAACTAATCAACCAAAAGTGTTTTTTAGCTAGCTTATCAGCATTGCCGAACGGGGCCTTAATTTGCGGGAACTGATGATTCCTGTATACAAGTGGTTAGGTAGCATAGAATGATTCTTATACATCCCGTATTTCAAATGATAGATCATTTTGACTTTTTTTGTATATAGTTTTTGTTATACACTTAGATACGTGTGGCTACATATATATATAATAAAAATTATATATATCTAGACATGCCAAAATAACCTATAGATTGAAATGGAGGGAGTACTATATATAAACAATGAATCATGAGAAGTTAGTATGTTAAGCTTCTGGCCTTTCAGGTTAAAAAAAAAGCTTCCGGCCTTTCTAGTTCATTTTTTTACTGAACCTCTCTAGTTAGTTCATTTTAGATAATCAATTCAAAAAAAAAATTACCATATAATCACTTCAATATTAACAAAAAGTTTGATAGAGCTCTTCCCTAGGTTCAGTTCAAAAACAGCTCTGGAAGTTGTATGATTCTATCTACATAAAAAAAACAAGCACATACAGTAGTTAGCATCTTGCTGGAAAAAAATATGGGGTTGCTATTTTCTAGGCAACTAAAAAATCATCCAACGACCATATTTCCACGGAAATTAAGGGGGTGTTTAGATGCAAAAACTTTTAGAATTTGGTTACTGTAGTACTTTCGTTTGTATTTGACAATTAGTGTCCAATTATGGACTAATTTGGCTTAAAAGATTCGTCTCGTGATTTACAATCAAACTGTGTAATTAGTTATTTTTATCTATATTTAATGCTCCATATATGTGTTCAAAGATTCGATGTGATAGGACGAAAAGTAAAAATTTAGAATTTTAAAGGCATCTAAGCAAGGCCTAATGTTTGCTTCTCGCGGGAGGTGTGGCGTGCCAGACTTTATTAGCCGGCACAGGTGAGAGCACACAGTTTTAGCATTAAGTTGCCTATTGACTGACTCACACGGTCACACCAAGACACCAACCCAAACCAAGCCCTTGTTTAGATGACATCAAAATTCCAAGTTTTTTCACTCTCTCCATCACATCAATTTTTAACCGCTTGCATGGAGTATTAAATGTAGGTAAAAAAAATAACTAATTACACAGTTTAGTTGTAAATCACGAGATGAATCTTTTGAGCCTAGTTGGTCCACGATTGGACAATATTTGTCAAATAAGACGAAAGTGATACTATTCATCGGTTTGAAATTTTTTCCCAATCTAAACAAGACAAGGGCCAACCATGACGCCGAAGAAAGACAAAAGCTAGAAAACGACGCTGGCCTGGTCACTGGTCAGTAGCGGCGTGGCGCGTACTACGTGCGTGATCGTGGGAAACAGGTAGACCACACGATGCCCAGGTAGAGACAGCACACGGTTAGCATTAAGTGGCCTATTGACTGACTCACACGGTCACACCAAGAGACCAGCCCAACCATGATGCCGAAGAGAGACAAAGCTAGGCTTTGTTTAGATGGCTTTTAAATTTTAAATTATTATACTCTCTTTCCGTTAGATCGAACATTTGACACATGTAAGGAGTATTAAATATAGTAAAAAATAATTAATTGTACAGTTTTGTTGTAAATCAAAAGACGAATCTTTTGAGCCAAATTAGTCTATGATTAGACATTAATTACCAAATACAAACGAAAGTGCTACAGTAGCTAAATTTCAATTTTTTCATCTAAACACCCCTCTAGACTACGACGCTCGACGCTGCACTAGCTTGTGTCGCGGATGATTTGGGACCTCCGGTAGGCTGTAGTCCTGTTCGGCAGCGTCCTGTTGCTCCTTTTTTGCCTTTATGAGAGAGGCCGGCGGCCGGCCGGCCGGTTGCCCTACGAACTCGCCCCACGAACTCGCCCCCTTCCATTTCTCTTCAGGGGTGGTTAGGTGGGTGAAAAGGGAGAAAAATGTACTGTAATACATTTTAGTTTTATTTGGTAAATAGTGTCAATCATGGACTACTTTGATTCGAAAGTTTCCTCTCGCGACTTTCCACCCAATTGTGCAATTATTTTTTTTACGTTTATATTTAATGCTCCATGCATGTGCCACAAGATTCGTTACTGTAGTTTTTTGGAAAAACTTTTTGGGAACTAAACGAGACCTCAGTTCTGCTGCACATGACTATAGACTAGACTAGATGGTCAAATTTTAATCGCCTTTTTTTTTCCTCCTTGAGTAGTATACACGTTCCGATTACTTTTCTGACAAATATAAAAATTCTGTGGTGACAAGGTTTGGGTGATGTGGTTCGCATTCTCTGCATTGGTCGTTTCACTTCTCAGTAGTCACTGCGGATGCAGGATCGAGGGGGTAATAAAGCACCACCATGATATTTGGTCCACTCTTTTTTTTCGAACAAGTTAACTTACGGTTTGATGACGAGTTTTATGTCAATGATGACCATTATGTGGTAGTGGTTTATGATGGCTTAGTGGTTCCGTTACTGGTAACGAACAATTGATTTATCAGTTTCATGAGTTACTAGTAGCGGTTTCATGAGTTGCTGGTAACGAACAATTGATTTATGCGTTTGGCTCTTCATTTTCGTCTTCCTTTGTTGCTGCATAAAATGAGCAATCCTTCTCTTGTTTGAGAGAGATGAGATAGAACTAAGAACACCTAACTCGCTGTCGTTGCGTTGCTCTCTGTCATTCCCATCCTGGTTCCTGCGCGCACAGGAGTAGGGAGAACAGGCCTCCGAAACCGGCGCAGTTCATGAGTTCATCTGCTCGGGTGAAGACCAACAACTTCCTCTACTTCTCGGCAACGGCGGCTTGCGTGGTGATCAACACTGCAACACTCATCTACATGGCATCAAACGGGACGACTACATCGACAACCGCTATGTCAACTAGCGTCGGCTTTGGTGCCGCTGGGTATGCTATTGCTACCTGTCCTATGGTTTATGTGATTAAAATCATGTTTATTAGTATCATCTACATGTCCATGTCACTTAGATCACACTTGCACATATATGAGGCCACAAACTTGTTTTAAATCTTTTCTAGATTAAATTAATGCTGAAATTGCCTAAATTTCTAACACATAGAAAGTGAATCATACGAGAACGAAGTTAGGTCATGTTTGGATCCAAAAGAATCTAAAACTCTATCATACTCCTAGGTCAACATATCTCAAATTGACCAAATTTTATAACAAAAAACTAAAAGTATTTATGATAATAATTCCTATTTGGAGCTATGTATGTTATTTGGTTAAATTTTAGAATAGCTTAACTAAGGATAAAGTTAGAATTTTTATTTTTTTGACAGATAGGAGGTATAGTACATACATGTACAACAGAGTATACATCGTCCATCTATATTCATCATTCTTCATCCTCTTGCCTTGCCGCTTTTTTTTTTTTTTGAAAGTCTTTGCCGCTGTTGTCTTCGTTCCCACACCAAACATTGTCCCACCATTTCTCGGAAGCACTTCGCACACATTTTTTTACGTAGGTCAGTGGAACCGAAACCACACATGTTAAACCCCTCTTGTTTAATAACGCTCCCATCGACGCCAAACGTGCACACCAAGGACACATGTTCATACATAGTATATTCAGGCTGGCCCGCAGTTCCGGCCAAGATTCAGTAAAAGAAAGAGATTAAAGAACAATTCACTCACCACTACTACTACTCATACGTTTGAAATATATATATATATATATATATAAGCATGGGCCGTATATAGGAACAGTACTTAGTAGCAATTGACACAATGTGTAATTTTTTTTTGTTGACCTTGCATTGCTACCATGCAGGCCATCTGCGTCATGTTCGCTTATCTTATAAGCTGTACTTTTTCAGCTAACAAACAGTGTTTTTCTTTCACAACAAATCAGCGAACGGTACTTTCAGCCATGACTTTTCAGCTAACCGAACAGGGCGTTGTTTTCTTATACGATTGTATGTATACCTTCCTTGCATCGCTTGGCAAGAAAATAAAATTTGTAAACATTTCCAGTAACCTTCATTCTTTCGTATACCTTGCGTAGGGTGTACGATTACTTTTTGACTCTTAGTCTGAAATGCCCAATTCTATTTCTGCGATCGTTCGCTAGATTCCGAACGACGTACATGCGACGACGATAGGCACTAAGCACACGGTGGACCTACTAGGCAAGTAGATGGAGCATCTGCCATCTTCTCTCGACGTCCTCTCTATTTTCTATTGTACATCCTAATTTAGCGAAGTTTCATCCGCCAGTGGTTTTCTCACTTTTTGTCTTGTCTCATTTTATTCCTTCTTTCTTTTTTCTCATTGCTTTTTTCTTGTTTTCTTTTTCTTTTTTCTTTGGTTTTTTATGTTTTCATATTAATCTAACCATTTTCTTGTCTTTAGACTAAGAAGTTGTGATGACAAGTTGTCTCGTAAAAAAGTTATGCACATAAGTTATGAGTATAACTTTGTAACTTTCTAAAAAAGGAAAGTTGATGTGATAATTTGTTCTGTAAAAAGTTATGCATGAAAGTTGTGAGTATAACTTTGTAACTTTTCAAAATTAGAAAATTACGGAAATGATTTAAAAAAAGGTCAAAAAAGTTGTGATAAGAAGTTGTAGTGATACATTCTTTTATTTTAGATAGAAGAAACATTTCTTTGCTGATTTATTTATTGCTATATCCAATTTATAGAATTGATATACCATTTAATTGATATCATTTAGCAAAATGAAACACAGCATATGCATCCATCTTTGGGCTTGAGAATTTCACGGTTCAAACATTTGCTCATATAATCGCACTAAAGATGGAGCCATTTTCATTGTTACCGTACTAGCTGTTAAAATTAGGTCCGCTTGTCTAGGACTTGATCTTGGTACCAATCCATAACAATCAAAGTCAAAACGTGAGCCTATTAATGAAGCAAATTCAATGAAACAATAACTGGTAACGTGACCCCTGGATGCCGAAGGCGTCCTTGGGGTGATCTCGTAGTTCTACGGGGTCGGTCCATGGATTTTCCTTCCTTTTGCCACATTTCGCTCAAAGGGTTGAAGGGAGATAGTGCATCAAGCTATTCGCAAGGGCCAACTTGATCCTCTTCCCCAGGGATCCCGGATGAGGGAAGCCTATAATTGTATGTATAACTATAAGAAAAAGGAAGGGAAATTGGATAAGATAAGAAAGATTTTGGGTTATACATATAGAAAAGCAAAAGTAGAAAAGAATGAAAAATAGAATAGAGGGGGTTTTGAATCCAATCAAAAAACCTATTTTGGTCTTAGTATGGATAAGAGATCTTCCTAAGTTGTCACGTAAAAAGTGATGAGTATAATTTTGTAACTTTTTAAAAATGGAAAGTTATGAATTTCTATTGGTTCAAATCCTAAATTGGGTGGGTAGGTTAGTCTACCACAAGGAATAATCTAATTGGATAAGATATGCTCAAGTTCGTGAATTTCGCACACAGAGCATGTGATTTTATTTGGACCATGCATGGATTTGAGTAATTGAGACGAACATGAAACATATATAAGGCAGGAGCGTGGTAGGAACAGCTAGCAGTTAATTAGCAGCAATTGACACATAATGTGAGTATTTTTTATTGACCTGTTGCATTGCTAGCTACCAGGTGATCTTATATATTGTTTTACGTTCCTTGCATCACTTGGCAAAGCAAAAAATAAAATTTGTAAAATTTCAGTAAAGAATTAGAAAGCACCTTCTGTGTGTACCTTGCCTAGGGTAGGCACAATTCTATTTGACTCCTGGTCCTAAATGTCAAGCGCTCAGCAGTACCACCACTTGTTAAATCTAAGCCACTCCTATATTATTATACTGTAGATCTCGAAGCTTCAGGGTGTGGCATTTTACATGCCTCAAACACGATATGATACGCATATTAGGTGTTGTGTCTTGCTGTCCATTTAGTATTTAAATAGCTTGATATGCATGCTTTAACTTGGAAGGTTCATGGGTAGAGACAGGGACAAAGTCAGAGCAAATCCAAGGATACGTGCTTGTCTTATTAGTGCAAAGTTTTATAAAAAGAGGGTACCACTATTTATTTATTTCTTTTATCTTTGTGTGGATGCGGCCGCACCCACTTTACTCAATATGGCTCTGCCTTGGCCAGAGAAATGGTCTTCCTATTCACCCCTTTATATATTTGCACTGATGACGGTTAGCTAATAAGTTACACCATAAGGAATGATAACCTAGCTAATAATCATCTGCCGGTTCACAAATTTCACACTTAATAAAGCAAGTGATCTTCTGCGTCACGCGTTTGAGTAAGTCACATGAACATGCATGCATGATACATGTAAAGCACATGATCGGAGTGAACAGTAGTTAGCATGCACCAATTGACGCGCGTACAGTAGTATATATATTTTTCAACCTTCTCCATTGCTACCAGCCACCAACCAGGTCATTTTGTTCTTAATTCTACGTCCCTTGCACCGCTGGGCAAGTAAAATAAAATTTGTAACATTTCCGGTAAAAAAAATAGCGACCACTTCTCTGCGTCGGGTAGCCGGTGGTAGGCACGATCCTGTATCCCCGGCCGTTTGAGGTTTGAGTTTGACTCTATACAGCGTGTTTGGTTCGCGTCAGGGTTTGTTCGAAATCATCCGGTCCTATATCTGAAGCTAATATTTTTGTTTTGTTTGCAACATATATAGAAGGAAATGAACACGTCTGTCATGAAGTCGTCGTCACTAAGCTGCCAACAACGTTAGTCGCTGGGACCGCTTCATTCCTCGCAAAATCGGCGGACGACATTATCCGTGATGGGCTCAATCTAGATCGATTAATTCGCCAAACCAAACTGCAGGCTGATATAAAATAGTACTAAGCAATATGAAACAAGTAACTTAAGTAGTCCTAAATTTCGTCCAGCGCCCAACCGTCGTACCACTTGCTCCATCAAACGTAGTATTATACCTGTAGATCGATCTCGAGGCTTAGTGGACATTTCATCTGCCATGACGACAAACACAATTCGTGTATTACGTGTTGTCGTGTCGTGTGTTTCTGTCCATTTAAGGGGCCTCTTCGTGAAGCAAGAAATTTATAAGAACCGTGTTGAACAGTTTGATACATTCTTTACCTTGCAAAGTTGGATTCGGCCGGGTTGGATTGGAGAAATAAGGAGCAGGACTGGGTCATCTTTTGGCCTGCTTGCAAGCCGCTCGGCACTTCTGATTGGTTCGTCTCTCCACCAAACATCTTTGGACCAACATTGACCAGTGATCATCGCCTGTCGCACGAGACGCTTCTTTCGTATTCGTTTTTTATGAAGTGCTAACTTTGTGGACCATCTTTTTGACTAGTAGACTAGAGAAGATCCCCTTGGTAAATGCGATGTTTCCTTTGGCAAATGAATGGTCATAGTAAAGCTAACCTATTATATGCAGCCATGACATTTACTCATAGCCTAGCGGGCATATACTTTTCTTTAGGGCATGTACAACCCACGGACAGCAGGTTGTCTGTAAGTTTTTAAAATCCGTACATAGACAACTAAATATACAGCTCATACAATGTGTTGTCTATTTAACTGTCTTTAAATTGTTTAATGCTCACATATAGTCACGATCAAGTACGGATATGATCCTTGTACACTAGTATGTTGCTAGTTGATACAAAACAAATCAAGCATAATTAAGTTAAATATGATTATAATATTTTTTAGACTAGTAATCGGGCAACATGACCATCAATATAAATAGTATATTAATATATTTATATAAAAAATCACACTGATACAGTAACAAACAATTTTCTTAAAAATATAAAAATATATTAAAGGTTACACAAATAAAATATATAACCAATACTCAAGGTGTAACATAAGTTTTATCAATTTTAGAATATAGTCTGATCAAAATGAACCTAAATAAATTTGAATCATGATTTTTTGATTTAATTTTGATTTTAAATGGATTTTGAAAGGTTGAGCCGATTTGCACATTCTTTAGACAAGGGATTTTGCGGTCGTAGCATGCACATGGGATGGACACTGGCAGGTTGATTTCTCGGAGCAAGGGCACGTACAACGCTGTTTAATGAGCCGTCTATATCGCATAAAATTTGCAAAAAGACCCTTCACGCGCAATAGCCAAGGCAGCATCGTCGTCTCACGAGTCGACGGCTTCGGCCCGTGCTCCGAGAAATCGATCTGCCAGCGTTGATCCCATGCGGATAGACACTCCGTATTAGCTTCTTCTCTTATCTGAAGAATGTGCAAATCGGCTCAACCTTATAAAATCCATTTAAAATCGAAATAAAATCCAAAAAATATTATTCAAATTTATTTAGGTTTCTTTTGATTAGAACTATATTCTAGAAGTGATAAAACATACGTTACACCTTGAATATTGGTTATATAAATATATTAATATACTATTTATATTGATGGTTTGTCTATATATTTATGTTTTATCATATAGCCATAATTACTAGTCTAAAAAATAATATAATCATATTTAACGTAATTATGTTTGATTTGTTTTGTATCAACTAGCAACACATTCGTGTACAAGAATCATATTCATACTTGATCGTGAATATATGCAAGCATTAAACAACATATAGACAGTTAAATAGACAACCCATTGTATGAGTTGTCTCTGCACGGATTTCAAAAACTTACAGACAACCTGCTGGCTGTGGGTTGTACATGAGTGCCATGACATTTACTCGTAGCCTAGCGGGCATATACTTTTCTTTAGAGTTCTGGACGATAAGACCAGTCTTAGTGAGAGTTTCATCAGAATTTTATTTGTATTTAATGAGATGCCATATAAGCGGTTTTGATGATGTTGCAAGGCTTTTAATAAGAGAGAGAATAAGTGAGTTTCATAGGATGAAACTCTCTGGGCACGAATATCAAATCTCTGTGAGTCATGGAATTAAATGTCTATGAAACTCTAGAGTAAAACTCACCATTGAGAACGGGTGTTGCATCCATATTTTATTCCATTCTACATAACGTGGCTATCTTGGAAACAACGTAATGAAACTCTCCACTGAGACTAGCCTAAAAACATGGTCAGTGAACTTAAGTATTTGCCAGGGTATTTCCTTTTTAGATACTACACATTATATTTTATTCCGTGCACCAATCAAGGATACTTGAACATAGTTATTTATCTATTCGAAATCCATGCACTAACCCTGGTTGTCGGAATCACACACTCACTGCCTCGCAACTAAACCACCACACTAGTTTTTTTTCCGAGACCTAGTATACGCTCACAAATAAGCCAAGTATAGCAACATATTAGCATAATAGGCAAACCATATAATTACCCTGTTCGCTGAATGGTTTCTGGTTGGCTGATTCTGGCTGATGCTGATTTGTTGTGAGAGAAAAACACTACTGAATGGTTGGCTGATAAAGCACAAGCGAACAGGGTGAATAATCTAATCTCTTTTTCAGCTCCAAATATCATTTATTGTGTGTAGGACCCACTTACTCTTCCCATCCCTTCCTTTATCTCCTCCCCACGCCATTCTAGCTCATCGGTTGAACTCTTCCAAGCTTGTCATCGCCCCCCTTGCTCCTCCCTTCCATATGCACGTCGGGGCCGGCAGCCGCCCATCTAGGCCGTGCCTGTAGTGCCACCAAGATTTGAACTCAAGTAAATGATAAATGAAGTCTCACATATATATACTATCTGGCAACATTATTTTGCTCAAATTAGAAAAAAAAATCACATAACATCAAAAAATCATGAAAAAAACTAAACAAGCCATGAGGCAGAACAAAACCTTGTCAAGAATTGAACCTCAGTCGACAAACATATAATCTAGTTCAAACACTGATCTATGCAATCATACATATGAATGCAGCACAATACAAAGGTAGGCCTATTTGGTTCGTCCCTACCACCAAGTATCTGATCTTGGCCTAGGCGTCCAAAATCAGATGCCTGAGAGTGGCAATGAGGAGCAAACCAAACAGGCCCTTACATTTTCTCATCCCATGTACAACAATCTTCACACAAGTGTATATGATCCACGAGAAAGAATCAATGGTTTACTGCCTGTTCATGAGGATTTTAACGTCCACAAGTTCAACTCAATGCACTGGCAAAGACGTATCTTATATGAAGATTTTAATAAAACTAATATGATATTGTGCATTTTTCTATAAACTCAATCATGCAAGGTTAGAGATGTGTGACTAAAAAAAATATAGTAAAGTGAACTATAGCTTTGAACGGAGGAGAAGTATGTCTTTTTTGCTTGGCGAGCATCACACAATTCACAGCATCTCATTGTCCCCAGACCCAAGACAAGAAAATATGTGCCACGCATATATACCACTTTCAGGTCTTGGTTCTCCACTCGCTTTGGAGAGCATGCATGCAGTCAACCGAGTCAAGAATTTCATACTTCTACACATGCGAAATTGGCGCGCACTTCTACAACATACCCGGCCAGCCGCCCAGCCAGGCAGCCACCAACCCGTATCCAGTCCAACCTCCCCCGACCCCCGCGGCCGTAGACGGCTTCCTCAGCCCTTCCTATATAAACCCTCGCAGAAGCCACCATCCCAACCCCACATCACCGCAGAGCAACGGAACAAGAGAGAAAGGCAGACGCGCCTGGAAGCTAAGCACTCACGCACCGCAGCAACAGCTAGCTAGCTCTAGCTAGGGCAAACAATCCACCGTCGTCAGGCAAGAGCCACGGGGTATTAGCCGAGCGATGGCAATGGTGGAGCTGTTGACGACGGAGCTGGTCGTCCCGGCCGAGGAGACCCCGGCGGGCGCCGTCTGGTTGTCCAACCTCGACCTGTCGGCGCGCCGCGGGTACACGCCCACGGTCTACTTCTACCGAACCAACGACAAGCCGGAGTTCTTCGAGGCCGACGCCGTCAAGGACAGCCTCGCCCGGGCGCTGGTGGCGTTCTACCCGCTGGCCGGCCGCCTCGGGCTGGACGCCGCCACCGGGCGCGTCCAGATCGACTGCACGGGCGAGGGCGCCGTGTTCGTGACGGCGCGGTCGGAGTACGCGCTGGACGAGCTGCTGAACGAGTTCGTGCCGTGCGACGAGATGCGGGACCTGCTGGTCCCCGCCACGCCCGCGCCCAACCCGCCGTGCCCGCTGCTGTTCGCGCAGGTCACCCGTCTGCGCTGCGGCGGCGTCGTGCTCGGCCTCGCCCTGCACCACTCGGTCGTGGACGCCAGGAGCGCCGCGCACTTCGTGGAGACGTGGGCGAGCATCGCCCGCGGCGGCGGCACCGGGGCCGGCGACGCGCCCCTGCCGCCCTGCTTCGACCACAGGCTCCTGAGCGCGCGTCCCCCGGCGACGCGCGCGGTGTTGTACGACCACCCGGAGTACAAGCCCGAGCCGGCGCCGGAGCACGCGGTGGCTTCCGGCTCCGCCTACGCGAGCGCCATCATCACGCTGAGCAAGTCCCAGGTATCGGCGCTCAAGGCGCGGTGCGCGGGCGCGTCCACGTTCCGCGCCGTGGTGGCGCTGGTGTGGCAGTGCGCGTGCCGCGCGCGGTCGCTCCCCGCCGACGCCGAGACGCGGCTCTTCTCCATGGTGGACATGCGCGCGCGCCTGGCGCCGCCGCTGCCGCCCGGCTACTTCGGGAACGCGGTGATCCGGACGTCGGCGCTGGCCACGGTCGGGGAGGTGGTGGGGAACCCCGTGGGGTACGCGGCGCGGCGCGCGCTGGCGGCGACGAGCCAGGGCGACGACTACGCGCGGTCGCTGGTGGACTACCTGGAGGGCGTGGACGCCATGAACCTGCCCCGGAGCGGCATCTCGCGCGCGCACCTGCGCGCCATCAGCTGGATGGGGATGTCGCTGCACGACTCCGACTTCGGGTGGGGCGCGCCCGTGTTCATGGGGCCGGCGCTCATGTACTACAGCGGCTTCGTGTACGTGATGCAGGCGCCCGGGAAGGAGGGCGCCGTCGCGCTCGCGCTGTCGCTGGAGCCCGAGAGCATGCCCGAGTTCAGGAAGGTGTTCGCCCAGGAGCTCGCGAGCCTCCAGACGATATGATGTACGTAGTCCAGAATCCAGCAGATGGCACGGCAACGTACGTAACCGTGCTTGCGTCGTAGTACGTACTACTACTGAGGGGCTTTGGTAGGAGGTGTATGTGTAGTTGTGTACAGTACACACCTGCCTGACCAGCGGACACCTACCGTACCACCGTTGTCTCTATTACCTCAGGTGACCTAGAGTCCTTGTTGATCGTCGGTTGGTTGCAGATATACAAGATTCGGATACAATCAAATTTGGAAAGCGCGTAAAGAAAACAAATGCGCTTGATACTGGTTTAAGAAAAATCCTAATGGCAGATATATTTATTTATTTATAAAAAAGAGGATGGCCTCACCCGGAGGCAGGAACACCGCGGCTCGTGCGATGGACCTTTGGAACCGGCTTGCACCTATCCCTCTTATGCCCATTCGCCAAGGCGGTGTGGAACCTGGTTCTGACATGGGAGCATTTCGACACAAAAGTCGTCCAATCCGTACTAGACCCTTTGCACATGGATAACTGGTGGGACAAAGCCGCACAAAAGGTGCCCAAATCCGGTAAAAGGTGCTTCAACGGAATAGTGATTTACACCATATGGAACATTTGGAAAGAAAGGAATGTATAAGCGAGCTTTTAACAACACTTCGGAGTCACCAATGCAAATGGCCTCAAGAGTCAGGGAGGATATCGTGCAAAGAGAGCCAACGTAGAGGGGGGGGGGGTAAAGCCCATTTAGTGACTTTCACGATTTTTCTTCTTTCCGCTTTTGGTCTAAGAGGGCTATTACTTCTTATACATAAAACTCTATTTTCCTTCTCTTAATTAAAGGGCAGAGCTTCCACCGCTACGTTAAAAAAAACTACTTTTGAAACGCAGGGATTTCATTGAAATCGTACATAAATTAATTCAAAACCCAAGGAAAAAAGAATTTCCACATTTCAAAGGAGGTACTTACAAAATTATTAATATTTGTAATATCAAATAAGTACAGTTAGAATCGTCATAGAATATAGTTATACTTATCTGATATCATAATATCACTCTCTTTTTTATAAACTTGATGACCAACCTATATGTGATTTGACTAAAGACGGAACTAAAGTTGCTTTTTTTCAGGATGGAAACAATAAGTGATGAATGTGCTCACGGATAGGATTCAAATGTGGCCAACTCCACCCTGCCTTGGATTCAATCTGCTTGTACTTTTTTCAGGATTTTGCGTACTGCTAATTACTCCGTAAGTTCATTTTGAATCTCAGTGATACAATCACAATCTAGTCGATAATACTAGTGATCCTTAACACAATAGTTAATAGACCCTTATAACGTGTTAGCAGGAGTTGTTGAACCATAACCAAAGTTTGGCAGTGGTGGATCTAGAAATGGAACAGGGAGAACTGGGAGGGGCGCTAAATAATAAAAGGTTAGAAATGTTACTAGCAGCCAGTCTCT
The DNA here is from genome assembly GCA_038087645.1 of Saccharum hybrid cultivar R570. Taxonomy (NCBI): domain Eukaryota; kingdom Viridiplantae; phylum Streptophyta; class Magnoliopsida; order Poales; family Poaceae; genus Saccharum; species Saccharum hybrid cultivar. The sequence continues at coordinate 13,511,576 of JAQSUU010000259.1, forward strand.
AAGATTTCAAAACTTAATCTCGTTTAATACAAATAAGCTATACTTTCACTTAATTATATAAATTTAATATGTTGTTTTTTTTGCAATATTTAGAAATTTATTAAATATAGAAAATTTAAGAGAGTAAAGACAGTACTGACATCATGTTATTGTCTCCCAAGTATTTCTCGAAATAAATATTCAATTATGTCCTGAACGGTATCAATTTATATAAAAAAATTCTGCTAGGGGGTGTGTGGCGAAATCGCTCAGTTTAGCACACTTTTAGGGCGCTTGCCTTCCACATGACACTAAGTGCCCTGAAAGTGAGCTAAACCAGATGATTCCGTCGAGCACACCCGACGGGAGAACTCGAACGCTCCACATTTTACACCCGGGATCCAATAATGAGTACAAACTTACAATACTTAGTCCATTTCATACAACACAGGGTTTCCGAAATAGTTATTACAATACCAGAGGTTCAGAGTGCAATAATTAACAGCGGAAATAAAATAACATCTAGCGGAAGCGATGAGAATCCGTCTGTGCCCATCAGAAGAATCCTCCACACAAGACAAACCTGCTCAAAGTGCACCTGCAACAGGGGTAAAAATAAACCCTGAGTACACAATGTACTCGCAAGACTTACCCGACTGGGAATTATATTTCCCGACTCTCAAGGATCATGATAGGCTTTATGGCTTGTGGGTTTCTTGTATGCGGAAAGCAGCACTAAGAGTGTATCCTTGATTTCTTAACTTTTAGAAGCCGTATTTTATTCATTTACCAATAATCTATGTAAGCACCTAGGCTATAATCAAGCAAGAGTTGAGCAACTCAGGACCATTTTTCCATCTTTCCATTTCTAATTCTTACTACGATGCCAGAGCATAGTCAAACCGTACCGTCACGCAGAACGGCGATTCGCGAATCAATGTGCCCAGCTGGGTACCCCGAAAAACACACGCCTCGCTTGTACCTCAGGCACAAGCAAGACCAACCCGTTCCCCTCCTGTCACGGGTTTTCAGGTCCCCGTCCAAACTGGGATTCCTAGCTCCCGTACTCGAGGCCCAGCCTCAGTACGGTGCTAAGACCTCCACCTATCCCCGCCTCCAATCAGTCGGTCCGAAAAGAGCCGGAGCCCATGACAAGAGAGTAACAAGTCTTCCTAGCCCCCATCCGCTAGTATATGCTCGGGATAAGGAGATCTGTGACTTGACCAGGGTCCATGCAACGAACGGTCCTTAATTGACACGGACAGGAAAACAGTGCAACCCAATTATGCCCCGTGGCCGCGGGACACAACTGGCTACACCCACCAATAACCATACCACATCCCTGCCCGGTCGCCATTTCCTTTCCACCATTTTACCCAAAATGTAATAATCATTAGAGTAACTCCCTATTGTGAGTAACGACAGGTTACTCACTCTACCGATGATCCTAAGCGAAGCCACTATGCGATCCTGTACTAGTAAGACTCATGGGTAGATATATATATGCATGTGGGTATCATAGAAATTCCTGTAACTTAAATGCACAACATTTAAATATATATCAGACTTGCAAAAATAAGGGTTATGCACCGGGGCTTGCCTTGAGCAGGCGCACAGTCAGAGGTGTCAGTCGCGGGCGGCTCCTGGAACTCCTCAGGCACGAAGACTTCCTCCTCGTACTCCTCGATGACCTCCTCGTAGTCCGGCTCCTCCGCGGCCACGTACTCGACTCCCTCGTAATCTACATGCATGCAATGAGAATACCACACTTAAAAGGTACAACGGTAACCCTAAAACAGCAACTGAAGAACTAGCTAGCTAACCCTAACGACCAACATGTCAAGCCATCTACTACCTATAAAGCAAAAGCTAACCGATCTATAAGTTTCCTACCAACCAAGTTACATCACTTCCTTTTGTTATCGACTCGACGTCCACTCGACTAGGAGAGCTTAAATACCACCACTAGCAAGCTACTAAGATGCTACAAAAGTTTTAGCAAGCACCTCCCATATCCACTAAACTGCTGTAAAGATTTTAGGATTATTGTCATTACAGTTTCGCCATAACAAATCCTACACAGTTTAATATCTTAATAACAATCGTTCCTAATTTGATTTAAAAGGCTTAGCCTCACTACAACTATACGTGAAGTAATTACCTCAACTGCTAGAGCATGAATTTACCAATCTAACAAAACTGGTTTCACAATTTTTGGATGCTTAATTAATTTATTACGATTTTCCAAAGTATAGTCATTCACATGAAATCATGAGTTAATTTGATTCACAAAAAAAAACTCAACTACCGCGCGGCCCAAACCCTCGCCGCCAAGGCCCATCAACGCGCGGCCCGCGCGAGCACAAGGCGGCCCACGCAGACAGCCCGCACGCGCGCTCAAGCAATTTTTCAAAAACCTCCCCGCGCTTAAACCAAACTCACTCGCGCTCCTACGCACTGTTCCCTGAGCCAACGGTCTTTCAAGAAAGCCCCTCAACTCAACCTCCGTTACAACGGGAAGGTCCCCGGACTCCTCCCCGCGCTCCGGCGCGGCACCCACCGGCACAGGGCCGCCACGCCGGCCACCTGAGACCCATCTACAGCAAACAAAGAGGCCGATACTCACCAGACCGACCACTCGAGACGACGGGCAGTGAAAGGGGGACCGGGGGCGGACTAGCGCGGCCCCTCCACGACAGCGGCCGAACTGCGGGGCCGGCGAGGATGTTCCGGTGAGTGGTGGCACAAAGAGATCAGACGGGAAAGGTAAAAGCTTCCAGGGCTCACCGGAGTACTGCCCGAGACGACGGTCCACTCAGGGACGACCCACACCGGGCCGGCCGCGAACGACCCGAGGGTGCGGTGGCGCTCCGCGGCGGCGCGGACACGCCAGCAGCGCCGAGGGGGCGGTGAGAGCCCCGCGGTGGTGCGCAGGGTGGGGCGGTGATGGTGGTGAAACTATCTGCGCGACTAATTAGAAGTTCAAGGCGAACGGGGATGGCTGCCACGGTGCACAGGCGAGCAGACTTAAGGCCGGCGGAATGGGGAAACTCCAAATTGGAGCACGGGGGGCCAAGCTAAGGGATGCAGCGAGGTTGGTCGGCTGACAGGCTAGAAGACGAAGTTGTGCTCGAGGTGAATTGAAAAATGGTGGCCGCTCGCGGACGAAATGAAGCAGCGGGTCCCCGGCATGGTGACCGCGCGCGGAAGAGGGAGAAGGCCGCCGGCTGCTGACGTTGTTGCGGCGCAGGGCGGACAAGCCGCAGGCGCCCCACGCACGCACACGTTGCAACACAACGCGCACGGGGGGAAAGCGGCAGCGAGGTGTGGGCGAGCGCGACGCGGTGACGCGACCATTCTCGCAACGCGACTGCCGCAGGGCGACCGCGACGCGAAGCGGAGCAAGCGACCAAAGGGGGGAGGCAGCGGCTGCAGCTGTCCAGAGTGAGAGGTCAACGACGCGCTGCGGCCAGCTACAGCCAAACAACACGGGGCCCTACCGGCAACGCGACGTGCCGGCCAGGCAGCCACGACGCACCGTGCCCCGCATGGTGACCGCGCACAGAAAGGGCAGCAGACGCTGACCGGATGCGTGCACGAATTTTAAAGCTCAAACAACAACTATCCTGGCGAAAAAAATCGCCCCCCCCCCCCCCCAACTGGACAACGGGCAAGAGGGCACCAAGGGCCAATCCTAGGAGCCGAAACCCGACTACGCTGGCAACACGTTACAGCAAGAAAAGCTCGCGAACACCAGGTTGTCGAACTGCTTCTACGCTCACTGTTCTCGTCATAGTTTGGTTTTAACTGCGATTTCCGAGCTAGTAAAAACATGAGCTAACAATCTTATTACGCTAATACACTTGTAGCACTGCCACGAATAGAGTTTGTACTTCAATTTTTACTAAAGCGTTGCACACACATTCTATAACATTTTTGCTAGAAAGAAATCATTTTGAACCTTAAGCAAGCACAACACGGTAACGCGGCAACTTAACAATTAACACTTTTATTACTATTTAGGATTACTAATTGATTCCACTCGCTCCCACAGAAGCAACAAAAGAAAAGATGCTCATGCCAAGTTTAGGTGCATTGCACACGCGGTAACACCGAGGGTGTTACAGGGTGTAGGTGATCTACTTTGCCAATAACAGCTCTGAACTAAGTGGCAATTAGTTAATTTAATCATTACCTAATTATTCGAAAAGCAAAAGAGTGACGATGGCTGTAGATTTTGCACTGTCATTCTCTCCGTGGATCACAAACGAATGATACTACTCAAATGAGTATTAGGTGCGGGCGCCTGGGCTGTGGCTGAGCCAAGGATCGGAGGAGGAGGAGGAGGAGGGCAGCCGGCTAGCCAGAACCGGGAGCCAGGCGGGGCCACGGGGGTGACCTACCCTAGCAGGCAGCGAATGCCGGACGCGAACAGGAAGGGCGTGGAGTCGAGAGGGGCTGCAAGTTGAACTGTTGAACTGGATCGTCCGAAGACCTGCTCCTAGTAAATTTGGCCCACGATCTGCTTGGTTGAAGACCAATATTTGTCATGGCAATTTTAGGGCAATCCAAAATGCGGATATACCAATATTACAACAAGCTAATATTTTGGTAAGATAAGCAATACTGGTACTTGGTTTACTGCCAACAAGGGGAAAACAAATTGTCTTGCCAAACTTTTTGATGGTGTTGCTAAAATTTTGCTACCAAACTAATTGTATTGCATGCCAATTCTTTTTTGAACCTGCTCATATTTTGGCTTGGCAAAAATTGTCTTGCAACGACGATGCCCTGGTAGGGACAGCACACAGTTAGCATTTGCATTGGGGCCTTGACTGACTCACACCAAGACACCACCAACCCAGCCATGATGCCGAAGAGAGACAAAGCTAGAATACGGATACGGCTATAGACTAGATGGCCAAATTTTAATCGCTTTTTTTTAAAAAAAAAGTATACACGTTCCGATAAAAAAATTCTGTGGGTGACTTTGAGTGATGTGGTTCTCATTCATTCTCTGCATTCGTCGTTTCACTTTAGTACTCACTGCGGGCAGGATCGAGGGGTAATAATGCACCATGATTCTTACTAATTTGGTACTTTAGCACTCGGTTGAGCTAGCTCTTACTCCTCCAGATTCTTAATTTGCGGGAACTGATGATTCTTGTATACAAGTGGTTAGGTAGCATAAAATGATTCTTATACATCATCTGATCGAAATTATAGGTCGTTCTAACTTTCTTAGGCACATATAGTTTTTACTATACACATAGATATACAACATGTCTATGTACATAATAAAAATTATGTAAGAAATGCCAAAACGATATATAAATTGGAACGGAAGGAGTACTATATAAAATTGAATCATGAGTAGTATGCTAAACTTCCGGCCTCCGGTTCATTTTAGATAATCGATTCACAAAATTATCATATAATCACTTCATTACTAAAAAAAAATGTTTGATAGAGCTCTTCCTTAGTTCAGTTTAAAAACTGCTCTGGAAGTTCTGTGATTCTATCTACATAAAAAAAACAAGAAAATATGAGTAGTTACCAACATATATATGCTTTCACAATTCCTATCATTGCAGTACCCGTGTGATTGTAAAATTTCTACATTATTTCACTATCACAATAGTTGGCATCCTGCTGGAAAAAAATGGGTTACTATTTTCTAGGCAACTGAAAAATCATCCAACGACCATATACTAAATACTAATCTCTGTTCTAAAAGAATCTAAAACTCTAGCATAGTCATAGGTCAACATATCTCAAATTGACCAAATAACAAAAAAAAATTAAAAACTACAAGTATTTATGATAATAATTCCTATTTGGAGCTATATATATATATATATGTTATTTGGTTAAATTTAGAATAGCTTAACTAAGGATAAAGTTAGAATTATATTTTTTTTTGGATGGACGGAGGTATACTACATCTACAACAGAGTATACATCGTCCATCTATACTCGTCATTATTCTTCCTCTTGCTTTGCCGCTGTTTTTTTTTTAAAGTCTTTGCCGCTGTTGTCTCGTTCCCACACCAAACATTACATTTTTTTTTTTGACAAGGTCACCAAACATTACATTGTCCCACCATTTCTCGGAAGCACATCGCACGCATTTTTTTTATGCAGGCCAGTGGAACCGAAACCACACATGTTACACCATAGGAAACTCCTCTTGTTTAATAACGCTCCCATCGACGCCAAACGTGCACACCAAGTACACATGTTCGTACATAGTATATTCAGGCCGGCCCGCAGCTTCCGGCCAGGCCGGATTAAGTAAAAGAAAGAAATAGATTAAAGAATAATTCACTCACCACTACTGTCTTCGACTCCGATGGCCGCTTCTCCGGAGAACGAGGCTCCTGCTTTCAGCCGGACCGCGATAGGCTCTTCACTAGAGCGTCTGTCTGCCTCTTCAGAAGATGGGGCCGTCCGAGGCCACCGTCCTGTGCTCCTGCGGCCCCTTTCGGTAAGACTACAGGTGACGACCTAGCACGACGACCGCCATGGCGTTTCTTTGACGACGTGGGCCGCTCCCTCGCGCCCCGCCCCGCTCATAGCAACGGACTCCACCTCTGCTGTTGTCCGAGCAAGGGCAAGCACATAGGTATATGTATTGTAGGAACAGTAGTTAGTGGCAATTGACACAGTAATTTTTATTTTTTTTCCCTGGACCTTGCATTGCTACCATGCAGGCCGTCTTGTTCTTATACGGTTATATGTATTCTACCATTGCTACCATGCAGGCCATCTTGTTCTTATACGGTTATATGTATTGTACCGTTCCTTGCATCGCTTGGCATGCAAGTAAATAAAACTTGTAACATTTCCAGTAAAAGCATTAGCAGCCACCTTCATTACATTCTGCTATACCGTACGTACACTACTACACACTAGTATATTGCCCGTGCTAACGCAACGGCAGCATTTCGTACATACACATCAAAACAACCAAAAGACAATAAAACCTTTTGTCATGCTATTGACCAAGTCAATGTCATGACGAGAAGTCCTTGAAACAAAATCATTTTCCAAACAAACTAAAATCTGTTTGAATTCGTGCCACGCTCGAATTCAACATGCAGCCGTCTCCTACCATTTCTACTCCCTTACTAAAAACTAAACCCTAACTCTCCCTCATCCCTCTTAAAGGCATATTTCTAAATTAATTTGGTGCACTTGATTTTATTTTTGATGCATTGCATCCCTTCAACCATGGTTATGGAATAGGTTAGACACTTGTTAAACTTGGCAAATTGATAGCACAGGACCACAGCTCCAGCATGGCCTCAGAAAGTACATTAAGATGTTTCATTTCATTTGCTTGAAGTCATGGACCATCAACATTAGTTCTTAAACAAATATGTATACGTTGTAATTGCTCACCCAGATGCAGAGCAGGATGGCATGCCTATTTCATTAGCAGGGAACTACTGAAACTGTAACAAGCCACGCTATATAAGTATATAAATATAAGTATGTAACGGAGAATGGAGATCAAGAGATCAACATCAGTGGTAGGGAAAACAGGATGTTAGAAAATGACATTGTGGATTTCTATAATGTTCAAAACTGAAAGATAAATGTTTCAAAATAACAGCGGTCAACTTCACTTGGTTGAATCAAAGAGTAAACATGATGGAACTGAACCTTACAACTGAATGATGACTGAATCAAAGACATTGCGTTTTGTTACATCTATGGACTGAAAACATGAATCAAATCTCCACTCCTAAAAAGAGTAAAAGAGGCTGCCCCGAGACGGGACCCTGGCAACAGGATCAGAATAATCAGCATACTGTACTGAACTTACCTGCCGATCAATAGTCCCTCAGCCTCAACCTTTTCTGGAGACGCAGAACGGTGTGCCCTCTCGAGCAAGAGGACGGCCCTCCTGAAATTACGCACAATAATGAAAAATCTTAATCCATAGCTCATCCAACTAATCTGACGACAGCAATCAACAAACATGGATGTCAGCCAATTGGCAATATAGTTAAGTTTGATCGCAGCTACCAGAAAAAGCAAGCCAATAAGCCAGATTTTAGCAAAAAAGTAACATAAAATCCAACCAAGAAATGCACTGGCATCAAGCGTGAAGAACAAAATAATAAAAAAGATCAAAAGCTGCGGGCGTGAAGATCGAGCAGAGGGGGCCCTGTTGATCGCCGCCACTGCTGGGATGTAGCTGCAGCACCTTGCTCGTGCTCATAGTACGCTTGCCATTTGCCCCGCCTGCGACCTCCTCGGCCCGCACCGCATGTCGGGGTTCACCAATCGCCAACCTCCTTGCCGCGCTCGCCCGTGGGGCTTACGAACCTCGTCGGGGACGGATTAGGTGTTGTGTCTTGCCGTCCATTTAGTATTTAAATAGCTTAGATATGCATGCTTTAACTTGACGTGGGTAGAGACAGGGACGAAGTTAGACCAAATTCGAGGATATGCACTTATCTTATTAGTGCAAACTTTTATAAAACAGAGTACAAATATGATGAAAATTTAGCGCATACCACTATTTTTTTAATCTTTGTGTGGATGCAGCCGCACCCACTTTACTCAATATAGCTCTGCCCCTGGCTAGAGAAATGGTCTTCCTATTCACCCCTTTATATACTTGCACTGATGACGGTTAGGTAGGTTACACCATAAGGAATATTTACCTAGCTAATCTTCAACTGACAGTTCACAAATTTCACACTTAAAGCAAGTGATTTTTCTGCGTCACGCGTTTGAGTAATTCACACGAAACATGCATGCATGATACATGTAAGCACAGGAGCGGCAGGAACAGTAGTTAGCATGGAGGAGGGCGAGCGACTCGACCTCGGCGGAGACGGAGAGGGCGAGAGAAGAAGATTTTTTTTTGTCGGTGGAGTGAGCGACGGTTCCAGAAGGAGATATTTTTGCCTTCAGCAGTGGAAGCGCAGGACGTGGCGAACACAGTAACTCACTGGTGGAGACAACCGGAGCCACCGGATGGAGATCAAACGGCTAAAAAAATTTTTGCTAACGTGGATAGCGTGGCTGATCGGCGACAGGTCCAAATGACTTGATGCCTCAGGGGGGCTGGGGTCTGCTTATATAGCCCTAGGGGTTGAACATGAGCCCTTTGATCAAATCGACTTAAGGAACGGTGTAGATGCAACCCTAGGAGGTGGTGGACGAACATTCTGGAAGCCAGAGACGAGGAAGCACTAGGGGGTGCCGGCCGGCATGGGGGTGGGACTGGCTGGTCCCACCTAGCAGCCTCTCAGGCCCCACCTCGGCGTGGTATCCTCTGGTGTCCTCTAGAACCTACCCATGTATATGGCGCGGAATAATTCCTTGATTTCATTTGACGAATAAGTCCTCCATGACGGTTTTCTAGAATAATCCTGCAGAGATCACAGATTCATCAAAACTCGTGAAATTTGTCAGTTTAAACCCTAAACCTTTGTTGGTGCTCTCATATGTGCCCTTATTTATGTTTTATTGATGGTTAAATATGATTGTTAATTACCGTCAACAACAGCCAAGAGGGCCAAAAACGGAATGGCGTCCTCCATGGCCTCGCTCGCCCCCGCGGCCATGCTGCTGGAGCGGATGGGCCTCCGCATCGCGCCCATCGGCGACCACCAGGCCGTCCCGCCGACGATGCCCACACTGCCGCTCCCGGGCCTCCTCCCGCTGGATGGGCGACGGAGACGGAGGCAGGGACGGGGACAGATGGCCCTGCGCCGAGCTCTGGATGGGAACGCACCCTGCCGCGCCCTCCTCGCTGGCGCCTGACGTCTCGCTCCGCAACTGGGTCGCCTGCAACCTCGCCGTGCTCGGCCACGTCATCGCCGCGAGATTGGGCGGCGATCTCCCCTTCCTCTTCAAGGTCCGTGATGTCGCCTCTGGCATTCCCCTTCCTTCTCCTGTGCCTCGCCTGGCAGCGCCAGCCACGCCCATGCCCCGCCGCGGTCCCGCTTGGCCGCGCCGGCTGCTCCCCGTCGCGGGCCCACCTCGCTGTAGTCATCCGCGGGCAACACGCCTCCCTCATCTCGCGCCTGCGAGGGGGCAAGGCACCCGGCCATGGTGGCCCTCCCCTACCCCTGCGGCGCCCTCACCACCCTGGTGGTGGCCCTCCCCCACCTTGACGTGCCTACTTAAGCGGCGGTGGGGGCCGAGCAGCAACGGGCCTAGATTACACCAGCCAGCCCGGACTAGCAGCAGCTCGCGGCTGCCGGCGCCAAGGACTTCCTGCTCAAGCACTCCCGTGGCCGCCACTTCTGGAGCAGGCGCGACCGATGGCGGGACCTCCTGCGGCTACGACTTCTGGAGCAAGCACGGGTCGTCCCCGTTCGGCGACGGTGGGGGCGCGGCGCGGATCTAGGGCCGCCTGCGTCTTCTCCGTCCGGTCGTACCGCGGCGGTGGCGGCGTGGCATGCAACCTGGCACCGGAGCGGGTTCTTCATGTCGCGTGCCGCCCTCGATGCTGGCCGCAGCGAGGCGGAGCAGCCGCCGGCCGCCGTGTTGAGCCAGCTCCGGTCGTGGTGGTGGGCCTGGCGCTGCGTGGAGACGCAAAGAGACGGAGAGAGGACGCTTATTTGCGTTCTGCGTCGCCTCCGACGCAAAATGGGTCATGCAATTGCCTGCTCCGTTGGAGCGTGTTTTTTTGCCGCTAAAACACTGTGCACCACCCATTTTGAGTATGGGTCGCGTTATGCATACTCTTTTGGAGTCCGTCTAAGAACCGTGTAAAAGATTTATAGGAAGTCAGTTCATTTTTATAAAGAAATAAAATACAGGGAATAGGGGGGAAGTCCCTTCGTTTCAAATAAAGGGGCGGGCGTTAGCATTTGAACAGTTTGATGCATGCATGCCTTACCTTGCAAAGTTGGATTCGGTCGGGTTGGAGAAATAAGGAGAGGACTGGGTCATCTTTTGGCCTGCTTGAAAGGCGCTCGGCACTTCTGAATTTCTGATCGCTTCGTCTCTCCTCCACTCCACCCCAACCATCTTTGGACCAATATTGACCATTTGACCAGTGATGATCATCACCTGTTGCACGATACGCTTCTTTCGTTTTCTTTTATATGAAGTGTGCTAACTTTTGTGGGCCATCTTTTTGACTAGGCTAGAGAGAATGGTTTACATCGTAAAACTATATGCAGCCATGACATTTACTCATAGCCCAGAGGGCATATATTTCTTTTATAAGAGTTCCAGAGACGATAAAAATGTGGGCAGTCAACTTGAGTATTTGCCAGGGTATCTCCTCTTTAGATACTATAGACATTATATTTTTTCCCTACACCAACCAAGGATACTCCCTCTGTCTCTAAAAGAATTAAATTTCTAGCAACTTTAGACAGATTAGCAAACAAGATAAAAGACCATGCTGTCCCTCGTTAAACTGCTAAACCTTAATGGCTCTCTAGTTACCGAGAATTCTAATTGAATAGTGTCATTTAGAGTATCCAACAGTAACACGAAAAGGACAATTAAAAGCACAAGGTGTTAAATGTGACCCAGACTACAAGAGAGATTAATGTGAATGGGTGGACTATCCACCTCTAGAAATCGATTCTTTTGGGGACAAATTTTGAGACTAGAAATTGATTCTTTCAGGGACAGAGAAAGTACATGAACATGGTTATTTATCTATTTCTATGCACTAGTCCGGGTTGTTGGGACCACACTCTGACTCGCACCTCCACCACACCAGTTAGAGCAAGTTTAATAAGCTTGCAGCTATCAACTATGCCAAATCAACAATATATTAGCATAAGGTTAGCATCAGAGCTTCATGTATGGCTCAGTTTCTAAGAATCTAATGTATTAGAAACAGTGTGGACAACTTTTATATATATCTCTGCAAAACTCATTTCATCACATTAAACTTTTATCACCTCTCTCTTCATCTATACTATGTCATATCAACTTATTTAATGTTTATAAAACTCCACTGAGACTAGGCTAATAGCCAAGTCATACAATAACTCTCGGTCATCTAGTTGGACCACTGGCTGCAAAACCTCTCCCATAGTGTCACATGCTGCCTTAACTCTTGATCAGTGGACATACATCGCAGACCACGCATACGTAAATTTCTTGTCAGTGCTTGGGCCACAGCTAAACTTTTCCGTCTAGCCAATTTGAAACATAGAGGTGCAATTTGCTTTGGTGCACTTCCAGCTAGCCATTGTCATGCCAAAAATTTGCACGCATAAATAGTTATGATTCTGCAGGAGTTGTGATGATGTTGAATCCTGTCCAAGGCCCGTCAAGATCCTGCCACTTTAGCCACAGCCACACCGTAAGCGCAATGCTCTATCGAATTTTTAAAGATCCTTGATTCCAAAAGCCTCCTAAAACTTTTGAGCGACAGGTTCGCCTCCAATTGACCAGGCAAGGCAATGACCTCCTGGTGCATCCTCTGAACCTTTCCAAAGGAAATATCTTCCAATTTCTCCACTAGCTTTGGTGCATGCATGCAGTCAACCGAGTCAAGAATTTCATACTTACACATGAAAAAATGGCGCGCACTTTTCTACAACATACCCACCCGGCCAGCCACCAACCCAACCCAAGCTACCTCCCCCGCGGCGCCGTAGACGGCTTCTTCAGCCCTTCCTATATAAACCCTCGCAGAAGCCACCATCCCAACCCCACATCACAGCAGAGCAGCGGAACAAAAGAAACACGCAGACGCGCCAGGAAGCACTCACGCACCGCAGCAACAGCTAGCTAACTCTAGCTAGGGCAAACAACCCACCCCGTCGTCGTCAGGCAAGAGCCGCGGAGTAGTAGCCGATGGCTATGGTGGAGCTGTTGACGACGGAGCTGGTCGTCCCGGCCGAGGAGACGCCGGCGGGCGCCGTCTGGCTGTCCAACCTCGACCTGGCGGCGCGCCGCGGGTACACGCCCACGGTCTACTTCTACCGAACCAACGACAAGCCGGAGTTCTTCGAGGCCGACGCCGTCAAGGACAGCCTCGCCCGGGCGCTGGTGGCGTTCTACCCGCTGGCCGGTCGCCTCGGGCTGGACGCCGCCACCGGGCGCGTCCAGATCGACTGCACGGGCGAGGGCGCCGTGTTCGTGACGGCGCGGTCGGAGTACGCGCTGGACGAGCTGCTGAACGAGTTCGTGCCGTGCGACGAGATGCGGGACCTGCTGGTCCCCGCCACGCCCGCGCCCAACCCGCCGTGCCCGCTGCTGTTCGCGCAGGTCACCCGTCTGCGCTGCGGCGGCGTCGTGCTCGGCCTCGCCCTGCACCACTCGGTCGTGGACGCCAGGAGCGCCGCGCACTTCGTGGAGACGTGGGCGAGCATCGCCCGCCGCGGCGGCACCGGGGCCGGCGACGCGCCCCTGCCGCCCTGCTTCGACCACAGGCTCCTGAGCGCGCGTCCCCCGGCGACGCGCGCGGTGTTGTACGACCACCCGGAGTACAAGCCCGAGCCGGCACCGGAGCACGCGGTGGCTTCCGGCTCCGCCTACGCGAGCGCCATCATCACGCTGAGCAAGTCCCAGGTATCGGCGCTCAAGGCGCGGTGCGCGGGCGCGTCCACGTTCCGCGCCGTGGTGGCGCTGGTGTGGCAGTGCGCGTGCCGCGCACGGTCGCTCCCGGCCGACGCCGAGACGCGGCTCTTCTCGATGGTGGACATGCGCGCGCGCCTGGCGCCGCCTCTGCCGCCCGGCTACTTCGGGAACGCGGTGATCCGGACGTCGGCTCTGGCCACGGTCGGGGAGGTGGTGGGCAACCCGGTGGGGTACGCGGCGCGGCGCGCGCTGGCGGCGACGAGCCAGGGCGACGACTACGCGCGGTCGCTGGTGGACTACCTTGAGGGCGTGGACGCCATGAACCTGCCCCGGAGCGGCATCTCGCGCGCGCACCTGCGCGCCATCAGCTGGATGGGGATGTCGCTGCACGACTCCGACTTCGGGTGGGGCGCGCCCGTGTTCATGGGGCCGGCGCCCATGTACTACAGCGGCTTCGTGTACGTGATGCAGGCGCCCGGGAAGGAAGGCGCCGTCGCGCTCGCGCTGTCGCTGGAGCCCGAGAGCATGCCCGAGTTCAGGAAGGTGTTCGCCCAGGAGCTCGCGACGCTCCAGACGATATGATGATGACGATGAAGATAGCACGCTTACGTAACCGTGCATGCGTCGTACTACGTACTACTACTACTGAGGGGGGGTGATAAGGTGTATGTGTAGTTGTGTACAGTACACACCTGCCTGACCAGCGGACACCTACCGTATCACCGTTGTCTCTATTGCTCAGGTGACTTGTCGGTCGTCGGTTGTTGGAGATAGCGTCATTTTCATAAGCTCGATCATGTCACATCATCGCGTTTTAATTTGGCATGAATCAAAGCATGTAACACACGTATCTGTTTGTTAGTTAATTTGCAGCAAAACGTTGATCAACCCTGTCAAGTGACTCCTTTCGGTATCTTAGCAGCAAATCATTGAGAAGTTGAGAAGAACGTACTAGAACTAGCATTGCTTCGTCAATAACGAAAACGTAGAATATATCCCAGCAGCATCCCGAGCGAACTGAACGTCAAAAAAAGTTGGTGGGATACAAATCTGACCAGTCCCCACTATCTACCACCCGCCTACCGGAAGCAGCAGCCCGGGAGTTGCGATCCGGCAGCTAGTGGCGCATCCGCAGACATTCCAAGCAGGCAGCAGGGATCCTTTTTGCTCCGTACCATTGACTCGAGACGACGGCGGCGGCAGCCTGTGCAGTTGGTGGGCGCCAGCCGCCAGCTCATGGTGACGATCGGTTGATGCATGCAACCACGCATGGCGATGCGTTCAGCGACCTCCGATCCGTCGTCGACAGTGGGGACTGGTCCGCAGAAAATTTCGACCCCGGCCTGTTTCCTGCTGCTACCTGCCTACGTTTTTGACATTTCGCCCTCGATCCTACCTGGCCCAACAGCAACAATCATCGGCAGTAGTCATGGTCATCATATGTAATTAATCAGTCTCTTCGACGTGGATATTTCGCGTAGTACGCACGTGCAGCGGCGGATCCGGGGGGGCTGCCGGGGCTACAGCCCCCCTAATCAGCCTTGATTCTTTTACTAATCGCTGTTGCTTAGTGTGAAATCACCATTAATTTTCAGCATTAGCTCTAAATCTTCTTTGTTTAGCCCCCCTTGATCCTCATTCAAGATCCGCCACTGCGCACGTGATACTTGTGAACGAAGCTCCAATTTCCGTTCAAAGATGGACGATGTGATGTCAGCGTCATGGGACGATCTTTCCTCGTACGTGGTGACGTGTAGATTCGTTCTCTCTGGACCGGAATTATACACCCTATTCGGCTGCTCTTATCAGCACAGCTTATCAGCCGTGGTACAGTATTTTTCTCTCACAACAAAACAGCCACAGCCGGCTTATAAGCCGCAGAAACAGCCTGCCGAACAGGGTGATAATGGTCGCCGGCGTCCGACCTGCCGCTCACGGTAGTGCGGTCAGAGTTTTGGTGCCCATCGGCATCGTGCAGAAAGGTCGCTCGCTGAGTCCATCACCGTAGTACCGCCTCAGGAGTGAAGTCATCAGCTAACCCTAGAGTGAGGTGCTAAGAGCACTTTTTTTTTTGATAAACAGAGCACTTATCTAAGTGTACTATACCTACAAATGCATTTATTTCGGGAAAAATTCAAATACTATAAGTGCACTTATTTTGGAATGGAGGGAGTATATCTGAACTAGTTTTTTTATAGTGAGTGATGTGTATGTTTGTACTGGATTTTGAAAAAAAAAACAATATAGTTCTACTCACAAATGGAAGCCTCGACTATAATCTTTCATATGTTGCTGAAATTTTTAAATCATTTGGAGCTTATAAACCCGCTCCAGTAGTCCTGAGGGGATGTGTAAATCAAATGCCGGCCCACACAAGGCCTGTTTGAAGAGGGTTTTTCCAAACAAAGAACACATTATTTGAGGAAAAAAAAAGAACTTAGCCAAGGGAAGCCACTCAGGTGGTGGCACGCGGCCGTCCGCCGACCACCGTCCTGCACGCTGCCCTTCCGTGGGCCAATTTCAATTCCTTATTGGGCCAGCGGCGCTCGCTTCCTTGACCTCCGTTGCCCAGGCACGTTGCAACAGACGCTCAGAATGCCACTGGGTAGGAGCTACTTGAGGAACGCACGCGGCTGACGTCAGCACATCCCGTACTTTTTGAAGTAAAAAAGTCATAGCTCCTAAATTAAGTATTCCAATTAAAATTCGATTACACTATCGTGTTCCTTGCAATACATTCTTCAAAACAAGACTCCACATTAATATATTTCGATAAAAAAAATTTAACAAACATTTATCTCATGATGAACCTGTATTTAAAGATAATCGTTGAACATCGTATTAACACTGCACGAATATCACAAAAAATAGTAGAGAACATGCTATGTATACTATGTGAACATCACATATAGCATGAAATAAAAAATAAAAAATAAAATTAGTGAAGTAATTAACTATAATCAAATAAAAAGAAGAAGAAGAATGCTATCGAACATCACAAAATACATTGTAGAATATCTCATTAACACTATACGAACATCACTAAATATATCATAGAACATCATATGTATACTATGTGAACATTACAAATATCATGAAAATATAAAATAAAATAATAGAATTAATGAAGTAATTAATTAGAGTCAAATAAAAAGAAGAAAAAAAGCTACCGAACATCATAAAATATATACTAGAACATCAATGTATGTGTGCTGAACATCTCAAAATACATCAATGAACATCATATTTCTACTCGTGAACATCATATATATACTACGTGAACATTACATGTATCTCTAAATAAAAAAGTTAAACATAAAATTATAAATAGAAGAAAAGAAAGAAAAAATAAAAAAAGAAAAGAAAAATAAATGAATGAAAGGAAAGGAAAAAAGAAAAGGAAAACATACAATAAAAATGAAAATAGAAAAAGGAAACAAAAAGAATAATAAAATAACACCAAAAAATAAAAAAAGAAAGGAAAGAAAAAAGAAATAGAAGAAAATAAAATAAAAATAAAAAAGAATAAAAGATGAAAAGAAATGTAAATAAAAAATAATAAAAGATGACAAGAATAATAGAACACAACAAAAAATAAAATAGAAAAAAGAAAAAAGAAATAGTATAAAGGAAAGAAAAAGAAAGAGGAGAAAAGAAAAGAAAAAAAGATGGCACATACGTGCTGATGGACTAGACCGCTCCTGGAAACATGATAGGCCTTTCGCCAGGAATAGCAAACAGACCGTCAGGCCCAGATGAAACTCGGCTTCAACTGATGGAAAGCCCTCGCTCGAAACGTGTTGTGGGCCACGCTAGGGAACTGGGCCGAAACAAACATCACGGAAAGAAGCCATGGGATGCGCGGAGGGGGGTTCGGCGCGAGGATGGTACTCGACTGGTCGGCAGCGACGGTTTCCGGGAAGAGAGAATTATGCATTTGGTACCGAAACAAGTCGGTCTTGGGTATATGGCACTTAAAAGTTCGAACTTTCTTATTTGGCACAAAGTTAAAATTTCTTTCCCTCGATGGCACTGCTGTCCATCTAGGCTAGCAATGATGTTAAGTGGCTGGTAAAATAACACAAATGCCCTTGTTTGTAGCAAAAATACATGGGCCAAATAGGAAAATAATAGACGGACATATTGTCAAATAAGAAAGTCATAAATATCAAAAATAAACTTGTGAACTAAAAACAAGGAATCAGGAACTCTCAGTAGAACGCTTCCTGCAATCAACATCTGAGATGAAAATGAAACTTTTAATGTGTAAGCCTCAGGGAAAAAATGGATGCTACAATAAATAATAAAAAAAATAGTGAGGATCTCAGCATGATATCGACACAAGCTTTTCCGGCATTTTATTTCAAAACTGTGTATATGGCTATTAATTAAGTATTAGGGTGTCGTAGGAGCTTTCTTTTTATTACTATATTAAGCAAAAAAGTAGCAAGTACAGGATAAGCACAATGGATTCAAGATTAATCTGAAAGCAACCATATGGAATCAGGGATTGACTTCTCTGCCACTTAGTCATGCACCTTGCCTGCATGCCCTCTCCTCTCACAGAGCAACACACGGCAGGCGTCGGTCAAGTGGTCCAGGTTGGGTACAACGGGAGCTCGCCCACCAGCAGACATCGTCGTCGAGCTGAAGCTGGTGGCCTCGAACAGCCAGTCGAGCAGCCCATCACCAGCGTATAAAGCTTGCCGCCGCCAGCGCTCATGGAGCCGGGGGGACTCGGCGCCGGCACCGGAGGGGAAGCGGAGGACACCGGCCCTAAGACGCACCAGCTCCTGCGGCTGCAGCGGCGGGCAGTCCCCCGGAAGCCAGTCGAGGAGCGCCTGCGTGGAGGCGAGCACCCGCAACTTCCCCCACCACCGCATCTCCACCATGGCTGCCGCCGCCCCGCCTCCACCGCCGCGCGACCTGCCGCGGCCGGCCCGCGTCCTACGCGTGAGGGCGCGCACGGACGGACCTTCCCGCCGCCAGCCGATGCCTCCTCGCCCCCTCGTCCTCTCCTCCTGCGAGTACCATCGATCTAGGTTTCCATTTTTCTTACTGTGAAGAAGATTACTGCACGAGCAGAGTGCCGCGTCGGGGGAAGGCACAACGCGTGCGATTAAGCAGAGGGGTAGGGGCATTTTCGTCTCCATGAAAACAAACTGACATTGTCAACACAGCCAACTAACAGATGTCTAGCCTAAATAGACGGCAGTGCCATCTAGGTAAGGAAATTTCAACTTGACGATAGACAAGAAAGTTCGAATTTTTGAGTGCCAAATACGAAAGACCGATTTGTTTTAGTACCAAGGTAATAAATAGCGTATAGCGGGTTGGTAGCGGATTGGTGTCGAGGTAGCAGATTGCGGGTAGCGGACGATAAGTTCCAACGGCGGCATGTAATAATCTCACATAATTTTAAGTACATATATCATGAAAATGAGTATAAATAGACATTTAATCGTACTCGAAGAACTTATGTCTCATATACTTAAATTAAAAAAACAAATATGGTTTTTCCACGCACTAAATCATCACATTAAGAGTTTGCAAAGAAACATATTATGACTTATGAGCCATAAAATAGTACACAAGACTATCACTCGTTGTCATTGTTAGAAGCAACAACATCATCGGTCTCATGGTCACTTGAACCATCTCCATCTGCATAAGGGTTATTTGCTTCCACGCTATTGCAGCTTGCTACGTGCAATTGCGGCCGCAATATCGTCCCGCTATTCAGAATAGCGGCCGCAAAGTTTCAGACCGCAAAGTTCAAATCGCTACCTTATAGCGGCCGCGGCAACGGACCGCTACCACTATTGCGGCCGCTACCGCCGCTATTTATTACCTTGTTTAGTACCGAATACATGATTCTCTCTTCCGGGAATCTTGTCAGTAAGATCTCGCTTAGCCGATTAGCACCCGATGTGTACCAAGTCTAGTTTCATCTCTTTATTTTTCTGATGAGAACAGGTGGTGGGTTAACCTTCCTCTAAAAAAATTCTTGTCTTTAGCTCTTTCCTCGGCTCCCAAGAAACAAGCAATATGAACGATCTTACCGCCTTTAACTGCCATCCTAACTTCTGAACCCACCATGCGCCACCACTGAGACAACGAAAGCAAAATTATGCCACTGCAATAGTGCTATGTGCTTGGAAAGCGCCCATTAGTCCATGATCGAACATCATCCCAGATCGCCTTTAGGCACCTGCAGTGTACGTGCAAATGGGTGGGTGGATCGCGGATTTGCTGATTCTTTGACACGAAGGACAGATGTCCTAGTTTGGCCATCCACGAGACTGAAGCTGGTTTGCCCCATAGGCAATTTTTTTTTAGGATCGGCAATTTTGGATTGCTAGCTAAGCGAGGAACTTGCAGTTCGGGATACCCACGTTTTTTATATAAGTTATTCAAGTTCGGTGCCTGTCGACCCTACGGATTGGGCCAAATAGGCTGACTGACTGGGCTGAATATTCTCCTGAAGCATTGAACTTCCAGATGATGTTGTCTTTCATATCTGGATTCCACCCTGTAATTTTCGCACAAATCGCCAAACTCTCCGAGGTCTGAACCGAGGTGATGGAGGAAGTGAGTTTTTTTTTCGAATATGGAGTAAGTGAGGTTTAGGTTAGTGACAAAAATGTGGGGCCGAAATATCTAAATATGTGCTCTATCTATTTGTCATACATATATGTATATATGAAAACCAATATAAACATTCATATAGTCATGCATGAAGCATCCAAAGACTGCACAGCCTAGAGCTGGACAGTCTCGTTCACATGCATGTCCGTCATGTATGTAGACATGTAGTAGCACAGGCCATGGACGTTCGTAATAACCTGGCATGCCATGGACGTTCGTAATATATACGCAGTTACGCGCGCGCGCGCGCACACACGTGACGTTCCACGTACGTCACGTCTATATAATAACCACGTACACGCGTGACACGTGGACGTTCCACGCATGCAACCATGCACTAGCGGCTAGCGCTGCTACTCGAAGCTATATGCATGTATGCACTACAGCACCTCCAGGCTGGCGAGCTCCTCGGCGAACACCTTCCTGAACTCCGGCATGGTCTCCGGCTCCAGCGACAGCACGAGCGCGAGGGCACCCTCCTTCCCGGCCGCGTTCATGACGTACACGAAGCCGCTGTAGTACATGAGCGCCGGCCCCATGAACGCCGGCGCGCCCCACCCGAAGTCGGCCTTGTACAGCGACATGCCCACCCAGCTGATGGCGCGGAGGTGCGCGCGCGAGATGCCGCTCCGGGGCAGGTTCATGGCGTCCACACCCTCCAGGTAGTCCACCAGCGACCGCGCGTAGTCGTCGCCCTGGCTCGTCGCCGCCAGCGCGCGCCGTGCCGCGTACCCCACGGGGTTGCCCACCACCTCGCCCGCCGTGGCGGAGACCGACGTGCGCACCACCGCGTTGCCGAAGTACCCCGACGGGAGCGGCGGGTCCAGGCGCGACCGCATGTCGATCATGGAGTAGAGCCGCGTCTCCATCTCGGGCGGCAGCGCCCGCGCGCGGCACACGCACTGCCACACCAGCGCCACCACGGCGCGGAACGTGGACGCGCCCGGGCACCGCGCCCTCAGCGCGCCCACCTGCGCCTTGGTCATGACGATGATGGCGCTCGCGTAGTCGTCGGACGCCGCGGCGGCGCCGCCGTCCACCACCACCGGCTCCGGCTCCGGCTTGTACTCCGGGTGGTCGTACAGCACCGCGCGCGCCGGGCCCGGCCTCGCGGAGAGCAGCCCGTAGTCGAAGCACGGCGGCACGGGAGCGTTCGCGGCGGCGTCGTCCCCGCGCGCGATGCTCGCCCACGTCTCGAGGAAATGCGCGGCGCCCCGCGCGTCGCACACGGAGTGGTGCATGGACAGGGCGAGCACGACGCCGCCGCAGCGCAGGTACGTGACCTGCACGAACAGCAGCGCACACGGCGGGTTCGGCGCGGGCGTCGGGGGCACCAGCAGGTCCCGCATCTCGCGGCACGGCACGAACTCGCGCATCAGGTCGTCCAGCGCGTAGTCCGACCGCGCGGTCACGAACGCCGCGCCCTCGCCGGTGCAGTCCACCTGGACGCGCCCGGCACCGTCGACCCCGAGCCGCCCAGCGAGCGGGTAGAACGCGACCAGCGCCCTGGCGAGGCTGCCCTTGACGACGTCCGCCGCGAAGAAGCCCGGGTCACTGTTGGTTCGGAAGAAGTAGACCGTGGGCGTGTACCCGCGGCGCGCGGCGAGGTCCAGGTTGGACAGCCAGATGCCGCCCGCCGGAGTTTCCTCCGCCGGGACGACCACCTCCGACGTCAGCACCTCCACCGTCGGCGCCATTGCCTCCTAACAAGCTCTCAGGCGTGGTGCTGAAAAGCTGGTAAATATGATGATGGTTGCTCGGTGGTTTAAATAGAGGTGTACTTGGAGAACTGATCGTAGATGAGTTGGTCAGGTTCCTGCTGTTCAAGTTCTCGATTGGTACGGGTATTTGTAGTTTTTTTTGATTTATTTTAGGATTTAATAATGCTATGTTTTTATTGGCAGACGACGTCCTCATCGACAGCGAGGCTCTTGTGGTGACTTCGTGAATCTCGAAATCTGCTGGCTCAGGCCTTCGGAGGTGTTCATAGGGTAGGGTTTGTATACGTGTGTTCATAGGAGCGAGTGTGCGTACGTATTATGGACATCTGTGTTGTACGGTGTAATTTAAAAAAATAGAGTTGTACTTGTACCTCGTAATTAGTGTGACGATTGGAGAGTGAGAGCACCAACTGGTCCTCCCTCCTGAACTTTAGTCTCTGTCACATCGGATATTTGGACACATGCATAAAGTATTAAATATAGACTAATCACGAAACTAAATGCACATGTTGAGACTAATTTGTAAGACGAATTTTTTAATCCTAATTAGTCCATGATTTGATAATGTGACGCTACAATAAACATATGCTAATAACAAATTAATTAGACTTAATAAATTCATCTCGTGATTACCGAGGAATCGTGTAACACTCGTGTGGCACCACTGGATTCAAACCCGGTACACTGTACACTCCGTTGCTGTCGATTGTTGACGACGACGTCTGAAGCCGGGCAGTGTAGGAAAGCTGACAGCTTAGACTGTAGTACTGTAAATCGATGGGTGAGATGATTGAACGATTCAGTGTACGAGGGCGGGTTTAGTTCGCGAAAAATTTGGCAAAATAGAATGGTAACAATTTCGTTATTATTTAGTAATTAGTGTTTAATTATAGTATAATTAGGTTTAAAAGATTCGTCTCGTGAATTTCGTCTAAACTGTATAATTAGTTTTATTTTTTATCTATATTTAATGCTTCATGCATGTATCTAAAGATTCGATGTGATGAAAAATCTTGAAAAAATTTGGAACTAAACAGGCCCAAATCCTAGTCGTGTTTATTTTTCGGTCTCCATTTGCATTTGCATGAATGTAGACGCCGGGAACGTACACGGTACATGTTCTTTCTTTCTCAGTAAGGAAATTTCTTCTAGTAGCTCGTTATAACGTTGTCCGGTGTCACTGTTATTTTACAAAAAAATGCATCTCAAATTGACCAAGCCGTCAGTGGTAGAACGTTGATTTGCACGTCACCTAACCCCCTGATCCTTGACTCGATCTAGCGTGGAGAGAACTTGTAAGCTTTAGCCCCACATTAGATATTGATGCTAGATGGTGAAGGAACGTATGGAAATTAGGCATTTTTATGTTTAATTTTATCTAGAAATGTGGTAATAAATTTGTAACAATAAATATGTGCACGTGTAAACTATCAGTGGCAACTATGATGAACATGTTGATCATGTTAATAACACAAAAACCTTACTGAATATAAAAACGGTAAGATTAGAAATATACCCAGCGGAAGGACCCATGCTCAAGGCATCGGTGGCTCCATGCGCACTAGTCGACATAGTGCGTTGCTCGATGTCGCTGACCACGGTCAATACAGGACGATGTTCGCAGTACAGTCCCTCGAACGTCCACAGGAAGAGGACGGAGTCATCGATCGGATCGGCAGCGAGCAATCGCGTAAGATGCTCTCCAAAGACCTGATCGCCCGGCACACCCCGAGCAGGTTTGCAGATGCCGGTGTGGTTCCGGAGGTATGCTCTTCCAATCCGCCGTGCACGCAGAGGATCGAAACGGGGAAGCATGGGAGCAACTCAACAGTGAGAAAAGGGTGCAGCATACTCTATCTCATACGCACGGCTGAGGCCAGCACCCCTTTCTTATAGACACGGAAGGTGGAAGGTGAAGTATAGAGGATGAACCTAGACGTCATGAAATGTCCATCAATTACTAGTAACCACTACCATAAACATGGGGGGTTACTAGTAACTAAAACCATAACCATGAGAGTTACTAGTAACTGCAACCATAACTATGATCGTTACAAGTTCAGCCATCAACTACGTTCAGTTCACCATTTTATTGCACCTAGCATCTAATATGACCATAGAATGTATTTGATTTAATTAAATAAAATATGAGCATGGCTCACATTAAATCTAACAAGGAACACAACAATATAAGAGAGAACGATCCTCGGCCATCAAACAAGACTCGACAGTCTTACACCAGAAATTAATAGTCAAGGAGCACAAGACATGAGCAGCTCTCACCAATTAAACTAGTCTTTTTGGTTGGGTTAGACCCAATGTCTTAGTTTGTTGTGGGCTTTGGTATGGTGAGGAGCCTTGTGTGGAGCCGACTCATGGATATATAGATATAACAAAACTCTTATGTTTCCCATCCCACTTCTGAATTGCATGGCATGGGTTTTCACTTCAAAAATGCAAGAAATGTATGGAAATATGCAAATAACCCTTCTAAACAGTGCCCACTTCGTTGTCTGGCCATAAGTCTACCCTTCCTAAGGATTCTCACTATTACTAATTAGAGGCCTCAATGGAGGCTCCACGTTAATTCTCACCAGATGCGATTGAAAAAAAGATAAATACTACAAATTCTCACGTTAATCAGAAGCATCCGGCCATCAAATCGAAAGTGTGTAGCCACTCCTGACTGTTGGAAAACTGAGGTTTCCAGCATGTGGTACACGGAGAGCCTTCGCCCAGCCGGATGCCCTGGGTGAAGGTTTGGAAAGTGGTAGGTGGGCCCAGGCACAATTAGCGTTTCATAAATGTACTCACCAACCTCTTGTGTACAGAGTTTGAGTTCCCTTTTTATAGGGCACTGTTTGCTACGGTTACTCTTTACAATTCTACCCCTTGTCGGTTACGGTACATCCTCGGAATATTTCCTGTGCTGATACAAGCTGCCAGGGGCATTTCAGGTGTCTTCTTCTTCGACCGCCTTTGCTCGTTGGGCCACCGTCGATGGCCTATCACTAGCCCATGGCCCAGTGCTACCAATGAGCGGGAGCTCTTCTAGGCTCTGGGACCTCCGCCCGGGGTGCCTCCGCTGGGTCCTCTGCTACCACCGCCAGGACCGCGGCCTTCGCCCATGTTGGTGGAGCCTTCGCCGCAGCCTCTAGGCCTTCACCTATGTTGGTGGAGCCTTCGCCGTAGCCTCCAGGCCTTCGCCTATGTTGGTGGAGCCTTCGCCCAAAGCGACCGACCGAGCGGGAGTCTCCGTCTCCTTTCCCTGCATGTCGCCCATGAAAACTTGGAAAGTTGTTAGTTCTTTTCTGTCGTCGTGAACTCTAGGCTTCGCGACTTGTAACTGTGTCCCAACAGTTCCCCCCTTTGAGGGCATGGTCTGATGCTAACGGGCCTTGTCCTCGAAAGCTAGTCCACAAGTTCTGAGACGTGGAGGCCCTTGCGCTTGCGAAATTTTCCCCCCTGTTCCCCCCTGGATCACCCAGATCAGACCGTTGCGTTGATGACGTGTCACTACTTGATCGGCTGCGGTGGCTTTGTAATCGACGTGCTGCCGGATGGATGCGACCATTGGCCCTGAAAGTTGAAGCGACGTGGCAGGGGCTATATAAGGGGGCGGTGGGTGGAGTCGTATCAACTATGCCGTCGCTTTCCTGACCTTTGCTTTCAAAGCTCACTTTTCTTGTGCTTAGCCTCCGTCTGTTTGCTTCTTGCCTTCGCCCCCTTTTGTTTTCGCTAAGGTTTTTTTTGGAAGTGGCTTCGCTTGTTAGTCCTTCTCCCCACCGGGATTCTTTCTTTGGTCCATACCATCGCCTTCTCGGTGTTAGGGCGAGCGGGTAGTCTGCGGGGTTTGAGGAGTGTATGGTCGCTAGTGCGGAGCGTAGGATTTTGCGGAGGATCTTGGTAGTGTTGAAGCCTCCATCATCGACCTCATTACGGCAGAGGAAGCAGAGGATATGGTTGACTCGAGCAGGACATGGGATTTTGGGCCTTCTCTCATGACGAAGGATATTATTGAAGATCTGCGGAAGTTGGGCGTTTTTGGCGAAGCTAAACTGAAACCACCATCGGAGGAAACTATTCCCAAACCGTAGGCTGCTGATGCCGTGGTGTTGAAGGATTTTTTCCTTTGCAGCCTTTGCTTCCCTGCCGTCTGTTTCCTTTGCCATGTATTGGAAGCGGTTGAGGTACATCTACATCAACTCATCCCCAATGGTATTGTTACTTTGAGCAAGTTCTGTTGGGCGTGTTTGTCTTATGGAGCAGAGCCCAACGTTGGTACCTTTTGCGAGTATTACGAACTCCAGCATTAGCCTAAACAGGTTGGCGAAGGCCATTTGGTAGCCTAGTATGGAAGCTGTGCTTTCATGCCATGAAGGAATCAGAAGGGTGAGAAGTTGGAGATTTCTTTCGCTCAAAAGAACAAGTGGTCGAAGGATTGGATGCAGTACTGGTTCTACATGAGGACTGGCGGCTTGACATCTATTGGCCCAGATGAAAAGAAGAACACTCGCTATCCGTTGGCTTCGGTGATGACTCTGATGAAGCCTTTGACTCAAGGGACTTCGGGTCCAGAGGCTGCTGAGGGGTGCAAAGCCTGAGACAAGGCTTTTGCTTTGGCCTGCAGATACTCCGAAGGTCAGGATCTGGTGGAGGAGATGGTGGCGGCTAACTACTGGCCCCTTGGTAGGAATAGGCCTGCCATGACCATTGAGATGGTCAACCTTCCTGTTTTTGGCAAAGGTGTTGGGGTTCCGTTTCCCCGATTCGGTCTGCAGCTGAAGGAGGGCAGGACCGCTGAAAAGTTTGTGAAGTCCATGGAGGTGGGGGCTCATGAGATACTCGGTGAGATGTCCAACAAGGAGTATCTGATGCGCAGGGCCATCACCGGTACAATGCCCCATCTCAATCGGGTGTTCGAGGAGCTTGGGATCCATCATGAAGAACATGATGTGCATGCGAAGGTACATAAATCTCTTGAAGACAAGGCAAAGAAGGCCGTCGCCAAGAACACAATTGCTGCTGCGGAGGCAAAGAAAAGAAAGGGGGCTGGTGCGTCCAAGGTCATCGGCAAGAAACAGAAGACCATGACTGCTTCTATCACCACATCTGCCGATGCCTCCGCCGCTACCTCCGCTGATGATGGTGAGGAGGTTGCGGAAAACATTGGTAGAGGCTCTGGTTCTGTGGCTACCGGGATGGGCGGTGAGCGTTCTGCCGCCTCTTTAGATCTATGGCTACCGGGATGGGCGGCCCTACTGTTGAACCCTCCATCATGGCGCCTATGCCCGGCGTTTTGGGTGATGACTCTTTTGGCTCAGAGGGCGAAGGTATCGGTGGTGGCAACGCTTCCCCACCGAGAGAAGGGAAGGCCGCTAGCGTGGACCGTTGCCGTCCTACAGCTGTTCCTCTTGTGGAGGTGTCTGAGGATGAGACAGAGGCGTATTCTCCAGCTGCTCCGTTCCAGAGCATGGCGTTTCAGGCCACAACTCATCACACCGAGGATGCTGGTACCTCAAATGTTGTTCCAAGCCCTTTGCATCTGGGTGAGTTACCCTTTGTCTTTACTTTGCATGGTTGTTTGTCTTTTAAATTTTATCGGGATTTGACCTATTTTGATTGCTTCAGCGAGTTTGACAAAGGCCCTCGGGAACCCTGACGAGAATCCTAATGATCCTTTGGGTGTGGACCTTGCCTGGATTGGCTTGGGAGCACCTCCGAGGCCTCTACTTGTGGGCATGACTCCTCACCCGTCTGGCCCAGGCCTGGCAGACGGCAAATGTTGCTTTTGCTTCTTATTTTCTATTTCTGGCCCGTCTTATTTTATTTGAGTTTTGCTGATGCTTGGTTGCTATTTCAGGTGCCTCTGATAGCACAATAAGTGGGTGGGCAGATGTCCTTGAAGCTATTAACAATGATATAGGAGGTTGCCTTTTCTATTTTTTTGTTTTCTTGCTTTTGGTCTTACATTTCTTATGCTCAATTTGCTATTAGGCCGCCTCCGCCACCACTTGAAGAATGTTGATTACTTCAAGTTGCTACGGATGAACTTAGAGCAGCAATGCGTGGTACGTTTCATTTTCATTTTTTTCTACCGTTGCTCTGCTGTGTTGTGGATGACCTTCGTCTTGACAGAGCCATTATCTTTTGGAGGCCATCGAGGAGCATGGCACGCAGGAGGTGGTCGACCGCAGCCTGGCCATCGAGGCCTTGAAGAAAGAGGTGGATACTCTTGAGGCCGAGAAGACCCGGCTTGCAGGGGAGGTTGGTGGCCTCCGCACTGCCCACGCTGAATTGGAGGAGCTACAGAAGAAGATTGATTTGCTGAATAAGGAGGTGGATGGTGCGAAGGCTGTCGAGCAGTTGGCTACTGAACGTGCCCTAAAGGCTATTAAGACAGCCGATAACCTTCGCAGGGAGGTGGATGCCGAGAGAAAGTCCAGTGCTGCCTTGAAGGCGCAAGTGGACATACTAACTAAGCGCCTCGAGGATGCCAAAGCTACTGGATTGGCCGCAGCTAAGCTCTATGTGGGTGCCCTCTAATGATTCGGGGGCTCTACATCTTCGCTTCCCTCTGAGCCTTCGACATTCAACATCTTATCATGGATGAAGGCCAACTTCGAGAAGCTCCCTGACTTTGTTGGCGGCGCCATCAACTTTGGAGCCATGGCCTCTGCCACCAACCTTTCCAAGATGCTGGCGTAGGACGGCTGCTCGCATGTCAAAGGCATGAAGGAAAAGGACCTTGAGGGCTTGGCCGAGCTCAGGGTGACTTCCCACGGCATGAGAAGATCCGTTTGCCACTTCATGAAGTCATTCTAGGTGAAGTTTGGCCGGGCAGAAGCTCGCTCGATGGTGGAGGCACGCCGAGCTGAGGTTGGTTTTTTGAGCTTATTGTTTTTCACTTAGGTTTTCTATCATTTATTTGTTGTATTTATAACTTTGTATTGTTTTGCAGGAGTTGCAGAGGGCGGAGGCTGCACGTTGTTGTTGATGGTCACTAACTACTATTATAAACCATCAACAAAACATAAAAAAGGGCATATATCAACCTCCAAACATAGAATTAGGGTTTAAACTGATAGAATTCCATAGGTTTTGGTGAATCTATGTTTCTACAGGGGTTTATCAGGAAAAGGAGGCAAGATATCAAGGATGTCGGGGTAAAAAGTATATCCCACCTGAAAGCCACCCAGGTCGGTCGAGCCCACCCTAGGTCGACCGACCGAAGTGGGTCCCACCTGTCAGCCTCCACCGTAAGTCGGTTCTTCACCGCCTAAGGGTTTGCATCTTCGTCTTTGATCAAGGTCAGTTTGATCTGAGGGCTCTGGTTCATCTCACCGGCCTATATAAGCCAGCCCCTACCCCGTGAGTTGAAGGCATTCAAGTCATTTGATCAAGTCATCAGAGCTAGAAACCCTAGTTTTCTTAGAGCTCCACCATATTTTAGAGCATAGCTACATAGGTTAGAAGTAGAGGAAGGCAAGCTTCGCTTGGATTTTGGATCATGCCAAGAGCGCGGCTTGGTAAAGCCTTCTGTAACCTCTCTTTTGTATCTTTCTGTATTTACTTGCTAGTTACAATAGATATGATATTACTCTATATATTATCTATGTTCTCAGTTATATTATTCATTGTCTACTTTGATTATATACTTAGTATAGTTAAAATGTCTTTATATTCAAGCATAAGATCGTATAGCGCTCACTATTTGATATCATGGGTGAGTGGTCGACATTGTATAAGCGTGGTGCTTATACGTTGTTTACATGCGAATGCACCCTATATTCCGGGCCATGTGGTAGATCGCGGAAGTGACACTCCCGTTGAGTCCTTTGTAATCCACTCCCCGAATATAGGACAAGTAGGACCCGGTTGCGAAGGAAGACTTGCTCTGTTCTTGATCTTCCTTAGTAATGTCCCTTGTGTGTAGATATAAAGTATTCTTGCCATGATTGCTAAGTGTAATTGCACTAATCATAGTATACTCTGATATGTGATTAAGAATGACTTAGGAATATTCCTTTATTTCTACCTAAACCATGCTATTGCTATGGAAGGGAGTGCTCTGAGTAAATTACACTATTTATGACTTGACATTTATTATTCATTATCATTTATCTTATGACTTATCCCTGTTATGAGTAGATGGATTAGACATGGTTAACTCTCCATTGCATGTACAAGTGATCATCATATTCCTATAGCCATCCCTTCCCGGTGGTAAAATATAAATAACAATCCCTGGAATACTCCTGAGTAAAATGCTACAATGGTATAATTATCTGTGCGCTTGTGGATACTTTTTATTCTTATCTTTATATTCTTCCTAGTCACGTGAAATAATAAGATAACTACTTAGTAGTAATACTAGGTAGTGCCTATAGTCACTTTTAGCTCCATCACTGGGATGACAACCTGGTACAATTAAGCTAGAGGTGTAGGTAATTAAGAGGTGACTACTAGAACAAGTGTCAAGTTAATAAATACCAACAAGCATTTTTGGCGCCATTGCTGGGGATAGAATTCGAATTCTATTCTTGGTAGTGACGCTAAGAAATGTCAACAGTGGTACTCCTGGTGCGCAATCCTCCTAGGCTACGGAGGCACCGGTGCCGAAGGCTCCTTCCCCTGCTGCTGGGGTCCCAAAGTCCAGGAAGCCTACGCCTACCCCTGCTGATCCGGAGGTGTAATGTCTAGGTTTTAGCTAGTTTTTTAGGCTTGTTCGAAGGTGATGTGCTGCAAACACCCACTCTTTTGTGTATATTTAGGTCTAAATTGTGAACTTGTCCTGCGTAGGTTTTCTTCCCTAGGCCTATGCAGGACGTATCCCCTATTACTATGTATAAGACAGGTTTATGTTAGCGGTGAATTATGGCAGTATTGGCAGGAAGCTTTCCCCTGACGTTCTATTTGTGGCATGTTTGTGTTCGTGAAGTACGATATTGATAATGAACGTGCGGAGTTTACTAGGTCACTAGCTGTTGGCATTTCTTAACTCCATTACTAAAAATAGAATTACTCCTACTAATAGCAACGGTGACAGAAATGATATGGTAATTATTAACTTGTCACTGTTACAGTAGCCACCTATCAATTAACCTTCATCTCTAATATTTAACTAGGTTGTCATCTCTAGTGATGAACTTAGAAATATTGTTGGTTCTATCTAGCATTACTACAAAAATAACACTAGACAGAAATCTATTATTTCATGTGACTAAAAAGAATATAAAGATAAGAATGGGAAAAATAATTCTGCAAATGGATAGATAATTATACCATTATAGCATTTTACCCAAGAGTATTCCAGGGTTGTCGATTTATAATTTTACCACTGAGAAGGTATGACTATTCTATGCAATGCACTAGTATTGATAATTTATGAATATGCATGAGAGAATGAACCAATATCATATGCTCTACTCAAAACAGGGATAAGTCACAAGATAATAATAAAGATATAAATAATAAGTACTTGATCAATCAACATAATGAATAAATAGTAACTCACATCACTCTAGTTAAGCAATAGGTTAAAGTCCAATTAGAATATTAGAAAGATAATTCCTAGGTAGTCTTACTAACAAGTCACTGCAGTTTTAATTAACTATATCTGGTGATCATCGCAACAACTATGCCACATAAGTAACATCAACTAGGGAAATTCAAAAACATAGTTCTCCTAACCTTCGCGGCCGGGTTCTACCAACATCGATATATACGGGGGATGGACTACAAAGGACTCAACGCAGCTGTCACCTAAGCGATCTACCACCTCCCGGCATATAAGGGCATCCGCAGATAAACAAATATCTAAGCACCACACTCACATAATGTCTATCATTCACCCATTGTCCAATAGGGTTAGTGTTATATGAACATATGCATGGTTTCCATAATCTAGCTACACCAAATATCAAACTAGAACAAACAATGGACATTGTTTCATGAACATAAATAATATAAAGCTTAATGTTGACATAGTAGCAACGATACAATCTCAAATGAAATAAAGAAATAGAGTAAAGTATAAGAGATATGTCGAACCACGCTCTTTCCAACGTCAGGAATCCAAGCGTTGCTTGATCTCCCTCTAGACCTAATCTAACTTGCCTAAGCTCTAATCTAAAGGAACTCTGAGGAACTAGGGTTGGCTCTGGATGAGTTGATCTTCAACTGAATATCTTAAATGACTTGATGCTTCAGGGGGGTGTAGGGGTCCTTATATAGCCCGGTGGGTTGAACGTAAGCCCTTGGATCAAACCGACTTGGACGAAGTGTGGAGATGGATCCTAGGAGGCGGTGGAGGAATACTCCAGAAGCTTGTGAAGAAATCCCCTAGGGAGGCCGGGCAGCATGGTGGTGGGGCCGGCTGGCCCCACCTGGCAGCTTCTCGTCCTCCTGTTTGTTCCTGTGCCTTCTGGTGTCTTCTACAGTCTTCTAGCGTATCCTTCGTCGCGATCAAGTTTCATCCTTTTTCTCAATTAGGTCCCCCTTCCTACGTTTTCTAGAATAACCCTGCGGAAAATAGAGATTCACCAAAACTCATAGAATTTGTTAGTTTAAACCCTAGACCTATGCATATTCTTTTACTTTAACCATTTTTCTTGTTTATTCACATATAAAATGTTGATGTTATCCACCGTCAACACTAGCCTGGCGAGGGCCTCAACCTTAGTTTTATGCTGATTTATTTGACTGGCTTTCGTGCTCTTGTAGCTATTATTTGGAAAGCTTAACGCCTTTTGTGCTTTGCTCTATTATTGCCTTCGGGCTTTTGTATTATTGCGATTCTAATGCGCTGTTGTTGTAATCATATCTACTTTTCTTCAAATAAGTTTTTCTTGAAATGCTTAGTTGCACACTTGTTTCATTGAAGATTCTGGTTACAGTTGCTACCTAGGCCGAAGAGCTCTAGCAGATGGCGCTTATTTTCTTGCTCTTGCCTCCGCTTCTCTATTCTCTAGTTTGTGTAGAGGATGAGCTTGCGCGTCCGCACGGGGAAATGGAGGTGCCAATTTTCGATCTAGTGCTCTTTGCAAAGGCTTCAGTGTCTGCTTTGTTGCTTTGGCCTCTGTCTTTGTGCTTGCTTGGAGTTGACGGGGGTGCTCTAGTGCGTTGCTGTAGAGAAGCTGAAGTGCTCGTATTTGATCTTGTTTGATGTTTCAAAGGCTTTGGCGCAATTTGGACACTCATCGGAGGCGCTAGTCTTTAATCTTGATGCTTCTCCAGAGGCCACAGAGCAATTTGAGCAAGCAACGGAGGTTGATGAAGCATATCTTGGACATTGCCTCCGCTGGCGCTTGGATTGCTTTGTTGTTGCCTTCGGCCATGCTGAAGCAGCTGCGCTCCCATTGAACGTGGTTGATGCCGAGTTGCGCCAGATGGTGTCTTCAGTTGCGGGGGGATGTTATGAGTCTTCGTGCGATACCCTCCCGCAACCTCTAACACTGACTGCTTGCTACCAGACTGTGGTCATACAATGCCCTGTGGAAGTTGTACAGCACCATGCGTAAGATGCATACAACCTCAACATGGCCTTCGCCGGGCTGCACGAGCTGTTGCAACTACGAGTCTTCGCACGGTATCTTTTGTTTTCTTGCTTCTAAAGAAACTTCGGCCACCATGGTCATGTCTCCTTACTCCAAGGTGTATTTGCTCTTGGTTGCCTTGATTTCCTCCTAGCGCTCTTCTGGGGTTAGGGATATGGTAATGCACTGACTGAGGCTAGTGCAGAGGGGAGGGCATTGGGTTTTATAGTCTACTACTTGTATGATTTAATAAATCTGGGTGGTTGACCGTGGTTTATTACTTAGGTATGCTTTTAAAGCCGTATGATTTTGACAGATTTCCTTGTACTTGGCATATCTTTGATTCTTTTATTTTTATTGTACTTCATTCATTGCTACCTGGTGTCTGATACGTACAGGTCTTCGCCAGGTATTCTTCTAGCCCGATGCCTACGACGAAGGTAGGTCTTTGTCAGGTTTGGTGGCCTTTTGGCTGGTTTTTGAGAAATCCTTGATGCCTGATTGCGGACAGGTCTTTGTTAAGGACGAAGGCTGATTCAGCCACGGAGGTCATTCCACGCCTTAGAGCCTTCGGCTAAGGCAGTGGAAGGTCCTCTTTGCCGTGATTAGTTGTTGTCGAATGTTGTGGCTTGGTTGCTAGCCACTTTCGACCTTCTGTTTTCATAGTGTTCTTAGGGGAGTTCCTCCTTATATCTTAGAGGGTTTTACATGGGTCCTGCCTCATTAAAAACCTCACCTCCGCTAGGAGCCGCCTTTGTGAGGAAAAGAATACAGGCCCTTTTTTAGGAAACTTCAAGAAAATGCTAAAGCTACAAAAATAAAAGTGAGGTGACCTTTGCTTATAGTTTCGCAAAGGCCACCCCTTTACAGTTATACATAGAACCTACGCAAATTGTCGATGTTCCAGGTGTGAGTTGTTGTTTGACCTTTGTCATCTGTCAGGTAAAATGACCCTGGTCTTTCGGCGGCCTTCGCTGTGTATGGGCCTTCCCATTTGGGCTAGAGCTTTCCAGTACTGTCCACGTTGGGCTTCCTTCTTAGTACTAGGTCTCCATCCTGAATTAGCTTTCTGACCACATGACTATCTCTCCACTTCCTGGTTTGTTCTTGATATTTGGCGATGTTTTCCATTGCTTCCAAACTTGAGCCTTCGATCGTTTCTTTGGAATATTCTTCATCTGTTGTCAAGGCCTGTTTCATCACTCGGAGGCTCTGATGCTTGATCTCTTTGGGTAGTGACACCAAGGTGTTGTGAAACCATACTACCTTTGGCAGTTCTTCTATCCATTTGCCTTTGTGGAGGTTGAATAAAGTTTTCGAGATTGCTGAGAATACTATTCTATTAGCTCTTTCCACCACTCCATTTGACTCTAGATGATAGACTGATGTGAAGGCTATCTTTGTGCCTATGCTTTGGCAAAATTCTTTGAACTTGTCTGAATCGAACTGTTTCCCATTGTCCACAGTTAAGGTTCTCACTACTCCAAACCTGCAGATTATGTTCTGCCAAAAGAATTTTTTCACTGTTTCTAAGGTGATAGTTGCTAGTGGCTTGGCTTCAATCCATCTTGTGAAGTACTCGATTGCTACTACTATGAATTTATTCCCCCTGCAAAGGTGGTAGTGGGCCAACCAGGTCCATGCCCCATCTTTGCAATGGCCAAGTGGGTGGGATGAGCTATACTGCTGCCGAAGGCTTTGACTAATATGGGGATGTGGTCTGGCATGCTTCACATGTCTTAACAATCTACTCTAAATCTTTGATGTGCGTGGGCCAATAGAATCCCTGTCTAATTGCCTTCGTAGACAATGCCCTTGGACCATGTGAGAGCCACACATCCCTGAATGGATTTCTTGGAGGAGCTCTCTGCCTTCGGCTCTGAGTTATGTACTTGAGCAATGGCTGGGCTACCCCTTTTTGTACAAAATGCCATCCACAAGTATGTAACTTCTTGCTCTGGCCGCTATTTTGGTCGTGCTTGCGTCATCTTCTGAGTGATGGATGTTGTTTAGGTAATCTGTAATCAAATGCCTCTAGTCTTCAGATTCGGTGACTAGGATTGTTTTGAATGCCTTTGCGGTTATTTGGGCTGCTGGTGCTTGCAATATTTGGTAGAAAGTTACTTCTAGAATGGGCGTGTTATTTGCTGCTGTGTGGCAAAACCACCCAAATTATATAGTTCACATGTGCCTGTCATTGTCTTAAAGACCTCTGACTACTGCACATGAGAGCCAAATAATCCGGTAGTCTATCGAATTTCCTCGGGGAACCCCGAATCATTCACATTTTACAACTCATACAGGATCAACAATGGAGTTGCCACAACATTACCACATTGATACAAAAATTTCATACATCGAAGTTGCGGAATATTTACAACATAGGGTTACAAAACATGTTTAAGTAAAACTTAACTTTAGATCCAAAAGATGAGTAGGATAGCAGAAGCAAATTAGAAGAAGCACCTAAGGTAGAAGAGACTTCTAGATCATGTTGAGCCCACCGACATGACCTTGATTAGCAGCACAAGTCAGAGCCTGCAACAGGGGTTTAACAAACCCTGAGTACATGAGGGTACTCAACAAGACTTACCCGACTAAAAGAAAAGACTCCAAGGGCATGTAGGCTTTAAGGGATACAAGGGAAATATGAAGCAAGATTCAAGAATAACTTTGCATAAAAGCTTACTACAAGTTGTAGATCCTTACTTTCAATGTTTTAGCGGTGTGTTAAGTCTGTCCATAGTATCTAGTTTGCACCTGATCTAAATCAATCGCTTCTTAAGAATTTCATCTCATTTCTTTGCATATCCATAACCATAAGTAACCATGTTTCCATTGATTAGCTACGATGTAGACCGAAGATCAAGTTTCTCACTATCCGAGAGAGACGGCAATTTGAATCGATGTACATACAGCTAGAGTAAACCTTAACCAGCATGATATATGCAGGTCCCGGACCTACATATATCAACCATTCCCTCACATTCTCCAAAACATGAACGGGTTCGCGCCACCCAAGAGCACAGTACTCCACCGCCCTACCCTATTCCAGTAGGGTGGGTACACGCTACTCTCGCTATCTCTCCACTCGCAGTGCGTGGTTGTCCTTTCACATAATGGAATAGCCAAGGTACTTAGGCTTACCGAGGGCATGCAGTTAAGTACTTTCAATCTTGATCAGCAGGTCTACAATTGGAATGGTCCTTAATCGACACAGGCGGAGCACTACATCAAGACTCCATTCTTGATGCAAGCTAACACCCGCCCGGTCTCGATTTAAACATCATCATTATCATGGTGTTCTCACGACCCATAAATGGAGCCAAGAAGAGCAAAGGTAATCCTATTTCTCGCGAACAATGAAATCATCATTCGATTTCTACCGAAGTCTAAGCATTACTAAGCATCAGAGATATCGACCTACACACTAGTGGAGTGACAAGGAAGGATATATGAAGTTCAAGGTAATCATGCAGCAATTGGGTATACAACCAATTCCTATTTTACTTAATGCACATATTATAGGACTTGAGTTATAAAAGAATTTATAAACAACAAGGATAGGTTGTATGCTCCGGGGCTTGCCTGTGTTGAAGAGAAGGTTAGTTTCCACAGAGGATCACAGAAGTTGGACTTGGCACCAACACCATGGATGGATGAACCTTCTCCAACACTTGCTCAGCGAAAACCTTCTCTCCCTCATTTACTACACGTAAATAAAGGATGTATGCTTAAATGATAGAATGCATGGTATATGATGCATGATGAGAAGTATTCAAGTGCTTAACAGAAGATAAACAAAGTTAAGAAAGTTGAGTACAACTTTCCTTCACTAAACAATTAAGTTAATTACTCACAAAGCAACATTTTTGTTTATCATTAACAAATTAACTATAAGTACATAATCACGTAATGTAATTGTCATGGAACAGCAAGAGTTTAGTATTCCAAGGTTCACAATCAACTTCAAAAGTTCACTCAAATCATTTTGTGATTAACCCTAATCAATTAAGCATTTATTAATTAATTAATTAAGGCATGTACTAAGTGGGCAATTTATTTTTATCCAAACAGTAACAACTTTTTGTGATGGTAATTTACAGCATGAATATCATCCACAAGATTTTTCATAATTTTAGCATGCATATTTTTAGCTACACAAAAATAACGAGCATCACATAAAGTATTTTTACATTCTTCATCCTACAAAAAGTAATGTTTTATATCAACAAATATTTTTATTAGATAGAGCACATTTTTACAAAACCAACAAAATTGGTTTCATATTTTTATCATTTTCCTACATTTAGTTATGCATTTTATAAGAAACAACACTTAAAAACATTTTTCTGAAAATACCAAAAGGATTTTAATTCTTTTCTCACTCACCCTCCCTCTACCCTCTCTCACTGACTTGCGGGCCAGGGTCAAACTGACCCTGCCCAGCCTTGACCGCGCGGGTCACCGGCGAGTACGCCACAAATCTCGTCGGCGGCGAGACCTCTGGCCCTGGCGCTGACACCTGTGTGTTCCCCAACCCCACCCGCACAAGCCTGGGCTAGCGGTTTAACAAAAGAGAGCTCGCAGCGAGCTTGGCTGCGACCATGGTGGCTTGGCAGCGCACAGCATGGCAACACGGTGGCGGATCAGCGGCTACAGCGCGAGACTGGCCTGGCTGTGGTTAGAGAAAGCAAGGCGGAGCTCACCGTAACCCTCCTGGCTAGATGGTTGAAGCGGAGGCAGCTTAGGTGAGGCTGCTGGAGTGGGAGGCGGAGGCGGCGGCGGTGAACTAGAGGCGAGCTCATGTTCTGACATGACCTGTGCACGAAACGAGCAACCGGCGAGCTTATGAGCTTTGTGGTACAACGGTGAGCACAAAGCATAGGATAAAAAGGAGAGTGCACTGCTGCAGACGGCTAGCCACGACGAGGCGGCCACGGCGGCATGCACGACCGGCCGCGAGGAAGAAGACGGCTCTTGGCCAGCTCCAACGGAGAGGGACGGCGCGAGCGGTCTCTGATGATGCGCAAAGACGAAGCATGGCTAGCAGCAAGATAGAGTGGGCAGAGATGGCATGATGGCGGTGAATTTGGCCAGCGCATGTCGGCTGTGTGGCGGCAGAGCAGAGGAGGAAAAGAGCAAGAGCGGCGGCGGCTTCGCGTGAAAACGGCGAGGCAGGGCACGGGCGAGCCTTCCAGCAACTGCGTGAGCTTGCCCACGCGGATGGCCACACGTCCGGGCGCGAGAAGGCGCGGGAACGGCCATGGCAACACCGGTGACAGTGAGAGAGAGGAGAGGAGAAAGGAAAACAGAGTACGTCTGTTACTGTAACTACTAAAACCACCTCATTCTTCCATTTTTTAAAATTACTCACAATTTCATATGGAAACTTCAAAAACTTGCAACATGAAAGTTGTTCAAAATAAGGAGAGCTACAACTTTGCTTTTGGGCTCACCTCCAAATTCCAAGCAGTTTTGAAATTGAATTTTTAAATTTTGAATTTGAATTTAGGGTGAATAAATAATTAATTTACAAATTTGGTATTTAATTAGTGATTAAGCATTAATCAACAATACATCCATCAAAATCATTTCAAATTAAAATTTTCATACCAAAATTTCACAAAGAGCCTTAATTAATTTTGTTGTTTAACATTTCATGTAACATATAAACACAACCTATGCAACATATACATGCAATATTGGAAACATAAAATGCACTATTGTCATGATTCTTAATAATTATGCTTCATGATGCTCATGATTAGGGCTTTGTTAATTTCGTAACATCTAGGATGTTACTCTTCGCTAGCTCATCTACTTCTGTGTTTTCTGCTCATAGTATATACTTTAGGGTGAATCCCTGGAACATTCGCTCAAGTGCCCTTACTGTGGCCAAATATTTGGCCAGCTCCGGTTCTCTTGCGACATATTCCTTTTCAACTTGTCCTGACTTGGGAGTCTATTTTTGCTAATACAGTCTTTGCGTCGAGTGACTTTGCCTTGTTGAGGCCCAGTATGAGGCCTTCATATTCTACTACGTTATTTGTTGCTTTGAATTCCATTCTTGCTTCATACTTTGTGCGAAGGCCTGATGGTGCTATCAAAATGGCGAAGGCCCCACCTCCCAGGTGTCCCCATGCTCCATCTTTGTAGAGTGTCTAGATTTGGGGTTGAGGTTGTGGGGGTTTGATGTGCCGAAGGTGTCTAGTCTGCCATAAAGTCTGCTACTGCTTGGGATTTGACTACTATTCTTGACACAGCTGATCTCAAACTAGATAATTTTGTTGCCCACTTTCCTATTCTTCCGGAGGCTTCTTTATTATTGAATATATCTCTGAGCGATTGCGAAGAAGGCACTGTGATCTCATGTGCTTGGAAGCAGTGCTTTAACTTTCTTGATGAGATGAGTACAACATATGCAATTTTTTTTAATTTCTGTGTAGTTCAGCTTTGCTCCTGATAGGGCTTCTGAGATATAGTAGATAGGCTGTTGAATGACCCTCGACCCTTCTTCTTTCTCCTGAACAAGTACGCCACTAACTGCATGGTTGGAGGCTGCCACATATAATAGTAGTGGAGCCTCCAAATCCGGTACTGCTACTAAGAGTTTACTAGCCATGTAGTTTTTTAAGTTGCTGGAAGGCCTCTGATTGCTCTGGTCCCTATTCCACCTTATCTCCGCCTTTCAAAGCTTTGAAAAATGGAAGGTTGTGCTCTGTTGATTTTGAGATGAATTTGTTCAATGCTGCTATTCTTCCAGTGAGTTTTTGCACTTCCTTTTTGGTTGACAGCTCCACCATTGAGATTATAGCCTTCGTCTTCTCTGGGTTAGCTCGAATACTTTCGGGTCCTATGATGTACCTAAGCATCTTTCTTTGGCTGACACCGAAAACGCACTTGTCTGGGTTTAGCTTTAGGCCTGCTTCCCTGAGGTTGGCAAACATTTCCTTTAAATCTGTTATATGATCTTCCTCATTCTTGCTCATTACCACAATGTCATCAACATAAGCTATGATGTTTTCTGTAGTTGTGGGCCAAGGACTGCCGAGCCTGCATTTTTTAGTCCTTCGGGCAATCTGGTGTAACAATAAGTTTCGAAGGGAGTAGTGAAACTTGTCTTCTCCTCATCTTCTTTATTGAGCCAGATCTGGTGATATCCGGAAAAGCAGTCCAGTAGGGAGAAGCACTTGAATCTTGCTGCCTTATCGATGGATAGGCCTGGACGAAAAACTCGTAACTCGCTAGCTTGCTCGACTCGCTCGTTTGTGGCTCGGCTCGAGCTCGGCTCATTTGAATTTTTGAACAAGCTGAGCAACACTTTAGCTCAGTTAATTAACAAGCCAGCTCGATTCAGCTTGTGAGCCGCTCGCGAGCCAAAACAAGCCAAGGTAAATTAGATGACAGCAACTTGAATCAGCCCATATATGGCATGGCCCATTGGCCCAATATGATAAAACCCTAGCCCTCAACTCCTACGCTCCCACCCCTAGACGCTAGACTTCCCCCATCCGTCGTTTTGCGCAAGCATAGCCATAAACGCATGCACGCTCGGCTGTTCCCCTCCTGAGCCACTGCACGCAGCACACGCGTAAGTCGCCTGGTGCCTGCTGCTCGCTA
Organism: Saccharum hybrid cultivar R570; assembly: GCA_038087645.1. Classification (NCBI taxonomy): domain Eukaryota; kingdom Viridiplantae; phylum Streptophyta; class Magnoliopsida; order Poales; family Poaceae; genus Saccharum; species Saccharum hybrid cultivar. The sequence goes on from JAQSUU010000259.1 coordinate 13,552,608, forward strand.
GGGCCTTGCAATCGTAACTTTGCTTACTCCCTTGCAAGCCAACGCACAGCAGCAAGCATTAGCTTTTGTTTTTTTCTTGATTTTCCCAAACCAGCATCAAATCATCCATCTTCTTATTTATTTTGCTTCTTCCAAATCAGTACTCACCTTTATCTTTTGCTAGATGAATAACCTTAACAGGATGAAAAAAATTTAAGTTAGCTCGCGAGCCAAACGAGCCAGCTTGAGCTACCAAGTGAGTTGAGCCGAGCTGAGCTTCTAGCTCGTTAGTATAACGAGCCGAGCCGAGCCATAACAAGCCGAGCTATAACAAGCCGAGCTGGCTTGATATCCAGCCCTATCGACGGATGTATCTATCCTTGGTAGCGGAAACGGGTCTTTCTTGCATGCCTTGTTCAGATCTGTGAAGTCTATGCATATTCTCATCTTTTCATTTTTCTTCGGCATTAGCACTACATTTGCCAACCATTCTGAGTACTTAACTTCTCTTATGACGTTTTCGTCTAGCGGCCTCTGTACTTCGGCCTTTGCTGCTAAGATTCTATCCTCCGACATTTTCCTTTGTCGCTGCTTCCTTGGCTTCATTTTGGGGTTGATGTCAAGGGAGTGTTATATAATATCCCTGCTGACTCCTTTCAGGTCGGAGGCTGACCAGATGAAGATGTCTTTGTTCTTGGCTAAAGTTTCTATAAGTTCTATTTCTTCTGCCTTCGACAAGTCAGCTCCGATGGTGACCTTTCTGTCTGGGACTGAATCTTCCAATGGGACTGACTTTGTTTCTTCTTGATCTTTGAGATCTGTTTTGCCCTTCGGCATGTCCAGAGGCTTCGGCTCAGTGTTCTTAGCTGAATCAACGGAGTTGATGTTTCACTGCGACTTGTAGATAGCTCTCTCTATGTTTCTTGCCTCTTTCTGACTGCCATGTATTGTGATGGTGCCGTGCAAAGCTGACATTTTCATGCACAAGTAACCCAGATGGATGGTTGTATTGAACTTGTTTCCAATCCCTCTGCCGAAGATGGCGTTGTACGGGTAATAGAGGTCTACTACGTCGAAGGTCACGTATTCTGTTCTTGCATTTTCCTGGCCTCCGAATGAAACTGGTAGGGATATTTTTCCTAATGCATCAATCCTCTTTCCTCCAAAACCAATTAGCGGTGAATCCAAAGGCTGTAGTTGACTTTTGCTTAGTTTCATCTGGTCGAAGGCATTAACAAAGATGATATCTGCAGAGCTTCCAGAGTCTATGAGAACCCTGTTGATCTCCCAACCCACTATGTTAGCCTTGATTACTATAGCATCGGTACGGGGGTGCTTTTCAGTTGTAGGTCTTGCTCTAAGAAAGTGATTGATGTCTTCGACCAATCTGTGCAGCATACTGGGCCTTGGACTGCTATGTTGTTGACAAGCCTGAGGTGATCTTTCTTCTGCTTCTTTGTCTAGAATTCCATTGAAGAGCCCTCGGCTATTGGCAGTATCATGCCAATGGTGGGTAGTGGTGTATGTGGATTGAGCTGGTTTTCTAGGTTGGGCTCATTTTTGGGGGCGGCTAGCTGTGGCGGAGGTGGTGGCGGAGGTGCTTCGAGTTATCTATTGTGCACTTGAGCTGGCTGACTTGTTTTGATGAATGTTATGTGTGAAGGCCTTGGGTTTATGTAGGTAAGGTTGGCTTCTGCTCGCTGATTACTTGGCTGCCCTTGCTATTGGGTGCTTGATCGCTATGCGGGTAGGAAGTTTGGATTGTATGCAGCTGCTAATGTTGATGGGTGAATTTGATTGGAGTTAAGACTTGGGTAGATTGGGCAATATGGCTGTTGCAAAGGTGCAGCGAAGGTGTGGTTGACTTTCCTAGCAGGTTGTTATGGCGAAGGTTGGGGATTTGCCCTGCTTTTTATCCTCTCCTAAGTTTCCTTCGCATCTAGGCAATCTCTGGTGGTGTGCCCTTTGTTTTCTCTGTGAAAGAAACAATACTGCCTTCACCGTCTTGGTTCTTGGTTTTTGTTCCAGTTCTTCCTTTGATTGTATTTCTTGCCTTTGTACTGCTTTTGTGGTGCTTTGCTTGGGGCTGCCTCCGACATCTGCTGTCCTTGCTGGCTATTCTCTTGCTGCTCAATGTTGAAAACTTGTTGGTTTGATGGTTGTTGTGGCTGTGACTGGCCTTGGCTTCTGTTGCCCCTCTGAACATTCCTGCCACTTCCTTGGTACTGCTTGTTCTAATTTTTTCTTCCAACCTTCTTCAGAGATCATTGTCTGACCTACAATACTTCTCAAACTCTCTGTATAGTTCTTCTATGACGCTTGGCTTTTTCCGAGCTAGATGAGCTGCGAAGGCTCCAATGCGGAGACCTTTGATTGCAGCCTCAATTGCCACATCCTCTGGGATATTTGGTGCCTTCACTTTAAGCTACACAAATCTCTAAAAATAATCCCTGAGTGCTTCACCTTGATTTTGTTTGCACTAAAATAAGTCCATTGATGTCAAAGATTCGATGGTGAATACCTTGAAATTAGTGATGATCTTGTCGTGGAGGTCCTCCCATGAATATACTGAACTTGGCCTCAACATTAAGTACCATGCCAATGCATCCCCTTCGGCTGCAATAACAAATGACTTGGCCAAGACAGTGTCATTCCCGCATGCGGAGGCTACGGCTGCCTCGAAACTCATGATGAACTGGCGCGGGTCTGACCTTCCATTGAATTTGGGTAGGGTAATAGGCTTGTAAGATGGTGGCCAAGGTGAGGTTTGGATTCCTTCGGACAGTGGGGATCTTGAATCTATGGTTCTGTGAGCTGATGGTGAGTTGAAAGGTGTACCGAAGGTTGGTTGGGCGGCCATACCTGGCGAAGGGTTAGGCTGGCTTTGATTTGCTGAGTGGAGCTGGTTGGATGTGTTGGGTTGGGGCTGGCTTTGCTGCATGCTTTGTATCTCCACCTGCAGGATGGCCAACTATTGCCTAATCTCCGCTGCCTATAATGATGTCTGGGTGGCCCTTTGGTTTGCAGCGAAGGTTGCCGCCAACCTGTGTCTTTCCTGTTGTGTGCTCTGTAACTGAGTTTGCAGTTGTTGGAGCACCTGCTCGGTGGTGAGGTCTGGGGCTGGCTGATCTTCGGCTGTCGGGGGCTGATTTTCAACCACGGGCTCTACAACTTGGTCTTCTGAAGTGCTAGCATAAGTGCTACGGGCGTTACGCTGGTCGTCCCCTCATCGAGGGCTCCACGGAAGTCCTGGTGGAGGCTGCTCTTTTTCTTGCCATCGTGGATTTTGCTCGGCCAACACACGGTGGACGCCAATGTTGGAAAACCGAGGTTTCCAGCAGGTGGTACACAGAGAGCCTTCGCCCAGCCGGATGCCCTGGGCGAAGGTTTGGAAAGTGGTAGGTGGGCACAGGAACAATTAGGGTTTCATAAATGTACTCACCAACCTCTTGTGAACAGAGTTTGAGTTCCTCTTTTATAGGGCACTGTTTGCTATGGCTACTCTTTACAATTCTACCCCTTGTCGGTTACGGTACATCCTCGGAATATTTCCTGTGCTGATACAAGCTGCCAAGGGCATTTCGGGTGTCTTCTTCTTCGACCGCCTTTGCTTGTTGGGCCACCGTCGACGGCCCATCACCGGCCCATGGCCCAGTGCTACCGACGAGCGGGCGCTCTTCTAGGCTTCGGGGCCTCCACCCAGGGTGCCTCCGTCGGGTCCTCTGCTACCATTGCCTGGACCACCGCCTTCACCCATGTTGGTGGAGCCTTCGCCGCAGCCTCCAGGCCTTCGCCTATGTTGGTGGAGCCTTCGCCGCAGCTTCCAGGCCTTCGCCTATGTTGGTGGAGCCTTCGCCTATGCCTCCAGGCCTTCGCCTGGAGCGACCGGCCGAGCGGGAGTCTCCGTCTCCTTTCCCTGCACGTCACCCATGAAAACTTGGAAAGCTGTTAGTTCTTTTCTGTCGTCGTGAACTCTAGCCTCCGCGCTTGTAACCGTGTCCTAACACTGACCATTGGATCTATTTTGTTATCTAGAAAATTACCCACCTCTGCCATTATAGATTAAAAGATAGACAAATATATTATTTTTATGAGAAAATTAAAGCAGATTCCGTCGTTCTAAGAAAACCCATCCAAAGTACCCACGTCATATAGTTAGTAAGATAGGGTGACCTCCATGGTTGACTTCAGCCGTTATTATTATTATAGATGAAAAAATAGACAAATATATCTAGGGTGCTACGTCCATGGTTGGTTATTTACGTTAACAAATCCATCTAACCGAGAACTAAATGTATTAACAAAAATTTTCCTCAAATAAATGTATTAACAAAAATTCTAGATAAAAGATGATATGGAAGGCAATCTATCGACACCAACAAAACAAATACGCATCTACCGGATTCCCGTTATATATTTTGTCATCAACCACGTACAAATAGGGCCTACGTACGTACAAATAGGAACCCATCTAGCCGATCTAGACTGCCTTTACATATTTTGTCAACCACCCACAAACAAGAGTCTATCTATTCACCGCTGGAATCCATCTATTCATTGTTCGTCCGGTTGCATCTCCATCGATATATTTCATTCGATTGTTTCCATATCACAATCAACTGTTCGTCCGGTTGTTTCCATCATCTCCATCGATCAATTTCATTCGGTTGTTTCCATATCACAATCAACTGTTTGTCCGGTTGTTTCCATCATCTCCATCGATCAATTTCATTCCGTTGTTTCCATATCACAATCAACTATTCGTCCGGTTGTTTCCATCATCTCCATCGATCAATTTCATTCGGTTGTTTCCATCATCACCAATCAAAGGTCTATTGTTTGCATCATTCACCAACCAAAGGTATCGTTGTCTTGCTTAATCCATTTACAATATAATCTGCAATCTACATGAATCATTTTATGTTTTTCAGTTTACAAGTTGCAATGGTTAGCAAAACCTAAGTGAGATTAGGCCAGGAAAGGAATTGTGGAAAGTCAAAACACGGGTCAGTGTGGGATGCAATCTTGCTAGGTAGTGCCGAACAAATCAGACTCGATAGGATCCTTATTGACCATCACGTATATCACTGTGTATGTTGGCCTCATATTACTTCCAGTTTACATGCTAATGATAATAAAAAATATTGGGAGACCAAGATGCATGGAGTTATCAATAAGGCATGTATGGAAAAATTCAAAACACTGACCGAAGAAGGTAAAGTTTAAATCATTGCAAATGTCAGAGTCACAATAACTATACAAAAATATTGACCAGTGGAGAATGATAAGGTACTCAACTTCTTGCTGACAACTAATATAAAGTAGATCAAAGATACACAAGACATTCCAAAGCAACTAATATAAAGTAGATCAAAGATACACAAGACATTCAAAAGTATAGTTTCCAATTCTTTGGTACATACATGCTTTCTAACAGAGTAAATAACTACATGTACCTCTCAGGTAAACTACCACTAATGTTATAATTTTTTTTTATGTTTTTCCTCATTTGATCACTATTGGATAGAAAAAACCAGGACGTACTTCGGAGCCAATGACCAAAATCCGTGATATTATGCTCCTGATCGAGTAGGATTTTCCTTCCCAAATGCTACTGCAGTAACCCTGATGAACTGGAGATATTTCCTTATTGTTTTCCGCACGTTCAATTAGACTATTTTCCCTAATGTTTTGGCACATCTTAAATTACATTATTTTTATTTCAAAATTTGCAGTGGAGAAGAAGTTAAGATTCGATTTTGGGGGGCCAAAGTTGAGCAAATTAATGAGAGCATAAAATCTCATGTCATTGCAATAATGTCTACAACCATGAAAAAATTGGCAGTAAGCCTTCATTTAATATCAATAATTCAATAATATTAGCCATTCAGCAAGCCTCTAATTAAGAAAAGTAAATAATTCTTATTTTGCATAATATTCTTTGTCATCAACCAATGCTAGAAAAGTTTTGTAGATTTACCAATTCCTGAATCTATGAATGCACGTGACAGGTAAATCAAATTGTATTTCTATTTTTGTATATGTAGCTTACACTCTAACATGGTAAAATTTCTTTGTATAAAAAAGCATATCTTCAAGTGGTATTAGTATAGAAGAGATTCATATTGATGACCATTTAAAAGGGAAATTGGAGGAGCAAAATGCAGTACAATAGAAGAACATTAGAAGAATTAGGTTTGATTTTGTATGACTCATCAATTAATAATAATATTTTTCGCTTAACAGCTTCCATGACACACTAGGAAAAGCTAAAACCTAAAAATTATCAATATTAGCCATATGATATATTATGTTTTATAAGAAAAAGAATCAGGTATATTAAATATGACTCTACCATTATGAACTACAATTCAAAATAATCCTTAAATTTGTATCTAAATTATTCACATCTATTATTAAAAAATAATAATAATCTTTTAACATTGGTATACACATGGTTCAATTACTAAAGAGAGATATCCAACACCTCCAAATAATGTACAAAGTCAGTTAGGGCACAAAACAAAAGAAGGAAAAGAAAATATCCAACCATGGAATCAAATTAATGAACACTACTAGCAATGCCACGATGATCTCTCTCAGACATACCAATGCCATTTCTAAACATTTGTGTTACTTTGGATTCAAATAAAAGTTAACTGAATGAAGTTTTTTTTATTAAAACATATATTAAACATGGTTTTCTATTGCTTAAGTTTCTCAAAGTTGGTCCGTATGGAAAAATCTAACCCATGCGACAGCACGGGTTGATGGACTAGTTCTCACAAATATTTGTTCTTGGAAATGTAAGAAGCTAAAACTAAAGAAGGCATCTAGCGCAAATGGAGCAACATTCTTTTCGTGATTTTTCCCCTGAATAATGGAAAGAGATTTGTTGTGAGTTTTATTGGATGGAGTAAACAAGAAATAGGGTTTCTAAGGAAAAAGCAGGCCAGAAAGCTGTACAGCTGCACCGTTCATCGGTGGGAAACTAGCAAAAGCAACAACTACAAGAGTGCCACAACAGCTGAAAATAACTTCACGCTTCATTTGAGGGAAACAAGCCAAACATGTGGAACAAGAGGCACAAAAACTAGGACTACTTTCCATTTTCGCCTTGGTAAGCTCCTCTCAGTGAAGTCTTTCCGTTCTTGATGAAACTTACAATCGTACGTCGTCAAACAAAGTTACGCACCCTTCTTTTCTTTCTTGAATGTAAAAGGACTATTGCCCCACCCCCACCCCACACACACACCCACACCCACACGAAAGATAGGAAAAATGGCCACGTACTGTAAATTTGGACTCCATATTTTGATGCTAAAACACCGAGCCAACGCGCTGTCTTGTTCAATCTTGATAAAACTACTCTGTATAGCAGTCAAAATCACTAACAACATTTTTGTTTTAATTTTGGAAGGGAAAAAATCAGCACCAACCCCCAACTGAATGCATGGACTTTGCATGATACAGTCGCCCTCAAGTCATGCTCATGATGTGACCTTTTCTGATGTGCCTATGCCTAACTACTTCCTCCGTCTCATAATAATAGTCGCTCTACGATTCAAATTCTGTCCCTTAGAGATTGTCGTTTTAGACTCCGGACCCACCATCCACTAGCCTAGTAGCCTACAGTCTGCGGCCTTATCCCTTCACCGCACCTCTCCCTCCCATCGCTTGCAGCCTTATCCCTTCACCCACTCGAGTTTTCCTCCACCGCACCTCTCCCTCCCATCGCCTCATCCATCATCACTCTCCCTCTTCTCCACTGTCCCTTTCCTCGTCTACAGCACCTCGCCGAGGATGGGGCCGACGAGGAAGGATCCTGGATCCAGCTGCGGGTGGGATGGCGCGGAGGTCGCGGGGCAGTCGCAAAGGTCGGCGAGGGCGAGCATGGACTGCACGACGGCGGGGAAGTGGTGCGCTTGCCCGGGCTTTTGAGCGTAGAGGTCGTGGGGCGGTCGCTGAGGGCGGCGCGGCCCGCGCGCCGGTGGGGAAGAGGCTTGCTTGCCCGGGCGTCCGGCGCGGTCGCCGAGGGCGGTGCGTCCCGCGCGCCGGCGGGGAAGTGGCCTGCTTGCCGTGGTGTCCGAGCGTGGAGGTCGTGGGGCGGTCGCCGAGGTCTCCAAGGGCGGCCCGCCCGCCGCACTTGCCCACTCTAGCTCTTCGACGGTGTCTCTAGATCTGTAAGAGGAACCGCAGGAGAGAGAATGTGCTGGAACGGAGGAAGTCCTGGAGTAGGGGCATGCAGGTCTTTTGCCATCTGTCTTGGTATTGGTGTCCGGTCCTAGAACGACTATTGTTATGGGACGGAGGAAATACGAGCTAACCGTGTTATAAGTATTTTCTAGTAAAAACGTATCCCTCTTTCATGATGCAGGACTACGATGTCATAGCTTACGAACAGATCGAGTGTATAGACTATGGGAAAAAAAACAAAAATGGATTGCTTCTGGGCCAGGACATGGCACCTACCGACCATATTCGTCCGTTGAAAACAAATAAGATACTCGATCGCATGCAGCTCTGAGCTCTCTATCGTGGATGAGCAGGAGGCAATCATGTCATGCATTGCGTTTGGTGGGAGAGGAAGTGTACTGATTACAGGAGGGGTCTTGCTATAGTACACCCAAATAAATGTAGACCATCAATCTGAATAGCAATTATAACATATTTCCTCCTAAGAGATAATAGATATATAAGAAAAATATCTTTCTATTAGATTTAATATGCATGCATGATCTAACTTTCCTAACATGATCTGAAGTGTTTTATAACATGGACATGCACACGCACGTGCATAGCAGTGGGACGACGCATGCTTCACACATGTGTAGCCTTATTCATTTTATTTTATTTTATATAACACGATCATTTGTAGTTAAAACTAATATATAGTTCTTTGTATTTATCCTATTATAATTCTATTTTTAGAATGTTGTAGGGCTATTTCGTGGTAGGCGTACAATATAACTTTTATAACCTGACAAACTGATATGTATCATCACATAATGACATGTACGTGACACTTGGACTGGTTACACATATGTAACACTTTTTAGTAACTGGTGATAGATCCAATAATTCAATTTTAGCAACACGTAACATATTTTTATGAAAATGACTTGTTCATATTTTTTTCTTAGAAAAGTGTTAATTGCATGCACCAAACAAGAAAGATAGTCTTAGGGGGGTATGCTGAGATTTTGGGATTCCTTTTCTATTTTATGACTATTAATTTATTATATTGCTCCATTTATTTTTGAAAAATCAAGGGCTATGATTCTTTTGAGATCTTACCTTCTGCAAGGTAATAGTTGTACCATAGCAAAACCCTTACAGGAGTACCCGGCTACTCATGCACACTGATGGCGACTAATTATGCTGCTGAAGAGAGTTATGATTCATGTACAGCCATGCATTCCATGACATGTGGAAGCTAGCTAGCTCTTTCAAAAGACACAAACCAAGCTCTTTTTCGAATTGAAAAAGTTCAGAGCAAAAAATCGTTTCACCACTAGCATCGTAGGAACATGTCGAATTCCTGAGAGATTCTTTTGCGTTCCAGACACGTCCGGTACCCTTGAACCTGGAACCTGTGTGGTGTACAGCTCTTTGCCTTTTGTTGTCTGTGTTGTTGGTTGTTGTTGAAGTTTGTTTGCTCTGGTCTCTGGACGATTAAGAGATGCTTGTCGCGTGGCTGCTCCAGGGACAGTGACACAGCGTCATGGAAAAAAAACGCCGGGAAACTCTCAAAAATACTGATGCGGACCACCCTATACGCCAATGGAGACGTTTGGTGTAGCTGCTAAATCTGATTGATGATGTGTCCATCTGTTGACTAACTACCCCTGTGCTCCATCCTCCATTGCTGTTCACTGCCCGTGATGAGGCCGACGCCAATGCAAGCCGCCGGAATGTGCAGTCAAAACTCAAAGGAGGGACAGAATTTCTCGCCTTCACTGAGCTACCGGCAATATTCAAGACTCAGCTGCTCACATTCCTTCTCATCAAGTACTAACAAGGGGACAGAAATTCCAAAGCCTGCAATGATCGGCGCCGGAAGGAAAGATTTCTCTTGTAGACTAAAATTCTTTTAAGATGCAGATGGAGGAGTTGTTGAGGCTAACTTTTCTGATGAAGAACGGGAACTACTGGCCCTGGAACTGGGAAAGCGGCCTGATGCTTTGGTCTCTTGTGTAATTCTAACTAACAATGCCAATTGTGCTCTGCGTGCACAAAAGAACAAGCACACACATAGTAAATTAATCATGCATCTAGAACATTCTGCATACAAATCCAAACGTAGATCATAGTATCATTTCAAATAACTAAGGCATCAACCCATGCTTCCGCACGAATCTAAAAGTTTATGCTTAATACATAGTACAATTAAAAAAAATAGTTACCCTTGTCCTCTCTCTCTCTCTTTTTTCAGTTTCTAACACAACATACATATAGAAACTCAATCCTTGTACGGTCGTGATAAATTTATTACTTTCTTTGTATGATTTTCTGCATCTATATTCATTGTTTTCCAACTCTGCTGGGCACCTCTATGTGTCTTTAATATGCATTTATTTGAATTTTGTAAAGTTATGGTAAAGGGACTAATGGAGGGTGTTTTTTTTACATAAGCCTAAAGTTTGAATACTCACTCTATCCCTCGATAAATACAATTATAGAAATGACATATGTGTCCCTATAGAAAAGGTGTTCAATCACACAATAATTGCACTTTAGAAGTGGGAAAAATAACCTAAGTCTCAAGAGATAGAAATGCGCTTATAGTAGGATAAATTTTAAACCAATAGTACAGTTATCATAGAACAGAGGCAACACATAGGGGGCGTTTGGTTGCCCGCATCCGCCCCATCCAGGCTCCGCTGGTGCGAGCTGCACGTGATTGGTTCCCTGGACGAGGTAGCTAGCCACGCTGACGCGGTGCACAAGCAGCCATTGGGCCCAGCTCTTCCCGTGCGTAGATTTTCTGCGTTCCTCTCTCTCCAGCCTGGCCCAGTCGGTGCGAGAGGGCGAGCGCCGGCACATAGGCAAAAAGTGAACGTGGCACCTGCTGAATCAGGTAACCAAACACAAGATCTGTTAGGCCAAGATAACATAAGACAACTAACCAAACAATGGTCTGTTGCACATCTCCAGCCTGGCTCCCATGGACCTACGTGCCTGGAGCGAGCCAGGCTCTATCGAGAAAGCAACCAAACATGGCCATAGTCCTACCCGCTTGGCTTAACCCACAGCTGGATGGAATTAATATAATCTTCAAACTAAACGTTGCACGTCTGATGGTGCCCTGGTGTAATCTAGGGTTTTCCATGAAGGGGGGGTACTTCTTCCCCGGGGTGGAAAGCTGTCGTTGCGGCTGGCTGCCGGCGGAGAAAGCTGACGATGGAAGTCCAGACTGGCTGAGGACCGGCTTTGCGTTGGCGGCTTCAGGGAGACACGGAGGGACAGATCCTGCTACAACTATTTTTAATAGTACGATCTTTAGGCTGTACTGTAGTGAGGTTTACTGCTCCTATTGCTGTACTAGTATACTTTCATTATTTCAAGAAGGAAAAAAAACGCTAGTGGTCGGCATGATGCATCATGCTCATGCCCGTTCTACGACCTAGCTTGGCCCTCGTACTTTCCACGCTGCTCGGATTCCAGTGGAATTATGGAAATACTCATATACTCTTATACTAATCAAACAACACCAAAGCATGCAGCAAACTAAAGCAAGCATACTCAACCGATCAAATCTCACACGTCTAGAGCCACTATAAGAACAATCCAAATAGTACACCATATATCCTTTTTCTCGAACCATCGAAGGAATGTCTAGTAAGCACAGTTCGGCGTGCTGTTATTGCTGGAACTACTCATGCATACGTACTCAGATAATTTTGTTTTTCTGATTTGATGGGGCCAGCCGGGTGCGATCTCATATACAAGTAAGCTATATATAACTACCTTTCGGTCGTGTCTGAACCTGGCTGGAGCTCCCCAGCATCCACAAGCAGCAGGCACCTGGCACTCTGCTGAAACTAGTTAAGTTTTAGCCGCACAAATAGTGCCGGCTGTGTTTGTTTCGAATCTTTGATACCAATTAGAATATCAAATATAGGTTAATTACAAAACTAATTACACAAATGAAGGCTAATTTGCGAGATAAATCTATTAAGTCTAATTAATCCATGATTTGACAATGTGGTGCTACAGTAGACATTTGCTAATTATGGATTAATTAGGCTTAATAGATTAGTCTCGCTAATTAGTCTACTCTTGTACAATTAGTTTTATAATTAGCTTATGTTTAGTCATCCTAGTTAGCATCCGAACGTCCGATATGATACGACTAAAGTTTAGTCCCTGGATCCATACACATAGCACAAAAATGCGCAAAAATTAGCATAGCACCGAAAGCATAGCAGGCATGCTCACCATCCTACTGTACCATATACATGCATCTAGCTAGAGTCCTATAGAGGAGTGTAATTAATTATTGCTTAGCTTCTAATAAGTGGCAAACCATATATAAAGTAAGAAAGAGATTGCCGATCTTCTAACGGTTTGATGGCTTTTGCGGCGGATAAGCTGACTCATGTTGTTTTGTTGTAAGAGAAAAATATTGTACCATGACTGATAAGTTCAAACGAACAGAGCGTAGGTCAGACGACTGGACGAGGTTGCATTCTAAGTGGCAAACCATATATGTAGTACGAAAGAGAATGCTGGTCTAAGTATATAGGAACAAAACAATTAGGCCCGGTAAACTGAAATGAAATGTGTACTTAGGGGGTGTTTAGTTTCTCCCCAAAATTTTTTCACCCCGTCATATCGGATGTTTGGACACATGCATGGAGTATTAAATATAGACGAAAAAATAACTAATTACACAGATTGCGATAAATTTTCGAGATGAATTTTTTAAGCTTAATTAATCCATGATTTGACAATGTTGTGCTACAGTAAACATGTGCTAATGACAGGTTAATTAGCCTTAATAAATTTGTCTCGCGGTTCCCAGTCGAGTTATGTAATTAGTTTTTTTATTAGTATCCGAACACCCCTTCCGACATCCCATAAAACATCCGATGTGACGTCCTAAAATTTTTCACCCCAAGAACTAAACACCCCCTTAGTTTGTTGTCTGTATGGGAGAGACATTCCGATCGGGAAGATCCATCGATATGGGTCAAAGAACAGGAGACAATTTCCTCAATTTTCAACAGCTGGCATCTACTCTAAGTAGGGATCCGTTATCAAAGAGCTCGTTCGCTTCGTTGAAAAGCTATGGCTGAAAGTACTGTTTGCTGATTTATTGTGAGAGAAAATATTGTTCCGGTTGAAAAAACAAGCTGAAAAGTACGAATTATAAGTCCAGCGAAAGCAACCATTTCTTCAGGGGTGCATAGCAGGTGGACAATGGCGGAGCTAAAGGGACCACCCTGGAATTCTAGCTCAACAAGGCCCAATACTCCTTAGGCACTTTTTTCTCCTTAGGCACTTTTTTCTCTGCTTTGTTTGTTGTCGCTGGTTTGCCCGTTCATCGGGCAACAGCGTCACGAATATATGATAAGAAGTAAAAAAAAAGAGGAGTGGTGACATTGCACCTCTCTTTTTAGAAATGTGCAGCAGCAACAAACAAGCCTTCTTTGCTATGTCCTCCATTGGTTATAGATCTGGCAAAAGAGGAAATTAGAAAACAAGGTACGGAATTTTTTGTTTATTTTAAGATGTTTCTAAAACCTTTTCAATTTAACTGTATTGCTATATTGTTTTTGGGATATTCTATACTTTATATTTCTCTATATTGTAGTGTTCAAAAAAATAGTGTTAAGTTGGACCACCCAAGCCTAAAATCCTGGCTACGCCAACTGCAGGTGGATCAATTGGCGCACACTGCAAGAGGGGTTTGAGTTGTTGCAGGCCGGCAATAAAGAGATTTGACGTGATCTCCTAACGGGCCAAGTGAACTGAACTATGAGCCTGTTTAGAGCCGGTTTAGTTTCTTAAAAAGGAACTCAAAAAGTGCTACAGTATCTGTCAGATCAAATCTTACGGTATATGCATAGAGTACTAAATGTAGATGAAAGAAAAAACTAATTACACAGTTTAGTTGTAAATCACGAGGCAAATCTTTTGAGCCTAATTAGTCCATGATTGGACACAAATTACCAAATAAAATGAAAAGTGCAACAGTAGCCGAACCTAAACATTTTCACCAACTAAACGAGCCCTATCTTGCGTCTGGTTTATCTGTCTGCTCATCCTTTTCGTACGTACGTGCAAAAGACGATGCTACACTGCTTCTTTACAAAAGCTCCAAAACAGACGGGCAGGCCAAATTAAAACGCAGAGAATGAAGCACGTATGTCATACAATTACCCACAGTGCAAAGCAATGCTTCTTCTATGATGCATGCTCTCATCATCTTATCTGTCTAACACCACTGTACTTGTTGTGACGGTAGCAGATGGATAAGAACGGGAACACCGGCGCACAATGCAGAGTAAATTTAATTAATCGTCGTTTTCTGCGGTTTAGGTAAGACTAAACAGATCGATAATTACATTTGTGTTGATTATTAGTAGCTCGCTTGAATGCTCATCGCAACCTGAAACATATACTAGGTCAAGCTCAGGTTACAGACCAAAAAGTTTGGCAGCTACGATCCATGTACCGACGTCCGACGACGATCGGTGCTCAAATACGTAAGCGTTATTCATCTCAATTGGTCTTCGGAAAGGTACCAAGCTGCAAATAGAAATGATCAATATAATTGCCTAGACATTAATGTAGCCATAGCCACCAAAACCGAGTGGCACAAAGGAATTAAAATAAAATAAAGGATAAATAAGAAACAAATTCTCTATGATAGCAACATATCTTATTAAGACCGGGAAGTTTTTCCCCTCAAAAACGGTTAGACTTCTAGAGAATCTTTTGCAATGTAGCGTGAATTAATCTTTTACTCCCTCCATAAAAAAAAGAATACGTGGAGTTGGTGCCGATCAAAGTAGTTTAAGTTTTGTCAAGTTTATAATGAATAGTATTAACATTTATGTTTTCAATAGAATTTACTATGAAAATATATTGCATAATTCCAATGATATTTATTTTGTATCGTGAATGTTAATAGTTATATATATATATATATATATATATAGTCAAAGTTTAAACTATTTGACTCCTCGAAAAACAATAGTTTCATTCCTTTGTGGATGGACGGAGTACTCTATTACCAAAATGAAGTGAAAGTTGATAATGCGAGAAAAAAATGGCTTCTCCGGTCCTGGCTGAATAATAAATGCTACTCCCTCTATACTATATTGTAAGTCATTTTTGTTTTTTCTAGATAATACTCCCTCCGTATCAGATTTAGAAGTCGTTTTGGACAAGGTTTGGGTCAAACTTTGGGAACATAAATCATAATAACTTTTAGGTTGTTGAGTTTGCAAATGTAAAAATTATATGAATAGATTTGTCTTGAAAAATACTTTCATAAAAGTATACATATATCACTTTTCCATAAATATTTTTTATAAAAACAAGAGGTCAAAGTTGTGTTTTGGAGACCGTGTCGCTGTCCTAAACGACTTCTAAATCCGATACGGAGGGAGTACCTTTTATAATACATCTAGAAATATGCTATGCCTAGATATATGATAAAAACCAAGTAATAAATAAATAGTCGGCTAGGGTGCTGCTATAGGGCTATAGCTGTTTTAGATAGTATAGAGTCGTTATTTGTATTTAAGTTCAATTTAGTTGTTTTAGCCCGCTATACCCAGGTCTTGCCGCTAAATGTCCATAGCAAGCTATTTATTACATTGGTAAATGATTTACAATTTAGAACTGAGGGAATATTTATTATAGAGATACTTTTATATTATATATATGAATAATTAATAAAAATAAATATATTTTGGAAAAGAAAACATCTCAATTCTGCGCGTTTGGACTGGGCCTGAGAGAATCCCACACGGCTATCTGCTAAACCGATGGGGCCAAAAGGGCCAAAATGCAGAAAGGGCAACCCAATTATGCATATACCCAGCCCACGCACTGTTTGTCTCTGCCACAGCCAACCGCCGACGCCGACGCGTCCAAAACCTGGCGCGTGCACTCTCCGCCGGCGATCTCCTACGTCTCCTCCCCTCATGCGGCACCCTCCCCTCCCTCCGCGTCCTCCACGCGCTCCTCCTCACACACCCGCAGGGCCTCCTCCTTTGCAGCCTCCGCGCAAGGACCAAGCTGCTCAGCTGCTATGCGGCACTGGGCGACCTCACCTCCGCGCGGATGGTGTTCGACGGGACCCCACGCCCGGACGCGTACACCTACGGGGTCATGCTCCGGTGTCTAGTCCAAACGGAGCGCCACGCAGAAGCTGTCGCGCTGCACCAGGACATGCGGCGGCGGCGCCCCTGCCCCGAGGCGCAGGACGACTTCGTGCTGTCGCTCGCGCTCAAGGCCTGCATCAGGTCCGCGGAGTACGGGTACGGTAGGAGGCTGCATTGCGACGCCGTCAAAGCCGGCGGCGCGGACGGCTTCGTGTTGAACAGCTTGGTTGACATGTACGCGAAAGCCGGGGACTTGGAGTGCGCCCGGAAGGTGTTCGAGAGAATTCCCGGCCGAAATGTGGTGTCGTGGACCTCGATGCTCAGCGGGTGCGTCCAGAATGGTTTTGCTGCAGACGGACTCCTTCTGTTCAACAAGATGAGGCAGGACAATGTGCATCCGAGTGAGTACACCATAGCAACCGTTATCACAGCTTGTTCTGCACTCATTGGTCTGCACCAAGGGAGGTGGATGCATGGATCAGTGATCAAACAAGGCTTAATGTCTAACTCATTTATCAGTGCAGCCTTGCTGGATATGTATGTCAAGTGTGGGGAGCTAGAGGATGCTCAGTGTGTGTTTGATGAGCTCAGCTACATTGACCTTGTTCTTTGGACGACGATGATCGTGGGGTACACACAGAATGGGAACCCTCTTGATGCATTACGACTGTTTCTTGACAAGAAGTTTGCAAACATTGTTCCGAATTCAGTTACCACAGCAACTGTTCTTTCAGCTTCTGCTCAATTACGTGACTTGTCAATAGGAAGGTCTATTCATGGAATAGCTGTTAAGTTAGGTCTGGTTGAGTATAATGTGGTGGTGAATGCGTTAGTTGACATGTACGCGAAGTGTCAAGCTGTGTCAGAGGCCAACAGCATATTTGGAAGAATTTCAAACAAGGATGTTGTCGCATGGAATTCAATGATATCAGGTTATGCTGAGAATAGCATGGCCAATGATGCTCTGATGCTCTTCAAACAAATGAGACTGCAGGGCTCTTCACCTGATGCCATCTCTGTGGTGAATGCCCTGTCAGCTTCTGTTTGTCTGGGTGATCTACTTATTGGTAAATCCTTCCATGGTTATGCTGTTAAACATGCATTTCTGTCCAATATTTATGTCAGCACTGCTCTGCTGAATCTGTACAACAAGTGTGGCAATCTCCCATCTGCTCGTAGGGTATTCGATGAGATGAATGACCGTAATTCTGTAACTTGGTGTGCTATGATTGGTGGTTATGGAATGCAAGGCGATTCTGCAGGTTCCATTGATCTTTTCGGTGAAATGCTGAAAGATGGTGTCCACCCAAATGATGTAGCATTCACAAGCATCTTATCCACTTGCAGCCATACTGGGATGGTTACTGCAGGGAAGAGGTATTTTGATAGCATGGCACAACATTTCAACATCACACCTTCGATGAAACATTATGCTTGTATGGTCGATGTGCTAGCCCGTGCAGGAAATCTAAAGGAGGCATTGGAGTTTATAGATAATATGACATTGCAAGCAGACACTAGTGTCTGGGGAGCTTTTCTCCATGGATGCGAGCTCCATTCAAGGTTACAGTTTGGAGAAGAAGCTATCAAGAGGATGATGGTGCTTCATCCTGAAAGACCAGATTTATATGTGCTGATATCAAACCTGTATACCTCGAATGGAATGTGGGACAAATCTCTAGCTATCCGGAGATGGATGCAGGAAAAAGGATTAGTCAAGTTACCTGGGCGCAGCTTCGTTGGTCGTGAAAATGGATGACTGAACAGAACAGAAATGTTTCTGCTTTTCACATCGTATGGCAGTGGAAACAAGATGTGTAGAATTTTTAATGTGCCAGTTTGTTACGGTAATAAAAAGTAAAAGCAGCCAAGGAGGCCGAGTGAGATTAAGATAGAAGTAGTAAGGCTGTCTCTGGAATTTTATATCCAGTTGCAGCAATCAGATTGTTCACTCTTCTTAGCATGATTCTTAAGGAGGCGCAGCAAACAGATAAGCTATGATAAATGCTTCCAACTGCCACAGCATTTCAGTCTTCATCGTGCAACATTGTTTATGGTGAAGTGACTGAAGTCGTGGTGAACTGGAATGTGCTAGACTTGTTTAACTTGAGCTGGCCACAATCACAATTCACAAGGCAACGGCCGTATCAAAATTTCAGTACTTAATGCTAATGATGTATCGTTCTTGGCATATCACAATTCACAAGGCAACGGCCTTGGCATCAAAGAAAACAACTGATAAAGTTTGCCTTAGCTTCTAGTGATTCTAGGTAGTCTGTACAGCACTACAGCTCCTTCTGTTATCTTGTTTGGCAAAACTATGTATCGTTCTGTACTCGACATCTTTGGCCAATTGACGATTCAATCTACAATATGCTGTGTTTTATTGCTTCAGCACGATGTCTTTGTTGGCAGCATCGACATTTCGACCATAGATCGGTATAACGTTCTATGATCCAGTGAAATTGTAGCTTGAATTACTAAAAACTGTCCCTCCAGAGGAAGTCCAAAATTGACTGTTGGTTATCAGTAAGTTCTGGCAGCTCCCGGCAGCTAAATGGAAATGACGCCCTGTTCTTAAGATTCAACCCTTGAGCACAATGAGATGTGCTTCATGGACAATTAGTTTTTTTTAAAAAAAAATAAAGAATATAGTTATCTGTTGTGAATCACCAGTAATCACCACAGGAGCAAACCCCGTCTCTGAAATGGTGAAACCTCGATGCATCCCTAACTACAATCAACCTCTGTGTCACTTTGGACATGAACTTGGTAGCGTTATGGCAGTCCAGGCACACCCTAAGGTTCTTGATGATCCTGATCTCTGTCCCTGGCTCTGTACTGAGGAGCCCAAAGGCGATGGCCAACTTCTCGCTATGCACCTTCACCATGTGCTCCTTCTCTTCCTCCTCAACATCGTACAATGCAGCCTCTGTCACAGGTTGGTACCCAGCTTCGATCATCTTAGCGGTTAACTTCTCTAAGTATGAGTAGATGGCCTCTGACTCTGGGTGAAAACGGTCACCAGCCATGAAGACATGAGGCTTGTCGCCTATCTCGATGAGAGTACACCCTGGTGTTTTCACTAGCTTCCTGTTCTTGGCCTCTTGCCTCACCACAGCTGCTTCAGAGTAATGCTTCTTGGATGTGTACAGATTAGATAGAAGCACGTAGTAGCCCGCATTCTCTGAGTCTAGTTCGAACAACTTCTGGGAAGCCAATTTTGCTAGGTCACTATTCTTATGGACCATGCAAGCGCTAAGCAGCGCTCCCCACACGCCAGGTCCAATAGCACTTTGAGGGAATTCAGAGATGAGATCCAAAGCTTCATTCAACTTGCCTGCCCGGCCAAGGAGGTCCACCATACATGTGCAATGCTCGATACCTGGGCTGATTCTGTACTCATTAGTCATCACACGGAAAACTTTCTGCCCTTCGTCAACCAATCCTCCATGGCTGCATGCATAGAGGACTGACAGGAAGGTGGAGCTTGTCGGAAAAATGTGTGCATCCAGCATACCCTTGTAGAGCTTCAAAGCTTCAGCACCTTGGCCATGGAGGCCATATCCAGATATCATCGCATTCCAGGAGACCACATTCTTGTTATCCATTCTGTCAAAGATGCTCCAAGCTTCAGCAATGCTTCCACATTTCGCATACATGTCAATGAGCACTGTCATGACGTAGACATTGAGCTCAAGTTTCTCCTTGGAGATGATCCTGTGAACCCACTTCCCCAGAGACAAAGCTCCAAGGTGTGCACAGGCTGAAAGAGTGCTTGAAATGGTGGTGGGGTTCGGCTGCACATTGAGCTCCTGCATTAGCTGGAAAAGTGCAACTGCCATCTCAAGCCATTCTGGGCATACCCGGATATCATTGCATTCCATGATTCCATGGTCTTCTCTGGCATTGCGTCAAATATGCTCCTTGCAGACTCCATATCGTTTAATCTGCAGTACAAAGTGGTCAGTGCTGTTGACACCAGAGCATCTGCATCCAACCTGGCCTTGACAACAAACGCATGTAAGCACCGAGCAAGCAGCTCATGCCCAAATGGACTGTACACCGGTATCACGGCAACTAACGTGCTTGAGTTTGGCCTCCAGCTTGAGGCCGCCAACTCTTTGAACAGCTCCACCCATGATTCAACCATGCCATTGACTGAGAAGCCTGAGATCAAAGCATTGTAGGCAACCAAATCTGGATCTTCCATCCTATCAAAGAGACACCGTGCACAGTCCATGTCCCCACACTTGGAATACAGCGACATGAACCCAGTCACAACATGCTCATGCTCTGCCAACCCGCACTTTACTCCATATCCATGGATGCACCTCCCCATTGCCATATGTGATGCCTCTGCTGCTGCCCGTAGGCTGGATGCAAGGGTGGTTGAGTCAGGTCGCACTCTCCCAGCCTCCACCATCCGCACGAACGTCTCCAGGGCCTCCGAGCCAGGCAGCCCAGCCAGCAGCGTGTTCCACAAGATAGTGTCGGGCGACGGCACCGCGTCGAACACCTTGCGTGCGTCGTCCGCTCTGGACAGCTTGAAGTAGAGCTTGGCCAGAGCCGACGCCACGAACGTGTCCGCCGCGTACCCCGCGGCCACGGAGAGCCCGTGAAGCGTGCGTGCGGCAGCGGCAGTGTCGTTGCCGCGGGAGGAACAGGAAGAGGAGAGCGATGTGGCGGCGAAGGCGAAGGAGAATGAGTCCGGCGACGGGAAGAGGAGGTGCGGGCGGAGGGACGGGAGGGAGCGGAGCAGCGCGTTGCGGAGGAACCGGTCGGGCCGGGGGAAGGCGCGGAAGAGGCGGAGAAGGTGGCGGGGCGGCGCGCGGAGGGAGGCGTAGCGGAGCAGCAGCGCGGTGGCCGGGGCCGGGTTGAGCGCGTAGTGGCCGGAGGCGAGCGAGACTGCGAGGAGCTGGTCGAGGTGGCGGAGGGTGGAGGAGAGCGCGACGAGGCGGAGGTACGAGCGCCGGAGGCCGCCGCCGGGGTCGCCGGCGGGCGGAGGGAGGACGAGGCGGGGAGGAGGCATGTCGCTGGCCGTGGCCGCTGCCGTGCCGTGCGGCGTGACGGCGCAGGTGACCGTAGCTGATCCTGTGGTTCGAACGGATATAGCGTGGCCGTTCGATCGTATATGGACAGCCGTGATGAATGCCAGAGAACTGTTTGGCAAGCCGAACGGTGTGTTATGGAGCGAGTTGGGCTTAATTTTTGGAGGGCTTTGGCTACTTGGGCCCGTAGTATTGTGAGGTGCTATCTCAAAGTCGTTTCCCTGATTCCCTCGTTAGAACTTGAAAACCGGGTAAATCACCTCCCTCAACTTTTAAAACCGTTTATTTTACCTCCCTGACATTTTACCTCCCCGATCCTGTTATAGGTGATTTTTAAAGGCGTTTTTGTCTTTTTCTTTTTTATTTATTTTGACTAAATATTTGAAAATTATAGTAAATCACAGAAAAATCATAAAATGAAAAATCCAATTTTGTTGAACTTCACCTGAGTAGATCTATACGGTAAATATATAATATGGTATGCTTTAGTAAAAAAATTTTGTTGTAGCTTTAAATCTATGTTTTTTTAATTAATTCATAGCTGCAGTTTCTATGGTCCAATTGTGGTGAAATTTTTATAGTGGGCTAATTATTATATAATTGAACTGTAGTAAAAATTTCATACTCGTTTCTATTTTTACACAAGTTTTACTCTTTTACAACTATTTAACAAGCATGCAACTAAATAAAACTATAACTTAGCTATACATGATCCAATGAGCGTGAAATTTAACTATAGTTCAATCGTATAATAATTAACTCACTATAAAAAATTCACCACAATTGGACCATAGAAACTCAAGCTTTGAATTAATTACAGAAAATTATAAATCTAAAGCTACATCAAAAACTTTGTACTAAAGTATACCATATTATATATTCACTTTGTAGATCTACTCATGTGGAGTCCAACAAAATTGGATTTTCCATTTTATGATTTTTCTGTGATTTACTATGATTTTTCAAAATTCAACCGAAATAAACAAAAAAGAAAAGACAAAACCGCCTTTGAAAACCACCTATAATCGGGTCAAGGAGGTAAAATGAACGGTTTAAAAGTTGAGGGAGGTGGTTTACCCGGTTTTAGAGTTCGGGGAGGAAAACTAGACTTTAAAGATAGTTCAGAGAGGTAAAATGGACATTTTCCTGTGAGGTAATTGACCCAATGGCCCAGATTAAATCACGGTTCTTTTGTATTTATTAGGCACTCATTTTTATTTCTAAAAAAATAGGTGCTCATTTTTTTGCCCTATAATAGGCGAAAAAACAAATGGAGTAGCTATCGTGCAGCGCTTTAAGTTGCGTTTGCAGGGTTCCTAGGTTCTCGTAAAAAGGTTTTAGATCTAGGTTTCCTTAAAAAATGTGTCTCTGATCAATTTAAATTATTTTGTGGAACCGTTTGACTAGCTCGTTGAATTCTTCAATTAGGACCAAAATCAGAGGGAACCAAGTTTTAAGTATTTCTCTATATTACTAAAAACGAAAATCGGTTCCAAATCATTCTCTCTAAAATGTTTCTCTCCTTACAGCTTTTGACAATGATCCTAGTGCTACCGAGAGTATGAAACGTTTCTCACTGTCAAACGCATGATCTAAGGGCTTGTGGCCCGAACACCCAATGCAAGTACGATCGAGTTAAGTTCCATGCTTCCCCTTCAGAGCTTGCCACATAATAGAATTGTACACACCCTTAGGGCACCTCTAATGGTGACTTACAAACTAGCTCTAAGCATATTATTTCTATATAAAAAAGAGAAAAGATATCTTTTAGTTCATCTTATGCACTTAGATATCTTTTAGTTCATCTTATGCACTTACTCCCTCCGTCCCATTAAAAGTGTCGTTTTTTATTTTTAGACATCTTGTTTAACCGTTTGTCTTATTCAGATTTTTTATACAAAAAATAAAATAAATAAATTATTATTAAAGTATCTCTAATGATAAAATAAGTCATAACAAAATAAATAATATTTATATAAAAATTTTGAATAAGATAAACGGTCAAACAAGAAGTGTAAAAGTCAAAAACGACATTTTTAATGGGAGGGAGGGAGTATACCAAGATCATGAGATTGTCACGTGGTACTATTTCATATTACGAGTTATGGGCTAAAAATTAATAATTTTTTTGACTGTCAACGGGTGGAGTATTCCCCATCTGAATTTTATTTGGCCCTCGCAGCCCGCGGTAATGTTTACAAGATGTTTATATTTTGAGAGAAATGGAGTTTACATGCCGGAGATGTTCTTAGATTTGGTAAGCCCTTATCCAGGTCAGCCTCTGTACACCACTGGCCATTCGTTACCTTCCCCGCCATAATGCGATGGACGAATGGGGCACGAGATAAACGAATGGGAAGAGTGAGACAGAAAACAGATAACGACCGATCAAAAAGAAAACAGATAACGCGACGGCGACTGGAGAATTCCCGTTCGCATGCACCAGACAGAAACTCAGCGAGCCGATCGGCAGTTGGCACCGCCTGCTTCTTCCACGGCCTTGAACAGTTGAACGTGCACGCGGTACGCCGCAACAAACCGGATAGAGGTTCTGACAATTGCGTGGTCCAGCTTCCAGCGCTCGTCGGCCCAGGGCCGCTCGTTGAAAAAGACCAACCCTCCTCGCTCGGCGGTCGGCGCACAGCATTTCACGGGTCCGCTTGGCTATCACCAGCTGGAGGTACCTATTTCTGCGTGCACACCTAGGAAATCCCAAAATTTCGGCAAGGCCATGGCCATATTATGGGAAAATAGACTCGGAACAGAATTCATTTTCTTTTAATGCAAAACACGGCGTCTTCCTAAAACAAGTTATGCGTTTTTTTATGCCCATGTATTCATCTTCAATCCATAAGTGTTGAGGTAGGCTGGTATGCCTGCAACAGGGGCGGGTCGACCCATTTCCGAGCATGCTCTATTCCTTGATTTAGCCAACGGTTTGAAGTCGGTCGCTCCTACTAGAAGAGGGTCAGAAGGGTACGAAACCTATTGACCCACATCGACCCTTGGGTCGCCCCGCTCATGGCTAGGTCTGGGCATATTACCCGCTACCTAATACCCGAACCCGGAAAAACCCGCACCCGAACCCGCAGTACCCGAAGTCTAGTTCAGATAGTGAATGTTATTACCCAAATTTATTTTGGGTAATTCGGGTAGCAACACCCGGTACCCGAACTACTCGTACTAGTGTCGCTTGGGTGCCTGCACGGCTGCACTCGAGACTTGGAGTCTGGAGTCCAGTCCAACAGGCAAGTAGCAATGGAGAACGAACGAACTGACTCCTGATCTTCTCGCCTTGAAGGCTTGAACTTTTGAATTGTGCTCTGGGATCTTGTCAGTAGTCAATGTGTCGTGGTTTGCACTTGCATCTGAATGTTGCATTTGCACAAGACTAGTAAGTACTAAGTAAGTATTATGTATGTCAGATCTGAGATGTGACAATGTTTGTGATGACCTGCGAGTTGTGGTTGAAAACTTGAACTTATCAGCTCAGTTATCAATTATTTTGTCCAGTTCTTAGTTCTATTCAAAATTCTGTGTTGTTTGAGTGTTTGCTGTGATTTTGTAATATTTCGGGTAAAACGGGTAATACCCGAACCCGATATTACGGGTACCCGAATTTGCAGGTATTGTTTTTTCGAGGCTGTTATTGGGTAACAATTTTCATTATCCGAATTTCTTAATACCCGAATTACCCTACCCGAATTAAGCGGGTAACCCGAACGCCCACCCTGACTCGTGGCGTCCGCTCCTCCACCGCCTCTCTCCGTAGAGTGCGTACCGTCTGTGTCAGTACATTTGGCTAGTACGTCAACACGGCAGGGGCAACGTATGGCGCTAAGTACGGTGGTGGCGCCGTCGCTGTTCAGAAGAATGGTGTGTACGAGAGCGAGAGCGACGGGAGCGGTACCCTTGTTTCGTTCTGCATCAAGTTCGACCCTGGGTGCCCCGCGGGGCCAGCATATCTGAGGGGCAGCAACAGGGGCACTCCGATCCGTCCCGTTTGTGGGCTTATAGGTTGGTGTGAAAAAGTTTTTGGTAATTTTGGTTATCAAATCATTGGTTTGGCAAAATTTTGAAAACCAACCAAGCAGACCCAATAACTTCATCCATTTCTATTTCATTGTAAGAGGAGAAATAAAAAAGTCTTCCATAATGCACGATGGAGCTGTGACAGGAATCAGACCAAAACTCTAGCAGCCTAGAATCTCTTTCCCTGAATTTTTTTTATATAACTATCTATTTCCTTGGGGCCTTTGTTTGGATGTTATATTCACCTCAATCCACGTGTGTTTGAATGAACTGTGGTAAAATTTAGTTAAGTTTCACTCCAATCTGTCCAACACATGTGGATTGTCCGACTGCATCGCCCAGCCCATGACCCCCTTGAGGCTGTCCGCATCGCGCGACGGTAAAGGCGACTGAACGCCACATGTAGCGACTGAACGCCTGCACCGGTAGGCGGTAAACGCGACGCTACAGCAGCATATGCTACAGTACACGCCACAGGAAGCGCTCGCCTGTGCGCACCTGTAAATGGGAAGGAGGAGAGAGAAAGAGAGATGAGAGAGGAGGGAGGAGGGAGAAAGAGAGAGAGGAGAGAGGATATGAGATAGTTGTTGATATAGAATATGATATATAGTAAATATGGGTGCGGGAGGAGTTGGTATAGAGATGAGAATCCTGAACGACTAGAACAGAATATTGTATTTAGAGAGTGGTACGGTGCGGATAGCCTGAAAGAATGAAATACGGCATAAATGAGGGGGCATATCCACGAAATCTCGTCCCGTTCCCGTAGCCCGTCCTTAACCAGAATCGCCGCGAGCCAATCCGTCAGCTCCAGCAAGCACCAACCCCCATCAGTCCATCACCACCCGCCCGCCCTACCGCAGCCTTTATTGGCCACCGCACGCAGCACCCCGTGTGGCGTGTGCTCTGGCCGCTCCAGCGTTCCCACTCGGCCACTCCCCACCTCTCTCCCTCCCTGCTCGCCACGCGCCGTACCAGCGCCGCGCGCCACATGGCTCCCGCGTTCACCAGCCTCCTCCCCGCCGCAACCTCCGCCGCCGCGACCGCCTCGCGGCTCCCCTCGGCCGCCGCCGGAGCGGCATCCACCTTCGTGCGTCTCCCGCATCACCCGACGGGCTGGGCTGGGGCCTCCGTCGCGGCGCCGCGTACGGCGGCGCGCAGGCGGGCGCCTGGCGTCGCCTACGCCACCGCCGCCACCGACAAGAGCATCTACGACTACACCGTTAAGGTGCCCTGTTTTCTTCTGTTCTGTTGAGATTGAGATTTCCGCTTGCCATGGCCCCGTGATTTTTTTTCGCCATAGCTTGCTGCGGTGGCTCCAATGGATGGCGTTGCGGTGTGACGTCCTGACATGCCTGAAATCGTTTGTGCGGCGTAATGGAAGCACCGTCTGATTTATACTGTTTTTGTCTTGCTGCTTGTTGCGCGCTGTTACTGTATCTGTGTTAGGCATCGAGGTGGTGTTGTTGGGGTAGGTGGCCGGTGGGGCGTTGCAACCATGTAATGATTGGTGTTTCAAGTGTTCCGTGGCGCTGACTGTTATATTTGATAATCGGCTGAAACATCCATCATGTGGATGCTATTGAAGCGTTTACTAAATTATCATCACTATCAGGGTTGCAATGTGTTTCAAATCGTAGAATGTGTCATGGGATTATGTGTTCTAAGGAGTTGTTGAGGTAGGCACAAATTTGTAACCATGACCAATTCAATTTTACGATATACATGTTTTTTTAGGGTTGTTGAACTTGGCTGAAGTTGGCCAAATCAGGTTGACAGAGTCACAGCCACTTTTGCAGATCAGGTCCTTCTAAGGTTTGGTATCAAGGGCGCAGAGTGTTGTAGCAGTAGACTGAATGATTCTCCATTCTTCTGACTTTTAAGGATGCAAAGTGTACTGTGCTTGTTTTCCAACTACCATTCCACATAAATTATAAAATGGCTTATAAAAATGGATATTGTCGTTTGTTGGCATGTAATGTTAACCAACTAGATGATTCGCTGAACTTTCACAGAACAAACCTCTTCTTTTCAGATGCGTGATTGTGATAGAATTAAGTTTGCATCTGAGTCATGCTTTAAGATGAAAGTGTTAAACCCACCATGGATATTGCTGTTCGATAATGTGTTCATTCATGTGCATATTTTCGATTGATTGATTCCTATTCCTCCTTTCAACTTTATTGGCAAATTTAAGGTGCATGCAAAGTTTGAAGGTGGGCATTTTAAATCATTGTTTTTAGGATGTATTAGGAAATTCGTGTAGCCCTAGACTTATTGGACCAGTTAACCAGCTATATGCTAGTGAATGACTTAAAATAGCAGGGTGGTTAGTTGCAAAAATATCAGGCAGGGTCACAGTGAAAATAAGTAAAACAAAGAGAGCTTATTATGAGAAATTTTATGGGATACCATTTGTTTAGTGGTGAAATCTGAAGTTTGTGAATTTTAGGTTTCCCCAATGCTTTTCCTCCACATTTGTAGTTTATTGCCATCTTACATACGAATACATAAAGAAATAACTTTAGTACTTTACCTTAATAAGATCGAATATGTATGCACTTGTACCTGAAAGAATTATTCACTTTTCAGGACATTGATGGAAAAGATGTTCCTCTTAAAAAGTTCAAGAATAAGGTGTTGTTGATTGTTAACGTTGCTTCTCAATGGTAATTCATTGAAAAATCTTTCACCAACCACATTCTATGGTAATTTATTTAGTATTTTCTGGCATTTAACTTGGCATTCATCCGTGAATCTCAGTGGGTTGACAACAGCAAATTACACTGAACTATCTCATATCTATGAGAAGTACAAGACTCAAGGTATGGCAATTTGCACCGAACAATGTTGTGTATACTTATCATTTTAGGAAATCTAAACTAGACATTATATTTCCAATTAAAAGAGTTGCCAAAATTTAAGTTGCTGTACCCTTTCAATTGTACGTTTGATCCTAATTATCTCATAAAACCACACAATCAAAACCAGCAGTTTAACTCTAATATACGCTGATGTTTCTTATTTATGCCACTTTATGGGATCATTCAATTAGGCCTCTTGTTATTATGTAAGTGACCTTTTTGTTTGTCACATATATCCAGTACGCCTATTCTACTGGATCATCTCAATGCATTTGCTGATTGTCCTGATTTCTTGTCTGAGTGAGCATAGATCTAGGAGTTTAAAGGTTTCTATTGCTTTTTGCCATATTTCTTGAACCGTCATCGCAAAAAAAAAAAAAAAAAAAAAAATATTTCTTGAGTCGTCATAAGTGAGTAGTTCTTGCTTAATATATCTGTGTGGGGGCAGACCCACATTGAGCCAAGCCAGGGCACATGCCCACACTCATATTTCTGTTTCAGTGGACGTTGGGCCTTATCTACGGTAGTTGTAAAAGCGCAGTAGTTACCAGACCCCTGCTTGATTTTTGGGCTGGTCCGCCCTTTAGTGTGTACAGCCATTCCAGATGTTGTCATTGTGAAGAGGATCCTCCCCTAATCTACAGTTAGTTCCAAAAGTCAACTTTAGAGTTTTGATGCACATTCTCCTCTCAGGTACATGAAAAGGAAATGTTGATGTTAGCATGAACCTTGACTTCTTGGGTTAATAGTAGATTTGGCATCCTGCATTGTGTTGTTTAATAGTTTATTTGACACGTAGGGTTTGAGATTCTGGCATTTCCTTGCAATCAATTTGGTGCACAAGAACCTGGATCAAATACTCAGATTAAGCAGTTTGCATGTACAAGATTCAAAGCTGAATTTCCTATTTTTGACAAGGTATGGTAATTGCAGGCAGCTCAGTCATCTGTTCCATAGTTTATCCTGCTTAACATTGTCTGACTTTACTAATAAAAAATATTAGTCCATGATGTCTTTTGCTCTTCCTTCTACAATGTCAGGTTGATGTCAATGGACCTAATACAGCCCCCATCTATAAATTTCTGAAGTCCAGTGCTGGAGGATTTTTGGGTGATCTAGTCAAGTGGAATTTTGAGAAGTTCTTAGTGGACAAGAATGGCAAAGTTATTGAGAGATATCCACCAACAACTTCACCATTCCAGATTGAGGTGCGTGATTACATCTCTAACTTACTACGTCACACCTTCTTTGTATATTCAGTCTATTTTTGGACTCTGTGTTATTCAACTTATTCAAAATGAACATTTTCTTTTCCATGTGGTTATAAGGGCTGATAGGTACTTAATTAGGTGATGGGCACTTAATTACATATGCCTATGCAGTGTTATCAATCATTCATTTCCCTATTAAGTAGTGATCTTGTGAGCATATCATGTGTCAATTAAGCGGAAGCATGTAATCATAATATCTATAACTTATGAAACATTTTTGAAGAATCATTTAAATTAAGAATTAAATCAATTTGTCCTCGACAACTGATTTTTATGTAGTAAATTTGAAATAAAAGATAGAATATAACAAAATAACAACCTGTGGACCCAATAATGGATTTTGTGTACATCACGTTTAGGGATGATGACTTAGACGAGCATCTTTTGGAGTGTCATTCAACATGTTTTGCTCATAAAGTTGCTTTAGTGACCATCTTGAGGAATGACATTTTAAAATTTTCTTGATGCTTGGTGCTTGGTACACCAATAGCACAGAAAGTACTTGATAGGTAGGCAACTAGGGTGCTTGGTGCATCCACCTGAAATTAACCTTGTCACACTTGGGCTATAAGGCTATAACAGAGAGCTTCATATGGAATTTCCATGTGGCTCTAATAGTTCGTGTTTGGCAGTGGTGACAAATAGAATGGGCCTATGGAAATAATTTCTCAGTGCTCATTAAGTCGTGGCAATACTAATACATGAGTCACCCATGCTCAAGCAGCCCTGAGCATGCCAACTGTGGCATTAAGATTGTTTGGCTAAGAACTTTAGTTTTACTGGGATATACTTTTACTGATGTTCTGGAGCTCGCTTTGTCAAAAGAAGCATCCAGTACTGGCTTTGGTATAAAATATTCTCAAGTTGCAGTAATGGATCAGTTTTCGACTTTCATCGTGTTTTGTGCCGTCATTTTGAAGTGGAAAGCCAGATCCCATCAGTTCTTGTTCCATTTATCTTCCCATTGATTTGAGCAACAATTTTGCTTTCAACCTGTTTTTCCTGTCACATTTCAGTGCATTAAGACATCATTGCTTTGTAATCTTTTGGTTGGTTTTAGTTTTAAAATGCCCACTTTTGTGCTTCATCGAGTCGCACGCTCACCTGTCTTCTTGCGGTTATGATTTCTTAGGCCACTTGCTGAAGAAAGAAATCCAAACCCTTTGTGCCGACCTCCCTGCGGTTTTCGGTTTACATTACCATTCCACGTTGCTCACAGCCTCCTTGCTATGAATTTTCTTGCAGAAGGACATCCAGAAACTCCTTGCGGCATAAGTACTTCCAAGTCTTTCAGTTGAGTATCTGTATGACTGTATATAGGCCTCGTCTAGAAGCTAGAGTAATATGTAATTATATATATTTTCTGTATTGTATTTCTTTCTTGTAAAATAACACATTCATTATCTATACGTGGTTATAGATGTAACATGAGACTATTAGATTTTGGACTATCAACTCCGAAGTTCATCTGTCCATGAAACTCTGCCCAATGGATTAGCTTATGGGGTGCACTGGCTGGGAGCATCCTGAATCCTTGACTTGGATTCACCTGTAGTTTGGTGTAGTTGGTTTGTGTACCGAGTCCAGATGGATCCGTCTGGTGCTGTCTCCACGCATGCGCGCGGCATTTCTAGTTTATGCCGCTATTCTGTATGCTGTGTTTAGGCAGTTAGCAACACCCAATGTGATCTCTATCAATTAATTAATGTCTGACCATTTCTGGCCTAATCCACAACTTAATCTCCACCAAAATCCAACTAGTCCTCTCCATCATGATATTGCCCAATGCCCCACACCGACCTGACGCTATTGCCGAGTTACTTGATGGCGTTCGCATGAAGGATTGGATTATGCCCTTTGTTGATCATAATATTCTGGAGTGACAAAGTAACCACAAAAGCCTGTTTAGGTTTGATTGGATTTCATCCGAAAGTTATAAGAGTTTTGTATGTAAACCAAGGAATATCCTATATGGTTCCTAAGGAATATCAGCTTATATCCTAACACTTTTTTTAGAAAGGGCGGCAAAAGCTTTGCCGCGATTTATATTAGACGAAGAAAATAAAAATACAAGTGTCGTAGCTAAGGTCTTGTTTGGAATGGGAGGAATTGTTCCAAGTTCTGTAGGATTAAGGACCAAACGTGTAGTGTGCCTGCCTTTAGTTAGTCGTCAAAAGATAGAAAACAAATCTGGATAAGGTCAATGTGATCTCACCAGTAGTAGCCCATGATATCATGCTTTTGCATTCACCAGTAGTGAACGCCTGCCAGGGCCCACTCCCCCAACCTTTACTCCCCTATTTAGATGACCATCTACCCATAGCGTAGCCTCTCATCACCCCTACAATCCATAGCAATTCTGGAACAACCCAAACCTCATGGTAATTGTAGTCTCCACAATGCCTCGATTATTCCTAACCCTAATTGCCATCGCCGTTGCTGTTGTCAGCTCAGTAGATTCACATCCCACTGACCGCGCTGCTCTGCTGGCCTTCAAGTCCGGCGTCTGGGGCAACCTTTCCGACTGGGGCTCCCCTAAAATGTGCAACTGGACTGGTGTCACATGTGACTCGACAGAGCGCGTGGCACATCTTCTTCTCCAGAACTCCAACCTCAGCGGCATCATCTCCCCGGCGATCGGCAACCTCTCCGCTCTCAAGACGCTTGATCTCCGATTCAACCAGCTCTCCAGCAGCATCCCGCCGGAGCTCGGCATGCTGTCCCAGCTCCTGGGACTGAGACTTAGCTACAACAGTCTCACCGGTAGCATCCCGGAGGCTGTCGTCTGCAACTGCACCTCCTTGACCTCCATTGCCTTGAGCAACAACTCCCTCACCGGCGAGATCCCTTTCTCTGCACAATGCCGGCTTCCGCATCTGCAGCACCTCAGCCTCTACGAAAATAGGCTCGAAGGCGGCATCCCCTTGTCCATGTCCAACTTCACCAGCCTTAGCTCGGTGTTGTTGGATTACAATCACCTTGGCGGTGTGCTGCCATCCCAAATGTTCGACAAGATGCCGTTCCTCCAGTATCTCTACCTGTCCGGCAACAGCTTCTCAAGTGACGGTGGGAACACCGACCTTGAGCCTTTCCTTGCCTCTCTAGTGAACTGCACCGGATTGCAGGAGCTTGGAGTGGAGTCAAACGGCCTCGGAGGCGAGATCCCGGCGATCATCGGCAACCTGTCCTCAGCCAATCTCTCCCAGCTCTACCTGGAAGACAACGCGATCACCGGTGCAATTCCTCGCACCATCGGCAACCTCTCCGCTCTCAAGACGCTTGATCTCCAATTCAACCGGCTCTCGGGCATCATCCCGCCGGAGCTCAGCATGCTGTCCCAGCTCCTGGTGCTGAGACTTAGCTACAACAGTCTCACCGGTAGCATCCCGTAGGCTGTCGTCTGCAACTGCACCTCCTTGACCTCCATTGCCTTGAGCAACAACTCCCTCACCGGCGAGATCCCTTTCTCTGCACGATGCCGGCTTCCGCATCTGCAGCACCTCAGCCTCTACGAAAACAGGCTCGAAGGCGGCATCCCCTTGTCCATGTCCAACTTCACCAGCCTTAGCTGGGTGTTGCTGCATTACAATCACCTTGGCGGTGTGCTGCCATCCCAAATGTTCGACAAGATGCCGTTCCTCCAGTATCTCTACCTGTCCGGCAACAACTTCTCAAGTGACGGTGGGAACACCGACCTTGAGCCTTTCCTTGCTTCTCTAGTGAACTGCACCGGATTGCAGGAGCTTGGAGTGGAGTCGAACAGCCTCGGAGGCGAGATCCCGGCGATCATCGGCAACCTGTCGTCAGCCAATCTCTCCAAGCTCTACCTAGAAGACAATGAGATCACCGGTGCAATTCCTCGCACCATCGGAAACCTCCACTCGCTGACAGATTTGGAGCTACAATATAACAAGTTGGAGGGGCCAATCCCCAGTGAGGTGTTCCATCCACGTCGTCTTACACAGATAGTCCTCTCAAATAACCAGATCAATGGTGAAATACCCAAATCCATTGGCTTAGCTCGACAACTAGTTACCGTCGACATATCGAATAGCGGTCTTCAAGGCGAAATACCAGAGACCTTATCGAACCTCACTATGTTGGAGAAGCTCCTTCTTGACCATAACCAGCTCTCAGGTGCCATACCACCTGGTCTTAGCTGCCAACTGATCCTGGACCTTTCTTACAACAAACTTACAGGTCAGATTCCTACTGGCCAAGCTGGGCTTATTAGTAGCTTCCAGATGTACCTTAACCTCTCTAACAATCTCCTAGAGGGCCCCCTAACATTGGAATTTGGCAACATGGAGATGATCCAAGCTCTTGACTTGTCCAGAAACAGACTCTCTGGGGGCCTTCCATCTTCCATAGCCGCTTTGAAAAACCTCCATTTCCTTGACGTCTCCTTCAATAGCCTTACCGGCATGATTCCTCAGTCTCTGCAAGGGTTGCCGCTCCAGTTTGCCAACTTCTCACACAACAACTTCACCGGTGAGGTGTGCAGTGGAGGGTCATTTGCAAACCTCACCGACGACTCATTTCTCGGCAATCCTGGCCTATGCGGGTCTATTCCCGGCATGGCGCCATGCAGCAGAAGAAAACATGGCCGCTTCCTGTACATAGCCATCGGCGGCGGCGGCGGCGCCGTTGCTTTCGGTCTGTTGGCCATGGTGTGCGTTGTTCTTGATCACTACCTGATGCGGTCTCGTTCGAGGTTGACAGCCCCATCTAGTCAACTATCACGTTTCCCGACAGGACTGGTCAATGCCACTGGCGAAAAGGAGATTGAGCATCCAAGGATCTCATATTGGGAGCTTGTCGACGCGACTGACGGCTTTTCGGAGGTGAATTTGATTGGCAAAGGAGGATACGGACATGTCTACAGGGGTGTCCTCCACGGCGAGACAGCGATCGCCGTGAAGGTCCTGCACCAGGACCAGGGCCGCGCCGGTGAGGTGGTCGCCGGCAGCTTCGAGAGGGAATGCCGGGTGCTCAGGAGCATCCGGCACCGGAACCTCATCCGCGTCATCACCGCGTGCAGCACGCCGGAGTTCAAGGCCGTCGTGCTCCCCTTCATGCCCAACGGCAGCCTCGAGAGCCTCATCCACGGGCCTCCGTCCAGTGGCGGCGGC
The DNA here is from genome assembly GCA_038087645.1 of Saccharum hybrid cultivar R570. Lineage (NCBI taxonomy): Eukaryota > Viridiplantae > Streptophyta > Magnoliopsida > Poales > Poaceae > Saccharum > Saccharum hybrid cultivar. The sequence continues at coordinate 13,587,280 of JAQSUU010000259.1, forward strand.
AGCAAGCCGGCGCGCCTGGACCTGGACCTGCTGCTCAGCGTGGCCAGCAACGTCGCCGAGGGCATGGCGTACCTGCACCACCACGCCCCCGTCAAGGTCGTGCACTGCGACCTCAAGCCGAGCAACGTCCTCCTCGACGGCGACATGACCGCCGTCGTCTCGGATTTCGGCATCTCGAAGCTGGTGATGACCGACGGCGCGAGAGATCCGGAGGTGATGGGCGACGCATCGACGTCCGTGTGCAACTCCATCACTCGGCTGTTACAAGGCTCTGTTGGCTACATCGCGCCCGGTACGTACGTGAGCAACACATGCGATGTGCCCGGCCACTCTCTCTAGCTCTCTCTGAGTATCTGGCTTAAAATTTTGCTGCATGCAGAGTATGGGTTGGGAGGCCGGCCATCGACGCAAGGCGACGTGTACAGCTTCGGGGTGATGCTGCTGGAGATGATCTCCGGGAAGAGGCCAACGGACGTGTTCTCCGAGGAGGGGCACGGCCTGCACGACTGGGCCAAGAAACTCTTCCAGCACCAGCAGCACGACTTGGACACCGTCGTCGAGCGTTCGCTGCTGCCGTTTTGCTCGCCGCCGCGGGGCGAGATGGAGGTGGTCGTCGTCTTGGAGCTGCTTGAGCTCGGTGTCGCGTGCTCGCAGCTCGCACCGTCGATGAGGCCCACCATGGACGACGTGGCGCACGAGATCGCGTACCTCAGGGACGGTACGTGGAGGAACTACGGGGTGACAGATCTGAAAACCATTGACCAGCAGCCAAACTCCAAGACGTATTAACAGTAAGTACGAATGCAAGGATACACTACTTCAATTAATATTGGCCGGTGCTATATGATTGGCACAACTTAACTATCTGGCGTATATGTAATTAACTTTGATGGGATTGGTGTATTACTATGTCTTTATTACTTACTTCGTCCCTAAATAATTAACTTCTAATGTTGTTTTTAGTCAAACTTTTTTCTTATCAATCGTAATTTGTAATTTTGATTGAATCTAATTTGCCATTTTCCCATGCATGTTGTACCTCTATTTTTTTTAAAAATGAACTGGCAGGAGAGCTACCTATTATATTAAAAAGGAGAAAGCCAAAGACAGCTACATTAGCACTGTACAAGGCGTTTTAGCCTGCCACGCCTACCCAGAAAAGGATCAAGAAAAAGGTAGAAGAGTAGCCAGATGTTTTGCTCTGGCCGCTTTCCAAAGCCCCTTCATCTCTAATCTTGTTTAGTACTTGTTGATTTGTTGCACCATTATGCTTGAAAATTCTTGCATTTCTTTCCTTCCACACTTCCCAACACACTAAGATGATCAGAGAGCGCAAACCTTTTCTGTCCGCAAAGTGAACACGGACCATGTTACTCCACCATTCGAGGACACTTTCGCCATGGACCCAGTTGACAGGTAGTAGACCAGGTATACCAACCCTACCTTGCAATGCATTCCCACAACCGTCTAGTGAAACGACAATCTTGGAAAAGATGCAAGCCGGACTCTAGCAACTGACAGCACAAGGGGCAATTTCCTGATTTTGGCCAACTACGGGCAGCCAAGCGATCCGACGTCCAAACTCTGTTTTGCAAAATTAACCAACCGAAGAATTTGCACTTTGGCGGTGCCCAAGTCTTCCAAATAAGGGAGCAAAAATTTGTCTCGCAGGAACCTAGAAATTGAGCCTTGTAGGCTGAGCTCGTTGAGTATTTCCCATCTTTGGTTAGCTTCTAGGTGATTTCGTCCCTTGAGTTTGGTTGCAGCTGCAACTGCGCAACTGCATGCCACAATTGCGTATATTCAGTGAAGACTTGGGCGGTGAAACCTGGGTGTTGAAGGTTGATATCACTGATCTAGTTGTTGTTGTCTAAGGCACCTTTCAATAATCTATTCTTCTTTCTAGATAACTTGTAAACGCTGGGTGCGAAATCACAAGGGCGAAGACCCTGAAACCATGTACTGTGCCAAAAGGAAATACTGTCACCGTGTCCCACAATAATTGTAGTTGCCGCTGCGAATAATAGCTTGTCATTATTTGTGCATGGGTTATCCGGCCCAATTTGCAATTGTTGTTCTTCGTCCCATTCTTTCCACAACCATTGAAGACGCAGGGCCCTAGCAAAATTCCCCAAGTGCAGAATTCAAAGCCCTCCAAAGTCTCTGGGTCTGGTGGAACGCGGCCAGTTCACTTTGCATTTGCCTCCAGTTAATGCTTCTGATCCAACCCAAAGGAATTGCTTATGTCTGCAATCAATTTCCTTCAGTGTTGCTTTCGGTGCCCGCAAGGAGGTGAGGAAGTACACAGTTTGTGAGGTGAGGACAGATTTAACGAGGGTCATGCGTCCAGCATGGTTGATGTGTCGCCCGTTCCTGAAGGTGAGCTTGTTCACTGCTTTGTCAATGAGAGGCTAGAAATCAACCCGCTTGAGCCTTCTAGGTGAAAGGGGCAAACCCAAATATTTGATTGGAAAATAACCACTTTTTGCTGGAAGATCCAAAAGGACATCGTCAAGATCAATGGCCTCGCAGCGAATCGGGACAACAGTTGACTTCTGGAAATTGGTTTGGAGGCCTGATGCTTCACTAAAATTATTTAAAATGTTGCCAGGGTGGTGACATCTTCCTTAACCGGGTTGACAAAGATCACCGTGTCATCAACGTACGCTGAAGTACGAATGGTGGCTGTCCTACTGTGCAACCTTGATAACATTTGAAGTTCAGTAGCTAGCTCAATTAGCTTCTGAAGAGGGTTGATGGCAAGCACCAAGAGCAAGGGAGAGAGCGGATCTCTTTGCCATAGACCTCTACCATGTTTAATTGGCGCGTTCGGTACTCCATTGAGTAGAACCCGTGACAAGGAAGTTGAGAGCAAAGCAACAATCCAATCTCGCCACCTAGAAGGAAAACCAAGTTTCTACATGAGATTGAGTAGATATTTCCAGCGCACCGAGTCAAAGGCTTTTATGATGTCTAATTTTTTAAAAAAGGTTGGAGTGTTGTTTCTGTGGAAACACCTTGTTGCATTGCAGACGACCATGAAGTTGTCATGTATGCTTCTTCTCTTAATGAATGCATTTTGGTTCAAAGAGACCAGCTTGTTCATATGTGGTGCAAGTCGCAACGCCAGTACTTTAGTGATTATTTTCGCAAAGGAATGAATGAGACTGATAGGCTGAAAATCACTAATGGAGTCTGCACCATCTTTCTTGGGCAGCAGATGATGTTTGCGGAGTTCAATAGGGGCAGGTTGGTAGTTCTTAGTAAATGGAAGGCATTTGCAGCATACAAAACATCTGCTTTGACTTTGTACCTCTATCAAAACCTTTGTTTATTTTTTCTATATCTTTTGATACATCTAGAACATCACAATCTACTCTAGGATCAACGTGGTAGTCCTTTAGCCATTAAGAGTGAAAAGAGATGATTTTTCATGGAAATCAAATTACTACTTCCTCTATTTCAAATTATAAGTTGTTCTGGATTTTATAAATACATAATTTTGCTACGTATCTAGATATACATTATATCCAAATGCATAAAAAAACTATATGACTAAAAAAAGTCAGAATGATTTATAATTCCGAATGGAGCATTTTTGTATAAAATTAATTTAAAATGTAGATATCTACTAATTATAATTTGCATGGACTATTATTAAGGTGTATTGTTTCCTTATAATCTATTTGAAGATAAAAATATTGATTTTTCATAGTTTTTATTTATATTCTGCCTTTACCGATTGTGTTTAAGTGAACTCTTTATTTTAAGTATTTTTCTTTCAACTCACTAGGAAATAGAAAAAATGTTATTTTTTCTCTCAATTTTTATTTTTAAATTTACCATTTTAAATTGTATTTTCCATTGAACTCTTTGGTTTATCTAAACAAATAGATTATGATATAAAATCAAATTGCCAATGTTCTATTTTTCCCACAATTAAATTTGTAATTTCTATCGTAAATATGTGGTGGCTCTCTTCAATCTATTATATTAAAATAATAGAAAAATTATAATCACTACGGAATTAACCACATTTCTTTTTTATATTGTACCTCACTAAAATAGACTAATATGGTGTAAAATGGCCAATATCATTGAGATTGATGTCTTAGAGCAAAATTGCCACTTAAATATTTAAACGGTTTTATATATTATCAAACCTATAGAATTGTATTTTATTGAGTTACTTTTCTGCACATGTGATTTATACATATATATGAACTAAAAATACCAATTAAAACAATAGTATCAAAATTTTAAAAATTCACATTTTTTTCTTGGAGCATAAAACATCTAACCTATATATATGTATACTCCTAAAGCTATATATATATATACCAGCCCCTCCCTCACAGATCACTGTTTACCAACAGTGCCTCTCACATAAACACTGTTACCAGAACAGTAACGGATTCCAGGAACAGTCCCCACCAAAAACACTGTTACCAGAAACAGCAATTGATCCTGCAAACAGTCCCCGCCCGATATGAACAGTAACACATCACGTGGACAGTCCCACCGATACAAACAGTATTTACCTGTTTGCAACAATGTTACCCGTTACACAACAGCGCATACCCGTTAACAAACAGTACATACCGGTTAACCATTAGCGCCCTTTAATCCGTTTGCAACAATATAAACCCGTTTCCAAAATGCACTTACCCGTTAACAACAATACATACCCTTCAAACATTAACAACCTTTAATAATAAGCAGTACTCGACTACTGCACCAATCCATGCTCCCTCTTCTTTTGGATACAGTACCCCGACTACTGCAGCGAATGATTTTTTCCTTTTCTTCCCCCTTTTCCTACCGCTCTCTTCTTTCCATGCTACATACTGCTTTTTTTAAAATTACTTCTGTTTTCTCCTCTTTTTTTTGCTCTCTTTCTTTTCAATGCTAGACACTCACAAACAGCTAATGTTTTTTTTATACTAAGTTAGACCATTTCTTTCTAAAAAAACGTAATTCTTTTACATATCGAAGCAGACCAATTCATTTTTGTACGAAACATTGAACATACATTCTCTGTACATATTTCTCGTTATTATCGCCCGCGGCACCACCGGAGCCCTGGCTAATTAGAATTATAGACGGGACTTGCCTACTACGTGTAAGGACCAAAGACCTACGGCTACGGATCAGAAAGACGAATCCGTGGTCGAGTAGGACCGCTCGCTAGCCGTCATTGTCGCCGATGCCGTCATCACCCTCCCCGTCGTGGCGGCCGCCGCGCCCTGGTGCCTGGCGAGGTCTTCCTTGAGGAGGGCAATCTCATGGCACACCTCCTCCATGGTCGGCCGGCCCGACGGCGAGTGCTGCGTGCACACGATCCCGAGGTCGATGAGCTCGACCATGACGTCGTTCCAGAGCCTGTCCGCCGTCGCCGCGTCCGTCAGCCACGACTCCGCCACGATCTTGCCGACGTCGTGCGGGTAGTGTCGCCTCACCCAGTCGTGCAGCGTGAGCCCCTCCTGGAAAATCACGTCCGTCGGCCTCTTCCCCGTGATGAGCTCCAGAAGCATCACGCCGAAGCTGTACACGTCGCCCTGCGTCGATGGGTGCCCTCCCATTCCGTACTCTGATGAGCCATGCAAGAACAGAGCGCACCAAAAATGTTAAGCAAACGTACGTGACATGGTTTAGATTCTTTAACTTGGTTGATGAGCAAAGACTCTGTACCGGGTGCGATGTAGCCGACTGAACCTTGTAACAATCCGGTGATGGAGTTGCACGGATCAGCTGAGCCGGCGGTGCTGCCGAGGTCGTCGCTGTCGCCGCCGACGTCCTTGACCAGCCGGGCGATGCCGAAATCCGCTACCACGGCCTTCATGTCGTCGTCGAGGAGGACGTTGCTGGGCTTCAAGTCGCAGTGCACGACGCGGACCGGAGCGTAGTGGTGCAGGTAGGCGAGCCCCTCGGCGACGTCGCTGGCAATGGAGACCAGCTGCGCGAGGTCGAGGCCGCGTCCCGGCGCGCCGTCGGGCGGGTACAGGCGGCTCTCGAGGCTGCCGTTGGGCATCAGCGGGAGCACGAGCGCGTGGAAGTCCGGCTGGCTGCACGCGGTGACCACGCGCACCAGGTTCCGGTGGCGCGTCCGCCGCAGCACCTGGCACTCCCGCTTGAAGCTCTTGCTCACCTCGCCGCCGCTCTTCGGGTCCAGCACCTTGACGGCGACGCGCGTGCCGTCGCGGAGCGTCCCCTCGTAGACGCGCCCGAACCGCCCCGCGCCGATGAGGCTCGCCTGCTCGAACCCGCGCGTCGCCTCGGAGAGCTCCCGATGCGACACCCTTGGGTGGTCTCGCTCCGTCGGCTCGTCGGCGTCGGTCAGCAGCATCGAGCGGCGCGAGTCTCGCCGCACGCCTGCTCTCGCCGCCGTGCGGCACGCGACGACACCGATGATGGCAACCGTGAACGCGACGATCGTGATCACCACGGGCAACACCACGCGCCGGTCACGAAGCGCTGGTCGGTGCTTCGGGCCACCGCCGCCGCCGCACCGAGCCAGACCGGACACGGACCCGCAAAGGCCAGCATCGCCGAGGAACGCGTCCGCCGGGAAGCTGGCGAAGGCCCCCGTTCCCGGCACCTCGCCGAAGAAGCCGTTGAAGGAGAAGTTGACATGTCGCAACGACGCCGCCGTCTCCAGCGTCAACGGCAGCGCACCCGTCAGACCGTTGTACGACACGTCAAGAACCTGCAAGAACGGCAGGGCGCCGATGGTGTCCGGGAGGCCGCCCTGCAGCGTGTTGCCGGAGACATTGAAGTACTCCAGCGCGACGCAGCTGCCGAGCTGCGGCGGTATGGTGCCGGACAACCTGTTGGACGACAGGTTGAGCACCTGCAGCATCACCATCTTGCTAATGGCAGCCGGGATCGGCCCTTCCAGTTGGTTGCCGGAGAGGTTCAGGTAGAGCAAGCCGCTGAGCGCGGACAGGTCTGCCGGGATCTCGCCCTGCAGCCTGTTGTGCGAGAGGTCGAAATTCTGCAGGTCCACGCATCGCGCAAGGCTGGGAGGTATGGCGCCGGAGAGACGGTTGTGACTCAGCACGAGCTCGCGGAGCTGCGTGAGGTTGGAGAGCGCGTCCGGGACGGCGCCGGTGAGCCGGTTGTGCGAGAGGTCGACGAGCCCTAGCCGTGGGACCGTGCCGAGCGACGGCGGGATCTCGCCGGAGAGGAGGTTGTTGGAGAGGTACAGCCGCTCGAGCCGCTGCATGGCGGCGACGCCCGGCGGAATCGAGCCGTTGAGGTGGTTGTGGGACAGGTTCAGCGTGGTGAGGTTGGCGAGGTCACCGAGGCTCGCCGGGATCGGGCCGAAGATGTTGTTGTACTCCAGGTGGAGCTGCTGGAGACCCGGGGAGAGGCGGCCGACGACCGGCGGGATCGTGCCGGCGATTTCGTTCCTGGCGATGCCGAGCTCCTTGAGCTCGGTGCAGTTCGTCAGCGACGCGAAGAAAGGCTCCAGGCTGGTGTTGTTCCGCGGGCTCTCCAGGGAGTTGTACGTGAAGTACACAAGCTCCAAGCGCGGCATTCCGCCGAACATGTTGGTCGGCAGCTCGCCGGCGAGGAAGTTGTTCTCCAGCAGCAGCCACCTGAGCTTCGTCGAGTTGGATATCGACGGCGGGATGCCGCCGACGAGGTAGTTGGACCACAGGACCAGGAACGTGAGCTCAGGGAGCGAGCAGTCTCCCCGGAAGGGGATCTCGCCGTCGAGCGAGTTGGAGGAGAGGTCGAGGTACTGCAGGGTGGTGGTGGAGAAGTTGCAGAAGATGGCCTCCGGGATATGGCCGGAGAAGTTGTTCTCGCCGAGGTTGAAGTACACCATGCTGCGAATGCGCGTGAGCTCCACCGGAATCGGCCCCTCCAGGTTGTTCCCGGAGAAGTCGAGCGAGTTGAGGCGGGAGAGGTTGCCGAGCTCGGGGGGGAGTCTCCCGGTGAACGCGTTCATCGACATGGCTAACACGGTGAGGCGAGAGAGGCTCCCCAGCTCCGGCGGGACGCGCCCCGTGAGGAGGTTCCCGGAGAGGTTGAGCACGCTGAGGTGGGAGAGGTTGGCGAGCGCAGGAGAGACCTCGCCGGAGAGCCTTTGCTTGCTTAGTGTCAGGTTCACGACACGCCCCGTCGCCGTGTCGCAGGCGACGCCGGTCCAGTTGCACACGTCGTCATGTAGCGCGTCCCAGCTAGCGAGGGCTCCATTGGGATCACTGGACACGCCGGACTTGAAGGATAGAAGCGCGGCGCGGTCATCGTCCAACCCGCCGGCAGCGGCCGAAACAGCTGGGCTGATCGGGCCGTACGGGAGGAAGAGGAGAAGGAATGTGAAGAAGATGGCGGCGGACATGGGCGCAAGCTCCATGGGAGCATGAGGCGCTGGATCGGGGGAGAGAGGAAGAGCTCAAGACATTGGAGAGACAATGCTTGTTGGTGATAGCAACGTTTGCTACACCGCTGGGGGTTTTAAAGGAGGGAAAAGAGGCGCCTCCCTGCCTAACTGCCGTCTGGCTGCAGCCGTTACACATTGGCGCCAAGTTTTTGACTTTGCATCTGCAGGGACAGGTGTCGGGATGTGACTGGTTCGCGCCCATGGTGTTTCACTGAAGCGTGGGGCCATGTCGTGTCATGTGTGGATATTACGGCATGTAACACGCAGATGAGGTAATTAGTAAGGTGTGGATTAGTGAGAGAGGCGGTGGATGAGTGGGGGCAATCATGTGCCGTGTGCGTGCGTACAAAAAGTACCGTGCGTGCGGCCGGACGGGCCCACCAAGATTTGCACGCGTACGTCCACGGTGGAACAGTGTTCTTGGTCTGGATATTGACTTGTACAGAGCTGTGGTAATTAAGTGGCTGCCGATCGAAGGAAATGTGTGTTTGTGGTGTGGACCGCCATTGCTCCGAAAGCTAGTCTATAATCTGTATAAATAGGCTATCTTTGGGGATATAGGGATCTTTTTAGCATTGTTTACGAATAGGAAGCAAAGTTCAAAGGGTGGCGTAGATTCTGCCACACAATGCAAAGAGATCAACTTGACAAACTCTATTCTCCACTCTAGATTGTTGCAATCTAAAAATAAAATTTATATAGAGGTAGGTCAAACCTCCTCTGATAACTTAGACTGCATAGGTTATAGAGCGTTCATGTATGTTCTTGAGGCTAATCAGGGCAACTATAAAATTTAGCAAAAGGTTATTAGCATATATATGTCCCACGCATGTGGTACACATATTTTGTTTATTTGTGCTCCATGGCCCTATTTGGATCTACCCAACTAAAGTTTAACTAGCTAAAATTTTAAAGCTAAACTTTAGCTAGCTAAAAGTTCTTTCAGCTAAACTTTATTTTTTCGAAAGGGACGGCAAAAGCTTTGTCATACATTTTATTAGACGAAGAAAAGCAAAAAAAAAAGCAAAAGAGGGTTACAAAATCAAACCCCCTGGATCAGCCTGTATCTAGAACAGCACCAACTAACCTCCTACCACAGGAGAGCTAGGGTGTTTGGACCCTTTAGCTAATAGACTCTGCTAAACTTTACTGGGCCGTTTGGATCCATAGCAGCTAAATTAAGTCAACTAAAGTTTAGCTGGTGGATCCAAACATGCCCTAAGTTGTTGAAGAATCCTGTTGTTTGGCATATATAGCACTCTACGGTATTCTACGGAGAAGCTGAAGCAGAGGTAAGATCATGTTTGTTTTATTTTGAATAAAAACAGGATGGTACAAAGCCCCTACTGCAAATATATTTAAACCAAGGAGTATTTACAAAGAAAAAAAAGAAAAAAATACAGGCTCCAATTAGGGGTTGTCTAAGATAAAAAGAGTTGAGGAAGAAAATGAGGTACACAAGAGGCCAGAAGAAAATCTGAAGATTGTCTTGAGGTCGTAGATACAACTCTTTTTTTGTTGTGAGGAAGAGAGCGATAGAGAGACAAGAGTATCTATCACATCCTCCCTCCATTCTAAATTGTAAATCGTTTTAGGTTTTTTAATATACAACTTTTATCACATATCTAGACATAATGTATATCTAGGTGTATAGTAAAATCTACGTATAACTAGAAAACTCAGAATGACTTAAAATTTGGAATGGAGAAAGTACTTGCCGGATCATCACAGCTTTGCCGTCTGCCGCTTTGATACTACGTGGTTAATTATGCCATCGATTATGCATAAGAGATAAGATGATGGAACGCACTGGACAAATGCATGCCGTACGTGTTAATTTCTGTGGCTGGCCTCCATTTATTTACTTCTTTTGCAAAAAGGGTAGTACCATCTTTTGTACGAAAAAGAACAAAAAGACAAACCAAGTGCAGTATGAATTAGAAATCACTGGGCTAGTTACAGTCACATCAATCTTTGCGTGTTGCTGTGATGCCTGCAACAGTGTTCTAGTCTATGGACAGTTGGACACTTTAGCATCACATACATCAGTCCAATCAAGCTGTTGATGCATGCAATGCGGTCTACGTTTTTCAGTTCCCTACGTTTTCCATATGAAAATAAATTGATTCATGTAAAAATTTTATACAATCTCTGTGAATTTTTTACATTCCAAAAGTGTCCTAAGTGTCTGCATGTATGGGTGGTTTAGTTTGCCCCCAGGCCAACACGTCTTGGGAGGACATGAACCAAAAAGTCTATAGTATCATACCAACTAGTGTGGTGGCCTACGCGTAATTGCAAAGCTAGTATTATGAGTGAGGACTTGCTATATTTCAAGTGCATTGAATATAGGATGTTTTCAGGCAAGACTTCACCGTTGGCTGATGAGCATGTAAAGCTGAGATTCAGCTTGATGGAGGAAAAAATCAAGCAAGGATGGATACAATATTGCCTGAAGAGAAGACATCTGAGTATCTGACCATTAGGAAAAAAATGAATAATTATATATGTACCGTACATTTTATTATCCTGATTTTTGTATGAATATTTACTTTATCTCTTACCGCCACTATTCTCTATGTCACTACTATAACTCCTATTTGAAAGGAAAAATTCAGACAAGGATTCACTACTATAAAGAAAGTTTGCGTTCTTTTAACTTTACCGTCATCACTTTGCTGTTTTTCATATGTATCTACTCTGTACTCACTCATTCTCCTTCTCTATTGCAATTGAGTTTTGTTGTTGTCGGGAGATCACCTTCCACCAACTGTGTGTCCGTGCCTTTCAATTCGCCTTCCTACCGGTACACAAGCTGAGTGCAACAACATGCATGTATCTTATCTTCTTACATTGTATTGTTTTCATTGCCATGCCGCGTGCTTATTATCGGCGGCTTGTGTCATGTTTCCTTGTTAATTCGTTTCCTTTTATTTGCACCTAGCTATGTGTACACTTTTTGTTATATTTTACATCAAATGACCAAGTAATTTAATTTATAAATAGATATAGGAATACTTTGGGTTAGATTTTTCATGGCATTTGTGGGTGATTGGTATCTTATTAAAAATAGACGGGCTACAACAAGCTGAAAAGTACGGATTATAAGACAAGCGAATAGGGCCACAGTAGGTCTCTATGTCACTTGGCTGAGTCTTACCGTCTCTGATGGACGTGTCTCCTTTGTTCCTTTCTGGTGTAGTGATTGTTATTGGGTTGATTTTTTTTACATATTAACAAATAATGGTAATTTTTATTTTTATTTTATTTATAAATAGGTATTTTTGACTCCGTATGTAATAACCACATGTGTCTATCGCTTTCTGAATTGTAATATAGCCAAGTTAACTGAGTTATGCTGATTAAAAAGCCTAATTCATCTCCACGATAAGAACACGGAAGTTCCTGTCAAACCTGTTGCATCAGAATACAATGTTGGTGGGGAAGAGGGCATTACATTCATACGATCATCATACATGATCATCAGATGCATCGAACAGTGGCAGTCAGACTACAGTTGGTCGGGTGCTACTGGGGTTTATTTATGATTGATCCCGAGCACCTGAATAATGACCTAACTCAAGAGCCTTTTCGCTTCCTACACCACCGCGCTAATGGAGTCCGACATGTTTGCAGCACAACAACAAAAGATTAATCGAGTGCCTTCTCCATCGCATAATTAACAACTCAAAGAATCAGCACTACTTGTTTAGTAGTAGGCGACTCCCAACCATGGAAATAAACAAATCAATGGTGGTAGCCGCTAGCCGGAGGTGAGAGAGACGACCGAGATCGATCGAATCCAGCCACCACCCACCGTAACCACGGAAACAGTGCCGGCGCGGCAGCACGCCGTACCCGATGCTTCCTGGCGGCGCGTGCATTCATGCACTAATTGATTTATCCTAAACAATTCGAGAGACGTTTCGTTGTTGCTTCAGTTGGAGAACAACGAGTCTTTGGTCGAGAGCGAACGGCGGCCGCCGTGCCGGGCGAGGTCCTCTTTGAGCAGTGTGATCTCGTGGCAGACGTCCGCCATGGTGGGCCGCAGCGCCGGCGAGTGCTGCGTGCACACGAGCCCGAGCTCGATCAGCTCCACCACGGCCACTTCTTCGGGCGCCCGCTCCCGCTCTCGCCACGGCGCGTGCGCCAGGACGGCGGCGACGTCGTGCGGGTAGTGCCGCCTCACCCAGTCGTGCAGCGTCAGCCCCTCCTGGAAGATCACGTCCGTTGGCCTCTTCCCCGTGATGAGCTCCAGAAGCATCACGCCGAAGCTGTACACGTCGCCCTGTGTCGAAGGACGCCCTCCCAATCCATACTCTGATTAAAACAAATCACAGGATTAATTAGTGGAGGATGTCGAAATTAACTAATTAAGCATGGGCCCAGTGTCATTGTATGCATGCATACACGTAACACGTGTGGGCGAACGTACCAGGTGCGATGTACCCAACTGAGCCTTGTAACAGTCCGGTGATGGAGTTGCACGGGGCGGAATCGTCGCTGGTGCTGCTGGCTTCGCCGACGGCGCCGGCGCCGGTGACGAGCCGCGCGATGCCGAAGTCCGATATCACGGCGCGCATCTCATCGTCGAGGAGGACGTTGCTCGGCTTGAGGTCGCAGTGCACGACCCGGACCGGCGCGTAGTGGTGCAGGTACGCCATCCCCTCGGCGACGTCGCTCACGATGCCCATGATCTGGCCGAAGTCCAGGCCGCCGCCACCGGCGGTGGCACAGCCATTGTCCCCGTGCGGCGGGTAGAGGAGGCCGTCGAGGCTGCCTCTCGGCATCAGCGGCAGCACGAGCGCGTTGAAGCTGGCCGTGCTGCAGGTGGTGATCACTCTGACGAGGTTCTTGTGGCGTGTCTGTTTCAGCACCTCGCACTCCCTCTTGAAGCTGCCGGAGACCTCGCCGCCGCCCTTCGGGTCCAGCACCTTCACGGCGACGCGCGCGCCGTCTCGGAGTGTTCCCTCGTACACGCACCCGAAGTGGCCGGCGCCGATCAGACCCTCCTGGACGAAGCCGCCGGTCGCCTCGGAGAGCTCCCGGTGTGATATCCTCGGGTGCTCCCTCTCCGCCTGGTCCTCGACGTCGACGAGGCGCTCCGACTGGCGCCCCGACCGCTTCGCCCTCGCGGTCACCATGGACCGGCACCCGACCGCGCATAGCATGAAGGACACGGCGGCGACGATGCCAGCGACGGCGAGTACCATCGGACGCCGGCGACGCGCACGCCTCGGCGGCTCGCACGTGGCGATGCCGGGAACGTAGCCGCAAAGCCCGGGGTTGCCTCGGAACGCCTCCGCCGAGAGGTTCGCGAGCACGCCGGCGCGTGGCACCACGCCGGAGAAGTTGTTGTACGAGAAGTTCGCCTCCCGGAGCGACGTGGACAGAAGCAGGGACCCGGGCAGGGGTCCGGACAGGGCGTTGCGCGACACGTCGAGCACCTGCAGGAACGGCAGCGCCGCCACGGACGCCGGGAGCGCGCCGCGCAGCGCGTTGCCCGAGAGGTTGAGGTACTCGAGTGCGACGCAGCTGCCGAGCTGCGACGGGATCGTGCCGGCGAGCCTGTTCGCGGACAGGTCGAGCGCCAGGATCATGTCCATCTTGCTGAGCTCGAGGGGCAGAGGCCCCTCCAGGTGGTTGTTGGACAGGTTCAGGTACAGCTTGAGGCTGCTCAAGGCGGCGACGTACGCCGGGATCGGGCCTTGCAAGCCATTGTAGGAGAGGTCTAGGATTTCCAGGTTGAGGCAATCTCCGAGACTGGGAGGAATGGCGCCGGAGAGTTGGTTGTGGTGCAGCATTAGCCGCCTGAGCTGCGTCAAGTTGGAGAACGTGTCTGGGATCGCTCCGGCGAGACGGTTGCTGGAGAAATCGACGAGGCCGAGGTGTGGCATTTCGCCGATAGATTTCGGAATCTCGCCGGAGAGGAGATTGTTCGACAGGTACAGCCGCTCGAGAAGGCGCATGTGCGACATCTCCGGCGGGATGGTGCCATTGAGCAGGTTGTTCGAGAGGTTGAGGTACGTGAGGTTGACGAGGCCGGAGATGTTGGGCGGGATAGAGCCCGAGATAGCGTTATCCTCGAGGTGGAGCTGCCGGAGTCCGCGCGGGAGCTCCCCGGCAAACGGCGGCAGCCGCCCGCCGAGGTCGTTCCCGGCGAGCTCGAGTTCCTGCAGGCGAGTGCAGTTCCTCAGGGAGCGGAAGAAGGGGTCGAGGTCGGTGTTGCCGCCGTGGCTGGACAGGTTGTTGTACGAGAGGTAGAGGTACTGGAGCCGCGGCAACCTGTCGAACACCTGCGACGGCAGCTCGCCGGCAAGGTAGTTGGACTCGAAGTCGATCCACTCGAGCATGGAGGAGTTCGCCAGCGCCGGCGGGATTGCGCCGGACAGGTCGTTCGACCAGAGGAGGAGGAACCGGAGGCTGGGGAGGCGGCAGCCGGCGGCGTAGGGAATGTCGCCGGCGAGGGAGTTGTTGGCGAGGTCTAGGTACTGCAGCGCGGAGCAGTTGCAGAAGAGCGTCTCCGGGATGCGACCGGAGAGCCGGTTCCCGCTGAGGTCGAGGAAGTAGAGTTTCTGGAGGAGGCCGAGGCCGGCGGGGACCGCGCCCTCGAGGAGGTTGTTCGTCAGGCTGAGTTGCGTCAGGGCCGAGAGCGCGGCAAGCTCCGTCGGGATCGTGCCGGCGAAAGCATTGTTGGAAAGATCGAGCACCGTGAGGAAAGACAGCCGCCCCAGCGCCGGCGAGATCGCCCCGCGGAGCTCCTTCCCGCTCAGCACCAGCTGCGTGACGCGCTGCCGGCCCGGACCGCCGCCGCCACACGTGACGCCCGTCCAGTTGCAGAACGACCCCGGTGAGCGGCCCCAGTCCGCGAGGGCGCCGCCGGGGTCCGCCGAGACGTTGGAGAGGAACGCGAGGAGCGTGGACCGGTCGGCGTCGGCGTCGGCCACTGCAGGCGGTCGTGCGGTGGCGGCGGCCGCGACAGCGATCGGCACGATGAGGCCGACATGAAAGATGATGATTGGGATGAGCAGTTTGGCCATGGTGGTGGCCGAAAGGGCAATGGCAACGAGGCGGATGTGGTGACCATTGATAGCAACGTCTGCTACAATGCCGTGGGTTTTATGGTGAACAGGGGCCGCGCGCGCGGAGGTGTAGACGTGTAGTAGCTGGAACCTGGAGAAGATACGAGGAAGAGAAAGAAAAGGCGGGAAGGTGGCTGCCTAAGACTATCTGCACTCGTCGTACTCTATTTTCATCCTCTAAAAGGAATATTCCTGCCTAGTCACCCAGATTCTTTCCTCTATACCCAATTTTCCCGCACTCATTCATACTCTATATCCATCCTCTATACCAACTACCATCCAAGGGACCCACTTGCCAGAATATTTTAATCCAACCAAACCCCCGCGCCCTTGTCCTCTCCCACCCCTCCTCGCTTCCTCCGCCGTTCCCTCTCTCTCCTCTCCGGTTCGGCCTGCCTTCTCTGCAGCGGATGCGGCCGGTGGAGCCTCCCTCACGCGCGCGGGGCTCGGGCCGCCGCCCCTGCCTCCCTCTCCGGCGCGCGGTGGCCGGAGACGGGGCCGGAGCTGCCCGGCACCTCCCCTGCTCCCTCGCACGGTGGTCGGAGCCGGGGCCGGAGCTGCCCGGCGCCTCCCCTGCTCCCTCCGCCTCCCCCTCCGCCTCGGCGCGGAGCTCGGGCGGCCATGGCGGGCGGCGGAGCTCATCCAGGCCTCGGCGCGGCGACAGGAGCTCCACTGCGACATCCTCCTCTTCGTGAGGGCCAGGAGGAGCTGGCGCGGGCCGAGATGGAGCCGTGGCGGCGAGGGCGCGAGGCTACCGGTGCTGCAGCGTGCGGGCGGCGTGCTTCTGGTGCTGGAGCGAGCGGGCGCGGGCGGCGCCCAAGCGGTGCGCCTCGCGCGGCGGCTCACGCCCGGGACGGGGAGGCCGAGGAGGTGGCAGGGGACGGGGAGGCCGAGGAGGACGTGGTGGGGCCGGATCTGGCGGCGGAGCCCTCGCCGGAGCCCTCCCATGGTGGCCGTGGCGGCCTCCGCCTCCGCATCTCGCGCCCGGCGGCCCACTCCTCCTCCTCCCTCGCCGGATGCGGGGAGGCACGGCTTCGGCATCTCGACGTCGGGGCGGCTTCGGCGAGCGCGGCTCCGACGAGGTGGCGTCCACGGCGGACCTCCATGGCCATCCCCTTCTCTCTCCTCTTCCTGGTCATGGCGCCGACGAACGGCAAGCGCGGGCCCCACGCCACGCTGGCGCATGGCGGACGTCCGGGACGCTCGCTACCTATGGCGGACGCGAGCCCTGTCCGCTTGGGTAGCGGATGGCTTCCAGTACCCGCTGCAGCAAATTTTCCGCTATCGCGGTACTGGAGGATGTTTTTCCAGTACCCGGTGCGGAAGGTCTAACTGCAGTTGAAACTTGAAAGGCAGCGGATTAGATAGCTTTGGCGCCAAATGTTTGACTTGAGATCAAAGGATGGGTTTTGGTTATTGATCATTTGAGATAGCCCACCCGGAGATTTCACAAATGTTCCCGTGGATGTCAAACATAGATTAGTTTTGCTTATCATTGAAGCCACGTGTCAAACTACCCATGGCCGAGAGTTCTGTTTCTCCACGCCTCAATGGATACTATACACAAGGATGGGTATTCCTATTTTGCTAGCGCTCTAGCGTCCGATTCGGGCGCTAGCTGTTCGCACTGGGAGCGAACGAACGCCTACCACGTCGAGCTCGCGAGTGAGCGCACTATTAGTGGTCCTGTGCCGCCCCGAATGTCGTCTGCGCCGCCGGCTGCTTCCCAGCGCATCTCATGTGCAACACTCGATCTATTTTTGAAACATTCAGATGCAACAGTTGCAACATACAAAAGAAGACAAATGAAACACTTGAAACAAACATCTGAAACACTTGCGAAAACGGCTGAAAAACATTTGAAAACCATTGCAAACATATGCAACATCAAGATGAAACACTTGCCAGACATGAAAGATGATGATTGGGATGAGCATTTTGGCCATGGTAGTGGCCGAAAGGGCAGTGGCAACGAGGCGGATGTGGTGACCATTGATAGCAACGTCTGCTACAATGCCGTGGGTTTTATGGTGAACAGGGGCCGCGCGCGCGGAGGTGTAGACGTGTAGTAGCTGGAACCTGGAGAAGATACGAGGAAGAGAAAGAAAAGGCGGGAAGGTGGCTGCCTAACTGCAGTTGAAACTTGAAAGGCAGCGGATTAGCTAGCTTTGGCGCCAAATGTTTGACTTGAGATCAAAGGATGGGTTTTGGTTATTGATCATTTGAGATAGCCCACCCGGAGATTTCACAAATGTTCCCGTGGATGTCAAACATAGATTAGTTTTGCTTGTCATTGAAGCCACGTGTCAAACTACCCATGGCCGTGAATTCTGTTTCTCCACGCCTCAATGGATACTATACACAAGGAAGGGTATTCCTATTTTGCTAGCGCCCTAGCGTCCGATTCGGCTAGCGCCCTAGCGCCCTAGCGCCATACTTTTGAAACATTCAAATGCAAACAGTTGCAACATACAAAAGAAGACAAATGAAACACTTGAAACAAACATCTGAAACACTTGCGAAAACGGCTGAAAAACATTTGAAAACCATTGCAAACATATGCAACATCAAGATGAAACACTTGCAAACATATGTATGAAACACCTAAAAACACTTGAAGCATATGCTTGCAACATGCATGTATATGCAACATCTAGATCTACTTTTGCAACATCCAGACAAAACACTTGTAACATTCGTTTAAAATAGATGAAACATTTGGAACATACACTTTAAAAATACATGTATAGCCAAGTAGCCATTACAACATGTGCAATATCCCGATCTGCTTTTACAACATCAATATATAACATTTGCCACATACCTCGGAAACACCTGAAACACTTGAAACATACTATTGCAACATGTGCTTTCAACGTAGCATCTGCTTGCTGCTTAGACAAATGGAGGCTCATTGATGCGGAGCTTAACGCTGGCATGGAGCTCGAAGTCGCGGAGTGACGTGGAGGTCGCCGGTGTGGACTCATCGACGGCATGGACCTCGGTAGCGGCAGGCGGATGGAGCACGACTGCGACGGGAGGTGCGAGTTCATGAGCGAGCTAGCGAGTGCCTAGCACGTCGGGCTCGCCGTGCACGGCGTGGACGGGCGGCGGGGACGCGAGCGGCGCAGGCGAGGACGGGGTTCGTCCCGTGAGCAGAGTGAGCAGGCAACGCTGGCGGGGGCAGCGTGGGCGAGTGCAGGATCTGTCCGGACGAACGGACGGACTCCCTACAAGGAGCGTTTCCGATATTTTAATGCCTGAGTTTCAAGCAAAATAAACTAGTACAGTTAAAAAGGACAGGTCATGAGAGACATTTCACAATTCTTCTCTATAATCCAACAATGACAAAATACACGTTACCTAAACATAAAAAATAGACACCTAAAATATAGGAGAAATGCACAAGTAAACATCCAAAGAAAGGTTATTGTTCACACAACATGTCGACGAACAAATGGTAACGATAAGCCAGCTGATTCATACATACACATATGTATGTGTTTCTAGGATCAACAAATTCCATCAGGATCACTAAAATCGAAAGATGAGAGATACCATCACATTGCTGCTACAATTGCCCCACGATAAACCTTCCTCAAACAAATTTGTTTATATGAGATAGTACTCCCTTCGTCCTAAATACAAGGTACTCAAGCAATTTTAGAACCAAGTAATTAAAGAGTCGACTAAAAAACCTAACTTACCCCTCAGTGTAATTAGTTAAGTTGTTAACTTGTTTAATTTTCTATTAAGACATAGTTTAAAAAGACAGACATACATGTCATTGATTTTAGCTACCAATTATATTAATTTTGAGCAAGATAGTGTTTCACGGTCATGGGCATGTATGGATGCATGCACGTATCGGGTTTAGAAAACAGATACGTATATATGGATGTAGTTGAGCATCCTAGACTACCTTGTAATTCAGATGAATTTGAAGATTTGTCCGAATTGTAAGGTTTGCAACCACCAACGTCATATAAGGAAAATGGGAGGCATACAGAGCTATCCTTATTTTTGCTCGAACTGCACCATGGCAAACCTCCCTTTGACCCTTTCAATGAAACCCTAATCAAGTCGACATTTGCCCTTTTCTGCGGTGAAACCAAACCGTTTGAGCACACACGCAATCTTACATAAACTAGAAGCAGTCGGCCCGATCCCGATGGCTTGCACTAGCGTTAAAGCTAGCGTGCGCGTGATCATCAAGGGCCTATGGCTATGGGTGACGATCGAGTCAGATTTGGGTGGGATTAAGCCATAACACGCGTGCCATTAGAGGCGCTTAAACTATGATTTGCATGCGTCCATGGAAAAGTCAGTCACGCTCACACACTGGTACTATACGGTACGTTTCCATCATCTCCTGGTTATTGTGCTTTGCTACGTCATCCGGGCAAGTTTACGTTGGTGCGTGTCGTGTGTGTGTGTTTGTGTTGCGGTGTGGCGCGGCGACCCGTTGACACTGCACATACAAGCAGCCAGCCAGGGACTGGCGCTGGTGTGGTTGGGGAGGCTTGTCTGCTCCGATGATGGCCGATGGGTGACCCGGACCTGGACGGGACATGCAAAGCTTGTTACTGACCGTCAGACACCGAAAGCTGCGAGCCACTTCGACTCTCTGCATGCAGCTAAAAAGATTGAAGTCGCATGACGCTATGACGTGATCGATCCAATACTGAAGCAGGCAAGCAGCCACACGGCGAAAGTGGCAGGGGAGCCCGTCACGTGTTGGTACGTGTCGTTCTGTCCAGGAAATGGCCAACACGCCAAGCGTGGTGAAAGGGGACCTAGTTGAGATTTTATTCTGCAAAGTGCATGGTCAAAGAACAATCACATTGTAAAATCAACTGATTTAGATATAGGCAATTAGGCATGGCATGGGGATCTAACGCAGGCCTTCCCAGATCGCTCGATCTCCATGGACCATCCATCCATTGTAACGTTTTTTTTAGCCTCACGCACACGACTGACATCTAGCCATCTAGGTATAGGTCTCCCGATCAAAAGATTAGTTAGGACATGACCATTAATTTCTTTTGTAATACTCCCCTATTCTCTTTTATAAGGCGCAAACGAATATCATCGTTTGAACTTTAAAAATCTTTAAACAATAATTTAACTAATAATTTTTAATTATTATAATATACAAACTTGATGCGGTTAGATTTGTAGTGTAATTTTCAATTATCAAGGTAATGTGCAAAGTTTACAAGTACAGAAAATATTAAGGATGTAACCTGAACCTTAAGGCCGGAAAAATGCATCGGGCGCTTGAGGGGTAACATGTAATTAAGTTGTAACTAATTTGCAAGTCAACGGTGTTCAAAAAAAATAATTTGCAAGTCAACACATCATGCTCTTAGACTACTACTAGGTGTCCCCACAGTGCCGCGTTCGATGCTAATGTCATCGGAGGGAGTGGTGGACAGGCTGAACGATATTTACGGAGGCCAGAAAACGACCGAGGAGAAGTTACTTGAGTGGAAGGTGAAAAATGATCATGGAGATGTGGAGAAATGACAGCGACAAGCATAGGAAAATATCTTTGAAACTTTTTTTTCTCGAGTTACGTGTGTCGTTCCAATAGAAAGGAAACAAATACAAGGAAAGGCCAGCGAGCAGCTCCCATACTGTAGACGTATAGAAACTTGGGCTCCACACACTGAAACACTTCCTGGCATTTGTCAAGGATAACTGGATAAGTGACCACATGAGTAGCTGTAGCAGTGATGAAAACACAAATTCTCAATCTCAATGCATATTCTATTAAAGAATCCTTACCAAAATAGTGTGCAATTCTTAGTCCTCTCAGTTCGAAATTGCCGAAGCTCTTGCTGCTTATTTCAGGAAAATGACACCAAGGCATGTCTAAAAGTAGAAAGCTGACCTGGTCTCAATCAAAAAGTGTATCCAACATTACTTTTTAACAGAATCATACAAGTAATCAAGTAAAAGTTAAGTGCACAACATCAGTGCTTAGTGCTCACTCTTCAAAATGCACGACTGTGCCTGCGCGCCGAATGAACACTGAGGAACATCTCAGTTTGTCGATCTTTGGAGTCAGTTGCAGGGAGTCCAATTACAGGAAAGTGAGGCCACTATCTCATGGAGATTCGAATCTTCAGGGAAATATTCAGCAAGATCAGCATACGATGCGCAGTTTGTCAGGACTTTTCCGGATCATAACTGGAGAAAGGTATGGAAAACCAGAAATGCTGCAACTCACAACTGAATCCTTACATACCATCTCAACGACTGGAGGTATACCCACTGATGAGTTCTCTGCCTTCATAGCGCTGGGTTGCTGGCACCTGTGGAAGGCCAGGAACGGAAAAGTCTTCAGACAAGAATCCACTTCTGTTGATCAGGTGCTGATAAACTGTAAGATTGCTGCAGAACAATGGAGGTTCAGACTTCCAAGAAAGAAAAAGCAAGTCGCCGACGAATGGTGCCAGATCTTAGAAATGGCTAGAACAGGCCATGGCTGAAACGTTGGACCTTATGCTGCTTTAACCGCTAATGTAAGATTGTAACCACCTCGGTGTTTCTGTACATTATGAGGCCGTTCGGGGCCATTATAATCAAATAAATCAGGTGGGGAACGCCTCCCCCCGTTGACCGTAAAAAAAAGGTATGGAAAATAAAAGCAGAGCCGAAGTGCTGCTTCTTCATATGGCTGTTGCTTCGGTTAAAACTTCCAACGGCTGATCGAATCATCAAGCGGGGAGGACAGGCGGACCCGATTTGCAAGCTATGTCATTGCAAACAAGAAACTCATTTGCATATGATGGCTAAAAATACAGCTATGCCAAAAGGCTTTGGCGGCAGGTGGGACTCACATATAATGAGCAGGGGCTGTCAACTACCATGACAAACATGAGAGAGTGGTGGACGCAGATTACCAAAAACACAAGGGCAAGGAGATGAGGTGCAGCGAACACGCCTAATAACCTATATTGTTTGGAATTTGTGAAAGGAAAGATGTCAGCGAGTCTTTGACAACAAGGCGCGCTCCACACAAGAACTCTTGCAAGACATTATCAATGATGTACAGATGCAACGCCTAGCTTTTGAGGATAATCCGTAGTTCCACAGTAGTTTTTTAGTTGTTTTCTTTCTTTGATCTTTTCATTACCTTGTAAATACTGAATGAAAAGGCAAAGCACCTGCTAGTTCTGTAAAAAAAAAAGCACGAATAATAGGAAAAAGAAAAGGAACAAAAAGCAGGGTCTCCTACAAGTTGTTTTAGGAGATTGCTTCTAATAAGTTGTTTTAGGAGAGTAAAGAGTACCCTGAACTAAATATATATGAGAGCACTATTGTAGCAAATTACTGAAAATTTGTCTCCTGTATTTCTTTAGGGACAGGAGATGTGTTTTTTTCTCCTTTCTTTAGGGGGGAGAGGGCTGTTTTTAGGAGATCTTAAAAATTGTAGGTATATAAGATGAGATAGGAGCACATTTTTCTCCTTAAATGCTATTCCCTTTATTCAAATCATAAGACATTTTGAGTTTTCTAGGTACTTTTTTCTATGCACTTAGATATATATATATATTATGTCTAGATACATAATAAAACCAATGTATCTAGAAAAGCAAAAATTTCTTATAATTTGAAATGGAGGGAGTAGTTTTTTGTGTATAGAAAGATTAGATAGAAGATGTAGTGAAGATGCTCTTAAAGATAAAAGGATAAAAATGTGCCTTGGTTTCTCCTCGGTGGAGGGCAATGCTTCAATAAGTGTTAACACTAAAACCAGAACAAATTGTATGTACAAGCATAAACAGCATGATGAAGGTGGCATTTGGATCATAAGGGATTGTGAGAATCCGGATAAAAAGAATCCTAACAGTTTTATTGGATTTCGAAATTCTAAAAATATGTGAGATAAAATCCCTATAAAATCTAGACCGTTTGATGAGAATAGAATTGTGGGATTTTTTTAATCCGGATTATCAAAATCCTGAGGATCCAAACGGGACCGAAGTATGCGCATGTATCAGCTATGGCTGGTTCTTTCTAGAAAGGTCTGGTGACAGATTGACAGCTGAGAGGTGTTCATATGAAAAAAAAATTTAAAAAAAACTTAGCAGGAGTGCAGGTTTTACCGCTGATGGTGACAACTGACAACTACTAGTGTGCTGTGTGGATCTGGAAACATTATGCCCATAACCAAAAATGTAAAAGAGTAATTATTTGTCAGAAGGGAGAAAACCAGAAAATCCTGCAGAAAAGAAAAGATACTAGTTCTGAATATTTGATATTAGCAGGTTAACTTTTTCTTGCCATTGGAGGTAAATTCAGAAATATCAATTTGGGCGGAACCGTAAGTGGAATCATCTGAAGAAAGCGCCTCAATGACAAGACATGCAAGTGCAAAATTAGGAGATAAGATCACGAATGACAAAGATTCCTACCAAGATATTTGTATAAAACTACCGATCAAGCGTCACTACTTCATGTCCAGAGTTTCAGACCAATCATAATACTAGCATGATGAATTTATGATATCTGCCTTCCATACCAATGATCAATGCTGATTGCTGGGTACCATGTTGTGATCACAGATGAATGAATGCTATTGATGATTGTTAGTTTCGGCTCATCAGAGATAATAATCATTAAACAGCTTCAAAACAGGATCGGGATAGTACATCTCCATTTCAGGTTTATCACCAGCTAATACATATGCCAATTTGTGTGCCGCAACCTCAGGAACAAATTAAGCGTGTTCTTGTGGAGGCTGCCGCAATAGCTTTGCAGTCTTGGACAGCAATGAATCATTTACCGTGGTCCATCGAAAGATGCTTGTATCTGAACTATGAAGTCCTCTAGAGTGCAAATAATACAAATCACACAGATGCAGCACAGCAGTATTTCATTTTTTTTTCCAAGTCCAGATCACTTACTGAGAAATCACACCTTGTGCATAGAAAAGACTGGTACAATGTTTAGAATACAGTGCTGTGACGCTGATGCAAATTTATTCTTAGGCTCACGGTAAGTCGGTAACACGTGGTATCAGTTCCATGGCAACAAAAACTATTCCGTGGTTCTGTCCCCTGTTTTAGGGGAGAATCGGTACCAAGCACCAACAGGGCCAATAAATAAATGGCTACGGTAACCGGCACCAGTAGCTCAGATACATAAACAGCTATAGCAAGTAGCAGAACAAGCCGGGTTGAACAATTGGTTGATTTGGGTGCTTTGGGATGTTCATCTCTTGAATCAGTTGTGACAGTACAGATTACATGTTGCTGTGTGTACTGGATTGCACAGGCATTGGGCTCCCAGCCAAGAATGATTTGATTAGTGTGAGAGCCTGTTTGGGTTGATGAAGAGGAACCTCATGACCTGCTCCCCTCACGGTCACAAAATTGAGTCCCTTGTACCCTTGAGTCCATCCACCAACCTATTTAAACACATAATAATCAGAAATTAGGATTATATGAGGCGTACTCCAAAGAAGAACTTGTTTTTGGAGGAAGAATCAAATAAACGATAGTAAGGAATTATGCAGAGCAAAGACCAGTAAAATACAGTGGGTCCCAATTGAAAAGGAAAATATTACAAGTAGCATGTGGCCAATATTTGGGAATTTCCCATCTGACCTAAGGTGGTCAAGTAGGGCATGTACAGACTTCTACAGCTAAGACCACGTGTGCAATTGCTTATGCTTAACAGACTCAATGAAAGGTTAGCACACCCTGTGATATGTCTGAAACAAAGTACATGGGGCATCCTGTGAATTAAAACGGCTTAGGAATGCCAAATGTAGATTGTGGAACTTCTTTCCCAAGGAGCTAGAGTTCTGTGTCCAGTGGTTCCATTCCCTAGCATTAATTTCTCAAGCTTTGAGTAGCATTCAAGGGACAAAATATAGAACTGTCTGTAGTGAATTGTGCACAGTGCACACTGCTACGGATATATTTTATGTAAAAGTTAAAACTTGTAATTTGACAAACGTAAGTCAAGTTTGCAATCAAAACAGAATTTAGTCCCAAATATAGATATGGTTCATAAAAATGAATTGCACAGGGAAGAGGTGCCATAGCTGCAGATGTACGAATGTAAGGCAGAGGTAATGGATGCAAAACAATAATATTTGATGGATTACATAATTATTATTTCCTTGTCTTTTAGCAAGATGGACAACATAACTCTGATGACATCGATGACTCTGGTGGCATTAATTTGTTCAGATTTATTGGTTAGAGAGATACTGAGGACAAAAATATGCAGAAACACACCGCAAGTTGAACAGGCGCAGCTGCTAGTCCTATTGAAGACCCATGAGCTGAGGTGAGGAAGGACCTACCTCGCCGTCGTCGTCGTACCAAGCATGCCATGGAGTTATTGTTGGAAGCTTGAGAGCATCGATGCTGTATCTAGTTGAAGTCACTGGAATCACTGCATCTGTATCTCCACTGGAAAAGTTTGGGGGAAAAAATAAGAACGAGAAAAATCCATATCTTTCATCGATGTAATACTTTTGTTTACAATTTTTATGCATATATAAACTGGTTAAAAAAAAAGGGGCAGTCCCAGTGCCGGAGGCTCCCACACGAGTGGGGTCTGGGGAAGGGAAAAACCGAGGCAAGCCTTCCCCCCGCAAAATCTGCGGAGGCGCTGCTTCGAACCCACGACCTGGTGACTCAGTGAGACAGCTCTCACCACTGCACCAGGCCTGCCCTTCTATATAAACTGGTTATTTACAACAAATTTATACCCAATTTTTCTGGATGAGCCAAGAAATCAAACCAGTTCTTTTCTTTAGAACAAGCCAAACTGATTCTTAAAACTCAGTAAAAGACATATAAAAACTATGTTTGGGTGGGGTAGCAACTTGTCCTTCAAAGTATTAGGAATCACCTGAACACCCATATACGAAGGCCATACTGTATAAGTTCCTGATAGATATGCAGCACAGATCTTTCACAGTCCCCCCAATGAGTATTAACAGCTTCACTGTAGGGATTGACAGTGCCAAAATATAATATAATATAATATTAAAAGAGTAGACAACAAAAGAAAAAAGTTTCCAAATGACCAAATATGCTTATCAGTGTTTTGTGTCATTGATATTCATTAATACAATTCAATTAGTATGAATTATGAAATAACCTTGAGAAATGAAAAACTCAATCCATGTAATGTATATTCATATTGAAAAGCATAAACATGTTACAGTAGAATTGCTTATATAATCACCCAGATCCAAAATTATTCTTGTGGCAGTAATAAGATCAATAGCCATACAGCATGCAGTGGATTAGTGGGAAGTTAAATAGATAATCTTTTATTTTTGTCAAAATGAACAGTGCAGTTAAAAATAAAATAAAAAAACAAGAACTTGTCAGCAAAGAAGCAAATTTATAAGATGAATCACTTGTTAGTTCATCAAGAATTCACGATCCAACATGTCAGGGTAATAACAGCATCAGATGTCTAAAACACAACCATAAGAGTTACCTGCAGGTCTCCCAGTTTGATTTTCCAATGACTGGATTAACATGAAGTGCCTTCTGAACCTCAGCTAGATTGAAATATACAATTGAATGCTTCTCAGTGCATGGATCATACTGCTCTGCCATTTTTCCAGCAGACTATAAAAGAAATCATGTCAGAAGATATGTGGAACTGTCAGCTCATGAACGATAACAATTTAAATGTCAGATGTTTCCATTCGCATTATCACACACAGAATCAACTGTATAGATCAAGGTTCACAAATTGAAGTTAAAACTGCGCATCCAGGGCAGAACTAGATGTCAGACTGAATCCAATTGATGCCACCAGATTGTGGTGCACTTCTAATTTGTCCTTTTAAATTTTGTATCTTGCTTCAAGCATTCTGCCTCATCTAACATTAATAATGTTTCTACACAATCCATTTAAAACAATATACATGTAGCCCAAATCTCCTGGTTTGGTAGTTTCTGGACCCCGATCTGGGATACCAGAATTAGGATGGGACTGTAAACTACAGACCCACCCAAGTGATTCCTTTTCCCTCTAGTTTATATAAGTCAAAGTTGCACCTAAATGGGGAATTCCTTTGAGAATTTTAAAGTTAAAAAAAAAAGACTAACAGTGAATCTAAAACTGCAATATTCCTTTTCATTTTCGGGAGAAAGCGACAGTCATGTAACTTACACATAAATATGCAGCAGAGTCAAAATGTAGTGATATATCTTCAGTCTGTACTATTATAACAAATAGGGTTGGTGGTAGCCTGGTAGGTCCTGCTACTTTCACCTTGGATTAATTTCTATGCATCTATTGGTGCATGCATGTTGGTGTGGCATTAGGATCAACAATAGAGAATTCGCAGAGCAAATCTTTTCAGGAAACATGCTGTAGACAGCCCAGGATGCACAATTTGTGGTTCACCAGAGGAAACAACGGAACATCTGTTGTTTCAGTGCATGAAGGCTGCAGAATTTTGGGAGGTCTTAGGAGTTCCTGGTCCACAGAATGGATTTGCTGCATATGACATCCACTCTAGCATCAAGGTCAGCGCGGTTCCTCAGCAGCAGCATAACATGTTCATTGCACTATGCTGCTGGCAATTATGGAAAAGAAGAAATGGGGCTGTTTTCCAAAACGAGATGACTTCCCTAAGACAGTTACTCATTGCCTGTTCAACCGAAGCAAAGCTGTGGAAAGCAAGGCTGCCGAGGAGGCAAAAATCTATTGCTGATATCTGGTGTGCTCGCTTTCAGGAAGCGATACAAAGAACTATGTAAACCCCTATGTAAATTATTTTCCATTCTTCCCCTGTGCTCTAAACATCCAACTGATGTAGGCTGCCAAAGTCAATTGCAATGATATGCAAATAAAATCAGGTGGGGATTTCGCCACAACGCACACACCACACCACCCCCCCCCCCCCAACCCCCCGGTTGAATTTTCAAAAAAAAAAAAGAATTCGCATAATCAATTATATTTATTTTATATAAATTTACAAAATCAAATGTCTACATGTGGATGATGAATTTGAACACGAGCATTTAGGACTTACGATTGATTTTCATTGCAACGCATGTAAACTATGTACTATTGCTTGAGTTTTGGATTTTAGAAACTTACACGTAGCCTTTTCATCACTTTGTTCTTCGAGGAGGCAAAAGATGCATGGCATGTAGGTGTGAAGATGCTATATGAATCAATGTTTCCAGCTTCAGTGCTAGCAATATCAAGAATCTTATCACACTGTGGAGACGAATGCACAAAGGACTCGTAGCCACAGAAAACATTCAGCAGC
Source organism: Saccharum hybrid cultivar R570 (assembly GCA_038087645.1). Classification (NCBI taxonomy): domain Eukaryota; kingdom Viridiplantae; phylum Streptophyta; class Magnoliopsida; order Poales; family Poaceae; genus Saccharum; species Saccharum hybrid cultivar. The sequence continues at coordinate 13,616,030 of JAQSUU010000259.1, forward strand.
TTGTATATTTGATCAGAGATCAGGCCAGTAGTCCACATGAATTGAAATATTCCATAGTGGTCATGGAAATCATCAGTGAGAGCATTTCCTACCTGCATGAAATGACTCAAATATAACAAAACAACACTATAATTCTGGTTCTATGTGTTATGGTATAGTTCAAAATACATCTCAATACAGATACGAGCCAGCTATCAAATAAGATCATTTGATAACCAATAAAGTAAATAAGACCCTTTGGTTAGGGAATTCCGGCGGCACCCCTCAGGTCCTGAGTTCGACTCCCTGTGGGAGCGAATTTCAGGCTGGGGGTAAAAAAATCCCCTCGCCTGTCCCCATAAGCCAAAGTGCAGAACGGCCCGGCCCGGTTCTCACAGGGCAATGGATTCCGCTGCGTCAGGATGGGGGCGGGGGTTCGGGGGTTTTCTCGATCTGTGTGAGAAGATCATCCTTCTTCTTATAAAATGCCCAGGGGCCGTCATACCCCCCGCAGGTTGAGTTTTTTTTTTTTTTTGATAACCAATAAAGCAAAGCCAATGAGGAAACATAGCAATACTAATTAGGATAACATCATATAAATGGGTAGCAGACAAAGGTCAGTCAACCATTGCATTAGCCCAACATACTAATTAGGATAACATAACACTTGATTTGCAAATCAAAAGTTTAAGGTTCTTTTATGACAAGGACATAGGACGTAAGGGACAACAAAAACTGCAAAGTAAATTATAAATAGAACAAGAAATATCTAATTTAGCTGATGGTATTGGAGAAGTAAAGGAAGAATTACCAAAAACATACCATGTAGCCCTTTAGATTAATTGATTTGTCACCAGTAGCCTCATGGTGCCTTTTTATGGCTTGAGCCAGTTGAGGAACATAGTGACCTAACCAAAATGGAGTTCCATCAAAGTTTTGCCATGTTTTAGAAAAACAGTTGTTAATACACACAAAACATAATTTCATAGAAGGCACTCACCAGCGTAACTCTCTCCTGTCAAATAAAATTCACGTTCCTTGTACTGAGGAAAGCGTTCAAGCCACTTCAGTAAGAACTCCAATGAATCCGTGGCTGTAAAATATTGAGAGAACCAGTGAGCAAATTCTAATAGAAATTCATTCAGGACAAGGAATATCATGTAACAAGATAATTAACAGTGCAGGGACTAAAGTACCAGTTCTCGCATCCCCATTTTTTAAAGCATCATCAGAGGTGTTTGAATATGAGTAACCAACACCAACAGGTGAATCAAGGAACAGTAAATTTGCAACTGCAAAATGAAAGACATTATTAGCAAATATGTCATTGAAATGAAGGATAAAGGTGGAGTTAAACAGTGTTACAGTGTATAACAACTGATACGCTACTCTTTTTCTTCTATCAAATGGCACACAGCTATCCTGCCTTGTTTGAGAAAAAATAAAACTTATAAGCTTAGCCATTGAAAATAAACTTACAGATTTGCTAAACAAGAAAGTTCTATAAGAATGAAACTAGAGTTTTACCACTTAGAAAAGGTTCATGAATCAATGGTCAAGTTGCACTTTGCATCTAACAGAGCTGAAATCAACTCCGTGACTAAATGCAAGAATTTGTGCTAATAAGGTTGAGCTTAAGGAAAGTTCAAAATTCAGGGAAAAAAATAATTGGCAGGAAAACTTGAAAACCACTTTTTGTTATTTTTTTTTCAAGTTTACCTTTTCACAATTGTGATCCTTCCCAGAATGTATATACAAGCCTACCAGTTTGTCTAACAAAAATGCAAAGACTAAGAATGCTAAGCTATTGCAAAATGTAGTAAACTGCTGCCTAAGTGAGGTTAATTGTAAAATATAAAAAAGTTACAATTTACTGATAGTATCGGCAATCCAACAATCCGTGGAGACCAGAAACAAAAGGCTAAAGAAAAATCACATAACAGCATATGAAGAAATAAAACTGGAAAACAGTGGTATTGTTTGTGAAGATATTTGTTTAATTGGATGGTACCTTTGTTCCAAGAATAAGGATTGACATGCACCCCCTTCCCATCTGCATTAACATGGAAAGGTCCTACTTCTTCTCCGAGTCCAAAAGCAATGGACGAGCATCCAGGCCCTGGAAGATTTACATGCAGTAATTTAACCGTTTTATTGCACTATTGCACAACTGATGAACTTAGGTAACGAGGAACAGAGCCTGGACCGGATAAGTTTACCAATAGCCCAAGGGTAACCTTTTGCCTACTAGTAAATCACTGGCAACCATTTGCATCAGATAAATACAGCTGATCCAGAAATCTCATGCGCATTGCTAAATATTATATACGTACTAGTTAAAAGAGTTGGGTGAAATTTAAAAGAGCAATCCACACAATGGAAAAGTTTACAGGCCCTGCAGGAATAAAGGGTGCTGTAGCTCCCAAGCGAAATCCTAGTCCCGGTAAGAACGAGATACCACAAGCATCTCTACATGTACAAACTGCGCACGCAAGGCATCACTCTCAGCTCCCCTGTTCCAAAACAAGCGGGAGACCTCAGATCACCCGCCCCGAAGTCGCCAAAAATCCTTGGTTGCCCCGTCGCCCCACCATCTCAATCAAGCATGAAAAACACACATCATCAGATGATTGACCCCCAAATCTCCCCCAAGTAGCCACCAGACCCCAACAACCATCACAGTACGAAACGGCTCACGCAGCAAACGAACAAAGCACGCGGCAGGCGGGCGGGCGATGGATGTGTAGGTAGCGCACCTCCGTTGAGCCAGAGCACGAGGGGCTTGGACGCCGGGTCCTTCTCGGCCTCGAAGAACCAGTAGAAGAGCGCGGCGCCGCGCTGCTCGCTGACGGTCACGTACCCGGCGTACTGCGCGAAGCTGGTGTTGAAGGCCTGCCCCGGCACCCGCGGCACCCGATCCCGCGCCTGCTCCTCCCGCCACTTCCCGTCAACGGCGGCGGCGGCGGCGACGGACAGGAGCAGGAGGGCGAGGAAGAGCCCGGCGGATCGGGAGGCCATCGTGGCGGCGACTCCGGCGCGGATAGCAGAGTAGCAGTGGAATGTTGAATAGTTTGTGCAGTCGTAGTACTGTGGTACTAGTAGCGGCCAATAACCAACGGTGCTCGTGCGGCACGCACGGGAGCCATTGCGGTTGGGTGACGCGCAAGCGAAGCGAGAGTGGCTGGCGCGACTCGCGAGCCGCCGGCCGCGAGGAGTCTCGTCCCGTGAGCGGGTACCAGTGCCAACTGCCAGGTGAGGATGACGGTGTGTTTGGTCTTGGGTGCGAATCGCGTCATCGCGTGGTTCGGTTCCGTGGAGCGCGGCACGGCATCCCGTGCCCACCAAGTCAAGGAACCCGATTTTTTTCACGAAAATTTTTGAAAGAAAAAACCGCCAAATACTTGGAGGTTGAGATTCTCCGCCATTTTGAAAAAGGTCATCTCGTTGTGCACGCTGAGATATTTTCGCTTGTCGAACCATGGGCTCATGCCAGGCCAAGGCCAGATCAAGCTTTTTGAATTTTGAACCGTTATAGAAGGCTTATTTATTCATCATGTAGCGAGGGTTCAATAAACTCCGTAAATAGCAGAACTCGGTACGACAACGTTGAGGCTTTCCATGAACTACTTTAGCCTCGGAAGAATCTGCATTTCATAAAAACCACATTGTCATCTCAAATCGACGGAAGACATGATAAGGCTTCGTTTGGATACTCTTGTATTCACTTCAATTCACACGTGTTACGGTGTATTGGGGCACATGTGTTATGGTGTATTGGGGTGGAACTTAAACTAATTTACAACCCAATCCACCTCAACATACGTGGACTAGGTAGATACAAGTACCCTGTTCGTTTCGACTTATCAGCAGAATCAGCAGTCATCCAGCAGTGTTTTTCTCTCACAACAAACCAGCGAACAGTACTTTCAGCACAATAAACCAGCGAAACGAACAGGGTGAAGGATATCCAAACGAGGCCTAAATCAGTCACATATGTGAGTGGTTGCAATAGAACCGAGTATGAATGGCCCAATTGCGTCAAACAAATTAATTATTAGTTGAAACTCTACAAACACATATGGCATATGTGAGTGGTTGCAACAGAACTGAGTATGAATGGCCCATTTGCAACAAATAAATTAATTATTGGTTGAAACTCTACAAATAAACACATATGAGATTGTTTTTGCAAAAAGAAATTATTTTTTGCAATATATATACTTAATATTATTTGTATATCTATATCTATGTCTTATATCTATATCAACACTTCTTCCATTTCTCACTCTCTTCTTCGTATGTCCGTCTCCCATTCATCACTCATTCGGACGTCCTTCAATTCACTCTTATTTTACTTCCATCCTTCTCACTCTAAGCTTGAAGTTGAAAAACTTCTTAGCACCGCACCACTCATGTCATGGTCTAGTTGCTCGAGTTTGTGTATGTTGTGACAAGCATATGGACATGTTGCTCGCCTTCCACCTTTCTTAAACCTACAAAAGATATACATAATAGCCACGTATTTACATTAAGTTAATGAGAAATTCTAGAACGCAGTTGCCTGATAATTTGTAAATCCATCAGTCACCTGCATGCTGGACAGCGCCTGTGAGGGCGTGTTCAATTTCGGCGCCCAGGGAGGCCAGACCTAGCTCATCCTTTGTTTGATTGCAATCTAGGAGGCATGCCCATCATTAACTACCTCCAACTACCACTTGAAGATTTTGTTTGATTCAGGCCAGGCTGGACATGGCTAAAGAAACCACCAGGAGGCAGGGATACAATAGGAGAAGAAGATTTGAAACATCTCAAGTTTAGTTAAACAAAATTCGAGCAAACTAAAGCTTACAACAATATCAAATAAAGATAATTATCAACAACATGGCCTTAGACTAATTGTTGTTCCCATTCATCCTAGTTAGGATAAAAAAATGAAAAAAATAGCACATAGTTCGACAGGCAGTTCAAAAGTTTTCTGGAGAGTAAAGTATCAAATGCAGGAGATGCAAATAACAAAGATCAAAGATGGATTATTGTCATCATCGGCCTAGACATTGCAGTTACATTACCCAAACAAGGTCAATCTCATCCAAAGAGCCACAACCAGCAAGAAAAGAGCCACAATGACCACATTCTTCCAATCTCCAAGCCTTTCATCAGTTGGTGCAACGGCAGCAGCAGAACAATTAGAAGGAAGAGCAATTTGGGAAGGAGTTGCTGCTTGTAATGATGCATTGTAATCATGGAGACGAACATAGTGTAACAAGTACGGGTACCTAAGGCAAATAAACAAGATATACAAATACCTGCAAAAAAAGAGTACCATATGTGGCTACCCAATATTTTAGGATGTGTGGCACTGGTAGGAGGCTTGATCATATCAGCCCTTAGCTCACCAACCCAACAACATACAAAATTTGGTGAAAGATTCTACTCACTGTCTCAATGGACCTCCTAAAGGATTAGTGAACTATCCTAAACCTCTGGTTATGACCAACCACTTGTAAGAACATTGCCACCTGCTCCTCAACAAAACACCCAGTGGTTTCAGGTATAAGGCCTCTGTTTCTAAAGAGGTTGCTGTAAGGTCCTAAATGGCTAGAGGGGGGTGAATAGCCTTTTCAAAATATCTACAAGCTTTACCTAACAATAAAGTTAGTACAAAAGATGACGTAGCTAATTCTAGCACTAGCTCAACTACACTATGCAAGCCACCTAAATAATTCTAGTAGATAAGAAGGCTATAATCTCTAGTCCACACCAACAAGGCTAAGTCACTACTTACTCTACTCCTAGGTGAAAGAGAAACACTACACAAACTAGGAGCTAGAATCTACAAGAGAAAACAAGCTAAGCAACTAGCAAGGTAGACAGGTAAGTAAAGGAGTGAGCATGTATTGTTATATCGACGTTGATGAGTAGAGATATTTCTAATAAACCAATCAATCAATGCAATCACAATCACAAGATGAAATCCTTAGCAAAGAGATGATACAAGATTTTTTTACCGAGGTTCACTTGTTTCCCGGCAAGCTAGTCCTTGTTGTGGCGATGCACCCACTTGATGAATCGCGAGCTAATTGACTATCAAGAGTCAAACCCTCAGCGGGTGCCGCACATCCACTCACAAAGATGGGATCCTCCAAGCCACGAGCTCCACTAGAGTAGCCAATTCGCGAACTCCCGCGGGAAATGCTCAAGAACCCCTCACAATCACTTTGTGAGGCTCGAAACAATCTCCAATCACGAGCTCAACACCACCGCTACTCAAAGCCGTCTAGGATGTCGAGAAACACCCAAGAGTAACAAGAAATCCGCAGCCAACTCAAGGATCAAGTGTCACTAGATGCAAATCACTAAGCAATGCACTTGAATCTCACTCAATCTCACTAGAGTATGGAACCAAGCAAGGAAATGAGTGGAGGGGAAGTTCTCTAGCTCAAAGTATGTCTCAAGTATTCAAAGAGTCAAGAGAGAACTCTCAAACCTAGCCAAGCAACTATTTATACATCCCCAAAGAATAGAGTCATTAGGCTCGAGATGCCACTCTGCGCGCGTTGATCGGACGAGCTAGTCTGATCGACCGGACGCGGCCAGCGTCCAGTCGCACCGGCGCGACCTCACGCGATGCTCGCCACATGTCCCTTTTTGAATTTTGCTCGTTAGATTTCCAACGGTCACGAAACGTTACGCTCTCAGGTAACGTGTGACCGGACGCGCTCCACGCCACGACCAGACACGACAGTGCCAGCGTTCGGTCGCTGTCCAGAGAGGTTTCGGAGAGCGACTTTGTTGACCGGACGCGTCCGATCATGACTAACCAGACGCGTTACACCCGGCGTCCGCTTTGAGTCCAGTAAGGGTCCAAAGAGAGATTTCATCGACCGGACCTGTCCGGTCGCATGTGACCGGACGCGTCACTGCATCCGATTAAACTTCCCTCCGCGCTGCTCTCCTAGGTGCGAGACCGGACGCGCCGGTCCCGTGAGTGATCGGACGCGCCGGTTGTAAACCCTAGCGCCCCATGTCGCGCACAGCTGCTGCCACTGACCGGACGCGCCGGTCGTGCCAAGACCGTGTCCGGTCCAGCGTCCAGTCGCACGTCCGGTCACGGGTCCGGTCACCCAGAGACTTCCTTTCGCCTCCGTTTCTTTGCCTCCAGCACAGTGGAAAATAGACGTTTCACTTCCACAAAAGCACCGAATCCCGCCTCCTAAGCTCGACAGGAGGGAGAGAGGAACCCAAACCTCTCTCTACCTCTCAAACTCCATCTCCTTCGTAAATGTGCTAACACCACCAAGTGTTCACCATCTTGTGCTCGTGTGTTAGCATTTTCTTAAATATTTTTCAAGGAGTTAGCATCTCACTAGATCCTAAATGCATATGCTCAAGAATATGGACCTAGTAGCACTTGATTCATGAGATGACCGTGATTGCCCCTCTTGATAATCGGCTATCAATCCTAAACCCGGTCAATCACTTCTCTACTCATCTTTAGACCAGCAAAAGAGAATCCTATGATTATACCTTTGCCTTGATCATCTCATTCCTTGTCCATCACCTATGTGCATGTTTACCATCATCTTTATCTTCATACACTTGTGATCTTATGGCCATCACCATCATGCTCCTTGCTCCTTCATCACATGTGTTGCTACGCCTAACTCAATTCACTTGACACAATGGCATTAGCAACTTGGTGTCATTAATTACCAAAACCAAACTTGGGCTTTCAGTTGCATAGAGAAAAAAAGGGGCTCTTATCATATGCAGCATGGCTAGACATTCATCATTGATATTATATATCATTTGCAGGGTTCTTTGCCTATGTTGTTCACCTTCGGTCCTAGGGCCATAAGTTATTAGTTCAGTTTGTCCATTATTCCTTCTAAGCCTAGTGACCACAAAACATACCATCACCAAAACCATAGCAGCTGCTTGGCTAGCCATCATCGCACATTGTTCATTTGGATCCATCTACATGCATTCAACATCCAAATATACAACTAAGTTCTAATAGACCCTGACTGGCCTCTGCATGACAGTGTAGGCATTCACAAGAAAAAATAGCACGACTGCATTAACAAAAATGCCTCCTGTGCAATGGAGATAATCATCATCGACCATGTCACTAACTCTCACATAAGCACATCAACCATATCAACGAGTAAACATGGATGACCTCAGAATAACTCATTTCAGCAACCAAAATAACATCTTTGAGCATCAATAAATCAAGATCACCAAGCAATCCACACATCTGAGCGCAAAATGAAACCCTAGAATCAAATCAATGAGGGATAGGGGTGGATTTCACCTCAGGCGAGTCGAAGGGGAGCTGTGCGTGCGCAAAACGGAGAAGAAGAAGAGCCGACGGTGAAGAAGTAGCAGATCTGGTATGGGAGGTACAAGATTTGTCGAATCCAAGACCAGCCGCAGCATAGGAACTCGAAGAGGAAGACGAAGGAAGAAGACCGCCTCCACGGAGCCCGGCAGCAGACGGAGAGGTGCCACGTCGAAGCGGATCTGAATGGGGGAACGGAGACGAAGCCCGGGGATGAAGTACACCGCCGCGCCGCACACCGAAGTCACCGCCACCGCCGGTCACTCAACGGGAGTGGAGTGGGTGGAGATGGGGACTGGAAGGCGAGAGGAAGAGGAGAAGAACACGGCGAGAGAGGAGGGCGGCTTATAAAGCCGTTGGATTTCAGCGGGGAAGGGAGCGCGCAGAAGTTTCCCCTTCCTGCGCGAGCCCGCTAGAGCCAGCCGCCGCCCCAAATCGCCAGCGCGAGCTCGAAGAGAGCCAGGCCACGAAAAAATGAACCCTAGGAGCGTTTCGTGGGATGCAAGAGAGGGAGAAATGCACGCGCGTAGCCAGGCTCCCAACCGGGCTAAATGAATCGAACACGGCTGCTTGCAGCTGGGGGCTCGGCCACCCCCTTTTGGCCCATATCAAACACACCCTAAGGGTGTATCCCTCAGCAGGTGACTGATGGAAAGATTATTCATCAGCCACCTTTTCAGCCGTTGCGCCGCGCCCGCCCGCCTCTCCGCAGCGCATCGCTGCCCAACATGCATCCCGGTGCTCTCTCTGCCTCTACCCAGCATGCAGCATCGCTGCCCAGTCTGTGTCACAGTCGCAAACCACGCCCTTAATCTCTTATCAATTTTCCAGGTATTGATCTGTTGTTGAACTAGCATTAGCCTTAAAATTTATTTGATTTAAGGTTAGACAAAGACAAAGCAAATCCAATTAAAACATCTAACTCGTTATAAATAAAATATATTGTACATCCATTTGTAATGCATGGACATGTTTCGTTAGTATAAATAAAATATATCTCTCTGTCTATATATGTACTGTACTTAATAAAGAGCGAGCGAGATTTTTTTTGTCCCTCGGTCCATGTCCCTCACTCTCACTTTTCTCGCTTTGAGTTTGGAGCTGCATAGCGTCACACCACTCATGTCATTGCATGGCCAACTCACAAGTGACACAATAGCCACCTACTCATGAGTCATGTCAGGCAATCTCACATCAATTTTCTATTTAGGATTAATGCTTTATTGTACAAGCATTTACTATGAGAATGGCAATTTATTTCATTTAATATTGGACCAAGTAAATAATAATTGAATAAAATACCTAGTTTATTATTAGGGTCTTGCTGCGGTAACTCCAAATAACCGTGGACCGTTGATCTGGATGTCTTTTACCACATATTACTTCGTAGGAGGTAATAATAAAATTAAATCTCTATCTCTATCTCTATCTTTATCTCTATCTCTTCTCTTCTCTTCTATCTCTACCCCTATAATACATCAATTAGAATTAATCTACAACCACACAACAAATGCATGCTCCTTAGTCATAACCTATGCTACATCCACACCCACAAATGCACTCAGAAAATATAACACCATCGAAACAGATGCACCAGATCATTTCTTAGACATTCTCTCTCCTTACTCAACCAAATCCAACGGCTCATGTTTAGGCCATGTTTAGTTCCCAAAAAGATCCAAAAAATTTTGCACGGTACCCGTCACATTGAATCTTTGGACGTATGCATGGAGCATTAAATGTAGGTAAAAAAATAACTAATTGCACAGTTTTTCTGTAAATGTCAAGACGAATCTTTTGAGCCTAGTTAGTCCATGGTTGGACAAATTTTGTCAAATAACAACGAAAGCGCTACAAGAATTTTTTCTAAAAAATTTTGGGATCTAAACAGGCCTTAGTGTGTCTGCCCTCCGTCGCCCTCCCGCGGCCACGGACCTCCCACGCGCATTCAGGTTAGGCTTGCGTCGATTTAGTTGCACGGTTCCTTTGACTCCCAGGTCATGTCGCCATAGGCCGGCAGCACAGGAAGTGGCGACCGCGAGGGACACGGCACACGGCAGAGGGCGTGGCGACCGCGAGGGGCACGGCACTGGGCGTGGCAGCGCCGATGGCCACTGCCCGAGGTCGGCGGCGGGCCACGACGCACCAACCGAGCCCACCGGCGGGCGGCGAAGGGAGGACGGCAGCGGGTAGCCACAGAGGTCAAGTGCAATCCGGCCACAGATTCTGAGTGGTCGCGGGTAGGGTATGCGGTACGCGGACACGCAAGCATGGCGGCGGCGGCGCGGCCAACTTGGAGGCGTTCATTGGCTTCGGAATCCTGGATAGCAGCGGCGTGGCCAACTGGGACGTCGCGTCCACCATCAGCTGGGCGTCATTGGACCATCCTACGCCATCAGTCATCATCTTCTCCCTCAAGGCACCACCATCGGTAGGTTTGCCATTTGCTACCTGGTTAAACTGGATAGGCCAAATCGTTGTTGATTCCTCATATTAGTATTGCGAAACTGTTAAGATGGTTGTATAGTCCAGGTTCATCCTCCTTGTGTTTAGGTGTCTTCGGTTGATAGCATGCAGAGGTTGTTAGCTGTGACTAGCGTAGAGTTAGGAGGTTAGCGTGTCTTGTGTTCCAAGATGCTTGTACGACAAACCACATGTGTGTAATTCATCTTGTTGTAAATGCCACGCTTGGGGGCTGTTCCCAGCACTATAAACATGCAACCGAGGCACCCGAGATAGGGTAACTCGTTCCTAGTATTTTCACATGGTACCAAGAGCCAAAACCCTTACGGGAAAGATCCATGGCATTTCCTCACCTAGCTTCGTCCTCCAATGCATCGGCTGCTCCATCTCTCGGCTACTCCGTGACTGAGAAGCTGGAATGCAACAACTTCCAGCTGTGGAAACTCCAAGTTACGTCGGCGCTCAGGGGTGCCTAGGTGGCGTCCTTCATCCAGCCGACGGCCGAGCCACCGTCTCCATTCCTGAAGGTGGAGGGTGGAACGGACTCCAAGGAGGAGGCCAAGCCAAACCCTGACTATGAGTCATGGGTTGCCAAAGACCAGTCCGTGCTGTGCTTCCTGCTCGAATCTCTGTCAAAAGAGGTCTCTGGGAAGATTCCGACTACATTGACGTCCGCAAAGGAGGCGTGGGCGGCCATCGAGGGCATGTTCGCGTCTCAGTCCCGTGCACGCGTCATCAGCGTTCGCATGGCGCTGACCATCGCGACCAAGGGGTCCGCCTCAATGGCGGACTACTTCAAGAAGATGAAGAATCTGGCCGACCAGATGGCGTCGGCTGGGAAGAAGCTGGAGGACGAGGAGCTGATCTCCTACATCCTCACTGGACTCGATGTGGAGTACGACTCCATCGTGTCTGCAATTGCGTCCCGCGTCGAGCCAATCACCATGGGTGAGCTTTACACACAACTTGCTAGTTTTGAGTCCAGGATTGAGATGCGTGGCGGCGGCGGACACCTGTCTTCTGCGAACATCACAGCAAAGGGTGGGCACAACAACAACCAACCGCGTAACAATGGACGCGGCGGTCATGGCGGTTTTGTCCGCGGCGGCAAAGGCGGCCGTGGTGGCGGCCGCTCTCCAGGGTTTCTACCTGGGGTCTTCTGCCAGCTGTGCCAGAAGGAAGGGCACACTGTCATCAAGTGCTTCAAGAGGTTTGACACCTCGTTCACCGGAGCACCTCAGAAGTCTGCATCGTCGGCGACCACAGCATCATACGGCGTCGACACCAACTGGTATCTTGATACCGGTGCAACATATCACATTACCAGTGATCTTGAGAGGCTGACGGTACGTGACAAGTACAACAGAGGAGATCAAGTCCACGCCGCGAACAGATCAGGTATGGAGATTGTTCACATTTGTGACAGTATTTTGCATTCCCCATCTACTGATATTCATCTCAAACATGTACTTCATGTGCCTAAAGCCCATAAAAACCTTGCATGTGTGCATCGTCTCACTCGAGATAATGGTGTGTTTCTTGAATTTCATCCTGATTATTTTGATATAAAGGAGGAGGAGACGAAGAGAGTCATTCTCAGAGGCAGGTGTAAGGGCGGCCTCTATCCACTGCGATCATCATCTTCGAATAAGTCGTTCCTAGATAAGCAAGCACTCGGCGCTGTTCGGCCAACTGCATCCTTGTGGCATTATCGGCTGGGACATGCTGCAACTCCTGTAGTTAGGTAGGTTCTAAGTCGCCACAAGCTTCCTTTTGTCAAAGAGTCCAACAATAATCATGTTTGTAACGCTTGTCAGCAAGGCAAAGCACATCAGTTACCTTTTCCTAGGTCTAGTAGTATGTCAGCTAGTCCTTTAGATCTCATTTTTTTCGGATGTTTGGGGCCCTGCACCCACATCAGTTGGACGACATAATTTCTATGTTAGTTTCATCGATGATCACAGTAAATTTGTTTGGATTTATATGCTGCGTCACAAGTCTGAAGTTTTCCAGTGTTTTCATAATTTTCAATCTCTTGTGGAGAGACAATTTGATAGAAAAAATCTCACTATTCAAACTGATTGGGGTGGAGAATATCAATCTCTCAACTCCTTCTTCAAGCGAATTGGTATTGAACATCACATGTCATGTCCTCATACTCATCAGCAAAATGGTTCAGCCGAAAGGAAACATAGACATATAGTTGAAATGGGTCTCACACTTCTGTCCCATGCTTCCATGCCCCTTAAATTTTGGGACGAAGCCTTCTCTACAGCAGTTTATTTGATAAACCGCTTGCCCTCTTGAGTCATCGATAATGAAACTCCTTTTTTTCGTCTGTTAGGGCAACATCCCAATTACAATTTGCTTCGCACATTTGGCTGTGCGTGTTGGCCGAATTTGAGACCTTATAATTCAAGGAAACTCCAATTCCGGTCCAAACCGTGTGTCTTTCTTGGTTATAGTTCAATGCACAAGGGGTTTAAATGTCTTGATCCTGCTGAAGGGCGTATTTATGTCTCACGTGATGTTGTTTTTGATGAACATGTATTTCTTTTCTCCACTATGCGTCCCAATGCCGGAGCCTTACTCAAAGCCGAGCTTCGGTTTTTACCTGACCTTTTTCTTCATCCATCCGGGGATAGCAATTTACTTGATCCAACGGTGACTTCTCCTTTACCAACTAATCCTTCACAAAGTCCCTTTGGAGATTTACTGCATGCAGGAGAAAATTCGGGATCAAACGGTGGAGAAATGAGCCAAAACGGAGCTGCACACGGTGATAACTCCGGTGGTCATCGCGTGTGTCCCCTGGCTGGGAGCGGGGAGACAGGCTCATGATTCCATGCTGATACGCCTGGACAGACTGCAGCTGGCCCCAATGAATCCTCCCCGGGATCGCCTTCCCAATCATCCACTGGCGGCAGAACCGGGAGGGAGCCAGACGACGCAGGATCTTCTACAGCCGGGGCTGCCTCTCCGTAGTCTCTCCTGCACCGAGCGTCGCCACAGACGGATCCAGAGAGGGATTTGTCGCCATCCTCCCACTCGCCAGCTTCTGCAGTCGAGGCGGATTCGATTGGATCCGGTGCGGCTCCAGCCCGATCAGGTGCGGCTACCTCCGGTGTGATCGCCCCTACTGCAAACTCCGACACAGATTCATCTCGAGCTGTTACACGACTCCAACGAGGAATTTCCAAGCCAAAAGTTTACACCGACGGGACTATAAGATGGTGCAATCATACTGTTGTCATGCCTGAGGAGCCTACATCAGTTGAAGCCACACTTGATGATCCAAAGTGGATAGCAGCAATGGATTCTGAGCATGAAGCTTTGTTGCGTAATAGGACATGGAAACTTGTTCCTCGTCCAAAGGGAAGAAACGTGATCGGCTGCAAATGGGTGTACAAAGTAAAAAGAAAGGCAGATGGCTCAGTTGAGAGGTATAAGGCCCGGTTGGTTGCAAAAGGATTCAAGCAACACTATGGGATTGATTATGAGGACACTTTTAGTCCTGTGGTGAAGGCTGCAACAATACGACTTATCTTGTCAATTGCAGTTACAAATGGGTGGTCATTGCGACAATTGGATGTACAGAACGCCTTCTTGCATGGTGTTCTAGATGAAGAAGTTTATATGGATCAACCTCCAGGTTATACAGATAAGTCCCATCCAAGCTTTGTTTGCAAGTTAGAAAAGGCTATATATGGCTTGAAACAAGCTCCCCGAGCATGGTATGCCAGATTGTGTGGCAAGCTGATAGCTTTGGGTTTTAAACCTTCAAGGGCAGACACATCACTCTTTTATTTCAGCAAGAGAGGGCACACTATATTTGTGCTCGTATATGTCGATGATATAATTATAGCAAGTTCATCTTCGGATGCTACAAAGGCCTTGCTCTCGGACTTGCAGAAAGATTTTGCCCTGAAGGATTTGGGAGATCTCCATTACTTCTTGGGAATGGAAGTTAAGAGAGATCCTGGAGGTCTGGTCTTGTCACAAATGAGGTATGCTAAAGATATACTTGCTCGGTCCGGCATGAGTAATTGCAAACCTGTTGATACTCCATTACCGAGCACGCAGAAGCTAAGTGTTGCTGAAGGAACAAGGTTAGGAGCTGAAGATTGTACACGGTACAGGAGCTTGGTTGGAGCCCTACAATACCTCACATTGACGCGACCTGATATCTCATTCGCTGTCAATAAGGTGTGTCAGTTCCTGCATAGTCCAACAACAACACACTTCGCTGCAGTCAAAAGAATCCTGAGATATGTTAATGGCACAATAGGTCTTGGACTGAGAATACGAAAGTCTAAAACCATGATGATCAGTGCCTTCTCAGACGCAGACTGGGCAGGCTGTGTCGATGATCGACTATCAACTGGAGGATTTGCTGTGTTCCTTGGGGACAACCTAGTGTCTTGGACAGCTCGCAAACAAGCCACAGTCTCACGTTGGAGTACTGAAGCTGAATATAAAGCCCTGGCTAATGCTACAGCAGAAATGATGTGGGTATAGAAATTATTGACTGAGTTGAAGGTTGCACATCCTCCAGCAGCTCGTCTTTGGTGTGACAATCTTGGTGCTAAGTATCTCTCTGCCAATCCCATTTTTCATGCAAGAACTAAACACATAGAAATCGATTTTCATTTTGTCAGAGAGAGAGTAGCACAAAAGTTGTTAGACATTAGATTTATTAACACTGATGATCAGGTTGCTGATGGGTTCACCAAAGCGTTGCCGGTGATGAAGCTATTGAAGTTTAGAAGCAATCTCAATATTGTTAGTGGCTGAGATTGAGGGAGGGTGTTAAGATGGTTGTATAGTCCAGGTTCATCCTCCTTGTGTTTAGGTGTCTTCGGTTGATAGCATGCAGAGGTTGTTAGCTGTGACTAGCGTAGAGTTAGGAGGTTAGCGTGTCTTGTGTTCCAAGACGCTTGTACGGCAAACCACATGTGTGTAATTCATCTTGTTGTAAATGCCACGCTTGGGGGCTGTTCCCAGCACTATAAACATGCAACCGAGGCACCCGAGATAGGGTAACTCGTTCCTAGTATTTTCACAGAAACCATTTGCTAGCGGATTTAATCTCCCTCAAGGCCGCAGGCCGCCGGGCGCCGGACACGGGGCTAGGATTGCACGGGGTGGCGGCGGTGGCTCACATCCAGGTGTTTCCTTTTTGATTACTTGTTTGACTGGGCTATGGAGATTTCCATGCGTCTTTGCCTGCGACCAAATGAATTGTGAAACTTTCTGCATCGTTTTGCTATGTAGTGTGTACTGCTTGCTTGAGCCCTGTTTTGTGGATCTAGATGTACTGTAATACCGTCACCTGATGTGTTTTGCTATTCCTGTGAAAATTGTGCAGGTCCAGAAATTGCAGAGGCAGATTGAAGAAATTTATGATTGGTTTGAGAAATCTCGGTTCAACCCGACTGTTGACATCGTTTTTAGCACGTGTCAAGATGATCAGGAAGGGCTAATCAACAGAGGAAAGATTACCGTGTGGATTGATAGCCAAGGAGAATAAGTTTGTTTTTGAGTGGTGGCAGCGTATGGATTTAATTTGAAGTGTTGCCGATGAGGTTAAGGATATTATTGCCGATGCCGATGAAAGAGGGTTTGGAGACTGCTGCCGATGAGACAGGGAATGTACCGATGAAGGAGGGTATGAAGAATGCTGCCGATGAAATAGGGAATGTACCGATGGAAGGAACTCGAAGGCTGCTGCCGATGGAACAGGGACTGTGCCGTTGAAAAGGAGGTCGATGAGAATACCATCGTGATTGAGGCGGACTATGGAGTAAAATAGGAGTTAATTTCCTTGTTTACGTTTAGTAGAGTCTGAGTTGTATCAAAGTCATGTTTTTCCTTAGATTTGGATTTAATGTCCTAGTCGTATTTGGTTACGTTTCTATAGATCAGGATATAAATATAGAGTGAAGGGCAATGTAATAGGGGATCAATCAATACATCAAAAAAACAGCTTTTACTCTTATTTACATCTACTTTCGGCGACTTCGTCAATTTGCATATTTTTCCTTTTTACGAGTTCTCATCGATTCGGTGAGTTGCATTGCTCTAAGTGCAATCTTCGACGATCCTCGAGTTCCGCGTGAGTACCTCTTGGCCGTGACATCCGGGCGTATCGCTGTTGTTAGGACCAAAGTGCTCGTATCTTCGTCCTTGTCGATTAACAGGTCAAATCGACTGGCACGCTTTGGATATCGATTTCGGGTATTAGCCCTTTGTGTTTGCAGATTTACTTTTGCATCAACACATCTTTTGGCACGCCTGGTGGGACAGATCTAGTCAAGATGCCTAATCATGAGATCGATGCTGGGAATATCATCGCAGTAACAGAAGAAGATCTTAAGGACGATCAGAAGCAGGCTATGGAGAGGGCTATTGAAGAATACAGACAGCTTTGCTTGAAGTCATTCAGCTTGAACAAAAGTGGACAAGTCATCCAGAAGTAGGACTTGCCGTTGCCTCGGCAGGTTACCTTTGATCCTAATCCAGGTAAACTTCAAGAGATGGTTAATTCTGCGGTGAATCATGCTTTAATTAATCACTCCAATGTGCTGTCCAATACTGTTCATAATGCTGTGATTCGAACTTTCAAAGAAGGGCAAGCGTCACCCTGTTACATTGGGCCTGCTTATCATCAACCAGAAGCAGCATCTGCTGTTGCTCCATCGGCTCCTCCAGCCATTGCGGGTATAGAGATTTCTTCTCCTCCAGTATCAGCAGGTTTATCTAACGTACAGTCTACTCCGGTGCGTCCGGATTCAGCATTATCAGGACGAGTTCAGTTTGGTACAGATCTATCAGCATCAGCTTTATCAGGTCCTGTACCACAGAATAATCAAACTCCTGCTAATTGGTGGGGATATGGTATGCCTCCGGAGCCATTTACTTTCAATCACGGATTATCTCAAGTGTTTGATGCAGCGGGAAAAACTCCTATGCCATCGGCTGGTTTGCCGATAGCTCAAGCGCCTCAATATACTACAACTACTGTACAACCGAGTCTGGGAGGTTTTCAGGCGTCTCTGGGTCAAACATCTAGTTCGAGTCCATCGGCAAATTTATTACCGATGCAGCAGAAGGCTCCTATTGCCAGTCAACTTGGAGTCCAAGTTATGCCTCAAGTTGGATGTAATTATCCAGCAATGCCAACAAGCTACTAGCCATCGGCAAACTTTGTGCCGATGAATACTAATAATTGGTTAGGGCAGTTTCCTACTCAACATACAGTTCAGCCAAATCAGCAAGCCACAGGTGTTCATCAAGGTCACATGCATGCTGGTTTTCAGAATCAAGCATCGGCAGCTCAGCCGATGAACCCTTTTCAGCAGGTTAATGGACCACAGATAGTAGCAAATGTGCCAATTGTTGGAGATCGTGGGCCACAAAGGTATGCAGAAGGGTATCAGCAAATACCTCCAGTGGAGATTCAACAGTATCGTCAGCAAGATGCCGATGCTTTTTGGGCCGATAAGATAGCAGAAATTATGAGGGATCAGTTTGGGATCAAGCCCAAAGTTAATACCTATTCTTATCGGACTCCGTATCCTCCGGCATATGATTTAATTCCTCTCCCAAATCGTTACAAGGTGCCAGACTTCACTAAATTTTCTGGGCAAGACGATACATCAACCATGGAGCATGTTAATCGTTTTATTATTCAATGTGGAGAGGCAGCTTGTAGAGATGAATTGAGAGTTCGTCTGTTCTCATCATCTCTATCTGGATCAGCATTTACATGGTTTATTTCACTACCGCCAAATTCTATTATCACCTGGACTGATCTGGAAAAACAATTTCATAAGTATTTCTTTGATGGAGTTCATGAAAAGAAGCTTACCGATTTGGTAAAGATGAAACAGCGCAATGATGAATCGGTAGAAGGCTTTGTGCAGAGGCTACGAGATGTAAAGAACAAATGTTATAGCCTAGTATTGGATGATCGGCAGCTTGCCGATTTAGCCTTTCAGGGATTGTTACCACATCTTAAGGACAGATATGCTTCTCAGGAGTTTGAAAGCCTAAATCATTTAGTGCAAAGGATTTCTGATCAAGACACTAGGGTTTTTGAACCTAAAAGAAATTGGAACAAGAAAGTTTCATTTGTTGAAGAGGCAGAAGATTCTGATTCAGGTGATGAACCAGTTATCGGTTTGGCGGAGTGGGTTAAGAATAAGAAGCCGATATCTTGTCCCTTTGGTCACAAAGAGCCAGAAAAGTTTACTTTTGATGTTACCAAAGCCGATAAGATATTTGATCTTTTGCTTCAAGAGGGCCAGATTAAATTGTCACCTAATCATGTGATCCCATCGGCAGAAGAGTTGAAGCATATGCTATATTGCAAGTGGCATAATGCAACTTCACACAGTACCAATGAGTGCAAAGTATTTAGACAACAATTGCAGTTAGCTATTGAGTCTGGCAGAATAAAATTTGGCAATTCCAAGATTCAAAAGCCGATGAAAATTGATCAACATCTTTTTCCAGCAAATATGTTGGATGCTGAAGGGAAAATTAAGGTGTTGACATCGGAAGCTGCTGAAAAGAATGCATCAGTAGATCCCCAACATCGGATAACTACCGATGATGCAAAAGGCAAGGTTCTATTGACGAAAAGTGGCGGTTCTGGGAGGCCTCCTCGATCTGGCATCGTGATTACTCATCGAAGACAACAAGAAGGCTGGTGTCAGCGAAGGGACCGGTATCGACGACAACAAGAGGAAAGGCGTCAAGAAGAGTGGAATCGGCATAAGGATCATTGGAATTGTCTGTTTTTTATTCATTGTTGGGAGGAAGGTATTAAGTTACCTACTATTGAAGATTGTCCAGAGTGCAATGGTTATTATGGAGTTAATCATCCTGTAAGAATGTTTCAATCTGGTAATCAAGGTTTGCTCATTAATGAGCCGATCAGAGGGAGAGCATCAGTACATGATCGGCTGGGGGGGCAGGCTCAGTGTACATGAAAGGCTTGGTAAACGCGTTGCATATTTTCTGAGAAACCAAGAGGAACTTGAAGAGATGGCAAATGCAAGAGTTCCTGATGAAGAAATATTTTACAGGGATCCTAATATACGTCGTGTGGAGACAACTAGGACTTATCAGCCAGTATGGAAAACTAAGCTTCCTCAATGGTGTCCAGAGGGTTTGACAAAGACACAAAAGAGAAAAATGCAGCGAGAGCGTCAAAAAGATTTATATCAAGAAGAAAGTCCCTCCAACGAGAGATCTGGTAACCAGCAGTGGCAGATAAGGCACAAAAATAAAGGTCCATCGGCGGATGTCAATATGGTGTTTATGTTGCCGATGGAATTTTTGGCTCTGTCTGATAGTGAAGAAGAGGTTGTTTCCTTTGACCAAGTAGCTCAATTAACGCTAGATCCAATGATGGCTGTTTTTGAGAAGCCTGCCGATGATGAGAGACAACACCTCAAGGCTTTGTTTGTAAAAGGCAGAGTTGATGGGCAGCCTGTATCTAAGATACTTATTGATGGAGGAGCTGCAATTAATATTATGCCTTATGTGATGTATCGGAAGCTTGGTAAGGGAGATCAAGACTTAACTAAGACCGATATGATGCTAAAGGATTTTGAAGGCAATGTATCACCAGCTAAAGGGGCAGTATGTGTTGAGTTGACCATCGGTAGTAAAACCTTACCGACAACTTTCTTTGTTATTAATGGCAATGGTGCATATAATCTGCTCTTGGGAAGGGATTGGATTCATGATAATTGTTGTGTTCCTTCTACAATGCATCAATGTTTGGTACAATGGATTGGAGATAAGATTGAAGTTGTTCCTGGTGACTCTTCTTATATCATCGCATCGGCAGAATCAGACACTTATGAGCGAACCAAGTGCATATCAGGAGAAGCCTGGGAAAAAGAGTTCCTCACGATTGCCGATTATGAAATTCTACCGATCCAAGCAGTCGGTTCTGAAGAAGAGTTTTAATGGATAGATTTGCCGATGATGGAAAATTAGGTCAAGGATTTACATCGGCAGATGATTTAATAGAAGTAGATATTGGTGAAGGCGATAGGCCAAGGCCCACTTTTATTAGCTCTAAGTTAAATTCCAAGTGTAAACAGCAACTAGTTGATTTGTTAAAGGAATATAAAGATTGTTTTGCTTGGGATTATACTGAAATGCCTGGATTAGACCGATCTATAGTTGAACATCGGTTGCCTATTAAATCTGGATTTCGGCCACATCAGCAGCCGGCTCGCCGATGCAATCCTAATATACTTCCTGATATTAAGGCCGAAATAACCAAATTAATTGAGGCAAAGTTTATTCGGCAGTGTCGATATGCAGAGTGGATTTCTAATGTGGTTCCTGTATATAAGAAAAATGGGAAACTTCGTGTTTATATTGATTTCAGGAATCTCAATAAGGCCACACCAATGGATGGTTACCCAATGCCGATTGCTGATTTGTTGATTGATGCTGCAGCAGGGCATCAGATTATTAGTTTCATGGATGGTAATGCGGGTTATAATCAAATATTCATGGCTGAAGAAGATATTTCCAAGACTGCTTTTAGGTGTCCAGGTCATGTGGGATTGTTTGAGTGGATAGTTATGACATTTGGGTTGAAAAATGCCGGTGCTACTTATCAAAGAGCTATGAATTTTATTTTCCATGAATATATCGGTACGTTGGTAGAAATCTACATTGATGACATAGTGATTAAGTCTAGAGACATCACAAAGCATCTAACCGATCTACGGAAGATATTGGAGTGCACAAGAAAACATGGGTTAAAGATGAATCCCCATAAATGTGCATTTGGTGTATCGACAGGACAATTCTTGGGTTTTATGGTGCATCAGCGGGGCATTGAAATTAGTAGAAAATCTATTGAGGCAATCAATAAGGTTGTTGCTCCTGCCGATAAAACTGAATTACAGTCCTTGATCGGTAAGATTAATTTCATCAGAAGATTTATATCTAATCTGTCAGGTAAGATCAAGGCTTTCAGTCCATTATTGAAATTGAAAGCCGATCAGGAATTTAAATGGGGGGATGAACAGCAATTAGCCTTAGATCAGATTAAGAGTTATTTAACAAATCCTCCAGTGTTAGTTCCACCCCAACATGGAAAGCCTTTCAGATTGTATTTGTCAACTGAGGATACTGTTATCGGTTCAGCTCTTATTCAAGAATTTGAAGGAAAGGAGCGTGTTATCTATTATTTGAGCAGACGGTTAATAGATGCTGAGACCAGGTATTCGGCCATTGAGAAATTACGCTTATGCTTATACTTCTCTTGTATTAAGTTGAGGCATTATTTACTATCGGCTGAATGTACCGTCATATGCAAAGATGATGTGGTCAAATATATGCTATCTATGCCGATATTAAATGGTAGGATTGGTAAATGGATTTTAGCATTATCAGAGTTTGACCTACGTTATGAATCGGCTAAGGCAGTTAAAGGACAGGTTATGGCCGATTTTGTTACTCAACATTGCAACACGGTGGATTCTCTGGAAGTTGCTCCGTGGACACTTTTCTTTGATGGGTCTACTTGTGGTGAAGGGGCAGGCATTGGCATCGTATTAATTTCCCCTCAGGGGAAGAAGTATGAGTTCTCATTGCCGATCGTTGCTACATCGACAAACAATCAAGCTGAGTATCAAGCCGTAATAAAAGGGTTAGAATTGCTTAAAGAAGTGCAGGCTGATGCTGTTGAAGTCTTTGGTGATTCTATGCTAGTTATAAATCAGTTGATTGGGGTTTATGAATGCCGCAGTGAAATTCTAATTTCATATCATGAAAAGTGTTTGTAATTGTTAAAAGGGTTTATGAGTTTTCATCTGGAGCATATTTCCCGGATGCATAATGAAGAGGCTAACCGATTGGCTCAGCATGCTTCAGGATATCAACCTGTTCAAGAAGCATTGATATCGGTGGCTGATACCGATGACTGAAGAAGGGAAATCATTGATTATTTAAAGAATCCATCTAAAAAGGTTGAAAGACGTATAAGGTTCCAAGCGACCAAGTATGTACTCCTCGATGATGAATTGTATTACCGTACCATAGATGGAGTTTTACTCAGGTGTGTTAGCATAGAGGAATCAAAAAGCCTGATGAGTGAAATTCATGAAGGAGTATGTGGGGCCCATCAGTCAGCTTTTAAGATGAAATGGATGATCAGAAGAAATGGATATTATTGGCCGACTATTCTTGAGGATTGTTTTAAATATTTTAAAGAATGTCAGGAATGTCAAAAATTTGGTAATATTCAAAGGGCACCCGCATCGGCTATGAACCCCATAATTAAGCCTTGGCCGTTTCGGGGTTGGGCTATTGATCTCATCGGTCAGATTTATCCACCATCGAGTAAAGGGCATAAGTTTATTCTGGTTGCTACCGATTATTTCACAAAGTGGGTTGAAGCAATTCCTTTAAAAAAGGTAACATCGGCTAACATGGTTGATTTTGTGAAGGAGCATATTGTCTACCGATTTGGCATCCCTCAAACCATCACTACCGATCAGGGCACTATGTTTACATCGGGTGAATTTGATGAGTTTGCTATAAGTATGGGAATTAAAGTTTTGAATTCTTCACCGTATTATGCCCAAGCTAATGGTCAGGCTGAAGCATCTAATAAAGGAATTATCAAACTCATTAAGCGCAAGATTAAAGAGTATCCTAAAAAGTGGCATACAATATTAAATGAAGCTTTGTGGTCGTATCGGATGGCATGTCACGGTGCAATCAAGGTTTCACCTTATCAATTGGTGTATGGACACGATGCGGTATTACCTTGGGAGATTAAGATTGGCTCTAGGCGAATGCGCTTTCAGGATCAACTGACAGCCGATGATTATGATATTCTTATGAAAGATGAATTGGAAGATGTAGCAGGTCATCGGTTAAAAGCTTTAGTTAGCATCGAGGAGAATAAGAAAAGGGTAGCTAGATGGTATGACAAGAAAGTGAAGATAAAGGAATTTGTCAATGGTGAATTGGTCTGGAAATTGATTTTACCGATTGGGACTAAAAGTTCTAAGTTTGGCAAATGGTCACCTAATTTGGAAGGTCCATATCGGATAAATCAATCTGTTCCTAGTAATGCATATATTCTTGAAACTCTCGAAGGAGTTGTATTTCCCAGAGCATTAAATGGAAAATATTTAAAGAAATATTACCCTAGTATCTGGATAGATGCATAAGAGTATAGTTGCCGATAACAATCCTATCGGCTGGAGTTAAAACAAAGTATCAATCGTTGCCGATACGCTAGTTTAACAAAGTCTGGATAGCTGATATCGCACGCAGGCGAATTTCATCGGCTTCTTTCAATTCCTTAGCGTCTTCATCGGCACTTCCCTCTACAGGCTTGAGTTTCTTTTTGAGGACCAAGGCCTTGCGAGCTTGAGCATCTCGTTCCTGTTGAAGGGCCTTGATGGTGTCGGGAAGCTGGTCTTCTTCTTGTTTAGCTTGAGTCAGAGCTGTCTCAACTTTTTCCAATTCAGCTAGCAGGGCTGCCTTCTTTGCCGATAGATCCAAGATTTTCTGCCTAAGATCGGCACTGGAAGCTTGCAAGTTGTTGATATTCTTGTGCTTCTCATCGGCAGTTTGCTTTAGCTGCAGCATTTCTTCTTTAAGTTGAGCTTGAGCTGCTCTGTCAGCAATACGATGAACGGCCCTTTGATATTGAAGTTGTTTGCTCTCTAGATGGACTGCTGGAAAGATGGTTTCTTCAATATTGGCAGGGACTTGGCCGCGGATCGCTTTGAAGATAGTCCTCGCAGGGTCCGAGTCGATCACCAATTGGGCAGTGTCTTGCTGCAGCAGATTTAGGAGGGCTTCTAGCTTGCCATAGGTGTCTGACGATATTGTTCCCAATGCCAGGGAAGAACTCGCCTCTTCTCCGTCATCATCGGAGACATCGATAGCAAAAGAGAATAAGCTATCGGGAGAATCTTGTTCCTGTGAAATAAAGAGAATTAGAAATCCTATTTGTGATATCTGGGGATATTATAAATCAAACAATTAATTGATTTACCTGCTTCAGGGCGATTTCTTGAGCTTGGTTTGAGGGAGCGGCTTGTAGAGGATCATACGAAGGATCGGCAGAGGATGCCGATGGTATGTTTTCTATGATCACATCGGTAGTCGGTCCTTGGGGTATAATTACCGATGATGTATCTTGTGCAGAAGGAGCAGCTTGTTCAGTTACATCGGTGGGTTGACTGACGGGTGTTGAAGCGGACGCAGGGGCTGGTATAGATTTCTGTCGTTTTTGTTGAGTTTCAGCATCGGTTAAAGCTTTACGCTTTGTTTGGGCTTCAATGGCAATTGGCTGGGGGGCATCGACATCTGTTGGTTGGGGAGCCTGCATGCTTGGCGTGCTTGCCGATGTGCCCGTTTGTTGCTGCAAAAACGGGTATAAGATTGGATATTTAACAGAGAAAAATGTAAAAAATAAGAGAATACCTCTGAAGGAGGGGTAGAGGTCGTGGTGCTTGGTAAAGTTGCCGATGACGATCCAGCTGCAGCTTGCACACCCTGATAGTTGTATGTTAATGTAGAGTGTATCGGCAGAAAACAGAGTAAGCAAGGTTATTACCTTAAAAGCCTTGATTAGGCTCGAAGCAGCAGCCTTTGGAGAAGCCCTGGATGTTCCCAGTCTTGGTCTGGAAATGATGGTTTTGGCGTGAGTCCTCTGGAAGGTTAAGGCTTCTAAGGTGGGGGCGTTGTAGCCGATTACTGAGACTGGAGAGGCTGGATGGAGGTTGAAGGGTTTTCCACTTTTGCTTATTGGTGGAACTGGATCATCGGCCTGTTTCAAGGAGGGTTAGTTACCGATATGCATATGAGAGGAAGGAAAGAGACAGAAGTTAAAAAGAACTTACTGCATTGTCAGGAATGGCATAATCGGGATCGATCATATGCCGATATGTGTGAACAGATGTTAAAAATAGCTGTTCTTTCCACTCTTGCCACCATTGCTTATATGATTCTGTTATGAAAGATGCTGGTGACCAGGCGGAGAGATCGACATTTGAGATATCGGCATCGGGAGCAAGTTTTACTATCCTGCTCCATTCAGTTCCAGCGGTAATGATTTCTCTGGGCTTAATCACATCGGCATAGCATAGCTTGATTGGCAGTTGCCCAAAGGCCAGCTGACGAGATACTGCCGATGGATTGTAGAATTCATAAGTGATATGAGAAGCTTTCCCGCTACCAAATGTGTTGACTGGGATTGCTCTGGGGGTGATAATGGCCATCATAAGATCATTGTCTTGGTTCAGATCACTATCGGCAAAATTGAAGAGGAGAGGGAACTTGTTATCCTCATCTATGTAAGGTACCCAAGCCCTGAGGTCACGAGGGAGGCCATGGTAGAAAGTCTGAAAAAATCTGCCGATTTGGTCCTCATTGGCTTCTGTTCCGGGAAGGACAATTATTGCTTCGCCGAAG
This sequence comes from Saccharum hybrid cultivar R570, assembly GCA_038087645.1. NCBI lineage: Eukaryota > Viridiplantae > Streptophyta > Magnoliopsida > Poales > Poaceae > Saccharum > Saccharum hybrid cultivar. Next base: position 13,642,293 of record JAQSUU010000259.1, read on the forward strand.
TTGAGAGGGGGGCGTGTTGCCGATTCATCGTCTCCAAGGATGTAGTCTTCGGGAATCTCTCGTGGGAATTCCTGAGCAAAGAGATTCCACTGTAAACGCTTGTGCATGTGAGCGTTTAACCACATATTGATGAACCACCATGGGCCTCCCAGATTGCCGATGGGTTCGCCAAGTATAAGCTTTTGGGATACTTGGTGGAGAAGGTGGTAGGTTGAGCTCAGGAGATATCGGCCAAGTGGGAATCTGACACCGTTGGCTAAGAGTTCTGCTGCTGGGAGGAAAGCGTTGGTTGGTCCTACCGATCGGCCACAGAAAATAAACTTCTCTAGCCACATGTTCAGGAATGTGGCGTGTTCCCTTTGATTGACGGTACCAGTCTTTTGGTACTCTTGGATGTATCCCGTCCAGCCGCCGATGTTGCGTGTATTTACTCTGTATTCAGCTTTTCTGCCAAAAATATGGCCTTCATCGACAGTCGAGATGTCCAAGCCTGTGAGCATATATACATCGGCAAGAGTAGGGGCACATGGGCCATGACCAAACATGAAGGTGTTGGTGGTGTCTGACCAAAATTGAGCGGCAGCTATCATCATGGATTCATTCTTTTGTATATCGGCAATGGATAGCCTGATACACTGATCTATCTTCCGTTCTGCCCAGAACACTTGCATTGATCTGTTGACCCTCAAGAACCAGTTTTTCCACCCTTTGGTGGGTTTGGGCCAAGAACGGAACGTGTCTTTCTACAGATTCAAAGAGAAATTTTGAGATTTGAAGGGAATACGATTTGCCTCTGCATTAATCAGGTCGGTTGGATCTGGGTCGCCCATTGGACCTAGGCAATGGAGGGGAGGTTGATGTGTTGGAATCACCAGTGTGTTGCGTAGTTCCTGAGTTTGGAGGACCAAGAAAATGGAAGAAAAAGGAAAATGTCGACTGTAAGAACTCGCAGGGAACCAAAAGGGTTAAAGTAAAAGTAATAAGAGGAATAACGAACCGCAGGGACGTCGAAGTTAACAGCCATTGCTTCGAACAGATGAGGGCACGAGCTGGGAACTTGAAGATGACGATGGCTCTGGTGAGTCGAGGATGTGCGGTCGTTGGTTAGGGTTGCCGTCGGAGTGAGAATGCCAAATGATGGAGTTTGAAGGTGGAAGATGAACAGCCCGGAGAAATCTATTTATAGGCCATTTGGGGTAGGGGTATTCTTGACTTATCTCTATGCCGTATGCGGATGGATCGAGGTGGTTCAGTTGGATATGGTAACTATTCGCACGACAATCAAGGGATGGTACAGAAGATTTGACGGCGAGTAATCATGACTTGAAGGATATCTCGATACAGGATTTTTCGGTTCTAAAAAAAGTGATGCGTTATGGTAAGATCTTGCTGATGGATTGTTATTTTGGTATCTCAATCGTAATTAAGGTAAAGAAGGTTGGAAAATGTGCGATATTTGTTGAGATGCATGGATTAGATCTAGATTTGATTAAATCTAGTAACAAATCATGTTATGCTTGGAGAATGGGTTAAAAGAATAGGCAATGGCAAGCATCAGCTGGAGTAAATTTCGGAGCATCAGTATCTTATACTCCGAAATTGGGGGGCATGTGTTGATATCGTTTTTAGCACGTGTCAAGATGATCAGTAAGGGCTAATCAACAGAGGAAAGATTACCGTGTGGATTGATAGCCAAGGAGAATAAGTTTGTTTTTGAGTGGTGGCAGCGTATGGATTTAATTTGAAGTGTTGCCGATGAGGTTAAGGATATTATTGCCGATGCCGATGAAAGAGGGTTTGGAGACTGCTGCCGATGAGACAGGGAATGTACCGATGAAGGAGGGTATGAAGAATGTTGCCGATGAAATAGGGAATGTACCGATAGAAGGAATTCGAAGGCTGCTGCCGATGGAACAGGGATTGTGCCGTTGAAAAGGAGGTCGATGAGAATACCATCGTGATTGAGGCGGACTATGGAGTAAAATAGGAGTTAATTTCCTTGTTTACGTTTAGTAGAGTCTGAGTTGTATCAAAGTCATGTTTTTCCTTAGATTTGGATTTAATGTCCTAGTCGTATTTGGTTACGTTTCTATAGATCAGGATATAAATATAGAGTGAAGGGCAATGTAATAGGGGATCAATCAATACATAAAAAAACAGCTTTTACTCTTATTTACATCTACTTTCGGCAACTTCGTCAATTTGCATATTTTTCCTTTTTACGAGTTCTCATCGATTCGGCGAGTTGCATTGCTCTAAGTGCAATCTTCGACGATCCTCGAGTTCCGCGTGAGTACCTCTTTGCCGTGACATCCGGACGTATCGCTGTTGTCAGGACCAAAGTGCTCGTATCTTCGTCCTTGTCGATTAACAGGTCAAATCGACTGGCACGCTTTGGATATCGATTTCGGGTATTAGCCCTTTGTGTTTGCAGATTTACTTTTGCATCAACACCGACATTCAGACAACTTGCAGTATTATTTTTTAATGTAATAGGTATCGGCAAAAGTCTAAAATCATAGCATTAGCATGCCCTACAAGATAACAGCTTACAAGTTCTCATTGGCCTTCACAAGTTTCTGGTCTGGTATGTGGCTTTCCTGCTCCTGCAGTTTTACTTTTCTATGAACGACAGTGTTAGCAGACTGAAGTTAGTGTTGTGTCTTCTGTTTTTTCCCATTAATCACAGTGCTGCTAACCTTCTTTTTTTGGCACTCACTGCTAGGATGCAAATATTCATCTAGCAATATACTCAGTTTATTTTACCATTGCTCTAATTCTGCCAACCCAATACAAGTCCAAGTGAACCGGTAATTCTATTTCCAGTGGTATTAAATGGGATTTGGAGTAGAAGAGATTAATGCAGCCAAACAATGCAACGAAAAAAGAGCGAATGACAGTGGAATTTTCTGCAGGTAAATGACTGATGATGGCTTCTAAATTGACTAAGGCCAGTCTCAGTGACGTTTCACGAAGCGTTTCATGCACGTCAAATGAGTGCCACATCAGCAGATTGTTTGAAACGAGAAAGAGAGAGGGGGGAAAAGTTTCATCGCCACGAAACGTTTCGGGGGCGTTTCCAAGACATATGAAACCGTGTGAAACTCGCGTTGGGAGGGTCGGGGAGTTTCATCGGGCGAGCTCCGCTGGGCCGAGGCCGAACTCCGCCGCCATGGGCGAGCTACGCCGGGCGCGGGCGAGCTCCGCCGCCGCGAGGTGCCCCCGTTGCGAGGCCGTCCGCGAGACGTCGCGAGTCCGCCCGCCGCGCGCGGCCGCGAGCGTGAGGGCTCCGCCCGCCCGCCGCCGCGAGCTACCCCTGTCGCCGCGAGTCTGTCCGGCCACGGCCGCGAGCGAGCTCCGCCACCGCGAGTGAGCTACGCCAGGCGCGGACGAGCTCCGCCGCCGTGGGCTACCCCCGTCGCCGCGAGTCCGGCCGACCGCGGGCGTGGGCAAGCTCCGCCGGTCACGGGCGCTGCGGGCTGCGGGCCGCGGGCAACCTTCGCCGGGTGCGGGCGAGGTCCACCGGCTGAGGGCGCTGCCGGCCGCGGTCCATCTCAGCCCCGAGCTCGTCGCGAGCACCTACTGCGAACTGCCGGTCTCCATCTCAGCCTCATGCGGGGAAGAGGAGGAAGTGGGGAAGAGAGGGAGGATAGGGACAGAGGGGACCTACGAAATAGTAAAATAAACTATGAAACCTGCTATGAAACTTTGCACTTTTTAGGCCCCTTTGGTTTGAAGGATTGGCATAGGAATTTTGGAGGATCTGGTTTCCTCAGGATTTTTTTCCTATCCGGTCCTTTGGTTCACAGGAAAGCAAAGGAATAATTCCTTAGGATTGCATTCCTATGGTCTGATTTCACAGGAAAATAAACATGAGCTCAGAGCTCTTGGAAACTTTCCTGGCGGGAAAACGGTCCGCTCGCGGGTGTCGCTTCGCCATGCTCTCTCATCTTCCCCCTCGCGTGTGTTGGGCGAGCGTGCGAACAGGCATCTCCGGTGCCGGCAGCCCTGGCAGCTTTCTAGGCGACAGCCCACGTCGAAATCGGCGGCCTGCAGCCGCCGCTGCATCCCTGCTAGTTTTGTACTTCGCATGCAATGGCTAGTTCTTCAAATTCAAACTGGTGTACAGAATTCCTCTGTTTTTCCTGTGGTGCTGCCAAAGACCTCCTCATTTTATTTTCCTGTGTTTTTAATCCTATAGGATTGGAGAAACATAGCACATCAAATCCTATGTTTCTCCTACCCCTACGTGTTTTCTATCCTATGATCCAAAGAGACCCTAAAAGAGACTCATTTCATACCAAAGTTTCATCCCTCGAGAACCGGGAGGTGAAACTTGGCATTGAGACTGGCCTAATGGAACTATATGGTGTGTAGTTAGGCATACCTGCAAAAGTGACTAAAAATTTACTCTTCTTGTTCATGAGGGTCTTCTGATCTTTTGATTGATTGAAAACACTTTCCTGTGTTGCAGGTTTGTTTTTAATATATTTGAAAGGTGGTTCTTTACTATGTGACAGAAGTCATGCCTATCCATGAGTAAGCAAACTTCTAGCAATTTCTTTGGAGGGAAAGGCTCCTAGGCAGCTAGCCACCAATGTTTTCTTTGGAGGGAAAGGCTCCTAGGCAGCTAGCCACCAATGTTTGTAATAATTTGATCTTTCTTTTGCAAATTTTTTTGTTACTCCTGCTATTGAGAAAGCACAATGCAAGTTATTTGCCAATATGTCAATACCATCTTAGAAGTAAGAAATTTTAATTTTTGTTGCCAAGGATTGTTCTCTGCATGTCTACTATGAATCTTAATATCTCATTCTATACTTGAATATCAAGATATGTATTGCCTTTTGCTTGTTTCATTTGCATTATGAAATATCCCGTAGCGTTAGCACAGGCAATATACTAGTATTAATAAAAGATGTATATATAAGGTGTTGATGATAGCATCATCACGAAGGTGGCACATTAATTGCAAGCCGCCATCATAATAAAATGAACGAAGTTTCTCCATTATTATATATAATAAAGAGTTACATAGGAATTTCATGAGGTAACTAGAAACCTAGGGCGCGGCGTTGCCACGCGTACCGTGGGGTTGCCAATTTACAATGTTATATATTCTATGTTATACTAAAACAGATATGTCATATGTTGCAGTTGAACATAATGCAGACTATATGAATGTTTTTATATTATTTTTATTGCAAATATATTGTCCTATTTTTATATTTTATTCTATTAGCAGAAGAAGATTGTTGGCATAACTTACACTATGTAGTGTAACGAAGTATAAAAGAAGGTGAAATAAGTAACCTGTGTCTGACAATTTCGCAAATTCACATTGCACGGTCGCTAAAAAAATGTACTAGGTTGTCGCTACCTAGTTCACTTTGTAGTATTATTTGGCATTACGATGTATATTTGTGTCTAGTACATTTTTTTGCAATCTATAATTTGAGTATACACAAAATGAAGGATATATCAGTTAAATGTGTGTAATATCAAAACTCAGGAGCAGTGTTATTGATTTTTTCGATCATTGTAGTGAAATTTTTAAAACAGAGGATGATCGTAATCATATTAATCGTAGGTCCACGTCGTACTATGTTATAATTGAAGAAGAGATGGCTGCTGATACATCTAAAATTTCCTCCTAGCTGAGTATAGATACTCACAAATTCTTGGTATACGCAGATTAGGCTGCAAATGGAATTGTTCAAAAGGAGCGCTATTTGTATTTGTGACAATCACTGAAAATTAGGAAAAATGAATTGAATATGTAGGATTTTATTTTATAAGATTTTTTGTGGAAGAATTACGGGATTCGGAGTTAGGATGGATGAGATAAAAACTTCCTAAGTTTATGGGCAAAACACGAATGAGAGAAATTTAGAAATTATTTTGGATTTTTGGATGATGAACCAGGGATGGAAAATATTTGGGTAGGCTCTAAAGTGGTTCTAGTTTACTTAGGAATTTTTTGAAAACTTTTTGGAAAGGAAAAGAGCTTACTTTAATGTTGTGGGTACATTTCTCGTGTACGCGTAGTAATTCTCCTTCTGGCTGATGCGTGAACAGTAAACACACTAGATGAACAGTACATAAATAGTGCAGACGACGTGACCTGCTCTCCGGCCAGAACTTGCACCCGAGATTCCATGTAAAAAGATTTCCAGACCACATTCTAGACAAAAGCTCATCTAACATGCATCTAACCAGTATATAGTTTGTTCGTGGAGACAAATATTTAAGTCAGTACGCTTGGAACTCGTGGTGCTTAAGGAAGGGTTTTTGAGGACAAAACCAGACATACGGTGTCCATTTAGCTTCGTCATCTTGCTTGTGTTCTTCGTCCAGCCGGTAAGGAATTTCTTCCACGACATTAGATCCCAAATGAAACACGGATATCCAGTGCTGTTCATCCGCATAGTAGACACAGTTTCCTTTGATCATGGGGAACTCTTTGGAAGACGGTGCAAATGTGTCCCCGCGGCCCAGAAATAGCGAGTAGTCACCAAGGTCCATCACCCTCCTCCCGCGGAGCTCCACACGCTGGTCAGGTGTCCACTCCGGTTTGTAAACTTCAGCCAGCGTCGGGTGGGCCCCGTGTGCAGCACTACAAGCAGTAGCTCGCCGTTGTAGGTTACCAGGTGGACCCCAAGCACGGGATGGAACCCCAGTCACACCTGCAGAGCTTGTTCACAATGGAGCAAACATGGTAGATCCGAGTACACTTACTGACGTCGTCAAGATCACAGATAAATATGATGTTCTTGTTGACGTCAATGTAGTATGCTTTTCCTTGGTGGAGGCGATGGTGTCAACTTCGTAAGTTCCTTCCTCGTACATCTTCTGCCCTATCAGACCCTTAAGCTGGGTAGCAATGGCGATCCAGTTGCAGGAGGATGCGAGCGGGTCGTCGGAGAGGAAGATCCGGGTGAGGGGGCTCGGGCACGGGAGGGAGATCTCCGTGTTGGAGAGAGGCTCCCACAGCAGGAGCCGCGTTGGGGACCGGGCGTGGTCCGTCAGGGCGAGCCAGCTCCGGGACGTGCCACAGCAGTAGGGGAGGCCGGCGCCGGCCGGAGGAGCACCGACGTCCATCCTCTGTGCGCCGCGACGAGGGGGGCGGAGGGAGTAGTCGGAGATTGGTACCAACCCGCACCACTGCGCGTGGCCCATGAGGACCCATGGGCGGAAGGCGGCTGGGGGAGAGCTGGAAGCTCGCCAGTGTATGCACACCTGGTGAAAGCGGAGGTGGTCAGTTTCGGAGGACAGCCGGGCGGAGACCTCTTTGAGAAGATCGGCGGGGAGAGAGGACCAACCGTCAGTTGCCATCTACTCCTATCTATGTGAAAGGGATCAACTCTACGGTTCTCTTTCTCTCTCCCTCTCTCTCTGTTCTCTTAAGAATAGCATAGCAGGGGGTCAGTGTGTGTATGTGTGTATAGACACTCTGTACCTGTGCGTTGCAACGGAAAAAATATTTATATGATTTCACAATACTTCACGATAATTCAAGTTTGAATGTGTGTTGTACTATTAAAAAATAATGTGTTGAACTTGTGGGGTTCACAGCATTCATCTCTATAGTTAATCATCAATATTGCATGAGTTTTCACAAAGCATGACCAATTAGAATATAATTTAAGTTTTAATATGAAATACAAACAATCTAGTTTATACTGTAATCAGAGGCGGAGCCAAAAATGCAATTTTTTTTATGTGGGGGAGGGGGCAACAATACAATTTATTTGTTTCAATATTTAGTCCAAATAAAAAAAATCCCTTTTTCACATCCTTCTTAATTGATGGCATGACTAAGAAACGAAATTCTTAGTCTCGTAGATGTGGTGCAGTTGTGCCTTATATGGTACTTACCGATCTGAAATTCGAAATACTCCACAAGGCAGATGCAATACTGATATTAACTCAGGCCTTTTTTTTGTTGCCGGTTCCACTGGAAATTAAAGATTTGCAACCAAAGACGTAAACTTAAGACAACACACTTAATGGAACTAGGTGAATTCCCCGCGCGTTGCTGCGGAAATGCAAGAGTAATTTGAATTGAGTTAGAAGAAATAGGATGTAGAAGGAATCTCGTTGGTGTATAATACATAAGTATATATGCGATATAAGCAGAGAACAGATTTAGTTTTTTTTGCTAGAGGTGTAACTAAAGATAACAAAAACCATATAAAAAAAACATGGTCACTAACCTATAGGATCGACCAGTACGGGAGGCTAATCTCATCCACCCGAACCCCTCACCCCTACTATACCTGAGGGTCATCTCCCCTCCCAAAAGTTCTAGGAGTTTTCCTTCACAAAATCATACATGTTTCGGAGGACCACATATAATCCATGTGATATGTAGTTTTGCTAGGTTTTTCTTAGAAACGGGCTTTTGCTTAGAAACAGTTATAAAAAAAACACGGTCACTAACCTATAGGATCGGCCAGTACGGGAGGCTAATCTCATCCACCAGAACCCCTCACCCCTACTATACCTCAGGGTCATCCCCCTTCCAAAAGTTTTAGAAGTTTTTCTTTACAAAATCATGCATGTTTTGGAGGACCACATGTAATCCATGTGATATACAGTTTTGCTAGGTTTTTCTTAGAAACAGGCTTTTGCTTAGAAACGGTTATCAAAGAAAACACGGTCACTAACCTATAGGATCGACCAGTATGGGAGGCTAACCTCATCCACCCGAACCCCTCACCCCTACTATACCTGAGGGTCATCCCCCTCCCAAAAGTTTTAGGAGTTTTCCTTCACAAAATTATGCATGTTTTGAAGGACCACATGTAATCCATGTGATATACAGTTTTGCTAGATTTTTTTAGAAACGGCAGTTTTACTAGGGTTTTCTTAGGAACGGCTGTTTAAATGTTTGCAAAAAAGTTATCGAAATATATCCATGTGGGGTCTTGTTTTGAAGAGTTTATTGCGAGGAACACCATGGTCCAATTGGATTTTAATTACGATACTTGGTTTAGGTGTTACGACTTTTTTTCTATTTCAAAAGAAATAGCTAGTGGGAGATAAATGAGGTTTAGTGGGGGTAACTGATTTGATGACGTCACATGACATCACTTTTCAGGATTGGACCAATCAAATTACATAGTGTCGGTGTTCGGTCCCGAGGGGGTCCTAAACCGACGAGTGAGTGCTGTGTGTCCCTATCCTGGATGGTGATGCAAGGAGAACACACGGGGTTTATCCTGGTTCAGGCAGAAGAAGGCCCTACGTCCAGTGGGGGGAGAGAGTTTTGTATTTCCTTGCACCGAGGTGCTTGTGTAGGGGTTACAAGCTTGCGAGAGAGGGCGGCGAGCCCAAGTCTCAAAGAGAGAGAAAAGAGTACAGAGGTGATCGCTTGAGATGTTGATCTCTATTTTTTTGTCTTGCCTGTTGTCCGTGTCCCTTTGTAGGGTCCTGGCCGGTCCTTTTATAGGGTAGGAGGAGGCCAGGATGTCGGGGAGTCTTGAGGTGATGTTTTGTCGAACCCTGTTGAGGGGACTGTAGCGACGTGCCCTGGGAATGGCCGGCCATCCCTGGACACCATGGTGACGTAGAGGATGAGACGGCGAAATGACTCAGAGAGCGGTGCCATACCGTCCTTCCTTTCCCGTTGAACCGTGCTGAGCGTTGAGGCTGGGTCGAGGCCGGGTCGAGACCGGATGGATAAGGCCGAATCCCCGAGATTGCGGAATACGGGCCTTGTCGTATCCTTCCTCGAGGGTATCTGGTGACAAATAGTGCACGGTAAGGTTAGCATAGTGACAGGTTTCACCTCCATCACGGGATGGGCGGTGAAATAGTGGGGACTGACACCAGCATTGCTCCCACGTCGATCCCGGTTGCGGCCATGCCGGTAAGTGGGACTAGGTAATCGCATTAAATGCTTAGACTTTTGTCCTGGGGTTGGTGAAGTGAGTGGATCGAGCATTCTGACCCGGGGTCACGCGAGTCGGAGTCTTTCCGGTGGGCGGACGGGCCTCGTGCGAGTCGGAGTGCGGTCGAGGCACTTTGTAGTGCGAGACGGGACGCGGTCGAGGCATTCCCGTCGAGGGTGCCTCGTACGAGTCGGAGGCGGAGCACGGTCGAGGCTCTCTGTCGAGCTGGCCTCGTACGAGACGGACCGGATACGCGGTCGAGGCGGGCTGCCTTTTACTATGGTTTCAGTTGTTTTAGTTTTTTATTATCGATGGATGTGGGTACCCCCATACTGTTGGTACCGACAGTAGCCCCCGAGCCTTTGGGTGAGTGTGTGATCACTCTCCCAGAGGCTTGTTTGAACTGGAGTCGTAGCGTCGTGATTTTTTCCGATGGTGGCGCGCGAGCGCACCCGCCGGGTGTAGCCCCCGAGGCCTCGGTGGAGTGTTGAGACTCCTCCGAGGTCTTTTATTCGTTCTATTGGGGAATGATTCGTTGCGGTCGAGCCCCCGAGCCTCACGCGCATGAGGTCGATCAGAATCCCGGCCGTCTTCCGTTGTGCGACCCTCACGCTCCTCCTTTAGAGAGGAGGAGGGGGAGGGGTGGGGAACGCCGTACTACCCCTGTTTGGGCGAGTTCCGGCGATCTCCGGCGAGCTGCTAGCGGGGAAATTCGAGTGCGAGCCCGTGCTCCAGTCGTTAGGAGTCGGCTAGTGGCCCGGAGGCGCTCTCAAAGAATGCCAAGGAGTGGTCGTGTGGATGTCGGTTCCCTGCGACGGGATTCGAGGGCTCGGTGCCTCCCTCGAGGGGATTCCTACGTCGACCTCCTCCTACAGCCTCGAATGCATCTTGGGGTGCCTCGAGAGCGTGGCTCGAGCCCTAGCCATGCACGGGTGCATCCCTAGTCGTCCCTAACTCTGTTGCTCGAGGGCAGCTGTCGAACCTAGGTCGAGGGCCAGCTTCCGTTCCCTCGAGACTTATGGCGGGCTCGGAGCCCGTTACTAGGTATCTAGGAATATCCGTCCGCGGATCCCGCCCCGCCCGTTAGCCAGGCGCACCTTTTCAGGGAAGAGGGCGAGATCCGTGCGGTAGTGGGCGACGTGGCGAACGGTCACGACGTGGGGGACGGCCACGTGCCCAACTCCTACGAGTATTGAGGAAAACGGTTAGGTGAGAGCATTAAATGCGGGAAACTGCTCCTACCTTTTCGCGCAGCCGTTGGGCTTCCGCCGGGGCTATAAAAACAAGGCCTAGGGGTCTGCCTCCCCTACCGGTCCTTTGCGTCCTTACAACCTTTGCCTCAGATAGCCCTTTGCCCCTTACGCTCTCCGCCCACATCCAGCGCCGCCGCCGCCGCCGCACCCTCTTCGTTCATCCGGCCCTCCGTAGCACCAATGGCAGGAAAGAGTCAGATCCTCCCCGCCGACGACTGGGCCGCCTCCTCGGTGACGGAGAGGAGGTTGGAGGAGTTGGTCGAGGATGGGCTGCTGCGGCCGAGGACGAGTCGGTCGCAGCCGGAGTGGATTGCGCCGCCACCCGGCCACCGGGAGCCGGTGCCCCCCGAGGGGTACATGGTGAGCTTCATCTGCTTCCATGAGCGGGGATTTGGCGTACCGGCAACCGTCTTCATGCGCGCGCTCCTCCACTACTACCGGGTGGAGCTGCACCACCTCGCCCCCAACGCCGTTGCGCAGGCCGCCATCTTTGCGGCGGTCTGCGAGGGCTACCTGGGGGTGGAGCCGCAGTGGAATCTGTGGCTTCACCTCTTCAAGGCTGAGCTTTTTGCCAAGAAGGCGGGGGAGAAGGGGCTCCGGTGCGTGGCTCGAGTAGGAAGCTACGTCCTGCAGGTGAGGTCGGGTCGGGCGGATCTGTACATCCTGGCTCATCTCATCTCCTCGAACAGTGGTTGGCACGAGGGCTGGTTCTACCTCCGCAGCGATGAGAATCAGTTGTCGAAGTATACCGGCCGGGTGCTGACCGCTCGAGAGGAGAACTGGACCTACGGAGTCCCGGAGGCCGAGAAGCCACGCCTGGATCCGCTGCTGGCGGCGCTGCAGCAGCTCCGTATGCGGGGCTTGACGGCGGCGGCGGTGGCCACGGCGTTTCACCGGCGTAGGGTGATGCCGCTGTGCCAGCGTCGCCTCCGCCTCGACCAGATGACTCCGGAGGCGTCCCTGGAGGGGAGCCGGATGTCCCACGAGTTCCTCACCCTCGAGGAGGTCCTCCGGCGGGCGCGCCGGATGGTGGGGAACTTCAAGGTGGACGAGGTTGACAGGGTCCCCATGCGTCCTACCCAAGGGTTTGAGCCCGTGGTAAGTGTTTTTGGCCGGTACATTCGTTTGTTTTGATTACTTTTGGATTCCTCTGACTTAGTCGAGGCCAATGCGCAGGATCTGTCGACGTTGCGGGAGACGCGGCCGCTAGTCCCAGAGGACCGGCCTGCCCGGGAGGCTCGACGCCAGCACGCGTCCCGGAAGAAGCAGTCCAAGGAGACGGCCAAGAAGCGGTAGATCCGCAAGGCCAAGGAGGCGGACGCGCTGAAGAAACTTCGACGCCAGCAGACCCTCGACGGGGTCCCCCTCGCAGAATCCCCCTCCGAGATGGTCTCGGGGGAGGATGATGACGGCAGCGATGGCGATGACGACGACGCCCTGTCGCGGTACGACGCCGCGACCGGCCTAGGGAACCTTCCCGACATTCGCCCCCTGTTGGAGCCCGTCGGGGGGTCGTCCTCATCGGTCGTGGTGGTCGAGGAGGTTGAGGAAAAGGCGGAGACGGAGGCGGGCCCCTCGACGGGAAGGGCCGCCTTACCCCGGACCCAGCAGGAGGGGTCGACCGGGCTGCCTGCACCAGTCCAGGCCCCGCAAGCTCAGGCGGAGGCTGGAACGGTGGTACCGGCGTCGTCATCGGCGGCGCCGCCGGTGGGCGTGAAGACCCGAGGCCAGCTGGCCTCGGAGGCGCAGAGGACCCAAGGGGGTGCTTCGGCTAGGGCCCCAAGGAGTGCCCCGGTGGTTGTAGGTTCCGACCTCGCCGCACAGGGGTCAGGATCGGCGGAGGTGGTGGTGCCCAGCACGGGCGAGGCGGAGCCCAGGTCGTCGTCGACCGTCGAGGCTGCCGTCGAGGCCGCAACGGCCGAGGCATCCGTCCGCGACGCGGAGCGGGCGGATGCGGACGTGGTGATGGAGGAGGTCCCGGTAGCGGCGGGATAGGAGGCGGCGCAGCCAGGAGGGCCGTAGCCGCAGCAAAACCCGTCGGCGGAGCCGGCGGCTACGGTGGAGGGTGGGGGTGTCGAGCCCCCGCCCGAGGCCCCAGAAGAAGAGGTGCCGACGGTCGAGGCGCCGGCCCCTGAGGTGCCGGCGGTCGAGGCGTCGGCTCCTAAGGTGTCGGCGGTCGAGGGGCCGGCCCCAGAGGTGCCGGTTACGGTGGACCTCACCCTCGACGACTCTCCCCTGGATAAGGGGAAGCAGGTGGTCGGAGTCGAGGGGGGCGAGGCCGTGGACCAGGCTGGTGCCTCGACGGTGGTTGGTGAGGCGGGAGCCGCGGGCGAGGCCGGCCCTTCCGCGGGGCCGGAAGACGCCCTTGCTGGATCGTCGTCCTCGTGGCCGGACATCGCCGCGCTGGCTATAGCACGGGCGGAGGTGGAGATACCGCGGTGGGGGGATCGTCCCTCCAGTTCAGGGACGTTGCGAACCCTGACGCCGAGCCCATCTTCACCCTGAACGACAGGGACGAGGTGCACCGCTGGGAGTACCTCGAGGGTCTCCGTCGACACCTCGAACGAGCGCTTCGCGTGGCGACGGAGACCTTGTCACGAGGTGTGCGGGATGCCACCGAGGTACGTTTGGCTTGTCAGTTCTTTTCGTGGTTCTTTTGCTGTCCTTTTCCCTCGGTTCTCAATCTTGTTGGTTTTTTCGAACCGTGATCAGGAGCTCGAGGAATACTCCCGCCGCAAGTCGCTCTTCATCCGGGATGACAGCGGCGTGTGGGCGGCGCTTGCCCAGCAACGGGTCCTGGTCGAGGAGGCCCAGAAACGGCTTTCCGATCGGAATGCCGAGATGGCTGAGCTGCGCGTTGCCTACGCGGCGGTGAAGGAAGAGGCGGTGCAGGCTTGGGCGAACGAGGCCGTGGCGCGTGAAGACGCGACCAAGGCTCGGGAGGAGGCAGCTCAGGCCCGCAAGGCGCTCGAGCCCCTGTTGGCACGGGTGAAGGAGCTCGAGGAAGACGTCTCCCTGGTCGGTCGTCAACGTGACACCCTCAACGTCCAGATCGGGCAGGTCACCGCTCGATTCGACGCCCTGAAGGACAAGATCGTGGCGCTGAACGGAGCCGTTCAGGAGAAGGACGCTGCTCTTCAGACCGCCCGCCAGGAGATCGAAGCGCTGAGGGCGACCGTTCGTGACAGGGATGACGCTTTCCAAGGGCTCGAGAGGACGTGCGGGGGGCTTCATAACGAGGTCGTGGGCTTGCAGACCCACACCGAGGGTAAGTATGGGTGTTATGGCCACGGCGTCGAGGCCCCGTGCTAGTATTAATCCAGTTTATTGTGTTTCAGAGCTGGAGAGGGAGAATCGGGTGGCCCAGGCGGCGGCCAATTCCCTTCAGAGCCTCCTCAAGGCCGAGACCCAGAGGACCCAGTTGCTCCAGGGCGCGATCACCATCGTGTGTGATGGCCTAGGGGTCGAGCCCGACACCGACAGCGGGGAGGACGCCCCGGGGAACTCCTTCATCCGTCGGATGGCGGCGCTGGGCCGCCTCGCTCGGGAGAAGATACGGGGCAGCCTTCATCATGGTGTGAAGAGGGCACTGGCCGTCGTTCGGTCTGGGTTCGTGTTCGACATGGAGCTTGTCGCTGACGGCTTCATTACTGACCCGGACTGAACGGACGAGGAGAACGAGGACGCTTGCCTGGAGCTGATCGGAGCTGCTGAGGAGCCTGGGAGCCGCCTGGCCTCACTTTTCGAAGCCGAGGTGGTTCCACCTGCCGACGACGAGGGCCTGTGAGCCAAATCTAGGCGCAAAGGCCCGTGTAATAAGTTAGTGTTTCGTATTTTGGTCGTGGTGGCCTTGGAGGCCTTAAAAACTCAAAACATAAACCGGTTCGTGGTTATTTTAAGTTTTGTTCGAGCTTTTCTTCCCTTTATCGCTTGAATCGTGTTCTCGCATGATTTACTTAGCACGCAGTTGCGCCCTTTGGAGTAAGGGAGCGAGTGGAGGTACCGTAGCCTCGGAGGCATAAGGGATCTCGTGGCTCGACTGCCCTCGAGCTTCAGGGTGCTCTTGCGGCCTCGTAGATCGTGTAAGAACCTGATCTAAGCGACAGGGGGTGTACTCCTTTTCAAAGTTATGAACCGTTATTAGATTTACTTAGCGTGCGGTCGCGCCCCTAGAAGGCGTGAGGGGTGAGTGGAGGTACCGTAGCCTCGGAGGCGTAGGTGATCTCCTGGCTCGAGAGCCCTTTCGAGCCTTAGGGTGGTCTTGTGGCGCTGTCGATCTAAGAAGCAGTTCTTTAACTTTAAAAAAGAGTACAAGTTTTTTTAGGGACTGGGGGTTCCCCCCTTGTAGCCCTTGAGGGAGGGTCGACTCTGGGAATGCAGAGTCGATCCTTCCTCATTGTGAAACAAAAGTTTGAACATCGTTGTATTCTTTATTGATGAAAAAGAAATTACAGAGCCTCGAGGCTTTCTAAGGGAAAAAGTGACGTAGCTGTTCAATGTTCCAAGCGTTGGTGAGGATTTCGCCCTTCTCGTTGGATAGCTTGTAGGTGCCCAGCTTTAGTACTTCCGCGATGATGTACGGGCCTTCCCATGGTGGCGTGAGCTTGTGCCGTCCCTTGGTGTTCTGGTTCCGCCGTAGCACCAAGTCGCCGACATTGAGGTCACGCTTGCGGACGTGTCTGTCGTGGTAGCGTCGGAGACCCTGCTGGTACCTGGCAGAATGTAACAGAGCCACATCTTGGGCTTCCTCGAGCTGGTCGAGGGCGTCCTGTCTTGTGGCGTCGTTATTTCTTTCGTTGTAGGCCTTCAACCTCGGGGATCCGTATTCTATATCAGTTGGGAGCATAGCCTCAGACCCGTAGACTAAGAAGAACGGAGTGAACCCCGTGGCTCGACTCGGCATTGTTCTTAGGCTCCACAGGACCGAGGGTAGCTTGGCAGCCCATCTTTTGCCATGTTTGTTTAGCTTATCAAAGATTCTGGGTTTCAGGCCTTGTAGGACCATGCCGTTGGCACGTTCTACCTGGCCGTTTGTTTTTGGATGAGCCACGGCTGACCAGAGCACACGGATGTGGTGGTTGTCGCAGAAATCCAAAAACTTTTTACCAGTAAACTGGGTGCCGTTGTCTGTGATAATACAGTTGGGAACCCCGAAGCGATGGATGATGTAGGTGAAGAAGAGCACAGCTTGTTCGGACCTGATACTGGTGATAGGGCGGGCCTCGATCCACTTGGAGAATTTATCGATGGCAACGAGCAAGTGGGTGAAGCCGCCAGTTGTCCTTTTCAAAGGTCCGACAAGGTCGAGCCCCCAAACGGCAAACGGCCAAGTGATGGGAATGGTTTGTAGGGCATGTGCTGGAAGATGGGTCTGTCTCGCATAGTACTGGCAACCCTTGCAGGAGCATACTAGCTTGACAGCGTCGGAGACCGCGGTCGGCCAATAGAACCCTTGTCGAAAGGCATTTCCGACAAGGGTTCGAGGCGCTGCGTGGTGACCGCAAGCCCCCGAGTGCAGATCGTCGAGCAGGTGTCTGCCTTCCTCATTTGTGATGCAGCGTTGGAGGATGCCAGTAGGGCTACGGCGGTACAGCTCCCTACTGTCGCCAATGATCACAAAGGTTTTGGCCCGGCGAGCGACCCGTCGAGCCTCGGTCTTATCCGAGGGGAGGTCCCCTCGGATAAGGTGGTCGAGGTACGGAACGCACCAGTCAGGCTCGAGGTCAGATGGTGGGGTCGAGCCTTCCACCTGCATGGCTTCAGCCCCGGTCGAGGGGGCTTCCACCCCAGGTGGGGGGTCGAGTGACGTCCCGTCGACCCCTCCATCTGGCCCAAGGTCGACGGATGGCTGCTGGAGATCTTTTGCGAAAACGTCTGGTGGAACCATAGTCCGACTGGACGCAATCTTCGCAAGTTCATCGGCGGCCTCATTATACCTGCGTGCAATATGGTTGAGCTCGAGGCCGTGAAACTTGTCCTCGAGGCGCCGCACCTCTTGGCAGTAGGCTTCCATCTTGGGGTCGCGACAGCTCGAGCTCTTCATGACCTGATCGATCACGAGCCGGGAGTCGCCTCGAACATCGAGGTGTCGGACCCCGAGCTCGATGGCAATTCTCAGCCCCGTGATGAGCGCCTCGTACTCGGCGACGTTGTTTGACGCAGAAAAATGAAGCCGAATGACGTAGCGCATGTGAACCTCGAGGGGTGAGATGAAGAGCAGACCCGCGCCTGCTCCTGTTTTCATCAATGACCCGTCGAAGTACATGGTCCATAGCTCAGCTTAGAGCTGTGCAGGGGAAAGTTGGGTGTCGGTCCATTCAGCCAGGAAGTCCGCTAATACTTGTGACTTGATAGCTTTGTGCGGCGCATAAGTTAAAGTCTCGCCCATGAGCTCGACTGCCCACTTGGCAATCCTACCCGAGGCTTCCCGGTTCTGGGCTATCTCTCCCAAGGGGAAACAAGAAACCACAGTAACCGGGTGGCCCTCGAAGTAGTGTCGGAGTTTGCGCCGCGTCAAGACGACGGCATATAGCAGCTTCTGGATTTGTGGGTATCGGACCTTGGTTTCCAAGAGCACCTCGCTAATGAAATAGACCGGCCTCTGGACGAGCAAGGCATGTGCTTCCTCGGCCCTCTCGACAACCAAGACCGCGCTGACTACTTGTGATGTTGTAGCGACATAAAGTAGGAGCGGTTCTTCTGGGGTCGGAGGGACGAGAACTGGTGAATTGGAGAGTGTAGTTTTGAGTTTTGCAAGAGCTTCTTCGGCCTCGAGGGTCCATGAAAAGTGCTCTGATTTCTTCAGGAGACGATACAGGGGGAGCGCTTTTTCGCCGAGGCGCGAAATGAAGCGGCTGAGGGCTGCCAGGCAGCCCGTGACCCTCTGCACGCCCTTCAGATCTCGGATGGGGCCCATCTTGGTTATCGTAGAGATTTTTTCTGGGTTGGCCTCGATGCCACGTTTAGACACGATGAACCCTAAAAGCATACCTCGAGGAACGCCAAAGACGTATTTCTCTGGATTGAGCTTGATGTTTTTTGCCCGGAGGCACTTGAACGCAACGTCGAGGTCGTTTACCAGATTATCGGCTTGTCTGGTCTTGACAACGATGTCATCGACGTATGCCTCGACGGTTGGTCCGATGTGTTCCCCAAAAACGTGCTGCATGCATCGCTGGTACGTTGCCCCTGCATTCCAGAGACCGAAGGGCATCGTAACGTAGCAATACATGCCGAATGGGGTGATGAATGAAGTCGCGAGCTGGTCGGACTCCTTCATTTTAATTTGGTGGTAGCTGGAGTATGCATCTAAGAATGAGAGAGTTTCATATCCCGCAGTGGAATCAATGATTTGATCAATACGTGGCAAAGGAAAGGGAACTTTTGGACATGCTTTATTTAAACTAGTATAGTCTACACACATCCTCCATTTCCCACTCTTTTTCTTAACTAATACAGGATTAGCTAGCCACTCAGGATGATGAACCTCCTTGATGAATCCGGCCTCCAGCAGCTTGTGTATCTCCTCACCGATGACCCTGCGCTTCTTCTCGTCGAAGCGGCGCAGGCGTTGCTTCACCGGTTTGGATCCGGCCCGGATCTCCAAGGCGTGCTCGGCGACTTCCCTGGGTATGCCTGGCATGTCCGAGGGACTCCACGCAAAGATGTCGACATTTGCGCGGAGAAAGTCGACGAGCACTGCTTCCTATTTAGGATCGAGGGTGGTGCTGACGCTTAGCGCCTTTCCCTTGGGATCAGCAGGGTCGAGGGGCATGAGCTTGACGTCTTCCGCGGGCTCGAAGCTGCCGGCATGGCGCTTTGGGTCGGGAATCTCATTGGTGAGACCGTCGAGGTCCGCAGCCAAGGTCACCGACTCCAAAACAGCCTCGCCGTGCTCGACGCACTCGACGTCGCACTCGTAGGCATGTTCATACGAGGGCCCTACAGTGATGACACCGTTTGGGCCTGGCATCTTGAGCTTGAGGTAGGTGTAGTTCGGGACTGCCATGAACTTGGCATAGCATGGGCGCCCGAGGATAGCGTGGTACGTTCCACGGAATCCGACCACTTCGAAAAGTGAGAGTCTCCTTTCTGAAGTTGGACGGTGTACCGAAGCAAACAGGCAGATCGACCCGTCCGAGGGGTTCTGCCCGTTTCCCTGGCATGACTCCGTGGAAGCCCCTGACGCTGGGTTGGAGGCGCGCTCTCTCGACCCCCAGGAGGTCGAGGGTCTGGGCGTAGATGATGTTGAGGCTGCTTCCGCCGTCCATGAGCACCTTGGTAAGGCATGTGTTGGTGATGATGGGATCAACAACAAGGGGGTAGACTCCCGGATTGGGGACGTAGTCAGGATGATCATCACGGTCGAAAGTGATGGCCACCGCAGACCAGTCAAGGAAGCGGGGGACTGCCGTTTGTACGGAGAAAACCTCACGCCGCTCTCGTTTGTGCTGGCACGCCGAGAGGCGGGTCGAGGGTCCTCCGTAGATCATAAAGCAGTCGTGGATCTTGGGGAATCCCTCATCCTTGTCGTCACCCTTGGGGTCTTCCTTCTTGTCGTCTTTCTTGTCGCCTACGCCCTCAAAGTACCTGCGGAGCATGTGACAATCTTCGAGGTTATGGTTAGTGGGTCCCTTATGGTAGGGACACGGCTCTTTGAGCATTTTGTCGAAGATGCCCCCACCGGGGGGGCCTCGAGGCTTCTTGCGTTCGGTAGCAGCGACGAGCTCGTCGGCCGGGGCCTCGAGCTTGCCCTGCTGGCTCTTTTTCTTCTTCTGGTTGTTTCTCTTGGAGCCCCGGCTGGAGCCCGCGGGGTCGTCAACCTTCTGCTTCCCTCTGTCCTGCTCACCGCCAAAGATGGCACCAACTGCCTCCTCGCCGGCGGCAAAGTTGGTGACGATGTCCATCAATCCGTTGGCAGTGAGTGGGGTGTGACGGCCCAACTCTCGGACCAACTCCTTGCAGGTGGTGCCGGAGAGGAAGGCCATAATTACGTCAGAGTCGGTGACATTGGGGAGCTCGGTACGTTGCCTGGAGAAGCGCCGGATGTAATCCTGGAGGGATTCACCCGGTTTCTGCTTGCAACTCCGGAGATCCCATAAGTTGCCGGGGCGCATGTAGGTCCCCTTGAAGTTTCCCTCGAACACCCTCACGAGATCGTCCCAGTCATGGATCTGCTGAGGCGGGAGATCCTCGAGCCAGGCTCGAGCGGTGTCGGAGAGGAACAGGGGAGCTGTCGGATGATGACCCGGTCATCGGTGGCCCCTCCTAGCTGACACGCCAAGCGGAAATCGGCGAGCCAAAGTTCGGGTTTGGTCTCGCCGTTGTACTTGGTGAGAGTCGTGGGAGGGCGAAACCGAGCCGGGAGTATCGTTTCGCGGATAGCCTTACTGAAGACCCGAGGGCCCGGAGGCTCGGGTGAAGGGCTACGATCTTCCGAGCTGTCGTAGCGCCCACCCCTGTGCACGTGGTAGCCTCGAGCCACACCGTCACCGTGCTTGCGCGTGCGGCGCTCGACGATGTTGCCACGGGTGTCTCGAGGTTCACGATCGTCAGCGATGGGCTCAGGGGCAGGAGCCATCTGAATCCATCGAGCAGGTTCGGGATGAACCAAGGCCTCTCTCTCCTGTTGGGAGGGCTCGGCAAGCCGCTTCGAGGCAGGCTCGCGTCGCCTCGAGGCAGAGCTCTCGGCCTGCTGCATGGCAGCGGTCTCGAGGAGTTCTCGGATCTCATCCCGAGCTCGGCGGGCGTCGGGGTTTGACGGCTCGGGCATGTTGCGGAGGAGCATGGCGGCGGCGACGACGTTTTGGCTAGCTCGAGCGAAAACCGGGGGGTCGACCACCCGGTCCTCGTCGATGCGACGATTGACGTCGCGAGCTCTTTCGCGAGCTCTCCCGCCAAGTGCGTGTGCCGCACGCTCACGCTCGAGGGTTTGTTGGAGTAGGTGCAGGTTCTCACGTTCCTCGTCGAGCCTTTCCTGCAACTCGCGGATTTGCTCGAGCTGCATTCCTTGATCCGCAAGAAATTGAGCCTCGTCCCACTCGGCAGGGAGCTCGACATGAGGCGGCGTGTGCCTTCCTTCAACTGGCTCCTCGTCCTGCGATTCCGACGTGCTCTCAACGTCGACGTTGAAGCACTCGCAGGTCGGATCGTAGGTGTCATCAGCCGAGTCGGAGTCAGGAGCGCCGAAGTAGTAGTACGATGGGGGAATGTGTGGCCGTTGCAAATTATCTCCGGGGTTGCAACGTTGAGAAGCAGTCACACGGGGCTCTGTTTCCGGTGTCTCCGTAGAGTCCAGATAGTCAGAAGCCGGCGTGGATGCAACGAGGTCCAAAGTGGAGCGTAGATGGTGCCCGAGGAGTTCCTTGTAAGCACTCATGCTAGTGCTCACGGAAGATGCGTACACCCGGGCAGCCGAGTCTAGCCCAAACGGGAATGGCGATGGAGATGTCGCTGCCCGTGCCGGAACGGTCGGTCCGGGCAGTGGTGGTGTCTCACCGGACGGGGGAGCGGTGGAATTCTCCGTCGGCATCTTACCCTCAGCCAAGCTCATCCTACCCAGACCCTCAACGAGGAAATCTGGGTTGGCGTCTGGCTGAGAGGCGCCGGATCGGGGAATCCCACCACCCTCCGTAAGGTGGAGACGGTGGTTGCGCCGGGCTCGTCGTCGTCTGGCAGCTCGCGCCTGTCGAGAGCGACGATACCAGCGGAGTGCTCCCCCAGGCTGGGAGAGCTCGTAATCCTCGTCGGTCGGGTGCCTGGGCGGGAGGAGGACCATATCGTAGCCATAGCCAAGCGACATGAACTCCAAACTCCCAAACCAGATCACCGTGGCCAACGGGATAGGGCGTTCGGGGTCAGCCATCCAGGAAAGAATGGCGGGAAAGCAATGTTGGCACGCAGCGGTCCCCTACCTGGCACGCCAACTGTCGGTGTTCGGTCCCGAGGGGGTCCTAAACCGACGAGTGAGTGCTGCGTGTCCCTATCCTGGATGGTGATGCAAGGAGAACACACGGGGGTTTATCCTGGTTCGGACAGAAGAAGGCCCTACGTCCAGCGGGGGGAGAGAGTTTTGTATTTCCTTGCACCGAGGTGCTTGTGTAGGGGTTACAAGCTTGCGAGAGAGGGCGGCGAGCCCAAGTCTCAAAGAGAGAGAAAAGAGTACAGAGGTGATTGCTTGAGATGTTGATCTCTATTTTTTTTGTCTTGCCTGTTGTCCGTGTCCCTTTGTAGGGTCCTGGCCGGTCCTTTTATAGGGTAGGAGGAGGCCAGGATGTCAGGGAGTCTTGAGGTGATGTTTTGTCGAACCCTGTTGAGGGGACTGTAGCGACGTGCCCTGGGAATGGCCGGCCATCCCTGGACACCATGGTGACGTAGAGGATGAGACGGCGAAATGACTCGGAGAGCGGTGCCATACCGTCCTTC
Organism: Saccharum hybrid cultivar R570; assembly: GCA_038087645.1. Taxonomy (NCBI): domain Eukaryota; kingdom Viridiplantae; phylum Streptophyta; class Magnoliopsida; order Poales; family Poaceae; genus Saccharum; species Saccharum hybrid cultivar. The sequence goes on from JAQSUU010000259.1 coordinate 13,664,866, forward strand.
CTTCCCCGTTGAACCGTGCTGAGCGTCGAGGCTGGGTCGAGGCCGGGTCGAGACCGGATGGATAAGGCCGAATCCCCGAGATTGCGGAATACGGGCCTTGTCGTATCCTTCCTCGAGGGTATCTGGTGACAAATAGTGCACGGTAAGGTTAGCATAGTGACAGGTTTCACCTCCATCACGGGATGGGCGGTGAAATAGTGAGGACTGACACCAGCATTGCTCCCACGTCGATCCCGGTTGCGGCCATGCCGGTAAGTGGGAGTAGGTAATCGCATTAAATGCTCAGACTTTTGTCCTGGGGTTGGTGAAGTGAGTGGATCGAGCATTCTGACCCGGGGTCACGCGAGTCGGAGTCTTTCCGGCGGGCGGACGGGCCTCGTACGAGTTGGAGTGCGGTCGAGGCACTTTGTAGTGCGAGACGGGACGCGGTCGAGGCATTCCCGTCGAGGGTGCCTCGTACGAGTCGGAGGCGGAGCGCGGTCGAGGCTCTCCGTCGAGCTGGCCTCGTACGAGACGGACCGGATACGCGGTCGAGGCGGGCTGCCTTTTACTGTGGTTTCAGTTGTTTTAGTTTTTTATTATCGATGGATGTGGGTACCCCCATACTGTTGGTACCGACACATAGAATCACTTAATGGGTCTTAGCTTTATAGGAGGTTTAGATTCGTGAAGCATTGTGTCTAAAAACTGTAAAACTGAGTGAGAGGCAAAACAGATTCAGCTTCACTGATGGAGCTGTTCGTGGAGCTGAAGCAAAAAAAATGGCTTCACTAGTGAAGTGAAGCCCTGCCAAGAATCTGTTTTGGTAAACTGTTTGGCAAAACGGCTTCCCTGTGAAAGCATGTTTTTAGGAGCCTGGAGGAGGAGCTGGGAGAAGCCACTTTTTTTTGGCTCCATCCCACCTCAAATCACTGTGAGAGCATGTTTTTAGGGGCTTCACCAGTGAAGCCATTTCACTTTACCCTGTTTGGCAGAAAACGGCTCCGAAAGGCTCTAGAGCCGGTGAAAAAGCCCTGCCAAACGGAGCCTAAATTAGAATGTGATATGCTTATATCTGGTTCATATGATATAGAATGTTATATGCGCTTATATTTGAAATTGCATATAGAGCAGCAAATGTTGCCTTAGCTTTTCCATGTCTCTCTCTACTTAGATGCTCACCAGTCAAAACACAAACTTGACACATAAATTAATTATAAACTCTAGCACCGATTGATAGATAACAAGGTCAATGTATTCCTCGCCTTAGTTCCCCCATGGTGTAAACAATGCAAAGACGCCTATACACACTCCTTGAAGAGAAAGAAAGGATGCTAGGTTACCATTTATCAAGCACCTCGATCTGATGATGTCCCAAACCTACAATGGAAATGGCCATCACATATATGCTTGATAAATTGGTAGATAACTTAAGGTCTTGTTTAGGCGCCCATCCATTTATAATGCATTACGCATCTGGCGCACGCACAAATCAAGACTCAGACTTCACAACCTTTGACTAATATTTTAACTAACAATTCTTAACTATTGTAGTACATACTGGATATGGTTATATTTATGATCAAATATACTATCTAATTATCATAATTTTATAAGTACAAAAATATAATATAAATGTAATGAATGGTCAAATTCTAATTTGGGAGACTGTGCAAGCAATATTTCACGGCGCCTTATAAACTAGAGCGGATAGAGTATTAAGCTAGTTCCAATCTTGAACCTATAGGATATAAGAGAATTGACAGCACCAGGTTTTTATTCTACAAGCACCAGGGCTTCATCAAAGCATTAAAGCTAGAAAAATTTATGTCAACCTTTATTTGCAACAACAAAATCGTTGCTTGGATGCACTTTTTTTCAAATCCAAGCATCATTTCTCTGCGCGTTGTGGGTACTCTGGCTTGGTTTGCTCTACTAGAACCATCTCTGCTCCACCAACTCTACTACGGAGTAACTTTATTCTGGAGTTGCAGTCCAACCTTGGAGCATGTGAACCTATTTGGCTTCCAGTCTAGCTCCACCTCAAAAAAATGCGAGGTTTTTGTAGGGATGGTCTAATATGCCATGGGATGATGTTTGGTACACGTTTTGGCATTTGTACCATATGTGAGTGACTTTTTTTTGCCAATAATTCAAATATGATGCAAAATTACAGATGTAAATAACTTGGTCACAAAAAACACATATTTTGGTAAAAAGAACTCATCTTTTTAACCCGTAACTAGACACGTCCATTGGTAGATGGTTAAATTGCCTTATGGAGAGGTGGCGATGCTAGGGTTTCAATATTGGGGTGGCACATGTGTACAGAAAAAAGTCAGTGGACAATAAAGAAAAGAAACAGACCGCTAGGTTGTGTAACTGTCGCACGATGGGTAATATCTTGATAACTCATGTTGTAAACTCTAGTTTTGGGAGTATCCTTTGAGGAGCTAAAAAAAACGTGGAGCACCCCTTTCTCTAGAGCGGAGTTTGTAGAACTACCCCTTTGGCTTGCAAAGTTGGGAGAGGACTTGGAATTGTTTGGAGCGTACTGTCCCAAACAGACCTTAGATTTCAGCTCTTTTACTGGGCCTCATTAGAAAAGATAAGGCCCAGTAAAAGGTGGCCCTCCAGCGAGGCTTCTAATCGCACATGGGCTTCTACAGAGTCCATTCATTTTCAGCCCGTGGAAAAATTGAAACCCAATTGCCACAACCACGAGACGAGCGGTCCGAATTCTCTAGTTTCCGACGAAACCCCATTCCCCAACAAGCAACACAGCAGATCCCATTTTGTTTTGCTCTCGTTGTTTCGAACTCACGCAACGCAAGCAGAGCAACCGCTGCCGGCCGCGCACGGCCGCCCACCCACCAGACCAGACCAGACCAGACCAGTCCACCATTACAGCCTCCCACCGCCCCAGCAGCTGCCGCGGCCGCAGCCGACGGCGAGGATGAGCGGGGCCGCGCTGTGTGCGGCGCTGACGGAGCTGGGGTTCGACGGAGAGGACCCACTGGACGCGGACGCGCTGGAGTGGCCGTTCCAGTACGAGGAGGCGCGCCCGCTGCTTGCCTGGATCTGCTCCTGCCTCCGCCCCTCCAATGTCCTCTCCCCGTCCCACCTGGCGCAGTAAGCGAATCGATTCCATCCCCTTGTCACACCGTGCTCTGGCATCCTTTTTTGGGCTGTGGTAGTGGTGGCGATTGCTGCTTAGGCCGATTTCGCTGCGGCATTACTGTGGTATGCGACACGAAATGATGTTGTGGTTGAGGCGTGGAGGGTGAACGGGGAGGCTAGTTGTTGGGAGATTCGGGCAGCTGGAGTGCCAATCTGTGGTGAAGTTACTGCGAATTCTCGGGGAGGATAGGTGCAATAGGGTTCTAGGGGAGTGTTTGTGTCTCTAACTCTCTATGGGCGCGAAATGTTGGGAATTAGTGGCAAATGCCTGTGTTGTGTGGAGGATTTAGTGAGAGATTATGGCCCCAGTTTGATAAAACTGTGAATTTGGGTGTGAAGTTATGGATTCTGGGTGGGGTTAATTTGCAGTTGCATTTTGTCAAAGGCATCCATTTTATTATATTTGGGCATGAACAAAATTTGAAGGGTGCGTGTTGCGTCGGGAGAACATGTCAAATATCTGCTGGTTTTTTGTTAATAAACGTTGTTTCCTACTGTATGATTTGCTTAATGCTTCTGAACTTGCAGTTTTACTTGTAGTGCTGTGGTTAGTGAGTTGTCGTGCCTTCACTAGACCCCCGGTTTTGAAAATCGACGATTACGACGCGCCTAGTCGCGACTAGTCGCTAGGCTTTGGCCTGGCGCCTGGACTAGGGGGGTAGTCGGGCCTCAAGTCGAGCGGAGAAGGATAAGGGGGAGAAGGGGGAGAGAAAGTCGTGTGCGTACTCGCCTCGACCTCCGCCGGGAAGCAGGTCCCGCCGGCTGCGCTGCTCGCGACTCGCCTGGAAGCAGATCCCGCCGGCGAGCCTCTTGCCCGCCTGGCAAGACCCGCCGGCGACGCGGCTCGTGCTCCTCCCCGCCGGCGACGCCTCCCCTGCTCCTCTCCGCCGGTGACGCGGGTCGTCCTCCTCCCCGCCTGGCGGAGGTCGCTGGTGGGGGAGGAGGAGCGGGCGCGCGGCGAAGGGGAGCGGCGGCATGGGCGAGCGGGCGTAGAGATGCGTTCGGGAGGGAGAGAGAGGAGCAGGGGAGAGGATAAGGGGAGTTGGGCTGTGGTGGGTGAGTTGGGCTGTTAATGGGCCTTTTTTTCTCTTTCTCCCCATTCCATGACCACTTTTCTTCTATTTTTTTTCTTTTCTTTTAAGTAAATATACATGTATTCTGTTCAAAAAATGTATATATACATGTATTAGCCATCGCCTAGCAAAACGCCTAGCATCGCCTAGGCTCGACTAGTCTCTAGGCTAAGGGTCGTCGCCTAGATTTCGCCTAGCGCCTAGCAAAACTATGCTAGACCTACTGATCAATTATCCAAAGTTTTGATGTCATATTCTTTTATTTTCATACTAATTTGAATAGGTGATTCTGTTTTTTACTTAATTAATTTGTGCATGTGGTTTTCAGGTATGAACAGCTCGTGGAAGAGGGAAGACTGTTAGAGGTATATTCAAAAGGTCATTTAACATTCTTACAGACTTTAAAGAATGATATTAAGTGCTTCTTTTAATTGATGTGGCAAGTGGGTTCCCCAAGTACTGGAAATCTGCTTCAAATTTTTCGTTTTGTGGTCAAATAGCATATTATGTAATTATAATTACACTAAATTCTCTGGGAAGGATTGAAACCTTGTTAGTTCTTGGTGGATAGTCTTCATCAGAGAATAGTTCTAATCCCAACCAAGATCTGGAACCCCCACGCAACTGCATTTTTATGTAGGCGTCTATTTCTGTCAGGCTTCAAAACTCTTATGGTGCACATGTATCATTTTCTCAGGGTGAAGATTTGGACTCTGCTTTTGATAGTATTTCAGCCTTTTCAAGCAAGAAAGACAATCAAGAGGCTGTGTTTGGATCGGAAGAAACTGTTCTTGATATCCGGTATGCTTGGAACTTCCAAATATTGAAGTATTGCTACGTTTACATTGTCGTATTTATTGAATGGATTCAAATTTTAGTGGGGACTGGTTTCTGAAATTGATGCTAGTGCAAAGTGTTTATGAAACCAATCACAAGTGGGTGTTTGTATGCTACTTCAACTATTTGCCGGGAATGGTTTTTTGACACAAAACATTGTAAAAACGAATTTAAACTGCTAGTATTTGCTTGGGCTTTTGCTCTCAGAACATCTGTAAACCCAAGTGAAGTCAAATGCTAATTACGCCAAGCTGCAAAGTGCATGATTGAAATGTTCCTTCTTAGCATCTTATAAGTGCTTTTCTTGACAATTTTCTCATTTTTTTACTTGCAGTGAAGCAAAACTAGCATATAGAGCCGAAGTTTTTGAGTTACAAAAGCAGCTTGCACGGCAGCAAGCACAATTTGATTTGCTTGCAGGCCAGGCTTCAACTCTTATTCAAGGTAGAAGGGCACGTGTATCTGCTATGTCTGCAGTTAGTGGAGAGCTTATATCATTAGATGAGATACTTTCTTCCAGAAACTTGGAGGTATTAACTCAATCAGTTGCAGTTTGAAAAAGATTTGTATTACATTCAGTTATAATACTTTGACATCTGAATGTATTTGTATCTTACAAATAGCAGACACAAAAGAAAAAAGGGTCTATTTTGTGTTATTGTGGTACACGTGAGTGTTTTCCATGATGAGATTTAACTAATTGTTGGAGTATGTGTTTAGGCCCATGAGGCTAAGGCCCATGTGGCCTATGTATGGAACCTATATAGCTACCCTTCTAGGGTTAGCCCTAATCAATAGAGAATCAATTCCTAACATGGTATCCAGCCTCTCCTCTTCTTCTTCCTGACCCAGCCGCCGCTGGCCACTTCTCCCGAGCCGCCGCCGGCCTCCTCTGCCGCCGGTGGCCATGGCCGGCCGCCCTCCTCCCCCTCCTTCCTACTTCACCGTTTCCCCCCCCCCCTCTCCTCCCCTTCCTGGGCCGATTTGCTTCGATCTCCATCCCCTGTGGCTGCTCCTGGTGCCGCCGCCGGCCTACCTGGGCCGGGCGCCGCCCCTCTCCCTGCCGCCGCCTGGGGCAGCGGCTCCCCTTCCCTTCCCCCCTCCGCGCCCTCTCCTCTCCTGGGGGCCGCGCTCGCCGGTGCCCTGGCGGCTGCGGGCCAGCAACCCCCAGGGGCGGCCGCCCCTGTCCTAGGGCCGGACAGCGGGGGGGACCTGGTGGTGGCCGCCTCCTCTGGAGCCGCCTCTGGGGCCGCCTCTGGGGCTCTATCCGCGATGGACGCCTCTGGCACTACCGCCGCAACCACAGCTCCAGCCACCACTCCTGTCATCACTCCAGTGACTCCTCTTCTTCCCTTGGGCGCCGGAGATGGAGCCGCCCTTGCTGCTGCTCTCGCTGCGGCGGCCGGTTCACAGCATGGGGGCGCGGGGATCACTTCTCAAGGCGCGGCCTTCCTCTTTCCTGCTCCGTCTTCGCAGCCCGTTCCCGGCCATCGCCCCGACTCCGCACTCGCCGCCGCTCTCGTCGCTGCCCGGGCGGCCACCGCGGAGGGGCAGGCCCGTGTGCGCGCCGCTGCACTCGTGTGGGAGCGGGAGCGCGATGCGACCGATGCTCTGGCCCGCCAGATCGCCGAGGCGGAGCACCTCCTCGCTTCTCCTGCCGATGCTGGGGCCACTTCCTCGCCGGGACGCCGCGCCTCCCACACCGCCGTCCTCTGGCACGACCTGGCCGACCCGCTCGTGGCTCAGCTTCACTACCAGGCCGGGGGGTCCAGAACATTCGCCTCCTCGTCCCGGTCGTCCTCGAGCCGGAGTCGCCCTCCTACGCCCGCTGGCGGGACCTCGTGCTTCTCACTCTTCGCCGCTACGCCCTCGACGACCACGTCCTCGTTGACGCTTCGGTCGCCGTCCAGACCCCGTCGTGGCTTCGTCTGGACAGCATCGTCCTCTCCTGGATCCTGGGGACGATCTCTCTGGACCTCCACGACCTCGTCCGCACCTCCCCTGACGCGCGTCGGGCATGGCTCGCCCTTGAGGGCCAGTTCCTGGGCAACGCCGAGGCCCGGGCTCTGCGCCTCGACGCGAGCTTCCGGACGTTCGTCCAGGGTGACCTCTCCGTCGGCGAGTTCTGCCGTCGGATGAAGGGCATGGCGGACTCCCTGGGGGACCTCGGGTGGCCCGTGGAGGATCGCATCTTGGTCCTCAACGTCCTCCGGGGGCTCAGCGACCGCTACGCCCACCTCCGGACGTGGATCACCCGCCAGAGGCCCTTCCCCACCTTCCTGGAGGTCCGTGACGATCTCGTCATGGAGGAGCTCACGCAGGGCCTCCAGCCGGGATCCACCACTTCCACGGGGTCCTCGTCCTCCTCGACGGCCCTGGCTGCTACTCCACCGCGTCCTCCTGCTCCACTGCGGTCGTCCGCTCCGCCACCGTCGTCTCTCCTGGGCCCTCCTCCCTCCGGGCCGAGCGGAGGTGGGGGGGGCGTGGCTCTCGTCGTCGCCGTGGAGGGGGCCGCGAGGGTGGCCGGGGGGGTCACCCCAGGCTCCGGCACCGGCTGGGCCACACGGGGGGGCACCATGGCCTTCGTTCCAGAACCCGTGGTCCGGTCGCATCTCCATGTGGCCCTACCACGCCACCGGAGCCGACACTCGTCCACCGGTGGCCATGCTCACCGGAGCTCCTCCTGCTGGTCCTCCACCCGGCGCCTTCCCCGCTACGCCGTGGGTTCCACCCTCCGGGACTCCACCGGGGGTCACCGGCTGGGACCAGGCGGCCCTGGCTCGCTCGTTCAGCACCATGGGCCTGACACCTCCGGTCGGACCCGAGTGGATTGCTGATTCGGGGGCCACCTACCACACCACTCCTGACCCCGGTATACTTTCGTCGATTCACTCTCCCTCTTCCTCTCTTCCTTCGTCCATTATGGTCGCAAATGGTTCTTGTATTCCAGTCTCGTCTGTGGGTACCGCCGGTGCTCATAGCTCCTTTCGTCTTCCTGATGTTCTTGTTGCTCCTTCTATGGTTCATAATCTTCTTTCTATTCGACGTTTTACAGCTGACAATTCTTGTTCTGTGGAATTTGATTCTTCTGGTCTTACTGTAAAGGATTTGGCTTCCCGGCGTCCTCTGCTCCGATGTGACAGTTCCGGGCCCCTTTACACCCTTCGCTTCCCGGCGGCTCCGTCGTCTCCTTCGCCGCCCGTTTTGTCAGCTGCCTTCGTCGCTTCTACTTCCTCTACTACCTGGCACCGGCGCCTCGGCCATCCTGGTCGTGATGCCCTGATACAGCTCAGTCGTAGCTCCGGTCTTCCATGTACTCGAGCTCATGATGAGCAACTGTGTCATGCGTGCCAATTGGGCCGACATGTTCGTCTTCCTTTTTCTAGTTCTACTTCCCATGCGGCCCGTATTTTTGATCTTGTACATTGCGACCTATGGACATCTCCTATTCTGAGTATTTCCGGTTATAAGTACTATCTTGTGGTTGTTGATGATTTTTCGCATTATTCGTGGACTTTTCCTCTCCGTGCGAAGTTAGATACGTTTACCACACTCCTTCACTTCTTTACTTGGGTGTCCACACAGTTCGGCCTCACCATCAAGGCCGTCCAGTGTGACAATGGTCGCGAGTTTGATAACTCCACCTCCCGAGCTTTCTTCCTCTCTCACGGTGTTCAGTTGCGCATGTCTTGTCCATACACCTCTTCGCAGAATGGCAAGGCTGAGCGGATGATTCGCACCACCAACGACACCGTGCGTACCCTTCTGTTTCAGGCCTCTCTTCCTGCTCGCTTCTGGGCTGAGGGCCTGCACACCTCCACCTACCTTCTTAACCGCCTTCCTTCCGCTTCCTGTCCCGCTCCCACACCTCACCACGCCCTCTTCGGTACCCCGCCTCGGTACGATCACCTCCGCGTGTTTGGGTGTGCGTGTTACCCCAACACCGCTGCCACTTCTTCTCACAAGCTGGACCCTCGCTCCACGCTCTGTGTCTTCCTCGGGTACTCCCCGGATCACAAGGGGTACCGGTGCTTTGACCTTACCTCCCGACGGGTTCTCATCTCTCGCCATGTGGTGTTCGATGAGTCCGTCTTTCCCTTTTCCAGCACTACCACCCCTCCGGTCCCTGACCCTCCCTCCCTGTTTCCCACTGACCCGGTGGTCCAGCCACCATTTTCGTGGTCTCCTGCAGGTACCGCTTCGCCGCGCGCCGGGCCGGCCACTTGTCCCGGATCCCCAGCGGGTCCGGGCCCGTCGTCCTCGGGCGCGGCCCCGTCCTCTCCGGTTGGTGCAGACCCGGGGCCTTCGTCCCCAGCTTCTGCCCCGGGGGGGTCGTGCCGGTCGCCGACGCCGGATCCCGTCCCGGCACCTGCCCCGGCACCTCCGTCGAGGTTCGCCGCGCCGGTACGGGTGTACCAGCGCCGGCTGCGGCCGCCGCCGCTCGCGGTCCCTTCTCCACCGGGGACACCAACACCACCGCAGCAGTCCCCGCCGGCTCGTGGTGCCCCGCCGGTCTACCACCCGCCGCTGCTTCACCGACACCCGCGGCATGTTCACCCGATGGTGACACGGCACGCGGCTGGCACACTGCCGCCTCGTGCCCTCGAGGCTTCGACCGGCGACGCGGTGGTCTCCCCGGTACCCTCTTCCGTCCGCGACGCCCTGTTGGACCCTCACTGGCACCGTGCGATGGAAGAGGAGTACGCCGCGCTACTCGCCAACCAGACGTGGGAGTTGGTGCCCCGGCCGCCAGGCTCCAACGTCATCACCGGCAAGTGGATCTGGACCCACAAGCGCCGGGCCGATGGCTCTCTCGAGCGCTACAAGGCTCGATGGGTCCTCCGGGGTTTCACTCAGCGACCGGGCGTCGACTACGATGAGACCTTCAGCCCGGTGGTCAAGCCGGCCACCGTCCGTACCGTGCTCTCGCTGGCGCTTGCTCGGTCTTGGCCCGTCCACCAGCTGGACGTCAAGAACGCCTTCCTCCACGGCCTTCTTACCGAGACGGTGTACTGCAGTCAGCCGGCGGGGTTCGTCGATTCCACCCGTCCTGACATGGTCTACCGGCTCAACAGGTCCCTCTACGGCCTCAAGCAGGCACCTCGGGCGTGGAACCACCGGTTTGCTGCCTTCTTGCTGACCCTGGGGTTCATGGAGGCCAAGTATGATACGTCCCTGTTCGTCTACCACCATGGGGCTGACACTGCATACTTGCTGCTCTATGTTGATGACATTGTCCTCACCGCCTCCAGCGAGCCACTTCTCCGCCGGATCATCGCCGCTCTCCAGCAGGAGTTCGCGATGAAGGATCTGTGTGAGCTCCACCACTTCCTCGGTGTCACTGTTGAGCACCGTCCTGCCGGGCTCCTCCTTCACCAGCGGCAGTACACTCGGGACATCCTGGAACGGGCTGGGATGACTGACTGCAACCCCTGCTCCACTCCGGTCGACACTCAGGGCAAGCTGTCTGAGGTTGAGGGACCCCCGGTGGCCGATCCCACTGCGTACAGGAGTCTCGCCGGGGCCCTTCAATACCTCACCTTCACCCGGCCGGACATCACCTATGCAGTTCAGCAGCTCTGTCTTCATATGCATGACCCCCGGGAGCCTCACCTCACGGCTCTCAAGCGCCTCCTCCGCTACCTCCGGGGCACGCTCGACTACGGCCTCCTCCTCCACCGACCTCGTCGTCTACACCGACGCTGACTGGGCGGGGTGCCCGGATACTCGCCGCTCCACCTCCGGCTACGCCGTCTTCCTGGGCGGCAACCTGGTGTCTTGGTCGTCTAAGCGCCAGCCGGTGGTCTCCCGGTCCAGCGCCGAGGCGGAGTACCGCGCTGTTGCTAACGGCGTGGCGGAGGCCGCCTGGCTCAGGCAGCTGCTTGCTGAGTTGCACACTCCACCCTCCCGGAGCACACTGATCTACTGCGACAATGTCAGTGCGGTCTACCTCTCCACCAACCCCATCCAGCACCAGCGGACGAAGCATGTGGAGATCGACCTCCACTTTGTCCGTGATCGGGTGGCCATGGGCGAGGTGCGGGTCCTTCATGTTCCGACGACCTCCCAGTTCGCGGACATCTTCACCAAAGGCCTCCCGTCCTCGACCTTCGCCGAGTTTCGCTCCAGCCTCAACATCACCGGTGGCTAGTTGCGTCTGTGGGGGGGTTGTGTGTGTTCTTTCTTGTTCGGCCTCGAACTCCGCTGCGCCGGTAGTTCAGACTGCGGGGGGGTGTTGGAGTATGTGTTTAGGCCCATGAGGCTAAGGCCCATGTGGCCCATGTATGGAACCTATATAGCTACCCTTCTAGGGTTAGCCCTAATTAATAGAGAATCAATTCCTAACACTAATGATAACAGCATATCTTTTGCTATGCTCTGCAATTTATCTCATAGTAAATATGTCCCTTTAATACACTCGTAAATGAAATAATTCCCTGGCTGCTTCTTTTGCATCACAACTTTCGCCTATGAGCATACTCCCTCCGTCAACAACGGTCTTTTTGGGACGGAGGGAGTATGTCTTATTTGGAGTATGCAGATAATATGAGATATGAAATACTTAGACTCTGTAGATTTTTACTCATGTAAACAAGATATTAATATGTTCCATGAGGTTATTTTTTGGTAAAGTTTGATTTGATGTATTTTCTAACTTTCAGATGAATGCAGTTCTTGGAAGAATCGCTGCTACTACCCAGGAACTGGCCCATTATCATTCAGGGGATGGTATGCGCTTTACCTAGTGGCAATTGGGCATAGCTATTGTTGTTTTCCTTTTGATCTGAATAATACTAACTATTCTATAGTGTATAAACATTATACTGTATCCAATAAAATCCTAGTGTATAAACATTATACTGTATCCAATAAAATCCTTTCTTTATTTATGGTTTGCAGAGGAAAGTATATATTTGGCATATTCAGACTTCCACCCCTATGTTGTTGGCGACTTGGCTTGTACGAAAGAGCTAAATAGGTGGTTCTCAAAGCAATTTGAGAAGGTAAATCATGTTTGGCTGTCACATTGTTCTCAGTTAACTGACTGGCTAATTTTACAATCTATGACAAGTCAATACCATGTAAATTGGCGGATTTAGGTACATTTTGTCATCTTCACTACATGTCCAAAACACTGTTCTGTACAGTTATATGTCTCTGGCACAATTTTACTTTTTACCCTTTGAGTAGCATAGGACAACTCTCCACATTTTGTCTGCTTACTTATTTAACATTAACATTTGTTATGTGATCAGGGGCCATTTCGACTTGTTGCTGAGGAGGGGAAATCCAAATGTTCCTGGGTTAGTCTTGATGACATCACTAATTGCTTGATAAGAGGTAAATTAGCTTTCTTCATTTAATTATTTGGAACTGATTTTTCATGGAGGAAATAGCATGATTCTAATACTGGGATGAACTCGTAGTAACCATTATGTTGTCATGATGCAGGAGATTCTGAAAAATCTCATCATCACCAACGCGTCGCTGAATTGCAACGACTTCGTTCCATGTAATTAACTTTGGCTTCATACCTTGTCTTAGCCTTTCTATTTGCAACCACTCATCAGATGCATAATTGCAATCATCCCATGCAGTCTTGTTGCATGATTCATTTAATCATCAAGTAAAGCTCACATTACGTTCCAGATGTTCTAAATTGGTAACTCTGTGGATCCCTTACATAAAAGATGGATGCATAGCATTCGAAACTTTAGGTTCATGAGGATGGCCAACTTCTGTAGCCTCCTAATTATCTAAGAATAAACTATGAGGACCCAGGCCTCATTATGATTCATGATCCACTGAATCAGAATCATCTATCCATCATCCAATGGTTTACATAGAAGTTTGAATATTTTCACCTGAAAATAGGTTTGCACCCGATCTGTGCTTTATACCATTTTGATACAGCTACACGTTTCCAATATTCAACTTTTATGTTGTGTTGTGATCTTTTGTTTGTTATTGATTCGTTGAGTTATTTGTTATGTAAAATTTGGGATCACATTCTGTTCGTTGTGTTTACCTCTTAGGCAGCTAATAATGTGTTTTCCGGCTTTGCAATTTTCACACCATTCTTGAATTTACTCTGAATTACTCTATTTTGGTGACAGATTTGCAACAAGTGAAAGACAGTGGATTGAAGCACAGGTTGAGAATGCTAAACAGCAGGCTATACTCTCTATATTGAAAGCACAAGTGTCATCTGACGAGGCTCATATACATAGGGATATCCATTCTCTTAGGTATATGTTATGCTATGTTTATTGATCCTGACTCATTAATTTTCCAGCTTTGTACCATATACATAAGTTATATACTTATATGCATAAATGCAAATAAATTCCTAGAGCAGAAACAGAGATTTATTTAATTATCTTATAAGCCCCCTCATATCTGTGGCATTTGCCTTCAGGAGAAAAGGTTCTGAGCTTGCTGGGGAGCTCTCAACACTTTCTCAAAAGGTGCAAGCTTTGGTATCTGAGGTATGTAAGACACAATCTTCTCTTTAGAAAATATATTTTGTTCCTGGGTTATAAATTAGTAGCTCACAAGCCAAATTTAAGTTTGATTTCTCGGGTTATTATAATCTTTCAGGGTCATGTTCATTATCTGAACTTTCTAGGTTTTAGAGGATAAGATAGCAATAATAGTTCTTACTGAAGTGCACCATTGCACCAGTTTTCTTTTTTTTCATGGCACGATCCTACATCTGACTTCCTCCATCTATTTACTTGTTCTCCCCTCCAGACAATACCATGCCTGTGTTCAGAACTTGCTCAACTTCAAGGCACATATATATTGCAAGGTTTGTAGAAAGCATTTCATTTTTCAGTGTTCTACATATTTTGTTGTATTGTTGTCTTAGCTTCTTCTTATCACTCAAATATTTAGGGGATTATGATTTAAAGGTCATGCGCCAGGAGTACTACATTAACAGGCAAAAAACGGTAAGCTCATTTCACAAATCACATCATACATGTCATGTCGACATCTTTATGTGTCTTTTCTTTGTATTTTCTTATGATAATGCCCTATACTCCTATCTTCTCTAATATTATGAAAATTAAGATGCCATAGAGCTTCTCCAAGAGTCCCTGATCCAACCTCTTAATGTCAAAATTAAGGTTTATGAAACGAAAATCACCCTCCAACAATCCCCCTAACCAACAACCTATATTTAGTGGTACACTGGTACCTGCTAAATCATCCTCTCTCTCTCCCTCGTATTTTGGGTGACATGTTGTCATGGGCAGCCAATAGGCTGCCGCCGGCCCAATAGGCCCAAGCGTCAGTAGCTTAGCCGTCAAGTTAGGTCAAGGGTGCTTAGCCACCAAGTTAGGTCTAGGGTTAGTCCCCTCTCTATATAAAGAGAGGCACGTCTGTCATTTGGAGGAAGGCAAGGAATAATGAAGAAACAATTCTAGTCTCCCTCAATCTCTCAAGCTCTTGGCAAAGCATAAGGCCAATTCTAGTCTCCCTCAATCTCTCAAGCTCTTGGCAAAGCATAAGGCCTAGTTATCTCCCAAATACCGATCTACATAACACCTGGTATCAGAGATCCAGTCGATCCTCATCCCCTATCCATCGCTACCACCAGCCGCCTGCCCCATCGGAAAAAAAAATCCCCACCGCCACGTCCAGCACCACTTCCACCGTCGACCGCCAGAGCCCGAGGCTCGACCTATCCCATCGCTGTCGTCACCGCCTCTGGTCACCATCGCCGACGGACCAGATTCCCATCAAGATCAACATCTGCTCCACTACGCCACAGAAGAAGGTGCCATCAAGCTATCCAGCTCGAGGGCGAGCTGGGTCTCCAAGGGCGGGGGAGATGTCATGGGCAGCCAATAGGCTGCCGCCGGCCCAATAGGCCCAAGCGTCAGTAGCTTAGCCGTCAAGTTAGGTCAAGGGTGCTTAGCCACCAAGTTAGGTCTAGGGTTAGTCCCCTCTCTATATAAAGAGAGGCACGTCTGTCATTTGGAGGAAGGCAAGGAATAATGAAGAAACAATTCTAGTCTCCCTCAATCTCTCAAGCTCTTGGCAAAGCATAAGGCCAATTCTAGTCTCCCTCAATCTCTCAAGCTCTTGGCAAAGCATAAGGCCTAGTTATCTCCCAAATACCGATCTACATAACACATGTTGTCCACCCTATATGTTATTTAAGATAGGGGAACAATTGGGGGAGAGAAATTTTAAAGGGGGGGGGGGGGTGCAGGATGTCCCCTATATGAGAATATGGAAACTAAATTTAAGGTTTATACTCGCAGAAGTAACAGGAAACTGTTTTTTTTCTCTCATAAGACTAGGCTGCCCTTTTTATTTTGTTATTCTTATGTCCCTTTTGTTTTTCTCCTGATCTTATTGGTATCTGATACATTTTGCAGTTCATCAATCATTTGGTTAATCAGCTTGCTAGACACCAGTTTCTGAAGATTGCTTGCCAACTTGAAAGGAAGAATATAGCTAGAGCGTACTCATTGCTTAGAGTAATAGAATCTGAGTTACAAAGCTACCTCTCAGCAGTCAATACCCGCTTGGTAATCAATCTCCATTGTTATTGACTTGCTTCTTGTCCTTGCTTCTTTGGTGTCTTTTCATTTTACTTCAGCAGCATCAATTTCCGTCACCTGTTATTTTCAGTGTCTTCAGGTATACGCTTAACTTCTCTGTGTTAATGTGTCTCTCAGGGTCATTATAATTCATTAATTCAAGCTGCATCTGAAGTACGAGAACAAGGAGCTATTGATGATCGTGACACTTTCCTCCATGCAGTGCGAGATCTCCTATGTATTCACTCAAGTAAGCGGGCAACTCTACTTATCCGTATGAGTATTTTATTCTCATATTCCTAATGTGGCTTATCCTTTCTGTAGATGTCCAAGCAACAGTGCCAACATATATGTCAGCACATGCATTGGTTCAGCAGATATCAGCACTTCAATCTGACTTGCTTTCTCTTCAGTCTGAGCTGGAGAACACCCTTCCAGCTGACCGGAAAAGATGTATCAATGAGTTGTAAGTTAACAAAGCACTGTCTAATATTTTGTTTCCTTTACCTTATTTCTAGTCAATATATAAAAAACAAAATTTCAAAGGTTTCATTTAATTCTTTTTCTGCTATGTACCAACCTATTCTACTGTGTACCAGCGTACCCATGTATATAAACAATTAATCCCAGAGGTCACATATCCAACTGACGAATCACACAGTAGGCATTTTTCTAGCTCGCAGCCAAACCTGAGCGGTAGTTCCAATGCCCATAACTCTTTGGTTGTTTCACAGCTTGATTTTTGTATATGCGAAGCTGCTGCCTCGTTACTGTTCATAAAGATAAATAAGGTTTCAGTATGGAAGGATCGCAGGCTCGCAGCATGCTGAATATCTGGTCTTCCCTGCAAGTTCTTCACTAGAAGCATTATTGAATGTCATCCAATATTATGTTTTAACCTGCAAAATCACTCTTTAGTTGGCCAATATATCCAGTAGGTCCCAAGCCAGTCATTTCACCCTCTTCACTCCTGCAGATGTACTCTGATTCAAACAGTGGAACAGCTTCTATTTGCGTCGTCAACTACTGCAGAACCAATATTGACGCCTTGGGTACATTCTTTGAACCCTCAGATTGTGATATTTCTTGGATCTTCTTTATTTCAGCACGTATGAAATGATGTGATAAATCTCTGCTTGTCTTATAGCCATTGATGCGGGCACTTGATGATATGGAAAATGCCAACGCTCAAGTTGAAGTTTCCGTGGAAGAAGTAACCAAGGCTCGCACCCAGAAGATAAAGGTATCTGATTCATTAATATGCTATGATCCTTTGTGACTAATGGGACGAAAGCTTGTTTGATTATCTTTGCATTTATCTGTTAATTTCCATAAACTAGACTACGCTTTCAGAGATTAGTTTCATTTACCCGATGCATACTGCACAGAACGACTGGCTTCTTGGCTTGATTGTCAGTCGTCATCATCATGCAAAGAACTTAACAAGAAATATTTGAAGAACAGTCCTCTCCCTTTTGTTACCATGGGCCTTTGGTGCCCAGCCATCACACGCCATGCGAGGCGTGGCGCGGCCACCGAAGTTGTGGCGTGGTGGTGAGCAAAGTGGCCGCCACAGCTGTGGCAGAATCCAACACACAGACCAGCTGTGGCTGCCCCAGCCTACACGGAACCAAACACTATCCATTATACCGTGGCAGCCATAACTGTGGCGTGGCGAGGGATGGCGGCCAACCAAACATCTCCCATGTTCTTCAAAAGACTAATTAACTGCAAAATGATACGCAGATCTTCGAAAATCGTGCCCATGAGGTGGGGAGGGAGCGACAAATATTTGTTGATTTCTTCTGCAACCCTGAGCGCCTCAAGAATCAAGTCAGAGAGCTGACCTCCCGTGTGAAAGCTCTCCAGGACTAGACCTGTTCTTGTACGCTGGTAAGTACAGGCCATGTAACTCCCAGTCCCTTCCTTGCTTATTTGCCTATTACATTAGGCCAAAACTCGCATGACTCCAGCCACTGACAAATGCCTTTGTGTGCCAGGTCTCACGTGTGATACTTTTTTATGTAAAGTTTGACTTCGCTCCAACATCAAGTTGGGGCTGCTGTGCAGGGACGGTATGGAACAATAGACCATCAGGTAGCTCGGGGTTGAGGCTCTAGGTCCTTGTGCCACCCGGATAGGATGGCATTGTTGTGATATTATTTATAGCGATCTGTATGTTGTAAAATATTTCAGAAATCACGAGCCCATTCTTTCGTGTATGATTGCTTTTGAGTAGGTTGTGAATTGTGACGGTTGTGGACCTGTGGTACAGTTGTGGCATCCAAAGCACAATCGGTACGGTAGTTTGGATAAGTAGAATCGATTTCCGTTCAGGGGTGCGACGGTGGATTCTCTCGGCGCTACTCTGGAGAACGCCATGTTTCGGCCCAACGATCAGCTGCAGCCTGTACCGTGGCTGTTGCATTCGGAGCCTAGCGTATCTGCAGCGGAGCTCAGTTGTTGCAAAGGAGCAGACGCATGTGTCATGGTGCCAACACGGCATGCTGCCAAGACATGCTGCTGATTCTGTTACAGGATTGTACAAAAGAAAAGGAAAAACTGAAATACTACAGCCTACAGGTCTTCGTTCAGAGGATAAACATCATGCTCCGAGAGGTAGTTGCAAATTGCAAAATCAACATTGGAACTGAGTGCTTGAGTTATGACAGATGAAAACCTTACATTCACGTCAATCTGGAACATATCATGCCCCGAAAGGTTAGAAAACAATGGAACCGGGTGCTCATGACAGATCGAAACAACCTTTATATTCACGTGAATCTAGAACATACAGGGTACCAGTGGAGGTGCCGCCTGAAAATTAAGCTCACAAGTTTTGCACGGGGCACGATTGAGTTAAAGAACCAATGAACATTTCAATTTTTCCACTACCCATTTGAGTTGAGAAACATACAGCTGGAGCAACCTACCAGGTGTCACATTTACAGGGCGGGGGAACTCGCCTCCTACAAGGCGATAAGGGGCTTTCTTATTGCTTGGATACAATATTCACAGCATACTCCCTATTTCAGGGTAAGGGCGCGAGGTCTTGACTTCCATGTTCAGTTCTCAGTATCCTCTGGGATCTTGAAGAGGAACTGTGGTAGCGAGGCGATGCGGGGAAGGTTTGTCAGCAGCTCCCCAAACGAGTCCTTTCTTGACATGGCTGGTGGATTGGTGGCATCTGTAGGTTTCCCTGTTGGTGCGGAGCTGAATTCTTCGTCGGAGCCATCTGAGGCTTCCGCGCCAATGCTGTCACTGTCATTTGGCTCCGGCTTTGGTTTGGCAACTGGAGCTGTGTCTTTCTGAATCAAACAGCAGAGGGAGTCCACCCTGGCCATCAGTGATCTCTCGTCTGAAGCAGAAACTGGGGGGCCTTGTGTGTCACCAAGAAGGTACTGAGCAATCCCCTCAAGTGTTTCTTTGGTCGGCACCTCATTATTGGCCAATGCCGGATTGCCTAAAGTGATCTGCTCTGAGATGCAGTTACCTAGGTGGTTCACCAAATCATCCACCGACATTGACGGTCTAAGCCCAGGCACCTTCAATTGACTCCACCAGTGGGGTATATTGAAATCTGGTGCTGCACCATTCACATTTCTGCCGACAGCTTGTACACCTACAGCCCCAACTCCTGTAAAAATACCTGTGGGGTTAGAAAGAGTAATCAAAATATTTGCAGATGTATCGTGTGATTATGTGAAACGCCTTGAAATTTTGATTCATCGACAGGAGAGGATTAGAGAATGTACAGGCTATCACATCAGCCATATATGTGTCTACCTAAAGAACTAAAGCAAATCATTTACAGGTTGCCTCACATACAGGTAGGGGGTATTCATACTTTTAAGGTACTGATAAGCAGTGCAGTAAGGCAACGCAACTCACAACATGCTGCGAGAGCGGAAACGAATGAAGAAGATGCCATCATAGGCTTTAAATTACCTGTTCCTACTGTCTGAGGAAGATATTCAGCTGGCATTCCCATGGAATCATTGTTTTCATTCTTAGCACATATGGAGGAACCGGCACATGGTGACACAGAACCGGAATAGCCAGGTAGAGCCTCATGTTCATCTTTCAAATTAGTAAAACCAGCGCATTTTGATTCAACCGGATCCTCAAATATCGAGCACCTAGGTTCAAACAATGCTGAGTCTAATGCGATCTCTGGTTGTTGGCTCAATTGATACAGCCGCTGATCACACTGAATAAGCTTCTCAAAATTCTTGCTCAACAAGGTTGAAGGGCACTGCAGAAAATGCCGCCTGCAAATTTTTCAAGTCAGAATACTGAACAAAGGAGTAGAGTAGAGGCTCAACAAGTAATAGTATATGTTATAAACCAAAGTTCTGAGTAGTAGACGATACCACACTGTTATAATCAAAGTTCAGTGTCATAGATAATACCATGGACTGACCATAGCTTTACTAAATAGAGACCTGGTTCCGAAAAGCTATATTTGAATGCATGCTAACTTCCCTTTTCCCTTCATTTTTAGGGCCCAAAAAAGAGACCGGATGAGGTCCTGTGATGCACATAGGTGCACCGAGAGAGTAACTGTACATAGTATGTGACCATATAATGGGTGACAGAACATAAAGGATAGAAAGACAAATTCTTTCTTTTTTTTACTTGAAAGGGTGATAATGTCTCCTTATGTTATTAGATTTATAAGTGGTTCCTAAACAGATTGGATCTAGTTATGATACAACTCAAGTCAAAGTGATCCACAACTAAATAGCTTATCCCTTAGCAATACAACTAAAACAAACAATTTAAAAATGCGTCCTACAATACCTAACTGCTCCCAAAATGGGCAAACAGTTCTTTCTGTTCTAATAACAAAAATGAGCCAGAAACATAGTACTACAAAACCCCAGGTAAACATCATAAATATCTTTGGAATGCAACCAGAGCCAACAAAAAAGAAGCGATAAAGTAAAATTCATGCCGCGCATAGTACTACAGAACCCCATCGTAAATATCTTTGGAATGCCACCAGAGCCTCTAAACACAAAGCATTTATACTCCAACAGTACTATGAGTATGAGGTACTGCCAGATATATAGGAGCAATCTTCTCATATGAAATTCATTTTAATTATGAGCACTCAATAATTAAAAGTAATTCACCTGTGCATACTCGCTTGACCACCAGTGAAATCTGAGGTAGCCTGCCACAGTGTGTGTTTTCTTGGCTGCGGATCTGTCTCTTTAAAGAAAAGAGGTGGTCTGGCCAACTTCAGGAAAAGGAAAACACCACAGAATCAAAACAGTGGTAGTGAACTAAGAAGAAGAAAAAAGAAACAAACATCTTCCAGATAAACGTACCGCCACGTCCAAGGTTCCTTGACCATTTTCGGGGCAAGTTGCCTTCAAAGCAGTAATATCTGACCATTGAATTTCTATCTTACTCTTAAGGCCGCCTTCCAGAACTTCCCACACAAGTTTATGCTTCGCAAAGTAACACTTTGCCACCAAATCACCTTCGTACCGTGACACATACTGCACAGAGAACAGAGAGAACTTTAATTAAGACATTTAAGGGCAAATTTTGTTCAGGTGAACTATTATATGAATTACTGGATGTGCAAGCATGCACAGAGTTTGGCTCATAAGCAATTGTTGCAACAAAAGATACGTAAAAGATTGGATAACAAAGAAGATGCATCGGTGTTGCACTAACACTTCATACTACAACAGATTATCAGTATTATAACTGCATGAATATTAGCTTCAAGTTGCATAGGCTACAGACAAGACAGCTATGATATAATTTAATTCAATGGCTGTCACAATAAAGCATCATTATTCACCGGCATTGCGTCTTTCATGTGAAGTGTGAATGTGGTACTTCCCTTATTAAAACAAACAAAGAAGGCAAAAAAAGAGAGACATACACCTAATGCATATTGAGGTTGTATCAGAGGCTCAGAGCTGATAAAGAACAGAAAAAATAAAGTCACTCACCTCCCATGAACCAATCTTCAATATATTTGCAGGAAAATTTGAAGCTTTTAGCCGTTCGCCTGCTGTAGACGCACCAGATTTACTGTCTTTCTTCTTGGAAGGCTCAGAACCACTGTTGTCCATGGAAGATTCCCCAGCGTTGGATGCTTGAGAAAGCCTCATCTGAATCAAATCCAAGAGTGATGGGCTCTTTTTCAGCCGCAGACCCAATGGGCTAGGTTCATCGAGTACATTGTGGTACATATCCTGAAAGAGTCCATCAAAATAAGAACAATAAATCTCAAAGCTGACAATTCTATAGTTCTATATGCATATACAACTACCTAGGGATAAATAGCCAGTTCAGATTATTTTCTCAACAAAGTTATTCATATTTTGTGTTCATTCCTAACATAAATTTTGAACATACAGCAAGTGTTGTTGTCCGGATAAAGTATGAACACATATATATTGGCCATATAATGGACTGAAATCCTCTAGACAAAACCTTACCTAGTGCACAGAGTACATGTACACTAGTGCAGTACAGTACTATCCTCTGTCAAGGTACCAAGCCCACAGCATGTTACTGGTATCTGTGTTTATGTGTCTAGATGATAGTAGCAAATTCCAACCGTAGATTTGTACCATAACAGGACTTACTAATTGAACAGCATGGTAGAATATGACGTCATGAGCATGGTTAAACTATTGTTTCTTGACGTCATGAGCATGGTTAAACTATTGTTTCTTTTTTCCCTGCTTGCTTTAGAGCATCAGAATGCACAGACAGGAAAAGTAAATGTGGACTACAAAATGTCAACCTGTCTTGCAGCTAGACAGAGGACATTATTTGCATTGCAAGAGTTGCATACAAACAACATGTGGAAAATTTATCTGCACGGAATAAGCTGTAGAAGAATCACCCTACGTTGCAGCTTCATCTAGTCCTCGAGTATGAGGGTAATTCCGATCGAACGCCTGAATTTCACAGCTAAGCACTTCTATACTTTCCCAGAAACACCACGCTAAACTAGACCCAAAAATCCCAACGGAACTGCCCCGATTGGCATCAAACATGGCGAGACCAGCTCGCTAGCCAGCTCACTGCCAATCGCGCACACCAAAATTCCGGAGGAAAAAAACGAGAGCTCCGGATCTACCTGCTGCGGCTGCGGAGGCGTCGGGGGCATCAGTTGAGCCGCCTTGGCGCGCTTGCTGAGCGGGCCGCGCTCGTCGGCCCCGAGCTCCTCCACCTCCAGCTTGACCGCCGCCGCCGCCGCCGCGCGCCGCGCGGGAGCCATGGCCGGCTCGGCCGGCTCCGCATGCCGCTTCCCCGGGCTCGGCAGGTGCACCATCGGGGTGGGGATCTGTCGCCGGAACCCTAACTAACCCTAGCGCCGGCCGGTCCCGATCACCGTGACGGGCGAATCGAAGCGGGCGGGCGGGCGAGACGAGGCGTGGCGAATCGAATGATTCGAGGGAGGGCAGGGGTAAGGGAGCGCGAAGGCAGCCTGCTTGCTTGGCCTTTCGGGGAGGAGAAGGGTCCAGAAATAGCTGCCGACGCCGCGCTCACGAGAAGGCGGCGCTGGTGGATGACTTGTGGGGTCGGATTCCCTAGGCCCCATGCGTCGGTGACGGGTGGTGGCGTTCCCCGCACCCCGAGTGGATAAAGTGGCGGGGGTCGTTGGATGCAGGCGCGCGGCTGTCAGCAGCAGCAGCGCGGCGCGGTGACAGGCGGGCCCACGCGGTGGGACGGCTGGATATGTACAGTATGCTCGGTCGGGCGTAGTACTACACCGTCACCGTGTAGTACTGGCACGGCACGACGCACGAGCGCGCTGTGTGCCAGCACGACTCGTCACTCGGGCCTGGTTTACTTCACCGATTCGGGGAGCAAAACACTGTGCCGAATCACTGTAGTATTTTTGTTTTTTATCTGGTAATAATTGTTCAAATATTGATTAATTAGAATCAAAATGTTCATCTCGCAAAGTACAATAAAACTGTGCAATTAGTTTTTGATTTTATCTATATTTAGTACTCTATGCATGTGCTGACATTTTGATATGATGGAGAATCTTTTTTTTGTATAGTAAAATTTAGAGTGAATTTGGGATCTAAACAAGCCCTCGTTTTGCCGCTTCGTTCTCGTTCACGTGGAAAACGCCATCTCACACTCACCGATGGTGAGACGGCTAGTCCGACTTGTATCAGGCTACTGGCGGCGAGTGGCGAAGAGTCAAAGCCTACGAGTTTTGGTAGCACCCCTCCGTTCGAGAAAGAATGCAATTCTAACACAGTGACATGGTTCAGTATCTTAAATTCGATTAATTATAGATAAAAGAGTATCAATATGTATGGTATAAAATAAATATCATTAGATTAATTATGAAACGTATTTTCATAATAAATTATTTTGGAGCCGTAAATGTGAATAGTATTTACTAAAAATTTGGTTAAATATGAACTACTTTTGACGGCACACAACACGTAATTACATTCTTTTATGAACGAGGGAGTAGTATTTCTTTTATGGGTTTCAGGGATTTGTCATTTGTCAACTCAATGAGATCTTTCCACCTTTAAATAATGTTTTGATATATCATTTATGTATGTAAAATTATCTTTTGAGACGAGAAGAAAAAATAAGTTTTCATTGTTTGAAGTTGATTTCTTCCCTTTTATATATGGTTTTGATTGAGGGATTTGTCAACTCCGGTGAGAGTGATATCTTTCCTCCTCTAAATAATGTTGATGTTCATCATTTATGTGCATGTCTTTTTCAAAAAAAAATATCATTTTTATTTTTATATGTAAAAAATATCTTCTGAAATGACAAAATAATAATATGCTCCAATACACATCTAGCAATTAGGGCTTGTCGCAGGAACAGGAAATTTTTCCAAGAAAAAAATGTAGGAACAGAAATTTTTTCATACATTCCAAGGCCTCGTTCGGCTGGCTGGCTGCCAGCCAGCAGTGATTTTCTCTCACACCAATTCAGCACCAGCCACCAGCCAGCCAACAATATTTTTTTCTCACAACAAATTAGCACCAGCCACCCAAATGAGGCCCAAACTGTAACACTGTACGCAAACATATTTGCCCGCGCAATCGCTTCTCGCACACAAATCCGCTTGCATCTCTAGTCTTGTTTAACACCAAGTGTAAACTTCATTAAAAAAAAAGGTCAATATTTGCACTTTAGTAAAGTTTGATTCATAATAACTTTGGTATATGGGGAACTTTCAGAAAAATGGAGAACAAACTCAAAGCATCCCCGGTATGTCTCTCAAGCGTTCGCTACCATGCTGTAAAATCAATGAATTTAACAACGTGGACATCTAAATGAGCTTCTATAGTAAACAAGTGTCAAAGATTTTTCTAAATTTTTCTATTTGCTCATGTACAAAAGAAAAATCTCCAGATGCATCCAGTATCAACTCCTGTTGGCAAGAAGTGAAGCTTCGTCGTCATCTCGTTCTCCACCAAGGCCCTCCCGGTTCTCGCAGTCATGGAGTGATTTATCATTGCAAGAATCTCTGCTTGCAGGGAGGGAGGTTAACTCGACACTCTCTACTCGCTGAGCTTCATCGTCATCTCCCTCATTCAGCAAATCGGATGGAAGAAGAGTGGAATTCGGATCACTTCTTGGCACCAAGAACAACAGCGCCAGTGGTAGCAGCCTCATCATATTTCGAATCAAGATCGCGGCCCAGAGATTCTTGAATTCTGTTCTTGTGATTCTCAACAAATGAAGGAGCAATCCACCAACCCATGATCCGGTTAATGAGCCAATGTTGTCGATGGACATGAGCAATGCGTAGAACGTGCCTTCAATGCCAGTGGGGCAAAGCTTTGAGCTAAGCACCAGGAGAGGCATCCATTTGATACGGTTGATCATTTTGGAGACCCCCTCATCGATCACCGCAAAGTAGTAATCTGGTATCCCCATTTTAAGGTTTAGTCGAAGCACCAAGATCAGATCAAGCATTCCTGCCAAGCTTAGCAACAGCTGGCTCGAAAAAAGAAGGCTGCGAAAGGGATGGTCCTTAAGAATATTTTGGTAAAGTATGACACCCACAAGAGAACCAACTGATCCAATAGCGAACATAAAGCCAATAAATCCCTGGTGAAGTAAGATATAGTTAGTTTGACTATCGGTTCAGAAGGAACAATTTTTCACAAGTAGCCATGCTATATTTTCATAAAAATGAAATGTCATTTGAAATGTGTCAGGTCTACAAGAATTTTAAGTGCAAGAGACCTTTATATTCATGAACAAGTTGCCAAGCATGAATCAAAGCTAAATGATATGTATATGTACCTCATGAAAAGATAACCCTGAGCTTCGGTCCGTGTACCAGAAGAACATTCCTTCTTGGATGTCGACACTCAACGCAAGTGATATGTACATGTAAACACATGGTCGCCATACTTCAGGACATTTCAAAGCTGTTAGCATTTTTCCACTTGCTTCTACAAACTTCTTATGGGCCTGAATTTGCCATGCCAGGAAGGAAAAAATAGTGTAAAAGAGAGTATATGTGGTGTCAGAGAAAACAAGAACAACATCATTCCTAACCTGCTCGTATGGAAAGTTGGGGATATGAACCTCCTTTAGCAGAGTTCCGGATAAAATTACCAAGGCAGAGGGTATGGTCAACAGGCCAAGGGCACCCTTGAGAAAGGCAAGATTTTATCCATTATCAGATACCAGCACCATCTGAATTTTGAAAGGAAGAAAAATATTCCAGCACCATCCAAGTAATGATAACTGCCAGTCTAATTTATATTCGACAAGTCACAGAAAAGAGAAGCAGCACAAGTCCAGTGAACTGATTATTATGCAGAAAAATAGACTGGTTGAAATTACTTTGAATTAGATTAAGATGAAGCTATTCAGGGATTCTGCCTCTAGCAGTGATCAAAGCGCATCAGTGAAAATAGAAAAGTATGAAACTCAAACAAATCTTTATAAGAGATGAACTAGTGATACTCACTTGAGCCCCTATTGCATGAACAAGAAAACCACTTATTGAGAATCCAATAAGACCTCCAACAGATGAACAGAATCCATTTAAGCTTATCATGTCAGCAGCAAGATGAGGGTACACTATACTGTTTTCCGCCACGCAAGCATCTATAGTAACATCAGCTATCGCCACACTAGCGCTTCCGGTCATCAATGCCAACAAAGCGAACAATGCATGAAGCTTGCTGTGGAGAGCGAGTATAAGCATTGCAATCACTCCGATGAAGCCTGCATACTCAGAAACAGGGAGGGAACAAAACAAACAAGATACTCATTTTCTGTTTATGCTTTTACTAAATGACACTTATTGTCCTATCAAGAGAATAGTAGTATGAATGCCATTGTTAGCGGAACAGTCCATATTTTGGCTTATGCTGCAAAGCTTGTTTATTATAAAAATGTACCTACATAATCACTTGATTCCTTCCTAGTACTAGCTATTTGGTAGAGAGCTTGCACTCCTCTATGCAGTTCAATGAATCAAAGTTACGATATACTGAACTCATCATCATTTCAAAATGATTTGCTAGCTTGGATCTTTTGCTGCACCTACTAGGCGTAAAGTCAACTAGTGCATAGCCATTAGCTCATAGGCATGTTTGATGCTCATTGCCATTGACACATTTTGTCACTAACTTTTCAGCACCACAAGTCATCAAACTTTACTTGCACTCCTAAATTTCAGCAAGAATATTTTTCAGTTCTAAAGTTCCTACCTAATTGGACAAGGAACACTGGTTATTCCAGAAATCAGGACTCAGGAGCGAGCGATTCTAACCAAAAAGGCAAAAACCAACACAACACAGCACACCACAGTGCTCCTCACCTGCAAGAATAAAGTAGGGCCGGCGGCGGTATCCGGCGACGGGGAGCACGTCGGTGAGCAGGCCCCAGAGCGGCTTGACCATCCAGGGGATGGAGGTGACGCCCTGGTACACCTGCGCCACCGACGGCTGCACCCGCTGCACGTCCTTCCAGTAGTAGTCGGACGCGACGCGCGTGATGCCGCCGCCGAGGCCCTGGCTGATGCCGTACGTGGCCACCACGCCGAAGACGAAGCTCCAGTGCAGCTCCCTGGCCAGCATCCGGAACCACGCCACCGGCGACGGCGGGGGCCTGCCGTGGCCGTCGCCCTCCTCGACCGCCTTCGCCGGCGACCCCGGGGCCGCCGCCTCGATGAGGACATTGGTCTCCCTCTCCTTGTCCTCGGCGAGGTCGTCGGGGGCCGGCTGCGGCGACATTTTTTCGAAAGTCGCTTGTGCTCTCGCGCGAGATCTCCTATGGCCCGGTAGGAGACTGCGCGGGAGCTTGGATTCCTCACTGGGCTTTACCCAATCTCTCCATAATCTGGATAACGGATGCTCCAGGCACGGATTCGGGGGGTGGGGGGGGGGGGGGGGGGGGGGGTGGGGTGGGGTTCTTGGATCCTACGCACTGCGGGAAGCAACAGCAAGATCGGAGCTGGGAATGGTAGGTGCGTCTGTATCGTATCGATCCAAAAAAGTCTTGAAAGAATCAAGAGTGCCAAGCTATCCGCGGAAGGTATCAATCAGATCAAAGGTTTGCTCGAACTTTTGGTACACAAAATCTGAACGGGGGATAAACTGGCAAAAAAAAAATGGACAAAAATGTCAAGAGAAGAAATTGGCAGGCGAATGGTGCCTGATGGCTTCCAAAAAACACCACTGGGCATCGAGATATGAACGGAGGTTGGATGCAGACATCAGGTACAAGTGGACTATAAACAAGAACAGCGTGAGATAAAAAAAAAGTTGCGGGAGATCGAGGTCCTAAGAAATTGGGAGATTCCTTAGGGAGAGATTAGCCGTTTGACCTTTTTTAATTGGTTTTAAAAACCGTGAGCTGGCTCGCTTGCTGACCGCAGCATGGACACGCAGTGTCTGCCGTGTGGGACCACCGGTGCCGGGCCCCTCGTGTGCGGTGGCTTGTGTAGTCGGGTAGCCCGCCCTACTGCGTGACGTGAGGGTGGTATGGCAGGATTAGTTAATAGTAGTTAAGCTAATCGGTTATTAGTATAGATGATAGGAGTGCCGGTATAGAGTCGTCACCTGCTATGCTGCTAGCCCCCCAGTCGTTGGAAGGGCAGGCAGCGTATGCTTCCGGTGGGCCCACCGGGCAGTGCGCTATATGGTCAGACGCTTCGAATGGGTCCGGGCGTCCGGTGAGGTTCCTCTCCACTACGAGTAGTCCACTTCCAGGGACGCGGGAAAAGCGCCCCTCCGCTACTGTCCTTCAGTCTGGAGCTTCCATTCTGCCACGCACGGTCTGATCGTCATGCCAGACTTGCCACAAGTTGGGCGCAGCCAGAATTCCAGAAACACGGCCGGGCAGCCGTGTTTACAGCACATGCTACTGCTTAAGCACGCCCTCTGCCGCTCTGCCTGTTTACTTGAATTTTTTTTACAAAACGATATTGTAGCAAATTTCGTTGTTATTTAGTAATTAGTGTTCAATCATAGTTTAATTAGGCTTAAAAGATTCGTCTCGTCCATTTCGTCTAAACTATGTAATTAGTTTTATTTTTTATCTATATTTAATGTTTCATACATGTGTCAAAGATTTGATGTGACGGAGAATCTGGAAAATTTTACAATTTTTTTTTGAACTAAACATGGCCTCAGAGTCCAAATCGCAAGCAGAGAGAACCGGAGAAAGGGAGATGTGGGTCTTTGTTCTGATTAGTTAACGCGTTGTCCTGAACAAATCCAAGCAACATATTACGTGTGTTGGAGAAAGTTGGGTCCGTGCAAAGAGAGAAGAGTCAATCGTAGGTAGTACTACTTTTCTTGAGATGAGGTCTGGGCTCTGTTTGGTTTTGCGCCTAGCAATTAACTTTTGCCCGTGCATAATTAGGGTATGTTTTAGCCCTCATTTGGACTTTTGCACAAAGTTTGGGTCAATTAAAATTTGGCAGAATGGAGTAGAAACCAGGCCGAACAAGCGGCCGACTGCTCGGCGAGCAAAATGAGTGTCCAATTTTGTTTTGCCCGCCTACCATCATGAGTTGTTGACCTGTGATTGGACATAATAAATGTGCCTTCTTGTTTAGTTTTAAGTTTCAAACTATTATTACTTCAATAAATTAAGATCATGTTGAGTATGGTTTGGAGCTCAACAAATTAGTGACACATCGAACATATCTCAGCACGATATAGATGGGGCATCCAACTTAGCTTAGACTTACTTGCTGGCTTCCTAAGGAGGTGGCCAACGGAAGGATGTGATTCTTTGGTCCGTTGTCCATCTCGTTGGGATTGCCTTGAGCATGCCCTAACATGGACCATGTTTCAAGGGTGAATATCAGACAACTTGTCAAGATGTTTGGAGCTCTTACCGACGTGATATTCAGGGCAGACCATATCCATTTGAAAGTTGATCAAATAAGCTTTCTATCATGTACTCATTTGCCTCAATTGCATTCTATATAAAGAGTTAGGGCCTTCGGAATGAAGTGGTGTCGGGCTGCCGATGAACCGAATTGTCGGGTACTTGAATTAGGGGTACCCAAAACCAACGATTAAAATGAGCAAACCCCTGAGGAATCCGCGCCCTGAAACCCCTTAAAAAATCGTATCAAGGCTCCACCTACACGGATACACCGAGCTCGGCCCGCATACGTGTGAGACACCGGGCACCCTCGACTGCGTTTCGACTCGCACGAGGCCCACTCGACGGGAAGCCTCGACCCCGGAAAATCTCCGACTCGCACGACCCGGGGTCGAGCCGGTCGACCCCCCTCACCCACCTACTCACTGACAAAGCATTCAATGCAACCACTTCCACCAACATGGCTACAGCTCCACCGACGTGGGAGCAGTACCCATGTCTAATCCTACTTTTTACTACCCATCCCGGGATGGACGGTAAAAAAGCTGCCACTATTCACACCACGTCGAGTACTATTCTACCGTCGACGAACCCTCGACGCACAAGACGACAACCACCGCGCCAGGGTTTTCTGGGGCTCAATATTATCCGTTCCTCGTCGACCCCCTCAGCCATGTCCCGACCAGGCCTCGAGCGCCGCCGGTCAACAAAAGAACAGCGCCCGCACGTCGACCGCAGGGGATCGCATGCTCGTCACAGGACCCAGGGTCTTTCACCGTCCCGTCACCGACGTCACCATGACACCCCAGAGATGGCCGACATTCACAGATGCATGTCGCTACAGCAACCTCTACAGCGCCCACCGCGCCTTCACCTCCAAGGCACCGCCTTAGGGTTTTTAGGACACCTCGGCCTCCGCTTGACTCTATATAAGAGAAGGCAGAGGGTTCTCCAAGGGCAACGAGATAGATGTTTCCTCCACTTCCGAGATCAACATCTCAAGCAACATCCATTTTACTCTTTTCTTGAGACTTGGGACCGGCTCCCTCTCTCACAGCTTGTAACCCCTACACAAGCACTTTGGTGCAAGAAAATACAATACTTCCCCTCCGCTGGACGTAGGGCCTTCTTTGCCCGAACCCGGATAAACTTCCGTGTATTCTCTTTGCATCACCATCCGGATTAGGGAGCACGCAGCACAAATTCACTCGTCGGTCTAGGGCCCTCTCGGGTCCGAACACCGACACGAATGTTCAACTTTTAGTGGACTTGCACTTTGATATTAGTCTTGTTCATGGTATATCTGTGCTCCATCATCATCACAGTTGTTCCTGAGCACATTTGAAATACGAATACTAGATAACAACAAATTCTTAGTTTTATTGTTATGCAAACATAAAAACAAGTTTACCTTATAATCAATGGTCATATCTGAAGGTTGCATGTCCTTATCACAACCCTTGGGCATCAAAAGCCTCACTCGAATCGGCCAACCCCTCTATTTATAGCCCACAACCAAAAGTGGCCGTTGAAAAGATTCTGTACTTTTCTCGGCACAACCGAAAATTTCGTTGCAACAACGGATAAAGCCATCAAAGTAATGGCCTAACACCCATCTAACATCAAACGGCATAGATTCAAATGACTATATAGCTGTTGAGGCCCAATTTGTCTGGTGCACCCTTCTTCGGTCCGCGCTGGAGAAATCCGGTGACACCCATAGGTCTAGGTTAGCCGGCCCACCTGGGTCACCGTCTCCAATGGTCAGTCGACCCACCTAGGTTGCCGTCTCCGATGCCAACCCTTGGGCCACCACCGGACTTATCCGATGGCTCAAGAAACTTTCTATTGGGCTACACCGAGAGCTCCAGCTATCACCGAAAATGTGCAATGCCTAGCATTGGGCTTTTCGGTGCCCCTTTTCAAAAACTGCCCTGTGTGCACGCCTCGAATAGTAAAGTGGCCCCTAGCCACCGCTAACTACCCTGTGTGCACACCTCCAACAGTAAAGTGGCTCCTAGCCACCGCTCTCTCCGGTGCGTCGCTTAGGGCACCCATCGGATAGTTCAGGTGGTCCCGCATTGTTCTCAGCCAAGACACTAGAGAGATTTTAACCGCACCATAAATGTGTGGTGCCTTGCATCTTCATTTCTGATGCAACAACTTCAGACAACACAGGGCTAGTCACACACCCTATTCTCCGGTGCTCTCTGCAGGAGACCACCGTACATTTCCGATGCCTACAGAGACACAACTCTATGCCTCTTTTCAAAGCTTTTTTTAAATGCGCTAATTTCCAAATGTTGTCCAATGTGTTAATTTCGCTGTACGTGGGCTTAGTCTTTTGAAGATGCGTAGGAATTTGATGTATACCTAAATTTATAGGAGCGAGTATATGTGTATGTATGTAAGTGTTTCGAAAAGAAACAAGTATGACAATATGATTTTCTTCTCTCGTCTCACAAACTCGGGCAAAGACCCACAGGGAATGTTGGATTGCCATTGTTGAAGCTGCTGCAGTGAACACCGCCATACCCTACCCTTGTCTAGGTTGGACAATTAGACCGCGCTTGTCCTAGCTTCTTCAGCAATTCCAAGAGCTGTTTTTGCCAAACGGGTTAAAATAGAACATCTCCTCAAGTAAAGGTCCTTAAACCCACTCTTACAGAGAGTATGTGTCGAGTAGTGCTGAAAATACTAGATTCTCCTAGCTTTTTCTCCTATCTATCATGAGAAACTGTTATACAAATATTTTTTTCTAAACAACTTCAGCTTCAACTACTCCTGGAGGCGAAAAAAGTTGTTTCACTATTGAAGCAAAATTGTACCAGACCGGGGTTGTTTGGATCCTTTTTATTTGGTGGAATTGAAATCTACTTAATAAATTAGGCTATTTGTCTTGGAATTTAACATTCCACCACTTTCTAGAGTTCACATATAACCTTATTTCAAGTTCACAGAGGAAGAGATGGAAATTGATTATATAGATCATCATTCTATGTTTCACTTTGCAACACACTCTTAAACTCGCTCCCCTACGTTAGAAATGCAACTTATAAGTATCTCTCGTATAGCCAACAATAATATACAAATATAATTCATATACAACCATATTAGCTTAGGCCTTGTTTAGCTGGCAAAATTTTTGGTGAAATGACACTGTAGCAGTTTCGTTGTTATTTGGCAATTAGTGTCCAATCATAGTCTAATTAGGCTTAAAAGATTTGTCTCGTCCATTTCGTCTAAACTGTGTAATTAGTTTTATTTTTTATCTATATTTAATGCTTCATGCATGCGTCCAAAGATTCGATGTGACGGGGAATTTAAAAAATTTGGCAAAATTTTTGGCATCTAAACGGTACCTTAATTAATATGTGTCAAAACTATGATTATTAAAATGAATTCAATTCCAGGATCCAAACGCATTAAAGAAGGAAGGAGCAATTTACGAAAAGGAAAAAGTCTAGATCACCCCCAACTATGGGGGTGGTCTACTTAACCCCCAAACTATGAAACGGTCTAATTTTACCCCCTGAACTTTCCAAAACCGTCTACTTTACCCCCTGGGGCAGTTTTAGACGGCAGTTTGCTACCG
This sequence comes from Saccharum hybrid cultivar R570, assembly GCA_038087645.1. NCBI lineage: Eukaryota > Viridiplantae > Streptophyta > Magnoliopsida > Poales > Poaceae > Saccharum > Saccharum hybrid cultivar. Next base: position 13,698,426 of record JAQSUU010000259.1, read on the forward strand.
TAACCATGGTTTTGCTACAGTAGCCAAATCTTTAAAAAATCATAGTAAATCACAGAAAAATCGTAAAATGGAAAATCTAATTTTGTTGGACTCCACGCGAGTAGATCTACACAATGAACATATAATATGGTGTGCTTTAGTACAAAGTTTTTGCTGTAGCTTTAAATTTATTAGAAAATCCTAATAAATTTAAAGCTATAGCAAAAATTTTGTACTAAAGCATACCATATTATATGTTCATTGTGTAAATCTACTCATGTGGAGTCCAACAAAATTAGATTTTTCATTTTACGATTTTTTTGTGATTCACTACAATTTTTTAAAGATTCGGTTACTGTAGCAAAACCATGGTTACTGTAGCAAGCCGCCGTCCAAAACTGCCCCATGGGGTAAAGTAGACGGTTTTGTAAAGTTCAGGGAGTAAATTAGACCGTTTCATAGTTTGAGGTTAAGTAGACCACTCCATAGTTGGAGTGATCTAGACTTTTTCCTTTACGAAAATGCCAAAACTGCAGTGCGAATGGGCGCCAAACTGCCGAAACCCTAACACCGTCCACTCCCAGTCCCATCAGCCCCCTCCATTTCAAATCCACATTCCCCCCTTCCTCCGCCTCTCACCCTTCGCCGTCTCCGGCGAGACCCGGAAATGGATCTCGCTGCCACCCCCTCCAGGTCAAAATCCAAGCCCAGATCCTCGCCGGCGAAGCCCATCGCCGCCCCCGCTGAGTCCAGGATGGACCTCTGCACCCCGCCCAAGCCCACGCCCAGGCGGAAGTCCAAATCGACGGCCTCGCCGGCGCCGATGTCTCCGACGACGCCCTCCACCGTCCGGCGCTCGCGCCGCCTCCTTGAAACCCCCACCAAAGCCTCCCTGGAGGTGCAGGTGAAGGCTACGCCGACCCCCACCTCCAGGGCCAAGCGTGCCGCGCCGTCACCGAAAACCCCTGCTCAGCGCGAGACCAAGAGGCAGAAGCGACACCCGAGGAAGAGGGCATACTACCGTAAGGTGGTGTATGACGGCGGGGAGTTCGAGGTCGGTGATGACGTGTACGTGAAGCGGCGGGAGGCGGCGGAGTCTGACGCGGAGGACCCTGAGGAGGAGGAGTGCCGCGTATGCTTCCGCACCGGCGGCGGGGTTATGGTAGAGTGCGACGCGTGCCTCGGCGGATTCCACCTGCGTTGCGTGCGACCGCCACTTCGGAGGGTGCCTGAAGGTGACTGGGCGTGTCCATACTGCGAGGCCAAGCGCGCCGGAAAGGTGGTCGAGCGGCCCAGGCCGCCTGAGGGCAAGCGCATCATGAGGACCGCCAGGGAGAAACTCCTTTCCAGCGATCTGTGGGCTGCGCGCATCGAGAGGTCAGTGAGGCTTTGGCATTGCATTGGGTTTCGAAGTTCATGTGGTGAGCCACGAATTTCTGAAAATTGGCCTAGGAATTTTCTCTTATACTGCATAACATGTTTTAACTGGTTATAGCTGACTACTTGTGAACTGGAAGGTGCTTACCGCTTACCGGTTGTTACTGGTTGCTGACTTGCGGAACACTTATGATAACTAACTTGCGGTGTTATAATCTATGTTGCAATAATTTGTCCTATTCATGGTTTAAGTGTTTCAATACTGAGTGATGTGTAAAAAGTTTTATTATTAGCTGTAACATTCAGGTTTGTTTGCAAGGTATTGTTGTTCTATACTGAGGTGTGCCTCTTCATCCTCTTGTTTTTGTTTCTAAGAAAATGTTAAAAAAGCAATCTGTGATGGTAGATGTTCCTCATTTCCCCAATATGTAGATACACTTTACATGTGTCAATGATACTAACACTTAATGCACTGTTTGTGAGTTTACTGAATGGCGCTGTTATCTGTAACAGTTTATGGAGGGAGCCTGATGGCACGTTCTGGGCAAAGGTCAGGTGGTACATTATCCCTGAAGAGACTGCAGCAGGAAGGCAGCCGCATAATTTGAGAAGAGAGTTGTATCGTACCAATGATCTTGGAGACATTGAGGTGATCATTGTCTTCTGTGTATAGTTGTCTCTTTCACAATTTTTCTTTGCTTGTCCTTTTGTTGTCTTGAGTTCTTTGTGCTTGTGGCTTGTGCAGATGGAAACAATCCTTAGACACTGTTCTGTAATGAGTCCCAAAGACTTTAGGGATGCTAATGATGGAGATGATGTATTTTATTGTGAGTATGAGTATGATATACATTGGCATAATTTTAAGCGTCTGGCAGATATTGATGATGAGCTGGAGGTATGCACGTGAACTCTTGAGATGCAAACAGTCTTTGAAGCTTCGACACCATTTCTATTTACCCAGTGACTAAGCTTGTTCCTGCTCATTTCTTGTAGACAAAGGAAGATCCCAATGACGAGCCTTACAATGCCGGAGATGATTATAGCAGTGACACTGATGAAGATTCAGAGTATGATGAGGAGGAAGAACCTACATCATCTTTCTCTGCCAGAAGGAACCAATCACATGAATTGGCAGCGGTAACAACCCTTCTCTTCTCTCTTCATCTTCTGTTTTGTATCTTTACTGATTACTGAAATGACACATTTATACATAGAATTCAAGGAAAGGTAGAATATATGGCCTACAAAAAATTGGGATACGAAAAATTCCTGAGCATGTTCGGTGCCACCAAAAGACTGAGCTGGAGAAGGCAAAAGCAACCCTGTTATTGGCAACTCTTCCTAAGTCATTGCCTTGCAGGGATAAGTATGTTTATTGATCTGACTGAATGTTGTGCGTGTTTTACAAAAACTGCTACTCAGCTGAAGTTTCATTTCAGAGAAATGGAGGAGATATCTATATTTGTAAAGGATGCAATCTGCAATGACCAGTGCCTAGGACGCTGCCTATATATACATGGTGTACCTGGTACTGGCAAGGTAAGACTATCTTTTTGTGGGTGCTTTTATGGTTTTATCTCATCTACCGTGGCTAAACATTAAATGATTAAACCAATTTTTCTACATCTATTTTGTCAACCTACAGACTATGAGTGTACTTGCGGTTATGAGGAGGCTGAGATCTGAATTTGATTCTGGAACTCTGAGGCCGTATTGTTTTATTGAAATTAATGGTCTTAAATTAGCATCTCCAGAGAATATCTACAAGGTACTTCTGCTTTGTGGCCTAATGATAAATAAATCTACCCTACTCAACTGTAGCTGGCACATAACCCTCAGGAAATAATTGTAATTGATGTATTCTTTTTAAAATCTGCAGGTTGTATATGAACAGTTGAGTGGGCATAGGGTTGGGTGGAAAAAGGCTCTTCACTATTTAACAGAACATTTTTCAGGTGGCACTAAAATTGGAAAACAAGCAAACCAGCCAATTATTTTGCTCATTGATGAGCTTGATCTTCTTTTGACAAGAAACCAATCGGTAATAATTCAATCCAAAATTATAATTGTTTATTTTGCTCATAGGTTTTATACCAGGGAGATTAATAAATAAACTAGCTGTTTGGTATTATCATTTGTTTTCCTATCATTTGACACTGGTATTTTTTCTTATCAGGTGCTGTATAACATTCTTGATTGGCCCACCAAACCAAATTCAAATCTAGTTGTTATAGGTAACTAATTATTGTTTTATTTTGACCGGTGATTTTAGCCTTACCTTTTACTTACCCTTTGTCTGTTTTGCTATGATCGCAGGTATAGCAAACACAATGGATCTTCCAGAAAAGTTATTGCCTCGTATATCAAGTCGGATGGGTATCCAACGACTGTGTTTTGGTCCATACAATTATAGGCAACTGCAGGAAATTATTACAAGCCGTCTAAAGGGTATTGATGCCTTTGAGGAACAGGCTATTGAATTTGCTTCTAGAAAGGTTTGCCTTGCAATACCATGTTTCTATGTTGCTGTGATGTCTTTTTATCCATAGCTGTTACTCTCTGCATCATTCCACCATTTTTGAGGTTTCCTTGGAACACATGAGGTGATAAGTTCATGTTGTGGTTGATTATAAATGAACTCATGATACTTGTGTTAGGCATCAAATCAAAGTAAAATATTAGTACTCCCCTCTGGTAAAAAAACACATGACATTTTTTGCTTTTTATAGTTCTCGTGGTGCAATTTTGACCATACCTTTTCTTCTAAGATAAGTTATAACACCTAATAAATGCATGAGATTTTGAATGTGTTATTCAAGACAAATATTTGCATGTGATTTTCATTTTTGCAAACTGAATGGCCAAACTTTAAAAATATTGACCCTATTTTAGCCGAAGTGTAATTCATAACCATAGGGACTACATTAAATGAGTTCACATTGCAGAGATCAATTTTTCTAAAGCCTGGGGAAACAAAGAATTTTAAATGGCTCTCAATTTACGCCCCTCACTTGTCACTAATTAACTTGTACGAAGATTATGCCATTTTCTATTGTAATGTTGGTTTGGACTTCCATTTACTTGCCTTTGCTTGTAGGTAGCTGCTATGTCAGGTGATGCTAGGCGGGCTTTAGAGATCTGTAGACGGGCAGCAGAGTTTGCAGACTACCGTGTTAAACAATCTCAACAGTCTGCACAGAGTACTGTTTCTGCAAATAAAGGTACTGTGTACATTTGTGTTGGAATCAACTATTCAAGAAAAAGTGTATACTCTGGATTAAAGGTCACATAAACCTCGACCACAGTTCAAATCCACCATTCGTGTTATGGTTTTACGACTTCAACCTTCCATTGTTTGGGTCAAATTCCAACTTGCATATAATCCACTGAACACGAATCCGATACTTGTAGGTGACGGTGTTGTTTGCATGGGTGACATAGAAGCTGCAATTCAGGAAGTCTTCCGGGCACCACATATTCAAGTGAGTTGACAATGTGCATTTTATGCGAGCTTGTACCCATGACCAGATCAATTATTAAAGTAACTTGACCACCCATCGTTCTTTGGATCTCTGCAACATTTTTGTCTCTTTATTTACAGGTGATGAAGAATTGCCCAAAGTTTGGAAAAGTTATATTGGTTGCCTTAGTTCATGAGCTGTACAAAAGTGGACTAGGTGAAATAATGTTTGATAAGGTGAGTTAGATTATCTTTTGTGTGTTTTTACTTTTTAGCCCCTATGTTTCTGATTTTTAATTCTGTTGGTGGAAATAGAAAAAGTCCTTGCCAAGCCCTGGAGTCAGAGTATACAGATGGCCTTTAGGCTTACATGCTTAATTGCCTATGTGCCATGATGTTGACTCAAATCCAATACATAGAATGAGTTACATTGGTACATAAATTTGTAGCGTCAGTTATGTCTGGCATGGCCCCTTGTGTGGCTGTCTCACCCCATGCTGGCAGTAGGGTATGCAGACGGCGGACTAAAAACTACCTTACAAATTGTTCATTTGGGATTTCCTCTGTTTTGCTGACATTTTTTTTTCTGATGGCTAAACTTTTCTTGACATTGTATTGTTGGACTTCCAGACTTCATTCAGGCTTCAGAATCCCTTGTTCATTTTTTAGGCAGTCCCCTATTTCCATTAACTATTTTTTTCCTTTTCTATCTTACCCTGCTGCAGTTGTAAAGATGGATGGGACTATTGCAAGTGCAATATTGTTTCACTATATTGTTCATTTCAATGATTATCATCCAGTCTTAATTATACTTTCATACACTAAGTGGTGCTCCCCCCCCCCTCTAGCTTCATATCTGATTAAGTTTCCATGTGAACTGAGGCATGCAATGAACTGTTTCATGCTTACCTTGGAAGTTTCATATTGGCAAGATGTTAACAGTACTGCTCTTGTTTATGTCCTGCCTGTTTGGGGCCATGCACATAATACTAGTATGGGTGCTTCTATAGAAATCTAACGAGATATTTTCTTTTTCTGTAGTTAGCAACAACAGTTTTCTCCTGGTGCCATGCCAACAGAGAACTAGTGCCTGGTTATGACACACTTGTGAAAATTTGGTATGCTAATCCAATCTAATGTGTAGCTTGCAATAGATGAAACTGTTTTCAAGTTCCTTATATATACAGTTGACTCCATGAGTTCATGTACACATACCATCATGTGTAATGTGGCTAGTGATGGTGTTGCCTTTGCTTCTGTGTGCCATAGCAAATGCAGTTACATTGCCATGTTCTTATTGCAACTACCAAACCTAGCATTTGCATGTATCATACTACCTGTCCCAAAGAACATGACGTTCTAGTTTTGTCCTCAGCCAAACTATCTTAAGTTTGACAAGTTTTGTACTAAAAAAATACCAATATTTATATTACCAAATACCAAATAGATACCATTAGATTCATCATGGAACTATTTTTGTAGTATGCCTATTTCATGTCATAAATGTTGACAGTCTTCTTTGTAAACTTGTTCAAAATTAAAATAATTTGACTTAGGACAAGCCCATAATAACTTGTTTTTATGGGACGGAGATAATAGTTTTCTAGTATATTGAATGAAAGCAATGACTGTATGGACTAGGGCTTGCTTGGATATAGACTCAAGGTAGTCCAATTGGCCTACCTAGAATGCCATGTTTTTTTTTTGGGACGGACTACGGAGGTAGTAGTTTTCTAGTAAATATTATTGAAAGCAATGACTATATATGGACTAGTGCATGCATCAGCCTGACATCCATTTCAATTGCTATTGCATCCTTTGCATCTTTCGCTATTGACATTTTGAGCATTTGAAGATTGTGTAGAATTTGTAAACTTGGACCATGCATTATTCAAGGTGGTCCAATTGGCATAGCTTTTCTTGTACTAAATGCAGTTGTTGCTGTTAGTTAGCTGGGAATTACTTGTGAAAATTCTCCTGTTGTTGGACATTTTCATCATCTGTGGCATTTCATTCTTCTCTAACGAGATAGAACCACTGATACTTTGTACTGATGTTCAGTTGCTTCTCATTTTTTCTAACTTTTATTTACTCTCCCTTTGATTTAGTTCGGTGCTCTATCGGTAACTTTTGTATATGTTCCATTCTCAGCTGCAAGCTTGGCGAAAGCAAGATCATTCTTTGCGAAGAGGGTAGTAAGCACAAGTTGCAGAAGCTGCAGCTGAACTATCCAAGGTCAGCTTTTGGAAACAGCATTAAGAACTTTTTGAATCAAAGCCAAATACCAGTTTAAACCTACTTTCCCTTGCTCGTGATCTAATACCTCGTTTTCTCGGTTGACAGTGACGATGTGACATTTGCCCTCAAGGAATCCCCAGATCTTCCTTGGCTATCCAAGTACTTGTGAGGCTCATACTGCATTAACCATTAATTCCTGAACTTCTGCTGCATTTCTGTTCTCTTTGGAAGCAACAAGTCTACTTTACCTGCAGTAAGTTCTCTTTTCATTTGCTCATGTCCTGATTACCGGCTTTTCATCCATGATCTTTCTGGATTCTTGGACCTGCTAAGGAGCTTACCACACATCTTATGCAGAACCTTTCAAACATACATAACCCATGGTCGATCTCGTGGTCACTCTAAGCCTCGGATCTGCAAAGGAACAGACGAAGGATGTCGGCATGTCGCTACACCCAACGAATCACACATATTTAATTGCACAGCAGGAATGTAAAACGTTAAAAAATCTGTACGTCTGGAATTTCGTCTCCTTCAAAGTATGTTGTTTATGTTGTAATTGAACTGCCGCGTGTGAGCTGATCCAGTTGTTTTCTATTCCCATCTTTTAGTAACTATATAAGAATTGTTTGTTACAAGAACATTGAGAGTTTTGAAGAAGAAACATTGAGATATCAAATTTGTACTCTTTGCTGGCTCCAATGCGTGGCCATCTAAAAAATCTCGTTCTTCTGTTCTTTGGTCGTCTCCCTTGCTAAGGGCCGGTTTAGATCCGAAATTTTTGACAAAATGGTACTGTGCGCTTTTCGTTGTTATTTGGTAAATATTATCCAATCATGGTCTAATTAGGCTTAAAAGATTCGTCTCGTTCATTTCGTCTAAACTGTGTAATTAGTTTTATTTTTTATTTATATTTAATGTTTCATGCATGTGTTCAAAGATTCGATGTGACGGGGAATCTGAAAAATTTTGTAAAATTTTCTGGGAACTAAACAGGGCCTAACCTGAAAAATGCCCAAGTGGTAGAATAGAAACTAGTGGCCTTCAAAATTCGTTTCTGACGCATCGATTCGAGGGCCTGTTATTCCCGCGGTACCGCCAGCAAACCAACAGGGAATGGCGAAAAGAAGCGCCGCCGCGCAAGAGTCCCGGAGCCGGCGCGGCGCCCACGCCGTCCGGCTCCTCCACAGGATCCATCACCGCTTCCTCCGCCTTCTCGGCGCCACTGCACCCAAAACCGGCCGCCGCACGGCCGAGCCTGCCCGCAAGGTCGCGAGACCGAGGGAGTCCGAGAGCCTCAGGGCGGCGGATGAAAAGCAGGAGCAGGACGTCGAGGCACGGAGCCCCGATGCCGCCGTCCCCGCCGTTTCCGCTTCCGAGGCGGCCGTGGCGGGCAAGTACTGGGCTCACCGGTACAGCCTCTTCAACCTCTATGACCGCGGCGTGCGCATGGACGCCGAGGGCTGGTACTCCGCCACCCCGGAGTCCATCGCAGCGTCGCAAGCCGCCCGCGCCGCGCCCGGCGACCTCGTCGTCGACGCCTTCGCCGGGTGCGGCGGCAACTCCATCCAATTCGCTGCCAGGTACGTGACGGGGACTAAACGATGGCGCGCTATCTCATCTCCCGTTTCTCTTTGCCGTCTCCCCTGCTATAGAAACTGACTCCGCCTCTGCGGCGCCTCGTGCTGCAGGGGTTGCTACGTGGTCGCCGTGGAGATCGACCCCCGGAAGGTGGAGCTGGCGGCGCACAACGCGAGGGTGTACGGCGTCGAGGACAGGATCGAGTTCATTGTCGGTGACTTCTTCCGCCTGGCGCCTTTCCTCAAGGTATGTCGTCTAATAAATTCAGTAGTGCAGGGAGACTGAAAGATCGTCACAGTCTGTGAAAGCTCAGTGCGACCAACCGACCAAGCTTTGGCCACTGATTTCTGAATCCTGAACTGAACCTCTCATGTCATATACTTATTGCCCCGTTCGCTTGAACTTATCGACCAGAATCAGCACTACTTTTCAGTTATGTAATAGTGTTTTCTCTCACAATAAATCAGCATCAGCATCGGCATCATCCGCAGAAACCATCAACTGACCATACTGTCACTGTAAAGAAGAACATGCAGTTATTTCACCATTCAAATTATTTGCTGATTGATTGCCTCATTGCCACCAGGCTGATTTGGTGTTCCTTTCACCACCCTGGGGAGGGCCATCATACATTCAAGCTCCGGTTTACACCCTTGATATGCTGAAGCCGAAAGACGGGTATGTTGTTCACTTTGTTTGCCCTTGCTGAAAGATAAAAATGAGAGTCCATGTTTCAGCTCCGCAGTGAAATCCTGATAACTGATAAGCAGCTTGCACATTTTCTGTAGCTATGAGCCTATGGCCATCAAAGTTTGATCACAAAAAGTCAATGTGAAACTGTATATACATGTATAATTGGGTAGCATTTGGATAGTAATCAAGATGAAAACATAAGAATCAAGAGCTCTCAGAACAATAGTGTCTTAACAAGCTTACGGCTTTGTGTGTAGGTATGCGATATTTCAAGCAGCTCAGAAAATAGCTCCTAAAGTCATGATGTTCTTGCCGCGGACTGTGGACGTGACTCAAGTGGAGGAACTTTCCTGGTTGTCTTGCCCTCCCTTAGATTTTGAGGTATGTTATTTTTAATTCTCTTCTCAAACTTCCAGCATTCGAGGGAACTTTTGTGTTTCACAAGACCTGTCTGATCGCTGATCATTCCAGAGCGAAGAGAACTACGTGCACCACAGATTCAAAGGAATCACTGCCTATTTTGGAAGACGATGAGATCACTGAGCCCATTGTCAAAACTGGGATGAGCACAGAGGTTTTTCCGGGTTCATGCTGAAATCAAAATCTATGTCAATAAAATTGCTCCAAAATTTGTGTGAAAACCTCACGTGCCAGAAGCATATATGGTCATCGAAATCAAAGCTTTAGCTTCTCTGTTGGGAGTCATGTTCCCTGCAAAATCATCTGTAGAGGTCAGGAAAGAGGATACTCATTAGATTGCTAAATTGAGCCGGGAATTAAAATGCAGTCTCTGCTGAAAGGATGCTGCCACACCATTGTGTCAGGTAACATCAGTTCCTAAGGTTTCTTTGAGGCACCTGTTAAGTGGCCTGTCTGTTTGCCTAATAAGATCCCCAAAGTTGCTTTTTTTTTTGAACCGGGGAGATTTCCCATTTCCATGCACTGTGCACGGAAATACCACGGGCACCGGGATCGAACCGGGGTGGCCGAGCGCACGACTCGTGCTACTGACCAAACGAGCATATTGTTATATGTGATGATGAGTATTTTTTGAGAAAGAAAGGATAACTCTATATAATTGATACAATTTACAGAAGAAAATACAGAATGAAGGTGATCACATCACCCCCTCCATTTCATCGCTCTGTCGCCGTTCCCTCCTCTTCTCACCCAACTACAACAGAATTATATTCTTCCTCGCATTTCCGTCCCCGACTTGTCTAAAGCCAAAAAAATTCCCATCTGTGATCAGAGAAAGAGTGGAAGGCGCGACCAAGCGATGTTTACTAATCACATTACTGATCATCATGAGTTCCTGAAGGTATGCGTCCCCCTGTTGTATCCGTAGTAGGAGAGGTACCACCTGACGAACTTCTTCAACCCCATCTCCAGGCTTGTCGTGGGCTTGTAGCCGAGCTGCTCCCGCGCCAAGCTGATGTTGGCGTGCGTGTAGGGCACGTCGCCATTGCCGGGCATCTCCACCACGTTCCTCTTGGCCTTCACCCGCAGGTACCTCTCCAGGATGGACACCAGCGTGGGCACCGTGACGGGCGACGTGTTCCCCAGGTTGAAGATCCGGTATGGCGCCGGGCCGCGCTTCTTGCTGCCCGTGCCGGTGCTCCGGCCCGCCGTGTCCAGCGACGCGAGGCAGCCGCGCACGATGTCGTCGATGTAGGTGAAGTCCCGGGCGAGGTCGACGTGGTCCCTGCCCCTGTACACCGTGATGGGCTTCCCCTGGAGGATGTTGCGTGTGAAGGAGAAGTAGGCCATGTCGGGGCGTCCCCACGGCCCGTACACGGTGAAGAACCGGAGGCCGGTGACGGAGAGGCCGTAGATGTGGTTGTAGGTGTGGGTGATCTCCTCGCCGGCCTTCTTGGTGGCGGCGTACAGCGACGCCGGCCTGTCGGTGCGGTGCGCCTCCGAGAAGGGCACGCGGTCGTTGAGGCCGTAGACGGAGGAGGAGGACGCCCACACGACGGCCGGCTGCGGGTCGGCGTCCTTGCAGGCCTCGAGGAGGGAGACGAGGCCGGCGATGTTGGAGTGCACGTACGACGCCGGGTTCTCCATGGCGTAGCGCACGCCGGCCTGCGCCGCGAGGTGGAGCACGTGGGTGAAGGGCACGACGTCGAAGAGCTTGGCCAGGAGGCGGCCGTCGTTGATGTCGCCCTCCACGACGAACACGCCGTGGGAGCCCAGCAGCGCGCGGCGGGCCTTCTTGAGGGAAGGGTCGTAGTAGGAGTTGAAGTTGTCGATGCCCACGACGCCGTCGCCGCGCTTGCGGAGCGCCAGCGAGCAGTGCGTGCCCACGAAGCCGGCGGCGCCCGTGACGAGCACGGACAGCCCCGCGCCCTCCGCGGACCCCGGCGGCCGCCGCGGCGACGCCGACGCCCGGATCTGGCGCTCCCAGTGCAGCCCGCCCCAGGACGCCGCGAAGTAGCGGGAGGAGGTGTCGACGAAGGAGTGGACGCTCAGGTACGTGGCCGTCATGGCCACCAGGAAGAGCGCCCACAGGAACATGGTCCCCGTGGACGCGAAGCAGCGGTGCAGGTGCCGGCTCATCGCCCCCGCACGCTCCACCTTCACCTTCCCCGGCGTCGACGGGTACAGGTCCTCCTCCAGCACTCGCATCCTCCTCGCATGCGATCGATCTACCTGCACCGCAGCCCACTCCGGCGGCCAATGCAAAGAGCTTTTGCAGACCTCGTCGACCTCTTCCGTCTAAACAGGGATCAAGCCTTGGATTCCACCTGCACCTGCTGCTCCTCTATGTGATGACGTTCTTGCATGCGCGCGCGCGCTTTCCTTGCAAGATCGTCTTCTCGGCAATGGCATGGCACGACGATGGGCGGGAGGCGCCAGCGCGCGCTGAGGACTAAGGAGGGGAGGAGAGAGAAAGGGGAGATGTTATAAATAGCCATTGTTGGCTTCGTGCTGTGTTTTTCAGGGCTCGGCGATGTTGATGGAGGTCCCTGTAATTTAGCCCCGTCTATTTTTAGCTGCTGGAGTTGAAAGACACGCGAGTATGTACTGCCCTCTTCTATGCTCGGTCGCCGTAGAGGTGCCCTTCCTTCCTTCCGGCGGTGGCTGGTTTCGAGAAGGTTTGAAAGTGTCGTGACCATGGGGAGACAGGTTTCTGCTCTGCTCGATTTGCTGAAAAGACAACCTTACTGTTCATTAATTTTGCTGCGAGAGAAAAACACTGTTTCTACGGCTGAAAAGACAAAGCGAACAGAGTATCCGGGTAGTCTGAGCAGAGTAATTGGAGCTAGGAGTTTCATGTCCCACTTTCGAAGGATGCCACCTCAGCTTTTGCCGAGGAATTAATGAAACACGCTCTCTCCGTAATTTTTCATCTCACTGTTTTAAAAACTAGTTGTAGCCTATAGTTCTCGCAAGACTTTGTGATCAAATGTCCTATGTAAACTATATATGTCGCCGTTCAAAATTGTACTCAGATTTAGTATTGGCACATCTCATATTTATATGTGTAAGGTCCAAATAGGCTAGAGGGGGGGTGAATAGCCTAATAAAAACTTCTACGAGAAATACTAAACCACAAGTTAGTACAAAAGGTGGCGGAGCAAAATGCACTAGCTCTAACTAATTAAGCAAGCCACCTACACAAGTCTAGTACAAGGCTATCCACTAAACACAACAACAACTACAAGTTAAAAACAAGATGTAATACGAGAGAAGAGCTTTGAGTGATTATACCGCCGTGTAGAGATGAGAAGCAATGCACTCGTAGAATCAATCACAATCATCAATCACAAGAGAAATACTCGGTAAAGAGATGACACAAGATTTTTTACCGAGGTTCACTTGCTTCCCGGCAAGCTACTCCTCGTTGTGGCGATGCACCCACTTGTCGGTTCGCGAGCTAATCAACTATCAAGAGTTGAGCCCTCGGCGGGCGCCGCACAACCGCACACAAGATGGGGATCCTCCAAGCCACGAGCTCCACTAGAGTATCCAATTCGCGAACTCCCGCGGGGAAGGATCAAGGACCCCTTACAACACTTGGTGAAGGCTCCAACAATCTCCAATTGCGAGCTCAATCACCTCCGCTGCTCCAAGCCGTCTACCGTGTCGGGAAACACGGAAGAGTAACAAGAAATCCGCAGCAACTCGAAGAACAAGTGCCTCTAGAATGCAACTCTCAAGCAATGCACTTGAATCTCACTCAATCTCACTCAAGATGTGCAATCAATCAAAGAGATGAGTGGAGGGGTTGTTCTCTAGCTCAAAGGATGTCTCTATATCTCAAAATGTGCAAGAGTTACCCTCAAACCCCGGACATCCTCTATTTATAACGAAGGGGTACGCAGCTAGCCGTTACCGCGCGAACCAGCGAAAATCGTACTGACCGGACGCGCCGGTCAGGGTGACCGGACGCGTCCGGTCACTACGCGACCAACGAAAACCGCGCGGGTCAGAACTAGCCGTTGCAACGACCGGACGCGCTCCTTCGAACGACCGGACGCGACAGTGCCAGCGTCCGGTCGCGTTCCAGTAAGCACCCGACGCGACCGGACGCGTCCGGTCGCACGTGACCGGACGCGCCAGCCGCGTCCGAACGTGCTTCACTGCGCTCGGTCTCTCTGGACACTTGACCGGACGCTCCGGTCCCGTGGGGCACCGGACGCGCCGGTCACGTGCTTTACGTTTACGCCCAGTTGAACTGACCGGACGCGCTGGTCAGGCCAGACCCGCGTCCGGTCACAAACCCTAGCTGCACCCGCGCCACGATGAACTGACCGGACGCGCCCCGCGTCCGGTGCAGCGTCCGGTGCAGCGTCCGGTGCAAGCAGTGACCTCCGTTCGCCTCCGTTTCTTTTCCGACTTTCGGCGCAATAGAAAATAGGCATTTCACTTCTCCAAAAAGCGCCGAATCCCGCCTCGCAAGCTCGGCGGGAGGGAGAGAGGACCCCAAACCCCTCTCTACCGCTTAAACTCCACCGCCTTCGCAAATGTGCTAACACCACCAAGTGTACACCACCATGTGCATGTGTGTTAGCATTTCACAAACATTTTCCAAGGCGTTATGTTAGCTCTCAACTAGATCCTAATGCATATGCTCAAGACATTGATCTAGTGGCACTTGATTTTCGAGCTAACCATGATTGCCCCTCTTGGTAGTCGGCTATGTATCCTAAATCCGGTCAATCACTTCTCTACTCAACTTAGACCGGCAAAAGGAAAACCCTATGGTTATACCTTTGCCTTGCGCTCTTAGATCCTTCTCCTTCACTTGATCATCATGTCCATCATTTTATGTGCCTTCCATCATGATCAACATTTCATGTCCATGCACCATTTCTTTGTGATCTTGTGGCCACCACTCCTTGCCACGTACACCTTCATCACATGTGTTGCTTATGCCTAACTCAAAACACTTAACACATGTCATTAGCAACTTGGTGTCATTAATTACCAAAACCAAACTTGGGCTTTCAATCTCCCCCTTTTTGGTAATTGATGACAACCATCACAAAGATATGAAATGAAATTAATTTTCAATTTCGATAGTATTAGCTCCCCCTACATATGTGCTTCCATGAGTTTGGTTCAATTGTGCACATATGTATGGATTTGAATTTTGGGAGAGTTACTACTATCAAATTGATGCTAAGGTATATAGAATGGACCTTTAAAGCGTGATACCAATCAGAGTTGCCTTTATATACCATCCTTAGCATCGATGTAGCTAGACACCACTTGTAATCCATCACTTGTAAAGATCACAAACACTAAAGTACCCCGTGAGATCAACATTATAAGCAAAGGTGTCTAGATACCACTTAAAAAGCTACTCTCAACAAATCATCATTCAAGTTCTATTTCTAGCATACACCATACAAACATGAATATGAATTTAAGCTTTGCAATGCAACAATACATCATGTTAATGCACATACAAATGCAACAAATAATTCATGAGCTTGCTCCCCCTACTTGTGTGCTCAATTTTAATTTCTCTCCCCTTGCTAATGTTTTATCTTATGCTTTCTCTCCCCCTTAGTAACTTTCTCTCCCCCTTAGTATATCTTTGTGACTATTCTCTCCCCCTTTGTCAACAATCACCAAAAAGGTGTCAATTTTAGTGAGAGTTAAGTCAATCAATATGAGGGAGACCAAATTATGGTTCAATCTAGATTACTTGCCTAGAATATGTAATTCGGTTTGATCCAAGGACAAGCTTCTTCACACCTCATAAAGTATAAGGGTTATCTTGACCATGTTGAATTACACATCATGAGCTCATTTTCTAGATTCAACTCTAGGTTTGCAAGCCCACAAACATGTCATATGCTACCACTAGATCAATCAAAAATATAGAAGCAATAGTGGTACCATATATACATTAAACTCATTTGATTTTCATGAATGAGCCTATTTGTTATGCAAATATGTCTATATGTTCTAAACATTTCTTTAGCAAAGTATGGATGATATGCCAAACAACTTTACCTTGCTATGTCGGAGGAGAGGCATGTCATATAAGAATGTGGGGGTGCACTCATTTCAAGCTGGAGAAGTCAAGTATGTTCAATTCATTCTTCAACTTGTAAAATCTTTTCTCATCAAGTGGCTTTGTGAATATATCGGCTAGTTGATCTTCGGTGCCAATGCTTTCAATGCTAATATCACCCTTTTGTTGATGGTCTCTTATGAAATGATGCCTAATATCAATGTGCTTCGTTCTTGAATGTTGAACCGGATTTTGTGTCATCTTGATAGCACTTTCATTGTCACAAAACAATGGCACATTCTTGAATTTGCTTCCAAAGTCATTCAAGGTGGCCTTCATCCAAAGTAATTGTGCACAACAACTACCGGCACTAATGTATTCGGCCTCGGCGGTAGATAGTGCAACACTATTTTGTTTCTTTGATGACCATGAAACAAGAGACCTTCCAAGCAATTGACAAGTACCACTTGTGCTCATTCTATCAATCTTGCATCCACCATAGTCGGAGTCCGAATATCCAATCAACTCAAAGTTTGACCCCTTTGGAAACCATAATCCAACATTATGAGTGCCCTTAAGATATCTCAATATTCTCTTGGTTGCTTTCAAGTGACTTTCTCTAGGTGAAGCTTGATATCTTGCACACTTGCAAACACTAAACATCACATCCGGCCTAGAAGCGGTGACATATAGCAAACTTCCAATCATAGACCGATATTGCTTTTGATCTACCATGTTGCCACTAGCATCAACACCCAATTGATCATTTGTGCCCATTGGTGTACTCATTGGCTTAGCATCTTGCAATCCAAACTTCTTGATCATGTCCTTGATGTACTTGCCTTGACTTACAAAGGTGCCATTCTTCATTTGCTTGATTTGAAGTCCAAGGAAGTAACTAAGCTCTCCAATCATAGACATCTCAAACTCTTTTGCCATCATATTTCCAAACTCTTCACAAAAGTCTTGATTGGTTGATCCAAAGATAATGTCATCCACATAGATTTGCAACACAAACAAGTCATTTCCAAGCTTCTTGGTGAAGAGAGTGGTGTCAACCTTTCCCATCTTGAACCCTTTAGAGAGAAGAAAGTCCCTCAATCTCTCATACCATGCTCTAGGTGCTTGCTTCAAACCATACAATGCCTTCTTTAGCTTGTAAACATGGTCGGGCTTCTTGTCATCTTCAAAACCGGGAGGTTGCTCAACATAAACTTCTTCATTGATGTAGCCATTGAGAAAAGCACTTTTGACATCCATTTGATAGAGCTTGATGTTGTGTGCACAAGCATATGCTAATAAGATTCTAATAGCCTCCAATCTTGCAACCGGTGCATATGTTTCTCCAAAGTCAAGACCTTCAACTTGTGTGTAACCTTGTGCTACCAATCTTGCTTTGTTTCTCACAACTACACCATCTTGATCTTGCTTATTTCTAAAGACCCACTTAGTACCAATCACATTATAGTTCTTCGGCCTTTCAACAAGTTCCCAAACTTGATTTCTAGTGAAGTTGTTTAGCTCTTCATGCATGGCATTTACCCAATCGGAATCTTTCAATGCATCTTCTATTTTCTTAGGTTCTTCAAGTGACACAAACAATGTTCAAAAAAACGTTATTAAACGTCGTTTAATCGAGTTTAAACGCTGAACGTCGGCCCAGCGTTGCGTTTAGGGGGTAAACGCTCAATTAGACGCTGGGCGCGCCTAGGCGCTCGTTTACACGCGCGGCAGCGATTAATCGGCGCGGAATCGGTCAAAAAACGGAGCTAGGCGGTGGAAAACGCGCAGCTCGCGAGCGGGGAAGCGCGCGGCGCGCGGGCAGGAAGAGGGAAGGCGCTCGGGCGGGAAGAGGGAAGGAATCGTGCGCTGCTGCGCGGGAAAGAAGTGCGGGAGGGCGCGGAAAACAGCAGGCTGGCCCGACGCGGGAGGACAAATCGGCCGCAAGAAACAGAGGCTGGCCCCACGCCCGGACGCCCCGGCGAGCGCTTCTCCTCACCGGCGCTCCGAGGAGGGCGGGCTCCGATGTCGTCGGCGCTTAGGCTGCGCCCACGGCGGCATCTCTGGCCCGACGAGGAGGTCCCCGTAGGAGAAGGGGAGCTGGCTGCCGATGGAGGAGAAGAGAAGGAAGGGCGCCGGATCTGGGCCCGCCCCGTCGGACCCCACCCCAGGCGCTCGGGCGAGGGCTCCTCCTTGCCGGCGATGGAGAAGAGAAGGTGGAGCCCGCTGGAGGAAGCCCTGCGGCTGCGCCTCCTCCTTGCCCGGTGGCTGCGCCTGCCTGAGGTCGCCGGCGCCCTGGATCTCGGGCTGGGCGTCGACCTCGACTGTACCTGGATCTGGGCGGCGCGGTGGATGGGGAAGAAGGAAGGGGGCGGCGCCCGCTCCGGATGCGCCGCTCGATGTCGGGCCACTCCACCTCCGTTCCAGATCAGTCGATGGTGGGATGCGAGAAGAGGACGGGAGCGGCGGCCCTGGTGGGATGGGAGAAGAAAGAACAGAGACAGGCGCTCGTGAGATGGAAGGGAGGAGCTGTAGTAGGCCTGCATCCCTTCTCAGGTAGGACCCATGGTCTAAAACAATCTTTTTTGTGAGACAATTTTTGAATGCCCAAATGATCTCCTTTGTGGGACGGAGGGAGTATGATTTTGCTTTCAGGATCACAAAAATAAAAATAAAAAACAAAAACGTTTAATCACGTTTAATCTCGTTTAAACTTCCTAAACTCTAAACTTTAGGCTAGCGCACGCCTAGCGTCTAACGTTTTTTAAAACATTGGACACAAATGAGTAATGCTCACAAAAGGATGCTAGCCTTGATCTAGTTTGAACACCACTTTGAATTCCACCAATGATTTGATCCAATGGATGATCTCTTGCAATGCTAGTAGGTTGGAGTATTGAGAGTTGATTACTTCCACTAGCTTGACCTTGATCTTGAGCTTCATTATGAGTACCACTTGAGCTTGCTTGATTTGTATCAATTTGCACACTTTGGTTGATCACATGAATATCATCATCATTCTCAACTTGCCTTGGCCTAACATCACCAATGTCCATGTTTCTCATTGCATTTGACAATTGATCTCCTCTCACATCATCAAGGTTTTGAACTTCATTTTGAGATCCTTGGGTTTCATCAAACTCAACATCATGAACTTCTTCCAAGGTGCCATTTGTGAGATTCCAAACTCTATATGCTTTGCTTGTGGTAGAATAACCAAGTAAGAACCCTTCATCACATTTCTTTTCAAACTTGCTCAATCTAGTGCCTTTCTTGAGAATATAACATTTGCAACCAAATACTCTAAAGTATGCAATGTCGGGCTTTCTTCCATTTAATAGCTCATATGGTGTCTTTCCAAGCTTCCCATGGCAATAGAGACGGTTGCTACAATAGCAAGCTGTGTTGATGGCTTCACTCCAAAATGCATGACTCACATTGTATTCACTAAGCATTGATCTAGCCATATCAATCAAGGTTCTATTTTTCCTTTCAACTACACCATTGGATTGAGGAGTGTATGTTGGTGAGAATTGATGTCCAATACCAAGATCATCACATAAATCTTCAATTCTTGTGTTCTTGAACTCACTACCATTGTCACTTCTAATCTTCTTGATGGTAGTCTCAAACTCATTTTGCACTCTCTTGACAAAAGACTTGAATAGATCATAAACATCACTCTTGTCATAGAGAAAGAACACCCAAGTGTATCTAGTGTAGTCATCCACTATCACAAAACCGTACTTGTTGCCACCAATGCTAGTGTATGTTGTTGGCCCAAACAAGTCCATGTGCAATAGCTCAAATGCCTTTGATGTGCTCATTTCACTCTTACTAGGATGTTTATTTCCAACTTGTTTACCGGCTTGACAAGCACTACATGGTTTATCCTTTTCAAAAGTGACATCCTTCAAGCCTCTAACTAAGTCATGCCTCAAAAGTTTGTTCAATTGCTTCATTCCAACATGACCAAGCCTTCTATGCCACAACCATCCCATACTAGATTTGCTAAGCAAGCATGATGTCAATTGTGTCTCACTATCATTGAAGTCAACCAAGTATAAGCTACCATGTCTAAATCCTTTGAATATCAAATTTGATCCATCAACACTTATGACTTCAACATCATCACTACCAAATATGCACTTGAAGCCAAGATCACAAAGTTGTGCCACCGACAAAAGATTGAAATCCAAGCTCTCAACTAGCAACACATTGGATATACTCATATCATTTGAAATAGCAATTTTACCAAGCCCTTTGACCTTGCCTTTCTTGTTGTTGCCGAAAGTGATAGCATCAAAACCACCATTTTGACTTGTATCAATTGATTTGAACATACATGAATCCCCGGTCATATGTTGAGTGCACCCACTATCAAGCACCCAATGCCTTCCTCCGGCTTTGTAATTGACCTACAAGACAAGATCAATTCTTTTTAGGTACCCAAACTTGTTTGGGTCCTCCAAGGTTAGTGACCAAGCTCTTTGGTACCCAAATGGCTTTCTTCTTTGAGCCCATCCATGGTGCACCAATGAACTTAGCATGAACACCATTTGTACCCTTGGTAAGTATATAGAAAGAATTAAACTTAATTGAGGATACATTAGCATTGGATTTCTTGTTCATGCAATGTTGCTCTATGTGACCAACTTGCTTGCAACTTTTGCAATAGCTACCATTGTTCTTCACAAAACGAGTCTTGTGAGGAGCAAAAGCGGTCTTGCCTTTCTTGGGGTTATAGCCCAATCCCTCTTTGTAGAGAGAAGCTCTTTGGCTACCCAAGCACATAAGCAAGCGGTCCTCACCACCATAAGCCTTAGCTAAGGTGTGATTGAGCTCTTTTACCTCCTTCTTGAGATTTTCATTCTCAACTATAAGTGTGGAGTCACAAGTGAAACCATCACTACTAGATGAGGATGATGTAGATGCGCTACATGAGGGGTTAGTAGGAGCAACAACAATAGGCTTATGAAAAGGTTCATCAATTATATCACAAGATATGCTTATGTTGCAAGTTTTAGCTTTCTCAACAATAGTTGGCATGTTTTCACATTTTTCAACTAGAGAGGAATGAGCTTCTTCAAGCTTAGTGTGAGACTTTTGAAGCTTCTTATGGTCTACCTTTAGACTCTCATAAGATGCCCTAAGCTCATCAAGTTCTTGCATAAGGTTTTTCTTTTCCTTAAGCAAGCCCTTGCACTCCTTTCTAGATTCTTTATAATGTTGAGTGCAATCTTCTAGCATAGTGATTAGTTCATCTTTAGTGAATTCTTCTTCATCACTATCACTATCACTAGCATTATCATGATCACTCTCATCATCGGATGATACCTTAGCGGCCTTAGCCATGAAGCATGATGGAGTGTCGAAGAGGGAGACCTTCTCTTGGATGGCAATGCTAGCATGTCCCTTCTTCTTGCTCTTGTAGTCATCCTCATCATCACTTGAGGAATCATCACTATCCCATGTAGCAACATGAGAATCATTCTTCTTTTTATGAGAGCTCTCCTTCTTATCTTGCTTCTTCTTTTGCTTCTTCCTCTCCTTCTTGATAGCATCTTCATCATCACTATCATAAGGACACTTTGCAATGAGATGATCTTTGCTATGGCATCTAAAGCATCTCATGGTATGCTCATTCTTCTTAGATGAGTTCTTCCTCCTTCTTGCACGATAGCCCTTCTTCTTCATGAATTTGCCAAATTGCTTGACAAAGAGAGCCATCTTCTCATCAATGTCATCACTATCACAAGAGCTTGAGTCTTCTTCACTTGATGATTCAATCTTGGATTTGCCCTTGGATGTGGTGGCTTTGAATGCCACACTCTTCTTCTTTTCATCATCTTTCTTCTCATTCTCCTTCTTCTTCTTCTTGACCAACTCATCCTTCTCATCATCTTCTCTATATGAATCATCGGTCATCACCTCTTGAAATATTTGTTGAGGAGTTGAATCCTTCAATGTAGTCCTTACTAGCACGGTGATCAATGTATCAAACCTCTTGGGCAAGCTTCTCAAGAACTTCATAGAGAATTGGTTGTCCTTGACTTCCTCACCAAGTGCCTTGAGCTCATTGACAATGACTTGCAATCTATGAAACATCTCCGGTACACTCTCATCATCTTGCATCTTGAAGCTTGAAAATTTTTCTTGCAAGATATATGCTTTAGCGGTCTTTGTGCCTTCGGTGCCCTCAAATGTTTCTTCTAGCTTGGCCCAAGCATCATGTGCAACTTCTATATTCTTCACTTGCTCAAATGTCTTGTCATCTAATGCTTCATGAAGAGCACTAATGGCAATATCATTGCATTGGAGCTTCTTCTCTTCCACCGGTGTAGGTGCTTCCGGATTAGCTACCTCAAATTTTGTTTCGGTGACCTTCCACACTTCTCTATTGATTGACTTGAGGTGTGCGGTCATCTTAACCTTCCAATAAGCATAATTTGTGCCATCAAAGTGAGGTGCCTTCTTGGTGTTGTTGATGTGCAAGCTTAATTGAGCCATTTCTTTTTCACCGTAGGTTGTTAAGCCTCAAATAAACGGTGCCTCGGCTCCGATACCACTTGTAAGGTCCAAATAGGCTAGAGGGGGGGGGTGAATAGCCTAATAAAAACTTCTACGAGAAATACTAAACCACAAGTTAGTACAAAAGGTGGCGGAGCAAAATGCACTAGCTCTAACTAATTAAGCAAGCCACCTACACAAGTCTAGTACAAGGCTATCCACTAAACACAACAACAACTACAAGTTAAAAACAAGATGTAATACGAGAGAAGAGCTTTGAGTGATTATACCGCCGTGTAGAGATGAGAAGCAATGCACTCGTAGAATCAATCACAATCATCAATCACAAGAGAAATACTCGGTAAAGAGATGACACAAGATTTTTTACCGAGGTTCACTTGCTTCCCGGCAAGCTACTCCTCGTTGTGGCGATGCACCCACTTGTCGGTTCGCGAGCTAATCAACTATCAAGAGTTGAGCCCTCGGCGGGCGCCGCACAACCGCACACAAGATGGGGATCCTCCAAGCCACGAGCTCCACTAGAGTATCCAATTCGCGAACTCCCGCGGGGAAGGATCAAGGACCCCTTACAACACTTGGTGAAGGCTCCAACAATCTCCAATTGCGAGCTCAATCACCTCCGCTGCTCCAAGCCGTCTACCGTGTCGGGAAACACGGAAGAGTAACAAGAAATCCGCAGCAACTCGAAGAACAAGTGCCTCTAGAATGCAACTCTCAAGCAATGCACTTGAATCTCACTCAATCTCACTCAAGATGTGCAATCAATCAAAGAGATGAGTGGAGGGGTTGTTCTCTAGCTCAAAGGATGTCTCTATATCTCAAAATGTGCAAGAGTTACCCTCAAACCCCGGACATCCTCTATTTATAACGAAGGGGTACGCAGCTAGCCGTTACCGCGCGAACCAGCGAAAATCGTACTGACCGGACGCGCCGGTCAGGGTGACCGGACGCGTCCGGTCACTACGCGACCAACGAAAACCGCGCGGGTCAGAACTAGCCGTTGCAACGACCGGACGCGCTCCTTCGAACGACCGGACGCGACAGTGCCAGCGTCCGGTCGCGTTCCAGTAAGCACCCGACGCGACCGGACGCGTCCGGTCGCACGTGACCGGACGCGCCAGCCGCGTCCGAACGTGCTTCGCTGCGCTCGGTCTCTCTGGACACTTGACCGGACGCTCCGGTCCCGTGGGGCACCGGACGCGCCGGTCACGTGCTTTACGTTTACGCCCAGTTGAACTGACCGGACGCGCTGGTCAGGCCAGACCCGCGTCCGGTCACAAACCCTAGCTGCACCCGCGCCACGATGAACTGACCGGACGCGCCCCGCGTCCGGTGCAGCGTCCGGTGCAGCGTCCGGTGCAGCGTCCGGTGCAAGCAGTGACCTCCGTTCGCCTCCGTTTCTTTTCCGACTTTCGGCGCAATAGAAAATAGGCATTTCACTTCTCCAAAAAGCGCCGAATCCCGCCTCGCAAGCTCGGCGGGAGGGAGAGAGGACCCCAAACCCCTCTCTACCGCTTAAACTCCACCGCCTTCGCAAATGTGCTAACACCACCAAGTGTACACCACCATGTGCATGTGTGTTAGCATTTCACAAACATTTTCCAAGGCGTTATGTTAGCTCTCAACTAGATCCTAATGCATATGCTCAAGACATTGATCTAGTGGCACTTGATTTTCGAGCTAACCATGATTGCCCCTCTTGGTAGTCGGCTATGTATCCTAAATCCGGTCAATCACTTCTCTACTCAACTTAGACCGGCAAAAGGAAAACCCTATGGTTATACCTTTGCCTTGCGCTCTTAGATCCTTCTCCTTCACTTGATCATCATGTCCATCATTTTATGTGCCTTCCATCATGATCAACATTTCATGTCCATGCACCATTTCTTTGTGATCTTGTGGCCACCACTCCTTGCCACGTACACCTTCATCACATGTGTTGCTTATGCCTAACTCAAAACACTTAACACATGGCATTAGCAACTTGGTGTCATTAATTACCAAAACCAAACTTGGGCTTTCAATATGTCGCCAGTCAAAATTATACTCAAATTCTATATGTGGCCATATCTCATATTTGAAATTTCAGGTGGGCAAACAAAACATTGTCATGGAGAATACATTAAAGATCATGTGATACCACAAACCGCAAGAATTATATTCAAGACTACTCCTCGAGTGAATTAGCCCTTTCACGCATTTGGACATCTTTCCTAGCCCTATTCGCTCGTCTTATGAGCTATACTTTTTCAGCGAAAGAACAATGTTTTTTTCTCACAATAAATCAGCCAACAGTACTTTTCAGCCTGACTTTTTAGCGAAGCGCACAGGGTTACCAATACATACAATCAATGTTGTTGCCTCAACATACCATAGAATCCTCGTCCTTCACCAATTTTGAGTAGACGCTCGGCATCTTCTCTCTACAGTGATGAAACTCATCTTCCTCTACTCTTCATCTTTGCTAGCTCAATGTTTTTACTGGTGTGTCACTGTAATAAACGCTGAAAAAAAATCTCCATTAAAACTGGTCTTTTTGTCAACAGTACATACATTTACATTAATCGTAAAACTAAAAGATGTACTATATGCGCAATGCAAGGAGTAGATAAACTGAATTAACAAAAGGATAACCCCCTGTGTCCAGAACAGGTCGCGATCATGACGCCGGTTTTCCCTTGCAGACCCAACAGCAACGCAACAGAAACAAAAGCGCGCTAGATCCCTCCGTCTTTGTGTTGCGTTGCACCCACGGTTCATGAAGCACTTTTGGCCTGTGCCGTTCAAGCTGCTTGCTGCTCTCTCCGTTGCCCTCCTGATGAAGCCTAGATCTTTTCATGTGCCGGTGCTGCGGTGCACCATTGGTCACGACATATGCCTATCTAGTGGAGACTATGGAGTACATACATATCCCAATGCATGCAAAGACAAAATAATTAAATGAAATGTCAGTGTCCAACGCCATACCAGTCAGTATACCACTACCACTAGGTGCCTAGTATAGCATGGTTTTGCTAGACAGTGTTGGACACCTTGGCTATATAACAAGCTCAAGCTATGGATCCGGTTTAGCCAATGGGGATGTTTATCCAAATTCCAATGGGGATGTTTTCCTGTGCCTTTTGCTGAACTGGGAGAAACCTCAGAAACGTGATGGTAGTTAGCTCCTGAGCCTGTGGACCACGATCCTGTCTGTCTGTTTCCATGTGATGCAATATGCATGGATATGGCCAACTGACACTGCCAATCAGGGCGGATTCTGCATATGGTCTGGACGAGGAAAAAAAGGAAGGTTAGTAAGCTTCACGGATTTAGGGAAGGTATATTGCTACTCCCTCACTCTTGAAATATCCCTCCGTCCTGAAATATAGTGTATTGCGACTTCTAAATTTTGTACTGAAATATAGTGCATTCTACATGTGTCAATGCCTAGATTTGACAAAGTTTATTAAAAAGGAAACCACAATTTAAGGAGAAACAACTTAATTGGTATTAATCTATGGGCACATGTGTCATTTGAGGATTTCCTTAAGTTGTCTTAAAATTGTTAGAATGTACTATATTACAGGACAGATGGAGTACATATTAGCAGTCTCAGGCACCGTATCATGTAATGTCACATAGGATTTTTGGTGATATGGGGAAGAGATGGGAAGGTGAGAGAAAGAGATGGTTGTTTCGTGAAGTAACCACCTCATGAGAAAAAAATTAGGACTATAAGATAACACCATTGTACGATTTAATGTTGTCACGTAACTTACAAACTTTCCTTTATTAATTGCAAAAAATACGAATTCTTGAATTATTATAAGACAACTTAAAAGACAACTTAAAAGACAACTTACTGTATGAGTTGATTGTTCAATTATATCATGATTACGTGCCACTATATGAGACCATATGAGAGAATACCATGCATTCTGCCGGTTTGGATGGCACACATCTCGATCATGCATTCACGCTTCATCTTGCGTGACGCTGCATCCAAGATGTTGATATCCTGACTAGTATGTCATTAATATATGAACTACGGTCGTTATTTTTCATTGCACTATGCATAGTACTTCATACTAGATACATACCCCGCGTTGCACCGGAGTCACGAATTTTTATCCATGTATATGACAACACACACGTTTTTTGGTTTAGATTAAAAAAAATCTACAAATCTATCTTCATAGAAAATGCAAACATTACATAGCTTGTCCAGAAACTTGAAGAACTGAATAATAATTTCTCTTGTAGTTAACTCCTACTGTACACATGTGAATGTGCCAATTATTTAAAGCATCCGCAAATGCGCCTTTGGTGTTTGATTGCGTCCCACTGCTAATTAAATAGAAACAATCCACCGCACGTCGTTATCATCCGAGCTTATCACCGAGCAGCGCTGCCGTACGTACGAGCTGGAGGAGGACTCGACGGACAGCGCGGCGCCCCCTACGTGCTCCTGGTCCTGGACCACCTGCCCCCGGCGAGCCTGTTTGGGCTGGAGAAAAACGACACGCCGCGCACGAGCCAACATCTCGCCAGGAGCAAGAGGGCCCGTGCAGCGGCGGCGGAGGAGAAGGGACACGACTTGAGGCGCAGTTGGAGGTGCGGCATGTGGAGGCCAACGAGTTGTACCTGCAGATGTTGTTGTGCGAGCGCAGGCCTGGCCGCTTCGTCCAGATTATGGACTCCGTTGCCGCGCTCGGCCTGGAGGTCACCAACGTCACTTCCCAGGCTCCCACGAGAGCCTCGTCCTCAACGTCTTCCATGCCGGCGTGGACCTGAAGCTCGATGGGTAGGCGGTCGGCGCCGTGCGTCGCGGTCGCGGGCGGAGGCGAGTGTGGCGAGCGAGTCATGCGTAAACATATCGGCTTCGCACGGCACAAGAGACACGGACTCCCTAGACGCGGTCGGAGGAGAGCGGGGAGATTACAGGAAATCTTGGTACAGAGTCTCTGAATTTGTCGCGGACTTGGTGGGATGTCATACAAATCCGCGACCGTACGTGAGCCCCTGAAGCACACGTGGCCTCAACAGCGTAGGGATGGTTGGTGGGATGTCATACAAATCCGCGACCGTACGTGAGCCCCTGAAGCACACGTGGCCTCAACAGCGTAGTGATGGCCACAAGTAGCTCTCGTTCGGTTACCACGATTCCCGGTCGAGAGAAAAGTTAAAAAAAACAAAATGCCCCTAACGACTACAGTACAACCTTTTATAGTTATATAAAACAATCATAACTTTTGTATATGAAGTCGGAAGAGGATGAACTTGTATCAAAATTATAGTGCTCAATGAGATCTACAGTTCTGTAGTTCATAACTTTTTGATTGAAAAATATTTAAAGTATAAAACAATATTTTTAAATTCTCAAATTTTGAAATATAAATTTAGAATATTTGAAGTCATTAAGAATCATAAATATTTATTTTATTATTTATATTTTTGAATTTGGAGTTTAAAATTTTCTAACGTTTGTGGTATAGACTGTGTCAACGTTCGAAATCATTTGAAATTTCTAAACTTTAAATTTCAAAATCTATGAAAATAAAATAGATATTTAGGACTGTAATGGTTTTAGATTTAAAATTTATAAACAACAAAGTTATAGATCGTATTGATAACTCTAACTTTTTATATTTCAAGTCAACATTTGAGGTCATTCCATAATTTTAAAATTTGAATTTCAAAATCTAAGAAATAAAAAATAAGTTTTTACAATTTATATAGTTTTAAATAAAAAACTAGCCAACTATAAAGTTGTAAGTCTCTTTGAACTCTACAGTTTTGATATAAAGTTTTCCTTCGTCAGACTTCATGTGTAAATGTTATGAATTTTTTAGATAACTATGAAAGGTTGCACTGTAATAGTCCAGGGTATTTTGGTCACTTTTAATTTCTCTCCCATCCACTCATAGATAATATTATTTTAATAGACATAGTGTCCAACAGCTAATTTCCATAATTAAAGGGTGTCTTCCAGCAAAGACAACATTGAGTAGTATCCATGAACAAATGCCGTCACTGAACAAATACTGTGATTAAAAAACCTACTTGGAGCCTTTATTATATTTGTTCTAATGCAATAAAGTTTATATGCACTTCCAACTCATCGCCGTACTTCAGGTGCTAATTAAACGTGGAAAGGAAAAACCATCTAGGACGTATCACGGGTATGTATATTTGGTTGCGCCGCCAGGCATCGTTGCCCGCCAGGCAGCGGCCTCAGGCCATTGATTTGGATCACCTAGCGGTCGGGATCGATGATGTCTGGCAAAGCAGTTTTCTGGCAGGCCACCAACTAGAAGGCCCCAAATTTCAAAAAACAAAAAACATTATATATATGCTCTAACGAGTAATGACAGAAGACGACAACGTGTTGACGACTGCTCACGGGTTTCTACTTTCTACTGTTAGAGGTTCGTGGCAACTGGCAAGTAAGATATCTTGTTTAGAACGCAAAATTTGATTTGCTGTGACAATAACGGAGCAGTCCACGAAAGAACGCAATTCTCGAACATTAACCAAAATTATATAAAAAATATAACATTTCTGATACAAAATTAGTATCATTAAATTAGTCATAGAATATATTTTTATAATAAATTTATTTAGAGACATAAATATTAATACTATTTGCTATAAATTTAGTCGAACTTGAGATAATTTGACTGGCGCTCGCCAGAGGGAGGGAGGGAGTAGAACGCGAAGTTTGCTTGACGTCAGAGAGCTCACTTGCGGACCACCCAGTGGTGGTTCTAGAATCTAGAGGACTTTAGATGCTGATGTTTCAATAAAAAACATAGAAAGGCCATGTGCATGCTGGCCGAGGTGGCGGGGGCCCGGCGGGTGCGGCATAGGGAGGATTGAATCGGGCATATCGTCAGAGGTTGATAAGGCCACGTTATGTACCAGCGAGAGTCAAGTCGACTCGGAGTCGTTCATAAGGAATATGAAGTGAGCTACGCTCCAATGTCAGTTTCTTTGTTTTGTAGCTTCAAAATACCTCAAGGACAATTGAGATACGATAAATTCGTATACACGAAGGGATATGATCAACTAAAAACTGCAAGATGAAATGTTTTCGAAATTCCCAGTTGAAGCATTAGATTATATATGATGGTAGAACAAACTAATTTAACTCGAATTGGGTTGCCCTGAAGCATTGGATTACATATAGTGGTAAAACAAATGAATTTACCTTGGGTTGGGAGAACTTTTGGAGTAATATAATAAATAATTAACCTAACCGTACGGAACGGAGTGCCGTGACATCCCAATCCCCCGATCCCAAACCCCACAAACATTTGTGTCGCTGTTGCCCAACACACACGGTCAAAGTACTTTTGTTTTGTCCTAGCCAGTCCTAGGCGTCCACGAGGGACGAGCTAGGCAGATAGCCAATTACAAATTACTTATACGTACTCCTACTTGCCAAAGTATTGTGCGTGAGAGCAGCTCAAGTGTTAAATAAAATGGAACCGAGTACAATTGAATAGTCGACAGGTCGTTGTCAGAGCAAAAAAACGACTTGCAAAGTCGGTTCGACTCTGGAATAAAATATTCGTCCGAGTGCATGTGCAATGTCTGTTCAGTTCAAGGAAGAGGATAAATTGATCCACCGGTGCCTTTCAAAAAAAATTGATCCACCGGTATTGGCAAAACCAAAAGAAAGGCAAGCAAAACTTTGAAAACAAAAGGAGACGTGCGCGCGTAGTGGGGGTGGCAAGAGCCGGTGGGTGGCCGCTGCGTTCGAAGCCCATCTTGGACGTTGGCGTCTCATCCGGAACAGTAGTTTTTCAAAATAAATCGTCTTTGCTCGGGCGTGTTTCAAGCATCTGTGTCTCTCGTGTGAAGCCACAAAAAGATCGTGACGTGCCCGTCGTCTACGAAATCAGCAAAATAAACAGTCTCTGCTTATACGTGTTTTAAGTATCTGCCTCTCTCGCGTGAAGCCACAAAGGGATCGTGACGTGTCCGTCGTCTACGAAATCAGAGGATTTCGGTGATCTCAAGAAGGACGCGGTCTTTAGATCTGAGTGTAGTTGTAGGTTTGTTTGTACATGGGTGGTGTGTAGTATGCGTGCGTGTGTATGAACAGATGCTACAGCTGTACCCAGATGAGAGACTAAAATAAGAAGACATGCGCGTCCCTCCGCCAAGCTACCTGGCTCCCCCCCCCCACCCCCCCCCCCCCCCCCCCCCCCCCCAAAAAAAAAGGCCGGCCATGGCCACAGCCGCAATAGTTCCGCAAGCAAGAGACCTGATCGACCTGCTTGGATCGATGGCCGCATGACCTTATCTGCTACCCTCTAATGTCAATTTTT
Source organism: Saccharum hybrid cultivar R570 (assembly GCA_038087645.1). NCBI lineage: Eukaryota > Viridiplantae > Streptophyta > Magnoliopsida > Poales > Poaceae > Saccharum > Saccharum hybrid cultivar. Next base: position 13,729,075 of record JAQSUU010000259.1, read on the forward strand.
TGATACGTGGCCAGATTGTTAGGGAGGGGTGGAGGATTGAGAGGAGGAAGGATGCATGTGGACAGGGAGGAGAGCCATAGAAAAGAAGGCGAGAGAGGTGTAAGCTACGGCGAGGAAACGAGGCAAGGAGAGACTTTTTCCCCGTATATACATCGGTCCCACCAAACGATGTGCACGCTGGTGGAGGCTATCGAACCAAACTTTTTTTCACTGTTCGCCTAATCGACTTGCGTGGCCTGTAGCGGTAGAACCAGCACAGGAGCTGCGGAGAGGAGATCCATCAGGTAGCTCTCAACTGATTAACAATGAAATCCTCAGCCCAAATCACCCCTTAATAAGTAGTACTAATAGATAGACTGACTAAACTTGATGCAAGAAGTTAACACAACCAGCTCCACCCATCAGGCAGACACGATTTACATCGGATGCTAATTAAGCGAGGAAAGCAAGAACCATCTAGGATGGATCACATGCATGCTCGCATGACAAAAGACGAGAATGTACAGAGCTATATATAAAAAAACTTCTCCCAGTATCTACATAAATAGAGAGAAAAAACATGATTAAAATGAGCAGATCTAATCTAGTTTAATTTTTGTGTTCTAATTTAAAGAGGTTGTGAGGAGAAGCGTGGCTAAAAGCAAAAGGCGTGCTGTTTGGTTTCTATTTCAACTTATTTTACCCGGTAACCTGTCCAACCATTCTGAATTTGCCACGCCCGGTCAAGCCGAACTTTGCCATTGCATCTCTCCAGCTAACCATTGTCATAAAGTACAAGACAAACCCGTAAAACCCACATACCTTAGGGCTTGTTTGTTTGATCCCAAATCCAAGGGGGTGGAAGTGATTGAGAGGGATTTAATCCTCTACAGGTCAAAATCCTCCTCTACCCTTTCAATCCGTCTCATCTCAAGATCAAACAAACAGGCCTTAAAGAGCAAAAGTGTAGGGTCTCCTGGAAAGGTCCCATTTGCCTGAACTCAAATTTGTAGCAAGGAAGTGTTCAAATTGCCACTTCACCTCGTTAAAATCACCTATACCAAGCCAAGGATAATTTAGAACACGATTTTAAGTTCTGGAGAATTTCATTTGTTGTTCCCAGCACCGCTTGCAGTCATCAAGCACCAAGCCAAGCAGTGGGTGCAACCCGGCGCCAAGAACCTAGGTTGTCTTCTACCACGAGTAATAGGCTAGCGTTGCATCATGTCAGGGAGGGCTTGAGCTTTATTGAAAGATTTAAGCCATCCCCATTGTAATCAAACTATTCTCTCTTAATACAAAAACACACAAATGTTTTGCCTGATCGAGAAAAGAATTTCATTTGTTGTCTGTGTTTCTACTCGTGGGTCACCATAAGTAAAGGTATCTCCGAGGAGTTCGAGTTTGGATCATCACACACAAATACATTGATATATCCCTCATCAATAGGTAAAAGATTGATTACAAGATTTTTATCCCAAAAAAGAGCCAAGCCTCCACTAAGATAATGCTTGGGTAGCCATGAACAAGGAAAGGCTTAGTCTATATGCCAAAGAAGGGCAAGAAAGCCTTTGCTCCTCACAAACCCACGTTTGTGAAGAACAATGGCAAGTATTGCAACAAGTGCAAGCTTGTTGGACATTTGGAAGAGAGGCTATATTCTCAATCAAGTTTGATTCTTGCTATGTGGTATACATGCTAGATTTGTTAGTACTCAAATTGTTGGTGGTAAAAAGAATGCAATTTGGCTCCTAAGACCTTTGTAACTAACCTCCAAGAACTTAAACAAGTTTGTGTACCTAAAAGAATCGATTCTTTTTGTAGGTGAATTATGAGGTTGGAGGGAGGCATTAGGTGTTTTATAGTGGATACACTGAACATATGATGAGTGATTACAAGATGTTCAACTCACTCAACTCAAATGCTTGTGAAGAATATGACAACATCACAATTGGTGACAATGGCCAGGGTAAATTTGTTGGCTTGGACAAGATTGCAATATGAGTGATCTCTCAATATCAAATTGTTGCTAGTTCAATCTCTAAATTTCAATCTATTGTCATGGCACAATTTTGTGACTTTGGATTCAAATGTGTGTTCTCAAGTGAATATGTGGAGATTACTAGTGTTGATGGAAGCAACCTCATCTTCAAGGGCTTTAGGCATGAGAACTTCTATTTGGTTGATTTTGGTGCTAGTGAGACAAAGCTATCAACATGCTTGTTGACCAAATCATCTATGAGTTGGCTATGGCATAGACGATTAGCACATGTGAGGATGAAGCAATTGGATAGGATAATCAAGCATGACTTGGTCAATAGGTTGGAGAATGTCACATTTGAGAAGGTCCGGTTGTGTAGCTCTTGTCAAGCAGGAAAGCAAGTTGGAAAAACTCGTCTTAGAAAGAGCATGATGTCAAATGTTATGCCTCTTGAGTTGTTGCAAATGGATCTATTTGGACCGACTACATATGTGAGCATTGGTGGAAACAATTATGTACATATGAGAACATTGTAATAACATACCCATCAGCTGATGTTTTCCATTACAATTTCATATGACCGCTGATAACCATCATGTGGCACCATGATGAGCACATCTCCCCTATGACTCCATGGCCCTCTGACGAGATCCTAACGTAGGAGTATGTTAAGCCTCGGGATCAAAGGTTCCCGACCGAGAGACCCCCCGACCGATCCTTCCAGGATCGCTTGGGGGTTCGGCCGCTCGGGGGCTACACCCCTCAGGTGCACTCGCACGCACCTTCCGGCTAAGGATTGGGCCTTCCGCCTCTGCTTAGGGCTCGGGGGCTCACCCGAGCCTCAGGCTCCTGATCGATGGAAGTCTGAACCTGATCCTTGGCCCCCTCCTGGCCTTCAACGCTATCCAAGGCCTAGGCCTGAGACAGGCGCCCTGAGCCTCGGAGGCTCGGGGGCTTCCTAGCGCTGCCCAGCAGGCGCGACACTGTCAACCACTCCTTCGACAGGGTCACGCACGGGGCATGTGAAAGGTCCTAAATGGCTAGAGGGGGTGAATAGCCTAATAAAATATCTACAAAAACACTAGAGCAACTAATTAGTCAATTTGGAAGTGAAGCTTTTTGCTCTAGCACTACACAAGGGTTGCAGGCCATCTATTCCAACAATTCTAGTAGATTATGATCTCTAGGCACACACAAATGCTATGTTGCTATAGCTACACTAGTTGAGCTAGCTAAAGACTAAAGAAACTCAACAACTAACAAGCATCTAAGCAACAAGCTACTCAAGTAATAACCAAAGTAAATACAAGAGAGTGGTATGGAATGAGATACCGGCCGAGGCAAGAGATGAACAACAAGAATACCAAGTGAAAACCAGGAGAATTCTAATACACAATTGACACAAGATTTTTCTCCTGAGATTCATGTGCTTTCTGGCATGCTAGTCCCCGTTGTGTCGACCGTTCACTTGGTGGTTCGTGAGCTAATTGCCACCACACTAAGCCCTACACTAGGGCGCCACAAGAACCTACCCACAAGTAAGGGTAACTCATTGACATGAGCAATCCACTAGAGTACCTTTTGGCTCTCCGCCGGGGAAAGGTCAAGAACCTCTCACAATCACGATCAGGATGGCCATGAACAATCTCCACCTCATGCCAACCACCACAAGCTGCTCCAAGCCATCTAGGTGGCGGCAACCACCAAGAGTAACAAGTAAACTGCAACTCAAACGATCCCCAAGTGCCACTAGATGCAATCACTCAAGCAAATGCACTAAGGATCACTCCTAATCTCACTATGATGATGAATCAATGGAGGAGATGAGTGGGAGGTTGTCGGTGTTTTGTTAACCAGCTAGTGAATTTATACATGTGTTGCGTTGCTCTAGGAAGACGATGATAGCATCCAAAGACACAAGGAATTAGACTGGTTCAGGCCGAAGCCCTACGTCTAGTCTCAGAGAAAGTTTGAGTGCGTGTTCCTCGGTTGAATGCTCTGAAGTTCTTACAATGGGGTGTGTAAGCTAAGGGAAAGAGGTAGGAGGAGTGAGGTGAGGGACTGCCTGAATGAAGTCTTGAGAGTCCGTCCCCTTGGATGGGAGGCTTGGCCACCCTTATAAAGAGTCCGAGGGCCAGGTTACATACAGAGTGAGGTTCTCCCGACCGAGTGGTCTTGAGACTGAGGGAGGGAGAAACTAGTAAGCTTGGCTTGCAAGGAAGGCCGTCTTGTCCTAGCATCAGTGCACGTCTTGGTGTGGTTGTCGTCACGGCCTTGTTCCCACATCGCGGCATGGTGTGGCATGATGCCACAGTGTCAGTCGTGACGGCACTATTGGCATGGTGGTGATTCACCATCTGTCCTGTGTGACGTGAGCTTGTTGTGGCCTTCGTCATCGTCTCCCATTCTTCCGGTGGCGTCGTGGCATCAGTACGGGAGTAGGTGGCTGCTTCTAGGTCGTCGATCGCCTTACTGGTCATGGTGCCGGTGGCCTTGATCCTAGGCTGCAGGGTTGAGGCCCTCGTTGGCTTGATAGGTCTTGAAAGTCAAGGTCATGGTCATATGCCCCATCCCATAGTGGGTGGGTCTGTACGTCCGTCTCGTTGGGCCAAATTTGGATGGTGGGGGGTCATACCGGTCGTCACTATTTGGTGGTGTTTTCTTATTCGTGCAGGGGCGTGTAGGGACGACGCCTGTCCTCGAGATGGCTGTCCCCTCAGTCCTGGTGGCGTGAGTGGAGCGTGCCTGTCTCTATCAAGGTTGGCATACTTGATGGAGCCTGATCCCTTCTCATCCTTCCCAAGGGTCGAGCCAGAGGAGGGGTCGTGCGTTGCTACGGAGCGTGCAACTGAAGGAGCAGGGAGAGGTTGTGATGGACCTCATGGCTTAGTGCTTGGCCTGGGGCCTTCGTTGCTTAGGTGAACTGCAGTGGCTAGGCCTCTGGTAGTTGGGCCGGTGTGGGTCACCCGAGCGGCCAACTTATCGGGTGTCTCGAGATACCTGGGGTATCATAACCCTGATAGTAGCCCTTGAGCATCTTCGTGATCTTGAAGTGATTGTGGAGATGCTGATGTCTACATGTGACAAGTGTAGGCTCGAGGTCATGGTTGGTCTGAGCTCGGAGCTTGACCCCTTGCTGGCTAGAGCGTTCAATGCGGTAGGTGGCTGTTACGTTCCGTCCCATCAACTTGCCTTGACGGTTAGGTATGTGATTGCTGCGTGCGAGGGTACAAGATCCAAGCAGAGCCGTGTGGTCTCGTCGATGCTGTACCAGCCCCGTCTTTTGGAGGATCTCGATTTCTCCATCCTCTCATGGGCTTCTAACATTGGCTATAGCCTCCCGTTGTATGCCACACGGCTTGGGGGTCATGGGCCACGCAGTCCGCCTTTGGGCCTATTAATGGGTGCCTTCCTCTCGTTTGAACCATCTTCGACCATGCCTTTGGGTTACTCTTGGATTTGGATGGAGCTAAGTTTGGATAGGGAGAGCGCTTCTTGGTAGTTAGTGGAAGGTTTGAGGTCGGCGATACTTTATCCAGCAACTGGTGCTAGGAGGAGGTTTGCGAGCAGGGGGAGATGAGATGTTATATGTGTTATATATTGCAAGAGCGTGTTATGTATTGCAAGAGCGTGTTAAGGTTTGCATAGTGTTATATATTGCAAGAGTGTGTTAACTAGTTGCACTGACTTTTCCTCCATTCTCTGTCAATCCCTACTACTGTTAAGGTTAGTCTGTAATTATACGTGTTATATATTGCAAGAGCGTGTGATTTTCATATGTAAATCAAAACCTTTTATCCTCCTGTATGCACTTCTATGCCTAACAAATTTAACCTACATTCTAGCTAATATACACGCACCCTTTTATCCTATTTGGCTGACATATTTTTGCATGGTGAATAAATTATTGGCAGACTATGCATCCATTTAGTCATTACCCTATGCCAACAAATGGACATGCTAAAACTCCTGTGTATCAACTGTGTCTATTTCCTTTTGTTCATCACCATTTCATGTAATCCTAAAATGAGTTGTTTCCAAGGTCAACAGCTCATTATCAAAGTCAATCGGAGTATGGAAATTAAAATTGGATTTCTGGTAATAATTTCAGGGAAAAGTGAGCCTAGCAGAACATCTGCTCCATCGGCCAAAGGGATTACCTCGCATAGATTTTTATTTGTTAGTGTAAGTTACAAATTTATAGAGTTTTTTTGAACGCACAAATTTTGAGAGTTGATCTAGAATCTAATCACCTCGTTACTTTTTACCTGCAGTGAGCAGATGCGATTCAGAGGAACTACGGGAGAGCATGTGCACAGATGAGGCAAAATCTACTTGTTCATCGCACAATTCCTCTCTAAAATCCAAAGGTTTTTCTCTCTGTCTATAGCATTCCATTTTGTGTCTCTATGTTTCATTCTCTTAATTGCTTCATTAGAATGGAATTCGTTAATAGAAAGCTTGCTTATGGTGATGATCCACATTGACCCCATCCTATCAGTGAAGGAAGAGCCTGTGAAGAAAAAGCTTTATCCCATATGAATAAGCATGATCTATGAGGACCATTTACATATTGTTCGAGCACATTGCATTGGTTTAATCTTCAGTGCTATTTTGACTAACAAATACATAATATTTTAAGAAAACCATCATGATGTCTCATTAATAAATTTAGAAATCATAATAGGATGTTGCCTAAACCCTACCATAACATACACTTACTGTTTAGTGCTCTGCTGAAAATGAGTCTAGATGAGCTTCATTTGCCACTAAAATTGATCATGCCTGACAAACGTCAAAAAATGTTGCTTTGATCAATTGTGGCTCTAAATTTGCAGATGTTGCTTTCACCCACTGAAACAAAATTAATTTATGTGACCTTAGAAATTCACCTAAATAATTATCTAATTTATGCTGTTGGGTGATCTTGGAGAGGTGTTCAGTGGTTTAGTTGGTGAGGTCATCAGCATTCAATTTATATGATTGTTAGGATTCCTGTTATCAATCCAACAATTGGCATTTATTATAGAACAAACTATGATTGCTAAGATGTTCTTGATGGAAGGAAATTTGGAGTGCAGGGAGGCCAATGCTTTCCAGATGTCTTAGAAATCATAATAGGATGTTGCCTAATCCCTATCATAACATACACTTAGTGTTTAGTGTTCTGCTAAAAATGAGTGTTGATGAGTTTCATTTGCCACTAAAATTGATCATACCTAACAAACGTAAAAAAATGTTGCTTTGATCAATTCTGGCTCTAAATTTATAGATGTTACTTAATGCAATTTTGACAAAATTATAATTTACATGCAAGTGACATTCAAGCCTAGTGCCAAACTCTCTTTAGGCTTCACTGCATGTTCAGATCAGTAGATGCACCAATAGCATTTGCATATAAATATATTTCTTATATTACCTCCTAGGAAGTAATATGCGCTAATAACCATCTAGATCAATGGTCCATAGTTATTTGGAGGCCAGTACCACAGCAAAGCCCTCCACTAAGACCATAACTATATGTAGCTAAACACCCTTTCAAAACTTAATATCCACCTAAGTGCGTCTAGTTCATGAACACCTAGACAAGCATGTCTCCTTTCCATCTGGTGCTTTCTAGACAAAGCTAGCCATTGAATTCTCATTCGAGCCAAAAGTATGAGTTTATGCTAGGGACTCATTCTTTTGCTTCCTCTCCGTCTCCCTCTCTCTCTTAGCCTTCCGCTCTGCAATGTCCTCCACAAAATACAGAGGATTTTCGAAGAGTTTCTGAACAACGTAATCCTCCAATACCATATCCTGGATGCTATGTGCTACATCATCTGTAATCACTGCAGGTAGCTTCCCATAACCTTCGCCGCTTTGGATTGCTCCTGATCAAATCCCCATCTCTGGTTCGCCGGAGGCCTGCTTGCAGGGAATGTATTGGAGAGACACCTCTTGTCCCATGCAGTGGGGTTTTCGAGGAGCTAGATACCAAGCCGGCAAGCCCACACATTCCTTATCCATTGAGCACCTAAGAAGTCTAAAGCCCTCACCACTTGGTTGCCCGTCGAAGGAAAATTAATTTTGCACTCAACATCCTTCCTCAATGAAGATGACCACAACTACTTCCCAAACTACCTCTCCATGCAATTCACATTCTCCTCCAGGCATTTCCTCTCATCATGGACAAGTCAGCCACAACGGAAACAAAAATTTGGAACATTTACATACCTCACCTTGCATGACATAGCCCATGTCCTTTAACCTTTTGTTCAACTTGGATATGTAAGGCATCCTACAATGGGAACATCACTCATACTCCCAAAAAATCCACAACTAGCCTAGTAACATGAACAATGTCCCTGTTGATCTCTTTCGCTAGGATAAGAGCAAAGGCATTCTAATAAGATGTATGAGAACAATGTAAAAATGTACCTATATAAGCCAAACTTTTCCATAGTAATTTTGGATGCCTGACGATAACCATTATATGGCACCACGATGAGCTTACCTCCCTTGTGACTCCCATGGCCCTCCATTAGTCACAAGCTTGAAGAGTTTCTCAAATGTAAATTCTAGCACAAAATGATTTTTAGTCAAGGGGTGCCCCTCCCTTTGGATCTTGCAGACCCCAAGCTCTGCTCATCTGCGTGCAGAGGACTTTAATGTTATATGGCTGGCCTAAGTAGAAACAGTCTATCGCCAGCCACTTCCTCGCTGAACTTTCACCCCTAGTATCTGAATGAAACTCATCTTCCTCCTCTTCACTTACCATATCCATCAGACCTGAAAGCATCTAGGCCCCTGGTTGGGTTTTGATGATTAATGATGACACAAGATTATTGTGATGAACGTGTGTTTTGCAGAGGCAATTTGAGTTAGGTCATGGTAATGATGGTTGATTGGGCAATTATGGTTTTTATGCCCCTGTCGATGGAAATCGTTTTGGTTTTCAAAGGATGGACGACAAGGTTAAGGACCGACTAGTTCTAAGTGTCGTTTATTGTTGGAGAGACACTTAGAGTAGTTTAGGACTTTGTTTTTCCTTTGGCCATACTATTAAGGGGGTATGAACTAGTAGCTTGACCTAGGTGAGTCTAATAGTTTAGGTGTGGTGCACGCTTGTCAAACTTAGCACTAGGTAGCTCAGGGACAACCCATAGATCAAATGGACTCAACTTCATTCATAAAGGATTTCAAAATTGGAAGTGAATGGAGGGTCATTTTAATGACCGGACGTTGGATAGGTTAGGATCGGATGCACCGATGCTGCGTCCGGTTAGTACTCATGTGCAGCAGAATCTCAGGCAGTGACCAGATGCTGCATAGTGTTGTACACCTGACGTGCCGATACTCGCACTATAGCAGCATGGACTCACGTTTGACTAGATCAGACGTTGTATAATGAACTGACTAGACGTAGGGCGTGCAGAGTCCGGTCAACATCAAAGAGCATCCAGAGAAGGATTTGAGCGATCGAACGTGTCCGGTGGACATTGACCGGACGCTGGTCAGCATCAGGTCAACTCCAACGGCTCTCTTTGATAGCTCTACGCACTGTGGCCTTGAAGAACTGACCGGCATGTCTGGTCAGGAGGACCTGCGCATCCGGTCACCTCGTGTTTTGCTGAGTTGGACCCCAACGGTTATGTTTTAAATGGGGGAGTATAAATACTTCTCCTACTCATCCAATTCAGCTCTTTTACCCATTTGTTCAGCTGAGAAACATATTTGGAGTGCAAGGGAGAGTAAGAGCCTAGTGGGGTGATTGAGATTTGAGAATCCAAGATTAAGGACCTTATTAGTGCATAGGGAGTAGCGAGTGTGCATCCACCTTTCTCATTAGGCTTGTCTTGATCAAGTGAGAGTTTGTGCTTGTTACTCTTGGTGATCGCTATCACCTAGATGGCTCGGTGGTGATTGGAAGCTTGGTGATCATTCGGTGGAGCTTGTGGATGACCCAAGTTATGGTGTGAGTGGTTGTGGGTGATTCACCGTGACGAAGTGTCAAAGAATCAGCCTGTAGAGAGCACTTGATCCTTGCGTGGATCAAGGGGGAGCTACACCCTTGCGTGGGTGCTCCAATGAGGACTAGTAGGGAGGGGTGACTCTTCGATACCTCAGAAAAACATCGCTGCATTCCTCTCCCTCTCTTTACTTTGAGCATTTACATTTGAGCAATTTAATTCATGTCTTTACATTCTTAGAATTATCATACTAGAGTAGGATTGAAACCTAGGGTGCAAAACTTTTGTACGGTAGGACAATAGAAACACTTATAGGCACAACGGGGTGAAATAGGCTAAGTGTAAGGCTTAATTATTACAAGAAATTTAGAATTAGCCCAATTCACCCCCCTCTTGAGCATCTTGATTCTTTCAATTGGTATCAGAGCCTTGTGCTCCTTGATTTAGGCTTAACCGCCTAGAGCAAGATGTACCATGGGGATGGACCCCTCCCATCTTTGAGGGAGATGATTTTCGTTATTGGAAAATTCACATGGAGGCATACCTAGAGGCTATAGATGTTGGAGTGTGTAGAGCCACCACACAAGGCTTCCAAAAACCTAAGGACCCCGCCAACCTTGTTGGTAATGAGGCTAACTACGAGAAGTGAAATGCAAAGGCTAGAAACACCCTCTTTAGAGGCCTTTGCAAGGATGTCTTTAACCTTGTGCGGAACCACAAAGACACTCATACACTATAGTCGGACATTTGTGCGCTCCATGAGGGAACCAAGAGTGAACGTGAGGAACGCTATCACCTTGTGATGAAAAAGCTTAATTCATTTGAAATGCTTCCTAGTGAAAGTGCTAATGAAATGTATTCTCACTTAAATGTTCTTGTAGAGGAGGTCAATGGGCTTGGACTCACTCAAATGCAGCCATCCGATGTTGTGAGAAATATCTTGGGTGTCCTCCCCATTGATAAGTATGGGCATATTGTGACGGTGCTTCATCAAGGTGATCTTTCCACCGCTACACCAACTCAAATATTGGGAAAGATCAATGCACATGAGATGTGCATGCACATCACTCCACAAGATGGCTCTTCTTCCACCAATAAGAAAGATTTGGCATTCAAGGCTAGCCAAGAGAGGGGTAAAGCAAAAGTTGATCATGATAGCTCAAGTGATGATGAGATTGATGATGCAAGCCTTGCTCTCATGGTGAGAAGAACCGCCAAGATACTCAAGAAGCTAAACAAGAATGGTGTCAAGTTTGATGGCAAGAAGAAGAAATTCTTCACTAGTAGTAGAAGGAAGCCCATCTCTAAAATGGATTGCTACAATTGTGGAGATCTTGGTCATCTAGCTCATCAATGCCCCAAACCCAAGAAAGACAAGTACAAGAAGAGGTACAAGGGCAAGAAAGATGAGTCAAGTGATGATGATGATGAGAACAAGAAGAACAAGCCATACAAGAAGGATGGCAAAACCAAGGAATTTCACAAGAAGAAGAAGAATGGCAAGACTTATATTGTTGGTGATTGGTTCACGAACATTGAATCATCAAGTGGCTCATCTGATGATAAAAGTGATAATGAGAAGGAGAAAGTGGCCGCTCTTGTGATTGGCTCTTCACTATCTCCACTAACACTGCTGCCATCATCCTCTACACACTTATGCCTCATGGCCAAGGGTGAACAAAAGGTACAAAATGATGGTGTTAGTAGTGGTGATGATAATGCTAGTGATGATGAAAATGGTAGTGATAGCGATGAAGAATTTGAATCACCTTCTTATGATGATCTTGTCAAATTGCTAAACCAATACACTAAAATCATTAGAAAGACAAGAGTAAAAAATGAGAAGCTAGAACTTGAGAATGACTCACTCTTAGCAAAGTATGACATAGCCGAAAAAGCTAGTGATGAGCTTAGAAAAGAGAATAAAATTGTGTCATCCAAACTCAAGGAGCTCAAAACCCCTAAAAAAGAGCTTAGAGAAAAACATGATAAACTTGAGGGGATACACAATGAGCTCACCACGAGTTACAACTTACTAAAAGAAGAGTACACCAATCTCAAGATTAATCATGACAATCTTGTTCTTTCTCATGAGTTATTGTCCAATGAGCTGCATGACGCTACTAACAATGTTGTCAAGATTGATATAGCCATATCATATGATGATTTGATTGTTGAGAGCATTGAGCAAGGTTCTAGTAGCAAAGGCAAAAAAAAGTGGTTAAGTCCGGCAACTATGATAATTATGTCAAGCTCAAGAATGAGAATGAAAAGCTCAAGAAGGATCTTGAAAAGCTATCAACCACTAACATAATTGTAATAGAGAATCTTGACAATGATCATGATATGGCTCTTGAGAATGAGATGCTTACAGAAGAGAACAAGAGACTCAAGATGGAGAAGAATCATTATGAACTTAGAGAAGAAAACAAGAAACTCAAGTTGGAGAAAGAACATCTCAAGACCGGTTTGGGCAAGTTCACAAGAGACCAATATCTTCAAAGTGAGCTACTTATGAACACTGTGATGAAATAGATAGAAGTGGTATTGGGTTCTTGGCAAATCAAGAGAAGAAAGCTCAAGCTCAACATCAACAACAATACAAGTTAAAGCATAAGCCAAAGAAATGCTTTGAGTGTGGACAAGAAGGTCACTTTGCTTAAGAGTGTGAAACTCCACCACCACAACCCTTGCCCAAGCATGCTAGGCCCTTTGCTTTCAATGCTCACTACATGCTTAGAAAGGATTCTAGTGGAAAGATGAAAGTCATGTTCTTAGATCCACCCAACAAGAATAGGTGAAAGCCTAAGTTTGGTTTTAGTAATTAATGACACCAAGTTGCTAATGCCATTATGGTTAAGTTGTTTGAGCTAGGCATAGCAACACATGTGATGAAGGGGTATGTGGCAAGGAGTGGTGGCCACAAGATCATAAAGAGATGGTGCATGGACATGAAATGACGATCATGGTGGAGATGCACATGAATTGATGAACATGGTGATCAAGCATGAGGAGATGGACATGAAACAAATTAATCAAGGCAGAGGTATAATCATAGGGTTTTGCTTTTGCCGGTCAAAGATGAGTAGAGAAGTAATTGACCGGGTCTAGGATTGATAGCCGACTATCAAGAGAGGCAATCATGGTTAGCTCGTGAATCAAGTGCTACTAGGTCATCATCTTGAGCATATGTATTAGGATCTAGTAGAGAGCTAACATATCGCCTTTGAAAATGATTGTGAAAATGCTAACACACATGCACATGGCGATATACACATGATGGTGTTGGCACATTAGCGAAGGCGGCGGAGTTTGAGCGGTAGAGAGGGGTTTGGGGTTCTCTCTCCATCTCGCCGAGCTTGCGAGCGCGGGATTCAGGCGTTTTTGGGAAAATGAAATGCCTATTTTCCATTACGCCGGATGCGAGAACCGGAGGCTAGGTCACGGTGGTGGTCGTCACTGTTTTACAAGCGACAGACGTTGTCCTCAGGAGCAATAGACACTGCCCTCAATGTCTATCGGCTTACCCTGGTGATGGCCTGCTGTGGTGGCATGATAGACGCGGTGGTGGCCGTGCAATGAACCCATGACGTCAGCGTCCGTCGACAGTGGTGTCAGCCGGGCGCAGGAGCGAGCGGAGGCGAGCTGTGCGCGACAGACGCTGGTCGGGTCTGGTGTTGGCGCGTCGGATGCGTCTGTTGAGTCATGCGCGTTGCAGGGCTCTCTGGACCGCGTCTGTTGATGCGACAGACGCTGGGTCTCAGGCGCGATGGACGCGTCTATCGAAGGCAAATTCGACCGTTGGCTTTGAGCGCGCGGGGACACGTGGCGCACAGAGGTGTGATGAATGCGGCACTGCAGCGTCTGTCGCCTTAGCGTGGCCGCGTCTGTCACCCTCGATAGGGGTATAACGGCTAGTGACTTTTCCATTCGCTATAAATAAGAGGTGGCCGGCCTTTGGGGGTTCTCTCTTGCACATTTGAGATATTGAGGCACACTTTGAGCTAGAGAACTTCCCCTCCACTCATCTCCTTGTTTGGTTGCATACTCTAGAGAGATTGAGTGAGATTCAAGAGCATTACATTGAGAGTTGCATCTAGTGGCACTTGATTATTAAGTTTGCTGCGGATTGCTTGTTACTCTTGGGTGTTTCCCGACACCCTAGATGGCTTGGAGCAGCGGTGGTGTTGAGCTCGTGATTGGAGATTGTTTCGAGCCTCACCAAGCGATTGTGAGGGGTTCTTGAGCCTTCTCCACGGAAGTTCATGAATTGGCTACTCTAGTGGAGCTCGTGGCTTGGAGGATCTCCATCTTGTGAGTGGATGTGCGACACCCGCTGAGGGTTCAACTCTTGATAGTTGATTAGCTCGTGATCCATCAAGTGGGTGCATCGCCACAACGAGGAGTAGCTTGCCGGGAAGCAAGTGAACCTTGGTAAAAAATCTCGTGTCATCTTATTGCCAAGGATTTCATTTGTGTATGTGATCACGTTGATTGATTGGTAACTCGGACATATCTCTTCTCATCAATGTTGGTATATCTATTCAAGCTCTCTTCTTTACTTATTGTTCTTTGCCTTATTTAGCTTGAGTAGAATAGCTTATCTCATAGGAGTAATTAGCCTAGTAACTTAGGTTGTTGGTGTGAGCTAAAGATCATAGCCTTGTTGTTTACTAGAATTGTGTAGGTGGCTTGCATAGATTAGTTGTGCTAGTGCTAGAAGAGCTTCGCCATCTTATTTACTGACTTGTTGTTTAGTAAAGATTGTAGAAAATTTAAATAGGCTATTCACCCCCCTCTAGCCATTTGGACCTTACAATAGGCCTAAGCAAATTTGGGTTGCTAAGTCACTAGTTGAGAAAGTCAAGGGCCCTCATCAAGTTTGGATCCCTAAACAATAAGCTTGATCTCTTGTGTGTGTAGGTGAACTACAAGACCGGTGGAAGTCATTGGGTTATTGATAGTGGTTGTACTCAACATATGACCGGTGATCCTCGTATGTTCACCTCACTTGATAAAGATGCGGATGGTCAAGAAAGGATTACATTTGGTGACAATTCAAAGGGCAAAGTACAAGGGTTGGACAAAGTTGCAATATCAAATGACCACTCAATATCAAATGTGCTATATGTTGCTTCATTGAGCTTCAACTTGCTATCCATTGGACAATTGTGTGATCTTGGCTTTCAATATTTGTTCACCGAGAAGGAAGTGGTTATGTCAAAGAAAGATGATGATCAAGTTATATTCAAGGGTTTTAGATACAATAACCTATATCTAGTGGATTTCACCTCCGAAGATGCAAACTTGAAGACATGCTTATTCACCAAAACTTCACTTGGGTGGCTTTGGCATAGAAGACTTGCACATGTTGGGATGAGTTCACTCAAGAAGCTAATGAAGAATGAGTTGGTGAGAGGTTTGAAGGATGTAAAGTTTGAGAAGGACAAGCTTTGTAGTGCATGTCAAGCCGACAAGCAAGTTGTTAACACTCATCCAACCAAAGCTTACATATCAACAACAAGAGTGCTAGAGCTTCTCCACTTGGGTGTTCTTCCTTCATGATAAGGCCGAAGTTGCGGCATGTTTCAAGAAGTTTGCCAAGAGAGCACAAAATGAATTTGAAGTGAAGCTCAAGAAGATAAGAAGTAGCAATGGGAAAGAATTTGACAACACAAACATTAAAGCATATTGTGATGAAGTTAGGATCAAGCATGAGGTCTCCTCAACCTACACTCCTCACCAAAATGGTGTAGTAGAGAAAAAGAACCAGACACTAATCACCCTTGCAAGAACAATGCTTGATGAGTACAACACACCGCAAGATTTATGGTTGGAAGCTATCAACTCTGCATGTTGTGCATGCAACCGCCTATTTCTTCAAAAGTTTCTTGGCAAGACCCCTTATGAGTTGCTCAATGGGAAGAAACCAGACATCTCATTCTTTTGGGTGTTTGGTTGCAAATGCAACATCTACAAGAAGCGGCAACACTAAGGGAAGTTTCAAAGACGTTGTGGTATTGGTTTTCTTATTGGTTACTCATCAAAGTCCAAAGCATATCGAGTATTTAATCATGCCACCGGCTTGGTTGAAGAAACATATGATGTGGAGTTTGATGAATCTAACGGCTCCTATGGAGCACATGAGAATCTTGATAATGTAGGTGATGAACCATTGAGGGAGGCCGTGAAGAACATGTCAGTTGGAGACATCAAGCCTAAAGATGATGAAGATGAAGTACATGTGGTTGATCCACCCTCTTCATCAAATGTACCACAAGATGATGACAAAGATGGGAGAGTAGAAAATAAAGATACTCATGTCTTCCATGACCAAATGGTGGTACAAACTCAAGTTGTTGATGCTCCATAACCTCCTCCTCAAGTGGTTGATAGAAGAAATTCACCTCTACTTCAAGCACATCCACAAGATCTCATCATAGGGAGTCCTTCAAAGGGTGTAATGACTCACTCTCAAAAACTTGCTTTATTTATTGAACATCACTCGTTTGTTTCTTGCATTGAGCCTAAGAATGTAGAAGAAGCTCTTCATGATCCGGATTGGATAAATGCCTTGCATGAAGAATTAAACTTCACCCACAATGAAGTTTGGACACTTGAAGAGCGACCACAAGATGCAAGAGTCATTGGAACAAAGTGGGTGTTCTGTAACAAGCAAGATAATCAAGGCATTGTTGTGAGGAACAAGGCAAGACTAGTTGCAAAGGAGTTCTCTCAAGTTGAAGGTTTGGATTTTGGAGAGATCTTTGCACCGGTAGCAAGACTTAAAACCATTCATATCCTCCTTGCATATGCATCTCATCATGAAATGAAATTATATCAAATGGATGTTAAAAGTGCATTTTTAAATGACATCATAAATGAACTAGTCTATGTTGATCAACCTCCCAGGTTTGAAGACCTTAGATATCCTAATCATGTTTATAGGTTGTCCAAGGAGCTATATGGGCTAAAGCAAGTCCTAAGAGCTTGGTATGAGCGTCCTCGGGATTTCCTCATTGAGAAGGGTTTCACCATTGGGAAGGTCAACACCATACTATTCACCAAGAAGCTTGATGGAGAAATCTTTTCATTTGTCAAGTATATATTGATGATATCATATTTGGCTCAACAAATGAAGACTATTGCAAAGAGTTTAGTGAATTGATGTCAAAAGAGTTTGAGATATCTATGATTGGAGAGCTTACATTCTTTCTTGGTTTTCAAGTCAAGCAAATGAGAAGGGATTTTCATCTCTCAAGAAAAGTATACCAAGGATCTTCTCAAGAGGTTCAAAATGGATGAATATAAGCCAATCAAAACACCAATGCCATCTAATGGACATTTCAACCTAGATGAGAGAGGTAAATCGGTTGATCAAACTCTCTACCGTTCTATCATTGGTAGCTTATTATACTTGACCGCATCTAGGCCTGACTTCATGTTTAGTGTGTGTATGTGTGCTAGATTTTAAGCTAGTCCTAAGGAAGCTCACTTAAGTGCTGTTAAGATAATCCTTAGATAACTTAAGCATACACTAAGCATTGATCTTTGTTATCTCAAAGGAACTAGATTCTAACTAGTTGGCTATTCTAATTTAGATTATGCTGGTTGCAAAATTGATAGAAAAAGCACATCCAAAGGGTTCCATTTGCTTGATAGATCACTAGTGTCTTGGACCTCTAAGAAGCAAAATAGTGTGGCCTTGTCCACTGCTGAGGCGGAGTACATTGCTGTGGGTGCTTGTTGTGCATAAATCCTTTACATGAAGCAAACTCTTCTAGACTATGGTGTAGTTCTAGAAAAGGTACCTCTTTTGTGTGACAACGAGAGCATGGTAAAACTTACTAATAACCCGGTTCAACACTCTCGCAGCAAGCACATAGATATCTATCATCACTTTCTTAGAGATCATGTTGCTAAAAATGATATATCACTAGAAGGTGTAAGGACCGAGGATCAATTGGTGGATATCTTCACAAAACCGCTAGATGAAGCTACTTTTTGTCAGTTGAGGAATGAGCTCAATGTGCTTGACATAAGTAACTTCACTAAAAAATGAGCTTGTGTTGTCCCTTGCATTGCATTGTAATATAAAACATGCTTAATTTTTATTAATGCACTTAGGGCTTGTCTAACATGGTTAAGATAACCGTCAAAAAGCATGTGAAAAAGCTTAACCTTGGATCAAACTTGACAAGCAACTGGATTTGCCTTTCTTGTATAGCATTGCATGCATGTGTGTTGCTTTGTCATTTCTTTTCGGTTATCTTTTGAGCATCCGTTGTGTTCGTCCACAAATAGGGAGAGCATTTGAAGCTCCTAATGGTTGAAATCCTTATTGTGTGGCCACATGGTGCTCCTCATCCCTTTTATCACTTATTTTCATAAAAAGATATCTAGCCTATGGCAAAATATTTTGAAAAACTTGAGAGTTTGAGAGAGGTCTCTCACATCTGTCCCAGTTGGTGTTTATTTGGGTCTTATTGAAGTTGGGACTTGATTGGGAGAAAGTGTCGCGAAGAATAGAGGAGAAATAGCTGCTGAAGAGGGACCAGATGCAAGGACCAGACTCACCCGGTGCAGCGTCTGGTCAGTACATCAGGAGGGAACAATAGTTCAAGAAGGACCGAAAGATGAACAGTGTTCCTCCAGTGTTAGGTGCAATATCATAAATGTGTCACCGGTGCGTCCGGTCAGCAGGAGAACATAGGAAAAGGACCAGACATGGATCAGCATCTGATCATGGTGCCTTGGACACGTCCGGTCGCCGTTTAAGCATTTTTGGAGCTCTCTGTTCTAGACCAGACTCAGGGGGAGGGTGTCAGGTCTATTCGACCAGCGCGTCTGGTCGCAATAGTGTTCGCCCTCTTTGTTTTGAATTTTGACTGACACGTGGGGCCCACATTCTTCCTTTCCTAAATCAGCAACCGCTCTCCTATGCTTGCTCTCCTCTGTCAAGTGGGACCGCACGCCCCTTCTTTCCCGAATCAAACCTCCCGCGCGCCCGCATTCGCTCTTCTCCATACGCCGGCGCCCCGTCAACCCTAACTGCTGCCGTGCCTGCACCACTCCGGCCGGCGCGTCACCACCGTCGATGCGCCATGCCCTTGCGTTGCCTCTCCACCGCCACATGCACCCGCACCCTCTGCACTCATGCCCTCCTCACGACCATGCCTGGCCGCGCTCTAGCTCACCACCATGGGCATCTGCCACCGCCGCCGTGGCATCGTTCCTCCACCGGTGCATCGCCCTTCTCTACGGCCCAGGCGACCTCATGCCCTCAGCCTTGACCTCCAAGTTGCTGCTCTAGAGATTCCTTGGCCAGCAGAGGCTGCACCATGGTGAGCACCCCCTTCTGCCTGCCAGGTGCTTGGTAGATTGCCCCAACCGGTCCATATCCATGTTTTTGATTCTATTTTTGACCAATTCCTTTGCAGTGTCGTTGTCAATGCCTTGCGGTGTTACTTTGCACCCAGGGATCCTTCTCAGCAACCTTTGGGCTGGCTGTTTCACATATCTTCGTGCGCACCTTTCTTGCTCACTATATATTCTTGAAATGTCTAAATTTCCTATGCAGCACTATTGATCCTATCTTGTCTTCTCTATCGTGGCAGTGCTATTTGCTGTGATTGTTGGTATTTCTTAGCGTCGCTACTAAGAACAGGCTTAAGACCTATCCCCGGAAACGGCGCCAGAAATGTTTGTTGGCATTGCTTAGCGTCGCTACTAAGAACAGGCTTAAGACCCATCCCTAGTAACCACGCAAGAAACACCGACCGATAGGTCATAACGTTTACAGACGAATCCGCAAGCGCACGGATCTAACATTGTAGCATTTCACCCAGAAGTATTCAGGGTATCGTTATTTATATTTTTCCAAAGGAAGGCAGTAATAACAAATGTTCTAACATGTATACAATAATACAAACATACGTGCATGATAGACTACCTAACTTTACAGGGGTAAATGATAATAGTGTTTAGATAGTGGACACACACATAACACTTCAACACCACACTTGTGGGGGGTGGAGGAAATATGAATAAAGAATAAAAGAATAATCTAACAGGAGTAGAGTCATCTATATGGCTATGAGCTAGAATTGTAGCAATCATACATGGTCATGAGCTAGAACTAGGTCAATGCAGAATGGATCGGGAGACCACTGAGTACTGGTCTGCCAGCAACCTCATGTGGCATATTTATGAACTCCTACACCCTAACTGAACGTGAGGGTATACAAGGGATGGACAGGGCTGTCACCACCTGCCCACCTACCCCTCGACCGTGGATTAGGCATGCAATCACCCACCACTATATACCTAGACACCTCGCCCGTATATATATACTGACCACATAAATCACCCGCGGTCCCTGACCCTATGGATCGACAGGTAAAAGACTTGGACGTACCCGAAGGCATGATGAACCACCACCCCAACACCAATCGATTTCTATCCATGAACATAATATGAACATCAAAGCATAACATCATAAGTAACATAAACATAACATGTGGACTATATGCTAGTTCATACGCTATGATCATATTACTATGATTATCATTAGTCAAATATAACATAACCAAGGCATAAGAATTATGTACCACCATGATTATACCAAAATGACTATGCTCTAATTCTAGGCACAAACCATATGTATGAGATAAGAACATGACTAATTGGATCAAAATGGTAACCTCTATTAGCTCACCAATCCTTTCTAAGGAGCCAAGTCCTCCAAGGTAGCTCTCCTCTACTAGTTTCCTACTCCTACTCCTAAAGAAAGAAGAAGAAGGAGGAGGAAGAAGAAAAGCGGAGCACAAGTGTAGAGTGAGAGGTGTAGTGGTGTGTGTCAAATGAGGGACTCCTCCTCCTCTTATATAGGGGCTTGGGCTAGCTCCTCAAGGTCCAGGTTCACTGAACCCACCCCTACACCGTCCTCCTGGTAGTAAATGCTGTCGGTGAGTGAAGAACGGGTCGAGGCGGTGGATTGCAGGGCACGACCGCACCCTGGGCACGTGCGTGCCTGGGGTAGGCCCGCCTGCCTCCTCCTTCGCGTGGCTTTCCCTCTACTGGGCCTAGAGTCCTGTGTCGAGGTGGGCTAGCCCAGTTGTGATCATTTGGTTGGGCTTCTTCCCTCCTTTTGCCTTCTACGCTTTCTGGAAAAGCATATTTCTGACGTATTCCACCTGTATTTCATATGATTTCCTGCAAGGCAATGAATACTAGGGTACAAGTGGAAATACGTCAGTAGTAATGTATATGTGTGTAGAATTATGTAGTTCTCCTTTTTGGATGAATGTTGGCGGTATAAATATGTCGATAACGACTGCCAACAGTGATCCAGTGTAGTGCCCCTGTGCTCAGTGTCTTACCTTTTCGCAGGTCCCAGACTTGATCTAAGGTAGCAAGCCTCTCCTTAATTTCTTATCCAATTGCTTGCTTCAATAGGACCTTGCTTATCTCTAGGTTAATATGTTGCTTATTGTTGGGCATTCTTAACGTCATTACCAAAAGTAGACTTAGTTTTCTAATTCTGATAACGGCGCCAAAAATGCCGAACCTATCCCTCATGCCACTTAAGCCAAGTTGTCATCCCCAGCATGACATGAGAGACGCGGTATTGAAATATGCAACTGCTCTTCTAAATAAATAATAAATAAGATCTGCAAGCGCACAGATTAATACCGATGTAGCATTTTAACCGGGAAATATTCCAGGTATCGTTATTTATATTTTTACCACTGGGAAGGGATTACTAACATCAATGTTGATTATGGAATGGAATATAGGAATGAGTATCAATCATTGCATGTATAAGTGAGAGCATTCATCTATCTCTTGCATACAGGGGTAAGTGTCACATAAAATATAGATAAAGTATGAATGGTGACAAAGATAATTAATCTGATCAGCTAGCCACATATAATAATGATAAGCACCTCAACAGATATTCTAGCAAGTCATTAGCATGGTATTAGGACGAACTACAAGGATATTTCCTAAGTTATTCTTAACTATAAAGTCTAGCATATCATAGTTAGTGCAAGTACACTTGGCAATCATTGCGAGAAAGGACTACGCCCATGCATAGTGATATTATCAAGGAAGATGAGAAACATAGCAATCACTCCCCCGTAATAATGTTGCTCTGCCTGCCTTACACACGGGAGGGGGACTATATAAGAACCAACGAAGCTGTCACCATCGCAGACCACCCCACGATCCGGCATATAAGGTGCAATCGCAGATAAATATGGTCTAAGCACCATGCCTACACAATATTTATCATTTACCCATGGATCCGATGGATAAATGCTATACGATCTTAAACATGTATATAATTCCAATCTAACTAAGCCAAGCGTATAACTACGATAAACTAAGAACAATATAATCGCAAACATAAACAAGTAGAGCATAGTCATAATCAATATATTAAAATAGAACAAAGTTGTATTCATATATTGAAGAACAAAGATGAACAATGAAGAACAGTAAAGGAATTACCAAGAATCCTCTTGACAGATCCGGAAACCAATCGAAGATTGACTCCTTCTAGTTCTAATCCTATGTAGCTATGCTATACTAGAGATCTAGTTGATGTGATGGCTCTAGGGCTTGATCAGAGACTCTCCTCCTGAGATTAGGGTTTGAAGAATGAGAATGAGGGAGTGCCTCCTCCAGGGGCCAAGGGTCCTGCTTATATAGCCCCCTCATGTGAACGTGGGCCGTCGGATCAAACCGACATTAATCGCACGGTTTTCCTTGATCCCTTAGGTCGGTGGAGCATAATCCGCGAGACGGAGCCTGATTGGCTCTCAGGCCAGGGCGGGCGCCCTAGGGAGCAGGGCGGGCGCCCTGCCTCCGGGCCCGTTCGGCCTCCCATTCGATCTCGTGGCTTCTGGAGTCTTCTAGATGATAGAAAATCGGTGAACACGTTATTATCTCTATGTAAACCCGACGTGTGGGCCTTTCCTCCGTATTTTCTGATAACCCCCTGCAGAAACAGACAAACACCAAAACTCGTGGAATTCTGTCAGATAAAACCCTAAGTCTAGGTGTTGGTTGCATTTGGATCCTTTTCTTTATTTATTTGATAACTATATTTGGTACTTAAGGACCGTCAACAAACTCCCCCAAGCTTACCTCTTGCTCGTCGCTGAGCAAGGATAGACTCATTATAGATTAGAAGTTGTTGCAACGCCTTTGAACATTGACGGTACATATGCTTTCAAATAAGGTCTCATCCCCGAGTTAGAGTAAACTGTCAAGACTTAAAACTTACTCATTTTACCTTTCACCATGGGGCTTGCAACCGTCACCTGCATCTTGAGTGGTTAAAAGATAGAACGGTCTAGTCAAACGCCATGTCTCTTATTCTTGATCAGCTATAGCTCTGGAGTTTTTGCAAATTTTTCAAATAAAACTCAGAGATTCCTTGTATGACTCTCTCGGGTCTCTCTTTTGTGGTATTTCTGGATCCTTACCAAGGCAGTAATGGTATATGCCTTCTCTCTCAACCTACTCTAATAAGGCTTTGATATCTGGAGCTCATAGGTGGGAGATACAGTATACATACTCATAGAACATTTATTGCATAGTCAAACCATGGATCCAGAGAAACAAGTCAATAAGTCAAATCAAGATGTGCATGTGTGGTGAATGAGTGGTGTATGGTGATGATGGTGATAACAAAAGTCTAATGCTCTTTTTGAGGGAATACATACCTTTCTTGCCTTTTAAAACTTTTGAGGGGAATGAGATGCTCTGTATATATATATTTTTTTCTTTTCTGTTTCCTCTCAGGTGGGTATCTTGTACCCCTAATTCTACTGTCGGACACTTGTCCATTTTTACCTCTCGTCTTACTTTTTCTTTCTTCGAGGTTCCGAGCACTTGCTCCTTTTTATTTCCTCGTATTTATTTTTTTTTAGAGCAATCTCCCTCTTTTGAAAATATAGCAAGTGGTAGTAGAAATGACTTGAGCATTAACTTCACAGGGAATAACAGGAATGAGATAATGTTTTTGGCTATTCTCTCCCGGGTCAGGAGTAGAATAATTTTGGGTGAATCTGGAGATGGAAATGAGTGGATATATGTGGATGCGTACTTCCGGAGTAGAAGCAGCATGTATGAGTGAACGTGCAAGTGAATCTTGATTTTAACCACATGACAAGTTCCTAAGGGTCTACACAGCTTGACCACACTCAATGCCCATAAGCAGTAAGTAGTAAAAGTGCGGCTCTTAATCTAACAAGCATGTATATATGGCTGTGGTAGGAATTTAAACTCTCATCATACAGGAACTCATCATGCAACATTTTAAAGATCTTTAAAGATAAAATTCTCTAGAATTCTAGCATCTCTAGGAACAGATAAACAGCAGCTCAACCTTCCCATATCATATCCGCTAACAACTTAGACTTCAGATCAAGTTCTCTTCCCACTAGTTCAGGTTTAGAGCCAGTTTTAAATTATAACAGTTATATCTAAACTAGAGAGAAAACAAATTTGAAAATTAGGCAGAGCAACTATTCATCATATCCATGCTAGAGTTTTATTTTCAAGATTCAGTTTAGCATAGCTACTTTATTTATTTATTAAACTAAGCAAATATATATAAACATAAAATATTTATTTGGGTTTTCATGATTATGCATCTTTTTATTTTAATAAAGCATAGGTATAAATGTAGATAAAAATACTTATCAGGATAAATGGGGGTGCTCTCCCCCAAGCTAGATCTTGACGTAATTTCTTCTGATGTAGCTAGCAGGTGCAGAGGTGTATTTGAATGTCGGCAGCACCCTGACAGCGATTAGGATGTCCTCCATCTGCTAGTCTTCCTGAATTCTGTGGAGCTCAAATAGACAACAAAGCTTCGTAGAACTTGATTAAGCGTTAGCATAAATATCTAGCCTTTATCATGTTTGAGCTTCCTTGATAAATGTCACTCTCTATTTTTATTTTCATTTTTATAGAACAGAAAAAATATATATTATTTATTTTTTTTATGCCACCACAGTGAATGTACTTATGGGTTTTATACCACTCGCATACTCACATGGGGCTTACTGTTTTCAACATTTTTTTAGACAGAATGAACATGATTAACTGAGCAATAATTAAAGGGAAAATGATAACTACCAAGTTTACCTCTTGGCACGGCGTTCGGTGTTTTTAAGTCCTCCGAACAGGACTTCTTTTCTTCTTAGTTGTCCTGGGATTTGGGTGGCGTAGACGGTGGTTCCGGCAGCGCCTCCTCTTCTTGTGTAACTGTCTTCGCTTTCCATACCCGACTTGGTGCTTCGGTCTCCTGTTGTGTATCCTCGGGCCTTATGACCTCTCCTTCATAGTCTGCCCATACGTCCTTGATGGTTTGCCTCCTTTGGTTACGATTACGTCGCCTTCTTCTTGTCCTGACCTGCTTAGAATCTTCAACTATATAGTTAGGGTCATTAAAGTAGCGGCGTACCTTCTCAGAGGGGAAATGCATATGGACTTCTCCGGTTCCAATGTAGATGATTGCTTTGACGGTGCCTAGAAACGGTCTTCCTAGGATGATGGGTGGATCGTACTCGTCGTCTCCCATGTCAATGACCTGAAAGTCTGTATGGACAAAATGATCGTTAATTTTTAACAGGGACATCGGTTACTATACCTTCGACCTTTCGGGATGTCTGATCTGCCATCTGGAGCTGAGTGTATGTTGGTTTTAAGGGCATGGTCCCATACAAGAGCTGATAGGTGACTGTGGCCATTATGTTGACGCCTGATCCAGTGTCACAGAGCGCCTTCTGAAAGGAGTATCCATTGATTGAGCACTCAATGCTTGGCATGCCTGGGTCGTCCTTCTTGTTCAGGAAGGGCGACTTGAGTCGACCATCTTAGCTGATTCGGTCCATCCTTGGTTGTTCTTGTTCTGCTTGTTCCTCCTGTTGGTCCTCTTCCTTGGTTCATGTTGGGGTTGCTCTGGGATTTGTGTAATCTTGTTCTTGAAGGAAAACGTCTCCTTCCTCCCCTTGATGTTGAAGTTGATCTTCGCAGCGCTGGCGTAGATGACAGCTCCGAGGTGTTCAGGAATGGCCTTCCCAGAATAACTGGTGACCTCTCATCGGACCCGGTCTCTATCACCATGAAGTCAGCTGGAGCGTACGAGGTACCAACTCGGACACACATGTTCTTTAATATTCCTTTAGGTAAGCTTAGTGTCCGATCTGCAAGCTGCAAACACATAGTTATTTCTGATAAAGGATATGTAAAGAATTTTTCATAGAGTACCCTGGGCATAATGTTGACGCTGGAGCCAAAGTCACAGAGTGCTTCTGGGAAGTCCACCATGCCGATGGAGATCGGGATGACGGGGCGTCCTGGATCGCCTCTCTTGACTGGCAGAAGGTCATTATGTACTCCGACAGCGGGATTACTCCAATAGTTACCTGCATCAAACATGTCTACAAGATTTGCATATTCTAATCCTTTCGGTTGTGATGGTATACCGGGGTTAGTAGCAGGAACAGCAGCAGCTATTTGATTTAACTGAGATTCAATCATTTTATTAAAGCTAATTTGGTTTTTGATGGCAGTAGAGAAATTATCCATTCTATTATTTATGTTTTCTAGCATTTTATCATTGGATGCCAATTTCTTAGACAAGTTATCCATTAGCTTTCCTTGATTAGACACTAACTCTCTCAGGGGTGGAAAATTATTATTGTTGTTGTAAGAGTTATTACCTTGATAATTACCTGAGTAGTTACCTGAGTAGTTAGGCCTCTGTTGATTCCAACCTTGATTTTGTTGAGGACGGTTGTAGTTGTTGTTGATGTACCTTGCATCCTCAAGCATCTCAGGGCAGTGATTGCCTGAGTGTCCAATATCTCCACATTCCTCACAAGTCATGTGAGAGTCGTAGACGTTCATGACTTCTCTTTTGTCTCCAGCTTTGTCATCGAGCTTTTTCATGAGTAGGTCTAGCTTTGCAGACAGCATGTCTACCTCCTTGAGCTGGTGCATACCTCCACCCTTCTTGCGTGTTTGGATCCTCTCTTCGTTCCAACCTTGGTTGGACGCCATCTTCTCCACAAGGGCTGTAGCTTGTGGTATAGTGAGTGATAGAAATGCGCCTCCAGCTGCAGCATCCATGGTCTCACGAGCACTAGTGATGAGCCCATGATAGAAAGTCTGCATAAGTAGCCAGCTCTCCATTCCATGATGGGGACATTCTAGGATGTAATCTTGAAAGCGCTCCCATGCTTCTGGAACGGATTCATCATGTTGTTGCTGAAAACTTGTAATCTTCCCACAGAGAGCATTGGTCTTGCCCATGGGAAAGAACTTAGTCAGAAAGTTCGTAGAGCAGAGTGCCCACGTAGTGTTCTTATCCTTCGTCGCGTAGAACCACTGCTTCGCTCTCCCCAATAGTGAGAATGGGAAAAGGCGAAGTAGTATGGCGTCTCTGGGAACATCTAATAAAGTGAATGTGCTGCAAATCTCCAGGAAGTGTTGGAGATGAGCACTTGCATCTTCGTGCGGCTTCCCACAAAACTGGTTGGCTTGTACCATGTTGATGAGCCCTGGCTTGAGCTCAAAGTTCTTGTCGATGGCCGCGGCAGGTCCAGTGCGGATGTTGTCCGTAGTGGGAGCTGAGAACTCGCGGATCGTCTTGTTCGCCATGGCTGCGAACTCTGTTGACAAATTCCGGATGAAACTTCGGCGGTCTTCTGGATTGGATGAAGTGTTGCGTCGAAGTGTTGACTTCTTGAGCTTGGCTTTTGCCCCTCTGATTAATGCTTCGGGGTTGTCAACAAAATTTTCTGGAAGATGTCCTCTATTCATACATCACCCTGCAAAACAATAAGAATGGAAAAAATACAGGGGTAAATCTGTATGGGAGAATTGATGATCTCAATCACTTAATGATGCGAATGATGACTCAAATTCCGTATTCATTCCTTGTTAGTAAATCAACCTTCCCCGGCAACGGCGCCAAAAATGCTTGTTGGGCATTCTTAACGTCATTACCAAAAGTAGACTTAGTTTTCTAATTCTGATAACGGCGCCAAAAATGCCGAACCTATCCCTCATGCCACTTAAGCCAAGTTGTCATCCCCAGCATGACATGAGAGACGCGGTATTGAAATATGCAACTGCTCTTCTAAATAAATAATAAATAAGATCTGCAAGCGCACAGATTAATACCGATGTAGCATTTTAACCGGGAAGTATTCCAGGTATCGTTATTTATATTTTTACCACTGGGAAGGGATTACTAACATCAATGTTGATTATGGAATGGAATATAGGAATGAGTATCAATCATTGCATGTATAAGTGAGAGCATTCATCTATCTCTTGCATACAGGGGTAAGTGTCACATAAAATATAGATAAAGTATGAATGGTGACAAAGATAATTAATCTGATCAGCTAGCCACATATAATAATGATAAGCACCTCAACAGATATTCTAGCAAGTCATTAGCATGGTATTAGGACGAACTACAAGGATATTTCCTAAGTTATTCTTAACTATAAAGTCTAGCATATCATAGTTAGTGCAAGTACACTTGGCAATCATTGCGAGAAAGGACTACGCCCATGCATAGTGATATTATCAAGGAAGATGAGAAACATAGCAATCACTCCCCCGTAATAATGTTGCTCTGCCTGCCTTACACACGGGAGGGGGACTATATAAGAACCAACGAAGCTGTCACCATCGTGGACCACCCCACGATCCGGCATATAAGGTGCAATCGCAGATAAATATGGTCTAAGCACCACGCCTACACAATATTTATCATTTACCCATGGATCCGATGGATAAACGCTATATGATCCTAAACATGTATATAATTCCAATCTAACTAAGCCAAGCGTATAACTACGATAAACTAAGAACAATATAATCGCAAACATAAACAAGTAGAGCATAGTCATAATCAATATATTGAAATAGAACAAAGTTGTATTCATATATTGAAGAACAAAGATGAACAATGAAGAACAGTAAAGGAATTACCAAGAATCCTCTTGACAGATTCAGAAACCAATCGAAGATTGACTCCTTCTAGTTCTAATCCTATGTAGCTATGCTATACTAGAGATCTAGTTGATGTGATGGCTCTAGGGCTTGATCAGAGACTCTCCTCCTGAGATTAGGGTTTGAAGAATGAGAATGAGGGAGTGCCTCCTCCAGGGGCCAAGGGTCCTGCTTATATAGCCCCCTCAAGTGAACGTGGGCCGTCGGATCAAACCGACATTAATCACACGGTTTTCCTTGATCCCTTAGGTCGGTGGAGCATAATCCGCGAGACGGAGCCTGATTGGCTCTCAGGCCAGGGCGGGCGCCCTAGGGAGCAGGGCGGGCGCCCTGCCTCCGGGCCCGTTCGGCCTCCCATTCGATCTCGTGGCTTCTGGAGTCTTCTAGATGATAGAAAATCGGTGAACACGTTATTATCTCTATGTAAACCCGACGTGTGGGCCTTTCCTCCGTATTTTCTGATAACCCCCTGCAGAAACAGACAAACACCAAAACTCGTGGAATTCTGTCAGATAAAACCCTAAGTCTAGGTGTTGGTTGCATTTGGATCCTTTTCTTTATTTATTTGATAACTATATTTGGTACTTAAGGACCGTCAACACTTATATATACCTTCCATTCCATCCATTGCAACGAGTTTGGGTAGTGAGGTGCTTGGTCAGTGGTTCAGTGGTAGATAAACTCGGGGCCAAGCCCACGAGTATGGATTGAGGCCAAGCCTCAGTGAGTGTCAGCGAATAGTGGATCTTCATGACAGTGACTTTCTTGTTAATGGACTGATGGGCGGTTGATCTTGTTTGAGTTTATCAGTGACAGGGGGAGCTCTTGATTGCTTGATATTGTTCAGTGGCAGCTGATCTTTGCAGTGTCAGTCACGTCTCATTGCAAGAACGTCGGGGGTGGTCCCGGTGATGATGAGAGGCGTTCGCCTCGTCTAACAGCAAAGGAAAAGGATAGGGGCCCAAGAAAGTGATGACAAAGAAGAAGCGCAAGTGTGGTGACGTAGAGGCAAAGAGGGCAGCGGCAGTAGCAGTAGCAGCTGAGCATGCTTAGAGTGGTGGCAGAGGCAGTGGTGTCCACATTGGAGAGGCTTAGTTTCACCTAGGGGGCCGAGAGTTAGGCACTGAGGGGACGGTAGAGGAGCCTACACCACAGATAGAGGAGCAGGAGGAGCAGGCAGATGTGGTAGAACCTCCTAAATTATATGGCCCACATGCACCTATCATTGTCTCAATGACCTCTGACGGCTATGCATGTGTTCCATATAACTTAAAAAGTCTATCGGGTGTCCTCAGGAAAACCGAATCATCCACAATTTATAACTCACACAGGATCAACAAAGGAGTAACTACAACATTATAGCATTTGCTACAAATCTTTACATCAGAGCATGGAAGAATATAAAATAGTATTTTACATATAAACATAAGTTACTTTTACAACTTAACTTTAATTGGGGAAGTCAAGTAGAACTACAGAAGACAACTTAGGTAGAGCACCTAAGTCAGAAGAGGACAACCAGATCATATCAAGCCCACTGATATGACCTCGGTTAACAGCACCAGTCAGTACCTGCAACAGGGGTTAACAAACCCTGAGTACTCAATTGTACTCCGCAAGACTTAACCGACGAAAGGAAAAGACTCCAAGGGTATGCTGGCTTAAGGAAAGTAGTGGAGCTAGAAAAGGAGAGTTTTGCAGAAAAGCTTTACTATAAGTGGATCATTACTTTCAATATTTTAGTCCAAACTTTAACATCAAATTTTAGTGAAACTCATTGTAGTTCAATTTTGCACCTATTCTATCTCAATCACTTGCAGTAAGCATCACATCTCATTTCCATCTCTTCATTTCTTTTCAATGGTCACCATGTTCCATTGTTAACTACGATGATGAACAGCAAATCGAGTCTCCATATCCGAGGAGCAACGATGATTTGAATCGCTTATCTTCCCAGCTGGGGCTTCCTAACCACATGATATATGCAGGACTCAAACCCCCCATATATCAACCTTCACTCGGATCCTCCAAAACGTGACCGGGTCCAGCGCCACTCGAGAGCACAATACACCTCCAATCTAGCCCTTGGCTATGAGGGTACACACTACTCTCACCATCTCTCCACTCCCAGTGCGTGGTCAGCCATTCACGGGATAGAATAGCCGAGATAAGGCTTACCACAGGTATGTGGTTAGTACTATAAAGTCTCGACGTACATAGTTCAACAACGAACGGTCCTTAACCAACATAGGCGGTGCACTACATCGACTCATTTCACGATGCAAGCTACCCGCCCGGTCTCTGTTTAAAATCACCATATTCATATTCATATGTTCTCATGACCCGTCATTAGGTCAGGAGAAGCAAAGGTAAACCTGTTTCTCGCAAACTATGAAATCACCATTCGACTTCTACCAAAGTCTAAGCATTACTAAGCATAAGATATCGACCTACACATACTAGTGGGATATCATCTGGATATAAGTGTAGATCAAGGTAATCATGCAACAATGGTATCGAGCAACTCCTACTAACATAATGCACATTACACTAGACTTAAGGTGTAACAAAGCATTTATAAAACAGAAGAGTGGTTGTATGTCCGGGGCTTGTCTGCGTTGCAAAGAAGGTTAGTTCCACAGAGAGATCATAGAAATCTGATTTGGCACCAACTTCATGGATGGACAACACCAACACCACTAATGGATGACCTTCTCCAACACCGCTGGTGGACGACACCTTTTCAAAGATTGATCAACACCAACCTTCTCAACACTTGTTCAACACGAACCTTCTCACTCTCGTATGCACTACACGTATATAAATGATGCTTTGCTTAATATGATGGAATGCATGCCATGATGCATGAGGTATGATGCAAGACATGTAATGCATGATAGAACTCTAATAAAGTTAAGAAAGTTGAGTACAACTTTCCTTCATGATACAATTACAAGTAATTATCATAAAGCACTTTTAGTTAACCACTTAACAAGCAAATCATGAACTTAACAAGGAATTATGCATAACATACATTACAAGAGGCAAACAAGGCAAAGCTGAGATTACATTAACTCATCATACTAAGCTAACAAGGCATATCAAGATAAACCTACAAGTTATGGTTTCACTTAACATACACGCTTACTAATTAAAGCTGCATCATGAAAAGATATGTACAAGCAATGTATAAGAAAATGCATAACTCAACTTGTACCATCTTTTACTAACTTACTCTTTTTACCCAAGAGGTTGCATCTATGGAACAAGTGAGATTATTATAAAATCACTAAGTATTAACATATGTAAGTTATTAACTACTAAAGACCTATGTTAATTACATTAATCATTATTAACACTTTTTATTCAACAAGTTAATTATAAATTTAAACAAGTAATTAAACTGCCAAGGGTCATCGCATGTTAATGACCCAAGGTCATCACTCAATCCCAAAGTTACTCAATTCAAAATTATGATTTATTCTAATCAATTAAGCATTTATTATATAATAAATAAAAGGCATGTAATTAAAAATTATCAAACTAGTACCAATATTTTTGTGAAGGTACATCTAACCATGTAAAGCATACTCACAAAGTTTCATAATTTTTGGATAAACATTTTAGCCTATAAAATTAAGGGAAATTACATTTATTAATTAAAAAAGTTATTTGTAAATCATAGCAAAAGTACAGAAAAGTACCATTTCATATTTTCCCATGGTAAAGCATAGCATGACAAGGCTACATAATTAATTTCGTAAATTTACCATGCTCCAGTATGTACTTATAATTTTTTGCAAGGAACAACATGTTTAAACCTTTTCTGAAAAAAGATAAAAGCATTTTCCAGCCCACATCCCCTTCTCACTCGGCCCACGACGGCCCAGCAGGCAGCCACGAGGGACCGTGGCCATCTTGACCCAAGGCCGCGCTGATCGCGATGCACACCGCTGCTCACCGGCGATAACCCGTCGCCGGTGAGCCTCCTCCGGCAGAACTGATAGGTTTGGTATGCTCAGGACGCTAGCGCGGTTTGACCCAAGGTGAAGACAGAGAGGATTGAGGTGGTGTAGAGGCTCACTGCCATCCATGGCAGACACGGTGGAGTTGCGGCGATGCACCGGCCACGATGAAGTAGAAGAGGTGGAATTGGCGGTTCGAGGAGCACCAAGGACTTGCCACGGTCCTGCTTGACCACTCGGGGGAGCTAGGGATGCGGTAGAGCAGCTAGCCACGGTGACTGGGTGCACAACGGTGATGGTAACTGGCCACAATAGGGAACAACAGTGCGGCCACCATAGGCGATGCGAGGTGCGGTGGATGGGCTAGGCAAGAACGCAAGGACGGGGCGGAACTATGGGCATGGGGAATTGGGCGGAATCGCTGCGGTGGCGGTGAATTGGACGAAGCAGTGGAGCCCGTTGGCGGCGAGCTAAGGAGAGGAAGGAGGAAAAAATGGCCGGTGAGGTCGTGTTATGTTGACGGGATCACATTCTCTAGCTATGCCACCTCCTGCTCGGGTCCTCCATGCAGTCAGAGATGTGTCACCGTGCACACAGGCGGTGCACGAGGGCGGCGGGCATCAGTCGACGGTGAGGAGGCAGGCAAGCAGCTGACGGGGATGCACTGTAGCAGACTAAATCCTCCTCTTCCCCAACCATTTTCTCTTGATTCTACTAAGGAACTTGCAATTCTTCCAATGTAAAAGTTATTCACTGATCCTTGATCTCCATCTTTGCTTATAGGCTCAAGCTCCAACTCTTGATGGATTGAGAGATATAGAATAGGGAAGGAGGGTACTTTGAAACTAAAACCAAGTTTCAGTTGAGCAGCAGTAACTCCGTGTTTCACATGTTTCAGCACCTTGTTTCACCTTTTTCTCAAATTTCTTCTCAAGAACTTGAAAATCTCTAAAAATAAAAGTTGCTCAACTTTCCAAGATCTTCAACTTTGCTTTAGGAATCATCTCCAAATTCTACCTAGATCTTGAGATTTGAAATTGGGGGCCAAAGGGGACATGCTGAATTTAGGGTTTTGGAAAACATTTGATTATTTTTTTAACTAAAGCATGATTAATTATTTAGCACTAAAAAACATCGTTTTATGTGATAAGCAACATGGCATTATTAACATATTAAGTATACTAGTAAAAACAACATATCAATTTACTATTGAAACATGTGAAACATGTATATGAAACATATGAAACATTGATCAAAACCTATGAAACATAACTTTGAAACATAGCCATACTTTATATGAAACATCATATATGAAATATTCACAACATTACATATGCAACATGTAAGACCCTTATATGCAACATTTGAAACATAACTGAGTTACTAATGAAACATTATTGTGCAACATAACATATTATGTGAAACATTTCTAGGCAACATATGAACCCTTATAAATGCAACATGGTAAAGTAACACATGAAACATTGTAGGTGCAACATGAACATGCTCTTACTGAAACATTACCATGCAACCTATGCAACATATGAGTGCTTTTATGCAACAATGCTTGGTAATTATACATGATGATGCTCATGATCATGTTTTAGCTACTTTTTAACATTTGGGATGTTACAGCAGAGTAGGCAGAGTAGCCCTGGCTTCGGCATTCCACTCGTTCCCGCACTCAAGTGTCACCGAGGCCAGAGACACAGAGACGTGGTTCACATCCACCTCCCAGACCATAGGGACTGCCGCCAGTGGTCCAATTAGACTTGAGGGTAGCCACAGCGAGGCAGGTTCAACAGCTTTGTTTTGTCAAGTTTCAGGAGTGGTTTCCACCGAGGCAGGATGAGAGAGCTTCAGAGAACTTCTACACAGTCTTGCAGGAGGATTTCTACAATGCCTACCTCCACAGTGGTGTTGCATTCAGGTCTTAGAGAGTGTTCTCCTTAGAGGCTATAGTTATAGTTATAGGAGAGCAGATCCGTCCCCACCTTAGCTACCTGTCAGGTCTGTCAGATCTCTTAGGATGGACTAGTTGGTACATTCCGTCATGGGTCAGAGAGTTCTATGCTTCTTTATGAATTGACCCAAGGCACAGGTACATTCACTTTGCTTTTAGAGGCCATGACTACAGGCTACAGAGCTCAAGGGCTAGAGAGACACTAAGGATTCCTGAGTCTCCTATTCAGATTCACAAGATTTGCTATGGAGAGACATAGCCACCGAGACGCCCTCACGGCAGACGAGTACCACCGACAGACTTAGTTAGAGCTTGTTTCACTGAGCCGTTTGGAGAGGGATCGAGCCACACACCGCGTGACCTTACACCTATGGCTTGTATACTTGACTCTGTTATGAGGAGGACCTTGGTCCTGAGAGGTGGCTACCATGAGGGATTGACACGTATTCAGCTTTGGTTAGTCCACCACCTGATCTCTCAGACTGTGTTTGATATTTGGGATGTGATGCTTTCAGAGATGGAGGACACCTTGGTAGAGGGATTCAAGGGCCATCATTAGTTGCCATATGCTCACTGGATTACCTTTCTTATTTAGAGGGCAATTTCATAGATGTCCCTAGAGACAGTGGCTGAGTGGAGTGGTGCTACTACAGAGTTTCCCAAGTATGACATGAGCTAGTTGTTACGTCACAGTCATGGGAGGACCCCTAGGCAGCTGAGCCATAGACCAGAGGTGCCAGAGTCTATAGCTAAGCAGGACGAGGCCATCAGGGCCATTGCAGAGACAGAGCTAGAGCAGCTTGAGGCCTAGCAGGAGGACGTGACAAAGAGTGACCCGACTGACAGTTCAGATGAGGACTACCAGTCGATCCCATGAATGGCTCCATAGGCTCATGATAGAGAGGCTAGTGGCTCCAGCTCAGCTCCACCTCAGCCACCATAGACAGACCCTGCTCTGATAGCTATACTTGACAGGATGCGGCAGGAGCAGACATGTCAGGCACAGGCCACAGCTGCAGCTCTCACTTATATGCAGGCATGCCAGGACTAATTCCAGCAGCAGCAGCATATCATTTAGCATCAGTAGCTAGAGACTCAGTAGTAGTTCCTTGGTTTCATGCAGTGTGTTCTTACAGCTACAGGGATTGCTCCTTACCAACCCACTTTGCAGCTTGGTTTGACTTCTACTAATACCTTAGTGACTCCAGCTATATAGCCCAGTGGGCTTCAAAGTCAGGGATAGATAGCTACACAGTTTGCCTCACCTACTTAGCAGGTTTCGCAGTGGTTCACTTCACCAGAGACAGAGCAGGCTCAGCGCTTCACTCCTATCATCACAGGCTTCGCTCTTACTTAGCCAGAGTCAGTGTTAGTGATGGATACTCCAATCTCTTAGAGCTTGCGTGCTACTTTTAGTGATCTCATAGGATAGCCTACACCTCTAGAGTTCTAAGTCCTTGCTCCTACCATAGCCGCTCCGGTCATAGGGACCACTGAGACGATCCTGTCATCTATTGCTTCGTCAGAGCTGCCTCCGATAGTCACTACCACACTTGAGGTCATAGCTACAGTGTTAGCGACTCAGGGTTAGGCTTCAGCTTCAGCTTCAGCTTCTACTTCTCAGCTAGCCAACCTAGTTACCGAGACCACAGAGCAGACCCAGACCACTTCACTTTCTGTTCCAGAGTTAGAGGGTCAGCCGCTGCTTGCTCCAGCCAGCCCGACAGTTCCGAGTCCAGAGTCAGACGATGATGCTACTCAGTTCTAGATCTCTCACCGTACCTCAGTGTCTGACTCGTTTGCTCCTACCCCATCGTCTGACCCTTAGGTTTTGGCGCTTGACGCCAAAGGGGCAGAGGGAGCGAGTATGTTAGACTTAGGGGAAGCATGTGAGATGGACTCATTCTTTTGCGTGCTACTTCATGCATATCATGTTTACTTTCATGCATTGTGCTATATGTGATTTATGTGTGATTGTGAGACTTATGTGACATGTGTGCTCTCTACTTTGTTATATATATATCATGTCACTTGGTTATGCTCATTTGCTTTGCTTCCGTGTTTTACTCCGATTCAAATGAGCTTTACTTTGTGTACTCTTGCTTAAATTCATATCCTTTGAGTACATCTTGTTGGCTTGGGTCATATAAGCATTCCTAACCCTTTGTTCTTATTGTCAAATGCTTATATGAACCAAGCATGTTAAAAACATCACCCATCTCTTATACACATTTGAGGTAGTGTTGTCATCAATCACCAAAAAGGAGGAGATTAAAAGCATCTAGGCCCCTAGTTGGGTTTCGGTGATTAATGATGACACAAGATTACTGTGACTAACGTGTGTTTTGTAGAGGCAATTTAAGTCAGGTCATGATAATGATGGTTGATTGGGCAATTATGGTTTTCATGCCCCTGTCAATGGATATCATTTCGGTTTTCAAAGGATGGACGATAAGGTTAAGAACTGACTAGTTCTAAGTGTCGTTTGTTGTTGGAGAGACACTTAGAGTAGTTTAGGACTTTGTTTTTCCTTTGGCCATACTATTAAGGGGGTATGAACTAGTAGCTTGACCTAGATGAGTCTAATGGTTTAGGTGTGGTGCACACTTATCAAACTTAGCACTAGGTAGCTTAGGGATAACCTAAAGATCAAATGGAGTCAACTTCAATCATAAAGGATTTCAACATTGGAAGTGAATGGAGGGTCATTTTGATGACCGGACGCTAGATAGGTTAGGACCGAACGCACCGGTGCCGCGTCCGGTCAGTATTCGCGCGTAGCAGAATCTCAGGCAGCGACCAGACGCTGCATAGTGTTGTACATCTGATGCGTCGATACTCGCATTGTAGCAGCATGGACTCGCATTTGACTAGATCAGACGCTGTATAGTAAACTAACCGGACGCAGGGTGTGCAGAGTCCGGTCAACATTAGAGAGCATCCAGAGAAGGATTTGAGCGACCGGATGTGTCTGGTGGACATTGATCGGACGCTGGTCAGCGTCCGGTCAACTCTAACGGCTCTCTCTGACAGCTCAGCGCACTGTGGCCGTGAAGAACTGACCGACGCGTCCAGTCAGGAGGACCTGCGCGTCCGGTCACCTCATGTTTTGCTGAGTTGGACCCCAATGGTTATGTTTTGAATGGGGGAGTATAAATACTTCTCCTACTCGTCCAATTCAGCTCTCTTGCCTATTTGTTCAGCTGAGAAACACCTTTGGAGTGCAAGGGAGAGCAAGAGCCTAGTGGGGTGATTGAGATTTGAGAATTCAAGATTAAGGACCTCATTAGTGCATAAGGAGTAGCAAGTGTGCATGTCACGCCCGGTTTTCCAAAAAACAAAACCAGGCTCATCATATGTGTGCCCAGGAAGTCCACACATACAATAGCAGAATGAAAGATACCAAAAACAATGTTATTTATTTAACGTACACATAGCTATAATAACACTTACATCAGAGTATCGCGGAACGTCGACTAAACTTCATGCTTCATTCTTCTCAGGGACAGCTGACTAGGGGCTCCATATGCCAAGCACTTCTGAAAGACTTCTAGAAACTCCACTATATCTTTATCTTTCTTCTGAGCAGCGCCTTACTACACACTGGGGTGTGGTGAAAATAGCAAGAGTGAGCATATGTCATACTCAACAAGTATAACACAGGGTTCATGTGGCACAAAAGGCTAGACACTGTTTGACTGCATTTAGCTTTTATTCATTATATAATTGGCAATTAAGTAGCATCAAGGTAATCCAAATCCCATTAATGAATCAATGATCAATTGTAATAAGAATAATGAAATAGCATTATCATGGCATAATAATATCAACAGTAATTAAAACATGATATAACAATGGTGATCATCTATCTGTAAATGTTCCAAGGCCGCCCGTATCCGTAGGCACGGCTAGTATACCAGTTTTTAACTCTGTGCAGAGGTGTACACTTTCACTGTGAGTCATGATTTCCAAATACATGGGGGGACCAAACCCAAACACCGGAGAACCATATAAAGTCATTTAAAGGTTCATCTAATAAGTTAGGGCCATTAGATTCACTCGGCAGGCAGATGTAAGAACCCCCTTTTCAAATGGCACACTTCCTTCGCGGCTATACTCATAAGACTAGAGGTTGTCCTACACCCAACGTGGCAAGCCATTCTTACGCCATTTAAGGTAACCACTAACAAGCTAGAAAAAGGTCCTTTAAACAACTAAAGCCAGAGCCATATAGCCCTCACAGCTGTACTATATGTCCTGAATGAATCATGTACAGATAAGTTATTATAGAGAGAAACCAGAGCATCATAAACAACCCCATGCTCTAGCTCCCTTTCAACAGTAATTAAATCATCTTAAATGGTTGGTTGTACAATTCATTAGCCATATTACAAGATCATTGTTCATAGATCACGCACTAGCAAAGCTACCCATATGCACATCCCACAGGTGACAAAGAAACAAGATATCAATCACTAAGTTACAATCTCTATGGTTGTCAAGGAGGACACATGCATATGAATAGTAATTTCAGTGAATAGGACAACAAGGATGGTCCCATATTATACTTGCCTTTTATGCTTGCTTTCCACTCAAGGCAAGTGCTCATAGAAATTCTTTAGTCTTCTCTTTTGTAGCTTCTGGCATCCAATGCTAATGAAACCGCGCTTCCTCTACTCGCAACAACCAGACAACACAAACTGACAAACAATAGACACATCTAAGAACAGACATCAAACAAAAGAAACACTTTAAAAGAGAGTGCACTAAGCAACATGGCTCGATGCTACGATCATGGAAACATAAGAGCAACGGAGAAAACCGACTATAAACTTGATTCATTTTAGTTAATGAAGTAAAGTGATTGACTTGTAGAGAATTATCCTAAAGTTGAATTAACCTAATTATATTGAATTATTAAGGCTAAAGTTATACCTTAGTCATATTTTATCTATAAATAAATGAGTATCTATTACTTAATCATTTAAACATTTATAAATTAGAAGGCATAAAGGAGGTGATAACAACTAATCGAATCATTATATGTTTCTTGCATAAACTAAACAAGTTCTATTTAAGAAGCACTTAAGTTCATATTAATCATGATAGCATTTGATTATTCATAAAAGACAAATTATAAACCAAAGTTACTTTTAATTTGAAAAGACATTAGATAAATATTAGTTAAATTAACTACACGCTTCATGTTTAACTAAACTAATCATAATTAAGAAACATTTAAGTTAGTATTAATCAAGTTAACATTTATTTAAGAATGGTCTATGTATGGACCTTAGTCGCTTCTAATTTAAAAGAGCATGACATAAACATTAATCAAATAAACATAATTTAATTCGTAAACACATAACGTGACATGGTAAACAACATTGCTAATGCGTCTCTTACACCAGCACAGTCACGAAGCAACAAGAACGAAATTATAACTCTATGTTGTTTTTAATTATAAAATTAGGTGCATATAATAATTAATTAAATATTCAACTATATATTCCAAAACATGTGACACGAAAAGCATTGATACTACTGCATAGAGCAGGATGACACGAATCTAACGCAACTTGAACCACCTAAATCGGAGCTAAAACGAGGAAACGGCGGAGGGAAAACGATGGATGGCAAAACTGTAAATATGTTGTCTTCTACCTTTGTACTTGGGCTGAACGAGCTCGTGATCTCCATGGCCACTGCTGCTGCTGTGCTTCGCGGGGAAGGGAGGACTCGGCCGGGCCAGCTAGGCAGCGTGACGGTGCTGGCCACGACAACCGCGGGGTCCGCACGGCCGGGGCTGGGCCTGCAGCCCGAGCAGCGCCGGCTGCTCGGCGACCTGCAACACGCAGGGGCGCGCAATGGGGCAACGGGAAGGGGGAGGCCACGCCGGGAGAAGTGGGATGGGCCTGTAGGGTGGCAGCGCGGGTTCAGCCCGCCGGCGATAGCGCACGAGGCCCGGGATGGCCGGAGAAGACGAAGAGAAGGTCGGCCATGGTAATCCTCGCCGGAGAAGAAACTGAAAGAATGGGAAACGGATCAAATGGTGATGGATTCACGCAACCGAGGGCTACCTTGTAGCATTGATGGTTTTTGCCGGAATGCCATGGTTTCGCTGAAAAATCTCGCCGAAGTGTTCGCCGGAAAAGTTCGCCGGAAATGAGATGCAAAACTTCGGCGATAGATCTGCGGGGCTGAGTGGCGGCTCGCGAAAAGGGTTGTACTTGTGAAACCAGCGCGTCGAGGGCTGCGCCGACATATATATAGTTGTAGGGTTTGGAAAATTTTTGGAATTTCTTAATTTCAGGATTTATTTTAATTCCGCGAGTAAAAATAATTTCAGAAAATCTAGAATTACCTTTAAAGCCGTGAAAAATAGCCTGGAGTTCAGAAAAATCACCAGAAAAATCCTGGAGACATTGGGAAGGATAAGAAACTCAACTAAATGGGTTTGAGCTCATGAAAAGATCGGTGGAAAGATCAAGGAAAAAGATTAAGTTCACAAAAACTAGAATTTTAATTCAAAAAGGGTCAGAAAAAATTTGCAAAGAGAAAGAAACGTCACTCTATCGTACTCATAAACCGTTTGCACTCATAAACACCAAAACAAGCATCACATCAACCAAAGCCCGTCAAGTTAATTCCAAAATAATCAAAAAGCACCAGTTTTCTTTAATAAAAATATATGGAAATCTAAACTAATGTTGACAAGTTCTATCCAAATTTTAAAATATTTATTTTATTTGTGTTTTCTATGCACAACCCAAAATTAGAAATTTTAGGGTGCGACAGTGCATCCACCTTTCTCATTAGGCTTGTCTTGGTCAAGTGAGAGTTTGTGCTTGTTACTCTTAGTGATCGCCATCACCTAGACGGCTCGGTGGTGATTGGAAGCTTGGTGATCATTTGGCAGAGCTTGTGGATGACCCAAGTCATGGTATGAGCGGTTGTGGGCGATTCACTGTGACGGAGTGTCGAAGAATTAGCCAGTAGAAAGCACTTGATCCTTGCGCAGATCAAGAGGGAGCTATACCCTTACGCGGGTGCTCCAACGAGGACTAGTGGGGAGTGGCGACTCTCTAATACCTCAGAAAAACATCACCATGTTCCTCTCCCTCTCTTTACTTTGAGCATTTACATTTGAGTAATTCAATTCATGTCTTTATATTCTTAGAATTGCCATGCTAGAGTAGAATTGAAACCTATAGTGCAAAACTTTTGTGCGGTAGAACAATGGAAACACTTGTTGGCATAAGAGGGTGAAATGGCTAAGTGTAGGGCTTAATTATTGCAAGAAATTTAGAATTAGCCCAATTCACCCCCCTCTTAGGTATCTTGATCCTTTTAGGACCCTGCAGTGGCAACACAACCATTGTACCATCAGCCCATTTTAGCTTCGTCAATATCACCTGGTCTCATTCTCATGGTTTAACACAAGGGTGTTCCATGAGGGGACACCGAGGTCGATCTATCCATGTCGACGCATCCTTTGTTCCACGGTTGCTTTGTGCCAGCCACCATGCTCTTATTGTCATTAGTTGTTACCATAGCACTGCTCATCATCACAAGTACGACACACATGAAGCCAAAGCTTTAGGTAGGCAACCTCTTCACCAGAGATCTCGTATCACCCCACCTAAGGATCACGAAACAAACATATCAAACTCGGCTTAAGAGGCTTATCAGCCGAATTGGTGACTGAAAGAATGAATGCACCTTAGGCATGGATGTATCCAAGGAGTCCCTAAGGGCGTGATTGGTTCCATGAAGGAACCTGGACCTAGCCCCTTGCATGCATGCCTGCGCTGATTGGTTGGCTAGACGGAGGCTTCAGCCTGGTTCGACGGGTGCAAACCAGCCCACTCAGCCTGGCTGCCTTCGTTTCCAGCGAGCCTAGCTTGCGGGGTGCAAAGCGCACATTCCTGCAGGCACTTTTCTCTCTATAAAATCTAGT
Source organism: Saccharum hybrid cultivar R570 (assembly GCA_038087645.1). NCBI lineage: Eukaryota > Viridiplantae > Streptophyta > Magnoliopsida > Poales > Poaceae > Saccharum > Saccharum hybrid cultivar. The sequence goes on from JAQSUU010000259.1 coordinate 13,771,928, forward strand.
TCATCCATTCAACCAACTCTATCCGGCTCTAACCTGTCTCCGTCCAACTGATGAACCAAACAAAATGCTATTACATGAGATGAACCTAGTGGGGAGGGGCCTGACTGACTGGTAGTATGAGCCAGGCTCAACCTTTCTCCCAACCAATCACGCCCTAATATAATCCATAGATGGATGAGACCTATGAAAGCATGTTTTGTTGTAAAATTCCATCGGTGTCCCGCCACCACACAACTTGTAAAAGAAATTTAGAACGTCTTGGTCCCTTATAATTCCAAGAACGGCTGCCACCACCAAAACCCTAGATGGGTCTCAATGTGGTGCAAAAAGAAATGAGACACTCCCCTCTCCCTAGCATCTCAAGCATAGAAGCTAGAGCCCGATTATCCACTAAGTAGGTGTAACACCCCTGGTGTTACTAGCTCACTTAGCACCGTGGTTAAGGTTTAAAAGAAATTAACTAAACAGGTTTCCCGGAGCTTAAATTTAAAACACACATGAAATGGTACCCGAATCTTATATGACGCGCTTTTGTGGTTAAGAAAAACTAAATGAACGTGTAAGTTAGTTTATGTTGCATGAAAATATGATAATGCGTCCTAATAAGAAACATCGAATAAGTTGTTTTAATTTTTGGCATGAAAAACAAATTTTTACAAACAAAAATAAAATGTAACTTGAGCTGTGCGCTTAAGTAAAAATGGATGAGCGGGTGAAAGCCCAAGTTTGGTTTTAGTAATTAATGAAACCAAGTTGCTAATGCCATCGTGTCAAGTGAATTGAGTTAGGCGTAGCAACACATGTGATGAAGGAGCAAGGAGCATGATGGTGATGGCCATAAGATCACAAGTGCATGAAGATAAAGATGATGGTGAACATGCACATAGGTGATGGACAAGGAATGAGATGATCAAGGCAAAGGTATAATCATAGGATTCTCTTTTGTCGGTCTAAAGATGAGTAGAGAAGTGATTGACCGGATTTAGGATTGATAGCTGACTATCAAGAGGGGCAATCACGGTCATCTCATAAATCAAGTGCTACTAGGTCCATATTCTTGAGCATATGCATTTTGGATCTAGTGAGTTGCTAACTCCTTGAAAAATATTTAAAAAAATGCTAACACACGTGCACAAGGTGGTGAACACTTATTGGTGTTGGCACATTTGCAGAGGAGGTGGAGTTTGAGCTGTAGAGATGGGTTTGGGACCCTCTCTCCCTCCCACCGAGCGCTCGGCAGGATTCGGCGTTTTTGTGGAAATGAAATGTATATTTTCTACTACGCTGAAGGCGGAGAATTTCTCTAAGTCATCGTGGATTGAAACAGCGGTGAATGGAGGTCACTGGAATGATCGGACGCTGGACCGGACGCGGTCTCAGCACAACCGGCGTGTCCGGTCAGTGGCAGCAGCTATACATAGCGCGGGGCGCTAGGGTTTGCAACCAGTCCGTCCGGTCCCTCACGGAACCGAGGTGTCTGGTCACGCACCCAGAGAACAGCGCGAGTCTCAGAGCTGATCGGACACGGTGGGACGTCCGGTCTCGTGTGACCGGACGCATCCGGTCGACAAAGTCGCTCTCTAAAACCTCTCTGGACAGCGACCGGACGCTAGCACTATCGCGTTCGGTCGTGGCGTGGAGCGCGTCTGGTCACACTTTACTTGAGAGCGTAACATTTCATGACCGTTGGAAATCTAACGAGTGAGATTTAAAAAGGGACATGTGGCAAGCATCGGCGAAGTCGTGCAGGTGCGACTATACGCTGTGGCCGTGTCCGGTCGATCAGACTTGTGCGTCCGGTCAGTGCGCGCAGAGCGGCATCTTGAGCCTAACGGCTCTATTTTTGAGGGATGGCTATAAATACATGTTTGGCCGGCTTTGGGACCTCTCTCTTGACTCATTGAACACTTAAGACATACTTTGAGCTAGAGAACTTCCCCTCCACTCATCTCCTTGCTTGGTTGCATACACTAGTGAGATTGAGTGAGATTCAAGTACATTGCTTAGTGATTTGCATCTAGTGGCACTTGATCTTTGAGTTGGCTGCGGATTTCTTGTTACTCTTGGGTGTTTCCCAACATCCTAGACGGCTTGGAGCAGCAATGGTGTTGAGCTAGTGATTGGAGATTGTTTCGAGCCTCACCAAGTGATTGTGAGGGGTTCTTGAGCCTTCCCCGCAGGAGTTTACGAATTGGCTACTCTAGTGGAGCTCGTGGCTTGGAGGATCCCATTCTTGTGAATGGATGTGTGGCACCCGCTGAGGGTTTGACTCTTGATAGTTAATTAGCTCACAATCCATCAAGTGGGTGCATCACCATAACGAGGACTAGCTTGCCGGGAAGCAAGTGAACCTCGATAAAAAATCTTGTATCATCTCTTTGCCAAGGATTTCATCTTGTGTCTGTGATTGCATTGATTGATTGGTTCATTAGACATATCTCTACTCATCAACGTCGGTATAACAATACATGCTCACTTCTTTACTTACTTATCTACCTTGCTAGTTGCTTAGCTTGTTATTTCTTGTAGATTCTAGCTCCTAGTTTGTGTAGTATATCTCTTTCACCTAGGAATAGAGTAAGTAGTGACTTAGCCTTGTTGGTGTGGATTAGAGATTATAGCCTTTATATCTACTAGAATTGTTTAGGTGGCTTGCATAGTATAGTTGAGCTAGTGCTAGAGAAGCTTAGCTATTTGTTTTACTAACATCTTGGTTTATTGAAGTTTGTAGATATTTTAAAAGGCTATTTATCCCCCTCTAGCCATTTAGGACCTTACATCAGGCTATGTAGGTGAAAGTGCAACTTTGCTTTGGAGAATAAATATTGTTAACTAGTGTTTTGCAAGCTCGGTAATCGAATTTGAAATCCAACTCCACCTCAACTCTGGATCTTGTCCAGGTCGAAAAGAGGTGATGACAAGGTTATTTTGGCATTTAAATTCTAACAAAAATGCTTAAGCACTAATATCATGTGTTTGCATAGTTGGTTACTTCTAACCTAGCACATGAGTGTGGCATAGGTGGTAGTTGGGTTGGACGTCATGTTGCTTGCCTTAGAAATTGCCTGACTTTGCTAGAACGTGCTGTTGGCCAGCTAGTTCTTGACCTCGGGCACGGGTTGGCAGTCCCAAGTTGGCACGTCTCTACTCTACTCTCTAGTTAACCTTTGTCTAAGTTTGTTGCTCCTACTAGTAGCCGTATATACCTTCTTGAGCCTTGTCAAGGTGGTTTAGTCTTAACCTAGCTGGATTAGAATTTGGGCACGCTTTAACATTCGTGCAACGCATGATTTTGGCCGTTTGGCCTGGTGTGTGCGGTCACCGCGCACTCTGGCGCTCGCGGGCTACCCTGCTGCACCGCTGCCGCCTGTGTATGCCACGCCAACGCCCGCTGCATCACGTCGGCGAGGCGGGGCTCGAGCTCGAACCTGCTCGCCCAGTCTAGGTCAATGACTCCGGTCATTACGCCGTTGGTGACACGTCACTGCCTCGCTGCCTCACTCTGCCGCTAGCAGACGTCGGGGGACCGCTGGGGCCAGGTGGCTCTGATTCAACGCGTCGTGCCATAGCTCTCTTTATCATATCATATGCGGCCATGTGAGCGTGTTGGCGTCCCTATTCAGTCTTGCCATCTTGACCGGCTCATCTAGTCCGTGTGCAATTTCCAGCCCACACCGCACGCTGAGCCGCCGATCTTTCTCCCTCTCCTGATCACCAGTTCTAGCTTCATAGATCGATTCACCGCACTAGTGAATGGTATAAGTAGTTGGCTAGGTGACCTGTTCTTCCCAAGCTCGGTCGTGCACCACTGGCCAGCAATTTGGCAAATTACTCGCTGCCGGTCAAAAGCGCCGCCATGCTTGAGAAGTTGGGAGTAAGGGCGTAGAGCTGGTAGTAGTTCAATTGCTTGTGTCCATAAATTCGTCTTGATCCCCCTAGCTGGTGCTCGCATCATTTGGCCAGGGCACTCATTGGCGGCGTGGTGGCGTGCCGGTGGCCGCGCTCAGAGCGTTGCCACGGGGTGCGGGCGCACGTGGCCAGAGCACCTCGGTCTTTCCCTGCCTCAACCCATTGCGCGGCTAGGTTCACGGTGAGTCCCTTCTGCTCCCCCGCAATCTCTACCACCTCGTTAGGCTGTAGGGTCGTCGGAACAGGAACACCACCATGGCGGGTGGTCTGCCAGCGTGGGCTGGGTGCTAGGAGGCATCTTTTGCCTTTCAACCGCTGCTCAGGGATTCGTTGTGGCTCCACAATGCTCATCGGCCTGCGCGTCGGATCGGTGTTTCTCCCACATGGCCGATGTGACCGCTCGGTGCTGGCCGGAGCCACGCCGGCGCGTGCAGGGAGCATTGGGGACCGGCTCTTTGCGAAGACAGCAAATTTTGGGGACCATAGTGCGAATTTCCTCTCTTGATTAATAGTAGCTCCCAGGGTCGCTCGATTACTCGATAGTGTGGAGTCCCTTTTGCAAAAACTCTACAGCAGGAGCGAGCGGGCCTGCTAGGCCGGCCTGCTGGCGTGCGGCCACGCTGCTCGTGGTCCGTTTTAGCCGCTAGGCCGATTGGTTGCCGTTGGCCTTTTCCTTTATAAAGCAATTTCTTAATTTAGTTCCTAAACTAAACTTTTAATTCAAAACAGAATTGTGTAGAAGTCCAAAAATTATGAAACCAATTTTGTTAGTCTCCTAAATCATGATCTAGATAAAGGTGTAATTGGTTAACATAGTTTTATACTATTTATAGGCTTGCTCTAATTACTTCGAGACGTTTAATATTATCAAACATGAACTTATAGGAATTTTTATGAATAATCAGTGATAGTATTAGTTCTAGAAATTTTATAGTAAGCTCCTAGTATTATTATATGCTCACTGTGTTTTTTGTAGCTCCAAAATAATTAGTTGCTAGGATAATTAACAAGCCCTAGTTTGAATATGTAGTAAATCGATAAAATGAATAACACGACATCTCGGGTTTGTATAACTAAAACACTTGTTGAGAAATAATGTCTTGTTTGACAACGTGGGTACGTGACCTAGTGCGTTAGCCATTAGAGCTAGCTCATTAGCTTGAGAGGCGCAATCGTACTTTAAGCGTTGGGGTTAACCGTTGATTATTTACGTCTTTGCGTTGCATCCATGTATATCATAATAGGAGCAACGATGGATCGTGAAGTCATCTGGAGTAGCAGAAAAGATGGTGTCTGGATGATCATGCCATCTTGATGGAATGCTAACTTTTGGTTATATTTTACCTAGGCAAGCCCCGGTGCATACCCTCTATTATTCTGCACTTTATTTATGCTTGTGCATTAAGTTTTAAGGAGTTGAATGAAACCCACTTGCATATATATATATATATATATATATATATATATCCTAATCCCATGAGTCTTACTAGTATGTCAGGATCATGTAGATTGCTATGCTACAAGACTCTGGTAGAAGTCGAGTGATTGCCTGTAACTCGCGAGAGATAGGAAATATATTATTGTTACTATTATCATGTTACTATCACATGGAATACATATGGATAATGATTGGAGACCGGACGGGACTGTACTTGGAATTGGATATGGACTTGGTTGGGCAATCCGAGCGAGGCTCTGGTTGCATTTGTTCCGCCTGTGTCGATTAAGGACTGTCTGTTGCATTGGACCTTGGTCAAGTCATAGACTTATTATCACGAACACATACCTGCTTATGGGAGCGGAAAGACTTGTTACTCTCTTGTCATGGGCTCCGGCTCTTTCCGGACCGACTGATTGGAGGCGGGGATAGGTGGAGGTCTAAGCACCACTTTGAGGCCGGGCCTCAAGTGTGGGGGCTTGGAGTCCAAGTTTGGATAGGGACCTGGAACCCGTGACAGGAGTGAAACGGGTTGGTCTCACTCGTGCCTAGGGTATGAGTGAGGCATGTATTTTTCGGGGTACCTAGCTAGACACATTGATTCGTGAATCGATGTTTCTGCGTGATGGTACGACTTGACTACGATCTGGCATCGTAGTAAGAACTGAAAGATGAAAGATAGAAAATTGGTTCTGATTGCTCAACCCGTGCTTGAAAGTAGAACAGGTGCTTACCTAGAATGGTTGGTTAATGAATGACTGATGACTGCTAATAAAAATTGAATATAAGGATGCACCTTTAGTAATGCTTCCTGCAGTTGCAATAACCCACAAGCCAGATAGCCTCGTATATCCTTGGAGTCTTTTGTTTTCTCCTGACGAGTAAGTCTTGCATAGTACCATTGAGTACTCAAAGTTTGTTCTACCCTGTTGCAGGTGACAGGAACAACTGGAGCTGACATTTGTGTGTGAAAACCTCCTGGTGGGCTCAGTGAGGATTTCCTTTACGTGCGGACATAGAGTTGATTTAAAACTTTCACCAAGAATGTTTTTCAAAAGAAAGACTTATAACCTATTATTATTTCATGTATATAAATGTTCTTCATGATAATGTTTAACTTGATCTTAAATGATTTCTATTCCGCTAAAACTCTGATAACATTTTACATTCCGCTATTATAATCAAATAATGAATTACTCTGATGTTGTACTAAAAGTGATGTAAGAAATAATAAAGATGTTGTAAGCTTTATCTCTCATTTATGATCCTGAGGTAAAAATGTGGATTTTTGAGTTCTCCCTTGGGTGTGCTCGATGGAATCGCAGAGTTTAGTGCACTCTCTTAGGTACTTAGTGTCTAATGGAAGACAAGTACTCTTGGGAGGGCATTAGATTAGGCGATTCTGGCACAGCAGGTTCCAATGGCCATAATGTACTCTGATAGTCTAAACCCTAAAGCAAGCCACACTGCCGTCATAAAATCGTCGGCACCCCCACTGTCATGACTCTCTAGATAAGAAGGTAATCATACCAGTTTCATTTGACTAAGTTGGTTAAGTCCTTGTATTTATATTTATTAGTCCTTCAATAATAAGGGCGGTCCTAATGGGTGGTTTCATGGCATTAATTAAGGCGCCAAGTAGGCAAAACACGTTGATGTGGCATTGGAGTTAAGAAGGACAGATAAGGAAATTGTTTCTAATAGAAGAAACCATGTCTACACGGGAACCAAAATAGGAAGGGTTGTGATAGGTAGATGATAGAAGAGAGTAGACGATTAGATGAAAATTTTATATGTGGAAACTATCCATTGAAAGTATAGTTTATATGGATAGTGTCTACATTAATAGGTAGGTATTGGAATTATCACATAGTTTCATGGTCGACAATGCTCTAATAAGCATGTGTCTTTCAACACTAAGATCGACATAGCTTCAAGATGTATTGGTTACTCTCTTTAATTGGCTTATACATGTAGGGTGTGCAGTGGTGGAGCCAGGATTTTAAACTTAGGTATTCTAACAACCGAAAAAAATTCCAATGCATAGTAGCATAGGTTTCAAGTATAGTTCGTAGTATTTTATCATAACTAAAGTCATAAAAACAGAACAACACTGGAATAACAAATTGTTCATATTTAAGATAGGCATGAAAGTACACAGCAAATTACAAATTGTTGTCTTGCTGCACTGGCACTACGCACTGCTCCAATGCTCCTCTGCTCGGCCTCCCCCAGCCAGCTGTGGCCGGCCTAGCACGCCGCCGCGCGGCTTGCCGATCCGCCACACCCGGACGCCCCGGCCAGGCCAACAGGCCCCGCTCCGCCCTCCGCTCGCCCTGCCTGCTGCCGCCGCTAGCCGCGTGTGGAGGTGAGGAGGTCAGGAGGTGGAGTGCTGCCGCCAACCAACTGGCCGCTCGCCGTCGCTGGGATTCAAGAAGAGAAGGAGAAGAACGAGAAGATTAGTGATTGGGGATTGGAGAACGACAGACCGCACGAAGTCACGGTCGGGGGCTCGGGCGTCTCCGCGCCGAACAGAGGGGAGGCAGGGCTTACTGGCCCAGCCTGTGGTCTGCCCCTTGCCCCTTACGGCCGGCCTGGGAGCTGAAAATGGTAGGAGGCCGCGGGAATTGGCTGTGGACTCAGTTTATGCTCGAAAATGATCAAATTAACACCAATATACATTTTTTTCGAAATCGTGCATTGCACGTTCTTCATTAAGAGAAGTGGGAATAAAAGTACAGTACCCAGTAGGTCTAATAGCGAGTTGCCATAAGCCACACGGGTTAAACACTAACAATGATCACCGGCTTGAACGGTGGAGCTTAGAGTGGCATACTAAGGAATGAACTAATATGCGACTAACTCGACAAGGACGGCTACTCAGTCATCGAGCATTGCTTCGTGCTCCGCCAAGGAGCTCAAAATGCGATCAGCACGCAACGGGAATAATATACTCATCGCTTCCCTCCTCGCAGTTGGAGATGTCTCGGCGAATACTTTGTGGAACACGCTGTGGACTGTGGAGTCCGGCGTGTCCGAATTGACATGGCCAGGCTTCCACTTGTTGATTAGAACACGTTTCGCTTGCCTCTCCGGATTCGGATCACGGGAGGCCGCTTTCGCTGCCAGGCGGACGCTGCGACGTGGGGTCCAGTCGGCGTCGCGTCTCCTTGGGATCCATGCACGAGGTGTAGCCTTGATCAGAGGCTCTTCCAGCGGCAGCCTGAAGGAGTCGATGAATGCCGTCACAGAGGCCACCGTAGGCGCACCGACAACAGGCTTGGGAGGTGCAGGTGGCGCGGCAGCCGTCACGCGTGGCGGGGTAAGTGCCCCGACATCCGCAACCGCCACAACCTCAGCACCCTCCTCCAGCACCTCAACCTCTAGAGGTAGACACGGAGAGTCGAGGAAGGCCACGGTAGCTGGATCAGCAGCAGCAGGGCCAGTCGGCAGTCGTGCCCCGGCGTCATCAGAGGCCCCGGTGTCGTCGGAGGCCACTGCCGTGGCCTCCACAACATCCACCCCTGCCGCCTCAGCATCCGCAGAGCTGAGTGGAGAGGCCACGGTCATGGTGTCCTCACCAACCTCCTCCGGCTCCTCGTCAGCTGCGAAGCTTAGCCGGATCAAACGTAGCGGCGACAGGGGGTCCGACGGTGCTGCCCGGGACTGCAAAGAGGCGGTTGTCGGAGCTGGGCGCGTGACGAGAGAGGCATCGAGCTCGTCAAGCATCGGGTTGACCCAAATGGGAGGCCCCGCACCCTCAGATGGCACAAGTGCCAGCGGGTCGGTGGCGGTGGCAGCGGTGGTGGTCACAACATTGACCTCCCTCGACCGCTTGCCTCGGCACCGCCTGCTTCGATGACGGCCACCGCGTGGCATGTCTGGTGCGCAAGCAGTCCCCTGGCCACCATTGCCGTAGTCGCATGGCCCCCCACCCCCCACTGCTAACTGACTGTGGGTCGGGCAGGGGATCTGACCGACGAGGAAGGACACTTGCGGTTCCGGCGCGCGATCCATGCCCTGATGATCGCTGTCGTTGCCGAGAGGTTAGTGCGGCAGCGATCCAGGATGACCACGCCCTGGGGACCCTCCCACCTGGTCCGAGGGGAAGTGCCGAGGCGGACGACGACCCTCTTTGCAGTTCCTCTCCCGATGCCTCGTGCTGAGGCAGAAGAGGCAGCGGGACGGGAAGGTGCACCTGGCCGCGACATGGTCATCTGCCAAACAGTTGAAGCAACGACCGATAAGTGAGGACGGCACGGCCGCTAGCGACGAGGGTGAGACGAGGCTTGGGGGCGCCCGCGTCGACGACTTTGCACGAGCGTGAAGCCATCCGCATCGACAGGCGCGGCTGCACGGGGCGCACGGCGTGGAGGAGGCGCGTGCGTCGGGGCCGAAGAGCGCCTGTCGTTCGTCCTGAACCTGCGTCGTGGCTTGGACGTGTTGCGCCGCTAGTTGAGGCGATGATGCATGGGCATACAGTCGACCGGCTGCGGGCCGAGTCGCAGGTGCGCAGGCACCCTGGCAGCCGGTAGTGGGGGTCCTGCTGGAGGACCGTCGGCGGCAGCGATCTTGGAACGGCGGCGGCGGCGCCGCCTCTTCTTGGTGATGACGACCGGGCGTGGGGCTGAGCTGCCCCCCTCCTGCGGCGCTGCAGGCACGGGCGAGACCGTCGCCTCGATAGCCCGGCGAGCGGCGCCAAGGTAGGATGGGGCACGGCAGGAGAGCCGGGCACGTCTGAGCTGTACTCGTCGTAGTCTTCCTCCCAACGCCGTGATTTACTCCTGCCCGCAGACTGGCGGTCGGGGAGGGAGAGGCGTGGGAGGAGGCCAAGCTTGGATCCTCGTCGTTGTCGGAGGCGTCCTCGACGGTGACGAGCTCCTCCGCCGACCGGGCTGCAGCGGTGGCTGTGGCGGCGGAGCCCAGAGGAGGCTCAGCCGTGGCGGCCTCGGAGGCGAGGGCGGCGCCCATGAAACTATCTCCAGGGGAGGAGGAGGAGGAGGGCGATGAGCTGGGGGCGGATGGGCGCACGAGGACAACGTCGGTCCAGGATGTCAGCGGAGGCCGACCCGACGACGTGTATGTCCCAGAGGCCGACTCAGCGACGTCCTTCAACGGCTGCGAGACGGGCTGGGCGGCTGCTGTGCCGGGCGGCGGTGAGCTCGGCGATGATTCCACAAGGTGGACGACGGCGGCGCAAGGAGACCGTGGGCGCGTGGATGGTACTGACGCGGTGGCGTCCTCTGGTCCCGGCGAAGTAGGGGTCGCGGGCACGGGGGCGCCACCCGACGGCGCGGCTGCATCGCAGGCGTCCCAGGTGGCCACCGCACGGGTTGGGGGAGCTCCCGGGGCGGCGGGCGACGGTGGCACGCAGGAAGCTGCCGGGCCGCCAGCCCCACGGCCTCCGGCAGTAGCGTACGGCTGGGGCTTGCGCAGGGAGCCCTCCTCGGAGCCTGCAGACGACGGGGGCAACGGAGAGCCGGCCTCGGCCACCGGCGCCGTGGGCGCTGGGATCTCGGCGTAGCCATGGCTAGCGCCGGAAAAAGACCCACCAGCGGGTAGATCGGGCGACGACGGATGCGGAACAAGGCGCTGAAGGAGAGGGGAGGCTGGGGATGGAGGGGATCTGGAGGGTGTGGGTGGCGGCGGTCGGGGGCGGCGACGGGGCCAGGCGGGTCGAGTATACATGTATATATACTTATTGTTGTGCAAAAAAAGTTAGGTATTCCCAGGAATACCAAGGCATCACTGTAGCTCCGCCATGAGGGTGTGAGTGTTTGCGTAGGATTGGAACAAAGTTTCTGCAACGAGTACTAGAGTATCTACATTGGCGTGGTGCGTGTATCTGTCGTTGCTACAAGGTATGCTCATATCCACGATCCGATCCGATCCGATCCATGTCGGAACTCGGAACCCAAAAGCCAAATAACTACTTAGTCTATTAAATGAAACAAAGTTTCAACAAGTTTATTTTATTTTTTAAAATAAATTCATAGCCGTAGAAGATATATATAGAGTGACAAAAAGGATTGACGTTACAATCAGCTTACTTGTCAGTGCCTTTCTGACTGCCGTAACTTTTTCCCTGTACCGTTGTCAAAGAGAGAAAGTTTAACACGCTTCAGTGATCACATGCCAGGACGGTCTCTCACTCTCTCGTAAGTCGTCACTGTTCTCCCGCGTGCCTATATAAATAGCGACACCGCCCATATGATATAAGCAGCCGAGACCGCCGACTTCCTGTCACTGTCGCTCTTAGTCATGGCCGACGTGATCAGCTTCCCCAGGTACGCGACGGCGGCGGCGGCTGCGGCGGCGGCGGCGGAGCAGCCGTTCATGCAGGCCGCGCTGCCTCTCGAGGGCGTGAACCCCTCCGTCTACCCGCCATTCCACGCCTACTACGCCGGCGTCGCTGCCACGGCGGAGACGTCGGTCGGTCCCACCCCGGCGGCGGCGGCGGAGCAGCCGTTCGCTCAGGCCGCACTGCCTCTCGAGCGCGTGAACGCCTCCGTCTACCCGCACTTCGGCGCCTACTACGCCGGCGTCGTCTCTGCCGCTGCCACGGCGGAGTCGTCGGTCGGTCCCGCCGCCATGGTCAGCTTCCCCAGGTACGCGACGGCGGCGGTGGCGGAGCAGCCGTTCGGGCAGGCCGCGCTGCCTCTCGAGGGCGTGAACCCCTCCGTCTACCCGCCATTCCACGCCTACTATGCCGGCGTCGCTGCCACGGCGGAGACGTCGGTCGGTCCCGACCCGGCGGCGGCGGCAGCGGCGGCGGAGCAGCCGTTCGCGCAGGCCGCGCTGCCTCTCGAGGGCGTTAACGCCTCCGTCTACCCGCACTTCGGCGCCTACTACGCCGGCGTCGGCTCTGCCGCTGCCACGGCGGAGTCGTCGGTCGGTCCCGCCCCCATGCTCAGCTTCCCCAGGTACGCGACGGCGGCGGCGGCGGAGCAGCCGTTCGCGCAGGCCGCGCTGCCTCTCGAGGGCGTGAACCCCTCCGTCTACCCGCCATTCCGCGCCTACTACGCCGGCGTCGCTGCCACGGCGGAGGCGTCGGTCGGTCCCGCCCCGGCGGCGGCGGCGGCGGCAGCGGCGGCGGAGCAGCCGTTCGCGCAGGCTGCGCTGCCTCTCGAGGGCGTGAACGCCTCCGTCTACCCGCACTTCGGCCCCTACTACGCCAGCGTCGGCTCTGCCGCTGCCACGGCGGAGTGGTCGGTCGGTCCCGCCGCCATGATCAGCTTCCCCAGGTATGCGACGGCGGCGGCGGCGGAGCAGCCGTTCGCGCAGGCCGCGCTGTCTCTCGAGGGCGTGAACCCCTCCGTCTACCCGCCCTTCCGAGCCTACTATGCCGGCGTCGCTGCCACAGCGGAGACGTCGGTCGGTCCCGCCCCGACGGCGGCGGCAGCGGCGGCGGCGGCAGAGCAGCCGTTCGCGCAGGCCGCGCTGCCTCTCGAGGGCGTGAACGCCTCCGTCTACCCGCACTTCGGCGCCTACTACGCCGGCTTCGGCTCTGCCGCTGCCACGGCTGAGTCGTCGGTCGGTCCCGCCGCCATGATCAGCTTCCCCAGGTACGCGACGGCGGCGGCGGCGGAGCAGCCGTTCGCGCAGGCCGCGCTGCCTCTCGAGGGCGTGAACCCCTCCGTCTACCCGCCCTTCCGCTCCTACTACGCCGGCGTCGCTGCCACGGCGGAGACGTCGGTCGGTCCTGCTGCAGTGATCAGCTTCCCCAGGTACGCGACAGCGGCAGCGGCGGCGGAGCAGCCGTTCGCGCAGGCCGCGCTGCCTCTCGAGGGCGTGAACCCCTCCGTCAACCCACACTTCCGCACCTACTACGCCGGCGTCGCTGCCACGGCGGAGACGTCGGTGGGTCCCGCAGCCGTGATCAGCTTCCCCAGGTATGCGACGACGGCGGCGGCGGCTGCGGCGGCGCAGCAGCCGTTCGCGCAGGCCGCGCTGCCTCTCGAGGGCGTGAACCCCTCCGTCTACCCGCACTTCCGCGCCTACTATGCCGGCGTCGGCTCTGCCGCTGCCACGGCGGAGTCGTCGGTCAGTCCTGCCGCCGTGATCAGCTTCCCCAGGTACGCGATGACGGCGGCGGCGGAGCAGCCGTTCGGGCACGCCGCGCTGCCTCTCGAGGGCGTGAACCCCTCCGTCTACCCGCACTTCCACGCCTACTTGCTGGCGTCGGCTCTGCCGCTGCCACGGCGGAGTCGTCGGTCGGTCCCGCCGCCGTCAGCTTCCCTAGGTACGCGACGGCGGCGGCAGCAGCGGCAGAGCACGGGGAGCCCTCTGTGTCCCCGGCCTTGGGCACCAACGCCGAGGCACAGGGGTCAGGAGCCGTAGCGCTACGAATGGGTGGCTTCATCAACCGCTGTCCCGCCGGCGTCAGGTACGCGGCTTCATGAACATTTTGTGGTATAACGCCTCCAGTATTCACGTTGGGGTTAGGATCTAATGAAGTGCATGAAAATTGCAAGTAAAAATATGGATGGATGGATATAGATGATATATATTTTTATCAGTATGTATATAAAATTTAAATTTGAACAAAACCTTGTGAAACGAGAAAAAAACAAAAGCAACACACGAATAGATGCGGGTTGGGAACAAACACGAACAGTTAATTGCATGCACTTGTGCAACAATGAAGTTCTGATTTATCTTTATTACACAAGTTTTTGTTTAGCTCAACATGTGCAATCACGTGGATAATTGCACCATCTACCCATCATATTTTGGTTGCATTTTTTTATCCGCCGGTTTAGCTGTCAGCAGCAACATCAGAAGTGTTCTTGATGTTTTGCAATTTGGTCATATGTGTACGGGTGAAAGAGTATGAGAAATTCTGGTACGGTTTGTTATCGTTTTTTATATTTATATATAATATCTTTTCTGATATTAGCAAAAACATAGAAATGGTTTAACCAATTGAGTAGTACAATTGCAAAGTTAAGTGTTCATTTCAGAAAAATGGGAAAATCCTAACAAGGCCGTTGTAATACCATTTTTTATTTTTATTTTTTCATTCCTATTACTCGTCGTGTGCCATGGTCTATTCCACATCTATATGTTCAGCTTCAGTACCTGCACCTATCAATGGCCATACACGCCGTGGATGTTTCATACTGCCTATCTATACATCTGAATAAAAAAGAAAATGTGTTCTTGCATTATAGATAAAGAGATCACTGATCGGCACCACCATTAAATCACGATTTGGGACTACCACCTGTATTTCGTTTTGCTTGTGTACTGTACAACAATTTGCTCCTGATTTATGATCTGTTTCTGCAGTGTATCTTTGAACAATCTTCATCTACATCATTTTGGCGTGTAAATGTAAACTTTCCGGATTGATTATTGCCTGTTATATGTAGGCCAACACCCTTCTTCCAAGGGCATGACCGTGTGGAAGCATACGACGGTGAAAACGAAGAGCTTGATTGGTTAGATACGTAAGTGCAGATATTTGTGGGATTGATTTGGTACATAAATATTACTCCGTACTTCGGTTATGCTTGTCAGTCCTTAGAATCTGAGAATTAACGTTCACAAACACTTAGGCTCCATGTTACACGCACACCTTGTCTATATACTATATGGGGAAAGCCGATTTGCTTCTGCACTTTGCACCTCATTGTTATATTGAAAAAGAAATTGTATATGTCCAGGTTGCTGTTACCAGAGCAGCCCCTTTCGCTGCTACAAGCTCTTGGAGATGCTGAGCCTAGAGCTGCAGGGTGAGAAGTTTGTGAAAACATGGCTAATCATAGCTACAGTTTGTCATTTCAATCATTGCTGGTTAAATCTGATCAATTAGTTCAGAAAATGTATTGAGACGGATGGAATGACATTCAGATTTCAATACACTGCAGGCCTGTAGTTCAAGTGGAGCAGCTTGGTCCTAATGATCTGCAGCATTGTCTTCGCCAAGGGGAGTCGGACCGTGCATTAGACATTCTTGCTCTGATGGTCCAGGAAGGAAAAGCTATAAATCGTGCCGTCGACATTGAGGCAGATGAGCGTGACATCAATAGGGCTCACCCTGAGCTCGTCATTTTGCTGAGAGGGCATGCTTACTTCAGTATCAGAAAGCAAGGGGATACTCTTAGAGCTGAATCATACTACCGTAAGCACATCAGAGGTGTTTATCCTGATGGCGTGAGCACTGGCAGCCCTTTTGTGGACACACTCTTGGCCCAGCTAGAGACAACAGCTAGGGCTGGAGGCCCGCCAAGGTAAATGAGCAGCTCTCTCTTGTTACTACTAGTATCTATCTATGTAGTCTACTTAATTCCTCTAACCTCAATATGATCGAGGGATAAGCAGCTCTAGTTATTTCGTGCACCCCTTATTTGCGTTTTCTACAGTGATAACCATGACTTCGGCGACACAAATGTGACACACCGCTGCGTCAATGACTACCTCAAGGTGTACTTCCCAGAATTCCGGTAAAGTCTTAATTAATGACAACGTACGTGTTTGCTTGGTATTCGATACTTATATATATTTTGGCCAGTAGTATATGAGAGAGAGACCGTGTTTGCTTGGGATTCGGTACTTATGTGTGTGTGTGAGAGAGAGAGAGAACAAGTTGTTTGCTAATTTAAACTTGTATAATGGATGCATTCATGCAGGAATGAGGTTGAGAAAGGAAGAACCCGACTGGGGCTGTTCGGCGAGAAGGAAGGCAAGTGGGTGCGCTGCCTTGCTTGCCACAAAGAGTACAAGGGCTACAATCGGTCGAAGCTGCAGTATCACCAGCTAAGGAATGTTCGCGGCAAGCAGGCGCTGTGTCAGGCTTCCACCGCGTATATACGACAACAGATTCTGGACGCCGAAGAAGATGGCAGCGGCCACAGAGCAACGGACGGGGAAGCCATGGCGCTTGTTCCTCCTCCTCCTCCGGATGGAGCATCGCGCTTCTTCCTCAACTTCTCTGACTGATCATCCTCTTCCGCTTGATGCTGGGAATGAAGATGATGCCTTTTGTTCATCGAGTCTGCTTTGGACGGAGTTCAGACACGAATAAAAGAAGTGATGGCAAAATTTATTTAATGTCATTGGAATCTATAACATTTTCGTATGTGCCACTGGAATTTAAGATATCAGTTCTTTGCCATTGAACTATATTTTATTTCTCTTGTCATACATATTTTAATTAATTGTTGTTTGCGCACTGTTTGATTGTGTGTATATATGTTTCCCAGTGGATGCCCTGTTTTACTCCTATGTGTTTTAAGTGTAGCCAACCCAAACTTGAAACTATTATAACTTTTAAATTTTATTTCACAGAAATGGCCCGTCCTCCAGCAAAGAGAGACATCATAGTCTTAGAGCATCTCCAGCAGTACAATCTAAATCAGACTACCTAAATGTCTATTTGGGTAGCCACCTATTTTTCTACTACCTATATTTTGCTCCAAACTCCAGCAGCACTACCTAAAACAGACCACCTAAATTCATTTGTGGAGTGAATGACATGTGGGGCCGTGCTGTCATCCTCTCCCTCTTGTTCTCTATGCCGGCGAGGAGATGCGCCCGCGCTGTGCGCCTGTGCCGGGGAAGGCCACAGTGGGGAGGTCGCGCTGGGGTGGAGGAGGTCCGGTGGGGAGGAGGAGGCATGCGGCCAGCTTGGGAGGAGGCATGCAGAGTAGAGGTCGCCGCAGGGAGGGAAGGCCGCTGCGCCGGTGCTGGCCACCGCGCGCGTGGAGGAGCTCCATTGGCGAGTGGCTGCGCGTCGAGGGCGGCCGAATCTGGGGAGGGGCGCCGCGGTGCCCGAGCCTGTGCCGGGGTGCGCCGGGGAGGGCAGGGATGGCGCAGGGAGCGGGGGCGGCAGCGTCGCGCTGGTGTCTAGGCCGCCGCGCCGCGACGGGAAGATGGCTAGGCCACCGGCGTGGAGGAAGATCGGTCGGCGGCATCACATGCGCGGCGGACGGTGCTCGAGCGAGGAGAGAGAGGGGCTAGGAGGGGAAAAATAGGTAGTGAGGTTTGTTGGCCCAACAGATGTAGGTAGTGGGAGGGAAAATTTGTTGGGCCAATAAATTTAGATAGGCTGATAGGTAATCTGCTGGAGTGCATTTTTTTTGACCTCCACTCTAAATATAGGATAGGTAGTCTGTTTAGGTAGCCTGCTGGAGATGCTCTTATGCCAACAAATGGGACGTCCTAGAATAAGGCTTCTGATGGCAATACATGTGCTACTACTGCATTGCCTCCTATTGATTAGAAAGCGTCAGATTAGGCTAATTATGGAGCCTTGTAGGTTTGACCCAGAAAGTTGATCAAAGAATTTGAATGATATCATCTATGAAAGTGATATCCTGTTTGTTGAGCAACTGCGGATGGATATACTAGCTTACACGAGAAAAGTCGCTCCATGAGGGCTCCATGAGGACAGATTATCAACGGTCTCAAGAGACGATAAGTCAGCACTTTAATAATGTGCTAGGAGCACTGCTAAAGCTTTGGAGGGTGCTGCGTAAGAGCCCACAACCAATCACAGACAATTATAAGGACGAAAGATGGAAATGGTTTAAGTTAAAACTAAATTAAAGAAGAAACAGTCCTATAATTTTTTTTGCCAGACTAACAAGATATTTGTTTTTGTTTTTCATAGAATTTTTTAGGTGCTTTAGATGGTACATATATAAAAGTTAAGAGTCCCTGCAGTTGATAAACCAAGGTATCGATCTAGAAAGAATGAAATTGCCACAAATGTTCTAGGTGCTTGTGCGCCTAACATGCAATTCACATATGTATTAGCTGGTTGGGAAGGGTCGACTGCTGATGCAAGGGTTCTCCGAGATGCCTTGGCTAGGCCAAATGGTCTCAACGTTCCTTGTGGTGAGCAATATTAGTTAAGTACAGACTATTGTCCATATGCACATACTATAGCTTAGACAATAAATTGTGCTTTCTGCAACGTAGGCTCCTATTATCTTGTGGATGCTGGGTACAAGAATTGTGATGGATTCCTCGTTCCATATAGAGGACAGCGTTACCACCAAAAAGAATGGAGCAACCCACCTACAAAAAAGGAGGAATTGTTTAATATGAGGCACTCTTCAGCAAGGAATGTGATAGAAAGAACCTTTGGTAATAGAAACTATTGTCCTACATGTATGCAAAGGTATAGAAGGACATGCATACATGTATCATACTTTTTTCTAATCACATTTATTTTTTGCTAATAGCATAATATGTATGCAGAGTCGCCCTGGAGGAGCAGCTTTGTATGGGAAGCCCTTTGTGAATTTTGATAAGCTATTTGAGGTTTATGCTAGTGACTTAGCAAAAGGGGTGAAGGCTAAAGGCCCTGGAGATTAGTTTGAGATGCATGAAGAACTATCCTCAGGAAATGTGACTGAAGCAACCCAGCAGTTTGAAAATGCAGTTGACTCCCATTCACAACCATCATCCCATGGTAGCATCCCAGTAAGTGGAATCAAGTCTGCAGCCTGCCGTAAGAGGGTGTTTCTAGATGATGGCGTGTTTGCATCAGAGTTTTCTAGTATTTCTAAAGCACTCAATAGTCTTGAATGCACTGCATTTACCCAGGAACTTGAGGCTCAAAAGCGGGCTGCTGAAAGAAGGGAGCAATTGTTCGCCGTGCTTACAAAGTTTACTGAGTTTACTTCAGATCAAATCGTGAAGGCTGCTCCAATAATTGGTCAGAATGAGGAAAGGCTCCTCTCCCGACGCACAAAGGCGCCAGAAGCCCCCACTTCTGGCGTGTTTGGTTTTTGGTTTGTGAAATCCCATCATGAGTTCATTTCATGATTTTTTTGGTGAAATCATATAATTATTAGCTTGTGAGAAATAATATGGTTATGAATCAACCAATTCTATTCCACAGGCCAAACAAAAAAAATAAGGAGCAAGAAGAAGATGAATTACCTCATTTCTCGAACCAAACACACCCCGCTACTCCAGGCGCCGCCCGTCGTCCACCCGTTCATCCACCACTTGGTGTCCTTTTCTCTGAAAAGGTGATTTTGTAGCCAGGATGATTGGGTTATTTGGATTCAAGCCATTACAATTCTTCAACTTTAGAGATATGCCATTACAATTCGTCTATTCTGAAATTTGCCATTATAATTCTGGTTCTACCTGATATATGCCATTTTTCTATGTCTCTCGGGTGTCTAGGCCCATTCTCAGGTCATATACATATACGCATCTTATGTATGGACCATAACACCCCTGTTGTCAGCTTCTCCTTCAGCCTACAGACGTCTTCCTCCTTCGATCTCCTCTCCCTCCACCCCAACGAAGGGGAGTGCCTGAGGGGCGGCGACTGCTGCAAGCCTGCGTGCCCGCGTGGGGTTGCTGCTGCTGCACGCTCGCTCGCCCGCGTCGTGGCAGCGGTGGCGGCGGCTCACCTGCGCGTGGCCGTGGCGGCGGTGGCTGCACGCTGGCGCGCCCACATGGCAGCGGTGGCTCACCTGCACAAGGACATGGTGGCGACTGCTGCTCACCAGCTTGTGCGCCCGCGAGGCCGCGGCGGCGGCTCATCTGCGCGCGGCCATGGCGACGGTGTGGGACGCCGGCCTCGCAAGCGGCTACAGCGTGCGGGCTTGGCGTCGGTGTGCGAGGACGGGTTCGCGAGCTTCTGCAGCGGGCGCCCGGGCTAGCGAGCAGGAGCTCTGCTCCGGCGGCCATGGCAGCAGCGTCGGCGAGAACTCAAAATTCGTGGCTTACCCTTGATGGTTCGCGATGAGATCACGTCCAGGGGCTAGCTAACAACCGGGCGCAGCCATATGTGCGAGGAATTGGAAAAGGGTGGCGCAGTTGGGACGAATTTGGTCGCGGGGTGAAAGTCAGCAACGATGGCGGCGACGGCATTTTATTGTCACGCAACTTGGAGCAGGCAACGGCTTGGCCGGGGCTTCGGCAAGCTTCTAGGCACGGCTTGGGCGTCCACTTGCATGTGGCATCGAAGGCGCGAGGCCTCGGGACGAGGCGAAGCACAGAGGTGCTCGGCGTTGATGACGGCAGGTCGAACAGCATGCTGTCGTGGTCCTTTCGAGCAGCCGCGGGCCATGCCTGCTGGCGTCGGGGCGAGGCCTGGATGGAGCTCCCGTGCGGGAGGTCGGGCTCGCGACCGCCTCCTGCGGTGTCCGCCTGCCCCTCCCATCTCGTCGGACACCGTCCTTCAGGATGGCTGGAGGTCGAAGGAGAAGCTGACGTGTGGGGCCCACACGTCAGTGACTGATGTGAGTGAGAAGCATCAGGGGTGTTTTGGTCCATACATAAAATGCGTATATGTATACGGCCTGACAGTGGGCCTAGACACCCGGAAGACATAGAAAATGACACAGATCAGGTAGACCAAGAATTGTAATGGCAAATTTCAGAATAGCTGAATTGTAATGGCATATCTCCAAAATCAAAGATTTATAATGGCTTGAATCCAAATAACCCATGATTACAGGCAGAAAGGAAGAATAGATGATAAATTTGCACGCTTGGTAGTTGTTGGACAGTTCAGATTTGCTTATGAGATAATTAATCTATACGCCCTTTTATCCTTTAGTCATATATGTATTTGATGGTGGAACACATGAAACAACTGTAGTTTGACAATGATTCTTTTTATGGTTAAGGATTAATTTGCCCATAAGGATTTATTGATCTGACACAGAAAACATTGTGGTTCAAACAATGGAATTTTATTGTCACAACCACATCTGTTCTTGTTCATAAGGATTTGTATTCGGTCAACAATTATTTATGCTCCATACAAAAATTAATCATGGTTTGTAGAACACTTTATGGTTGAGGACGAATTTGGTCGAGCATTTCAAGATTTTATACAGATGACAATGGTTGTGAAGTTATTACATTTGCATCAGCACTCAGGATTTGCATGTTTGTAAAAAATAAGCAGGTATCTCAACTCACTATAAGATTTCAACACTTGCATAGGCCCATGGGTTTATTGCTTGTCTATGCTTCAGATTCTAAATACTATTGGGGCACAAAGGCTCAACTTCACAATAATGATACAACCAAACATTAAATGAAAATGTTTTTTTTAGAATCAGTCGAATGTCGATAGTCTAAGGCTGCTCAGGGGGGAGTTGCGCTGTGGGTTCTTAAGCAATTCAACTTCCCTGATTCAAAGAGAAGAGCATAGGTTAGGACACTGGCAATAGTTTCCCTACGAAGTACGAACTGAAAATGCAAGAGCTAAGCTGCAGTTCTTAAGGCTTTTGCTCATTGCTTGCCTGAGCTTCATAACACAAGGATTTGGGCTCTTTTGGCACCTGCCGAGCAGGTTCCCTACAGTAACTCAAAGGTAAAATTAATTAGAAAATATGTTCTTGTAGTGCTCATTCAAAACGCTTTAACACTAGGATGTCAAATAACATACTGTGTATAGTCTTCATCCATGACAACCTCGATGGAACTAGGGCATTCATGTTTACTCCCACCTGAAAAGTGTGGAGAAAGAAGAGATCATGCAATCTGAATAATAGTTTAAGAGAAGCCATGAGTGCAAGAAAAAATAGTAGTGAAGGGTTACTGTTACCTCTTTGTCCATACATTTTCTTGGCAAAAGTACATGAAGGACAAATTGCTTATAGCTGTCTCTTAAATGAAATTGTCTCAATTCAGTATGGCAATTCCATGTAGATCCATATTAACATATAAAAGAACTGGAGTGCTAGAGATCAAAATAATCATAGGACTATATCTTACTTTGCTCAATAGATTATGAACCATTTCATCCCCAGGCAAACAAGTGGTCTCGGTAGCTGCTTGACCACCAATATCTCCTATCATTTCTCTGAAATCAAAGGGATTCAGATCAAATTATCGGTCATGCAGAAACCGACCATGATACTAATAAAATTTATTGTTTGAAAAATTTACAGATGGCATAGAAGAAGATAATTTAACATGCTAACAACAATCTTCACACACCCAGGGCCATTAGCTTTAGAGTAGCATTAGCTTTAGAGTAGGAGCACATCATACATACTAACAACAATCTTCACACACCCAGGCTACAATAGAGAATGACGAATTTGATTATACTAAATTTAGCTGTACAATAACTACAGTGCATGCAAACTTGCATGAAGAATTACATAGACTTCATCTTGCAAGCCTAGCGATGCACAACAAAAGTGGACCACTAATCGAACCATAAGAAAATCTGTAAAGTCTTGCTGCCCTGAACCAAGCTAATGGCAAAGGAGGCGTTCCATTATTTACTGACATATTTCACTGCTACTACGAATTACTACTATTTCTAGAAGCAACCCTCATTAATACAGATTCATATCAACTGGGTCTGAGATCCCGTTTACTCTTCCTCCCCAATGCTCTACCTTGAGATTACTGACTTTAGAGAAAAAAAAAGAGATCTGCTCTAACATGCACAAGAAAAAGGCTGCATATGAGAAAAAGGAGCATTCTATTTTACCAAGCATAGTCGTTTTTTGATTTATGAACCTAGTATAAGTAAAAAAAGAACAATCTGTTGGAATTAACAACCGCACATAAATATGGCGGAGTTAAAACAATGCATATCTTAACAAATAGGTTTGAGATAATCACATCATTCAAGCATCTTCGTGAATAGGCAGAATTCAGCGGGCCACTCATTGCATCCATTTTCAATGGAAAACAATTTAGGAAAAAAATAAGGACAACAGAAGAATGTAACAAATAAAAGAACTAACGAAGAAGATTTGTAAACACGCTAAAGCTATAAAACATTACCTTAGTCGATGACGCTGATCTGAGTATATACTCTTCCTGTTTCCTTCTTTCACCAAATAAAAACTGATCCACCGTCACAGCACAAACTGAAAACCATAAAAACGTCAAATATATGTTGGCTGGTTTCTCCAGCTTGACAGTGGAAGCATGCTGAATGGCATAATGTAGAGCTGTAAAATGTAGTTGGTCTAATTGTCTTTACTTACTATTCTCTAAAGTATAACAAAAACATCGAGAAAACTCTATAGGACAGAACTGTCGAACTTATTCGCATAGGCACATTACCTATATAGGCAAGATATAAGTGATTAGCCTCATTAGAATATGCTTCCTGCCTCAGTTCAGAACAC
The DNA here is from genome assembly GCA_038087645.1 of Saccharum hybrid cultivar R570. Lineage (NCBI taxonomy): Eukaryota > Viridiplantae > Streptophyta > Magnoliopsida > Poales > Poaceae > Saccharum > Saccharum hybrid cultivar. The sequence goes on from JAQSUU010000259.1 coordinate 13,795,358, forward strand.
AGAAAACATATTTTTATAGAGGGAGAAAAAAAAACATATCTAGCTATCAATGGTGAGGATAAAAGTGCATGTTTGGGGAAAAAAAATAAGGGGCATAAGCAACATGGCATGTTGTCAGAAACCTTACTCCTTCAATCGTACAACATATTTGGAACCAATAAGTCCTTCAAATGTAGAACATATTTGGAGCCAATAAGTGAACAAGTCGAACAACAGTATAGGAATCTTTATAGACCCACAGAAATGAAATTGCAACACTTAGAGTTCAGTTTCAGTGACCAATGACCACTCGAAACTGTCAATTTATATAAACATGGAGTAGGTGCTAAAATCAACAAAACGGGACATATGTTCCTGACAGTCCCTAGTATTTACTGTAATTTATACAGATGTTTTAGACTATATCTGGATCACTAAAAAATTGGGAAGGAAACTAAAAAAAAAATGAAGACGCACGTAACAGCAAGACTGGCCTCAGCCTCCATCCTCGAGCAGCAGATGGCTCCGCTCATTCATCGCAATCGGCGTCAAGATGAACAATGGGACTATGGGAGTACCCTAAAACCTTGTCATTTGGCATAATGGAGACAAATTTACTCCTCCACAAAGAATATGCGCTGACGGAAATAGAAAATCAACTCACCTTCTAGATCCCAACTTACATGGCCAGTCGCAGCTCCGCCCTTGACTCCTGTGCTCGTCGTTGCCGTAGCCATCACCCAATTGTAGAAGCTGAGCAGCTGCATAGCCTGGGACTGCGGGGCGGTAAGGCAAGGTGCGGCTGGCGGCGTCTTCTTCGAGGAGGAGGATGCAAAACACGGCGGAGCCGATGGGGTGGGGATCGACGCCGGCAGGTGGGGGACGGTGCAGGCAGAGCGGCGGATTGGAACCGATGGAACTGCATTACTGCAGAGAACGTGGTTGGGCCGAGGGCGGGGTCGGGGATGATGTGGGCTGGCCAGCTGAAGATTCTTCGCCCTCGGTGGGTGGTATGGGCCCGGCATTCTGTGGCAGGCGAGAGGGAGGACCGCGTTACCTTATCCGGGAGAGGAAAAACTGATCTAGCCCGTGGGCCGACCCGTGCATGTTGTAGCGGGCCTTGTCTAAGACGTAACACACGCTCCACGTGACTGCGAAGCCCCCACTACCAGCCAGCCTAGGTTGAGGGAAACGCAACACGGTTCAAGAGTCGTCGCCGGCGGCAGATCCAGGAGGAGACATGGCCAGGATGACCCTGCCGTGACAGAAAGTACTGCTGAGTGCTGCTGGCTCCAGCGTCGTCCTCGTCCCAGCTTAGCTTTCGACAAGGCCAGCGTCCGTTCACTGTTGACATGTTATTAGCCTCGTGTTTGGAGGGCCATGACGATGATAATACAGCAACAGTGCGCAATCTGGTTCGTGCGCGACCACGATCACGATGGGTGTCTCTTGACTCTCTGCTGGCCGAGTCAGAACTCATTAAGAGCTCGCTCTCCCTCTCCTGTTGCTTTGGCTTTGCTACCCGTTCAGAGCAGTAGCGGCGGCTTTGCAGGCACGCACAGTACCCATCAGGACAAGCAGAAAGTTCTTGTGCCGGCACCGGCAGCCTGCAGAGCAGCCTTTCTGCATTCTAGTAGCAGTATCTGGTTGCAGATTGCAGACTTTTAAGTTTTAACTCCACTGGCCTCCTCATCCTTGGATCCCCACCCAAACGAACCCGCCGCTCTGCCACTCTGTTGCATCGCCGTCGGTGTCAGTGTGACGGTGTCCGTCACCAACCCTCTCCCAGGTCCCAAACAAAGGCCAAAACGCGCCCCACCCCACTCACACTCCACGCCGCGGTCTCGCCTCCCATAGACAAAGCACGTCACATTCCTCCTCTTCTTCGTCGTCGTCGGCGGTGGTGTTGACAGTTGGTGTGGGGGGAGCAAGAAACCAGAAATGGACGACGCTTCTCCTGCACCACCGCCGCCACCGGGGTCTCCCGCCATCGAGCGGAAGCTGAGCCCGGGGGTGCTCCTCCTCATCGCGATCCTGGCGATGGTCTTCTTCATCTTCGGCCTGCTCAACCTGCTGGCGCAGAACCTGCTGCGCCTGCGGCGGGCGCGGCGGCGCAGGCGCCGGGTCGGGGACGCGGCCGCGGGGGCGCCCGACGGCAGCAGCCCCACGGCGTTCCAGGGCCAGCTGCAGCAGCTGTTCCACCTGCACGACGCGGGCGTCGACCAGGCCTTCATCGACGCGCTGCCCGTCTTCCCCTACCGCGCCGTGGGCCGCCGCGCCGCCAAGGACGAGCCGTTCGACTGCGCCGTCTGCCTCTGCGAGTTCGCCGACGACGACAAGCTCCGCCTGCTCCCGACGTGCGGCCACGCCTTCCACGTGCCCTGCATCGACGCCTGGCTGCTCTCGCACTCCACGTGCCCGCTCTGCCGCAGCAGCATCCTCGCCGAGGCCGACTACTCCTACTCCAGCCCGTCGTCGTCGTCCTTGCTCCTGCTCCACCACTCATATGGCCTCGCCGAGACGGTCGCCAGAGACGGCGGTGATCCGGGAGCCAGAGACGGCAACGAGTCACCCGAGGCCGCGGTGGACGAGATCGTGGAGGTGAAGCTGGGCAAGCTCAGGTGCGTCGACGGCAATGCCAGTGCCAGGGACCTCGCGGACGACGGCACAGGTAGCAGCAATGGCAGGGGAAGCCTCGGGCAGAGGCGGTGCCTGTCCATGGGGTCCTACGAGTACGTCATGGACGACCACGCCGCGCTCCGCGTCACCATCAAGGCGACCCCGAAGAGGAGGCCCGCGAGCTCGAGGTCGTCGCGCCGCCGCCACGCGCTGTCGGCGTGCGACCTCGGGTGCTCCAAGAAGGCGGGCGCGTGGGAGACGACCGTCACGGAGGCCGCCGCCGCGTCCGCGGACGCCGACGGGCGCTGCGGTGACGGCGCCGCGAGCCTGAGCAGGGACAGCTTCTCCACGTCCAAGATCTGGATGGCGTCGGCCGCCAGGAGAGAGGAGGACGGTGGCCGCCCCGGCCCCGCGGCGGAACCGGTCGCCGGCGAGAGACGCGTGGCGTCGTTCCGTTGGCCGGCGATGGCCTCAGGCCGCAAGAAGCACCGCCGGGACGAGGAGCCTTGCGACGTCGAGGCAGGTGGCTCCGGGGACAGTGCCGTCTCGTCTGTAGCTGAAGAGAGGCCGCCGTCGGTGGCTAGGGCGGCGATGCTCTGGGTCTCCGGCGGGAGGCAGGGAAGCCATTCGTGATCGTGATCTGCATTTGGTGTGCACATTGGTTCAACACACACAAGATTGGATTTTTTTTGGCTCGTTTGATTTCTTGTCTCCTTTTGTTTTGTTTCTTAGACTGATTGCTGTAGTGATCGCAGAGCAAGCAGGAAATTGTATAAAAAGGGAAAATGTGTTGCAAGAATTGCATTGGTCTGACTCAAACTTAGCAGAGTATAAGAGGAATTCGTTCTTGGTGATTTGCTTTAGAGGTTGAACAGTGGTGGACGAACTTGGAAGCCACACATGACTCATGAGCAATAAAGAAGAATGGTTGTTTTGGTTGGCCGGGTTGATGGTGATGGATTTAAAATAAAATTGGAATTCTTGTTAGCATCTCTGACTCTGAACCTTCCTGCCTCCTGATGGAAAGAATCGGAGTCAAGAAAGTCTGTCTTTACTCATCACTTCAGGACACAGATTTAGTTGAGAACCTGTGCTCATGGGCAGATCATCCACTCCACTCTGTTTCAGCTGCACTTCAACTCCTCTGAAACTCTTGCGAAAACTGGTGAATGCAGACAAACAAAGTGCGGGCCTGTCTCATAAGATAAACAACACATCATCGTTGCTGGCCTACCGGACCATGGATCACTGGCATAATTGGGCTTAGCATCAAGTGGTGCTGTGCTGGCACAGTTGACTAGCAACTGCCTGCCGCAGGTGCTGCCGAGCTGAATGCTGCCATGCATGCATGTCAGCATGTGACGAGAAGGCGAGTGGAAGCCGGATGGGCATTTCAAATCCTGTTCTTCCCATGTTGTTGTTTTTTAAATCGGTCTTCCCATGTTGTTTTGTTTCCATTCACGAGCTGTTCTTCTGGCAGGTGGCAGCTGCTCAAGCAGCAAAATCTTAATGCTAATGGAGTGGGTCCTGCACACCATGTTTCCATGTGACACGTACTACCGTAGCATGCAACCATCTACAGGCTGGTGCAACAGAGCTGCACCACTAATTTTCATATGCAATTCTTGGAATTATGGAAATAACCGGTAAAAGGAAGCAGGACTCAAAACCGTTGCATGTGCTGTTTATCTTTTTTTTTTTTTTTTGAAAAAAGAACTATCCAAAACACCTTTTCATGCGAAGGCAAATCAAGGCTTATGATTATGAACAGTGCGGAGCGAACTACACCGTGGAAGAAACTTTGCAAACATTGTGCCACTCACTCTCACTCGACAACCTGCAGGCTGGTGAGCGTGAGTCAAATTTTGACAGAGCAGAGGGCAGTAAAGCTCCCCTTTTGAATTCTTTCGCCTAGTTTTTGTTCTCCTTTTAACCTGCCTGGGTGGCTGGGTTCAGGAGTGTCCATGCTGCAACTGCAAGCATCATTAGCTTAACAAAACCCTGGCAGACTGGCAGTGAAAGGTGAATGCGACCGGTCAAGCGGGCACAAAAGCTGGTTCAGAATTGACCATGTTTTCAAGGATGGGAGCAAGCAACATGCTATCATCTGGAGTAGATGGCGAGGTTGAGAAAGGCAAGCAAGCGTGCTGATCTATTCAGAACATGAAAGCTGATCCATGGTCTTGCGATTGGCAACCCTGCAAAACTCAAAAGAAACAAACGCTAGAAAACCCATGGGTCACACCTCTTGTCATTATATTTCCTATCTCCTACAACTAAAAAGAAAGAAAGTAAGATGACTGTTTGGTGCGACATTTTTTTCGGGTCGCCTTTGTCTCTCCTCCGTGCGATCCCGCGAGGAGAAAGGCGCCGTCTGCCCGTGCGATCCCACGCGAGCGCTCGCCCCCCGCATCGTTCACTTCCCCGATCCATCCCCTCCAATCACGCTCCTCTCCTGCGATCCCGCTCCAATCACACGCTCCCTCACGCGCACGCCCCTCTCCCATGCTCCTCCTCCTCGCCCACCGCCGCTCGCCCGCCGGACACCACCAGGCCTCCCCGCCCTTCCACGAACGCCACACGCCGCCGCAGACGTGCGCCGAACACACCGCCGCCTCTACGCCGACGAACCGCGAGACGCGCCACCAACTCCACGACCTGCCCCACTGCGCCGCCACCGAACCGCGGGATGCGCCACCACCTCGACGCCGCTGGACGTGCCACTGCCTCCACGACCTGCCCCGCTGCCGTTGCCACCGGAACGACCCTGCGCCGTCAACCCAGGCACCCACCAGGTCTCCGCCGTCGCTGCTTCGCGCCGCCGCCGCTGGACACCAGCCGCTCACCGGCGAGGAGCGCCCAACAGGTATGTCCTTCATTGGATCCACACCTGCAGTTGTGTGTGCTCTTAGCTTACTAACTTTGATCCCTTTCAAAGTCACTAGAACCTAGGTTCGCTGTTGTATACTACTATGATTTGGTTTGCACTTTTGAGTGCCAAATCACATGTGCATATGTTATCTATTGTACTAATCCTGAATATGTTTAGAAAAGTGATTCTACAGTTTTTGATGTGCTACGTGGATTACATTGCATTTATTCCTTAACAAATCTCACAAGCCCTCCTTTTGTAATCTAGAACTGACAATTGTTGTTTTACTCAGTAAAACTTAGTATAAAAGAATAGCCTACTAACACTCTCCTGTATTTCAGAGGTTCAATAAACTGAGTGAGCTATAAGTGTCCAATGTAGCTTTTCTATCCACAACTAGCTCACCATATGCATCAAGCAATGTAGTTAATTTCTCCGGTGAATCCATCTTGAAGGAACTTCTGCAAATAATAGTGATTATTCTTATTTGTAAGGTATCTTCTCTGTGGCAAATTGCAGGCAAAGCTGCTCGTCACACTCGCGCCGTCGAGCTCGAGCCGCTCTGATCCGTGGCCGTTTGCATGTACATTGTGTGACTGGTGGAAACAATATTATTCCTCTCAATAAAAATTTAAAATAGGAGGTTTGTATATTCTATTTCTTACCTAAGAAATATGAATTTTCTCTACCTAATCTCTTACCTTGTATCGATGTTTCAAAATGTGCATTGCTTCATGTGTCTTGGCTGTTGTTAAAAAAAAAACAATTATCAAGGGTGAAATAATCTTGTCTTTCCCCCTGCCTATGGTTTCCTATGGAATGAAACATCTTCTATTGCCTCTTTCATGATTTGACTATCAGGAATCTGTTAAGTGATCCTTTTTGTTGCTCTATGTTAGTGATACACATTAACCGCTGTTAAGCTGTCTTGGAATGCTTTTAGTTAATGATTAATGATGTGTAAATGGTTGAGGCATATGTTGTTATTTATCATCCATTTTTTATTAGGCTTGGTGCAATGGTCTGTGCATGGATAACGGCTTTGGATTTTTGTTGTGCAATGGAGGGAGTAGTAATGAAATAGCATGGGTCTTATTTTACGGCATGCTCCACACAGAAATCTTTTTACTTCAATGACTGTCTCTGTTTCTCAAAGAAATCAGGAAATCTATATTCACTTCAACCTGCAGATGGTGTGTTGTGCTGACTAGCAGTTGTTTTCTCAGTGTTCTTTTTTTTAATATGCTATATTCTCTTCTTAAGAATGTTCAGTATTAGTACTAATTATGTCACAGACTATCAATCTCCTCTCTCGTGCAGAGTTACTTTGGTGCATCTTTGACTGTATCAACCTGAAACTGAGAACTCAAGTTACTTTGGTGCTTTTCTGGTAATAAATCTGCACCCTGATTATCGCAAGGTTTTTTATATTGGCCAATTTATTTGCTGTTGCATAAACACTTTTGACATGAGCTGATCCTATTATAATTAAAGTGGTACAAAAGATAGTCTGAATTCCTACTCAACCATGTCCCCTGTGCCTGCCGGGAGTTGATCTTGTGATTAAATGCCCGTGCAGCGCCATTTGAATAATGCATCGTTTTAGGTAAATGCATGGGTCTCCTGTCCCCAAGATGTCTTCCAGTGAGGTCTTGTTAATTCATTTGGTTTATGAATCCTTTGATATTAGCGTTCTGGTCTGAATAGTGTCTTGTTTTATCAAGTTTGGTTGTAGATTTAATCTGATTTTTCATTCATGAATTTCTAATTCCCTACATAATCTGCTCTTGTTTCAGATTAGCATGCCCTTGTATGTTTTTACTGTAGTTTACTGAACTTTGATTTACTTGTAATATTTGCAAGGTTAGAAATCTCAGTTCATTAACCTTGTACTATCAAAGATTTCACAAACGAAATAGATATCCCAGTTACTAAACTACACTACAAGTTTAGTAACCTTGAGCAGTACTTGAACTATTTGCAAGCATAATCAATTTGCTATAGTGCATTTTGTGTATTAATTCACGTACATACATATATATAAGAAGACTACACTCCATATAGAGTGCCACTGCATGGACACAGTTTACAGTTATCTGTAGAGATAGAAAACAACTGAAGAAATTATGGTATTCCTATATGAATCTTTAGGGCAGTGGGGGTGAATGATTCATGGATGGCGTACATGTTAGTTTGTCCACAGGACCGCAAGCACCATGTGATGCTGCTAACCTTGTTCTCTGTTTGTTAATGCATTTGGTGTATGTTCAGGCTAAAGGATCTATGTCTCTTATCTTATGATGTATGTACCTATTGCTTCATGGTCTCATACATATGTATGATTTAGTCTAATGAACAGCAGTTACCATAGTTAGTCACAAGAATTGACAAGTGAAAAATGGAATTACAGCCTAGCAATGATGAGTTAGTGACGTGCTTGTATTATTGAAAGCTAATTTCTTGGACTCTAAAAGCAACTGTAAGCAGAAATGGCACCATTGATGGCAGCAGCCAGCCAAGTTATGTTAGACATGTGCCAACTTTACTGTCAACAAATATTAAGAAGGTCAGACACCTTCTGCTGCTATTGCAGAGAAAGAAAGCTTCTGCTGGAGCTTGGGGAACTTTGAGATGGATTTAGTGTGTTTCTGGCTTCTGCTGCTATTGGAGAGAAAGAAGGCTAGCTTGGTGACTCATCTGCTCTTGGTGCTAGATGGCAGGAAGAAGGAAGAGCTACTGGTTGCTGCTAAGGTGTTGGTGGAGATAAGAACAGAGAGGAGGAGGCTTGCTTGCCTATTTGGAGGAAGAAAAAGAAAGAAGCTAGCTTTGGGGATTGCTTGCTCGGTGGAGTGGAATCGGTCGTCCTTTCTTTTTCGTGTTTGGTGTTGGGCGAAAAAGGGATCCTGTCTTTGAATGGACATTTTAAATGGTAGAATTTGGGAAAAGTCTTAGAGCAACTCCAACAGCTCGGCTATTCTTGTTTTGAAGGCTATTTTAGAATTTCTATAGCAAAAAATAGGCTCCAACAGATGTGCTATCTGGTTTTGTAAAATAGGAAGCTGGCTATCCCTTATATTTTAGGTGGCCATATAAAGCCAACCATGGGCACTAGCTATCTGAAGGTGAGAAATAGCAAGGCTAGCTCTGGGTTAAGAGTTTGACATAAATTCAGCTTTTTTTGCGTGGAAAAAGGCGCATCAAGAACTTCGATTTTGTAATCAGTTTAGTGTATCTTTTTTTCCATTTTTGCCATTGGGTGGTGATGGGGGGAATTCTTCCTCACAAGCATCTGAACTGAGCAGTTGATGATTTGAGTGGTTGTGTGCAAGATGGGGACCTGGTGAAGCTGCACATATATGATCCCAGCCAGGGGATGGCCGAACAGCTCTTGGTCCAAATTGATGATCCTCGGCATGACCATTGAGGCGATTTGGTGACCATTGTTGGTTCTTTTTTCTTCTTCCTGCTGCTCACTGTGTATATGAGATTTGCCTAAGAAAGAATTCTTGGATCGGGCCACGATTGGAAATATTTAAAATGTAAGTGTTTGTATGTTTGCCTATTTCAAATATTTGTTAGGAAAAAAATCACACTTTTGCTTTATCTCAGCAGGGCAGCAGAGGAGCAAACTATTGGGGAAAAAGAGAGCGACCTGTAGGTATAATTTATCATTGTGTAATGTACATCATTGCACACATTATGTTTGTCATGGCGTAGTGGGTAAATATTTGTGCCACAATCTGGCAAAAACTTATGGGAGATGTATTGCTAGATTATGGATTCTTGGCAAGACAGATTGTGTGTATCAGAGGTGAAAAAAGACATCCTTTAGCTTTGGATTGTAAAAGCATGCCATAGTTCTTGTTGGCCATGCACCACACTTCCTCTCGGAGCATGGCCTTCAGAATGGGTTGAAGGCATGTTATTATCGAAAATATAAAGAAGGGTGGCCTTAGTATACCAGTCCTATATGAAGCAAACTGATAATTCAAAGAGATGATTAGTTCTAAAAGGCCGATGAATCAATTAATCTTGTTATGGTGATATAAACTTTTATGTGCGTATGCAAAAATGTACAATACTATAAATGCATACCTGATTGCAAATCATCAATGAGAATTTTGGCCATGCACAAAATTCAATTTGTAATATTGACATTCCAAACATCACCCTCGCATTATCTTTTTTTTTGTAACAATACTACATGTTCATGCTCAAATTATCAGGGCATTATTTGTTCCCATTGCAACGCACAGAAAGGTCTATATAATAGAGTTGGTGAGCCTGCAACGCCGCGCTCTCTGTGAAAGTGTTAATTTTATGAATTTTGCTTTTTGATTAAATGTCACTTTAACGTCGATATTTAATTTCATAGTATTGTTATCTTCTCGTGCGATCTATGTGGTTTTAGTACAAAAGTTTAGTTGTCCCGTAGTAACGCACGGGCACGCTACCTAGTCGAACAGTTAATTATTAACATGTTAATCTTTTTTTTTGGGAGAGATAAACTTTGACAAAATTCAATCCCCAAAAAGGCAGGGCAGGACCGCAGGCCGGCAGGGGCAGATCGCACATGAACATTCTTGTGTGTTTGTGTCGGTGTGTAGTCTCTGACGCTCCCTTTGGAGACCACGACCAGCAAGCAGGCAACAAAAGGCAAAGCGCGTCACATGTGCGAAAGATGGATGCATGGTCAGATGGTCTCCAATGCTATTCCTCTCTGCGTCTAATGCTACCCGGATCCCTGTTTGGCGATGGATCGCCATGATGAGGCCACCGGAAGAAAGCTGGTGTTGTTAGCAACCAATTGGCAGCATTAGTTAATAATAAAAGGTCATAGCATTTCCATGTGTGTCGGGATTTTGGCAGATAATCACTCTGCTTCTTCTCCGGCGACACCAGGTTCCACCAAGCAGATGATGCTGTGAATGTTTTTTTCACTCATTTTGCCGGTTTGCCCAATTCAGTTTGGGGGAAATGTTTTTATACACATGAACTGGAATCCTGGTGTTCAGCTGAAGATGTATTGGTCTCAGTTTCTCTGGAGGTTTCGTTATTTCATACGTATTTGGCAAAGATTGTGCTGACAGTATGCATGGAATACGGTCACCGGCACTTCTCCGAAAAACCTGCTCCTCTCTAAAGAAAATTGCAAGCTACATAATCTATACTGTATTATTTTTTCCCCAAAAGGGACACAAGTATCATTACAAGGAGAAACTAAAAAAAAAGTGGCGCTCATTTTTTTTTTACATATGAAACCTGGACTAAAACCCCATTACTAGATGCTAGGCCATCCTTCCCGCAACAACTTCGGAACAAAGACTGAGCCAAATAACAACTTGACTCCACTACTCGCTCATGTTTGCAGCAATTAACCAAGCTGATCGAAGAAATGACCCAACTGTTGATAGATCAGCACCACCACTTGCTCTGGGTTGCAACACAGAGCACAGTAACCCAACTGTCAACTCGCATAATGTGAGACCCAGCCCATTGGGCCAGTTGGGCCGGACCAAATTCGTGACACTGTAGCGACGAGGTTCTAGTATTCCAAGTTTAGTCCCTTACCGGAAACGGAACGAACGTTAGACTAGCTTAAAAGCCTGGACCTGGGAGGCTGTTAACTCCAGATTGATCCTTTTGCACGAAGCGAGGACGAAAGTGCAAGAGAGTTAATTAGCAGGTGTAGCTCCTTCAACGTGTAGAGTGGGTCTTAGCCGTCTTCTCGGATTGGGACGTTACACATAACAACTCAGGATTCCAACACGATCTATACAAGAGTTCAAGCCACATCATTCAAACCCTTATGACTATGAGACTGGCTATACTTTTACAACCCCATATGCAGGAGAAAATTCAAACCCTTAACTTATGTACCGAAGGAAGTCTAGGGGACAGAAGTGGAAAAAAACCACCAACCATTAACTCTTCAAGCTCTCCAGGTTACTCCTACCATCAAAGCTTTGATGCGAAGAAGCGCTTTCTGAAATCCACGAAACTAACCATTAACTCTTCAAGCTCTCCAGGTTACTCATTACAGCACAATCTATACAAGAGTTCAAGCCACATCATTCAAACCCTTATGACTATGAGACTGGCTATACTTTTACAACCCCATATGCAGGAGAAAATTCAAACCCTTAACTTATGTACCGAAGGAAGTCTAGGGGACAGAAGTGGAAAAAAACCACCAACCATTAACTCTTCAAGCTCTCCAGGTTACTCCTACCATCAAAGCTTTGATGCGAAGAAGCGCTTTCTGAAATCCACGAAACTAACCATTAACTCTTCAAGCTCTCCAGGTTACTCATTACAGCACAATCTATACAAGAGTTCAAGCCACATCATTCAAACCCTTATGACTATGAGACTGGCTATACTTTTACAACCCCATATGCAGGAGAAAATTCAAACCCTTAACTTATGTACCGAAGGAAGTCTAGGGGACAGAAGTGGAAAAAAACCACCAACCATTAACTCTTCAAGCTCTCCAGGTTACTCCTACCATCAAAGCTTTGATGCGAAGAAGCGCTTTCTGAAATCCACGAAACTAACCATTAACTCTTCAAGCTCTCCAGGTTACTCCTACCATCAAAGCTTTGATGCGAAGAAGCGCTTTCTGAAATCCACGAAACTAATTGATGCATACAGTTTGCTGATGGATAGTCAACAATTGAAATGATAAAACGGAGTGTTCATTATTAATGCGTACATTTTGCAGTTTCAATCAACTAAAAAAACCTACGAACACAAGGATGATATGTGCCTTGTGGTTCGGTTGTGATAAGTGATTGTCAACATGTGTAGCGTCTTGGATTCAATTTTTAAACTAACCTTGGTGTGAGTTTGGGTGTGGGAGTGTTCATTATTAATGCGTACCGTTTGCAATTTCAATCAATTAAAAAAAACCTGCGAATACAAGGATGATATGTGTCTTGTGGTTCGGTTGTGATAAGTGATTGTCAACGTGTGTAGTGTCTTGGATTCAGTTGTTAAACTAACCGTGGTGTGAGTTTGGGTGTGTAACATGTCTCTTGGCTTGTGGGGGTGTGGAGCTCGGAGACGATGGTCCATGGCGAAGGTGAAGGTCAAGCGGGTCTGTGCCAATGGACTAGGAGCGGTGAAGATGGATGCCGGCACTGGCGGAGCCAAGGGGGGGCCAGCAGGGGCCATGGCCCCCCCTAACAATACAAACTTCTTTATAATATATACAAAGAGTTTAATAGTCTATGTTTATATTAAAAGGCTATAATAAATAAAATCATGTTATATATGTCTACTAATATCCTCTAGACAACAAAATTGAATAGAATACAATTACAATAAAATATTTTGATTTATCTAAGTTTGTTTGTCTATCATAATAGGACATATATATGTATTGAAATTTTTGGTTGTACTATAATACTTATGTTTCATTATACTTTATATTTTACTGAACGCATACTTGACTAGCAACAACAATTCAGTGATCATCTCTTTTTATTATGAATCGCATTATAGATGTAGACGCTCACATACATGCACACACATCACTTCTATGAATAAACACACATCTCCTACTCCACTATGAGCACTTTTGAAATACTGAGACGATATATTTTAAGATTTATGAGTCATCACATGCACCACATTGTCGACAAAACACTCACCTAGCATGGGTACGAGCACTTCCGAAATACTAAGTGGTAGATTTTAATATTCATGAATCATCATATGCACCCCAATATCAATAGACACGGTCATCTACCACGGGGAAAATAGCGAGCATGTTAAATCATCAAACACTGAAATAAAACTAGGAAAATAGAGCTTAACCCCGGAACAAAAATCTAAACAATTAAGCTATAGCCAATTCTCCAATGTCAAAACTCTTTGACCGGCCCCCCTATGCATAATTCCTGGCTCCGCCACTGGATGCCGGTGCCTTGGACTGAAGGACTGGAGAAGCCGGGTGACAGACTGTGGGTGACTGGGGTCATCAACAAGTGCAAGAGTACATAGGAGTGACCGTGTTGACCAAGTCAAGCGAAGGCTTGGAAGACTTGGTGGCCGGGCGGTCGAGGACGACACTGACACATGTCAAGAGGGAGGAGGCGTAGCGGATACGCTTCTCCTGGCGGTTTGGTGGTTTAGGCCTCAAAACCAACGGTGGACGATTTTCGGGTTTGAGCCTCAAAACCTGAGTGCGGTTCCGGTGGGAATCGGAGGCAACATGGGGTGTCATCGCGAGGCTTGCGACGAGGCGAATGCTAAGCTATGAAAGGCGCGTGGCCATTGGATGCTTCTATCTCAAGTTGGACCATTATGCCTCTCAGGTTAAGTGGTTCAGCAAAATATCAAAGCGCATTGTTAGGATTGTGTAATAGCTCTATAAATAAGATAGAGGCTGCCCCCAACTAGCCATCTCTACAGTCTTGTTCTTGTACTCCCTCTGTCCCTAAAATGATGAATTCCTAGCAACTTTAGGACAGATTAGCTATGAAGATAAAAGACCATGTTGCCCCCTCATTAAACTGCTAAACCTTAATAGCTCTCTAGTTACCGAGAAGCCTAGTTAAGTGTGCTGTTTAGAGTATCCAATAGCAGCGCGGGAGAGTGATGTTGTGTTAAATGCGACCTAGACTACGAAAATATGGATCTGTGGACCATTCACCTCTAGAAATTGATTCTTTTGGAGATAAATTTTTGGGCTAAAAATTGATCGTTTCAGTTGGGATTGTGTAATAGCTCTATAAATAAGATAGAGGCTGCCCCCAACCAGTCATCTCTCTAGTCCTGTTCTTGTACTCCCTCTGTCACTGAAAGAATGAATTCCTAGCAACTTTAGGACATATTAGCAACGAAGATAAAAGACCATGCTGTCCCTCATTAAACTGCTAAACCTTAATAGCTCTCTAGTTACCAAGAAGCCTAATTAAGTGTGTCGTTTGGAGTATCCAATAGCAGTGCGGGAGAGAGATGTTGTGTTGAATGTGACCTAGACTACGAAAGAGATTAATATGGAAAATTGATTTTTTCAGAGACAAAGAGAGTATGACCACATTGAATTTAAGGGATGAACATGCATGAACACGATAGATATAGATCCTGTTTGATGTGACACGATAGATATAGTGCCTATTTGATGAGAGAGTGTTATGTTGTGGCCATGAAATCTGTTTGACTTAGGCGCCAGTCAGAATCTATGCACCCCTTTTGGTTGTAACTCTTGCTTGGTTGTTGGATTAGGATAAGATACTGATTAAATTTGTTTGGTTTGCTTGGTTAAAAACTGAAATGTTGGGCAGTTGTAGTGTTGGGTCGCTAGATTGGCACAAAGTGATTCTCAATGACATTGATTTGCTTTGGTCAGCTCAGTGATCAAATCTGGTCCCTTAATAAATTGTGTATGCTTAACTTGACATCTCCTCACTGTCCCAAAAATCCAGAGCTAACGTGTAACTAAACTTTAATATTACACCATTTCTAGTAATATACATGACAAGCGGAGTAATATACATGGCAAGCGGGAAATTAGAAAATCACACAGTAGTAGTATACTAGCTTAAAATATTGAAAATTGGTAGTATCAGTTGCTGTTGGATAGTCAACAATTGCAATGATAAAACGGAGTGTTCATTTTTAATGCGGAAATGCTTTGTGTAGGGCGTCCGAACGCACTGTCACCAACTTTGTTCAAAAGTCCCTGGAATCAGAAAGCCCTCTTCCAACTCCACCGCACCGATGGAGCACTAGCTGCTGCGGATCCTGCGGCCCCCCGCACCACTTGCTGCAGACCCACGCCGAGCTCCTCGCCCGTGGCCACTCCGTGAGCTAGCGCCTCCTCCCAGCCCTCGTCTCTGCCGTGTTCTCCGTCTCCCCCTCGTCCCCGTGCTAGGCCGTCTCCGCGTCGATCCTTCACGCTGCCAGCACCTCCACCTAGTGCATAGCACCCTCATCGAGCGCCTTGCCGGGCACTGTGGCGGTGGCTAGGGCTGCTCTGTGGTGGATGCGTTCACGGCCAACGCCTCGATGCGTGTGGCAGGGGTGTCCCCAACAGGTTCACCTTCTCCTTCCTGCTTAGCGCGTGCAAATCCCAAAGGCGGCAGCCGCTGTGCCAGTGCATCCATGGATAGACCATGAGGTGTGGGTTCGGCTCCGACATGGTTGTGCAGAGCTCTCCTAAACACGTACTACAAGTGTGGCGACCCAGGTGATGGTGGTGGTGTCGCTCGCCAGGTGTTCGATGAAATGGATGATAGGGACATGGTTTCATGGAACTCCATAGTCAGCATGTACATGCATGGGCGGAGGCCCCAGTATGGCGATGGTGTGGTGGCCACCATACGTTCATCCCTAGCAACTCTCCTGTGGCAGAACCGCCCGATTTAACACGTTTTTGGAGGCACTTGTCTTCCACTGACACACTAATGAGTACAAGCTAAATCGAGCAGTTCCATCGAGCATACCCAATGGGAGAACTCGAACAATCCACATTTTATATCCAGGACCCAATAATGAGTATAAGCTTATAATACTTAGTCCATTTCATACAACATAGAGTCTCAGAAATCATTTATTATAATACCAGAGTTCAGAGTGCGATAATTTAAACAGCAGAAATAAAATAAACATTTAGTAGTATGATATAAGGATCCATCTGTGCCCACCAGAAGAATCCTCCACACAAGGCCTAACTTCTCAAGGTACACCTGCAATAAGGGTAAAATAACTCTGAGTACACAATGTACTTACAAGACTTACCTGACTAGGGAATATATTTCCTGACTCTCAAGGATTATGATAGGCTTTATGGCTTATGGGTTTCTTGTTTGCGAAAAGCAATACTAAGAGTGTGTCCTTAGATTATTAGCAGCCATGTTTTGTCCATTATCCAACATTCTATGTAAGCACCTGTTCTATTTTCAAGCAAGGGTTGAGCAATCAGAACCATTTTTCCATTATTCATATGCCAGTTCTTCCTACGGTGCCAGAGCATAGTCAAGCTGGGTACCGTCATGTAGAAACGGAGATTCCGAAACAATGTGCCCAGCTGGGTACCCCAAAAAACACATGCCTCGCTTGTACCGCAGGTATAAGCAAGACCAACCCGTTCCACTCCTGTTAAGGGTTCCATGTTCCCATCCAAACTTGGACCCCAAGCCCCCATACTTGAGGCCTGGCCTCAAAGTGGTGCTTAGACCTCCACCTATCCCTGCCTCCAATCAGTCGGTCCAGAAAGAACCAGAGCCCATGACAAGAGAGTAACAAGCCTTCCCGCTCCCATAAGCAAGTATGTGCTCAGAATCATAAGTCTGTGACTTGACCAGGGTCCATGCAACGGACGGTCCTTAATCGACATGGACAGAGAAAACAGTGCAACCAAGCTATGCCCCGTGGCCGCCGGACACAACTTGTTACACCCACCAATACCCATACCACATCCCTATCCGGTCACCATTTCCTTTCCACCATTTCATTTTGAGATTTATGATAATAATAATCACCTGTTGTGAGTAACGACAAGTTACCCACGCTACCGATAAACCTAAGCAAAGCAACTACACGATCCTACACTAGTAGGACTCATAGGTAGATATATATATGTATGTGGGTATCATAAAATTGCTGCAACGTAAATGCACCACACATATAGATATAATGATTATAAAAAATACAGGTTATGCGCCGGGGCTTGCCATGGGCAGGTGCAGTGTCAGTGGTGTCAGTCACGGACGGCTCTTGGAACTCCTCCGGCATGAAGATCTCCTCCTCGTACTCTTCGACGATCTCCTCGTACTCTTGATCATCAACGGTCACGAACTCCACCAGGTCGTTATCTACATGCATGTGATAATGATGCAACATTTAGTATTTAGGCAACAGCAACTCTTAAAATGCAACGCACATGCTAAGCTTCAAAGCTAGCTCTAATGACTAAGGTAATAAGCTATCTATCATCTTCATCAAGCAAGACATCAAACACATTTTGCAAGTGCTTCATTTTACCAATCCGATATTATGCTTTTTATTTATATTCGTTTTAATGGCTATTTCGCTACCAAATGAAACAGTCTAATCTAATGCTACGAAATTTACAGTAAGCACATGATGATACCACAAAGCTACCATGAAAATTTCATGATCACGCTACTGCCGATTTGCCACAACAATTCCTACAAATATACTCCGAGTAATATTAAGCCTTTCTAAATGATTTAATATATATCCCGACACCATCATAGAAATATATAAACTAATTATACCATCAGGTAGATCATGAATTTAGGAACTTAACTAAAGTGGTTTCACAATTTTTGGACATCTACATGAATTGATAATAATTATCAAAGTTTAGCTGAGCAACTAAATTACAAAAGCACTACTAAAATCACTAGAAAAGGAAAAACCAATTCCTCGGCCCGGCCCGCACGAGAAGGCCCACCCGCGTGCAGCGCGAGTGTGCGCGACCCAACACGCAAGGCGGCCCACGCGCAGAAGCGGCCCAAGCCGGGGGAGCTCACGCGAGCCCAGGCATTTTGCAGAAACGCCCTCGCGTTTTCCGGGTAGTACCACTACACTATGCGCCCTATTCCTACAGACTGTCTCTATGCAAATAAGCCCTCGTCTTTTCCCTCCTTTACAATGGCCTGGTCCCCGGTCACCACCGCGCACGCCAGCACGGCGGACGGTGGCATTGGCGCACCTGCCGGCCACCAGGGATCTCCAAAACCCTAACTAAGAGACCGATGCTTACCTAGGTGCTGACGCGAGTCAATGAGCGGTGGTAGGATGAGCGGGGACGTGTCCAGGTGCTCCCTCTGCGGTGACAGCCAACCTACAATGCCGGGGACCCCGTTCAAGTGAGCTCCATCACTGGAAAGGGAGTAGGGACCGTGAATGAAAATCGAGGTCTCACCGTGAACCTAGACGAAGTGGTGGTTCGGCCGAAGACAGCCCGAGGCGGGCCGGCCACGAGCGCCCGAATGATGCGGTGGCGCACTGCGGTGGCGCGACCGCATCAGCGGGAGCTAGGAGGCGGTGGGGATTCGGAGCAGGTGCGTAGGGTGACTGGGGGACGGAGGCAAGTCAGGTGGCATGGCCAATTGGCTCCAGGCGGTACGAGGGGGGCTGCCCACGGTGAGGGGCGGGCACGGCCTTAACGGCGGTGCCAGGCAAAACTCCAAAATTAGAGCTCGGTTGAGTGTGATTCGACACAAGGTGGGGACGGGCGATTGAGGTACTAGCTTGCGAAGCGGCATGCAAGGCGAATTCTCCCCTGTGCTGAAAACACAGCGCGGGTCCAGCGGCCATGGCGGCAGAGGAGAGAGGAGGGGTCAGCGCTCGGGTCACCTCCGGCTCGGCTGCCAAGGGTCGACGCGGTCAAGGCGGCGCCCGCACTGGAGTCACGCCAGGACGTGCGCGGGCGGTGAGGGAGTGGCATGGCGTGCACGAGCAGTGGTCGGCTGGCCAACAGTGGCGCTGGGCCAGGGCATGGACACGATGTCGAGCTAACCTAGGCAGCGGCCACGTCGCCGCGTGTGACGTTGGGGGGGGGTGGAAGGCAGCTGCGGCCAACCACGGCCAAGCCAAGCGGACCCGGCCTGACTAGCACGACAGCGCGGCCAAGCGCACGGCACAGGGTGGCCCGCGGGGTGACCGCGCACGCAGAGGCCAACAGCCGAGACAAGTGTTCGTGCACGAGATTTAAAGCATGTGTAAAAACTAACCTATCGATGCTAACACCACCTTCACCACGCACCAGAGGGCACCTTGGGCTACCTATAGCAACTAAAACACGACCTTGCTCCTTAGCTAACTTTCTCAAAACAAATTTGCCAAAGTAGTGCTGTCAACTGTGTTGAAACTAGGAAAAAGATTCTAAGTCTTTGTTGAATTTGTTTTCAAACTCGATTTCCAGGCTATTAGAGAAGATAGCTAGTAACGTTATTTTTCCCAAGTGAGAGTTCCGTTTCCATCTACAAGGTTCACACTTTAAACTTTATTTAAGGTTCACATATATGTCCTATAGTATTTTTGCTCAATAAAAATTAGTTTTCAACCTTAAGTGATATAACGTGAACTATTGAATACTTTTCATTTATCATTTGTGTTAATCATTTTTTATGCCAAGAAATTTATTCTTACACCTTCTTACATACATTAACACATAAACATGATGCTCATGACATGCTTAGTGAGTTGTTTTGCGCGGTAGCACCTAGGGTGTTACATCTCCCCTCTTGAATCCTTGCCTACGTATCCCTTCGGCTAATCTGCCATGAAAGACAACTCCTGAGGTTTGAATGTTGTCTCAAGGAAGAAGAAAATGTTTATGGAAGTGATGAATCGGTATCTTGGGCCTTCGTGAGTTGGGACTGAATGATATTCTGGGCTAGCACATGGGCATTCTATGGCCCCCGCGCCCTTCCTAAACCCGCCTGGCCTTCCCAAACCCGCCTGTCCCCCGCAGGAATGGAACATAACGCCACTCCCTTCCCAAACCCGCCCGCTCCACCTTGGGAATAGAACAGAACCCACCCGCCCCTCGCGTCACCCCGTTCCCCCACCGCGCCTCCTGTCCCAAGAGCACGAAAACACTTCAAGGGCAACATCGCAAATGTATGGAAAAACTATGTAGCGCAACATCGGAATATGAATATTGCAACATCGCAAAAATATGTAGTGCAACATCGAAAAACATGTACTGCAACATCAAAAATTATGTGCTGCAACATTGCAAAAACATGTACTGCAACATCAAAAAAACATGTAATCCAACATCGGAAAATATGTACTGCGACATCAAAAAATTATATGCTGCAACATCGAAAATTATGTACTGCAACATCGAATAATATGTGCTACAACATCAGAAAATATGTACTGCAACATCGCAAAGTCAACCATGAAAGATGAAAAATGGGACCATTCAGAAAACATTTGTTGTAACAACCCAAAAATCCCGTTGCAACATTCGAAAATCATCTGCTATAGGTTATGATGGTCCACTACAGGAAACATGTGGCTGCCCTGCTCCTCCTATCGCCGATGAACTAGATCTCAATTGATGACTTCATCAAGGAGAATTGATGAAATAGCCAAGGACATATCATTACTCTATGTGTTGTTAATCTAGTGATACTAGAGTTCATTGTAGTTGGGTTTCTCATCTCTGGAATCTGTTTTGGGTACTACACAATTGCATGTGAAGTATGGCAAAAGCATGAGTTTCTATTATGCCATTTTCTGAGACTGTAATCGACCATGTTGAACTAGTATTAGTGGTCTGTTGCAACTACTTAAATCATATGTTGCAATGCTAAAAATCCAAATTAATACGTTTTTGTAGTTAATTTGTTTCAGTGGTTTGAAATAATATGTTGCGAGTACCTCCATATTATGTTTGTTGTGCTCCAAAATAATATGTTGCAATGCTCCTTATAACTTGAGAGTGTCTGATGGACCATGTTGAACTAGTTTTATTGTACTGTTGCAAGTACTTCCTTATGATGTTGCAATGCTCCTTATAACATGAGAGTGTCTGAGGGACCATGTTGAACTAGTATTAGTGGCCTGTTGCAAGTAATACATTGTGATGTTGCAATGCTCCAAAAGAGGTTTCAATAAGAGTTAGGGCGATTGGAGAGAGTGAGTTACAAACTTGGACACAAGATTCAACGGACACGGCTCACAGTATTCCAAAATTTCACACCTAGTGTCCTGTGACATGAAAGATCGTGTTCAAATTTGAACATTGCGAAAGAAGACCAGACGTGCTTGAATTTTAACAAGATTCGTGCTGAAATTTGGTGAATCTAAAACACATTGGTTGGACTGTGCCAATTTCCTGAAATTCGACTAGCCCTTGTAGTGCTCTCCATGCCGATTTGCTTCTTCAACCATGAGGCCACGATAGTTTAGTTCACACCTCAGTGTTAGTGTTGCTGCCACAGTACATTTCCACCGTTACTGAGTGGCCTAACAGGCTGTCAACTGCATCAGCCCGTTCTCCGGCTCTCCAATCTCTCCCACTCCACTCCACTTGGCGGACGTATGAGCAAAACCAACATTGAACTATGGTGGGGCCAAACCACCCTAGCCCCTCCCCTCTTTTAGAACATCCATAATACGTGCGAATGCCGTGTCTACTTCATTCTTTCCCATGTAGGACAACACTATTTTGGAACTAACCAAGGAGTTCGCTTCCCTCGATCCAGTTGCCACCTCTGAAGCCAACGGCACGTTGTATGTTCTCTGGTCCAGCCTGTGGTCAAGGTTCAATGTGACATGATAGTCCTCAAGGTGTTCAGCCTGGCCCATACTTCTAAGATGCTGTGAGTATGGGTTGTCATGAAGGATGTTCACCAGCCTCTCAATAACTTCTTTGTCCTTTTGGCATTGCTCTTCACGACACCTTCAATACCGCCATACCGTGATCAAGGCTCAGATTGTCATCATAGAAGTAAAGCTCAAGATGTCTTGGCTCCTTACCATCTTCTCTCCCAAATGATCTTATGTTGTGATAGATTTGGCCGTGTGCACGAAATGTGTATATGCCACTATTTCTCATGCTTGCAGTACTGCTATCGAGGCGATAGTATAAAGAAGTGAAAGAGAAATGGCCATTGAAAAACCTAATGTTGTTACGAAAGTGCCTAGCATCCGCGTCGGCACTTGACCAAAGCCTTGTCATCTCGTCAAGTATGTCGGGTGCATTAAGCTCGACCTTTCCACTGCGGCAATAGAACCAAAGTGGTTCATATTCAAACTTCTTCGCACCACAGTGAGGACAATCTGCTACCGCTTTTAGCATATGCGTATCTGTAGGCATGTTACTATACACCTTTTCGTACGGGTCAAGTACTTCAGGGATAGAAGTTGTGTCTTCCTCAAGTTCATCATTTTGGACATCGTCGTCATCTTTCTTCATCGGAAGGATATTTAAGCCAAAATGATTTAGATAACATGTGAAATATTATTGAGGGATTCAATATTTATCACATATACCTTGCCCAGCAAACAGGTATCCCTCATCCTCTTTCTCGTCATCTTCAAATATATCTCCCTCATCATCATCTATGACCATAAAAATGCATGAGTTAGTTCAACTATGGGTAACACATAAATAAAGGGGATTTAATAGCCTACATAGTGCTAAAAAATGTATATTACCGGTGTCATCCAATACTTGTTGTACCGGTGTTGTTGATGCAGGGGGAATGCTTGGTCCAATGTTTCTGTAATAAATCAAATAATGGCCATGGTTGAGATGGGAATAATGTGGTATTAGGTGAATGAAACGGGGTAGTAGTGCCTCATTTTTTACCATTTTTGTTCACCACTGACTGAGGTAAGGGTGTGTTATCATCTGTTTGGTCTTCATCCATGCATTCATCCTCATCATTAGCTACTCTCATCTTCCCACCGATGCAGTGCTCAAATAGCTTGTTGCGATGGTTTAACAATGCATGTCTTTGCCCAAATGGAACACTGTGCCTATGTGCCATATGGCCAGGCAATATATCACCGCATCCGCCTTCTTCCATATCCTCATCAGTTGGTGGGATGTAAATTGGTGTTGCATCGGATTCCGGAATACCCCAATCACTAGGGCAAGGCATGTTTCCATGAACCTCTGGAATATACATTGGGTTCTCCATTGCGATGGACTCCTGGTTCAGAGTGGCCTTTCACACCTCTCTAGTTCTTTTTGCATTCACTTTCATTGCCTCTTTACGCATTGGAGCTTCATTATTCAACCTTTGTCGATTGTGTCTTTGTTGTTTTTCTCAGGTGTCATGTTTGCATAGGTCGCCCTACTCCTTGCTCGATGAGTCATGACTTGCTCTTGTGTTAAAAGACACCACACATAAGATAAGAAACAACAATAGTAATCCATGTAGTATTAATCAGCAAAATTTATGATAAATTACCATTGGTAGTTTCGATATCTAGTCGTTGCTCCTTTCTTATTTGATATGCTTCTCGAGGCTTTTTTTTCATCCCTTTTCTCCTTAGACATTGCTTGCCATCGGCCCTGTCCCTTTCCCTCTTGCATGCTCTAGCATCTCCTCCTAGCAGGCATGAATTGGCAGTGTTACGTCCATGTACTATTGATATTAGTATTAAAAAATATACACAATGCGTCCAATGGAATATAATAAAAGAATGTTTTTTACATGCATTGGTAGTGTTAATATTGTCTTCCAATGATGCACCCGAATCATTATTTTCCATTTGATTCACCCGTAATAGCCTGGAGATTTTTTTTTTATCAGGGAGACGTAAGAGAAATAAGAATGGTAAACACACTTTGACTCATAATTAGCTTCTTTATTAGGAGGCATTGTCAATTATTTATTTTGACACGAAGGGAGTATATCAGTCTAGAAAAGTATTTAAGAAAACTACTAAAAATCTTTTAACATGAATCACTTTCCATATTTCTATTTACGGAAATGCTAGGTGTCGGCCGTCCGTTCGATCGGACGGACGTGTCCGTGTCTCACTCGACAGCCCGCCCTTCAGACTCAACCGCCCGTGGCTCCTTTCCATTCGTTTAACCATCACTCTCGTCCACATGTTTCTTATCCCTTTCCACTTGCAGCAGAGCGCGGACGGCGCCCATCCTTCTTCTCCGCTCCGTCGTCCGCCTCGCACCGCTCTCCAGGCTGCCGCGCGCCTCCAGCTACTCCAAGTGCTTGCGCCCTCACTGCTGCTCTAGGCATTGGTGCCCTTCCCGCTGCTCCAGGCGCCGCGCGCCTCGCAGCTGCTTCAGGCGACTGCGTCCTCGCCGCTCCTCCAGGCGACTGCGTCCTTGCCGCTGCTCTTGTCGTCTGCTGCTCTTGCTTGCTTGCTTCCACCACAGCTCCTGCCATAGCTCTGTGAGGCGTGGTGCGGCACCCCTCCCCTGACTCGGCGACGTCCGGCCACCCGACGTGGCGTCCTGTCCGCCAGGAGGCGCCGAACCGGCGCGGCGCGGCGCCCCTCCCCTGCCTCGGCGACGTCTGGCAACCTCTCCACCGGGAGGCATCGAACCGGCGTGGCGCTCTCTCCCCTACCCCCTTTGGATTTGTTGTTCTCCTCATTTCTTTTCTCCTTCTCCTTCTCTTCGCTCTAGATCTGGGAGTTGTGTTGCCTGGATAGGGTTGTGGGCGAGATCTGGGGCGTTCTCCTCTCACCATGTTGTAATGGGGTCATCCGGATGTTGCATCAGTGTTTAACTAATGCCTGCAGTAGACTAGGGTTCAACTCTCACCATGTTGCATTGGGTTTCTCTGTTCGTTGCAACAAGTCTCGGGTGATGTTGCAGTAGCCGAGGGTTCCGGTGAGTTCTCTACGTTGAGCTACCACCATGTTGCATTGGGTTTCTCCATCTGTTGCATCTGGTCTCGGGTGACGTTGCAGTAGCCTAGGGTCCCGGTGGGTTCTTAGTGTTGAGATACTACCATGTTGCATTGGGTTTCTCCATCTGTTGCATTAGGTCCCGGATGATGTTGCAATCGGCTAAGGGCTCCGGCGTCACCTTGTTGCATTGGTTTTCTTCACTTGTTGCCTTAGTTCTCGGTTCATGTTGCATGCCGCTGGGGGATCGACGGGATCACGCGCGCATGGTTAGGGGCGGGGCGATCCCGAGCGGGAGCGAGGGTGCGAGGCCAAGCGGAGCGGGGTGAGGGTGGCGAGGCCGTGCGGGTTCGAGTGGAGGCGGGTCGCTTTTCCTCTTTTTTTTGTTAATGGATTAAGCGGGGCTTGTGGGGCGGCGTGTGTGGGAGGGGGCGTCCGATGGGATCGGTCCCATCGGACGTCCTAGCGCCAGCACAGCCCTTCTATTTATGCACAACAAGTCATGCAGACCAGGCCATGTCAATTATTTACTTACGTATGCCGTGTTCTCACAGCCTCACCAAGTTGAGAAGTGGAAGCTTCCTGTTTTTTTTTCTGGTCTAGAGAAGCGACGGAGTCAAGCTCCAGCAGCCTACGTAGGGCAGGACGAAGTACTCGTGGTTGTTATTGGCAACGTAGGGCAGGAAGTAGTACTTGTGGTTGGGGCGAGCCGGCCGAGGCAGGGCGTGAAGTCCGTTTACGTCACTGGTTTAGACACACTACTACAGCAAACGTTTGTAGCAACGGCACAATTTTTTCAGAGGCGGCTGGTGATGGAGCCGCCCCTATAGTGGGTGTGCTCGGAAGCCACGAGACCAACCACCCCTACAAACCATACAGTTAGGGCGGCTGGTGATACAAGCCACCTCTACAAATATTTTCATATTTTTTAAATATTAATTCTGCATATTTTTTATAAATGTATATATAAATGTATTAAAAAACAATTTGCTATATTTTCCGGTACACATACGAATGTGATATATGGAATATATGACAAAGGTGGAGTCTTGGAGTATTTCGATCGATCGGTCATATACATATAGGCCTGAGTCAGACATCAAATAGCTTCGATTTGCATTATCCGTAGGACACCTTATATGTATCAAAATCGATAACAAAATCAAAAAGATGTACAATCCAATTTCTCGATTCAATAGAAGCCCAAAGAGGTGCATATGGTACCCAAATAAGGATAATCCTAAATAGAATGTAAGGACGTAGGGATTTCTATGTAAACAGAGTATCATATTTCCTATATATATATATATATATATATATATATATATATATATATATATATATATATATATATATATATATATATATATAGCCACCTCCATTTACGATAATTTTATATACTAATTTACGATAATGTCAATACATATTTACGATAGTAGGGTTACTATAACACATGGGGATATTTACCGTAACGTTGTAGTAAACCACTTAGTAAGGAGTTACTGTAATCTCGTAAATTAACATAGTAATTATCGTAACTCAAAGTGGCTACAGAATAAGTTATTTTGTAGCCAACTACAGCTATATATATATATATATATATATATATATATATATATATATATATATATATATATATATATATATATATATATATATATAACTCATCAAGATTTACAACTTTCATTTTAGTCATCTTTTCATTTGACTTAGTTTGAAAAGTTCAAAATTTCAATTTCTTAAAATGGCAACTTCAAACAACATTTTCAAAGAGTAAATGATTTCAGCTGGAAAAGTCATGAATATAAAAGTCGTAGAACTCATCGAGATATAAAACTTTCATTTTGGTCATTTATTCATCCGACAAAGTGATAAGAACATTGTTCACAAATTTTACATATCTCTCATATGGTTTCATAAACCATATGAGAGATATGTAAGTTTTGTAAACAATATTTGCTAACATTTTGTCAAATGAAGAAATGATCAAAATAAAAGTTGTAGATCTTGATGAGTTCAAAAACTTTTATATTGATGACTTTATCAACTGAGATCATTTAGTGTTTCAAAATCTGGTTTCAAGCTGTAGTTTTTTGAAATTCAAAATTTGAATTGTTCAAAATTTCTCTTTTTGATCTGTGGTTAAAATTTGTAACTAGTCTTTCTTCCTCATAGTAACTTCAAATGCTTTGGTTTTTTCTCCTAACTTGATGAAAGATATAGAACTCATCAAGATCTACATCTTTTCATGTGACAAATTTTAAACAATTCAAATTTTGAATTTCAAATAACTATAACTTTAAACTAGATTTTCAAACACTAAATGATCTCAGCTGAAAAATTCATCAATAGAAAAGTTATAGAACTCATCAAGATCTGTAACTTTTATTTTGGTCATTTCTTCATTCGACAAAGTGTTAGCAAATATTGGTCACAAATTCATAAATCTCACACATAGTTTATGAATCTAGATGAAAGATATGTCAATTTATGAACAATGTTTGCTAATACTTTGTCAAATGAAGAAATAACCAAAATAAAAGTTATAGATCTTGATGAGTTCAAAAACTTTTATATTCATGACTTTTACATTTGAAGTCATGTACTCTTCTAAAATGTTGTTTCAAGTTGTCATTTTTGAAATTCAAATTTTGAATCATTCAAAAAAGTCACATGACAAGATGACAAAAAAAAGTTATACATCTTGATGAGTTATACGACTTTGATGTTTACAACATTTTTATTTGAGGTCATTTAGTGTCCTAAAATTCTATTCGCAGTTTCAAATGTCAAATTTTCAAAATTTAAAATATGTTTTTAATTTTTTTGTCAAGAAGAAAATATGGAATTATATATCAGCAAATTGTTAATATATATATGTATACATATATAGATTAATTATAAAATTATTATATAAATTTATATATAGAATACACAAGTACTAACTAAAAACACGAAAAATATTTCTAGGGACGGCTTGCTCAGGAACCGTTGTAGGGGCGGCTGCTCTACAGTATATAAGCAAGAGGGGCATGGGGAACTTCGTTTTAGTTAAGTCTTGGGCACTTACTCTTTCTTTGACGCTGGCAGGCTGTCAAAATTCAGCGCCGCTGCCGCCACCGCCTCCATGCCCTACCTCCGCTGCCTCCGTGCTCTACCTCCCCCAGTCCTACTCCAACCCCCGGTCCGCCTTCCTACCCTGCGCGCTCGCCGCCGCCCGTGCACATGGCGGTCATAGGGTTTCCGCCAATGACCTCGGCGACCACCGCCGTGCCCTACTTCCCACGGTCCGCCTCCAACCTCCGGTCTGCCTTTGTGCCCTGCACGCGCGCCGCCGTTCCCCATGCACACAGCGGCTAGGGTTTCTGCCGGTGACCTCGACGACACTATCGGCTCGTCTCCGACCTTGATCTCCACCGTCCCCCTACGGCTAGGGTTTGAGGGCCCTGGCCCATTGCGCCACCGCCCTGTGTGTTCGGCGTTCGCGCGCGCTCTCCCCCGCCCTGTGTGTTCGGAGTCCGCGCGCGCACCCCCGACGGCCCTGGTGTCTGCGCCCCCTCCCCCAGCGAGGCTACACTGGTTGCCGTGTCCTCCGGCGTCCGCCCCCCCTCCCCCAGCGTCCTTCTGCAGGTATGCTGGCCCCAACCCCTTTCGCTCGACCCTTTTTCCTCCATTCCTGTTGCACAGAGTTCACGTCGTGCTCAATTTCGTTGAGACTTGGATATGTTGCTGAAATGAGTTGTGAGACTTAGATATGCCATGCTCAATTTAGATTAGAGTACCATGTTGTCCTAATTTAGTAATGTGTGCTGAAAATGACCTCTTCTCTAGCAGTTCTATTTGAAATACCTTTTTGTGTTGTCATCATGGTATTAGTGTTGAGCAAAACAATGTTGTCATCATGGTATTAGTCTTAAACTACTAAAACTATGTTTATATATGCTCACTGTTTTTATACATGCCCACTATGTTTATATATGCTCACTGTGATTATATACGCTCTCTATTTTTAGATATGCCAACTCTTTTTATATATAGTCACTATGATTGTATATGCTCACTGTGATTATATACGCTCACTGTTTTTAGATATACCAACTCTTTTCAT
Organism: Saccharum hybrid cultivar R570; assembly: GCA_038087645.1. Taxonomy (NCBI): domain Eukaryota; kingdom Viridiplantae; phylum Streptophyta; class Magnoliopsida; order Poales; family Poaceae; genus Saccharum; species Saccharum hybrid cultivar. The sequence continues at coordinate 13,824,268 of JAQSUU010000259.1, forward strand.
ATATGGTCACTACTAGGTAAATGCCCGTGCGTTGCAACAGGAAAGCACAATATCATGATAACAAATGTATGAGCGTGTGTTATACCGTTATCTAAAAAATACTGCAATAGTGATGTTCGGAACATCAATATTTCATTAAGTCTTCGTGAAGGTTGTATGAGTTGTCTTTTGTCCAAACTCCTTCGTGCGTCCTCGACAAATCCCGTCAGCCCTCCAACCCACGTGGACCCTCCTTTTACGCCACACGACTGCACCACCACCTTAGCGCAGGATCAGCGAAGGCCACATTCGAGATCGACGGGCATGCAAACCAACGCTCCGTCCACTGCCACGAATCAACGCGCATTGCCACATGGAAATTTGATGATGGCAAAGCAAGCATGTCGGCACTTATGTTGGTATATAGAACCACGACGCCATGGGACTGGTCATGGACGTACCAAATTCAAAATAAAACACTTATTCTAAAAGATTATCATACTTATTTGGTTGCGTAATAATTAGTCTGACTATTTCAGTTTTCGTTGTAGTAAATAAAACCTAATAAAATCAGATACGTTAAATTCATTCTAATATTCAGAATCTTTGATGACATTTCTATTTGATTCTGTTCAATAAGTTTCATGAGCTGAGACACATGTATCCTCATATTTCTAAGTAAATCAATTGATGAACTGTGTAGAAGTAAGACTCCTATGCAGTCTTTGAAACAAAAACACTACGTGGTGCCATGTCTAGCTAATGACCATGCTTAGCATAAAATTTGTGCCACTTTTTATCTACACATAACAATAGCAATAATTGCGGTAAAAAATAGCTATACAAATTGCTAAATGAAGCAACAAACCATCATTACTAAGGAACAATTTTTGGTTAGCTGTAGATTTTTTTACCAAATAAATATATTATATATATGATTTTTTGTAGACCAATCTCCATTCTTTTTTTAGAAAGAATATCAAAGATACTGCTGGCAGCCATCCTTGAGATTTCACAACTATAAAAAAAAGATCTTATTACATGAGACCGAGCAATGAAACCACCTTGTGGGCAGGGGCGGATCTGCCAGGGGGGGCTGGGGGGGGGCTCGAGCCCCCCCTACCGCGGCCGTGCCCGTGGAGCCCCCCCTCAGCCCCCCCTTGAAAAATTCTACCATTGGAGCTTGGGGAGGGGATGGCTAGCTGCAGTCGATGGAGGTTGAAGATGAACATACGACGATGCGTTTATTCCTGAGCCAGCCTGCTATGTGTTTTTCAGCCCAAATAGAGAAGCCCATCAGCCCATTAGGGAATAGAAATCAGCCTTTCTTCTCCTCTTTCTTCCATTTCTTGCTAGCTGCATTTTTAGCACTGGATTTTCACACTTCTGGCGAGCTGCAGCCAAAACCAAATACACTCGAGTATATTGGCCTTTATTGTTCAGCCCCCCTTTGATCTATTCCTGGATCCGCCACTGCTTGTGGGCATAAACATTTCCCCAACATTTCAAGTGACAACAGCACCTCCTGATCACCAATAGTGAACCAAAACAATAGACAATATTTTGAGTCTAGAACTTGGATAGAGTGGTGTCATTTTTTTTTCTACATGTCCACAATGTCTAACAGCAAAAGGAAAATTCCTTAGCTTATTTGCGCTCTATCCACATGCTGAATCCTTCATCTATCATGCTGGAGCTCTGCCCTCTCCAGTCTCCATTGATCCCAGTGGCTGTCACAATGCCATGCCCACCATCATCACAATGCCATCGGCCATCCAATGCAACTGCAAATGGATCTTACTTCTGTACAAGCCATGCAAAAGTTCATCGATCGTATTTTAAACATGAGGATACATGTGTCTCAGCACATGAAACTTATTGAACATAATCAAATAGAAAGGCCATCAAAGGCCATCAAAGCTTCTAATTTTAGAATGAATTTAAGGTATTTGATTTTGTTATTAGGTTCTACTACCAATAAAGCTTAAATGGTCAGATTATTTATTACACAAGCAAATAAAATGGCCTTAATATGATAATCTTTTAGAATAAATGTTTTGTTTTGAAGTTTGTATGCTCACAGCAATGCAGTACCATTATCCAATCCTATTAAAAATTGGGTTTGTGAATTTTTGACCAGTGACTGGTGCGCTAGCCTCACAACCAACTTGTCTTCCCAAAGGATGGAAAGTGCATAGCTGAATAATGGCTGCTACTCAGTCTTCCTTTTTTTTTAAACATTGGCTGCTGCTCAGGCTAGCTTGCCTTCCAAGCACATTCCCAAGGAGCACAAATGCATTATGTAGTGAGACCAATCCATGCAGTGGCAACACTTTCAACACAAATATAGGAGAACAAAACGCACCACCACCACCTCTCATCAAAAATATTTTCACCCTTCATGGTTACTCACACTTGATGTTGAGACACCTTGATGTCAACGATAATGGCATCACAGGTGATGAAGGTTTCTGCCACCAACGCAGCATGCTCCAAGCGCCACCTGACAATTTGTTTTTGCAAAAGAAAACCCTCATAGCAACACAAGGCATTTCTTCTGTAGAAAGACACCATTGTGGAATACTGGTATCGGTGAGACCAGCAGCCATCAAATCCCCCTCCTTCCCTTTAGCCTCATTGTACCCATACTAGAAGTTCTCACTGGCAAGAAGCACACTGGCATTGACACCTGCATTCTTTGAGGGAAAAATAAGGGCAAAAATGTCACCATCGATGGCATATAAAATTATGGATTTGGGTATTCTTAAAAGGCAACAGAATTAGAGATATGCGTCTTCCTAAACCCAAATAATTAAATCAGATAATAATTACCAAATTGATGGACAAAGCTCCCAAGATTCAAAATAGATCATTACTTTCCACCCAAGCGAGTCACAAAATCAGCTCTTGAATTTTTCGGAACACCAATGCTACCAAATTAATAAACCCAGTTCCATCCATGTTGCTTGTCCATGATTCATATGTTTGATTTGACCATGCTGGTAGTACCCCATTCGAGGGCCATAGACGGCGGTGATAACTCTGGTGTTGCCCATCTTGAACAGTGCCAACCTGTGCAGAGTAACAAAGACCAGCAAAACCATTCAAAAGTGAGCACTGTGCTTATACTTCAGAACAACTTTGACTTAGAGACAAATCTTTGCAAGTCATACTTCTCTTTCCCCTCTTTGATTTCAGATGCTCTACATCGTCCAGAACTTTACTCTGTGCCGCAAGTTGGTTGACATCAGCTTCATAAAATATATGTATATTAGCTATTAGTTAAAATATAAATTTAACAATAGGACATAAAGGGCATAAACAAAGGTGATGCACTTAAAAGTCACACGATTAGCTATACTACCTTATGTATGAATTCCATATGTATGATGAAAAAGGAATAACCGAGTATGGAATTGCTCAAATTTATTAGTACTCAAACTTCAAACTTGGTAAAATGTAAGTATTATGCTCCATCTAAAAAAGCACAGGCAGAGGAATCATACCCTTCCTGCATATTTCTCTAGCGTGGGTATTCATCATATCTCCTCTCTTAAACCAATTAAGCAATTTCCCACCAACATATATGTATAGCCACAAGCATGGCATCAAATTAGAAAGTTTTCTTTTTGCCAAAGAAAGATGCACATGAGCTGACGTAAATGACAAATTACCAAATTCTAATGTAAGATTGACTCCACATGGACTGAACTTTGCCAAGATAAACTGTGCTAACATAGAGGCCAAGTAGAAACTCCATTTTGGGTTCTACCCTTTTTCTATGCAAATCCATCACAAATGCAAATCACTTGCAAGCCAAACTGGTAGAGTTCTTATTGATATCAATTGGAATTCATCTACTATTTATTTCTAACCCTACAAAAATCCTATATAATATCATGTTTCCATAATAGAATCTCACATGCTTCTAGTGGAGAGCCATCAAAAGTGTTCCTGAACCAGCTAACACCTTGCTTAGGACAATCATTGAGACAAGCATGTCGTTGAACAATCAATTGATCTCTGAGATGACTAAGAATCACTCTGATACACATACCTGAAATAGTGGCCACTTCTTCAAATGTCGTACTGAAAACTTGCTGCCATTTCGTGCTGCCCGATCAATCTCGACACTACAACAGTTGGTAGATCCCCTGTTCAGTTGATAGAACTGCTAATTCAAATTTGCAAATTGCAAACAATTTTGACCATTTTTGGATTCTAAATTTTTGCAAGGCTGCACCAAACAAAATTCTGAACAAACCAAACTGAAATTCACTGAGATAATTAATGACTGCAAAATCTGAAATGACTCATTTACCACATCTGAAATATGAAACTACTCTGAAAGGGAACTGCCTCTTCTTCCCACTCTGAAATCTCAAACTATAGTAATTGGATGCAACTAAAAAGGAACCCGCCAAGGGAATCTAATTTCTTGTGCACACATTTTGCAAGGCAAGTTATATACGACAAGGGCATCCCTTGATGGAATCACTGGAAGTCAAAGACTACGGCAAATCAGAGTGGGTTATCTTTGAAAGGGATACATGTATATACTTGTAATTAGATCAGACCTGAATACAAATGACTCCAGGTTTTGGGTGCTCGGTTTCGCACAGCACGAAGGGAAGAGAAGGGTGGGATACCTATTGGGTGCTCATTGCTGACGAAGGGCCCGACGTAGACCTGAGCACCTTGCGTGTGGCGGTGGCACCTTCTCCTTTTTAGTGCTCTGTCCTAGGAGCAGCTAATGACGGGCGCGGATCGGGGATGAGCGAGGCGGCGGCATAGGTCAGGGATGGCCTTGCGGCAGTGGCTCGGCCTTGTGGCGGCAGCGCGGAACGGGGCACGTCGGCGTTGGCGACGTGCGGTGGTGCAGATAGGCGATGCGGCCCAATTTCCCACGGCAAGTTCGATGGCGCAGGTGACAGCGACGGCGTGGGCACGACGAGAGCGACTGCAGAGCGAGTGTAGAGGGTGAGGTGCGGTGGAGAGGGATCGAGATTCAAGACCGGGACCGGGGGCTGCGGGAGAGAAGGGCGAGGAACCGGATCACCGCGTGATTTTCTGATAGTGGGCGCGAGGGCCAGGTCCACCGCACGACGGGCATGCGAGGGTGAGAGTGGGATGCCGGGTGGGCATACGAGCGAGCGAGAGCGTGCGACGCTGGATCAACAATTCCTTTATGAATTTTTTAGCTATAGAGATGATTGTATATGCTCACTGTGATTATATATGCTCATTGTTTTTAGATATGTCAACTGTTTTTATATATGGTCACTGTGATTGTATATGCTCACTGCGATTATATATGCTCATTGTTTTTAGATATGCCCACTGTGTTTATATATGCTCACTGTTTTTGTACATGCCTACTGTGTTTATATATGCTCACTGTGATTATATACGCTCACTGTTTTTAGATATGCCAATTGTTTTTATATATGGTCACTGTGATTGTATATGCTCACTATGATTATATACGCTCACTGTTTTTAGATATGCCAACTGTGATTATATATGCTCTCTAATTTTATATATGTCCACTATCTTTATATATGCTCACTGCGATTGGATATGCTCACTGTGATTATATATGCTCACTGTTTTTAGATATGCCTATTGTTTTATATATGCTCCCTGTGATTATATATGCCAACTATGTTTATATATGCTCCTTTTGACAGGAAGCAACTGCTTTATAGAGCCTCCTCTCCTACTTCTACTACTTTTGCTACTCCTCTCCTCTCCTCTCCTCTCCTACTACTCCTACTTCTCTCTACCCTACTGCTACTATTGCTGTCCTACTATTAATACTACTCCTGCTACTACTATACATGCTCAATGTTTTTGTTTGGCCTCCTCTCCTCTACTACTACTTCTACTTCTCCTACTCCTCTATGTTTGGTAGCAGCTGCTATTTCTTTTTGGGAACCAGCTGCTGCTTTTTTTGGGCAAACTCTCATCTCCTCTCCCCTCTTTGGCCTATGATGAATTTGTCCAACTCTAGAAATTATCTAGATTATGAGCTGATGACCATGAACCTGTGAGGAACTTGGCATCATTACCAGCCGCCCCTACTGCCTTTTTCTATTAGTTCATGACTATTTTTATATATGCTCACTGTGTTTATGATGCCTTTATGCTCCAAGTTCTTGATCAAATGATGATTGACATGTTTCTGAGGCCTCTACTACTTCTACTACTTGTTTTTTCGATCTTTTGCTGTTTTATCGGACTTGTAGTGCCATTGGGTTTTCTTAGACCTTCTCGGGTATCTAAAGTACATTTTCTTGCATCTATTAGAACAAAACACGAAATGTCGCGGACAGCAAACAGTGCAACCCGATGCCTTGAGCACGAGCCAACCTATGAAGAGGAAGAACCAGAGGACCACCTTACTCAGTAGCAGTTCGATGACGAGTTACAAAAGGATATAGCAGTGATACTTACTCAGGAGGAGTATGACGAGGAGGCTACTGAGAGGAACGCAGAGGAAGGGGGAGCAGAGGACAGAGCAAGAGAGGATGATGATGATGATGATGATGATGATGATGAAGACGACGACGAGGAGGATGAAGAAGAGAGATATGAAAGTCCCGAGGATCCTTTCCCACGTGAAGCTAGACGGAGGCTAACGGAGGAGGAGCTGGATAAGGATTTTGACCTGAACGAGGAGGTAGGGATAAAGCCTTAGCTTGTAAATTTTGCTAAAGCATTGACTGTGTTATAATTACTAACACTTTGACCTCCCGTACATATAGGCCCCTCTTGAAACTCGAAAAAGACGACGTCGATGTCTGTGACATCTCGCCGGACAAGACATAGTAGAGGAAAGGAGAGCAGAGGCAATAGCCACAGAGACGGACATTGAGGCCTCTACTCCACAACCTCAAGACACGACCACGAACATGGCTCCCAAGCTGAAGAGGAAATGGGGGGGGATAGAAAAGCAAACCAATATCTAGATAAGGCATGCTATGTGATAACGGAGTTCGGGCCAGCAGGGGAGATACTTGAGCCTAAGGAATTCAGAGGACAATTTCGTAATGCGATTGGGGGCCCTAGTAAGAGATCAATTGAACCCAGCAATCCCTAGCTGGAAAGATGTACCAGCGAAGAAAAGGGGAGAACTATGAGATAAGAAGTTGAAGCTCAATTTCATATTTCTGGAGGGTAAGCATGAATTGGTGAAACTTCATGCTTTTAAGATAATGAGAGAGTCATTCCGACATTGGAGGTCGGACCTGAACAAGAAGTATATCCAAAAGGGGTCCAAAAGGGGTTAACTCCCTTCCACGAGTTTGGCAACATAACTCCTAGTCAATGAGAGGAGCTCGTGGCTCAGAAGACTACACCTGAAGCATTGGCCCTCAGTGCCCGTAACACCGAGCTAGCGAAGAGGAACTAACACCACCATCATCTAGGTCCCGATGGCTATTATGGCAAGGAAGAGAAGTTTAGGAAGATGGAGGAAGAGGCCGCCGCATCCGGGAAATTAAACTTTAAGGGGTTGAAGCTATGCTCAAGGAATTGGATCCTTGGGAGGAGTACAGATGCATCCGACACTTCCCTTAAGTTTGATAACCCGGCGACCGAAGAGGCAGTATCAAAGATACTGAAATATGCTGAAGACAAGGAGAAGAGCTCATTCAAGCCTTCTAGAGAGAGGGACGAGCTTAGCCTTGCCTTGGGAAACTCCGAGCATACAGGCTGCACCAGGGGGATAGGGAAAAGAACGACTTAGAAACACGGATTCGAAGAGGATCAACACATGTACAAGAAACATGGCAGAGACCGAGAGTCTAATCTTGAGCTCACCATGAAGGCTCTAGTTGTGAAGGCGCTAGAGGAGCAAGGACAGTCTACGGACCCAAGGACAGTAATGGCGCCGCCTAGAGATCTGGCAGTAGTTGGCAACCCTCTGGAAGTTCCTAGCAGCCAAGGTTCCACTGCAGCCACAACCCCCGTCGATAGCATACAGGAACCAACACCTTGGTGGTTCTCATCGGCAGGCGTAGCACTATGATGGAGGTGGCAATGGGTGTGCCACATCCTCCTGGCGGCTTGCATCACAATAATAGGATCCCGCTGGACTACACTAGGGTCAAGGTGCATACCGTGAAGTCCGAGTTCATGTAGAGGCGCATAGACTACCTAACTCCCGACGGACAGCAGTTACTCGGAGAAGTAATGAACTTGTTCATCCTCTGGCATAAACAGAACATTGTATTGACTGCTTCTTTGCCACCTATTCAACATTTAGAGGGAGTTGAGGAGGGGGAGGTACTTTTACCATCTCGTGACCACCACTTGCCTGAGCTACCACATTCTTCCCCGTCTCCTAGTGAGCACGTGCATGAGATGTCACAGCCTATGCCACAATCTTCCCCGCCTCCTACCGAGCACGTGCCTGAGATGCCACGACCTTCTTCACCTCGTAAGGAGTAAGGGCCTGATACGGACCCGATACATGAACAACAAGGGCCTCCTGAAGAAGTGCATGCACAAAAGGGTTGGGATAAGGAGCTACAAATTCGAAAATTGCATCCAATCACCATAAGGCCAATTTTTAAGTCAATGAGAGACGTCACATTGACGGCCAAGTGGTACGCTCATGACCAGTTCAAGCCTGAGAACCAAGTTAAAAAAGTCCTAGCACGGGCTTCTGAGGAGGCCGTCACCAGCAAACAACAACCGGCAAAGAAGTATCTAAATGTTGATGCCATCAAATGGTCAAATGATTACCCAAAACATATGAATGGGGCAAGCCCTTTCTACCAAATCGGGACATCCAACGCCTACCACTTGGAATAAGAAGGTTCCATGATTGGTATTTGCGTGTTATTCTAACGACCATAGATCTCATACAAGCACGCTTCCCTGCCAGCACATTTAGAGGACCAGACGAGAAAAATATCTTTGACTTTAATGACGTGCGGACATGCTTTCACCTTAGAGCAATGGAAACGAATCTAATTCGCACGTGGTGCCTATAAGTCCTTGCCTTCTCGATATGATACTATTGTAATCTTTGAATGTTATTGATACTAAGTTACTAACCCACGCCTATCTTTGTAGAATGCAAGTGCACCTTTCAAAACAAATGCCAAGTGTGCGAGTCGGGTACGTAGACCCTCAATGTATAGCAGCAACATGTTTTAATTACGCCAAGGACTGGAAATTGGATGGCAATGAGCTAGCTGTTGGAAAGACTGTTGAGGAGGAGAGAATCCGGAACAAGGAAATACGTTAAGTGGCTCTTAAGGTTGCAGCATACATTGCCCTAGCTTTTCAAAATCTCCAAAATTGCTCTGTTATATGGCTGTCATACAACTTCGAGTAAGTTCAACTCTATACTTAAAGCTTTGTTCGATATATTGTTCGATGCAAAAGAGCTTATCTGTTTTTATGATTAAATTTATACAGCAACCACTAAATTTGTATAGGCGTCGATGTCGGCCATGGCATAGCGTGGGTCTTTGATTCAATAGATACGGACCCGTCGACGTACAAAGACTTCATATCGATTCTCAAGACGTATACGTATCGACAATCCTCATTAGCTAATATGTTTGTATACATACTTGTAACGTTCAGTTTTGGATAAGTTGCATTTGTTAAATTCATTCGAACAGGACGTACAGGTTCTATGTTAATGAACATAAAGGGAGGCATAATCCAGAAAGAGGGCCTAGCCTGTGTGTCAAAACACTATGTCCGGTAAGTGTAACTTACTTTAGTACTCCATTATGTTGATGTGAAAGCATTACTTGATATTTTTATATGCGAAACACACAGTGTACCAAGCAGAAGCCCGAGAGTCTACATTGTAGATATTACGTATAGACTTTGATTAGTAACACCGGTACTTACAGGAGACACCCTGTAGGGTAAGTTTGAACCTCTTTAATTTGAACCTCTTCAACCTCTTTAATTGTGTTTATATATCCTCACTGTTTTTACATATGCTCATTTGTTTAATTGTAGTGGCAAGAAGAGAAAGGAATGAGAGCTGACCCACACAAAGATGCCAACCTCTTGGAGCTCGTCGGTGACCTTTGCGCCTTCATATTGGACCAGATTATACACGTAAGAGGCAATTATCATGACTGAAAATCCGAGTTAGGAAGGCATTCTCAGTACCAATATCTTCGTGAGATGAAAATGCTAGCTCTAGGCCGTTGATAACAATGTGTATGGAATGTGACATTGGTCCTACCTTGTGGAACGGTTTCGAATTGTGGAACGGATTAGACTTGTGAATTATGTTATGAATTATATATGTTCTCGTGAATTGGACTTGTAATGTTTATATAATATTCTTGTGCTCGTGGATACAATGTTTGAATTATATATGCGTATAAATGTTCTAATCAGATTTGAATTTTGGAATTTGAAATTTTTTGGCAGGAAAATGTACTGTAGGGGCAGTTCAATTTGAATTTTTTTGGCGGGAAAAATACACTGGTTCCCCTACAAATGGAAATTATATGGACGACTAGTGTTACAGCCGCCCCTACAAATACATTTTTAGGGGCGGCTGGTGACACCAGCTGCCACTACAAATCGATTTGTAGGGGCGGCTTGAGAATTGCCCCTACAAACTCTTGATTTGTGGAGACGGTATGATAGGGACGGCCGGCAAAACGCCTCTACAAATCATCACCAGCCGTCCCTACAAATGCTTACTGTAGCAGTGACAACAGACGGCCGGGGCAGGGCGTGAAGTCCGTTTACGTCGCTAGTTAAACTCTGTATTATTACGAGCGGGGCAACATATGATAATCATACGAATTTTTCAGGTGCAGAAGAGAAGATAGATAGATAGAGATAGAGAATACATAAAAAATAAGGAGCCAAACCAAAAAATCTATATTCCATATGCAGGGGAATCAAGATCTCAAGATCCAAATTAAATCAAGATCGAAATTCACCTGAGAGTCCACATGTTAGTTGAATCCAAATTGAAAATGAAACACCTAGGTATTGTACTACATATACATACACATAAAAAGATTTTGAGAACAAAAAATTTCACAAACAAAAAAATCAAACCGACGCTTCGGCACGACTCGGGCACTACTAGGCACGACACACTTCGGCACGACGCTGCCATGTCACGTCGCCGTGTCGGCACCCCGGCCCAGGCACGACACTACGCAAGTTGGTCGTGTCGTGCTGTGCCAACAAGCATGACCACCGAGTGGGCCCATGCCGGCCCGGTCCGACGTGCTGTCGAGCCGGGGCTGCGTCCCTTGCCGCACGCCGTTGCCGTGAAGACGAACCCCTACCGTCACGAGCCCCGCCGCCATTACGAAGCCTGGCGCTATTGCCGTGCGGCCTCGTCTTGGCGCGAAGCAGCGTGTGCGCCACCGCTGCTCCATGTGCGCGCAAAGAGAGCGAGAGGGAGGACGGGATTTGAGAAGAGAGCGAGAGGGAGACGGTATCAGTGCCGCCGTCACTAGAGAAAAGGAGGTTGGAGGAGTGACCGAGTGGAGGTAAGTTAGGGTTTGGCCTTTATATATGTTATTAGCTCCTTGTGATCCAACGACCATGGTTCATCCAGAGACAATCTACGCTATGAACGATCGGGTCGCATTGTGCCGGCCCAATCTTCGTGCCATGCCCGTGTCGACACTACGGGCCGAAGTCACGGCCCAAACATGACACTACACCTGTGCCCGTGATGACACTGGCACTATAGGCCCCGTGCCGTGCTGAAATCTCCACAAGTCGTCAATGTATTGCATAACAGATGGTATGTTCCGTTGCAACACATGAAAATATTTGCTATAACATAAAATAAAGGCAATAATAGGCCTTCAAGCCCTTGATCTTTCCCTAAGATACCAAGATTCTCACCACCAAATTGTTAATAAAGTTTTGATTAGGAACAAAATTTATGTTACTATTTTAGCGTGGTTCAGTCAATGGTCCAACTAATTAAAACATGAACTAAAATAATTTTAAGTAGATTATTGTCCGGTCCAGGTTCCATATGCTCCGGTGCAATCTCTGATTAGGGTTGTACTGCCAAAATTAACTTATATACATACCAACATTAACTATTACAGAATTGAAATTTTATAGAAAGGATAAAATATAAATAGATCTATACCCTTCTCCTCGTCAACATTTACTATAAACGTTTGATAGTTTTTATCTCCTGTTACAACGCACAAGCGTGTTTGCTAGTTATATATATTACACACTCTCGGCTTTTGTTTCACCATTCACACGAGTAGTTAAGGAGTGTTGGACAAAAAAAAGGCTGAAATTTTGACTCTTTAATATTAGATATAGATTAAGTAAAAAAATTAAATTATGGTTGTGCTTAGGGAGGGCCATGACCCTTGCCGCCCCTAGCTCCGTCCCTAGAGGGAGGCACAGAGCTTGGTCCTAGCCCCCAACGCGGAACAGAGGAGAGGGAGGGAGGGAGGCATCAAACCCGGCCTCAGCTTGCCCGCGGCGGTGGACGAGGGGAGTGAGCCAGTGGCCTTGGCCCCAATCGCGCGATCCTCTCTCCTCCCTTCTCCGCCCCGCCGGCGATCATGACCCACGATTCTCTCTCCTCCCTTCTCCACCCCGTCGGTGGCCGCAACGGCTCCTTCCCCGTGCCAAGCCTGGTCCTCGTTGCGCTGGATCTGTCGCGGACCGCGCGATTCTCTCTCGTCCCCGTGCCCCCATGGTGACTCCCTCTTCTATTCCTACCCCATCTCCATTCGGTGAAGTTGGAGCTCGATGACAACAACAGCAGAGTGAGAGCAGAGGGCGGAAAAATCACGTTAGTGGTAGTTGGGCTGCGTGTCTAGTATACTAGAAGCATACCCCGTACGTTGCTGCAGGAATTGCGGATTAGTAGATTGTATGGTATGATGACATAGACAACAAAATATTTATGTGTCTTGCTGACATGGACATTACAGTTACATGTGCTAGTGGATTCTAATTGTATGCGATAGTACATTGCCTAATTTGACAGTTTGCATGTTAAGATAAATAGGTAAGTGAGGTGGTTTTGTTTAGTGGATTTTAATTGTATGTGATAGTGCATTGCCTAGTTGGATAGCTTACATGTTGAGATAAATAGCTAGTGGGGTTTTGCTTTATAAGAGTATAAGATAAGATTGGGTGAGTTATATCTCCTCTGTTATTTGAGGGGAGATGGATTGTTGGGTGAGTTATATCTCCTCTGTTATTTGAGGGAGATGGATTGATTTTTTATGGTCTCAAATTAACAGGATTATTACAATTAGGGTACTGCTGGAGCTGCAAATAAATAGTCCCTCTATCTCTAATGTGGACAGCTTTTGATATTGGCTATTGGAAAGGAGAACCTTTTTTTTTGAAACAAGAACGGAGAACTGTTGGAGATGTTTAACATTATTAGGAAGGGGAACGGGATCATAACATTTTTAGGGGAGGGACCATAACAGATGGGGCTCACGAGTCGAGGGGGTCTAATGGGCTGATCCGGCCCAATCGGCCCAACGGCGCGTATGGGAGGAGCGGACGAGGAGTCGGAGAAGGGAACCGTTACCGCTGCTTGCGTTGCGGTGCTATATATTCGGACGGCCAGCCCCTCTCCTTAGACCATCGCAACAGCAGCCACAGCGACCTAGCAATCAGGGTTCGAGGGAGAGAGCCAGGGAAGTTAGGGTTTGAGGGTAAAGGCTATGGAGGTGGAAGCGGTGGCCCTTGAGAATGAGACAAGTGGGTTGTGGCTGGACGAGGGGAAGCCTGCTCAGGGCTACGGTCGCCACTTCCACTTCGACGAGATCGGCGTCTCCAAGCGTTCCGAGGCTACGAGCGAGATGGCGTTCGCGAGGCCCCGACCGGAGAAGGCGGTGGCGGGAAGAGGCATCGTGAAGGCGGCATCCTGGAGCGACTTGGTGACCTACTTGGACTACCGCCCTGATGCTGCGTGGACGGCACCGGCGGAGGAGTTCGCTGCTGGGAACAAGGCGGCGCAGGCGGAGGTCTTCTCGGCGGGGAACAAGGCGGCGCCGGTGGAGCGTGTCTTCGCTGCAGGGAACAAGGCGGCGCAGGCGGAGGAGAGGGAGGAAGCCAAATCCGCAGGGGCAGTGAAGAAGACGAAGAAGAAGATGCTGGTGCAGGTGTCGGATGAACGCATCAACTTCCTGCGTGCAAATCCACCGAATACCACTCTCAGTCAACGCCTACGTTCTTTCACTGAAGAGTCCGCCCCCTTCGGCTTTTCCAATCCTGAGAGACGTCGGACTATTCTGGATCAGCTTCCCCATTATGCAGATTTGGTCGACGAGTGGAATGAGCCTAGACTTGACATACTCAGTCAGTACGAGGAAAATGGAATCGCCTATGAGGAGATCGAGGTTGATGAGGAGATCGAGGCTGATGAGGACAAGTAGGCACTGCAGGGTTTTTTAGTTTCAGAAGTTGGGAACACTGGGTTGCTTGCAGGGGTTAGTTTGTTGGAAGTTTATTTATGTATATGTCTACTGTGTCGTCTGGTTCACCTACTATCGTAAGCTGTCTATGTTTACTTTGCATAAGTTTATGGGATTGTCAGTATGATGTTATTATGGAGGTGAAGGAACGATTGTATCGATTCAATTGTCTTATGTGTGCAATGCCATTGTGAGGCACATTTAATTTTGGGCTGAGAATGTTATTAGCAGATTGCTGTTTTGCAAGTCTGTAGTAAAAGTCTATTATATGATTCCACGTAAATGTGTGCCTGGTGTGTTATTTAGTGAGTTATTATTGTTTTACAAGTGTGACAATTACTTAGTATTAGTATCTGTAGAACAAAGAGGCTAGTGTTGATGTTGAGGGATCCTAAAGAACATAGGAATGTAACTGGTGACAGGGTAGTTAAGACAACAACCAACACCCAAGCCGAGGTACCATCGCATTGCACTCCCCAAAGACACAGGTAGTTTTCTTGTCCTAGGTTTTGCCTTGCTACCATGCAACCTAATGTTCCCCCTCTGGTGGTGATGCTCCCTCAGCTTAAGAAAAATAATGCTAAGCTGCGTATAAAACATGCACCCAATGTTTCTTCCTCTGGTAGTGATGCTTCCTCAGCTTAAGAAAAATGTTAAGCTGCTTATAAAACATGCAACCCAATGTTTCCTCTGGTAGTGATGCTCCATGAGCTTATTAAAAATGCTAAGCTGCTTATAAAGGTGAATAGCTGAACTTTTATTGTTGGTTGTCTTCTCTTTCCTTGCAACTATGTTATATATATCTCATCTGTCTTTGTTTCCCTTTTTTTCAGCTGCTGGAACTGACTGATGCAGTGATGCTACTGCCAGCTGAATTACAGGGTAAGCTTTAGCATGTTTTTTTAAGGCAATGGTTAGTTTTTTAATTTCATTTCACTAGGAGCTTTGCTAATTTTGGTTCCTCTTCTGTACATGCACAACCTAGAAATTAATATTTGTTAGACTTACTGCCAATAGGTTGGCAAACTAGGATTAGCTCAAACGAGGAGTTCTACAAAGACAGTTAATTAGCTAAAGATGAGAACATTTAATAACATGATAACAGTATAATGTTTCTGGGAGTATGCGAGAACCTTTAATAACATGATAACAGTATAATGTTTCTAGGAGTATTCCTCGTGCCTCTCTCTCTCCTGTTGTTTTTTTTCCTTTTGTTTCTTCTATCTTAATGAAATGACACAGCTCTCCTGCTTTGTTCGAGGAAAAAAAGATAACAGTATAATGTAACTTTGCTTGCTGATCGATCCTACTTGACAATATGACTTTGCTTGCTGATCGATCCTACTTGACAAAGTGAATTACTCTCACCGTTCCAAATTATAGGTTGTTTTAGTTTTTCTAGATTCTAGATACATAGTTTTTACTTCGCGACATACTCCCTCTGTCCCTAAAAAACAGTTGCTCTAGCGTTCAACTTCTGTCCCGGGATAAGTGTCGTTAAGGCTACTGTACATGGGCCCAACACCTACCATCCAGCCCCTGCAGCCTTATTCCGTCGCCCCATCCCACCTCCCCCTGTCCTCATCCACTCGTCCTTTGCCCCCATACCCTTCATTCGCAGCAAAGTCATTGTCCACCCCCGCCGGCGTTGTGGAGCCTCCCGAGCGGGCCGACAATGAGCCCTTGCCAGCGCCCCCCATTCTCCTCCTTCGGCGCCCCTCCTATTCTCCTCCCCCAGCGACCCCCTCTTCCCGTCCACCGGCATGCAGTGGAGGTGGGGCGGCCGAGATCCCGACACGGACACTAGCGGTGCGACAGCCAGAGCTGGTGCTCATGCGCTCTCTGCTGCTGCCGCCGAGGGAGCCAGGTGGGGCTGAGCCGGATCCTGCTACTGCAGATCTGATGCGAGGCATAGGAGGATCTGGCGGCCGGCGTTGAGGCGGCCCTTGGTTGTTCCTGCGCGTCTCCATCTGATTTTATTAGCTTGATTGATCTGATTTTTTTAGCTCGATCGATTTGATTTTTTGGAGCTGGACTTGTTGGGGGAAATCGAACGAACAAGCAGAGGAGAGAGATCACTGTCTTGTGTACTAATTCCATAGGGGTATTTTGGTCTTTTAGCTTTCACATTGCTCTTTGTAAATAACTCCAAAACGACAGTTAATATGGGACGGAGGGAGCAGCGTACATCCAGGCATAGCAAACTATAATTTGGGACTGGGGGAGTACTCATGGCAAATATTTTAAGGAGTAGTTTTGCATGCCCCCAGGCTTGTCTGAAGGGATATTCTTGACATGAATTCCACAATTTGGCATTCAGTTGTTTTGTTACAATTTACTAATATGAAAAATGTGTTGGATGATATTATCCTATTATCATCTATAGGGGATAGTAGCAGTTATGGTCATCAATTAACAAAAGAGAACAACTTGATTGTGTATTAATCTGTGGTGTGGATTGTGTGTAGACATATCACAATGGTCAATCTGTGGCTTGAATTACAAAATCCAACATATTTGATATTTGATTCATAAAACTACTGCATGTAATTCTCAAATCCACTCTGCCTCCATCGCCTGTTTACAGTTTTTTTTTGCTAGTGTATAAAATTAGTAGACAATATGTTAGTTTGATACATGTATCTACTTGTTGTCTATTAGCGAGAGTAATAGTTGTATCTTAGCATTGTATGGTAGGATCTATTTAGTATTTACTCGTGATTTTGTTTCCATTGTGCTGAAGTTGTTACTGATTGTGACATGTTTAGACTTTGTTTATCAAGTATTCGAGTACGATGACTGCAATCTGAAATTCTTCTGCTTGATTCAACTCAATAGCCGTGTACCAAATCCATGTCCTCGTCAATAGCCGTGTACCAAATCCATGTGCTCGCTTAGATGAAAATCATTTCTTCTCTCTTCTTAAATACACTGTCATGTCATCCAAAATGCCTATGTGGCAACCTATTTAATGCAAATTAAACTCACATGAAACTCCCACTGAGACTGGCCTAAGGCCACTCTCAACGGGGGTTCTATGAGAGTTTTATGGGCATTAAATATACTGACATGGCACTGTATTGATGCAAAGAGAAATAATTAAAGTTTCATGGGAGTAGAGATAGTTTCATGGAGATAAAACTCTTCTGCATTATTTCCAAAATATGAGTGCATTGGTAACTGGGTCATGAAACCCCCACTGAGACTGGCCTAAGTTGTTGCTTATTGTTTAGGCTGTGTTTAGTTTCCACCCAAAATTTTTTCACTCCATCACATCAAATGTTTAGACACATGCATGGAGTACTAAATGTAGACAAAAAAAAACTAATTGCACGGTTTGGTTGGAAACCACGAGACAAATCTTTTAAGCCTAATTAGTCTATGATTAGCCTTAAGTGCTACAGTAACACATGTGCTAATGACGGCTTAATAAATTCGTCTCGCGGTTTCCAGGCGAGTTATGTAATTAGTTTTTTAATTATTATCCGAAAACCCCTTCCGACATCCTATGAAACATCCGATGTGACATCCAAAATTTTTTCTTTCACGGACTAAACAAGGCCTAAGGTGCCAGATGACATGCCCATTTAGTCTTATGTGATTACTGCTGCTCTGTCTTATCCAGAAGACTATGCAGTAAGATATCAATGCCAACTAATTAATGCATATACTATCAGCATACCACCTTACCACCTTAATTAATTAGGTTGCCATTAAAACTATCAGCATGTACCACATGTTCAGGCGCAATGTTAGACCTTCCGCACCGCGTCCGCTACG
This sequence comes from Saccharum hybrid cultivar R570, assembly GCA_038087645.1. Classification (NCBI taxonomy): domain Eukaryota; kingdom Viridiplantae; phylum Streptophyta; class Magnoliopsida; order Poales; family Poaceae; genus Saccharum; species Saccharum hybrid cultivar. Next base: position 13,842,462 of record JAQSUU010000259.1, read on the forward strand.
AGCGGATAGCGGACGAAACTGCTGCAGCGGCGTCCGCTATGTCGCTAGCTCATCCGGCATCGGGGCCTCCGTCCGCTATCTTTGGCGGAGTAGCGTGCGTCCGCTACGCCTGCCCTGGCCCCACCACGCCCCACCACGGCCTCGATGCGCCGCCGAGGAAGCTCCGCCGCGCCCGCTGAGGAAGCTCTGCCTCGCCCTCGCCTCGCCCGCCGCCGGAGGCCCGCCTCGCCATCTCCGTCGGACGCGGGCGCGCTGGTGCTGGAGGCCCGCCGGCGCGCCGCCCGCCGGAGGCAGATCCGCCGCCCTCGGAGCCCCTCGGAGATGGACGCCGCGCCGGTGGAGGGAGCCGGGAGGGGAGAGGGAGAAGAAGGGGGCCGGTGGAGGGAGCCGGTGGAGGGAGCCGGGAGGGGAGAGGGAGAAGGGGGGCACCGCCGCGCGGGCCTCCGCCTCCGTCGCGCCCGAGAGAGAGAGAAAATGGGGAGGGAGGGCAGTGCGGTGGAATGGATAAAGGAGGAGAGGGGAAAAAGAAAAGAAAAGAAAAAAAGGGGGAAAAAGAAAAAAAGAAAAAAAAATATCTGACAAGTGGGTCCCACAGTGGATAGAGGATGATATAGAGTATGGATGGGTGCGGGAGAAATTGATATAGAGGATGGAATCTCGATGATCAGGACAGAATATTCCTTTTAGAGGATAAATTTAGAGTACGACGAGTGCAGTTAGTCTTAATGGTTCCGGTATGGGTTCTGGGAAAGAATGGTCGTATGGGTTCTGGGAAAGAATAGTCTAGTCTGAACACTGCCTTTTCCCACTGCGCACAAACGGTCTGCAGGTAACGTGTAATTCCCTTTTGAGTTAATGCAGGCGAAAAAAATTAACAGTTATGGTCTTCAATTAACAAAAGGTCTTCAATTAACAAAAGAGAACAACTTGATTGTGTGTTAAATCTGTGGCGTGGATTGTGTGCACAGCCTGTTCGCTTGAGATTATCAGCCAAATCAGCCAGCCAGCCAGCAGTGTTTTTCTCTTAAAAAAACAACCAGCAGTACTTTCCGCCAGCCAGATCAGCCCAAACGAACAGGCTGGTAGACATATCACAATGGTCAATCTGTGGCTTGAATTACAAAATCCAACATATTTGATATTTGATCCATAAAACTACTGCATGTAATTCTCAAATCCACTCCGCCTCCATCGCCTGTTTACAGTTTTTTTTTTTGAGAATGTTGTCCACAGGACACTCATAAAGCGTGGTTTTGTGCATGGCACATCGTCTTGGTCGATTTAGTCTTCAGGACACTATAAAACCATGGCTTTTGTTCACAGCACACTACATCTATTATTTAATCTTGTTTGGACCAAGAGTATGGTGAGTGGACACTTCTACCCTTGTTGCTGCTGTTCCTTTGCTCTTGGCATTGCCACACGCAGCAACACGCTCACCTTAGTGTCGCCATGCTCGGGCTTGACCATCCACCTCCGTGTGCATCTTCTTGTCGGTAGTTTTAGTAGAACATAATCATTATGCGTTTCAAAAAAAAAAGAACATAATAATTATGCATGTAGAGAATACGATTTTATAACACATGGTAGACCCGCGCTGCACCTGTCGATTATAGACAATCAAACAGCCGCCGCCTAGCTTGGCTCGGCTTTGGCACTCCCAACGTAGATTCCATGGTAGTTTCAATGGCTATTTAGGATGAGTTTAGTTGGTGAAAAAAAAAATTTAGAAAATGTTACATTGGATGTTTCGATGTCAAAAAGAGAGTACAGATACGAATAAAAAAACTAATTACATAGTTTGCTTGGAAACCGCGAGACGAATTTATTAAGTCTAATTAATCCGTAGTACTTTAGTGTCAAATCATGGACTAATTAGGCTCAAAACGTTCATCTCGCGATTTCCAACGAAAGTGTGCAATTAATTTTTTTTCGTCTACATTTAATGCTCCATGCATGTGCCGCAAGATTCGTTACTGTAGTTTTTCGTAAAAAGTTTTTGAATCTAAACAAGGCCTTTTACCCCTCTGTTTATTGATTTTTGCTGATGTGACATTATATTTATTGAAAAAAGAGAGTGAAAACACAAGAAACCGAGTCTAAGAGGGTGTTTGGATGCATGTACTAAAGTTTAGTTGGTGTCACATCGGATGTTACATAGGGTGTCGCATGGGGTGTTTGGATACTAATAAAAAAATAAATTACAGATTCCGTCAGTAAACCGCGAGACGAATTTATTAGGACTAATTAATCCGTCATTAGCACATGTTTATTGTAGCACCACGTTATCAAATCATGGACTAATTAGACTTAAAAAATCATCTTACAAATTAGTCTCAATCTGTATATTTAGTTTCGTAAATAGTCTATATTTAATACTCCATGCATATATCTAAACATTCGATGTGATATGGGCTAAAGTTTAGTTGGGTGAACAAGCACCCCTAACTTAGACTCGACGTCTTCACATGCTACGAGGCTGTGGAAACCATCCGATACAGCGTTGGGGCGCTCGGTTTCCATCTGCGAATGCAGATCCTGTGCGCCGCCGCCATAGAGTCTCGCGTGGCTGCCCCGCATTCGCGGTCGCCGTCCCAGAGCTGCCTCGCTTGCGCGGCCATGCCTTGCCGCGTACGCGCTGTCGACCGTGACAGGTCAGTAGACTTTGCGATACGTGAAGTTAGGGGGTGTTTAGTTGGTGGGTGAAAAGTTTTTGGGTGTCACATCGGATGTTTCATGGGATGTCGGAAGGAGTTTTCGGATACTAATAAAAAAACTAATTACATAACTCGCCTGAAAATCGCGAGACGAATTTATTAAGCCTAATTAAGCCATCATTAGCACATGTGTGTTACTGTAGCACTTAAGGCTAATTATGAACTAATTAGGCTTTAAGGATTCATCTTGTTGTTTTCAATCAAATTGTGTAATTAGTTTTTTTATCTACATTTAATACTTCATTCATGTGTCTAAACATTCAATGTGATGGGGTGAAAAATTTTTGGGTGAAAACTAAAACACCCTATGCCAGGCGGACGGAGCAAAAATCGCCGGAGCATACGAGTAGAGGTGAGGGTGAAGCAAATGGGATGCTAGATGGGGCCGCGTCGGTGAGCTGGTACGGCTCGGCTCACAGCCATAGATTGCAGCAAGGGTATACAGGTCCATTTACTCTACCCCTCTCTCCTGCTAAGATGCGAAATATTTTTCTATTATGAGAAGTGTGCCTGGGACAAAAAAAACCCGACTTCGCAGTGTTTACCTGACCAAAGCGACAAGTGCAGTGTGCCCTGCACAAAACCACACTTTGTGGATGTCCTGGAGACAAAAGGCTCTTTTTTTTTTGCTAGTGAACAAAATTAGTAGACAATATGTTAGTTTGATACCTGTATCTACTTGTTGTCTATTAGCGAGAGTAATAGTTGTATCTTAGCATTGTATGGTAGGATCTATTTACTCGTGATTTTGTTTCCATTGTGCTGAAGTTGTTACTGATTGTGACGTGTTTAGACTTTGTTTATCAAGTATTTGAGTATGATGACTGCAATCTGAAATTCTTCTGCTTGACTCAACTCAATAGCCGTGTACCAAATCCATGTCCTCATCAACTATCTTATAATGAAAGTTAAGGCACCTGAAAGAAATGTATTGCAATTTACATTAATTTCAGTTGCTGGGTTTGATATATACTTTTGCAACATCCAGATAAAACACTTGCAACATATATCCGAAACAATTGAAACACTTACAAAACATCTAAAAACACTTGAAAGCCATTGCAAATGCATGCAACATCTAGATCTACTTTAAAAACACCTGCGATATATGTATGAAACACATGAAACACTTGAAACATACACTTGCAACATGCATGTTATGCAACATCCAGATATACTTCTGCAACATGCGCTTGAAACATATGTCTGAAACACTTGAAACATATTTTTACAACATGCATATATATAGCCATTACAACATACGGAACATCTAGATGAAACACTTGAAAACATACTTCTGAAACACCTGAAACACGACATCACCGGTGGCCACGACCTACCTGGTGGGGAACTGTGGTAGCCAGTAAGTGGCGCTCAGGTGCCATGGAGAGGGAGGATGGTGGTAGACGAGCGGCTAGGCCCAGTGAAGAACGCTGCGCTGGAGTAGTGCCCATGGACCACGCAGTGTAGCGCGCAGAGAACTCGGCGGCGAGTGGTGAGTGACGGTGGGGAGATATGAAGGCAGGCGGATGGCGCTTGGGCGCAGTGCAGCACACCGCCACGTTGCGTCCGTGGCGGTGCGGGGCGTGGCAACACGGTCGCCGTGGAGCACGCCGCAGCGACGATTCGAGTGTGGGTTCGAGAATGGTTGTGGATGCAGTGGCGATTTGAGAGGAAAGTGAGAGCGAAGATTTTTTTCGAGCAGATGGGTGCGTCCGTGCGGGTGGCAGTGTTGGGCCGTTCGGACGGCCGTTGAGGCCCACAAACGCAAAGCGTTCGGACGAAACGGACGTCCTGCTCATAGCATTTCTGTTTTTTAAGAGCTACTCTTACCGGTACTACTATCTCTATCTCCTTGATTATGCTACAAATGAATTAAATCGCTCAGAGAATTTCCGTTTTTAAGAGCTACTCTTACCGGTACTACTATCTCTATCTCCTTAATTATGCTACAAATGAAAAAAGAACAAAAAAGCTCAGAGTCCACCTGACTTGCTTTTTTTTTTTTGACAACACACCTGACTTGCTTGAAGACCTTCAAAGTCGAAACTATAGAGGCGGCACTGTGCTGAGCGCCTTGAGCCTGTCCCACCCTGTGGGCTGTGTTCTGTGGTTCCCAGCGACTGCAGCGCAGCACAGTGCTTGCTGCTTGTGATCTGTGCACGTGCAGTGCCGAGCACACATGATGAGGCAGGCTGTGTTTAGTTCTCAAATTTGGAGTGCCAAAATTCAATGTAGCGACACTGTAGTATTTTATTTGTATTTGGTAATAATTGTCCAACCGTTGACTAATTAGGCTCAAAACATTCGTCTCGCAAAGTACAACCAAACTGTACAATTAGTTTTTGATTTTATCCACATTTAATACTCCATGCATGTATCGTAAGTTTGATGTGACGGAGAATTTTTTTTTTTGCATAGTGTACTTTTTAATGGAACTAAACACAGCCGTAGTGGGAAGATGGCAGGCATATCTGTGGGCGTGGTGTCTGTCAGCGCACTGGTAAGCATAATCAAGGATAGGATTTCATGACACTCCTACCACGAATGTCAGGATGTGTTCACTTTCCATGCAAACCTAAAATATTTTTTCTTCCACCTATCACATCAAATATTTAGATGCATGCATGGAGTATTAAATATAGATAAAAAATTAACTAATTGCTAAGTTTGTCTGATTTTTGCGAGACGAACCTTTTGAGCCTAGTTACTTTATAGTTGGATAATATTTGTCAAATAAAAACAAAAGGTGTTACAGTAACTTTTCACTAACTTTTCACCAACTGAACACACCCTCGGTTTTTTCCTGTTCGGGTGTGCTACTGTAGCAGCAAGCCTTCTCAGATACAGAGTTGCACTGTTTCCTCGCTATAACTCTTTGGCCTATTAAAATTCTACCAAATTCTCAACATATAACCCTGTATAAATAACGAACTAAACTCTAAAGTAGATGTCTCATGTAATATGAAATATTGCTTATTCAATTTATATTGACTTAGAAAAACTTTCCCGCGATCGCGAGGACAGAAACAGGGAATTTTTCTTCCCTTGGGGACCAGGATGGGAAGCTATCACCCAACAGGGAATTCCCGTTGACTTCCCATGCAAGTGAAAGGCGGGAGTCCCTCCCTCTCTATCTTCAAATAATAAGAAATGCCATTTCACCCTCTGTGGGGGTATAAACCCCTATACCCTTACGGCTAGACATGGACAAGCCCAGACCAGACGGTCCGGCCCATTATATGACGACACGCGATCCAGATCATCGGGATGGAGTCTCGCGCAAGGCATCAAACCAGACTTGGGAATCAAGCAAGGTCTTGATCAGTTAGGTTAGGAATCCTTATCCGGCTCTATATGACAATGGTAACCGGCTAAGATTAGTTTCCAGATCTGTAACCCTGCCTCCCGGGCTATATAAGGAGGGCAGGGGACCCCCCTCAAAAACATCAAAACATACTCTAGGGCAATCTAGCTTGTAATACATTGTTCGAGACAACAATAACAAAGCAGAGCAGGACGTAAGGTATTACGCCCACACGGCGGTCTGAACCTGGGTAAACCCGCGTGTTGTTCTGCATCACCATCTCGTTCGTGGCTTGCACAACTGTCTGCGGACAATCTACTATCTTGGGCATACCCCTCGGTAGACTGCCGACCAGGTTTTGTCGACAGTGGCGCGCCAGGTAGGGGGTGTGTGTACTGCTTTTTAGGCGTGCGAGATGGTCATCTTCCCCGATTCCATGGCCACGGCGGTGGGCCTCACATTCACGATCGGTCAGATCACCTGGACCACTGGCTCCAATGACTTCGTCATCACAACCATGGAGGAGGTGCAGATCCGATCTGCATCGACTACTTCCCCGACACCGGCATCGACTACGACTACGTTGGCTCCGGCTCCGCCTGCACCAGCACCGTCACCGACCACGCCGGCAACTCATCGACTTCTTCCTCGCTATCAGGGGAGGAAACTCGACAACACCGACCTGATCGACTCCATCGACCGGCTCGGTGGCAAACTCTCGTTTACCTTAGCTTTGGTCGATTCGCTCCAAGAACAGTTTACCGAGCAGAACTCGAATGGCCACAACAGATCTACTCGACCTGTTCGAGCCACCCGTTTTCAACGGTTGGGTACAGATCTAGTGGTCACTTCAACTCCTGAAGGACGCTCCGCTCGACCTCGACCTCGATTATGCAACTTCGTCAATATGGTGGGCTCTGATCAAGTTTCGATCCATACCACCCAGACAGATAGCCGTTTGAGCTCCGGATCGAGCACTGCGTTCGACGAGACTACTCAAACCATGGTATTACACCATGTGAGTAGCGGTGATGAAGAGAGGCTACATCCTCCAGGCTTTCCTCGAATCCCGGCCTTCCCTCCAAGGCGTGGCGCCATGGTCAACGTGGTTAGCCAAGATGAAGATCCACCTGCTGGAGGTGAGACCGATCAACAGTGACAACAGCGCAATGCCAACCGAGCTCAATGTCGCATAGATGAAGATGCACGCCTATCACAATAGCAAGCAGACCTCGACCGGCAAGAAGCTGATGCTGCAGCTAGGCGTAATCGATTGCAAGGGCGCAACCTCAATGATGCTTTTGACATGGTGGGGAACAGACCAGTATTCAAAACCCCAAGCGCCAACGTGGTTGTCGCCATTGAAAGCCTGAAGCGGTTATCGGATACCCTAGAAATCCAAAACATTCGGGAGGATTTGCATGCTTATCTCCAGGCGGCCATGGTTCAGACTAATAAACGTGTCGTGGGGCCGTCCGTGTCTGGCGTGACTAGCAGGAGCTGCCAGCACTCCAGTCGACCTTTCAGGTCTGGTCAACGTGGCTTACGCGCACCCGCTGGCACAGACCACCACGTTATGGACAACATAGCTCCTGGTGTCAATCCAGGAGCTGACGGAGGCAATGACGGCAATCGCGGAAACCCTCCCTGCAATGATAATCGCCACCTCGGCCACCGCCGCAATAACAACAACGACGACCGACGCAGCGACAACCGGCGTAATGACCACCGGGACCACCGTCGTTAGGGACAACAATACGGTGACGAACGAGATCGCCATGATGGCAATTACGATCTCCGTCGCGACCTCAACAACCGTGACCTATGTCCTCACATTGAACAGAGAGCTCGGGACCGTGCGTCCCATGAAACCAGTCGTCGCATGGAGTACGATATGGTCCATGGTCCCCCGGGCCCCAAGCAATTCACCAACCACCTACGACAAGTCATCTGGCCTAGAGGTTTTAAGCTTGAAAAGCTTAACCATTATGACGGCAAGGTCAATCCCGAGCTATGGGTCCAACTTTACGAGACCGCTTGCAGATTTGCTATGGGCGACGAGCACGTCATGGCCAACTACTTCCCCGTGGTGGTCGGCCCGGTGGGGCACCAATGGCTTGTTAGTCTCCTAGAGAACCACTTCGACTCCTGGTATGTTTTGCGTCAAGCCTTTGTCGAAAACTTCATCGCTACCTGTGAACAATCAGGCAACAAGTACGACCTTCAGCGCATCTGCGACGCCAGAGACGAACCATTGCGCGAGTACATCCGACGCTTCTCGGATATGCGCATCAGGATTCCTAGGATCACCGACAACGAGGCTATTGAAGCCTTCATCACAGGTCTACACTACCACAACGACCTCAGGGAAAAGCTCCTTCGTAAATAGCCTATAACGATGGTCGACCTCCTCACCACCGCCAAGAAGTATGCGGATGCCGATGACGCCAAGAAGCTGCTGAACGAGGGTACCGCCAAAGCACCGTACTCTCCACGATGTGACGACTACCGCGACAACCGCCGCTGCGACGACTTTAGAGGTCGCAACGACATCAGGGACCGCCGTAACAAGAATCGTGATCGGCGCGACAACAGAAATCAGCACGGCGATCGCCGTGACAACTTCAAGGGCAAGCGTGCTCGCGATGACGGTGGCGAGGTCAACGCCGTGAAAAAATTTGGTGGTCGTCGCAATTATGAAGAAGACTATGCTAAAGCCTTGAAGGGGCCTTGCCCAGCTCATCCTAAGTCCAACCATATGTTGGAAAACTGCAAGGTCCTCAAGGAGATCTACTGTCGCAAACAGGCTTCAGAAAATGCCGACAAGCCTAATGACGCAACAGACCAGCGTAACCGCAGGGACGATGATGAGGATGATCCTGACAATATCCCCAAGCATCAGTATCAGGAACCGGTGAGGCATGTCGCAACCATCGTCGGAGGCAAGGTGTCTGTTGAAAGCAAACGCGAGCGGAAGCTGCTCGCCCGCGCTTGCCTGAATGTGGCCAAGACAGACGACCTCATTGCAGATCCAAGACTACCCCCTGGTCACACCGAGAAATCAACTTCAGCAGGGCGGATCAATGGGCTACCATCCCCGAACCAAGTCGTTTCGCTCTCGTCCTCATTCCCTATATCAATAAAGTGCAATTTGACAGGGTGCTCATCGACGGCGGTAGCTCCATCGACATCCTGTTCAAGAATAGCCTGTCAGCATTGAACATATCTGAAGTTGACTTGAAGCCATACGACGCACAGTTTTGGGGGGTCCTGCCCGGACAGAGCTCTACGCCTCTCTAGCAAATTATCCTACCTGTGCAGTTTGGCACGGCAGACCACTTCCGTACCAACTACGTCAACTTTGTGGTCGCTGACTTCGAGGGCACATACCATGCTATCCATGGCCGCCCTGCGATCACCAAATTCATGGTCGTACCTCATTACAGGTACTTGGTGCTTAAGATGCCAACGGAAAAGGGAGTCCTCACTCTCAGAGGCAATGTATTCGTTGCCTATACCTGTGAAGAGGACAGCTTTCGCGTAGCTGAAGCCCACGACCTCTCCCTGCGCATGGCGACAACGACGATGGAGGCAAAGAAGACTCCTCCAAACCAGCTGGAAATTCCAGAGCTCGAAGCACCACGAAAGTTTATCAAGTCCAAAGAGTATAAGGAGATCCAGCTGGTCGAGGGCGACTCCAGCAAGACACCACAAATTTGAGATGCCTACCAACTAGGATAGCACAGTACTCACTACGCCCAAAAATAAGCTCACATTTGAGATGAAGGGAAACAACTAGTGCAACCACCAAATTAGCATACTACCCCTATAAAAAAAGATCTGGCATCCTCCACATCCACCATAGTTATTAGGCCATGTTTGGTTCGTCCTGTTAAACTTTAACAGGTGTTGATCATGGGGTTGACCATAGGGTGTTCAGATACTAATAATGGACCAATTAGGCTTAATAGATTCGTCTTGTAAATTAATCTCAATTTATACAATTAGTTTCGTAATTAATCTATGTTTAACACTCCATGCATGTGTCTAAACATTCGATGGGATAGGTGTTAAAAAAACAAGGGGAACCAAACACCCCCTTACGGTCACAGCATGTACCGCGGTAATAATTGGTGTACCAGTGCACAAGTAAATAAAAGAAGACAAGTGTCTCTCTATCCTATAAAAAGAGTCACTATCAGATTTGTGCGGGCCAAACTTTCATAAGTTTAACTAGATTTATAGAAAATATCAGTAATATTTTTATCTGCAAATAAGTTTATTATGAAATATATTTGATAATCTATCTAATGATACTGATTATATATTAAAATATTAATATTTTGTTATATATATTTGGTTAAAGTAAAAATATTCGACTTTCTGAGAATATGAGAATGATATTTTTTATAGGACGGAGGAAGTAAGCAAAGATCTCATAGTCCTACTGGCTGGAAGCAATGGCTTTTAAGATGTCTCTTGATATGGCCGGAGCTACGTATCTTTATTAGTATTATACTACCATATACTAGCACATACAGCCATACACTACATGCTTTTCAAATTGAATATACATCTTGCGTTATTTATTCTAATCTATAAAAGACTCTAAACACGGTGAGTTAGCTACAGGATCTACAGTATTAGCTACAGTAATGGGTCTCCGTGAATAGCCCATCCGGTAAACTACAGTACCAGATTCCCGGTGAACAGTACCCATGTGAACAGTGCTCCGACCCCGGTATGAACAGTCCAGCCCGCTACAGTACGGGTCTCCGTGAATAGTCCAGCCAGTAGCCATGCAACAGTGCCGACATGTGAACAGTGCTTCGACCTGGTATGAACAGTCAGCCCGTTTGTAAAAAATCCTACCCGCGCGAAGCGCGGGGGCCCTGGCTAGTATATCTTAAAATCAGGTTATCTATATCTATACCTAAGACTCTTTTTTTTTATCCAGCCCATTCAATACAAGCCTAACTGCCGGCCCACTCGCTCTTGACTTCTCACATTCTGTCGCTGCAAGCCGGCCCAATTGCTCGGTTCACGCCCGTTCTCCTCCCATCGTTCCTCTTTCTCGATAAAGAAAAAAAATCGGCTGACTCCGTTATTGCTTCTACCGTCAGGCAGTGCCGCCGTTCCAGCGCGCAGCGCCACCACAGCTTGAGTTTCCCGTGTAGCGCCGCCGCTCAGATTGAGGATTACGGGTGGCGTCGATCGGCTGGGCGCCCGCACCGGGGCCAGGGTCAGGCTCGCCATGGAGGAAGCGGAGCGCTGCGAAGCGGTCATCGTCGGCGGAGGGGTGCTCGGGCGAGCGGCGGTAGTCAACGGGCAGCACGCTTAAATCCTAGCACCGAGGCCAACGCTCCTCCCGTCCGTGCGCAGCACCGAGGCCAACGCTCCTCCCGTCCGCGCGATGGATGCGCCCTTCCACGCACAGCGCCGCTTCTCCCGTCTCGCGTGCAGCGCTGACGATCAGATGGAGCTGTCAGCGCCTCCTCCTCCCGGGGCCCTGCGCCGCCACCCCCGCCGCCGCTCGCATATCGGCATATGGAGCTGTTGACGACCGGGATGCGGCGTCGCCGTGGCCGTGGAATCGCAGGATGCCTCACCACAGGACAAGTTGGAATCGGAATCGAAACGAAGAACAATCTCAGATCAGAAAATTACGTGATATTTTTCGGCTCCTGCTCCTTTTTCGTTCCTATTTATATATCAAAGATCTTGGTTGAAGCTAAAATCGGTAGTTGTCAATCAAGCTCCTGATTTCACAAAAGGCGTCATTATGCCGACAGTCTCCACCGGGAGAGCCGAGGCGTGTTGGCCACCATCGGCGTGCTGCCGCGGAAGAAGAACGGCAAGAAGTCAGACAGGTTGCTGGTGCGCAAGGTGCCCTTCACACCACCGATCTACCCTGTTCCCCACAACCCGCAGACAATCTTCCTCGGCACCAAGCTCGTCGTTCTTTTCCCCACCGTGCCTCTCGCCATCGCCACCCAGTGCGTTCACATCGGTTAGGTACATGCCCGTGCACCCCCACAGCCTTCGGTTGCTGTGATCAATGTGAGGGCAAAAATCTCAAATTTTCACCATATTGAAGAATAATACAGTGCATCTATTTTAGAGACACTTACCTGTTTAATGGTATTGCGAGATTGATGGTGTTGGGAGAGCAGCGCTGAGTTCTTATCGCTGTTGAAGGGGCTATATGCTGCTTGTCAACAATGGGTAGGAGACAAACCTGTTTGCGTATGACTTTGAGTAGCAGTGATTTTTCTGATTGCATACGAGAGTAGTGCTGGGAACAAATATCCTCAAAAGCTGATGCTTGTCCTGACCCCCTTTTAAGAGCATTTTTTCTTTGGTTGATTGATTTGGTTGCTGACTATATGCCATGCCACTGGAGTATTTTGTGAAAGAGCTAGCATTTTACTATTGGAGTTATGTTGCATGGATCTATGGTAGTTGAAATAGTCCACGTAGAGGAACGCCAACGCGGCCGCTAGGATGCGATTGCCCAGGCCGCGGTACGAGATGGAACGGAGTCTGATTCCTACGCATACTAGATCTTGTTGCAACCAATGTTTTCAGATCGGACGACTAATCGCGATTAATCGCGATTAGTCGTCCTTATCGTAAATAGTTGTTCGATAATGGCCCTCGATTAGTTTTTTTCGATCAGAAAACTTATCGTCCGATAAGTGACGACTAATCACGATTAGTCGTCCGATAAGCTTACCAGGACGATAAGTTGGGCCAGTACAGTGTAGATAGAATTCGGCCCACCTTGGCCTGGGCCTGGCCCATTAGGGTTAGAAGAAGAAGAGGAGTGAGTGAATCAGTCATCAGTGAACTGCAGCCGCCGCATTTCCAGCTCCCGCAGTCCCGCTCTGGCTCTGCTCTCCCTCGCAGCCGCCGGCGCCTCCGCCGTCCGCCCGCGTCTCTCTCCGGCGTCCGCGGCAGCTACCTCTCTGGATCTTCCTCGCCGGCGTCCGCAGCTACGTCCGCGCCTCTCTCCGGCGTCCGCGGCAGCTCCGCAGCTCCATTCGTGCCTCTCGCGGTCTCGCCGGCGTCCAGCTTCAAGATGAGCCAACACTCTGCCTCCTCTGAAGGTTGGTGTCTATGTCTTCCTCTGCTACTCTGCTGTTGTGCCTGTTTCCTCCAATTTGTTTTACATTTTTGTGGCTGCGCCGATCTGCAGAAGATGCTCGACGCCATGCAGTTGTTGAGGTCTATTTACCTGAGAATCAAGCTTAGAATGTTGCTGTCTCAGAAGGGGTTGGGGGTAGTTCTGTCTCAGCATCGTCGGCTGCTCCAACTGAAGCATCTCTGATAGCTGCAGCCATAATTTGTGTACTTCGATAAGTTGTTTTGCCTTGCTCTACTGTCTAAGGACTACCATTAATTTCTTGTTTTTGCCTATTTAACTGATTATCTTCTTTCTTTCTAATTTCAGATTCAGCTTCAACATTGTGGTGATCTGGAAACATTGGCCACAAGTCAGCACTCAGCAGTCACGCTCACGCATCGCCAAGCAACAGTTACAGGTAAGTGGCCAAATCACCATGATAACGATTCATTACAGACATGATTACATGTCAAACTGTGCTTGGTTGTTTGCCTCTACCATTTACCTATTTATGGCCATGTTTACATATATTTGCATCATATATATATATATATATATACAGGGTCGATCAGGTCATCGGGCATGAGGACGACTAATTGGTCCGACTAGCCGATCAGACCGATCAGACCGACTAATCGACCCTGATCGACGACTAATCGCGATTAGTCGTCTGATCGGTGGTCAGGCGACTAGCCTCGATAATACGATCTGAAAACATTGGTTGCAACGCACGGGCATATTTGCTATATATGTAAATTTGTGAAATTACTACACTAAGAAAATATTTTTACAAACAAATTCAGATATTTTATTTTCATGTGATCAATTAAAATAGGTTTTCTTTAAGTCAGTGTCCAAAAGTTTCCTTGCAAAAGAATATAGTTAACACTAAAGAAGAGATCTACACACACATGATTGTTCAAACCAAGATAAATTAGTAGCATTAATGTATGTCACTTTAATTATATTTACCAGTGGAAACAAGGACATCTCTGGATAACAATGTTGGTCGAGATGATTTACAAAGAAAACTTGTGAGGCCACCAGCAAATCAACTGGTGTTTGAAGGGGATTTGGTAAACTTTCTATCCCCTTTATTCAACTGCAAAATTGGCCAATTTTTACTTCTGTACTGAAAGAGTCGCAGTTATTTATGTATTGCAGTTAGCAACATATGAGGATATTTGTTCAAATTTCCTTCTGCTGGATCCTCGTGATACACCGGCTGTTTTTGACTTTCTGCAAGGAAAACATTCTGGTAAACAAAATAGTGTGCCTCGTCAAGGCAGTTCAGTGCCTTCTAAAATCCAAGCCAATGTTTTCACTACCCCAAATGCAAGATCAGCGGGCAAAGATCGTCAATCGGCTGCTGGAGAAGTCCTAGGAGGTCTAGAACTCTAGATCCAACTCAGGAGAATCCTGAACAATTTTCAACTCAAGAAACCAGTCTAGACGACAAACATTGGTCTGATCCTGATGAACCTAACTTTGCTAATGATGTTGAAATGCCTCACCCAGATGATATAGAGCATCCTGTTGAAGATTACTCTGATGATGAGGATCCATGGAAACCTTTGAATTCACATGAACCTGGCCACCTAAAGATTCGGCCTTACATGAGAGGTACAGGAAGCAGTTCTTTATGGATATATATCTTTTATTTAGTGCCTTGAAAAGTTATTTTGGTGACCTATGTATTGAACTATATTTACTGATCTGTTTTGGAGCAGTGAAAGGTTCTCCATGGGGGGTTATTGGCACTTCGAAAAAAGAAAACTCTCAAATTTCTATTTCCTATGGCAAAGATGGAAGGTGTCATACCTCAACATGCTAAGTCTTTTGAAGCACAGCCGTCTCAGCAGGAGGAACATTATTTTTTCTAATCACCCCCTCGTTTTGAAAAGGTACTCAACATTGTTACAGTGTCCATGTAAATTAGGCATGTCTAATCTTTTGACTTATTTAATTTACATCTTTTTGGTGAAATATAAATTATTTATTAACCATCCAACATGCAGTTTTTTAGATCATTTGAATTTGGATAAGGAAATCCCAATGTGTTTGGAGATTTGAAAGATGACAATGGATCAAATACTGGCATTAATTTTGATGATGATGATCCAGACATGCCAAACGACATAGATGTTGATCCTGATGTTCCAACGTATCTTGACGAGGTTTATTTTATTGACTTCTTTGTTTCCTGGTTGCTGTGTTTAGCTATATATCCAACATTTGGGTAATATTCATTTTCATTTTTCCTCTGTTCAGACTATTGCTGCAACTCCCAATGGTACACAGGATGACATAGATACACATGCAAGCCTCGACGACTTGTGTCGGTCACATCTGGTGAGTTTTTAATGGTTCTATAGTCCTTTTACATGTATGTCTTGTGCCACAAGCATCTTGGTGCCCTGTAAGTCAATATGTTGGCTAAATATATATTAGGTGTAAGCATGTCAAAACATGCTAGGATAAAGCTTATTATAATCAATTATTGCTGCATTAACTATGAAATTTCATTACAATCGCAATGAAATTCAGTCTCAACCGTTGTGGAAAAAAAGATTATTGTTGCAATGGACAAAATTTTGCTTGTATGATTAGTTGCAATATCTTCCCAAAAAATCTGATCTCGCATCTTTGTCATGTATTGGATTTTACAGACAAGTTTCTGGAATAAAGTGTCAGGAAGAACTGAATGTGTTGTAAATTCCCTTGCAACAATCCTTAGCGCTAAATTAATAAAATATTATGCTGGTATATCTAATGTGCTTCCACCTTTCATGTGTGCATTGGTTAAGAGCTTAAGGCATGCCGTTTTGGCAATATGGTTGTTTCCCCAATATTGTGATTGAGAACTTTAATTTTGAGATGTGCTCTGAATTTGCCTTTTCTCTTCAACTTCCAAAACTGATAGATAATTCTTCATACAGAATGCTCCCCTTGCCAACGTCTCTGAGATTGAAAAGCAGAGTGTGATGGATGCTCGAGTTTCAACATGGAAAAAAAGAATTAAGAATGCCTTGGAAGAGCAGGTTAGTTGCTGGCTTGAACTGCTTACAGTTTTGCATCTATGAACTTGTTTAGCGCTCACCCCTACATCCATGTCTTTCAAGATAAAAATCTACCTTTTGATATCGGTTCATATGGGGAGCAAATCCTTGACACACTTTCATCAAGAACTGATAGAGAACTGATAGTACAAGAACTGCATCTTGTAGTGAGATTGTTAGTGGCAGACCAAAGTATGAGGTTGCCACAAAATTCTCTGCGCCAGCTGGTAAACTTCTGTTTTCCCTAATTTCATAATCTGGTGCAACCCCGAGCATTTTTAGACTCGTGATTGTTACAGGTAAACGGCAT
Source organism: Saccharum hybrid cultivar R570 (assembly GCA_038087645.1). Taxonomy (NCBI): domain Eukaryota; kingdom Viridiplantae; phylum Streptophyta; class Magnoliopsida; order Poales; family Poaceae; genus Saccharum; species Saccharum hybrid cultivar. Next base: position 13,858,981 of record JAQSUU010000259.1, read on the forward strand.
AAGTGTTGATCTGGACATAGGACATGCCACAAATGAGTTTGTGTGTTACACAGCTGAGAATACATTCCACGTAAGGCTCATTGGTCCCAACCGGAGGCCAGAAATGGAGGCTCGCTTTGCTCGGAAGAGAATTAAGTCCCCACTGCAAAATGTAGGCAAGACAAAGATATAAAATGGTTGTGGCAAGCTATATGCGTTGATTTCACACAACTTGCATACAACAGCAGAGCTTATCAAGACGACGCGTAATTGTCGAGACAATAAAAGTTATTAAAGACAATGATATATACACTTTGGACCTGATATTTTAAATGTTTTACAAAATATGCAATATATAATGAGAAGTCTGTCATAAATCATGTTCATATAGAGTTCAAAAGGTATATTTATGAAATAATTAATAATTTCTAACATAATTTATTGTGTATTTATTGTTCAATGATTTGCTATTATACGTTGATGCAAAACACATTTAATCTAAAGTCCAATCAAACTTCTCTTTGGAAACAATGAACGAGCGAGAAAAAAATGACTTTATAAATGTATGTTGTACCCGTAGCAACGCACGGGCATATTTACTAGTATACAATAATTAGACATGTTCCATTCTAACTCATATGAGCTTTGATCGTGAGCTCAGTCATATACAGGGCATTAAAGCAATTTAACTCTAGCTAACTACATAATACTCTTTGTAAATGGAGGGAGGAAGGGAGAAGGAGAACAGGCCGGGAAGTGGCATACATTGCAGCTGCCCGAGCTGACAAACTGAAACGGCCAGGGCGTTCAGAGTTATTGTCGGAATCCAGTCAGATTGAACGCTGGTTCAGGCCTGAGCATGATGTGCTGAATATCAACTCCGACTGTGCATTCTTCCCGATGTCTGATTCTGGCGGGTGGGGATACGTTATACGGGATAACCAAGGAGCTGTTTGGAGAGCTGGAGCAGGCAGAGACTTTTCTTCAGAGCGCCTTTCATGCTGAACTTCTCGGATGTGTGGAGGGCCGGCATGGCTCGTGTCATTCTTGAAATGGATGCGTCAATGGTAAAGATAGCCATAGAAGGCGATGATTATCGGCTCTCATCGATGGGCGGCATCATCACTGAAATCAAGCACCTGAAGGCGATGGAATTTTCCTCCTGTGTAATTAGTGTTTGCTCTCGAAATTGTAATAAGTTAGCTTATGAACTAGCTTCTTTGGGTTGTAATTCGCCTGGTGGTTCGCACACCACTTGGGTTGATATACCTCAGTCTGTCGAGGGTCTAGTGTCCAGCGATTTGGTTGTAACAGAGGAGTAATGAAATGAGCTCTATTAAAAAAAAAGGCCATGACTCGTGCCTAAATAGCATCACTTTACCTATGGAACAACCGTTTGTAAAACCAGCAATGACTCATAGCTAAGGCTGGATAACGAGCCGAGCTGGCTCGGCTCGTTCTGGCTCGTTAGGATAACGAGCTAGCTCGGCTCGGCTCGTTATCTTAACGAGCCAGAAAGCCAGCTCGGCTCGGCTCGTTACGAGCTCGAGCTGGCTCGTTAGGCTCGCGAGCCAGGTATAAAAAATACATAAAATATAATATTTACATTTATCTAAAGCTTAAAAATATTAATAATATAAAAATAATATATTCAATAACCTTAAATCGAATAAAATATTCATATGAGCTAACATATCATCCATTTGTGAAGTGCAAGACATGAAGTAATACAAAACTAATATAAGTTATGATGACTTTTTCTCTAAAACTACGGCTCGTTTGGCTCGCGAGCGGCTCACGAGCCAGCTCGAGTTGGCTCATTATAGCTAACGAGCTAAAATCCTGGCTCGGCTCGGCTCGTTATCGTAACGAGACGAGCCGAGCTGAGCCGAGCCAGCCACGAGCCGAGCGAGCTAACGAGCTTCGAGTTTTTCGTCCAGCCTTACTCATGGCTAAGAACCACCACTTTACCTACGGAACAACCGGTTGAGCTATGCGCTAATTAGGAATACAATCATCTCCCAGACTCCCACTAATGAAATGCCGAATAAGGGGATCCAAACACACCCATGTAAATTTGCCTATATATTTAGCTTTTGTTGTTGATCCGTATTTGGAATTATTTATCCTTTTGAATACTTTTGTAGCATTTAAACTTTACATTTAAGCAAAGTCATAACATGTATACTCTTCGTAAGTGATATTTTAAACTTTAAATTTAAGTAAAACTAATGTTTGAATCAAATGATATTTTATGTGACTCCATATATGATAGGAGTTATTTCTAAATGAATTTTTCCCAGAAATAAATTTAAATGGACATGGAGGATCCATGACGTGGTGGCTCACTATAAACCACGAACATTAACCATATATAATATATACTTGCGGGCAATCAATCGTCGGTAATGTATCGTTTGCCATCTATTTATACCGACCAAAAAAAGCTGATCCTGTCGGTACTGTCAGGTACACTGTTCATCGCTGCGCCGGCCGTCGTAGGTTCGCTGAAGCTCGTCCACCAACCGCCGGAGCGCCAGCCGCGAGGTGCCGCCTTCGCCTACGGCCGCCCGCGCCGCCTCCCGGACGTGCTCGGCCCTGGCGCGCATCCTCCGCCCAGCCTCGCCGCCGTCCATCAGCTCCCGGACCTTCTCCGCCACCTGCGCCCTGCCGACCAGCTCGGGCGCCACGTTCGCGCCGGCCCTCACCCCCGCGCGGACACCGGCGCCGAGGATGTCCACGACGTGCTTCGCGTTCGCTGCCTGCTCGGCCATCACGGGCCACGCCAGCAGCGGCCGCCCGGCGGCGAGGCTCTCCAGCACCGAGTTCCAGCCACAGTGGCTCACGAACCCTCCCACCGCCGGGTGCGCCAGCACGCGCCGCTGCGGGACCCACCCCTTGACGATCTTTCCCTCGGGCCCCGCGTCCACCGGCGGCGACCACGCGTCGGAGGACCGCACGGCCCAGAGGAAGGCGTGGCCAGAGTCCGCCAGCCCGTGCGCGAGCTCCTCGAGCTGCGCCACCGTGACGTGGACCTGCGTGCCGAACGACACATACACCACCGACCCGGGCCGGCGCTTGTCGAGCCACGTGAGGCACCTTTCAGGGTCCTCCTCGTCGTCGTCGCCGCCTTCCGGCGACTCGCCGGCGGCGAGGAACAGCGGGCCAACTAGCCAGGGGCGCGCGCCTGGGAGGTAGAAGGACTCGAGGATCGCGGCGTAGTCCCCGTCCAGCGCGTCGAAGCTGTTCACCAGGACGCCCCAGCTCTTGTAGTCCCAGTCGCGGACCTCCTCGAACAAGAACCGTGTCACCGGGTCGTCGAGGTCGGTAGCCTGCGCCACGGCGTGCGGGACCTCGTCCGCGATGATCGTGACGCTCTCCGGGAACCCCGGAACGCGGAACGGGGCACCGTCCTGGATGCTCTCGGCCGGGGGCGGCCTTGTCGCGAGGGAGAAGCAGAGCGCCAGGGAGAAGGCGGACATGCCGTGGAAAGTCACGCGGGGGACGCCGGCGTCGCCGGCCACGCGCTGCGTGAACCCGAGGAAGAAGTCGGAGACGAGCGCTAGCGGCGGCGCGGGGAGCGAGGCCAGGTACCCTGCGAAGGGCTTCCGGAGCAGCGCCGTGGCGTGCAGGAACGCCGGGAAGAGCGAGTGCGAGGGGAGCGCGTCCGTGGACTCGACACCCTCGGGCAGCTCCGGGTGGCTGGGGAACGGGAGCGCCACGAGGCCGACGCGCGCCGGGAGACGGCGCCGCGCGAAGGCGAGGTTGCCTGGGGTGGTGACCACCGTGACGCGGAGGCCGCCGTGGTGCGCGGCGAGCCCCGAGGCGAAGTGGAGGAGCGGGAGCGTGTGGCCCTTGGCCATGAACGGGAACACCACGACGTGGTCGCGGCCGGAACCGGCCGGGGCGGCAGGACGCGCGGCGTCGGCGGTGGCCATGGTCGCGAGTGCTGGGTCGGCGGAGCAACGCGACAGGTGATAAGAATTTGTGCCTACTGTACTCGCGTAGTGGCGTGCGGGTGCGGCAGGTGAGCGGACAGGACGCGCGACTTCTACGCTCTACGCGGTCTAGTTTTATAGCTAGTAGGTGACGCTGGATCAATCACAAATTCATAGCTAGTAGGTGACGCTGGATCAATCACAAATTCTTCATCGTTGACACGAAAAACATGTGACGTAGCGGTGGCATTGGCATTTCTTCCTTAGTACGATAGATAGAACGCATAAAATTTGAAATTTGCTATTTTCAGGTGCCTGAAAAATGCTCGCTCATGCAACGGCTTTCAGCCATTCGATGAAGATCTAACGGACTAGATGTACAAATCTTGAAGCAAGATCAAAGTATCATGTTATCGCCTAAACCAAAGACAGATTTCAGGCGCTTACTTTTTAGGTAAAATGATAAAATTTAGTTCATGGCCAATTACCAACAGGTCCTGTTTCAAGCTAAACCTTAATCAGGTATGAAATTTAGATTCTGCTATGTATATTCTAAATTCTAGTTTATTTTAGACTTGTTCGAAGTCAAACTTTAGTAATATTAATCAAGTTTTAAGAAAAATATATTAACGTCTACATATTCAACAAAATGCACAGTTATTAAATATTTTGTGAATAATTTAATGAAACTAATTTTAACGCCATTGATGTTGATGCACAATTTTCTATAAATCTGATGAAAGCGATAGAAATTTGACTTAAAAGTTAGAACAAGTATGAGCTACAATTTAGAAGGAATGTATGTAGTAAATAAGAACCTTAGCTTTCTCTCCGGAACAAATAAAAAAACTCGAACAAATAACTCTGACTCTGAGAGACCCAGAAATTAACAAACTAGAACTTAGATCAGTTGTGCCCTTAGCTCCACCAAGAATTCTTGGAGCTCAACGTCAACTAAGGCCCTGTTTGTTAGGGGCTTAGGGCTTTCGCTTTTCTAAAAACAGTGAAACCAAGAAAAGTTATATTTTATGGTTAGCCGAAAACGATTTCAGCTCCATCATTTTCTTTGTTCCGTTTTGGCTTTATAAGTTGTTTTCGTGTGTGTACATATTTGGCAAGACCATTTATTAAGCCAATGAAGAAATCCTGACAAGTGCCAACGATGGTCTAACAACTTAGGCCATGTTTGGATGCCCGGTAATTGGGCCAAAACACCTGTAAATTACAAGTCCTATTTTTCCGACATAGGCTGCAGTTCATTGTTTGGATGACCGGTGAGCCCACTTATTTTACATCCGGTTTGGTCCAAAACATGGTGTAAAAAAAGTGTCGTCTCCTGATGTCTGAGAAAAAATACGCTATCTATTGGGCGCAGCTCGAGTCGCGGTGACGAGGCCGCGAGGATGAGGGTTTCTCCTTCACGCCGTTGGTCCCTCCCCCTCCCTGTCGTCGCCCCATCTCAACAACTCTACCGCCCCCACCTCACGCTGCCAGTCCCTCCCCCTCCCCCAACTACTCCTCGACGGCTGCCCACCTGGTCGATGGAGGACTTCACCTACGGATAGCCTGGTGGATGAACCTGCAGCCAATGGCCCTGTTCTGCTGGTCATGTTTCGGCTTATTTCAGCTTGTTTCAGCTTATTCTCTCTCACAAAATACTATTGATTCAGCCGAAACCAGCCGGCTTTTATACCAGCCGAACCAGCCCAATCCTGCAAGGATAGTCTGTTATTGTCCACACACAAGTGGATCGATTCAGGCATGTGTATATGAGCACTGGCGCTGCGCAATGGTGCCTGAAGCCAGAAGGTGAATTAGAGGAGATAGAGGCTGACCACGGAGCATCACCAAATCACCAAGTGGGCAAAGCATTATGTCAAACAGATTACATGTATCGGACATGAAAAAACAGAGCACGTTACCATGGATGTCTCGGCGTGAGGACAGCTGTGTGGCCCGCATACGATTGCACGGGGCTAGCCTAGCCGAGGAAGCTGGCATCTACTCCCTCCGTCCCATTGAAAGTGTCGACATTTTCAATGGGACGGAGGGAGTAGATGCTTGAGCAGACGGAGACTTGATCGGCGATGCGGTCGAGCCGGCGTCACACGAGTCCGCGATCAACACCATGCGCAACAGCGACATGTCGTCCCCCACGCGTCCATTACGAGGCCCAAGATCTAGCCTGTAGCGGCGGTGTCCCTTGTCGTGCCACGCGTCCATTACGAGGCCCAAGAGCTTCCGCTGCCGCTTGCGAGCGCAGCTGATGCGAGTGGGAAGAAACTTCGGCTTGCTTCCTCACTCCGCCGCCCTGTGCCGAAGAGGTCCACCGACGTCGACTCCATGCGAGGGAACAGCGAAAGCATGCTGTGCGGACTGCGGAGGCGGCTCCTGCCGCGGGCACGCTCCGACGAGCCGTGCATGGAGGCAGCCATGATACGCCTCACCCCCGAAGGTGGGCGTCGGCGCGTCGCACTCGCACATCACCTGCCTCTGCTCTCCCTCAACTCACATTCCCGACATGTGCTGCCCGTCGCTCGTGGAGAAGCAGCGGTGTCCGACTGTCCGTGCCGCCACCAAGACCAAGCAAGGCACACCTGACGAGGGAACCGGCACCAGCGCTTCGCATGTCTCCCGCACCCTTGTCCCACCTCCCACCATCCCACGCCGTAGAGGACACGGGCCAGGTCTCCAGCAGCTGGAGCGGCCGCCTGGCATGGATTATGCCCACCTGCTGCTTGACGAAATGCCTCCAAGGCAAGCTTGCCGTAGTACCAGTGATTATGTGCATTATTGCAGGTTCTCAGGATGAGCCGACAAGCACCATGTGTGGTATGAACTTGTAGCCACAGCAGCTTGTGCACGAGTCACTGCAACCAGTCATCGAATCAAAGCCATCTTGCTGCCACAGCTTATGCAAGCTGAGATGCACATCCTCTAGACGTATTTGATCATTTGATGAAATGCATAAAGCGTGGACCACAATACCCATACTTGTGGCTCATGAATGCAACATAAATATGTGCATTATTGCAGGTTCTCAGGATGAGCCGACAAGCACCATGTGTGGTATGAACTTATAGCCACAGCAGCTTGTGCACGAGTCACTGCAACCAGTCATCGAATCAAAGCCATCTTGCTGCCACAGCTTATGCAAGCTGAGATGCACATCCTCTAGACGTATTTGATCATTTGATGAAATGCACAAAGCGTGGACCACAATACCCATACTTGTGGCTCATGAATGCAACATAAATATGTGCATTATTGCAGGTTCTCAGGATGAGCCGACAAGCACCAAGCTTGAAGACCTAGATGACGGATAACGGTTAGTACAAACAAATTATTACTTATTTCCTTCCTCCTTTTCATTTTATTGCACTGTTGTAAAAGATCATACCCAATACACTTTCTGAAAGACAGGATGTTACTGTAGAGAATTTGAGCGTATCTTGGAGATGCATTGTTGTTCGTAAGCTATTTGATAGTAATTTACCTGCAAGTGAAAAACTTTAACTAAGCAACACTTTTTTAGGGCCAAGGAAATAATTTCCTCTGCTGGTTTCGACATTAGACACGGTTGTAAAGTCGGACAAAGACGTGAGGACAACAAGGAGTACTCCCAAGTTTGCTGAGCACTAGAAGTGGCGGGCTGGCGGCAATGTAGAATTGAATTTTGAGTGAAACTTTATCTGTTGTGATGCTAAATCTCTGTAATAAATTGTCTAAATCAACTTTATTATTTTTGAGGAAAGCGTTATTTTTTTAGAGGAAGGAAAACAACTCCATCTGTACTAGAAAACCAGGCGCGGCCCGCGCCCATTGCCAGTGCTGTAGCCATGTCTGTGTCGTTGGGGTTAATCTATTTTGTTGCTTCTCTTCAAACAACGATGTTGTGTACATCTATGCGCAGTTCAACTATCCTTGGTTGTATATATGCTTCCTGATTTTTGCTGGTCGAAGCTACACTCTTCAGTGTAACAGTAGAGATTGAGATCTCCAAAGAAACTTTAATAGGAAAAAGTGAAAGATGATGACAGGAATATAGCCAAATAAATCATGCTGCTTTGATTTCAGTTCAAAGAGGGACTTGAGATTCTTTTACCAACACTGTATAAACTTTATGTTCCTACAGACTCTGCTACATTAGTTAGATAACATAACTTACAGGCAGGATCAAAACTTCATAATACATAAGTTCCTTTTTTCAGGGAATCAGAGTACACGGGTCCAGAGGAAAGAACTTCTGAAAATAGGATATTGTAGTTATGTGGTCAATATTCAACTGTATATTTTTATATTGGTATCATGATACTTACCTATGCCATCATAACTCGTAAGATGGAAAATGTAAAATCAACTGAACAATTAGATGTTACAGTAAATTGAGACATTTAGTTGAAATGAACTTTGCAATTGTATACTGCCCATTTTTACAGGCAACTGAATATGAAGCAGAAGTTGAAGCCTTTTTTTCTTTTTTTAAAAAAAGGTATCAAGGAATTGGAGAATCATCATTTATAAAAGCGCCAGCTGCTGCATGACTTCAAACATATGATATTGTCTTGAAGAGAAGTACATACATCAGCAAGGAGCACATGATTTTAAAACATATACATTACTCATAGCTGTAAGGAGATCTGTAAGCTGACGTTGTCCTGAAGAGAAGTACATATATAAGCAAGGAACACACGGTTTTAAAAAATATACATTAGCTCGTAGCTGTAAGGAGATCTGTAAAGAGATTCTGTTTTAGATTCTCCAAACGCTAAATATGCAAGTTACCGTTTCCATTTCCAATTTGTGCAAAGAAACAATTCAAGAGTTGTGTATTGTCAGTTTATGGGGACTATTTTCAGAATTAGACATACCTCTGATTCAAGACATGTGTGATTAAATTTTTGTGATGGGGTAGCATTGGAATGCTGGAAAATTAAGGACATCCACTGGAGCAGGTATGAATGGCTGCTTAAGTGCTTAGCACAACTTCACCAAGTTTGCTTAAGATTGAAGATAGGCAGCTCAATTAGTGGTAGTGGAAACAATATAAACAGAGTATGTTGTATTTACACTACACTGCAAGTTTTGCCTATATGACAACTAAGTATTCTTCTTCCCTGCACAATAATATTGTTTGGTCTTATATCCTAAGTGTCAATCAAGGAATATAACTTACATTTATCGCATATCACATGGCGCTTCATTTAGATCAGTTTATCAAAAAAAATATTGTTTAATATTAAGTAACTGATCTTTCTCCTCCTATGCTAATCACTCTTAATTGACATTCCTCAAGTACCTATGTTTCTCTGAATAATTACTGTTGGAGGATTGTATATCTAATCGAGAGGGAGGTATTTGATAATTCAGTGATGGGTATATACCTCAAGGAATTGTGGACGTGAGCGAGACATGACATTTCATCGAACAGCTGACTGGTGTCAACGAAATCAGCGGCTGCTTTGGCTGCGGGGAGCGCTGCCCGTCCGCTATGTGTGATGGGGAGCACCCAGGGGTGAGGCCGTGCCCCGTGCGGGGGAGCTGCAAAGCACTGCCGCTGGTTGCGTACCTCGTCGCATGTACTCCGCCATCCAATCCGCTCGCGCACGCCACCATCTTTGGCTGGGTTTTCCACTCGTGTCTCCGTCGCTTCGGGGATGGCCTCCACCTTGCTTCGCTGTGGAAGGGGTCAAGGTCCGGACGAGGGCCATGGCGGAGAGAGGTACGGGGCACCGAGGTGTACGCGTACCAAGTGGAGAGGCTTGCGGGCGCAGTGGCCGCGAGGAAAGGGAGACGCCGAGACGGCCTTGTTTGGGACGAAGGGTCTGGAAGGTGAATTGGCCGCTTTTGGACGGCCCGATAAAAGATCGGACAGTGGAAAATACAAGGCGATGTGGCCAAATCACGTGCAAGAGAGTGTGATGCAACTTTCGTCTTGTAAAAAGATGCTGTTTCAAAAGAAGTGTTCGAACAACAGCCCAAGCAGGCAAGCCCATAAGAAGCCCAGCCCACCGTAACCGTACGGCTTCCGGGTCCAACCAAAAAGCCCTGATTCCTGAACTGTCCCGTCCAATCCCAACCCGGCAACGCGATATCTATCCTCGCGTCGCGTGCTCTCGTTTCTGCCTTCTCTCGCCTTCGCGCAGCTACTCTCCGCAGGCCCCGGCTCCGTGAGCCATCATCAGCCAGCGTCGTCACCCTCGATCCACGCCGCAGCCCCGGGAGGAAACAGATCGGAGAAGGTAAGCTACAGATTGCACCTGGACCCCTGTTCTCCCCTCCCCCACTTCGAAACCCTTGATCTGGTTGATTCGTGCGCCCCCCACCCCGTCGAATTCCGCTGCTAATTTTGGTTTCGAGCTTTAGATCTGTTCATTTTTTACTGGACTTTGAGCGATTCGTTGCTTGATTTGGCGTGGCTCTCTCGTTGATTCGAAGGTTCTCGGTGGCTGGCTTTGCCGGAATCTAATTGCTGTCGGTATCCGTCTCTGGCGAATGATTCGCAGGTGATCGGTTGTGATGGCCCGCTTGTACGTCGGCAACCTGGATCCCCGGGTGACTGCTCGGGAGCTGGAGGACGAGTTCCGCACGTTCGGGGTTCTTCGCAGGTCAGTGCTCTCGCCTCAGATCCCTAGATTCCGTGTGATTGGTGTGGCTCGTCTTGGAAATTCATGCGTGTTTTCTAGTGTGCGCCCGTTCGGAATTTCGGATGATAATCAAAAGGGCAAAATTTGTTAAATACAGCGAACTTAAGAATTATCTTTCGAAGCTGAAGTGTTGTATGTTCATGATTTGGTGATAGATTAGTATCAGTCCTGGGGTGATTTCGTTAGCATGACAGCCATGAGTTGCACTGCAAATTCTCTCCTTCTGTTTCAGGATAAAATATACTGTCACTGTACTGTATATTGTTGCACTACCATACTTGGGATATATCACCTTAATAATATGCATCATTCCCAAAAATAGTGTGCTGTACTTTGGTTGTGGCAGTAATTTCTTTGGTGGAGCATGGTACAATTTGTCAAATTCACTGGTGATAGACCTTGGCTTACATTAGTGTGGAGGTTTACATTATCTGGATACAAAGTGAATGATATGGCCAGTATTCTGAACACCAAAGGATATGCTCTTCTGGACCCTGTACAAAGTTCTGTACCATTATATTATATAATTGTTGAATGCATGCAATTACATCTCGCATCGATGAATGCTGCTTGATGCTGATGATTCTGATGCACTTTTCATGTTTTTGTTTTTGTGGAAGCAGTGTCTGGGTTGCTCGGAAACCACCTGGCTTTGCATTTATTGATTTTGATGATAAGAGGGACGCTGAGGATGCAATCCGCGACCTAAATGGTATGTGATGAATGTATTGCTGTCAATATGTTATAAACATTTCTCAGTGTGTTGTATCAGATGCTTATATGGCATTCCATATGTTGTCAGTGTTCTTTGTGAGGAATACCTGAGTTGCTATTAAATTACATTCAGGGCTAATGATATATGGAATTATGAATTTGGGTTTGTGCTCGGGTACAGTCGCCTACCATCTGGTCACAACTATTGACCGTTGCAGGAGTAGAGAAAGTAGGAAACATTGAAAATATTCCTAATATAACAAATATAACTCAATTTAGGTATGTTGTAGTTAAATCGTTGACCATTTGTATGTAAAATTTCATATAGATTGATGACTCAAAATCAAGAAAGTCTTTCCGTAACCCGTTCATAATGTAATAATATATATATTCTGTAGATATTGCTAGTCAATACCATATTGGAGACTGCATGCCTTAATGAACTTATTTCTGTGCTTATTAGAAGTAATCTCTGTTAAAGTTCACTTGATTTGATCTTCTGTGGTATTCTTCTGACCTTTTGAGATTATATTTGTGCTTTCTTTGTTTTACAGTCATAGTTTGTGTGTTTGCATGTTTATGGTCATGTACAAATGTTTTAATCCTTGCTGATCATAGCAATATATTTATGGTTTTGTAGGCAAGAATGGATGGAGAGTTGAGCTATCTCGTAGTGCCAGCAGTGGCCGTGGTGGTCGTGACCGTTATGGTGGGTCTGAGTCCAAGTGTTATGAGTGTGGTGAGACTGGTCACTTTGCTCGTGAGTGCCGTTTGAGGATTGGTTCTGGAGGTCTAGGCAGTGGAAGGCGCCGAAGCCGTAGCCGCAGCCGCAGTCGCAGTCCCAGATATCGCCGGAGTCCAAGTTATGGTAGAAGGTGAATGTACTCTTGTTTCTTTTTCTACCCTATTCACTGACTATTGTTATTACTTGTTACTATTAGTGCATATGCCCCTACTGTACTACAGTCTTTATATCAAGGTGCCAAGCCACTTCAATTTTTTCTGTTTCATTCTGATCTCAGATCAGACATATACATGATTTCACTTTGCCCTTTGTATTTTTGGGAATGATTATGGATCATGCACTTGCGGGGAAGTTTCTAAGATTTCCTCTCACCTTCACATTCGTTAACAGCCTTGGTTTTGAATGATTAACGGTGGAAACTGTCTATCAAATGAGCAAAAGCAATATGTGCACTCTTCATCTTTTTGTTCTTGTTTTGTTCTGCTCAATCTGTACTTGTGAAATACTCTTAGCAAATTGCATAATTCATATTATGAACAAAGGACAATGAATCTGATTGAATGCATATCTTTGCAAACAGGAGTTACAGTCCTGCAGCACGCTCTCCAAGGCGTCGTAGTGTGTCACCAGCTCGTGGACGCAGCTATAGCAGGTCACCACAGTACAAACGTGCACGAGAAGAGTCTCCCTATGATAATGGGTAATGCATGTTTTAGTTACACATTTTGTTGTCAGCTACTAAAATATTGATTCAATTTACTATTGATACTACCAGATACCGCCGCAGCAGGAGCTAGAGCCAGATCCTTGTATCTGATGAGTGTCATGTGACAGATATTGGGAAAGCTATGATCAATAACCTGCTTGAAAGATCGTTCGCCGACTGCTTGACTTTGGTTAAGGTTCTCATAACTTTTTTATATACCTTACTATGCTTGTGTCTACTTTATAAGTAGTAGTAAAACCTCTTGATGGGTGTATTTGTTGAACTAAGACCTACTGTCTTTTCTTGTGTGGTAAAAAGGCATCGTCCTGCACTGCTTAAACGACTCGGCCGACTACGGCTTTCAGTTCTGTCTTCATGGTTTTGTTCTGCGCTCTTCATTCTTCGCACACCCTCGCATGCTTCATTCCATCAGCCGTGTGTTAGTCTGCCTGCGTGTCTTCGTGAACCACATGCTTCGTTGAAGATGCTGCGCATCGCAAAAGCAGTAATAACCTTCCTTCTCAGACCATTTGGTAAGGTTTGATTTGCTGACAAATGCAGCATCTGGTAAGTTTCTCCATAGGTTCGGTCTCCGTGTGCTGCTCCTGGTTCAGGAACTGCAGTATGTTAGATGGATGACGACTCACCTACTCGCGTTATCATGCCTTACTTCAGAGGACCCAGGTTAGTGAGTGCCAGAAAGTGAATTGACCAGGCCAAATGCTATGTTGAGCCGACTTTGGCTTTGCTCTGTGATCTCCGCTTGCCAATGCCACCACATGTTGCCTTCGACGAAGGAAGTCTTCTTCACCTTCTGCTTCCTTCTCTGTAACTTCCTGATTGATATTCTTCATAGATGCTTCTTCAGAGTGCTATACAGTCATCCTGATTGATGTTCGTCACATCATAGAGCCTGCGTTGAAGTCGAATCCTCCATCCATCATATGCCACCATTTTTTTTCTAATGGACAATGTAGTTACATTCTTATTAACTTTATTTCCTGTTGGATAGGGTAAATGTCAGATGCTGTTTGACATATAATGGAAACCATCTGGTTGATTGGTGCCCTATTTGTTCGACACATGGTTGCTATCTGCGCCCCCATGTATCTGATACGGTTTATGTTTTGTTGATTGCTTGTCTATGCCTGTTGGTGGTTGATCTCCTAGATCTTGATTGGAGGTTGTTGATCCGGTTTTCGGATGCTCTCGGCTGCACTACTTGGCGCGGCTGCTGCTGTTGCATGCGCCACCTTTTGCTACTTTGCTCTAAGTATTTTGCAGCAGCCTGCAAAGAGTGCAGCCGAGCAGTTTGCTCTGCTGACTGCTGATTGAAGCGTCTGTTTGCTTTGCTTGCGTACTTTCTGCGTGAGCTGTGTACGATGTGACACGCAACTTTTGGCTGCAATGATTCATGGGACCACAGTACTCATGTCTTGTACCATGTTAAACTTTCAAAGATCAACCCAAATTTTTAGAAAATGATGTTTACATTTTGAAGTTTATAAATAAATGTTCTATCAAGTCAAGCTTTTTTAATTTAACCAAATTATTATGGGGATTGCTAGCAACGGCTGGACGCAAGTCCCATTGTAACATGTGTAGTACCTGATCTACTTTTACAACATCTAGATGAAACACTTGAAATATACATCTGAAATAGTTAAAACACTTGCAACATACGTTCAAAACACCTGTCACACACCTAAAAACCCTTGAAAGCCATTGCAAACGTATGCAATATCTAGATCTATTTTTATAAAATATAGATAAAACATTTGTAATGTACATATGAAACATCTGAAACATACGCTTTCGACATGCATGTTATGCAGCATTCAAATATACTTCGGCAACATCTAGATAAAACATTTGAAACATACGTATGAAACAACTGAAAGACTTGAAACATATACTTGCAACATGTGTATATAGTCATTGCAATATAGGCAATATCCCAGATGAAACACTTGAAAACATACTTCTGAAACACCTGAAAAACACTTGCGTCGTCGGTGGCCACAGCCTACCTGGTGGGGAATTGCGGTAGCTAGCAAGGGGCGCTCGGATGTAGTGGAGAAGGAGGATGACGACATGCAAGCAGCTGGGCGTGGTGAAGAACGTTGTGCGGGAGCTGTCGCCGTGGACCACGTTGTGTCGGCTCGAAGAACTCGACAGCGAGTGATGAGTGGCGGTGGAGAGATAGGAAGGCAGGTGACGGCGCTCGAGCGCAGCGTAGCACGCCGCCGCGTTTCGGCCGCCGCCAGCGCAGTCGTGGTGGAGCGCACCGCGGCGGTGCGGGCACGGTGGCGATTCGATAGTGGGTTCGAGAATGGATGCTAGAGCAACGGTGATTCAAGAGGAAATTGATGGAGATTTTTATTTCGAGTTACGTGAGATGGGTGCGTCCATACGGATGGCATTGTTGGGCCGTTCAGGCGGGTCTCGAGGCCCATCAACACATGTCTAGATGAAAGGGACGTCCCATTTACAATATTTCTGAATTATTATAACATCTACGAGTTAAAATGAACGCTCTATGGAAGCATGTTTGGAGAATTTAATAAAACTAATTTGGTGCTCTAGATGTTGGTAAATTTTTTTATAAATTTGGTAAGGTAAAGACGATAAATTTAAAGTGAAGTATAATTTAGATCTGCTGGAGTACGGGACACCAAACTTTAAGGGTTTGGTTCAAGTAGTCTTGAGGAGCGAGGACTGAGCAAAGGTCCCTTCCAGACCCTAGAGCAGGGGACTCTTGGATGTTCTGGTTATCCGAAGAAGAAAGCAAAGTAGGGGAAAATCCTTACTTACTATTGAAAATTTACTTGGTGTTTTATTTGTCAATAGAAACTTTTTAATCCTCTCTCTGTATTACTCGTGTTTTATTTGGCATTAGAAAGTTTTAAGTTCTTTCTCCGCTTCCATTTTAACTTATTTTTTTTATCTGCTGCTTTCGTCCATTTAAAATTAGAATCTGCACGGGAGGGGACGCCGGCCGTTTACTGATGCTGATAGGTGTATTCCCTCAATTTTAAATTATAAGATAAATTATAAAGCATTTTGACTTTTTTTTAATACACATAGGAGGTGTTCGGTAATCACTGTTACAGCAACAGCAGTTGGCAGAAACAGCAGCTTTTTAGCTGCAGCGAACATCCCAATGGACGTGTTTGGATGAGAGCGTGAGATTTTTTCCTAGCCCAGGCAAGGTCAGCAGGCGCCCGATTTGATAGGCCTGTGACCAGGATGTTTTGCCTGGCAGGCAGCCAGGTCGTCATCAAAACACATCCATAGAAAGTTTAGCAAAATCGCAAAGACCGTAGCGGTAGCGGGCCAAATGGCTCAAACGATGAACCTTGATGCATTATGACAGAATATAACGACAGCGGTGGATAAGTAAAGTCACGAACGATGATTAGGTAGATGACTCAAGACCTCCTATAATAAAGACCAGCTAATTTTTCACGGAGAACTGGAGTCTCTCGCGCACGACTGACTGCACGAGCGACACTGTCCGGTCCAAAGTGTTGTATGTAGCGCAAATGGGTTGGGTGAGACGCTGCTGCCCAGTGGCTAGCCGGACGAGGCCAGCCGGCACATCGCGTCACGTCCGTGGGGGTTGCAGTTTTTTTTTAGGAACAGGAGGAGCAGAAGAGCCCCTATTGAAATTTATTAAGGTAACTAAGAAAGTTACAAAAGTTTAGAAGCAAGGGTCCAAAACAAAAGAGAACTAGAAAAAGAAGAGGGAGCAGCCGGCAGCCACCTCTTAACAAAATCTAAGAGACAAAGAAACAAAGAAAATAGACTCAATTACACAGCAAGCTCTAGCCATAATTCAATATCTGGGAAGTATTTCTTCTTGGCTCTCCATAAGAGTTGACCAAAGAAAACCCTGAATAGTTGTAAGCATCTCAAATAGTCAACTTCAATCCCTCTGAAGATAAAGTCATTCCTGACAGTCCAAAAGCTCCAGCAGAGGAGGATAATAACTTCCATGAAGAATTTAACATTCAGCTGGTTTTTGAGACTCTCAAGTCTTTGAAAATTGTCAGAGCTACTAATGATAGCCAGCCCCAAAAGACTCCAATAGTTTCTTGCAAAAGCACATTCCAGAAAGAGGTGCTAACTGATTCCTCAACACCCAAAGAGCAAAGCACACAGTTATAAGAAGGCAAAAACATATTCCTTCTTCTGAGAATGTTCCTTGTGCTTAGCCTATCTTGAAGAATCAATCAGAAAAAAACTTTGTGCTTAGGTTGGCACGAAGACTTCCAGATCCACTTAAAGATATGAGGGGCAAAAGTCCTCCCTCTAAGGTGTTTATAAGCCTTTTTCGAAGAGAACTCAGAATTACCCCAAATGTAATGCCAGTTATCAGGACCTTGTAGCTGCTGCTGAGAAGTGAGTAGGAATTCGAGCTAATGAAATTGCTCAAAAGCTTCCACAGACATAGGCAGGAGGAAGAGAACAGAGGGTCTCAGAGAACCCAGCGCAGAGCTAAGGGAGATGAGAGGTTTTTTTTGCAAAAGAAAATAACTCAGGGTAAGCAAGCTTAAGAGGTTGGCCACTCCAGCAGTCATTCCATAGAAGGCAGGTTGATCCATCCCTTGCAGCAACAGAAGCCATCCCTTTAAACTTATCCAACAGCTTAAGGATATATCTCCACCAAAAAGAACCTTTCTTGTTTTGTCCAGGCAGTTTTCCATTTGCATAATGCTTCTCCCATACTAGATGAACCCAGGGGATGTCAGCTCTGTTAAAAAACTTATGGAGATTTTTTATTAGCAGGGCCTCATTTTGAGTTTGGAGGTCAAGAACACCAAGACCCCCTTCAGCCTTAGCTTTAGTAACCATAGGCCAAACAGCTTTGGCATTGATTCTGTTATAATCATCAGAACCTCTCCATAGACAGTGCTTCCTGAATTTATCCACTTGTTCCCTAACAGAGACATGGAGGTTGAAGGTACACATATAGTATGTAGGCAGGGAGGTGAAACAGCATTTGTCATTTGGAGCTTCCCAGCTTGAGAAAGGAACAAAGAAGTGCTCACCAATCTTCTTTCAAATCTAGTTACCAAGGGGAGGAAATCGTCTATTCTTGGCTTGGTGATACCCATGGGTAACCCCAGGTAGGTAAAAGGCAAGCTACCAACAGAGCAACCAAAAGTTGCAGCCAGATGTTGGGTTTTCTCATCAGTAAGGTTGATTGGAACTAGCATGGACTTGTTGATGTTGACTCTCAGCCCAGTAGAAGCAGCAAAAGTGTTAAGAAGAGCCTTTAAAACAAACAGCTGCCTTCCACAACCTTCCATAATAATCAGGGTATCATCTGCATACTGAAGAATGAGGAAATCATCAGTGTACAACACGGGGATGAGGACATTGATAAGTCCAAGAGACCTAGCCTTATTCACAATAGATTGAAGAAGATCTGCAGCCAACACAAACGGCAGGGGTGAGGACGAACGCAACGGAGATGTCGACTTTTCAGTATGTGTGTATATGGAAAATGAGTGGAACTTACCTTTCCTTTTATGTTATTGAGAAGGTCCTGGTTGGATTATTTAGAACTAATAAAGTTTAGATGGACCACTTTTAGTTTAATATTGCTTGTATTGTATTATATTGACTAAAAGTGAACTAAAAATAAAAAATTAACATAGACTAATGGATACCATTTAGTCAATATTAGTCCACCCTTAACAACTAATGGACTAATAATGACAGTTAGGCTGAGAACTAAAAATTAGTTCACTTTTAGTTTACATGTTTAGATACCTCGATATTAAGTTTAGTTGGTGAGCAAACGGCGTTTTAGTGTTCAACCATGCTATCCATTCGACACGTGGGACCGAGCAGGCGTCATTACTGTAGTGTATATCGGATAATACGCGTGTCACGATTGCCAGCTGATGCGCGCGCGATGTCTGCACAGTTGACAGTCGAGAGAGCCTGTCAGCCTGAGTCATCATGGTAGCACCAACAGCTGCACGTGCAACGCTTTGAGGTGTCACGACAAGAATAAACGACCGTGCAAACGAAACCCGTTGGAGACCCAAAAAAAAGGCATGAAACAGTTGTTTTTGAAGAACACAATTTAAAACATGCCATACAATAACACCATTATTACGGTAAATTCAACTGAAAAAGTGATAGAGAATGCGAGGAGCAATCATAGAGTGGAAGGGGAAAATATATTACCTTCGCGTAGAGGAACCTGCTGCTGCTTACCCCTTCTTTTGTAAAGCCTCGTTTGATCCATACGAACTCCAATGCCCGCTTTGTATTTTGTTAATATAATATCACGACTATGAATTTGGCATCATATAAAAACTACTTTTAACTATGAATCCAATGATACTAAATCAAAAAAAAATTATGGTACAACCTACAAATTCTTGGTGCAAGTGTCGGCCAAAGATTAACAAGCTTGAATCTTGGATTGTGTGTGCCATAGAGAAAGTATTTTTTTGGTCAATCCACTCCATAGACTATTCAAATCCTTAGTTGCAATCAATTTTAAGACAACCTAGCAAGCAATCACGTACACATTGCAATATATCTTACAACTATAGGATCACTTGAAGCTGGTGTCTCTGTAGAATTTAATTAGACTTCGGCCCAACCTCATCTCAACTAAATCAAATAAATTCTAAGAAAGATATTAGGCACAATAAAAAGATTAATCATGCATTGAAAGTTAGAGATTGACTTATTTAATATAATGAGTGTTTTTTGTGCGCACCTGTGTTGTGAAAGGTGAAAAGTGAACCACACGTATGTAGCCGTTAAGGCGTGCCGAGTCACGACACACGGGTTTAGGCTCATGTTAGTTAACCCACGACATGTCACATGGGTGTCACAATGTTAGCAAAGGTTTTATAGCTCGAAATTGTAACTGGCGCTTATTAAAGGACGATATAGTCTAAATTAGTGTCTAAACATCTGATGTGATAGGGACTAAATTTTAGTCCTGGGAACCAAACACGGCCTAGACCAAATTCATGCCATAGGTTTATGTTTGTCATCCATAAAAGCGACGGACAACTGAGCGAAGAACAAAAGAAGAGGAATAAATTATCTTACTTAAACATTAAGGGTGTGTTTAGTTCCTCATTTCATCTACAAAAGTTTGAATTTTGGTCCATCATTTTGCAGAATGAAACTAAATACCATGCAAAATTTTTGACAAAAAGGTATTCATTCTCCATTTTAGATTTTGGCATCAAGAAGCAAAAAAAAAAAATCAAAAAGTTAAAAAGCCATCACCCACTCCATAAAAAAATTGGCATTTTGGATGGAACTAAACACACACATAAAAATTTTGGCATTTTACATTTCACCATTCCAAAATAGTTGACATTTTGCATTTTGTATTTCGTGGAAAACTAAACACAGCGTAAGCATATAATGTGCATAGTCGTGCTCGTGCCTCTCACGGTAAAAAAATAAATAAACCAGTTTTAGATAATTACGAGGTCATCAATATACTTATTATTTTAAAAGGTAGGTAACCACAAATGAGAAAAGTACCGAAGTAGCAGTATATTGCCGTAATTTCCATGCTTGTAGGCTGTTGATTAAACTGTGCTTCGCTGTCAGAATCTGATGCTTACACCTGCTCGGCAGTAAGTCAGCAGTGAAATTTCCATATCCCTATTTTTTTTTTATCCCCAACAACCGTGGACTGTTTCTCCAACGGGTCAAGCGCGACAGGAGTGCGCGGTCTCCGTCTTCGCCTCTTCGGTCCCCGGCAGTTCTTGGCTCTTGCTTTCCAACTCCATTTCCGGTCGCTTCCCTCCCCCCCTGTGGCCCTGTTCTCATTTCCTCGAACTCCGAGCGGGCGGCTGCGATTCCCAGCGTCCGAGCACCAAGCCCCCGGCCTTGGGGCTGCTACGGCGCCGGATGAGCGAGCAAGGCTGTTTCTTGGGCGAGCTGCCGGTCCGTGCAGCGGCGGAGTAGTGGACGGCGGGCCCCATGAGGTTCGGCTCCGGGAGGGTGGAGGACGAGATGGCACTCACGAGGCAGAGGACCGTGAGGTGAGCACAACGCAAGGATTACCGTGCTATTTTGCTGTTTCTCAGAATGTTTTGGGGGCTTGGGGAAGTTGTTGGTGGCCTGCAGGTGATCGAAAGACTGGGTAAAGCCGCAAATTTGCAGCGAATTTTCTTGGTTTTGGAGGGGATGGGACTATGGGAGGAAGAACTCTTGGTTTGGGTTTCCTAAGTTGGTTGTTCCCGTGCTCTTGGTCTCTCGGACTTGTTTGTAGCTCGTGAGTCGTAGTCCCTGTGTGAAGCTTGGAATTGAGTGTTTGATTTAGTTCCTTGAATCGGATAATCTACCTGACTTGAGAAGTTAGCAAAATTAGTTCGGTACTAAGACTATAGCGAGTTCCGTGATTTTGTTAGCTAATTGGAGCTATAGTTTAGTTTCTGGTGAGTAGAAACAGATAGGGGATTAGCAGTATGTGGATGGATGGGATAGCAAGATATACCATTTCTGGGTGTGCTGATGGCGACGAGCTGATAACTGATACTCCTAAGTCCTAAGAGCAAACAATCCCTGAAGTGTCCAGTAAGCTATTTTTGGTGTTACCTATATAGGGCAATCCTAATGCTATTGTTCATTCACAGATTCCATGATGAGAGGGCAAAGGCAACTATACCCATTCACCATAAGCAGCATGGGCTGGCTGCTAGCAGGCTCGGCTTGGGAAGTTCAGGGAAAAACAAGGTCTTTGTGGCAGGAGATGACTTGTGGTACAACAAGATTATTGACCCGTCAAGCGACTTCATCTTGACATGGATATACGTCTTCCATGTGTCATGCTTCATTGCAGGCAAACCACTCATTGTGTCAGGAAGGATAGACGCCTAGCCATCATCGTTACTGTATTCCGATCAATTGCCGACCTCTTTTATGTCATCCAGATGATAATTAAGTTCAGGACTGCATACCTTAATCCAAGCTCAAACTTAGGGGTTTTTGGTCGAGGAGATCTCATCACAGATCCTAAGGAAATTGCAAAGCAGTACTTGAGATCTGACTTTGCAGTTGATTTGGTGGCTTCTTTGCCTTTACCACAGGTAATTCAGCTCATTTTCGGAACTGAATGCTGCAATCTGTTAAGTCGCATATATACTTCGTTCTTGACCTGGTTGTTTTCATTCAAATGGGCGCTACTGAATTACCAAATATAACTTTCTTTTTAAGGTTTCACCCATTGTCTCATTAACCGTGCCCCCCTGGTACACCTGCTCTCTTGTGGGAAAGAAGTTATTAGGAAAAAAAATGAAACATGCCTTCTCAATTTCTTAACCTTGAGGATTATATGCTATAGTTGAGAGTTTGTGGATGGTGAAACCATCTGATATCTGATGTTCTGAGTTACAGCTGTAATCTGACTATCTAATATGTACCTTTTCTTCTTTCTTGCAGATCATTGTTTGGTCTGTGATACCAGCTATCAAATATTCTTCGTCTGAGCATGGCAATGACATGCTGCTTCTGGTTGCTCTTTTCCAGTATATCCTAAGATTATACCTCATCTTTTCCTTGAATGATAAAATAGTCAAAATCACTGGAGCTTTTGCAAAGACTGCTTGGCAAGGAGCTGCATACAATCTGCTGTTATACATGATTGCTAGCCATGTATGATGTTTATATGAGTAATACTTGAATGTTTTGCCATTTCATATTTTTTGGAATTTGTCATATTACTTTTAGACTGCTACCATTTTTTTTTCTGTCTTGCTATCCTACTGTGGAATATCTAATCATGCAGTTCTCTTCTTTCAGGTTTTAGGAGCGCTGTGGTACTTTCTATCTGTTGATCGCCAGATCGCTTGCTGGAAAAGTTTTTGCAATAAAAATGATTGCCACACTCGGTATCTGTATTGTGATGTAAAACCAGATTCGAGTTGGAATGGGACCTTAGTCTTTTCTAGTTGTGATGCTAAGAACACTAACAAATTTGACTTTGGTATGTTCCAGCCATTGTTATCAAACAAAACTCCTAATGAGAGCTTCCTGAAGAAGTATATCTATTGCCTTTGGTGGGGCTTGCAGAATCTAAGGTATGACTTGCTGAACACATGTTCTTTTATGACTGTTAATTGTGTCTCAAAGAAAAAAGGTATCGTAACTTGTGGAAGTACAATATTAGTATTCGTTTCGTAAAAAAAAAACAATATTAGTATTCTCTGTTATTAAAAGAGAAACTCAGAGATAACATAAGCAGATCTATGTTAAGTGCTAATATGCTATGCTAACTTGGGTTATGCATGGAAAGCATGCACAAAGATACAACAGGAGCAATTAACCTAATAATCTGTATGATGATCATATTATGTTTCTAACATGCTATTTTGGTACCCATTTTTTTTTCCTACAGTTGCTATGGCCAGACATTGAATGTGAGCACCTTTATTGGTGAGACACTGTATGCTATACTCTTGGCAGTGGTTGGTCTAGTCTTGTTTGCACATCTGATTGGAAAAGTTCAGGTACTTTCATCTATGCTATATGCAATGAGGAATAGAATCCTAAGATTTTGCTCTTGATTTGTTCAAACTTCCCCGTTCATATCCCACTTGGTAGTGTATGTGTGTTTTTACTAATGTGTGATAGTACATACTGATTCTCAGTCTGTAAATATTCTAGCTTATCTTAAGTAGGTAGGTTGAAATCTTACCAGTTAACCTTACCGAACAATCTTCCCAGTCCCATCATGTTCATGCATTAAGTTAGTTTTGTTTTCGCTGCATAATGTCAGTGGTTCTTTGACAAGGAACATTGTTCTGATCAAATTATATTTTCTGTTAGACCTACCTGCAATCAATCACCGCTAGGGTTGAGGAGTGGAGGCTAAAGCAGAGAGATACTGAGGAGTGGATGAGACATAGGCAACTGCCCCATGAACTACGGGAAAGAGTGAGAAGATTTGTTCATTGCAAGTGGCTCGCAACTCGAGGTGTGGATGAAGAATCTATATTGAATGCCCTACCTACAGATCTTTGCCGTGACATCAAACGCCACCTTTGCCTGGATCTCGTTCGTAGGGTAAATTAGCTTACTACCTTTGCTCTCTTATATTTTGGTCAGCAGCACAGTTGATAGTGCTAGTTGAATGCTTATCCCTTTGTGAGGTGATGAATGGTACACCTGTAACGGTTACAGTCTAAGGGATAACCTGATCATGAGCATTACTTATTAATCTTTTATATTGCAATGCTGCAGGTCCCACTTTTCTCCCAGATGGACGATCAACTTCTAGACGCCATATGTGAGCGTCTTGTATCTTCCTTGAGCACAGAGGGCACATATATTGTCCGTGAAGGCGACCCAGTGACTGAGATGTTGTTCATCATTCGTGGTAAGCTGGAAAGCTCCACCACAGATGGCGGCCGAACAGGCTTCTTCAATTCAATCACCCTCAAACCTGGTGATTTCTGTGGCGAAGAACTCCTCGGATGGGCTCTTGTTCCCAAGCCTACTGTCAACCTGCCGTTATCCACTCGGACAGTGAAGGCGATTGTCGAAGTTGAGGCATTTGCTCTCCAAGCTGATGATCTCAGGTTCGTCGCCAGCCAATTCAGGCGCCTCCACAGCAGGAAGCTGCAGCACACGTTCCGATACTACTCTCACCACTGGAGGACCTGGGCCGCGTGCTTCATCCAGCACGCTTGGCGCCGCCAGAAAAGGAGGAAGATGGCCAAGGACCTGAGTATGAGGGAGTCGTTCTCCTCCATGAGATCATACGAAGGCGACAACTCCCCTGAACAGAATCTCACGCTTAGAAGAGGAGCCAGCATCATCAGAGAACTGCCTAAGTTCAGGAAACCATCGGAGCCGGATTTCTCAGCAGAGCATGACGACTGACTGACAGAGAACTGAATAGCTGATGCATTATTTGTTAAGGCAAGATTGCTGCTTCTGTTGCAAACAAACCCTGCTAGTCGCTTGTCCCCTGCAAACAAGCATTGGTTTCAGGCTGGCTGGTGACTGATTGTGGATAATAGTGGCTTGATATTGTGGGCTAACCTATTGTTAGTGCATTTTCACCAGGTGTGCATCCACCGGTTGTTCATACTGTACATACATATGTAGTTGTGCTTGTGGCATTGTATTGTAGGGATCTCACCTTAGATTAGATGATTGCTTGTATCGGCTGGCCAAGCAGATTTTACTTCCCCGGCCAGGGCTCTACCATTCTTATTTCTTCCAAGTGTGTAAATTGCAGCAGGATGTACTGTTATCTGTTTCTCTTACACCGGTTTGGTTATTGATTCTGTGAAATTTGTGGTCTGATTACCGAGAATTTAATCATTTTACAGTTGTGCCTGCTCTCTTCTCAGTGTCACAAATGCGGTTGGACTTGAATAGGCTGCACGTCGTAGCGCGTACAGCAGTTTTTTGTTACGTTGTTTTTTTTTACGAGGAGCTCCAGAAGTTCCATCCCGTAGCTTCTTTGGCAAACACCGCATCACCACGGTAGGGCTCGGGCGACACGGGAACCGGTCCTAAGCCTCGGGCAACTTAACCGCTGACACGCTATTAGTGCCCTTGGTTGGGTATGCCTAATATCAATACCCGACAAAACTAATGGTTGAAGACAAGATGATCGCTCCAATGAGTCAGGGATTTGAAGTGGGGAAACTGGGTCTATTTGGATGTTATGGTTTTTTGAAGAAAATGTAGTATAAAAAAACTAGTTTTAGGAGAAGAGATGTGAAAAACTATAGTTTAGAAAAAAGAGATATAAAGTGAAGCTTTTAAAAGTCTAAAAGACTACAGTTTTTAGTAATACCATGGTTTTCAAAACTACAAAGACCTTTACGTCCAAATACCTTATAGGTCTCAAAACCATGGTATTTTTAGAAAAAAAAAAACAAAATACTTTTCATCCAAACAAGACATAAGAAATATTAAACTTTGTTTGTCTTAGATAGAAATGAACTTCTGTGTCTAAAAATTTGTATGAGAGCACAAACGGTTTTAATTTAGAGGATTTGATGATGATGACGATGCCTTTTACTGGTCCAGAAGAGGAGAAAGAGACCGTCAAAGTCCAATAGAGCCTCAGCCTTAACAAGACGAGTTTTAGTACGCTTGTCGTCTTAAGCTTGGGCTCCGCTAGTTAAAAGAGTTGAGCTCAGCCTTAGAATCATCTAAGCCTTATAAGGTTAACTTGTTTGTGATTCGAGATAAGACGAGCCAAACACGGGTAATTGGTGATCAACTCTAACATTTGCTTACTAAAGTCTATCTTGTATAATTGGGCTTCAGATCTGCTAAGGCCATGTTTGGTCAGATTCCTGCTAGCTCCTGCTTCGACTCCGGCTCTAGTGCATTGTTGAGTACTGTTGAATCTACTGAGTACAGTAACACTAAGGCCTTATTTGGATTGACCTCAATCCACCCCAACATATGTGGATTGATGCGAATCCGACTACATCCAAACAAGGCCTAAGACGGCTCCAACTCTCATAAGTCTAGAAAGAACTACGGAGAGAAAAAAGTTTTCTCTGGCTCTAGCTACATTATTATCTTGGGGAGGATTTGGTTCCCAGCTATGGGACGCCAAGCCACAACTAAGGCTGCCATAGTGCTGTTTGGTTATTGATTAAAGTTAGGCAGTCACAACTTTTACAAGTCATATTTTCGCCACGGTTGGGGCGCCCGATTCTGCCGCCACCACGTGTGGCGTTGCCACACATTGCATGGCGCAATTTGGCTAGGAACCAAACAAACCCTTAGTTGTGGAGTTAAGCGCCTGATGTAGTCAAATGTGAGTTTTGGTAACAAACCAAATAATAGTCAAAATTATGGCTTGCCAAATATTTGGCGTGGCATAATTTGCAAGCCAACCAATCAGACCCAAAATTTCCTGGCTCATTTTTCAAATCAAAGTACCTGTATTCAAATTAGGTTTTTTGCAATTCGATTTGCTTTGTTACTGAAATGCTTAATTCCAAGACAGCAGACATGGGTGGGTGTTAGGTGTGTTTTATCTTCGTCGGGCGAAAAAGTCTAGATCACTCCCTGAACTATTGACCCTGGAGCACATAACCCCCTGAACTATGAAACGGTCTAATTTACCCCCTGAACTATCCAAAACCGTCTATTTTACCCTCTGGGCGGGTTTCGACGGCGGTCTGCTACAGTAACAGTAGGTTTATCTTTTTTTATTTATTTTCGTTGAATATTTGAAAAATTATAGTAAATCACAGAAAAATCATAAAATAGAAAATCTAATTTTATTGGACTCCACATGAGTAGATCTACACAGTGAACATATAATATGATACGTTTTAGTACAAAGTTTTTTTGCTGTAGCTTTAGTCTAAATTTACTGTAGCAAACCGCCGTCGAAAACCACCCAGGGGTAATAATAGACGGTTTTGGATAGTTCAGGTGGTAAATTAGACTGTTTCATAGTTCAGGGGTTATGTGCTCCAGGGTCAATAGTTTAGAGGTTGATCCAGACTTTTTCCTATTTGGGTTTGTGTCGGTTTTCCATGCAGGTCCGGTTTCCCTCCTGCCATTTTTTGCGTTAAAAAAAAGAAGAAGAAGATAAAGCCGGCCTTACCAGCGTGTGCTGCGGCGACGACATCTCCACGCGAGTCCCCCACGAGCAGGTGCAGGTCGACCCGGTGGCTGGAGTTGGCATGCGCAGAGTAGAAGTCGTCCAAGCCATGGAGAAGCAGGTGAGGCTCTTCCTCCCCGCCTCGCTCGTCAGGTCCAGCACCACGCCGACTCGCACGGCGGCCGCCAGTGGCAGATCGGAGGCGGAGGCGAACGAGAGCACGAGGACCACGCGCTTTAGAATTCCAGCAATGGTTGAGAGTTCCCTCAAATTCAAATCTATACCGAGGGCCACGGGGAGCATGCTTCAGGATGCAAGCGGCGCGGGCCTGCCCGCAAGCCCACTTAGCCCGCCCCGCAAAATAGGCCCGCTGGACAACCGCGAGTTGCTTGCTTTTCTGTTGCGGGCTGGGGCAGTTGAGCCTGCTAGCGCATGCGGGCAACTCGCAGAGCCCAAAAAATCCTGCTAAGTCCTGCGACTATCGCTCCATGTGCGAGAGTGTGCGACTCGGCCTCCGCCGCCGCCACCTCGGTATCGCGAAACCTGCTCCCGTCGGCGTCGCCATTCTCTGCAGTGGCTGCACCACCTGCGTCCATGTCCAGGTGCCCGCCACAGCGCTGCCAACGGCGAGGGAGAAGAAGCCCCTCGAGGCCCCCGCCCCTGCGCCGGCCAAGAAGTCGTCGTCTTCCTCCAAGGGCGCCCTCGTGGCAAGCGTGCACACCGGCCAGCGCGGGTACGGCGAAGAGCCGGGCTCCTCGCTGCACTCGGAGGACATGTCGGAGGACGGCTCCGCGGCGGCGGCGGTCCAGCTCGTCGAAGTCGGTGTAGTCGGACTGCGAGCGTGCGTCGAGCTCGGAGCCCTCGTCACACGTCTACGACGGGGTCTCCATCCTGGCATCGATGATGCCCCTCCCCTCCCTGCGCGTTCTACTTATCCATTCCATTGCGTCAAATAGAAGCGGGTCCTGCTAGGCTTTGCAGGCTCCACCGCAAAGCCTGCAGAAGCATGTGGGCTTAAGTGCTTTAGTAAATGGATGCCCGCTAAGCCTGCTAAGCATGGTTGCGGCCAGAGCGGCGGCGTGCGGGCCGTCTGCAGAGCGGCCCGCTTGCATCCTGAAGCATGCTGCAGTGGCGCTATCAAGGTGAAATCGACGAGAAGATGAAAAATTGGACCGCTCCTCCTGCGTGGCTTCTTCGGAGGAGCCGAAGCCGGAGCCGTTTGGGAAGAGTCACTCCTCTAAAATAGCGTGTCTCCTTTAAAATGGTTACGACTCTTTTATTTTTTATTAAAACAGCTCATCCTATAAAAAAAGTTTGATATGGCTCCTCTAAAGAATCCGGAGCTAGGATATAGCTATCAAACATGTCCTATAACAAGCAATGAGTAGCATCACCCTTAAATATACTTTTGGCCGGAGCTTTACGTGATTACGTCGGCTTGTTTTCATTAGTAGCGACACTACCACCTTTGTCCCTTTGACCACAGCTGTAGGGTTTGTTTCCCAAAGCTCCACCGTTAGTTCCAATTCTTTAGTACGAGTAAACCGTATTCTTTGCATTTAAGGTACAAATAAGAACTAAAAAAACTCTATTTTACCTTGTACTGTAGTAATCAAGGAGTTGGAGCGCAGCCAATGGCTTTAGCAACGGTGCGTAGAGTATCCTTTTCATGCCGATACTCTTGGTCAACGAGCACCGGTGAATTTTCAACACACTGGATAAAAATCTTCTAGGACTGTAGGAGTATAATAACCTGTTGAACGTTCTCGTTGACTTTCGACGGAATCAGCAACCAACAAGAAAGCCATGGTAAGCAGAACAGGACCGATCCCAATTTAAGTGATTCCGGGCAGAGAAATGCATGAGATAAATAAAGAAAGATCACCATCCAATGGAAAATAAAATTGGCGATGAATGAGCTTGCATCCTTCGGTGATTCAGCGCAGTTCAGCCTCGCTTCTACAATCTACTCCCTGAACAGACCAGTACTTGCGAAAGGAAAAATGCTTTCCCAGATTGTCTGTTTGAACACCTTTGCATGATCATATTGTTCGAATCGGGGAAAAAAAATCCTTCAATGAAACTTAGTAAAACGACCCGTAACATCTTCAGTACCGACCAAGCAGTAACATGCTGTCAAGCTTCCCACCAGTCTAGACTCTAGACCCAACGGCCCAGCAGCCAGCACTTACGCCCCCGAGCGGCCGAGTCGAGCGCCATCATCGATTCCCCAAACGCAAAGTTAACTAAGCGACTAGTCGCGCTCCCAGTCCAACGCGCAACTCTTGGCCACGACGGGCCGGCCCAGCCGACTCTCGGTACGGTGCGCAGAGTCCCATACACGGCCGTAACCTTGGCTCACCTCACATTCACAACGCGTGTCCCTCGCCCTGGGCATTCGGTATTTACCGAACCGATCGGTACGGTCTACGAAAATTCGGTTCTCGAAAAAATACCAATCGGTTTCCTTAAAAAAAAAAGAGTACCGAGCATTTTCGGTTTCGGTATCTTCGGTTCAGTTTTGGTACTCACCAAAAATACCGAATAGATCTCAAAGGCATGTAGCAGCACGTCAGGGCTCGCTCAGATCTTCGGTCCTTGGAGGGCAAAGCCGCGGACATGGCTCACCGGCGCTGACTCGGGCCTTGGGGTGGTGAGCAGCGGTGGCGCGACGCTCCTGCTGGCTCCTTGCGGTGGCTGGTGGCGGCCAAGTCGGGAGAGGAGGATAAGGCCGCTTGCAGCCTACTGCTGCTAGGTGCTAGCGCCGGGCGGTGGCACGACCCCGTGGCCAGGGGGCGGTAGCGCGGGAGCGGAGGTGGCCGGGTAGGGTGGGAGGGGCGACAGCATGGGGCGGAGCCGCGGGGGCGCGACGCACTCACGCTTGCTCGGCCGCGGCGGCGCGGGGTCCTGGATGAGGCCCCTGTGTGACGGACTGAGGGGTGGGGAGCAGGCCAGCAGGGGGCTAGGGTCCGGGTTCTTAGTGGGTTGTATGTGTATTGGGCCTGTATGCATTCAGGAAATTCGGTTTACCGAGGTGCGGAACCGAATTTATCCGTACAAATTCGGTTCCTGCGAATTAGGAACCGAACAAGGCACCGAAAATTTCGGTTTCAGTACTTTCGGTTCGATTCTCGGTATTTTGTGCCCAGCCTGACCTGAAATAGCCCGGTCACTCCTCCCATGGACCCCGTCTCACAGCCCCACTTACACCGCGTCGGGGCCACCTGTCATCTACTTTTTTCGTAGCACTGATCCAGCCTGTCAGAAAAGCTTGGAGTGGCTGGGTGGTCACTGGTCATGCACGGATGCGAATCTTAAGGCCATGCGCATGCTAATCCTAATTTCAGTTTCTAGTTTTAATTTGTAATTTCAGTTAGTAATTCTTTTTTGCAAGTTTCGGTTTGTAATTTCAGTTTGTAATTTTAATTTTTAATTTTATTTTCTAATTTCAGTTTTTAATTTCATTTCGTAATTTCAGTTTTTAATTTCTATTTTACAATTTCAGTTAGTAATTTCAGTTTCTAATTGAATGAATTAGTTTTTTTATTGTTTCTTTTAGTTTCAACTAAATGAGTAATATTTTGTTTCAATGTTTTTTTTCAGTATTTAGTTAAGTTTTTTTATTTCTTTTTTAGTAGTTTTGAGTCAAGTTTTTTCTAATGTTTTTTTAGTTTTAGTTTTCAGTCAAAATTTTTAATATTTTTTAGTTTCCGTTTTGTATTTCTAAATCCTACTCCCTCTCTCTCAAATAAAGAGACGTTTTAGGATCTAGCACATATACCAAGACCAATGAGAAAAGTCCAAGATACCCCTACTATTCTCTCTCATGCACCTTTACTATTTCACAACGTCAAAAGCTGTTGTCTACCTTCGCAGAGAGTGCAGGTAATAGGCCTGCTATCTTGGACTCCGGTAAAGTAGCAGGATATGAGCCACAACGACATTTTCGTTGGGACAACGTTCACAGGCCAGAACGATATTCTTTTCGGGACAGAGGGAGTACATATTAGTTGTATAATAACTTACCCTCTAAGTTGGCACCTTATGCAATGCCTTTTCTAATAATTTGCCCCTCAAGGTGCAACTTATCTTATTTTGGGTCGCTACTCTTGTCTTTTTAATAAATGTCCCTCCAATTATCATCTAGTCATGTTTCCCGGCTCATATAGTGAGTTTCATAATAACTTGCCCCTCTAGTTGGAATCTTATGCAATACTTGTTCTAATAATTTTCCCTCATGTTACAACTTATCTTGTTTTGTGTCGCTACCCTCATTTTTAATAAATGCCCTTAGTTGGTAGCAAGTTATGTTTCATGCCTTTTGTAATGTGTTGTAAAATAACTTGCCCCTTATTGGCAACTTATGCAATGTTTATTTTAATAATTTGCCCATCCAAGTTGCATCTTGTCTTGTTTTGGTCTGCTACTCTCTCTAAGGGGTTATTACCTTTATGTAAATACTATATATAACATAAATTCCCATGGTAACAATCGACGTGTGTACCATGTAAAAATTTTAGTATATTTTTAGAGTAGCAACTTTAGTACTTTCTTCGTCTCAAAATAAGTACACATCTCGCATTTTAAGGAGTCAACCAACCTCAAGTTTGACTAGATTTATAAAAAATTGTACTAACATTTTCATCTCTAAATTGGTTTACTCTAAAAATATATACCATTATTAATCAAATGATATGTATTTGATATCATAAACATTAATATTTTTTTATATATATTTACTCAAACTTAATTTTGTTTGACTTCTCGAAGTGCGTGATGTGCACTTATTTTGGGACGAAGAGAGTATTACATAGTAGCAACTTATTTGATAAACCTCTTAGCACATATTATACATAAATTGCTATCAAAATAAAGTTCTTCGAAACATATGTAAGTAGGGTCTAGTTTTGTTCGTCTCATCACGTAGAACGTACCGGCGCAGATAGAATTGAAAACAGATACTTCGTTCAAAAGTTGTAGCAATTCATAGAAATTTTTTTGCTTTTTTATATTTGCGTGCAAGACTGGCATACAGTGGCAAACATGCATGTGCTTTTGGTCGTGCTGCTCGTCGCGCGGAGACTTTTGGTGGTACACGGTTGCACGCGACGCGATGCGTTCTGCTTGTGCGCGACCCGTCGCGCTTTATCCTCCTCCTTCCCCAAAGGCCGAAGGCGTTGGTCTGTTGGAAAACCTAGCCACCACTCGACACTCGTGACCGCCGCCCGCCACCTCGCCCCCGCCCGGCGTGCGCGGTCGCGAGAGAGGAGGGCCTGCGGCGTTGCCTGTTCCACCTAGCCGCTCGGCACTCGTGGCCGCCGCCCGCCACCGCGCCCCCGCCCCCGCCCCCGCCCGGCGTGCGAGTTCAAGAGAGAGCGACTGCCCGACACTGCGTCCTGCGGCGCTGCCCGACACCGCCGCCCTGCCCCGCCCCCGCTCCGCCCGGCCCGCGTGGAAGCCACGCTACTGTACCTGAATACGCCGCGCAGAAGAGCGTTGGATGTAAGCTACGCTGTTTCGTATAAAAGCCGCGGCGCATCAGGGGCCAACCCTTCATTGACACAAAACACAGAATCGTGTATCGCATCGCCAGGCAGATCCCCTTCTCCTCGCCGAGAGAGAGAGAGAGAGAGAGAGAGGCAAGAGTCGCGGACCCAGAACCAGACCACACCGCGCCGCCGCCGCCTCCGCCTCCGCCTCCGGTGATCGAGTCGCGTAGACACTACCTTCACGCTAGAAGGCAATAAGCATCGGCAGCCATGTTCGGCTCCACAAACCGTAAGCACTCGCCCCCTAATCCCCTCCTATTCTCGTCGATTCCATCACATCGGATTCCATGACCTTGCTTTTAAATCCTCGATTCCGTTCTCGTATGCATGTATTGCTACTGTTGCGCTTGCTTCCCGTTTGATTGATTGTTCGATTTCATATATTTCGATGGATTGTCCATATGCCTCCGCACACTAGGGTTTCGTCAATCAAATAGGCTACTTGCAGTCTCAACTTCAAGGATCCGTGGAACACCTAACCAAACTCTTTTTATCTACTTGCAAATAAAACAGAAGAATGCTTCAGTGCTCATTGTTTTCATTTATATTTGTATAATATATGATAGCTGGTACAATGCAATACCTGATTACGATTGTACAGTTCAAGTTTCCCTTGCTGCAAGCCCTTACATGTCTCCATAGAGAGTATGCTTTTTTTTTCTTTTCTTTTTTTTGCAATTGATTATCTTCTCACCTCTCGTGTATGGTATCTTCATTGCAGCATTCGGGCAGTCGTCTACCAGCCCATTTGGCCAGACCTCATTTGGAACTCCACAGGGATTTGGCCAGTCTTCCACTGCTGCCAACAATCCCTTTGCCCCAAAACCGTTTGGCAGCCCAACGACAACTTTTGGGGCACAGACTGGAAGCTCTCTGTTTGCAACTACATCCACTGGTGCCTTTGGCCAGCAGCAATCCACTCCCGCATTTGGCACAACATCTACTGGTGCCTTTGGCCAGCAGCAATCCACTCCCGCATTTGGCACCCCATCCTCCTCTCCGTTTGGGAGCTCCACACCAGCCTTCGGTGCATCCCCCACTCCTGCCTTTGGTGCCACATCCTCTGGTATGTATTATGCGTTCTCTATTGCTTTCCTCTCTTGCTGGTTCACCATGCTGATCATACCAGGTTGTCAGAGGAAGCCACTTTCTAGATTGTCTAGTTAATGATGCCAGTTTTATGCGTAATTGTTCTTTTTTGTTAGGAAACAATTATCTTCTTACAAATCAGAAACAGCATGAGCCATTGTCAGTTTTGCCCATATCTCACAAGTTTTATTTATCTTTGCATTTCTCTGCATGCTACATTTGTTCTAAGTAGCTACTCATGTGGAATCATGCCAGTTTTTACTAGGTTGGTCTAACAAGATCTGCTGTATTATTTGTGATGTCATATCTCTGCTCTGCACATGTTATAGGATCTTTGTTCGGACAGAAGCCAAGTTTTGGGGGTTTTGGATCATCTCCTAGCCAGTCAAATCCTTTTGGTAGCACGTTCCAGCAAACACAATCAACATTTGGCAGCAGCACTTTTGGTTCATCAACTACGCCGGCGTTTGGTACTACGACTACGCCTGCCTTTGGCACAACTACGCCAGCCTTTGGCACCACAACTACACCTGCCTTCAGTGCATTGACTACCCCAGCATTTGGTTCAACATCAACATCTTTATTTGGTGCTTCTAGCACACCAGCGTTTGGTTCTACAGCCTTTGGTACATCTTCTACTGGTTTTGGAACTTCAGGGACTACAGCATTTGGTGTGAGTAGTACTACTCCAGGTTTTGGATCTTCAAGCACACCTTCATTTGGCACATCAGCTAGCACATTCAGTTTTGGTTCTTCACCATCTTTTGGACAAACAACAGTTTCCTCTGGTAGCACTCCCTTTGGAACAACTCCGTCACCTTTCGGTGCACCAGCTCCTGCATTTGGTAGGTTTTCCCATTGGATGTTCACATTATTTTTAGCTACTTATGATATAAGTATGCTCAGTGAATTATTGTCTGAGACTCTTGAGTACATATGATGTAGCAGTTGATATTTACTGATTCTTTTGTTCTTTCTAATTCCAGCAGGCCTATTTTATTGCAAATCTCCCTTTTAAACTGTTTTTACACTAGCGAGGTCATCTTTTTTTACCTGTTTCACCAATTATTTGTTCCCTTTGAGTTTCAGGCTCACAGACAGCAGCGCCAGCTTTTGGACAACCACAATTTGCTAATCAAGCTGGAGGAACCAGAATAAAACCTTATTCTCAAACACCAGATGTTGACAGTGCTACTAGTGGTACTCAGCCTGCTGCAAAACTTGATTCCATATCGGCAATGCCTGAATACAGAGACAAGAGTCATGAAGAATTGAGGTGGGAAGACTACCAGCGTGGAGACAAGGGTGAGGAAAATTATTTGGGGATCAAGGGTTTTGCTTGATTTGCAAACACTCTTTAAACCACATCTTTAATTCCATTTATTATTTTGTCCTGCTTGTTTGTATGAACTGGAGTAACCATTATCTTATACCCTGGCTTAGCTTGGACCCTGAATAGAATTGACAAATAACTGTTATTCCCTTTATTAATTGTTTATTATATCATTGCTAGGTTTCTTTAGGTACATGTACTTTTTTCTTGTGAAACATGTGCATCATTCTTAATATTTGGACTTGCAGGTGGACCAAACACTTCTGGAACTCCAGCAGTGGCACCTAGCTTTCCATCATCAACGCCACAGAATGCTTTTGTTTCAACAAGCAATCCCAATCCATTTAACCAGCCTGCCACAAACCCATTTTCAACAAACAATCTATTTGCTCCTAAGCCTGCTTCAACTATTACTTCACCATTCAGCACCGCATCATTTAACAATGTATCAGTTGCAAGTCCGAGCCCATTCACATCATCCAGTAGTACCACAATGTTTGGGCAAACAGGTGTTTCTACATTTCCAGCAAGTAATTCGCCATCATTATTTGGAAATACCAATCCTGCTCCTTCTACATCGCCATTATTTGGCACATCAATGACGAATAATTCAAGTCCATTCGGCTCTGGCTCATCGTTGGCTAACACTCAATCAGCCCCACTATTTTCATCAGCATTTGCTCAACAGACATCAAGCACACCGGCTTTCTCCTCTGGGAGCCTATTTGGGTCAACTAATCCTGGTGGTCTGTTTAGCAGTAGCGGTCCTTCACTTTTTCCAACAGTAAGCATCCTTTGTCTTTGTCCTTATATTTTATTACTAGATTCTTGTTATCATTTCTTATTTATTAGTACTTAATTTATTTTGCTTCTAATGATTCAGTCAACATTTCAGCCATCTCCCCCTGCTCAAACTTCTAACATATTCTCCTTCCAACCTGCAATTCAACCAGGTCAGTATTTTATATTTAAACCTCTCTTCTTTTTACAATTTATCTTCAAAGACTAATTTGGGCTTAACTTATGTTCAAATGCATGCCTGCATGGATACAGCAGCTTCTACAGGTGGATTCCCTGGTTTTTCCAACACTATGAATCAGGCCTTGATGGGACAGCCGTATGATCTTCTGCTACTTTTCAAATGCACATGATTATTCCTTTCCTATTTAGTAATTTCCTTTCGATGGATTAAAACACTGATTAGTTATAACAAGGTTAAGGAAAAATAATATTATGATCAGTCTGATGTGGAGAATGGTGTAGGCAAAGTAGGGGAAAAAACTTGATGGTTCATGGAGACTAGCTTATATTTAATGCCGTGAGACTATATCTGTAGTCTAAGAGCATGGTTCTGGCATAACATAATTCACAAATGAGTTTTGGCAACACATATTATTCCCCTTTTTTCTCTCTCTTTTGCCTAAGGTAATACATTATTTAGTTTAACATGGTGTATACTGTTGCATTTTACACAGAACTCCTAGCCAGTCCAGTATGGTCATGCAGCCTGCTCCTGTTTCAAATCCATTTGGGACGCTTCCAGCAATGCCTCAGATGTCCATTGGGAATGGTGGATCTTCACCTTCAGTTCAATATGGAATATCAAGTTTGCCGGTTAGTTTTGTTTCTCCTTAGCATTTCTAATTGTTTATGTAGCTGGTGGACAGTAGAGATAGGAGCAAGATGGTGGTTGTTGATTAGGAAGGTGTACTAAGGGTGTACTAAGGGTGCCATAAGCAGGCACCACATGTGAAAGGGGTTTGCTTGATTGTAACTTCTTACTGTCTTGCAGGTTGCTGAGAAGCCTCTTCCAAGTAGATCATTGTCCATGGCGGTTCCTAGGCATTTGTCACAGAGAAGGATAAAACTGCTCCCGAGAAAATATAATCCAATATCTGATAGCAAGGTAATGAATCACCTGACCTGTAAGAATAGAATAATTTTGTGTGCAAAGTTTTGTTTTATGTTTTGTTCATGGAACTTTTCGAAGCCATTGAGAAAGCATTGAATGATTGAACAATGATTGAACACGTTGCTCAGTTGCTTCTATTATTCCTATAGGTTCCATTCTTTGCTGATGATGAAGAATCTCCAGCAACACCGAAGGCGGATGCTTTTTTCATCCCTAGAGAGAACCCAAGGAATCTGGTAATTCGTCCAATTGAGCAGTGGCCTTCGCGGAGAGAAACTGACCGGCAATCGACTTTGAAGAATGCCACTGATTTGAACAAATATGAAGGTAAATCTTTCCATCACAGAACTGGAATTTTCATATAAATATTGTCCCCAGATAGGGCAAATGTCAGTTACTGATCTCATTAAGTTGTGCAGATGCTTCCACTGAAAGTGAGCGTGGTAAGTCTGCCATGTCACCAAGCATCAGGCCTCCTGCAGTGGAAAATGACAATCAACATGAGGCCAGGGCCATGGTTCAGCATGGGAATGGAAATGTTACTTCAGTCGAGAGGTTGTTGCCTAAGCTTCCACGTGCAGATTACTTCACAGAGCCTAGTATAGAGGAGATTGCGGCCAAAGAACGTGCGGAGGCAGGCTACTGTGGCCGGGTGAGGGACTTTGTCGTTGGGCGACATGGCTACGGTAGCATCAAGTTTCTGGGGGAGACGGACGTGAGGTGCCTGGATCTGGAGTCAATCGTGGAGTTCAACAACCGGGAGGTGATTGTGTACAAGGACGACAATAAGAAGCCCCCTGTGGGTGAGGGGCTGAACAAGGCCGCGGAGGTGACTCTACTGAACATCAAGTGCGTAAACAAGAAGACCGGGGAGCAGTACTGCGAGGGGGCAAGGGTGGAGAGGTACAGGGAGATGCTGGTGAAGAAGGCGGAGGAGCAGGGCGCAGAGTTTGTGTCCTTCGATGCTGCCAAGGGAGAGTGGAAGTTCAGGGTGAAGCACTTCAGCGCCTATGGGCTTTGGTGATATCCTAAGTAATCCTGATGCAGGAGTGAGGGATGGACGATGGAATGTCTTGTAGTTAAAGTAACGTTTTTTTTTTGGGGTTTGCTTTGATGGAGCAGTACGCTTTACACTTGTCAAATGTCATGCTGGGGTTCTGTTGTTCTCCCTTTGTGGAAAATATTTGAGTTGCTGTAAAATGCTTGCAAATTGAGCTGTGCTGCTGAAAACTGCAGCAGCAGCTGAATCCGCCATAAAAGTAAGGCGTGCGACTTATCATCAACTAGGATTGCCCATGCGCCTGGTATAGGAGTAAAAATTTCAACGAAATAATGGAAACTGCAGCAGCAGATGGACAAAACTCTGATGCGAATTAAACTAAAATGATATTATGTTTTGGTTACGAAGCATATAACTTACAACTTTGTCAATGAAACTTTAAATGCAAGAACATCAAATATGATTATCTAAATAAATGATAACAGTATAGTATTTCAATTTCGGCAATCACCGCATCCAGCAGCCCCATGGATTTCTCTTTAAATAAATGAATTCGATGGGGGACAAAACTGCTGCATTGCACATTGGAGTGGCCAAATTGACTGACTTCACTCCCCTGTAGTACTGATCGTCATTATAAGACGCTCGTTACTTACCTTAATTGTACCAGCCTAGTTGCTAGTGGTGGAATAGAGTTCAGATGTATTTAAACATGCAATCAGTTATTATCTGATCAAAGAATGAAGCATAACTACAAGAACTAGTTAATCTGACGCTACTTGTGGGCATGTGACTCTACATCATGTTGAATCTTCCGTGGTGTTTTCTTTTTCTGCTTATACTTCGCATAAGAGTACCATATACCACCAAATGTGTTGATCACCAGTCCAGTAATATTCAGAGCGTGCACTTCAACACCTCCCAACAGAACGAAACCGAGGGTCTGAAAAGCCAATGGGGAAAACATGATATAAGATTTACTTATTAGTTCTAGAACTTCAGAGCTCAGTTGCATCAAGGGTTCCAATGAAAGGTCAAACTGGTCATACATAAATAGGCAAACTTACCGTAGACCCGACGCCCTTGAGAACTCCTACTATTGTTGTAGTCAGAGCAGAATTCACAATTGTGCACCAGAACATAGTGAAATTGAGAACGATTCCCATCACCAGTGAGATAATGAGAAAAACACTGAATGTCAGAGAGGCTGCCTGCAGTTCAAGTGTCACCAGACAATGCAAGTTAGGAATAGAGACATACAACCAATAATTGACGTAGAAACTTTAAGAGTACTATTATGTTAATGAATAGCAGCGAAGTGTGAAACCATTGGCTTCAGAAACTCTGGAGAACTAACTTTAATTGTCATTTTGTTCTTGAGTTAAAGGGGTGAAACAAGGGAACATACAGAGATTGCTAGCTTAAATGTTCTGGTTAAATTGTAATATACTGCATTCATATCACTGACCTTTGCAGATAATACTGTAAGAGAATGGGGGAATTCTCCTGTTGCTATAATGAGGAAAAACAGAAATGGAAGTGACAATATGCTGTTGTAAAACATCAAGTCCACTGAGGAAAGACCATCTTCAGCACCTGATTTCTCCACCAGAATCAAATACATAGTCTGCATAATGCATATACATTCAGCTGTCAGATACAAAGATACATAACCTTGCCTTAAAAAACTCTCAAAAGATACAGAATAAATTTCTAAGAACAAAACAGAGTAGAAATCACACAACCTGGAAGAAGACTGATGTTAGAGCCATGCAGTATCCATATAGGTCAAAGGAAAAATCTCCAAGTGCTGCAATGAGGACACCAATGGCGGTGCAGATAACTGAAAGAATGACCTAAAGTAATTTGAATTGATCAGGATGTGGCAAACAACAATAAGAGCTGTTAATTCCCAGGGGAGAAACAGTGCATTTCCCTAATGTTTGAATTAAGTTGCAAATGATGAAATTTCAAAACAAGAATGTACAGCAGATCAAGAGTTTCAGTTACATTTGTCAGTGCCTTTCAGAATATATACCTAAAGTGCTTGCAAAATTTTACTGGAAACATGGACACCAGTAGCCAAGCAGTGATACTAACCAAGAATATTAAGATATTTTGGCAGGAACGTTGAAAAGAAGGATTTGTGGTACCCAGTAAGGCTACAATTCTCATAAACTTCGATTAAGCTTATCCACACTAAATGGAGACAGTGAGGGGAGTTCAGCTTAAGTAATAATTGTACCATATGTTAAAGGAAGTGCAAAATAGACTAAAGAAATGCACTTCAATGGTCAGACCTGTGTCGGTGGCTTCCCCTTTCCCCGCATGCACCCAGCTACCAACACAGCAAGGGGAGTGATCCTCTTGATTGCAATATACATTGGGATGTTAACCCCTTTCAAGCTTGCTAGAGCAAATCCCACATTTGCATTGTAGAAAATAGACACTGGAAGAAGCTTCTTCGCAGTTATCAAGCTGAAATCTTTTCTTTTAGACATCCCTAGAACTTGACCAAAATGTATCAGAAGTGCCGTCGCTATTTGCTGCAGAAAGTAGCAGAGAAATTGAACATAACAATCAGACTTAGTCAAACATAGAAACGTGCAATATTTTCTCAGCCGTGATGCTCAGCAATACCTGTAAAGTGAGGAGGGTCATGGAGTGAACATACTGCATAAGAACTGCTTTGTTCACGAAAACCATTGCCATAGATGCGACTCCATAGGAAAAGGCAGCAGCTAAGCTGCAAGAACATATGTACAGGGAAATGGTCAGAACTTCCAATGCACTGCAATCTGGCCTGAATCAGTAGCTCTACACAAAATTGTTTTTTACTTTTCTCCTGAAAAATGTCTACTCTAGCATCAAACCATTACCACTTTCTAAACTGTTCATGACCCTACTAACAAAGAAGATGGACATAGCCATTCTTGCTAAAGTTGAACTTGATACTAACCCCTAAGCGAAGTGAAATCTAGTAGGTTCGATTTACCTATGATGAAGCACAGAAGAGTGTCTCGTTTATTTTTTTAATTTTGAAACGAGTGTGTAGTTTAATTATGCCACCACATCAAGCGGCCAGAGAGTCAGATAGTTGACTTGCATACATACAGTACCAATGAAGGAGTAGGACTTACGCGCTATTTATATTCCAAGTTGCGACGAAATTGCTAACGAATCAACCAGTTTCTTTCTTTCTTTCAGTAATAAAAGGACCTCTCATTATCTAAAAAAATAAAATAAAAGGACATCTAAAATCCAATGCCTCTACGCTGCGAGCACAATAATCTGCAAAAGAAGCAGAGGACTGGGCTGCCGAACGCCCATGAAGATGGCCTTGCCTGAGGGCGGGGCACAACGAACCAAATCCTTATCCACTTTGTGTTGTACTGTTGTGTGCCAATCTGACGAACCAAATGGCAGCAGAAGGGGAAAAATTACACATGGAAATTCCTTCCCCGCACGATTCCACCATCCAAAAATCAAGCAAGCATTGAACTCACCGAAAGCGTCGCGCGAAAACCGGCAGGGCACCGCCGCGCGGTTGGCAGCAACCCCACCACATCCCTCCCGTCCCCAATTATCATGCGTGGAGGAGCGTAAAGCAAAGCGGGGCAGGGCAGGGCGGCGGAGATGCGCAGCAAGAAGAAGAAAAAGGGAAGAGCGGGAAGCTATGCTCACCTGAGGATAGAGCTGGGCTCGCCGGCCTCCGCCCCCATGTCGCCCCTCGCGCTCCCGACAAGCCGGGCTGCGGTTGCGGGTGCTCCGTGTTCCGGGCGCGGGCGCGCGCTACATGGACCGGCCGTGCCAGCCGATGCGTGCGGGGGGGGGGGGGGGGGGGGGGGGGGGGGGGGGGGATTGGGGGAGGGAGATCCGGAGCCGCTGGTTGAAGCGGGCTCATAAACTGACCTCGCTAGTAATAGTACTATTAGTTAATTGAGTTAATTATTGTATGAGGAGGCAAAGCACGCGCGAGGAGCGTGAGGACGAAGCGATGCTCCGCTCTTTTTCGCGCCCAAGCTTTGCAGACTCTCAGGCAAAATATTTCGCGAAAAAACGATAGATTTTCCGTCACATTGAATCTTTGATACATGTACGAAGCATTAAATATAGATAAAAAATAAAATCAATTATACAGTTTAGACGAAATGGACGAGACGAATCTTTTAAGCCTAATTAAGCCATGATTGGACATTAATTACTAAATAAAGTGCTATAGTAACATTTCGTAAAATATTTCAGTAACTAAACAAGCCCTGACTGGACCAGTGGAGAGGGGAGAACGCAGAGCTGTAGATCGATCCATTTCTGCGGGAGGATGGCTTGACTTTCCTGGGACTTTGGGCTTGGGCATCCATGCCCGCAAGGCACACGTACAATGGTCAATGGTGCGAGGGGCAGGGAATGGACCTGTTTAAAACGGTTCCTTCCTCCATGTGCTTGTGAGATGGAAAGAACCATTATTATAAAAACAACAGCTTCGATTACTCTTTCATATATAAAAATATAGCTCCGGACTTCTCTGGCTCTTCTGTTAAAGCCAGAGCTGTACCAAACATATCCTTATTCGGCCCACTCGACTTGCCTCCTCATAATATTATATGTCAAGAACTTTCTCCTCATCTGTAAAACCAGATGTTGGCCCCCCAATTTAAACCAATTATTTTTGCATGGTAGTGGTTTATATGATTTTATGAATCAATAACAATTTAGCATTATATACAAAATTAATGTACATCTCTGTATATAATATAGGTGCGAAAGACTATTGATACGAAATAAAGCAAACCGAACTACTGCTATCTCGTAAACTGTTACATCTTCCAACAACACTGAAAACATCGACATCCCAGAATCAAAGTAAAATACAACTTAACAAATATACATCCCCAAGCACAGCGTCCCCCTCGTACGTAGTTGGTTAGTTGCTAGTTGCTACATACGTTAGCAGTGGAGTGGAAGGGGCGGCGTAGGATTGTTCCAACATCTCAGACAATGTTCATCTCGATCATCTTCAATGATTGTGCAGGCGCAGAGCCATCATGCACTGCATTAGCACTATGTCCACGTTCGTGGCTTATTGCTTCATTGAGGAGCTCCTCAGGGACAGAGCAATCACTCCCGTGGCCACCTTGGTGATCACCGTTTGTGGCTTCAGGATGGGGGTGATCAATAAGGACAGAGATGTTGTCCGTGGTGTTCTCAAGTGGATGATATTGTTGGTCGCCAGGAATCGTGCTGCCGGCGGTTTGTACTGCATCAGCGTCTTCAGCTCCGGCCCATGTGGCGTAAGCCAACTTAGCCATGCTTATCAGCAGCATGAGAGAAGATACAAGTCCACTAAAGAGGAAGAGACCAGAGAAATTTCGCAGAGTGAGAGGTGTATAATCTGCCTTGGTTATGGTCAGCGATGCATCAGCAGCAGCAGCAGCTGTGCTTGTG
Organism: Saccharum hybrid cultivar R570; assembly: GCA_038087645.1. NCBI lineage: Eukaryota > Viridiplantae > Streptophyta > Magnoliopsida > Poales > Poaceae > Saccharum > Saccharum hybrid cultivar. The sequence continues at coordinate 13,902,628 of JAQSUU010000259.1, forward strand.
CCCAGCCATTCTTTTTCGATTGTTGAGATCTCTTCCCCTCCAGTGATGCCCAAAATTGCGCTGGAAAGAGTATTCACCAGTCGACAATGACATGAATTGAATACCTAAATGTAAAAATTAAAGACATATAGCATTATTAATCAGGATAGCTAATTTGGTCCCGCGATACTGAAAACATGCAGTTTTCTCTTCAAGAGTCAATAAGCATGAGATTGAGCAGCTTACAAATCCAAAACCAGGGGTTCTGAATATTTGATCCTGAATCTCGAATTCTTCCTCGTATCTTGAGTCAGAGAGGAAAGCTTTTAGATAGGGGACCTCATCAACGATAGCTGACACACCACCGTTCTTGGATCCATTCCTCAAAGCTTTAGCATACTCATCTGCTGAAGAATAAGCAGTTAAGTTTTCTGCGGGGAAATTTCTATGCCTCAAGAGGGAGAGCACAAATGATCCCTTCTGGTATCCAACAGAGTCGCCAGCCTTCAGAAGTTGGTTCAGATCCTTCACCGAAGGCTGGAGCCTATCTGCAGTTAACAAGGATGACAAACTTGCTGTGTAACTCTGTACCAGGACCAGCACAGCAAATCGTGACAATGGGCTTCTAACATTTTGACCTGTGAATTATGAACTTTTTTAGATAGTGGAACGAGGTTCCAGCTGATTATTTATGAACTGTGGTAAGAAACTGTCGCAAAATTAGTTCGTAGTTAGTACAACTCTGGTTCCCCACCGCTTGCGGTGATTCATGTTGTGTGTTACACTGTGATGCGGAATGGTGCCTCGCCGTGTCCGCTCTCAGAGCGTGTAAACTTTCCCACTTCCACTTAGTGCAACATGTGCCAATGCGTGTTTTCGAAAAAAAAAAACTGTGGTAAGAAACTAAACTAAAGAAAACAAAGTTAAGCCCAAAATGCTGACCGTGAGAAAATGTCAGAGTGGAGAAAGCAAAGTAGGCAGCAGTGCTGAACTGTCCCATAGCTGATCCTTGGTACTCCGGATTTTTCGGTCTCTCAATCATCCAGATAACAAACCCAGTGAAGCAGAAGAATCCCACGGTTGCAAACCAAAGCTCGTTGCTTAGTGGGGTTAAAAATCTCCACTGGATTGGATCCGATCGGTCACGGTGCACAAGCAAAGCCACGCCCGACTGTGTGTATGGCATTGTGAAGTCCACGGTATTGATTCGGTCAGAGGTTATGGTCACATCACCTGCTGCTCCGTCCAGGTTCTGCTAATTTGTTATTGTTCCAAGAAAATCAGAAGAGTTACAAGAAAAAGGAAGATTAGTGGAAACAAGTTATAATCTTATGAGTTAAGACATAGTATTAAAGTATGCAATGGAGCTATGCAGGAGTGATGCTAGCTCACCCCTGAAGATACGTTGCCTACTAGATCGTCATAAGAACCGTCGAAAATACAATACTCATAGCGTGGAGTGTCCTGTAGCTCCTTCATAGCATCTTCAAAGACATCAATGCTGTAGCCAGTGATATTTTGTTTCTTGGTACTAGAACAAATATTAGTACCATTGCAATATGAACAAGGATCGGAAACCTTCACAAAATTTTCAAAACCATGTTTTAGTGGCACGCCAATCCTGAGTGGCTTTGTAGTATTGTCACTGCACACCTTCCCCAAGTTTCTTTCCACTAATAATTTTCTGGCATTTGTGCTCTTGGATTCTGAATTAAGTGAAGGTTCAGGGTCAAGTATCTTGTCACTCCCTTTAGATGTCATCACTGGATCTTCTTGCCAGAACACAGGTTCCAGTTCCATAGTCCCAGTGCCACTACTATTTAAGCCACCATGTATACCCAAATATGTTTCCTCCATCCAGATAGACATCAAGTTTCCAAACTGGGAAAACTTTACTGCTTTGACGACTGACTTCTGAGGAGCTACAATGGCTTGAACTTGGGCATTATTGATTAGGTCCTCGGCTGCATAAAGCAATGCATCAAAAAATTATTCTAATGAATAAATACCTTGAAACCCTAAAAAGATACATGTGACAATTATTTCATAGAAAAAGAAAATTTTGGATCCCCATTAGTTTAGGATGTTCCTTTGTTGAGTGCAATAGAATAAATAGGAATTGTTTTATTTCAAAAAAGGTTTTTCTTATTAAAAAGGGAGGGAGGAAGAGGAACCGATAATAAGGGAGGAGGAAGAGGAAGTGAGAATAAGGAAGGAGACAGAAATTTTTAACCATAATAGAGGAAGCGGAAAGATCAAAAAGAGGAATAAATCTCTTGTTTACAAGTCCTTTCTATATGGAAATTAAACCTGTTGCTCTAGATCCCATTCTACTACTCTCTCTGTCCTATAATATAAGGAATTTAAGCGATTTTCAGACCAAATAAAGGAGCCTGGCAAGAGGTCATCTTGCCCTTGACTAATTAGGATGGAGAGAATAGTCCATTTGTTATTTTACTTAATTATTGCTTCTTGTTTTTTTTGTCTCATTAATTAGAAGGAATATTAATATTTCCGGCCAGGAAAGACATAGGATAGAGGAGGTTGAAGACAAATTAATGCTTGCCTCACAATATTTGTTTGGTAGTGTAGCTTACTAGAGTAGTTAGTTGTTCTTGTTACTACTTACTAGTCACTGGTTGTTAGTAGCTCTCTAGTGTAGTTAGTTGCTAGTCGCTCTTGTATGGTGTTGTGATATAGATTAGGAACCTTTGCTACTAAAATTATGTAGGGGCTTGCTTGGGTTTATTAGAGCTAGAGCTTGTTGTTGCTATTAGGGTCATTTGTTATACTAATCAACTTTGCTCTAGTCTTGTGCTTTTGTAGAAGAAAATTTTATAGGCTATTCATCCCCTCTAGCCATCTAGATCCTTTCACCTATGGAGACATGAAATACATGGTGAATGGTAACAAATACACCATGGGGTACTATCTTGCCAATTGGTTCTAGCCTTCTTGGGCAACTTTGTGAAGAGCTATAACAATCCACAACAAAACAAGAAAATTCATTTCATAAAAGCCCAATAAGGACGAGAATGGATGTGGAGAGATCATTTCGTGTTCGGCTAGCTTGATTTGCCATGGTGAGGCATCCTACTAGAGGAATAAGGACACCACATGGTAAATGATGCCAACAATGTGCTATGGTCATGAGCAACTTGATTGTTGAGAATGAGCAAGATACACAAGGGGAAGATGAATATGATGGAGATGGCTGCAAGGTCATGAGGGAGAAGGATTACCAATGGCGTGATCCACTTTGTATTGAGTGAGTTCTTAAAGATGCAAGAGGAGATTAAAGACATGCAAGCAAATGATATGCTCTCAGAGGATCTTCTTGAGCATTTGTGGGCACTTCATATTGCTAACGTACATGATTACTAGTAGTTTGTACGCTCTTAGTTTATGTCATGTGAAGGGCAATTTTATCTTTAAAATTGAATATGTCAGGTTTGAAATCGTTAATTTGAATGTTTCAATTCTATGCATTACAAATAAGTTAGCATAAATATTTGATGCATAATATATGAGAGAAAAAAGAATGGGGGCTTTAGATTTAGGCAGTGTTGCACTGCTTCTAGAGTTGAAAGCTGAAAATAGGGCCCTAGAAGTAGGGGGAGCTCTTTCTCAAGAAGTAGGGGTCTTGATTTAGGGGGCCTAATGTTGAAGATGCTCTAAGACTCTAGTTATGTTACATAGGTTGAACTTATGTTCATCGATCGGGATATAAAAGGAGTATTCTTGATGCTTGGTAATGTTTAGATAAGTCGCATGTCCCTTACCACTAGCGAAAGCTTGATAAAAAGGGTGGATTTGTACGGTAAGAAAAGAGGGTTGATTGGTTCTTCCCCTCTCCATCTTCCTCATAATTTTCTTCCCTTAGAGCATCTCCAAGAGGTCCCTTAAAAGTAGACTCTCAAAACTTTTTATTGGAGGCCCTCTTTGTAGCAGAACCTCCTAAATTATATGGCCCACATACACCTGTCATTGTCCTTAAGACCTCTGACAGCTATGCATGTACACCAGATAACCTAAGAAGATCTGTCGGGTGCCCTCACAGGACCCCGATTCAACTACATTTGACAACTCATACCAGGATCAACAAAGGAGTAACTACAACATTACAACATTTGTTACAAAACTTTACATCAGAGTACGGAAAAATAACAACAATGAATTTATAAATCATGATTAAGTTAACTTTTTACAAACTTAACTTGTATTGCGGAAGTCGAGTAGAACTACAGAAGACAACTTAGGTAGAGCACCTAAGTTAGGAGAGGACAATCAGATCATGTCAAGCCCACTGACATGACCTAATTAGCAGCACCAGTTAGCACCTACAACAGGGGTTAACAAACCCTGAGTACTCAATTGTACTCTGCGAGACTTACCCGACGAAAAGAAAATACTCCAAGGATATGCTGGCTTTAAGGAATCAAGGTACGGGTATTCAAGAATCAAAATTTCTTTTGCAGAAAAGCTTACTAAAGTAAATCCTTACCTTCAATATTTTACTTTTACCATTGATGGTTCATTAACCAATTCTAAGTGATCCTAATCTAGATCAAAGTAATTCTCATCAAGACCTTTCTCATTCTTTCTTTCAATTCCAGTTCTTAACTACGATGTAAGTCAGGCGATCGAGTCTCCATAACCGAGGAGCAACGACGATTCGAACCGATTATACCTAGCTGGGGATCTCTAACCTCACGACATATGTAGAATCGAATCTTGCATATATCAACCCTCATTTAGATCTCCCAAAACCAGAACGTGTCCATCGCCACCTGAGAGTACAGTACTCCTCGAACCCGGCCCGATTCTAGCCCCGAGGGTACACGCTACTCCCGCCATCTCTCCACTCCCAGTACGAGGTTAGACGTTCTCGTAATGGAATCACTAACATTTTAGGCTTACCCAAGGCATGAGGCTAGTTACAAAGTCTCGAAATACAGGCCGACTTACAACGGACGGTCCTTAACTGACAAGGCGGAAACACTACATTGAGACTCTTTTCCCAATGCATGTTAGCAGTGGCCAAACCACCCGCCCGATCTTTCAAGTTCATTCTCATATTTCAATATTCATTAAGTATGCCGTCATGGCTATGTAAACATTTCATTTAAAATCTTAACCTCTAAGCATAGCGAAGCATACTACGCATTTTTAGTAAAACAGGTATCAAGGTTGATATCACAATAATCAAGGATGACAATGCAGCAATTAGGTTATCACTCAACTCCTAATTACTTAATGCAGTAAATTATAATAATAATAAAGATTTGTAAAACTCAAAGTAGGGTTTAAATGCACCGGGGCTTGCCTTCGTTGCAGCGGTGGTTAGTTCTCGTAGAAGTCAAGTTTGACACCAACACCACGGGTGTATCACCTTCTCCGAAGCTTGATCGACATGATCCAAAACACTCTCGTATGCACTACACGTATACAAATGATGCGAGGTTTAATATGATGGAATGCATGCCATGATGCATGACGCATGATGATGAATAAGGCATAGCATACAAGAGACATTTAGAAAGGATAAACATTAGTTATCTACTTGAGTACAACTTTCCTTCGCGGTATAGTTGCAAGCTAATAAGGTTAGTTTAAAAGTTAACTAACCGTAACATTGTTTTTACCCAAGAGGTTGCATCTAATAACAAGTAATTTTACCACAAGACCACTAAGTATTAACATAAGTAAGTTATTAACTACTAAAGACCTAAGTTAATGACACAAACTATCATTAACAAAACTTAATCAACAAATTAATCATAAACTCAAACAACTAATTAAAATGCCAAGGGTCATTACATGTTAATGACCCAAGGTCATCACTCAATCCCAAAATCACACCAGCCCTAAATTATGATTTATTCTAATCATATAAGCATTTATTAAATAATAAATAAAAGGCATGAAATAAAGTATATAATTAAAAGTTATCAAAACAGTACCAATATTTTTGTGAAGGTTTATCTTACCATGCAAAGCATACTCACAAAGTTTCAAGATTTTTGGATACTTATTTGACTCACAAAAATTCATGGAATAAGCATTTATTAATTAAAAGAGCTAATTTTTAAGCATATAAAAACTATTGATTTTTATGGTTTCATATTTTTCCCTCATAGATCACATCACGAAGAGACTGCACCAAAAATTTCATGATTTTATCATGTACCAATAATTTAGTTATGAAATTCACAAGTTTCAGCACTATTTTAACATTTCTAGAAAAAGAGAAAATCATTTTCTTTCACTGCTGTCGCTGACAGGGCGACCCCGCTGGTCAGCCTGAGCTGACCACGGCAACTCCGGCCGATGACCGACGATATCTCGCCGGTGGCGAGATCTCCGGTGGCGTGGCCGATACCTACAGCTTCATCTTGGCCCCGGCGTCTCCTCTACCAACTGGTTGGAGCTCTACGGCTTCACAGCAAAGACAGCGGCGACCATGGCGGCTCGGCGAGATTCTAGCGACGTGGAACCGGCCGATGATGCAGTTAGCAGCGACGGGAAGGCTACCAACAGCTTCCCCGTGCTCAGGTGAACGTGTCTAGCTAGCTCATTGAACGAGTTACGGCCAGCAGCGAGCTCGCCCGCGGCCACGGCTGAGCGACGTGGTAGAGCTCACCGGCACGACGGCGACCCAGCCACGAGGGTGCGGTAGAGATTAAACGGAGGGCGTATTCAACTTCAGGAGCTCACCGCGGGCCTGTACAAGTAGCTGATTGAAGCGGAGACTGCTCGGGCAGAGCTGTCGACGTACATGGCGGATGCGGCGACGGTGCACCGGCGGCGATGCCGTGCTCCGATGAAACCTGTGGACAAATCAATCAACCGTCAAGCCAGTGAGCTTCACGGCATCAAGGCGAGCACGAAACAAGAAATAGGAGGAAGATAAAATAGTCGGTGAGGGCCGGCCACAGTGAAGCGCCTTGCGGCGGCGCTCTGGCCGTCCGCGAAGAAGACGGCGGCGAGCGGTTGACTCCGGCGACCAGAGGCAAGGTAAACAGGCTCAAACATTGCGCAAGAACCGGGCGGAGCTACTTGCAAGGTGGAGCGGGTGAAGATGAAGCAAGGACGGCGAATTTCGCCGCTGAGGGCGCACGGCGGCGGAGCGGAGTTGAAAGAGAGAAAGAGAGAGACGGCAGCGACACAGCGCTTAAGAGAGACGAGGTGATGTTTCCAGGCGTTGCCAGCGACTATGCAAACTCGGCCACGTAGAAGGTTTCGTGGCCACGCGCACAGACGCGTCGCGAAGGCGCGGCAGCCGTCGGCAAGCAGCTCGGTGGTGAGCAGAGTATGGCCGGACTACTGTAGCAATACCACCTCATTTCTGCTTTTTCTGTTTTCTTCAAATTACTCTCAAATTTGTTTAGCAACTTCAAAATCTCCAAAAACGAAAGTTGTTCAACTTCTCGAGATCTCCAACTTTTATTTTTAGACCAAACTCAGATTTTGAATAGTTTTTAAAATTTGAAATCAACTTCAAATGGGAGCACTTTTAGGATTTCAGAAAATTCAAAATTACTTTAAGTTTTTGAATAAAACTTGAAAATCTGTAAAAAGAGAAATTGTATAACTTTTGAAGATCTACGGCTTTCATAACTGGGCCATCACCCAATTATGCCTAGTTTTTGAAATTGAGTTGAAATTCAAATTTGGGATTTGAATCTTTTCAATTTTATTCCAAATTTTACACTGAAACTTTGAAAACTCAAAACTTCAAACTTGTAGCACTTAAAAAGATCTACAAACTTGGTTTTAAACTTTTTCCCAAATTTTTCTTAGATTTTGAATTATTTCAAAAGGGGTAAAATCAGGGTTTTGAATTCAATTTATTATTCTTCTTAACTAAAACATGATTAATTATTTAACACTAATAAAACAGTATTTCATGTGATAAGAAACATGACATTATTAACGTATTAAGCATACTAATAAAAATAACATATCACATCACTATTGAAACATGTAAAACACGTATATAAAACATGAAACATTCTATTGCAACATATGAAACACTACCGAGCAACACATAAAACATCACTATGCAACAGAGACCTGATATATGAAACATTGATTATGCAACGTGAAATGCATCTTATGCCTTGATGTATGCATGATCAGTACTTAATCAAGTTTTAACTGCTTTTTAACATCTAGAATGTTACACTCTTAAACTAATTGTACCTCAAAATCAGTTTCGTCTACAGTAGCTCCCTAAGGGCATCTCCAAGAGAAGGCTAATAACACCCCAAAATTAATATTTGCGTGATTAGCTGTAAAACATGGATCCAACGGTTCCCCAAGACTTCTCTCAATATTTAGTCGCTCTGAAAAAACGAGCGTGCGCCCCGCGTGTCTCCAGAAGGAAGGCACGCCCCCAATAGTGCTGCTGGCACTACTGCTGCTTTCTCTGGTGCCGCTGATGGTACTAGTACTGCCTTCTCAGCCACCGTCATCATTGTCTGTCCCTGTCCCTGTCCCTGTCCCTGTCCCTGTTCGTCTCCCTCTCTGGCTGCTTGCTTGATGCCTGCCTCCGTGTAGTATTCGACAAGAGGAGGTGCCCTAGCATTCTGGAGACCCGCACCATGTACGTGTGTTGCTTGCAGGCCTGAAGTCACCGTATATACCAACAGAAAGGAACGAGCAGACGGAAAAGGTCAAGATCCAACTAATCCGATCTCTGATCCAACTAACTAATGACGTGTCACTATTGGGGGCGGAAATATTAGGGAGCTAATCACGCAAATATCAATTTTGGGGGTGTTATTAGCCTTCTCTTGGAGATGCTCTTAAGTTTATAACCAGTGGGAGGGGGCATGATTCAAACCTACATAGAAAACCCTTCAATAAATTTACAGTTTGGCACTATTGATCTGATCACTTGGTCACTCTCTTTTGTCTGCCCTCTCAAACAAAGGTTTATTTGAGGGCATGTTTGGTGCAACGCTGGTGATGGAAACACGCAGGAATTGGCAACTGAAGTCTAGTATATAACCAGATAAATAGTATCATAAACATTTTGTTAGAATATAAACAAATTAATCAGATTAAAAAAAGAAATTATGAGTTGTGAGCTCTAAATTTATCTATAAAATAATGTTGTAATAATGATGTCTACTAAAATTATTGGACGTGGGGGGGTATATATGGGTCGATGATCGAACTAGTTAGCTAGTCTACGACTCTACATGTCGTCATCGATATCCATCCTCATACTTTCCTACTCGTACGTATTACAGGCCCCTTGAATATTTTCCGAAGTAACGAAAATGTAACACAGATCGTTGGCTTCGTTATTACCAGCATGCGCAGTTGTCTCCACCCGCGTGCCGCCGTAGCTCGAGTTGTTCTTCGCCTCTGGTGCCATGGAAATCCCGGCGGCGGCGGGTGTCCACCCCCCGACGTCGACCGGCAGTGTCGCCGCCCGAGCCACAGCCGTTCCAATTCCAATGAACACGAGCGACCAGAGGAGAGCCGCGGCAGCAGCTCCGGCGAAGAGAGAGCGTGCTCCCATTTCTATTTGCCTCATCAACAATCTCAAATTCACCCCACGTATGGTTTTGGTTTGGTTTTCAAAGTCGTTCGAGACTTTTTTGAGGTACGAAAATGATTGAGCACAGCACACAACAGTTGGTCTAGTATATATAGAGAGAGACGACGAACTAGCAGGCGGTCGGAGCCAAATGAGAGCCACGGCGCGGCGCCACCCAAATGCATACGCGATTTCTCCGACGACGATTCTCTAGTCCACGCCATGGCAGACCTAGCTCATTGCTCTCTACTATAGCTCATTTCTCGGATGACTTCTGTTCTGTTGATTTGGTCCGGTCAGATCGATCAAGGTAGTTTTCATGCATGTAACGTGTTTTTTTTTCTTTCTCTGGGTCAGATCGAATATGTTACGCGCGTAAGCTAAGTATTTCTAGAAACAGTATGATGTTTACATGTCAACGTAACTTTGTTGGAATTTTTCAAACAACAAATAAATGCTACTTGTTGTATCGTAGGAAGACCAAGAACCGGTAGTTCGAATGTCCATTTGTTCGTTGCCATTAGCCCAAACTAAAACCAGCGATCTCAATCTTTGGTTCATAACCACGTGGCCAAGTTCGTTACTAGAATTCAGCAGCCACACATACTGTTCAGTTTAATTAGCATGCCCACGTGTATGCGTCGCTAGAATTCAGCAAGAAATTAAATTTCTGCCAATGGCATGAGAATTTAATTGAACGAACATATAACCTCTGAGAGAGAACCAATTGTCAACGTTAGAAAAATATTTGGTTTAGCCTCTACTTGAATAGTCAAAGGAATTTGGATTGCAATTTCCGATTGTATATATGACGATGTTGTCTTATTAATTTGTCAGAAGATAATCTGATGCAAAAATCATGTGCTGTCCACCGTTGATTCTTTTTTTTTTCTAGAACACGACTTTACGTTTATTTCATTAAGAAGGAGAAAACTAGTTACAAGCTTGAATCATCCGTAGGCGAGATGCCAGGATTGAACAGGCTGAGCAACGACAATGAAAAGAAAACAAGGCCGAAAGCACTAGCGCAACCCGGAGCCAGAAGCGACGATATAGCCGTGAACCCCGCGGAGATCCACTCGTTGCCCTCTTGAACCACCATGCCTCGACGCTGCGTTGTCAAAGACTTGCGCTATTTCCATAGGCGCAAGGAAACAAGCAGCACTGCCGAGTCGAACCCCTTCCGCAACTCCTTGGGCACTTGCCGCCTGGAGTCCATCCACCAGTCCGGCAACACTGCGCCTGGCACCGGCTTTAGGTGTTCCCAGCCAAGGGGCCGCAGGACGGGGCACCAAAGCTCCCTGGCAAAGATGCAGGAGGTTAACAGGTGGACTGTCTCATCCTCCTGGACACGGAGCGCGCAATCCGCGGTATCCTGAAGACCGAGTCTTCTCCTTTGGTCTCCCGTGCAGAGACGGCCATGGAGAGCTAACCAAAAAAAGAATTGGACCCTTGGTGGTGCCGATACTTTCCAGAGCTCCCTCGCTCCCAACATAGAAGATATTCGTCCCAGGAAGAACGAGCGATCGATAGGCGAAGGATGCTGTGTATGTTCCATCTGGTGACCACCTCTAGACGAACCGATCGGTGGCCAGCAGCCGTAGCTCAACGGTCTGATTTACGCCTGAACTATATATTAGCGTGGTTTGATTTACCCTCTCATGGCATCACATAGGATAAAAATGCCATCTAAATCGTCCAGGGTGTGTAAAAACAGACCTTTTTATTTCCGTAGTTATTAAAGGGGACCACAAACCAATTTTATAGATAAGAAAGGAAATTTGGACTTTGATAATAGTTTAGGGCATACTTCCTTTGTACCAAAATAGATGCCTTGTAGGATTCAAATTTTGACCCAAAATACTTGATTTTCTTACTTTTCAATACGTCATTCTATTTTCCCAATACACCTCTATCTTTACTTTTTGAGTTGCATTTTGATCTTTTGGCTTCTACGTTGGTCTCTGACTGCCCATGACAGAGTCTAAAATGTCAAGTAATATATGACAAAAGGAGTAGCTATTATAATTAAACCAGTGGTCTAATTGAGAAAAACCAAACCAGGACCTCGGTGGTCCGGTTTGTGTCGAACATCAAATAGGCCATTGAATTGTCAGTTTTTAGATAGAAATTAATAAAAACCGTACTTATAATCGTTGTAAGAGCCCGCAGCCATAACAGGTGGGGACATGGAGACATGGGAGAAGAAGACGGTGAACAGAATAATGGGGAGGGGGATAGGTAGGGACGTGGGAGAAGGGCAGGGATTTGAACCTTCCACCTGGGTTTCGAATGTGAGATTTTGACCACTAACGTTCTTTTTAGAGCATCTCTAAGAGTCTTTCTAAATCTCACTCTCTAAATCATCATTTGGAGAGTCATTTGCATAAAAATCGTTTTCTATATCTTTTCACTCTCCCACAGTTTTTCTATATCTTATGCGCACTCTAGAGAGTCATTCTTGTCTTCTATTTTTGGCTAGCGAAAAATCCGGAATACAAGATGGCTATATTTGAATGACCATTTAGAAAAGCTGTTGGAGAGTAGTTTTTCACCAAAATCTCTATTCCTAGCATTTAGGAAGTATATGGAGAGTCTCTTGGAGATGCTCTTAGATCCCATGATCTAAAGTTTAGACAACTTTACCTCCTGAGGCTCCAAACAGAGGGTCTAAAGTGCTATCTAAAGTTTAGCCAACTTACAAAAACTTTAGACCATAAAACTGAGCTAAAGTGGTCTAGAGTTTTAATCCTTAACTTTAGCCAAGTAAATTTTAGAGCAAAGAATCCAAATAGGCCCTAAGCTACCCATGCATTGTTTTTTTAATGTAGATCTTAGTATATTTGAAGGATGTTGAGTTAGTGGTTGAATTGGTTGCACTAATAATCAAGCCATGAATTGAGATCTTAATCGGTTCGATGTCTGGTTTAGTTTTAATAACTATGTTTGAGAGATGAAAATGACTTTTTCAGAAGGGATATAACACTGTTGACCCCAGTCCAATGAATTAAAATTTACCAGCAATCACGGGAAACCATCACAACCAGAAACATGATGAAAGCTCTATGTTTGGTGTTGGTAATTAGTGACAATGCCTAAGTACTAATCCTATGCCTAAGTTGTATATAGCATATGAGGATTAGTACATTCCAAGATTGGTGGCAAGATGGACATGGTGATCATGATGGCCACACTTGAATTTGGACGCAACCCTACGTGATCAAGGCAAAGGTATATGCTTAAGGGTTGTGTTTTAGTAACCAAGACACCTAGTGGGTGTGGTTACATTATAGGATAGATAGCCGTACTATAAAGAGGGGAATGACGCGGCTATTGAACTCCTAAGTGCCTCTGGGTGTGCATTTCATAATCATATGCATTTGGATAGTACTAATAACGCCTCAAAAAATGATTGTGAAAATGCTAACACACTCGCACATGACGTGATCACTTGGTGGTGTTAGCACATTTGCGATGGCGTTGGAGTTTTAGCGGTAGAGAGGGTTTGGAGTCCTCTCTCCCTCCCGCCGAGCTTGCGAGGCAGGATTCAGGCGTTTTCGAGAAATTGAAACGCCTATTTTCCTTTACGCCAATGTCGAGATTTGGAGGCGTTGTCGCATGTTGTTTCATGAGCTAAAACATGTGCTAAAGTGACACACATACTTAGTCTAGCTCATATGTGAAAGGGTGAATCAAACGGAGACGAACGGTGGTCACAGAGGTGACCGGACGCTGAACCGGACGCGGTCTCAGCGTAACCGGACGCGTCCGGTCAGTGTTAACGAGCAGCGTGAGGGGCAGCTAGGGTTTCTAACCGGAGCGTCCGACGCCTCACGGGACCGGTGCGTCCGGTCAACATGGCGTGGAGCAGAATCAGCGAAAAGCTAACCGGACACGGTGTCGAGTCCGGTCACGGTGGACCGGATACGTCCGGTCGTGGTGGGTGCTTACTGGACTCAAACCGGACGCTGGGTGTAACGCGTCCGGTCAATTCTTGCTGCGCGTCCGGTCACTCTAGTGCGTGAACGAGTACTTTTAAGTGACCGTTACGATCGAACGAACGAAATTCAAAGTGAGACACGTGGCGTTCATCGGGGAGGTCGTGGTGGAGCAACCGGACGTTGTGCGCGTCCGGTCAGGCCGGATCAGCGCGTCCGGTCACCCCGAGTGTGGCTATTTCGTGAGCCAACGCTCTATTCTTTCGGGGGCTCCTATATATACTTGTTGGCCGGCTCAAGGCTCCTCTCTTGCACTCTTTGACATACTTGTGAGCACTTTGAGCTAAGCAACTCTCCTCCCACTCATCTCTCTTGCTTCTTTGCATATTCGAAGTGAGATTGAGTGATCTAAGTGCATTTGCATTGTGAGATTGCATCTAGTTGGCACTTGATGGTTGATTTGCTGCGGGATTCTTGTTTCTCTTGGTGGTTGCCGCCACCTAGACGGCTTGGAGCAGCGGTGGAGGTCCGGCACGTGTTGGTGGTTGTTCGTGGCCGGCTCCGGTGAGCTTGTTGTGAGGGGTTGTTGTGGTTCCCCGGCGGAGCGCCGAATTCCAACTCTAGTGGATTGCTCGTGTCGGAACTTCTCACCATTTGGTAGGTTCTTGTGGCGCCTTTTGAGAGGCTCGGTGTGATACCGATTAGCAACCGAACCACGTGGTATAGAGGGACACAACGGGGACTAGCGTGCCGGCAAGCACGTGAACCTCGGGATAAATCATCGTGTCTTCACTTCGTTGATTGTGATTGATTTGTCTCGGTGGATTAGTTATCTTGAATATCATCACTTGGAATTATTGATTGGTTGGTTCAATTCATCGCCCCTTGGTGAAATATTTCTTACCCTACTCTTGTATTACATTTCAAGTACTTAGTTGTTTTCTCTAGTGCTTAGTAGCTTGAGTAGAGTAGCCTTCTAGTTTACCTCTTGCGGTTTGACTTGTGCGGTTGAGTGAAATATATTAGAATTGTCTTTTGGATAGGTGGCTTGCAACACTCCATAGGCTAGACAAAACTCACTTTTCGCTATTTGTTATTGCTAATTAAATTGTCTAGCACATTTTGTAGAAATTTTTAAAAGGCTATTCACCCCCCTCTAGCCATCAAAACCTTTCACATGAGCATGCTCTTGGTGGGGTGAGGCTGATTTCCTATATTTCTGATTGCCATAAAACTAAAATAAATAAGTTTACAAACTTTGAACACTCACATTTGTCACTGAAAAACATCTACATGTATCATATCCCCTTCCCAAAATCCAAGTAAAACGAAACATATGTCCGTAGCTAATTTAAACAACAACTACTACTACTGTAGACTGTAGTAGCATCACGTCGGCAGTTGCTATGCATCTTCGGACACTAACCTGTCTAGCTTGGATCCCGAAACGCACGGCTCTTTGTCATCACCACTTCCGCTACTAACTTGTTGGTGATCCCCGTTACTGGCTTCAGGATGAGGGTGAGGGTGGTCAAGCATAGGGATGTTGCTTGCGCCATCCTGCAGCTTACGACATTCTTCGTCCCCAGGGGTATTGTCCATGCGATCTGCATCGCCGTGTCTCAGTTCGGTCCATCTGGCATGAGCCAGCCTCATAATGCGTATCAGCAGCATCAGAGAAGAGATGAATCCGCTGGTGAGAAACAGACCGGAGAAGCTCTGCAAAGTCAGAGGCGTGGAAGGCGTGTTGGAAACTGCTGGCAGTGTCGCAGCCGTGCCAAACCATTTTTCTTCAATCTACGAACCCTCATTCCCTTCAGTTATGTTCAAGATGGCAGTTGAAATATTATGCAGCAGAGGAAAACCTAGAGGAAATACCTGGAAAAGAACATGATGCGAATCAGGCCATATTATTTATTCCCATGCATGATGCAGAATATGAAAAGGTTACAGAAACAAGCGATTTCATTCTATAGACAAAAGAGAGGTAATCTACCAAAGCATAAGGTTGAGAAACTTACAAAGCCAAGTCCTGGGGTCTTGTATATGTGACCAACAATCTGGAACTCATTCTGGTATCGAGCATCAGAGAAGAGGAAAGATGTTAAATAGGGGACCTCATCCACGATAGCTGACACGCCTCCATTCATGGACCCCTTCCTCAAAGCATCTGCGTACTCATCTTCCCTCGAATAAGGAATCAACCTATGTTTGCTGAAACCTCGATCTCTCAACATAGAGTACACAAAAGAATTATGCTGGTACCCAACATAATCACCATTGAAGAGGAGCTGATCCAGGCTGGTCACCGTAGGATGGAGCCTCTCTGCGGTTAAAATGGATGAAAAACTTGCCGTATAGCTCTGCACTAGTACCAGCACTAAGAAGCACCATATCACCACAACAGTTTTTGATAACGGGCTCCTAATAATATGGGCTGTGCATAGAGTGACCATGATAACATGTTATTCAAGGAATACTGTAAGAGAAGTTTACTAAACTCTTATAAAGAAGTTAAGACCAAACCACTGACCATGAGAAAATGTCAAAGTGGAGAAAATAAAATACAAAGCGTTGCTGAACTGTCTCAGACTTGATCCTTGGTACTCTGGATTTCTGGGTCGCTCAATCACCCACACAACAAACCCAGTGAAGAAGAAGAAGCCCACAGTTGCGAACCAAAGTTCCTTTGTCAGCGGTGCTAAGAAGGTCCACTGGATTGGTTCTAAGTCACTCTCAGATAGCACAAGCAAAGACACACCAGACTGTGTGTATGGCACTGTAAACTCCACTTGTCCTATTCGATTGGCGGTTATGGTCACATCACCTGCTGCTCCATCAAGGTTCTGATTTATCCATCAGAAAATTAGAAGAGATAAACACAAAGCGCAATGAATATAAATCATAATGTGATAACTGATAAGTAAAGCAATGTTCCTTTCAAAAAAAAAGTAATGTAATGTAAAAGTATGTGATGCAAATACGCAGGTTTCAGGCTCACCCCTAATCCTAAAGACACGTTGCCTACTAGCTCATCGTAAGAACCATCGAAGACACAGAAGTCATAGCATGGGGGGTGTTGCAGCTTCTCCATGGCAGTCTCAAATACATCAATGACGTAGCCAGTGACTTGTTTTGTGGTACTAGGAAGAGTAGCATTATCCTTGCAAAAGAAATAAGGATGAGAAACATTCACAAAAGCTTTGAAACCATCTTTCTGTGGCACACCAATCCTGAGTAGCTTCTCATTATAGCTTCTGCACGACTTCCCCGATTTTCCTCCCACTAATTTTCTGGCATTTCTTCTCTTGGACTCTAGGTTAAGTGGATGTTTAGTGTCAAGGTTCTGTGGAAAGCCAGTCTTCTCCCTCCCTTTAGAAGTCATTATTGTATCTTCTCTCCAGAACACGGACCTTCTGCTATTGTCAAAGCTATTCTTGATCAGGTCCTCCGCTGTGTAAACCATAACATCGCAGAATTAGTCTAGTAAATAAATACATTTTGATGAGACACATTCAACAATTACAGATTCACAAAAAAAAACACCATAGGCCGAGGGCATGCTATGCATTCCCCGCCTCTTAATATAGCTTGCCAGTCTTATCTTCCTGTGAAATCCCTACATCCCGAACATGCCTCGACATGATTTTATTTTCAGATCAGTAAATTTTGGAAAGACAAAATATATAGAAAAAGGGGTGTTGCTAGAATTAGCCGAGGTGAGACAAATTGTTCAGTGCAAGAAGAACCAGATATTCAATAGAGGAAAGGACACAAACTGAAAAGGGCCACACATTTTCAAAGGAAAAA
The DNA here is from genome assembly GCA_038087645.1 of Saccharum hybrid cultivar R570. Classification (NCBI taxonomy): domain Eukaryota; kingdom Viridiplantae; phylum Streptophyta; class Magnoliopsida; order Poales; family Poaceae; genus Saccharum; species Saccharum hybrid cultivar. The sequence goes on from JAQSUU010000259.1 coordinate 13,919,908, forward strand.
AAACATCCATGAAATTCCTACCAGTTTACACATTACGTCGAACAGGTGGCACCCACGGCCCACTGGATACCGTTGACGTGCGGCCGTCCTCCCAGGAACGCTCGGTCGCCACATGGATGCCCTACCGGCACGCTGCCTGTTGTGGGACCACGTAGAGATGCTACTGCTAGGGGTTCGCCGAGGTCCAAGGAGACCGGGATACTCTCTCACGCACGCAGGGCATGTTTGGATGCTACCCTGGAGCAGTTGCCTGGATATTTCACCTGCCTGTGAGCTGCCTGTTATTGAGTAGAAAATTGCCTGGTCAGGCAGACTAGCATTGTTTGGTTCAGATACTAAAATCATGCCACATGTGTGAAGAAAAGTTTTTTTTAAATGTCACCGAAGGGATTACTCCCCACCTGAATATGTATTATATAGCCCAAAACAACTCGTTATATGTTTTACAAACGTTTAGAAAGGAACAACATTAACACCAAAATGCCCTAACGCTAGGGCGAAAAGTGGCAGAACCACAAATACACAAGCGAGCGTCCACGCCTGGACGGAGGGAGGTAGGTGATGCCGGTCACCGCCACACCGCGCGGAGCCGTTCCTGGACTCGCTCACGATGATGGGAGGCGTGCACCGGCAAGCGTCCGCGCCTGGTCGGAAAAAAGGGGGGAGGGGGGTGCCGGCCGCCGCCACACCACGCGGAACCGTTCTCGGACTCGCCCGCGTAGGTGGGAGGCGCGCACCGGCAAACGTCCACGCCTGGACTCGGGGGGAGGGGGGCGGCCGCCGCCACACCGCGCGGAGCCATTTCCAGACTCGGCCATGACGGTGGGAGGCGCGCACCGCCTGGACGGCATGTGTGAAGAAAAGTGGCAGGCAGTGTTTGGTGAAAGTGCTTCCTGTGATGTGAATGGCTTGATTAGTCCCAGGCAAGTTGGATGGGAGCCAGGCGACCGATTTTGTAAGCCTGGCAGCAGGCAACATGCACAGGCAACTTCAAACCAGGCTAAAACTTCAGGGTTTGAACCAAACGACTCCCAGGCAGTACACAGGCAGCGAATGTCACCAGGCATTTTGGGCCAGGTCTTCATCCAAACATGCCCGCAGTGCGGGAGTTACCACGCCTGGCCTTCGCTTCTTCTCTCAGTGTCTCACCGTCACCAGAAGTCGCCGGGGAAAGGAAAAAGTCTATTTTTCCTCCCCTAACTCTCACCAAAGTCCACTTTTCCTCCCTCAACTTCAAAACCGGACAAATCACCTCCCTTAACTTTTCAAACCGTGCATTTTACCTCCCTCGAGCGGTTTTGAAGACGGTTTTGCTACAGTAAACGGCGATATGCTACCAAGGTCGATAGAGTTTTAATTTTAAACTTAGAAAAGGTCCAATTTACCTAGTTTAATCGTAGAAAAATTATTTTAGCTTAGAATTATGAATTTTTCATGTAAATTTTTCGAGCTAAAATTTTTTCTATGAATTTTCTAAGATTAAACCAGGTTTTAGGATTTTTAACTGCATTGTTTTTCCATATAAAAAATATTTGATAATGTTTTGAAAAATTATGAATTTCTAGGTGTTTTTTCACAAAATAAACATTTATAGTCCAATTTGCCTTAGTCTGATTTATCCCCTATCACGTGGCGCCACATTAGCAAAATCACCATCAAAACCACTTAGGGTGCAAAAATAAACATTTTTTAAAAGTTGAGGGGCTTAAAAATGATTTTGTAGATAAAAAGGAAAAATCAGATGAGTAGTTGAGGTAGGTAATTTAGACTTTTTCCTTTAAACTTTAAAGAGGTGGCAATGGTGTTGGTGATTAGCTAGGCCAGTCCAATGTGAGTTTCACTCCCATCCCATTTAGGACTAGTTTGGAAGTGTTTTGGCTCCTCCTAAAATGGTTTTGGCTCCGGCTCCTCTTATGGAGTAGCTTCTCTAAGCTTAAGCCATTTTGAAAAATGTTTCGCAAAAAAGCTCCAGTGACAAGTTTTAATAATTTATGTTAAGTTTGTGGGGAGGAGCTGTAAGAAGCTTCATTTTGTGGCTCTGGATCCTCGGTATAAAAGCGACCCTGGCTCTTCTAGGCTTATTGCAAGGACCCATTTTATAAATGATCATTTCGCACGGCTACGCGACAAAAGCTGAAGAAGTCAAAGCCATAGTTAGAAGTGAGACTTGGCCGTGCCATTCCGGCATGAGACGACCCTCTCGTGCTTAATATCGCTTTGTATTGTGACCTCTAGGCATGTGAGACATGTCGGGCGTGCCGGCATGGCACAATAAGTTTTTGCATTGGCCCATGGAATGCTGGCACACCTTCGTGTCATGCTGGCCAAAGCATGACCCTTAAAATATCTTTGCTAGTTTTGTTTATCCACTCATAACATACAAAAGATATATTTTGTATGTTTTATTTTCATCATTGTTTTAATAATTTTTATAATCCATTCAAGAATTAAATAAGATAAAATACTAGGAAACTGCTTTTGTAGTGTTGTAAGCATGTTTACGTGCCATTTTCGTGTCAACCCAAGAACAACACAAATGTGAGCCAGATCATGTAGCCCATTGTGCCTAGATCCTAGACACATGCGGTCCAAAATATTACGTGTCGTGTAATGCTTTATGTCGTGCTAAAAGACTGTGTCATGCCCCAAGTCCCAACTCTAGCCAGATCTGTGCCAAAGAGTTAAAGAGACCTTTAATGAGGTATGGAAATTATAAGGAGAGAGAAGAGATAAGTTTTATCTGGATAAAACCCAACATGAACTATTACCAGTGCACTAGAAATTGAATGAAACTCGTTCTATTTCATTCCCACACGTTGAAAACTAAGTGAAACTTCATTGAAAGCATTTCATTACATAACACCATGCAACGTTTAAATATTTAGACCTATAGAACTATAAAATAAAACCGTGCATGGTAGATTTTGTTTCATTTCATCACCCACAACCACTACTACGGAAACTATTTCCGGAGGTGTCTCTTTTTTTTTTTTTTGGGTAGAGAGGGCTCTATCAAAATCTGATTCTAAAACTGGGCTCCAAAATTGATTTTTAGATATGGCTATAGCCAAAACGTCTCTAAAAATAACAAGCACCTCTTGAAATGGAGGCATTTCTAGAGGCGCCTGAAATTCCGGCCATCTTTGCTCTCTAGAAATGGATTCTAGAATCGGTTGGCAATCTAGCCTGCCACTAAAAATAGATAGAGCATAGTCAAATTCATAAATTTTTCAAATGAAGTTGGACGAAGGTAAATTTTATATAAAGTTGTAGTACTTAAAGAGATCTACAACTTCGTAGCTGACCAGCTTCACCATTTAAAATCATTTAAGGACCAAAAATTTAATTTTAAGTTTTCATAATTTGTAATTTAATATATTATTTTTTTTAAATGACCTTGTATGGAGAAATAATCTAAACAAGTTGTAGTAATCAAAGGTATGTGCAACTTTATAGTTGGCTACCTTTTCATTTGAAATCATTTAGTGTCCAAAAAATCTATTTAAATTTTTTATATTTTGAAATTTTCAAAGTACCTCTGTACAAAAACAATCTAAACCAAAGTTGTAGTACTTAAAGAGATATGCATCCTTATAGTTGATGACTTTTCCATTTGAAGTCATTTAAGATTCATAATTTTGAAATTCAAACTTTTTCATTTAAATTTATTTAGGATCTCAAATATGCAGTACAATATTTACTAACTTGAATACAAAATTATTGCATCAGTCACTTAGTCACTAGAGACTTTGAGACATAGTACTCCCTCTGTCTCAAATCATAAGTCATTCCAAAGCATGTGATATTTATTTGGTATCATAAATGTTGTTATTTTATTATATAAATTTGGTCAAACTTTGAGATGTTTTTACTCTCCAAGAAAGTTGAAATAACTTATAATTTAGGATGGAGGGAGTAGCAAGAAAGCATCTTGAGGGGGTTGCTCTCTCAGATGAAAACACTTTTTGCCATTTTTTGTGGTCCAATTTTAAAATTATGGAAATCACTAATTTCTAGAGATTTATAGATGGCTCTATAAATGATTTTCAGCCGTCCTGTAATAGTAAATTCTTTATTATGATTAAAAGTGAAACGAAATTTTGTTGAGTTTTTATATGGATCACAAATTCACAAACCAAACATGCATTATATTTTGGGTAGAAGATAAAAGGGTTAAGTTTACTGATATTATTGGGTTATGATTACCAGCAAGCGCTGCCGTGGCAGGATCTCCGCGCGAGTCCCTGACGTGCAGGTCCACCCGCGTGGGGCGATTCACGTAGAAGTCCTCCAGCGCCATGGAAATGGCCGCGAGGCTCTTCCTGCCGGCGGCGTGGCTCGCGTCCAGCACGACGCCGACCGGCACCTTTGCCGTCGCGGTTGCTGTCGCCTCCGCTGCCACTGTCGGCGCTCCCCAGAACATGAGCGAAGAGAAGAGAGCCGTGGCCGCGAGCAGTGGCGGATCCAGGATTGAGACAAGAGGGGGGGCTAATTAAGGAAGATGTTGATTTGCAATTAAGATTTAATGGTAATTTGATGTTATAATACAATAATTGCTACAGTAGTTTAGTGGAGAAATCACCCTCCCCCCGATCCGCCAATGGCCGCGAGCAAATGTCGTAGCCTCATCGACCTCTCCATGTGTGTGCGCGCGCGCTACGTTTCCCGGATTACAGGCTTACAGCTTTCACTTGGATCCAAACAATCGATTGGTATGTGATGCATATATAGTTCAGCATATACATTTTTTTGAGCAATTTCAGTATATACATATTTATATACAGTACGTGACGGAGAACCGGAGAGGCAATCAGCCAATGTCAACGCCTCAACGGTGGAGGTGAAATTTCCCGGATGATTCTAAAATGTGGCCGGCCGCCGAGTGGCGTACGCGTGTGCGTGGCTGTACGCTGTCACAATCTCTAATAACTGGCGAGTAGTAGGCATGCAGGCTTCAGGCACGGCGGCGTTTCTTCGTTCCTTTTCTCTTTTATTTTTTCACCAGAGAAAGAATTTGATGACGTCATTTCCTTCGTCTGACAGTGTCGCTCAATATTTTGGTCAAGAGACATTGTTCGCGTAATTGCATGAGCCTCGATCTGTTCGAGCATAGGGATCCACGTAATTGCAACAGGGAGCCAATTGTTTCTTGAACCATTTTTTTTTTGGTTACGGTTACGGGTAAACAACACAGCAATCAATGGTATGGACCGGACCGTGTCTAGTGATCGACGTCGCACTACGTCGTTGAAGATATATACAAACATTCACGTCGACCAATCGATTAGCTGCATATGTATGCACATTTACATTTGCATATACGTTAGATCTAGCCAATGTTTTACCCCTCTGGCCATAAAAAGTATTCCCTCCGGTCTAATTTATAAATCGTTTTGGCTTTTCTAGATACATAACTTTTCTTATGTATTTAGATATATCGTATATCTAGATGTATAATTAAATGTACGTACCTAGAAAAACCAAAACAATCTATAATTTGGGACAGAGAGTGCTAATGCATGACTTCGTGTACCTATATTTGTGGTTCTAATATCTAATCTTCGGCCTGAGCTTACAAACATTTAGTTGGTCACGCGGAAGTTCCAACTACTTTCAAATGGCTCTGGAAGTCATAAACACAAAGTGTTCTTTTCTGTTATTGTTTAAAGATAGGTTAAACGCAAGAGAATAGTTAAGAAGGAGCATGGATCTCTCATCTTATGCTTGTGCTTTATGTTCAGATGGCAGAGAAGAATCTCTGAAACACTTATTCCTGCTCCAAGCTTGCTGGGGATTATTCTTAAACATTCAGGTGCCTAGTCCAGCTTAACCCATTTGAGATTCTAGTCAGCTTCAAGAGTCAGCTAGGGGTTCCCTTCTTCATCGAAATTATCATTTTAGTGAGTTGGTTGATTTGAACAGCAAGAAACAGTTTCATCTCCAATGCTATTGCTCCCTCAATTGGAGCCACAAGTTGCTCTTTAAGAAAAACTTGCGACGGTTATGCATAGAGCAAAGAAGAAGTATTTCCCAGCTACAAACCCTCTTGTGACCTTTTTTTATTTTCTGTCTTTTTATGTTTCTTAAATTCTGCTTATCTTTTTTTTAATCTATAAGCCAAAAGTCAAAAGCAGTATCCAAGGTGCTATGAAACTTATGCACGTGGAAGCAGCGGCTTCTGGAAAAAAAAAAAGCAGCTTCAAATTCCATTGAAGCTATACGTGGCTGGTGAAATTTCCCGGATGATTCTCTGGCCGGCCGGCGAGTGGCGTATGTGGCTGTGCGCTGCCACACAGTCTCTAATTGGCGAGTAGCCATGCAGGCACGGCGACGTTTCTTCGATCCTTTTCTCTGTTCGTTTTTCACCAGAAGAATTTGATGACGCCAGTCAGATCACTGTATTGCCCTTGACATTTCCTTGCGTGATGGATCGGGGCTGCTGTTAGAGCATAATGATCCCCGTACTTCCTATCATAAAAGGTCAACGGTAATAACCTTCTTTCTGCTGGCAATATGATCATTGCACGATTTGATAGATTAGAAGGTAAAAAGATTACTTTTCTTGTTACTACTTTACCTCGTCTCAGTGAATAATTTCATCAGAATTAATTTTTATCCAATCACATGTCTTCGCTCCTATCATTTCACATCTCTTCATTTTGGTTCCCATTTAGACAGAGTTTCTGATAGAAAGAAATCATTTTCTTCTCTCTATTCCTTAATTCTAATGCCATGTCACCATTTTTGCTCAGTTGATACACTAATTATGGTCACATAAACCATCCAGTTTCTGGGTAGGGACTGCTCTTCTAGAAGCGGTGCTCCATGATAACCATATGCAGTGTGGAGCTTGGCCACGAAAAGAGGAGGCGCCAATATGATATGGAGTGCAGAGAGGGGGCAGATTAGTGTTTCATCACCACTTTTATTATGGATTTTTCTAGCTGTGGGGGGGGGGGGGGGGGGGGGGGGTGTAACTAAATATTTGAAAATTCCACAACACATTAGCTGCTATATGAAAATAAGAGGACAAAGTAATATTTGTATCACTTGGATATCTACTTTCCATAGTTTGAAAAAAAAAAGTAAAACACAAAATTCTGCAACACATTGGCGTGATTGGCTCAAAAAAAACCTTTTTTTGACTAGAAACTGTCTCCAAAAAGACTAAACAATTATTCGCAATCCAGTTGGAGGTTTTTATTTCACATGGGAGCATGTATAGGCCATGACTTCACATAAACAAAATCTTCGTCATTTATCGAACAAACCACACATATTTCTAGATTTTTTTTCCTCACGAGTCACGAGACTAAAATATTGTTTCATCGAGCAGAACATTTTCTTCGTGGAAACATCTATAGGCCATAAAGAATGACATGTACATAAACAAGATATTTAAAAAACTGTTATGGAACAAAACCATGGCGCAAACCACAAAGCACATTCAAGCACTTCTTCGCAGCCCAGTAAAACGCACAGCCGCAGGGCTGCAAAGAAGTGCAGCCGAGCAAGCTGAAAAAAAGTAGTGCAACACATTAAAATTCTGCATAACATTGCTTGGTGACTATTTGCAGAAGAAAAGAAAGAAAATGCTGTTTGCAAGCCCAGTTTCGGATTGCTGTCTACAGAGCCCCGCCCACACCATTGCTTGTGCTAGTCATCTCAATCTGGACATAAACATCAGGCGCAGGCGCAGGCGCAGGCTCAGAGGCATCGGACATGCTATCCTGGATTACGCCACCAGCTTCTTCATCTCGAGAGATTGCGCTGATCACATGGGCACCCTGGGAATTGTTGTCCGTGACTTCTTGGACTGGTTGTTCAGGCACAACAGAGCCATTTGCAGCGTCATTCTGCGGAGTACTTTGCGATTCAGAGCCTCTCACTCTGGTATACGCGGCATAGGCCGACCTAGTGACGCTTATTAGCAGCATGAGTGCCGAGATACATCCAGTGACGACGAAGAGACCAGAGAAGCTTCGCAGAGTGAGGGGCGCCGAACCAGCGGCGGAACTGCTGCCATTGTTTGCCGATGCCTCAGCAGCGAGCATGGATGACAAGTTTGCGACGTAGCTCTGCACTAGAACCAGCACTGCAAAGCACCATACCACAAGAACAATTTTTGACAGAGGACTTCTAAGTATTTGCCCTGTAACACGGAAAAACATTACTTTCAGATCATCCTAATTTAGATTAAGAAGGCAGATATAACAATTTATAAACCATCATATATACATTGTCAGGAAGTTTGAGCTCGAGGTGCTGACCGTGAGAAAACGTCAAAGTGGACAAAACAAAGTACAAAGCAGTGCTGAATTGTGTCAAACTTGATCCTTGGAATTCTGGATTTATGGATCGTTCGAGCATCCAGAAAACGAAACCAGTGAAGAAGACGAAGCACACAGTAGCAAGCCAAAGTTCCTTCGTTAGCGGATTCAAAAACATCCATTGGATTGGTGGTTTTGAGTCATTGTGAGCCGATGCAAGAGAAAGAAAAGGCACACCGGTAAGGTCAACAGTCGTGTTCCTGGCCCGGTCAACGGTTATAGTCATGTCACCCACTGCCTCACAACCACTCCTGTTTATTCCAGAGAAAAAATATATATAAGAAATGAAACAAAAAAGGGAAAACATGTAACAGGAAAGTAAACTGTAGATCCAGCTTTGTGAAAGGCTGACATGTAATCCTACTAAACTTAATTCCCCTATGTATAGCGTGCATTCTAACAAAAAAAACATAAATACTTTTTCGTCTCAAACGGTGCTTCTAGCTCAAATAAAAGGTACACCTCTGTTTTAAATTATAAGTTATTTTAACTTTTCTAGATAAATAGTTTTTTTTCTATGTACCTCGACATAGCATATATTTAGATACATGACAAAAACTGTGTACTTAGAAAAACCAAAACGGCATAATTTGGAATGTAGAGGGGGATGATGATTTATGATATCACTAAATTAGGATGTTAGATGGGTGACTTTGTTTTTTTTGAACTTTAAATACAGCAGGGGAGACCCCCACTGTAAGGATTTTATTATTAGAAAAGACACAACAAAAAGAACAACACCACTGTACAAAGAGGAGCCAGGAAGCTACAACTAAGAGAACTGGACAGGCTGTACAAGCAGAAACAAGACCAACAAAGTCAAGCTAGGTTAGAAAGAAGGGAGAGGAAAATAGGTCTTTTAGAGTGGCAGAAGCGAAAAGACTGCAACTGGGCTTCTTCCAGGAAACATTGCTTCCAATTGTTAAAGGAAGGGCGACCACGATCAAAGATGAAGTTATTCCTTTGCTTCCAAATCTGCCAGGCTCCTATGATGAAAATCTCCATGAAGAAAGGCCTTTGAAATTGTTGTTCAGCATTGACCATCATCTGGAAGAAATCCATGGAGAAGTCCCAGTGTATGCCTAGAAACTGCCAACAGGTTTGGCTGAAAGGGCAGCTGAAGAAAAGATGAAAGGCAGTTTCCTCCATGTTATTGTTGCAGAGAATGCAATTGTAGTCATTTCCTTCAAGCTTGTGTTTTTTTCTTTTTAGGATGTTCCTTGTGTTGAGCCTGTCCATCAGGAGAAGCCAGGTAAACACCCTGAGTTTATTCGAGCATCTGGTCTTCCAAATCCAGATAATAGGCGTAGGAGGTTGTATATGTTTGAAGGGGAGGCTATAGAACTTTGCTGAAGAATAAGTTTTGTTCCCCCAAATGTAGTGCCAAGAGTCTTTTGTATTCTGAGATACTTGTATCGTTTGAATATAATCTCGCAGATTTTGAAATTCTTGATAGGCTTGCTCTAAGAGCGGGAGATGGAACTGAGTTTCCAATGTGTTGTTTGACAGGAACTGTGCAACTGAGATAATCTTATTCTTTGCAAAGGAGAATAGCCGTGGATATTTAGCTTGCAGGATGTTGTCATTCCAGAGGTCAGACCAAAAGAGTACAGTGGAGCCATCCCCAATTTGACATTTGGCAACACCTCTGAATTGGTCACAAAGTTTTAGGATGTCCCTCCACCAAAAGGATCCCTTATCAGTAGTTGCATGTGGAACCTGACCACTGGGATAGTGAGCATTCCAAATCAGCTTGACCCATGGGATTTCTTTTTTGTTGTAGAATTTATCCAAATGTTTTAGGAGTAGGGCATTATTCTGACTTCTCAGATTGATAATGCCAAGACCACCTTTTTTCTTTGGTTTTGAGCATTTCTTCCAAGCTACCAGGGGCTTCATTTTGGCGTTGCTGTCAGACCCTCTCCAAAGACAATGCCTCCTTGCTCTATCAATATAATCTAAGACAACAGCTGGAACTTGAAGGGTGCACATGGCAAAAGTGGGGAGGGAAGAGATAACTGAATTTACTAGTTGAAGCCTTCCGGCATGAGTGAGAAGGTTTGAGGTGGCAGTGAGCTTTCTCTCAGTTTTGCTCATAATGGGACTAAAGTGATCAACCCTCGGCTTTGTGGTACCTAGAGGCAATCCCAGGTAAGTAAAAGGTAAAGATTCGATCTTGCATCCAAAAACACCAGCCAAAAGGGATGCTTTGTCATCGGAGAGGTTGAGGGGAACAAGACAAGATTTCTTGAAATTGACCCTCAATCCTGTTGATTGTGCAAAAGATTCCAGTAGACCTTTCAGAGTAAAGAGCTCTCTTTGAGATGCTTTCATGACAAGAAGAGTGTCATCAGCATATTGTATAATTGGGTATTGATCAAGCTCATAAGATGGGATGGGGAGTTCGAAAAGTCCATTCTGATGACCCTTGTTAATAATGCATTGTAACAGGTCTGCTGCTAGAACAAATAATAGAGGTGACAAGGGGTCACCTTGTCTGACACCACGGCAGCAGTGGAAGTGATTACCAGGAACACCATTGAGGAGGATCGAGGACGAACCAGAGTCCAAAATCCTTTGAATCCAGTTAATCCATTTTCACCAAAGCCCAAGTGGTGCATCATCTGAATGATTGTATTATGCTCGATTGTATCAAATGCCTTTGTGAAGTCCAGCTTTAGGATGATGATTTCTTTCTTTGACTGCTGACATTGGTAGATATACTTGTATGCCCAAGCAAGACAATCTTGGATTGTTCTTGTTTTGATAAAACCATATTGGTTTTTGTGTATTAGGGATATTATTTTTGTCTGCAGCCGATCAGCGAGAAGCTTTGTGATGATCTTAAGGACACAGTTGAGTAGGGAGATGGGCCTGAAATCATTTGTGCTAGTTGGGTTGTGCACTTTTGGGACCAAAGTGATGAAGGAGAAATTTATAGCTTCCAAACTAAGTGAGCCATTAAAGAAGTCAAAGCACAGGGTATAAATGTCTTCTTTAATTATGTCCCAACACTTCTTGAGGAACATTCCATTAAAACCATCGGGGCCTGGAGCTTTATCAGACGCCATCTGCTTGATTACCTTATCGATGTCTATGGTAGAGAAAGGTCCAGATAAGTACTCTAAATTTTCACTTGGCTGTATCAGTAGGTTGAGATTGTAAAGCATTGTTGGATTGGAGGTACAACCCATTCTCTTTTTGTATTCTTCAAGTAGTAGAGCAGCCTTCTCATTATGGTCTGTAACTGTTCTTCCATCATCAGTGTCTAGACTGGTAATGGTGTTTATTCTGTATCTCTCTGTAGCGGCAGCATGAAAGAATTTGGTTCCTTCATCTCCTAATTTAGTCCATCTCACAGTGTATCTTTTTTTCCAGTATTCTTTCCTATACCTGAGCAACCTGAGAATATGAGCCTTCAGAATTTTCCTGAAGTTATATTCCTGAGTGAAGAGTGGCCTTTGCTCCTCTAAAGCATCCAGGACTTCCAAAGTGCAATTACATTTTTTGAGCAAGTTGTTGAGATTTGAAAGCTTTTTACTCCACTTCTTGAGGGAAGCTCTCAGCAGCTTGAACTTGGCAGAGATCCTAGTGGCACTGTTTGTAGCATTGACCTCAGTATTCCAGATAGATTTGACAAGATCAAGGAAGCCAGGATGGTCTACCCAAAAATTTTCGAATCTGAACACTTGGGCCTTGGGGATGGAGGTGCCAATTTGGATTTTACAAGGGATATGATCAGATGTAGGCCTGGCCATCGGGAGAAGCAGTGTGTTTGGAAATTCTGAAATCCATTTGACAGATGTGAAGACCCAGTCTATCTGCTCTAAGAGTGGTTCATTTTGCATATTGCTCCATGTAAATTTCCTGCCCTTCAGGGGAATCTCTAGCAGACCTAGGTTGCTAATGACTTCATTAAAGATCATGACATCATTCATGTTGCCTCCATTTCTATTTCTGTCAGAAAGAGATCTATAAAAGTTGAAGTCACCCACTATCATCCAGTTATGCTCTTCATCAATATGCAAACTGTTTAGCCAATGAACAAAATCATCTCTATCTGGTCCTTGGCAGGGTCCATAGACAGTAGTAAGAGTCCACTTCTGTCCATTGTGTACTGAGGAGAAATTGACAGTTACTGAAAATTTGTTTATCTGAGCAACTTCACCATTAAAGATAGAACCATTCCAACCCATAAGGATACCACCAGAAGCTCCATCAGAGGGGGAGAAAGCAAATTTATTAAAACGCTTGGGTGCAAGTTTCCTGATAAAGGAGTGCTCAAAATGATCTCTTTTGGTTTCCTGAATACAGTATACAGCACATAAGCTTTCCTCAATTTTTTCCTTAACAGCATTACATTTATCTTCTGAATTGATTCCTCTGATGTTCCAATTAAGGATATTCCAGTTTCTACAAGAGCCTCCAGCAACACTTGCTGCATTGTCATTTGTGTTCAAATCCATTAAGTTAAGTAGAGCAGGCTCCACTTCCACTTGGGTCTGCAGCATCTTCAGGCCCAGCAGCAAGGAGTTCAGCAGTCACTTCCAAAGGAGGGATGCAGCAGGTATCAATAGCCACTTTCTGAATATGAACAATGGGAATTTCAGGATAAGTGGCACCCATGTCATTAAACTTTTCAATTGTAGAGAGCCCAGGAAATTCAGATGCTTGACTAGAAGGGGGGAGAAGCATGTTACTCAACAGATCATCCTGGGGTTGGATCTTCTTGCCCTTAATCTTGTTCTTTGCAGCAGCAGCTTTTTTGGGAGAAATGATTTCAGGTCTGAACCCATCAGTCTTCTTGATGAAACGTGGGCTTCTTCTGAGTTTCAGAGTAGAGATCGGTGTGACACACATTCTCTTTTTTGGTTTGGTTTCCTTTCCTTTGCCTTTGCATGAGTTGATCCATGGGTTAATTGTAGCAGAGTGTTCCTGGAAGTCAGGGAAGACGTCACCAGTCTGCTTCTCAAAATTTCCTGCACGGCCTTTGAATCTTTTCCTGTAGTAGACCTTGGTGATAGGCGTACCTTTGGTCTGTGGCTTAGCATAGGAGAAATGTTGGTTCCGGAAAGGCTGACCGTTATGATTGTCTTGAGCAAACAAAGCAGTAGCTGAGGAAGAAGATGTCTTGAGGGCATTTTGCTGAGAGGTTGGCATGTTGATTGCTATGTTGAGGGATTCAATTCCAAGGGCAGCAAGATCAATTTTGATGATGGAATTTGGGATGGCAATGCTTCTAGCAGCATTACTTTGACTATTGATTAGTTGGTTTAGGCCATCCACCAGAAAATTTATGATTGCCTCCCTTTGCATTCTGTCCTTTCGACTTGTAGGGGAATTGCCAGTAATGTCAATCAGTAAAGGGATACCAGCCATGGTATCACGGTTGTCACTAGCAACCATTTGGTTCAGCCCAGCATCTGTCATGTTGGACAGCTGAGTGCCCTGAACACCTCTCTCAGTCTGGTTGGGCACCTGATTGCCCTGAACAACTATCTCATTCTGATTGGGCATCTGAACCATAGTAGTAGATTGTTGGTCTTCTTCCATGACCTCTTGGTTTTGGATGTCCCCAATAAGCTGACCCGTCATTTGGTCTGTCATCTGAACCACATGTGCAGCTTCGACAGCAAAGTTTGGCATTGGAAGCTTCTTCGGGGGATCATTGGTGATGGTAGTCTGGATGGAGAAGGAAGGCGAGGCACCACCAGGGCGATCCAGCACCCTCCCCCCATTTTCATTGGGCTCGCTACATGGGGTGGACTGATTAGGCTTCGCAGCCCATTTTCTTCTAAAATCAAGTTTTCTCTTGGAACAAAATCGAGCCCGATGGCCATAATTGTAACAGTAGAAGCAACGGAATTTTTCCCGGCAGTCTTTAACAAGGTGACTCGGGCTTAGGCACTTGAAACACAGACGGGTGGCGGGGTCAAGGAAGAAATTGAAACGTTCACCTTGGGAGAGATGTCCATCAATTAAAAGCTCAGGTGGCTGAGAGTTGTCATCTTGAGCAGCAAGACTGTTAATACCAAGATCACTTTTGAGTTTTTGAAAAACTCTATGAACCGAGACATCCGAAGACCTGGCAGATCGCTGATGATTCTCGTGTGCAGCATGGATATCAAGATCACCAATGACATCAGAAACACCTTGAGCAGCTGAAGAACTAAAAGGCAGGCCAAACTTAGAGCTAAAGGAGTTTGGAAAAGGGCAAAAGATGTCACCAACTTTGATTACTGAAGACAATTCCCTAGGACGAGACTTGCACACAGGGGAGTCTTGAACGATCTTCTTATGAAAGGAAACTGTTTTAGCAGATATCTTGCGTTTATCCTTTCGATTAACTTTAGTTGTCCAGCTTGCTTCTTCTTCCTTTTCCCATCTTCTCCATTCTAGTTCCCAATTAGCTCCACCATCACGCCACAAATGGAAGTAGATGTCAAAATGACCAGTAATGATTCTCTTAAGGCCACGAACAAGAAGACCAACATGTTTGGAGGCAACAGAGAACCGAAAATGGCGATCTTTCAAGCAAGTGACGTGAAAGCCAGCAGGGGTGCCACCAAGGCAACAATGGAGGGCCATAGCAACTGAATCCTCAGTCAGGCGAAAGAGAAATCTTCTAAAAACCACGAGCATGAAGAAAGATCCATCCGGCGAAGAGGACGGATGATGAACCGAGGATGAGAACCTGTGAAGAACTTCCTTCTCGAAAAGCTTACCAGCGGAGAAATCCCAGTTCCTCACCAGCTTTGCAAGGGCAGGATCCATCTCCAGCTCGAGGAGAGGGCCAGGAGAGGGATCCATGGTCACCAAGTGAAGGCGCGAAGAGGAGGAGATGCCCTTCACCAGCTACCGCGCATCGGCAGAGGAGAGCTTACAGGAGGCTGCGGGGAAGTGTGAAGGAGATGCCCCGCACCAGCTGTAGCTCGCCGGCGGAGGAGAGAGCTCAGAGGAGGCTACGGGTAGGCGCGGCGGGTGGTAGGGGTCGGCGGCGAGAGGAGAAGGAGGTAGCTGGGGGGAGCGCGCGGACGAGCGCCATCCTCCCCGCGGGCGGCGAGGCTCGCCGCGGGATCCCGGCGGAACCCAATCCGGCGCTGCCATGGGTGACTTTGTTACATAAACGTTAATCTTACTCAAAGAGGATTAATTAAATATGGCTCAACCCTATGCCCACTAGCTCATTGTAATAAAAGGCACATACATATCTTGGTTAAGACGAGGTGGGTCATGCCCCCCCCCCCCCACACACCCACCCAATGTGATCACTACATATCTGGTGCAAACTAACATCTCTATGTAACCGTGCAAACTTCTAATCTGGGCCACATGATGTTGATCAAGGGGGGCGCAGGGGAGAGTGGGAGGGGGGATTTGCAAAAGTGTGATTAGGAGCGGGCAGTTAAGCGCAAAATTACCCAATCCCCTTGTGCCCCTTAGATCAATACCATGTGGCCCAAATTAGAAGTTTTCATGATTGCACGGAGAGGTTGGTTTGCACAAGATATGTTGCCATTATCTAAACCATAATTTTGGTATGGAATGGACATATATAGGTGTTTACTGCTCAATTACATAGGCTCTTCCCCGCCCCCTCTGATTGTTTGGTAAACCCTATATGTATTCGTAGTAACCTCACATACATCGATGTAGAAGAAACAAGGGTGAGAAACATTCACAAAAGCCTTGAAACCATGTATTCGTGGCACGCAATCATTTGTGGAGGATGTTGTACCGTCCCCATAGAGACCACACAGGTATCAATTCCACAATATGCGAGTCCTCGTACACTTCTGCTATGTCCAAGATGGAATCGACACAGACACGCGAAACCGAGCGGCGATGGTCGCGTCAGGCGTCGCTGGTGCTGACCGCAGGGCGCTCGCCGACACAGGGCGTTTCGTGTGCCGTTGTCGTCGTCCAAGCGCAAGGCATTGCAGGAGCTCTACCCCTTGATTGGTGCTCGTGGGAGGCGGCGCATGCGCCTGGACTAGCGGGGTCATCTCTCCTCGTCGTAAAATTTGTTCTTTACTTAGTACACTATCTTAACTCCACCGTCAAACCGGTGATTTGTGTTAGTGTGTGTATGCGGTGTCCTCGGCAACTCGCCGTTGTTCGCCGCATAACTGGATTTGTACCAACTCTAACTTCTCTTAATGAGACACGTGTCAAGCACGCTTTCGAAAAAAAAGAATCGACACAGACATCATGCACAAGCGGAGAGGTCTTGTCAGGGAACACCTGAGAGGTGGCATGGAGACATGGAGTTATCTTTGGTTGCCGTTTCTTTGCCACAGCACTATAGCAGCAAATGTATGGAAATGCTAAAGCAAGGACAAGGAACTTACAAAACCATGTCCATGGGTCCTGTACAGGATATCAACGAGCATCTCGTACGTTTTGCTGTGCTCGTCAGAATGGAAATATGGAATCTCATGGACGGTAGCTGACCCTCCACCATTCTTTGATCCCTTGCTCAGAGCTTTAGAATACTCTGTTTGATTGTTATAGGGATTTAGCCTATCCTCTTTGATTCCTTTCTTCATCAGAAAAGAGCACACAAATCTTTCTGTTTGGTATCCAATATAATCACCGTTCGTCAGCAGCTGGTCCAGATCAGTCACCGAAGGCCGGAACCTCTTTGCAGTGACCATGGATGACAAGTTTGAAGTGGAGCTCTGGCTCTGCACTAAAGTCAGCATTGTACAGACAGAATTACACAAAAAGGTGTTATTTGAGATAGTCCCTAAATTACTGTAAGAAGCAGCAAAAAAATATCCATAAACTATTATAAAATGTCAGAAAGTTTGAGCTCCCAAAGCGGAAAAACCTGGTCGGAGGGAAAGGTGGCGTCGAGCTTGTTAGCGACGTTCTCTTCAGATCAGTTCGTGACCGACTCAGAGAGGATGAGAGCGCTTGGATCGCGCGTATTTCATTAAGAGGGAAGCAAATTACATAGCTAGCGTTGCTAATTTAGGGCGAGGTGCCCCAAATCAACGACGCACACAAAGGAAGAAATTGAAAATCCACAAGTCCGTCGGCTAGCATGCTCTCCCTTTAAGCTACATCTGTAACCATGTTGCGACTATTAGCGTTGTTCAGCCATCTATCCCACGCTTGTGCCCCTGGCAATGAAGGCCGACACAGCTCATGAGTAACCAGCTGAAACCCAAGCATTCCCCTCATCAATGATCGAAGATGTGAGTTGCGCCGGCGACGAACCAGTTCGATCGATCGAATACCGACTGTTGCGCTCTTTCCAAATTAGCCATGAGACGAGCAGCAGGATCGGAGGGAGTCGAATCCCCCGTCTGAAATTGCTTGGCAGCCTATATCCCGCATGCTCACTGCTCAGCCACCAGGTTATCAGCGCGTCACCCCCTAGCGCAAGGTAACCGTCCAAGCCGACCGGTTGAAGCAGGCGAAACCATACCTCCCTCGAGTAGACGCACGCAATCAGCATATGATCCATTGTCTCGCTCGACTGATCTTTAGTCCTGTAGACTGTAGTCCGTGCTTCTTGCATCTTTCCGCTGTCCACAGACGGCCATGGAGGGCAAGCCAAAAGAAGAACTTAACCCTCGGCGGCACCTGCGCAGCCCAGACTTGGCGCCCAGGAGCGACGACAGTCCGAAGAAGAACGCGCGATATGCCGAGGATGAGAGTGTCATCAATGTTCTCTTCAGATGAGTTCGTTACCGACTCAGAGTGCATGAGCTAGCTTTTGTCGCCGACGTTCTCTTCAGATCAATCAATTCGTGACTGACTCGGATAGGATGGTTTTTCAACTACATTCTCTAGGCTTCTGAAGCAGATAATTTGATTTGGGCAAAGGTGGCACTAACGATGCAATTGGTTGAGGTTGAGGCTATTGAACTATTTCCATCTCAAAAGAAAAAAAATATATTGCTTGAATCCAAATATTTTTGGAAGAATGAGCAGTATTCCCGGCCGGGAATGATTTCTTACCTGCATGCGCGGTCCCAGGATCTCCACACGAATCCCTGGCATGCAGCAGCTCCGAGCCGTAACTCGAGTTCTTCGCCAAGAAAACCTCGGGCGCCATGGAGGCAGAGAGGCTCCCGCCGTTGCTCGCGAGGTCCGTGGACAACACGAGCAAGGAGATGATGAAGGCCGCGGCAGCTTCGGCGGCTAGCAAGCGTCGTCGTACCATTCGTCTCATCTCCATGACGGTTTCCAAACTAGGAATTATCACGAAAAATATGACCTCCACACTCCACTTCTCCGGTCTCTATAAAGACGACGAGCTAGGGCGAGATGTCATAGGTGAGCCTAAATACCAACGCCAACTCGGGGTTCTACGAAGTAGGAAGTTTCTCGGATGGTTCTCTGGTCCATGGCTGGCCTCACGATCCCCACACTCCACTTCTCCGGTCTCTATAAATATATGAATGCATAATGAGTTGTATGTATGACGACGTCGCACTGCCCCTTGCAGGCTGCGGCCGGCTGATTGTGAAGATCAGATACGGTATATTTGTTTAATGCTAACTTTGTTTTTAAATTTTTTTTCCCTGAAAGGATGGCAAAAACTCTCGCTATTTTTATTAGAAGAAAAAAATAAAAACAAATATTTTATATTTTTATTATTCTGTTATTAGTGACGTGGATGTGTGCACCGTGCGTGTTTATGGTTGATAATAACTGTTTAGAGTACAGTGTCTTTGATGTAAATCAAGAAAGGCAAGAGACAAATTAGAGTGAAAACTGTTCATTTTCATTGATTCAGGTTGTACATATATATATATACGAAAGGACACTTCCGAAGGGATGCCTTCTTAAGAGAGGGTAATAAAGTGATTCATAACACTCCCTCTTGATCAACAGCGTCAAATCAATGTTTTAGGTAATCTCTCCAAAAACCTTGTGAAAAAAATGAGGAGAGATATTTGTGGATATGTTGTTAAATTAAACTCCCTAAAACCCAGTGAAAAAATAAGGAGAAAATGATATAGTATATATTGATTATTTAAGCCATCTATTTAATCAGACAATTATCATTCACCCCTTGTAAATCCACCGACTTTCTGAAAGTTTGTATATAAACCAAAGGGTCAATAGAAACAAGTCGTCTCGTTCTTTAGATCCAGTTTACAGCAGGACTAATCATCATAATCCAATGACCAGGTCAGCGACATAAGTCTCAAATGATCTGTATACACATTGACATTTCAGTCACTGAAAACATCTCTCTCTCAGAATCGAGTAAAGTAAAACAATTAAGTGTAACAAATATCAGCTTCTTTACAGCCGTGGCATGTTCGCTTCGCCTTCTTTACAGCCACTGCAGCTGCAGCTACAGGAGTTCTTCATTGTTTAACCGTAGCCGTAGAGATGGCTTGCTGCAGCAGTTCTTCGTTGTTGGGTGTGTTTGTTCTGACTAAAATCGTATCTATGATCGTTCTACCGTGAGAATCGGAAAAATCGCGTCAAACACTTCGCGAGAATCGACAATTCTTTGCACCGTGCGAGACAACCACCGCGAGAATGAACCATGTCTCGCGTTTTTCGTGCCGCAGACAAGAGGCCACGGTGTTGATACCTCACCGCGCGGCCCCAACACCACACCGCAGTCCCAATCGCGGCCCCTACACCGCAGTCCCCAACACGCCCAATTGGCTAGTGTCGAGTAACCAGGGCCAGTGCCCAGTGTCTGTTCTGGACAAGGATTTTTCGAAGGCAAAACAACCCAATTTCGCAGGGATGAGCAAAACTCCTGCAGACAACCTTTCCGTTCAGCAAAACGTCTCACGCAGTGATATCTACTACAGACATCTCGGTCGGACGCGTGGTCATTCCCTTTCAAACAAGTTTGTTGCAGGACCAACTGGACACTGTCGCAAATCTGTTAATCTGATTCGGTTTTTTTTTCTTCCTTTTGCAGAACAGCGTTTATACAAAATGGAAATTGGGTAGTCGTCAGACACAGTACACAGAAAACATCATTACAAAGGTGGCTGCTAAGATGGCGACACCATGTGCCTTTCATTCAGCACACCATATCCCCTTTTCCCGGTAGACTTGCCCGCTCCTACAGATCATAGACCCACTCCACTCCACCCGTCCACATGTACATACATGCATGCTACAACCCTAAAAGTCAGACAGACACCTCCAATCAGCTGCGAGCGATGGCTGATGCTAAACCATGTTAACAGAAACAATACACATCTGTCTGGGCAAAGAGTGACCACGCACATACAACAAACCACACCTCCAGGTCCTCTGTATGGAACGAAGCATCCGCGCATCCATCATCTGTATCTTAACTTCGCATCAAGCTCATGCCCATACATCCCACTAGGTACGCGGCCTGCAGCCATTGCTGGGTGGTGCACCTGTTGTTGCTTCGATCTGGCTGACATCTCCATCTGCATCAACCTTTCAAATGCCTCTGGATGATTGCCTCTCACCTCTGGACCTGATGGGCCTAAACAGTGATGGTAGGAAAAAAAATAAACTTAATAGATTAGTAAATAGCATGTCTAAAAATGCAGAAATTAAGAGATAATACCACGATAAAGAGTTGAATGTATCAAACAGAACAAGGATAAGTCCAAACAAAAATCTTAGTCTCATTGACAGTAAGTTAAGATACAGGTGGTATCATGGAGATGTCAGCCAACTCCAAACGAAATTCTTAATCTCCAAAATAAGCAGAATGGTATCATGGAAACCAAACTGTGCCATCGAACTTCAATTAGGAGGTGAACTAGTAAAGTTTTGTGCCCTGTGATCAGGGATATCAACAGTGCCAACGATAGAAAGGCTGGCACTATGGCATATCTGAACTTGCAAATATGACAAGTAATATCTGCTAGTAAATAAAACATATAAATTAGGACAACTGAGACTCACCTGGCATCATCAATCCAAATTCTCCATAGTTGGGCTGGCGAGGGTGCATATGGAAATTATTTACATTGCCCATCTCAGGTCTATAACCAGCCATGTGATGCACAGGCTGAGATGGCGGGACACTTCTTGGCAAGCCTTCTGGAGGAAATCTTCCAGGCATGGACATGTGTTGTAGCATAATATGTGCATTCGGGTCCAAGTGAGGGACCCCTGGCCCATGAAGATTATGTTGCATAGGATTCACATTAGATGGGAAAGAACGGTGAGAATCATGGTGTATCGACTGTGGCATATCAAATGGAGCTGGCTGTTTCCTATTAACAATGTGATCCATCATAGGGCGAGGTGCCATCATAGGAGGCCTACCCTGTAGAAGATGATACAGATTCTGAGAATCAACCTGATAACGCTGGTCACGAGGATGAGATCCAAGTGCATCAGGACCAAGTACTTGAATGTGTTCTGCATTGCCAGGCACAAGACTTTGAAACCTATAACTGAGGTCATCAACTGCCTTTTCAGGCAATAGCCCTTCAACCCTGCCGGATCCTACTGATGCCAAAGTATCAGAATTTTGACCAGGCAGAGAGTCACTCATGGTAAACAAATTATCTTCTTCAGGCAGATGAATTTCCATTCCTTTCTTGTCAAAAATAGCACTCCCCTGATTTAGACCAGGTACTGCTGAATGCTCAATACCTGGTTCTCTAGGGACAGCAGCATTTTTAGTATTGTTGAAGTGTATGGTCTGTTCAACAGGGTAGTATCCTTCATGGCTAGATGACAATAGAGTTTTACCCGTCTCTGCAAACTCAGTAGGACCACCAGTTGTTGATCCTCGAATGGAAACTGGTGCGTCTTTCGAGTGGAGCTCATTCATAAATGCAGCCCCGAATAGCGCTTCCAATGTCAAGTTCTTCCCAGAAGTAGGAACGTTGTCAACACTGTTAACCGGATCACTTCCAGATATTCCACCATTGGCCATTAAATTTGCGCCAACACTATGTGGTTCATCGGTTGATCCTCTCTGGAAACCCAGCGAAGGTGCTCCCTTATTATCTGTTCCTTTTTGCAACAAGGAAAGAAGATGCTGTGATGCATGATTATCTACAGGTACTTTCTGCATGGCAACTGGCTCATCCATAACAGTCAGTTGCTCCCTTGTAGCATTTATCTGAGTTGACCTGCTATTGCTAACCTGTGCTAACATTGTCTGCTCAAGATCCTCACATGTCATCATAACAGGAACTGCCTCTGGAATATCAGAATGGATGTATTGTTCAAGAATTCCATCGGCAGGCGTAGGGGATGTAAATGAGATAAGCTTTGATGCAGAATCAAGTTTATCAATAGGCGCTCTTGGCGATAAATTCTGGACAGCAGCATCAGATATAGGAGCATGGATTGGACCTGGATTTTCATTTTTGACAATCATGGAGAGCAGGCTCTTTGAAGATAAGTCTTCTGCAGGTTTCAAGTCTGCAGGAAAAACAAGGTATGAAATCAGTAAGAGAACAGACAACCAAATGGAAGCTGTGAAGCAACGAGGGACATGTCCTCAAATTTTATTTTTGTAAGTTCTTGTGGCATGATGACCAAACAAGAGGCCAATACTAGTCGATAACCAGGTGATTGGCATAATGGGATCAGATAGTAAAATTTATGAAACAGTATTACCTTCATCAAGAAACCAGCGAGCAAATTTGGATGATTCTGGCACAGAAGAAGCAATCATGTCATCATCAGTTTTCAATGGCTGGTTCTGCATGACATGTAAAAGAAATAATAAGCATATGACCCATGTAACTCTAATTCAAATTCAATTCCGAACAAAATTGGAGATTCCTTTTCAGATATTTCAATGTCAAACAAAAATGGTGTTTTCTTCTATTCAGAACACCCGGCCACTACATGGCAAAAACTAGAGAACAAAAACAGTCATTTCTAAATTGTAACCCAGCACATGCTATTAAAGTCTAACAGATTATAATGTGCATAAAAGGCCATCTGAACTAGTAAATCAATAATGTAGAAAGCTATCACATCAACGCACAAGACAACAAAGATGGATGCTTTAAATAAAATTATCTACTTTCAACTCTCATCCTTTCTTATAAACGAAAATCATTGAATTAGAGAAGTTAAACAAATAAAATTCAAGGCCTAACTGTATTTTAGTTAAATGAACTGTGCAACAAAATCAGATAAAATTGTGAAGGTAAAAGTTCACATCACGCTAGTAGTCAGTAGATCTAGTTGGACCATGTTCATGTTATATACTCCCTCTATTCCAAATTATAAAACGTTTTGGCTTTTCTAGATACATAGCTTTTGCTATGCACTTAGAGATACCCTATGTCTAGATACATAATAAAAAGAATGTATCTAGAAATGCCAAAACATCTTATAATTTGGAATGGAGGGAGTACCTTATATAACATGGAACCATAAATATAGATTTGAGGCTTCTGCACAGTTAGGAAACAAGAGCAAGCAGGACCAAAAAAGGATTTCTTGTTGTACCTCAACATAAGTAGGTAGGTTACTGCCGCTTTTCGATAAAACATTGCCGAAGAACTGTTCTAAGATTGATACTGAATCACCCTTCCTAACTGGATCAATAATTTTAGATTTTCCTTCTTTTCCAATAGAATACTTATCCATTACATCAGCTTCCCAATCCTCGCTCCCTTTCAGAATGCTAGAAGGCAATTCAGCTGAAGAGGTAACACCACCAGCTGGAAGCGTGTGCTTTGGACCCATAATAGCAACGTTATTGGAAATTCCCTTCTCTTTACTTTCAGATGCGAACTCTGTTGCTGACTGGTCACCCTCTAGCTGACCACCAAGCCATGCAACAGTCAACATGTTAGCCTCAGTAGTAGCATTATGACACTACAAAGTAGAAACATATTAAGTAACACTACAACATTGGTGGGGCTATCCCTCTTTTGCTAAGGAAATGATTCTATCAGAGAGAAGAACTGAAGGTTCTATCTTCAATGAACACAACAATTTCTGAAAAAAGGTATCAACGACTGCAAGGTAGGAGATTTTGTGTGTAATTGCTGGCATTCTATTAGCTATTGAAACGACATGTAGATACACACCTTCGGCTCATGTGCAATGTTAGACGACTGTGGCTGAAGCTTCTTGTCCGCAAATGCAGTTGCAAAACCCGGCGGGACAAGCGGCCTGGCTGCAGGAGCTAGTAGAACTGAAGATGGTTTAGTGGTATCTTCCTGATACAAGGATACTGCGGAACCATCTAACTTCTCATTTTTAGTTTTGGCATTTGCCTTTGCAGTAGATGTCTGTAACTGTGAAATGATATCATCACTGGGATTCTCCTTCAGGATATCAGGACCATTCTTCTTTCCTTGCATTGCTTTGTGTTGCTCTTTTCTCATCAACTCAAAAGATGCTGCATATAGGGCAATGTGAGAAAGCATAGATGATTGCAGTGGGGAAAGAAAAGGATGTTTTATGTTGCAGTGAGAAAATCTGACCCCTCCGCTTCCTTTCTTCTTCTGCTCTATCCTCATTTGATAATTCAGAAGACCCAAATGTCTCATCATTCATTGAGTCAATGTCTTTCCGCGAAAAAGGAGCAGCCTGTCATTAATGTGAGAGGTACTTATGAAAATTTCAAAGATTGTCAATCACTAAGATGATGAAAGGAAGGCAGGGTACATGCATGCAGGCACCAACCTTGTAAGGACGTGGTGGCTGGTAGCGTTCCGATGTCCTGTTTAGCTGAGGCGCATTGCCATGATCCTTTGATGACAACTGGCCAGCATATCCTGATGGCCTAGGGAAACCGCCACTTCCCAGTAGGCCATCATGCTCCGTGTTCTGCCAATTGCGTCTGTACTGGTTTCCACCACGCCCTGCTGCATGGCACCATTAGTAACGTAAAATAAGCAGTCCACTTTCTTAATCTGTCCATATCCAGGATGGACAGCAGGAAGTAAATGTGCATGATTTATTAACAATATGACCATGCAGATGATTGTTCTCCAACTCCCTCGGTTTACTATTGGTGAAGTCAATGCACTCATGTACTTGTGTAGACTAGAAAGCTTCTGAAGTCAAGTCCACAATACAATGAATATCATATCATAGGCAAAAATGGTCACAGAGAACCAATTAAACTAATAATAAATCGTAGACTACCAACTTTAAGAACATAAAGACTAATGCAAAACGTTGCACAAACAGAAGAGTAAATTTACACTGTGTCTGAGAGTCACGATCGGGTAACTCCCCATCCCGATCGCTTGATCCAGACGAGCGAGTGTCCCACCTCCCTCCAGTGTTCCCACCACGAGAAGAGTAAGTATATCCTCCCCCCGAACCGTCTGGCCGGCCCTGGGATGTATTGTAGTAGCCCTTGTTTCTCTCAAGCACGCCCGCTGACAGATCCTGCAGCTCACTGTTGGAGAAGCAACAGCGAAGATCGTCAAACAGAAATCCCACTGGCCAACACTGGGCAAAAGGCCTAACCAACAGAAAACAAGTCAAAATGACCTAAGAAGCGCTGTATCAAAGCCAGTGGGCAGCTTCTTGCAATGCTCCAACTCGCCAAACGACAGCAGGAAATCCCTGGAGTACACTATCCTCGTCTTCATCCTGCCATGGATACACAGGCCGGACCCAGTAAAGGACATGGGTGTAATAAGTTTTGCAAGAAAAAATCAAAATCAGTAGACATCATACATGTGCACACTTGTAATTAGATCAGATCTGGGTACAGATAGGCAGATAGCTTGACTTAGGGTTTGGGTGCTCGATTTCGCGCAGCAGGACGGGCAGAGAAGGGGTGGGCATACCTGGTGGGTGCCCGTCGCCGGCGAAGGGCACGACGAAGAGCCGCACCTGGCTAGGGCGGCAGCGCGGCCGCCCAGTCGTCGCCACGGGAGAGAGAGAGAGAGGGAGAGAGCGCAAGCGAACGCGGGGGGAAACCGTGAAAGGGACGAGAAAAAGCAAGGGGCGAACGCAGGCTGTTTGGTTCAGATCGACGAATGAGCAGGGCAGCAGGCGGCAGGCCTCGATCCGATGGGGGGGGGGGGGATGGGCGATGCTGCTTGGTGCTTGCAGGATTGCGGGTGTCTAGCCTAGGGGTGTCAAAACAGATTGTCTGTGCCTATACTTACTTGAAGCCTATTTGCCTATATTTCATCACTAGCAAATGCCCGTGCGTTGTTACGGGAGCTTTAAATCACTATCCTTTAATGATGAAATTTAAGTTCTGATCTTGTCTCGTGTTCTATTTTCTAGTGAAATTTTCCAGGGATGTTTTTTCTTGAATTTAATATGTGCCAGTATTTCTTATTAAAAAGACACCTTTTGCTCTATAGAACGTAATTAAACAAGAAAAATCTAAGCGAAACATGTTGCGTTGGTTAATAAGTTATAGCATTCCGTAAATCTGTACAGCACTCGAGTGTTCATCTCAACACTCAATTTATCTCCCTCTCATTCTTCTCCATTTCCGCCATCTTCCCCATCTTCTTCTCCAACTCCGGCAGGCTTAGAAGAAGCTCGGGGGAGGTCAGCTGGCCAGAAGGTAGGGACAGCAGGAGGGCGGCTTAGGGTTTCGGCGACGGAAGAGGCAACCGAGCTAAGTCGGGGCTGTGGCGGGAGGGAGGAGGGGAAGAAGGAGGGCGCCATGGGTACGGTAGGTTCTCGTAGGAACTCCACAGCTGCGGAGCTCTGGCGAGACCCTACCACGCCGTGTCGAGGCGATGGGCGCTGGGCGGTGGCGGCGTGTCAGGAGGAGGAAGAAGACAATGAAGAAGAAAAAAATCAAGTGTTTGGACACTCGAGCACGGCATAGACAAACTCGTAGCATTTCATATAGAAACATATTAATATTGTCTTTTTTATCGCACTTCTCCATAGTTGCTTAACCAAGAAAAAACATAGTAGTATGGAAGGAGAAGAAGAAGATGGGAGACACCTCCATGCGGCTTGCTGAGACTGAATGTGGACAGGGCTTTCACGGGCTTTGATAAAAATGGTGGCTGGGGCTATGTCATCCGCGACGAAAGCGGGGGAGTGATTCAATCAAGGTCTGGAAGGGTACCGTTTGCGATCAATCCGATGCATATGGAGCTTATTGCATGTATTGAAGGGGTGAAGGCAGCGATATCTCTTGGCGTCAATGACATCATCTGGAGACCAATGCACACCAGGTGGTGTGGGCGGTTCAGGGTGATAATTTCAGACTCGCAGTGGTGGGTGGCTTAGTCCATGAGCTAAAGGATCTGGTGGTAGAAAATTTCACTTCATTCCTTGTCAATATGCTCCACGTGAATGTAATAGGGTAGACCATGAACTAGCTTCTAAAGGGAGTAGAAGCAATGACTTGGCACCCTCAGTGTTGGCCGGTGTGCCAAATTGTGTCTCGTTTCTGATGTCAGGTGATTTAGCCGACATGGTTGAGTAATGGAATATGAATTCCTATAAAAAAAAGAAATAAAAACAATGATGATAGCACTTCTCCATGTAGTTACAAAAACAATGCGGTGGCTTGGTGGCTTTGGATAAAGGTCGAAATGAAGCTGCTTTGTCACTTTTGGGCCAAAGCTAGGC
Source organism: Saccharum hybrid cultivar R570 (assembly GCA_038087645.1). Taxonomy (NCBI): domain Eukaryota; kingdom Viridiplantae; phylum Streptophyta; class Magnoliopsida; order Poales; family Poaceae; genus Saccharum; species Saccharum hybrid cultivar. The sequence goes on from JAQSUU010000259.1 coordinate 13,947,717, forward strand.
AACGATGACGCATGATAGACTTAGTGTGTGTGTTTGTCGCTAAATACTAGCGATTCGACCATTGTGCGAGTGCGTCATAGGTTTGTATAAACTTCTATTCTTCTTAATTGAGCTGTTGTGCTCTAGTCTTTCTTTTTTTTAAAAAAAAAGAGCTTTTTCAGGTAACTTTTACAAGTTATAACAGATTCATTTTGTCATGTATGTTGACTAGAACTCCAACCAAAAAGTTCCCAAACAAAAGAACTCCAACCAAAAAACCATAAATGGTAAGGGTTTGTCTTGATTTTTGTGAGCTAATTCGCAAACGAACAAACTGTCTATGACATTGTAACTAGGAGCTACAACTTGTGGCTGACCATTTGGATCTAATAACAAGACACTATAACCTTTAGAAAGTTGTGATGAACAAGATGGGATGCACTTTGTCATCCATGCGAGATGACCATGCTCTATTTGGCTAACATTATTTGAATGACAGATAGGCCCAAAAATTCTCTTACTCTAAATACCGATTATGTGGTAGAATTGATTCCTCAGACCTTCCTAGTGAATTAGAAGAAACATGTGACAAGTAGTTGGAATTGATTCTATAGATCTGGACGTCCCTCTATATCATCTCCTCCTCTAGGCATGCCTCGTTATTTATATATGAAGGGCTGCTATGAATGAGAAGAACCAATTAGGCATGGAAACGGCGTGTTGGTCAAAGGATCGAGATGTCACTAGAGGGGGTGAATTAGGCCTGGATATCGACCTGGCTCGGCTCGATATGACTCGGTAGGATAACGAGCTGGCTCGGCTCGGCTCATTATACCTAACGAGCTAAAAAGCTAGCTCGGCTTGGCTCGGGAAAAAGCTCAAGCTAGCTCGTTTGGCTCGTGAACCAGGGATAAAAAAATATATATTAATGTAAAATTGAATCATTGCTATTGCATTGAAAAATTAAGTATGATATTCTTAATTTTTAGGGATAAATTCATTATCTGGATAGCACTAATTGAATAATCTGGATAGCAATAATTAAATAATGATAGCAATGATTCCTATAACAGCATAACCTACAGACCAATCAATGAATCAAGCAAATTCAACATTCAAGTCTGCACTGTACAAACCAACTAATATTTGAAAATTAGATAACATACCATCATATCCATGGACAGAGTGGGATTCGTCGAAGACTTCTCGATTCCAAACTTGGAGGCACAGCTCGTTGAGCTCGCGAGCAGCTCACGAGCTAGCTCAACTCAGCTCGTTATACTAACGAGCTAAAACATTGGCTTGGCTCGGTTTGTTATCCTAACGAGCCGAGCCGAGCCAGCCATGAGCTGAGCGAGCTAACAAGCTTCGATTTTTTCGTGTAGCCTTAGGGTGAATAGACGTTCCTTAAAAATTCAAGTACAAACTAGCAACAGATTAGTCAGATAATCTCTAAATTCGCAGATTATCCTCCTTTTATGAAAATTTGAGCAAATTACCCGCACTTTTATTGATATTCAACAAAGTTTCATTTTTCACAAATATTTGAGTGTGGATTATTGCACCTTTGAGGATTTTCAACGAGAACGCAATAAACTCAAATGTACATTATACTTGATGAGTTCTAGCTCAACCCAAGCTTGGAGATAAGTTTCTTTTTATTCCAATAGTAAACCCACAAGGTACTTGCACTCAAAAACATACCCAACCAAGTAGATCTACTGATCTAGTGAAATGAACAAATCAAAGTAAAAGCTCAAACACAATCAAACCAAAGTGAAGACCAAGGGGGTTGTTCCTCGAAGCTCGGCTCCTTCCAAGAAGGATATCTCTTTCAACTGCTTTCCTCGCTTTACTACCTTGATCTCTTACTTTGTGGAGGCAAGATCGGGGGCCTTCGCAAAGCTTCTTGGGGCTCAATGACACCTAGCCATCTAGGAGGCTTCACCTCCATGAATAATGAGTACTTCTCAAATGATTGATGAAGCCCTTTAGTGTTCAAAGATTTGGTTGCTCACAAACTTCCATATCTCAACCCAACTTTTAGGATTTATCACAAATCACACAAAATCACAGAGTGATGAGCACGAAGAATCAGAGAGGCATTTTCTTCGATTACGGGCATGGAGAGGTAGCAACAACTCCTAAAAAAGAGGCTGGTGATGACAACACGTGTGGGCTTATATTTTCATTGAGACGTGAAATTAAGGACTAGTCCACGAGGAGACTTAAGCTACTTTGGATATCATGGCCCGTGTGATCGGAAAGCATGATGTATGGCTTAAGGCAAAGATACAAAGGTAGGTTTTTGCTTTAACTAGTCATGAGATGATTAGAGGATGAACATAACTAGATTGACAGGCTAGATAGCCGTAATATCATGTGGGGTCAATGTTTTTTTACTTGACGGATCTTTAAAGCCACATTTCTTGATGAATTGCATTGCATGCATAAAATGAGTGGCGTTTGAAAAAATATGGAAAGAAAAAATGAAAAAAATATGTTTACAAGGATAACTATGCGAGAAGTAAGATCTGCAAGGCGGACACTCACCTTAGCCGTTTTTCAAAAATGGATTTTGGACTACTTTTTAATGTATGTTGTGGACGCTCCCACCTTAGGACTTGGACGGTCTGCAAGTATACCCCCAAAAAAAGGCCCAGGCCCAACCTGAGCCCAGTCCAAAATGATGGTTCTGAAACACTCCACTGAATGGATCTAGGCATAAAACCTAGGCCTAAATCCAACCGCTTTTTTTTAAGCCTGGCTCGTACTAACTTTTGCTCGTGTCTATTTGAGACTATTAGATACTTCTTTTGTTGCTCTTCGATAAACAATAGACCTAATCATAGACCACATGACTTGACCCATCTTAGAAACAAACACATGACCTAGCAAAAGTTTGAGGTCGGATTTCGATTGAAATTTTTACCCATGGTCAGGCCCACCAAGAAATAAACAAGCAGACCCACTCCACCCTGAATCTAAGTACTTGGCAATCATTTGGAATTAATTCTACAATAGAATCTATATCTGGAGCAGGAGGGAGAGCTCTGCTAAACTGACGTCGAATATTTATGTTTTCCACGTTAAGTATCAGAGGTTATTGGCAAAGATAAATTGTTGGCTCATTTATGTAATTTGTCCAGTATTTCGAAATAAATTGATTCATAGTACATAGACTAATAAATGGCTCAAATTTTTGCTTTCATCGAAGAATAACTTGAGCAAATTCTTTCCTGAAGATTTCCTTGCATTGGGATCGGACAGATGGACCAACACATAAACACATAGTGATTAGGATTTTCATGAAAAATGGAAGATGCAGCTGATCTTTGAGAGATGCCAATGTGACAAACAGGTCAGTGTGCTGGTGAATTGTGAGGCCTGAGGTGCTCCAACAAGCAATCACAAAAGGAGAGGCCAAAAGCAGATGCACTAGACTTTCTTCAGTCCCCAAATTGCAGAGAATACAGTTATAGTCATTGAGGACCATATTCCTCTGCTTCAATAGCTCTCTGGTACTTAACCGATCATTTAGAAGTAGCCAAAAGAAGACCTTACATTTGTTGTGGCGGATCCAGAAACGGACTAAGAGGGGGGCTAAATAATTGAAGAGTATAAATCATACTAGTCATACACTAATAGAAGGCTAAAATCGATGCGATTCTTTCAATGTAATAGTATTAAGCATTTTGAAGCAATTTGATAGGGGAGATGATTTTTTTTTGATATAGACAGGGGAGATGTTTGCAACAAAGAAACTAAGTAATGAGCTGGAATAATGAAACTAGAATAATCTCATCAGGCAAAAGTCCATTAATTGAAATTAAGAAACGTAAAGACCAAGGGGGCAGCAGGAGCACCGAGCACACCTAGGCTGTGAAAGGGGCTATTGGACTGGATTGGAAGATCTGTTCATGAGGATTTTGGCCCACGAGGGGGGCTGCAGCACCCCCAGCACCCCCCCCCCCCCTGCAGATCCGCCCTTGGTTGTGACATGACAACCACCACAACCAGGAGTATGCTCGAGGAACTAGACGATTAGCCAATCAGCTGTGAGTAAGGTCTTGTCTGCGGTACGCGGTTGTTCTGGCAAAAAAAGCAGAATTGATTATTTTGGGGCATTCTGGTTCCAACTCTATTTCTTCTTAAATGACCATCAAATGACAATAACTTCAATTGATGACTCTATACATCAGTAGTTAAAACATGTAAATATCACTAATCTATTGTTGGGGTGGTAGACTGCTAGTATGGCAGGAAATTCTGTAGGGATTCAGTGAGACAGTGACTATCTGCAAATAAATAAATAATGAACTGTTATTTGCTCCCACATCCCATTGTTCCAAATCAAAAGTCTAAACGGATATGCCAACACCTTGGCCAGTACTTTCCATCTCGATCCGAACACAATCAGCAGGCACTGGACCATTGTACATGCTATTCTGCATTGGACCAGCCTCTATATCAGCGGCACTTCCATTGCCTTCCTTGGAATCATGGTAATTGTTATCCCTGATTTCATGTAGATGTTGATCGGGTACAGAGCCATCTCCCCTGTCATTTTGTAGCTCAACGGACTCACCAAGACATACACTTCCAGCATACCCATCAGCATTTTGCAATTCAGAACCTTTAGATCTTTTGTACTTTGCATAGGCCAATCTGACAATGGTTATGAGCAGCATGAGAGCTGAGATACATCCAGTGATAATGAAGAGACCAGAGAAACTTTGCAAAGTGAGTGCCGTGAAGCCACTGATCGGACTGTCACCCACAGATGGTGCAGCTGGACCAAGCCATCTCTCTTCAATTTGTGGGCCCTCATAATCTCCTGTTAGGCTCAAGATGGCGATCGAGAGATTATGTACCAGTGGAGAGCTCAGGGGAAATGCCTGAAGACAAAACGTGGTGTTAGTTTGGTTACTCAGAATTAGAAGCATGGCTCTTAGAATATCGATTATATCAAAGCACTAATGCAAGCAACTTACGAAACCAAGTCCAAGGGTCTTGTACATGCGATTAACCATCTGGAATTCTTTCTTGTATTGAGGGTTGGAGAGGAAATAAGTCAAATAGGGAACCTCATCAAGAATAGCCGATACCCCTCCATTCTTAGACCCCTTCCTCAGAGCTTCAGCATATTCTTGTTGATTGCTGTAGGCCTTTATCCTATTCAATGGGAAACCTTGCTTTATCAAAAAGGAGCGAGTAAATCCTCCGTACTGGTATCCAACATAGTCACCATTGTGTAACAGCTGATTGAGACCAGTCACCATTGGCCGGAGCCTCTTTGCAGTTAGTATTGATGACAAGTTTGCGGTGTAGCTCTGCACTACAACCAGCACCGCAAAGCACCATATCACAACGACAATTTTTGACAGAGGGCTTCTAATTATTTGATCTGTACAAACAGAGAGGCATTATTTGAGATCATCCTACAACTATGATAACTAGCTATTAACCACTTATAAACCATCGTATATTGACATGTTGTAAAGAAGTTTGAGCTCAAAGTGCTGACCATGGGAGAACGTCAAAGTGGAGAAAGCAAAGTTCTGCGTGCTGAATTGTCTCAGTCTTGACCCTTGGTACTCAGGATTCTTGGGCAGTTCAATCATCCACACAACAAAGCCAGTGAACAAGAAGCCGCCCACAGTAGCGAACCAAAGTTCCTTTGTTAGGGGCTCTAAAAATATCCACTGGATTGTTTTGGAGTCATTCTCGGAGAGCATAAGCAAGGACAAACCAGACTGTGCATATGGCATTGTAAAATCCACCTCCCTGATTCGTTCAGGGGTTATGGTCACATCACCAACTGCTGCATCAAACACCTGTTTATTCCAACGAAAATGAACAGAAGAAACAAAAACAAATGCACTGAGAAATTTAAATATTGTAAATCTAGCCTTGTAAAATGATGCGAACTAAGCATGTTGAAGTAAGGCCCACCTTTAGAGATACACTGCGTACTAGCTCATCATAAGAACCATTAAAGGCATAAAACTCATATTGTGGACTAGGCTGTAGCATCTCCATAGCAGCTTTGAAGATATCAATGCAGTATCCAGTGACCTTTTGTCTCTCAGTGTTAGGATGAGTAATATTCACAAAAGCTTTGAAACCAGGTTTATGTGGCACAGCAATCCTGAGTTTCTTCTCACAGCCTCTGGACGCCGTCCCTGAGTTTCTTCTCGCTAATTCTCTGCCATGTGTTCCCTCTGTATATGGATTAAGGAAAGGTTTGGATCATCTTAATGTAACAGCACAATCTTCTCATGGCCTATTGAGAAAAAGAAGAAAATGGCATGGCTTTAAAATAATTCTGCCACTAATGACCAACATGTGACTAATATTTGGAATATTGATAATGTGGAACTATACTTAATACTACAATGGGCTATTGGACGGAAGACCATCTCACTAAAATTCAAAACTGTCCCAACCATTAATATTCAACATTGTCCCAACCAAGTCCTGGAGAAGTGAACAAGGAAAATTGAAACACACCCTATGTATTGTACAATTTTTTTTTTAATTTTGACTTCAGATTGCCATTTAAAATTTCAATTCCCTGCTCAATCATGTGGGAAAATTAAGATAAACAGTCGATTGGCTTTCTCTCTGACATCATCCCTACCCCATCTCAGGTGCATCAAAACCATGGGCCTCGCAGGTGGAAAAAAAAAAGAAAGGCAGAGCCCATTTACAAACTGAAATCGAGCATGTTGCATCATACTTACAGTTGGTATCAGGAATGTCTAGCTTTATAATTCAATTTGTTTCCAGTTAACAGTGTGTACTGCTTTCCAATGCATTGAGAACACTAGAGTTCTGTTATAGAAGCATTCGGCTGTGATGTTCCCCGATATTAGTTAGTCACAAAAATTGAAGTGCCGAACAAACCTTAACTAGCCTACAAATGAAAGTCCATGCTTTGGCCCCTTGAACAGCGAGCAAATACTGAAATGCAGATATCCTTCTCATGATAAGGCAAACGAAATGGTTCCTCCCAAAACCGACCTCACAGGCCCCATATTCAGAATACAACATTCATTTCGTCGGGGTGGACAAACCGAGACAGAACAGCAAACCCTGTAAGACTCATTGGGACTTGGGACTAGGCGTCGGTGCCAAGTGCCATCCCAGCGGGGGCGCTAGGTTAGCTCCTATTCCGGGATTGCGCCTCTGCACGGAGGAGGAACGGGAGCCCCCCTCCACCTCCCGCTCCTCCTCTTCGTAGAGCGGTAGAGGAGATCCTGCCAGGCGCCGCCGTGCGACAGGATCGCCTTGAGGAGCGGCCGAGCGAACCTCCAGGAAAGGAGGGTGCGAACTGTCGATTGAACTAGATTCGTCGTTGCGTCATACTACTCCATCCGTCCATATAAAATTAGGGTCCCGTAAAATTACGATTTTTTAGTAAAGCACCTTTTAATTTAATTAAATTTATAAATAAATATTACGACTTATGATACCGAATAAATGTTACCATGAAATTCTAGGGAACTGATTTCGACGAAAGTTTGAATTTAGCAGGGGGTCAAAATGGAATAAAATTGAATCGATAAAACAGTCCTAAAATTTTGCCACTTAAACTTCATAATATTCTAAAAAGTTTGGGAAAAAAATCGATCAGTCTTAGGAAGGCACAGCTTATTCTTCTTAACTTATTTCTTTTTCTTTGGGTTCCGCCGTACGCGAAAATAAAAGAACACGTGCTCATCGGGCTTGGCCACAAACGTAACATTTTTAAATGCTTTTTATTTGGAAATTCGATGTAACAGACAACTGTCTTGAAAATGTAAGATATGAGCTCTTTGCTTAGATGAACTATAATTTCGCTAAAATCCATTCTTTTTTCAATCAAAATACTACAACAACCATAGACATAGATCCACGTACGATAAGACACGAGGTGGATAGGATAGGCAAGCGAGTCTTTCGTGTGTTTTACCAGCATGTGGTGCACTTGCTTGGGTGGCGACGACATCATCTCCGCTTGCACCGGCACCACCGATACGGTGCGGGCCCGTGTGCACGCCGCCGGTTCCCGGCGGCAGCGCCTCCGCCAACACGTCCCGATGCGCGACTGCGAGCAGGATGAGCAGAGCGACGGCGAGCCGGCAGCGCCGCGGCCACCACTCCGTTCCTTGCATGGTCACGCCTACCGTGCTGCCACCTCAAGTCCTGAACGCAGCTGCTGCTCCATTATACGTATATATACCTGGCACAGTGGTGGACGACGGTTCCCTGTAAAATCCAAGAGTGCGGCGCACACAGCGAGTCAGAAGGCCCCATTTCGTCAGAGTTTCGCGAGGCGCGGACGAAGTGACGAGAGGCCGTTCACCACTCATCAGTCGTTGGTGCCATCACTTTCAGGCCTCGAGGTCGATCCAGGAGGCATTCCGCGGCGGCATCAGTGTCGACCCCGTCATGCATGCCGCGTTCGGAACCACGACGATTTCGCAGGGCTCGAATTCGCAGAGAATGAAGTAAGGAAAGTACTCCACGTGGGAAACTCATGCCCTCGATCAATTGACTTTGAAATGTTTTCCCAGAACGCTTGGTCTCACTGTGCCTCCGTGGTCATTGGTCAGTCAGTCAGTCAGTCTTCTGCTGCAGGTTTTCTTCAGTAACTAACCAAGTCTTTCGGCACTGATGGCTGAGATATACGACGCCGGCCTGAGCAGAGCCTGTATGATCCAGACTTGGATGCGAGATGCAGGGAGATGTCTGCACTCTCTGCTAGCTCCCAGTGCACAAGTTTACTCGCACAAGAGACTGAGATGTGAAGTGATGACAATTCCTTCACCTTCTGAATTCAGAGGCCCCGTGGCTTCAGATGACCGATTCAAGCTACCTACATCGGTCATCTGTTTTTTTCAAAGAAAATACAGGATAGGAAAGAGAGTGTTTTATGTATACATGGCACCCATTGGGCCAATCACACATACACTCCTCCCACCATCAGTTTTTTCACCCCGCAAAGGAAAAAGCCCTGCGCCTTTGCACAATGTCCTCTTTGATCAATGAGGCAACCTGCTGCGCCGTCTTGAACTCGTTCATCTGTAGACCTAAATTTTCAGTCAGGGCTATATATGCCAATACATTGCCTACTTGGTCAATGTGTTCAGGTCCAAAGACTTGAATTCAGTCTGCTAAATCTTCAGCGCCACAAGTGTGTGTGTGTGTGTGTGTGTGTGTGTGTGTGTGTGTGTGTATATATATATATATATATATATATATATATATATATATATATATATATATATATATATATATATATATTTTGAGGGGGCCGCAAGTATATTTGAAACGGCTAGCAATTCTGATTCTAGAGACAGAAGACAAGTATATATATCTAGCTAGGAAACCAGGCACAAGTTCCACGAAATTTTATACCATGGCAAGGTCAAAAATATTGTTCATTAGTTAAATTAAATTAAATCTGATAACGGTCTGATACAAGGAGCATATACTCCATCTGATACTGTTGTGTGATATATCAAAAATGTCCAGCAGCCCAGTAATAACAAGTAATTCTAAACAGAATAACATCAACTCAAAGTTGACCACAGTGGAGTTTCACCAAACCTAACAAACAACATAAGCTGCGTCTTCAAAGCTCCCATACTCCCCTAGAATTTACCACTACTTATGCAGACACAAGCAAGGTGAAATGTGCTGAACATTATCATCCTCTGTTTTCAGTTTTTTTTTCAGCTGGAGCCTAAGGGGCAAACCTTGAGGAACCAACCTTGATGAGAACAATCTAGTTGGTCCCCCTCTCAGAAAGGGTAGCGTTGTTGTTCTGCAACTGCTGTCCCTGCTGTGGGTCGTCATTGTCAGTAGCAATTTCTCTACTGCTATGAACCCACTGTAGACTACGTTTTCTCAGCTCAGTGCAATTGGTATGCATGAAGTTTATTACCAGCATGGCACATAGGGCGAGTCCATTGACAATGAAGAGACCTTTGAAGCTCTCTAAACCTAGACGTACGGAATCAGTATCGGGATTTTCATAATCATGGGAAGGAGCTGTATCCCGAAACCATTTCTTTTGAATCTGAAATCCTTCACACCCCTCAGTTATGTTCAAGATGGCCCTTGACAGATCGGGCACCAACGGGGAGCCTCTAGGGAAAACCTGCAGAATATAAAATTGATGGTCAGGTGAGCATGGCATGAAGATTGTATGGTCTATGACACAGTTGCAGGGAGCTTACAAAACCAAATCCATCAGTCCTGTCGATGGGGCCAACTATTTGAAACTCTTTTCCGTACTGTGTGAGGAAAGAATTTAGATAGGGAATCTCATCAAAGATGGCTGACACCCCTCCATGCTTTGATCCCGTCCTCAATGCTTTCGCGTATTCCTCAAGTGTGCTCAGGACCTTTATCTTTTGCACATCAAACTGGAGTCTCTTAAGCGTCGCATACACAAATGATCCATTCTGGTACCCAACATAATCTCCATTGCGCAAGAGTTGCATCGGATCAGTCACCGAAGGTTGGAGCCTTTTTGCAGTAAGCAAGGATGACAAGCTTGCTGTATAGCTCTGCACTAATACAAGCACCACAAAGCACCAAATCACCACCACAACTTTTGAATGAAGTTTCTTGAGAATTTGATCTGTCACAAAGTAAATAAAAAAATGTATTATTAAGAATTCAAGCATGAAACAAAAAAAAAATAGAACTTTGAGTTCAAAATACTACAAAGACAAATGCAGTTCAGAGTGCTATGCAAAACAAGGATACCATGAGAAAAGGTCAAAGTGGAGAAAGTAAAGTAGAATGCTGTGCTGAACTGTTTCCATCTTGATCCTTTGAATTCATCATTTGTAGGATGTTCAATCATCCACACAACAAGACCAGTGAAGAAGATAAATACCATAGTGGCAATCCAGAGCTCCTTTGTTAGAGGCTCTAAGAAGATCCACATGGTTGCTTTATCATCATTCTTAGCTAAGACAAGCATTGCGACACCAGACTCTGTGTATGGCATCGTGAAGTCAACATATCTAGATCGATTGGCAATAATTGTCACGTCACCCACTGCTGCGTCAAACTTCTGTCATCCAATAAGGAAAAACAAGGGGAGGAATTAGGAATGTAAGTATCTGTTAGAAGAGTCAAGGGCCTATTGGGCCTTAGCCCGTTAGGGTTAATTAGTCGCTTGCTTAGGGGTCAAGTAAGACCTCTTCTCTATATAAGGAGAGGAGATGTATCAATCTAGAATCAAGCAAGAGATTAGAAGGAAAAACCTTGTCTCTTGCCGGCCGTGGGCGAAGCCCCGCGGCCGGCGTTCCCAGCGCCCCTCACAGCCCTAGCCGCCGGTCCTCTGCCTCTCTCTCTCACGTGAACAGTACCGCGTGTACTGTAGCACCGCGGGTACTGTAGCGCGTCCGCCGCCGCCGCTTCCCTCAACTCTCTCCTCTCGATCCCAACAGCGTCCATAACAGTATCATTGTCAGGGAAAAATATGTGATAGCAATTTAGCAAGGAAAGGCTAACCTTGAAGTACACCTGGGATATCAACTGGTCATAAGAATTGGCACAATCATAGGGAATGTACTCATAGCGCAGAGCATATGGAAGTCTATTCACAGCAGCCTCGAACACATCAATACTGTAACCACTAACACTTGATCCGTTGGTATTATGATTAGCCTCTACATTCACAAAAAATTTAAAGTCACGTCTCACAGGTACGCCAATCCTGAGTATCTTTGCATTTACTGGGAAGTCCCAGCCTTTAGGCACTGTGGTTGAATCTCCTGGCCAAATGACAGGTTTTAGAACTTCACCAGTACTTGAAGATTTAAACTGGTCTCGGATAGGGCTCGAGTCTAAAAGCCTCGAGAGCCCTGAACCAGGGCTCCAAAATCCAAGGCCTCTTGCTTTTTCTCCTACCAAATTGACAACTTCATAAATGGGAACCTGCGTATGCCCATCAACAAACCTGAATCTCCCAGCCAAACCATCAAAGTCTGCTTCCAAAATGGAACTAAGGAGTTCTGGCCCAGCAGGAGAGGCCTGGAGACCATTTACTAAGTTCTTGCCCACATCCTGCGGTGTCTGAAAACCTATATTTGAGAACCCAACCCTCTTAGTGTCCTCAACTGCAGTTGCAACTGCCCATGCCACATCATACGCCCAGTATTGGTAGACAGTGGGTCTTGTAATCCTTACATCATGAGCTTGTCGGTACTTAGTTCTGAATAGTGCATCAAATCGACTCACAAAATCAATAATCCCTGCAGACTTTGCAACATATGGCCGAAAACTGACAATACCCTGCATGTTTTCAATAGTATGTTGGGGAAGTACATCAAGGACGACACCAACATTGTCCGTGACAATCCACACATATCCCTCTATCATCATACCAGCTGCTGAAGCCCGTGCAAAGAAATGGGAAGCAGGGCCTGGCAACATATGAACGATGAAGACACGTGTCTGCATGGTCATGAGCTTGTATAGTTCCTCATCAATGCGATAATCAGGGCAAGAAGCGGGGATGGCTGCACGGTAAACGATATGTGCCTCAACATCTTGAAGGGCATTAGCAATTGAGGGGAGGATACCCACACCATAGTTGTCGTCTTCATAGACAACAACAATGTTTTTCCAGCCATAGACCTCAACAAAGGCGGCAATTGAAGCTGCCTGGAAGGAGTCCTTGGCACAAGCTTGAAGGAAGTAGGGGACATTATACTGAGTGGCCGCATCACCCGTTGCTGAGAAACTAATGACAGGAACCTTGGTCTTGTTCGCTAGATACGTAACAAACTCAGCTTGTAAAGTGCTTTGAGGGCCAATGATAACGCTGACCTTGTCATTACGAATGAGATCTACTGCTGCAAGAAAAAGGACAAAGGTACCATCAAATGTGGCACATGGAAATTTCTTTAAATTCATGTTAAAATTAACAAGCTGTGGAACTAGATCAATGTTAAAATGTGTAGGTCGTCCAATATTCTGAAAATTACTACAAGACAACAGAAAGAAGTTTTCTCAGGGAACGACGTAACTTTATTTTTCATGTCTAATACCTATCTTCTAGAGATTTCAAGAAAGAAAAACATTTATCATAAACTAGATAAATAAAAAAACTAAATATCATTGAAGTTAAAGAAGAATGATGGCACTTCTGTAAGGTTGTAACCGTTATGAAAGGCAATCCTTTTTCCTTTACCTTTCCCCTTTGGGATAAGGGAGGCGAGCCTTCATGAATCATGATATTAGGTCAATTCAAATTTCTTGCAATAATTCAATCATTTTTACAACATACTTTGCATGAAAATTACATTGCCAATTCGAATATAGGAATTTGCAATAAAAATGTCTGAATTATCTCGTGGGTCGTTTTGAGGCTGAAAATGAATGAATCAGGTAGGGATCTCCCGCCCACGCCCCATTCCCCCCGGTTTGAGCCCAAAAAAAATTCTTGCAAGAATGCAATAGAGAAATTAGGAGCTGAATCATTACTAGCCAGGATTCAAGAGCAATTTTCTTTTCCGAATTCGAGTGCAGTTACCTACCAAAAATGCAAAGTACTCGCAAGAAAAATAGAATGGAATCCCATAAAAAGGGAAAAGAATCAGGAGGCTATAGGATCTTACCTGTAGGCAGGAGATCAGAGAGGGATCATTCGATGGACGCGGTCTAAAAGATAGACGCGGATCCGTGAAGAGGTCTGGAGAAAAGGTACTGATATCACTGATAAACAGGGATAGGGTACTGCGACTGTGATGGAGCTCTGCTTTCCTGCTCTCGGTTCTCTACATTACCAAAAACACCCTACATTGTACTAGTTTCAGCATTTGATGTCTTTTCTTCGGAATAAAAACACAAGACCATTTTAATAATTTCTTTTTCTCAAATTTCATTTATATAAAATTTTGGTTTTGTAGAGTATTTTAGGTTTGGGATATTTGGTGCACTAAGTTTCTTTATATACGTAGCTTTGAAGACCGTGGTATTCCTAAATTGTCATCTTTGGGAGTTTTAGAAACTCTAATTGATGCCTTTTTTTCCCTAAAGTGTCGTCTTGCATGTTTAGTTTGCAATAAAGCAATACCTTTCACAATATCCCAATTCATATCACTTAAAATTTCAAGAAGCCTATGACAAATAACTCAACGCCTACCAAAGATCCCTAGGTTGATGGGCAAGAAAGAGAGGCAGTGACAAAAGGGTCACTCTTGATTCATCCATGCCAAGTGAAAAGAAGAGGCCAATGGGTAGGAAACAAGCGAAGGAGAAATTGAGGAGTGGAGGGGATCGAGGACCATATAAAGAGGTCCTCCAAAATCTTATTTTTGGAGAAAGATAAATTAAAGGAAAGCAAGATTATACATGACCTTGAGGTCTCGGTAGAGGAGCACAAAATGGAGACAAAGAAGCGCAAGGCCGACATTGAGAAGCAGAGGTTGAGGTGGGATTAAGAACAAAAGATCATGTTTTGTCAACACTTTGGAGATGTATGTGAGAGCATATATATCTAATGGCAATGAAGGTACAACTTGTAGGTCAAGTGCTCAACAGATGACGACATTCAAAGATAGCTTCTGTGGATCAAGTGGTGCACTGGGTGGAGCTAGTGAGGCTAGTGGTGGTGATGGCAATGAAGACAATTGATGCATTCTTGTGTTTCATGTTTGTGGATTTTATGTTGTGATTGATTATATCTAATGCGATGAACCATGTCGTTTAAATTTTAATTGACATATTTGAATTCGTGGTGTATATAAGTTGTTTGTATGAACTTGTAACATTTATGTTTGGAGGTCAAATAGATATAGGGGCTGTTTGGTTGGGTGGCTTAGGGGCTAGCCAGACTTACGCAGCGCAACTTCTTCATGTTTGGATGGGTACATAGGTGCTAAGCCAGGCTCCAGGAAGCCAAAAAGGGGGGAAGAGGCTGGCTTGCTGAAAATGAACTGGGGATCGTTTCCAATAAGCCAGGCTTGGCTAGGCACCCCATCGGTGTCGCCTCACCACCGAGCGGACTCTCCTCCACGCGAGCACGTCGGCCTTCACGAGCAGGATGGCCTTCACTACTGGAGCCGGCGGCTTTGCCGAGGGCCCAGGCTCTCGGCAAAGTCTCTCAAACTCTCGGCAAAGGCTTTGCCGAGCGCAGCTCTCGGCAAACCCTTCTTTGCCGAGAGCCAGCGTTGCTCTCGGTAACGAAAAGACGCCGTTAACGGGCCCGCAGCGTTTGTCTTCTTTGCCGAGAGCCCATCTGGCTAGCTCTCGGCAAAGAGTTTTCTTTTTTTTTGAAAAACTCTTTGCCGAGAGCCAGTCTGGCCATGCTCTCGGCAAACATTTTCCTTTTTTTTAAAAAAAATCTCTGCCGAGAGTCTTGCTGGCCTGGCTCTCAGCAAAATATTTTATTTTTAAAAAAAAAAATCTTTGCCGAGAGCCAGTCTGGCCAGGCCCTCGGCAAAGCCTATCCTTTGCCGAGTGCAACGGTCATTGCGCTCGGCAAAGCTGGGAAACGTTCCCAGCTTTGCCGAGTGCAATGACCGTTGCACATACAAATCCCGCCCCTCACCCCTTGGCAAAGTGGCAAATTTTGTTTTTTTTCTTCTAATTTTCCATTTCATTACACATACAAATCACATTCATCACATATAAATCACATTCATCACGTATAACACATATATCACATGTACATATCACATTCATCACATATATGTCACGTTCACATACACCACGCATATAGCACATTAATCACAATATTTGAACCAAATGAAAGTTAACCATCACAAGTTATCATCGAAACATAATAAGTTTTCAATCTAAAGTTCACAATCTACTAGAGACGACACTCTAAACACACTCATGGCCAACCTTGCCCTGGCCACCCCGGAGAAGCAGTCCCGCCTTGACCCCCGGGCGTGTTCCATCCAGGTGCTTGCGGGTTGTTCGAACCCGCCGACGGAGGCTGCAAAAATTAGATGTCTATGTCAGACAAGCAAATGCAGAAACAAAACACTGAGGAATCGATACTCACAGGAGTAGCTTCTGCGTTCTGAGACGGCGGTGGAGGAGCCATGAGCGCCGTGGGCACCTGCATGCCCTGGGAGGCCATGAACGCGATGAGATCTTGCATCTGTTTAGCTTGGGCAATCCGAAGCTAGTTCATGTGAACCTAATTGGTGGCCACCAGACTTATTAGAGAAGATAGAGTCTGCTTCCATATCAAGGAAACAGGATGTTTTGGGTAATCTAAGGTCCTCATCCTGGAAGGCTTCTCAATTACTGTGGTCAACAGGATCTTATTCAGGGTTAATCCCTAATGGTTTCTATTCAATCATCCCGGTGAGGATTACTCTTTAGCTAAGTATTTTTCCCCCTTCTGGAGACATTTCAGTAAACCACGCTAGATTGATTTACAACTGTTTGCAAAAGCATGCTAATCACTTCTATTTATCAGTGTCTTTATTCAATAAAAAAAACAAGTTTCTAAATATTAGGCATCAAGGGAAAAGTGATAGAACTTAGATACAGATTTCAGTACTTCATAATATTTTTTGTTAGCTTTCTTCACAATTTGATCAATACAATGATTTTGTTCCTCTAAAGAAAACAGATAACAATTTAGTGAAAAGTTTTCTTTGTTTCAATTCTTTATGAGTTTGGGAGTTTGGTATTTTCATTTTCTCTACTGTTATGCTGCTAACCTGTGATCAATTCATGTAGGATAAAAAGTTGAAGGAGACTTTCCCAACAATTCCATCACTGGATGACTTGCAAACTCTTGAAGCAGATGGGCTTAAGGCTGACATAATTATTGTAGACACTGAGAGGGATAAGAAGATTTTCATGTTGAAGCAGCTTAGTGCTGCACTTGTGAAAGGGTTAAGCTCTAGTCCAGCATTAGTGATAAAGAAAATAGCAGGTTTGGTGCTGTTGGATTTGTGGACTCTTACAAACATATATCTGCTGCGGGGGAAAGTGACTCAGCTGAAAATGACTCCTGTGATTCTCCCCTTGAGCCCAACAGCCCTCTTTATGGATTGTCTGATAAAGTTGAAGCTGAAGGGTATGCTTATGTATTAAATATTTCCTCTCGGTTATGTGATTCAGGCCTTGTCTATGTTTCCGTATACTGTAAATATCTATACTTGTTCCATCTCAAAAAAAAATCTATACTTGTAGAAAAAAATGCGTATGGTTTTACTGGTTATTTTGCATGTTGAGTCGTTGACTTATTGAGTGTTTCACATATTTCAATAATTTAAAGGAAAAGGTCAAATACAGTTGAACTCCTATCTTGAACCTCCAAATAAATAGCAGTAACATAGAATTTTCCAAGGCAGATAAGTGATTGTCATCATGGCTTGCATTGTTGGGTAGGCTAATAGTATTCTACTCTGTAACAGAAAAATTCTAATATAGGCAATTATAGCCATAGTAATGGAAGAAAATGAGAGTACCCTGAGAATTATTCTATCATATTTGAATTTTCATCAAATCTATCTGGACGATCACTACGTAATATTAGTGTACATGAGCATGCTCATGAGCACTAATATATCTAAGCCTGAATAATTAAGATGTCAAGCACGCTATAGTTTAGGTTTCCATTTCAGTATCATTACCTTTTTCAATACTTGACAGCAGGGTATTGTCCAAAGGCACAGGCACAAACATCGTTGTATGGGATCGATCACATAATCAGACTCATCTCAGCATTGGTGAATTCACACATATATGCAATCTGTAGAACTACACCTATGGGGTCTACAACGAGCAGTGATGCACAAGGGAAGGGAAGGGTATACCTTTGCCGGTGAGCGGACGGTGATGGCTGTGGGGACGACGCGAGGTGGGCGCAGGACTGGTCCGCGGCGAGCTCCTCCTCCCTCCTCCACCGGATCTTGGACGGCCGGGGCGAGCTCCTCCTCCCCCTCTTCTTCCACCTCCTACTCTCCTTCTCCTCCACCTACTCCCCCTCTCGGCCTCCTCTCCAACCGGTCGGGCCTGGAGCGGCGGCGCGGGGCCGGCTGCACAGCCGCGGCGTGGCCGGGCGGGGGACGGCCAGGGGCCGGGGCGCGCTCGGGCGGGGGCGGGGGCGCGGACGTGCGGGGGCGTGGTCGGCCCGGGGCGAGGACGCGGCCGGTGCGAGGGCGGGGGTGGGGGCGCGCCGGGCGGCGGCGGCTCGGGTGAGGGCGCGTCCGGTCGGGTGAGGGCGGCGGCTCGGGTGAGGGCAGAGGGGTGCGTGTGTGCGTGTGAGGGGTGAGGGGCGGTTTTTTTTTAAATGTATGAACCCCTTTGCCGAGAGCTAGATCAGGCGGCTCTCGGCAAAGAGTTTTCTTTCTTTTTTTTAATTTTATTTGCCGAGAGCCCCAGCCCAGGCTCTCGGCAAATAGGCTCTTTGCCGAGAGCTTTAGGGGGCTCTCGGCAAAGAGTTTTTCTTTTTTTTTAATTTTATTTGCCGAGAGCCCCAGCCCAGGCTCTCGGCAAATAGGCTCTTTGCCGAGAGCTTTAGGAGGCTCTCGACAAAATATATATATATATTTTGGATTTTTGCTCCCAATTTTTTCCTGCAGCCTTGATATAGTACTAGGAGGCCATGTTTGAAATTTGGTGTATTTTCCATTCATCTTGCTATATTTCGCGTATTTTCTTTATTTTTTCCGCAAGACGCACATTTGAACTGCATGTGCATGAAATAATGAATCTCAGCGATTCAAAAAATGATATTCATGCTTCCGAGGGTATTTCAACACCGTATCTAGGGACAGACGCGGAAACTCGACCATCTCGTGCACGAGACATGGCGACCAAATTGTGTAGGATTTGATTTAAAATTATATAAAATGCGAACGAGTCGGAAAATCATGAAAATAGACGGGAGGTCTTGATAGGATACGTAGAGTTTATGGAAATAATTTGGGAATGTTTGGAGCAAGTTGTGACACAACATGTTTGAAACCCTGAGATCTCCGCATGTGATATCTTGTTATCACATGTGGAGATTTCAGGGTTTCAATCATCTTGCGGCACAACTTGCTTCAAACATTTTCAAAAAAATTTTATAGCTTCTACATGCGATGTCAAGGCCTCCCGTCCATTTTCATGATTTTCCGACTCCGTTCGCATTTTATATATTTTTAAATCAAATCTCACGCAACTTGGTCGCCATGTCGCGTGCACGAGATGGTGGAGTTTTCGCTATGTCCCTAGATACGGCGTCGAAATACCCTCGGAAGAATGAATATCATTTATTGAATCTCTGAGATTCATTATTTCATGCACCCGCAGTTCAAATGTGCGTCTTGTGGAAAAAAATCAAGAAAATGAAAAAAATACACGAAATATAGCAAGAGGGATGGAAAATACGCCAAATTTCAAATCTTGGCTTCTAGTACCGTAGCAAGGCTGCGCAAAAAATTTGGGAGCAAAAATCCAAAAAAAAATTTGCCGAGAGCCTTGGCTGAGGCTCTCGACAAAGAAAAATATTTTGCCGAGAGCCTAACAGCAGGCTCTCGGCAAAGATGACGGCGTAAGTGGGCCGTTTGTGGGGTTGAGGCTTTGCCGATGTTCTTTTTTTACCGAGAGTCGAGCTTGCTTTGCCGAGAGCCAATCTTTGCCGAGCGTCCGATATTTGACTCTCGGCAAAGAAGTAGGCCCTCGGCAAAGCTCCTGTGTCCGGTAGTGCTTCACGCGACCTCCGCCGGCAAGCATGAGCACGCCGCGAAGCACGAGCAGCAGACAAGCAACGGTGGAGGCAAGCACGAGCACGCCGGCCTTCACGCGACCTCCACCGGCCCAACGTGAACTCCACCTTCTTCTCCAGCTTGCCGGCACCCGAATCGAGCTTCCCCGCCTCTGAATCGAGTTTCCCCACTGCCGAATCGAGCTTCCTCGCCTACCAATCGAGCTTCCCCACCACTCGCGCTGGCCGCCAGGTGTCTTCCATGGCAGATAGTGGGGGTGCTCGCATGCGGTTTGGCTCGAGCTCCCCTGTATTCTTGTTCCCTGTGCTACGGAGTGGTGGCCTGCTGCCATGGCGGACTCGTGCGCCAAGGGCGCGGCATGGTGGCCTGCTGCCATGGTTGCCGAGGTGTTCGCCGAGCATGTCCACCACCTGTTCAACTAAAGTCTTCAGAGGGGGTAAACTTACCAGTTGAAAGGAAGAGGTGATTTTATGTAAACTAATCCAGGCAATCAAATACACCGATTCCTAGCCAAGCTTAGCCAGTACAAGCAACCAAACATGTGCTGCTTGCATTGGCTAAAGTTAGCTAGAGCTTGTCTAGAAAATGAACCAAACACACCCATAATGTATAGAGTAAGTGGGAAAATAGAGTAAATACAAAAGTAGTGGCCTGATGAGGGCTTGTTGAAGTTGACCCAAAAATCGCAGCACCAAAAGTAGGAAGTGCTCCAAATCAAATGTACGGACCTTGCTTAAGGTGGTGTTTGTTGACGTAAATGTATAGAAACCACATTGTGGTTGCAGCATAGGACGGCTAACAAAGTGTATTGTACTACGTCTTTGCATTAGACTGCCACGACGCATGTATTTGCTCCGAGGATGCCACCGCTGAGAAGACTCAGATGTGAAGAGGACAGATCATGGAGTGATGAAAAACAATTTATGAAAAAGGAGAAATTCATTAGGTATTGGCTTTCCGCAGTGTAGTGATGAAGTAATGCTTAAAATTATTATTTTTGAGTTTTGGGCATCAATTCTAGTGGTGCTTGAACATTGCAGCGGCACAATTTGGGTACGCCAGCTATTGCTCCTAAAAATTTGTTGCTGCATCTGGCCAGAAAAGGAGATAAGAAGCGAGTTGGATTTTTCAGTTCTGTAGGTCTTACCAGGAGGGAGTGATGCTGCACGTCATGGTGTTACAAGCAAAGATAGCTTGTGATATGACGTTTCAAGCAACACTAGTGAAGCTCTACGTTGTGGAAGACCTTAGTCAGCCTGTTGAAAGACGCCTTTTTCAATGGTCTATCCAGTTCAATGGTGGTTGATGATCAAGTACACGATGCATGTTTGGTGTCAAATGACAGCCGTTGCAGGTAGGACATGGACAACAAACACATGAAGCGTCATCAACTCCAAGAACAACAGAGGAGCGGAAAGAAAAGAATTCCTGGACTCTTGGCTGTCATCTAGCTAGAGGTGCACGAGATCCAAATCTACCTCTACTAGAAAACGAAGCCACTGGGCATATACTTCTATGATGTTAGGTACAGTACTAGTAGGTGTCAGTACTCGTTACACTGACAAGCGAGCTTTGCTGGTCAGACCTCACGCCGGTTGCTTGCGGAGATTGAGGCCGATCTTATCCAAAGACCGGCATTTCTAATTTACTTCCTCTGTCTTAAAAAGAAATATAACTATAGATTTTTATATCAAACTAGCTTAAGTTTAACCAAATTTATAATATCCCCTTGCATTTTTTAAAAAAAATGCAGCTATACTCTTCTTGAAAAATCAAATAGCTTTAAGTCGAACTAAATCTATAAAAAAGAGTTACTAACATTTATCATATCAAATAAATATCATTACATTAGTTATGAAATACAATTTTATAGTAAACCTATTCGAAGGCATAAGTATTGAAACTATTTTCTAAAAACTTGATCAAATAAAAAAATGTTTGATTCATACTAAATCTAGAATTGTTGGGTTTTTTTTTTGAACGGAGGGAGTAGTACGTGAGACCTTGGCATGCAGTGCATGCATGTACTTGCACAATTGCAGATTACTGCAATATAGAACGCTGAAAAGGCAGGCATACAGGCAGAACCGCGTACATTTGAAAGGAGCAATGCAAGCGGCTAGATATCACAAGCAGCGAAGCGAAGGAGATATATATATATATATGCAGTCCAGTATATACCTGCGCCGGCGGCGGCGACGACGTCACGTTCGGAGTCCTTGACGTGGAGGCTCACCCTGGTGGTGGCGGCCGGGTGCGCGGCGTAGAAATCCTCCAGCGCCATCTCCAGGCTCAGTAGGCTCTTCTTCCCCAGCCCGGTGCCGAGGTCCAGTATCACCCCGACGTGGACCGGCACCGTCGCCGTCGTCTGCGCGGCCGCTCCAGCGTGGGCGTGGTGAACCCCGCCCGCGAGGAGCACCAGCACGACGACGCCGGCCGCGGCGCCGGCGAGCAAGGGACCAGCGGAAGGAGCAGCGCGCGCACGCGCGTCGTCGTGCGGCATTATATATGGTGTGGTCGGTGATCAATGGACGGCTAGGTTCGCTAGAGCGAGCTAGTACCTAGAGTGGCGTCTCGTTCTCCCTCAGGTACTGTAGCAGCTCTAGGCATCTGTGGCGTAAATAGGGCCTTGTTTAGATTCTTCAATTTGGTCACCAAATTCACTATGCAGAATTCCTATTCTCTGTCACATCAAAATATCGGCACATATATGGAGTACTAAATATAGATAAAATAAAAAACTAATTGCACAGTTTTGTTGTACTTTGCGAGACGAATATTTTAAGCCTAATTAATCAATGTTTGGACAATTATTATCAAATAAAAACAGAATTGCTACAGTGTGATGTGATATTTACTGTGCAAAGTTTGGATACAACTTTGGCCCTTGTTTAGATCCCAATTTCCCCCCCAAATTCTACTATGCAAAAAGGAGATTCCCCATCATATCAAAATGTCGGCAAATGCATGGAGTACTAAATGTAGATGAAATCAAAAACTAATTGCACAGTTTTATTGTACTTTGCGAGACGAACATTTTGAGTCTAATTAATCAATTTTTGGACAATTTTTACACTAAAAAACAAAAGCTGCTACAGTGTTCCGGCAGGAACACTGTAGCAGCCAGAGCCGAATCGGGGCACCCGATTCTGGAACTGAACACGGGCTTGGTATGCCTAGAAGAAGGCCGAGGGAGACGGCAGTCCCGTGAGCGTGTGCGTCGCGTCGTCAGCGCGTCAACGTCATTGCTGACGCCCTCTAGTCGTGCAACCAAACGAGCACCCTTGGCCAGTGGCCACGGACGTCGGACGGAGCAATAAGAAGCTAGCTGGCCCGATCGATCGGAAGCCCCGCCGCGCATGACGCTTGTCCGGTTGTCCCGGCCCCTCGACAAGCCGCCGGCGCCAACCGGGCCGGGGCGGATGGACGCGTATAGCATTGTAAACACACGTTCCGACACACGACTCGAGAGTGGAGAGTCTGTCGAGACGAGGCCACGCACGCGAGTTCAACAGCTCCCGATCCCCCACCCCAGCATAATCTACCAGCACGTCGTTGATCCGTCTCCGCCGGTCAAGGCCTGCTTGCCTGCCGCTGCCGACAAAAGCTTAGGATTTTTAGATGGGTTTGTCAGTCTGTCAGATAGCATGTAGATTTATGTTGAACACACAACAACCATATATAAACCAACCAATGGTGTCCTAACTCAATTCATCTCTCCATGTATCTCTCCCTTTGTAAATAGGCGAGAGTTGAGGGGTCCTCGGAATGCAATACATCTTAGAATTGGACTTTAATTATATCATCACTATACATGAGTCGATCTAATAACCCATATAAGTGTGAGTCACATACGAGAAACGAGGAACACGAAGACACCAATGCAATTTGGTAAGTAAAAAAATGAGACGAAATAATACATGCACTCTTTAATTTTAGCTTAGGATTTTTAGATGGGTTTGTCAGTCTGTCAGATAGCATGTAGATTTATGTTGAACACACAACAACCATATATAAACCAACCAATGGTGTCCTAACTCAATTCATCTCTCCATGTATCTCTCCCTTTGTAAATAGGCGAGAGTTGAGGGGTCCTCGGAATGCAATACATCTTAGAATTGGACTTTAATTATATCATCACTATACATGAGTCGATCTAATAACCCATATAAGTGTGAGTCACATACGAGAAACGAGGAACACGAAGACACCAATGCAATTTGGTAAGTAAAAAAATGAGACGAAATAATACATGCACTCTTTAATTTATATATATATATATATATATATATATATATATATATATATATATATAATAACTTATTCTGTAGCCACTTTGAGTTACGATAATTGCTATGCTAATTTACGAGATTATAGTAACTCCTCACTATGTGATTTACTATAACATTATGGTAAATATCCTCATGTGTTATAGTAATTCAACTATCAGAAATATATACTGACATTGTCGTAAATTAGTATATAAAATTATCGTAAATAGAGGTGACTACAAAATAACTTATATTGTAGCTAGCTATAGAGTATATATAGCTAGCTACAAAATAAGTTATTTTGTAGCCACCTTTATTTACGATAATTTTATATACTAATTTACGACAATGTCAGTATATATTTACGATAGTTGAATTACTATAGCACATGAGGATATTTACCATAATGTTATAGTAAATCACATAGTAAGGAGTTATTATAATCTCGTAAATTAGCATAGCAATTATCATAACTCAAAGTGGCTACAGAATAAGTTATTTTGTAGCCAGCTGTAGGGTAATATATATATATGCTCCCTCCATGTTGGTAAAAGAAGTCGTTTTGGACAAGATTTGGGTCAAACATTGGGAATATAAATCATGAATAACTTTTAAGTTATTGAGTTTGAAAATATGAAAACAATATGAATAGATTTGCCTTGAAATATACTTTAATAAAAGTATACATATATCACTTTTAAATAAATATTTTTATAGAAAAATAAAGTCAAAGTTATGCTTTGGAGACCGTGTCGCTGTCCAAAACGACTTCTTTTACCAACATGGAGTGTATATATATATATATATATATATATATATATATATATATATATATATATATATATATATATATATATATATATATATATATATAACTTCAATATTTGTGTTAATTATTGAGTTTATAAGAATGTCCAAATAACCTTTGGACTATGGGACCTTCACATGCAACTTCGACTCTAGGGCTACAACCAGAGTTGAAGGATTTCCTTTGAAGATTATCCTTGAAGTATTGCTCGCAAGTAACCATAAAATCGAGAAAAAAAGGATCTATCCAAAAAATAGCTAAAAACAATTTTAGGAGACACCACATCTTATTTCACACGAGGTTGAAAATGGCATCCGCTTTTGGAAATAGTTAAGGTCCCAATGGCCATAGCCTGCTCCCACCCCTCCTAAACATTGATTCCATGTCACGAACTCTGGCTATTGTTGCCACTAATTCCTTTGTGATTGAAATCATCACCCTTGATGACGAGCCCTCTCGACCTGTGCCACCCGATCTTTGTGGTCCATCTATTGTGTCAATGGTAAAGGATTCCGACTACACCACCATGCTCAAAGTTCCACGGCAAGTCCATGCTCATCCTGGTTCAACCTTCTTTTTGCGCATTAATCATCATGTACTCAACATCTCCATCCACAATCTTAGTGGGGGAGCGAGTTGGCTACATACTAGGGCCACCCTTGGGTTCGATATGATTTCCATGTTGCTAAGACACTTCACACCACTGACAACATCTTACTCTCGAGTCATCTTTGGCTCCAAAGTCGTGCATGATCATTATATATTATGACACCTATCGGTCTCCGGTGGCATTGCTCGTCAATTTACTTTCATGCATGCCCATTCAAGAGTGAGGATCGCCACCCTACCAAATCTTAGTAAAGACTTTGTTATCGAACTAGTCGACATGGCCTCTCAGACTGCCTGGTATAGTGTCACGTCAAACACTGTGTTGACAATCCTACAGTGACTCAGCACATGCTTGTAGTGAGGTATCAACGTACACCCCACACCCCTAGGCCTCACATGTCAGCTCAGCCAGAAGCAACACAACATTAGCATCTTCCACTTTCCCTTTCACTCTCTCTTCATTATTCCTATCTTCTCTCTTTACCATGGAGAAAGGAAAAAAAATCAAGGAGCCATGCCCTTCAATCCACCCTTCGTCTCCAACTCCACACCCCATGTTAGGAAGATCAAGACCCCAAGATGTTCATCATCCTCAGCTTCATCTTTCTCATAATGAATTAAGATATGACCTTACCTCACTCCATGGGTGTGGCCGATTGATCTCATACAAGGGTAAAATGGTCATTGAACTTCATGGCAGTTTGCATTCTCTCGAAATAGAAGACTCCTATATGAGTTAAGAGACATGATGGTATGAAGCAAATATTGGGTTCAGTTTATATTTACCTTGGGCCGCGTCACTTAGACTTTCGACATTCAGTCTTGAAGCTCAAACCATTTAGACACTTAAACCGTTTTGCATTAACTTTAAGGAATACACCAAATATTGGCACCACCAATGATTGTTTGCTGAACAAACAATCCCATAATGCCACCGAAAGGATGCAAGAAGTCCAAAGCAACATACGCTCCAATGTCCGAAGCATCTCTACCACCTATCGACAACAAAGCTTCTGCCCATCCCCTAGACCAAGGCACTAGTAGAAGGACATCCATGGCAGAGCACAAAAATTTACTCATTGTGATCATATTAGGATTTTTTTTTCTATTTTTATTTTTTTATTCACTATTTTAAATTGGATGTTTTGTTTTCTAAAAATACTCCCACTGCCAATTAACTTAGTGAGATTGTAGAATTTCCCTTTTGTACTGTTTGAATTGATCGAATTTTCCTTTTTATTCTTGTAATATTGCTTAAAATCATAACTTTTTCATATTAGCTTGGATGGAGATAAGATTTATATAAAACTTGTAGAGCTCGATGAGATTTATAAATTTTGAGCTCACAAACTTTGTTTGAAGCCATCTTGGAGTTGAGATAATTAATCGATACAATGTTCGCATATGTAAACCTAAACTTTGTATTGATTATTTCAACACTAAGATGGCTTCAAACGAAAACGATGTGAGCTACAAAGATATAGATCCATTGAGCACTACATTTTTATATAAATTTATCTACATACATGGTCATATGAAAATGTTATAATTTTTAAGATATTCTATGCTACAAGTAGATAAATCGAGGGTATTTTATTCACTACCCTATGTAGCAAATCTCTAAAAAAATATGATTTTTATATGATGTCATTTGAAGATTAATGGATATTGTAGTGTTCGATAAGATCTATAACTTTATAGTTCACAACACTTCTGTTTGTTTGGTGGCGTGAACATTGCATCAGTACAAGTTGTATGTCTAAACGTTGTATTGATTATTTCAGGGCTAATGGCCATGTTCGCTTGAACTTATCAGCCATGGTACAATATTTTTCTCTCACAATAAATCAACGAATAGTACTTTTCAGTTTGACTTTTCAGCGAAACGAACAGGCACAAAAAATGAGCTATAGAGTTGTAGACCTTGTTGAGCTCGACCATTTTAAAAAAACTTGGGCTCACCTTGTTGAGCTCGACCATTTAAAAAAAACTTGGGCTGCGGGGGTAGACACCTACGAGCTATTTTAGCTTAAGGTAAAGGACTTCTCACCCGACCCGAGAAAACCCCCGAACCCCATGCCCCGCCGTAGACAGGGGTCCGTTACCCGGTGAGAGGGCCGGTCCATTTTACCTATGCTTTGGGAACGCGGGACAGGCGAGGGGTTTTTTTTCCACACCGCCGACTAGAAATTCGCCTGATCAAAGATTTGAACTCAGGTCACGGAGGACGCCACCCGGAGGCTTGACCAACTGGTCATATAAGGCCACGTGCATATGGAAAAGCTATGATTATTTAAAGATACACAAAAAAATAAAGAAAATTCGCTAATTGGAATTTCTATCAATTGAAATGATGAAATTTAATAAATCTTGCCATTTCAATTGGTGAGGAGTATATTTCTACAATTGTTTTATTAATAATAAAAATAAAAATAAAAATATATCGCTGGAGTCTTGACTTGGAGGCCCCATTTGCTTGATTTCGCTATGTCAAAAAGTTTTCCTGTTTTTAATGGGGCGTTCCTTTTTTTCTTTTCTTTTCTTAGACTTCTTCAATTTTTTCATAAAAGGCAAATTTTGTTTCACCGTGAAAATTGTTCTCTTCATTGGTTTTCATTTGTGATGCCAATTTTTATTCACGATACCTTCATCCTTTTTTGTTCATCACTACATTACTTTTGGTTTATGATAGTATCTTCTTTGTTCGTCATAATTTTACTTGTGTTATTTTTGATTCATGAAAGTAAAGTTTTTTTTGGTTCATGCAAATATAATTTTAATGGCGACTTTTAAATATTTTCTTAGCCACACAACAATTTCTTTTTCGTGCTAGTTATTGTTTCTACTGTTATTTTTTATTTTAATTTAGGGGGCTGCTAATGTAATTTTCTATTTTTTGTCAATCACAGCAATTATATATTATGCAGACAAGAACAAATACTATTTTTTGAAAGATTTTTTTGTTTACGAAATTATTGCTGACGTCTGTAAAGTAGCGTTGCTGAGGTCAGCGAAGCCTCACCAGAGCAGTTTACAATTTTCGCGCGCCCGCGAAAAGCCGAAAACGCGAGGCCCGTATCCTACTCAAACCAAAAATTGAATTCGAGTCGGAGTCGTAAGCGTCAGAGCGACGACACCGGGCCACCATAATCGCAGCTGTCGGATCCCCTTCCCTCACCTTCTGCTAATCGCTTCTTTCCATCTCGATTCGCAATTCGCTTTCTCTCTGCTCTCCGCTCGTCTTTCGATCCCAGATTCCCACTACCTCCTCTCCCAATCTCGAGTTCAGATCATGTCTGCGGCGGTGGCGGTGGTGCCGACGGCTCGCAAGCGCCCGGCACCGGACCAAGAAGCACGCGCTGCTGCTGACGGGAACAAGCGACCGCGGCACAGCGGTCCCCGGAGCATCGACGAGTTCGAGCTGTTCGAGGTGCTCGGCGAGGGCGCCGAAGGCGTCGTGCGCAGGGGGCGCGACCGCCGCACCGGCAAGAAGGTGGCGCTCAAATGGATCGGCCACCCCGACCGCCGCGCGCTCGCCATGGAGGCCGGCTGCCTCCACGCGTGCCGCGGCCACCCGTCGATCATCGGGATCCAGGATGTCGCCGCCGACCCCAGGACCGGGGACGTTCACCTTGTGTTGGAGCTGGTCCACGGCGGGTCAAGCCTCCGCGACTCCATGTGGAGGCCCTTGTCGGAGGACGTAGTCCGCGAGATGATGCGGCAGCTCGTCAGCGCTGCCAAGAAGATTCATGGTGTGGGCTTCATCCATCGGGACATGAAGCCAGAGAATGTCCTCGTCTGCCCTTTCGGCGAGCTCAAAGTCTGTGATTTTGGATCGGCGACGCGACAGAAGCCTGCCGGGAAGGAGCATGAGGCGTACCCCGTCGGGACGCTGCAGTACATCTCGCCGGAGCTGCTCGACGGCAATTGGTACTACGGCCCCGCTGTCGACATGTGGGGCCTCGGGTGCGTTATGGCGGAGCTTCTAAGCGGTGAGACTCTGTTCCAAGCAGAGACACGTGAGGAGATGCTTGACGAGATGTCCAAGCTTCGAGATCGGATGACCTCTGCAGCCGGAAAGCTTGATCCGGAGTGTTTGGCAGATCTGTCGGCTGATGGGCGTGATGTGCTGACGGGCCTGCTGGCCTTCTGCCCTGAGAAGAGGCTCACCGCGGCGGAAGCGCTTGTGCACCCGTGGTTCAAGAACTTCAAGTCACCCTGGATACATGACATTGTTTAGTTATTAGATCTCTAGTAGCTGTTTCTTGATGTAGGATTGTAGTACCACAGGGACTATTTCATTGCATTGTAGGGGCTTAGCTGATTCATGTAATGTTATGAAGCAACCTAATTCATTGTTGCTTCCTTGCCATTTATTTGTTGTTTGACCAATCTTTGTAGCAGGAATTGATCAGTGTAATATTTGTTCAATGCAATAAAATGTCAGACTTTGTTTTATAAAATGTCTCTTGTTATCTGTTCCCAGTATGGGATCTACAAATGCCAGTGGCTTAGGAAGTTGCAGCTCTTGTCAGGAAGTAGTAGATTCTAGCCTTGAGGAAATGCTCTGACACAGCTTCACTCAATTGGCGTCGGTAAAGCTAAAGGTAAGAAAAATTGTGAGTCACTATTCCTTATCTTTTTTGGCCTTTAAGTGCATCTGCTGTTTGAGTTACAGGTCTGAATCATCTGAATGGTGCTGTGCATCCATTGATCCTCAGGGATGGCGAGTATGATTTTTGAATGGGTCACGGAGAAGCAGATGCGATGCGATAGATCCTTGTCCTGGTTACTACTACTCCGCAGTTACTACAGAGCTAGAGCTAATGTCGTAGTGTGCTTTCACAGAGGATAGTTGCTCTATCGCTGACCCAGTCGAACAAACAGGTACCAGTTAACTCTGCCATAGCCCACAGGGCATGTTAAGATCAGAATACTACACATCATAATACTCAGCACATGTTTTTGTCAGTTCACTTCGGACCTTTCTTACCAGGGCCATGTTTAGATTGAAAAAATTTTCAACCCGATGAATAGTACCACTTTCGTCTTATTTGACAAATATTGTCCAATCGTGGACCAGCTAGGCTCAAAAGATTCATCTCGTGATTTCCAACTAAACTGTGTAATTAGTTATTTTTTTTACCTACATTTAATACTTCATGCAAGCGGCTAAAAATTGATGTGATGGAGAGAGAGTGAAAAAACTTGGAATTTTGAGGGGAACTGAACAAGGCCCAGGTGTCTTATTCTTTTACCAATGACACATGAAACGAATAGCTGAATCTTGCATATTGATGAGGATCTGTTGAATATTATGGATAGTTTGCAATCCATTTGGTGGCAGAGTTTTAGTTTCCAGTTTGCTCCGTGGAGTGTCACTAAATTCCTCTCATCAAGTCTATTTCCAATGCCTTTTTTTTCCCATTGCAGTTATTATCTACGTTTAATGGTATTTAGTTTATTAAACTTCTTTTTTTTTGAAATTTTATTAAACTTCTTTTTTTATCCAAACACATGTAGTACTTGCGTCAGACCAGGGTAGTGATGCTTTTTAAATACAGGATACACTTGATTTGCTAGGACTGTAGATCGAGAGGGTGTATGCACGATTGTGAACATTCAGCAGAGATTAAAAAAAAACTGAGGAGGCAGTTACCAACCTCTCATCGGGAGATTGTTGGGTCAACCTATATTCAGCTTCAATGCTATTCAGCAGAGATCACAATGACAGTTTAGTGATATAAGATAAGAGTATGTGGATTGTACATGTAAAGAGAATTCTTCAGGAATGTGTTGCCAGGGATCATGACATATGGTGACACTGTCCATCATAAGCCTTCTAGGGACCTCAAAAACCAATATATAAGCTTGTAGTAGTATTATTTGTTTTGGATCCGGCAAATGGTATACTATCAAATTTGTCTTGTACATTTAAATAAACTTCTACATATTGGTTACCTTAATGTAAAATTATGTCAAAATCTGTAGGGTCACCATTGCTTGTTAGTAGTACTTGACAAGTATGGGAAGGAGGTGTTTAAGGAACTGTCTCAGCTTCATTCCATTCCAGACATTAGGTTTTGTTCCAAAAATTCCAAAAAAAAAATGATGTCAAATCTTTCCTTCGCTGATATTTTGAACTATATATAACATTGCGTACACGGCCGGACGAAATGAGGACATCACGGTTGAACTTTGCACCTTTTATGACAGCTTGGTTTCTGAACTCGATTAGTTGTAACCTGGACATCAAACTTTTTCAGGTTCCCTTTTGCAGGGGATATCGAGCAGCTTACTTGCGATAGAGCATTCATGAATCATGAGCATTACAAAATGCATATCAAAGCTTTCCTGTGCATCATTTATTAGCCCCGGGTGATTCCTTAGAAGTGCAAAATACGCCATTCAGTTCATCGAGTCACGTGATGTCGAACTCCAGCTGCTGGGAAGGTCATCGACGTCAGAATGCTGCTGTTGAGCCAATTTGCTGACAGCCCCAATCAGATGTGATAGAAACTGTCTGACCAGAATAGCGCCTAGCTCTGGTGATTGCAATGGCTAACCACAAGGGGCGGTGTTGCATTTACTAAACTCAAGGGGCGGTTTTGCATTTACTAAACTGCAGCCGGATTAGTGTGAATGAACTGGTAACGACGGGTTGTGAGTTTGAAGCCATGAAAAAACATGCGCGCACTTATTTTTGTATGACTTGAGGGAGGTTGTGTTGTGATAGTAGTTTGCGGGTGATCTTCAAGGTCTACTTCATCCATTTCAAATTATAAGTCGTTTCGATTTTTTAATATATAAATTTTATATCCTTCTTTTATAAAAAAATATTTATGTCTTGATATATATGATAAAACTGTGTACCTAGAAAAGTCGTACAATATGAAGAGAGAGAGATATATATAGAGAGAGAGAGTAGGATTTTACTCTTTGATTTTATTTATTTATTTGTGGTTGGAATATTTCTGGTGGCTAATCAAAGGGACAAGAATCTACACTATATATGTTGGGCCACATCTCGAGATTGCGACTACAATTTAACATAAAAGAATTATGTCTTCGTATATTTTCTTCTTTTGAAAAAACCTTGTCCCCGACAAATCGCTTATGGTGGAACTACAACATCTGGCAAGCGACACATAACATAGCAAAGCTATTGATCTACTCCGATCCCTCGATACCATAAAGAGTGTCATTTCACTTCTTAAGAAGTCGATTAGTTCCCACTTTAACCAAATATATATAAAAAATATTAACATTTATTATGCATAATTAGTATCACTAGCAGCGTTACAACGGGACACATACAACTTGTTAATCACCTGTTGTAACAAGTTGTATGTCCTACTGAGATTTTACTTAATAAAAGTATCTAATCTAATTATAACTCAGGTATTTACTTAATTAATAGTTGTTTTATGCACTTGAATTTGTCTTATAATTAGATTACGTATCGTGCTTCTGAGATGTTCTGCTCTAACTCATATGCCCAAGAAAGGCTTGATGATTTATCCCATGACTGACATTCATTTCAATTCGCCTTGTAATTGGATTTTATTTCCGCCGCTTCTAGACACATTGCTCTAACTCAGACGGACAAGGAAGAGAGTGATAGACCATAAAAATGCTTCGTATCTACATTATTCTTGCTAGTATACTCCATACTGTATGTGCATACGTTGCTCTAACTCTCATATAACACGGGATAGAGTGAAAACCTACGAAAACGCTATATACCTCAGGCATAACACTATGTACTTTAGATCAAAAACATTATTGTAAACATTTCTATGAAATTTATCTGAAAAATCTACCCTTGCACCCTGTTGTTCTATTGTCCCATAGCGAGACGTCCTAATCTAGCATTGCATGAGCCAAATAGTCTCCTCTCTTTTTTTTCTAGGCCGAACTAAATCAAACTAGAGTTGGCCTTTTTAATCTTTTTTTTGAGGAAGTTTGGCCTTTTTATTCTTGTTTTCGAGTATGTTCTATTCAGCACATGTTAGCACACGGAAGCCAGTTTCTATAGGCCACTTAGCAACTGTTCGTCAGTATCAGCAAGGTCGCAATTACACACGCCCTTTCTTTCGTGAACCGACAAAGCCGTTACCATGCTCTCAATATCAGCGGCCCGTCGCACAGCGCACAGGCGCACTCCGGTAGCCGACGACCAGTTGCCCGCTCGGAGACGGCGACATCGACGGACCCACCACACCAGCGCGATGCCACAGTAATTATTGTGGCGTCCAACGCTCCAATGGAAGGGCATATCTACGGAGCACAGAGTACTCCACTATGATATATCCGCACCGACACAGGCGGAACCTGAGCGGCGTTGCACGGTGCAGCAGCAAGTGGAGTTCGTCCACCACACCCAGCCCAGGATGGTCGAGATGAGCGGCAGCGGCGTGGGAGTGGTTCTCGCCGCGCTCGCCGCGGCCTTGGTCCCGTTGCTGTGGGCGGCGCTGGCGCGCCAGGTGTGGCGGCCGTACGCCGTGGCGCGGGCGTTCGCGCGGCAGGGCGTCCGGGGCCCGCCGTACCGCTTCTACGTGGGCAACAACCGGGAAGCGAGGGCGATGGTGGCGGCGGCGGCGAGCGGCGAGGCGCTGGAGCGGAGCTCCAACGACATCGTCCGCCGCGTGATGCCGCACGTGCGGGCGTGGGCGTCGCTCTACGGCAAGGTGTTCCTGTCGTGGACCGGCTCGACGCCGAGGCTGTGGGCGGGCGACCTCGACATGGCGAAGCGGATCCTCTCCGACAAGGCCGGGCTGTACGTGAAGCCAGACCCGGGACCCGCCTTGCTGGCGCTCTTGGGCATGGGCCTGGTCTTCACCGAGGGCGACGACTGGGCGCGCCACCGCCGCGTCGTGCACCCGGCGTTCGCCATGGACAGGCTCAAGTCGATGACGGCAGCGATGGCGGCGTGCGCGGCCGAGGTGATCGGGGACTGGGAGGCGCGCGTCGCGGCGTCGGCGAGCGGGGAGGCGACGGTGGAGGTCGGCCAGCGGTTCACGGAGCTCACCGCCGACGTCATCTCGCACACCGCCTTCGGCAGCAGCTACCGGCAGGGGAAAGAGGTGTTCCTGGCGCAGCGGAAGCTCCAGCTCATGGTCTTCGCCTCCATCAACAACGTCGTCGTGCGCGTCCCGGGAATAGAGTACGTGCCGACAAAGGCCAACATGCGCCGGTGGCAGCTCGAGCGCACCGTGCGGGGCACGCTCATGGCCATCATGGACGAGCGCCTGGCCTCGGCTAAGGAATCCAAGGGCTACGGAAACGACCTGCTCGGCCTCATGTTGGAGGCCAACGCCGGCGACGACGACGGCAAGACGCAGCAGGCCATGAGCATGGACGAGATCATCGACGAGTGCAAGACCTTCTTCTTCGCCGGGCACGACACGACTGCGCACCTCCTGACCTGGGCCATGTTCCTCCTCGGCACCAACCCCGAGATAGCGGCTCAGGGAGGAGGTGCTCCGCGAGTGCGGCGGCGCCGAGGTGCCCCTCAACGGCGACGCCCTGAACAAGCTCAAGCTGGTAAGTAACTAAAGCTCCGATCGACCATAGTAAGTGAAAAGTACAAGACCACTGTGATTAAATCGACGGTGCCGTGGTTAATCTGCAGGTGACGATGGTGCTGTACGAGACGCTTCGCCTGTACGGCCCGGTCAACACTATCGTGAGGCAGGCGACGGCGGACGTGGACCTCTGCGGCGTGAACGTGCCCAAGGGCACGCACCTAGCGATCCCGTTCGCGATGTTCCACCGCGACGAGGAGGTGTGGGGCGCGGACGCCGGCGAGTTCGACCCGCTCCGGTTCCGGGACGGCGTGGGCAGGGCCGCCGCGCACCCGAACGCGCTGCTGTCCTTCTCCTCTGGCCCGCGGTCGTGCATCGGGCAGGACTTCGCGATGCTGGAGGCCAAGGCGACGCTGGTGCTCATCCTGCGGCGGTTCGCCTTCGAGGTGGCGCCGGAGTACGTGCACGCGCCGGCCGACTTCCTGACGCTTCAGCCGTCGAAAGGCCTCCCTGTCGTGCTCAGGCTCTTGGATTCGCACACTTTGGCCAGTTGAGACATTTAAGATTCCTCGTGCCACTGTCAGTGCCACCATCTCTTCTGTCTTCTTCTCGCTTATCTCCAGCAGGCTCCACGGCGGCTCCACGGCCTGGACGCCCCATGGGCCGTGGAGGTCGACGTCGACCTGGTGGTCCCCCAGCGAGCGAGCGACGACTTGAGCGGTCCCCCTTGGGGCAGATTTCGGCGGGCCCTAGCGACAGATCTCACATTTTTTCCTCCTCTTTCTCATCTCAAATCCAATAAAGTTTTGGGTATGTCTCCTCATCAGGTGACTGATTTTTTGCTTAACTATCAGTCATCTTCTTCCTCAGGTCAGTAAAAACGGATTAAACAGTACTCGAGCACACACGGGTCAGGTCTTGCCTCCTCGGTCGGAGTCGGACCAGACGCGGAGTCACAGACAGGAGGAAAGAGCACGGCAGGATCCACCGTGGTCCGCGGAGGGCGGCAGGCGGCACTGCGGCAGCAGCCGCGCGGCTCCGTTGGGGCCTGGCTGACTGGGTGCGTCTGCGCACGCACTAACCCACTCGTCCGGGCCCAAGACGTGATGGGCGGGGACTCGGGAAGACATCCAGGTTTGCCTGTCGTCAAAAGGCATGTGACTGATGGATATGCGTCATCTCAGTCGCCTGCCAAGGAGTATTTCTGTAAAGTTTTAGTATGCATGATTTAAAAAAAAATCAATAAATTTTGTTCAGAAATTATTTGTGGCTGGTTTTGTGCAAACAAAATTTGTTAAGAAACTTTGCACATAATTCTTTTTTTAACAGATTGTATACCAGAAACCTTTGCTTGCACAATTTATGTTCACAAGTTATGACTTGTTTTCACAAGTTACGTGAATATTTTTCTTCCTGCTTCATATTTCTGTCTACAAATTGTGATATAGCTTTTTTCACAAATTATTTATATATAATTCTTGAATTTTTTTTATGGTCGACGGAGGGGGAGAGGCAAACCCCTAGTTGATTTCATTTCAGGCGGCCTAATTAGCCCAATAATTCAAAAGGGTACACAAATTTCTTGCTTGTAGTATAATAATTTTTCCCTACTTACAAACAAACATCATTTCTTGTTTGTATAATAATTTTTCCACTTACAAACCGTGCAATTTCTTGGACCGTTGGGATTGACGACTATTAACTGATTAGCAGGCCGCTATTGGCACGCAATTATTCACAACAGATTGAGCTTCCATTCATTGACTAGCGCGCCGCAATTGATGCCCAATTCACAGTGCAACATGCCAAATGAATAATGTAGAGCTGAAGAAAACAGGATTGTTTTCGGCCCACAAAGATTTGACTCACCAAGGATTATCCATTTCGTTTCTTTGTTTTTTTTTGAACTAGCAAAGTGGCAAGCGCAAAACGCACGTCTACTGTGCTGTCAACCCTAAGTAGAACTTAGTACAAACTTCGCTGTGGCTAAGGGTCCCCTTCCCTTTCTTTTTCTTGTTGTTCTAGGTTGCTTTGGTTTTTCTACCACCGTCTTAGTGGCTTGTAACATGCACAACGAGGGTTCTCTCGTAGTTGCATCGTGTAATTATGTTCTTCTTAATAAAGCACGTGTAAAGGCATCGCCAAGGCGTTCGTGAAAAAACTACCATAACACAAGTGCGGCAGAAACTCCTTGAGTCAATCCTCAATCTGCGCTTGGGAGGACACTCCGGGGAAATGGCCACACACTGGAGACTTAAATTGGGTTTCATCTGGCTCAAAATGCATTCCATGGTAAAAAGCTATGTTCAACGATGTCCTATTTGTCATAAGAAAAAAATCTGAAAATGTTCCATACCCTGGACTTCTACAACCTCTCACCGTCCTTGATATGGCCTTGAGTTATATTTCTACAGATTTCGTTGAAGGCCTGCCAAAGTCTAATGGAAAAAATGTAATACTAGTTGTTGAAGCATGTTTACTAAGTTTGCCCACTTTTTAACTCTAACACATCCGTTTATTGTAGTATATTTCATTCAGGTTTTAATGCTTTCATGCTCCATGGATCTCCTCTTGCCATTGCCACCAGTCAAGATAGGATCTTTACTAGTAATTTATGGCAAGCATTATTGAAATCAACGAGGATCTAACTAAATTTCAGTAGTGGCTATCACCCCTCAATCAAATGGTTAAACCAAGAGAGTCACTCAATGCCTATGCATGGGTTTTTGTCAACTCACCAAATGGTTCTACTAGTTCCCTTTGGCAGAGTGGTGGACTGGTGGTACAACACATGCTTCCATACATCACTCAAAATGACTCCATTTCAAGCACTCTTTTTTGAACCAAAATGGCAGGAGCTCCACCTTTCAATTAAAATAGAAAAGAGAGTTGAAAGCACACAATGCTCTAATTGACGATCATGGCAACATCAAAGTGGCCCTGGTTACAATTCTTCAACGCCGTTTTGTCCCTCGTAACAATGAACCAATTGTCCAATGGTTGGTTGAGTGGCTCAACCTACTATACGGTCAAGATGGCGGATTAGAGGGGGGTGAATAGTCCTTTCTAAAAATAATTGCACCGGCTAACCGAAACAAATGCGGAATTAAAACTAACGGTCTAGCCAAGACTACACCCCTCTATCTAAGTTCTCAAGCACCTTAAAAAGATCATAAACAAGCAACTAATGTGCCGGGCTAGCTAGAGCTCAATTAACTAATTCTAGGAGCAATGTCACACAAACCTATGCCACTAATACTTCAAGCACGGGGGAGCTCCTACACAAACTAGTGAAGCAAAAGCACAAAGCCACCAAAGCTGACTAGCAATGCTTAATAATAAGGTTACACAAGCCAAATTACAGAGCGTAAATTACTTAGCTACACAAACTAAGCAATGTGACTAACAAGGTTACTCAAACCGAATTAATCATGTAAGAGAGCTACTTCTATGCTACACAAGCAAGAAGGCAATTAGCAAGCTACTAAAGCTAAACTAGTCACAAGAGCAACTACACAAGCACAATGTAAATGAAAGAATACAAGCTTGTGTTGCGTGGAATGCAAACCACCGAGAAGATGATGAAGACAATGTTGATACGATGATTTTCTCCCGAGGTTCACTTGGCTGCCACCAAGCTACGTCCCCGTTGTGTCGATCGCTCACTTGGTAGTTCGGTGGCTAATTGGCATCACCCGCCAAGCCCGCACATCGGGCACCGCAAGAACCTACCCCGAAAGTGAGGGTAGCTCAATGACACGCTCTATTAGAGTTGCTCTTCGTGATCCCCATGGGGTGAGCAAAATCCCCCTCACAAATGCGGAATTAAAACTAACGGTCTAGCCAAGACTACACCCCTCTATCTAAGTTCTCAAGCACCTTAAAAAGATCCTAAACAAGCAACTAATGTGTCGGGCTAGCTAGAGCTCACCTAACCAATTCTAGAAGCAACGTCACACAAACCTATGCCACTAGTACTTCAAGCACGGGGGAGCTCCTACACAAACTAGTGAAGTAAAAGCACAAAGCCACCTAAGCTCACTAGCAATGCTCAATAACAAGGCTACACAAGCCAAATTATAGAGCGTAAATTATTTAGCTACACAAACCAAGCAATGTGACTAACAAGGTTACTCAAACCAAATTAGTCACGCAAGAGAGCTACTTCTATGCTACACAAGCAAGAAGGCAACTAGTAAGTTACTAAAGCTAAAGTAGTCACAAGAGCAACTACATAAGCACAATGTAAATGAAAGTAATACAAGCTTGTGTTGTGTGAAATGCAAACCACCGAGAAGATGATGAATACAATGTTGACACGGTGATTTTCTCTTGAGGTTCATTTGGCTGCCACTAAGCTACGTCCCCGTTGTGTCGACCGCTCACTTGGTGGTTCGGCGGCTAATTGGCATCACCCGCCAAGCCCGCACGTCGGGCACCGCAAGAACCTACCCCGAAAGTGACGGTAGCTCAATGTCACGCTCTACTAGAGTTGCTCTTCACGATCCCCGCGGGGTGAGCAAAATCCGCCTCACAAATCCTTCTCCGGAGCACCGCACAATCTTCTCGCGTGCTTCAACGAAGTCGCAAGCCACCAGGCCATCTAGGAGGTGGCAACCTCCAAGAGTAACAAGCACCACCGGCTTGCAACACGATCACCTAGTGCCACTTGATGCAACCTCACGATACAATCGCATTAGAATCGCTCACTCACTCAATCGGATGACCACTATCAAGTAAGAGTGAGTCAGAGGGCTCCCAAGCACCACCACACAAGCCACCAAGGCTGTAGTGGGCTCAGCAACCAGCCAAAGGCTGACCAACACTTCTATTTATAGCCCCACGGGCTAAACTAGCCGTTACCCCTTCACTGGGCATAAACTTCTCTACACACCTATGACCGGTGAAATGAAATGCTCTAGGTTATACATTTGCCTTGCGCATTCTATTCCATCTCCTCCAATGTCGATGCAACACATGCACCAACATGACCAACAATGATATGATTCACTCTATATCATCACGTGACCATATTGGTTCATCGATCTTGACTTCACTTGCTTTTCAACGTTGCTTTGATCCATCGGCGCCAAGTCATCACTCAACTTGCCCTTCACACTTGCACCGGTCCGTCAAGCCAAGCATTGTCTTCATCTTCTCCACCTTAGTCACATGACTCAATGTCATGTTTCATATGCAATGAGCTCCTTCATCACATGTATGAGCTTTGCAACATCTCCGAGCCATCTTTACCGTCATGGCATATGTTGCTTACACACATGTACTTGTGGACTAATCACCTGTGTATCTCACTCAAACACATATTAATCCACCTAAGGTTGTCACTCAATTACTAAAATCAAACAAGGACCTTTCACTTACCTGCTTCTAAAGCTGCATGGGAGGATGAAACTTTTATTAGGAAGATTTTTTCCATCATTTCATACTTAAGGGCAAGGATCTTCAGACGGGAGGTATTGTCAGCTGAATGTGTTGCAATGCCACTCTTCAGTTTGTTAGTTCAGCCTATGGAATCAGGCTTAACCACACATTGACAATCTGATGGCACACAAGTGAGTTAGTGGCCTCTGCCTTTGGTGCCTAAATGCACATTATCCATTTTTGTCAGATATTTAACCGTGTTAAGGCTCTTTATTATGTTAATGATCATCCATGCTATTTAGGTAAACACAAATGTAGAGTAGAAGTAGCAGTAGCTGAGTTCCTCGCCACCGCCAACCTCTGTATCAGGATGGACTCATTTGATATCTGAATACTGCTACTAGTGTACCACCTGCATCGATTTGCTTCTTGACCCTTCAGGTATTTGCTCTTGTTTTCCAATTTTCTAGGTCTGACTCTCACCGACACATCCAGTAAAATGGAATTTTGTCCTCGAAGCCCTTGATGATGTTGATAGGCTGCCATTGTATTCCAAAATTCCAATACAAATATTGAAAAAGAAGCAGTCTACCAACTTTTCTTCCACAAGTCCACATGTTGATCTCATGCATGACTCAATCAAGTCAGATAAAAAAATCATGTTACCATCGGAAAGGCGGAGATAACAAAGACATTAAAAAAAGGATATACCCTAGACATATGTATTGCCCCCCGCCCGCCCCCCCCCCCCCCCCCCAAAAAAAAAAAACTCTATTCAAGAACTTTATAAATAGGGATTTGCTATTTTTTAGGTGCCTAAAAATAGTATTTGTTCAGGCAACAACTGGATCAGATGTACGAATCTTGAAGCTAGATCAAAGGATCACCTTATCGTCTGAACCAAAGACAGATTTCAGACTGCTGCTTAATTTTCTAGAAAAAAAGTGTTATAAATAAGGCAAAGAGGATCTCATCCAGGCCTCACATCTGAATGTTAGATAATTCAGAGAGCCTTCTAGTCCTTGTTCACTATACAAGATGATCACTCGTGGCGATGTTTGAAGAATCCATATGCTAAAAAAAAAAGCATATATGACCGCTAAGGATGTATGAAAAAAACGTATACGCTTCAAGTATGTAAGTACGTTGTTGCTATCCAGTGTCCAGATGCTCACCCGAGTCATGCATGATCTCACCAAAAGGCCCCTGCCGGCTGTCGCCGTGCGAGATCGCTTCAAGTCTGCGCCCGTTCATTCCCAAGGCCGTCGCATCTTCCCTCGTCACTCGTCGGACAAAGTTCTTGCCTTGTACTTAGCGTCCGGTCGCTGGCGACATCGCCGGACGCGCGGACCCACGAGAAAACTCTGCAACACCATATATACACACACACAGTGACACTGCTGGCACACACAAACACCGAAACACGCGACGACATCACAGCGCAGTACTATCCTCCTTCGTGCGGATTGCAGTTTGCTTCGCGGGGTGGGTGCACGCCGAGTTCTCGATCGTATCCTGTTGCTCGACATGGGCACGGGAGGTGTAGCGCTGGTCGCCGCCACCCTCGCCGTGGTGGTGGTCACCAGGCTGTGGACGGTGCTGCTCCACCTGGTGTGGCGGCCGTACGCCGTCGCGAGGGCGTTCGCGCGGCAGGGCGTCCGCGGGCCGCCGTACCGTGTCTTCGTGGGAAACAGCAAGGAGATTCAGGCGATGCGCGCGGCGACGAGCGGCGACACGCTGGACCTCACCTCCCACGACTACATCCCGCGTGTGATGCCGCAGTACCGCGCGTGGATGTCGCTCTACGGTAAGGTGTTCCTGACGTGGCCCAGCTCGACTCCGGCGCTGTTCGTGGGCAGCTACGACATGGTGAAGCGGGTCCTCTTCGACAAGTCAGGGATGTACAGCAAGACGGACCCGGGCCCCACCATACTGTCCCTGTTGGGCATGGGCCTCATCTTCACCGACGGAGACGACTGGTCGCGCCACCGCCGCGTCGTGCACCCTGTCAGCAAAGGATCAACAATCACGAGCGTGGACACACGGTGGCTAACCTACACACAAGATCGCGCAAGATTTGAGATCAAATCGGATGAACACGCGATGAACACACACGGCAACCGCCAGGGTGACGGTGCCCCTTTTCACCTTTGATTTAACAGAGTTTACACACAATTACTGAGTGTCTTGGCAACGCACTCCCTCCTTTAACTCCCAGCTACTTATACCAGCAGCTTACACGCACCCTTTCTACACAGAAATTCAAAATAAACATGGATACATATTGGCTAAAAAACAACTGCTACTGACAGAGCGACCCGCTGTCCGCGGTCACCACGCTCCTGCCTGTGCTCCAACCGTTCCCGCCAATGCTTCAATTCAAATCCTGCTGCAGCTCAGATCAAACCAACTTCACCACAGCATGTCCAACACCTGAGGACACATCATGCTTACGCTAACAATCTCCCCCTTAAGTTTGATGTGGACTCAGTTCACGAACTCCCAACAAATGCCTCATCACAGCCATCTTCACTGCTGCCAAAGGTTTAGTCAAGGCATCTGCTTTCTGCTCATTGGTACAGACTCTCTTCACTGAAATCTGACCACGCTCTACACATTCTCTTATAAAATGGTATTTTATATCAATGTGCTTACTACGACCATGAAAAACTGGATTTTTCATCAAGGCTATAGCAGAATTATTATCTACAAACAATGTCACCTTCTTTGCCTTAGTTGCAGTCAACTCTCCCAGCAATGTCCTAAGCCACAGAGCTTGTTTTGCTACCTCTGTTGCTGCCATAAACTCTGCCTCACAAGATGACAATGCCACTGTTTTTTCTTCGTGGGAACACCAGGTTATCAGACTCTCATTGAGATAGAATGACATTCCACATGTGCTTCTTCTTCCTACCAGATCACCTCCCACATCACTGTCAGAATAGCCCACTAGCATTTCCTCTGACTTAGCCTGAGTATACACCAACCCAAACTCCAAAGTACCCTTGAGATACCTCAAGATCTGCTTAACTGCACTTCTGTGCTTAACAGTTGGCTTTTCCATGAACCTGCTAGCAATCCCAACAGAAAAAGAAAGATCTGGCCTTGTATGTAACAAGTACCTTAGACAACCAATGATTCTTCTGAATTCAGTAGCATCTACTTTCTCTCCTTCTTTATCTGCATCTAGCTTCATACCAGGATCCATTGGGACTTTGGCTGGGTTGCAATCTCCCATACCAAATTGTGACAGTATCTTCTTAGCATAGTTGCTCTGTCTAATTGTGATATAATCTGCACATTGTTCCACCTCAATTCCAAGATAAAATGATAGTAGCCCCAAATCACTCATCTCAAATTGAGATGTCATCTGTTTCTTGAATCTATCTATCTCTGACACATTTGCACCAGTCACAATTAGATCATCAACATATACTCCAAGTATAACTGCATTCTTCCCAATTCCCCTTTTATAAACAGCAGGTTCACTAGCACACTTGCTAAAACCCAGCAATCTCAAAGACTTATCCAGTTTGATGTTCCAAGCTCTTGGAGCTTGTCTGAGCCCATACAATGCTTTGCTCAACTTGAG
Source organism: Saccharum hybrid cultivar R570 (assembly GCA_038087645.1). Classification (NCBI taxonomy): domain Eukaryota; kingdom Viridiplantae; phylum Streptophyta; class Magnoliopsida; order Poales; family Poaceae; genus Saccharum; species Saccharum hybrid cultivar. The sequence continues at coordinate 13,991,585 of JAQSUU010000259.1, forward strand.
AATCATCTTTTCTTTGCCCTTCTCAACATAACCTTCAGGTTGTGCAACATATACCTCCTCTTCTAACTCTCCATTAAGAAAAGCAGTTTTCACATCCAAATGATGAACTTGCCATCCCCTATTTGCTGCCAATGCCAATATCAATCTGATAGTGTCAAGTCTAGCAACTGGGGCAAACACCTCATCAAAATCCACACCCTGTTGTTGCACATAGCCTTTAGCCACTAACCTGGCCTTATGTTTCACAACATCACCATCTGCATTTTTCTTGAGCTTATACACCCACTTAAGCCCAATTGGCTTCTGTCCAGGTGGCAATATGGCAAGTTCCCATGTCCCATTCTTGCAGATTGATTGCATTTCATTATCCATGGCCTACACCCAATTTGGGTCATCAACTGCTTCACTGAAACATGATGGCTCTTCCATTACAGTGAGCAATGCAGCTGTCTCCACTGCATCTCCTTGCTCACCTGTATCTGCATTGTACTGTTCCTCTGAGTCTGATTCAAGAGCTACCTCATGAGAATGTTGATACACTTCATCTAAGCTTCTGAATCTTTGTGGTGCTTCATCATAGTCATCACTATCCATGGCATCCATCATATCCTGATCCCAGCCTGAATCCTGATCAGAATGCTGTGGTGAAACTGTCTGCACTTCTGTTGTCGGATTTTCAACAGACACAGACTGTCTACTGCTATCAGCTGAACCTACAGCTCCCCCTGCAACAGAATGTTGTCCACCACTGCTTGCTGCACTCTGATCATCCTGATGATCTACTTGAGCTTTATCATCATCTCCATGGTCAGTATTCATATTAATCTGGGAATACCACTGACCCATTTCCATCTCAACTGAAAAATCAGTTTCTGCAGCACCCCAGTCCCACATCACTGTTTCCTCAAAAACCACATCCCTGTTGACCACAATTTTGTTTGTTTGAGGATTGAACATCCTGTGAGCCTTGCTGCCTTCCTCTATGCCAAAGTATACCATTGGCACACTCCTATCATCCAGTTTCTTCAAATGTGGCATTGTTGATTTCACATGACCCTTGCACCCAAAAATTCTCAAATGGCCAAGATGTGGTCTCTTGCCATTCCATGCTTCATATGGTGTCCTATACCCCATGGCTTTAGTTGGCAACCTGTTCAGCAAGTAGACAGAATGCCTGACTGCTTCTGCCCAAAACTTTCTAGGAATTCTCATACTTTTCATCAAAGCTCTAGTCATCTCCATAACTGTTCTATTTTTTCTCTCCACAACACCATTCTGCTGTGGTGTATATGGAGCTGTGAATTACCTCCTGATGCCAGCTTCATCACACACAGCTTGAAAAACACCATTTAGAAATTCACCACCTCTATCAGATCTAATAACTTTGATCTTGTTCTCACAATTATTTTCAACTTGAGCTTTGAACTTCACAAAAGCCTCTACTGCCTCATCTTTAGATTTCAGCATAAAAACAGTACACCATCTAGTGCAATCATCAACAAGCAACATAAAGTATTTGTTTCCACTAACTGTGGAAGGTGTGATAGGTCCACACAAATCCACATGGACCAAACCCAATGGCTCATCTGCCCTCCAATGAGTTGAGTGAGGAAAAGGTGTCCTAGTCTGTTTTGCAACTAAACAAGACTGACATACTTGATCAGGTTTCTCAATCAGTGGTACACCACCTGCCATTTCTTTATCAACTAACTGTTTCAGAGCTTTAAAGTTGACATGTCCAAGTCTACCATGCCACAACCAACCCTGATCACCCAAGCTAGTCAACATGCAAACAGGTTCAATAGTATTGAGCTCAATCTTGTATAGTCTATTTGCAGTTCTCTGAACACACATGATCAATCTATGAGGATTTTTCTCTGAAACTGTAATTTCATTTTCATCCAACACAACTCTATGACCAATTTCAGTTAACTGCCCAAGACTTATCAAATTTGCTCTAAGTTTTGGTATGAAATAAGCATTTCTTAGCACCCACTGATCCCCAGTTTTCCCCTGAAACACAATTGATCCAATTCCCTGAATGTCAACAGCAGAACCATCACCAAATCTCACCTTACCAGTGAAAGTAGGGTCGATCTCCTTGAATTTTCTTCTATCTCCTGTCATGTGGTTACTGGCACCATTGTCCAGGTACCAAATCTCTCCTGTGGGCTCTCCATCTCCAGTGAAATGAAGCTCTGGCTGCATCGGGCCACCGTTCAGACACTGTTTCTTCTGTATTTTCAGTGATTGGCACTGTAGCGAATCCAACAACTCGAATTCAGCATACAGCACTGATGGCTCGATCTCTGCCCTTGTGTGATGCGCCTCCTGCTCCTTCTGCCCCGGACACCGATTAGCATAATGCCCATATGTGTGGCATTTGAAGCACTTGATGTGACTCTTGTCACGTTTCTCTGCGCCTTCCTTCCCTGCCTCACCACCGCGCCCACCACGGCCACTCCGGCCGCCTCCACGGCCACGGCCTCTGCCTCGACCGCCTCCACTCTGCGATCTTCCACCGCTAGAGCTCTCACCTGCCGTCTTCTTCTGTCTCGCCTCCCACTCGGCTTGAGTGAGGAGTGCCTGAATTCTCAGATCGCGCACCACCAGCTCCCCGCCTGGTGCGCTCTTCAAATGTTCTGAGCCGGCCAACGGCCTCGTCGAACGCCAAGATTTTCAGATCACAGAACTGCTCGATCCCGGCCACGATCTGGATGAATCGCTCAGGCACGGTGTCGAGCAGCTTCTTCACCATGACTGATTCCTCCAGTGTGCCGCCAAGATTGCCAAATCTGACCGACATCGCCGTCAGTCTCCCGGCAAACTCATCGACAGTTTCTTCCTCCTTCATCCTTAGCGCATCAAACTCCGCCTTCAAAGTTTGTAGGCGCGCGTCTCTCACGCGTTCTGCACCCACAAACCTTGCCTTCAATGATTGCCAAACCTCCCTTCCCGTCTTCTTCTTCGCGACTTGCATGAGTAGATCATCAGACAAGTACTGGAACAGGTGCGTCTGCACCTTCTTGTCCTTGCTCGTCTCCGCCACCGTAAGTGCGCCCGTCGAACTCCCCTCCGGCGCTCACCGCCGACGTGATCTCGCACACGGCGTTCGGCAGCAGCTACCGGCAGGGGAAGGAGGTGTTCTTGGCGCAGAGGGAGCTCCAGTTCATCGCCTTCGCCTCCATCAACAACGTGCGCGTGCCGGGCATGCAGTACGTGCCCACCAAGGCCAACGTGCGCAGCTGGCAGCTCGAGCGCACGGTACGGGGCACGCTCATGGCCATCATCGGCGAGCGCCTCGCCGCTGCGAAGGAGGTGAGGGGTTACGGCAGCGACCTGCTCGGCCTCATGTTGGAGGCCAACGCCGCCGGCGACGACGGCGGCAAGAGGCAGCAGCAGGCCATGAGCATGGACGAGATCATCGACGAGTGCAAGACCTTCTTCTTCGCCGGCCACGACACGACTTCGCACCTCCTCACATGGGCCATGTTCCTCCTCGGCACGCACCCCGAGTGGCAGCAGCAGCTTAGGGAGGAGGTGATCCGGGAGTGCGGCGGCGCCGAGGTGCCTCTCCGCGGCGACGCCCTCAACAAGCTCAAGCTCGTGAGCCTCCTCCACCTTAAGCTTATTATGCTAGCTAGCAGGTGTATATCCGCATGGTGACCGCCGGCGAGCGTGCGTCACGGGCATGTTCTTATGTTGTTTCGCAGGTGACCATGGTGCTGTACGAGACGCTCCGGCTGTACGGTGCGCTGCCGATGATCGCGAGGCAAGCGACGGCGGACGCGGACCTCTGCGGCGTGAAGGTGCCCAAGGGCACCCTCCTGCTGATCCCGACCGCGATGCTTCACCGCGACGAGGAGGTGTGGGGCGCGGACGCCGGCGCGTTCAACCCGCTCCGGTTCCGGGACGGCATGGGAAGGGCGGCGGCGCACCCGAACGCGCTGCTGTCCTTCTCCTTGGGCCCGAGGTCGTGCATCGGGCAGGACTTCGCAATGCTGGAGGCCAAGGCCACGCTGGCGCTCATCCTGCGGCGGTTCGCGTTCGAAGTGGCGCCGGAGTACGTGCACGCGCCAGCCGACTTCCTGACGCTTCAGCCGTCGAAAGGGCTTCCCGTCGTGCTCAGGCTCTTGGATCCGCGCACTTTGGCCAGTTGAGACATTTAAGATTCCGTAGGCAACAGATATGTTGCAGCCGCCGCCACCCCCCCCCCCCCCCACCCCTTTTTTTTTACAACAGAGTGTTGCAGTCCTATACTCCTATTGGCGTCCATCTTCAGTTTGTCGAGAGTAGTTTGTTCCGAGTGAACGCGTTGTCTATAAGTCCACGTGTGGACTGTGGCTCGTCGACTCGACGCCCCATGGGCCGTGGAGGTCGACAACTCGACGCCCCATGGGCCGTGGCCCGTGGAGGTCGAGGTCGACGTCGACTTGAGAAAAAAAAAACTTGCGGCAGATTTCGGCGGGCCCAAGCGGCTGATCTCACATTATTTTCTCCTCTTTCTCATCTCAAATCCAATCAAATTTTAGTATGCATGATTGTTTTTTAAAAGAAATGTTTCCATAACTTTTATCCGTAAATTGTTTGTGGCTGACTTTGTGCAAACAAATTTTGTTTAGAAAATAGGTGGACACTCAGCAGAGATCAAAGAACTAATTGAGGCAGTTACAATGTTGTAAAATTGTTGAAACCCTGAAAATCTATCTCTCATCAAGACATTGTTGGGTCAAGCTATATTCAACTTCAATGACTTTCAGCAGAGATCACAATGACATTTAGGTGATACTCCCTCCGTCCCAAATTATAAGTTACTGGTTGGGAGCGCTGCCGCCGCGCCCGTGATGAACAGTGGGGAAAATGTTTTAAATTTGACTATGCAAACAAAATAAGAGTGAACAATGAATGGCGATGTCATGTCATGAACAGTGTTGAACAGTAGACGGCGCGGAGGAGGCAGGAAAAAACTCATGGTTGAGGGATATCTTATTCCAACTTTCTTGAAGAGTCAAAATATATCAAGTTTGACCAAATTTATATAATAAAATAATAACATTTATGATAATTAAGTACTATTAGATTCTTCGTTAATTATGTTTTCATAGTAATATCTATTTGATTCATAAATCTTTATGATTCTCTCTATAATTTTAGTCACATGTTTCGACCTCCAAGAAAATTGGAATGAAATATAATTTAGAATAGAGGGAGTATAAGATAAGAGTATGTGGATTGCGTGTACATGTAGGGAATTCTTCAGGAATGTGTTAGCTGAACGGGAGCATAGAGTCTCCATTTTGGGTTCCGGCAAAATGGGCTACAATATAAATCTGTCTTGTCTATTTAAACTTCTATATATTGATTGCCTCACTGTAAAATTCTGTCAATCCGTAGTAGATTCTACCGCAAGTTAGATACCGTTGATACCTTCGCTGAGCTATATAACATCGCGTGCACGGACGAAATTATTTTTGAGAACGTACTTGGCACGTATTTCATTAAGCAGAGAATAAGAGTTTGCTATACCGAGCCAGTAATTCAAAGATTACCGTTAGACACCCCCAAACAAGCTCGCACGGGGTTGTAATTACATGGTAAACATAAGCGCGACTAAAAAGAGGTAGCAGCCTCAGCTCGCACGGCGAAGCGCATCCAGCGCTCCCAGGTGTCGGTATCCCTCCGCGATCCACATGGAGATCTCCTCGTCAATGAACACGAGCAACTGCAGCACTAACCTTGGCGTCCCGAATGTCCTCACATTCCTCTCCTTCCACAATGTTCATCCAACGAGGAAGAACAAAGAATCGAACCCGCGACGAATTGGTTTGGGTAAACACCGCCTCGACTCCGTCCACCACAGCATAATGTTCATTTTCTGGACAAGAACAAGATTTTGCAGGCGGAAGCTTCTCAAACAGGCTGACCACACTTCCTTGCTGTAAACGCACCCAAGGATGATGTGATCCAACGTTTCCTCCTCCTGATCGCAAATGATGCATGCGCTGCTCTCCTAGAGGCCATGGCGTCATCTCCTATGTGCCGTCCATCACCTTCCAACCAGAAAAAGAACTTGACCCGCGGTGGCGCCGAAGTCTTCCAAAGTTGCCACGCGCCAAGCAATCTAGAGCAACCGATGAACATTGTCCCATACGCCGAGGATGCTGAGTACTGCTGATCAGCAGTGAGTCTCCAGGCAAAGGTGTCAAGAACGCCCGGCAAGAGATGAACCTGCTCCAGCATGTTGCATAGGCTAATGAACTCCATGAGCAGCCGCATGGTGCGCGGACCAGTCCCTTGGAGCCAGTTGTCCATCCATAATAGCGTTGATTCACCACTACCCAGGTGGGAGACAGTGGCGGCTTGGAAGAAATGCACCACCGCCTGTTCATCGGAATCCGGCAGCGCCTGCCAAGTCCGCTGCTGATCCGCCCGCCGAAGCCACGGCCAGCGCACCTGAAGAGCCACCCCCGTCCGCCGTAGGTCTGCCACCCCCAGGCCACCAAGGTCGCGTGGTCTACAGACAATCTCCCAAGCAATCTTGCAACGGCCACCAGAGACCGATGCGGCACCACACCAAATGAAAGCTCTACGGAGCTTGTCAATGCAGTCGATCGCCCACGAGGACAAGCACATCGCAATCGCCATGTGCACTGGAATTGCTGACAGGGTGCACTTGACAAGCGTCGTTCTTCCTGCGATGTTGAGCAAGTTGCCTTTCCACAATGGTATACAGGCAGCAACGGCGTCAATGAGTGCCTGCTCCTCATCCTTCTTCATCTTAAAGATGGACAGTGGGATCCCAAGGTAGCGACTGGGGAATCCCTCGACCCGGCAGGAAAGGATCTGCTGCACCCTTGCTATGTCATCCTCGCTGCAGTCTCTTGTCCAAATTCGCAAAAAGACCAGAGGCCAATCCGAAAGTTTGAAGGGTAGATTTCAGCACCCTTAGGTCTTGGTCATGGGTAGATTTCAGCACGGACGAAATGAGGACATCACGGGTTGAATTTTGCATCTTTTGTGAAGCTTGATTTCTAAACTCGATTAAGTGTAACATGGACATCAAACTTTTTTCAGGTTCTCCGTTCCCATTTGCAGCGGATATTGAGCAACTTACGAGCGATAGAGCATTCACGAGCCCCGGGCGATTCCTTGCTTTTTTAAAAAAAAATTGGAATCCTCGATTCCATTAACAAGCATGTCCAGGCTGAAAGTTTTAGGATCTCCTAGTAGAGAACCGAGATCGGGAACAAGAGATAATGCTGTGATGTAGATCTAGAGGTTTAGGAATTAAACCGTCATTGGAGGGAGCGGATCTGGAGGCATCCATGGCGTTGATGTCGCGGTGAAGTAGATCGCGTCGTCCTTCGGGCCTCCACCGACGTTGACCGACGACGGTGGTGCGGGAGTAGAAGGGAGGTGGCGCGGTGGTGCTTCCCGACGCCACTGCGCGATGCCGATCGGTGGCCTAGGGTTTGTGGAGTAGGTTTTGGGGCACGGCGAACTTCGTCACGCGTGCCTGCGGCCCCCACTCCCTTCTTTATATATAGCGCAGCGCGTCGGGGGCCCACCAACCATGGAGCGGTTGGGCGCCCCCGATCAGGGCGCGATCCAAAGGGGAATGAGGCCCTAGCCGTTGGGCTGGGCCTCGGAGATCAATCCAACATTCTCCCCCTTGATTTCATCTCTGCTTTCTCACTTTGTTAACCCACCCCATCATAAATTAGTGTATTGAGCATGTTTCATCATAACAGTCATTACCATTAGATTAGACAGCCACAGACACTTTTCTGTTCAGAGGTGGATTCTCGCCTTGGGCCCTCTTACTATCTAGGAATCACAGGCTTTCCTTTAAACCCATGCCGGCTACGTGTTCTCTGAACACATTGGGCGGTAAGCCTTTCGTAAGCGGATCCGCTAACATCTTTTCTGTGCTTATATGTTCAAGACTTATGACGTGATCCCGGATTTTATCCTTCACAACATAATATTTTATGTCAATGTGCTTGGCGGCATTGCTTGACTTATTGTTGTGAGCATACAACACTGCTGGCTCGTTATCACAATACAACTTTAGTGGTTTATCGATGCTGTCGACCACCTTTAAACTGGGTATAAATTTCTTAAGCCAATTCACCTGTCCTGACGCCTCATAACAAGCAATAAACTCAGCATACATTGTGGACGATGCAGTAACTATTGTTTGTTTTGAGCTTTTCCATGATATGGCTCCTTGCGCGAGAGTGAATATATACCCTGAGGTAGACTTTCTATCATCTCCCGTGTAATCAGAATCTGAATATCCTACTATTTGTAGGTCATCAGATCTTCTGTAGGTTAGCATGAGCCCTTTTGTACCTTGCAAGTATCTTAAGACCTTCTTTACTAAATTCCAGTGTTCCATACCTGGATTACTTTGATATCTGCCAAGCAGCCCAGTCACAAAAGCCAGATCTGGGCGTGTGCACACTTGAGCATACTGTAAGCTTCCGACAGCTGAAGCGTATGGAACGGCTTGCATGCGATCGCGCTCGAACTTGCTCTTGGGACATTGATGTTCCCCATACTTGTCACCTTTTACAATAGGAGCAGGTGATGGTCTACACTTATGCATATTGAATTTCTTCAATATTTTATCTATACATGCCTCCTGGGACAATCCCAATACCCCTCAGTTTCTATCTCGGTGAATCTTTATGCCCAAGACAAAAGAAGCTTCACCTAAATCTTTCATATCAAAATTCGAGGACAAAAATCTTTTGGTTTCCTGCAGCAGAGTGACATCACTACTTGCTAGTAGAATGTCATCTACATACAGTACTAGGAAAATATATTTCCCATTCTTAAACTTTACATACACGCAATTGTCCTCAACATTCTCTTTAAACCCAAACTTCCTGATTGTCTTATCAAACTTTAAATACCACTGTCTGGATGCTTGCTTTAATCCATAAATGGATTTCTTTAGGCGACAGCCCATTCTTTCTTTGCCTGTCACAGCAAAACCTTTCGGTTGTGCCATGTACACTCTTTCTTCTAGATCCCCATTGAGAAACGCTGTCTTCACATCCATCTGATGTAATTCTAGATCAAAATGTGCCACTAGGGCCATTATGATTCTAAAGGAGTCCTTGCTCGAGACGGGAGAGAACGTTTCATTGTAATCTATCCCTTCTCGCTGAGTAAAACCTTTTGCTACCAGTCTTGCTTTATACCTTTCTATGTTTCCTTTGGAGTCACGTTTCACTTTGTAGACCCATTTGCAGCCTACTGTTTTGGCTCCTTCAGGAATTTCCTCTAGGTCCCAAACTTTATTGGTACTCATGGACTTTAATTCATCTTCCATGGCTTCTTGCCACTTAGATGCTTCAGTGCTCCTCATGGCTAAAGGTGGACTAACGAGCCAGCTCGGCTCGTTTGGCTCGGCTCGTTCTGGCTCGTTAAGATAACGAGCCAGCTCGGCTCGGCTCGTTATCTTAACGAGCCAGAAGGCCGGCTCGGCTCGGCTCGTTTACGAGCTCGAGCTGGCTCGTTTGGCTCGCGAGCCAGCCATATTAAAACATAAAAAAATTAATATGTGTATTATTTAAAGTTTGATAATGGTAATAATATAAAACTAGTCCATTCATAAGTCTTAATAAATCATACAAAAATAATATGTACTATTATATTATAATACTACACACCATACATTGTCTATGGTTCGTACTCCATACCATATATGATGCATCCATTATCCATACATTCATTTAAAATAAAAAGAGTCAAATTAATCTGAAATTTATAGAGTCAAAGTCCAATCATCAACAAATTATAAAGTGTAAGACATAAAGTTATATAACACTAATAAGAGTTTAAGGCCAACAACTCTGGCTCGTTAGGCTCGCGAGCTGGCTCGAGCTGGCTCGCGAGCTGGCTCGTTAAGACACGAGCTAGGATGCTTGCTCAGCTCGTTTGAGAAATTAAACGAGCCGAGCCGAGCCGAGCCACTATCGATCCGAGTCGAGCGAGCTATCGAGTCGCGAGCTTTTCGTCCAGCTTTACTCATGGCTTCTTCAAATGAGGTGGGTTCATCCTCCATTTGAACTTCTTCGCATTCATAGACTATGTAGTCATCTGGAATAGGAGACTTTCTCGCTCTTTGAGGTCTGCCAGAAGGTTCTGCTACTGGCATTTCTTGTTCTTGAGGCTGATCTTGTTGGGGCTGCTGTTCATCGACTATGGGTTCATTTGGTTCCTGAAAGACAGGTTCCGAATTAGCCGTAGGCGAAATTACAGCAGGTGTTGTCACCACTTGCGTAGGTCCAACAACAACAGGCAGCGTGAAGTAGGGTTCCTGCACCATAGGGATGGGCACGAACACCCGCTTCTCTTCAAGGGTGATTTCTCGCGCTGTCTTGCTCCCCCTGATCATCTGATCTTCTAGAAAACTAGCGTGTCTTGTTTCCACAAACTTGGTATGTCTACCAGGGCAGTAAAAACGATAACCTTTCGACTTTTCTGGATAGCCAATGAAATGGCAACTTACTGTTTTGGGGTCTAGCTTTCCTATGTTTGGGTTAAATACTTTTGCTTCAGCAGGGCTCCCCCAGACACGCAGATGGTTGACTGAGGGTTTCCTGCCGGTCCACAACTCATACGGTGTTTTAAGTACTGACTTGCTCGGAACTCTGTTGAGAATATGAATGGCGGTGTTTAAGGCCTCCATCCACAAACTCAGTGGCAGAGTGGAATAGCTCATCATGCTGCGCACCATATCCATTAGAGTACGGTTACGCCTTTCTGCTACTCCATTTTGTTGTGGGTCGCCCGGCATTGAATACTGGGCTACTATGCCATTTTCCTGTAAGAACCTTGCAAAAGGTCCAGGAACTTGTCCATAAGGGGTATGTCGACCGTAGTACTCCCCCCCACGATCAGATCTCACTACTTTGATTTTTCTGTCTAGTTGATTTTCAACCTCAGCCTTGAATATCTTAAACTTGTCTAAAGCTTCTGAGCGTTCTTTGATTGGATATATATATCCAAAACGAGAGTAGTCGTCTGTGAATGTGATGAAGGAATCAAAACCATCCACAGATGTTACTGGAAAAGGTCCACAGATGTCTGTGTGGATCAATTCTAGTACTCCCGTGCTTCGCTTAGCGCCTTTCTTTATGTTCTTTGCTAACTTGCCTTTAATGCAATCAACGCATTGCTCTAACTCTGAGAGTTCTAGTGGTGGGAGTATTGATTCTTTAACTAAGCGTTCTATTCTCCCCCTCGAAATATGGCCTAAACGACAGTGCCATAATTTCGATGAGGAATCAATTCTTTTCCTTTTCCTTTTCTTGCTAGCATCTGCGGGTATTGCATTCTCAGCATTATTACATTCAGCATTCACATTCTCAGACGTAGATAATAAATAAAGTTTGTCTTGTCGGAAGGCAAGACCCACACACTGATTATTTAACTGTAGCTTACAGTTGTTCTTGCTGAAATGACAATCAAAACCATAGTCTGACAAACATGAAACTGAAATCAAATTTCTGGCTAAAGAGGGAACATAAAGAACATCATGCAACTCAAGTGTGAAACCACTAGCTAAGTCTAGAGATAGATTTCCTATAGCTCGAACTTCAGCTTCAACACCAGTGGCCACCTTAATCTGTCTTTCTCCTCTTTGAAGGGTTCTCCCTCCATTGAATCCCTGCAAAGAGTGGGCAACATGAACAGTTGCACCTGAGTCAATCCACCATGTGGATCTAGCATAGCTTAGATATAAGGATTCATCAACAAAAGTTATAATGTCCTCACCCTTTACTAGGCAGTGTCTCATGAACTTGGGGCAGTCGTGCTTCCAATGCCCTGTCTCATTGCACCATCTATAGCGATCCGGGTCCTCCTGTTTCTGCTGATTGTCTTGCTTTGGCTGTGCTTTTGCCTGTGAAGAGTTTCCTCCCTTATTATGAGAGGTGGAGGCATCTGGAGCTTTCTTGTTGTAAAATGGCTTCTTGTTCTTTCCTTTGACAAAGTTCACAGAACCACCATTTGCATTCTTTAGCCTTTCTTCTTCTTGTACACACATTGCAATCACCTTCTCTAAATCCCAATCCTCTGGCTGTGTATTGTAATTAACGACAAATGTCTCATACTCTTTGGGAAGAGAGTTTAGAGCTAGGTGAATGATGAAACCATCTGCCAGGGACATCTTTAGCTTGTCTAACTTAGCTGCCATGGTGCTCATGCTCAGAATGTGTTCTCTCACACTCCCCCCTGTGAACCTCATGTTAGTGAGTTTCTGGATCAGTGTGGAAGCATGAGCTTTGGTGGAACCAGTGAACTGATTCTTTACTTTCTCAAGATATTCTTTTGCTGTTTCACATTCTGGGATGGCACCTCTTAGGCCCTCTGTGATGGTTTTCTTGATGACAATCTTGCACTTGCGGTTTGACTTTTCCCACTTGTACTTCTCAAGATCATACTTTGCTCTAATGGGAGCATAGTCTCGCTTCCGATTAGCAAAAGCTTCATCGGTCTCATTTTGGGCCCTTTCGGGCTCCTCTGGCTCAGTGGGCTTTGGCTCCTGAAGAGCCAAATCTATCTCGGCAAGTGCTAGAGCTGCATCAAGTTCTTCGCGCCACAGAACATAGTTCTGTCCCGTCAGCTTTGGAATTGCACTAATAAAGTGCATCGCATTGAGCGCTTGGTCTGAAATTAAACATAATAAAAAAGTGAGGACATAAACAGTAAATCTAGGAAAAAATAATTGCATATCTTAATTTAACGTTGGTCAAAATCAAGATATACAAAAATTAACCTTGTACATAAATTCTAATCACCGTTGGGCAGAATAGAATAAATGCATAGAAAAATAGAGCTTGCGCAGCGGAAAACTTTAATTAACTTGCTATTTCTCAGAAACATAACTTGCTGACTTTGCTCTCTAAGTAATAAACACGTTGGTGCAATTAATTAGAGATTAATAACTGGGCAAAACAATTATTTAAATGCTTTTGAAAAAATAAAAAAGAAAAAGAAAACTTGCACTGTGCTTAACAGGCTGCGGCCAACGAAGCAGCCCACGGCCACTTTCGGCCCAGCCCAACTGTGCGCGCGGGGAGTCTTGCTCAGCCAGGCCGCAACCTGGGCCGGCGGCGCGCATTCGGCCCAGCGTCGAAACCCGCCTGGGCTCAAAGCTGGTCCAACACACCTCAGCCGTTGGATCGCATCCAACGATCTAGCTTCAAAGTCGGGTGATCAAAACCCCTGGAGGCAGCCGCCGGACGGAACCCTAGGTTCATTTCTCACCGTCTCGTTCTCTCTCTTTGCCTTGGTTCTTCTCACTCACCGCACCGAAAAGCAAAAAGAAGGCGGAGCTCCTTGCGGCGGCCGGAGATGAACACGGCGCCGCCCCGAGGCCCCTGGCCGGTGCGCGCGCTCTCCGATGGATGAGCGCGCCGCCGTCTAGAGGTCTCGAGCGCGGTGCTCGAGCGCGGTTTCTCGGCGGTTCGCAGACTTCGGTGAGCCGGCGGTTTCTCGGCGGTTCGCGGTTTCTCGACTACGGCACAGGTAAAACAAAGAACTCCCGGTCCTTACTTTGCTGTTAGGGTTAGTATTCTCTGTTCTTGCATATCTAGCTAGGGTTAGGGTTTGAAAAAGAAAAAACCCCCTTTCTACATACTTGCTGTTCTTACAAGATGGTTCCCGAGCCCGATCTACTACTAGATCGGCCGATACCATTGAAAGTTTTAGGATCTCCTAGTAGAGAACCGAGATCGGGAACAAGAGATAATGCTGTGATGTAGAACTAGAGGTTTAGGAATTAAATCGTCATTGGAGGGAGCGGATCCGGAGGCGTCCATGGCGTTGATGTCGCGGTGAAGTAGATCGCGTCGTCCTTCGGGCCTCCACCGACGTTGACCGACGACGGTGGTGCGGGAGTAGAAGGGAGGTGGCGCGGTGGTGCTTCCCGACACCACTGCGCGATGCCGATCGGTGGCCTAGGGTTTGTGGAGTAGGTTTTGGGGCACGGCGAACTTCGTCACGCGTGCCTGCGGCCCCCACTCCCTTCTTTATATATAGCGCAGCGCGTCGGGGGCCCACCAACCATGGAGCGGTTGGGCGCCCCCGATCAGGGCGCGATCCAAAGGGGAATGAGGCCCTAGCCGTTGGGCTGGGCCTCGGAGATCAATCCAACACAGGCAAATCGCCAGATACAAAGTTATTAGTTACAAACTCAGGAGCTTGACTAAAAAACATAGAACAATCAGGGGCCAAAACACAAGCTCCATGGGAGGCTAAACCATCTGCAACCCTGTTACATGTTCTGTTACAGGTAGAGACTTTACAAGAATTGAAGTCATACACCATATGGTCTCTAATCTGATGGATTAATGAACCAATCGTGCTTCTGCCCTTCTCTGTTGAAGATAGAGCCAATGCTAAGGCTGTAGCATCTGTTTCCAGAATGATACGCATCATGCCAAGATGTGTTGCATGCTGGATAACTTGGAGGACCGCCATTGCCTCAGTTTGCAAAGCAGAAGCCGCATATCTCATATTACCAGCGCCAGCTGCAAGTCCCCACATATGTCCCTAATCACAAAGCCCCAGCCTCCTGTTCTTGTCTACGGCTAAAAGGCACCATCAATATTGATCTTGTAATTGTCAATAGGTGGTGGCTTCCATGAGCATGGTACAGTTTTTTTATTTTACTGACTGACCTGTATCGTTCAATCTCTCAAATTCTAGCGGATGGTACAGTACAACATTCTGAATTTCTGATGCACTCATCAGCCTATGACCTTCATTTACCTTATTCCTCGCTGGCCACCATCTCCACAACAACACTATCACCTTTAATTGTACAGATTTTTCCAGAGACAAGATCACGTGGACGGTTTCCTTCCCTGATTGACATCCCAGTAACATTACCCTGTGTTCTTCCATATTCAATAGCCGCCAACAGTGTTTCACATATTTAAACTTGAAAAAAATATGGCCGCAATCCTCGTCCAGTCTATTGCAAACCGGACATAGGGTGTCTGTTTTAATTCCTCGACGGGCCAAATTTCTTCTTACAGGAAGACTGTTGTGGGCTAAACGCCAAATAAACATCTGGACCTTGTTGGGGACTTTTAATTGCCAAATCTTATGCCATTCGCCTTCCCTGTTACTTACTCCCAGATGTAGAAGCATCCCTGTGGGCAAGTGCATCTCTTCTGGCCACAGCCAACTTATAAGCTGATTTAACTGAGAAAAGTCCATTTGAATCAAAGTGCCAAGCTGGCCAATCTTCCATTCGATCATCAATAGGAATCCTAAGAATCACATTTGCATCTTCTGACCAAAAGGTATCATGTACTGGTTGCACATCCCATCCTCCAGTTATTGCCAATTCTCCTCTCCTTAGCAAAGGAGCACGCCTTGGTGTAATCGGCCTTCTGGTACCTCCCAGATTTTAACCTTTTCTCCATTCCAATTCTCCAAATCAAGCCATCCTATAGTAATTCCGCCCCTTCAGTATACTTCTAGTATACGATACCCCAGCATATGGGCGACAATTGAGAATATCTGACTGAGGGAAGTATTTGGCTTTTAAGACTTGACCTCCTTACTACTAGTGCAAATGCAAATCGAAGCGTTCATACGAATCATTTATGCAAAATGACAAGCCCCAGGCGAATCCTTCCTTACTAGTGCAAAATATATCATTCAGTTCTTCGGCGTCAGAATGATGTCGTCGAACCAATTTGCAACTTGTGACAGAAACTTGTGATTGCAAATTTGCAATGGCTAACCACAAGGGGCGGCCTTGCATTGACACCTTCAGCTAATGCTGCCGGTCACAAGTCAGAGGCAATCTCCCAGGCCAAGCCTCCTAGTCACAAATAAGGTTTTGCATGAGCAGCGCGCAAAGCCATCGCTTGCATCTACGGCGGCAACAAATCACTGTGACAGCGCACGTACTCAGATTCATATCACAGTGCTCATAAATCACCACAGAAAACACTAGAAAGCTGCGTAATCTGCAGTTCACCTTTCAGTTCAGGTTATGTACCTCAGGGCATACCAGCACAGGTGCTAGCCACAAAGCTGCGTAATCTGCAGTTCACCTTTCAGTTCAGGTTATGTACCTCAGGGCATACCAGCACAGGTGCTAGCCACAACGGCCAGATCAAAGGTAAACTAGCAAAACATGAACTTGGTTTCACGAAAGCATAACCATATTCTGCAATAATTCGTTCCAAAGGCACTTAGGATAAACAAGTCTACTAAATTATCCAACATAACGAGATATGATGTCTCAGACACGACAGCTTAGATATATTAGGCTGAGGCGCTCCAAAATTAGGCTAAGTCCTGGTACCAGAATGCCACTGCTTCAGTTCACTCCTTCACTTCTTAGACTTCTTTGGTGCACTGTAACAATGGAGTGTCGAAAAAAAAATGTCAACAAACACACGATCATCTAATCCATGGAGCCTAGGAAGTGAAGTAGTTCCAGGGCACTTACGCTGCGGCTGGGGCAGGAGCTGCTGCCGGTGCTGCGGCGGGTTCCCTTGGGCCCTACACAAGGATGAAACATGCATTTAGAATCCAAACAAATGAACAATGAAAGAAGGGGCAGGTACATCAAAATGCCACAAGCTGTCAGAAACATTCAACAGATCTAACAGTTTAAAACGATCTAGAAGGCACGGCATGAAGATCAAACAAAATCAAGCATAGTTTTTTTAACAGATCAATATAGAACTAATGAGTGTTAGCAAATTTAATTACCATTCATTGACATTACAAATCAGCAGTTATAACAATGTAAAAAATATGCAAGTTTCAGCATGTTCAAATCTGACCTGGGCCAGCCTCTCCTCCCTTCTTGCGATTTTCCTTTCACGAGAGGCCTTGCTCTTCGCCCGCTTAGCCTCGAACTGATCAGAGAGAGTCTTCTCTCTGGTCTTCTCTGCCTTTGTCTTGTGAATGCTCTCCATGAGCACTCTCTTGTTCTTGAACATGTTTCCTTTCACTTTCATGTACATTGCGTGGTACATGTGCTTGTCAATCTTTTTGGCTTCCCTGTACTTGCGCAGCAGGCGCCTGAGAACACGCATCCTGCGCATCCAAAGGATCTTGGTGGGGAGCCTGGCCTCCCTGGTACCCCTCCTCTTACCTGCAGGGCGATCAGATTAGCATACATTGCAGGACTAGAAAAAACAGAGATCTCAAATATGAATTCAAATGGCAACAAACAAAGTAAATGAGTGCTGCAGCAGTATACCATAGCCCGAGTGCCTCCCCTTTTGTTTGGCCTCATGTGCCCTCCTTGCACGGGACCTCGAATGGATCTTTTGTGGCTTCTTGATGATGAAGCCGTCCTTCACCAACTTACGAATGTTTTGGCCTGAAAGTATTGTAGAAAAAAGGTCATACTTATGTCCCTTCTATTACTCAGTAGTAAAACAAGTTGAAGATTTCAAAGTTCAAACAGAAGTACAAGCATAACCACTCTCAAAATTGAACGAGCAAAAAAAACAGAGAAAACAACTACACACAAGTCTGAGTGATATAACTATTTCACCTTTCATCAAATCAAATCACATAACTTTAGATACATGCATGGCAATCTCAGTACTAAACCAATCGGAAAAAAACATATGCATGGCAAGAACAGCCTGAGCACAAAACCTCAGGCTAACATAAAAGCATACTTGTAAATCATCAGCAGTCCATGAAAGCAACTAATAGCAGTCCTAGCCAAAATCAAAGTAACAAAACAAGTAGGACAGAACATACGGTTTGCAATACAGCATGAACAGAATATGTATGGCTAAATAAAACAGTTCTTTGTAAAATCATCAGCAGTGCACAAAATAATCAAAATACTCAATAAACTTTATGCACAGTTGCATCACTTAGCAAACATTATCTTCTTCAACAAAACTCCCAGACAACTTAGACTGTACATTAGTAGCAGGAAATAAGTTATAACAGCAAAATCAACATAGGCACAATCTAACAGTTTAACATCCTCTACAATAAGATAACCAACACAACTAGATGAGGTGGCACACCGACGCAGTGACCTAATATGAACACCTGCAGCCACCGAACCCAGACGGAACAAGACTTCCTTTTCCCCTATACGCACAAACTAAACTGCCCCGGAATACAAGACGGCCACGAACTGGGCTATATCAACAAGCAACCGCGGCACCACACTGTGGACAGCGGGTCAAGCCTCCCGAATCGATCCGGGGGGCCTTAGCCGAGGAAGCGGGGCACGGTCCGCGGTCCGCACGATGATGCGGCAGTACATCGGCGCCGCCTAGAAGATACGCGCAGAAAAACAGATCTACCTCTACGACACCAACCCACCCCACTGAGCAATAGGGATGAACAGCTCATCCATGGACGGAGGCCGGTGGCGGAGCCAGGAATTTGCGGCTGGGTATGCCAAATGCACAAAATTTTGAAGCAAATATACAATATGATGGACGATAAGTTATAACGGCCATAATATTTAACAAATCCATAGTAATGGTCGAAACATAAATAATTAAGAAATATTATAACGGCTACTACAATATAACTCTATGATCCTCTTGTTGAAAGAGATTGATGATATCCTCGTCTTTCACTGACCGAAGAATTCCAACTCTACAATATAACTCTATGATCCGCCTACCGGCGGCCCGCTCCTTAGCGCTGGGACTCTAGGCCTCTAGGGCGATCGGCGAGGGGGACAGGAAGGAGAAAGGGGCGAGTTGGCCGGAGTGGGGGAGATGGCGAGGACGCGAGGTGCTGCCCGCCGGCGCCGGTCGCCAGAGTGGGAGAGGTCCGGAGGTGGCGCATGGCCGTGGCAGCGTCGTGCCTGCTGCGCTGCGGAGCAGCCGAGCGTGAGCCGCGAGCAGGGAAAGGAGCGTTGGGCAGGGTGCGACGCAAGTGACGGTGTATTATGGGCTTCGTTGCTTTCGTGGGCTGGCAGAAACTGATGTTCTATTGGGACTATAAGGCAGAAACGTGAATGGATATCAAAATACGTATAAAGATCTGTATACTTGTTAATTTATTTTCTCAAATCTTGGGTATGCCAAGGCATACAGGGGCATACCCCTGGCGCCGCCACTGGTCGGAGGCGCTTGCTCATCCATCGACGGACGGACTAGCCGCGCAGCAAACACGAAGTGGACGGAATGGGAGGAGACGGAGGGCAACCGGTGGTGGTCTTACGCGAGTTTGCCATGGAGATCTCGGAGACCTCGTTCGGATCGAGCCATACTTTGCCTTTCCCGCACTTGAGCACACTCGCTGCCAGCCGCTTCTGGAGCTTCAAGGACACCATGGTCTCCGCCGGCGAAGAGGGTCTCCCTACAGGGTGTGTGTGGTAGCGCAGAGGTTGGGGGAAGAGGGAGTGGCGGCCGCGGGGAGGGTTATATACCACGGGGGTTAGGGTTTCCCTAGGACCCTCTCGAGTGGGCTAGGCCTGTGTGGAGAAGTCGGGCTTATTGGGCCACGGCCTACTAGATGGCCCGGACAAAAAAGAGCGGTTCATGTCCCTTCTGGCCTTCTATTTATTTACATTTGTATTTTGCAAAAAAAATTGATGTAGAAATATTTTTTCTTAAGAGTAAAGGATGATTAACTAGACTATCCTAATTTATTTTTTTATAACTTTGTAGTATACTCGGAGAAGCCTCAGCTGCTTAAGCTAATCTTCATGGTTATCCGAGGACAGTTTACACACAAAACCGAACTGAGGGGATGCATATGAGTTTTGCAGAATCTACGATCTACATGCTTTGATCCTGCCGTCAGCAGAGCACGTTTGCTTATTGCTCCAGAGTGCTAAAGACCTTCTTTTATTTTGTGCTCACCAAAACCGAGCTGCTTCAACCATACGTGCACAACTGACCATTCTGGTATCTGACACAGAGCCTGTTCGCTTCGCTGAAAAGTCATGGCTAAAAGTACTTCGTTGATTTGTTGTAAGAGAAAAATACTATTCCGGCTAAAAAAACAAGCTGAAAAGTACGAATTATAAGACAAGCGAACAGGGCCTGATCTCCATCGTGCAAGAACCCTACATTGCTTAAAAATTAAAAATTAAATTAGCAACACCGACTACTATGAAATGTGTGTCATTTTGTACTTTTCGATTAGTTGGTTCTAGGTTGAAGGGAAACTCTGACCAAATACCGTGCGAGAGAAGGTCAAAGCCGAGAATGTGAAATAGAAACCAGTGTTGAACTGTCTCAATTTTGACAACCTCCCCTTTATAGGACAAATTCTCGCCCTGCAGGGTAAATCAATGCGTCAAGAGACAGGATGTATGTGATTTAGAGGGTAACATAAATGGGTGCTTCCGGGTAATTATCGCATTTGTTGTTCCTGTAGATCCGATCGTCATATAGCTCATATAAAGAAGACATGCATATATGATAATTACATGTACTCCACGAGATGAGACATACACACATGTTTCTTGGGGAAAGGGTGAGATCGAAAGAAGAGGTTATTCTTGGGGAGAAAACAAGCTACATGTTTCTTGGGGAGAAGGCAATGCAGGTAGTCGACGGTTCTTCTAGTAGGGAGAAAAGCAGTCAAAGCAGTGCGGCGTCGACTCACAGTCACAGCCTCAGAAGTGTGCAGTCAATACAGAAACAAACCAACTAACGAGGTGTTTTAGTTCCCAACTGAAAATTTTTCACCCCATGGTATCAAATGTTTGGACATATGCATGGAATACTAAATGTAGACGAAAAAAAACTAATTGCACAGTATGATTGGAAATCACTAGACGAATCTTTTAAGCCTAATTAGTCCATGATTAGTCTTAAGTGCTACAGTAACACATGTGCTAATGACGGCTTAATTAGGCTTAATAAATTCATCTCGCGGTTTCCAGGCAAGTTATGTAATTAGTTTTTCTATTAGTATCTGAAAATCCCTTCCGACATCCCATGAAACATCCAATGTGACACCCAAAAACTTTTCACCCACCAACTAAACACCCCCAAAGTGGAAGCGTACTACTCCGTAGACCCTTTGAGACATCTGTCAAATTTATAGGGTAATCAATGGGTGTTTGGACTCAGGGACTAAAGGCCTTGTTCGGCAGACTGTTTTTTGGCTTATAAGCCGGCTGTGGCTGATTTGCTGTGAGAGGAAAAACACTGTTCCACGGCTGATAAGCCGTGCTGATAAGCTCAGCCGAACAGGGGAAAGTTTAGTAGATATCACATCGGGTATTTGGATACTAATTAAAAAGACTAAACATGTATATAATTAGGTTTAATAGGTTCATCTCGTAAATTAGTCTCAATCTGTGTAATTAGTTTTATAATTAGTCTATGTTTAATATTTTATGCATGTGTCCAAATATTCGATGTGACAGAGACTAAATTTTAGTACGGAGGAACCAAACACCCCTTTTCATTTCCTACTATGAGATGTTTTCTGTGAAGGGCAAAAGGAATCAAAACAGAAAAAAGAAAAGATTAAATATTGAGAATCATCATCATCAATTTGCTATGAGATCTTTTCTATGAAGGACAAAAGGAATCAAAACAGAAAAAAGCAATTTCCTATGAGATGTTTTCCGTGAAGGACAAAAGGAATCAAAACAGAAAAAAGAAAAGATTAGATGAGAACATCATCATCAAATTAATTAGTCACAATCAAAACAGGAATCAAACGCAACACTGGGATTCGAACCCAAATTAATCACAATCAAAATCAAACCAGAACTCTAACGAATCCGCCGTCCGTGGGATTCAAACCCACGACCACACGGTTAAAAGCCGTGCGCTCTACCGACTGAGCTAGGACGGCTATGGAAAATTTATACATATAATTATATTAGTAAGAATAGTTAAGTCATTCTGTCAGTCTGCTGCTTCGCGAGATGCACTGTCTGTCTTCCTAGTTCCCATGCTATAGTTAGTACCGCAGTTTAAAAAAAATGATACATTAGTTTTGTTTTAAGCCAAATTATTTAAATTTAATCCATCTAGTTTATAAAAAAAGTTTATTAATGTTTATATGATATAAGTAGGTGAAACGATGCATATATTTAGTAATGAATTTAATGACACTTATTTACTAATATAAATATTGGTATTTTTTAAAATTTGATTAAACCTTAGATGGTTTACTTATAACATGTTAGAATGTCATTCCTTTTTTGAGATGGAGTAAATATCACCCTTTTTATTTGCGACTTCATCTTAATTTTTCTTTCTTCGCAGAGCCATATCTCCTTCTATGTTTGTCATTTTAGGTTGGCTTTCTTAACAAGAATACTCGATGCACTAGAGTTTGTGTGCAAGGACCCTCCGATCAATCATACTAACATAGCGTTTGGTTGGCAGAAATGTAACGGGATGCGATTACGTGGTAACGAGTTGCGTTTGATGGGTGTTTGTTTCAGCCCCCTCAGTAATCAGATGCCGCGTTATTTAATACGGACTAGAAGACAGCTGATACCGCTCCAAATCGAGTGGAATGGGATGCCGCTCATTCTCGTCTCGTCTTCGCGTGGGTGTAGGAGCCGCTGACACAAACCGCTTGGTGCTGCGTCTTCACGTGGGCGTGCAGGAGCTGTAGAGAAACAAAAGGCGCTCGGTGCTGGCAGCTGAGGACGCGAGAGTGAGTGAAAGCGTTTCCATTACCGTCTAGAACCAAACAAATATTGTGATCTGATACATTGTCTATGTTACCGGTTTAATTGGACTCCATTACCGTTTACATTTACACATACCAACCAAACAGCACCTAAAGTCGATCGGTTATCTATTCACTGTACTCGATTTAATATGACTATTTCGGTCGTCTTTGAAGCCATAACATTCGTACTATGTAGTACGCGTAAAATTCATATTATCAATTGCATAATGACCATTTTATAGCTCACAACCGGTTATTACTTAAGTGAGTAGTTAATCTGCAGCTCACTTAGTTAAAGGCATACTCGGTTAACATTGACATGAAAGAGAAAGTATATCGATAGATAAGTATACTGTCATTCACATCAAAGTGAAATGAAAGCATAAAAAATGCCTATAATTGGGTGAATATGCTAAACCTGAACTTTCAACCTTCACAACTGATTAATTGGCATGCATCACAAATTTTGGTCCTACTTGGAGTTTCTGACCGTGATTAGAAATTCCGATCAAGGCTGAAATTTTGACCTTGCGGGTAAAGATCCTAATCGATCTACAAAATCAACAAAAATAGATCTATGTTTAACACACGTGTGAGAATATATGATAAGCGAATTCCACAAGATGGTTTCCACTGAAAGCTTCACAACTAGTTGATCGGGATGAAACAAACAAGAATTATAAAAGAATAGAACAACACATGGATTTAACCCAAGATTCGGCCACCCCACAAAAGGAGTGTGTGCATCCTCATTGTTGAGGGGACCACAAAGGTCTAGAGTTTCTTTCACATCTTCCTCTTGTTACGCGGTCACAAAAGATTGAGCACAACGATTTCACTAGAAATAAATGGATAATACAAACTTTCTTGGAGCTCTCCCGCAATCGATTGTGGGTTTCTAAATAGGAGACACCTAGCCGCTAGGAATGCAAGAATCCAGGAGTAACAAATCAAATCAAAATCTAGATGATGCCCAAGTGCTCAAAGGTTTGCAAGCTAGCTCAAGATCCAAATCTCCTATCCCAACTCAAATACCACACAAGAAGTCACAAATCCAAACCCCAAGTGAGTTGAGAGGGAGTGAGGAGAGCAAAAAATGTATTTGATGCTGGTTAGGTCAAGAGAGAATGGAGAAAGAGGAGGGGAAGGTATAAATACCATCCACTCTCCAACTAATCGTTAGTGTTGCAAGGCATACAGTGACCCGAAATTCTAAGCTGATCGATTTTCCAATTTCTAGGAATGCTAGTTTAGCACAACAAGGCGTGGATAATAATAAAATTCAAACATTCTAGATCAGATAAGAAATTTTGATCCCAAAAAATAAATTGGGTTCAACAAGCTCTGATCGGAAATTCGGTCGGAACTTTCGATCCAGCCAGAATTCAGATTTATCAATCCTGATCAGAAATTCCGATCCTAAAGTAGTCAACACACTTAGGATAAAAACCTAGAAATTTTATTATGGTGTCTAGGGTTTAGTTAGTCTAGTTTGAGCACATGGACACTTTCAAGATCTCATAGCACAACGTTCCTAAACTTGTCAAATAGAAATGAAGCAAAGAAGGATAATTCTTCGAAATATATTGTTTCACGCCATCCTAGTCAATCAAGTAAGAATTTGGGAGTCTCCTTTTTCTTCATTTGCACTTTTTCACAAGGAATAATCACTAAAGTACTTTACAAATCTAATTAGCTCTTTATATGCATTATCAATCATTCACCAGAACCCACAGTAGGGTTAGATATACCTTCATGGAAGTATATTGATATTGTAAGTTTACATATACATTTGCCACGATCATGACTTACCATTCCCAATCGACCCATTACATGCTCCCTCTACCGGTCCGAGCAAACTAAGCACGAATTACGGCTTAGAAAAGCAATCAACTAACACTCCAATGTATGGTAATGAACAAAGAGTGAAATGATAAGTAGGCGTGATAGGTCATGGGCCTACGTACGTAAACATGCATCTTAAGTAATATAATCAAGTTATGCAAATTAATAAATGAATCAAGATGCTTAGAAGTCTGTCTTAGGATCAACTTGGGGGTCAATTGGTTCGAGTTTGGCAACGAACTCAACCTCCTACTCAACGTCTTGTCTCCTCAGTTGCTCCAGTTCCTATACGAGTGAGATGTAACATAAGTAAACATGATGCATGTGATTTACATTGATCATGCATGAATGAGGTATAAAGACTTTAGACATAACTTGGAATGAAAATAGAGACAATAGGGTGACATTACTACTTAGGTACTTAAGCTACTTATTAGGTACTACATGGATTGCCTATCTAATTTGTCCCAGTATTTGGATATTCAAGTCGGACCGTCCTTCCAAGGAGTCGGATTGTTTCCTGTAGGACTTGTGTGCTTTAGACTTAAGTGAGCTCACGTGGACCATATGGTGCTAACTACCGAACCGTCCGAGTGAACATGCACCACTGCCCTAACAAATTTACTAGGTTTTGATACTTACGCTTCCCTTATGTTAAAAATACTTGCTACATATTAATGTGTATACATCGTTGATCACTAATCACTAAAAGTTTAGTATAATTTTTAAAATTTATTAGAGTTAAGAAAGCTCTAATACAGATCTACACATATATCCTACGTGTTTTCAAAGTGGAATGAAAAAAAAATTACAAGTATTGATGTTACAATTTTTATAAGATGACAAACTTTGTAAACGATATGTTTAATGACAAACGGAATACAGAATGCGCGCGTCAATAAAAATTCCGTCAAACCCCACAGTTTGCTTCTCCAAACAATTCTCTCAAAATGTCTATTTGGCCACTATACAAATTACAATGCATCCGTAGAGTTCTGCGTGTCCTGTGAACCGTGTAAACAAATCCCAAACAGTTGCATTTCTGATTTCTCTTTCCCCACTTCAAAAACTTCATTCTCTCGAACCCCAGGTTCCCCCCCCCCCCCCCCCCCCCCCCCTTCTCCGCTCTCCCCCACCCCCTGCTCTGCAATCTGCATAAACGTCTCCCAGCTTCCCGCCCGCGTGCCTATCCGCCCCAAAGCCCCGGCCCCAACCCATTTGAAATCGCGCCGCGTTGGCGTGTAATCGGCGATTCGGCGGCGGTGGCGATGGAGGTGGGTGACCTGCACAAGGTGTGGGAGGTCCGTGCGCTCAAGACCAAGCCCGACGCGGCCGCCGCCCGGGCGACCCTCGACCGCGTCGCCAGGCAGGTCCAGCCCATCATGCGCCGCCACAAGTGGCGCGTCAAGGTCCTCTCCGAGTTCTCGTAAGCGCCCCCACGAAACCCTAACCCTAACCTCCCTTCTCCCGATCGACCGATTGATGGACCCCGTGCGTGCCGGGGGGTGTGATTGATCAGGCCGCGGAACCCGAGGCTGCTGGGGCTCAATGTCGGCGCGGGCGTCGAGGTCAAGCTGCGGCTGCGGCGCGCCGGCCGCGACCACGACTTCATCCCCTACGAGGAGGTGCTCGACACTATGCTCCACGAGCTCTGCCACAACCAGCACGGGCCCCACGATGCGCAGTTCTACAAGCTCTGGGACGAGCTCCGCAAGGTGCGTGGGCTGCTGCTTGGAATGGTTGTGCTTATGCGCACAAGTGAATGTATTCCTCTGGTTTATACACTCCAAGACAATGTGTGCCCCTGACAGAGTGATTCGTTGTTGCATATGTCAAAATTTTCCTTCTCTTATAAAAGGATTATTTGTAATGATGCTGTAGGTAGAAGTTTAAAATGATTTTTAGTTCACTACATTACATCTAACCCAGATTGATATTTGATTGGATGTCCTGCTATGGTTACCAAAACGAAAATAGTTCGAAATTGTTCTTTTACTATGCAACATCCAAACGTATTCAATGGGAACATCTTTGTCTCTATCAATCTATATGATTGTTACTCCACATGTATCATACACAGATGACTCTATTATTTTACTTCGTAATGGTTTCTACATTCTGGAGATGTTCCTATAAAAAAAACATTCTGGAGATATTGGCAGTAGAGTGGGGAGAAGAGCTTTACCTCTGTTTGCCAAACAATAATGCGAAATGAGGGTACACAAATCAGAATGAAGATGTAGCGAGGACACTGGACTATATTTGGAGGAAAGTTGTGGCAATTGGCAAGGTCTTTGGAATGGAGTTTTACTTGTTGAAATCCTTACAAAAACAAACACAGATCCTGTTATGTTTCAGGGCCACAATTTCTATCACTAAATCGATCTTAACTCAAGTTTGTATTTGGTGTGTGTAAGATTGAGGTAGCGAATCTGTAATTTATTTTGATTGTACTTGAGTGAGCTTTGCTGTATCTTTGTACCTTGTATGTGACCAAGCACATCTAGTTCTGTCATTTGTAATTTTCTTTGATCAAGTTTTGTGCTCTTGAATGCAATTTTAGTTTTGCTCATGTGGTGCCATAGTTTTAATAATGATCCTTCTGTTGTTTATGATAAATCTTTCAGGAATGCGAAGAACTTGTTTCAAAGGGAATCACTGGAACAGGACAAGGGTTTGATGGTACAGGAAGGCGAGTAGGTGGATTTACAGTACATCCACCACCACCATCTCTGCGGCAAGCTACGTTAGCTGCTGCACAGAAGCGGGCAAGGAATGGAGCTCTATTGCCTTCTGGACCAAGAAAGTTGGGTGGAAACAGTGAAATTATGAGTGCACTTAGTCCAGTACAAGCTGCTGCAATGGCGGCTGAAAGGAGAATGTATGATGATTTGTGGTGTGGATCGCATGATCAATCTGGTATTGATGATTCTGATGATGTTATTATTATTCAAGAATCGCCAAATTTGGTGACAAGGGATGGAAAAAACACGAAGGCTAGCTGCTCCAACACTTCTGCAGAGCCCAGCACTTCTTCTGGAATTCACATAGCAGCACGAGATGATAGGACAAGTGATGCATTTGATAGTTCAAAGTGGGAATGTGGTGCTTGCACTCTTCTGAACCAGGCAAGTTTTCAAAGTGCCGAATTAAAATATTCATTTCGCCTACAAAACTGTGAGTTTATACATGAATTATGGCTCATTTTTTACTCTATATAGAAAATTTTTAGGAGAAATCTCCTATATGTCATAGTTGGACTAACGGATATTTTTCATTCTGATCAATTTAAATTTATCTTTGAAATCCATTCATTTCATTAACACGGATGCATATGCTCAACATGTAACCTTGTAGAATCTTAGTTAAATGCTTTGTTTGTGTTAGAGTATGCATGTCTGAGCTTCAGATGTGTAGTATTTATTGTGGTGCTTGTTGATAAGTTCTGAGCCAAGCTCAGTTGGTGAAGGGTATGGTTGTACAGGTAACAGGTCTAGGGCTTGTTTGGCAGGGCTCTAGAGCTAGTGTTTCAGCTATGTTCTACAGGCTAGCTCAACAGCTCTACCACTATCTGTAGAGCCACTCGTCCGTGTGGGTGTTTGTCTGGCAGGTTAGCTCCAGATCCTTGAATGAGGCCAGAAATAATGAATTAACATTACTACCCCTGCGAAACAAGCCCCTAACATGTAGTTTTTGGTAGTTGGTATTACTGCAAGTTCCTCCTATCTTTTCTCATTTTTTCTTGAGCTTATAGTAATTTACTAGTCACATCATGGTTAGTCAAAGTCAAGGAGTAGATTGAACTATCAAAATGTTTGGCATTTCCTGTAATGTATAACTCCACTCATAATAGTAATCTCTAATAGTAAACATAATCACACGTGATTACGTGAAGCATTCAGGCCTATTATTGAACTGCATGATAACTGTATGCCTCTTTAGTTTCGGGAAACCTGCTGGTTGTGATATATGGAAAGAGTTTCTATCTGCAGGTTTCTTGACTTATAGCTAGTAGCCTAGTGTACTGGTCATTGCCTATATTTAATTTGACTGTACTCAAACCAAATTCCAATTTAAGCTACCAAAATTCCTAACAGAGTTCCATCCTTGCAAAGTGTTGAAAGTTTCTTTTGTCCCAGAAAAAAACATTACCTTGTAGTCACATTTGCTTGCTTAACTATATTTCTTTTCTCATTCTTTTTTGGTGTATATACTTGTGGTTTGGTCTTACATCTAGTCTTCACTTCTTCCATTTTTTTTTCCTACTACGCATTTTACTTATAGTTATTAGCATGCTTTTCTCTAACACATCTGCAGCCCCTGGCACCAATCTGTGAAGTTTGTGGTACAACAAAACCTAAAATTGCAAAGGCGAAGTACATGACTTGGTCTTGTAAATTTTGTACTCTAGAGAACAGCACTAAGCTTGACAAATGCTCGGCATGTGATCAATGGAGATACTCATATGGGCCACCTGTGGCCACACATGGCTCAAGCTATGATTGAGGTAACAACGAAAGCTACAATAGTACAGTAAGTACTCCAGATTACTGTGTCGTGTTTATAATAATCTTTTAACTTTTTCCGTGTGTACTATTCATTTTTAATTTTGCTGCATTGAAGTGCATATTATTTATACTGACTTGTTGGATTTATAACAGCCGCCAGTGTTCTGGACACCTTATTTCTCAAGATTGCTTTGTTACTTCCAATTAACATTAAGTGCTTACATGCCCAAATGAGACATTATGCTAGATTTTATTGTGGTGTATGCACCCAAGGCAAAAGTATCCATCTACATAGTGACCCTTCATCTGATACTTTATTTTTGCATTAGTGTGGGACACTATGTCTAACACTTTAAATAGTCTCTGCAGTTGTTATTTTGCTTGGAGCTTTAAGTAAACTTGCTTTTGTTTTCTAGGCTATTTAGTCCTATCATCAGGAGCCCATACTTGGACCTACACAAACTGATTTCTTGATAAATCCTTTTAAACTGCATGTTTGCACATCTGAAATGAAATATAAGCTACTTAACATGCAGACAGTATTCTTGGAGCTAAGTCTTCACTTGAAGTGTATATCTGAATGTGCAAAGCTGCCGCTCGTTTTAGTTAACTAATACAGGCTGGTTCAGCATATAGCTTAAGTTGATCGCCATTTGAATGTTCAGTTTCCTGCATTTGCTTCCACTGCAATAACATTTGAAGAGTTACCCTTATTTATAGTTATCTGCAATTCTGCATAACTCAACTCTAATAATGATTACATGTGGTTCTTACAGGATGACACTTCTGAGCAGGCATCTGCTGCATTGTCGATATAAGTTGTCTTATCTGCAACAGTTCTTGCTCTATTACCACTCATATCATATCAGGTTTGATAGTTCTGGAGAAATCTGATACCTGTTAAACTGGTAGTACTACCTAAGCCACCCTCTTTTGTGGACGTTGCTTGGAGCAATGTACGGATTGGTAAAAAGAAACAATCGTAGTCCATGGCTGTTAACGTTTGCCCCAAGCCCGGGGCATGCAGCCTCTGAACCCGTGTCTCGCCGTCTCGGTGACAGGTAACAACTCGCACGGTCGCACCTAGGGCACACTGGTGAATTGGTCTTTATCTGTTCCGATGTCGTCTGCTCATGTTGTCGTGTGAGTGACTTGAGTATTACATTAATGTAAAGGTTAATACAAGTATCTGCAATGTTCTTTTTAAAAAGAATTGCCTGCTCGTCAGATCTAACCCAGAAAATCCAGAGCCAAAGCTTTTACATTTGCTCATCCATGCCGTCACCCTTCCGGCTTTGCGTCATCAGTGAAGTAAACCAAGTACACTGTATTTGAATTATCCTCGTTGAAGTTCTGTAGTTAGAGCGACGAGCGTGGCAGGGTCGCCACTGACTGTTACCGCATGGTCAGGTTCATGTTGCTAGCACTCTAGAAGCAGATGATCACCCTGGCCTGAAAGGCATCCCCATTATCCCCGTGTAAGAAACTTGAAAGTGAGGTCGACAGGTTCTTCAGTTCATTGATCTTTGCCGTCTTTCTGGACACAGGTGCGTGCACGGACCGCATATGAATCTTTTACCGCACGTGGTGAAGATGCTCAGCGATGACATTCGCAGCTTCTTTCGGTAGAGTTGTGTGCCTTATAATCATTGATCACAGGAAGATCACCAAAGACTTCATGTATTGACCCGTCGCGTCGTCCAACCTTTCCCGCTGTTCGGCACTAGCTGATCATTCGAATTTCGAGCACGTTCTGTGAAAGCGGGCCTGGGTTCTATTGGCCATCAGTGGCCAGGTGCGCGTTGCCAGATTCTCCCTGAATTAGGTCGACTTGAACCTGAGATTTTTACCCTTCTTATCACACACCCGCTGTGTGTCAAGGGGGATTTGCAAGTCAAGCAGGCAAGTTGATAAGTCGGCTAATTTATTACGAGAGAGGAATTGTTTCATGGCGGATAAGCCAGGCTAAGGCCAGTCTTAATGGGTTTTATCAAAGTTTTATGGTATTAAATAAGCTGACGTGATACCGTATTGATGAAGAGAGATGATAAGAGTTTCATGGTAGTAAAGAGAGTTTTATGAGAATAAAGCTCTTCTGTGGATACATCGGTAACAGAGCCGGCCATAAAATTCTCACTGAAACTGACGTAATAAACCCTAAACACAGCGAACATGGATGACGTAGTACATGTACGGGTCATGTATCAACATCGCATACCTTCACAGTAGGACAGTGCATCCGAAACCGTTAGAATCCCAGCAATAATTGTACGGCGGCAGCGAGTAGTGAAGGTCAGCACGCCACGGTGCGTGCCGTGCGTCTCCAACGAGGCATCGCGTCGCATCTCCGTTCGTCCTCCAGCTGTTGGGGTTGCCGTCAGGCGAGGTCGTCGCCTCGTGAGGAACAGCAACTTAATTACTGTAGTGGCCTCCGGGCTCCGGGCTCCGGGCTCCCGTCCCGTTCCCCAACCCGATGAGTGATCAGGCTGTGTGCTCCAATAAACGGGCACCGCAGCACCACACGACAAACCCCGAGCGGCAGCGGGGAGGAGAAGAAGAACCGAGACGCAGTCACGCAGACGCCATCACCACCACCCCCAGCCCCCCACCCCGCCCACGCCATGCGTCCGGGCGGCCTGCCGACCCAGCAGCAGCCCGGCACGCCGGGCCGCGCGCGCCGCCGCCCGGATCTCACCCTCCCCATGCCCCAGCGCGAGGTCACCACCTCCCTCGCCGTCCCGCTCCCTCTCCCGCCAGTCCCCAGCTTCGCCGGGGGTCCCACCCCGCCTGGCGTCGTCCCCGCTCCCGCCGCGGCGGCGGCGGCGCAGCAGCAGCCGCCCCCGCTCGCGGAGCTGGAGCGCGTGCGCCGCGTCGGCAGCGGCGCCGGCGGGACGGTGTGGATGGTGCGGCACCGCGGGGCGGGTCGCCCCTACGCGCTCAAGGTCCTCTACGGGAACCACGACGACGCGGTGCGGCGCCAGATCGCGCGCGAGATCGCCATCCTCCGCACCGCCGAGCACCCGGCCGTGGTGCGGTGCCACGGCATGTACGAGCGCGGCGGGGAGCTGCAGATCCTGCTCGAGTACATGGACGGGGGCTCCCTCGACGGCCGCCGCATCGCCGCCGAGCCGTTCCTCGCCGACGTCGCGCGCCAGGTGCTGTCCGGGATCGCCTACCTCCACCGCCGCCACATCGTGCACCGCGACATCAAGCCCTCCAACCTCCTCATCGACTCGGCGCGCCGCGTCAAGATCGCCGACTTCGGCGTCGGCCGCATCCTCAACCAGACCATGGACCCCTGCAACTCCTCCGTCGGGACCATCGCATACATGAGCCCCGAGCGGATCAACACCGACCTCAACGACGGCAGCTACGACGGATACGCCGGCGACATCTGGAGCTTTGGCCTCAGCATTCTCGAGTTCTACCTGGGCAGGTTCCCCTTCGGGGAGAACCTCGGCAGGCAGGGGGACTGGGCCGCGCTCATGGTCGCCATCTGCTACTCCGATCCGCCTGAGCCACCGCCCACCGCCTCGCCAGAGTTCAGGGGATTCATTAGCTGCTGCCTGCAGAAGAACCCGGCCAAGCGGCTCACGGCCGCGCAGCTGCTGCAGCACCCCTTCGTCGCCGGCCCGCAGCCGCAGCCGCAGCCCCTCGCTGCTCCTCCCCCGTCATGACCACCGTTTCGGATTGGGAGTAGAGTATGGATCTGATCTCAGTTCGGACTTGGCTGCAGGCAGTGTGGACTCCAATCCGGCATTCCAGGTGTATCCTTGGATGGACGGAACTGATGTGTGAGGGAATTGGCTGGCCAATTTCGGTTTCTATATGCATCATCATCGTCCTCATCCATGGCTGCTGCTGCTGCCGCAGTTAAGGTCCTCCTTGATGTTCTTCAAACCAATTTTGAGTGTTGTCTCCATCACCAATTCATCACCACGATCGTCCTCATCCAGCTCCTCGCTGCAATTAATTAAGGTTCTTTCTGCTTCCTGTTGTTTGATGTTCTTTACTTCCAGCGATGATAGCATAACGAGAAAAAGAAAGTGTGTACAAAAGACCATGTCATATCATATGTCAAGTACAGAGAGGTCCACTTCGTACCAATTTTCATTGTTCTATATAAAAAGGTTTTAGAAACTTCAACTTTTCTTTTTTATCTTCAGTCTCCATGTAGCAGAGCTGTCACATGAACTGGCAACTGTGCTAGGCTGCTAGCATCTCTCTGCGATATTTTTGGCGCATAATTGATTGATGATGATTGAACACATGATGATGATAAATAGATCTTCCGCTGCTTGATAGGTTCTTGGATTCCTTTATCTGGATATATGATTGCATATAGCGAATCTGGAAATGCGAATAGTACCCAACTTTAATTAGTTTATTGTCTCTCTCTTGATGTTTCTCCTGAAATCTCAACCATGCCTTTCTCTCTTGCCAAATCCGATCAGCCTTTTCTTAGCCCCGGGCAAAGGTTGTGGTGCCGTGGTGGCAATTGGCATGCCGATGTTCTTTTCTTGAAAGACTTGAGAAGAGTCGTTTCTTCTGGTATATCTCCTCACTTTGCACAACTTTTTTTTTTTGAATCGCTCACTTTGCACTACTACAAGCACATCACCATATCGGCACGTGGTAATATATCATGGTAGGCGGTAGGCCCATGGCAAGGCGCAGAGGAGAGTCATGAAACGTGCGTTGCATCGCACTTGCACCGGGTAAGAGTGTCAGACTTGTGGTGTCCATGATCTTGGAGACTTTTTGTGGATTCTAACGCCTTGTTTAGTTCGTGAAAGAAAAAATTTTGAGTGTCACATCGAATACTTCATGAGACCTCGAAAGAGGGTTTTAGATACTAATTAAAAAATTAAGGGACTGTCTATATATCTGTTGACAGATTACAGCTGCCCAAATCTGTCACTTTTTGGACCAATCACAGACTCACAGTGTTAGAAAAACTGACAGATAACACATGAAAAAATCTGTCAAATATGTTAACGGGTCTACAACACCAAATCTATCATTTTTTGACAAATGAACAGCTAACACTGCTCATTGTGTTAACAGGTCTACAACACCAAATCTGTTAACGGGACTACAACACCAAATATGTTGGCATTGCTCAGGCTGGGCGCCCCAGTGAACCGGCACTCTGTGCGTTGGTGTTCACTCGTGTTGCTGTCCCTGAAGCGGAAGGGCCTGCCCCTTTGCATCTCATGTTCAGAAATAAAAGCAACGTGAGAAACACCATTCACCATTGGGAAAAAAGCAGACTGGACAAGGTAAAAAAAAGGTACTCACCGCTGCTGGCTGCAAGAAGGACACCAGGGCTGTTCCAGCCGATGGAACCGTGAGCGATGGTGTCGGACTGACCTGCCATGGCAACCAGCACGGGCGTAGGTTGCCGGTCGTGCATCAATGGCATGTCAGCCGCGCTGCTACTGGCCACCGTGCTTTGCTGCTGCTGCATGGCCAAGTGGTGCCTTGAGTACATCGGCGGCAAGCAGGCTGCCAGCCGAGCTTCTGGACCTTGAGGAAGTACTTTTGGGCATGGCTCCGTATTGCAGCACACATTGTGTTCAGAGTTGAGTTTCAGTTATTGGACAAGGAACCACATATACACACACAAATGTAATCATTTTCATTGGTTGGACAACCAGCACTTGGGAAAATAAAGTCCCTTGCTGAAGGTGACAAATGACTAGGAAGAGTACATGTTTGTACTAGCATCACCTTCATTTCACCTTCAATCCTCCTCCCGGTGGTAGTAATAGGAAGAGTACATGTTAGTCCCATTCATCTGCCACACCAGACCAAACCATACACCTCAATACCAACCTCTCATTAGGCACTGAGGCCACCATTGCCAATCAATCAACTGACTTATCACAAAAACCTTCACAAAGGCACTATCTATATCGCTGAAAATATGCAAACCAAAATTTAGCACTGCATAGGAACTACTTGGAAACATTGAAAAACAAGGCACACTACTCTATGACAGCACTTAGTGCAGAGTGCAGAGAGAACATACGATTCCAAATGCACGATTGCTTAGATATGTATACAATGAATGTTCCATGCCAAGGACATGTTGCTGTTACATGGACACGGCTAAGAAATTGGATGCCTTCTGGATGCTGTAATAGTATATACTACATGGTAGTTAAGAAAGTTACCTCATGTTGTAATCTCTAGATCCTCTGTGCTTGTTCTCTGATGGAAACAAGGTTGTTCTTGATCTCATCACATATCCTTCTTTCCAGTAGTCTCACTCAAACCCAGAGCTTGGGCTCTAGCTCAACCAGGTAAGATAGTGTTGTCTGGAATTCTTGCTCCTCTGAATTTTCCCAACCTTCGAGAATGCTACCATCACCCTACAAGATAGATATAAGAATTTACTGAGCATATTAAAAATAAAAAAATAGAGGAATCTATTTTCTAGGTAAATAAATGAGATTCTAGCTCACCTTAATCTTGTTAAAAAGGATTGGAGTATTCTCAACAGATGGGAGTGCTAGAAAGAAGAGCATAAAGATTAACGCCACAGCTCCAGAAATCAACTTCAAGACCAACATATAGTTTACCTGAAAAACCAAAATCACCATTGCAACATATAGTTTACCTGAAAAACTAAAATCACCATTACAACTCAGGACATTACAGCTAAAAAATAAAAACAACTCAACTAAATTCACCATTAAAAGTCTGAAAAATACAGCTTAAAAAATCAACTCAACTACACCTTGTATTGCTCCCTCACACATCAACAACTAGTCAGAGAAGAGACAAGCAGAGATTTACCAATCTTCTTACATATATAGCTGACAAGAAAATTACAGCCAATAAGCCACGAGACCATCATGCAGTACCCCAAAACAAAACATCATGAAGTACTCCAATCAGTTATCTCTCCACGCAACTCAGTAAAAACAACACAGACACCCACACACAAACACAAACACAAACACAAAGACACACAGAGACATACACCCACCCACACAACCACGCACACCCACCACACACACATACACACACCAACAGCGCATGAAAAACACATACACCCACACACACAAACACCCACACACAGGCACACTTGGGCGCGTGCGCACACACACCCCACAAAGCTAGCAAACACATGTACATACACACACAAACTCTCTCTCTCTCTCACACACAACCACAGAAACACACACACAAACACCCAAAACCACAACCACAAACACAAGAATGCAGCTAGCAAACACATCAAAGCTAGCAAACAACTATAAAAAATAACAGCTAAAAAAACTTAGCTCAACAAACATGTCAAATATAAAATAAAAATAAAAAATAACAGCTCTAAAGAGCAACTAGAAATAACACTACGCTCAACTCAACTAAAATAGGCAAATCACAACTCTGAAATTTACAGCTAAACACAAAAGAAAAAGAAAAAGAAAAAAAAGAAAAAGAAAAGCACATCTGCGCATCACATCAAAACAAATATAAAAAACAGCTACAAAATAAAAAATCAACTCAACTAAATAGACAATCACAACTAAGAAAAATATAGCTAATGGCAAAAGATAAAGAAAAACATATCTGCATATTGCAGTGCTCATATAAGACACAAAAATCAAAAGGAAAAAAACCTATCAAAACTATGAAAGGTACACCTAATGGCAAATGAAAAAAAAGAAAAAAGAAAAGGCAGATCGGCACATCACAGTGCTCATGTAAGTCATAAACAACAAAAGGACAAACAAAAAAGCCCAATACACAAATCAGCATTAACTGGGCTCTTTTTATCTATCAATCAGATTATGCCGACATCCCCAGACTAGAGGACCAGACCAGCAGAAACTTATTCAGAATTCCATATAACGCTATTCATCCATGGTAGCAAGCAGTACTGAAAATTTGATGTGCTAGTATTCAAAAACTAGTTTGGGCGCAGATATTGAGACACTCTATCAATCGGTAAAACATATTGCAGTTACCAAATCAACGCAAATGGAACCGCAACACAAATCTAAATAATGGGATACAACGAGCTAAAAATCTGAAATGCAACTACCGTTCATCATTGTCTGCCAAAAGATAGCAGTAACCAGTGGCTCAAAACTTTCAGATAAATTTCAAGCGATGTGAATCCGCAAAGTAGCATCCACCAAAAGGATAAAAACTGAACTAATAATCAGCTCTGACCAACACGCCAATCCACCAACAAAATTACTAGAGCACCTAAACACATGAATAGCTGTTCTGCTATTGTTAACAAGAAAAAATTAGCAAAAAGATATTCATATACCAGTTGCCGCTATCACAAAAATTGTCGATCTGCAGAGCACACTAGAACAGAACACATGCACAAGAGAAATTGAAAAATCTAAATCACGTCATAGCAGCTGAACAAAGCACAGCTAAAACTCAGAATCTGCACTGCACTGTCACCTCTAGCAACAGGCAGTGAGAAAAGCGCGCGCGATGGCAGCATGACTCGCGTCAGTCTTTGCCGACCCCCGCCCCCCTAATCTCCCTTCCAGTGTCCAGGTCGTGACATCGGTGCCCAAAGAAGGCAGCACGCACAACAACAACAACTCGTCAGCTCCTCAAATCAGTGGCAACAAAACAAGATTCGGTCGGAAACAATACAGGAGCAACAAAGTAAACTTACGAAGAAGTGAAGAACAGCATGAGCTCCTTCATTCAGCAACAACAGCAGCTCCTCTGCGGCCGCCGGCACAGGGAAAGCAACGGCGAGGAGCGTGCCCCACCCACCGTCCGCCGCGGCAAGGGGGAGCAACGACGTGGACAGTGCCCCACCCCGCCGCAGCTCAAAGGGGAAGGGCGACGAGCACTGCGCCCCACCCCCACACACACCGTCCAACGCGGCGGAGGGGAAGCTGCGTGCGGCGAGGACCACGCCGCAACCACCGCCTGCGCGACCGCGGACGGAGGAAAAGACGAGGTGCGGTCGTGCGGAGTGGATTGGGGAAAGATTGAACCAGCCGTGCAAAAAGGATGGGTCGCGGGTTCGTCTGGGATCCATTAGCGGATGGAAAACGTCTGAGAGCCTGCACGAATCCTAAATCAAAATGAAGGGCCTATAATTCGACAGATAAAAAGCAAAAAAAACTGTCGACAGACATATAGCAAAACTCAAAAATTAATTACATAACTCATCTGGAAACCGCGAGATGAATTTATTAAGCCTAATTAAACCGTTATTAGCACATATGAGTTACTGTAGTACTTAAGGTCAATCATGGACTAATTAGACTTAAAAGATTCGTCTCGTGGTTTCCAACTAAACTATGCAATTAGTTTTTTTTCGTCTACTACTCTATGCATGTGTCTGAACATTTGATGTAATGAGTTGAAAAATTTTTAGGTGAGAACTAAACACACTGCATAGAAACAGAGGGCGTCGTCCAGGCATGTGTGTACAGTGTAGCACGACAGTGATCCGTGTGTTGTGAACGCAGTCCGTGCTTGATGAGTGCAGTGTGCAGACCAGCTAGGAAGGAGCCCATGCTGCTCTTGTCTTCTCGCAATCCAAGTAGTAGAATAGAATAGAAGAAGCCAATGATGTGAATCCTTGCACAAGCGAAACCGGGCCTTGCGAGTTGCGACAGAAGTCACAGAACTGCACGGCACGCCGACAAAATAAGGGAGTTGCTATCCTTGGCTGTCTCAATTTTTTAAGTTTCAGGCGACAATTCGCAAGAGACAACTAATACAATTAAAAGGACAACTAGAGTGAACAACTTTTTTTATAGCCAAATAATAATAAAATTGCATGTTATCTGAGCAACAAAAAAAAAATCAGACACTGACATATAGGGGAAGGAAGTGACAAAATAAACAAGGCGGCAGCAGTTATGCAGTAGGTAAGGTGAGGAGCCTCCGGAGTCCGGAACAGGCACCGGTTGCTGTCGCTGGCACTGTTGGAGTCTCCATCTCCGTCTCGGCTGCCTGTGAATGTGATGATCAACTAATCGGCATCTCCGTCGTATCCAAGATTCCATAAGTTGGGAGGGATTGAGGTTTGGCTCGGCCCTAGGCCCAGACCTCAGGGGATTAGAGGTTTGCACACTTGGCTTCATCTTCCATTCCTTGTCTATAGCCTATATATAGAAAAGGACTAGAAACAACGCCCTTTATGGAGCACACCAGCCCTTTGTATTTTGTATTATACATCACACTTGAATTAGGCTGTTGACATTTTATCAGCCTTGAGCCCATTTGTATTTTCCTAATTGTAACGACAAGATCAATGTTTTCTGGGGGTACAACCTTTACATGCATCACTATTTGTATGTGAAAGTCTGTACTAAAGCTTAGAACTAAGATGTTACAAATTACCATAATAAGATACTTGAATACAGATCATATATATAGATATAGTGCATGCAAGTGCAGGGAGTGCAGTTCCTTGCCGCTTGATATAGAAAGCACATAGGAGTACGTGTTTGTACATGGATGTTATTTACATGATGATTTCTCTATATATAATAATGTAAGCATGATCTATGAAAAATGATTAATATTGACCGTCAGCCTCAAACTCGCTCTGCTCACTGCTTTTTCTAGCATCCCCTCACTGCTTTTTCTATCATGCTCACTGCCTTTTCTAGCATAATATGCATTAACTGAAACCCGTATTCAGATTGAAAAACATGTCTGTTGAAGAGGCAAACAGGGAAATAATATTACACTAAACATAAACATATATCTTACAGAGAAATCAGCCAATAAAGCATAAGGTATTTCTTTAACTTTGAAAATTGATAAACTCTGCTACTTGTCAGCACTGCTTTTCGTATCATATAAATAAAGTGCAAAAAAGAACGGGGAAATGCACCGTAGATTGCATTTTTTTTCTCATAGTTCACATGATGTACATAAACATGCATTTGCTTCAGACTATGTCATCTGAAGGCAATAGGTTAGAAATTAGGGAAAGGAAACCTTAGAATTGTGTTACAATCAACTGTTGAAAATAGGCCATGGTTGTAAGATGAGAGTTCACCTGCAGTTGCATAATGTGAGAAGACGTGTCAGCATTTAATTCTGAATACCCTCGTGGTCATGGAGAAGTGCAAGTATAACTATTTATTGTATGAGTCCAAAAGTAGATACTAAGGAAAAAGATAATCCACCCAGGGAGATAACCACTCAGAGCAACATTCAAATGAAAGAATCACTAAACAAAACAAATTATGAAAAATATCAGCTTGTTTTCATTCATATTCAAGTATTTCCAGAGGTATTCAATTACAGAAAACTTATAGCCATGTTATTGATCCTTTTGTCACCTCAGCATGTAAAAATTGCAAGTTATGATTCATGTGTTGTAAAAGATGAGTTTATCTGCAGCTGAGCCCCATGCTTCTTTATCATGCCAATCACTCTTTAAGTTTGGTTGAATTCTCATCTTTACAAACAAGGCCAAAAGCCTAGCAACCATGAAAGCTCCATCATCTCGCACTTGCTTATCGTCACCCCATACTAGCTCTCAGTATTAAATATGTGAAGCTAGTCTACCTATCAACAATTTCTTATTTATTGATTTTTTTTAGGCTATCACATATTTGATTACTCTCCCATGCTAGTTGTAATCACTGCTACCTGAACTGATTAAAAAAGCAAATAGGTAAGAAGCAGCAGGATCAGTTTGTTGACATTCCCAGATTAACCATTCATGATCATGACAGACGCACCATGCATCATCACAGTGACTATCAAAGCAGGATCAGTACTGCAAACAAGATCACAGGCACAGTCCAGACAAGCATTTATTTATGGCATACACATGGAGAGTTGGAGACAAGGATGTGCCGTTTACCTCATGGGCATTTCGTCGAATACCACATGGGCCCTATCGTGTTAACTTCCAGTCCGTAGAGTCCTCGCCTTCTCCGTGTCTTCGTGGACTCTGGTGTGCCCAGACCCCCACAGGACCACAGGGCAGCACGCTTCCTCGAAGACATGGTGGACGTTGTTCATATCCAAACGACAGCGGTCTGAAGCTGACAATTGGCTCCAGGGGACGGGCGTGCGTTGCCTGGCTCCCACGGTGTTTGCGGCTGTTCAAAGAGGAAAAGGTGCGTGACCGTTGCGAAGGCACTACATGGACGGGCTTGGGTGCATCACGTCACTGGTCCACGTACCATGAGGCTGGTCACGGAGTTCATTGGCCTATGCAACACGTTGGAGCAGGTTCAACTCTCGCCGAGTTTTCCGGACACCTTTGCTTGGAGGCTGACGGCTGATCAGCAGTACTCGACATCGTCGGCTTATGGGGCGATGTTCGTCGGCTGCTCCAGACCCACTGGCGGAGCCTCGTGTAGGCCATACTAGGCCATGCCCCCCCCCCCCCTTGCCTCCGTGCGCTCCATGGCCATAGCAAGCGCCAGCGGCCAGCGGCAGCTTGTGGCAGCAGCGCCAGCGGCTAGGCACCAGAGGCCAGCAGCGCCAGGCGCAAGCACTCACGGCCAGCAGTGGCATGCGGCCAGCAGCAGCATGCAACTGTTCATTACCATTGAATTGCCCCCCCTCACTTCAAGGCTAGCTCCGCCACTATCCAGACCGCTTGGCGCGCGGCAACTTTGGAAGACGTCGGCGCCGCCACGTATCAAGTTCTTCTGGCTTGTTATGCATGGTAGATGTTGGACGGCTCATAGAAGATGGCGTCATGGACTACAAGAGAGCAACACGTGCATCATCTGCGACCAAGCGGTGGAAACGATGGATCACATCATCCTTGGCTACGTCTTTAGCAGGGAAGTGTAGTCTTCATGTCAGAGAAGCTTTCGCTTGCAGGAGCATGTGCTCGTTCAAGAAAGCGACGTCATGATGTGGTGGACTAACTCTAGGAGGCGCTTACCCAAATCAATCCGTCACGATTTCGATTCCTTGTTCTTCCTTGTTGGATGGACGTTGTGAAAGGAAAGAAATGTGAGAAACCTTCGATGGGACGCCAAGGTCAGTGGCGTAGCTGCTCTAGGTAATTGAGGTGGAGATCACCATGTGGATTGCCCAGGTTACCGACACTTGGGTGCGCTGGACTCGCTTCACCGTGCGGATTGAAGCAGTTTGTCATCTTAGTCGCGAATGAGGTTTACTATGTAATTACAATCACGTGCGGGGGTGACTAATGGTAATCTTTGGATTACTGTTTCGGTGTAACAAAACTCTTTTTCTCTGCTTAATAAAATACGTGCCAAGCACGTTCTCGAAAATACAGCGGCCTGAAGCGAGTCCAGGCCATCTTCGGGGTGGGCGGCGGTGCTCGCGCGTCTGCTGTGCGCTTGGCCGGCGGCGGTGGAGCCTGCACACATCAGGCCAGCGACGGAGCAGGCGCTGGGACAGCAGGGGAAGCGGAGGGTAAGGGAGGCGGACGGAAGTGCCGGAGGCGATGCAGACCGTGCAGGAGAGTGGTGGCTCTACGACGGACGGTTTGTGTGCAGCGCGAGGACGGGAGTCAGCGTTTCGTCGAGCAGGGCCTTGGGGAAGAAGGCTCTAGAAAAGTGCAAACTCATTTGCCTGCAGTTGGGCGGTCCGATCATGATCTGACGGCCGAGAAATTGGAGGCGACCTGGCCCAATCCCTGGCCGGAGCTTTGGTCCTGATTTCGTCACATAGAGATCGGAATCGGAGGGTTTCGCCTCTGTGTTTCCCTGCTTCCTGATGGCCGTATTATAGTTCCGTCCTGGCAAGGGTGGCTTTTCTGGTCCTGTGGCAAGGGTGACTTTCTGTAGACTGCTGCTGTGGTCATCTGCTACGCCACGAAGTCCTGTTGAGTCGTCACGACGATTCTTTTTCTGGTGGAAGATTGTGGTGATGTTTACTGTTCATCCTCTCGTGCTCTCGCTCTATTTTAGGGTGTGTTTAGTTGCCCCTGTAAATTTTTTGGAAGTACAGTAACTCTTTCGTTTGTATTTGGTAATTAGTGTCTAATCATAGACTAATTAGGTTCTAAAGATTTGTCTCGTGATTTACAACTAAACTGTGTAATTAGTTATTTTTTTACCTATATTTAATGCTTCATGTATACATCAAAGATTTGATGTGACGGAGAATCTTGTAAAATTTTTGGAATTTTGAAGGAACTGAACACACCCTTAATCTATCTATATACTCTTATAAAGTTAAACATCACTAAATGATTTATCTCATTATGCAAGATGTTCACATTATTCTCCACTAAAGCCCTGTTTGAATTAGAGATTTTCCAAAAGAATTTCACATGAATGCAATTCCTACGTTGCGCTGACGTCACGTAGCGTTTGGAACATAACCCTGCTAAACTTTAGAACGGCAAGCCCCGTTTGGAACATAACACAGGAAAAATTACATCCACTCCCATGTAAAGTTTCTCGTGGAAGACCGAGACGCCAAGGCAAGCAATAAGCGAAGCAAAGCACACGTGAGAGAAGAGGGACGAGACTGTGAGGGCGGGGCCGACAGCGGAGGGCCACCGGCGCGAGGGACGACGGCGTGCGCTACGCGCGGCAGCATGGGCGACCGAGTTGAGCAGGTCGAGGAGGAACCAGTACAGACGGAGCAGCTCGAC
Organism: Saccharum hybrid cultivar R570; assembly: GCA_038087645.1. Taxonomy (NCBI): domain Eukaryota; kingdom Viridiplantae; phylum Streptophyta; class Magnoliopsida; order Poales; family Poaceae; genus Saccharum; species Saccharum hybrid cultivar. The sequence continues at coordinate 14,035,145 of JAQSUU010000259.1, forward strand.
GGCGTCGGCAACGGGGCGTCGTGGCGTAGCAGATGACCACGGCACCGCGCCCACGCAACGGGGCCTCGTCCTCGCCATCGTTGTCGTCGCGAGATTTCTGAGCCATAAACTGAGAGAGTAGGAGGTGGACGTTCTTGAGAGAAGAGAAAGAGATAAGTTGAGTAGTACAAGAGAAGCAACCGGAAGGGGGGGCATCTAAATTGCTACGGTGCGTATTTTGTCTATGCATGTCCTTGTTTAGATGCCGAGTTGGGGTATTCAGATTGCTACAATGCACATTAAATACGCACTGTAGTAATTCGTTTGTATTTGGTAAAAATTGTCCAAACTTTGACTAATTAGGCTCAAAATGTTCATCTCGCAAAGTACAACAAAACTGTACAATTAGTTTTTAATTTTATCTACATTTAGTACTCTATGTATTTGCCGACATTTTGATGTGACGGAGAATCTTTTTTTTCATAGCAGAATTTGAGGAGAAGTTGAGAACTAAACCAGGCCCATATTATTTGCCTTTTCCTTTTGTACTCTCTTTTCGAAAGATGCCTGTGCCGAGTGCCGTGCTCCTTCTGGAACCCGAGGAACGGCGGAAGAACCGGAAGGATGCAGTACCGTACAGTTGAAATGTTGTTCTAGTACGAAGTGGCGTCTAGCTAAAAACCAAACCAACCTCCTCTTCTTCTTTTTTTTTTAAAAAAAGATGATTGGACCTGCCCCATCCATTCACAAAATCACAATTATTTAGTTCACAAAATCACAGTATTTAGTTCCACTATGAAATACGATAACAAAACTGAGATAACACACCGCAGAGGATAGAAGCCTAATCAATGGCCGGAAGGTCACCCATGAACGTTGTAGCAAATTCCTTGTTTACTTGTCTTATAAGACGTACTTTTTTAACCAACGAACAGTATTTTTAGCTATAATTTTTTAGCCAAACGAACAGGATAGCCGATTGGCTTCTAATCCTCTCTACTACACATCCAAGAGCTTGAGCACGATCGGGAGCCCTTTCGACGGCTGCAGCGTCAGGAAGTCGACCGGCGCGTGCACGTACCCCGGCGCCACCTCGAACGCGAAACGCCGCAGGATGAGCGCCAGCGTGGCCTTGGCCTCCAGTAACGCGAAGTCCTGCCCGATGCACGACCGCGGGCCCAAGGAGAAGGACAGCAGCGCGTTCGGGTGCGCCGCCGCCCTGCCCATGCCGTCCCGGAACCGGAGCGGGTTGAACGCGCCGGCGTCCGCGCCCCACACCTCCTCGTCGCGGTGGAGCATCGCGATCGGGATCAGCAGGAGGGTGCCCTTGGGCACCTTCACGCCGCAGAGGTCCGCGTCCGCCGTCGTCTGTCTCGCGATCATCGGCACCGCGCCGTACAGCCGGAGCGTCTCGTACAGCACCATGGTCACCTGCAAATTGACTAACCACGATCACGGGCACCGTCGGTTTAATCACAGTAGTGTCTTGTACTTCTCGTTCATGGTCATGGCCGGCCGATCAGGGCTTTACTTTAATTACTTACAAGCTTGAGCTTGTTGAGAGCGTCGGCGTTGAGGGGCACCTCGGCGCCACCGCACTCGCGGAGCACCTCCTCCCTGAGCCGCTGCTGCCACTCAGGGTGGGTGCCGAGGAGGAACATGGTCCAGGTCAGGAGGTGCGCGGTCGTGTCGTGGCCGGCGAAGAAGAACGTTTTGCACTCGTCGATGATCTCGTCCATGCTCATGACCTGCTGCGTCTTGCCGTTGTCGTCGCCGGCGTTGGCCTTCAACATGAGGCCGAGCAGGTCGTTACCGTAGCCCTTGGATTCCTTAGCCGAGGCCAGGCGCTCGTCGATGATGGCCGTGAGCGTGCCCCGCACGGTGCGCTCGAGCTGCCACCGGCGCACGTTGGCCTTGGTCGGCACGTGATCCATGCCCGGGACGCGCACGACGACGTTGTTGATGGAGGCGAAGACCATGAGCTGGAGCTCCTTCTGCGCCAGGAACACCTCTTTCCCCTGCCGGTAGCTGCTGCCGAACGCCGTGTGCGAGATCACGTTGGCGGTGAGCTCCGTGAACTGATGGCCGACCTCCACCGTCGCCTCCCCGCTCGCCGACGCCGCGACGCGCGCCTCCCAGTCCCCGATCACCTCGGCCGCGCACGCCGCCATCGCCGCCGTCATCGACTTGAGCCTGTCCATGGCGAACGCCGGGTGCACGACGCGGCGGTGGCGCGCCCAGTCGTCGCCCTCGGTGAAGACCAGGCCCATGCCCAATAGCGCCAGCAAGGCGGGTCCCGGGTCCGGCTTCACGTACAGCCCGGCCTTGTCGGAGAGGATCCGCTTCGCCATGTCGAGGTCGCCCGCCCACAGCCTCGGTGTCGAGCCGGTCCACGACAGGAACACCTTGCCGTAGAGCGACGCCCACGCCCGCACGTGCGGCATCACGCGGCGGACGATGTCGTTGGAGCTCCGCTCCAGCGCCTCGCCGCTCGCCGCCGCCACCATCGCCCTCGCTTCCCGGTTGTTGCCCACGTAGAAGCGGTACGGCGGGCCCCGGACGCCCTGCCGCGCGAACGCCCGTGCCACGGCGTACGGCCGCCACACTTGGCGCACCAGCGCCGCCCACAGCAACGGGACCAACGCCGCAGCGAGCGCAGCGAGGACCACTCCCATGCCACTGCCGCTCATCTCGACCACTCCAATGCCACTGCCACTAGTTGTTGCACTGTACCGTACAACGCCGTTCAGATTTCGCCTGTTTCAGTGCGGATATATATGCAGCGGCAGCGGCTGCTCTGCCATTCGATCGTCGGACGCCACAGCAATTACTCTGGCATCGCATGCTCGCTTAGCTTAGGATTCGCTGGTGTGGTGGGTCCGTGGGTCCGTCGATGTCGCCGTCTCCGACTCCGAGCGGGCAACTGTCAACACGTGCAGACGTCTTCTTCCCCACGGCGCACGCCCTCGGCGTGGCCAGCGACGTGCTGGTGCTGTCGTGCGCGCTGACGGAGGATACGCGGCACGTGGTGGACCGGGGGTGATGGAGGCGCTGGGCAGGGGCGGCGTGCTCGTCAACGTCGGTCGCGGCGGCCTGGTGGACGAGCCGGAGCTGGTGCGGTGCCTGCGGGAGGGCGTCATCAGCAACGCTGGGCTGGACGAGCCGGACGTGCCGGCGGAGCTCCTCGCCATGGAAGGACACCGTCGTGCTGTCCGGCAAGCCACAGGGTCGTGCTCACATCGGGGTCCATGTGCTCCAACCCACGATAAAAAAAATTTAACGAACATTTATCTCGTGATGAACCTGTGTTTAAATATAATCGTCGAATATCACATTAATACTACGCGAACATCAAATATATCATGAAATTTTAAAAAATAATAAAATAATAAAAAAATTAGTGAAGTAATTAATTATAGTCAAATAAAAAGAAGAAGAAAAATATGCGAACATCACAAATATATCGTAGAACATCACATTAAGACAACACGAACATCACTAAATATATCATGTATACTACGTGAACATCACAAATATCATTAAAATATAAAATAAAATAATAAAATTAGTGAAATAATTAATTAGAGTCAAATAAAAGAAGAAAAATGCACCGAACATCACAAAGTATATCCTAGAACATACACATATGCTTACTGAGCATCACAAAATATATCGTAGAACATTACATTTCTACTCGCGGACATCAAAAAAATATTCATAGAACATTACATATATACTACATGAACATCACATGTACCGGTAAATAAAAAAGTGAAATGTAAAATTATAAATAGAAGAAAAGAAAGAAAAATAAAAAAAATACAGAAATAGAAAATGAAATAAAAAATTATTAATTCTATCAAAAAGAAGAAATTTAAAATGTATAAATGTTAAAAAATAAAAAAGATAAGAAAACAAAAAGGAAAAAAACTAAATAGAAGTAAGGAAAGGAAACAAAAAAAATAAAAAAAAAGGAAATAGACGGCGGGGGCTGCTTATGCAGACGACGATCTCCATCCAATGGGCTGCTAGCTTGCCGCCCAATTGGCGCCGATCAGGAGCGCGCGAGAATAATAGAAGTGGGACGGAAGTAAGGGTGGGCAAAATACCCGATACCCAATTCTCGAACGCGAAGTATCTGAACCCAGACCCGAAGTAGAGGGGCTTTTTTTCTAAGTCCTAAGAGATCAGGAGCTGGGATTAGAAACGGTTGGAGATGCGTTTTTCGCAATTTTGCTAAAAACGATAGATTAGGAGAGTGTTTTAGAAACTCTGGGACATGCTCAACCTCACCCACTTCTCTCTCAGCTTACACATGAACAAACTAAAAAATCATAATTGCTAAACGAAATATCTAAATTAAATTTCGATTGCATCGTCAGATTTTTTTTTCAATAAATCCTTCAAAATAAGATCCCACATGGATATATTTAGATAGATTTTTATTAACGAACATTTATCTTATAAAGATAGAATATTTTTTTATTGAGTAGAGACGATGTTCTAGGTTTAGAGAATAATTTTCCATTTTGTAAGAAAAATATTCATAGTTTAGAAGAACATTATTTTAATTTTAAGTTCACGGCATCCGAACCTAGCTGGACTGATAAGACCACCGGCCACCGTGGAGCATTGGGGAAGGCATGAGATCAACATGTGGACTTGTGTGAAAGAAAAGATGGTAAACCGCTACATGTGGATCAATGGAGGCCCAGCTCTGTAGTAACTACGGAGTAGTAGTAAACTAGTAACCTGGACGAGGGTCTATCGCATCGCATCTTCTTCTCCGCGACCCGTTCCAATCGAAAATCATACACGCCATCCCTGTGGATCAATGGGGGCACAACACCATTCAGATGATTCAGACCTGTAACTCAAACCGCAGATGCACTTAAAGGTCAGAAAAGAATAAACGATAAGGAATAGTAACTCACAATTTTCATACCTTTAGCTTTACCGTTGGCAATTGAGGTGAAGCTGTGTCAGAGCATTTCCTCAAGGCTAGAATCTACTACTTCCTGACAAGAGCTGCAACTTCCTGAGCCACTGGCATTTGTAGATCCCGTAATGGGAATAGATAAGCTAGGGTGTTTAAAAAACTTTATACCCTATTCCGTCAAATGTTTGGAGACATGCAAGAAGCATTAAATATAGATAAAAAAAATAACTAATTGCATAGTTTGCATGTATTTTGTGAGACGAATCTTTTAAGCCTAATTAGTCCATGATTGGACACTAATTGTTATAGTTACACATGTGCTACAGTATCTCCGAAAACTTTACAGCCCTTGAAACACGCCCTAAAACAAAGTCGACATTCTATTGCATTGAACAAATATTACACTGATCAACTCCCGCTACAAAGATTGGTCAAACAACAAATAAATGGCAAGGAAGCAACAATGAATTTGGTTGCTTCATAACATTACATGAATCAGCTAAGCCGCTACAATGCAATGAAATAATCCCTGTGGTACTACAATCCTACATCAAGAAACAGCCACTAGCGATCTAATAACTAAACAATGTCCACCCTGTTCGTTTGGACTTATCAGCAGAATCAGCAGCCATCCAGCAGTGTTTTTCTCTCATAATAAACCAGCGAACAGTACTTTCAGCCACAATAAACCAGCGAAACGAACAGGTCATGTATCCGGGGTGACTCCACGGATGCTCAAGCGCTTCCGCAGCTTTGAGCCTCTTCTCAGGGCAGAAGGCCAGCAGGCCCGTCAGATGACCTTCCTAGCAGCTGGAGTTCGACATCACGTGACTCGATGAACTGAATGAATGGCGTATTTTGCACTTCTAAGGAATCACCCGGAGCTAAAAATGAGGCATAGGAAAGCTTGCTATGCATGTTGTAATGCTCATGAATGCTCTATCGCAAGTAAGCTGCTGAATACCCCCTGCAAAAGGGAACCTGAAAAAGTTTGATGTCAGGTTCAAAAAAAAAAGTTTGATGTCCAGGTTACATCTAGTCGATTTCAGAAACCAAGCTGCCATAAAAGGTGCAAAGCTCAACCGTGATGTCCTGAGTTCAGAAACCAAGCTGCCATATATAGTTCAAAATATCAGCAAAGGAAAGATTTAATATCATTCTTTTGGAATTTTTGGAACAAAACCTAATGCCTGCAACAGGGAGAGTTCCTTAAACACCTCCTTCCCATACGTATCAAGTACTAACAAGCAATGGTGACCCTACAAATTTTGACATAATTTTTCATTAAGGTAACCAATATGTAGAAGTTTATTTAAATATACAAGACAAATTTAATTGTAGACCATTTGCTGGAACCAAAACAAATAATACTACTACAGTCTACATGCTTATATATTGGTTTTTGAGGTCCCTAGAAGGCTAGCCTGTGATCATATGTCATGATCCCTGGCTACACATTCCTGAAGAATTCTCTAAATGTACAATCCACATACTCTTATATCACTAAATTGTCATTGTGATCTCTGCTGAATGCCATTGAAGCTGAATATAGGTTAAACCAACAATCTCCCGATGAGGTTGATAAGAAAGAAGTTTAATAAACTAAATACCACTAAACAAAGAGTCATTTCACGCAGATAATAACTGTAACGGAAAAAACATTGGAAATAGACTTGATGAGAGGAATCTAGTTACACTCCACAGAGAAAACTGGAAACTAAAACTCTGCCCCCAAATGGATTGCAAACTATTCATAATATTCAACAGATCCTCATCAATATGCAAGATTCAGCTATTTGTTTCATCTGTCATTGGTAAAAGAGGACAATAAGACATCTAGTAAGAAAGGTCCGAAGTGAACTGACAAAAAGATGTGCTGAGTATTATGATGTGTAGTATTCTGATCTTAACATGCCCTATGGGCTATGGCAGAGTTAACCGGTACCTGTTTGTTCGACTGGATCAGCGAGAGAGCAATGCTTCCCGTCAGTCAAAGCACACTACGACATTAGCTCCAGCTCTGTAGTAACCAGGACAAGGATCTATCGCATCGCATCTGCTTCTCCGTGACCCATTCCAATCGAAAATCATACTCGCCAGCCCTGTGGAACAATGGAGGCACAGCACCATTCAGATGATTCAGACTTGTAGCTCAAACAGCAGATGCACTTGAAGGCCAGAAAAGATAAGGAATAGTAACTCACATTCTCACAATTTTCATACCTTTAGCTTGCTTTACCGTTGGCAATTGAGGTGAAGCTTCAATTTTCAGAGCATTTCCTCAAGGCTAGAATCTACTACTTCCTGACAAGAGCTGCAACTTCCTGAGCCAATGGCATTGGTAGATCCCGTACTGGGAATAGATAACAAGAGACAGTTTATAAAACAAACTCGACATTTTATTAATTTATTGCATTGAACAAATATTACACTGATCAATTCCTGCTACGAAGATTGGTCAAACAACAAATAAATGGCAAGGAAGCAACAATGAATTAGGTTGCTTCATAACATTACATGAATCAGCTAAGCCACTACAATGCAATGAAATAGTCCCTGTGGTACTACAATCCTACATCAAGAAACAGCTACTAGTGATCTAATAACTAAACAATGTCATGTATCCAGAGTGACTTGAAGTTCTTGAACCACGGGTGCTCAAGCGCTTCCGCCACGGTGAGCCTCTTCTCAAGGCAGAAGGCCAGCAGGCCTGTCAGCACATCACGCCCAGTCTCCGACAGATCTGCCAAACACTCCGGATCAAGCTTTCCGGCTGCAGAGGTCATCCGATCTCGAAGCTCGGACATCTCGTGAAGCATCTCCTCCCGTGTCTCCGCCTGGAACAGAGTCTCAGCACTCAGAAGCTCCGCCATGACGCACCCGAGGCCCCACATGTCGACGGCGGGGCCGTAGTACCTATTGCCGTCGAACAGCTCCGGCGAGTTGTACTGCAGCGTCCCGACGGGGGAGGCCTCATGCGCCTTCCCGGCGGGCTTCTGTCGCGTCGCCGATCCAAAATCGCAGACTTTGAGCTCGCCGAATGGGCAGACGAGGATATTCTCTGGCTTCATGTCCCGATGGATGAACCCCACACCATGAATCTTCTTGGCAGCGCTGACGAGCTGCCGCGTCATCTCGCGGACCACGTCCTCGGACAAGGGTCTCCACATGGAGTCGCGGAGGCTTGACCCACCGTGGACCAGCTCCAACATGAGGTGGACGTCCCCGGTCTTGGGGTCGGCGGCGACATCCTGGATCCCGATGATGGAGGGGTGGCCGCGGCACACGTGGAGGCAGCCGGCCTCCATGGCGAGCGCGCGGCGATCGGGGTGGCCGATCCATTTGAGCGCCACCTTTTTGCCGGTGCGGCGGTCACGCCCCCTGCGCACCACGCCTTCGGCACCCTGGCCGAGCACCTCGAACAGCTCCAACTCGTCGATGCTCCGGGGACCGCTGTGCCGCGGTCGCTTGTTCACGTCAGCAGCAGCGCGTGCTTCTTGGTGCGGTGCCGGGCGCTTGCGAGCCGTCGGCACCGCCGCCACCGCCGCAGACATGATCTGAACTCGAGATTGGGAGAGAAGGCAGTGGGAATCTGGGATCGAAAGTCGAGCGGAGAGCAGAGAGAAAGCGAATTGCGAATCGAGATGGGACGAAGCGATAGGCAGAAGGGGAGGGAAGGGGATCCGACAGCTGCGATGGTGGTGACCGGTGGCGTCGCTCTAACGACTCCGACTCCGACTCCCGACTCCCGACTCCGACTCGAATTCAATTTTTGGTTTCAAGTGGGATAAACGAAGCCACAGCCGGGTGGGCGTACTCCCCTGTCTTCCCGCGTCCATTTCGCATAAAGGTTCACGCTGAAGTGCTATAAAATTTGTGTCCCAATAATTTAAAATCAGTGTCTAAATGTTTTTTTAACCTGCATGAATCAAAGAACAAACTAAATGATGAGATAAGGAGTGTGCGTCCACCCTATTGTGAAAATTGCAAGTTGATAAGGGCCTCGCATTTTTGGCTTTTCGCGGGCGCACGAAAATTGCTTGACTGCCGCAAAAATGGCTTGACTGCTCTGGGTTTATGACGGCAAGGTTTTGCTGACCTCACCAAAGTTACTTTCTGACATCATCACAGACTTTCTTAAACAAAAATCCTTTCAAGAAATATTATCTGTTCTTGTTTGCATAATATAAAAATCGCTATGATGGAACAAAATAGAAAATTACATTAGCATGCACCCAAAAAAAACATCAGAAAAAGTCTACATAACCCCTTAACGTATCCAAGGTGATCTACATAACCCCTGAACTATAAAACCGGGTATTATACACCTTAAACTTTGCAAAACACAAAGGTGGATTGGGGATATTGGACATGGACAGGTTTACTAGAGCTCTTAGGATCCGGTGGATGTGGTTTCAATGAAAGCAGAAAAATAGAGCGTGAACTCATTTAGAAGTTTCTTGTGATAGAGTGGATCGGGAACTGTTCTATGCTTCTACCATTGTTACCGTTGGCGATGGCAAGATGGCCCCTTTCTGGATATCTTGTTGGATAAATGGGAACATGGCAAAGTCAATAGCGTCATTGTTGTATGCAAAGTCAAGAAAAAAGAAGATAACCGTCTATCAAGCACTGAAGAATGGAAAATGGATCGATCATATTTATCCGCCCGCAACAAGTGAGGAAGTAACACAATTTGTCAAGCTTTGGAAGGCAATAAGGGAAGTAGCTCGGAATGAAACAGTCGAAGACAGTATATGTGGCAGAACCGCCTAATCTAATGCCCTCCCAAGAGTACTTGTCTTCCATTAGACACTAAGTACCAAGAGAGAGCACTATACTCTGCGATTCTGTCGAGCACACCCAACGAGAGAACTCGAAAATCCACATTTTTCCATCAGGATCATAAATGAGAGATAAAGCTTACAACATCCTGCCATTTCTTACATCACTTTTAGTACAACATCATAGTAATTCATTATTTGATTATAACAGCGGAATATAAAATGTTATCAGAGTTTCAACGGAAATAAAATCATTTAATGATGAGTTAAATATTATCACGATGAACATTTAAATACATGTAATAATCACAGGTTATAAGTTTTTTTTCTTTGAAAACATTTTAGGTGGGAATTTAAATAAACTCTACGTCCGCACGTAAAGGAAATCCTCGCTGAGCCCACCAGGAGGTTTCCACACACAAGTGTCAGCTTCAAAAACCTGTCACCTGCAACAGGGTAGAACAAACCCTGAGTACTCAATTGTACTCCGCAAGACTTACCCATCAGGAGGAAAGAAAAGACTCCAAGGATATGCAAGGCTATCTGGCTGGTGGGTTATTGCAACTGCAAGAAGCATTACTAAAGGTGTATCTTTATATTCAATTTTTATTAGCAGTTATCAGTAGTTCATTAACCAACCATTCTAGGTAAGCACCTGTTCTACTTTCAAGCAAAGGTTGAGCCATCAGAACCATCTTTCCATCTTTCATCTTTCAGTTCTTACTACGGTGCCCGGATCAAGTCATATCGGACCGCTTACGCGGCGATTCGCAAATCAATGTAGCCCAGCTGGGTACCCCGAAAAACACACGCCCCGCCTGTACCGAGGTACAAACGGGACCAACCCATTATCCTCCTGTCAAGAGAACCGAGTCCCCGTCCATACTGGGACTCTAAGCCCCCGCCCTCTCACGGTGCTTAGACCTCCTAATATCTATATATAATCCACCTTCAGTTGGTTCGGATGGAGCCGGAACTCATGACAATAGAATAATAAGTCTTTCTAGCCCCCATCCGCTAGTATATGCTCGGGATAAGAAGATCTGTGACCTGACAACCATCCAAATGCAACGACCGGTCCTTAATCGACACAGGCGGGACAAATGCAACCAGAGCCTCGCTCGGATTGCCCAACCAAGTCCATATCAAATTCCAAGTACAGTCCCGCCCGGTCTCCAATTATTATCCATATATAATCCATGTGATAGTAACATGATAATAGTAACAATAATATATTTCCTATCTCTCGCGAGTGACAGGCAATCACTCGACTTCTACCGGAGTCCTGTAGCATAGCAATCTATACGATCCTGACATACTAGTAAGATTCATGGGATCAGGATATATATATGCAAGTGGGTTTCATTCAACTCCTTAAAACTTAATGCATAAGCATAGATAAAGTGCAGAATAATAGAGGTTATGCACCGGGGCTTGTCTGGGTAAAAATATAACCAAATGTTAGTGTGCCATCTCCGGGGCACGATCACCATGGCATCATCTTTTGGGTCAACGCCAAGTCCTCCGGTTGATCCATCGATCCATCATCGTTCCTATTATGATTTACGCGAATGCAATGCAGAGACATAAGTAAAAGACAGCAATCGCAACTCTCGTCGTACGACTACGTCTCGCAAGCTAACGGGCTAGCCACACACCAACTCACTAGGCCACGTATCCACGTTGTCGATTCAAACGTTATTTCTTAACAAGTGTTTTAGTTATATAAACCCGAGATGTCGCGTTATTCATTTTATCGATTTACTACATATTCAAACTAGAGCTTATTAATTATCCTAGCAACTAATTATTTTGGAGCTACAAAAATTACAGTGGACACCTAGTAGTACTAGAAGTTTACTATAAAATTTCTAGGATTAATGCTATCACTGATTATTCATAACACTTCTTACAAGTTCATGTTTGATAATATTAAACATCTCGAAGTAATTAGAGCAAGCCTAAAAATAGTATAAAACTACGTGAACCAATTACACCTTTATCTAGATCATGATTTCAGAAAACTAACAAAATTGGTTCCACCATTTTTGGACACCTACACAATTTTATATTAGCTTCACAAGTTTTGCTTACATGTAGAGGTTGATTAAGGAGGTGATTAGTACATGCTGATCACGTAAACTGAAGCTCTAAAAGAGCTCACCATAGGCAGGGAGAGGACACGCTGCGGCTTAAAAAAATGGAGGAGACAGCTGATTCTCGAGAGCTACTCACCGCACCCGCCGGGTAAGGTCGACACTGGCCACGTGCAGCTTGCAGACAGGGCAAGGAAGTCGAGAGATCGAGTGAGAAGCAGCTGAACCTAGTAAAGGCTCACGGCTACTGGATGGTGCGGGCTCGCAGAAGAAGGATGACTGACGCGCGCGACACACTTCAGCGGAGGCAGCGCTCTAAATAACCTCGCAGCGCACCGGCGACAAAAAGTTTTCTTCAGAGGAACAGCGTTCCTGTGCTGCTACAGTAATTTCTGCAGAATCCTCTGGCTTCTGCGAGTGAACAGTAAGTCTGCGTGCTATAGTACATTCCTGCGCGCTGCGGTGTTTCCTGCGTGTTCTCTGGTTTGCTTCTCAGCGCGACGTGTGCTCCGGATTCTGGTGCTCAGCACGACGTGCTTCAGCGGACGGCAGAGCGGCAGCACGCGTGTACGGACAGCGGGCAGCTGCACAGGCTCGCAGGGCTCTCGGCTCCCTCTCAGACAAATAAACCGGCCGCATGCACGTAGAGGGCAGCAAAGCAGCAAGGCGGTGGTGAGCACGAGCAGCGGCCCCGCATCGGCGTTCGCAGTGCATGCATACAGTTGCACAGGCGTGTGGCAGCAGGCCAGCGGCGGGACCATGAAGGAGGGCAGCAGGTGTGCGTGATTATGTGTGGTGTGCGTGTGTTTTGTTTCTAATTTCTTTTCGTTTCTTTTCTCTTACCAAAATATATACGTAATTTAAGTAAATTACAACATCCCATTATTCCTTTGTTACTAATCTAAATACACACATGTATATATCTATTATGTAATTATACATATATTTATCTATAGAGATACACTCGGAAAGAAATAAATTTCTACACTACTTTAAATAATATAGCAACACGCTTATCAAAACGAAATACGTGAGTGTATACCGCACTTGTTTTATAGAATTTGTTTTCACGCTAAGTGATTAAAACGACTTATTCTATTTTTCTTATTAAGATCACAACAGCATATTTTCACTAAAATAAACTAAGTTACAACACTCATGTAGTTTTTCCAAACTACAGAATGAGTCATATAAGATTCGGTATCATTACATGTGCGATTAAAATTTTAAAAACCCGAGAACTCGTTTTTGCTAATTTCTTTTAGGCCTTAATCGCGTGCTAACTAAGCTAGTAACACCAGGGGTGTTACAGTATAACTTGGAGATGGACGATGGATGGAGAATACACTACAAAGAGTGCTTATCAGATTCAGTTTACTGGAGTTTTCAGTAAGCTGAAATTGACACCAATATGGAAGGCTAAAGCGGAACAGAAATGCCTTTTTTTTGCATAGACCTTGTTGCACAAGAAAATACTTACAACAAATAATCTCTTTAAAAGAGGTTGGACTGATGACATGGAGTGCCAGCTATGTTCAAGTGATCAAGAAACTCCTGCACCTGTGCAAAGACTGCCCTTTCACAAAGGAGGTTTGGGGTATTATAAAACAATGGTTCAATCTCTCAGCTTTGGATTCAGTTAATATTGAAGGATCTCTGCACACGTACTGGTGGAGATGCCGGCGGAAAATCGATAAAAACCAGAGAAGGCAAGTTGATGGGATCTTCATATATTTCTGGTGGAGTATTTGGAAGGAGAGAAATCGAAGAATCTTACAACATACCTCCCTTAGCCCGCTGCAGGTCGCTGGACGTTGCAAGGATGAGATCATGCAATACCGGTTGGCTATGGCTCTCAGGGATGACGAAACACAATTGCAGTAGTAGAAGAGCGGGTTCAGTTTTACTGGTTTTAGTTTTTTCATCTCAGATCCTCCCCGGTCGTTGATGTTATTTGTTGTTAGTTTTCTTAGTTGTTTGGATGGTTGTTTTGCTTCAGCGGTTTTCGTTCAGGTGGTTTTTCTGTTTTCAGAGTTGGGGAGGAAGAGTTGGAGTCGTGGCCCAGCTCGGGCTGCATCTTGTAAAAAACCTTTTGTAAAATTTTTTTCCTTTCTATCGTCTAATAAAATCTGCGGCAAAGCTTTAGCCGTCCTTTTAAAAAAAACTTTGCAAAACCAGATAAATAACCTCTGGGCTGGTTTTGCTACTGGTTTTGCACATGTGGTGCTTCACGCTGGCTCTGTTTTGATGATGTCACCGCCTAGGTCGTCTTCTCCGACGTCACCGACTTGGCCGCGCAGCTCGCGGACCTCACCCCGCAAGGGCCTGTCCACGCTGCGGTCTGCTGCTGCTGGCCCGGCCCTTGCCCCTGTCTGCTGCCGCCTGGGTCTCCAGCCCTCTTCTGCCGCGCTCGTGGACAACGCATCCTGCGTGGTGGCGTCCGGAAACCGCCGCGCGAACTCGAGGGTCACCCACGCTGTCAGGCTGGGCGTCTGCAACCTGGTGACCGCGGCCTCGACGTCCCTCCTGCAGCTGCCCGGCAAGGACAGCCCCACCGGTGCCTACGCGTGCACAGTGATTGACGCGGCCGACGAACGCAGCAGCGACCGGCGTATGACGCGGGTACTCTGCAACCGTCGCAGCTTCACGACGCTCCGGTGCTACTCCTCGGAAGCGGGAAGGAGGGAGCCGGCGCCAGGATCGGCAGGACCCAGCCCGCCGTGGGAGTGGGATTGCACACCGCCGTCGTGCACCGCGGGGTCGTGTTTTCTGGCCTCGCCTCGCGGTGGGGATTTGCATGGATGCATGCATCGTGGAGCCGGAAGCGATGCAGTGGGGATTTGCATGGATGCATGCATCGTGGAGCTTGCAAGATAATCAGAACGTAGATGCATTAGTTTTACGCGTTGCGTGGTCTCCTGTTGTCCAGTTCCTGCGGCTAGTTGTGCGAGGGTTCGGAGGTGTGGGGCATTAGCGTGGGGCCGAAACGAGGCCGGGAGAAGGAAGGACGGGAGCAGAGAAGGCGCGGCAAGTCGCGAGCTCGGCTCGGCACCAATGGCGACCGGTTACCAGAAAAACCGTCGCGACGTCCTCGCGCACCGGCTTTGCGTGGCACGCGCATTGCATTTCTGCTGCGCGCGACTACGAGGGCGCAATGCACGACCCGCGCGTCCACAAAGCAATTCAGGAAGATCGAGAGGTTCGCCGTCTTCGTGCACGTGCTTGGTTGCTATTCCGCCGATTCCACCGTCTACGACTCCCGTGGGAGGCGTGGCCAGAGCACGGTGGTGGCCGCGGCGGGATGAAGTTGGCGCGGACGCGAGCGCAGCAGTGTAGTCGTGCGGCACAAGCATGGCACTGACGCGAGCGCAGCAGTGTCGTCGTGCGGCACGAGCGCGGCGTGGACGCGAGCATGGCGTCGTTGTCGTGCGGCGTGAGCACGGCGTGGGTGCGAGCCGGCAATGGCGTCGGGAGTGCTTTGATCCAGGCTAACAGGTGGGCCTGGATGCCACGTCATCAAAACCAACCAGCGTGGATCGCCTTCTCAGCAAAACCACCTCTCAGTACCACCCAAGGGGTTATTTGCCCGGTTTCACAAAGTTTAATGTGTATAATGCCTTGTTTTATAGTTTAGAAGTTACGTAGACCACCTTGAATACGCTAGGAGGTTACGTAAACTTTTTCCAAAAAAACATCAATAATAGCCATGGAAAAAGATAACTAACACAAAAAAAAAGGAATCATTGTGTGGCGAAACAATCAGTGAAGTATTTAGACATACAACTTGTACTGATGCAATGTTCACATCTATAGCTTTTCTTCATACGGATATGAACAATGTATGGATCATTTCGGTACCAAGACGACATCAAACAGAAGTGTTGCGAACTACAAAGTTGTAGATCCCATTGACTACTACCATAATCATATAAAGTTATTCTTTCAAACGACAACATATAATATATAAAATGAGATTTGCTACATAGGAGGTGAATAAATAGCCATTGAGGTATCCACTTGTAGCATAGAATATCTTAAAAGTATAACATTTTCAAATGAACACCAATAAATTTATGTAAAAATGTAGTACTCAATAAATTAATACTTTTGTAGCTCACATCGTTTTTTTGTTTGAAGACATCTTAGTGTTGAAATAATCAATACAGTGTTTAGGTTTACAAATACATATGTGAACATGCTTTGTAACAAGATAACTTCGAATAAAAAGTCGTGAGATTAAATCTTTTAGATTTCATCGAGCTCTACAAGTTTATATAAATTTTATCTCCATCCAAGCTAATATGGAAAATGTATAATTTTTTAAGAAATATTATGAAGAACAAAAAAGTAAATTCAACCAAGTCAAATGGTATAAAGGAAAATTCTACCAATTCAATTAGCGATATGAGTATTTTTTTAATAAAAAGTTATCCAACCATTTATTTTTTTGCAAAAAGTGAATTAAAAATAGAAAAATAGGGAAAATCCTAATATGATCTAAATGAGTGAATTTTTGGGCTTTCCCATGGGTGTCCTTATTTTCCCTTGGTCTAGGATGAAAGCATCTAGGCCCCGAGAGTTGGTTTCGAAAATTGATGACAACGCTTTATTACTATGACTAACGTGTGTTTTGTAGAAACTTTGGTAAATTAGGTCATGGAGGTGATAACTGCTTTGGGCACCATGGTATTCATGCCTCTTAATGGAAATCGTTTCGGTTTTCAAAGGAGTGACGTCGAGATTAAGGACGGTTAGTTCCGGATGTCAAGGTGTTGAGTTTCATTCAGGATAGTCGTTAGGATCTTCGTTTTCTCTTTTGGCCGTACTATAAAGGGGAGCATGAGCGGGTAGCTTGACCTAGGTGAGTCCTATGTTTAGGTGTGGTGCACACTTGTTAAACTTAGTACTAGGCAGCTCTAGAATAGCTCAAAGTTCAGTTGGAAGCAACTTGGTTCAAGTTGCGTCGCGTTTTCGGAGCGTTTAGAGGGTTTTTCCCTTGACCGGACGCGTCCGGTCAGTTCAAAACCGCGATTGCGTTTCGGCGTTGACGACCGGACGCAGCCCTTGCGAGGACCGGACGCGGTGGTCAGGCCGACACGTGTCACTTGAGGGAAACCATCCGATCGGATGCGACCTGGGTGTGATCGGCGCGTCCGGTCACATTCCAGTAAGGTCCTGCGACGACCGGACGCGTCCGGTCATCACCGATCGGACGTGGTCGCGCGTCTGGTCTCGTTACAGTAAGCTCCCTGCACGACCGGACGCGTCCGGTCACCCCTGACCGGCGCGTCCGGTCACTCAGCCAGCTTTTCGGAATTTCGACCGTTACGAGCGACCGGCGCGTCCGGTCACGTCATTTTTTGCTGAGTTGGCAGGTAATGGTTGGATTTGACTGTGGGGTGTATAAATACATCCCCACCACCTCTTTTAGAGGTCTCTTGCTCATTTGTTCAGCTGAGAAACACCTTTGGAGTGCAAGGGAGTGCAAGAGCCCTAGTGAGGAGTGTGTTTTGAGAATCAAAGCTTGAGAGTTCCTCACTAGTGATTAGAGAGTAGCAAGTGTGCATCCACCTTCTCATTAGGCTCGTTGTGGTCAAGTGAGAGTTCTAGCTTGTTACTCTTGGTGATCGCCATCACCTAGATGACTTGGTGGTGATTGGGAGTTTGGTGATCATCCGGCGGAGCGTGTGGATGACCCAACTCATCTTGTGAGCGGTTTTGGGCGATTCACCGCGACGGAGTGTCGAAGAATCAGCCCATAGAGAGCACTTGATCCTTGCGCGGATCAAGGGGGAGCTATACCCTTGCGTGGGTGCTCCAACGAGGACTAGTGGGGAGTGGCGACTCTCCGATACCTCAGAAAAACATCGCCGTGTTCCTTGCCCTTACTTTCAAGCATTTACATTCTCGTATTTACATTCATTGCTTGATTTACTTTCCTAGAATTGTCATGCTAGACTAGGATTGGAAACTAGGGTGCAAAACTTTTACCGGTAGAATCTCTAGGAACACAAGTAGGCACTAGGGGTGAATTCCGGCTTGTAGGATTTAATTCTTGCAATTGTTTTTTAGAAAAGCCCAATTCACCCCCCTCTTAGGCATCTTGATCCTTTCAATTGGTATCGAAGCCGAGTTGCTCCTATTTTAGGCTTTACCGCCTAGAGCAAGATGTCTAACGGGGAAGGACCACTTCCCACCTTTGAGGGGGATGATTTTCCATATTGGAAAATCCGTATGGAGGCGTATCTTGAAGCCATAGATGTTGGGTGTCTTAGAGCCGCAACCCAAGGGCTTCCCGCTATTAAGGATCCCGCCAACCCAATTGGTGACGAGGAGAAGTACGACCGGTGGAATGCAAAGGCCAAAAATGCACTCTACCGGGGCTTAGACAAGGATATCTTCAATCGTGTGCGTAATGCAAAGAACGCTCATGAATTGTGGGAAAACCTTTGTGCTCTCCATGAGGGAACTAAGAGTGAGCGTGAGGAACGCTATCACATTGCTTTAAAGAAAATCAATTCTTTTGAGATGCTTCCCAAAGAAAGTGCTAATGATATGTACACTCGTTTGAATGTTCTTGTAGAGGACCTTAATGCTCTTGGGCTCACTCAAATGAGCCAATCGGATGTTGCAAGGAAGATCTTGAGTGTTCTTCCCGTTGAGAAGTATGGTCACAGTGTCACCGTGCTTCACCAAAGTGATCTTTCCACCGCAACACTGACACAAGTATTGGGGAAGATCAATGCTCATGAGATGTACATGCACATTACTCCGGAAGAGGGCTCATCATCTTCCAAGAAGAAAGACTTGGCCTTCAAAGCTAGCCATGACAAGAAGAAGAAGAAGGGCCAAGCCATGATGGTGCAAGAGAGCTCAAGTGAAAGTGACATTGATGATGAATCACTTGCGCTCATGGTGAGGAAGACCACCAAAATGCTAAAGAAGCTCAACAAGAGTGGCATCAAGTTCGATGGCAAGAAAAAGAAATTCTTCACAAGTAGCAAAAGGAAGCCAATCTCGGAGATGGATTGCTACAATTGTGGTGAACTTGGCCACTTAGCTCATCAATGCCCTAGACCTCCAAAAGACAAGTACAAGAACAAGAACAAGGGCAAAAAGAATGATTCAAGTGATGAAGAAGAAGAGAAAAAGAAAAACAAGCCATACAAGAAGAAGGATGGCAAGAAGAAGGAATTCCACAAGAAGAAGAAGGGAGGAAAGGCATACATTGTTGGTGATTGGCTCACCGACATTAAATCATCTTGTGAGTCCTCCGAAGATGAGAGCGATGATGAGAAAGAGAAGGTTGCCGCATTTGTGATGGGGCCATCATCTTCACCGACATCTTCATCACCACCTTCACCGCCTCCTTCACCATCATCGTCCACTACTCACCTATGTCTTATGGCCAAGGGTGAACGAAAGGTACAAAATCATGATAGTGATGATGATGATGATAGTGATAGTGATGATGAATATGACGCACCTTCTTATGATGAACTTGTAAAATTGTTGAACAAATACACTAAAATCATAAGAAGGACTAGAAATGAAAATGATAAACTTCAAAATGAAAATGAATCACTCTCATCTAAGCTTGAAAGTGCACAAAAGGCTAGTTGTGAGCTCAAAGATCAAAATGAAATTATGTCTTCCACTCTCAAGGAGCTCAAAACTTCTAATAAAGAGCTTAGAGATCAACATGATAAACTTGAGAAGAAGCATGATGAGCTTATCACTAGGCATAACTCTCTAAAAGACAAATATACAACATTGAAAATTGACTATGATAGTCTTTTGGTTGCTAATGAACTTGCTCTTGAAACACATGATTCTACTAACAAAGTTGTTAAGTGTGATATAGCTACATCATGTGATGACTTGATCATTGAAAGCATTGAGCAAGGTTCTAGTAGCAAAGGCAAGAGTATGGTTGAGTCAAGCAACTATGATGATTATGCCAAGATCAAGAGTGAAAATGAGAAGCTTGCAAATGAGAACAAGAAGCTAAAAGGTTTGATGGCTCTTGAGAAGCAAACAACAAATGAGTCACTCATTGAAGAAAACAAAAAGCTCAAGCAAGAGAAAGAGCATCTCAAGACCGCCTAAGTAAGTTCACAAGAGGCCAATATTTGCAAAGTGAGCTACTCATGAACACCGTGATGAAGATGGATAGAAGTGGTATTGGGTACTTGGCAAATCAAGAGAAGAAGGCAAAAGCTCAACAACAACAAGGCAAGTCAAAGCCCAAGCCAAAGAGATGTGTTGAGTGTGGACAAGAAGGTCATTTTGCTCATGAGTGCAATACTCCACCACCACAACCCTTGCCCAAGCATGCTAGACCCTTTGCCTTCAATGCTCATTACATGTTAAGAAAAGATTCAAATGGAAAGATGAAAGTTATGTTCTTGGGTCCCCCAAACAAGAATAGGCCTAAGAAAATATGGGTTGCCAAGTCACTAGTTGAGAAAGTCAAGGGTCCCTCTCAAGTGTGGGTCCCTAAACAAAAAGCTTGATCTCTTGTGTGTAGGTGAACTACAAGACCGGTGGATCTCATTGGGTTATTGATAGTGGTTGCACTCAACATATGACCGGTGATCCTCGTATGTTCACCTCCATTGAAGAGAATGAAATATGTCAAGAGAAGATCACATTTGGGGATAATTCAAAGAGCAAAGTCAAAGGTATAGGCAAGATTGCAATATCAAATGATCACTCACTCTCAAATGTGCTCTATGTTGCTTCATTGAGTTTCAACTTATTATCCGTTGGGCAACTTTGTGACCTTGGCTTCCAATGCTTGTTCACACCTAATGAAGTGGTAGTTTCAAAGATAGATGACAAGCAAGTGATATTCAAAGGCTTTAGATACAACAATCTTTATCTTGTTGACTTCACCTCCGAAGATGCAAACTTGATGACATGTTTGTTCACCAAAACCTCACTTGGTTGGCTTTGGCATAGGAGGCTTGCTCATGTTGGAATGAACACTCTCAACAAGCTATTGAAGAAAGAACTAGTGAGAGGATTGAAGGATGTAAAGTTTGAAAAGGACAAACCTTGTAGTGCATGTCAAGCGGGCAAACAAGTTGCAAACACTCATCCAACCAAAGCTTTCATGTCAACTTCAAGAGTGCTAGAACTTCTACACATGGATTTATTTGGACCTACAACCTACAAGAGCTTGGGTGGAAATCTCTATTGTCTTGTGATAGTGGATGACTACTCAAGGTGCACATGGACCTTCTTCCTTCATGACAAATCCGAAGTGGCCAATTGCTTCAAGAAGTTTGCAAAGAGAGCTCAAAATGAATTTGAAGTCAAGATAAAGAAGATTAGAAGTGACAATGGCAAAGAATTTGACAACACCAACATTGAAGCTTATTGTGATGAAATTGGAATCAAGCATGAAGTTTCTTCAACCTACACTCCTCAACAAAATGGTGTAGTTGAGAGAAAGAACCGGACTTTGATCACCCTTGCAAGAACAATGTTAGATGAGTACAACACTCTGGAGAAGTTGTGGGCAGAGGCAATCAACACCGCATGCTATGCTTCAAATCGCCTCTTCCTACAAAAGTTTCTTGGCAAGACCCCCTATGAGTTGCTTAATGGGAAAAAGCCGGACGTCTCATTCTTTCGGGTGTTTGGTTGCAAATGCTACATCTACAAGAAACGTCAACACCTAGGGAAGTTTCAAAGACGATGTGATATTGGTTTTCTTGTTGGTTACTCATCAAAGTCCAAAGCATATAGAGTATTTAACCATGCCACCGGTTTGGTTGAAGAAACATATGATGTGGAATTTGATGAATCTAACGGCTCCCAAGGAGCAATTGAGAATTGTGATGATGTAGGTGATGAACCCTTGAGGGAGGCAATGAAGAACATGCCAGTGGGAGACATCAAGCCAAAAGATGATGAAGACGATGTACAAATTGTTGATCCACCATCTTCATCACATGTGCCTCAAGATGATGACAAGAATGAGAGAATTGAAAATGAAGACACTCATGTCTCTCATGAACAAGCCGAGGCACAAGCTCAAGATGTTGATGCTCTCCATCCTCCTCCTCAAGTGGTTGATAGAAGAAACTCACCTCTACTTCAAGCACATCCACAAGATCTCATCATAGGGAGTCCTACTAAGGGAGTAATGACTCGATCTCAAAAACTTGCTTCTTTTGTTGAACATCACTCTTTTGTCTCTTGTGTTGAACCTAAGAATGTAGAAGAAGTTCTTCAAGATCCGGATTAGGTGAATGCCATGCATGAAGAATTGAACAACTTCACCCGCAATCAAGTGTGGATACTTGAAGAGCATCCTAAAGGTGCAAGAGTCATTGGAACTAAGTGGGTGTTCCGCAACAAGCAAGATGACCAAGGCGTAGTAGTGAGGAACAAGGCAAGACTAGTTGCAAAGGGGTTCTCTCAAGTTGAAGGTCTTGATTTTGGAGAGACCTTTGCACCCGTTGCAAGACTTGAAGCCATTCGTATCCTTCTTGCATATGCATCACATCATGATATGAAACTATATCAAATGGATGTGAAAAATACATTTTTAAATGGCTTCATAAATGAACTAGTCTATGTTAATCAACCTCCCGGGTTTGAAGACCCTAGATATCCTAATCATGTTTATAGGTTTTCCAAGGCGCTATATGGGCTCAAGCAAGCCCCTAGAGCGTGGTATGAGCGCCTCCGGGACTTCCTCATTGAGAAGGGCTTCACCATTGGGAAGGTCGACACCACACTATTCACCAAGAAGCTTAATGGGGAGATCTTCATTTGTCAAGTTTATGTTGATGATATCATCTTCGGGTCAACAAATGAAGAATATTGCAAGGAATTTGGTGAATTGATGTCAAAGGAGTTCGAGATGTCTATGATTGGTGAGCTCACATTCTTCCTTGGTTTTCAAGTCAAGCAAATGAGAGAAGGGATTTTCATCTCTCAAGAAAAGTATACCAAGGATCTTCTCAAAAGATTCAAGATGGAAGAATGCAAACCAATCAAGACTCCAATGCCATCTAATGGACATCTCGACCTAGATGAGGGAGGTAAACCGGTTGATCAAACTCTCTACCGTTCTATGATTGGTAGCTTGTTGTACCTTACCGCATCTTGGCCCGATATCATGTTTAGTGTGTGCATGTGTGCTCGCTTTCAAGCGTGCCCTAAAGAACCTCACTTAAGTGCCGTAAAAAGAATCTTAAGATATCTCAAGCACACCCCAAGCATTGGTCTTTGGTATCCCAAAGGAGCTAGATTCCAACTAGTTGGCTATTCCGATTCGGATTATGCCGGTTGCAAAATTGATAGAAAAAGCACATCCGGAGGGTGCCATTTGCTTGGGAGGTCTTTAGTATCTTGGTCATCTAAAAAGCAAAATAGTGTGGCTTTGTCCACCGCTGAGGCGGAATACATTGCCGCAGGGGCTTGTTGTGCACAAATCTTATATATGAAACAAACCCTCCTAGACTATGGAATTGTTCTTGAAAAGGTGCCACTTTTATGTGATAATGAAAGTGCCGTTAAAATTGCTAATAATCCGGTACAACACTCTCGCACCAAGCACATTGATATCCGCCATCACTTTCTAAGAGATCATGTTGCTAAAAATGATATATCACTAGAAGGTGTAAGAAGTGAAAATCAATTAGCGGATATCTTCACTAAACCTTTGGATGAAGCTACCTTTTGTAGGTTGAGAAGTGAACTTAATGTGCTTGACTCTAGTAACTTTAAAAATGAGCTTGTGTTGTCCCTTGCATTGCATTGTATTATATGTCATGTTTAATTACACGCAATGCATCTAGGGCTTGGCTAACACGGTTACGATAACCCTCCTTTGGAGGAGTGAAGAAGCCTAACCGTGGATCAAACTTGACAAGCAACCTAGCTTTACTTACTTGTATTGCATTGCATATGCATGGTTGTTGCTTTGTCGTTTCTTTTCGGTTTGGCTTTGAGCAACCTCTGTGTTCGTCCATGGGTAGAGAGAGCATTTTGACGCTCCTAAGGGTTTATAAACTCTATTGCATGGCCATACGTTGCTCCTCGGGTGTTTGTTGCCTATTTTTCCTAAAAATAATATTAGCCTAAGGTAAACTATTTTGAGAAACCAGAGGGTTTGAGTGAGGTCACTCATATCAGTTTCCAATTGGTGTTTATTTGTGTCTCTTTGAATTGGAACTTGATTGGGAGAAGTCGCGTCGAAGTTCGGAATGAAGAAAGGCGAAAAACTGTGACCGGACGCTGGACCGGACGCTGCACCGGACGCAGTGATGCTTCACCACCGCGTCCGGTCCCGGCGACCACCAGCGCGTCCGGTCATCCAGAAGACCAACTCCTGACCTTGTGACCGAACGCTGCACCGGACGCGCTGCTGTTGACCACCGCGTCCGGTCCCGGTAACCACCACCGCGTCCGGTCATTCGCAATGACTTTCCCGGATAACCCTCGACCGGACTCTGTCCGCGTCCGGTCAGTCCTAACCGGACGCGTCCGGTCGCTCCAGGAGCTTACTGGAGTGTGACCGGACGCTGCACCATCGCATCCGGTCAAATCGACCACCGCGTCCGGTCATCGTTTCCCGAGCGGATCTAACCCTTCATAAATTTCTTCGGTGCCGGTTCGTTTTTTCTTCAATCCTTCACCGCCCGTGCCCTAGCCGCCGCTCTTCTCGCAGTTTTCCGCCGCCAACTCGCCGGAGCTCGCGCCTCCACCACCCTCAACTCCTCCTCCTCCGGCGTGCCCGCCTGCACCGCTCCGCCGTGCTGCACCGCCTCCGCCCGCGCCGCTTGCCGTCCTTGCCGCGCCGCCGCTGCCCTAGCTGCGCTTGAACCGCCGCCGCCGTCCTCTGTAGCCGCCGGTGAGCCGTGCCACCCTCACCTGCACCTCCTCCAGGGGCGTGTTTTGCCGTGTCTCACTGCTTCCCGTGAACCCTAACTTCGCCTCGTGCTCTGCCGAGCCACCTCTCACCTAGGGTTTGCCCTAACTTGCCAATCGAAGTGCTTGTCCAGCGAATTCGGGAAGTCTCGTGAACTAGGTCATCTTACCTTTTCACCGTCTTCTCATCGATCCGAGCGAGTTTGTCGGTGTGTCGGGGTGACTGCAGTTCAGTTGTTGAATCCGAGGCCAAGCCTGCGGATACGGATTGAGGCCAAGCCTCTCGAGTGTCAGTACACCATCTTTCAAAGGATTCCCGACAGTTTGATAGCATGGTTCGTTGCAAGAACGCCGGTGGTGCTCCTAGTGACGGGGACGATAGTCCTCCTCGTCTGACAGAGATTGCGCGTGGTAAGCGCATAAAGACCATGGCCAGAAAGAAGAAGAAGACCCTTACAGATGCAGAGATCGCTCAGGCAGTTGTAGATGCAGCAGAGCAGGCAGAGAGGGGAGGCAGGAGCAGTGGTATTCGCATTGGCGAGCGTCGCTTTCATCTTGAAGGTCGATAGCTCGGTACAGAGGCTACAGAGGCCACAGAGGTGACAGAGGATGCAGATGCTATGTCAGTTGATCCACCTGCAGAGGCTCCAGAGGGGACAGAGGAGCAGCCAGCTCAGACTCCACCGCGTCGCCGCTCCACACGCACACGAGCTCAGGTGACTCCTAGGCCAGAGGGCCAGCGTCGTGGAGGACGTCCACCTCCCAGGGCTCGAGGTTCGCGCCCAGTTGAGCACTTTGACTTGAGGGGAGCTACAGCACGTCAGGTGCAGGCCCTGAGGTTTGTTGAGGTCACCCGGTGGTTCCCACCTGTGAGAGATTCCAGGGCTTCGGAGGGATTCTATACACCTCTACAGGAGGATTTCTACAGAGACTATGTTGACAGTGGCATTGCTTTTCGACCACAGAGGGTCTGTCGCATTGAGTCTCTTGTTGAGGTAGTGGGTGAGCAGCTTCGTCCGCACCTGTCCTTTCTACCGGGCTTGTCAGATTTTCTTGGACGGACAGGTGCATACTGCGGCACTTGGGTTAGAGAGTTCTATGCTTCACTATGGATTGATCCAGCCCATGAGTTCATACACTTTGCATTCCGAGGCCGTGACCGCAGATTGTACAGCACCAGAGTGCGGGAGATTCTCAGACTCCCAGCTTCAGAGACAAAGTTACATCAACTTTGCTATGGTCAGACAGCTCCACCTAGACGCCCTCACGGCGGGACAGTGCCCCCTACAGATTTGATTCGACCCTGCTTCCGTGAGCCTTTTGGCGAAGGGTCTCGTCGCGCTCCTGCCAGTTTGACACCGCTTGCCCGAGTCCTGGATGCTATTGTCAGGCGCACTCTTCTTCCCAGGCTTGGCTACAGAGAGGGATTGACCAGGATGCAGTTATGGGTTGTTCACCACCTTCGCTCACAGACACCGTTCGACATATGGGATCTTATGCTATGTGAGATGGAGGACACATTGGCTGAAGGCTTTAAGGGACACCGTCAGCTGCCCTATGCTCATTGGATATGCTTCATCATCAGATCTTCACTTGAGCTGCCTTCAGAGATTAGAGCTGAGATATCTGATATTACCACTGCCTTTCCAGAGTATGATATCCGTCAGCTCTGGGCTTCAGTCACCAGAGAGCAGGCCCTAGTGCCTGGACAGCGAGAGAGACCTGAGGTACCAGAGACAGCGGCTGAGCAGGACGCGACCGTACAGGGTCTTGCTGAGGCAGAGCTTGCAGATCTAGATGCTCAGCCTGCTGATCTAGCTGAGGATGAGGCCTTTGACAGCACTGACGAGGATTATCAGCCCATCCCCAGGTATCGGTCTCCTCGGCCTCACGACCACGAGGCCGGTGGCTCTGGTTCAGCCTCCCGCTCAGACCCAGCCATGGTGGCTATTCTTGAGAGGCTGACCCAGGCACAGGAGCGACAGGAGCTTCAGATACAGAGACAGGCTTAGGACACAGCTGTCGCGTTTGCACAGATACAGGCTCGACAGGATGAGTTCCAGAGACAGCAGCTTGAGATACAGCGTCAGCAGGTCGAGATGCAGCGTCAGCAGTATGAGATGCAGCAACAGAGTACAGCTAGCCAGCAGCGGTACTTGGATCTTCTACGTCACCTAGTCACAGTTGGGGTTCCTCCACCTGCATCTGTCCTGACTCCAGCCTTACAGTCTAGTGGACCTTCGAGTCAGGGACAGCCGAGCCTTCAGTTCACCTCTCCACAGCAGCAGGTCCCCCAGTCGTTTCAGTCCCCGAGCTACACACCTATTCAGACGGGGTTTACTCCTTCAGACCAGCCTCGCCCTCACCTACTGACAGGCACACCATTTGTTGATTTCAGTGCCACATACAGCGAGTTGACTGGTTAGCCGACACCCTCACACACTACACTTGCTACTTCTCCAGGGTTGTCCGCTTCAGAGGCAGCTGTTCCTCCTGTGATAGGGATGGGCACTACAGAGACAGTTCCTTCGTCAGTTGCCTCGACCGATCCCCCAGCTATTGGCTCACTTCAGGCTCAGGTCACAGAGACTGCTCCACTTGTTGCTACTTCGTCAGTACCTGTTCCTGTTGTTCAGACCCAGACCGCTTCACAGCCCCGTGCTTCTTCAGAGGGTCAGCCTGATAGCTCCGAGTCTGAGGAAGACTCTTCTCAGTTTGTGATTACTCCGCGCTCCTCGGCACCCGACTCGACTCCGTCTGTTCCCCCGTCAGATCCTTAGATTAGTTTTTGGCGGTTGATGCCAAAGGGGGAGAGAGAGTAGATTCAGGGGGAGTTTTGATAGAGGGTTTTCGTTCTTTTTGTGTGCTACATTCATGCATCATGTTTACTTTACAGTACTTGCATTCTTGTGACATGTGGTCGTGTGAGATACTTTGAGTCTCTATGGTTTATCTAGTCACAGTTTTAAATCATGTCACTTGTTTGATTATAGCTCATAAGGTTGTGCTTCCGTGCCTTACTCTGATTTCTTTTGAGCTATATCTTTATGTGTACTAACGCTTTAATGTCTTATCTTATGAGTACACTCTTTTGGCTTGGGGCACATAAGCAATTCCTAACCCCTTGTGCTTATTGCTTTTGTTGCTTATGTGAACCAAGCATGTTCGAAAACCTCAACTCCTATCTTTTGAATCTTAGTGTTGTCATCAATCACCAAAAAGGGGGAGATTGAAAGCATCTAGGCCCCGAGAGTTGGTTTCGGAAATTGATGACAACGCTTTATTACCATGACTAACGTGTGTTTTGCAGAAACTTTGGTAAGTTAGGTCATGGAGGTGATAACTGCTTTGGGCACCATGGTATTCATGCCCCTTAATAGAAATCATTTCGGTTTTCAAAGGAGTGACGTCAAGATTAATGACGGTTAGTTCCGGATGTCAAGGTGTTGAGTTTCATTTAGGATAGTCGTTAGGATCTTCGTTTTCTCTTTTGGCCGTACTATAAAGGGGAGCATGAGCGGGTAGCTTGACCTAGGTGAGTCCTATGTTTAGGTGTGGTGCACACTTGTTAAACTTAGTACTAGGCAGCTCTAGAATAGCTCAAAGTTCAGTTGGAAGCAACTTGGTTCAAGTTGCGTCGCGTTTTCGGAGCGTTTAGAGGGTTTTTCCCTTGACCGGACGCGGTTCTCGGCTTGACCGGACGCGTCTGGTCAGTTCAAAACCGCGACTGCATTTTGGCGCTGACGACCGGACGCGGCCCTTGCGAGGACCGGACGCGGTGGTCAGGCCGACACGTGTCACTTGAGGGAAACCATCCGATCGGACGCGACCTGGGTGTGATCGGCGCGTCCGGTCACATTCCAGTAAGGTCCTGCGACGACCGGACGCGTCCGGTCATCACCGATCGGACGCGGTCGCGCGTCCGGTCTCGTTACAGTAAGCTCCCTGCACGACCGGACGCGTCCGGTCACCCCTGACCGGCGCGTCCGGTCACTCAGCCAGCTTTTCGGAATTTCGACCGTTACGAGCGACCGGCGCGTCCGGTCACGTCGTTTTTTGCTGAGTTGGCAGGTAACGGTTGGATTTGACTGTGGGGTGTATAAATACATCCCCACCACCTCTTTTAGAGGTCTCTTGCTCATTTGTTCAGCTGAGAAATACCTTTGGAGTGCAAGGGAGTGCAAGAGCCCTAGTGAGTGTGTTTTGAGAATCAAAGCTTGAGAGTTCCTCACTAGTGATTAGAGAGTAGCAAGTGTGCATCCACCTTCTCATTAGGCTCGTTGTGGTCGAGTGAGAGTTCTAGCTTGTTACTCTTGGTGATCGCCATCACCTAGACGGCTTGGTGGTGATTGGGAGTTTGGTGATCATCCGGCGGAGCGTGTGGATGACCCAACTCATCTTGTGAGCGGTTTTGGGCGATTCACCGCGACGGAGTGTCGAAGAATCAGCCCGTAGAGAGCACTTGATCCTTGCGCGGATCAAGGGGGAGCTATACCTTTGCGCGGGTGCTCCAACGAGGACTAGTGGGGAGTGGCGACTCTCCGATACCTCGGAAAAACATCGCCGTGTTCCTTGCCCTTACTTTCAAGCATTTACATTCTCGTATTTACATTCATTGCTTGATTTACTTTCCTAGAATTGCCATGCTAGACTAGGATTGGAAACTAGGGTGCAAAACTTTTACCGGTAGAATCTCTAGGAACACAAGTAGGCACTAGGGGTGAATTCCGGCTTGTAGGATTTAATTCTTGCAATTGTTTTTTAGAAAAGCCCAATTCACCTCCTCTCTTGGGCATCTTGATCCTTTCATAGGAGACGGGCAGAAGCTTTGCTGCAGATTGTAACTGGTAGTAGAGATGTTTCGGGCATTGAAGTGTATATTGCTTTGGGTTTCTTGGAACCTTTCGGTGGCATTATGAGATTGTTTGTATTCCTTATAATTACTACTAATAGGTTTAAGTATATAAATGGTTTGACTTTCAAAACCTAATGTCAAAAGTCAAAATGACACAATCGAAGGTAAAGACTGACTGAACTCAATATTCTTTGCATACCATCATGTCACATCATGTACATGAGTGCTCTATTTTGAGAGGCAAACCGCCATGTTCTCCAATGATCATTTTACCCTTGTGTGTGGGGTGTGGACACCTCACTACATGCAGGAGCTGGATCACTGTAGCATTGTTAGATGGTCCAACCACCCAATTTGACTTGGTCGATTGATTAGTCAACATAGTGTTAGGTGTGGCAGTACCATATAGGATGAGAGGCTACGACGACTGATTTGACAGCAAGGTCTTTACTAGGATTTGGTTGGACGGCTATGAGCTTCTATGCCTCTCATGTAAGTGAATTTGGTGGTTAATGATAACATTGATTTTTGCGACTAACATTTTTGTTTTGGAGAAATAGGTTAATGTTAGGTTGCAAAGCATGAACATGAAGAAATGTCCTTAAGCATAGATGAAGAAGCAAGTTGAGGAACACCCAAGCATGAAAATAAAGAAATGTCCTCAAGCATGGATGAAGAAGCAAGTTGAGGAACACAGGGCGTGAGGAAGGAGTGCGTACACCGACAATAACCCAGACAAGTATGTCTCCTCAATTTGTGTAGTCCTCCTTGGCTTGGTCCACCCATCTAATGTGCTGTAATCAATTAGTTGCGTTAGATGGAAAATAGAAAAAAAAACATCCAACGGAGGAGATTAGAGGTGGATAGGATAGATTAGGCACTATAAGAGGTTAGGCCTTCTATGACTAATTGATTGTGACAATTACAGCCTTTTTCTTGTCATTGTACCCCTTCTGTGACTATATTACTGTGGTCATAGAAGGTGGGTCATAATCCCCCTTCTGTGACTAACAGACCCAATTATCATTAATCTTAGTGACAATTGTAGATCTGACGTGGCAAATGATGTGGTGTGTGACCTGGCCCATGTATCATGGGCTGCTTTCCTCACTAGTTAATTGGGCTAAAACTAGTTTGGCCCACACGTTGTGGCTGGCCTTTTTGGTCCAATTTCTTATGAATCTGTTTAGCCCATTCTTTTTTTCTCTAGAGGCCGAGCATTCATATTATCAACCAAGCCTATTTAAATATTCATCACAAATAATAAATCACATCACCAATTACATAATAATCACAAGTTTTAACGTGCGACCATAATATTTCCTCCAAACACAATGCTTCATACAACATTAGGTGCTCCAAATGTATCATGATCCTGGTCGTTCCGGGAACATTGCAGCCCATATAAATATATCAACCAGCTCATATACATACATCAGCCAGCTCAAATACACATGAGCAAACCCATATACATACATCAGCCAACCCATATAGTTCTGTGATCTTATATTAACAACAGAAGAATCTCCATACCAGGTATCTTGTACTAAATTTCTTCACGTACCAGCATGCCTCAACTTGAACTCAGTGGTCTGTTACATGAAACACCAGATAATTAGAGATAGAATCTCATAGGCACATCACCATTTTCATCTAGCAACTTGACTAGTTTATGTTTAACCACTCTGTATATATCATCAAATTGCAGTATTAGTTTTGAAGTTTATGTTACCAACACAAGACTACATTCAGGAACTGCGTGTCAAAAAAATTGAAAAAATAAATTAGCAGCAAGCTACTAAACGCAGCAGAAAAAGAATAATATGGGCTATGGACGCGGTACTAACAGCAAGCTATTTAAAGCAGCACAAAAATGAAAAAAGTAACTAGCGATCAATCAATTAATAGGTACAAATATTTCTCAAAGCAGAATGAAAACAAATCAATAGTAAATAAGCAGCACACTAATTTGTCAGCTAACAGGAGCTTCTATTTACACATGGGCAAAATAAGCCAAGCTTAAAAATAAAGCATACTGTTGTTGCTGCTATGCCGAACTGAACTCTACTGAACTGAACTGCTAGCAGTAGCCACTGAAAGTACTTCACAGAACAGAACTGAACCGAACTGCTGCTATGCCCGAACTTATATAGCTACTGCTGCTGCTATGCCGAACTTTCGTCATGAGCTATTGTCACAAAGATTGGGAAGGGCACACGGTGACGGTTGTTTATGACTAAAACACATCTTGGTCACAAACGCTTGTCATCCAGTAAAAAATTATCATAAACGCATCGTTTCTATGACTAAAAAGTGCTTTGTGATATAAAAATTGTCATAGAAGGCCTAAACTCTGGTAGTGAGGGCGAGCTATATTTTCAAGTAATTCATTCCTCTGTAGTGTAGATATAGATATATACTATGTATAGACATTAAAAAAACATATCCAACAAAAAAAATCCATTACACAAAAGAGGAAGCTGTCACAAGTTACAAGAACAGGTACACGGCAATGGCAGAGCCAGCCATACGGTTCTGTGTTACTAGTACATAGCTCGTGCCTCGTGCAAGAAAATTCTGCACCAAACTCATGCTAGAAACAACACCTGCTCTAGCTCCCCCTCAAGCTAGGCAGCTTATGAACCTGCACAACACAACGCCACCCCCTTCACCCTGCAAGCGCCGACGCTGGAAAGTTCATGCATGGGCGTCAAACGTTCGATCTTCTTGGCGGCTTGGGCGAATCGCTCGCTCTTGAGCTGAACACTGATCTTGGGTACTGAGACTCGACCATCATCTCCTGTAAATTTCCCATCGAATGCTCGTCTCAGTTATGCTTAGAATTGAAGTTCGTTATTAGTCGTGTTGGAAAAATGTTTGGTTGTTATGGACGGAGGATGCTTACGGTGGCGTGCGACCGTGAGACGTTGCTGTGGAACGGCGAGCTGTGTATGCCCATGCCGCCGCCGCCCCTGATGGCGCCGCAGTACTGCATGTTGTCCTCGCCGAGCGCGCGCAGCCGGTTGAGCTCCGGGAGCACGACGGCGCCGAGGTCGGGCCGGTCCTTGCGGCGCAGCTCGCAGCAGCGGAGCGCCATCTCGGCGAGGCACTGCGCCTCCTCGAGGGGCCAGTCCGGCACGGCGGGGTCGAGCATGTCCAGCAGCGCGCCGCGTTCTATGGCGCGGCCGACGTGGTGCGACAGCCCCATGGGCGGCTTCGCCGTGATGATCTGCAGCAGCATGACGCCGAAGGAGTAGATGTCGGACTTGACACCGAGCATGCCCGTCTGCTGGTACTCCGGGTCGATGTAGCAGAAGGTCCCCGCGGTGGACGTCATCCGGTACTGCGTCACGGTGTCGGCGACGGACGGCGGCACGAGCCGCGCCAGCCCGACGTCGCTGATCTTGCTCACGTAGTTGCGGTCCAGCAGGATGTTCCCCGGCTTGAGGTCCCGGTGCACCAGCGGCTCCGGCTTGGTCTGGTGCAGGAACAGCAGGCCCGTCGCGATCTCGGCGCAGATACGGAACCGGTGCTGCCAGGGGATGACAGGCCCGGCGGCGCCCGAGGAGCGGCGGAACAGGCAGTCGTCGAGGCTGCCGCTGGCCATGTGCTCGTACACGAGGCAGCCGTACTCCGGGCACGCACCGAGGAGGAGCACCATGTTGGGGTGGCGGATGCAGCTCAGCACCTCCACCTCCTGCTGGAACTGCGACCGGCCCTGCGCCGCGTCGGGGCGGAGCACCTTGATGGCGACCTGCGTGTGGTCCAGGAAGCCCTTGTACACGGGGCCGTACCCGCCCTCGCCGACCTTGCGCGTGTCGTCGAAGTTGTTGGTAGCCTGCTCGATCTCCTCGATGCTGTAGCGGCGGTACCGGACCTCGTGCGACATGCCGCTGCCGCCGCGGTGGTTCTTGCGCTCCTCGGCCTCCTTGAGCAGCTTCTTCTCCGCGCTGATCCGCTTCTGCACCTCCATCTCCGCGATCCGCTGCGACGCCTCCGCCGCCTCCATGGCCGCCTTCGCCTTCGCCTTCTCCCGCTCGATCATCGCCATGGCCGAGTCCTCTGTTATCCGCGAGTCCTGCGTCTTCTGCTCCTCCTCCATCTTCCACCGCTGCAGCTCCATGGCCTTCTGTTTGGCCGTCAGCGCCTCCTTGCAGGCCGTGCTGTACATGTCCATGGTCTGCTTCAGCTCCAGGCGTAGCCTCTTCATCTCCGCCTCCACGTCGTCCTGCTGTTATCAGGAATTCAAGATGGTGGCAATGGAGATCGAGATCTGAGAGTCGATCGAGCTAACAAATAATACAAAATCAAGTAGTCACCATGCCGAGGGAGCAGAAGGAAGAGCTGCTGCTCTGCGAGAAGGTGGTGTGGTCCATGCCGCCGCCGAAGGAATCGCCGCCCCACTTGCTGGGCGTGCGCGACATCTCGAAGCTGTGGTCGTAGCTGTCCACGGAGCCGTTGGACATCCGCGGCGGGATCGCCGAGTGGTGCTCGACGCTCCGGCGGCCGGTGCTGCTGACGAACGAGATGTCCGCCGAGTCCGGCATGGACATGTGGCTGAGGTCGGCGTACGACTTGCGCGTGTTGGCGGGCCCCCCGCGCGCGAACGGCGAGCGGAAGTTGTCGACCCGCGGCGTCTCGCCGTGGTCAGAGTGGCCTCTCGACGACGAGGACCACCGCTGCGACTGCGGCGGCGGCTCGGGCTTGGGCGTCGCGACGGCGGCGCTCTGCGCCGACTGGATCTGCGACCGGAGCGGCGACACCCGCGGTGCGGCGCGGATGGAGTTGCGCTGCGACGACACCTTCCCCTTGTTGACGACGTACACCGTGCAGAAGTCCGGCGCGCCCTTGGAAATGGTGGTCGGGATGTCCGCCTTGAACCGGACGAAGCCGCCCCTCGCCGTGGCGCCGAGGACGAGCTTCTCCACCGCCGCGTGCGCCGAGAACTCGATGATGGACTTGGCCACGTCGTGCTCGTCCAGCACCACGTCCTTGCAATGGATCTGCAGCAAGGCAACGCACACATGTCACAACGTCTCCTCCATCGGTGCACGACAATCGTCACGTACGTCTTTGCGGGTGCAGAAGCATCGGAACGGGAGGAAGAGGTCCTTCATGTGCGGGTCCGTCGGCTGCTTGAACCCGGCGGCGTCCTCCACGCCGCCGGAGGTGCCCTTGGTGTTGACGTGGACGAGGACGATGGTCTGCCCCTTCTGGACCAGCGAGTCGATGGCCCACTTGAGCGCGTTCTGGCTGTTCTTGTCCTTGTCGATGCACACGGCCACCAGCGGGTAGCCAAGGTCCGTCCCCGTGTCCCTGCCGCCGTCATGGTACGACCGCCCCATCTGTCGTCGTTGCCGACGGCGGCGTACGGTGTGACCCTCCTAGCTTCCGCCGGATTAATCGTTCGGCTCACGAGCCACAACACGACGACCGACGAGGATCTCAGTGTTGTGCCATGGCCAGATCGATCGATCAACGGACGGGAGGACGACGGGGGCACGCCGAGGGGCCGGGAGGGCACGTCGTCGGTCTTCTTCGCAGCTTCCTGCTCGAAGGTTGACCTCCGTTATTAAGCACGCCATTTTCGGGATGTGGTGGCCGTCTGGGCCGTACGTGCCGGCCGAAAATAGAGGTGTTCACCGGGGCTTCAACCTCGTTCAACGGGTGGCCAGTGGACAACGGATTCCTGTCCTTTTGGAACACGTGTTATAATACTCGAAGAATTTTTTTTATTTTTACCCTTTGGAAACAAAGACCCGTCGTCACAAAACCACAGTGCTTGCATTGCTGACGAGTGCACACGATTTCAACTTGTACTTCCTCCATTCCAAACTAGTATAGTTTATTTTAGCTTTTTCAAAGTCAAGCTTAACTTCTTTAACTTTGCCTAGTTTATAGCTACAAAAACATATCAAAATCTATAATAACAAATTAGTTTCACTAAATTGTACATAAAATATATCTTGAAAGTGTGTTCGTTTAAACTTGTAGATGCTAATATATATCTTTTATAAAAAAAAGTTGTCAAAGTTAATAAAGTTTCACATAGGATAAATAATTTTTTTTTGAAAAAAGAAGGATTAGTATAACACGAGCTGAAAACAAAGGTGAGGCTGTGAGGGAGAGGTGATTTTGGCTAAGTCTCACCTTCACTAGGAAAAGGTGATCCTATCTAAGCTAGCTAGACAGCCAACCACGATCTAGATAAGCCATTCTTTACTAGTACAAGCAAACCAAACACATGCCTCTTGCATTACTGGAACAGGGTTGGGCTGCCCAGGCCTAGTTGGCTAGCCCGTCTAGATCTAAAACGTGAACTAAACATATCTTATATGTCGTGTACATGTCGCTAAACCAAGTTACTTTTGCCAGCCATAATAAATAGATACTTTTCTTATGACTTGGTTGATTTAATTTACAACGAAAATGTATTCAGTATTCATTTGGTGCCCCTTCAAAAATATCATGTGAACGCCTTAGAATGAAAGCCTCAGGTTTATGCATGGAAAACAAAGTGTGCCTAAAGTTAAACATGTATATTCTTTACAGATATAGTGTACTCCGTATCACATATATGTGTCCATACAGTCTCAATA
The DNA here is from genome assembly GCA_038087645.1 of Saccharum hybrid cultivar R570. NCBI lineage: Eukaryota > Viridiplantae > Streptophyta > Magnoliopsida > Poales > Poaceae > Saccharum > Saccharum hybrid cultivar. The sequence goes on from JAQSUU010000259.1 coordinate 14,071,288, forward strand.
TTTTTTACATATATATATTCCTGTCCTTGGGCATATCTGACCTTTGCTCCATTGTATAATTAGATTACAATATTGCAGCAGTATATTTTCTTTCCTCAAATCTCCTTCATAGTATTAACCATTTTGTTGATTTAATTAGGCTGGTTAGTTGGCCAAGGGCCTTTCACAGGTTGCTACCCTTTTTTTTACCAGAACATGTGCGTCACTCCTGATCTTCATCTTTTTCTTCCAGGAAAACCTCAGGTACTGATGAGTTCATGTTATCTATTTTGGGAGATGGCAGAGGAGGCTGAATCCTAATTTTTTATCGTTTCTTTTAATGGCACTGTTAGCGCTTGAACGTCCGGACGGACGGCGCATCCGAACACCTGCGCCTGCAGTCCGCTTCCCGCACCATTTCGCACGCCCACGTGGGGCCCGTGCCGCCTGGAGGCACCCATCCGAGAGCTTCCTCAAGCCGCCGCTGACCACTACTGTAGGGGTGTGGTCTGCCCACCGCCACTAACCACCGTGGAGGTGAGAAACACAATCGAAAATCAGATCCACACTGACTAGATTGAGAACTGCTACACTCGCCCGATCTACTTTTAAAACATCCGGATGAAACACTTGCAACATACAAAAGAAGACAGATGAAACGCTTGAAACATGCTTCTGAAACACTTGCAAAAACACTTGAAAACCATTCAAACATATGCAATATCCAGATAAAACACTTGCAACGTATGTGTGAAACATATGCAACATCCAAATAAATACACTTGCAACATACGTCTGAAAACACAAATAAAAACATTGGGAACAGACATTTGCAACATACGAGTACAACCATTGTAACATATGCAACATCTCGATCTACTTTTGCAACATCCATCTAAAACACTTGCAACATATATCTATCTGAAACACTTGAAACATACGCTTCCAACATGCGTTTTTCGCCCTTCTTCTTCCGTGTGTGTAAGGTCCTAGATGGCTAGAGGGGGGTGAATAGCCTATAAAAAATTCTACAAATACCACTAAGCAAACTTGTTAGAATAACAAACGGCGTAAAGCGAGTTTTGCTTAGCCAAAGGTTGTGATGCAAGCCTCCTATCCACAAGTCTAGTAGATTATGATCTCTAGTTCACACAAGTGCTATGTCACTAATTTTACACTAGAGAGCAAGCTAACAACACTACTAGCAAAGCTACCACTAGAGCTACATAAGATAATCTAGTAAAAGGAAATGCAAGAGAGAGGATTGTGATTCTTATACCGACGGTGTAGTAAAGATGTTGCCAATCACCAAGATGATATACAATCAAACAATATTGACAACAACACAATATGAAGACCAATCACCGGGAGACAAGAGACACAATATTTTTGTTCACCCGGTGTTCACTTGTGCACCGACAAGCTACGTCACCGGTTGTGTCGACCAACACTTAGATGGTTTCCCGGTGTGACCCTCAAGTCACTTGCCCCTCAAGGCACGCCCCGTAAGGCACCGCAAGACACCACTCTCAAGTGAGGTAACTCAATGACACGCGCATTCCACTAGAGTTGCTTTTGGCGTCCCGCCGAGGAAAGCACAAGAACCTCTTACAATCAACCGGAGGTGGCCAAGAACAATCACCTTCTCTTGCCAACGCCTCCAATAATCTCCAAGCCGGCTAGGAGCGGTACTCTCCAAGAGTAACAAGAAATCCACCGGCTAAACCACCCACAAGTGCCACTAGATGCTCTCAAGCTATGCAAATGCACTTTGGGATCACTCAATCTCACTTTTGATTTGCAATCAAGCAAGAGAGATGAGTGAGAGGAGAAGCTTTAGCTCAAAGGATGCACAAGAGTGTTAGAAATGCCAAGCGACCTCCCCAAGGGCCGGCCAACACGTATTTATAACTCCCATCCTCGAAACTAGCCGTTGTCACTTTACTGGGTGTTTTTCAGGACGACCGGACGCGTCGGTCGAACTGATCGGACGCGCTGCACCGCGTCCGGTCGCCCTGCGCCGTCCATGTGTCCACCCAGATTCAACCGCGGCTGCCAGAATTCAACGGTCGACTCAGCGCCCCAACAGTCATCGCTATGACCGGACGCGCCTCTCAACCGACCGGACGCGCTCCACGCAAAGACGGACGCGCGAAGCTTGACCGGACGCGCTGGTCCCGTAACTGACCGGACGCGCTGGTCAAGCCTGAGCAGCGCTCCAACGAATCACCGACCGGACGCGCTGGAGAACTGACTGGACGCCACAGTGCCAGCGTCCGGTTGGAGTCCAGTAAGCTCCCCCGACGACCGGACGCGTCCGATCAAAAACCAGAGACACGCGCAGACGCTGAACACTGACCGGACGCGTCCGATCAAACATAGACCGCGTCCGGTCCAGCGTCCGGTCACCTCTGTGACCTCCGTTCGCCTCCGTTTCTTTTCCGACTTCTGGCGTAGTGGAAAATAGGCATTTCGCTTCCCCGAAAACGCCTGAATCCCGCGCTCGCAAGCTCGGCGGGAGGGAGAGAGGAACCCAAACCCCTCTCTACCACTCAAACTCCACCGCCTTCGCAAATATGCCAACACCAACAAGTGATCACTACCTTGTGCACGTGTGTTAGCATTTTCATAAACATTTCGAAGGTTTTTTGGTTAGCTCACTAGGCCCTACATACAATGCACTTCATGAATTCACCTAGTGGCACCCGTGCGTCGAGTAACCGATAAGACTTCCCCTCTTAATAGTTCGGCTATCAACCCTAAACCACTCACACCCTCTATGGTGTCTTGAGTGTAAAACAAAATGGCCCTATGGTTATACCTTTGCCTTGAGCCCATTTTATTTCTCCAAATGATATGATCCACTTCATATCATCACATGACCGTCTCGATCCATCGACCTTGACTTCACTTGCTCTTCACCGTTGCATCGGTCCGTCGGCGCCAAGTCTTGCTCAAGCTTCACCATCGCATGGTCCTTCGCTTCGAAGCCTCGACTTGCCCTTCACCTTCACAACCGGTCCATCGAGCCAAGCCTCATCTTGGTCTTCACCATTTTGGTCATATGAGTTAATGTCATGTCTCATATTCAATGACCACCTTTATCTAAATCATCCACTTAGATACAAAGGTTAGTCCTAGGTTTCATCAATTAGCCAAAACCAAACTAGGGACTTTCAGTGTGACGCAGAGCAGAGCGAGAAAATTTGGGTCTGGCCAGCCTGCGATAGAGGATGGTGGCGTGGCCTGGCAGCGGCCAGCTGCGCCTGCGCCTGGCCTGGGTTCGGCCAGCGACGACTGAAAGCTCTATGTTTGGTGTTGGTAATTAGTGACAATGCCTAAGTGCTAATCCTATGCCTAAGTTGTATGTAGCATATGAGGATTAGTACATTCCAAGGTTGGTGGCAAGATGGACATGGTGATCATGATGGCCACACTTGGATTTGGATGCAACCCTACGTGATCAAGGCAAAGGTATATGCTTAAGGGTTGTGTTTTAGTAACCAAGACACCTAGTGGGTGTGGTTACATTATAGGATAGATAGCCGTACTATAAAGAGGGGAATGACGCGGCTATTGAACTCCTAAGTGCCTCTAGGTGTGCATTTCATAATCATATGCATTTGGATAGAACTAATAACGCCTCGAAAAATGATTATGAAAATGCAAACACACTCACACATGACGTGATCACTTGGTGGTGTTAGCACATTTGCGATGGCGTTGGAGTTTGAGCGGTAGAGAGGGATTGGGGTCCTCTCTCCCTCCCGCCGAGCTTGCGAGGCGGGATTCAGACGTTTTTGAGGAGTTGAAACGACTATTTTCCACTACGCCGGAAGTCGGAAAAGAAACAGAGGCGAACGGAGGTCACAGTGGTGACCGGACGCTGGACCGGACGCGGTCTCTGTTTGACCAGACGCGTCCGGTCAGTGTTCAGCGTCTGCGCGTGTTTCGGTTTGTTGATCGGACGCGGTGGCGCGTCCGGTCACAGTCGACCAGACGCGTCCGGTCGATCAGGGAGCTTACTGGACTCCAACTGGACGCTGGCACTGTGGCGTCCGGTCAGTTCTCCAGCGCGTCCGGTCGCTGTTTTGTTGTGCGCTGCTCAGGCTTGACCAACGCGTCCGGTCCGTCACGGGACCAGCGCGTCCGGTCGAGCTTCGCGCGTCCGGTCGTTGCGTGCAGCGCGTCCGGTCGGTGGTTCGCGAAAGTAGCCGTTGTGCGATCGGCGCGTCCGGTCAGTTTGACCAGCGCGTCCGGTCAGCGCGACTTCGGCTGTTTCAAGTGCGTAACGGCTATATTCAAAGGGGGTACGTCTATAAATACTCGTTGGCCGGCTCAAGGCTCCCTCTCTTGGACATTTAACATACTTGTGAGCACTTTGAGCTAAGCAACTCCCCTCCCACTCATCTCTCTTGCTTCTTTGCATATTCGAAGTGAGATTGAGTGATCCAAGTGCATTTGCATTGTGAGATTGCATCTAGTTGGCACTTGGTGGTTGATTTGCTGCGGGATTCTTGTTTCTCTTGGTGGTTGCCGCCACATAGACGGCTTGGAGCAGCTTGGAGGCGTTGGTAAGAGTTGGTGATTGTTCTTGGCCACCTTCGGTGATTGTGAGGGGTTTGTGCCTACCTCGGCGAAGCGCCAAAGGCAACATTAGTAAATTGCTTGTGTCATTACAACCTTTTGTCATTTGGTAGGTTCTTGTGGCGCCTTTTGAGAGGCTCGGTGTGAGACCGATTAGCCATCGAACCACGTGGTGAAGAGGGACACAACGGGGACTAGCGTGCCGGCAAGCACGTGAACCTCGGGATAAATCTTCGTGTCATCACTTTCATATTGTGATTGATTGATCCCGGTGTTCGGTTTTCTTGGTATTCATTGTTGATCATATTGGTTGGCTCAATACTTCGCCCCTCGGTGAAACTCTCCTAACTCAACTCCGCATTACTTTCTTAGTTATCTTTGATAGCTAGTTAGCTTTGCTAGAGTAGCTCTTTTGTGTTGCTTGCTAGTTGTAGTTACCTTCTCGGTTTGACTTGTGCGGTTGAGTGCCAATATACTAGAATTGTGAATTGGATAGGTGGCTTGCAAACACCCCATAGGCTAAGCAAAATACGCATCTCGCTATTTGTTATATTGATAAACTTGTTTAGCTTGTCTTTGTAGAATTTTTTAAAAGGCTATTCACCCCCCCTCTAGCCATCAAGACCTTTCAACGACCCCCTCTCCTGGCCGCCAGACCTGGGCGCAGCGGAGGATGGGGCACGACATGTTATGGCGGGGGACGGAGGCGCCGTTGGGGATGGGGGAGCCATGGGGGATAGCGGCGGCGACGCACCGGAATGGTGCGCGTGGCGGCGGCACGGCAGAGTGGGGCATGCGGATGCAACCATGAAGACCTTACGATTGAAGCGAGTGGGGAATTTTTGTCATAGCGTGCTCAGTAGAGAGTAGAGAGATGGGGGAGAGCATAGAGGGGAGCAGGCTAGTTGTCTGTTGGACCGGATCGCTGCGCAGGCTCGGGTACGCGGCGACCGGGCAGACAAACGCCCGCTCCTGAGTATTATTGTTCTTTTAATGTTTGTAAGCACCCCAATTATAGATATTAATAACTTCGACTATATGTTTACTGCCGTTTAACCTATATAATACTGTGTTATATACCCCTAAAATAGAACTTATGTCTTACAATTGAGGAGTGAAACAGTTTGATGTTTTTCCTCCAAAGATTAGTTTCCTTTCTGTCATGTACACATGTTTGCTCGGTTACTCCTTTAATGGTTCTTTCAACATTTTTTTTCGACATTTTATTAGGTTCTAAACTCTAATGTTCCAAATTTTCTTCCACACCTTATTTTTGTCTTTATGCAATGAACAATTCAACTGAAATCTATTTTATCTATACTACTATTTCAGAATATATCTATTTGGATTTGGACTCAAAACTTCATTCATACACTATGCCGTTATTTCCCCAGAACAACACAATTTCTATTTTTTAAACAGAACGAGGCCTCCTGAGGCGCCGGTGCGTAGTGGAGTTCTAAAGCGGGCCGATAATGTAAAGAGCGGTAGAGGTCGACCTAAACTAACTTGGGACGAGTCCGTTAAGAGAGATCTTAAGGAGTGGAATATCTCTAAGGACTTAGCTATGGACAGGAGCGCTTGGAGATTGGCAATCAACGTGCCTGAACCGTGACCTCTTTTTCTCTCGTGCCCTTTATGTGTCTCCCTGTTTCTCGTCTCTTTTGGGTTTCATCTCTAGCCTACCCCAACTTGCTTGGGACAAAAGGCTATTATGTTGTTGTTGTTGTAACACAATTTCTATTGTTGCAATTTCTTTTTTGTGTATTTGTGTTCTCAACGTTGGGACTACTCAATAGTAATAGTAAAGGCATGATCAAATAGTTCAAGTTCAGGATTAGTTGCTCTGGCTTAGAATGCAATTTGTAACCTCCATTACTATTTCTCCATGTGTGCAGCAGCCAAAAGTGGCGCAGCGTAGCGCACCCGCTACCCACCGTGCTAGTCTCTAATCCATCCATGGATTGGGTAAATCCCACCACTGCACCTAATACACATGTGGAACCATAACCACCGATGACCACCCATCCCGCTAAGCATTTGGATACTCGTGTGTTCTGAAGAATGCACACCGTGATATAAACAAATTGAGCTACAAATTTGAATTTAGTAGTCAGACCGTCGATAAAAATTCAAAGCCTATCGTTCATCTATAAAAAAAACTACTATAAAAATCAAATAAATGTGCTAGAAAAACAGTAGTAGGATTTAATAAACCTGCCATAAAATTACAAAAAACACAAAAGCACAATTTCACCTAGAAAATAGAGATTTAATAAACCTGCTATAAAATTAAAAAAAAACACACACAAAAGCCGAATTTCAACTAGAAAATAGAGAAATTAACATGCACGAGCATGGCTGAACATATTACAGGTACATGTAATATTTGTAGGTTAACTAGAATCACTGATTCAGCACTGACCATCCAAGCACACACCAGACGTACACATATGCATGGTTTTTAAAGTCTGCTACAAAAGTATAATTTGAAGTCTACTAGGTGTTCTAGCTATGAAGAATTTCTTTAACATGAAACATCCAAGCAAAAGACAGCTATGCATTTGGCAGCAACAGAGAACTTTGGAGACAACTCCAGCACTAACAACTCTCCCTCCTTCCATCGAAACTTTTTTCCCTGCATCATGTGAAACAAAAGTAAGACAAAAGATTATTTGACATTGAACTTACAAAGATATTTGAAAATAAAATGGTCTCTCTACACTTCCTCTTGATTCTTTGTCTCAGCATTCATGCTCACTAACAGCTAGAAATTCACTGCTACATTTTTCAACCAAAGAGACATCTATAATGTTATGCAGATAGATAGATGCAAGAAGGTTGCTAAGTAATTGCAAAACTACAAACTGCGATCAGTCACAAAAACAAAGGACTGCAATAATTTACACTATCAGAATTTCTGTGCAGACTGTACAAGTTTCTGTGCAGAATGTACAAGTTTCTAAGAACTGTTACTTGTTCTTAGAAAACTCATTGCCAAGTTCCAACAAATAAGCTTCACTCCAATAGGATATGCATATTTGGAACTGTTTTAACATGTGTATAGCATTGCAGCAGACTGACTAGTACATCTGCAGATGAACAAAATTCATGCCTGATGCTCCACAAATAAATTTTTTTTTTGCGAAGCTCCACAAATAATAATTACAGGCTACAGAGTACACAAATGATACGCTACAAACAGTTCAACCTACGGGCTATCCACAAAAGTGATAATGCATTCATCAATTTCACAGAACTAATTAATATATTCATCAGTTTCACAGAGGCAATAACAAGATGGAAGAGGAGCAGTACCAGATTACGCTGTTCTAATCTTCTTCCTTAACCACTTGAGTCGTGTAGAGTCTTTCGCGGTCATGAAAATGACCCTGTTTTGTGGATCTTTGAAGACATCAGAAGCCTCGACCTTCTCATCATCTGATAGATCCTCCATGTTGTCCACAACAGCAATGCACACTTGGATGGGGAACTGTTCTTGCCCTTTTCTGCTGCACGGGTTCAGCCTCGGCTTGCTTCTCTTTCAGTTCCAGAAACCATTCCATCATCTCAACAACCTTCCCATCTTGTCTGCGTTTGAATCCTGCCCTTTCCGCTTTATCACTAGACACTGGATTTTTGTTTCTAGAAGTAGCAGGCCTTCTCTCTCTTTTGTTTAATGATGAACTAGTGGTTGGTTGGTCCACAATTCTGACCTCATCATCATCATCCATAGCTTGTCCAGAAGGGTCAAAAGGGCCCTTTTCAGTTTCTTCCCCAATATAATTGGCTTGTGTGATGTCAGATTGAAAAGGTTGTGTGGCAGAACCTTGATAAGGATGTGTGACAGGAACTTGGAAAAAAGGTTGTGTGATAGCACCTTCATATGGCTGTGTGACAGGAACTTGGGAAGAAGGTTGTGTGTGTGTGATACCACCTTGAGAATGCTGTGTGACAGGAATTTGGGAAGAAGGTTGTGTGATACCACCTTGATAAGGCTGTGTGACAGGAACTTGGGAAGGGGCTATGGAGGTAAAGTTTAAGGTTCCCTAGCAGTTTGTCCTGCACCAAAAAATAAAGTAACTAATGATTAATTCAACTGAATACGACATGTTTGATTGCAAGGAAGATAAAGCTATGCATTGATGACATACCATCATATAGCTCTCCTAAAGACTCAAACAATGGGAAAGATTTATTCCGGAATCTCTTGGCCTTAGGATGAGACTATTGAATGCAATAATGAAAAGTAATTAGCAATAGAGGTTAAACCAACAATACATTTAAGAATTTAATAGTTGTAATAGATAAGAAATCTCACAGTAATAATGTTGTTCCAAACAGCTTCATCTCCCTCAATCCTGCACAACTTTTCATTCCAATATGCACCACTTTGTTTTCTTGCTTCTTTTAGAACTCTGTATTCCCTCTCTGTCTTTGTCTTGGATTTGAACCTTTGTAAATCTGACATACGGGAACTTCTCATGGAATAATTTGACAATTTTGTTCCATGCTTCTGTTGACCATCCATTCTCTCCCCTATAACATTCATTGTTGTGCTCATGAAGAAGGTCAATCAAAGCCTTTTCAAGTCCCGCATTCCAACTCGCTCTAGAATGATCAACTGTCACAAAAAATGTAGCAATTAGAATGGAATTTTTGCTGCAACAAGCCTACTTGCATCTACTATTCAATTAGAAGCAAGAAAGCAACAACGGCCAGTACAGCTGTTGAAAAATGGAAGTTCAACAGGCCCTAAAGCAGCAACAGCCAGTATAGCAGCAACAGCAGCCAGTACAACCTACTGAACTGAAAAAGTGATAACAGGACATACCTTTTGGTGATGGTTTTCTCTTTTGTGTGCTTGAAATCTTTGGAGAAGGCTTTCTTTGGACAGCTGCAGCTTTCATCAAATTGATCCTCGGAGACCCCCTTCCAAACATCATTACTGTAAATACAAGAATCTGATATTTAGCGCATTATTACTGTAATAAAAAAACAGATTGTTGCAAATAGAAGAACCTGATAGGGAATAAAAGTAAAAAACACAAAAGTAAATTAATTCAAAACTAGTTAAGACTCACATTTATTAGAACACGTTACGACTGTAGTCATTCCACATATTTAGTGCTATCATATCTCTAACTGTGTTCCAATCCTCTATTTGGCTGCTAAGAGACATCACATCATTATTGTAGTGGTTGTCACCTCCAGGGAGATCAACAAAATGTTCTGGACATATATTGCTAGTTTGGAGATTCAACCAACCCTCATCCCCATTTTGCATCTGTGTAAGATTGTGAAGCACCACTGCTGCAGCTGGTATCTTCACTTGGTTTTCAATGGGAAACGGAACGAGACAATTCCTTTCATGTACTCCTAGAAGCTCTCTAACCTTTTCTTCACCAGACTGACTTGAAGTATGCCTTGCTCTTTTCTCTCTCCCTCATTACTAGTTACAAGATACAGGATAGGCAAAAAGAACAACATAATCTCCTCATCCTCCTCTTCTTTTCTCTTCCTAATTATCAAATCCATTATCTTCTAACTAGAAGGAAAACTGAATCTAAGATGGCTGCAGCTAGCAAAAAAGCAACAACAACAACAACAACAAAGCCTTTTAGTCCCAAGCAAGTTGAGGTAGGCTAGAGTTGAAATCCAACATGAGCCCCTAGTCACGGTTCAGGCACGTCAATAGCTGTTTTCCAAGCACTCCTATCCAAACAAAGATCTCTAGGTATATCCCAATCCTTTAAATATCTTTTTATTGCCTCCTCTCAAGTCAGCTTCGGTCTTCCTCTACCCCTCCTCACATTGATATCTCGACTTAGAACTCCACGATGCACTGGTGCCTCTGAAGGTCTCCTTTGGACATGGCCAAACCACCTCAACCGATGTTGGACAGCTAGCCAAAAAAAAAAAAAGAAGGTTTCAGAAAATAACTAGCTACAGCCCAGAGGTACAAGGGAAAAAAAACACATTGTTAACATGGATATTGCATTAACAGAGCATGCAGATTGAGTATACATTATGACAGCACATAACACTCAATAACAAAGCATAATAACAAAGAACTACGAGTATTTTATTACGCGATCATCAATCAGACAAAGACTAGTATCTAAATTTAGTGCTCCAACATGACAGCAACACTACATAAACAATAGACCATCAACTTCAGAAACTGTCCACCACAGTTTAACCCATTAGATGGTAAACCACATATGCAATATGAACATATAAATGGTATTGTCCATGGCAGTTTAACCATCCTTCATCAAAAAGGAAATCCGTCAACTATATTAAGGTCAGATGCGCATAGGAAATAAACAAGGTAGATACACAAGTTTATAAACACAGATAAGAAAATTAAAGGAGCATAAGCTTTGAAAATTAAGGATAGCCTCAAGCTAGCCTCTGCAAGCTCTCCCCCTGCCCCTGCACGCCACTGCATAGGAGGCAACAAGATGCTCTCCCTGCCATCTGGGTCTCTCATCTCATGATGGTTTTCCTAAAACAACTAGGGGCTGGGGCTGGCTGAGACTGAGACCTCTGTTCCTGAGGCAGAGAGAGGCCAAGAGCAAGCTGCCCCTAAACTGTAGATGCAACAGCCCATGTGAAGCATGAGAGAAGGAAGAAAGTTTCTGCAGCTTCTTCCCCTTGTTTGTTCCTCCCCCTCACTTGACCCTCACCCAGCATGCATATGCACACCACAACACAGCTTCCATCACCAATCACCATGCATGGAGGAATGTAAGGCGTGTAGGATAGGATGATGGGAAATTTACAGAGATAAATAATGACTGGCCAGGACAGGCATCCATCCATCTAGCAGCCTCCAGGGAGGTGAAAAAGAAACTACTACACCACACATACTACCATGACACCACACACACTACCATGCCATTGGCCATTCCCATGCATGCTGCTCTCATGAATAGCAGATTCTCCTCTCCCACACCAGTGCAGTGCCGGGAAAGATGGATAGATAAATATATATATATATATATAGTAGATAGAAGATATGTCACAACTAAATCGCAATTTTTTTTGCAATTAACTATGAATGCAGAAAGAAAACTTGCAAAGAAATTAATGATTGGATCTTGCCTTGTATTCAAAGGTTTTTTGTAAAAATTCAGATAATAACAACATGCCAAGCAATAGATTTGGTCTGTAACTACAACCAAATGTATTTGCAATTGAGTATACGTTATGACAGCACATACATCTGCCTTGTCCTTGATTATGGATACATATACTTCCTACCCAAGAACTCGCTACAAATCAGCCTCACATTGTGCACGGCATATCAAGCAAGAATGAGAAAGTCTTCCACTATTCATCAATTTCACAGAACTAATTAATGTGTTCATCAGTTTCACAGAGCAGTAACAAGATGGAAAATGAGCAGTACTCCTACCAAACAACAAACAATTCAGTCCACAGCATCCATCAGTCACTAAAAATAAAAAAAGGGAATACACAAGTTTTGAACCTGGTACTTGGTCAGGCGGCAGAGGAGGGGCCACAATTCAGTCTTCTTGGGGCGAAGGTTGAGGAGCTTCTCCTTCTGGTACACCACCCACTGATCTTGGAGATAGCAGATCTAGCATAGGAACGAGGGTTTCAACAAAGGAGAAGGGGTGGAAAGTGGAGGCACCTGGAAGAACTCGAGGTAACTGAGGCCAGTGTGGGAGCAGCAGCCGCCGCCGCGCGTGGAACCCTAGCAACAAAACAATGGATGAGGAGGAGAAAGGGATGGGGGGGGGGGGGGGGGGGGGGGGGGGAAGTTGCCACCTGGATCCACCGAGGAGCTGCCGGGGTGACGCCGGCGAGAAGGAGGCGGGGACGGCTCAGGTGGCGACTAGAAAACCAGCGCGGCGTTGCCGCGCGCCTGCTTGTGTGAGACCAGCCTGTGTACGTGAGTCGATGTGAAGATGATCAGTGTGTTGCGTCGACGTCACGTTGAAAAAAAAGTTGACGATGTCTTATTTGGCGCATACTTATTTGAAACCATGATCGAAAATATAGCAGTTTGTGCAAAAATAAGAAGATATAAGATTCACTTACATTTACTATTCATATTCAGGCATAGTTAAATAATTTCCCATTATCAACGCTGAATCATTTCTTTGTAAGGGCAAACTTATGGCCTTAGCGGTTGCTAGCCATTCACAGATCACCATTCAAATAAAAAAAGTCCACACAACATACAAAGTTATAATATGAGAAATCACATCCGGAACATAGGCTCCCTGTAAACAACTTTGGCCCAAGAAAAATCACGGAACAATAGCAGAGGAGGATATATTGAGCAAAGATAGTACTATGTTCTAATAATTAGTATCGTTGTAGTATTCACATTGAAATTTAGTGGCCATCAAAATGTGTATCAGTTTTTATTCAACTGTGCCTCTGGAACAATCAACAGAAGTCCCTGTAGAGTCAAAACTGGGACATAACAAGAAGGTAAACACCATTATAATTTGATGAGACTTAAGATATATCCTTCTTGAGAAACACAATGCTATTGATCTCAGCATTAGTATTATAGGAACAAACAAAGGTGATCCAATACAATATGAGATAGCATACAGTGAAGATTTAGCAAAGCTATTCAGAGGTTGAACCAAAATATCCCACCAACTCGAACAATCCTGCAGCAGCTGACTGTCGTAGGCTCTGTCAGCAACACTTGCATGCTGCACCTTATGCTCAAGCTCCTGGATGTACCTCACTTGCGCTCCTTTGACCTTGCTGCTGACTGCCAGTACGATACAATCCTGAAAAAAAAATCCCAGGCCAGAATGCCCATTTTAGAAAAAGAGAGATATTTACCTAGTATATGTGAAGAAATGTGCACCTCTCGACCCTCTTAGGATCCGTCAAGCTATCTCAGCAAGTTGCTCATTTGCCAAGATCTTCTTCATGGATTTCAATATTCCAAAGGAATGTATGCATCACATATATGTATCTATGAATCAATGCTACATTCTGGAATAAGAAGCTATGCACAACTAAGATGTAAAATTCAGGCAAGCAGAACTCAACCACGCCATGCAAATCGAGATTCAGGAATAGTGACGACAAAGTGCCAGACAGGTAAGGAAGAAAGGGAGTTCACCTGATCCTGCTGCGCCTGTTTTTCAAGGAGTTTGGCAAGCACGACATGGTATGATCCCTCCTCCAGGAACACCCACCCATCTTTCCAGTATAGCTGTATCATTGAGTATCATTGACAAACTAGTTAGTATTCCTTATTGCTCAGTCAAGCATTTCTTGCATTTGTCAGAAAAGATAAGGAATTCCTCAATCAAATACTGAGCCATCTCACTTTCAAAATTTTAAAAAACAATGTATCAGCTCTTTAATCGTGATGAAAAAAGTGTCAGGTTTGCTACATTCTTTACCGAAAAAATAAAAAGGAGGGAGGAGTAAAATTACGACACCACCAACAATGCACCTACCTCTCTCTCCCACAGGAGGAAACCAAGGTGGTTCCTTTGCTAGGAATATCCTGTAGCACGCCTGTCTGAATTTCAGATGCACAGCACTGCGATGTTCTCCATTGAGCTACTAGATGATCAAGCAGCGCATCGAGAAACCCCCAAAAAAAATCTAGCCGTCTCCCCGTGGTTTCTTTAAGCAGGGAAAGACGCTACCTTTTCTACTCCGCCATCTCAAGAATTTCAACCGCGTACAACGAAATAGCAAGAATCAATACGTAATTAGCAATATTGGGAGGGAAAAAACAGAATTTTCTTTTCCATCTGAGGTGCAGAGCAAGTCTCAACTCTGAAGAAGAGGAACATGGACTAAAGAACACTCTACAGGTATCGTAATACGCTACGATGGCAAGATTCCAAGAAAGATTTCTGAGGAAGGAGAGCGACAGCTACCTGCAGGAGGTTGTTGATGGTCTTAGAATTTGGGCCTTTGCGAAGCCGCACTGGGCGAGTTGGTCAATAGCGGCGTGCTGAGATGTGTGAAACCGAAGGGGATGTCGCTCTGTGAGCATGGGTGGCCGGACCTCCTGGGAGGAAGGCCAAGCGGCGGCGGCGGCTCGGATGTGGAGGACGGCGGGGACCGCGGCATCACAGGCGCGGCGCAGACCAGCGTACGGCGGGAGAGAGCAAGCGCACGTGGTGGCCCCTGGCAGACGCTGGATCTGCCATAGGGCGATTGGAAGCGCGCCTGCGGGTGTGCCGGCCGCCGGAGCGACGGCAAGAGGCGACGTTACCCGGACGCGGAGTCGGAGACCAGGTCGGGAAGGTTCACGACTTTAACGGGTCTAGGCCCGAACCGATCCAAAATCGGACGGACCAGATCATCTGATCGCTCGATTCAATGGCTGTCGGGCTAACGGGCGACGTGGCCCTATCGGGCGCCCGCGGTTTGGTAGCAGGATTCCTATTAAGAGATGCGAGGAGGTCCCGACGCGAGGTCGCGACTCCCGCGCCTTCGACCGTTCCACGCTGGAGATTTTTCTCTCAGCCGTGGGCCGAGGTGGATCGGGCCGTGATCCGCTCCCACACATGGCGTGCCAAATGCGAAATTGGACCTCGCATGGGTTCTCATCCCAGCCTGGCCACATTCCACGTGTAGTGTGTTTTCGGGCCTGATACACTCTAATACATGGGTAGCTAAACGAGGCCTCATCAAAAGCAAGCTATAATGCACGAGCAGTTGTGCTCCGCACCAAGCGCGAAACGTGGGCCGGCCCACCGCGTGACGCAGGTCCTCCCCCATGGCCTAGCCCACCCTCATCTGGCGTCGGAGATGGAGACGGAGACCTCATTGGCGGTTAGGGTTCCGGCATCTGCCGCTTCCATGCTCTCTCATCTTCACCAGCTACGACAGGCTTAGAAGGGAGTTCGGGGAAAGGCAGGCTGGCTAGGCGGTGGGGATGGCGGGAGGGCGACGTTAGGGTTCTGGCAACAGTGGAGACAGCCGCCCAGGTCAGGGCAGGGCAGGAGCGTCCATGGCCATGGCAGAGCTCCGGTGAGAGGGGAGAGGAGGAGAAGGAGGTCGTCATGGGCAGTAGGGGTCTCACTAGAGCTCCGCTCCATGTCTCTAATGCGCACGCAAGCCTGCCTCATCTTCTGTTGTTGTCGCCACCGCTACCACTCATCCACGATTTGTCCACCACGGCCATGCACCAAATGCTCACCACGGGGGATGGGATACTTGATTCATTTGTCGTTGCCATCGCCGCCGCAAGGATACCTGACCACGGGATATACATTTTTCTATGATTTTCGCAGCTATTTTGGGGGATTTTTTGTTCTTCGGAATAGACTAGACTATGTGTTGGGGAAATTTGTTGAGGGCTTTTGGTGCCAGGACATTTGTGAGCAAGGAGGTTAACAGTAGAGGTCACCATAACAGTATCTAACTCAACACAGTTACATATTTTCATCGAAATATAACTTTCTAGGAGACGGAGGACATTGCGGCATCTTGCTGGACTCCGAGTAAAAGATCTGTACATCCTCCTTAGATGTATGGTGCAAATATGACAGAAGATTGCTCGGGCATAGAATTTGTAGTGTCAAATTGATGACTTACGATTAAAT
Organism: Saccharum hybrid cultivar R570; assembly: GCA_038087645.1. NCBI lineage: Eukaryota > Viridiplantae > Streptophyta > Magnoliopsida > Poales > Poaceae > Saccharum > Saccharum hybrid cultivar. Next base: position 14,087,433 of record JAQSUU010000259.1, read on the forward strand.
GGTTCTGATCAGCACTTGCATCTATATTTTCTAAAGCCTGTTTGTAATCTCCTATTTGTACATGCAATGCATCATTATAACTATTATCTGAGGAATTCTCTTTTGCTGTAGCGTCATCACTATCTGGAACATCATCAATAGCAGCACCGTCGAAGCCAGCATTTGCTTCCATGGTGCCTGGCTGCCTGCGCACACATGGATGCCGCTCTGCTTGCCCCGTCTTCGATTGGGTGTGTTCACTTCCCATGCAAACCCAAAATATTTCCTCTTTCATATATCATATCGAATCTTTAGACGCATGTATGAAACATTAAATGTAGGTAAAAAAAGATAACTAATTGTATAGTTTATCTGTAAATATCGAGACGAATCTTTTGAGCCTAGTTAGTCCATGGTTGGACAAATTTTGTCAAATAACAACGAAAGATGTTACAGTAACTTTTCACCCACTTTTCACCAACTGAACACACCCTGGATTTTAGATTTTTTTTGTCACGCAACACGTGATGGCGGCGGCTGTCTCCCTTAAATGTAACTTCGAGCCTTTTTATGGGCAAAAAAAGCCAAAAAAAAAAGTTTGCACAGTACTCGTCATATCGAGTCTTTATACGTATGCATTGAACATTAAATGTAGGTAAAATAATAACTAATTGCACAGTTTATCTATAAATATCGAGACAAATCTTTTAAACCTAGTTAGTCCATAATTAAATAAATTTTACCACAAAACAACAAAAAAAATGTTACAGGAATTTTACCCAAAAAAAAATTTTCACGTCTAAACAGGCCCTTCGGCCCTTTTCCTTCCAATCCAGCTGCGATATCGTGAGCGCGGGAGACCGAGCCAAAAGTCCACGTGGGCCGTCTAGCTGGGCGTCCGCACGGTGCAGCGTACTAGTAGGCACCACCATCCGTACCTAGTAATTTGTTTCCGGTAGCCGCACGTGGCCCCGCCGCCACAACCACAACGCTGCACGCGCGTCGCGATCCAACAGCCGGCTCACCTAAACATCCGTACGACTGGCAGTGGCAGGCTGGCAGCTGCGCACGCGTGGTCGCGCGGAGTTCAAAACGGCCCGCGCGGTGCCGCAACTGAAGCCGCATATCCAGCGTCTCATCGCACCGCATTGCGCGCGCAGCCGACGCCAGCCCCAGCCTCGCCGAAGCAAAGACGATGGCGCCCGCCGCGTCCTCCCCGCCGCCGCACGTGGCCGTGGTCGCCTTCCCCTTCAGTTCCCACGCGGCGGTGCTGCTCTCCTTCGCGCGCGCCCTGGCCGTCGCCGCGGCGCCGTCGGGGGCCACGCTCTCGTTCCTCTCCACCGCGTCCTCCCTCGCGCAGCTCCGCAAGGCCGGCGGCGGCGGCGGCGGCGGCTCCGCCGGGAACGGGCTCCCGGGGAACCTGCACTTCGTCGAGGTCCCCGACGGTGCGCCAGCGGCGACCGAGGGACCCATGCCGGTGCCGCGGCAGATGCAGCTGTTCATGGCGGCCGCGGAGGCCGGCGGGGTGAAGGCCGGGCTGGAGGCGGCCCGCGCCGCGGCGGGCGGGGCTAGGGTGAGCTGCGTGGTGGGCGACGCGTTCGTGTGGCCGGCGGCGGACGCGGCCGCCGCGGCCGGGGCGCCGTGGGTGCCCGTGTGGACGGCCGCGTCGTGCGCGCTCCTGGCGCAACCTCCGCACCGACGCGCTCCGGGAGGACGTCGGCGATCAGGGTGCGTTGTTGGATTCTTCTATTCTCTAGATAGAGTTCGTTGCGATATTGAAAAAAAGTCTCATCTTCACTAGAAAAAGAAAGAAAAGGCCTGATCTTGAATCTTGATGATTGGCTTGCTCTTGCGTAACCATCATTCACAGCCGCGAACAGGGCGGACGAGCTGCTGCTCACCCACCCGGGCCTCGCCAGGTACCGCGTCCGTGACCTCCCTGACGGCGTCGTCTCCGGCGACTTCAACTACGTCATCAGCCTCCTCCTCCACCGCATGGGGCAGCGCCTCCCGCGCTGCGCCGCCGCCGTCGCGCTCAACACCTTCCCGGGCCTGGACCCGCCCGAAGTCACCGCGGCGCTCGCGGAGATCCTGCCGAACTGCCTCCCGTTCGGGCCCTACCACCTGCTCCTCCCCAAGGACGACGCTGACACCGCCGCCGCGCCAGCCGACCCGCACGGCTGCCTGGCCTGGCTGGACCGCCACCCCGAGCGCGGCGTCGCGTACGTGAGCTTCGGCACGGTGGCGTCCCCGAGGCCCGACGAGCTCCGCGAGCTGGCGGCCGGGCTGGAGGCCTCGGGCGCGCCGTTCCTGTGGTCGCTGCGCGAGGACTCGTGGCCGCTCCTCCCGCCGGGCTTCCTGGACCGCGTCGCAGGCGCCGGGTCCGGGCTCGTGGTGCCCTGGGCGCCGCAGGTGCCCGTGCTGCGCCACCCTTCCGTGGGCGCGTTCGTGACGCACGCCGGGTGGGCGTCGGTGCTGGAGGGCGTGTCCAGCGGCGTGCCCATGGCGTGCCGCCCGTTCTTCGGGGACCAGCGGATGAACGCGCGGTCCGTGGCGCACGTGTGGGGGTTCGGCGCCGCGTTCGAGGCGGGCATGACGCGCGCCGGGGTGGCCGCGGCCGTGGAGGAGCTGCTGCGCGGGGAGGAAGGCGCGCGGATGAGGGCCAGGGCGCAGGAGCTGCAGGCCGCTGTGGCCGAGGCGTTCGGGCCCGGTGGCGCGTGCAGGAAGAACTTCGACGAGTTCGTCCAGATAGTTTGTCGTCCGTGAAAGGCGTCTTGCTGCAGTGTTAGATACCCCTACCCGTTCGTTCAGAGCTTTCAGCGTTTGTCCAGAAAAACATATAATTCAACCAGTGTCAAGTTTTAGTATTTTGACCAATTATAAATAAAAAAGTATTTATATTTATGATATCAAATAAATATTATTCGATTAATTACAAAATGTATTTTCATAATAAATTGATTTAGAGTCATAAATATATATATTATTTACTAAAAACTTGATCAAATATGAACTACTTTTACTGGCACGCAACCAGAGTTGTACGTTTCCTTGGACACAGAGAGTATTTACCAACAGATGAATGGAGTACTTGCATTTTCCTTGCGAAAAGAACATTTGAATGTGATGACATTTGTTTCACTGTTTGTTGGGGCTTCTGCCGGTAGTGTGGCCGTCCCCATCATTCACTGGGCGAGCGATGGCAGAGGAGCTGGTCTGCAGTTGCTGTCAGTTGCTGCTTTGGATCGGTTCGGTAAGGATCAGCATCAGTTGTTGATCCTTCAGTTGTCAGTATCTGTCAGTCGGGGTCCGTTTCTCATTACGGCTGGGTTTAGTTGGCCAATTTTTTTTGTTTTACCCCTTTTGCGGTACATGCATGGATTATCAAATGTAGACGAAATAAAAAACTAATTACACAGCTCGTCTGGAAATCATGAGACGAACCTTTTAAGCCTAACTAAGCCATCATTAGCACATGTGGGTTACTGTAGCACTTAAGGCTAATCATAGAGTAATTAGGCTTAAAAGATTCGTCTCGTGATTTCGAACCAAACTATGCAATTAATTTTTTATTCCGTCCACATTTGATGCATGGAAGAATACACCAAAAGGTGCTTTCCAACGCTGAATTACGCAAAGAATAAATAAAAAGGCCCATCAATTTATATCTGCGCAGAATACCATTTAAGCAGCAGCCCAGGAGCACTCACCGATCCAGCGCTTGGGTCTAGCCGGCTAGTGGATGAGCTGATGCGCATGGTCGCAACACAGATCCTCTCTACTACGCCATGCGCTTTGTGGACGGGTTGCGGGATGATATTAAAGTTTCTGAGCACTTGCAGGGTCCTACATCGCTCGATTCTGCTTGTGTTCTCATTGTTACAGGAGGAATTGGCGGGACACGGTCGGAAGGACTTCCGCAAGCCGGGTGAAGAGCATAAAACAGTATTCGAGACTTATATTGGGCATTACAAGTTTCGGGTCATGGCTTTTGGTCTGTCAGGTGCACCCACCACTTTCAAGATGATACACAATCAAGTTGTTTTCTTTTGTTAATTTATTTATGGCCATAACTGCTACTATCCCCCTATAGATGATAATAGGATAACATCATCTATCATATTTTTTGACATTAAATTGTAACCAAACATCTGATTGCCAAATTGTGAAATTCATGTCAAGAATATCCTTTAGACAAGCCTGGAGTCAAACAGAACTACTACATAAAATGCTTGCCATGAGCTGTGCTCCTTTCACCCCAAATTATACGTTGTTTTGGTGACATAGCTTTTGCTATGCCTAAATGTACATTATGTCACAGTTAAAACTATATATGTATCTATTAAAACCAAAATAACCTATAATTTGGAATGAAGAGAGTAATTCACTTTGGGTCAAAGTGAATTACTCTCTTCATTCCAAATTATAGGTTATTTTGGTTTTAATAGATACATATATCAGCAAGCACAGTTATATTATACTGTTATCCTGTTAAAGGTTCTAATCTTTAGCTAATTAACTCTGCCTTTGCGGAACTCCTTATTTGAGCTAATCCTACTTTGTCAACATCTTGGCAGTTAGGCTAACAAATAGTAATTTCTAGGCTGTCCATGTACAAAAAAGGAACCAAAATTACCAAAGCTTACCCTGGAATTCAGTTGGCAATATATAGCATCAGTCCTAGCAGCTGAAAAAGAGAAAAAAATATAGCATCAGTCAGCTGAAAAAGAGAAAAAAGACAGATGAGGAGATAATATAGTTGCAGGAAGGAGAATTCAACCAACAATAAAAGTTCAGTTATTCACCTTTATAAGCAGCTTGATTAGCATTTTTTTTTGAAGCTCAGGAGCATCACCGTCAGGGGGGAACATTGGGTTGCATGGTAGTAAGGCAAATCCTAGGACGAGAAGCCAGCTTATATTTGGGGTAGTGCGACACGATGATGTCTGTGCAAAAGACACAGGGGAGGTAGTGTGTACTAGTATGCTGGTTGAGGCAACCCCAGCATATCAAATCATGGCTGATAGGTCTGAACTAACCTGTCACCTGTTCCATTGGTGTGTTCTTCTTCCCATCCCTCCACTTTATCAAGTAATGATGGCAGACATGTAAAACAATATATAATAACTCGTTAATAACATAGCAGCCACACAGTTAAATGCAATAGTATAATAGTCTATTATCACAGATATAGATATGATGGGCCATCATATCTATATAATAACAATGTTATTTTTATATCTCACAAACGAAGTCGAGTTTGGACAAGATATTTTACAAAGTTGTGTATTATCATATCATCTACATATGTGATTTTTTTGGTGAATTTAGACGACTTTTTTGCCGTGGTTTGCACGGATTTTCACGAAGGGTGTGGTTTCTACATGATACGTTGCCCTATATAATAGTCTACTATCACAGAGCAAATCATGGCTTGATCCGGGTTTAACTTTAAACCGGACCAGGGCTATTGATTGCAAAACAGTAATTTGCAAACACACAAGAACAATAGAATCCACCGAGCATCAGCCTGACGATCCCCACCAAGGCCACAAGTTTATCAGGAGCTTACACAAAGTTTAGACAAAGCCTAACGACACAGAAGACATATATATACATAAAAAAGAACTTCCAAACTGAACCATGCAAGTGTTGTTCCAACTTGTCAACTAATCCCCTACTGCACAGCCTAATTGTCCTCATCATCAACCTCGATCTCCTCATAGGCGCATCCAGTTTCATGGAACTGACGGAGTATTTCAAGCCTAGGCTCATTCCACTCAGATCTAGAATTGCTCGTTGTCTCTCAGGATTGGAATAGGCGAAGGGGGCGGACTCTTAAGTTGAAGAACGTAGGCGATGACTGAGAGTGAGATTGAGTGGATTCGCCAGCAGGGAGCTGATGCGGTCATCCGACACCTTCACCAGTATCTTCTTCTTCTTCTTCTTCTTCTTCTTCTTCTTCTTCTTCTTCTTCGCTGCCCCCGCAGACTTGGCCTCCTCCGCCGCCTCTGCCTTGTTCATCCCCGCAGCGAAGACCCCGCCTCTGCTGCCTTCTTCCCCTCCAGGAACTCCTCCGTCGCCGCCGCCGCCAAAGACTTGCTCCCCCTCGTCTCAAGTGCCAGCGCCTCCACCTCCATAGCCTCGATCACCTTCAAAGTTCAAACCCTAACCTCCCTCTCTCCCTCGAACTCGAACCTTATTATATCTGGAATTCTGGATGGGTCTCTATCTGGGTTGCTAGGTCGCGGCTGGTCCTTCTCCGACTGCGACTCATCTGTTGCGTATCGGAGAGCCTGGTCTTTCTGTTAGGCCAGTCTCAATAGGGTTTTATCAGAGTTTTATGGACATTAATTATGCTGATGTGACACCATATTAATGAAGAGAGATGATAAGAGTTTTATGGGAGTAGATAGAGTTTCATGGGGATGAAACTCTTCTGCACTGTTTTCAAAATCTGGATGTGTTGAAAACAGTGACATAAAATTTCTACTAAGACTGGCCTTATCGGAGAGACCTCCTCTGCTGCGTGACACCTGACACGTGGCCATATCACAATTCCAAAGCAACATCCCCACTGTGGATCCGAGTTGGGTTTTCCTGAGAATCGAGTTGCCCACTGTGGAACATGCATGCCGTAGTCCTTTAACCGGCAGAGAGTCATGGTTGGATTTTCCTCTTTCTTTGTTTCATCTATTTTCTGGTGTGTCATCGAAGAACTTGGGACCCTGATTACTTGTATCTTTTATAGTAGAGAAAAACTCTTCCATCCATTACATACAAGTATATATATACTACAAATACAGATATATTTTTGCTCTTGTCTGCTCGATACATTTACATCTATATATATACTCCGTATGTGGTCTGCAGGCAAACAGCTATAGCATTCAGATGCATTGCATACACTCCTACCAGCCAAACGAATTGTTAATTTGAAAGAGTTTCCACTTGGATCTGCAAGGCAGGAATGCGTACGTGGGTTGTGTACATGTGCATAAGCAGGATAAATCTATCATCTCGGCAAGGGCTTGTTCGGTTGATTCGGAATAGGGCCCTGGAATAATTTCTAGTCGGAATGATTCAACAATTTGTACTAATCTTGATGGGCTAGAATTGTTCCTGGTGCAATCTTAGAAAATCGAACGGGCCCTAAAGAATTCGAACAAGGAAGTTTCACTACCAAAATCAGTATACAAGGTATGCGTGGATCTCTGAAATTGACCGTGCCACAGGTTCAGGCATCACTGTTCGTTGTACAGCAAATAGGAACTTCAATTCTTTCCTTAAGAAAATCTGGACAGTGTGCTTCGAAGTCCTAATACTGTTGCTATGCTATTTTAATCGTCCAACCATGCGCCTATTAGAGTGTGTTATTTCTAGATATAGCATTTGTCATGGGGGAATAACTAGCGCCTGATCGTCCGGCCCTAGCCCGTGTCCGAATGCAGCTTCGCTGCACCCTGTCCCGTCCCCTGCGTAACAGAGCGTCCGTCGTGCCCGCATAACAGGGGAGCCTGCCAGCTAGCTGCGCCCGCAGCTTGTCTCAACCTCGTCGTGCCTGCGTCACCTGCATAGCCAGGGTCTGTATCTCCATCGCGCGGGGAGATGCCACAAGCTTCTGCTTCAGGACCTCCGCAGGAGGCAGCATGTCGTATGGGAACGGGCAGCGTGCGCTAGCGCGGATGCCTGCGCGTGCTCCGATGGAGCGCTACCGCCAGCTTATAGCCAATGCCGCCATGGCTCCCGCACTAGCTCTCTCTACCTCGCTAAACAACCCTACATTGAGTTCTACTTTTGCAATACTCAGATGAAACAATTACAACATACGACTGAAACAGATGAAACATTTGGAACATACAGTTGCAACATATTCATTGTAACATATGCAACATCTAGATAGAACACTTGCAAGATACGTCTGAAACAGATGAAACATATGGAACATGTTGTTGCAACATATGTGTGAAACATATACAAATATCCGGATCAAAACACTTGCAACATACGTTTGAAACAGATGAAATAATTTGAACAAACACTTGCAACATGCCTCTGAAACACTTGCAACTGCAACATACCTTTAAAACGACTAAAACACTTGAAACATACATTTGCAGCATTAGGGAGGGGAAGCCTGGACCGGTCGATTCCAGCCTTTGGGGTCGGAGCCGGCGGCGAGCAGCGGTGCACGAGCACCACCAGCACCCCGCACCAGTAGCGCACGAGAGCAACGCCACCACCCAGCGCCACCAGCACCGCCCTTGGCTCAGTCTGGCGGGTGGCACATGCTACGAGAGGGAGGGAGCGGGCTACGTGACGCACGGCCAAAGCAAGGAGCGAGGAGCAAGCAACGCAGGTAGGGCACGCGACGACGCAGGAGCGAGGAGCGAGCGGCGTAGCTGGGGCGCGCGACGACGTGGGCGCGGGGAGCGAGCGAGCGGTGTCCGGATGAGAATAAGAGATGGAGGGAGTCAAAATTGTAGTGCACGTCACGCTAAGCGTCCGTCTGGAGGGAGTCATTAGCGTCGAACGTCCTGTTTGTAGCATTATCGTTTGTTATGTTTACTAGTTTTGTTGATGTAAGGGTGGAGTATTATTGTGCGAGGTCTTGTAACAGATTTGAAAAAAAAACTTGCTCGTATAGGAGCACAACTCAGGCCGGCTGGAATGCTAATCGGGTATGTGATATCTCTGTTTGATGGATTTTTAGTCAAATTAAAAATCAATACGTACGCATGTACATATAAATGTGCTACTGAAAATAAGGGGAAAAACATGAATCAAGTTGCATTGGAATGTGATGAGCTAATGCATAGTGCGTATGTTTATTTACGTGTGCTGGAAAAGAAAGAAGCTAACACGCTACTATGCCGTGCATGCATGCATACGTCGACATGCAAGCTAAGTATGTATACGTTCCATGCGTGGTATACACTTCTCTAATATGGCGGAGCTCAAACGCCTTTAATTAGCAAGCGATCAGAGCCCACCAGACAGCCACAGGCACATGACGTCTGTGTACTGGGGGGTCGAATTCAGATCCTGTGCGTATTATACGGCGTATAGGTGAAACCGTATACGGAGTACGATCTTGTACCTCAACCATAGTCCGGGCCGGCGGATGACAGGTCCAACCCACAGAATCCTTCTAGAAGCGTTTTCACGAGATAATCGTGGCACGTGGATAAGTACGTGCTTCATCCGGCGTACGAAGCAAGGAAGGAGACGGCTCCGGGTATCTCGCGCTCGCCAACGGAATTTAGGCGGCGCGTGCATGCGGCCAGGAGTCCGGCTGCTACCCTAGCTGCTGCCTATATAAAGAACTTGAGGTCTTCACGCAAGGAGATCGCATTCGGCATCCACACACCGTCAGGCTGCCCAGCAGAGAGCGCGTGTTCACCATCTACAAACGCCGACGTCCGGCCGCCGCACGAGGTGACCCAGGCGTCTTCATCCAGGAAGCCAGCAAGCAAGTTGAGCGAGGCTTCTTCATCCATCCACTCGAAGCCATGGCGTGCACGTCCTTCTGCATGGGTAAGAGACTAATCTAGTCATTTATCTCTTCTAATCCTACACAGTTGCATACATGTTGGCTGGTGTCATGGTCCTGGCCGAGTAGATTGGGATGCGGCAGCCGGACGATCAAGACGGCGCCGGATTGCGATGGTCATCGCGTTGCAAGGAGACGGAGCACCGCCGGCGGGCTACGATTCGCCGGCATCGCGTGTGCCCGTGTGCTACAGAGTTGGAGGCCGAGATCCGAATGCGGCCGCCGGGACAAGAACCTGAAGATACAAGTACTACTACAAGATGCAAGAGACATGATGTATATGCATATACATGCATGTACGTTCCATGCAAGTGGCCAGTGGCGCCGTGGTGTGGTCTGTGTATGCGCATGCATATACAGGCTATACACTTACGTACAAGGGGGATACAAGCAAGGCGACGTATAAGTCTTCATCGACTACTTCAACACCTTCACATTATCAAGTTCACGGCGTACCACGACGACGCTGCCGAGGAAGTCCGAGGCGATTCAAGCTACACGAACCATGCAAGTGCAACTATGATGACATCATGCGGCGTTCGACACCGACGAGGCGAACGACGCAGGCAGCATGGCTGATGTTCCAGTCATGTTACACCGGCTCATGGACCGACGAGGCCATGGACACGCCGACGCCACCCACACATCTACACCAACACCCCGCATGGAGAAGTGAAGCGAAGATCGAAGACGACGACTGCAGCAGCAGAATCGGAGGTACTCCGTGAGCTAGCTCACGGGGGTAATTAACTGGGAGCTTTCCGAGGCCCCAGGAACCATGAAGATCACGATTGCCCAAGTTAGATTGCCACTTATAGGCTATGGAGCGCATCTTATTTAGGAACTTGTATTTGTTAACTCGTGATGATTAATAATATGCATGTTCCTGTCTTTTATTTTGTGTACTTTGGTACACTGGCACGCCCGCACCTTTTTCCACACGAGAAGCCACTGCAGGCGGATTTTCTGGTGTCCAAACAATCTCTTGATGATGTATTCATCACTTTACTAGCCGCTGGCAAAGAGCGGCCGTTGGTTAATAGAAGGTCTTCCAATCTCAAAATAAAACAGGTCACAGTATCCAAAACAAAGGGCCTGTTTAGATGGTGAAAAAATTTGGGTAAATTCCTGTAGCACTTTTCGTTGTTATTTGGCAAAATTTATCCAATTATGGACTAACTAGGCTTAAAAGATTCGTTTCGACATTTACAGACAAACTGTGCAATTAGTTATTTTTTTACCTACATTTAATACTCCATGCATACGTCCAAAGATTCGATGTGACGAATACTGCGTAAACTTTTTTGACGTCTTTGGCCAATTAAACAGGCCCAAAGTGAAAAACAAGCAAGTTACAGTATGTAATTTACTTCATGAATAGCATTCGAAATCGCAAATGCCATAATCCTGTGAATCGAGTTGCTCACTGTGGAACATGCCGTTGTCCTTTAACCGGCAGAGAGTCATGGTTGGACTCTTTCTTTGTTTCATCAATTTTCAGGTGTGTCATCGAAGAACTTGGGACCTTGATTACTTGTATCTTTTATAGTAGAAGAAAAACTCTTCCATCCATGACGAGTATATGTATACTACAAATATAGATAAATTTTTGCTCTTGTCTGCTCGATACATTTACATCTATATATGTGGTCCGCGGGCAAACAGCTATAGCATTCAGAATTTCAGATGCATTGCATACACTCCTACGAGCCAAACGAATTGTTAATTTGAAAGAGTTTCCACTTGGATCTGCAAGGTAGGGATTCGTACGTGGGTTATGTGCATAAGCAGGATAAATATCAATGATCGCTGTAAAGGATTGAAACGAGGAAGTTTCACTACCAAATACACTATATAAGGTATATATGCGCAGATCTCTGAAATTGAAAATTGACCGTGCGACCACAAGTTCAGGCATCACTGTTCATTGTACAGCAAATAGGAACTTCAATTCTTTCATTAAGAAAATCTGGACAGTACTGTGCTAAAGTCAAAACCTTTGTGTAGAGAATAGCTGCCCATAATAGTATACCAATGAAGAAGCAAATTAGCAAAATAGTGGACTGGATATTGGTACTCGTTCTCCCATGTGTTTCAGATCTGCTGAAAGAGGCACCCGTAGTTTTCTAAATGTAAATTCGCAAAAGGAAGCATGGACTATGGAGAGCTAGCACTAACATTGGAAACTGAAAGTAACAGTCTAAACTTGTTATAAAAACCAAAGGAGGTGTTGCTCAAGCTTAGTATAAGGTAACATTGCAATATTCGGTGCTGGTCTGTGGTATGCTCCGGTTTGCACCTTGCAATACTGGTCTACTCATGGATTTCAGCTGTGGTGTACTGTGTTTGTAACATTCCATTCCTCTTAACGGTACACTTGCGCTCCTGCGTATGTTCGCGAAAAAAGGGGTGGCTTAAAGGTTAGAACAACCAAAGCACTATGGAGGATCTAATCACTGTGGGTAATGATGCAAACGCAGAGCAAATTGCAATGAAGACATACAGGTTGCTGGCTAAAATGCTAGTGAGAGCACTGAATTTATACAGACACCGGCCGGTATGTAACAAGTATGTAGTAGTATTTAAAATGAAATCTATCACCCAAACCCCATAACCTTTGGTGCCAAGCGGAGCAGCGGCTCCAGCGTGTCCGGCGCGAACTTGCGCGCGAACACGTAGCAGACGCCGCTCGCTCCGTCATTGTAGGCGGTGCAGTTGTTTTCGCCGCCTGGGCCGAAGCCGCCGCCGGCGCCGCTCGCTCTGATCTCCCTGATCAGCGCCTCCGTGGCGTCCCCTGCCCCGTGCGTGCGCGGGTGAGAGCCGCCTCCCCTCCAGTCCGTGTACGTGAGCGTCCGGTTGGCGTTGCACGTCCACCGGAGCACGCTCACCAGCGTCGGCAGGCAGTGCTCCTCCGCGAAGCAGTACCTGTTGCGCGCGCAGTATTCGCGGAACGCAGGGAAGTAGGCGTCGTCGGAGACGAGCTCGAGCGCGAGCGCCCGGTCCATCACGAACCACTGCGCGCCCTTGCGCCACTGCGCCAGCGTGATGTTGCCGCCGCTGCCGGCGGCGCGCTGGCCGAAGAAGGGGTCGTACCGCACCTCGCTGTCGTGGTTGACGAAGCTGTCCACGAAGCTGGTGTTGGAGCCGGTGAGCAGCGCGTACACGGTGGTGAAGTTGTAGAGGGGGATGCACGACTCGGAGAGCAGCGCGAACCGCTGGTTGCCGAGGTCCAGCAGAGCGTTCGCCACCAGCCGGCGCGCGGCGTCCACCAGGGTCACGTCTCCCCAAGACGTGTTCTGCGGCCATACATGCCCACGGCCCCACACTCGTCATTGCGTGCGAATTCTTTACTTTGTCTGTGGCACTGCAACCTTTTAGTACATTTTACATACCTGGCTTCGTATCATGCGATGGTAGAACACGGAGTCCTCCGGCGGCGAGCCGGTGTAGGACGGATCCGCGTGCACGTAGATGGAGTAGAGGCCCTCGTGCCCCTGGAAGAACTTCTCCCACAATGGCCGCAGCGGCAGGTCACCCCTTGCCAGGAACAAGAAGGCAACCTTTGGCACGCGGCGGTACGGCGTGGCGCGGACCTTGGGCGACATGGACGCCCACCAGAGCAGCTCCTCGTCGGTCATGTTGTTGCTCTTGACACTGCTAAGAGAGCCGATCATCAGTTCCGCCACCTTAGGGCTTTGTACTGATGTCATCGAAGGTGTAGGTGGAGGTGGCGACGGAGGCAGCGGCGGCTGTAGGGCCGGAGGTGGTGGTGGCGACGGCGCAGGCGGCGGCAACAATGGAGGTGGTGATGGTGACCACATCCTCGCAGAGGGCAATGGAGGCACGAAACGGAGGTAGAAATTTGGGAACTTGGCGTTGCAGGTGATGCCCACGACAAAACCCAAGGAGAAGCAGAGAAGCATAGGCATCACCATGCCGAGGAGATTCCTTCCTACTACCGGAGACACCCGGTTGGGAATGCTTGTGTCGTTCATGGTTTAGCCGCTGCCCGCAGGCTAGCAGCATGTGTGATCCAGAGAGATGCAGCAATGCCAGTCTATAAGGGTGACGACGAATACACGTATTGGCTCGTATACACAGCTCCGATCCGATCGATCCACTTTGCTTCCTCTGCAAATTAACAGGTGTCGCTTGTGGTTGCAAAAGTTTGCGGTTGTTGACTTCTAATTTGTTTCAACATTTAGGGCCCGTTTGGATTCATTATCTGATAATAGTTAGCTAACTAATACCTCATTATATGATTTGGTCTAGCTAGTGGGATAGTTGTTATCTAAAGGTACAACTAACAATTAGCTAGTATATTATCTATGCCTGTTTGAATAAAAAAAGATAATTATCAGTCGATGACGATCCAAATGCAATGCCTTCAAGAAGGGAGCGACGTCAATGGCGCCACCGTCTCACGTCCATAAAGGACTGGGTTTTCACCCTTGGATGATAGTGCTAGAGGGAAAGACACGACACCTCCAACAGGGAAAGCAGTGCCCACCAACATCGTCGTCGCTAAGGCTTTCACCCGCCAGCACCGTCCTTGTGTTGTCCCACCACCCCACAGAAAAGCCCCTTCAGAGGGGCATCGACGCGTCGGCTGCTTGCAGCAGCCGCAGAGCTGCGTTACCCATCACCCCCTCCGTCTGGGCAACTCAAAGAGCCAGACCGGACTCCACTACCGCTCGCGAAACATAGCCGCACGTCGAGGTCGTCACCGACCGCCATCGGCGGCACTGGCACCCGTCGCCGTCGCTGTCACTGCCGACCTACGTCGCCAGCAGCCATGAATCGCATGCCCCACCACTATGGGCGCCGCCCCGTGTCCACCTCCTGTTGGCAGTCCTTAACTCCTATTTTATTAACCACCAAAACTCACTCAAAATGAATGCCAAACTTAGAATTATTGCTTCTAACTAACAAATTTCATGAGTTTTGGTGATTATTCATTTATAGGAGGACATGTCAGAGTAACATATAAAATATGCTTAAAGTATACAAAGAACATAGTAAAACAAACATCCAACATGAGCCCAAGGGGGAGAAGGCCCACTTACAGGCAGATCAGGGCCCAATCATGTGGAGAACAAGACCAAAACCAAAGCAAACCATCTCGAATCGGTGCCAACACCTACAGGCCCAATCAAAAAGCCCACAGGAGGTCACCCACCAAAATTGGGCGCATTTGGGCCTAGCCAAGCCCATGGGGCGCCCGTCGCTCCAGCAGGCCCAAATGGCCTCAGCTTTGCGGGCCGCCTCTTGCTGCCTCTTCGTTGTCGGTTGTGGGTGATTGGTCGGTAACTTAAATGCACAGGAGGGCGGTTTGCTCACTTTATGAGGGGATCAAGGGAATATTACAAAGAACATCCTATCCTCTCCACCTATAAAAGGAGGCCTCCCCCTCACTCACAACAACACACACAAGAGCAAGAAGAGAAGAAGAAGAGCTCCACTCCAAAGGCTAAGGCGATAGCTAGATAGAGCAAAGTAATAGTAGGGAGAGATGTGAGGAAGAGTTCGAGGAAGCGCCAGGACTGTCGGTAGTCTCCCCAAGCTTGTACCTTGACGAAACGCCTACTTTATACCTCAATGAAATCTTCTTCTAAGTAAGTGTTCGTGATTCTTATGGTCATAAGTCTTCTGATTAGTTAAGCTTTACTATTATTTGCTTTCGGGTTCATCGTCTGTTCTTATAGATGATACTCTAGTAGAGGGCCCTAATAAAGACGGATAACCCTATACGATACTAGAGTAGTAGTCGATAGTGTAGACGTGTGGTGTCTAGGCTAGAGGCTACCTTCGTTTGCCTTGTTCGCCACGGTTGAGAAGTAGGCGGCAGGTGGTGACAGCCCTGTCTGTCCCTCATAATTCTCTACATTCGGGTCTCGCGTAGAGCCAAAGACCGGCATCGCTTGGCAGACCAGGTACGCTCTATTGCCCGAAGTAGCAAGTAAAAGTAGAATTTATCTTCCATAGACTCTAAAGCTATAGGAATCAATCTCTACCCTTATCAGTTATCTTTGTGTTGTCATTGGACGAATTAGCTAGAAAAGTACCTCCGTTTCCTGTGGAAAATACGATACTCTGAATACTCCCAGGCGAAAGGTATAACGATAATTCGGTATGCTTGCGGATTCTTTCTGTTTATTTTAACAAATACCAACACCTCCGTCCTCGGGCGCTCAGGCTGTCAGGTCGGTCGCCGCCCTGGCTGCACCCAGGCCGCACGTCGCGGGCCGCCCCGCCCAGCCGCCACCGCTGTGAGGGAAGGGGGCGGACGGAGGAGAAGTAGAAGAGAGCGCTGCTACCGCCCCCGCGCCTGCACGAGCTCCTCCCGCCGCCAACACAGCCGACTCCGGCCGCCGCGCTTCCTAGCCAAGGCGAGCCAGATCCGGCCACCCAGGCACCGGATCCGGCCACCCAGGCACCGGATCCGGCCGTCTGGGCAGCCCAGGCCGGTGCCATGGCCGCCGTCGAGGAAGGAGGAAAGGGGCCGTCACCAAGCGCCCCCACACCTGGACAAGATGCTTCAGGCGCGGGGTCGGCAGATCCGGCTGAGAGGACGCCGGATCCGCACACCCCAGACCAAGAACCTGCTGGCAGCCGCTGCCCCATGCAGTCCCAGCTCAGGAGCACCTCCAGCCTCCAGGAGAGAGAAAGAGAGAGGGTTGGGGAAGAAGAAGAGATGGCCTAGCTGCCGCTGTCCTTGCCTTCGGCCGGTTTGCCGGCATCCAGCTCTGGCAGAGCACGGGAGGGGTTGGCGCTGGGCGGAGAGACGATGCCGCCCGAGCCACCCCGTAGAGTCTACGCGGGGGCCTAGGAGCTGAGCGACCGTGAAAGGTACCAACTGAAATGTATGACATGTTGAATAAACTACAAGCTGCAAGTCGTTCGTATAGATAAATGTGCAGCAAGCTTTAGTTGTTGCAATGCCTTACGCGAATATACTCCATTCCAAATTATAAGTCATTTTTAAAAATCTTGGAGAGTCAAAACATCTTTAAGTTTGACTAAATTTATATGATAAGATAGCAACATTTATGTCAACTAAATATCATTAGGTTCTTTATTGATTATATTTTCATAGTATATCTATTTGATGTCATAAATCTTTATAATTTTTTTATAATTTTAGTTAAACTTAAGATACTTTGATTCTCTAAAATTCTTGAAATAACTTATAATTTAGAATGGAGGGAGCATAGGTTTTCTAGAACGACGTCACCCAAACCCCATAACCTTTGGTGCCAAGCGGAGCAGCGGCTCGAGCGTGTCCGGCGCGAACTTGCGCGCGAACAAGTAGCAGACGCCGTTCGCTCCGTCACTGTATCCGGTGCAGTTTTTGCCTCCGCCGCCGGCGCCGCCCGCTCTGATCTCCCTGATCAGCGCCTCCGTGGCGTCGCCAGCCCCGTGCTTGCGCGGGTGAGAGCCGCCTCGCCTCCAGTCCGCGTACGTGAGCGTCCGGTTGGCGTTGCGCGTCCACCCCAGGACGCTCAGCAGCGTCGGCAGGTAGTGCTCCTCCGCGAAGCAGTACCTGTGGCGCGCGCAGTACTCGCGGAACGCCGGGAAGTAGGTGTCGTCCGAGACGAGCTCGACGGCGAGCGCCCGGTCCATCACGAACCACTGCGCGCCCTTGCGCCACTGCGCGAGCGTGATGTTACCGCCGCCGGCAGCGCGCTGGCCGAAGAAAGGGTTGTACCGCACCTCGCTGTCGTGGTTGACGAAGCTGTCCAGGAAGCTGGTGTTGGAGCCGGTGAGCAGCGCGTACACGGTGGTGAAGTTGTAGAGGGGGATGCACGACTCCGAGAGCAGCGCGAACCGCTGGTTGCCCAGGTCCAGCAGAGCGTTCGCCACCAGCCGGCGCGCCGCGTCCACCAGGGTCACGTCTCCCCAGGACGTTTTCTGCAGCCATGCATGGCCATATGCGCGTTATTGCGTGCGAATTCTTTACTTCGTCAGTGGCAGTGCAACCTTTTACCTGGCTTGGGATCATGCGATCGTAGAACACGGAGTCCTCCGGCGGCGAGCCGGTGTAGGACGGATCCGCGTGCACGTAGATGGAGTAGAGGCCCTCGTGCCCCTGGAAGAACTTCTCCCACAATGGCCGCAGCGGCAGGTCACCCCTTGCCAGGAACAAGAAGGCAACCTTTGGCACGCGGCGGTAGGGCGTGGCGCGGACCTTGGGCGACATGGACGCCCACCAGAGCAGCTCCTCGTCGGTCATGTTGTTGCTCTTGACACTGCTAAGAGAGCCGATCATCAGTTTCGCCACCTTAGGGCTTTGAACTGATGTCATCGAAGGTGTAGGTGGAGGTGGCGACGGAGGAGGCGGCGGCTGTAGGGCCGGAGGTGGTGGTGGCGACGGCGCAGGTGGCGGCAACAATGGAGGTGGTGATGGTGACCACATCCTCGCAGAGGGCAATGGCGGCACGAAAGGGAGGTAGAAATTTGGGGACTTGGCGTTGCAGGTGATGCCCACGACAAAACCCAAGGAGAAGCAGAGAAGCATAGGCATCACCATGCCGAGGAGATTCCTTCCTACTACCGGAGCCACCCGGATGGGTATGCTTGTGTCGTTCATGGTTTAGCCGCAGGCTAGCAGCATGTGTGATCCAGAGAGATGCAGCAACCTTTAACTTGTTCATATACCATACCACCGAGGTAATATATGCCAGTCTATAAGGGTGACGATGAATACACGTATTGGCACGTATACACACAGCTCCGATCCGATCCGATCCACTTTGCTTCCTCTGCAAATTAACATAATGTGTGTCGCTTGTGGTTGCAAAAGTTTGTGGTGTTGACTTCTAATTTGTTTTACATCCTCAGGTCGTCCGTCCATCTAAATGGACCTACCCGCCAGCGCCGCTCACCTAGTCAACTGTGCTGCCCGCCGCACGACCCTGCCCGCGCCGCCCGCCGCGCGCCCCCGCCCCACTCCGCCTTGCTGCCGCCATCTTCCCCACTCGCAACCGCGGACCATGCCCATAGGGGCCACTGCAACCTGCTTGGGCCTCCCACCAGCCTTCCTTCCACTAGATCCATTCCACGGCGAGAGATCCGATGGTGGCGGTTGCTGTGGCGCTGGCTATAGGGGTTGAGGGGGCTACATGTCATGCGTGGAGCCCAGGATACCGGCGGCCACGAAGGGGTCCCTGCCGGCCTCGCAGTAGCAAGAATCAATCTAGTCGATGGCGGCGCTGGTCGACGGTAGCAACGTCGCGGCTGCCTCCGATGAACTCCGCAAACCGATGAACCTCCATTCTCCCAAGCAGCAAGGAGTTGTTGGACTGAAAGTGCATGTTTCAAATGTTTCGGATGTTTCACAGGTATGTTGCGAGTGTTTCAAATGAATGTTGCAAAAGTAGATCGGGATGTTGTGTATGTTGTAGTTGCTATACAGGTATGTGGCAAGCATATGTTCTAATTGTTTTTCATCTATTTTTTCAGACTATGTTGCAAATGTGTTTATCTGGATGTTGCATATGTTTGACACATATGCTGCAACTGTTTCATCTAGATATTGCATATGTTTTGCAATGGCTTTTTCAAGTGTTTTCAGGTGTTTTTCAAGTGTTTCAGACGCATGTTTCAAGTGTTTCATCTGTCTTCGGACCATGTTGCAAATGTTTTATCTGGATGTTTTAAAAGTAGATCAGGTGTTACACATGTTGCAATCGACCCACCTGTCGCAGCCACCTATTGCAGCCACGTGGGAAGCAGAGGGGGCGCGAGTAGTCCCCCCGCGCGGTCTGGCGACGCGGGTGACGTCTGGGTAGCGCAAGGTGCGGGCGTGCTGGTGCACAGGAAATGGAGTGTAGGCATGGGTGTCCGAATATCCAGGCGCTAGCACTACCATTTGTTTTAACATTAGTAGGACATATATGTAGGAAGCTAATTTATCAGTCGCATATTTATCATTTCTTTTTGGTACTAATTACTCCCTAGGGAATGTATAAACTTCGAACTTAGATATTATATGACGACAAATATCGCCCTGCTTGTTTTGGCAGAGATGAGAAACAAATGCAGCTTGCGCCCCGGCACTTGCAAACCAAATTAAACTGTACGTGCATACACTCAAGAAATGCCAATACGGACAGAGTGATGCAATTGTTAGGTTTCCATCTTTCTCCATCTAGCTTCTCTCTCCCTCTCTCTATCTCTATCTCTATCTCTATCTCTATCTCTACCTCTTCTTTGTCTTTGCTTCTAACCCTCTGTCTCTTCTTTACTACTACTCAGTACAAACTTATTTATGAGTCATTTTTTGTTGACAAATGCATAATAACAAGACTAAGGGTCTCTTTGATACAAGAGCCAATTGCTAGCCAAATCATAATTAGCAAAAATTAGTCATAGTACATCTAAACAAGAGATCTAATAGGTGAGCTAATTGTTTAGACAAGCCTTCAACTAGTTTTTAGTCAACTAAGGGCCTATTTGGATAAGCTAGGGTTAGTTACTAGTTGGGCTAAGAATTGAATCAAATTAGCTAAGTTTGACTAGCTAGTTGGCTAACAACTAATTGGAGACTTGGCTAAAAAATTAGTCTATCTATTAGCCCTCTTGTTTAGATGTACTATAGCTAATTATAGCTAAACTTTGTGAGATCAATGCAGAACATATTGTATAGAGTTAGATCTCGTTTATGGTAAAGAAACATAGGAACGACACAATTTTCAGCCTCGCTTATCAGTCATGGTACAGTGTTTTTTCTCACAACAAATCAGCTTCAGCCTGCTTATCAGGCCCAAAAACCATCAGCCGAACAACTTCAGTTGCCCTTCTTCATAGAAATTCTCTTAGCATTTATTCTCAACTGATGTTAAAATATGTGCAATTCAAAACCCAACTTTGGTTGCCCTTCTTCACAGAAATTCTCATCACAATGTGTTGGTCTATTTGGACCGTCAGAAATGATTTAATCTACAGAGATATTCAACCTTCAATGTAATGTGCCGATTAATTTTCAAGACGGAATTCGCTCAAGATATTTGTAGAGCATGTTAGAAATTTAGACAATTTTCTACAGTTTAATTCTTAAAAATAATTACTGCATGGTGATGATATGTATGATAATAAACAATTGCAGCATAGCATCATATATATTCACATGAATAAAAAGGATGATCAACATGTTCATATGTACCAAGATAAGACAAAACAAATATAACAGCAAGGTTATATATCATTTACGAGCCAAGATCATTATCAAAAACATATAAGCATGATAGTATAAATATACCAGCCAGCATGAGTATCACGTAAACAAACATCCATGGCATATAGAATGTAACAGAGATAACATAGCACATGAACACCATAAATTGACAAAGAGATGAGAATAAGATGTACCCAGCGGAGGGTCCCATGCCGAGGGCATCGGAGGCTCCATTCGCACTAGTCGCCATAGTGCGTTACTCGAAGTCGTGGACCGCAGTTGATGCAGGAAGGTGATCGCAGTGCAGTTCCTGTCCGCGTCCAAAGGAAGAAGATGCCACTGACCGGGAACGAGCAGTCGCGTAGTCGCTCCCCAAAAACCTAATTGCCGCACTCCTCGAGCAGAGATTGCAGACGGCAAGGGCTTCAGAGGCACCTGCTCTCTCGTCTATCTGTGCACGCAAAGGTACGAGACGGGAAAAACTTTCCGCAACAGAAGGTGAGGTCTGATTGTTCCAGGTACCGAGCGAGAGAGCTGGAGGAACTGGTGCTGTCTCTTTTATGTCAGCGCGCAGAGGGAAGAGAAGAGCTCACACATACAGTCCAGGAGAGGGGCAAGTGAAGAGACGGTAACTCCCGGGATTAACTCAGAGAGTTCTAACTCCCGCCATCATAAAGAGACGGTAACTCTCGGGATTAACTTAGAGAGTTGTAACTCCCGCCATCATGAAGAGACAGTAACTCCCGGGATTAACTCAGAAAGTTGTAACTCCCTCCATCATGGAGAGTGAGTGGCAAAACCGGGCCATGCCTCACCCGTTCGTTCGCTCGCTGCTTGCCTGCCTGCCTCGCCTCTGCCTCGCCGTAGCCCACGCCCACGGCCCGGCCCGGCCCGGTAGCCACCGGTGGCGGCGTGTGCTCACGCGTGTGGCACACCTTTATCCTTTTCTCAATTTCTCAATATGGACGGATGAAATCCAACCATATAAGTTGAATCAACGTTTGGTCAAGTTCTAATCCGATACAAATATTAAATGCTCAACAGTTACACACCGTAGAGTTTTATTGATTTATTAAATTTAAAAATGGGCCTAGCCCACAATAAATCCAACATTCCCCACCAAACTCTAGGGTTTGTAACAATGTTGCTTCAGATCCACATTTCTTTGATATACCAGTGTTTCGATGGAGACTGTTAAGTTAAACATTCATCTAGAACAAAAGTTTCACTCAGTCACAACTGAACAATAGACTATGCCTTGAATTGACAATTTTGTGTGAAGTGAGATTCACTCAAGTCCTTTGCTGGTACTAGGCTACAACAAGCATCCCCTCTGTTTGAAGCTTATAAGTCACACTTCAGTGCCTTTCATGAGTTTTTAGAGACTACCCAAGTCTCATAGACCATGACCAGTAGTCTAACTCATATAGGTGTGTTCCTCAAAAGATGTTCTGTAGGACAACATCTCTTCTTGTCCAAGACACTTGGAACACATTAAGGTATAAACCAACCTGCCTTACAGAAGGAAAGATGTGCATCAGAGATGAGCTCAGTAAGGGATCTTTTCTCTCAATCTACTACTATCTTGTTTCACCATCCTACTTCACGGGATCTCCGATCACATATAACAGGTTACCACTATAGTAGATTTCACGTGGGTCTCATACCCATCTCTCTTGATGCACTCTCTATCACATTTCGTGACAGGCCCTTCGTGAACTGATCTGCCAGATTGTTGGATGTATGGACATAGTCCAACGCAATTACTCCGGAGTTTCTCAACTTTCTGACAGACTTTAGACGTCTCTTAACATGCCTTGTGGACTTCATGTTATCCTTGGAACTGTTAACCTTGTTTATCACAGTCTGGTTATCACATTCATGGAAATAGCCGGTATAGGTTTTTCAACCACCGGTAAATCCATAAGGTGGTCATGGAGCCACTCGGCCTCAGACCCAGCAGTGTATAATGCTGTGAATTCTGCTTCCATTGTAGACTTTGTTATGACAGTATGCTTGCAAGACTTCCAGGAAACAACGCCACCTCCAAGCAGAAACACATATCCGCTCGTGGCATAAAGCTCATCAGCATCAGAGATCTAGTTGGCATCACAATAGCCTTCCAGCACCTTTGGGTGTCTGGTATAATGAATACCATAGCTCATAGTGCCTTTTAGATAGCACATCACTCTCTCAAGAGCACGCCAGTGATCATCTCCTGGGTTTGACACAAATCGGCTCAGCTTGCACACAACAAATGAGATGTCAGGCCTTGTTGCACTAGCAAGATACATGAGCAAACCAATGATCTGGGAACATCTCAATTGATCCCTTTCTATTCTTCGATTCTTCCTCAATAGCACACTAGGGTCATATGGTGTGGGAGCAGGTTGACAGTCACTAAACCCAAAGCGACTTAGAACATTTTCCATATAATGAGATTGTAACAGAGTTACCTCACCATCACCTTCTCTTAGGAGCTTGACATTAAGAATAACATCAACTTCTCCCAGATCTTTCATCTCAAAATTGTTTGATAGAAATTTCTTCACCTCCTCAATCACACTGAGGCTTGATCCAAAGATCAAAATATCATCAACATATAAGCACAAGATAACTCCTTGACCCCCACCATACCGGCAATAGACACAAGAATCAGCTTCATTCACAACAAATCCAGCTGATGTCAAAGTTTTATCAAACTTCTCATGCCATTGCTTAGGTGCTTGTTTTAGGCCGTACAATGACTTTAATAACTTACACACTTTGCCCTCTTGACCATTTGCTATAAAACCATCTGGCTAATCCATATAGATCTCTTCCTCTAACTCTCCATTTAGGAAAGTTGTCTTAACATCCATTTGATGAATGGTCAGACCATAGGAAGCTGCCAGTGAAATCAACACTCGAATTGTAGTCAATCGAGCAACTGGTGAGCAAGTATCAAAGAATTCTTCACCCTCTTTTTGGGTATAACCCTTGGCCACAAGACTTGCCTTGTACCTCTCAATAATACCATCAGGCCTAAGCTTTTTCTTGAACACCCATTTGCACCCTATAGGTTTGCATCCATAAGGTCGATCAACAACTTCCCAAGTTCCATTAGACATGATAGAATCCATCTCACTCCTTACTGCTTCCTTCCATATGTCAGCATCAGGAGAGGAATATTCCTATGCAATAGTCGTTGGTGTGTCATCCACAAGATACACAATATAGTCATTCCCAAAAGATTTAGCAACTCTCTGTCGCTTGCTTTTTCTGGTGACTACAATGTCATCCTCATTAGGATTTTGCTCATGAGGTTCCTCAACTTGTTGTACCGGTGTGAACATCTCATGCTCATGCTCATGGGGAATTATAGATTCATGACCAGTTGTGCTAGGTGTAGTTTTCATGGAAAATTCATTCTAAAAAAAATATAGCATCTCTGGATTCCATTATTGTGCCAACATGCATGTCAGGTACCTCAGAGTTTATAATTAAGAACCTATACCCAACACTGTGAATAGCATAACCAAGGAACAAACAATCAACAGTTTTAGGTCCAAGTTTGCGCTTCTTGTTGATAGGCACATTCACCTTGGCCAAGCAACCCCAAGTGTGCATGTAGGAGAGATTTAGTCTCTTCTTCTCTCATTCCTCGAATGGTGTGATTTCTTTATTCTTTGTAGGAACTCTATTTAGGACATGACACGCTATCAAAATCGTCTCGCCCCACCATTCCTTGGATAATCTCGTAGTACCCAACATGCCATTCACCAACTCAGTTAGGGTGCGGTTTTTCCTTTCAGCTATACCATTAGACTGTGGTGAGTATGGCAGTGTCCTCTCATAAATAATACCATGTTCCACATAGAATTCAGTAACTTCACTAGAGAAATATTCTCCACCTCGATCGGACCTTAACCGTTTAATTTTCCTCTCAAGTTGATTTTCTATCTCAGCTTTATAGGCCTTAAAATAATGCAACACTTCATCTTTTGTTTTAAGTAAATACACATAGCAAAATCTAGTGCAATCATCTATAAATGTCATGAAGTATCGTTTATCGCCTTTAGTCAAATCGCCATGCATTTCGCATAAATCCGAATGAAGAAGTTCTAGAGGTGTCAAATTCCTCGCCTCAGCAGCCTTGTGAGGCTTGTGGGGTTGCTTCGATTGCACACACACGTGACACTTAGAACTTTTGACCAAATTAATTTTTGGGATTAAATTTAGATTTACTAACCGCATAAGACAACCAAAATTAACATGACATAAGCGTGAATGCCATAAATCCGACTTATCAGAAATATTTGCGATGTTCATAATCTTATTACACACATCAAGAAGAGACAAGCGGAACAGACCTCCGCAATTATATCCTTTACCAATAAAAGTACCATGTCTCGACACAACGCACTTATTGGACTTAAGGATGATTTTGTAGCCATCTCTACATATCATCGAACCACTAACAAGATTTTTCTTGATGGAGGGCTCATGCTGCACGTTCTTTAATAGCACCGTCTACCTCGAAGTAAACTTCAGATTGACTGTACCAGCACCAAGAACATGCGCACGTGAGCCGTTTCCCATCAGCAAGGCTCCGGTCCTCCTGACCCAGATGTTCCTCCTTCAGTATCAGTAATAACCATGTTGACTGACTTCTTAAGTTCTTGCTTAAATTTATGGTCTGGGCACTCACTTGCCCAGTGCTCTTCACTACCACAAACAAAGCAACCTCCTTTCTTCTTGTTATTGTTCTTTTTCTGGAACTGTGTTGTCTGAACTGGCTTAGAAGTGTTCTCTTGCATTGCTTGTTGTTTTGGTTCTTCTTGTTCTTACGGAATGCAAATGAGTTCTTTTTCTGCACCATGTTTGCAGAAGAGGTCTCAACCCCTTTTCCCTTGTTCTTTGCTCTCGCCCTCTCCTTAACATCAAGAGTACCAATGAGTTCAGCCACATTGAACTCTTGTCTCTTATGCTTTAGAGAGGTAGCAAAATTCTTCCAAGAACATGACAGCTTAGCGATGATACCGCCGGCCACAAACTTGTCAGGTAAAAGACAGGGAAAAAAACTCTAGTTCCTTAGCCAGTGCCTGAATTTCATGAGCTTGTTCAACCACAGAACAGTTTTCAACCATCTTGTAGTCAAACAGCTGCTCCATAAGATATAGCTCACTCCCAGCATCAGAGACACCGAACTTTGCCTCAAGAGCATCCCATAAATTCTTACCAGATGGAAAAGAAATGTAGCTTTTCTCATACTTGAGATGAACAACACTGATCACAGCACCTCTGAACAGGTTATTAGCAATCCAAAACTTAGGCTCATCCTCAGGAGCCAAGTTTTTAGGTCGCCCCTGTGTGGCATGATAGCAATTCATCGCAGTGAGCCACAATTCCATCCGTGCACGCCAAATCATGAAATTCTTTCCATCAAATTGATTGGGTTTCAATGCAGCAGCAAAACCACTGAGAGAAAAATGCATAATATTAGGTTTTTGGATTGTTAGAGATTTAGACAATTTTCTACACAGTTTAATTCTGAAAAATAATGATTGCATGGTGATGACATGTATGATCATAAACAATTGCAGCATAGCATCATATATATTCACATGGATACAAAAAGGATGATCAACATGTTCATATGTACCAAGATAAGACAAAACAAATATAACAACAAGGTTATATATCATATACGAGCCAAGATCATTATAAAAAACATATAAGTATGATAGTCTAAACATACCAGCCAGCATGAGTATCACATAAACAAACATCCATGGCATATAGAATGTAACAGAGATAACATAGCACATGAACACCATGAATTGACAAAGAGATGAGAATAAGATGTACCCAGCGGAGGGTCCCATGCCGAGGGCATCGGAGGCTCCATTCGCACTAGTCGCCATAGTGCGTTGCTCGAAGTCGTGGACCGCAGTTGATGTAAGAAGGTGATCGCAGTGCAGTTCCCGTCCGCGTCCGGAGGAAGAAGATGCCACTGACTGGGAATGAGCAGTCGCGTAGTCGCTCCCCAAAAACCTAATTGCCACACTCCCCGAGTAGAGATCGCAGACGACAAGGCCTTCGGAGGCACCTGCTCTCTCGTCTCTCTGTGCGCGCAGAGGTACGAGACGAGAAAACTTTCCGCAACAAAAGATGAGGTCTGATTCTTTCAGGTACCAAGCGAGAGAGCTGGAGGAACTGGTGCCGTCTCTTTTATGTCAGCGCGCAGAGGGAGGAGAAGAGCTCACGCAGGCAGTCCAGGAGAGGGGCAAGTGAAGAGACGGTAACTCCCAGGATTAACTCAAGAGTTGTATCTCCTGCCATCATAAAGAGACGGTAACTCCCGGGATTAACTCAGAGAGTTGTAACTCCCGCCATCATGAAGAGACGGTAACTCCCGGGATTAACTCAGAAAGTTGTAACTCCCGCCATCATGGAGAGTGAGTGGCAAAACCGGGCCACGCCTTGCCTGTCCGCTCACTCGCTGCCTGCCTGCCTCGCCTCACCTCGCCATGCCCACGCCCACGCCCACGCACACGGCCCGGCCCGGCCCGACCGGCGGCGGCGACGCATGCACGTGCGTTTGGCACGCCTTTATCCTTTTCTCAACTTCTCAATATGGACGGATGAAGTCCAACCATATAAGTCGAATCAACATTTGGTCAAGTTCCAATCCGGTACAAATATTAAATGCCCAACAGTTACACACCGTAGAGTTTTATTGATTTATTAAATTTAAAAATGGGCCTAGCCCACAATAAAACCAACAGAGCAAAAGCAGCGTATCAACCTATAATATTAGTGTATATATAAGAGCACAAGCCCAAAGATTGAAACCCTATGCTTCCTTAGCCTGCTCCTTGTTCTAGAGCCAAAGTTGACTTCGCAATCTATTGCTGTAGTGGGATCGAATCGCCCTAAACGCAGCATGTTGAAACAGTGACTTGTAAGAAGTAAGAACTAAGCAAATATTAGCACTTTTGACCTAACTCAAATTAAGGCCAAAATTTTCACGCGTACCAACTCATGATTGCTATGGGAAATATAATTTATTTTAAATAATAATATATCTAAGTAAATCCTAATAGTTGGATGTGGCTACATGTGGCCCTTTCCATGACCCCTATTTCTAGTAGACACTAATAAGCTTCTATTGTGTGTAGGTTAGGCAAAGTTTGCCTGCCAAATTATATTTCTAATGATGGAAACAATAATTTGGAAGTTCCTAATTGACTACCAAATTCATAGCAGATGCTTAAAAAAAGACTAAGTAGGTGGGCGTGCTTCATCTGTCCATGTATATATATTTTTCTTGAATACACAAAAGATTTGCGTATCATTGTAATTAAGAAGAAGAGTTTAACCATATAAACGATGCGCGTCTAATGAGTGCCCTAGGTGGTCTTACAACTTTGACTGGGCCTTCCTAGCAGACTGTTTTAAACTTCAATATTACATAAATGGTATACAACCAAACTAGGAGCAACGCAGCAACCTACGGAGCTAGGCATCTCCGCTGCTGGCTACGTGACCCTACTCCGCCATCCGAGAAGAGTATACCATAGTACATATAATGTTTATTTGTTCTTGTGCCATTCATGTGTTCAATAGGCCATGCATTTGTGTCACTACCTATCTACCGGTAGGAACTCTAGACACGACTACTCAAGTTGGCACGCACGAGGAAGAAATTCTAACCAGATGGGGCTTGGTAGAGCACAAGGACCAGACGACCCAATATATACCCATGTCGCAGGATCTAAGTGGGCAATGCCCATGTAATAGTGCTATGTTGTGGTGACAATAGCCTGTATCTCT
Source organism: Saccharum hybrid cultivar R570 (assembly GCA_038087645.1). NCBI lineage: Eukaryota > Viridiplantae > Streptophyta > Magnoliopsida > Poales > Poaceae > Saccharum > Saccharum hybrid cultivar. The sequence continues at coordinate 14,115,959 of JAQSUU010000259.1, forward strand.
ACTTAAAGAGAGAATGCGAGAAGAGAGGAGACATGAACAATATAACACAACTCTAATTCCTCCTCATTCCCAAATTGTTGTTCATCTCCCTCGTTCCCCAACTATTGACATACTTGGTAGCAGAGACTTAAATCCTGGATTTACTCATCTCATTTACATCTCATAGCCACTTCACCTGCCTGCAAAAGAATCTTGGTGCCATGGATTTGAACACTCAGCTCATCCTCAACGAGCTCGCCAAGTGGCTTCAAGAGCAGGAGGACAAGTGGGCAAGGTGACTGTGCAAGCTTGACACCCAGCGCTCTGCCTAGGGATGGAAGTGGCCCAGTTTTGGATTGGGTCCCCATGGTTTTTGCGTCTACCTGGTGTGGGCAGGAAGGATTTTCACACGTGATTTTTGGGTTCAGGGACCCAAAACTTATAGGGTTTGGTTTTGGGTTTAGGGTTCCACCGATGGATGTCTAATGGAGACCCAAAATAGATCATTTTGAATCAAAACTCATTTCTTGCATTAATAAATTGTAATGTAAGCTATTAATTTGTTCTAAGTTGAGACATGGAATTGTATGTTGTTTTTTCCCTCTTGTTTATGCTTGTGAATATGTAATATATATCGTACATGTGCTACAAAAAATTCCTTATTATTGCTCTTATTGTACTCCCATATAGGTGGTGGGTTTCGGGTATCCACTGGGTTTGGTTTGGGGGGAGGAGGGTGTATTTTCACCCGAATCAATGTTATGGCAGTTTTGGGGTTTGAGTTCGGGTTTTAGGATCTGTTCGGCTGGTATTGTTTTGGCTGAGCTGGTAGAACTGTTGATAGGCAGCTTAAGCAGGCGGCCAAGTCATGGTTGTACACAGCAGCATTAAATGCCATTCAAATTTGAAACTGTTGTAACTAAATCAGTTCAAATTCTGGCGCCAAACAACAAGGTATGGCATTGCCACTTCAATCCAATAGTTGACAAACAAGTTCAATATTGGTTACTTATGAACACTACTAAAAGTTTCATACATTACAAACATGGACCTAGTTCAACTTCGAATATTGGACAAGTTTACATACAAGTTCTTACATGCCTCAATAGGTTCTAAGCTTAAATAGAAATTACAGTCCAGTTCAACATTCCATACAACAAACTAATACAACATTTACAAAACTTGTAGCCTTCATCAAGCCACTAAGCAAACTGCACAGACAAGTCATACACTCTTCGGCTCGACACATCCACATGCAACCTGCAGCTTTCACCAATAGCTTTGCCTTCATTTCTTCGCTTGCATGCACCAACAAGTCTCATACATATAATTGAAATGACAACCCATCTATCTTTAATTGAACTACTTTGCATGCTGAATTAAATCACCTTTACTGAATCATTATCCCTAGAGAGCCAAAGATATGAACTCCCTCATTGCTATCATACTATTATTTGCATTGAGATGCACCCAACTGGACAGTGGGTATGTATGTGAACCAACTCCATGCTCACGCATCCACAAAAAATTGTTCATTGCAAAGCATGATATAATCATCATCGATTGCTTTTCCCTCTCGCAGTAAGGTACCCCTTCCAAAATGTGCCAACGGGCTTTCAGAACCCCAAATGTCCATTCGACGACATTGCGGAGCCTCGAATGAGTCAAGTTAAATTTCTCCTGTCAAGATAATGTCTAAAGGTCTAAGCCCCAAAAATCGTCTAGATGGTACCTTGTATTTTTGTATGGATCCATGTAGCCATACTCCTGCACGTATCCAGCGTCCACCAGATAGTAGCGTCCTGCAACACAAGAATCATTTCCACAATTAGTTTTAATTTTGTGCCCAACCAACTACAAAGTTGGTCCATCAATTGAATGCTAGTAATCACTAACCATGTGGTGGATGCGGGAAGCTTGGTTCCTCCCAACAATCTCTTAGAACCGACATGTCATGCACCGACCCCGCCCTCCGGGCACCACAAATGTGAAGCGCATATCCATGTCGACAATGGCACAAATATTAATTGTTACATCTCCTTTCCTATTTATATAGTCAGCTTTGGCCTGCCTATTCACGCTAACTTTAATGTGAGTGTCATCCAAAGCCCCGATGCACCCATCAAAGAATGGTGCATATGCTGCAAGATTATGGTTCACTCCAGCAAAGTTGGAACAAGAACAATGTCTGCCCACCTATACATAACCTCGGCAACATGAGTAATCTTCCTACTAACTGTATCTAAAGATTGTTTGAATCTATCCCTGCTCCTTCTAGTTGCCTGGTTGTGAGCATATGTCCACACATATATACCTAAAGTTTTTAGGGATCCTGTCTAATGTGTACCGGTGAGTCCGAACCCAAGTAAAATGTCATGCAAATGCATGAAGTCATCAGGAGACATACGCAAGTTGTCAAGGCACTTTCGTGCGTTGTGTAGATTGATTTTGATCCACTATCGCCCGGTCACCTTGGGTAAGGGGACTTCAGGGTTCACCACTGGAGCTGCCTTGGCTGCTGCTGCTCTGTACCTTGCAAGCGCGACAGCAGTAGCCACCAAGTTGAACATGGATGTTCCTTCGCAAGAATTATCGCTGTTGTTGGAGTCCTTGGTGCTGCTCATCTATAAGAACAAATGGGTGAGATACAAGAAATAGCTAGTGGTCACAATGTAATGACCTGATGCAGCAAACATATCATTTCAAACATAATATAGTTGAGCACACATAATTGAACAATAGCTCAGCACACATAATTGAAAACTAGTTGACCACACAGAATTTAATAACCGTTCATCAGACACAGTTTATTCGAAATGCTGACATAAAACCAAACATAGTCCAGGAAACATGCCACATTACAACGAATAATATAAACAAAACAAACATATGGTGAAACAAAGAACTCAACATGCATGTTATTGAAAACAAAACAACATAGAGTGCCGCAGTAGGAACGCTGCTTGGGATCACTTCTACTTCATTCTGGATGTCCTGTCCTCCTAGCAGATCTTTAGAAAGTTCAGCCGGCCCTCTTTTGTTTCCATGGGCAAGAAGTTCCGACGATCCAGTCTGTTCTTGCAAAGAATTAAAGCTTGAGCATACACAGGATCAGACTCAAGCAAACAATCTTCTTTCAAAATCTTAACGACTTTGTCCATCTGCTCTTCGTGCATGCTCATAAGGGCCTTTTGCTTCCTATGGTCTTTAATGATGTCAGAGAGGTCTTCAAGGCAGTCATCAATGGAAGCACTCTTCTTACCGGGAGGGCTATTGACAGAATGTTCCCTAGTGGATCTCTTGGAGGAGTGACCAACACTCTAGGAACCTACGGGCTCCTAGGACATGTTGTTTGGAGTATCATGGCTAGCAGTATTGGGTGTCCTCTCATAATGATGTCCATCAAAAGTGAGCAACGTCCCCCTATCATGGGAGTGTGTGTGTGTGCCTAAAGAGTCATTAGTTGGTCAAGGCATGGGGGACTTTTGTTGCGCTCCTCAGCAGATTGGCTATTTTCCTGCACGTGTGCCATGGTTCCATAGGTTAGAATGAAAAGAATGGGAACATCCCTAGTACTTGGTAGTCAAGGGGTTAGAAAGAAATTAGGTCAAAGTTAGTACCCCATTGCCATCCTCAAAAAACAAGGGGTCAGCTGTCACGGCTCTAGTATTCAGGTCATGGCCTAGCCCAGTGTCATGCCAACGAAAAAATTGCCGCTTCAGCTCATTGAACTTGTTCTGCAGCTATTTCTTGTCCCCACACCAACCCCATTTGCTCTCTGAAGGCTGGATACACATTTCCCCATCCGATGGTTGTTAGGCCTTTCTGGTTCTAGTGCATTAGGTTTTTCTGTCCGATCACTAGGTCGAGAAAGGTTATCATGATGCTGCCATCCTAGTTAGCACGAGACGTGGTCATCTGTTGCCATGTTTAAAATGTATGGTATGATGTTGTTGTATCCAGCACAGAAGAAAAATGCAGCAGTTCTTAGAGTTACAAACAGCAGAGTTAGGGCATAAGAAATGGGAACAACAAAACGCTTTGCAAAACAATTGCCACATTTTGAATCGAGATTGTAGTTCCGGGCTTAAGGTTGTAACACCCCGGGTGTTATAGTGCTAATTAATCTGCCATGTCATCATAATGCATTGCAAAGCATCCCTGTTAGGTTAACTTTGTTATGCATCAACTAAAACAAGTTTACTTATCTAGGTTGAATGTGTTTTTCAGTGGTGTGCTCCGAACCCGAAAACCCTAATTTCGAATGCCACCGCGAATGTTTAGTCCATGCCCTGCGTAATTTGAGGTGTGCGACTGTGTTGCACACTAGTGTCAAGTGTAGGGTATGAGCTCAAGTACAACACTAAAATGAAGCTCCAAGTTTGAGTTTGAGTTGGAGTCCCAAAACTTGTCACGAGTTTTCCGATTCGAATTCAAATTCAAATCTGGGGAGAAATGTAAAAGAATTTCAAAAGCTAAATTGGTCAACCAAGAGTGGCATTTGGTCAACCATGTCATGTTGGTCCAAATGATGCCCTTGGGTGAGGTTTTGATCACTAAGTAATCACAAATCAAAGTAGTAACAAATTCCAATTTAAAATTCCTCCGAAAACCCTAAATTTCAAAACCCTATTTTACCCCTTTTGAAATAATTCAAAATCTAAGCAAAATTTGGGAAAAAGTTCAAAACCAAGTTTGTAGAACTTTTCAAGGGCTACAACTTTGGTGTTTTGAGTTTTCAAAGTTTTAGTGTAAAATGTGGAGTAATTTTGAAAATAAACAAATTTTAGTTTTAACTCATTTTTGTCCCCAAACTAAGATTTCAAAATGGAGGCATAATTTGAAAAAGTTTTGAACAGCAAAGTTGTAGGTCTGGTCAAGATATACAACATTGATGTTTGGATATTTTGAAGTTTCAATATAAAATCAAAAGTAATTTCTAAATTACCAAATCTGAAAAATGTGTCCCTATTTGAATTCAAACTTAAATTTCAAAATCCAGTGAGAATTTGAAACATTGTTCAATACAAAACTTGTAGATCTTGAAATTCTGAAGATTTCATACATTGGAAGTTTTTCAAGTTGTCATACAAATTTGAAAGTAATTTGAGAAGCCAATGGATTACAGTCTGTGTTATGAATTAGAAAAGTTGAATATTGAAATAGTTCAACAAGGTCAGTTGACTAATGTCACAGTAGAATCAACAATCAAAGATCAGATTGTGTCTGCTCAGAGAAAGAATTCCGGAATAGCTCACATCAAAGAAAAAGTTAGAACTGGTCAACAGACAGATTTCAGTATTGATGATGCAGATGTGTTGTGGTTTAAGAACCGGCTAGTGGTCCCAAAGGTTCTAGAGTTACGTCGGCTCATTCTTGATGAAGCACATAGTACAAGGTTTTCTATTCATCCAGGGAGTAATAAGATGTATCAAGATTTAAAACAGCGATTCTGGTGGACCAAAATGAAAATTAAGATCGCCAAGTATGTTGCTAGATGTGACACTTGTTGTAAAGTGAAGGCAGTACACCTGAAGTCGGCAGGAATGTTACAACCCTTGCCTATTCCATCCTGGAAATGGGAAGATATCAGTATGGATTTCATTACTGGGTTACCCAAGACCTCAAGAGGCTTTGATTCAATTTGGGTCATTGTGGACCGACTGACAAAGTCATCTCATTTTATTCCAGTTAAGGTGGACTATTCTGCTATAACTTATGCAAGAATTTATATTGCATGAATCCTGAGTCTTCATGGGGTACCAAAGACCATTGTATCAGATAGAGGTACATAGTTTGTCAACAAATTTTGGAGACACTTACATGAGTCCCTGGGTACAAAACTTTTGCACAGTATCGCTTATCATCCACAGACAAGTGGTCAGACTGAAAGGGTCAATCAAATTCTAGAAGACATGTTAAGGTCATGTGCACTTAATTATTCAGACACTTGGGACGAGTGGTTACCTTTAGCAGAATTCTCCTACAATAATAGTTATCAAGAGAGTATCAAAATGGCACCGTTTGAAGCATTGTATGGCCGCAGGTGTAGAACTCCATTGAATTGGTCAGAACCGGGAGAAAGATGGTTTTTCGGTGTTGATCTTGTGAAACAAACAGAAGAAAAAGTTCGATAGATCCAGAATAATTTGAAAGTTGCTCAGTCCAGACAAAAGAGTTATGCTGATAAAAGGCGTAGACCTTTGGTATTCCAAGTAGGGGATTATGTTTATCTAAAAGTATCACCCATGAAAGGAGTTAGCAGATTTGGAGTCAAAGGCAAACTCGCACCACGTTATATTGGTCCTTTTCAAATCATTCAACAATGTGGAAAGGTGGCATATAAGTTAAAGCTGCCTGAACAACTGTCAGCCATGCACAATGTATTTCATGTATCACAAATGAAGAAGTGTCTACAAGTACATGATCAAGTGGTTGATGTTGAGGGAGTTGAACTTGAACCAGATTTGACATATTCTGAACATCCTGTCCGAGTTTTGGATCAAAAAGATCGTGTTACTAGAAGTAGAACAACTAAATGGTACAAAATACAATGGAATCAACATTCAGAAGAGGAAGCCACCTGGGAATCAGAGGATTACCTGTTGGAGAATTTTCCAGAGTTCCTTGCTTCTATCTAGGTTGCAATTTCTTCTTTAAACTGTAACCTATCCTTTTAAAATCTTTGTAATGCAGAAAACCCCTACCTGTTTTGTAGACAAGTCTTGGACGTGTTTGCTTGACATGTTTCCTTTTCTATTACTTAACTCAAGGCTTTAAATCTCGGGACGAGATTTCTTTAAGGGGGAAGGGCTGTAACACCCCGGGTGTTATAGTGCTAATTAATCTGCCATGTCATCATAATGCATTGCAAAGCATCCCTGTTAGGTTAACTTTGTTATGCATCAACTAAAACAAGTTTACTTATCTAGGTTGAATGTGTTTTTCAGTGGTGTGCTCCGAACCCGAAAACCCTAATTTCGAATGCCACCGCGAATGTTTAGTCCATGCCCTGCGTAATTTGAGGTGTGCGACTGTGTTGCACACTAGTGTCAAGTGTAGGGTATGAGCTCAAGTACAACACTAAAATGAAGCTCCAAGTTTGAGTTTGAGTTGGAGTCCCAAAACTTGTCACGAGTTTTCCGATTCGAATTCAAATTCAAATCTGGGGAGAAATGTAAAAGAATTTCAAAAGCTAAATTGGTCAACCAAGAGTGGCATTTGGTCAACCATGTCATGTTGGTCCAAATGATGCCCTTGGGTGAGGTTTTGATCACTAAGTAATCACAAATCAAAGTAGTAACAAATTCCAATTTAAAATTCCTCCGAAAACCCTAAATTTCAAAACCCTATTTTACCCCTTTTGAAATAATTCAAAATCTAAGCAAAATTTGGGAAAAAGTTCAAAACCAAGTTTGTAGAACTTTTCAAGGGCTACAACTTTGGTGTTTTGAGTTTTCAAAGTTTTAGTGTAAAATGTGGAGTAATTTTGAAAATAAACAAATTTTAGTTTTAACTCATTTTTGTCCCCAAACTAAGATTTCAAAATGGAGGCATAATTTGAAAAAGTTTTGAACAGCAAAGTTGTAGGTCTGGTCAAGATATACAACTTTGATGTTTGGAGATTTTGAAGTTTCAATATAAAATCAAAAGTAATTTCTAAATTACCAAATCTGAAAAATGTGTCCCTATTTGAATTCAAACTTAAATTTCAAAATCCAGTGAGAATTTGAAACATTGTTCAATACAAAACTTGTAGATCTTAAAATTCTGAAGATTTCATACATTGGAAGTTTTTCAAGTTGTCATACAAATTTGAAAGTAATTTGAGAAAACAGTTTGAAAATTCAAAATTTGGGGGGGAGTGCTACAGTAGCCGACCAATCACCGCCGACCACCGCGTGGTATGGGCGCCGGCGAGACGCCGGACGGCTTCGGCCGGCTTCCAGGCGTGTCCTCGATCGCCAGCGCGATGACGAGCGTCTTCCAACGCTGTAGCCGCAACCGTTGCCTATAAATACGTCGAGGTCGCCGTCGTTTTTCTTTCTTCTCCGTTTTCGCCATCGCCGCCGCCGCTAGCTCCGCCGCTCGCCGCTGCCGCCACCAGGCCATCTCCGGCCATGCCAGTCGCACCAACAGCATCGCCGCATCCTCGCGCACCTCGTGAACCACCCAAGCCAGCTTGACTTCGTCTGGATCGCCGCAGCCACCGCTTCCCGTGCTCAACTCCGGCGACCAAGCCGCTTCACGTGGCCGGCACCCTCTACCGCCTCCCAGCGCCTCCTTGTGGCTTCGCTGCGACCGCTGTAAGCTCCTGATGCTCCCCGTGCTCTCGCTTTAGTCGCTATCGCGTTGCATCGCCGGGACGCCGGTCACCGTCGCGGTCGGTCCACCATGGCCGTCGGGAAGGGCTCCCCGGAGCTGTAGCATAGCCGCTAGGGGTGAAAACGGGTTCGTGGTGAGTCGTAGGTGCTGTAGGGTCACTTGGATGGGTGACCGAAGCAACGCTCGCCGGCCGGCCACCGCGCGGGCATGGCCGGGTCGCGGGAGAGAGCGAGGGAGGAGGAGGAAGGCGATGACATGTGGGGACGCGGTGTCAGCGAGAGAGAGAGGGAGAGCAGGCGCGCGCGGGCGGAGCAGGCCGATGCTGGGCTAGACCGCTTGCTGGGCCGAGCGCGCGTGCAGACACGGGCGCGCGCGAGCGGGCCGTTCGCTGGGCCGGACCGGAGGGAAGCAGCCCGATTTCGGTTTTTCGTTTTTGTTTTTCTTTTTCAAATAAATGAATAGTGTTGTTATTTGTTTATTTCATTAAAAATTGTGTAGAGTTCCAAAATTCATGAAAATTTTTGTGTAAGCTTCTCAATGTATAAACTATGTAGAAAAAATATTAAATCATGAATTTGAATACTTTGTGCAGTAGAATTAATTGGTTCCAATAAAGATTAAATGCAACTTCCAGAAATTTTAATAATTAATTTATTAATCCAAAAATTATGAAATTTATTATGGCACTGTTATAAATCATTAGTAACCCATAGAAAAAGTTTGAACTTGTTTAGATAAAGTTTGATCAACTTCTAATTATGCCCTAATTATTTAAATTGAAAATAAATGTTAATTTGAGAACTTTAAGTGTTGTGTGCCCTTTTGATTGAGTGATGTCCTTAGGTCACTACCCTTTGGTGATCTTTGGCACCTTAATTTCATGTTTGAGCTCGTTAGTAACTTGTTCGGTTAAAAGCTGGTATCGCTGGAAATCGTCGCTACTAGTTAGTAGGTTCTCTGTTTGCGACTGTACCGTGAAGGGAAGTTGTACTCAAGTCGTAACTCGTAGCATGTTATCATCAAGCATCATGTTTATCATCGAGCATCATGTTTAAAACATGTTATGTATTCGTGTAGTCTCCGCTTTCGAGGAAGCCAAAGTCGTCGAGCAAGCTTTCGGAGAAGAGCGATCGTCAGTGGGTTCCGGGCCAGACGTTGGAGTCCTCGAGTCTGAGTCGGTCGTCGTGTCCGAGCAAGGCAAGCCCCGGTGCATTTAAACCCTACCTTGAATTTTACAAATGTTTTATTATTTATATTATGGTTTATTGCATTAAGTAATTAGGAGTTGAGTGATAACCTAATTGCTGCATTATCATCCTTGATTATTGCGATATCAACCTTGATACCTGTTTTACGGAAAATGCGTAGTGCTTTGCTATGCTTAGAAGTTAAGCTTTTAAATGAAATGTTTACATAGCCATGACGGCATATTGAATGAATATTGAAATATAAGAATAAATTTGAAAGATCAGGCGGGTGGTTTGGCCACTGCTAACATGCATTGGGAAAGGAGTCTCAATGTAGTGTTTCCGCCTTGTCAGTTAAGGTCCGTTCGTTGTAAGCCTGTTGTATTCGAGACTTTGCAACTAGCCTCATGCCTTGGGTAAGCCCAAAATGTTGGTGATTCCATTACGAGAACGTCTAACCTCGCACTGGGAGTGGAGAGATGGCGGGAGTAACGTGTACCCTCGGGGCTAGAATCGGGCCGGGTTCGAGGAGTACTGTACTCTCGGATGGCGATGGACACGTTCTGGTTTTGGGAGATCTAAATGAGGGTTGATATATGCAGATTCGGTTCTACGTATGTCGTTATGTTAGAGATCCCTAGCTGGGTATAATTGGTTCGAATCGTCGTTGCTCCTCGGTTATGGAGACTTGATCACCTGACTTACATCGTAGTTAAGAACTGGAATTGAAAGAAAGAATAAGAAAGATTTTGATGACAATTACTTTGATCTAGATTAGGATCAACTAGATTTGGTTAATGAACCATCAATGGTAAAAGTAAAATGTTGAAGATAAGGATTTACCTTAGTAAGCTTTTCTGCAAAAGAAAATCTTGATTCTAGATTACCCGTACCTTGATTCCCTAAAGCTAGCATGCCCTTGGAGTCTTTGTCTTAGTCGGGTAAGTCTTGTTGAGTACTCTTGTACTCAGGGTTTGTTGAACCCCTTGTTGCAGGTGCGGTTCATGAACAAGTCTGCTTCGAGCCTTGTTGCATGACCATCGTGGTTGAAGAAAGCGACGATGAGTAGACTGTGTGGCCTTTGGGCAAGGCATCTCGCTTGTGTGATGTAATAAAGTTACTACCGATACTTCTCTACTAATGGTTTGTAATAATGTTACATAAGGTTTTGAAGTTTGAAAACTAGTTTGTAACCCTAAGTTATTGTAAGACTTCCGCTACTTTACTCTGTTGAATATTTTGAATAAACTGTTGTAATATTGCAATACTCCTGTGATTGGATCCTGTTCGGAGGAAAGTAGGCCTTTTAAGTTATGGTGAACATAAGTACGACTGTCAGAGGTCATTATGGCAATGACGTGTACTTGTGGGCTATCGTAATTAGGAGGTTCTGTGACAAAGGTGAAGAGCACGATGAAGTGGAGGACGCTGTCAGTGTGGGCAGCGTTGAGTAGCAGTGGTTCACACGTGAAGGAAATCACTGCAACATTAGTAAAGAGCATCGGTGATAGTTCGAATGAGAGCGCTGCACTGCAAAAAAGAAGTGAACACGGACACAGGTGGAAGAGAACAAACCTTGGGTCCCCGGATTCGGTGAGGTAGCAAGTTGTGGCGTCAAACTGAGGCACGGATCCGGTGAGGTAGGAGGTGATTCCGATGACTTGGGAGGCAGAACCATGGGCGGTGCTCGGGGTAAACCTACAACACGAGCACATGGGGTCAAATCCAGACATGGGTGACGACGGTGACCTCGGATCTAGGGCCACCTTGTTGGTGGCATATGGGCGTCGATGGTGGCAGATTGTGGGAGGGATGCTGAGCTCACGGTCGCCACGAAGGGTGTCGATGGTGAGGGGGTGCCCTCATAGCATAGATAGACGTGCGGGGAGGGATCCACTAATAGCTACCAGGATAGGCATGGCGAAGCGGCACTCATGGCCGCCGCGGACCACGCGGAGAAAAGAGGATGAGGGGCGAGCGAGCGCAAACCTTAGCTGCGTGGCGAGCTGGGGAACAGAATGAGGAAGGGAGCAAAATGCAGCCGAGCGGTAGGCTTTTCTGTCAGCCGATCGGCCCAGCCAAAACCAGCCTAGCAGGCCGATTTTAGCCCAGCCAAATGGAGCCTTAGGTTCGGGTACATGGAGATTCCACCCATCCTAAATCTACCCATTGCCATCCATAGCTCTGGTCGCATTGACGCCCTAGAAAAGGTGATGGAACCACTTTAACATCATGACTACAAGAATCCTGATGTGAATTTCTAGTCTTATCTTGCACAATCAAGACCTCTATCACTTCCTTTTCTATCTAGGCACACTGACAAGAAAGTTGGGCTAGTGTCTACTAAGGAATGCCGCATGTGTGAGGCAAAACTATTGAAGAAAGGTTTTAGGCATTGCAAGCTTACTGTCGTGCCAAAGGATTGTGCCTTCGCTATGCTAAAAATTGGTCTCACGACCATCGCTGTGTTCCTACCATTCAAATACATGTGATGGAGGAGGCCTTGCAATTGTTTGATCCTTAAGAGGATGCTGGTGGCACTCATTCTATCATGTTCGGGGCTTAAGTCTTCTTCTCTCTTTTGTTGGATGTAGTGGTGCTGAAGGGCTCAAAACTTTTTGGTTCCATGGTTCTATCCAAGGCCATGCTCTGCTGATATTGGTGGATTGCACTTTCCTTAGTCATAAGGTAGCCACTACTCTAAGGTCTGGACTCTGCCGTACATGTTCAAATTGCTAGCGGCCAACTCTTACAATGTACTTCTCATATCATTGAAGGGATCTAGACAATGGGTGGCTATCAATTTTTCGCCAGGCTCAAGATTTTCCCTTCCACTATTCTAACCTAGTTGTGGGTATGGGTTAGTGCAACCCCTAGTTTAGTTTTGGATAATTCATGAAACCTTAGTGTGTCAACCTTTGCTCAAAGTGCAAAATTGAGATAGGTTGGTACACACCAAGTGGTGGAGCTAGATGATGGAACTCATGGTGATGGAGGTGGCCAAAGATGAAGATCAAGTGCTCCAACTTGGAAAAAACAGAGAAAAACAAAAATGGGCTCAAGTCAAAGTTATACTTGATAGGTCCATTTTTGTTTTACCAATCAAGACACCATAGACGATGTGATTGGGTTTAGGATAGATAGCCATACTATGAAGAGAGGAAAATCATGGTTAAAATAGTTATCAAGTGCCACTAGGTGATGTCATTCATATATATGCATTAGGATCTAGTGTGGACTAACTTAACCCTTGAAAATGCTTTAAAAATATGCTAACACATGTGCACAAGTGGTGGAACACTTAGGTGTTGGAACATGGAAGCAAGGGTGGAAGTAGAAGTTGAAAAGGGAAAGAGAAGAGTCTTTAGACTCTGGAGTTTCTGGGGTTCGAACCATGGTGGTCCGAAACCTAACCCTAGGTTCACTGAGGTGTGGCACAGGCTCCGGACCTTGATGATCAGGTGGTCCAAACCATAGGCCGCCAGTCTAGTTGGGACACGTGGCGCATAAGCGATGACGGTCGAGCTCCAAAATCTAGTCCGGAGGAGTCCGGACCATAGAGCCTGAGTCTGAAGAATTATTTGTTGAAACAGAAAGTGACCAAAACACTTCAGACTGAGTGAAGATTGGTTTGGACCCTAGGTCCAGACTAGGTCCGGATCCAATTTGGCTCTCTGGTTCTTCTCTAGAGTGATCTAGACCATGGTGGTGATTGGTCCGGAGCTAACATTGTGAGCTTGGTCTAGAGTGTGTCAGAGATATGTTGCGCACGCCAATGGTAACTTTCAAACACGGGGACACATGGCGTGCTGGCAGTGGCCGCAGCAGGGAATTGGACCTGTGGAGCATGGTCTGGACCCCTAGATCTGTGGTTCTGGAGCTCGGTCCGGACACCCTTCAAGGGGGTAATAGCTAGTGAGCCCTTGGGGCTCTATAAATAGAACTTGGCTGGCTCTAGATCACCCTCTTGGACAGAGTGTTGGGGTTGTCAGCTCCCTCTACACTTGTACCTCAATGAACCAAGTACTACTTGGAGTATAAGGTTCCTGTTTATCTTTGGTGGTGAGTTCTTAAGAAAGTTATCTTTGATCACTATATTCTTGCAGGTTCGTCATCCGTTCTTATAGCAGATACTCTAGTAGAGGGCCCTGAAAAAGACGGATAACCCTTTCAGAATGCTAGAGCAGTAGTCGATAGCATAGATGTGGTGTCTAGGCTAGAGGCTACCTTTGTTTGCCTCGTTGCCTATGGTTGAGGGGTAGGCGACAGGTGGTGATAGCCCTGTTCGTCCCTTGTAATCCCCCACATGTGGGTTCGGCGTAAAGCCGTAGGCCGGCAACGCTTGGCAGACCAAGTGTTATCCGATGCCCGAAGTAAGTCTATAGTGGCAAAGCTATATTAACTTAGATTCTCTATCCATAGAAAAAACTCACTACCCAGGCTATCCTTTCTCTTGTTATCTTGGACGAACTAGCTAAGAGACTTTACACATCCATTCCTTTGGGAAAATACGATACCCTAAATACTAGCGGGTGAAGTGCTACGACGGTATATCCGTGCACTTGCAGACTTTTCTGCTTACGCTAAGAAATACCAGCAAGTATTTCTGGCGCCATTGCTAGGGAACAGTCATTGTTTTAGTCTTCGAACCTAGTTCGTCCGTGTATCCTTTATTTTACCTTTCTTTTCTTTTTATTCTTTTTCCAACGGAGCAACCCACAATACAATAACTTTCTGCTCCCAAGGGCGAGTTCTTAGAGCCACCACAGTCCTCGAAGCCAATCACAACTTCTAGATATGAACTCCACCCAGGCTTTATAGCCATGGTTCGGGAACAAACCTTCTTGGGGTTAGATTATGAAAACCCATATCATCACCTATGGGAATTTGAGCAGCTCTGTGCATGCCTAACCATTTCGGGCATGTCACATGAAACTCTTTGGTGGAAGTTGTTTCCCTTCTCTCTTGATGAGAGGGCAAAACAATGGTACGCCCATAACATAGGGGAGATAAAAGGAGATTGGGAAGAATTGAGGAACAAATTCTGTCTCGTGCTCTTCCCTATATCTCGAATTGCTTCCCTACGACAGAAGATTCTCAATTTTCAACAAAAAGAGAAGGACACCATAGGTGCAGCTTGGGCCAGATTTTCACTCCTAGCACACTCTGGCCTAGACTTGTCTATACCAAACCCTGTGCTGTTACAACATTTTTTGTTAGGTCTTAGCAAGGAATCTGCCCTACAGCTTGATATCGCTGTCGGAGGTTCGTTCAACCATAAAACCATAATGGAAGGAGAGGCGTTACTAGACCGCATTCTAGAGAACACTCCTCCCCTAGAACCTCTCCGTGTAGAGGCCAAATCAAGACATGAGGAAGTCTCTTCGGCCTAGTCCGAACCCATAACTCCCATTCAGAGACCCTCACCCGAACTGAAAACTCCGGAGGAAGGTTTCCAACCTTCAGAATTTCCCTTTTTTGAGGATGAATTTCATGAAGATTTTGGAAATACCTTGAAATACTCATACCAAAAGAGACCACCAGTTCCTGTCACTCCTCTTGACCCACTAGACAAAGAGTTCCTCAGGGAATACATTAGGGAGTTGACTTCTATCCTAAGCAGCGAATGAGTAGAAGAAGCGGAGCTTTCTTTTGAAGAAATTCATATTAACACCCCTTCTTTAACCATCCAATGCCAAATATATAGAACCACGGTGGACGTGCTTTACAATCCTACTGTCAGAGCAAACCTCATGTCCACATCTTTCGCACACACCTACTTAGGTGCTGAACCCCTTGCTTCGACAAACAAATTTCTTAGGGTTGCCCCATGGTCTAGCATAAAGGGATGTGCGGTCCTACACAACATAACAGTGCATCATGATAATGTTGATATGGCCCTTGATTTCCATGTCTTTGACATCCAAGATTTTGACATCATGATAGGGCATCCCCTAGAAAATTCTTCACAGAGCCACCCACATCAGGGGACATGAACATAAAGTTGGGGAGAGACACTTTTTCCATTCCTATCACTCGAGTCAAAAACTTGGTGGCAAAATCTCTCCCCTATCCATAACTGCCCGAGGAGGTCAAGTCTGTTTCACCCTTTGAATCTCCTGAGTCGGCCTTAGAGAAAGATGCCAAACTCTTCATTGAAGAGGAGGACGACTTAGGTGAGACTATAAATCTTTCCAAGGAGGAAGTACCAGCACGACCTCCATTGAACTTAAACCCCTACCCACTGGCCTACATTATGCTTTTCTTAATGGTGACACCAAAACTCCTGTAATCATAAACGACAAGCTTACTGATGAGGAGACAACCAAACTCATCGCTATTCTTGAGAAACATAGGTCTGTTTTCGGGTATTCCCTTCAGGATCTTAAGGGGATAAGTCCATCACTTTGCACCCATCGCATTCCAATCAATCCCTCTAGCACGCCGTCTAGAGAACCTTAGCAAAGGCTGAATAATGCAATGAGAGAAGTTGTGAAGAAGGAAGTCCTCAAACTTCTTCATGCGGGATTATTTATCACGTACCATGTAATACCCCTGGTGTTATGGTAACTAAAATTGGCCATGTCATCATATGCATTGCAAAGCATCCATGTTTTATTCAACCCTAATGTGCATCAACTAAAACAAGTTTACATTTTCTAGGTTGATTGAGTTCTAGTGAAGTTTGATGTGAACCCTAAAACCCTAGTTTTAAATGCCATCTCAAATACTTGATTTATGCCCTGCATACTTTGAGGTGTAAGCGGTGTTTTACACTAGTGTCAAGTGTAGGGGACAAACTCAAGTGCAACCCTTGAAAATGAACTCCAAGTTTGAGGTTGAATTTGAATTCCAAAACTTGCCCTAAGTTTTCCAATTCAAATTCGAATTCAAATTGGGAGGTTTATTAAAATGAATTTATAATTCAAATTTGGTTCAAACAAATGTGGCATTGGGAAGGTCAAGTGTGATTTGACCCAATGGCACATTTGGATGATAGTTGTGATCACTAATTAATCATCAATTACTATAGAAACCAAATCAAGTTTGAATTTGATTCAAAACCCTGATTTTCGGAAAACCCTGTCTTACCCCTTTTTCTATAATTCAAAATATAAAAAGAATTTGGGGGTGAGCCAAAAAGAAAAGTTGTAGATTTGGTCAAGTTGTACAACTTTGGTATTTGTAGTTTTCAAAGTTTAGTATAAAATTCGGAGTAATTCTGAAAAGATTCAAATCTCAAATTTGACCCCTTTTCATTCCCCAATTCCAATTTCAAAATGAAGGTAGAATTTGGAAATGGTTTTAAAAGCAAAATTGTAGGCCTTATCAAGATGTACAACTTTAGTGTTTTGAGTTTTTAAAGTTTCAATGTAAAATTTAAAGTAATTTTGAATTTACCAAAATCCAAAAAATGTCCCCTTTTGATTTTAAATTCAAATTTCAAAATCTAAGCTGAATTTGAAAAACATTTGATTGGGAAAGTTGTAGAATTTGAAAAGTTGAGCAACTTTTGTATTTGGAGATTTTTAAGTTCTTTAGAAAATTTTGGAGTAATTTGAAAAATAGAGTCAGTGGCAATTCTGTAATTTCTTCAGGTGGAGCAGGGTAGCAGGCAGCTCACCGCCGGCGTCCTTTCGGCCATTTCCAAGTGCGTCCGTGGCCGCCAACAGCTACTTTGACGTGGCCAGGCCATCCATGCGTGTCGCCCTCGGGTTGCCTCGCCTCGGCCATAAAGCCCGAGCCGCCTCCATCGTTTTTCCTCTTCCCTTGTTTTGCCACCACCGCCGTCGTCGCTCCACCGCTCGTCGTCGTTGCTACCAAGCCATCTCTGGCCAAGCTATGAGTGCCACCGAGTTCACCTCGCTCCCGCGCCCCCGCCTAACCTGCTTGCGCTGTGTCTCTCCACCGAGGTCGGTCGAAAGTCGCCATCTTCCTCCTCGACGACCACCGAGTGCCACCGTGCCCGCCTTCCCATGGCCGGTCATCTCCGCTGCCTCTCCACGTCTACTGATCGCCCAGTCGTGATCGGGGTGAGCCACTGGAGCTTTCGGTGCTCTCAATTTCGCTTTTACCGGCTTTGCTCGTCGGAGAGCCGTTCGCCATCGCCACTGTGGCCGCCATGGCCGGTGTGGAGCTCCCTCCGGGGTGCTTGCTGCTATTAGGGGTGTCGAAGTAGGTTCGCGGGGTCGTGTTGGTCATGCTGGTGCGGTTCACCTCGCCGAAGCCTCACGCCGCCGAGATGGCGGCCGGCCGGCCACCGCCTTGGCCATCGCCTAAGCAGGGGCGCGACCTGGTCTTGCTGGGCCGGCCCAGCTCGGTTGGGCTAGTTGTGTGAGAAGTGGGATGTGGGGAGAAGGAGGAGAGAGGTGGAGTGGGCCGGTTTAGAATTGGATTTTACATTTTCTTCTTTTCTAGAATATTAAATAGTACCAAATTTTGTTTATTTCATTGTGAAATAACCAGAGCTCCAAAAATTATAAACATTTTTGTGTAGCCTCTTTGTGATGTATACTACCTAGAAAAAATATAAAACTTGAAATTTAAGTACTTTTTGTACGTAATTTAATTATGCATTTTAATTAATAAATGCAATTTCTATGATTTTTCTAGGCTTAAATGATTATCCAAAAATTGCGAAAATTGTTTCGCTACTTAGTTATAATGTAGGCTTCTTAAAATAAAAATTTAAGATTAATTGGACAAAGTTGATTTTATACTTACTTTTATGCTTAATTAAATAATCAGTTAACCCTTAATCTTGTTTAATCATTTTAGTGTTGTTTGATTTTATGATTGTGTGTTGACCCTAGGTCATTAACTCTTAATGACCTTTGTCACCTTTAATTAAATGTTTGAGCTCTCTTAATCAGGGCTTAATTAATATTATTTCATGTGCTTAATGAAAGTCATTAACAAAGTAGTTAACCTAATGAAACCCTAGGCTAGGGTTAGGGTAGGCTTTGTTGGCTGGCAACTTTACCGTGAAGAAAAGTTATACTCAAGTTCTTAATTTTGTCATACCATCATCAAGCATCATGTTTATTACTTCATCATGTTGAAGCATGTCATGTCATCTCGTGTAGACCCCGTGAATGAGGAGGCTAACGTTATCGAACCGGTCCCCGAAGAAGAGCAATGGCCAGTGGAGGTTGGATTCGATATCTGTGGACCTAACCCTGAGCCTGAAATCCCTGTCGACCAAGGCAAGCCCCGGATGCATTTAAACCCTACCTTGAGTTTTCAAAGCTTTATATCACTTATGCTTATGAAATGTTGCATTAGGTGATTAGGAGTTGAGTGATAACCTAATTGATGCATTATCAACCTTGATTACTCAATATCATTCATGATACCTGTTTTGATTTGAAAATACTTAGTTATTCTTAACCATGCTTACTGAGATAGGTTCTCAAATGAAATGTTTTAAATGGTTGAAGTTGGCATAACCTGCTGGATAATAAGGTTTGATAATGAATTTGAGGCCAGACGGGTAACTTGCATCAGGAAAGGTGTCTTGATGTAGTGTTTCCATCTATGTCAGTTAAGGACCATACCGTTGTAGGCCCGCCTGTGTTTGAGACTTTGCAACTAGCCACATGCTCCGATAAGCCTAAGACCTCGGTAATTCTATCATGTGAGCGGCCAACCGCGCACTAGGAGTGGAGAGATGGTGAGAGTAGTGTGTACCCTTGTAGCCAAGGGCTGGATTGGAGGTGTACTGTACTCTCGGGTGGCGCTGGACCCGGTCACATTTTGGAGGATCTGGGTGAAGGTTGATATATGTAGGTTAGAGTCCTACATATGTCGTATGGTTAGGGATCCCCAGCTGGGTATAATCGATTTGGATCGTCGTTGCTCCTCGGTCATGGAGACTCGATCACCTGACCTACATCGTAGTAACAAGTGGAACTTTGGTCGGAGATTAAGAAAGAAGTTGTATGAGTTACCTGATCTAGACTAGGATCACCTACATACTGTTAATGACTAACGATGATTTAAAATGTTGATCTTAAGGACTCACTATTAGTAGCTTTTATGTAAAAGATCTTTGATTCTTGCTAAAGCCTTACCTTGAATCCCCTAAGCCTGCATTCCTGAGTCTTCTCCACCCTTTTCGTCGGTTAAGTCTTGTGGAGTACTTTTCTACTTAGGGTTTGTTAAACCCTTGTTGCAGGTACGTCTCATGAGTAGGTTTGTTTCGGACCCTGCTGCATGACCATCTTTGTGGTAAGCGACGACGAGTAGTATGTTTGGCTCTTGGGCAGGGCACTTTGTTCTAGGTGATCTGTAATAAAGTTACTAATGTTACTCCACTACTATGGTTGTAATAAATAAACTTAAGGTTTATAAGTTTGGAACAGATGATTTGTAAATTTATGTTATGTAAGACTTCCGCACTTTTGCTCTAATGTAATTTATTATAAACTATTGTAATGCTGCAATGCCTCTGTAATGTGATCCTACTCGAAAGATCGTGGATGATTCAGGTTTCCCGAGGACACCCGACAGACTTCTTAAGTTCTATGGTACACATGCATAGCCGTCAGAGGTCTTTGAGACAATGACAGGTGCATGTGGGCCATATTATTTAGGAGGTTCTGCCACATACCACATAGTGATTGGGTTAGTCCCATCCAGGTGTACCCAAGAAAGGGGGAATGACAGTCGTTGAAAATAGTAAAAATGAGTTAATCCCATAACAAACCGTCACGGGGTGGAGGATATGTATAGATTACTGAAAACTCAACTCGGCTATAAAGAAAGACCACTTCCTACTGCCCTCCATTGATGAAATATCAGAGCGGTTGGCAAAGCATTATTTCTTCTATTTCCTTGATGGGTATTCGGGCTATCATTAGATTTCCATCCACCCGATGATCAAAGCAAGACCACATTCACTTGCCTGTATGTCGTTTGGATTGTGCAAGGCACCAGCTTCGTTTCAATGGTGCATGATGTCTATTTTCTCAGACATGATTGAGAGATCATGGAAGTCTTCATGGACAATTTTTTTGGTCTATGGAAAAACTTTTGATCATTGTCTTGAGAATTTAGACAAAGTCTTGCAACGATGCCAAGAAAAGGACCTGATACTTAATTAGGAAAAGTGTCATTTCATGGTCTAAGAGGGCATCGTCCTTGGGCACCTTGTGTCTGAGAGGGGGATCGAGGTAGACAAAGCCAAGATTGAGGTTATCGAGCAACTACCACCCCCTATGAACGTAAAAGGAATCCCTAGCTTCCTAGGTCTTGCAGGATTCTACAAACGTTTTATCAAAGACTTCTCACACATCTCTAGAAGGGCAGGCCTGGTGCAGTTGGTGAGTGCTAGCTCGCCGAGTCACCAGGTCCTGGGTTCGAAGCCGTCTCTCTGCAGAATTTCTATGGAGGTAAGACTTTGCTTCGGTTATTCTCTTTCCCAGACCCCACTCGTGTGGGAGCCTCTGGCACTGGGTCTGCCCTTTTCTCACACATCTCTAGACCCCTCATGAACCTGTTAGCTAAGGATGCGCCTTTCAAGTTCAACAATGAGTGCTTAAATGCCTTTCGTACCCTCAAGAAAGCACTGATCTCAGCGCTAATCATGCAACCTCCTAATTGGTCGCTGCCATTCGAGATCATGTGTGATGCTAGTGACTATGCTATTGGGGCAGTCCTTGGCCAAACCAAAGATAAGAAGCATCATGTGATCGCTTATGCTACCAAAATACTAACCGGAGCACAACTTAACTATGCCACCACCGAAAAAGAGCTCTTAGCAGTCGTTTTTGCTATAGACAAGTTTAGATCTTACTTAGTAGGAGCAAAAGTTATCATTTACATTGATCATGCTACATTAAAATATTTGCTCACTAAGAAAGACGCTAAACCTAGATTAATAAGATGGGTACTTCTACTCCAAGAATTTAACCTTAAAATAAAAGATAAAAAAGGAGTAGAAAACACTGTTGTGAAACTTCCTGAAGGAGCTTGGATCATGGCACAACATAGCCACACCCTATCATCCTCAAACAAGTGGTTAGGTAGAGATGTCGAACAAACAGATCACAAACATCCTACAGAAAATAGTCAATGAGATGGGGAAAGGCTGGAAGGACAAGCTACCTAATGCACTTTGGGCATACAGTACAGCTTACAAAACCCCCATTGGCATGTCACCATACCAGCTCATTTATGGAAAAAGTTGCCACTTACCAGTCGAGCTAGAGCATAGAGTTCATTGGGCAAAAAAGAGCTAGAACATGGACGGAAAACTAGCCGGCAGAAACCGACAAAAGCAAATTGCCAAGCTAGAAGAATAGAGGGAAAAGGCTTACCACAGTGCCAAACTTTATAAAGAAAGAACCAAAAGATGGCACGATCACCAAATCAAGCAAAAAGAGTTCAAGGAAGGAGACAAAGTTCTTCTATTCACCTCCAAGGTCAAGCTCTTCGGTGAAGGAAAACTTCGAAGCAAGTGGAAAGGACCGTACACCATCGTCAACACGTCATCACATGGCGCGATCACAATTCGAGACAACGAAGATAATATTTTTAAGGTAAACGGTCAACAATTAAAAGTTTTCCAGGAGCCTTCATACAATCCCAAAGAAAAAATAGACGTAATAAAATTAATTGCTTTTAACAAATTCCCTAACTCAAAAGTAAATCTCAAATTCAATAAAGATTATTAGTAGAATTATTGTCTACACTTGTTTTTGGTATTTTCTTTTGTTTACAAATAAGACAGGTACAAAAACAAGTGTGGGGGAGAAGACACGCTCAAACACTCATCTCCCAAAAGATGCACAAAAGGCGCCATTTTCAAATTTGGTTTGTGCATCCTCACTCTTTATATTTAATAAATAAAGGATAAAACTGAATAAATTTGAAAATGCAAATTAAAAAGTGATGCTCCATCTCCATGTCATCCTATGATCACAAGTTTGCATAATCTTTATTCCTTGCCAATATTCTTACACTTGTGAACAACTTATCATAGGGACCCCATTTTATCTAAGTGATTGGAATATGAGATAAAGTAGGATGGAAATGAAACTTACTCACTTTTGCAAAGTACTTGGGATTTATTTACAAAATCAAAATCTCAAATAGCATGCTCCTCAAACGATTATAATTCCTACCAAGGCCGTATGACAATATCACATGATACAAAACCTTAGTCATGTGTTGCTTGTATTTACATTGAGCTTTGTCAAATTGTTGTGACCCTTGTTGAGATTCTCGTCATGCACCCATGATCAAAGATTCACATACACCCGTAAATAAACTGCTGACTCTTACATTGAGAGTTATGCACAAACATGCTTTTTTTCGCCCACCAAAATAAAACTCCATTCGTTTATCATGAGTCTCTCTCTCAAGTTTTCATATGCCAAAAAGAGAAGTATGGACTATGCTAAAAAATCCATGCCAAAGAAGCATGAGATGAAAAAATGGCCATAAAAGTGTCTGAATATTAAAATAATAGGTACTTAGATGCCCGCCTGAAAAGAAAAAAAGAGAGAAAAGAAAGCCCATACTCTCAAATAAAAGGCATTTATCAAAGAGAGAGAGTGTCATGATTCAAAGGAGTGTGTGTATATATATATAGAATTTCACACACTTGCACTTCTTGATCAAAGTGTATGACTTGCATCTCCTTAGATCTGGTTTTTGACTTAGCAACATTATGTGATACAAGTATGCCTCGCTTTCATACCTACCCAAAACTCCACCAGAAAAACTTTATAGGTAGGATGAAAAGAAGGCAATTAAAAGCCTTTGTTGAGGACTATACACATGAGCGATCGAGTGAATCATTTTGAGGAGCAAAGCTAAAATTTACATTTCTTCAAAATTTAACAAAACC
Source organism: Saccharum hybrid cultivar R570 (assembly GCA_038087645.1). Taxonomy (NCBI): domain Eukaryota; kingdom Viridiplantae; phylum Streptophyta; class Magnoliopsida; order Poales; family Poaceae; genus Saccharum; species Saccharum hybrid cultivar. Next base: position 14,139,305 of record JAQSUU010000259.1, read on the forward strand.
CAAGTTTCTGAGCAAGAGTAGAGTAGGAAGATTTGAATCCTTATTGTTCCATTATCCAATCACTCAAGATTCTTTGGTGGACACTCAGAATGTTCACAGGTGCAGGTGAAGCTCGGAATAACTTGTATGCAGATTTCATATCAAGGAGATAAAACCATCTTAGTCCGTAGAGCTTTACTCGAGGACGAGCAAAGCACTAAGTGTGGGGGAGTTTGTTGGCGGTGCTTAACTCATTTCATTTACCATCAATATTTATATAAAATTCACTAAAAACAACACCAAACCTAGAAATATGACTTAAAACTAATCATTTCCACAAAGTTTTGGTGTTTATAATGTTTTGCAGGATAAAACATGAAAACATATCAAGTTGGGCTAAAAGTAATGAGAAGAAACATCCATTCTTCATTTTGACCCAAGCAAACAAAGGAAGAAAGAACAAAGGTCCACATCACCTGACGAATTTGGGCAGAATACCTACATGGCTACGATCCAGGACCATCATGTAGACCACTTGGTGAAGGTGGTGCCGAGGCAGCCCAGTCAGGGTGTGGCCGCACCGCCACTGGCGCCTCTCAGGTCCACACTTCTCTGGGGGTTGCATGCTGCCATGCATAGGCGGTTTCCGGTGGTTTCCTAATTTTTGTGCGCCAAACTGACCACACTCCACTATAAATGAAGGGGTGGAGCTCTCTCCTCAACACACAACACAAGAGAGTAAGAAGAGAAGAAGAGCTTCATTCCTATCTAGGTTTTAGCTAGAATTAGAATAAGGAGTGAGTAAGCTAAGAGTTGGAGAAGTACCGGAGTGTCGGCTACCTCTACTTCTTGCACTTGGCGACCCTTGTACATCGAGTGGACAGAGTGTTGGGGTTGTTGGCTCCCTCTACACTTGTACCTCAATGAACCAAGTACTACTTGGAGTATAAGGTTCTTGTTTATCTTTGGTAGTGAGTTTTTAAGAAAAGTTATCTTTGATCACTATATTCTTGTGGGTTCATCGTTCGTTCTTGTAGCGGATACTCTAGTAGAGGGCCCTGATAAAGACGGATAACCCTTTCGGAACGCTAGAGTAGTAGTCGATAGCATAGACGTGGTGTCTAGGCTAGAGGCTACCTTCGTTTGCCTCGTTCCCTACAGTTGAGGGGTAGACGGCAGGTGGTGACAGCCCTGTCTGTCCCTTTGTAATCCCCCACATGTGGGTTTAGCGTAGAGCCGTAGGCCGGCAATGCTTGGCAGACCAAGTGTTATCTGATGCTCGAAGTAAGTCTTTAGTGCAAAGCTATCTTAACTTAGGTTCTCTATCCATAGAAAAAACTCACTACCCGGGCTATCCTTCCTCTTGTTATCTTGGGCGAACTAGCTAAGAGACTTTATACATCCGTTCTTTTGGGAAAATACGATACCGTGAATACTTCCGGGTGAAGTGCTACGATGGTATATTCGTGCGCTTGTGGACTTTTTTGCTTACGCTAAGAAATACCAACATCTAGTAAATTGCTTGTGACGTTGAGTATTCTTATTTGTGTAGGTTCTTGCGGCACCCTTGCGTAGGGCTAGGCTTGTGTATGCCTGTTAGCTCACGAACCACCAAGTGAATGGTCGACACAACAGGTGCGGGTACTAGCTTGCTGGAAAGCAAGTGAACCTCAGGAGAAAAAAACACATGCCATTTGTCCCCTTGGATCTCTCTTGCATTGCTATTCATTGATTGTCACTTGCCGGTTCGGTATGACCCTCTACCTCTCTAGCATTACTTTCCTATGTATCTTATGTAGAGGTAGTCTTAGCTTAGCTAGTTGTTTAGTTAGCTAGTTAGTTGAGTAGCTTTTTAGTTGTTTTAGTTACCTAGCTAGCTCAACTAGTGTAGAAATAGTGACATAGCCAATTGTGTGCTATAGAGATTGTAATCAACAAGTATATTGGATAGGTGTCTTGCCTATTTTAGTAGAGCTAGAGCAAAAAGCATTTACGCCATTTAATTGACTAACGAGTTGCTCTAGTGCTTTGTAGAAAATTTTATTAGGCTATTTACCCCTAGCCATTTAGGACCTTTCAGTTAGCTGGAATGATTCAACCCATGAGAAGTGCACACTACTACAATAATTTTAACTGAGGTGGGCAAAAACAATTAACTGAGGCGAGCAATTGATCCGCCTCCATCAAAAGGTCACGGTTAATCTGGCCTTAACGAAACCGCCTTGGCTAAGGCAACTACCTCAGTTAATGTCAATTAATGGAGGCGGTTACCCTAACACGCCCGCCTTAGTTAATAGATTGTAAAAATAAAAAAAATGAAAAACCAATCCATGAGCCCGGCGAGCCCATCCACGAGGCCCGCCGAGCCCATCGACGACCGCCACCGCCGTGCCATTGCTGGAAGGGCCGCCCGTCGCCAGAGGAGAACGCCGCTGGGGCCAAGAGGCGAACGCCGCTAGGGCCGTGTCCTCGCAAGCCGCCACAAGGGGGCCACGCCCTCGTGAACCGCCGTTGGGGCCGACCTCCGCTCACCGTCTCCTTAGAGGTGGATGTGAAGGTGTTGGTGAAGGGCGCCGTCGGAGGTGGTGGGGGGTGGCCGGAGGTGGAGGTCGTGGGGGCTGGCCGGAGGCGGAGGTGAAGGGGGTCGGCTGGAGGTGTGCCGCTGGGGCCGAGAGGCAAATGCCGCTTGGGCCGCGCCCTCGTGAGCCGCCGTCGGGGCCAGCCTCACCTCGCCGTCTCCTTGGAGATGGGTGTGGAGGTGTTAGTGAAGGGCACCGCCAGAGGTGGAGGGGGCCAGCTGGAGGTGGAGGTCGAGGGGGCGGCCAGAGGTTGAGGTGAAGGGGCCTGGCTAGAGGTGGGGTGGAGGTGGAGAGGACCAACCGGAGGTGGAGGTGGAAGGGGCCGACCAGAGAGACGGTCTCAGGGGAGAGATGCAGTCCTGAGGGAGACGGAAAACGAGAGAGGTGAGAGAGGGAAACGAGAGAGATGCGGTCCCTAAGGGAGACGGAGGGAGATATTTCTCCAATCTGCCGGAGATGACATCACATTGGGCCCATGCGTCATTCTTAGTAGAGAAACACAAATGAATTGGCGGTGGAAATAGCTCCACGTGGCCTTCGATCCAACCGTCCAAGAGGTCCACGTCAGCGATCCGGGGCTGATCCAACTTGCGCGGCACACAAGACGTGGTGAAGATGGCGCGGTCGCTGCAACGGACGGCGCAGAGAGCGAGGCGGGATGGGCGGTGTGGATCTGATCCCTGTGGCCGAGTGTGTGGCGTCCAGGCGTGTGGCCACTAGTCTCGTGCCACGTGACGGTGGTTTCTCAAAATTGGGGGTGGCGCCGGTGGTTTTGGACCAGGAGTGAGGAACGAGGCGAGGACAGGGGGCCTGGCGCTAGAACTTTGTGCTGCATCTATTTCCCATCGCGCGCGTGGCTGATTTCTGGAGGCGGGCGCCCTATAAATGACCGCCTCGCTTAATGACAATTAACTGAGGCGGTCGTGTTAGGGCAACCACCTCGGTTAATATATTAATTGAGGCGGTTGAGTTAGGGCAACCGCCTCAGTTAATACTCATTAACCGAGGCGGTTGAGTTACATTGCCTGCCTCGGTTAAGTATTAACCGAGGCGGTTGCTAGCCCGGCTGCCCAGCCTCGAATAACTGAGGCGGGCAACTAGGCCGCCCGCCTCGGAGCCCCATTTGGAAACGCCTCGCAAAAGAATATGTGTAGTAGTGGCATTGGAGTTTCAAATGGATGTCTATTCCCTACCAAGATACCATGGTTGTTATTCAAGGTCTTGTTGATGCTGGGCTTACTGAGTTGTTGGTGCATTTATGCTCTTTTGAGGTTTGTCACATCCATCTGCCATAAGTCCAGAGGTTCATAATAATGCTATAGCAACCTTACTAAAGGAATTCACTAATGTTTTCTCAGCGCCTACTAGGCTTCCTCCCAAGCATAGTTGTGATCATAGTTCCGCTGGTGCCTGGTGCTGAAAGTGCATTTAATGACAACGTCCTATCATGGGTTTTGGTGATATAATGACAAGTGCAATCAGAACAAAGGACCCCACCCCAATTTCATGCACAACAAAGGCTATGGTGTAAAGGGCATAAATTTGGAAGCACTATTTGTTTTCTAAGTTCTTTTGAAGTTATTTCATGTAACAGAAGGGGATAAAAACTAATTACTTGCAAGTGTCTAAGTGCTCAAAAAGTCTCTAACAAAAGACCTAGACATAATAGACGTTGACCCCAAAATTTTTTTTAAAAAATGAGTGTTTTCTCTCTATGGTCGAAAATTCGATCCTAATCGGAAATTCCAACTGGTCAAAAATTTTGTGGAAATTTCCAACCGGTCGGAATTTCAGAGGAAATTTCCAACCGAGGGTGCTCTGTCTGGAGTTAATTCTAATACTAGAAATGTTGATCTCAGGTCAGAATTTCTAGGACCTAACATTTTTCTATCACGAATTTTTGCACAGTTTCAAAAGTTACCCAAGGGCTCGGAATTTTAGGTCCCTATCGGAATTTTCGGTCCTTGCCCAGTTTGCACAGTAACAACTAGTTGAGAGGGGTGAAGCATATGTACCCACCCTCTATCTCCATAACTTGGACACCCACCAGACCTAACAATTGTCAAAAATCATTTAGAGCTTCCTTGAGTCCTTGGATTCATCATTTGGAAGGGATTTGAGGAGTGGTGTGTGAGAGAGAAAGTGGACTACATTTTCTGGACCTTTGAGCACCGGCGGCCCTGCTAGTTCCAACCAAGTGAAGGCAGATGCCTCCCGGGCCACCGGATCCGCCTCTGCCCGGGGACGGAAGGGTGGAGGCGAGTTGGAGGAGCTGGACGGAGACAAGCTCGGCGGAGGCGCGGAACCGCGAAGGATGCTGGTGTGGAGAGTATGAGGTGGGAGGGAACCAGCAGATCGAGGAGGGAGCAGGGGCTACGCGATAGACTGCAGAGCCTAAAACGACTCTTTCGGCGGGACAAATTTCGAATCATAGAACGACATTATTTCTGGGACGGAGCGAGTATACCCATATCATCCACCTTTCCGATTCGATAGCCGCAGGTCAAGCAGCAAATCCTCCTGGCAGATGGAACGACACCCGAGACCGATAAAGTGGTAATGTTGCATGCATTGCCCGTCCTCCGGCCGGGCTAGAATGGATCCGTCTTGTCTTAATTTCTAAGGGCCTGTTTGGCACAACTCACAACAACTTCATGAGCTGTTGTGAGCTGTTTGTTTTTTTGCCAAACACCTTTTTTCAAAACAGTTTCATGGGTGAAGCTGTTGCGATGGGAGAGAGCTGAAAAAAAGTAGCTTATTCCAGCTTCATCTCCCATATGTGGGCCCCACAGTACACAAAAGGCAGCTTTGTCCCCAGGAGAGAGAGAGAGAGCCGCCTCGCAGTAGAGAGACGCGACGGGGCCTGGACAACCGGGGCGTCGTCCGTCGCTGGAGCACGGCCACCGGGGCACTCTAGGCTCGGCCACTGAGGCGTGGCAGGCTCGGCCGCTGGAGCACTGCACGTGCGGCCATCGGGCATGGCGGCCTTGGCCTGGGAGGGGTGCGCGTGGCAGGAGCTGGTGCAGGCTCGGGCGTCGTGGTTGCTCGGGCCGCCTAGAGGGGCACGGCCGCCGAGATGGGGCCCGCCGTCGGCGGCACGGTCCGCAAAGAGGGGCGCCGCCAAGGGGCCGGCCCTGAGATTTTGGGGCCCAGGGCAAGACTAAAAAATGAGGGCCCTTAGAACATATGTACTTCTGTTATCACTTGTATTAGTTTGGATGTTAAGCTAAGAATAGTTACCTAACATGCCTTACCTATTCTCCTTGCACCATACACTTTCCAAAAAAAATTATATTGTCACATACCTCACCGATGTCCAAATTATTATCTACGGTAAGGCCTTGCTATCAGGATTATCTTGTCACATACTGGTTAACAACAAAAAAAATTCTTCGAAATGAGACACATCAACCAGTAGCGGTTGCTCAGAACACACACGTTTCTATTTCTCCTTTACAAAAAGCTTGGCAAAACGTGAGAACCAAACTGGTACAGACGTACACATGTTGGGGGTTCATACATACGAGCAACGCATCAGGCTGAGCTAACAATGCTTATTACTCAGTGATTATTTTTAAGAGATAATCTGGAGAAGTAACCATCAAGGTAGCCGAGTGGCTACATGATGGAGCGGCTGGTCATTGTCAGATAAGAGCGGGAGCAGATCTTCGTCGAGGGCCTCGAGGCGGCCAACGAGTAGATCCTCAGGGAAGAAGAAAGTGGGCGACTCAATCTCTGCAAGAAGGATGCAAACAAGAAGGTTGCGAATTTTGCTGCCGAGAACAACCACCTCTGCAAGGCCGTTGACTCCAAGAACGAGCTGAGGGCCGGGAGTCGGAGTCCGCAGCGGCCACTGGGGACAAGCTCCCCGACGCGACGACGAGGCTAGATGGGAGCGCGCGAGAAGGGGAGAAGACAACGTGCTCGGGGGCCCTGATGGTTCGGGGGCCCGGGGCGACCACCCCGCTCACCCGCCCCAGGGCCGGGCCTAGACTGCATGGCCGGCAGCGGAGCCGACACCTCCTGCTCCTTGTCCTTGGACACCGGGAGCGAAGCAGCAGCTGCTGCAGCCGCAGGCAGCTTGTTGCTCACCTTGTAGTCGACGTCGGCCATGGTCACCGCTCTTGCTTGTTGTCGATCGTTCACCTGCATGCGATGGGATCAGACGGATGGAGATCAGCAATAAGCAAGAAATGAAACGAAACCGAAGAAATTAAGAGAGGATCTACCTATATATCAAATCGGAGGTTATGTATCGAGCAAGCAAGAAGAATCGACGTAGGATGACCTGCTGATCGAGATGCCGGTCCGCGGCGGCGGCCAAGAATGAAGAATAAGAAGATGAGATCGAGTGCAGTGGGAGGCGACAGGTTCGGACTAGTAGGGTGTCCCTATATATACAAAAACACAAGGGAAAGGGAGGGAGATGGGGCCGGCCGGCGCGTACGCGTACCCATCCACCTACTGTACCTGCTGCTGCTTCAAGAATCTAGATGAAGCACTGTGGCTGCTATGGCCTTACACTGGTCGACACGCGTTGTACGCGTCGGTGCGAGTGCGACGAACGCCAGTATGATCCATCACTTTCCCTAGCCGAGCAGCACGAGCTAGGTATTACTACTAGCTAAGCTGTTGGCTCCAAGAGCAATCCTGAAATCTCAAGTAAATCCCTTACTACTTTGCATTATATGAATTGTTACTGTGTCTACCTCTGTTGGCTGCTGCTAGCGCTTCTTCCATTATTCATGCATCAGCTAGCATGCATTACTAGTTCGCCCATGCATGCCTGGCCGGTTTGCAGAGAGCAAAGCAAAAAGTACCTACGCATTCTTCAACTTTTTTGTTGTGATAGCATATTTACACTTTTCATCCTTTCTCTCTCCATTCACTTCAATTTTCAGAGAGAAATTGCATGATTTTTCCTTGTAGTACTTTACATTTCTGCTTGTAATATTGGTATATATGTATGAGTACAGTATATATTATTAATCTAATCTAGCTAATCAATCTATAGTTTAATTTCCTCCAAAAAAATTATAAATGGAGTAGGTAACATCGGAGCTACCACATCCAACTTATTACTGACTACTATATATGTTACCATGCATGCACCTTACCCAGCCACGAAGGCACGAAGCATTTGCCAGCTAGTAACATGCTGCATGTCAGCATGTGCAGTGCAACTCATACAGTGCATGCTCTGTGCTCAACCATCTCCATCTTTGCCAATTTGGATAGGAGCGAGAGGGTGAGCCATGACCCACATCTCTCAGTAGAGTTGTCTGTCACTGCCTCGTTTCCCTGCAGAAGATAACAAGCTGCAATAATGCAGACGTTTTCTGTTGCCGCAGCTGGTGGATGCATCGATCTACAGTATTACACATTCACGTGCATGCTGCTGCACACATGGTGCACGATAAAGCCCATCACACTTCGCGCTCATGCATTCACACCTATATATTCACACTTCACGTTCAAGCTTCACGCCTAGTATATATATATATGACTCCCTCCGTCCATGAAAAAATAACCGCCGTCCGTGAAAAAATGCAAGTCTAGCTAGGCTACCAAGGACAAGTTGGTGGAGATTTCACGTGTCCCTAGATTTCTATCCACTACAAGTCTATACAATCACAACTTCTTTTTCACACACATGCAAAGGTGTGCACAAGAGAGAAAATGACACATGTCTCCCTAGATTCATGTCCACACCAAGTCTACAACCACGACTTCTTTTTCACACACACGCGCGAATAAGTGCATGATAGAGACGATGAATGGGAGGAGCACCAAATAGAAGATGAATGGGGTAGGGCAAGAGAGAGAACAGATGGAGTTGATTTCTTTTCTTTTTTACTCGGTGAGCCCCACCCTAGTTACTTCACAACTACCTCCCTAAAGTTACAATTCTAGGAGACCCTCCAAACTCTAGAATTGCATGCATGCTGCTTATCCTGATTGAGAGAGTAGCTAAATTACATACACACCATCCACCGTCTTCCACCATGCTATGTATATGTATGGCCATTTAGGTTATTAATACAAATAACAAAGTTTGTTTTTCAAAATTATAATACAATACTTTGATTGTACACATCGTCTTATCTGTTATACTAGTACGGCAAATTTTGCTGAGGGACACTGGAAAAATGCGTAATTGGCCGGCACACACCGCCAAACGGAGAATTTGCCCAAAGACACCGCAAATTTATGGTTGTTTGCCCAGACGCACTGCAACGATTATTTTATTCATTTCTTAGTTTTAGAGAGAGAAGGTGGGGCAAATGTCCGAACTGCCCCTGTCTTCAACGTTCCGCTCTTCACTAATATTTGCCGCAACACACAATGGTGCAAAGGTGCCTGGGTAGGACTTGATGATTTGATAGACTCAATGAGCAGTGAAATAGATAGAAAGAGGAGGGGGCTTTCCGCAAATGGACTTTCTTCCTCCTTGGCAGAGTCAGCCATGGACGTTCTTCCTCCTTGGAACCACGCCGACTTGGGTGGTCGCGCTGAGCCCCAGCTAGGTGGCCGCACCACCGCGCCCCCAGCTGCGTTGGCATGGGTGGCCGCGCCACCCTCCCCCCAGCCGCGTTGGTCTGGGAGGCCGTGCTGCCCCTAGCCGCGCCGACCTTGGTGGCAGCACCCTCAGCCATGCTGGGCAGGGAGCTCGCCGGAGTTCACCGATCTCCGCACACACAACAACAAAAACCTCCCCGTTTCTTCCGTTGACACCGCAGAGCACGTCGCGGCCACCCATCCTCCCTTCTGCGCCAATCTGAGCTGGATGCCCCGCCTTCGACCTCGTCGTGCCTCCACCGCCGCCGAGCTCCGCTCATCGCAGGAGCAGCCGTGACCAGCTCCTATTCTGGCGTCATGAACCCCACCATAGCACCGGCTGCTGCTCCGGCTCCTTACGCGGTGACGGTGTGCCACGACAAAATTAAGTGCATAGCCAAAGGTTGAAGATGAGGGCAGTTTAGACATTTTCCCCACCTTCTCTCTCCAAAACTGAGAAATGAATAAAATAATCGGTGTGGTGTGTCTAAGCAAACAACCACGAATTTGCAATGTCTTTGGACAAATTCTTCATTTGGCGGTGTGTGCCAGCCAATTATACGTTTTCCAATGTCCCTCAGCAAAATTTGTCTACTAGTATTGGCCAACAAAAGGAATCTCCACTTACGATTCTTAAGGCCTCGAATTAATACATTAATTGGGGGAATTAATTATCCATATGCATGTTGATAAAATTACTCACCACTACCACCATTATGTACAAATTTATCCCAAACTGTTCATGGTGGGACACCTACTTCGATAAAAACATCGATGAAGTAATAGATTCGATAGTATATGACATATGAGTGAAATGAGCTTGAAGACTATAGAAATATCATGGTAGATGCGTAGTTTGCGCAGGCCAGTTCGCTAGTTTTTTACTTCTTTCAGACAGTTCAATTGCTCAAGAATGAAAAAGAATGTTCAAAGAATTTTCCTCTTGTACCTCATTAAAATAATTATTTCATCCAAAAAAGAAATGTTGTAATCAAATAGAAATATGATGTAAGAAATTAGGATAACTTTCTTACTATATTGTTGCGTTCTACAAATAGGTAAAAAAGAACAAGAAAGACTGAATATAAATAAAAAATACTTTCCTTGCAATAAAATATTTTTCTACTTCAGATAAAACCTTCTTGGCCGCTTCTTTTTGGCCCGTCGGCCACTTGGCGGGCCTGTGGGCTTGAACCATGGAAAAGAAATAAGAAAAAACAAAACAAAAGATAGTTGGGCTGCATAACTTACTGGGCTGTAGGCCGTATTGCAGAAGCTGCTGGAAATGGAGGAGCTGGTGGGTTTAGAAACGTAGGCAGCAATACTGTAGCTCGTACTTTTTTAAGGTTGAACCAATAAAAACTATTGATGTCCACTTTTTTTTTAAGATAATGGAGTAAATTTAGGCTTCAACCTCCTTGTAGATACGGTAATGCTGTCTATCGAGTGTCTGTCTAGCCAGACGCATGTCTTCGCTAGGCTTGCGAACCAGGTCTGACTGACCCATTATTAAAAAAAATATGGATGCTTCCACGGGGACGAAACCGCCTCGTGCCACGCGCCCTGCGTCTCGCGCCGGACCCGCTTCGCGCTGCGCGCCCCTGCGCCTCACGCCTCATGCTGGACCCACCTTGTGTCATGCACCCTGCCCGTGCCTCATGCCATCCGCGCCTCGTGCCTCACGCCGCGCGTCGCCTGCGCCTTGCGCTGTGCTCCCCCGCGCCCGCGTCAACGAGCCTTCATTGAGCGACAGCAAGTAGTGAGCACATGTTGCAACCGCATATTGATAAGTTTCAAATGTATGTTGTATATGTAGCATGTTGTAACCGCATGTTTCATGCGTTTCAGATGTATGTTGCATATGTTTCATTTGGATGTTGAAAAATAGATCTGGTGTTGCATATGTTGCAATGGCTATACATGTGTGTTACAACTGTATGATTCAAACGTTTCATCTGTTTCAAACGTATGTTGCAAGTATTTTATTTGAATGTTGCATATGTTGCAGTGGTTATACACATATGTTGCAAGTGTGTTTTCCAAACGTTTTAGCTGTTTCATCTGGATGTTGCATGTTTTCATCTGGATATTGCATATGTTGCAGTGGCTATACATGTATGTTGCAACTGTATGTCCCAAATGTTTTACCTATTTCAGACGTATGTTGTAAGTGTTTTATCTATATGTTGCATATGTTGCAGCGGTTATACACATATGTTGCAAACGTATGTTTCAATTGTTTCACCTGGTTTTAGTATGTTGCAGCAGGCGATGCTCCCCACGCTTGGTTGGTTGTTTCTTCTAACACTCCTTAGTGGTGCACCGAGGTCATGCAAAGCTACATCAAGGATTCTATGGCTTGTGATCTTTTATCCAAATTGGTTGTTTCTCTTTCAGTTGTGCTGGGTACACTTTGAAAGATGGATTACTCTGCTTTCAAGAACAAGATTTAGCTTGGCAACAACACTACTGTTCATCACAAGGTATTGGCTGCTCTTCTTCGCCCCTGGGTGTCCAAGTTGAAGAAACTATTTTTTGGAAAGGCATGAAAAATGATGTGTATTCCTTTGTCACTTGTTGTGACATTTATCAGAAAGCATCAAGGACCTTCCGTTTTCTGGTAGTTAGCTCTCCAAGATTGACAAAATAACTTTTCTTATAAGGTTTTGTACTTATAATAACTATATTTTTCATATAATATGTAACTTTATGGTCCTCAACTAAAATGCATATGGCTATATCATCTTTTTGCAACCGTGTCTGAGCATGCTTTTTATTCGGAGAAAGAGAAAGTTTACAACATATATCTTAATAACGATAGGGTTACCGAGCCCAACACGATCCTTGCAAGGCGAATCTTACAAGAGTCACCAACAAAGTTCAATAGCAGCTAATAATTACATGAGGAAGTTCAGTGACTAGATAAAACCAAGCATCAAGAGAAGCAACTAAAGATGAAACACGACTAGTAGCTAAAAACAAACACTCCTAAGCGCTGAATACCCCCGCAAAGTCTGTCGTGAGCACAAGGAATGCAATAGTCACGTCCTGACAACCATGGCGCTTCACAACTATTCAGTGAATGTCCTATGCTATCGAAACAGGCTCGACAAACAACGAGTTTATAGTGTCTTTGATGACATGACAATTTGTGTACGCGTCATCTTGTTGGTACATATACACCATTGTTCTTGTCAGGTTGAAGATCCTCTCGAGTAACTCCGTCGGCTGGTGATTGTTCATGTTCAGCCATTCCTCATTAAAATCTTTCCAGGTTTCATCTATCATTTCTTGTATCTTCACACGTGCCACTTCAAGTGGGACTTTGTGCTCTTTCATGCAGCTTTCTATTGTCGAAGCAACATGTGAGGTCATTTTCTCTCTCTGCAGACATATATATGCAATTGCTTGGTTATACTTCCGGGAAAGCGGCAGCTGTAAATATAAGCAACATGTGAGGTCATTTTCTCTCTCTGCAGACATATATATATGCATATGCAATAATGTCTCCTATCCTTTTTTTTTTCTAACAATAGTCAGTACCAAAAAAATACGTAGCTTTATGATATGGTACTGTAAAGAGTAAACCCATTTCTGTCATAGCTTAAAGCCTGAAACAATGACTATTACCTCATATGATTTCAGATCATCAGAAAGCCTGAGAATAATGCAGAGCGCCTGTACTATTTTAGGCACACTACATACCCATTCGAAAGCTTCTTGAGCTGCCACCTCTCCCATTCCAACAAATGATGTGCACGACAAGAGGTGACAAGCACCACTTCTTGCTGAAACCTGCAAGTGCTCACGCCATTTTACCTCCTTACTAGATCTACAATATCTGCATATTATGGGACAAAAACGTTGGTAAGTAATACCTCATTATTAGTTGTACCTCGTATGTATAAATACATTAGGAAAAAAAATAATAAGCAACTCTACTTTACTTGTCTTTTGGGCTAAAAGTCATCTTACAATTTATTAAAATTTGGCATACAACCATGACTAATAAAGGATATCCGATACAAATTATTCGAATGAAATATCTGACCTAACCTAACTATCTAAATTATCCAACCAGATATCTGATATTTGACGGATATTGTAAATTGTTCTTATATTTGAACGATATCTGAAGTGTTTTTTCTCACAATAAAACAACATTAGCCGGCTTATCAGCCATGGTGCGGTGTTTTTCTCTCATAATAAAATAGCATCAGCCGGAAAACCATCAGCCGAACAACTTTGATATTAAAAAAGAGAGCTATCAATATTTGGGTGGTCCAGTGGTCCAGAAACATCTGCACATTTGCACCCTTATTAGGATCAAGGATGTAGATAAACCATGTATGGGACAAATGAAAACTAGGGTGTTGATAACGAATATATGGCATGTAGGTCAATTAGTTGACAGCATAGGAGGTGTAAACTAAGTACTAAAAAGATACCGACAACGGCGTCAATATGGGAAATTTTCACTCACAAAAAATTTTATGTAGGGCATGCGATATTTCTCCTCCGGTGCTAGCTCATCCTCAATGCTTTGGCAAGTATCCAAAATTTTCCCAAAATGAACTTCATGTTCTCTGGAGACCTCCGGTAACTGCAGGGTCCCAGCTGGGCCAAAGCATTTTTCTTCCTGTATTAGCTACGTCATTTTCTTCTAGTATTATTCGTAGTAGATAAAGAGTTTAATTTCATTCATCAAGAATACAAACCTTTCTATACACTTGGTAAATAACTCACACTCTTGTGAAGTTCCATAGACATCATAAGTGTCGTCCAATAAGGACACAATGGCAAGAACTTTTGACAATATTATTCGAGCTCATGAGTAACTTGGTTCAAAATATGCTCCCACCATCCAAAAGTAGCACTCCACAACTCTGTCTCGAGCAAATGATAACCTTGACTGAAGTTCTAGATCATTCCACCACCTGCTCATTCTTAATTAAACCACAACTACAAATATGAAATGTGTAATAATGCCCACAAAAAAATTGATATCATGGTACTCTCCATATTTTTGTTGTTGTGATTAGAATGCAAGTTCTGCTTTGTAGACCATTAGGTGACCCACGACGCATTAAATTGAACTTCTACAGATGTAAAGTAAAGAAATTGGATATACATGAACTACCTGAGCTCTACTATCTATTGGTGTCACCTATCCATATATAATTGTGCTTCACGATAGTAATTATTTTAAAGAAATAGTCCCTCACTTCTAAATTATATGTTACTTTATTTAGTTTTGTTATAAGCTAAACTTCTCTAATATTTACTAAAGTTTTTAGCACAAATATACTAACATATATGCACTATCAAAATATATTAATTCTACAGAGAATTTAATAAAAACTAGTTTGATGTTCTAAATGTTGGTACTTTTTCTATAAACTTGGTCAAAGTTAGAGAAGTTTGACTAACGGCATTGCTAAGTGACCTATAATTTTGAATGGATGGAGTAAGTCACTTCACCTTGTTATGATTTTCAGCTCTTCTTGATGTTGGAGCTGCACAAGATTATAGTTGAGCTTTGCTAGCTCCAATACCATTTCATTAGCTTCAGTCTCATTTCCATATTCATCTATGAGATTTGGCTTCATAAATTCTTACACTTCTAGGAAGCGGGATCTCAAGCGCACGCTTTATTTCACTTGCTAATGATGTTTCCATGTTGGGTGCTATTGATTTTATACACTTCGTCGTGAAGAAAATAGCCTCATCAAGTATTATCTCTCCATGAGTCCTGAGACAAGCAGCGTTGTAAAGGTTCAGTAGATCCCTTGGATTGTTTGCTGCAAAACACCCTTGTTCGTCTCTGAACTTGGCAAAGACATCTGGAACAGATAATTCAAGAATTATCCTTAGAACAACAATAATATTTTGTCTTTGTATTGGATGTTACTATAGACCAATTTGCAGCGTAATATTTCAGTTTAAGATAAATTATGATGCCGTTTAATATCCTGCAGTGTACTTAATGAGCAAAATGATTTTGTTTTGTAAAGGCTGCAAATCAGAAGTTTAATGTGTTTTGGTTACCTGATGAGACCCTGTATCCATGCTTTCGGAGAAGATAGAACCACATAGCCACCGTTTGAAGATCACAGCCACTAACATCAACATTACTAATTTGAGTTAGCATATCACTGATCTCGTCTTCAAAAAGATGATCAAGACAAAGACGCTCCAAGACATCAATGAGATGAATCCTATGGTACAGGCTAGAAGCACTTGCAGCTGCTATCAGTTTTGCCGTTTCTTCCTTCAGTTGTTCTGCTCGATGTACCATCCATGCCTGTTGAATGAAATGTTTTCAGATGCATGGCGGATCAATGCTCAGCTTGAAATAAACTGAGTTTATTAGATCAACAAGATGCCACTTAATTACAGATTGTTACAAACCTTTTGAGCGGCCAGAGGACTGGAGTAGGTAAGGAAGAAATCTCCCCAGAGGGATGGCTGAAAACCCGAGATGTTTCTGCTCGCACGGTCTTCCTCCTCTTTTGGCTGCCTACTACTACTAGTGTCGGCGGTGGCGGTGGCGGTGGCACTAGCAACGACGACACCGGCGGCCCTGCTAGTGCTAGTCCAACCAAGTGAAGACAGATGCCTCCTGCCCGGCCCCGGAGGGTGCCGTCGAACCAGCAGCATTTGCTTGCCGGGTGACGCCACGGCGCCGGCCATGACCATTGGCGGCGGCGCTCTGGTAGAGGGGCCAACGGCAGGACGGCAGCCACGGCTGCACTGTGCTGCTAGCTTCATGTTCATGGCGCTGCCTGTCATTTTCCAGCGATGTTCTTGGAATATGCTTGCTGCTACAATTTGCGCGACAATGGCATAACCACGCATGTCTTTATGTAGCTAGGCCGAGCTTAGTAGTACTACCTACTACGTGGTCAATGTCATGTCCTTGGGCTGATTAGTGGCAAGTTTAACGTGAGACTCTTGCGTCTGGGGCTTCATTGGTTTAGTGGCAAGTTTCACGTGAACCTCTTGCATCTGGGGCTTCATTGGTTCAGTACCACGTTTAGAGTGCTAATCTTACAACTAGGCCGACAAGAGATCCACTCAAATCTTGTAAACTCTGTTGTCCGGTTTTGCAAGCAGACACTCAGGGGAAGTCACAATCAAGCCGTGAAATTGAATCTTCTCGATGAAGTTGGCATTTCTTGATCAATGACATTGTCTACTCAGTTGAAGGAATTTAGCTGAATTCTCTAGAGCTCATGGAGAGCAATTACCTAGACTCTAGTATTTAGAACTGCTTTTGCTTCCTGAACATTTAGTTTTGCACTTCACCAGCAGTTTGCAGTGTTGAACGTGATGGCAAGCATATTTTAGTTACGAACGTGTAACACGATGTGATTATTTTTTAGGAGCCCTAGTATGAGTGTAGTATTCAGACTTGCCTTTTGTTTCCTGAGTATCTAAAACCGCATGTCGCCAGCAGTTTGCAACGTTGAATGTGATGCCAAACGTATTTTAGTTGCAAACGTGAAACATTACGTGATTAAGATGTGATGCCGAACATATTTTAGTTACAACGTGAAACATAGGGTGTGTTTGAGACTGCTTTACAAACTCTCCGTAAACTCCAACGTAGAGCAGCTCCACAGAAAAAACTGAAGCTTGTGGAACACCCTCCACGGTAGAGCAGCTCCACAGAAAAAACTGGAACTTGTGGAACACCCTCTAGTTGCTCTTACAACTCCACCTTTTTTTCTCGAACAGAGCACGTGGACATTAACCTGTTTGGCTAAAAAAGCGTAAAGCGGAACTGAAAAACATGGAGCAGAACGGTCCTAAACACCCCAGTGTTATTATCTTGAGGTAACATAATGGCAGGATTCATAAAAATTACTTAGGTTGCAAAATGACAGATTTCATTAAAAAGAATTGCTGGTAGATGATTTTTGAAAAAGTGATTGGTGAGTTGTAAAACTGTCAAGGATGTTGATTGAAGATCATTACTTTCTAGTAGTTCACTGCACCTGATGAGACCTTGCGTGTATATGACCATACCAACGCAATTATGCAATTGACATCACAATCGTAAATTAAGTTTTCTTTGAAACAAATTGGGTTGAACATAATCCACGCAAACACGCCCTATGTATAGAAAGGCCAGGTACATCGCCACCAGCCAATCATGTGTCCATAAATTTTGCAGAAATGGTTTTGAAAAAGTATACATCAAAGAGCAGTGTAAAAGAATATTACACATCCACACCAATATCAAGCACGATGGTATTTGAGATGCGGCACAAGAACATTGTAGACAATAGGGAAAATGACCATAGGAATTTGAAAATACTGCAATCAGACACTGATGTCACGGGGCAAAATAAGCTCTGCTGCGGACATAACAATATGACAATAGTTCATCCGTTGGGCAACAAATTTTGGCAGAACTTCAACAGGTTCAGTAATGAACAATCTAAGTTGCCAACACGGCATTTTAAGCTCAGAGAGAAGTAAGAAATACGCATGGCCATTTCTAGTCCATCTTTACTCCAACAAAACCTGTAGACATAGAAGCCCAGAATAGCATAAGCAAAGGTCCCTAATCGCAGGTTATGTATATGGAATTTTTGAAAGGGTTAAGCATTGGATCAAGCTACAAGTTCAAACTTTGTTGGGAGCCACATGTCCAATTTTCTAAACAGGATAAGGTATGTTTACAACCATTCTGTTGTACCAAAAAGGCAATAAACATTCCCTAAACATCAGTGCTTGGACAGAAATATCATTTACACTTCTATGGCAAGAAAAGATGCCCAATTATAAATATAAATCGAAAAATAAAAATTGCAAGTGCTCAAATTAAGCATCACTATATCCAATACAGGGTGACAGCACTATTAAGAAATGCTGCAAAACAGCATTGATGAGCTCCAATGCAAAGAACCTGATATAATCAAATGGTAATATACATCTCATGAAACAGAATAACTGATAGAGAACTGGAAAAACATTAGTTGGAACAACTATATACACCCTCTGTCCATAAGAGTAAGCATTTTTTAGCATTAAAAAGTTTCAACAAATGTAAACACTTCTGGCATATGACGTCATCCCCATCCCTCGCTGTTAATTTTCCAGCAGTTTTGTTCCTCTTATAATATTGATTGATGACTGATGAAATGCCTACATTTGTGAACAGAGGGAGTAATACTGAAAACTAATGAAATTAGATAATAATGTATATTCCACGTGTACTTGGTATCATTGAGATCTTCACAAAGTGAATTACTCCCTCAGCCAGCTATAAACTCACCGAATGAGCAAACGAAACCACAAAAACCGAATTACCATTATTCACAGCTGAATAGACATTGTTTGCTGCTACACAGACTCAGTGTGCCTCAAAATAAACGACCGAAACCACAAACTACGATGCATTTAACCACCCAAAACTCCTAGCCTAGGTCTACAGCAATGACGAGTTCAGCCTAAGCAGAATTCGTTGTCATATCATTCGATCACAAACAACAAATTCAACATCAACCAGCCAAACAAATAGAGAATGTCGGACGTTCGAGGATCCTAACCTTAGATGCTGCTAGGGTACATGAACACTCTGACCTTGCGCCCCTGCACTCATCAAGAAGAAAAAAAACAGCATCAGTACAGAGCATCAATTGGGAAGCAACACATTAAACAGCGTACTGAGTGCGTCACTGACCATGGACTCAGGCGGGAGGTTGGACTTGAACTTGGCGCGGACGACGCCGGAATTGCCGTGCGGGCGGGTGACCTTACCCCAGATGCACCTGTAGCGGGTCTCACTGCTCTTGGTCTTGGCCTTGTAGATGTACGCCATGCGCTTGCCAGCGTACCACGCGACGTCCTCCTTGGTGTTCACCCCCTCGATCTGCACGAGCGACGTGGTCTCATACTGGTTCGACTTGGACCTGCACAGCCACCGCCGCAACCACCGTAAGCCGAATAGGACCGAGAAATGACCAGATCCAAGTAACACGGACGGTGGAAGAAGCGGAGGCGATGAGCTCACCTCTTGTATCCGAGGATGGTGCCCCGGACGTAGAGCCTGACGCGCTGCCCCGTGCGTCCCTTCACCATGGTGGCCGCCTGCTTCCTTCCGCTTCCGCCGCCGGACACGATAGAGCTCGTGCAGATTGGGGAAGACAACGAGACAGGCCGGAGGCGGGCAGGCGGCTTGTATGGAGCAGCGCACGGAGAGAAGAACGGCCTTGATCGTCTCGCAGATTCCATCGGACGGTTGTGATGTTCTGAAGGGCTCTCTTGAGAAAGCTAGGGTTTAAGGTCGCGAGCTTAAATGGGCCATTTCGTTAATGGGTTTCTTCGCTTTTTCTGTCTTTCCATATGGGCCATGCTGGGCCGATCTGGCAACATAACCGGCCCAATTGCGAATCGGACGCCTCGTTCCATGATATCTCGCCGACTGTGGTCCCAGGAAAACGATTAGTTGAATCAAAAAAACGATTAGTGTCCCTAAAAAAATGATTAGTGGTCTCAGGAATTTAAAAAAACACGGGACAGGCGAAGAGTTGGCTCGGCTGCGGCGTGAAACCGTCCACTGAATCACGCGCGGGAATCAACCCAAAAAAAAAAAGAAAAAGAAAAAATCCTGCACGCGCGCACCCAGTTCTCCGGCGGGGCCGAGCCCGACGCCGGCGCGGCCTTGCTGCGGCGCCGCTCCTCAGTCCGCCGCCTCAGCGGGAGCGGGGTCGCTACGGCCCTTGTCTAGGGGCGTGAAGTCGACACCCATCTCGGCGTGGATTGTATTCTTCTTCCCTCGGTAAGTAACCCTACTTGCTTAGGGCCGATGTCTCCGGCTTCTAATCAACTCTGAAACCCTTCGATCTCCAATGGGTTTGCTGCAGAATTTCGTGGTGTAGTGGTGCTCTAGGAGACCAATCCATCCATCCATGGTTCGATTAGGTTCGTGCTCCTCATCTTCAGCTCGCAGGATCGATAGATGCCACGCTATTTAATGCCCAATTGTGGTGCCGATGCAGTTTGTTCTCCTGAAAAGTAACGGAGCTTTCACCCTAAGTCAGCCCCTTGCCACAATCTGCTCATCTATCTGGAGCCTACACCAGCGCTATTCTCAGATCAATATTGCTATCCTCCGCTGTGTGCCTCCCCACAACAACGCCGCCCACCCTCTCGAGAAAATAGATTGTTGCAATGGTATAATGCTATTTTGGTACATATTTTGTTTTGTGTTAGAGAATTGGGACATTTGGAAGAGAACCAAGGTGGCAAGTTGTGGATTTTGATTGACATTTTGTTAGGTCCTCATTTCAGTTAAGTTCATGGAACAGAACTCTTACCTACAGAAGGCTACACTGGCTTGCTTATCCTCCACAAATTCCTATTATTTTTTTTAAAAAATGCATTGTCTGGATTATTATGGTTTAAATTTAATTTTCTCGAACATGCAGGAGAGCTGTGTATCATTATATATTAAGAAGAGAACAAAACACGGGGTAAGATCCCTTACAAAAGAACCACACAAACCCCCACCAAACCTACATGTTGAAATAAACATTGTTGTGCAGTCATATCCTATCTGCATAATCTGACCATCTTACATTTAAATTTATGTTTCACAATCTTGCACATTACATTCTCTGATATTGAAGCTTTAGGTCATCATTGGTATTCATGATATTTCTTTTTATGGTTTAATATTGTATTGTATTGTACCTATGAGGCAATCGTTTTGTTTTTTTAGATTTAGATGTTTGGCTTAAAGGTGGCTTATTTCAAAACTTCATATTTTTGAAATATGGATGAGTGTGTTATGCCTGACATCTGCTATAAAGAGTCACTTTAAACATGTTGCAACTATGTTATTTCTATGTGCCAATAAAACATGGTTATGTGGGTGATAAGTGTAACCCAAGTTTTGATCGTACATGGGTGTTTGTTCATATCCTTGTGTTATGCTATAGTTTTACTGACTTGCCTTTGCATGCTCATCTTTTTTTTTCTTGCAAAGTGCAACACATTGTATTGATCCTAAGACAAGTTTTTACACTTCATGGGTGGTAGGTTGTAGGAATTCTACTGTTTTGGTTAAAACACTATTGCATCATCAAATATGGAAGTCGATGATGATGTGGTGGAGGATGAGATAGATTTTAGCCCTTTCCTTAGGGAAGGATCTCCGTCTGAGACCTCATCAAGCCTTACATCAGAAGCAGAATGCGAGGTATATAGTTCTGACAATCGACCAAGTGGCCAGACATATTTGCAGAATAGTGTAGTTAATGAAAATACAAGTGACAGTGCACTTCCTCAAAATAGACTGTCGTCTCAAGGTCTTGTCAACGAAATATTTCCAGAAGAAATGTCTACCCAGGTTAATCTTGAGAATGGATTGGAAAAAGACGTTTTAGCAAGCGAAGCTGCTTGCTCTCCAACAGTGCAAAACCCTCTCCAAATTAGTGAGGAAGATGCAATTTGCAGACGGACGAGGGCAAGATACTCACTAGCAAACTATTCACTTGAGGAATTGGAGACCTTTCTCCAGGAATCAGATGACGATAGTGGTCTGCAAAATGTTGATGAAGAAGAGGAATACCGCAAGTTTCTTGCTTCTGTCCTGTCTGGTATAGGCAATGACACACAGGCATTCCAGGGGGATGAAAATCAGGATGAAGATGATAATGATGTAGACTTTGAGCTCGAGATTGAGGAGGCCCTAGAAAGTGATGGTGATGAAAATGCTGAGAACTATGACGACACAAATCATAGGAAAGAGAAAGGTGGACGTAGGCCTCAGACTAGGCAGAGGCGGCCATTTACCGAGTTGTCTGGGACTTGTAGCTATCATCGGGAATCCGATAAAACTAATTTTAGATCAATTCTGCCATATATTCCATCTGCATTGGTGACTCCTGCTCATGCTTTTGGATGGCAATATCCTACCCAGAATGCCCTTTCCCCTTCATCCTTGGTTTCAGTACCATGTGCACCTTTAGCATGTGGATTTACTGATAAGCAACTCGGGCAACTGCATGTGATGATATATGAGCATGTTCAGCTCCTTATCCAAACATTTTCCCTATGTATTCTTGATTCGTCTAAACAAGATGTGGCTAATAATGTCAAAAAGATGATAGTTGAGTTGGTTGGCTTTCGTGATCAAGCATTGGCTAGGAGTGCTCCTCAACAGCATATCATTTTTGAATCCTGGCATCTCGCATCTAGTTTTATTTCTTCTGAAAATTTGGAATGCCAATGGATGCCGTTAATCAAGAGTCCTGTTATATCCATCCTTGATGTCGCACCGCTTGAGTTGGCCCTCAGCTATTTAAGTGATGTCGCAACTGGTAAGTTCAAGATTGGTACATGGGCCAATTTTTTATACTTTGCTTCTTTTGTTTGTCACCACTTGATCGGTTACTTTGCTTGCATATTGAATTTACAGCTGTCGTGAAGTATAGAAGAAGTCATGTGGATGGCACTGCTGACAAAACCCACAGGAAAGAGCCCCTGTTTCCTTCACCATTTATTAACAGTTGCAAAGAAGTGAATAATGTTTCTCAAGATAGATCAAATAGTGTGCCTACAGCATCATCTCCTTCATCTGGGCAGTTGCAGCAGAAGAAATCGTTGGCTGCTACCCTGCTTGAGCGTACTAAAAGGGGCACAGTTGCTCTTGTTCCTGCTGACATTGCAAGATTAGCACAGAGATTCTTTTCACTTTTCAATTTTGCACTCTTTCCTCATAAGCCACCTCCTTCACCTATGGCGAATAGAGTGTTTTTCACTGATGCAGAGGACAGGTGTGTTTTACATCTTCTCCTAGATTTATTTTGAAATAGAATTCGTGCATGCTTCCTTGCCATCTTGACTTCAAAACATAGAAAATCAAGAAAGCTGAATAGTTAGGTTTTGTTGAACTGCACACTGTTTTTATTTTTATATTAGTGATATTGGTTTATGCAAATTGTGTGTTTACTTCCTCATCTGCTGTAACACAGCTATTCCATTCATCTTTTTTTATTTCAACTTTCCTCAAGGTTGCCTCCTTTTGTATGGTTAATTGTATCATGGTTGCTTTGTTGTTATTACCACTTTCCTAAAGGACATCATGTAGAGTGCCCTCCTCAATTGTATAGCTGATATGATGCCTGTCACTTTCTTTTCATGGTTAATTTTATAGTACATTATCTGCCTGCAGATTGTTAGCTCTAGGAATTCTGGAATATAATAATGACTGGGAAGCAATACAAAAGCGCTTTCTTCCTTGTAAATCAAAGCATCAGGTATTTTTTTGGTTACTCCTTTTTATTGCAAAATTTTCTTCAAGATCCAAAAGTTTCCGTTTATGATTTGTCAGGAACAAATCAACAGTTCTTTTTATCATCTGTTTGGTGAAGATTGACATGTCATGAAATGATTTAAAAAAAATTTGAGAGTAATGAAGGACATGAAACGCCTTCAAGGATTTAGTATAGAAAAAGGAGTTGTTTTGACTGTATTGACATGGCAATAACATTTTTGACCTTGCTGGCATTAACTCTTGGCCCAAAGTTGATGTATGCTCTCAGTACTGCCAAAGCAGGGTGTTTTTTCAATAAAGATTTTGAAGTCTGAACATTTATTGTCACAAAGGTCTCGTTGCCAATTTACTTTGCTTTCCTTTTGACTGCACATGCAAGTAAGCTTGGATGAAATCCTTCATTTAATTTTCTCAATGAATTAACACGCAGCGCTCCTGCTTATTTGAAGGGGGGAAATCCTTCATCTAATCTCTGCATACAATCACAATCTGAGACTGTTTGTTCAATTTCTATAATGCCTATTGCTTAGTTGTTGTCTTAAATTGTTAGTTGATCATGATCTTTAATAATTCCTTGTTCTGGACATGTATTTTATGCCTGCTGAGTGAAATAATTTCTTTGGTGCAGATATTTGTGAGACAAAAGAACCGTAGCTCCTCCAAAGCTCCTGATAATCCAGTTAAGGTAAATATTTTGCCCTTCTTCATTTACTGGAAGATAAGATGCTGAATTCGCTTTATGCGTCTTTTAGGGTTCAATATTCAACATTATGGTCAAGTTGTCCATTGAGTTGCATAGTAGTGTAACAGATTAACAGTTCATGCTAACAAATAGGAGTATGTTCTCATTCCATATTGTGTAGGATTGAAGTTTTGGTTTTGAACTGATCTTTAAACATTGAAGAGAGTGCTTTATAAAATCCTGTATTGTGTACGTAGTGAAGTTTCTGCTGCAGCACTTACACTGTTGATAATTTTTATCTATCTCATTCTGATATCTATACCATTTTGCTTATGTGCCAACAAAATAGTAGTATTTTATTTTATTTAAATTTCTTGGCAAGATTTGTGGACAAATCACATTTTTTTTAATAATGTACTCAGTAGCAAACTGGAGATGTTTTTTTACTACTCTCTTAGCGGCACATGTTGCTCTGCTTGTGTGTGGAGCTATATTATTCAACCTCTGGCTACTAGATTTTTTCAAAGAGTATGTATATATATGTTGTGGAAGAGTTTGTCTGTGTGTTCCCTTGTTCTGATGCTGGTTTGGGTTGGGTTGATTTTGCCATGTTCTGTATTATCATGGTCAACCATCAGGATGGGAGATTTTGAGCTCATTGACTGCTTTCAGCAAAACCCAACATAATAGCCTTCCAACTAACTATATTCTTATCTGAATTAATGCAGGATGTGCGCCGTATGAAGGCATCTTCATTGACAGTCGAGGAGAAAGAATGTATCGAGAAGGTGATAACTTGTGACTGCGGGCTATCTTATTTTTTTTCATGTTTGATTTTTGTTGCATAATTTCTTCCATGCCTACTGCGATTTCAGGGGCTGAGGATATTCAAAAACGACTGGACATCAGTTTGGAAGTTTGTAGTGCCACATAGAGATCCTTCACTGCTCCAACGTCAATGGAGAGTTGCAAGTGGAGTCCAGAAATCTTACAGTAAAAGTGATGCTCAAAAAGAAAGAAGGCGAACATATGAAGCAAAGAGGAGAAAGCTGAGAGTATCCATGCCTGATTCACGCCGTGGGCAAGAGGTTAGTATGTTTCTTTAACTTGTAGGATATTCAAATAATATCTTAATCTCCATCTAAAGTGATGTCGTTGAGCATAATTTTTAATGCTTTCATCACAGGCTGATAACAATGCTTCCGAAGATGCTGAAAATGATGATGATTCATATGTCAATGAAGCATTTTTGGAAGACACAGATAGTATGCCTTATCAGCAATCAGGCACAGACCTCGATGAAGAATGTGGTACTACAGGTGGTTACATTGAACCCCAGAAACTAAGTGGTGCGAAACTTGATGTAACCACCTCATATAAACCTTTTATGTACTGCCCCTCTGATGGCCCATCATATGTGAGAACACCTTCCACTGCAGCTCCGGTGGTATCATGTGGATCTCTGGACCAACTGCCAGCTTCCCAATTGAGTAAACAGAAAGGTAGTTGTGTGGTCAAGTTGGCTCCAGACTTGCCTCCTGTGAACCTTCCCCCCTCTGTTCGTGTCCTATCTCAGGCGGAATTTTATCGGAACGCAACACACTTTCGAGGCACCTCAGATAATGCAGCAAAGGATATGTATCCTGTGCCACCTTTGACCTCCTTTACAGAAAGTGCTGATAGACAGCTAAATATGTTCCCTGATCACAGAGCTAATTCGAGATTGCAGCAGAATGGGATCTCCGGTGATAATGCTACAGAAGATGGTGCTGAGCAAGATTTGCAGATGCATCCTTTACTGTTTCAGTATCCTCGAGATGTTACATCATATAGTCACTCGGTTCAAAATCTTATTAATCAGTCAAGAAAATATGATCTTTTCCCCTTTGAGAAAGTTCGAGTTGAGAGAAGTAACAACCAGATTACAGGTGCCACCGAAAATGGTACTGTAAATGCTAATACTATCGACTTCCATCCTCTCTTGCAAAGAACAGAAGTTGATGTTCATAATGAAGCACCAGAATATGATAATAACTTTGACTGCCATCAGTCTGATAATAACATGAGTGAAATCCCAGTAGATGACCAATCAACAGCTGGGCAAGCATCCACAAGCCCTTCTGAGAGGGAGACAAGTATTGACTTGAACATTCATTTGTGTTCTCCAACAGTCATAAATGGTTCAAATGACTTCAGAAGTAGTTTTAGCAGATCAAATGTTCAAGATGAAATTTCTAGGAAGGACAAATCTAGTGTTCCAGAGCTCGAGGTTGTAAATTCCTATTCTCATTATTGCATTCAAGAACCTAATGAAGAATCAATGCAAGGAATTGTAATGGAGCAAGAAGAGTTAAGTGATTCCGAGGAAGATAGCCAGCATGTTGAGTTCGAATGTGAAGAAATGGATGATTCTGAAGAGGAGCAAGTTCAGAGTCCAGAAGCCTCTCCAATTCAAAATAAGGTGATGTTTGTAGATAGTAGATACACCTATTAGTATTATAATGTTCATGATCCTAGTATGGCATTGCATTATGATTTGTTCTTAAAAAAATGCCATGGCATTGGAAAAGGTGTTCTATTTTTGTTATTGCTGTGTTCTGCTTTAACATGCCATACATGATTGGTTTTGCTTTCCTGGTTATACTTAATTTGTCAGAAATTTTCTTCTCTGTTCATTACTCTTTATTTGAATTTTCTCTTTTTCTTCTGATTTTTTATATGTTTAAATATTTCTTGTTCAGGGTATCTCAGCATCAGTTGTTTGTGGGGAATTTCATGTTAGTAATGACCAGTGTCAAATCCAGCAAGGATCTGTTCAAAAGGATAAACAGGGTGCAAGCTTAATGCAGAAAACGCAAGTTCCTTCTCGGTCAGCGAGGGCTAAGCTGAAGCCGGAAACTGCAAAGTGCACAGGACCTAGGACGAGCCAACGTTCATCCACTTCTCGCACAGCTGAAACTAGCCGGAGCAAAACCAGAAATTCTAAAGTGCCACAGGGACAGTCAAGTGCAGAACGCAAGCCCAATGATTCAAGAACTAGAAAAAGTCTGGGCCCAACATGAAGGCCAATTTATCATTTTATTCCTGTGCTGCATGTGTCAATGGCAGAATGGCTCAGTTCAATCTGTTGTCACTCTGTTGTTGAGCTGATTATCGTCAACGACTAGGCAGCACATGCTGGAGAAAGCAACCTAGCGAACCTCTCTGTGGTCATTTAGCTCGAATTGTCGTGTGAAAATAGCAGCAAAAGGAGCATACCAAATATATGGATTCTCCAGTTGGATAGCAAGACTGAAGTGGTGATCTTGGCCCAGTATCTGGAACATAATGTTTACAAATCATCAAATTGTTGGTGACTGAGAAAGCATTCCCATGGAATAAGGTTCTGAACAGCCATGAGACGAATTCCTCGGATTGACTTGGGAGTTTTGTACCTTGACGTCCTCAAAGGTTAAATGTAATGCGCCTTGTAATTTCAACCAAAAAGGTGAGTTGCTCTGTGTTCATTGTGTGTACTGTGAATAGAGAAATGTATTGAGGCCTGATACCTGGAATTTTTTTTGTATTGACCGTTGACAAAGAGTCTAGTGGACTGTAACAGCTTGAGTTCCTCGAGGGAATTAGACTACATATGTGGATTGATCCTACATCCTAGGAGTAAAATAAATTTATCATCTAACGTTCAAGATTGTACTCCCTCAGAGCATCTTCAACAATACTATCTAAAACACACCCCCTACTTCTCTATTTAGGAAGCCACCTATTTTGAGACTACTCATATTTTGCTTCCAACTCCAGCAATACTACCTAAACCATACTACTCAAATTCGTTTTAGTAGTCAATGACGCGTGTGGCTCTTTTGTCATCTCTCTCATCCAGATTTTGCACGGTGGAGAGTAGGGGGCCAACATAAGTAGAAGGTGGAGGGGGAAAAGTAGGAGGCCAACAAATATGGGGGGTTAGTAGGGGGTCTGTTGGAGTTGGTTTTTTGGCCTCCGCTACCTAAATCTGAAGTAGGGGGTCAAGTAGGGGATGCTCTCAGTCTCAAATTATAGGTCATTTTGCCTTTTCTAGGTATATGACTTTTGCTGTGCAACTAGATATACACTATGTTTAGAATGGAGGAAGTATCTTTTTTATGCATTTTTCTCCTTTCAAATGGGGATCAATGGAAAATGTAATATATTGTGAGCCCGCATTGCTTTTAAGTCATAACTGATCTTCAATACATGTGCCACTAGCAACTCCTGCAGTAGCTGAATCAATGTTCATGCCTTTGAAATGGGTTTTTTTTCTGGCAGTGGCACGGCAGTGACTTTGCAGTTTGAACTGATTCAGCATACTCTCATTCAAACATTGACAAACAACTGATCGTATTGCCTTGCAAGAAAATGAACATGGTCATGGTTGCCTCGCAAAACAAGATCATGTTGCTCCTCACAAGAAAAGGAATAATTGGTCGTGCGTGTTTTCACAGCTCAGATCGAGCTGATCATATATCTTTCAATGTATAAAAACCCAGGAAATGCAGAGCCAATTTGTGTGCGTCGGATCGGATATTTGCTTTAGATCATCTCCAATATTTTTTTTAAAAACAATTAGTAAATCAACGAGTTTTTTAAGTGATGTAAAAAGTTGAGAGCATACTCCCTCCATCCCAAAATAATTGTCGTCGTTAGTCTACGTGCCGCAAGTTTGACTCGATTTGTAGAAAATACGTGCATCTTTCTAATGATACTAATTATATACCATAAATATTAATATATTTTAATATATATTTAGTCAAAGTTGTTTCTTGAAAAAAAAACGACATATATTTAGAGACAGAGGGAGTATGCGTTAGTTCCATCCTTCGGACCTAGAGGGATGAGCGGGGGTGGCGGCCGGCTCGGCGACAGTGGGGGTTCGAGGGTGGCAGGGCAAGGCTGCGCCGCTGTCTGGAGGACAATAGGTGAGTGGGGTCGGCGGTGTGGAGGTGACAAGTGCAACGTTAGCAGAGGGCAGGGTTGCGGTGGTGATGGTGAGAGATGGGTGGTAAGGTCGCTGGAAAATGTGGTGACGGTTCAGCCGGTGATGAGAAAAGGCAAACTTTAATATATATCAAGGAAAATGTCCAACCGGTACTTGGCTTTTGTTGCGCACATTCAGCCATTCCCTTGTGGTTAGAACCTCTACAGTTGACTAATATATGTCTATACATATGTGGCTAAACATTGTTAAAACAAAAGGTATGGTGTATAATCTGGACTGGTTCAATTTGGGCTAAATTCGTAACATTTCTCTGGATGGTTCAATCTACAAATATTGGAGGAAATGCCGAGCTAAATTTGACAAAACTCTAGGCTTCCTTCGACGGGATTCTAATTTATGTTTGGTGGAACATCTAGAAGAAAAGAAACCAAAGAACTTTCCAACATAAGGATTTGTAACCATCCCAAGTAGCTCCCAAGTAGTGGTATTGATCAAAGATGACATCCAACAATTCAACTTTGCAACTCGGCTAGAAGCCAGTTCTTCCTAGTTTTTCTTAATGTGGTGGCGGTTTCCTTTTTCTTTTGTTTTTCTGGTTGGAGTTGAGGTTTTTTACTTTGTTGGTTTTGTTCGTTGGTTGTACTGGGTGGTGGTGTTTCTTGTAATCTTTTTGTTTATTTTTTTCTCGTCTAATAAAAAATCGCGGCAATTCTCCTGCCGTCCTTTCGAAAAAAATGTTAAAACAAAAACAAAATACTAGAATGTTCTGAAAATATTTTCATGACACGTGTGTAGTAGTATACGTTTGTCAAAAATGCAAGGTGCAAAAAACAATAATGGAGATCATGTACCAATTAGGAATGCACACATTATATGTTCAGAACATCTCACCACTCTGTACATAATTACAATTTACAAGTTTAGAGAGTTTTCAACATTCATCAAGTACTTCAAGTCTTTTTTTTAATTTTTTTGCGACTATCAAGTACTTCAAGTCTTCACAACCATTGTACCACTTCTGGCCGGCAGCGACATGGGTACACTGGACACTGCATTGGGTTCCAAGATCAACTATGAAATTCGCGTCCGGTTCTGTATTACAGTGACTGAAATGTCAAGATAATTGTGCACATGACGGATGGAAGGTGCGCGTAGCTACACACTTGGAGAGAAATCGCTCAATGCAAGAGCTGGTAAGATATAATGTATTTTATATGATTTTCAAGACGCCGGAGGTAAATAAATTAAGAAGCCTGACCTTTGAGATCTGCTATGTCAGTTTCAAAATGCTCGGACAATTTCTAATTAACAACGTGGCCACTTGCTGCTAGTAGTAAATTGAATACAACGTTCCATGAGACATCAAAGTGATGGGAGAGGTCACATCGTGCATCATAGAAATAGTACATAATGGTTCTTTGTGAGAGGAGGATGACGTACATGACTAAATAGAAGCTAATCTCAGTGGAGGTTGGTTATGGTTCAATTTTTTCTACCACATGGATGGACAGATTTGAAGGAACATGATGATCTGACAGAGATGAACATGATATGACGTGGATCAACGTGGTTGCAGAGAAATAAGAGTTAATGCTTTTTGGTGGGTCGTGGGTTCCGTCTAAATAGGTTATTTATATATAGATAGATAGATACTTCACATCGAATTTTAGCTGTAAGCACAGAAGAGTTCCATGTCACTAACAAAACTAATGCTATGATATGCTGTCGTCACACTTGTCATCATTTAGTAAATGTCAGGCAGTAACATTTCAATGGGATGCTGCATATATGTATGTAAAGGTTGCTTTGGCATGCTGTATATGCTGTAGCTTAGAATGCTGAGCAGTGAGTAGTCAAAACAAAGAAACACCTTGGAATGCTGAATTGCCATCGAATAGTTGTGACAGAAACAGCCTAGTATTCTCACAAAACTGATTTATCTGAGTTTCTGAATTCAAAACTCTTGGAGTCCCTATCCAGTTGACAATGCCTTTTCTTATATTAACGTGCCATTATGAAAATATATCGTCAACGAGATGTATATAACTTCGCAATGGAAGCTATCAATTATATGTTTCAAGCAACATATCAACAACCCTTCATATTTCATTCGCTACACGCCACAAATCAACAATAGTACAAATTTACATATTCTTTGCGAAAGAATCTGAGGATTCTGATCCCCACTCTCTAGAAGTTGTGTAGCTTTCTGGAGGGCTCCAACCGGGTGAGATTGAAGTGCTCCAGTGTATGTGCCCACCTTAGGTCCTGCTTCAGCTGATGCACCCCAATGGTGTTCTCCAAGAAGTCCTCAGCTTTGGCACTCTTGTAGTCATACATCCTGGGGAAAATGTTCACCCGGTTCTTGGCCTTGTGGCCCATGTTCAGCCATTTGCCTGTGGTCAGATCTTCGACACCTGAATATGCATATATATACATGTTGCTAAACATTGTAAAAAACTACTACGCATGTTGTGAAAACATTTTCATGAGAAGTGTAGTAGACTAGTGGTAGAGTAGTACATGTTAGTAGTCAATAAGGAAAGGTGCAAGAACGGATGCATGCATGAAAAATGCAAGTGCGTACCCTTGGCCTCCCTCCTGACCATGTCGGAGGTGGCGATCCATTCGACGAGGTCCCAGGACAGCAGGTAGCCCATGCCGAGCATGAACGGCGGGAACTCCCGGTCGTGGAACGGGAGCCCCACGCCGCAGTACATGTCCTCCCTCGGCGCCGAGCGCAGGGTGTCCACCAGCGCGTCCAGCCGGAGGAACGTGTCGTCGTCCACCTTCATCACGTAGTCGTACGGCCGGCCGCCGCCGCCGGAGCCGGACCCGAGCATGGCTGGCAGGCTGGCGAAGTACGTGTACGTCTTCCCTTCCTCCGCGTTCTCGGCGCAGTCGAGGACCAGCACGTCGCCGTAGGCGCGCGCCTCGAGCGCCACAAACGCGCGGTGCTCGGGCGGCATCGGGCGCGCGCAGAGCACGAACCGGACGTCGACGCGCGCGGCGGCGGCGCGGAGCGCGGGCGTCGCCTGCTGCTGCAGCGCGTACGCCATGCGGATGAGGTGGCGCCGGGAGTGCTTGCCGGGCATGGTGTGCACGCCGACGAGGACGCTCATCAGCTCATCCGCCGGGCGCTGGTTATTACCGACACCGTCGCCGTCGTCCACGGTCGCTGCTGGCGCAGCGCGGACGACCCGGTCGGCGGTGGTGTCGATGCAGGCGCTGGTAGTTGTAGCCACTGCCGTGGCAGCAAGCGGGTTGCGGAGGTAGGCGGACAACGGAAGGAGAAAGGTGAAGCATATAATCAGGGTGAGAGGGAGGAGGACGATGAGGGAGACGGTGTAGGGGGACGGCTTCTTGAGGTACGTCGTCGACATTGCTGCCGCCCTTGTCTTCGAGCGAGGTCCGGCCTGTTCTCTTCTTCTTCTTCTTCCACCTTCAGTTCATCTTTCTTTGTGTGCATGTTTTGGTGACTAGGCGTGTATATATATAATCAAGCGATGAATGGGATGCATTAGCAGAGCGGTTTTTGATGTCGTCATCTTCTTCTATCTTGTTGCTTGTGTAGTGTCGGTTGCTGGTGATGTGTCGCTGCCTCGCTGGGATTGTTCTAGGTGAGTAAAAAATATAACAAATAGTTGCGCTGTACCATGCGTAGCAAGCTAGAGAATTCTTTTATAGGTCAGCATTGGTTCTATGGTTGTTGTATTGGCCTAATGATGTAGCCGTGTAGGAGTACGTGTACCCAGTTTTTATATATGTCTGGTCAATGCAACAGGCCGATGTTAGAGAAATGTTGAGAAGAGAGGCTTCTCATTTTATTTATTTGTTTTTTTACCCTCTTAAGATTTTTTTATTGACGGTACAATCAGTTCAAACTCAGAACGAATGCCGGCCGATTACACAGAATTTTCTACCTAACACGAAAGAGCAATAAAAATTGAAAATGAATTGGCCATCTAATTAATGAAGTCAATGGACACAGCTAGCTAGCTAGCTCGGGTTATGCATTTTGCCTTACGTTTTATAAAACCAAATATAGTATATTCATATATTAGGAGAAAAGTTGAAAAGCACATTGCACCCCTATTTCTCGTGCAAGGGCCAAAAGGTGGAATAACGGGTCATTTTCATAAGAATATTCTGTATCTATTAGTTGCTACTAGTTAGCTAGCTAATAGCTCAGAGTAATACTTTCTATTCTAAATTATAAATTGTTCTGACTTTTTTAGATACATAACTTTTATTTCGTATCTAGACATACCTATGTGTCTAGATGCATAACAAAAACAATGTAATAGAAAAAGCGAACTACTTTTAGTTTGGAATGAAGGGTTAGCTAGCTAGCTATTAGCTAGTTTGCCCAGTTGGTGAGATAGTTGTTAGTTAGGTATTTAGTGAAGTTAGACTATTAGATGTTCTGTTTTGATCCAAAACAACGAATAATTAGCAGGATAATTATTAGCTCTATGATCCAAATAATCCTCAATGCTAGTTAGCTAACTATTAGAGCACATATATCCAAGAGCATCTGTCAGACTCATGCTAAATCATCAGTTGGAAAGTCATTTTATCTTTTCACCCTTCAAGAGCTTCTCTATACCATGTGCGTACACTAGAGAACCAACTTTGTTCTTCATCTTTGGCTAGCAAAAAATTCAAAATAGAGGATGAGTATATTTGAAAATCTAATTAAAAAAGCTATCAGAGAGTATTTTTTCACCAAAATATTTATTCCTATTAATTAGGAAAGATATAAAGAGGTTCTTGGAGTTGCTTTTAGCTGGCTAATTGTTGTTTGGATCCATTAGCTAAAAAGTGGTTGTATAGGTAATTTTATCTATAATGCCCCTTCCTTTTTCTATTTCTATTGGTAGGACGAATGAATAAAGGTTGGTAGGACTATAGGAGTACAAAAGTGTCTCTTTTCAATTTAGAAGCTACTATTGGGTAGGTTAAGATAGCTAGTGAGATAGTTGTTAGCAAGATTTCTGACTAATAATTAGCTAGATCCGTTTGAATTCACCCAGCTTATTTTAGCAACCAACTATTACCTAGGTGGATCTAAATGTGACTTTGAACTGAGTGTTTCTCCATTTGCTTATCCCTATATATATAGACAGTGTAAAGATCCTATCTATTCATTCCCTAATATTAAGGGCATACTCCCTCCATCCCAAAATAGATGTCATTTTTATTTTCCGAGAAGTCGGACACTTTTAACTTTGACTAAATGTATATAAAAATATTAATATTTATAATACATAATTAGTATCATTAGATAGAACGTTGAATATACTTTTATAATAAACTTATTTGGAGATACAAAATGTTACACGTATTTTCTGCAAACTTAGTCAAAGTTGAGAAAGTTTTACCTGCACGCATCCTATGAACGACTTCTATTTTGGGACAGAGTGAGTATTTGATATCATGGGCTAATTGTTAGTTACTAGCTAATTTTAGCTCAAATTAGTTCCAGTGCATCCAAACCATAGGACTAGTAGGTGGGCTAATTGTTTAGCCAAGTCTCCAACTAAATTTTAGCCAACTAGCTACCCAACCATAAAAGCATTCCAAGAGTCTTTCTAAATATCATTCTCTAAATCATCATTTGGAGAGTCATTTTCATAAAAATCGCTTTCTATATCTTTTCGCTTTCTAACAGCTTTTCTATATCTCGTGCGCACTTTAGAGAGTCATTCTCGTCTTTTATTTTTGGCTAGCGAAAAATTCGGAGTAGAAGATGGCTATATTTGCATAACCATTTAGACAAACTGTTAGAGGGTAATTTTTCACCAAAATTTCTATTCCTAAGAGCAACTCCAACGGTTTTGCAAATAGGCTTTGCATTCCTATTTTTGCAAAAAAGTCTACAAAACTCTTATCCAACGGTTTGGCAAATGGGTTTTGCATTTTTGTTAACTTGGCAAAATCTAGATTGACATATATGCAAGCTCGCGATCGGCTTGGCATTTCATCTCACGTGCTACTCCCGCGTGCGCTCTTCCGTCCCGCGCCGCCGGATTTCCTTTTTTGGATTTTGGCAAGTCAATTTTGCCAAACCGTTGGAGATATCTTTTTTTCTCCTCCCCATATTGATTTGAGAGTTGGCTAACTCCATCTTTTGCCAAACAAAAATGCAAAACCGTTGGAGTTGCTCTAACATTTAGGAAGGATATAGAGTCTCTTAGAGTTGCTCTAATTTGAGCTAATTTTTAACCCAACTACTACTAGCATTGTGTATCCAAACATGCCCTAAACTACGGGAGTTTCTTCGTCTTTTTCCTTTTTTCTTTTCTCTTTTCTTTGTTTTTCTGTTTTTTTTCTTTTTCTTTTCTTTTTTTCTATTTCTGTTTTGTTTTTTTCGTCCATTTTCATCCCGTTGTCCTTTTTTTCTCCTTGCGGTTGGATTGATGCCCGCGTATGTCCAGCCAAAAATTGACCATTGACCGTTTTCATGTTCCTCAGTTTTTTATATATATAGAATTATACCCGTACGTTACAATATGGACCAAATAATACCACTGCAATCCAACGATACAAACTTCTAAGGCCAATTTTAATAGAGTTTCATAACACAATTAACAAAAGTGTCACGTCAACTTCTATGTCATAACTATGACAAAAAGTTTGATCTAAACGAAACTCTCTCTATCTCTCTCCGTAATTAACCTATCAACTCAACAATTTTGCTAATATGTCGTAACATTAAATGAGAATGAAATTTCTCTGAAACTTACATTGAAACTGGTCTTAGCACTAAAAAGTTTTGACATACGAATTACACAAGTCACGACTGAGTGCTTGCTTGCTTGCTTCTTCGTGAGCCTGCGGATGTGTCGCAGTTCGTGTTCTATGGCTCAAGGTAGCGTAACGAGGCTGGGGGCTTCTGCGTGAGTAGAGGTGCACACAGTTGTGCCACTGGACGCCGGTGTGCTCAGATGCGCGGTCACGGCCGTGTGGTGGCACCGACATGAGGGGCTGCTACACGTGGGGAGGCAATCTGCTCATCGTCTTGACTAAACCTCAAGCTCAGTAATAGGATAATGGGCGCATGAGCTCCGAGGATTTCAATTAGATATGGACACGTGGACCTAGTCATCATATCTAGTCATCATATCGGAACTGGACAAGACCCGGACGCATGAGCTCCTAATGGAGGATGATTTGTATCGATGCTGACGCGCGAGCAAGGATTGAGACTTGGTATCACCGGGTGAGGTTTTTCACTTCCTATTTTTTATAAATAATAAATTCAATATTACATGTCTTTGAACCCTCAACCCTAGTCCAACTAACCATAAACTGAAATCTTGCATTGAACGGTTTGTTATCCAATCTAATTTAGGTCTTGTTTGGGCGCTTCTTTTGACTGTGATTCTGAGCTATAGTACGGAGATGGAGGAGCTATAAAACGTGGTTTCTTTTGGCTCTTAGTATATTTTGCGAGGAGAGAGAAAAACAACTTATAAGAACATAACTGCTATTGGTAGCGTAGGAGAAGCTGGAGTCATAAAAAGTTATGTGAAACAAGCCTCTAAGTTATACCAGTGCAATCCCCGACGAGGGTTGGAACTCGATATTTTAACTCTACCGACACATGGTTAGTTAAAAATTAAAGTTATGATATATTTATGAGTAAAATTTTATGTGCTTTACAATATGTGGGGGTATAAACCCCCGGTACCACAAGATGGTACATGGGCCACACTGTTTAAGGTGGCCCGGCCCGTAAGATCAAGGCGTACATCGCAAGATTATAGGTTGTACTAGATATTGTAATAGTACCAGATGGAATACTTTACTTGTAACCTTGTTCCTTCGGAGTATATAAGGAGGGACAAGAGTCCCCTAGAGGACAGGTCATACACCACATAACTCAATACAATATAACAGAGCATAGGATGTAGGGTTTTACGTCATGCTGACGGCCTGAACTTATATAAATCTTGTGTCTTGTGTCCTGTTACCATCCAGTTCGTGTCTTGCACACCTGTCTACCGACAAATCACCATCACGGGCATACCCCTCGATGGACTGTCGACCACATTTCGTCGACAGTGGCGCGCAAGGTAGGGGGTGTGCGTACAGACTCCCAGGCGAGCCAGATGGGAATTTTTTTCGTTAATTCTCTACTAAAAACCAGGTGAGTCGTTCTACATTATTGATTAGACTAGTCTGTCCTTCGCATATTTAATACAGATTGATTTTTTTGCATGTAACGACATCTCCCTCATTCGCGATCTACTTCGCTAACATCGCCCTGGAGCTCACTGGGATTAATATCGAGAATTAACTCGACAACGAAGGACTCGGCGGCTTCAGTGGCAGGAGAGCAGTTCCAACATGCTCCGACTACGACCACGGCCTCTTGCCCCGACCACCTGCCACGTCGCAATAATAATCGCCGCAAGGAAAGGCGCTGCGACAACTGCGACGCCGTCGTCATGACGGATCGGAAAGCTCGAGGACCGGACAATTTCATCACCACCGACCAGACAACGTCTCGACTAAAGCTAAGTACACTTCCCATATTTATATTTAATACAATTTTCGCTACGACGTTTCTCCACAACGTCCTCGTCATGTTTTCACTACGACGTTTCTTCACAACGTCCTCGTCATGATTATTCTTCAAATAACGTTTGTCCATGTATACCAAGATGATATACATCTATGCTTAACGCAAATCCCTGACCAGTCGCGTTGACGCTTGATGTCTCTAGAGACGGTCCTGTCTCCGGCTTCTCCCCACACGTGCACGAGCATCTGCCCTCTGCGTTACGGGTGGTCGGCAGCGGCTCCTTAGCGACGCCATCCACACGCACACGGGCTCCGCGCTCAGCGTAACGCGGGCAAGCTAGGGCTGGAAACTCAGCTACATACTAACTGGTCGAGCGGTTTATGCTAAGTGTAAACACAAACCTCACATCAACACTGATGTTTACAAAGCACCGGTTGCTTTATCACATCATGCTCATTTGCAACTGACTGTTGAGCGTCATATGCTATTTCATCATTATTGATTCTCTCCGGAGTTCATATATTCTTACATCACGTACTACCGCTCTATATATTTATATTGCAGGATCTTCACCGAGCTCTCATCGCTCCTTGCCAGACTCGTCGCCGAGCTCTCGCTGCTCGACCACATCTCTGGGCACGCCGGGGACTCCTCGTCGAGCTCTCGCCGCTCGTCGCCGAGCTCTCGCTGCTCGTCGCTGAGCTCTCACCGAGCTCTCACCGCTCATCGTCGAGCTCTTGCCGCTCGTCACTGAGCTCTCGCTGCTCGTCACCGAGCTCTCGCCGATCCTCGCTGAGCTCTCGCTGCTCGTCGTCGAGCTCTCGCCGCTCGTCGCTGAGCTCTCGCTGCTCGTCGCTGAGCTACTCTCGCTGCTCGTCGCTGAGCTCTCGTCGCTCGTCGCTGAGCTCTCGCCGCTCAAACCGCGCCTCCAGCCGTGCTCGGGGACTGGTCTGGCAAACACATCTTGTCTCAGACCACCGAGCACGTTATACTCCTTGACCACCCGACCAGTGCGTCTCCTCGACCACCCGACCAGCTCTCGGAGACTTCTTCCTCGACCACCCGACCAGTGCTCGGGGATTCGTCGACCGCGTCTCACGCTGTGCTCGGGGACTGCTTCGACCACTCTCCGACCACAGCTTGAGGCCCACAGCTCGAGGCCTGATTTCCTCGGCTACATGTGAAATTTGACTCACATATAGTTGAGAGGTCATTATTTTCTTAGACCTTGCTACAAGGATTATACTTTGCCTTCCAGCAAGCTCAGGGACTACATCGGTACGATGCACTTGCCAGTGCATCTTAGTATCGAGTTTTTAAAGACTTTGGGCTCTATTCTTTTAGACCCTGGCACTACGTGCCTACGTCACCTACTACCAGGCTCGGGAACTAAGTGGACACACTTCATCTTGCGGTGAATGTGCTTGTTTTTCAACCCCTACACCTCTGATGATCAAAGACACTACGCTTCAAGACTTACGTTTCTTCACAGAAATCTAAGTGGGCACACTTCCCAGTAAGGAGAAATCTTTTTGTTTTCTCAAAAGCACCATACATTCTTCGGACAACCTACTTCTCCGGTAACAACGCTTGCAACAACTGCTCGGATGCCGCTTTGACTAGTCGAAGACGTCAAGAACTCAATCCTCACTGTTTGGAGAAGGTTAAGATGATGTTTGTCGCATCAGAATACATGGCGCTCGGGGACTAGCTGTGGGGATATAAACCCCCGGTACCACAAGATGGTACATGGGCCGCACCGTTTAAGGTGGCCCGGCCCGTAAGATCAAGGCGTACATCGCAAGATTATAGGTTGTACTAGATATTGTAATAGTGCCAGATGGAATACTTTACTTGTAACATTGTTCCTTCGGAGTATATAAGAAGGGGCAAGGGTCCCCTAGAGGATAGGTCATACACCACATAACTCAATACAATATAACAGAGCATAGGATGTAGGGTTTTACGTCATGCTGACGGCCTAAACCTGTATAAATCTTATGTCTTATGTCCTGTTACCATCCAGTTCGTGTCTTGCGCACCTGTCTACCGACAAATCACCATCACGGGCATACCTCTCGATGGACTGCCGACCACATTTCGTCGACACAATAGGAGAAAAATCTATCGAGATTATATTTTAATTCGATACATACTTAATAGAACATTGTCGTATTATTCCCAATGTTAACTTATATTATAGATGTCATATATGATCATGTGAAGAGTGAAAATTCCTTCCTCCAAAATTTCATCCTGTTAGTTCGTATGTCCTACCACTCTCTAGAGCACAAGAGTTTTGACCTATTTTACTAAAAATAGTAGTGCATGATGATAAATTAGATATTAGAGTCCTAACTAGTTATCGTCCCGTTGGTCATCCAAACTCACGACCCATGTTCATACGAGTTAAAATAACTCGTGTTAAATTCTTATTCCAAAACATATTAGAATAAGTGGCAAAAACTAATTTCTGTTACAGCACATAGACATATGTGCTAG
The DNA here is from genome assembly GCA_038087645.1 of Saccharum hybrid cultivar R570. NCBI lineage: Eukaryota > Viridiplantae > Streptophyta > Magnoliopsida > Poales > Poaceae > Saccharum > Saccharum hybrid cultivar. Next base: position 14,179,403 of record JAQSUU010000259.1, read on the forward strand.
TTAAGACAAAAAAAAAAGGTAAATGGATATGCGGTCACGGGTCCTTGCTCATCGCTAATTCTTCTCACTAATCATCTGATTAATTGATTATTACGACAGTTGGAGACGTTTACAGCTAAGCTGACGCGCGAATATAATGTCAACTCTTTTGAACCGTACCAAAACTATGTGCACACGTGCAAGTCGCAACTCGCAAGGGCTATAGAGATTACAGAAACAATAGACCCATTTATTAAGGGGGAGCTCAAATAAACAAAACGGAGTACTGGAGCTAGAGGACGCCACAAACCCATAACTGCACGGTTATGCCAATTATTGGATTGATCGATGAATTGCCTATTCTCAAACCTCAACTTGGTCTAGGTAGTTGGGACGTCACTCATAGTTCTTGCTGGAGCTAGAGGACGCCACAAACCCATAACTGCACGGTTATGCCAATTATTGGATTGATCGATGAATTGCCTATTCTCAAACCTCAACTTGGTCTAGGTAGTTGGGACGTCACTCATAGTTCTTGAGACACAACAATAAAGGAACTTGGACAACTTGAGATAATTCCTATGGAAAATCAAATAGATTACATTCTTAGTTGATAAGGTTGTATTCAAATACACTACCACTATTAGCGTTTGGTAACCCCTTTTATACAAGCGTTTAACCCACAATTAATGTTGTGCATTCTAAACTTATATACTAATAAATATATAAATGTTTTATAAATTTTACTAGAGATAGACATGATATATCGCTCCGCAAAATTTCTTACAAAGCTCAACTTGATTAAAATCTTTTGTCGACAAATACTTGATTAAAATCATAAAAAATAGTTCTTCTCAGTTAATTTCGTACTCGACTCACATAAGGAACCTTCCATTAAAATTGGTTCTTTGCACAAACGGTCACATGAGGAATGCTTGTGAATATGTCTTTCCTCGCTCATGTTGTTCAAAGTTGATACTCTCGCCAACGAACACAGATGCCCATAGTTTAACCCATGTATGAAAAAGACAGGAAGGTGTCTAGAAAAAACGTTTTATTATGGAGCTATAGAAGCATATGAAAATAATAGTCTTGATGCGTGCTGAAGGAATTGAATATTGATCATGTTCAAATGAATTTACAATGCACCTAACATGCTGCTACACTCGGCAGAACTTTGTTTTGAATTCAGTTCCTCTTACTACATAGAAATTTATGGGTGGACGATGAAAAAGACACGACTACGACCCCGTTTGGTACAGCTTAGCTTCACGAGGAAAGTTGTTTATTAAGATTTTAGCTTTACATACAGCTTTCCTGGTGAAGCTAAGGGCCTGTATGGTTCGTGACCAGAATATGTCATGTTCCAGGTTAGTCATGCCACAGTTTTTCTGGCAGCCATTTGGTTCGCTGCCACAGTTACGGCTGCCATACTTTTTTAGCACACTGTCTCACACGTCTTAGACTCATTTTCTTGCCAAACTTGCCCCACAAGTGTGGTTTCAATTTTCCTCGTCGAACTTTCTCTAGCAGCCACAGTTTGCCAAAGGTTTGACGTGAAAAATTACGGCACCAACCAAACAGGCCCTAAAGCTGTTTTGGAGATATGTTTAGCAAAATAGCTTCACATGGTGGACTAATTGGATAAAATGACAACTCTACCCTTCTTCTCCCTTATGCGCCTATACCTTGTCTTCTACCCCATCTCTCATATGTCCAGCTCCTTTATCCCGATGGGGGATGGCCATGCCCACCGTCCTGGGAAGCCCGTGCGGCCTTGAACTAGGAGCAGCCTGCCTCTATGGCTTTCTGAATCCTGGATCTGATGGAGCATAGCGATTTTGTCCAGCAGTGGTCAGAGTTGCAATACGATCTGTTGTCGCCTGTAGTTTCTCAGTTGAAACCAAGACGGAGTGTGCGTTCTGACTCCGCTGTTACTGCATCTCATGGACGCACGCACCACGCCGCCAGCGCCACCCCGCCCGCTCCGCCTTCTTGCGCCACTAGTCCCAATTGTGCCACCGAGCCCATCGCGAACTCGGCGCAGGAGGAGACACCGCCGCTGCCACGAGCTCCGTGGGGAGGAGCCGCTGATGGCCCCGCGAGCACCGCGCCGCCCGCACTTTGCTCGCCGCAAGCACCGCGCCGGCGCACCTCGGCCGCCTCCCACCCCGCGGCGAGCCACGGCAGCGGCACCCCGACGGCCGCGAGTCGCGGCAGCGCGATCGCCTTCTCTACACGGTCATTCTCGGCGGCGTGCTCTCCCCGATGTTGTCGCCCGCGTCTGGCTTCCGCGCAGGGGCATATGCAGTCCTTTTCATCTACTGGGCCCACATGTGTGAGAAAAAGCTGAAATAAGCTACTATTTTCAGCTTCATTTCAACTCATGTGTTTGTGAGAGGAAGGGACCCTTGAAGCTGTTTTGTAAATTAGTGTTTGGCAAAAAAAAACTCATGAAGCTGTTGTGAACTCTACCAAATAGGCCCTAATTGAATCGTTTCAAACTAATTTGAGGAGCTACATATGGTTAGATACATATATACAGATATTTGGTACATGCACAACATATATTTTTGACCCAAGTTTGACTCGGATTTTACATGGGCTGTAATGCTCTGGTCAGGGCGTCCGATTGTCCGGACGGTCGCGTTCGTGGGCCGTAGCACCAGCTCAACGGCCCAACAGTCGTATCCTCTTGTCCACTCGCCTCTAACCTTATTCTACTGTCTCCATTCTCTAGATGGCTCTCCACTGTTGGGCACGTGGGGTTTCTCCGCTGGTTGCCGGCCTCGCTAGTGCCTCTCAGAGTCTATAATCCGCCCGTTGGTGGTGCCCCAAGGACAGTCACTGCCCATCGCGCCCCCTGACCGGTCCGCATTGCCCCCTGCCCGGTCCGCTCCAAGGCTGCGGTGTCCCCTAGCCGGTCCACCAACAACTTGAAGCTCCATCACCGATCTCGAAGAAACGGAGGGCGGCTCCGCTTTGACCGCCGCTCCATCGCACCCCCTAGCCGGTCCACAGCTACCCCTGTCCGGTTCACTCCAAGGCTGTGGTGTCCCTTGGCCGGTCTACCGATGACACAAAGCTCCATCGTCGGGCTCAAAGAAATGGAGGGCGGCTCCACTCTGGCCGTCGTGCTCGACGGCTATCGCGCCCCCCTGGCCGGCTACTCCGCGCCACCGGTGAGCTCTACATTGATGGATTTCACACACCGACGAGCCTCCATTTCTCCCAAGCAACGTTGCGCTAAAAGCGCATGTTGCAAGCGTACATTTTAAATGTTTCAGAGATATGTTGCGAGTGTTTCGTACGTATGTTGCAAAAGTAGACCGGGATGTTGTATACTCCCTCCATCCCTAAATAACTATCGTTCTCACTTCCCGAGAAATAACTTTGACTAATTTTATATAAAAAATATTAATATTTATGGTACATAATTAATATCATTAGATAGATCGTTGAATCTTTTTTTATAATAAATTTATTTGGAGATATAAATACTGCACATATTTTCTACAAATCTAGTCAAACTTACGACACAAAGTCGGTCAATATCATTCACAGCCGCTGCTGCTCCTGCTAGTGGTTGCCCTTGCTCAGTTGCATAGGCCCAAAACACGATACAGTAGATAGTTGCAGCCAAAGTGCTACCTAGAAAGGCAACCGAACGATGTCATATGCTGTAATGGTATGTACACGTATGTTGTAAGCGTCTGTTTTTTAATGTTTCATCTGTTTTTTCAGACGTATGTTGCAAGTGCGTTTATTTGAATGTTGCATATGTTTCACACATATGTTGCAAGTGTTTTATCTAGATGTTGCGTATGTTTTGCAATGGTTTTCAAGTTATTACTTCAAGTGTTTTTTTGCAAGTGTTTTAGACGCATGTTTCAAATGTTTCATCTGTCTTCTTTTATATGTTGCAAGTGTTGCATCTGAGGCCTTGTTTAGCTTGTGGGTGAAAAGTTTTTAGGTGTCACATCGGATATTTCATGTGATGTCGGAAGGGGTGTTCGGATACTAATAAAAAAACTAATTACATAACTCGCTTGGAAACCGCGAGACGAATCTTTTAAGCCTAATTAGTCCATGAGTAGTCATAATTGCTACAGTAACACACGTGCTAATGACGGATTAATTAGGCTTAACTGTGCAAACTGTGCAATTAGTTTTTTTTTATCTACATTTAATGCTCTATACATGTGTCCAAACATTCGATGTGACGGGTGAAAAGTTTTTGGGTGGGAACTAAACAGGGCCTGGATTTTTTAAAAGTAGATCTGGTGTTGCACATATTGCTATGGTTATATACGTATGTTTCAAACACATGTTAGACGTATGTTGTAAGTGTTTTATTTGGATGTTTCAAAAGTAGATCTCGAAAAAACATATGCTACTGCTAGTGCGCCAATGTGGGTCACCGTACCGCCATAGGTCACCGCGCGCGCCTGCTGGTAGTGGTGCTGCTGCGTGCATGCGGGCACGTGAAACAGAGCGGGCTTAGGATGGTCCCCACGCATGCATGGGCCCGCACGGCCTCTGGAGCGGGATGGGTGCAGGACGATGGAGCTAGGTGCGTTAAGCACGGACGCAGGAGCACTTATCGGACGTCCAGACACTAGCAATTCCGTAAAACTTGCTTGGACAGTGCCAAAATTTGGCCTTGAACCAAATTCAGGCGAATTATTTACATATAGCAAGGCCAATATTTGGCCTGGCACTGACAGCTTGGGCCAGCAGCATCGTTGCTGCAGCAGCGACCAGCCTCACCAGCGGCAGCCAGGCGCCCAGGCACCACCTCCCCTTCTCCCGCGGCCACGCAGCGCCAAAAACCCCTACCACAACTCTAAACCCTCCCGCCTCCTGCTTCCCCCACTCTATTGCGGGCTCCCGGGCCCCGGCTAATCGTGGGCCGTGGCAAGATTCAGGGCGCGGGATTCGGCAGCGGGATCCGAGATGCCGTCTTTCTCTGCTCGCGCCTCACCGCAGAAGCAGCAGCACTTCGCGAGGTGCTAACTCTTATCTCATTGACGCTGTTTTCTTCCGATTGTTTTGTTTCATTCGTTGACCTGGGGATTGAGACCTTCGCGCAATTACGTTGGTTGGTTGGCTTGCACAGATGGAGGCAGCTGATTCGGCAACAGCGAAAGTCGCTCCCCATCGCGTCAGGTTTGCCAGCAGAGCTTTTAGACGTCTGTTCACTATGATATTTTTGGGGGTGTTAGCTCAGGGAGCTGAAATTTGTTGTTTGTTGTTGCTTCAGTGGAGAAGAAGCTAGTTGAGGAAGTGAGGAAGAACGACACACTGATCGTTGTTGGAGAGACTGGGAGTGGCAAAACTACTCGTAAGTATGTTTCTGTGTTCCCCTTTTCACAATTGTTGCTTGGATGAAGTAATTGATGATAGAAACATGCTGATTTCCGAAACTTTTGGTTGTTATTAGTGTGAATAGGCTCTGATTCAGATGTAACTGGTTTAGGCATAAATTAGTGAAAGAGGTGCTGTGAATTTGCTTGTGTTTGTGGGTTTGTAAACATTTGTATTCAATAACATTACAGTATTAATTAACAAAAGGACTATTATTGTAGAAGTGAAATGGAATCTTCCCATTGTAATCTCATATTAATGTCATTCCAAGTGGGATTGCTTGCTTAGGAAAGTTATTTTTAGGTTTTGTACAGATTGTTTGACAGAAACAGCATGTTGCAAAATGTGTTTGTTTACATATTCATCTGTAATTGCAGAAACATACCATACTAGTATTTGTGTTCTGTCTCCTACCTTTCGTTCTACTTTGATTCTTTGAGGAAGCAATATTTTCTTTAATTTGGTCATGCAGAGCTTCCACAATTTTTGTACGATGGCAGATTTTGTCAGGATGGTAAAGTCATTAGCATCACTCAGCCTCGAAGAGTTGCAGCTGTTACAGTAGCAAAGCGTGTAGCGGAGGAATGCAACGACCAGCTGGGCAAAAAGGTTGGATACTCCATCAGATTTGATGATTCCACATCCAGTGCAACAAGGATTAAGTACATGACTGATGGTTTGCTTCTGAGGTAATGATGTGTTACTGCTTTGTTGCTTGTTTGATAAACAGTTAGTTTTTTTGTTATTGGCATGTAAGTTAGTCTTTGATCCTCTTTGATGTGGTAGTTGCCTTTTTTGTGAGCAGTTTGAGTGCCAAAAGGTTTAGGTTTCTTGTCTCAATTGTTAACCCAACCCACCCCAATAATTTAAGTTCCACGAATGATGTGTATGTTTTTGGAAGGTGTACAGATGATATGCACTGCAGCCTGCAGGTCTCCTTTTTAATATGCTTATAGTTACAATCCCATATATAGTTGTTTTATCATTTATGAAGTAGGAACTGAAGAACAGAAGGCATTGATACACAATTCCCTTTTTCTGTCTCATAATGTTCCTTTTATTTTGTACTTTCAAGCATCTCTTATATTTTAGCGTTTTGCCACGGTAACTGTCCATACACCTGCATTGAAACTTGTTTAGCAGAATGTGGATTTTTTTCCAGTGTTGTTTAAACCTTCTAGAGTGAATTTTCCATTCAGTTATACCTTATCATTTTACATACTGATATATGTGTGGCAATAGTCTTGGCATAGGTCTGCATTTCTTTTCTTCTTTTTTTTGGAAAAAAAATAGGTCTACATTTCTTTTGTTTGATGCGTGAAGTTTCTTTTTCTAATCAAAAGGTTACTTCGGATTTTCAGGGAAGCACTTGGATCCGTTCTTGTCTAAGTATAGTGTTATAGTTGTTGATGAGGCTCATGAAAGAACTGTTCATACTGATGTCTTGTTGGGTTTGTTGAAAAAAGTGCAGCATTCACGAGCTAATGCCAATAAAAATGGGAAGATTTTGCCTGATGTACAGGGCCATTCTCAAAATTTAACTCTTAAGGCATGCCAGGGAACAAGATGTGCTCCTCTAAAGCTGATAATTATGTCTGCTAGTTTGGATGCTAAGTGTTTTTCTGATTATTTTGGTGGTGCTAAAGCTGTGCATATTCAAGGTCGGCAATATCCAGTTGACATACTATACACTTATCAGCCTGAGTCGGATTATATGGATGCCACATTAGTTACTATCTTTCAGGTGAGCATCATCCTTTGTTCCATGCAATCTGTAGTTGGCTTATAGACTAGGAAAGAAAATAGAAATCTACATAAATGGGACTTCCGGAAGAAAGGGGAAAAAGCTTCAGAAAACATGATGAGTGAATATATATATATAACTGTAGTGATGACTAATTTTTTGCATAACCTACTATCCAATTGTAACTCAATGAATCCTGCCTTTTCTGTATAAACTTCATATTTTTAGATGTTTGATTTGATAGGTTCATTTGGAGGAAGGGCCTGGAGACATTCTAGCATTTCTGACTGTCCAAGAGGAGATTGAATCACTGGAGAGACTTATTCATGAGCGTGCTCGTTTATTCCACCAGAAAGTAGTAAGATATGGGTTACACCTATCTATTCATCTCTCCCATCAGAACAGCAAATGAATGCTTTTAAGCCAGCACCAGTTGGAACCCGCAAGGTAAACATCAATTGGGTACTGATGGTACTGAATATCATGTTTCAATAGGATCCTTCTTAAAAGAATTGTATACTGTTAGAGTATGCGCCCATTGGGCTGGCCATGGGCCTGGCGCCAAGCCTATTAGGCTGGCTGCCTTAGGGGTTAAGATAGATAGATGGTAGATTAGGCAAGGATCACCGTTGATTGGATGCTTCTATAAATCCTAGGGATCCTTGCCTATATATGTAACCTGTACCCTTTGCCATCTAATCAATTATCCCGAGACCTAATCGCTCTCATGGTATCAGCCGCCTAGGTTAGGTTTCCACCTTCCGCTGCCCACCTTGCGCGCCGGCTTTCTGCCGTGCTGCGCCGTCATGCAGAGCCCGCCTCTGCCCAACCCCGCGGGGGATGCCACCCAGGACACGTCCTCCGCCGCCACCAACGGCGACGACCCTGCTGCGGCCCAGGCCAAGGAGGCCGCTGCTGCCGCCGAGCGCGAGCGCGAGGCTGCACTCGCCCGCGCGCAACAGGCCGAGGAGGAGGCCGCTGCTGCCGCTCAGGAGCGCGACGCGGCCGCCCAGCGCGCCAGCGACGCCCTCGCTCGCGCGGCCAAGGAACGAGCGGCTGCTGCTGCCGCCTCTGCTCCTGGATCCTCCGGTGACCTCCCTGGCGGCGCCTCGTCCCCTGCTGATCTCCGTGCCGCCATGCTGCACCACGAGGCCGTCGCCCTTCTCCAACTTCACTCCCAGGCCGTCGCCGTCAGCAACATCCGGAATCACGTCACCAACACCCTCGACGTCGACTCCGGCAACTTCAACCGGTGGCGCGACCAGTTCCTCCTCATCCTCGGCAAATTCTCCCTTCGGGGTCATGTGCTCGAGGATGACCCAGACCACGCCTCTCCAGACTGGGCCCGGATGGACTGCGTCGTCAAGTCCTGGATCATTGCCACGCTCACCGACGATCTTGCTGAGATCATCTCCGCCCAGGGCTCCACCGCACGCCATGCTTGGCTCGCCGTCGAGTCCCAGTTCCTCGGTAACCGCGAGGCCCGCTCGATCCACCTCGACACGCGGTTTCGCAACTTCGTCCAGGGGGACCTCTCCGTCACCGACTACTGCCGCAAGCTGAAGAAGATGGCCGATGATCTCACGGCCCTCGGTGAGGTCATCACCGATCGCACGCTGGTCCTCAACGTGATTCGGGGCCTCAACGAGCGGTTCAGCCACGTCGGGGCTCTTCTTCGTCGCGCCCGCCCCTTCCCCACCTTCCTGGAGGCCCGTGACGACCTCATCCTCGAGGAACTCACGCTGGAGAACAAGCAAGAGGCCCCCGCCACCGCCCTGCTGTCTGCTCCGTCCTCCACCACCGCTCCTCCGCCGGCCTCGGGCTCCGGCATTGCTGGGAACGCTAAGAACGCCAACAGCCGCCGTAGCAAGCGCGGCGGCGGCGGCAAAAGAGGCTCTATCACCAGCACCAACTCCGGTGGCCATCGTCCAGCCGCTGCCGGCCAACCACAGCAGCAGCAGCCCGCTGCCGGCGGTCGTCCCTGGCCGAGCTTCCACAACCCGTGGATGGGTTCGATCCAGATGTGGCCAGGGGGACCTCGACCTCCTCTGGCTCCTATCCCGGTGCCTCCGCACTTGCTGGCGCAGCAGCATGCGCAGCAGCAGGCGCAGCAGCAGGCAATGCTCGCACAGCAGGTACAGCAGCAGGCGCAGCAGCAGGCCTTGCTGGCACAGCAGCAGCACTTCGCCCAGCAGCCGGCCGGCGCTACACCTGACACCTCCGGCCATTGGGTTACACCAGGGCTGTACAACCCTGTGGCCGGCCTGCCGTCGTGGGATCCCAGTGCCCTCGCCTCTGCCTTCAGCACGACGACACTGACGCCTCCCGCCTCCAACGAGTGGTACTTCGACTCAGGTGCTACCTCGCACATGACTTCTCAGTCCTCCTCTCTTTCACATACATCTTTCCCGCGGTACCCTACTCCTTCGTCAATTATTGTCGGTAATGGCTCCACTCTTCCTGTTACAGCCATTGGCTCTACAGAGTTACCTCCTTCCTTTCGTCTTAATAATGTTCTTGTGTCACCACAGATTATTAAGAATCTCATCTCTGTTCGTCAATTTACTACCGATAATAATTGCTCTGTTGAGTTTGACCCCGCTGGTTGTTCTGTGAAGGTTCTTCCGTCTCGGAGAGAGATCGTCAGGTGCAATAGCTCCGGGCCATTGTACCCCCTCCACCTACCTCCAGCGCACTCCTTGGTCGCCCAGGCATCCTCCCCACTATGGCATCGTCGTCTTGGCCACCCCGGTCACGAAGCTTTGTCCAAGCTCGCGTCTAGCGTCTCCTGTCCTATTCGGGACTGCTCAGAGTTGTGTCATGCTTGTCAGTTAGGGCGTCATGTTCGATTACCTTTTCATGAGTCTACTTCACGTGCGTCTAATAAGTTTGACCTCATACATTGTGATCTATGGACCTCTCCGATTGTGAGCATCTCCGGTTATAAATATTACTTGGTCATTCTTGATGATTGCACTCATTACTTATGGACTTTTCCTTTACGCCTGAAATCTGACACATTCAGCACGCTCACCTCCTTCATCGCCTACGCCTCTACCCAGTTCGGCGCCCGCGTCAAGGCTGTCCAGTGCGACAACGGGCGCGAGTTCGACAACTCCAGCTCCCGCCACTTCTTCCTCGCACAGGGCATCCACCTTCGCCTGTCCTGCCCCTACACCTCGCCTCAGAATGGTAAAGCTGAACGCATTATTCGCTCCATCAATAATGTTGTTCGCTCTCTGCTCTTTCAGGCGTCTATGCCTCCGTCCTACTGGGCTGAGGCTCTCTCCACAGCCACTGTTCTTATCAACATTCTGCCCACCAAGACTCTACAGTTCTCCACTCCTCACCTTGCCCTTCATGGCAATCCACCCACATATGATCACTTACGAGTTTTCGGTTGCAAGTGTTATCCCAACATGTCGGCTACCACCCCCCACAAACTCGCCCCTCGGTCTGTCCTCTGTGTCTTCCTAGGCTACTCCGCTCATCACAAAGGGTACCGCTGCCTTGACCTCTCGTCTAACCGAGTCATTGTCTCAAGGCACGTCATCTTCGATGAAACGGCCTTTCCCTTTGCTGAGCGCCACGGTCCTAGTACCCCAGCAGCCTTTCAGTTCCTAGAGGACGATACTACTGATGTTGTGCTTCCTCCTATTGGACAGATGCACCAGTTTTTGCCTGCAGGTTCTTCTACCAGCGCCCCAGCCGGCCCCTCTGCGCCTGTGCTTGGGGCGCCCTCCCCGCCAGTAGGCGCCGAGCCAACAGGCGCTGACGACGCCACGCCAGCGGGCGCCGACGACCCGCCGGTGCCTGCCCTCTACATCCCGCCGGCGCTGCGGGCGACGGGGACTCCTACCGCGCCACGCGCGGCCACGACGTCGCCACCCAGTGCGCACGGAGCGCCTTCCCCGGTCTACATCCCGCCGGCACTCCGGGCAGGCGCGGGAGCCCCGCCAGGATTCCTGCCTCTTCGCCCGGCTCGCCTCTTCACTCAGCAGTACACGCGACGCCCAGCGGCGCCCCCAGCTGCTCTGGCTTCTGCCCTGCCCAAGGGTGCTGTTGCCGTGCCTCCCGTGGTCAATCAGCACTCCATGAGCACGCGGGCCAAGAGCGGCTACCGGATGCCCGCCGCCTACCACGTCGCCTCCCTCTCTGCAGTACCCAAGACCTTCCGAAGCGCGCTCGCCGATCCCAATTGGCGCGCGGCAATGGAAGAAGAATATGGTGCGCTCCTCCAAAATTACACTTGGGATCTTGTACCCCGACCTCCTCGGGCCAACGTCGTCACTGGCAAGTGGATCTTCAAGCACAAGTTCAAGTCCGATGGCTCTCTGGAGAGGTACAAGGCTCGTTGGGTTCTCCGCGGCTTCACACAGCGGCCTGGTGTTGACTTCGATGAGACATTCAGCCCCGTCGTCAAGCCCGCCACCGTCCGCACTGTGCTCTCTTTGGCTCTGTCCCGTCAGTGGCCTATTCATCAGCTGGATGTGAAGAATGCTTTCCTTCATGGCACCCTGTCAGAGACTGTCTACTGTCAGCAGCCGTCCGGTTTCGAGGATCCCACTCGTCCTGAGCACGTCTGCCTCCTCAGGAAGTCTCTCTATGGGCTGAAGCAAGCTCCTCGCGCCTGGTACAGTCGGATGGCTTCGTTTCTGCTCTCTGTTGGGTTCGTTGAAGCCAAGTCAGACACCTCCCTCTTCGTGTATCGACGAGGTTCGGATATTGCTTACTTGTTGCTCTATGTGGATGACATAGTCCTCACTGCCTCCTACCCGGCTCTTCTTCGGCGGATCATCTCAGCGCTTCAGCAGGAGTTCGCCATGAAGGACCTCGGTGTCCTGCATCACTTCCTCGGCATGCAGGTTCAGCGTAGTGGCGACGGTCTACTTCTTTCGCAGCGACAGTACATGCTGGATATTTTGAGCCGTGCTGGGATGTCTGAGTGCAAGCCATGCTCCACTCCAGTTGACACCAATCCGAAGGTTGCTGCAGCTGAGGGGGCACCTGTGTCTGATCCGACAGATTTCCGCAGCCTTGCTGGAGCTCTACAGTACCTGACATTCACACGACCAGATATTGCATATGCAGTTCAGCAGGTCTGCCTCCACATGCATGATCCTCGTGAGCCTCACCTTGCAGCCTTGAAGCGGATACTTCGTTATGTTCGAGGCACTCTCCATCTTGGACTCCTGCTGCGACCGTCCTCTTCGACTGATCTTGTGGTCTACACTGATGCTGACTGGGCTGGTTGCCCGGACACTCGCAGGTCCACCTCGGGCTATGCAGTGTTCCTTGGCGACAACCTCGTCTCCTGGTCCTCCAAGCGTCAGAACACCGTGTCAAGATCAAGTGCTGAAGCCGAGTATCGCGCAGTGGCAAATGGAGTTGCAGAGGCCACTTGGTTGCGCCAGCTTCTTCTGGAGCTTCACGCTTCCCCCAGGCGCGCTACACTGGTATACTGCGATAATATCAGTGCAGTCTACATGACCTCCAATCCGATACAGCATCAGCGTACCAAGCATATTGAGATAGATCTCCACTTCGTCAAAGAGCGAGTTGCTATTGGTGACGTTCGAGTTCTGCATGTTCCCACTTCCTCACAGTATGCAGATGTCTTCACCAAAGGGCTGCCCTCCTCAGTGTTCACGGAGTTTAGGTCCAGTCTGAACGTGCAAAGTGGCTGACGTTTCGACTGCGGGGGAGTGTTAGAGTATGCGCCCATTGGGCTGGCCATGGGCCTGGCGCCAAGCCTATTAGGCTGGCTGCCTTAGGGGTTAAGATAGATAGATGGTAGATTAGGCAAGGATCACCGTTGATTGGATGCTTCTATAAATCCTAGGGATCCTTGCCTATATATGTAACCTGTACCCTTTGCCATCTAATCAATTATCCCGAGACCTAATCGCTCTCATATACCTCCATTTCTCTTTTTATGTACTACCTCCAATTCCAAATGTAGGTCATTTTAGCCTTCTCAAGATTTCTCTAAATACAAGTCATCCTATAACTAATATATACACTTTGTACCCTTAGCTTCCCTCCTTTCCCCTGCTTAATAAATGTCACTATCTCTCACAAATGAATAAGCCATCTTCCGAATGCCGTATAAATGAAGCTCATCAAGGTTGTTTGATCCTCTTCTCTATTCTTTATCCACAAATCTAAAATGGCCTATATATGGAATCAGAGGGAGTATCATGGATTACTCAATCATTTTTTAAGAAGGAATTGTGTAGCATAATTTATTTGTGTACATGCTTTTAGTGTGGTTTGTTTTCCTAGATGAAACCTTCTTGTTACATGGAGATTAAGTCAATTATTTCATCTTTCTACAGTTATTTAGTTGTCATCTATGTATGTGAAAAAAAAATCATGCCCTTTATAAGGAAATGGATGATTACTAATGTCCATATATCGATGGTCTGTCTGAATCCTTTGCAGGCTTTAAACAAAGCTCTGCATGTGTTTCATATATGTCCAAATTTGTCTGCAGGTTCCTTTGATGCTAACATGATACTGCTACGTGACATATGTTGAAATGATGCCAATTTTTTTCTCAAACATACAGCTATCTTTGTATTAAAGAAGAAGAGGAAGGGCAGGAAAACGAGTACATAATTGATCTTGCCATTATAAAGTGAAACAGAATTGATCTTGCTATTGTTGGTCCTCTGGGTAAACATTGTTGTAATTAAGATCAACTAAAAGGAAAAATGTATTAACTGTCATTTGATCATTTTGCTTGCCCCTAATAAATGTGAAAAAGCACACTTTTAGGTCACTATTGACCAAAGTGTTAGAATGGCAATATCCTAGCTCTTGCTTGTCCTCATATCTCAGCCATTATTGGCTAGCAGATCATATCTGCATGTACAGCCTGTAGTGATTAGGCTAAATTAGAGGACATTAGAGCATTTTAATTCTTTTTCCTTGCATGTACACTCGTTGTTGTACAATAACAGCCATATAGCAATGGCGAAATCATTCTGCTCATTCTATTAGCTTTCACAAAGGTCAACATTAGTTGCAGAAGAAAATTTTTGCCTTTTATTTTAGGTTACTGTTCTCGGCTATTGGTGTTTGTGATTAGAATTACTTTTAATAAAGACAATCCTTCTCTTTGCGTGTTCTATTGTTCTTCCCATACAGATTCATTCTTCTCCATGGTTCATTTAGTAATTTGTTTTCCTTTGCAGTCATTTCAGTGTTTCACTTATCCTTGAAAGCCCCGCACCACAGTTTGTTAAGCTAAGTTTGACTTTTTGCTGATTTGCCTCTGCTAGGTAGTTCTAGCTACAAATATTGCTGAGACTTCAGTAACAATACCTGGCATCAAATATGTTATAGATCCTGGGATGGTAAAAGCTCGTGCTTACAATCCTGTGACTGGAATGGAATCACTAATCATCATCCCAGTCTCTAAAGCGCAGGCTCTTCAAAGGAGGTATATGTATCTTGCTTGTTTAATTTTTCATGCCTAATATATGAGATCACAAAGAGTTCCTGCAGTCTATTAAGGAGCGGTTGCCAGCATGGTAGTGGTAGAATGAATCTCCATGCGATGATTGGGTGTTCTGTATCTTATTGCTTATATCTGTTGCACCTGCACATGGTTCTGCTAATAAGGCATATGGTCACTTTGCAGATATTCAACCAAATAAATGAATACTTGTCCCTTTTTATTTGCATGCCTTTTCTAACATCCTAAATCTATCCTCAGTGGTCGTGCTGGACGCGAGGGACCAGGGAAGTGCTTCTGATTGTTCCAAGAAAGTGAGTTTGATAAACTGGTGGATTCTACTGTGCCTGAGATCAAGCGGTGTAAGTTGTAACCTCTCAAATGTTGTTCTGCAACTCAAGGCTCTTGGAATTGATGACATCATAGGTTTCGATTTTATGGAGAAACCATCAAGGTAATTTTTTAAGACTGCTACATAAAAGAAAAATACGCGGAATCATTTTTATTTTATGTGTGCTTTTGTGCTTGAATTTTATACTGGATTATTACTGTCTCGAGGGGAATTAAATATCAGTGATGAGAGGATGCAATTTATGTTATTGTGTTTAATGTATTTTATTGCTTGACACATGTACCCAGCTTTAAATTTATAGGTAAAGAAAACCCATGACCTAGACTTCTTTATGAACCTTATGATCTGCACTTGCCCTGGTAACACCTAATAGAAACAAACTGAAGTTTTTTACCTAGGCTTCTCAGTAATTATAAGTTAAATAGCTTGCTGCTTTATATCAGTGCTGAGTTTTTGCTTGTTGGCGTCCAAACTCCAACCTACTACAGGACTGCTATTCTGAAATCACTGGAGCAGTTAATCTTACTAGGGGCTCTGACTGATGATTATAAGCTCTCAGATCCAGTTGGTCATCAGATGGCTAGGCTGCCTTTGGATCCAATGTACTCTAAGGCATTAATTGTATCAAGCAAATTCAAGTGCTTGGAAGAAATGCTCATTGTTGTATCTATGCTTTCAGTGGAATCGATTTTCTTCTCCGTGCGTGAGAAGTTAGAAGAGGTATCCATTTGAATTACTGGCTTTTTGTAAAATGTATGTCACAATTGGGTTCTTATCTGATATTGTGGAGTTATTCCCTCGGTTCACTTATTTTAGGGGGTTGTGTTTGCTTTGCAAACAGGTGTCATTTTGTAGCTTTGGGGCACACTTTTCATCAAATGCTCCTGTTAGTAGCTTGTTGGTAGTGGGAACTGGGAGATAAGTTCCAGTAAGGAAAACTATATAAAGAAAAATGCACTCCATTCAGAAATGTATCATATATGGCATTCTAGAATTTGAGTGGTTAAACTTAACTTTGACTGCTATCTGTGAACAGCCATTTAGATTGTTCATGTGAAAAAATTAGTACCATCAAATTTGTTACAAGCTGTATAGAAAATTGATGGTCTTTGTTGTTAGGCTACCTTAAAAAGGTACCTTTAGACATAAATCATGATTACTTTTTTGCTTAATCATAAATAAGCATATGCTTCAATCTGTTTTTTGCTCACATTTCCTTTGTGCCACTCTTTCCCTATTGGCCACAAGATAATGAAACTCGATTTGTTTTGTGATGAGAAAGAAATCAGTGTGTTACTCGCTGCTAATAGTGCAATAATTGACCCATTTAATTTATTTTCTATAGGCAAGAGCTGCCAGGAAGGGTTTCGAAAGCTCTGAAGGAGACCATATCACATTAGTGAATGTCTATCGAGCAGCTGCAGAATGCTTGGAGAAGAGCAAAAATGCAAATGCCAAAGAAAAAACAATGGAAAAGGCTTTGAACAGGTGGTGCTGGGAAAACTTATCGACTACCGCTCTCTAAGACATGCTCGTGATGTTCACAGGTTAGTTCTAGTTTCTGCTGTCTGTTTCAAAGTACTTGTACAGAAGCACTATTGTAGGTGTAGGGAGTTAGAATGTAATAAGTAGTTTAGCACACCCGCTGATGTCTTAATGAAGTAGGGAAAGCATTGCGAAAGAGTGGTAAAGTTAAGTATTGTCTTTTTTTTTGTGTGTGTGTACCTACACCCCATTTTCAAAACACATTTGTACATTTTCAAACTAGTGAAAAATATGTTCTTTTAGGTTGTGGACACTGCTGACACACAAAGTTTTGTGGGAAAATTTGATCATGTGTGAGCTACACCAAAAAAAGGACAAATCACTTACATTTTTCTCAATAAAAAACGATAAACTTGATCATATGTGAGCTGCACAAAAAGACAAAATACCTATCTTTTTGCACAGAAGGCATGTGGTCAATTTTGTCATGAAATTTTGTGTGTCAATATAATTATACATGGTCTACATGTATGCATTTTCTTTCCATAAATTTAAGAAATGCACAAAGCTTTTTTGAAAGTTCTCAGATGTGTAGGGGAGCCTATGCTGAACCTGGCTGCATACATGAAACAGTGTATTGCAAAACAGGGGAAGGGCGAGTTTGGTTTTATTATGGTTGGAGGGATTGAGCTATGAAAATCAGATTTGAACATCATTATTTAAAAAATGAAATGGAAACATGTACGTTTTGACTTTTATTAGGACCTCTAGACCATGCTGCAAGTTGACATAGCAATTTTCTGTCATTTGCAGTCAAATCCAGGGCTATGTCCAACAAATGGGGCTAAACCTGTCATCATGTGGAGATGACATGGTTCTGTTTCGGAGATGCCTTACATCCGCCTTCTTCTTGAATGCAGCAATGCGACAGCCAGATGGATCGTACA
Organism: Saccharum hybrid cultivar R570; assembly: GCA_038087645.1. Lineage (NCBI taxonomy): Eukaryota > Viridiplantae > Streptophyta > Magnoliopsida > Poales > Poaceae > Saccharum > Saccharum hybrid cultivar. The sequence goes on from JAQSUU010000259.1 coordinate 14,196,739, forward strand.
GGTATCATTCCATGTCATATATTTTCAATCCAAATGCCTCATCGTGGATATCTTTCTCATGCATCTTGATCAAAGAGTACTGCCCTAAACTAATCTGGGACTTAGATCACAACAACCAAAACTTGAAGAATGTTGCATGTTTGAGTTTAAGATTGTGATGACTACGATTCTCCGCATCTTAAACCTGTCGTTTGGCAGGGCCCTTGCAACTGGCCAGAGCGTGCAGATCCACCCTTCATCCGTGCTTTTCAGGACCAAGCCCGACTGCGTCGTCTTCAACGGGCTAGTTCGGACGACACAGAATTACGTCAAGAACCTGACCCGTATTGACCTCTTGTGGCTCGCTGAGCTCGCCCCCCAGTACTACGCTACCGAGGAGTAATTGTGATCAGTGGACATTGCGCATAGTAATCTTTTATGGTAGTGATGAATGATCTATTTATGCAATTCGTTGCTATATATTAATTAAAGCATGGTGCCACTGCCGATCAATATCATTCTAACAAATGCATTCGAGGGCAGTTTAAATTTTGAGCTTCAAATGTACATAATTTCTGTATGCTTTAAAATAGAGTCAATTGTAACAATTTTAAACAGATCCAACTACAGGTAGACTAGACACAGTGAATTTTCACTCATTTTTAGCATCCAATCCAACTCTCAGATAGACCCCCTTTTTTTGTAATTGCATCGTCTGAGAGTGTAACCCTTAAGTCAATAAAATCTCAACATTTCTTTGCAATGAGAAATCAAAAGGGATTGTTTAGGTAAAAAAACACTTTGGTCATCCACCCACCCGATGAAACCCTAGGCGGTGCCCTTGACGGCCGCCTCCCATCCACCGCTGCCGCTGCTGCCACCGCCGCCGGTCACCATCTCGGCGTAGACGACCCCCTCCACCTCTCCTCTCCCCTCCCTTTCCTGCAGGCTCCGCCACCACCAAGGTGTCGCCGGCTGCCATCTCGGCGTCGACGACCCCCTCCACCTACCCTCTCCATTTCCCTCGTTGCAGCCCTGCCGCCAATGAAGGAGATGGGAGGACCCATCGCTAGCGGCCCCTATGCGGGCGGACCCGCGCCCGCCATTCAAGCTGTGCCACCGAAGACGCCGGCGCCACCCACGGAGGAGGCCGGATCCCGCACGGATCCGCAGCCTCCGGCATTTGGGGGGGGAGAGGGGGCACACCGCACGGCAGCCGCCACGGCCCGCCGGCATTGTAGTGGAGGGGGTCAGATCTATGGCACGCCACCGCCGCCTACGCCGGACGTTGACCTATCACTGGGAACTGGGGCGTCACAGTACACTAGGGAGGGTCCTAACATTCATGTACAACTTATTGTCCCTCTAGGCCGCCGCTAAGGCATGTTGTATTGAACATTTTCTCTACCTTAATACAAAGATGCGCAAACATTTTGCGTGATCGAGAAAAAAAAGAAATTGTTTAGGTGAATACATTTCTTTGCAATGAGAAATTAAAAGGGATTGTTTAGGTGAATGAGATTGGAGCCGATCCTCGGGGGACTATAGTAAGGTGGTGTTTAGTTCGTGGGTGAAAATTTTTGGGTGCCATGTCGGATGTGTCGGAAGGATGTCGGGAGGGGTTTTCGGATACTAATTGTCGGCGTTTGGTCCCGCGAGGGTCCTAAGCCAACGAGTGAATCAATGATGCGTGTCCCTAATCTGGATGGTGATGCAAGGAGAGTACACGGAGGTTTATCCTGATTCGGGCAAAAAAAGGCCCTACGTCTAGCGGGGAGGGGGGAGTATTGTATTTCCTTGCACCTAAGTGCTTGCGTAGGGGTTACAAGCTGTGAGAGAGGGAACCGATCCCAGGTCTCAGAGAGAAAAAATGAGAGTACAAAGGAGATTGCTTGAGATGTTGATCTTCTATGGTGGGATGGTGACTGGTTTTTCGTTGTCCGTCGTTCTCCCCCCTTTGTAGAACCCCCTGCCTGCCCTTTTATAGGGTAAGAGGAGGCAGGGACGCCGGGGGTGCCTTTGAGGTGAAGTTTTGTCGATCGCTGTGGAGGCTGCTGTAGCGACGTGCCCCGAGAATGGCCGGCCATCCCTGGACACTATGGTGACGTAGAGGATGAGACAGTGAAAAGACTCCGGGTCCTGTGTCACGCAAGCCTTGCATTCTTGTTTTGACCGTCGGTGGGTCAAGGCTGGGTCGAGGATGGGTCGAGGTGGATCGATGGTGGACGGATAAGGCCGAGTCCCCGGAATCGCGGGGTACGGTACTCGTCGTATTCTCCCTCGAGGGTGATCAGTGGCGGAATAGTGCATGGTATGGCGCGTACAGTGACAGGTTTTCACCGCCCATCCCGGGATGGGCAGTAAAAAGTGAGATTTGACACCGGTACTGCCTCCATGTCGGTTGTTGTTGTAGCCATGAGGGTAGGAAGTGATTGGTAGTCGCATTAAATGCTCTAACTTTTGTCTCAGAGTTGGTGAATAAGGTGGGTCGAGTGGCCCGACCCCGGGTCGTGCGAGTCAGAGATTTCTCGGTAGTCGAGGCGTCTTATCGAGCGAGCCTCGTACGAGTCGGAACGTGGTCGAGGCGTCCCGTCGAGCGTGCCTCGTACGAGTCGGAACGTGGTCAAGGCGTTTCGTTCGCTGTTTCGGCTCGTCCCGTTTTTGTGGGCAGCGGTTTTTGCGTGGTTTTGTTTTTCTTAATCGTTGATTGTGGGTACCCCTTGTTTTTGGTGCCCGATAGTAGCCCCCGAGCCTTTGGGTGAGTGTGGGTCACTCTCGCAGAGGCTCAGCGAGTCATGAACTGAAGTCGTAGCGTCATAGCTTTTTCCGGTGGGTGCGCGCGAGCGCACCCGCCGGGTGTAGCCCCCGAGGCCTCGGTTGAGTGTTTTGACTCCTCCGAGGTCTTTTGTACGTTTTATCGAGGAATGCTCTTGTATCGTGGCGTGTTTTGTCCTCTTTCGTTCGAGGTTTGGCCTTCTGCGGTCGAGCCCCCGAGCCTCGTGCGCATGAGGTCGATCAGAGTCTTGGCTATCTTTTATCGTTCGACCCTCACGCTCCTTTAGGAAAACGGAGGAGGGGTGGGGAACGTCGTACTACCCTCGTCGGGCAAGTTCCAACGGTCTCCGGTGAGCTGTTAACGGGGAATTCGAGTGGGAGCCCGTGCTCCATTCGGTAGGAGTCGGCTAGCGGCCACGGAGGCGCTCTCAAAAATGCCAAAGAGTAGTCATGTGGATCTCGGTTCCTTGCGATAGGATCCGAGGGCTCGATGCCTCCCTCCGAGGGGATTCCTCCGTCGACCTCTCTTTTAGCCTCGAATACGTCTAGGGGTGCCTCGAGAGCGTGGCTCGAGCCCTGGCCTTGTACGGGCGCGTCCCTAGTCGTCCCTGACTCCGTTACTCGAGGGCAGCTGTCGAACCCTGGTCGAGGGCCAGCTTTCGATCCCTCGAGGTTTATATCGGGCTCGGAGCCCGTTACCCAATCGTCTGGGAATATCCGTCCGCGGATCTTCTTCCGGTCCATTTGGGGCGCGTCTTTTTAGGAGGGGAAGCGAGATCGGTGCGGTAGTGGGCGGCGTGGTGCGTCGGTTACAGAGTGAACGGCGGACACGTGCCCCTATCTGTGGGTTTTGAGGGAGCGGTTAGGTAAGGTCATTGAATGCGGAAACTGTTCCTACCTTTTCGCCCACCCGTTGGCCTTCCATCGGGGTATAAGTGTGAGGCCCGGGGTTCCGTATACCCCCTACAGGCCATTTGCGTCTTTGCCCTCTTTGCTCTTCGTGCGCCCTTCAGCCGCCATCCACCGCCGTCGTTGCTTCTTCCTCTGCCGCCGCCGCGCGCCGTTTTTCGACAACCATGGCGGGCAAGAGCCAGATCCTTCCCGCGGACGCGTGGGCTCGTTCCTCGGTGACGGAGAGGAAGCTGGAGGAGTTGGTCCGCGATGGACTTTTGCGACCAAGGGCGAGCCGGACCCAGCCGGAATGGAGGGTGCCGCCGTCCGACCACAGGGAGCCGGCGCCCCCGGAGGGATATGTGGTAAGCTTCGTGGCTTTCCATGAGAGGGGGCTCAGAGTGCCACCGAGCCGCTTCATGCGGGCGCTCCTCCACTACTATAAGGTGGAGCTGCATCATCTTGCCCCCAACTCCATCTTGTAGGCTGCCATTTTCGCGGCGGTCTGCGAGGGGTACCTGGGGATGGAGCCACACTGGAATGTGTGGCTCCACCTCTTCAAGGCGGAGCATTTCGCTAAGAAGGCGGGCGAGCGAGGAGTGCGGCGTGCAGTGCATGCAGGGAGCTGCACTCTCCAAGTCCGGGCGGGTCGAGGTGAGCAGTACATCCCAGCGCAGCTTATCTCGTTGAACAGCGGCTGGCACGACGGATGATTCTACCTGCGCAACGACGACGACCAGCTACCGAGGTTCTCTGGCCGGGTTCTGATGTCGCGCGAGGAGAACTGGTCGTACGGCGTCGTCGAGGAGGACAAGCCGAAACTACAGCCGCTCCTCGACGCGTTGAGGAGGCTTCGTCAGCACGGGTTGACGGCGGGAATGGTGGCCGCCGCGTTCCACCGCCAGAGGGTGCTGCCACTGACGCAGCGCCGGCTCCGGATCGACGAGATGACGCCGGAGGCTTCGCTGGAGGGGAGTCGGATGTCGCACGAGTCCCTCCCCCTCGATGAACTCGCCCGGCGTGCACGGTGGATGGTGGGGAGTTTCAAGCATGAGGACATCGACAGGGTCCCGATGCACCCCACTCAAGGCTTTGAGCCTCTGGTAAGTGTTGTTTTTGACAACCTTGAGTCCTTTTGCTTCCTGATTCCCTCGACTAAGTCGGTCGAGGCCTCTGTGCAGGATCTGTCGGCGGTCAAGGAGTCGCGCCCGCCGGTTCTGGAGGATCGGGCCGCTCGAGAGGCTAGACGCCTCTCGGCGGCCTAGAAGAAGGAAGAGAAGAACGCTGCTAAGAAGCGTCAAGTCAAGAAGACCCTCGAGCGTGATGCGTTGAAGAAGCGCCGCCGCCAACAGAGCCTCGAGGGGCTCCCGATCGAGGAGTCTCCCTTCGAGACGGTCTCGGGGGAGGATGAAGACAGTAGCGATGACGACGCCGGGTCGCGGTATGATACCATGACTTTTCTGGCGCACCTCCCCGACGTGTGGCCCCTGCTGGAGCCCGTTGGGGGGTCGACCTCCCAGGCGTCGAGGGAAGTCTCGGCGCCCGTCGAGGGGGAAGGAGATGTAACATCCAGTCCCGGCATACACGGCCCAGGCCCACTCTACCGAGGAGTGGTCCCACCTGCGTAGCAACCCGCTTGAGCTTTCGTCCTCGCTTCGCTCAAAACGGTTAACCGAAGGTTACTACGTGTCCCTGTTCCTGGTATTTAAGTCAGGTGAACTCACTCAGGATTCACGATACAGTGTTCCATCTACAGTGTACTCGAATTCGGCCCAGCCCAATTTGGTGAACAGTACCGGACTGCTACAGTGTTCCATCCACAGTATTGGCCAAAACAGTACCCGGAGTCCGGATGTGCAGTAACTCCCGTCTACAGTACCGGCCCACTGCCCGACTACAGTACCATCGGCCCGTTCGTGAATTTTGGCCCACTGGGCCCATTTTGGGGCTGTTACAGGAGAGCCAGCAGAGGGAAGGGCCCGAGCGGGTCCTTCAGAGAGGGGAGCTACCTCGCCCGGGGTCCTGCAGGGGAGGTCGGTGGCGCCACGCCCACGAGCCCGATCGCCTCGGACTCTGCCGGCGGGCGGAGCAACAACGTCGGCGTCGGAGGCCAGGGCGCCGTCGACGGGCGTAAGGACCCAAGGCCAGATAGCCTCGTCAGCGCAGAGGTCCTCTGACACCCCGTCAGCCCGGGCTCCGAGGAGCACCCGGCCGACAGGAGGCTCAACAGAGGGGGGCCCTCACAGGTGCCGTCGGGGGGCTCGGGCTGGCCGGGGTCTAGGCCCCTGGTTCCCATATCCGGGTAAGTATCTCACCTTGTCTTTCCGTTATCAGTGATCTCGCTCTTTATTCTGACGTGTTTATTTGCTGCTCAGCCTTAAGCGCAAGGCGGAGCTCACGACTCCGACTCCCGTCAAGGCGCTCAGGTCGGGCGCCGCCTTGATGATGCGGACGCCGGCCGATGACGCCGCCTGGGTCGCGAGGTGCCAAGCTGCGACGGAGCGGCTCAGGACGAGGGAGGCCGCCGCTAAGGCGGGGGCAAGCGCCCAAGAGGTCGCTGGTCCTGGTGACGCTGCGCGGGGGCCAGAGCCAGTTGAGGCGGTGCCAGGCTCGAGGTGCCCGGCGCTGGTGGGTCGGAGCCTGGGTCGATCGCGACGACCCAGGCGACCGTCAAGGCCGCTGAGCCCGGAACATCCGTCCGCGACGTAGGGCGGGCGGATGTCAAAAAATCAAGGGAGGTGGTGGAGGCCCCGCCAGAGGCGGGGCAAGAGACGGCGCAGCCGGAGTCACAACCGGCACGGGAGGAGCCGCAGCCGCAGCAGGACCAGCCAACGGAGCATGCGGTCGAGGCAGAACGGGGGGTGGTCGTGCCACCGTCCAATGTACAGGCGGTGGTGCCGACAATCGAGACGCTAGCCCCGCCCTAGGGGTTGACCCCGGCCGTGATCGACCTTACCATCGACGATCCTCCTTCTGATAAGGGGGAAGCAGAAGGCGGACATCGAGACGGTCGACGCCCCAGATCGGCCCGATACTTCTGCGGCGTTGGGGGATGACCTGGCCGAGGCGTCAGCCAGGTGGCCCGACTACGCAGGGCTGGCGCTTGTACGGGAGGAGGAGGAGCTTCCGCGCTGGGGTCGGTCGACCCTCGAGTTCAGGGACGCGTCTAACCCCAGCGCCGAGCCCTTCTTCGCCCTCGACGACAAGGGCGAGGAGCAACACTAGGAGTTCGTCGAGGGACTCCATAAGCACTCCATGCAGTCCCTGCGCATGGTCACGGATACCTTGGTGCGGGGTATGTCGGAGGCTTTCGAGGTAAGCCGGGTTCGTTAGTCTTTCCTTGTGTTTTATCCTTCCTTTCTCCTTGGTTCTAATTTTTAGGTTTTAACTGTGGTCAGGAGCTCAAGGAGCGTTCTCCCCGCAAGTCACTCTTTATTCGTCATGAGAGTGGCGTGTGGGCGGCGCTTGCTCGTCAACGGGCTCTAGTCGAGGAAGCCAACAAGCGGCTATCCCAGAAGAGCGCCGAGGTGGACGAGCTCCGCATCGTCCATGCAGCGGTTAGGGAGGAGGCGGCGCAGGCCCGGGAAGCCAAGGCCAAGGCGCATGAAGACGTGGCAAGGGCTCGGGAGGAGGCGGCTAAGGCTCGTGAGGACCTGGCGTCGCTGCTGGCGCGTGTGAAGGAGCTCGAGGAGGATGTCGTCTTAGTCGGCGGTCAGCGTGACGCCCTCAACATCCAGATCGGGATGGCGTCCGCTCGCGTCGGAACCTTGGAGGATGAGGTTGCGACGTTGAAGGGGACGGTCTGAGAGAGGGACGAGGCTCTCTCGAGCACCGGTCGGGAGATTGAGGCGCTGAGGGCGGCGGTCCATGACAAGGACGAGGCTCTTCGAGCATCGGAGAAGGCGCGCGAGGAGCTGCGCGATGAGGTTGTGGGTTGGCAGACCCACGCTGAGGGTAAACCTCTTGTTGTGTTTTGGCCTTGGTCTCGAGGTCCCAGCCTTATGCTAACTTGGTGTTTGTGTTTCAGAGCTGGAGAAGCAGCAGCATGCGGCCCAGGCGACGGCCACCTCGTTCCAGAACCTCTTCGAGGCCGAGGCCGGGCGGACTTAGTTGCTCCAGGGTGCCATCACCTCAGTGTGTAACGGCCTAGGGGTCGAGCCTGATGCCGATACCGAGGAGGATGCGCCAGGGAACTCGTTCGTTCGCCGGATGGCGGCGCTGGGCCGCCTCGTCCGCGAGAAGATACGAGGCGGGCTGCATCACGGCGTGAAGAGGGCCATGGCGGTCGTTCGGTCTGGGTTCGAGTATGACATGGACCTCATCGTTGATGGCTTCATCACGGATCTAGACCGGACTGACGAGGAGAATGAAGTTGCTTGCCTGAACCTGATCGAGGCCGCTGAGGAGCCCGGGGTCGCCTTGCAAAACTTTTCGAGGTCGAGGTGGTCCCGCCTGCCGACGATGAGGGCCTGTGAGCCAAACCTGGGCATGAGGGCCCATGTAAATAAGTTAATATTCATAACTTTCGTCGTGATGGCCTTGGGGGCCTTAAAACATTTAGATGTAAATTTGTACTAAATGTCTGTTTTTGTTCGAGTTTTTTCTTTCCTTTCTCGCTTGAACCGCATTCTTGCCTGATTTTCTTAGTGCGCGGTTACGCCCCTTGGCATGAGGGAGCGAGTGGAGGTACCGTAGCCTCGGAGGCGTAAGTGATCTCGCGGCTCGACTGCCCTCGAGCTTTAGGGCGCGTTTGCGGCCTCGTGGATCGTGTAAGAACTTGATTCGAAGCGAACGGGAATGTTAGTCGTGAGCTTTTTTCAAAGTCGTGAATTATTACTAGGTCTACTTGGCGCGCGGTTGCACCCCTTGGCGTGGGGGGTGAGTGGAGGTACCACAGCTCGGAGGCATAGGTGATCTCACGGCTCGACGGCCCTTGAGCCTTAGGGTGCGCTTGCGGCCTTGTCGACTTATGTAACAGTTCTCTTTTTTTAAAAAAGCGAATTTTTTGGGGATATGTAGGGGGTTCCCCCCTTGCAGCCCCCGAGGGAGGGTCGACTCTGAGAAAATAGGGTCGATCCTCCCTGGTTGTTATGAAAAAATGCTTTGAACACCGATGTATTCTTTATTCTATCATGGGATTGTGAAACAATTTACAGAGCCTCAAGGCTTTAAGGAAAAAAGTGACGTAGCTATTCAATGTTCCATGTGTTGGTGAAGATTTCGCCTTTCTCGTTCGATAGTTTGTAGGTGCCGGGCTTCAGTACTTCCGCGACGATGTATGGCCCTTCCCATGGCGGAGTATGCTTGTGCCGTCCCTTGTTCTAGCTTCACCGTAGCACCAGGTCGCCGACATTGAGGTCCCGTCTACGGACGTGCTTGTCGTGGTAGCGTCGGAGACTTTGCTGATACCTTGCCGAGTGTAACAGAGCCACATCACGAGCTTCCTCGAGCTGGTCGAGGGCGTCCTCTCTTATGGCTCATTGTTTTGCTCGTTGTAGGCTTTCAGCCTCGGGGATCCATATTCTACATCATTTGGGAGCATAGCCTCGGATCCGTAGACTAAGAAGAATAGAGTGAACCCCGTGGCTCGACTCGGCGTCATTCTTAGGCTCCACAGGACCGAGGGGAGTTCGACGGCCTATTTTTGCCGTGTCAAAAATTCTTGGCTTCAGGCCTTGTAGGACCATGCCGTTGGCACGTTCTACTTGGCCATTTGTTTTTGGATGAGCTACGGCCGACCAGAGCACACGGATGTGATGGTTGTCGCAGAAATCCAGAAACTTTTTGCCGGTAAATTGGGTGCCGTTGTCCGTGATGATGCAGTTAGGAACCCCAAAGCGGTGGACGATGTCGGTAAAAAATAGCACAGCTTGCTCAGACCTGATGCTAGTGATAGGACGGGCCTCGATCCACTTGGAAAATTTGTCAATGGCGACGAGCAAGTGGGTGAAGCCACCAGTTGTCCTTTTCAGGGGTCCGACCAAGTCGAGCCCCCAAACAGCGAACGACCATTTGATGGGAATAGTTTGCAGGGCATGAGCCGGGAGGTGGGTTTGTCTTGCATAGTACTGGCATCCTTTGCAGGAGTGTACTAGCTTGATGGCGTCGGAGACTGCGGTCGGCCAATAGAAACCTTGTCGGAATGCGTTACCAACGAGGTTCGAGGTGCCGCGTGATGACCACAAGCCCCCGAGTGTAGATCATTGAGCAGGTTCCTGCCTTCCTCATTTGTGATACAGCGTTGGAGGATGCCCGTAGGGCTGCGGTGATACAGCTCCTTGCTGTCGCCAAATATCACAAAGGATTTGGCCCGGCGAGTGATCCGTCGAGCCTCGATCTTATCCAAGGGGAGGTTCCCTCGAGTGAGATGGTCGAGGTACGGAACACGCCAGTCACGCTCGAGGTTGGCTGGCGGGGTCGAGCCTTCCGCCTGCATGGCTTCAGCCCCGGTCGAGGGGGCTTCCGCCTCAGGTGGGGGATCGAGTGACGGCCCGTCGACCCCTCCGTCTGCCCTGATGTTGACGGGCGGTTGATTGAGATCTCTCACGAAAATGTCAGGTCAAACTGTAGTTCGACTAGAAGCGATTTTTGCGAGTTCATCGGTGGCCTCATTATATCTGCGTGCAACGTGGTTGAGCTCGAGGCCGTGAAACTTGTCCTCAAGGCGCCGTACCTCCTCACAGTAGGCCTCCATCTTGGGATCACGACAGCTTGAGCTCTTCATGACCTGGTTGATCATGAGCTGGGAGTCACCATGAACGTCGAGGTGTCAGACCCCTAGTTCGACGGCGATTCGTAGGCCCATGACGAGCGCCTCGTATTCAGCGACATTGTTGGAGGCAGGAAAATGAAGCCGGATGATATAGCGCATGTGGACTCCGAGGGGTGAGATGAAGAGCAAGCCCGCGCCTGCTCCCGTTTTCATCCGCGACCCGTCGAAATACATGGTCCAAAGCTCGGCCTGGAGCTGAACCGGAGGAAGTTGAGTGTCGGTCCACTCCGCCAGGAAATCTGCTAGCACCTGGGATTTGATGGCTTTGCGTGGCGCGTAAGAAAGGGTCTCACCCATGAGCTCGACCGTCCACTTTGCTATTCTACCCGAGGCCTCTCGGTTTCGGGCTATCTCTCCCAAAGGGAAAGAAGACACCACGGTCACCGGGTGGCCCTCAAAGTAGTGATGAAGTTTGCGCCGCGTTAAGACGATGGCGTACATCAGCTTCTGGATCTGCGGGTAGCGAACCTTGGTTTCTGAGAGCACCTCGCTGATGAAGTAGACCGGTCTCTGGACGAGCAGGGTATGTCCTTCCTCTGCCCTCTCGACAACCAGGACCGCACTGACCACTTGTGTCGTTGCGGCGACGTAAAGTAGGAGGGGTTCCCCTGTGGTCGGAGGGACGAGGATTGGTGAGTTGGACAGCGTAGCTTTGAGCTTTGCAAGGGCTTCTTCGGCTTTGAGGGTCCACGAGAAGTGTTCCGATTTCCTTAGGAGACAATACAGTGGGAGCGCTTTTTTGCCGAGGCGCGAAATGAAGCGACTGAGGGCCGCAAGGCAGCCTGTGACCCTCTGCACGCCCTTTAGATCATGAATAGGGCCCATTTTGGTTATTGCGGTGATTTTTTCCGGGTTGGCCTCGATGCCACGTTCGAAAACGATGAACCCTAGGAGCATGCCTCGAGGAATGCCGAAGACGCATTTCTCGGGATTGAGTTTAATGTTCTTGGCCCTAAGGCATTTGAACGCAACGTCAAGGTCGTTTATCAAATTACTGATCTTCTTGGTTTTGACAACGATATCGTCGACGTAAGCCTCGACGGTTGGTCCAATGTGTTCCCCCAAAAACGTGTTGCATGCATCGCTGGTACGTAGCCCCTGCGTTTCGGAGACCGAAGGGCATTGTAACGTAGCAATACATGTCGAATGGGGTGATGAATGAGGTCGCGAGCTGGTCGGACTCCTTCATTTTGATCTGGTGGTAGCCGGAATACGCATCTAGGAATGACAGAGTTTCACATCCCGCAGTAGAATCAACGATTTGATCAATGCGTGGCAAAGGAAAAGGAACTTTTGGACATGCTTTATTCAAACTAGTATAGTCTACACACATCCTCCATTTCCCATTCTTTTTCTTAACTAATACAGGATTAGCTAGCCACTCGGGATGATGAACTTCCTTGATGAATCCGGCCTCCAATAGCTTGTGGACCTCCTCGCCGATGACCTTGCGCTTTTCCTCGTCGAAGCGGCGCAAGCGTTGCTTCACCGGTTTGGAGCCGGCTCGGATCTCCAAGGCGTGCTCAACGACTTCCCTGGGTATGCCTGGCATATCCAAGGGACTCCACGCAAAGATGTCGATGTTTGCGCAGAGAAAGTCGACGAGCACTGCTTCCTATTTGGGATCAAGGGTGGCGCTGATGCTCAACGCCTTTCCTTTCGGGTCGGTGGGGTCGAGAGGTACGAGCTTGACGTCTTCTGCGGGCTCGAAGTTGCCGGTGTGGCGCTTGGGTCGGGGACCTCGTCGGCCAAACCGTCGAGGTTTGCCGCCAAGGTTGCTGACTCCAGGATGGCTTCCCCGTGCTCGATGCATTCCACGTCGCACTCGTAGGCGTGCTCATAGGAGGGCCCGACAGTGATGACACCGTTGGGCCCGGCATTTTGAGCTTGAGGTAGGTGTAATTGGGTACCGCCATGAACCGGGTGTAGCAGGGGCGCCCAAGAATGGCGTGGTATGTTCTATGGAATCCAACCACTTCAAAAGTAAGAGTCTCATTCCTAAAGAATGGCTTTGCTCGCTTCCCCGGCACGACTCCATGGAAGCCCCCGACGCTGGGTCGGAGGTGCGTCCTCATGATTCCCAGAAGGTCGAGGGTCTGGGCATAGATGATGTTAAGACTACTGCCGCCATCCATGAGCACCTTGGTGAGGCATGTGTTGGCGATGATGGGATCGACAATGAGTGGGTAGACCCCAGGATTGGGGACGTAGTCTGGGTGGTCATCACGGTCAAAAGTGATGGCCACCTCGGACCAGTCAAGGAAGAGGGGGGTTGTGAGTTGTACGGAGAAGACCTCTCGATGTTCCCGCTTGCGCTGCCGTGTTGAGAGGCGCGTCGAGAGTCCTCCGTATATCATGAAGCAGTCATGGATCTCGGGAAACCCCTCGTCCTTGTCGTCTCCCTTGGGATCCTCCTTCTTGTCGTCTTTCTTGATGCCTATGCTTTCAAAGTATCTCCGGAGCATGTGGCAGTCCTCGAGGTTGTGGTTCGTGGGCCCTTTGTGGTAGGGACACGGTTCTTTGAGCATTTTGTCGAAAATGCCCCCGCCGAGGGGTCCTCGAGGTTTCTTACGATCAGCAGCAGCAACAAGGTCATCGGCCGGGGCCTCTTGTTTGCCCTGCTGGTTCTTCTTCTTCTTCTTCTTGTTCCTTTTCGAGCCCCGACTGGAGCCCGCGGGATCCTCTTCCTTGCACTTCCCTTTGTCCTGGTCGCTACCAAAGATGGCACCAACTGCCTCCTCGCCGGCGGCGAAGTTGGTGATAATATCCATCAAATCATTGGCAGTGATGGGAGTGCTGCGGCCCAACTCTCGGACCAACTCTTTGCAGGTGGTTCCAGAGAGGAAGGCCATGATGACGTCGGAGTCGGTGATGTTGGGGAGCTCGGTGCGTTGTTTGGAGAAACGCCGGATGTAGTCCCGGAGGGATTCGCCCGGCTTCTATTTGCAGCTCCAGAGATCCCATGAGTTGCCGGGGCGCATGTAGGTTCCTTTGAAGTTCCCCTCGAACACTCTCACAAGGTCGTTCCAGTCATGGATTTGTCGAGGTGGGAGGTCCTCGAGCCAGGCTCGAGCGGTGTCCGATAGGAACAGGGGGAGTTGCCGAATGATGACCCGGTCGTCGGTGGCCCCACCCAACTGACAAGCCAAGCGGAAATCAGCGAGCCAAAGTTCAGATTTGGTTTCGCCGTTATACTTGGTGAGAGTCGTGGAGGGCAGAACCGAGCCGGAAGTAATGTTTCGCGAATGGCCTTGCTAAAGACCCGAGGGCCTGGTGGCTCGGGTGAAGGGCTTCGATCCTCCGAGCTGTCGTTGCGCCCGCCTCTGTGCTCGTGGTAGCCTCGAGCTGCACCATCATCATGTTTGCGCCTCCGGCGCTCGATGATGTTGTCACGGGCATCTCGAGGTTCACGGTTGTCGACGATGCGTTCAGGGACAGAGGCCGCCTTGTTCTGTTGGGCGTGCTCGGGATGAACCGAGGCCTCTCTCTCCTGTCGGGAGGGCTCCGCAAGCTGCTCTGAGGCAAGCCCACGTCGCCTCGAGGTGGAACCCTCGGCCTGCTGCATGGCAGCGGTCTCAAGGAGTCCTCGGATTTCATCACGGGCTCGACGGGCCTCGGGGTTCAACGGCTCGGGCATGTTACGAAGGAGCATGGCGGCTGCGACCACGTTCTGGCTGGCTTGACCGAAAACCGGGGGCTCGACTGCCCGATCCTCGACGATGCGATGATTGATGTCGCGAGCTCTCTCTCGAGCTCCTCCGCCGTGTGCGCGGGCCGCGTGCTCGTGCTCGAGGGTTTGTTGAAGTAGGCGCAGATTTTCTCGTTCCTCGTCGAGCCTGTCTTGCAATTCACGGATTTGCTCGAGTTGCATCCCTTGATCCGCAAGGAATTGAGCCTCATCCCGCTCAGCAGGGAGCTCGACCTGAGGTGGCGTGTTCCTTCCGCCAACGGCTGCCTCATCCTCCAAATCCGACGTGATAGCTCCATCGATATTGAAGCACTCGCGAGTCGGGTCGTAGGTGTCATCAGCGGAGTCGGAGTCTGGAGTGCCGAAATAGTAGTACAACGGGTGCATGTGAGGTCGTGTGTCTCTGGGGTCGTGATGTCGAAATGCAGTCGCACGGAGCTCCATGTCTGGGGTCTCCGTGGAGTCCAGGTACTCGGAAGCTGGCGTGGATGCAACGAGGTCGAGGGTGGAACGTAGATGGTGTCCGGGGAGTTCCTCGTAAGCACTTCATGCTGGTGCTTACAGAAGAAGCATACGCCTGGGCAACCGAGTCTAGTCCAAACGGGAATGCTGACGAAGGCGTCGTTCCTGGTGCCAGAGTAGTCGAACTGGCTGGTGGTGGCGCCGCGCCGGGCGGTAAAGCGATGGGACTCCCTGTCGGTATTGTAGCAGAACCTCCTAAATTATATGGCCCACATGCACCTGTCATTGTCCCTAAGACCTTTGACGGCTATGCATGTACACCAGATAACCTAAGAAGATCTGTCGAGTGCCCTCACAGGACCCCGATTTAACTACGTTTAACAACTCATACCAGGATCAACAAAGGAGTAACTACAACATTACAACATTTGTTACAAAACTTTACATCAGAGTGCGGAAGAATAACAACAATGAATTTATAAATCATGATTAAGTTAAATTTTTATAAACTTAACTTGTATTGCGGAAGTCGAGTAGAACTACAGAAGACAACTTAGGTAGAGCACCTAAGTCAGGAGAGGACAACCAGATCATATCGAGCCCACCAACATGACCTCGGTTAACAGCACCAGTCAGTATCTGCAACAGGGGTTAACAAACCCTGAGTACGAGAGTACTCAACAAGACTTACCCGACTAAGACAAAGACTCCAAGGGCATGCTAGCTTTAGGGAATCAAGGTACGGGTAAATCAGAATCAAGATTTTCTTTTGCAGAAAAGCTTACTAAAGTAAGTCCTTATCTTCAACATTTTACTTTTACCATTGATGGTTCATTAACCAAATCTAGGTGATCCTAATCTAGATCAAAGTAATTATCATCAAAACCTTTCTCATTCTTTCTTTCAATTCCAGTTCTTAACTACGATGCAAGTCTGGTGATCAAGTCTCCATAACCGAGGAGCAACGACGATTCGAACCGATTATACCCAGCTGGGGATCTCTAACATCACGACATATGTAGAACCGAATCTTGCATATATCAACCCTCATTTAGATCTCCCAAAACCAGAACGTGTCCATCGCCACCCGAGAGTACAGTACTCCTCGAACCCGACCAAATTCTAGCCCCGAGGGTACACGCTACTCTCGCCATCTCTCCACTCCCAGTGCGAGGTTAGACGTTCTCGTAATGGAATCACCAACATTTTGGGCTTACCCAAGGCATGAGGCTAGTTGCAAAGTCTCGATCACATCAGGCTTACAACGAACGGACCTTAACTGACAAGGCGGAAACACTACATTGAGACTCCTTTCCCAATGCATGTTAGCAGTGGCCAAACCACCCGCCCGATCTTTCAAATTCATTCTCATATTTCAATATTCATTCAATATGCCATCATGGCTATGTAAACATTTCATTTAAAAGCTTAACTTCTAAGCATGGCGAAGCATACTACGCATTTTCTGTAAAACAGGTATCAAGGTTGATATCACAATAATCAAGGATGATAATGCAGCAATTAGGTTATCACTCAACTCCTAATTACTTAATGCAATAAACCATAATAAAAGTTATAACACCTTTATAAAATATCAAGGTAGGGTTTAAATGCACCGGGGCTTGCCTTCGTTGCAGCGGTGGTTAGTTCTCGTAGAAGTCAAGTTTGACACCAACACCACGGGTGGATCACCTTCTCCGAAGCTTGATCGACACGATCCAAAACATTCTCGTATAAACTACACGTAATAAATGATGCGATGCTTAACATGATGGAATGTATGTCATGATGCATGATGATGAACAAGACATAGCATACAAGAGACATTTAGAAAGGATAAACATTAGCTATCTACTTGAGTATAACTTTCCTTCGCGGTACAGTTGCAATCCAACAGAATTATTAAACAACATTAATCACATTAAAATGTTGTTAAGAAAACTACTTAACTTTACTTTTTACCTAAGAGGTTGCATCTACTAACAAGTAATTCTACCACAAGACCACTAAGTATTAACATAAGTAAGTTATTAACTACTAATGACATATGCTAATTACATTACTCATATATCAACAATTCTTTAATTAACAAGTTAATCATAAACTCAAATAATTAATAAAACGTGCCAAAGATCATTAAGAATTAATGACCTAAGGTCATCACTTAATCAAAAAGGCACACAACACTTAAAGTTCTCAAATTAACATGATTTACTATTTAAATAATTAGGGCATAATTAGAAGTTGACCAAACTTTATCTAAACAAGCTCAAACTTTTTCTATAGGTTAAGAATGATTTATAACAGTGTCATAATAAATTTCATAATTTTTGGATAAATAAATTAATTATTAAAATTACTGGAAGTTGCATTTAATCTTTAATGGAACTAATTAATTCTACTGCTCAAAGTATTCAAATTCATGATTTAACATTTTTCCTAGATAGTTTATACATTGAGAAGCTTACCCAAAAATTTTCATGAATTTTGGAACTCTACACAATTTTTAAACAAATAAACAAATAACTACACTATTCATTTATTTGAAAAAGAAAAACAAAAACGAAATCGGGCCGATTCTTACTTTTCCCGCGGTCCGGCCCAGCGAATCGGCCCAGCAACGCGCGCCCGCGCGCGCCCGCGCGTTCGGCCCAGCCGCGGCCCAGCCCAGCTGGCCTGCTCCGCCCGCGCCCGCTCTCCTCCTCTCGCTGACACGGTGTCCCCACCTGTCATCGCCTTCCTCCGTCTCCCTCTCGCTCTCCCGAGCACCCGTGCGCTTGCCCGCGGTGGCCGGCCGACGGACGGCGCCTTGGTCGACAAACCAACACCACCATCATCATCTACACTACCCCACGGTTCCATTTTGCTACTAAACACTACGGTTCGAGCTCCGGCAACAGCTCACCGACGACGGTGGCGGCTCGACGGGGACGGTGACCGGCGACTCGTCGGTACAAAGCGGTAGCGATTAAAGCGAGTGGTCAGGGAGCATCAGGGGCATACCACGATCACGACGGAGTGATCGGTTGAAGCGGAGAGGCTCTGGAGGTGGCTGGCGACGGTGGCGGGGCTCGACGGGAACGGCGGCGACCCGAGGTGGAAGACGACGGCTCCCCGGCGATCCAGGCGAAATTGGGCTAGCTCAGCTGGTTCACGAGATGCGCAAGGATGAGGCAAACCGATTGGTGCGGTTGGCGTGGCCGGAGATGGCTCGGTGGCGGCAGCGGCGAGCGGCGGAGCTGCGGTGGCGGTGATGGCGAAAACGGTGAACGTCACTGTGAACCTCGGTATATATAGAAGGAAAACGCGTCTACAGAGCAGCACTGCAGTGCCATCGCGCTGGCGACCCTGGCGCGCTCGAGAAGATCGTGGAAACGGCCACGGCGGCGATCAGCCGGCGCCCATACCGGTCGGTGGCCGTCGGTGATACGTCGAGCACTGCAGCTGCCCCCCCCCAAATTTTGAAATTCAAACTGTTTTCTCAAATTACTCTCAAATTCATGCAACAACTTGAAAAACTTCCAATCTATGAAATATTCAGAATTTCAAGCTCTACAAGTTTTGTATTGAACACTTTTTCAAATTCTCACTGGATTTTGAAATTTGAGTTTAAATTCAAAAAGGGACACATTTTCAGATTTAGAAATTTAGAAATTACTTTTGATTTTATATTGAAACTTCAAAATCTCCAAACATCAAAGTTGTATATCTTGACCAGACCTACAACTTTGCTGTTCAAAACTTTTTCAAATTCTGCCTCCATTTTGAAATCTTAGTTTGGGGACAAAAATGAGTTAAATCTGTAATTTGTTTATTTTCAAAATTGCTCCACATTTTACACTAAAACTTTGAAAACTCAAAACACCAAAGTTGTAGCCCTTGAAAAGTTCTACAAACTTGGTTTTAAACTTTTTCCAAAATTTTGCTTAGATTTTGAATTATTTCAAAAGGGTAAAACAGGGTTTTGAAATTTAGGGTTTTCGGGAGAATTTTCAAATGGAATTTGTTGCTACTTTAATTAGTGATTACTTAGTGATCAAACCATCATCCAAGGGCATCATTGAGTCAAGCATCACATGTTTGACCAACTGCCACTCTTGGTTGACCAATTTGACTTATTAAAAATCTTTTACTAATTCCCCAAATTGAATTCAAATTCGACTCGGAAAACTTGCGACAAGTTTTGGATTTCAAACTTAACTCAAAATCGAGGCTCCATTTTAAACGTGTTTGACTTACAAAATATTATAAAACCTTGATCCCATATTATAAGACACATTTAACCCTACAAGTTTTATTTAAACAAAGCTTTAATTGCTTAAGCCAATTCTCATATATAAATTCATAAAGAACCTTGTCATCTATTATTGCATGAAACATATGAAACAAAGCATAGCTAACATGTGAAGCACCTTATGGATACATATGAAACATTGTAGAGCAGCACATGAAACATCTTATATGCAACATAGACATGCTACTAATGAAACATCACTATGCAACATAGACCTAGTACATGCAACATTCTAAAGAAATACTTGGAAACATATGCAACCTATGATAACTATCATTGCAATATGAATGCATTTATGGCATAATACTTGATACTTATGCTTGATGATGCATCATTATCACATTTTAATTGTTTCCTAATATCTGGGATGTTACAGCCTAACCCCCTTAAAGAAATCTCGTCCCGAGATTTCAGGAACGACATAACCCGTGGGGTTAAATAATGAAAAAGGAAATGTGTCAAGCACATTAACCTTGAGAAAGTTCATAAGGTAACAGGGATTGAATTACAACCGATTTCATAATGACGGTTGTAATTAGCAAGGTATTTAGAAAAATCCCGAAGACATGGATTATTCCAAAAAGAAATTCCAAGGAAATCAAAAGTACCCCAATTGTAGACTATAACGGATCATGATCATAGACCTTATTACAGTAGTTGCCACAAATTCCCTTATAGTAATCAGCCATATGAGAATTGAGGATGCAACTTTGTACTATTGTCACTGATCATGATACCACCATAGGGTACAATTGCAATAAATTTTAAGAACGTATGATATTCTATTGGAAGAAAAATACTCACAGAAGAGTTTCAAGATTACAACCATGATTAATTGACGGTTCCAACATCAAGGATTGAAATAAATCAAAAGAAGTATGGACATGAATTCTCAAGACATATTGCAATTAGTGAGGGCATATTAGTCGTGGGACTATAATGGATCACAACCACAGACCTCGATACCTGCGCGCACCCAGCAGAAACCTGTGTGACCCGGGCACACAAGAGACTCTAGGTTCCGACACGGCACCGTGGTCACGGAACGTGGCACCACTATAGGGCACAACAGCGATAACCCTCGTCTCACAATATTGAGAATGTAACCGAGATCAGAAGTCGGTCACAATCACAAGGCGTCTAGGGAACTCAAAATGACAACTTTGAGTCCCTAAGGAGTGTCCAGAGAATGAAAACACCCTAATTGTGGACTATAAGGAATCATGATCATAGACCCTGATAACAGCGAGTGTCCCGCACTTCCTTATGGTAGCAAGTCACAAGAAACTCCAGGATACAACGCTGTTCCATTATCACTGATCATGGTACCAGCATAGGGCACAATTGCAGTAACTCGTTTGACAATGTCAGTATTATAACCAAGATTAGAGATTGGTTATAATAACAAAGGATCTGGAGAGGTTAGAATTCTCCGACGAATGTCCAACGAGTGAAAACATATTAATTGTGAGCTATAATGGTTCAGGAGCACCGACTACTGTACCAGTGCGTATTCTGGTGAAAACTCGTGTGGTCGCGAATCACAGAGTATTCCAGGTTTGACACGGCACCATAGTCACGGGTCGAGGCACCACTATAGAGCACAACTAAAGTAACTCTCGTCCAACACATGTTGGTTATCAATATCAAAATAACAGCACGTGTCAGAATAGAAGAAATCAAGACGTGACACATGCATACATTGAGAAGTCAATGCAAGGAGTAGTCCCAGGTTTTACATTGAGTCAACATGGTAAATAAAGTGCATCCAGAAGTCCCCCAAGGATTAGGAACTTGTGGAGCATGAATCATCAAAGGACTAATAGAACCTGGTACAAGACGAGATTCATCAATAGAACAGTTATAACGAATAATAACTGCTCCTCGAATATAAGGAGGAAAACATTTTAATCATTATTTTATTATCATTTTATGCATGATATGAGATATACTCGTCCTATACGTCTTCTCAACGTCAGGAGTACTTCATCTTCACCACGTTAGTAGATTATAGGGCTTTATTTATACACTATCTTCACTGCGCCCGACAGACTATTGAGAGGTACTTCAGTAGAGCTTTATCGGTGAAGTTGACTCTTTACTTGACCTTCCAAGAAAGAAATGAAGAACTTCTTGAAGCCTTTGTACTTGAGTCATCAGAAAATCTTCATGAAGTCTTCCAGCAAGCAAGAAGATAGATAGAAGTCTATTTTTAACTTGTTATGCTCAAAAACTTTTATATTGTAAATTCATTTTGAAGTTTTCAAATGTAATGTTGTAGCTGATCCATTGTATGAGCTCTGATACCACCTGTAGCAGAACCTCCTAAATTATATGGCCCACATGCACCTATCATTGTCCCTAAGACCTTTGACGGCTATGCATGTACACCAGATAACATAAGAAGATCTGTCGAGTGCCCTCACAGGACCCCGATTTAACTACGTTTAACAACTCATACCAGGATCAACAAAGGAGTAACTACAACATTACAACATTTGTTACAAAACTTTACATCAGAGTGCGGAAGAATAACAACAATGAATTTATAAATCATGATTAAGTTAAATTTTTATAAACTTAACTTGTATTGCGGAAGTCGAGTAGAACTACAGAAGACAACTTAGGTAGAGCACCTAAGTCAGGAGAGGACAACCAGATCATATCGAGCCCACCAACATGACCTCGGTTAACAGCACCAGTCAGTATCTGCAACAGGGGTTAACAAACCCTGAGTACGAGAGTACTCAACAAGACTTACCCGACTAAGACAAAGACTCCAAGGGCATGCTAGCTTTAGGGAATCAAGGTACGGGTAAATCAGAATCAAGATTTTCTTTTGCAGAAAAGCTTACTAAAGTAAGTCATTATCTTCAACATTTTACTTTTACCATTGATGGTTCATTAACCAAATCTAGGTGATCCTAATCTAGATCAAAGTAATTATCATCAAAACCTTTCTCATTCTTTCTTTCAATTCCAGTTCTTAACTATGATGCAAGTCAGGTGATCAAGTCTCCATAACCGAGGAGCAACGACGATTCGAACCGATTATACCCAGCTGGGGATCTCTAACATCACGACATATGTAGAACCGAATCTTGCATATATCAACCCTCATTTAGATCTCCCAAAACCAGAACGTGTCCATCGCCACCCGAGAGTACAGTACTCCTCGAACCCGACCAAATTCTAGCCCCGAGGGTACACGCTACTCTCGCCATCTCTCCACTCCCAGTGCGAGGTTAGACGTTCTCGTAATGGAATCACCAACATTTTGGGCTTACCCAAGGCATGAGGCTAGTTGCAAAGTCTCGATCACATCAGGCTTACAACGAACGGACCTTAACTGACAAGGCGGAAACACTACATTGAGACTCCTTTCCCAATGCATGTTAGCAGTGGCCAAACCACCCGCCCGATCTTTCAAATTCATTCTCATATTTCAATATTCATTCAATATGCCATCATGGCTATGTAAACATTTCATTTAAAAGCTTAACTTCTAAGCATGGCGAAGCATACTACGCATTTTCTGTAAAACAGGTATCAAGGTTGATATCACAATAATCAAGGATGATAATGCAGCAATTAGGTTATCACTCAACTCCTAATTACTTAATGCAATAAACCATAATAAAAGTTATAACACCTTTATAAAATATCAAGGTAGGGTTTAAATGCACCGGGGCTTGCCTTCGTTGCAGCGGTGGTTAGTTCTCGTAGAAGTCAAGTTTGACACCAACACCACGGGTGGATCACCTTCTCCGAAGCTTGATCGACACGATCCAAAACATTCTCGTATAAACTACACGTAATAAATGATGCGATGCTTAACATGATGGAATGTATGTCATGATGCATGATGATGAACAAGACATAGCATACAAGAGACATTTAGAAAGGATAAACATTAGTTATCTACTTGAGTATAACTTTCCTTCGCGGTACAGTTGCAATCCAACAGAATTATTAAACAACATTAATCACATTAAAATGTTGTTAAGAAAACTACTTAACTTTACTTTTTACCTAAGAGGTTGCATCTACTAACAAGTAATTCTACCACAAGACCACTAAGTATTAACATAAGTAAGTTATTAACTACTAATGACATATGCTAATTACATTACTCATATATCAACAATTCTTTAATTAACAAGTTAATCATAAACTCAAATAATTAATAAAACGTGCCAAAGATCATTAAGAATTAATGACCTAAGGTCATCACTTAATCAAAAAGGCACACAACACTTAAAGTTCTCAAATTAACATGATTTACTATTTAAATAATTAGGGCATAATTAGAAGTTGACCAAACTTTATCTAAACAAGCTCAAACTTTTTCTATAGGTTAAGAATGATTTATAACAGTGTCATAATAAATTTCATAATTTTTGGATAAATAAATTAATTATTAAAATTACTGGAAGTTGCATTTAATCTTTAATGAAACTAATTAATTCTACTGCTCAAAGTATTCAAATTCATGATTTAACATTTTTCCTAGATAGTTTATACATTGAGAAGCTTACCCAAAAATTTTCATGAATTTTGGAACTCTACACAATTTTTAAACAAATAAACAAATAACTGCACTATTCATTTATTTGAAAAAGAAAAACAAAAACGAAATCGGGCCGATTCTTACTTTTCCCGCGGTCCGGCCCAGCGAATCGGCCCAGCAACGTGCGCCCGCGCGCGCACGTGCGTTCGGCCCAGCCGCGGCCCAGCCCAGCTGGCCTGCTCCGCCCGCGCCCGCTCTCCTCCTCTCGCTGACACGGTGTCCCCACCTGTCATCGCCTTCCTCCGTCTCCCTCTCGCTCTCCCGAGCACCCGTGCGCTTGCCCGCGGTGGCCGGCCGACGGACGGCGCCTTGGTCGACAAACCAACACCACCATCATCATCTACACTACCCCACGGTTCCATTTTGCTACTAAACACTACGGTTCGAGCTCCGGCAACAGCTCACCGACGACGGTGGCGGCTCGACGGGGACGGTGACCGGCGACTCGTCGGTACAAAGCGGTAGCGATTAAAGCGAGTGGTCAGGGAGCATCAGGGGCATACCACGATCACGACGGAGTGATCGGTTGAAGCGGAGAGGCTCTGGAGGTGGCTGGCGACGGTGGCGGGGCTCGACGGGAACGGCGGCGACCCGAGGTGGAAGACGACGGCTCCCCGGCGATCCAGGCGAAATTGGGCTAGCTCAGCTGGTTCACGAGATGCGCAAGGATGAGGCGAAGCGATTGGTGCGGTTGGCGTGGCCGGAGATGGCTCGGTGGCGGCAGCGGCGAGCGGCGGAGCTGCGGTGGCGGTGATGGCGAAAACGGTGAACGTCACTGTGAACCTCGGTATATATAGAAGGAAAACGCGTCTACAGAGCAGCACTGCAGTGCCATCGCGCTGGCGACCCTGGCGCGCTCAAGAAGATCGTGGAAACGGCCACGGCGGCGATCAGCCGGCGCCCATACCGGTCGGTGGCCGTCGGTGATACGTCGAGCACTGCAGCTGCCCCCCCCCCCCAAATTTTGAAATTCAAACTATTTTCTCAAATTACTCTCAAATTCATGCAACAACTTGAAAAACTTCCAATCTATGAAATCTTCAGAATTTCAAGCTCTACAAGTTTTGTATTGAACACTTTTTCAAATTCTCACTGGATTTTGAAATTTGAGTTTAAATTCAAAAAGGGACACATTTTCAGATTTAGAAATTTAGAAATTACTTTTGATTTTATATTGAAACTTTAAAATCTCCAAACATCAAAGTTGTATATCTTGACCAGACCTACAACTTTGCTGTTCAAAACTTTTTCAAATTCTGCCTCCATTTTGAAATCTTAGTTTGGGGACAAAAATGAGTTAAATCTGCAATTTGTTTATTTTCAAAATTGCTCCACATTTTACACTAAAACTTTGAAAACTCAAAACACCAAAGTTGTAGCCCTTGAAAAGTTCTACAAACTTGGTTTTTAACTTTTTCCAAAATTTTGCTTAGATTTTGAATTATTTCAAAAGGGTAAAACAGGGTTTTGAAATTTAGGGTTTTCGGGAGAATTTTCAAATGGAATTTGTTGCTACTTTAATTAGTGATTACTTAGTGATCAAACCATCATCCAAGGGCATCATTGAGTCAAGCATCACATGTTTGACCAACTGCCACTCTTGGTTGACCAATTTGACTTATTAAAAATCTTTTACTAATTCCCCAAATTGAATTCAAATTCGACTCGGAAAACTTGCGACAAGTTTTGGATTTCAAACTTAACTCAAAATCGAGGCTCCATTTTAAACGTGTTTGACTTACAAAATATTATAAAACCTTGATCCCATATTATAAGACACATTTAACCCTACAAGTTTTATTTAAACAAAGCTTTAATTGCTTAAGCCAATTCTCATATATAAATTCATAAAGAACCTTGTCATCTATTATTGCATGAAACATATGAAACAAAGCATAGCTAACATGTGAAGCACCTTATGGATACATATGAAACATTGTAGAGCAGCACATGAAACATCTTATATGCAACATAGACATGCTACTAATGAAACATCACTATGCAACATAGACCTAGTACATGCAACATTCTAAAGAAATACTTGGAAACATATGCAACCTATGATAACTATCATTGCAATATGAATGCATTTATGGCATAATACTTGATACTTATGCTTGATGATGCATCATTATCACATTTTAATTGTTTCCTAATATCTGGGATGTTACAGGTATCTTACCCTCAGCCAAGCTCATCCTACACAGATCCTCAGTGAGGAAATCCATGTTGGCGTCTGGCTGAGAGGCGCCGGACCGGGGAATACCATCACCCTCCGCAAGGCGATGACGGCGGTTGCGCTGGGCTCGCCGTTGCCTGGCGGCGCGTGCCTGACGAGAGCGACGATACCGACGCAGCGCTCTCCCAGGTTGGGAGAGCTCGTGGTCACTGTCAGTCGGGTGCCTGGGCGGGAGGAGGACCATGTCGTAGCCGTGGCCAAGGGACATGAACTTCAAGCTCCCAAACCAGATCATCGTGGCCAACGGGAGTGGACGTTCGGGGGCAGTCATCCAGAGAAATGGCGGGAAAACGATGTTGGCACGCAGTGTCCCCTACCTGGCGCGCCAACTGTCGGCGTTTGGCCCCGCGGGGTCCTAAGCCAACGAGTGAATCAATGCTGCGTGTCCCTAATCTGGATGGTGATGCAAGGAGAGTACACGGAGGTTTATCCTGGTTCGGGCAAAAGAAGGCCCTACGTCCACTGGGGAGGGGGGAGTATTGTATTTCCTTGCACCTAAGTGCTTGCGTAGGGGTTACAAGCTGTGAGAGAGGGAACCGATCCCAGGTCTCAGAGAGAAAAAAATGAGAGTACAAAGGAGATTACTTGAGATGTTGATCTTCTATGGTGGGGTGGTGACTGGTTTTTCGTCGTCCGTCGTTCACCCCCCTTTGTAGAACCCCCTGCCTGCCCTTTTATAGGGTAAGAGGAGGCAGGGACGCCGGGGGTGCCTTTGAGGTGAAGTTTTGTCGATCGCTGTGGAGGCTGCTGTAGCGACGTGCCCCGAGAATGGCCGGTCATCCCTGGACACCATGGTGACGTAGAGGATGAGACGGTGAAAAGACTCCGGGTCGTGTGTCACGCAAGCCTTGCATTCTTGTTTTGACCGTCGGTGGGTCGAGGCTGGGTCGAGGATGGGTCGAGGTGGATCGATGGTGGACGGATAAGGTCGAGTCCCCGGAATCGCGGGGTATGGTACTCGTCGTATTCTCCCTCGAGGGTGATCAGTGGCGGAATAGTGCATGGTATGGCGCGTACAGTGACAGGTTTTCACCGCCCATCCCGGGATGGGTAGTAAAAAGTGAGATTTGACACCGGTACTGCCTCCATGCCGGTTGTTGCTGTAGCCGTGAGGGTAGGAAGTGGTTGGTTGTCGCATTAAATGCTCTGACTTTTGTCTCAGAGTTGGTGAATAAGGTGGGTCGTGCGAGTCGGAGATTTCTCGGTAGTCGAGGCATCTTGTCGAGCGAGCCTCGTACAATTCAGAACGTGGTCGAGGCGTCCCGTTGAGCGTGCCTTGTACGAGTCGGAACGTGATCGAGGCGTTTCGTTCGCTGTTTCGGCTCGTCCCGTTTTTGTGGGCAGCGGTTTTGACGTGGTTTTGTTTTTCTTAATCGTTGATTGTGGGTACCCCTTGTTTTTGGTGCCCGACACTAATAAAAAAAACAAATTACAGAACCCGTCAGGAAATTGCGAGACGAATCTAATGATACTAATTAATGTGTCATTAGCACAGGTTGGTTACTGTAGCACTTAAGGCTTTTCATGGACTAATTAGCCTTAAAAGATCTGTCTCGCGATTTTTCCGAGAACTGTACAATTAGTTTTTTTATTCATCTACGTTTAGTACTCCATGCATGTGTCCAAATGCTCGATGTTACTGTAGAACAAAAAAATTTGGGAACGAAACACCCCCTAAGATGTTTGAGTAAACGTTGAATTATTCCCTTCTCGATTCTCGACTGCTGAGCAGCTGCTAGGGGTGGGTTTAGATGGGTGAAAAGTTTTTGGAAAAATGTCACATCGGATGTTCCGTGCAATGTCGGAAGGGGTTTCCGGATACTAATAAAAAAAACTAATTACATAGCTTGCTTGGAAACCGCGAGACGAATTTATTAAGCCTAATTAATCCGTCGTTAGCACATTTGTTACTGTAGCACTTTAGTGTCAAATCACGGACTAATTAGGCTCAAAACGTTTGTCTCGTGATTTCCAACCAAACTGTACAATTAATTTTTTTTTTCTATATTTAATACTCCATACATATGCCGCAAGATTCATTACTGTAGTTTTTCGTGAAAAATTTGTAGATCTAAACACACCCATAAAAAAACGCACAAGAGCACACGGATGGAAGAGAGAGAGAGAGCGAGGCTACACAATGCGGCTGCTGCTGCCATGCTGGACCCTGCTCCTTCGTACTGCCGATATTCACCGGTGACCCAGAGTTTGAGACTGGACCGTCGACCGTGATCAGCTCTTCTTCTTGCCTAAGTCCGAAGAGGAAAGGAACATGAGGCCGAGACGGGAACGCAGCCTGGGCCCTGGGACTCGATATAATACAACCCGTGAGCCCGTGACTACTGAGAGTTTGAGAACTGAGACCCTATATAATAATCGACCGTTGATCCGTGATCGACCAACGGTGGGTTCTTCTTCTTGCCCAAGAGGAAAGGGAGTAAGGCCGAGACGGAACGCTGGGAGGCTGGGACGGAGTTTAATAAATTCGCAGCCGATACCCAGCCAAGCGGCCCAACCTCTCGCAAAGGCGCCTACAGTCGCCGTCGCCGGAGAGGAGGCAGCAAGCCGTCGACACCATGGCGCCGGAGCCCGATGACGATATCATGCACGAAAAGAATCCGCGGCCGCTCGACGAGGACGACATCGCCCTCATCAAGACCTGCGTGAGTGTCCCCCAGGAGCGATTGGTCCCTTCTCCCCGTCGCTGTTCTCGTCGTTCCGGCCTGGTTCACGGCTAGGGTCCCGGAATTCTTCAGTTCTAGACTGCTGGCTGCATGCTGAGAGTACATCTAGGTTTTCTGGTTCCGATTTGCTTTTTCATGCCCTCGCGGTGTGAACTTACTTGGGTTGAGATGATGCGGGGAATTAAGCTCTCTGTTGACTGCGACATCTAGGGTTTTGCTTCTTTTTTGCTGAAACAAGTTTTGGTTTCTTCAGATACGCTGCCTGCTTGTTCAGTAGTGATGCGTCGATTTGGCTGGGCATTGCTGACTATAACAATTGCGATGTCTTATTGTCTAATAGGGGCTGGGGCCATACTCGATCATCATCAAGAAGGTCGAGAAGGAGATGAAGGAGTTGGCAAAGATGATTAACGACCGTTGTGGTACGTCAACATTAGGATAATTTGGTTATGGATTTTTAGGGACGTATATGCTTGTATATTTAAGTTCAATGTCGAAACAGGCAAATTGCCTGTCCCAGTTCTGAGCAGCTTTTAACAGCCCAGTGCAGTTGTGCATTGGTGCAGTGCGTTAAATCGATCTGATCTATGAATTTCTTGAATTCCAGGCATCAAGGAGTCGGATACTGGACTAGCTCCACCAAGCCAATGGGATCTTGTGTCAGACAACCAGATGATGCAGGAGGAGCAACCGTTGCAGGTAAATCCCATGACCTTCACCTGTTCAGTCTATTGGAATGCACCGCAGGCGATTAGTAGTTGCATTGTGACTTGCTCTTATGCTTTCTCGGTGCTATTCTAACAATATGTTTTTGCATGAAGGTTGCAAGATGCACGAAAATCATCAATCCTAATACTGATGACGCCAAATATGTCACAACTTTGAAACAAATTGCAAAGGTATGGCATGCTCATATTTACAGAGTTGATCATATCTTTTGGAGGTTCAATCCTGATTATTAAGTTTTATTTTGGTATGTAGTTTGTGGTTGGATTGGGAGACAAGGTGTCACCAACTGATATTGAGGAAGGCATGCGAGTTGGGTACGTCCCTGATCTCTCTCTTTTAGTTCTACCATCTTTTGCATCAGAAATTTCCTTGTATTTGGTTATGCTTCCTGATAATGGCATTGGTTTAAACTGCTAATGGAGAAGTAGTGGTGATACATACAATGGATGTATATATACATGCTAATATTTTGTAAATGATAATTGTTTTTGATAATTTTTTAAAGTGCAACTCTAGTGATCATGATTTGCCATAATGTTGGAACCTTTTCCCTAAGTCTAGTTTAAGTTCATGAAATTTTGTCGATTGAGTAGGAAATCTCAGGAATTAGAATCAGGCTAACTGCCCAAAGTACTCAACATTCTTGTATACTACACATGAAAGATCAAACTGAACTGGGTCATGTACCCTTAACAGAGCAAATTTGACTTAAGTATTGAAATTGTGTACGTACACATGATCTCAGTAGTTAGTTGTATAAGTACTCCACTGTGCAGTAAAATCTTGTTCCTGTATCAGTTAAAGCATTATATGGTCAATTAAATTGTGCTGATTCTGATCCTGTTTATAACAGAGTTGATCGGAACAAGTACCAGATTCAAATTCCTTTGCCACCCAAAATTGATTCAAGCGTTACAATGATGACGGTTGAAGAAAAACCTGATGTAACATACAACGATGTTGGTGGCTGCAAGGAACAGATCGAGAAGATGCGTGAAGTTGTTGAGCTTCCCATGCTTCACCCTGAAAAGTTCGTCAAGCTTGGCATTGATCCTCCCAAGGGAGTCCTTTGCTACGGTCCTCCTGGAACTGGGAAGACCCTTCTTGCCAGAGCAGTCGCCAACCGCACTGACGCCTGCTTCATCCGCGTGATAGGCAGCGAGCTGGTTCAGAAGTATGTCGGCGAGGGTGCCCGCATGGTCCGCGAACTCTTCCAGATGGCCCGATCAAAGAAGGCGTGCATAGTCTTCTTCGACGAGGTTGATGCCATTGGCGGCGCTCGCTTCGACGACGGCGTCGGCGGCGACAATGAGGTCCAGCGCACTATGCTCGAGATTGTGAACCAGCTCGATGGGTTTGATGCTAGGGGCAACATCAAGGTGCTCATGGCCACCAACAGGCCGGATACGCTGGACCCTGCTCTGCTGCGCCCAGGGAGGCTGGATAGGAAGGTTGAGTTCGGCTTGCCAGACCTCGAGGGCCGCACCCAGATCTTCAAGATCCACACCCGCGCCATGAATTGCGAGCGGGACATCCGCTTCGAGCTTCTTGCTCGCCTCTGCCCCAACTCCACTGGTGAGTGTCTTTTTTTGTCTTTTCTGGAGTCCTCAATTCTCATTGTCATGCCCGTTTGTTTCCCTTGAATAGTCCGTTTCTGGGAGAGTCCTCAATTCTCATTGCCATGCCTGTATCATGCCACAGGTGCTGACATCAGGAGTGTGTGCACGGAGGCCGGCATGTACGCCATCCGCGCGCGCAGGAAGACGGTGACGGAGAAGGATTTCCTGGATGCCGTGAATAAGGTGATAAAGGGGTACCAAAAATTCAGTGCGACGCCGAAATATATGGTGTACAACTAGGCATTCTGGCTTGGTTTTCTGTCCCTTTGCCTCTTGCGCCCCTGAAGAAGTGTCTTTTTGTAAGGGGTGTTTAGTTCAGCGAGCTAAAGGCCGTGTCACATTAGATTTTGATTGGGGTTGACCATGAGGTTTTCAAATACTAATTAAAAAATAAATTATATATTCAGTGGATAATCCGCTAGACAAATTTATTAAGCCTAATTAATATGTCATTAACACATTTTGTACTGTAGCAATTAGTGCTAATCATAGACTAATTAGGCTTTAAAAAATTGTCTCGCAAATTATCCTCACCCTATATTTTTAGTTTCGTAAATAATCTATATTTAATACTCCATACATGTGTCTAAACATTCGATGTAATGGGGACTAAAATTTAGTCCCCAGAACCAAACAGGGTCTAAACCTCTTCTGCGCGACTTAATTTTTGATTGATAGCATCGATTATGTGATTGTATTTACAGTATCTTACTAAGAACGTTGTAAGATGAAGGAAGGCAGGGAAGTAATTTGAACGGTTCTGAGAGTTCGTTCGTTCAGGGTAAAATGTCTAAGTTTTGGAGTTCAAGAACGAAAGGGAAATCAGACTAACACCCTGTTCGGTTGGCATTATTAGCAGAATCAGCAGCCATCCAACAGTGTTTTTTCCTCACAACAAACCAGCGAACAGTACTTTCAGCCACAATAAACCAGCGAAACGAACGGGGTAACTTTTTTCAACAGGATTGACGACCGAAGACTTTTTTTATTGAGAAACACAACAGAAGACAGCTGGATGGGCTCGCCTAGCCCGTTTTTTTTCCCTCATTTTTCTTCGTTGATGGCTACGCTGTCGTGGTTGTAGTGGCTATAGCAGATTAGCAGCGCAAGCCTGTAGCGAGAGCGAGTCTTGCTACGCACCACCTCTCGTCCACGAAAGAATACAGTTATGAGATTCGTATCAGTCAAAATAGTTTAAGTTTAACTAAATTTATATAAAATAGTATTAATATTTATATCTCTAAATAAATTTATTATAAAAATATATTTTATGACTAATCTAATGATATTAATTTTGTATCAAGAATGTTAATATTTTTAATATAATTTTAGTCAAAGTTTAAACCGATTAACTTATCGGGAAGCGAGAATTGTATTTTTTTTTTTGGACGGAAGGAGTCCTAGAGCAATCATTTTTTTTCCTTCACTAATAAATTTGTCACTGCAAGCATTCTTATGGTAGGACGATAATTGGTCCCGTTTGGCTGTGCTGATAAGCCGGCTGAAAAATACGGTTGGCTGATTTGTTGTAAGAGAAAAATACGGTTTCGACTGAAAAAATAAGCTGAAAAAGACGGATTATAAGCCAGATGAACAGGGCCAATGATTTGAAAATGTACTAGTGGCATCTGGCATGTACTATCCCCAATTCACCATTCTCCTCTCCAAGACCACAATGCTCATCAAATTCTTCCTTGCTCATTGAA
The DNA here is from genome assembly GCA_038087645.1 of Saccharum hybrid cultivar R570. Classification (NCBI taxonomy): domain Eukaryota; kingdom Viridiplantae; phylum Streptophyta; class Magnoliopsida; order Poales; family Poaceae; genus Saccharum; species Saccharum hybrid cultivar. The sequence continues at coordinate 14,229,147 of JAQSUU010000259.1, forward strand.
AGAAAACATTGCAACCATTTTTTTATACAGTATCTTGGACCTAGCTTTACAGCTGGCAAAGAGCAGGGCCTCGTTTAGTTCGGTGAATTGGGGAGAAAAACACTGTATCAGAATTCCTGTAGCATTTCGTTTGTATTTGGTAAAAATTATCCAAATTTTGACTAACTAGGCTTAAAATGTTCGTCTCGCAAAGTACAACAAAACTGTGCAATTAGTTTTTGATTTCATCAACATTTAGTACTCCATGCATTTGCCGACATTTTGATGTGACGGGGAATCTTCTTTTTGCATAGTGGAATTTGGGGGAAAATTGGGGGAATTAAACAAGGGGCAGAGTACGCTGCTGTTGCGACGATAGTAGGACGGGCAGGGGCAGTCCTCGCTCGTCAGACTAGCGGCAGTGGTAATCTAAAACGATACTGTGAAGCTTTAGAGTACGAATATAGAGTAAAAACTGCTGTGCTGGGTACTCTAAAATAATACTCTATTCTTTCGCTCACTCTATATTTAGAGTAGTACATTGTTTACTCTATACTCTATAGTGGCGGGCCTTACTAGCTAAACAAAGGAAAAAAATGATATAACTCACAAACCAAAAATCCAAATTAAATTTCGATTGCACCATTAAATTCGTCTCAATAAATGCTTCAAAACTAGATCACACATGGATATATTTAGATAAAGTGACAAGTGGGTCTCACAGTGGATAGAGTGGATAGAGGATGATATAGAGGATGGATGGGTGCGAAAGAATTGAGTATAGAAGAGAGAATCTTGCTGACTAGGACGTATACAGGATGAATATAGAGGTCCATGAGTACGGGTAGTCTCAAGGCTTCAACTGTTGGCTCCACTCCCTCAACAACTCAATGCAAGTGCATTCATGGCCCCCTGGATCTACTGCTACTGCACTTCACTACTACTAGGGCCCTGTTTACTTCCCCATGCAAATCCAAAATATTTCCTCTTTCACTCATCACATCGAATCTTTGAACGCATGCATGAAGTATTAAATGTAGGTAAAAAATAACTAATTGCATAGTTTGTCTGTAAAGTTCGAGACGAATCTTTTGAGTCTAATTAATCTATGGTTGAACAAATTTTACCAAATAACAACGAAAGTGCTACAGTAACTTTTTATCCAATTTTCCTCAACTAAACGCACCTAGGGCTTGTTGGCGATTGTAAGGGCGTGATTGGTTGGTTTCTCAGCACAACCTGGCTGGCACCACCCCAGCCAGGCCATACTTGGCCAGACTCATTGTATGCATCTGCATATTGTTTTATTAGTATCCAAACATCTTTTCCAATATTTCTTAAAACATCTAATGTGATATTTAAAATTTTTCATCTCACCAACTAAACACCCCCTCAGCATGGCCTGGCCACACAGGGATGGTGTTTAGTTGATAGCAGTGCATGCAAACTTTTTCTTTGGAGCCGAGAAAATGACCACGCGTACGCTAGCGTTGCATCGCTGCAGCCTGGCTCGATCACCACGTTCCTCAGCCTGGCCGACGGGGGCATCTTGCATGATCTGGGCCAGCCCCGAACACCAGTCCAGGAAATCAAACGCACTGCATGAGACGGGCCAGGCTGGTGCATATGCGGGCACCAATCACGCCCTAAGAGCCTGTTTAGTTCCAAAAAAGAACCTAAAAATACTACAGTACCTGTCACATCAAATCTTGCGGCATACGTATAGAGTACTAAATATAGACGAAAGAAAAAACTAATTACACAGTTTAGTTGTAAATCAGGAGACAAATCTTTTGAGCCTAATTAGTCTATGATTGGACACAAATTGCCAAATAAAACGAAAAGTGTTACAGTAGCCGAACCCAAATATTTTCACCAAGGCCTTGTTGAGTTCCGGCCGGATTCGGCACTCTGCACAGTGTCGCGTCAAATCAGCGCACTGTAGCATATCGTTTATATTTGGTAAAAATTGTCTAAACTTTGATTAATTAGACTCAAAATGTTCGTCTCACAAAGTACAACCAAACTGTGCAATTAGTTTTTTATTTCATCTATATTTAGTACTCCATGCATGTGTCGATATTTTAATGTGACGGGGAATAGGAATTCTGCATAGTAAATTTGGTGGCCAATTTAGGCATCTAAACAAGGCCCAACTAAACAAGCCCTAAATGTAAAACACCAAAAAAGCAACCTGCAATCCCTGCAGCGAAGGTAGCCCAGGGATTTTTTTAAGCTTATTAGTAATGGAAACATTATATATATATATATATATATATATATATATATATATATATATATATATATATATATATATATATATATATATATATATATATATCAGCTACCATTGCATTGTACTCCTTTTATGCATGAGAAGGAATTGTGTTTTTCAGCAAAAAAAAAACAATATTTTTCTCTCATACTAAAGTTAATGGTACTTTTAGCGAAGCGACTAGAGATAGATGTGCAGAACAGCCGATCAAGCGAGGGAGCAGGCAGGAGTAGCCGAGTAGCAGCAGCAAAGCAGCTTGCACGCAAATAGCAGCAGGACGACGGGTGGGTGGTGGTGGAGGTAAATGAATGCGGGCGGAGGAGGAGCTGTAGTGTGACTTGTGGCGATGGACGGTGGACGGGCCTCGCTGTACTGTACTGACCCCGGCCAAGCTGGCGACCCAGAGAGAGCAGCGAGATTTTGGCGCATCTGTTCGCTGCAGCGTGCGGTGTTGCCCCCTCTCCGTCCCTCTCGGCTCTCGCATTGACTGCTGGTTGAGCTGCGGTGTCCGAGGCTCCTCTCCTCGCGAGTGCATGACCCCGCAACTATTGTGTTGGGCCCTGTTTAGTTCTCAGACAATTTTGCAAAAATTTTTAAATTCTTCATCACATCGAATCTTTACACACATACATGAAGTATTAAATATAGATAAAAAAATAAAACTAATTATACAGTTTAGATGAAATAGACGAGACAAATCTTTTAAGTCTAATTAGATCATGATTGGACAATATTTGTCAAATAACAACGAAAGTGCTACAGTACTATTTTGAAAAAAAAAATAACATCTAAACGCAGTCTTACTCCCTCCGTCCCAATGAATATGCAATTCTCGCATCCCGAGAAATCAGCCATCACAAATTTTGATTAAAATTATATAAAAAAAATACTAATTCTTATGAGACAAAATAAGTACCGTTAGATTGGTTATGAGATATATTTTCATAATAAATTTATTTCGAGACATAAATGTTAATACTTTTTGCTATAAATTTGGTCAAAGTTGACACAGTTTGAACGGCACGTTTCCCATAGTTGCACAATCAACCGGACGGAGGGAGTAGATTGGATCGATCCATGGACGATTGCAGCGGGACCTGCAGGCCGCCAGCTGTGGACCCCATGAGGTGCGGGTGCAGCGCAGGTCGTCCAAGAGCCTGCCTGGTGCCTGCCGTGTCTACGCACGCGACCATCTACGCACGTCGAGTAGTACACGGTACGGTGTGAGTGGATCCTTATCACTTGTCAGTGTCCTGCGGTCCTGCCGAGCCACGTACGTACTTGTGTCAGTACTAATTCGCAATGGCCGTGTTTAGTTCTGAACAGTGCACAATAAATACATACCGTAGCATCTCGTTTGTATTTGATAAAAATTATCCAAACTTTGACTAATTAGGCTTAAAATGTTCGTCTCGCAAAGTACAACAAAACTGTGTAATTAGTTTTTAATTTTATCTACATTTAGTACTCTATGCATGTACCAACATTTTAATGTGATGCGAATCTTCTTTTTTATAGTGAAATTTGGGATAGAAATTAGGGGCTTGTTTAGTTGGTAAAAAAGTTTGGGTTCGGCTACTGTAGCATTTCGTTTTATTTGGCAATTTGTGTCAATCATGGACTAATTAGGCTCAAAAGATTTATCTCGTGATTTACAACTAAACTGTGTAATTAGTTTTTTCTTTCGTCTACATTTAGTACTCTATACATGTGCCGCAAGATTTGATGTGACAGATACTGTAGCACTTTTTAAGTTCACTTTTTGGAACTAAACGGGCTCTGGGCCAATGGCATTGGCACGTCGAGGCCTGTCCCAAAAATCCCCTCCCAATCCTGCCACCTTGTGCGTGCCTATTTATGCATTGTGTGTGCATGCAAGGGCCAGGCGTGCAGTAAGACCTTGTTTAGTTTCTCCTCTAAATATATCCTATTAAATATTTAGACTCATATATAGAGTATTAAATATAGATTAAAAAATTAATTAATTACACAGATTGTGACTACTTCGCGAGACGAATCTTTTAAGCCTAATTAGTTCATGATTTGACAATAAAATGCTACAGTCACACATGCGCTAATGACGGATTAATTAGACTTAATAAATTCGTTTCACTGTTTACTGACCGATTCTGTAATTTTTTTATTAGTATCGAACACCCCATGCGACACCTCTATGTGACACCCGATGTGACACCCTAAAACTTTACATCCTAGAACTAAACAATGCCTAATATAAATTAAACGGCACATGTAAAATTAAGCTTTCAAAGTTTGTCTCTAAAGTTTAGAATCTAAACCAGGCCTCAGGCAGTATGATATCTTTTCACTAAAAAATGCATGTGTTCCCTCACACACCGCAAAAGAAGCCTGTAGGCTGTAGCATTGAACCGGTGGACCCCTCCATCCACAGTACGCTACCACGCACCCTAATTAATTACTGTTCAAAACAGCTGGCGTGGCCGACCAGCTCGCGAGCGAGAACAGACAACACTGCCCCGGACCGCTTCAGCCGGATCAGACTGTTGCAAAGGGACAAGAACTACACCCTTTTATTCACGCTTCTATGGCTTGTCGGGTACACTTACACATGGCAACCCCAGGTCAACAGCAGATCTGGTTCATGACAACCTGCTTAAAGGCTTCGATAGATTTGCTCCGGATCAATGATTTGGATCAAAGGAATGCGTTGGTGCGATGCATGATTAGCTCCAGCAAGTTCATCTTCATTCGTACTGCAACTTTCAGCCTCACGATATTTTGGACGATATTGCTGTAGTGTACTGTAGCTTATATTACGCAAGTTTGTAGCACAAGAACGAAGAATCTCACAGGGATTTTACAAGAAACTAGTATGAGTATATTGGAATTCCGTTGCAAGTTCTCCATTACCAACAGGAGAAAGCAGTTGCATTTGTCCAGAATATGCAATCAGTCTAGAATTGTTTTCCCGGAAAGGCACACACTCTGATTTGTACGATTAACCAAGCGAAAATTTTACATTTTGGCAGCGCCTATGCTTTCGGCGCTGCAAGAGAGTCTTCGACAACAAAAACAAACACCGATACAGGTAGCAAGCTTAATTCAACAAGGCATTCTGCTACATGTCATGGCACATGAGGCTGCGTTTAGTTCGTGAAAAGAAAAATTTTGAGTTTCACATCGAATATTTCATGAGATATCGGAAGGGATTTTTTATACTAATAAAAAAAACTATTTACATAGCTCGCCTATAAACTGCGAGACAAATTTATTAAGCCTAATTAATCCGTCATTAACACATGTGGGTTACTGTAGCACTTAGGTTAATCATGGACTAATTAGGCTTAAAAGATTTGTCTCCACCACTGCTGGTCCCTCCCTCCCTCTCCGGCGATCGCCGAAGGTGGGAGGGAGTGGGGATCCATCGTTTTTAATAAGCTTTTTCAGTAGATTGAGTTCTTAGGGTTAGGGTATCTCCATGCCAAGTTTCTTATTTTTAGGGATTTTATTTCCTCCTCCTCTCCGGCGACGGCGAGAGGGTAGGGTGGAATCGTTTTCTCCATGGGGGCGACACTACGACGTCATCATCCTCACCAGTATGACGATATGGAGACTTTTATTTTCGGACAACGACATCAAGGCAGAGATGGTGTCGCTACCATGGAATAGTTTTCTCCGGTCTCTTCTCCGTTTTGTTGTGGTTAGATCTGACCACGATGAAGAACCAGGGAGAATAAGTTTCAAATCACTCTTTCTCATTCTTCGGTGACAGAAAAAAGAAGGAAGACATCAGAAAGAAGTTTCTCAACTCAGCCTATATGAATATTGGTCGTCGTTCGTTGGGCATCTGTTCTCATGCCTTTTGCCAAGTGTTTGCCTGTGCGGTCATCCATACTGCAAAGCATCGTACATGTTTGGGTTTGAGATCTTGAGCTATTCACAACGTGAGTACAATTTAGATGAAAATCACTTTCTTATATTTATGTAAACCAGAGTGCTTGTAACGTGTTGATGTATCCAGCTATTATCTAATATAATTCTTCTTTCGTCGCAAAAAAAAGACTTCACCACTTGGGGTCTAGTTCCATGCAATTTGATCCTCAATGTCCGGTGACAGTTGAACCTCTCAGAGCGCTAGCCAAAAATGGGTCAAGTTCTTGTAAGAGTTGGAGTGAAACACTGCAAACAAGGTAAGGGTCATTGTGGCGGAATCGCCCAATTTAGCACGCTTTCAGGGCGCTTGCCTTCCACTAGGCACTAAGTGACCTGAAAGTGAGCTAAACCAGATGATTCCGTCGAGCACACCCGACGGGAGAACTCGAACACTCCACATTTTACACCCGGGATCCAATAATGAGTACAAACTTACAATACTTAGTCCATTTCATACAATACAGAGTCTCAGAAATAGTTATTACAATACCATAGGTTCAGAGTGCAATAATTAACAGCGGAAATAAAATAACATCTAGCGGACGCGATGAGAATCCGACTATGCCCATCAGAAGAATCCTCCACACAAGACAAACCTGCTCAAAGTGCACCTGCAACAGGGGTAGAAATAAACCCTGAGTACACAATGTACTCGCAAGACTTACCCGACTGGGAATTATATCTCCCGACTCTCAAGGATCATGATAGGCTTTATGGCTTGTGGGTTTCTTGCATGCGGAAAACGGCACTAATAGTGTGTCCTTAATTTCTTAACTTTTAGAAGCCGTATTTTATTCATTGACCACTAGTCTATGCAAGCACCTATGCTATAATCAAGCAAGAGTTGAGCAAAACAGGATCATTTCTCCCTCTTTAAATTTCCAAATCTTACTACGATGCCAGAGCGTAGTCAAGCCGTACCGTCACGCAGAAACGGCGATTCGCGAATCAATATGCCCAGCTAGGTACCCTGAAAAACACACGCCTCGCTTGTACCCCAGGCACAAGTAAGACCAACCCGTTCCCCTCCTATCACAGGTTTCCAGGTCCCCGTCCAAACTTGGACTCCTAGCTCCCGTACTCGAGGCCCGGCCTCAGTACGGTGCTAAGACCTCCACCTATCCCCGCCTCCAATCAGTCGGTCCGGAAAGAGCCGGAGCCCATGACAAGAGAGTAACAAGTCTTCCTAGCCCCCATCCGCTAGTATGTGCTCGGGATAAGGAGATCTGTGACTTGACCAGGTGTCGGTGTTCGGTCCCGAGGGGGTCCTAAACCGACGAGTAAATGCTGCGTGTCCCTTTCCTGGATGGTGATGCAAGGGGAATACACGGGGGTTTATCCTGGTTCGGGCAAAAGAAGGCCCTACGTCCAGCGGGCGGAGAGAGTTTTGTATTTCCTTGCACCGAGGTGCTTGTGTAGGGGTTACAAGCTTGCGAGAGAGGGCGTCGAGCCCAGCTCTCAAAAAGGGAAAAGAGTACAAGGGTGATTGCTTGAGATGTTGATCTCTGGCTTGCTGTTCGTTGTTTTTTCGCTGTGGAGCCCTGGCCTGCCTTTTATAGGGCGAGAGGAGGCCAAGACGACGGAGAGCCTTGAAATGACGTTTTGTCGATCCCTGTTAAGGTGACTGTTACGACGTGCCCTAGGAATGGAAGACCATCCCTGGACACCGCGGTGACGTAGAGGACGAGACACTGAAATGACCCGGAGCGCCGTGCCATACCGTCCTTCCTTCCCTGTTGAGCCGTACTGGGCGTCGAGGCCGGGTCGAGGCCGGGTCGAGACTGAATGGATAAGTTCGAATCCCCAGGTTTGCGGCGTACGGGCTTTGTCGTGTCCTCCCTCGAGGGTAACTAGTGACGTACAGTGCACGGTAAGGTGTGTATAGTGACAGGCTTCACCTCCCATCACGGGATGGGCGGTAAAAAGCGAGACCTGACACCGGTATTGCTCCCACGTCGATCCTGGCTGCGCCCATGTCGGTAGGTGGTAACAGGTAAGCGCATTAAATGCTCTGATTTTTGTCTCGGGGTAGGTGAAGTGAGGGGGTCGAGACGCTCGACCCGGGCTCACGCGAGTCGAAGTTTTTCCCAGTGGGCGGACGAGCCTCGTGCGGGTCGGAACGCGGTCGAGGTACCTTGCTGTACGGGACGGGGCGCGGTCGAGGTGCCCCCGTCGAGGGTGCCTCGTACGAGTCAGAGCCGGAGCGCGGTCGAGGCTCTCCGTCGAGCGGGCCTCGTACGAGACGGATCGGATACGCGGTCGAGGCGGGCTGCCTTTTATCGCGGTTTCAGTCGTTTTAGTTTTTTATCAGCGATGGATGTGGGTACCCCCATACTGTTGGTACCAACAGTAGCCCCCGAGCCTTTGGGTGAGTGTGCGATCACTCTCCTAGAGGCTTTTTCGCTGATGAACTGGAGTCGTAGCGTCGTTGACTTCTTCGGTGGGGGCGCGCGAGCGCACCCGCCGGGTGTAGCCCACGAGGCCTCGGTGGAGTGTTGGGACTCCTCCGAGGTCTTTTGTGCATTTTATTGGGGAATGATTCATCGCGGTCGAGCCCCCGAGCCTCGCGCGCACGAGGTCGATCAGAGTCCCGGCCGTCTTTTGTCGTGCGACCCTCACGCTCTTCCTTCAGGGAGGAAGAGGAGGGGTGGGGAACGCCGTACTACCCCGTTTGGGCGAGTTTCGACGATCTCCGGTGAGCTGCTAGCGGGGGAATTCGAGTGAGAGTCCGTGCTCCAGTCGTTAGGAGTCGGCTTGTGGCCCGGAGGCGCTCTCAAAAATGCCAAGGAGCGGTCGTGTGGATGTCGGTTCCCTGCGACAGGATCCGAGGGCTCGGTGCCTCCCCCAAGGGGATTCCTACATCGACCTCCTCCTTCAGCTTCGAATACGTCCTGGGGTGCCTCGAGAGCGCGGCTCGAGCCCGGGCCATGTACGGGCGCACCCTTGGTCGTCCCTTGCTCTGTTACTCGAGGGCAGCTGTCGAACCCTGGTCGAGGGCCAGCTTTTGATCCCTCGAGGTTTAGCTTTCTGCGGTCGAGCCCCCGAGCCTCGCACGCACGAGGTCGATTAGGGTCTTGGCCGTCTTTTGTCGTGCGACCCTCACGCTCTTCCTTCAGGGAGGAAGAGGAGGGGTGGGGAACGCCGTACTACCCCGTTTGGGCGAGTACCGATGATCTCCGGTGAGCTACTAGCGGGGGAATTCGAGTGAGAGTCCGTGCTCCAGTCGTTAGGAGTCGGCTTGTGGCCCGGAGGTGCTCTCAAAAATGCCAAGGAGTGGTCGTATGGATGTCGGTTCCCTGCGACAGGATCCGAGGGCTCGGTGCCTCCCCCGAGGGGATTCCTACAACGACCTCCTCTTTCAGCCTCGAATACGTCCTAGGGTGCCTCGAGAGCGTGGCTCGAGCCCTGGCCATGTACGGGCGCACCCTTGGTTGTCCCTTGCTCTGTCGCTCGAGGGCAGCTGTCAAACCCAGGTCGAGGGCCAGCTTCCGTTCCCTTGAGACTTATAGTGGGCTCGGAGCCCGTTACCAGGTATCTGGGAATATCCGTCCGCGGATCTCACCCCGCCCGTTAGCCAGGCGCGCCTTTTTAGGGCGAGATCGGCGCGGTAGTGGGCGACGTGGCGTTCGGTTACGGCGTGGGGGACGGCCACGTGCCCGGTTCCTGCGAGATGTGGGGGAAACGGTTAGGTGAGCGCATTCAATGCGGGAAACTGTTCCTACCTTTTCGCGCGGCCGTTGGGCTTCCGCCTAGGCATATAAAATCAAGGCCCGGGGGCCTGCGTTCCCCACCGGTTCCTTGCGCTCTTTGCAATCTTCTGCCTCAGACAACCCTTGCCTTATTGCGCTTACCGCCCACATCGCCGCCGCCACCGCATCCTCTTCGCCCACCCCCCCTTCCGACGGCACTGATGGCAGGAAAGAGCCAGATCCTCCCCGCCGACGACTGGACCGCCTCCTCGGTGACGGAGAGGAGGTTGGAAGAGTTGGTTGAGGACGGGCTGCTGCGGCCAAGGACGAGTCGGTCGCAACCGGAGTGGATCGCGCCGCCTCCTGCCCACCGGGAGCCGGCGCCCCCTGAAGGGTACGTGGTGAGCTTCGTCAGCTTCCACGAGCGGGGGTTCGGTGTGCCGGCGTCCGTCTTCATGCGCGCGCTCCTCCACTACTACCGGGTGGAGCTTCACCACCTCGCCCCCAACGCCATCGCGCAGGCCGCCATCTTCGCGGCGGTCTGCGAGGGCTACCTTGGGGTGGAGCCGCAGTGGAACCTGTGGCTTCACCTCTTCAAGGCCGAGCTTTTCGCCAAGAGGGCGGGGGAGAAGGGGGTCATGTGCGCGGCTCGAGTAGGGAGCTGCGTCCTGCAGGTGAGGTCGAGCCGGGTGGATCTGTATATCCCGGCCCGCCTCATCTCCTCGAACAGCGGGTGGCACGAGGGCTGGTTCTACCTCCGCAACGATGAAAATCAGTTGCCGAGGTACACCGGCCGCGTGCTGACCGCTCGAGAGGACTGCTGGACGTATGGAGTGCCGGAAGCCGAGAAGCCGCGCCTGGACCCGCTGCTAGCGGCGCTGCAGCAGCTTCGCCTTCGGGGCTTGACGGCAGCGGCGGTGGCCACGACCTTCCATCGCCGCAGAGTGATGCCGCTGTGCCGGCGTCGTCTCCGCCTCGACCAGATGACTCTGGAGGCATCTCTGGAGGGGACCCGGATGTCCCACGAATCCCTCGCCCTCGAGGAGGTCCTCCGGCGAGCGCGCCGGATGGTTGGGAACTTTAAGGTGGAGGAGATCAACCGGGTCCCCATGAGGCCTACCGAAGGGTTCGAGCCCGTGGTACGTATCTTTGGGCTGGTATGTTTGGTAGTTTCATTTATTTTCGGATTCCGCTGATTTGGTCGAGGCCGGTGCGTAGGATTTGTCGGCGCTGCGGGAAACACGTCCGCCAGTCCCAGAGGACCGGCCCGCCCGGGAGGCTCGACGCCAGCATGCCTCCAAGAAGAAGCAAACCAAGGAGACGGCCAAGAAGCGGGCAATCCGCAAGGCCAAAGAGGAGGAGGCGTTAAAGAAGCTCCGGCGCCAGCAGACCATCGACGGGGTCCCCCTGGCGCCGTCGCCCTCTGAGTCGATCTCGGGGGAGGATGACGACAGCAGCGGCGAAGACGACGACGCCCTGTCGTGGTATGAGGCCGCGACCGGACTGGGGGACCTCCCTGACATTCGCCCCCTGCTGGAGCCCATCAGGGGGGCGTCCTCCTCGGTCGTGGTGGTCGAGGTGACCGAGGAGGAGGAGGAGGAAAAGGAGGAGAAGAAGAAGAAGAAAGAGGCGGGCCCCTCGACGGGAGGGGCCGCTTTACCCCAGACCCAGCAAGAGGGGTCAACGGGGATGCCTGCACCAGCCCAGGCCCCGCAAGCTCGGGCAGGGGCTGGGACAGTGGTACCGGCGTCGTCATCGGCGGCGCCACCGTCAGGCGTGAGAACCCGAGGCCAGCTGGCCTCGGAGGCACAGAAGGCGCAGGGCGGCGCGCCGGCCCGGACCCCAAGGAGTGTCCAGCCCGCTGGTGGGGCCGCTGTGAGGCCATCGTCGGCCGCCCCGGGAGGCTCGGATCGCGCGGGGTCGAGGCCCTTGGTGCCGATTTCCGGGTAAGTGCTCGTGCTTGGTTGTTTTGCCTTTCTCTGGATCCGTCGGCTGACGTTCTTTCTCGCTTTGCAGGTTAAAGCGGAAGGCGGAGCCGATGGGGCCTACCCCCGTGAAGTCGCTGCGGGCCAGCGCCGTTGTCCTTAACCGGACGGCGGAGCAGGATGCGGCCTGGGTTCGCCAGGTCGAGGCCGCGAAGGGGCGTTTGTGACAACAACATGGGGCGGCAGGTGCCACGGTGGTCGCTGGCCCCGATCCCACCGCGGAGAGGTCCGAACCGGCGGAGACGGTGGCGCCCAGTGCGGTCGAGGCAGAGCCCAGGCCGTCACCGACGGCCGTGGCTGCCGTCGAGGCCGTGACGGGCGACGCATCCGTCCGCGTCATGGAGCGGGCGGGTGGTGACGTGACCACAGAGGAGGTCACGTCGGCACCGGGACAGGGGGCAGCACTGGCGAGGGGGCCGCGGCTGCAGCAAGACCCGCCGGCGGAGCCGGCGAGTACGGTGGATGGCGGGGCCGTCGAGCCCCCGACCGGAGCTCCAGAAGGAAAGGCGCTGGAGGTCGAGGCGCCGGCTCCGGAGGCGCCGGTGGTCGAGGGTCCGGCTCCCCCAGAAGGGCGGGCACCCGTAATCGTGGACCTTACCCTCGACGACACCCTCCTGGACAAAGGGAAACAAGTGATGGGGGTCGAGGGAGGTGAGGCCGCGGATCAAGCCGGTGTCTCGACGGCCGTTGGAGAGGCGGGAACTGCGGGCGAGGCCGGTCCTTCCGCGGGACCGGGAGACGCTCCGGCCGGGTGGTCGTCGTCATGGCCCGACATCGCCTCGCTGGCCATAGCGCGGGCGAAGGCGGAGATACCGAGGTGGGGGGGCCGTCCCTCCAGTTTAGGGACGCCGCGAACCCCGACGCCGAGCCCATCTTCACCCTGAACGACAGGGATGAGGTGCACCGATGGGAGTACCTCGAGGGCGTCCGCCGGCACCTTGATCGGTTGCTCCATGTGGCGTCCGAGGCCGTGTCGCGGAGTATACGGGATGCCACCGAGGTATGATCGACCCGTCGGCTTTCTTCGTGGTTTTCTTGATGTCTTTTTCCCTCGGCTTTTTAACCTTTTTGGTTTTTTTGAATTGTGCTCAGGAGCTGAAGGAGTACTCCCGCCGCAAGTCACTCTTCATCCGGGATGAGAGTGGCGTGTGGGCCGCGTTGTCTCAGCAACGGGTCCTGGTCGAGGAGGCCCAGAAACGGCTTTCCGACCGGAACGCCGAAATGGCTGAGCTGCGCGTCGCATACGCGGCGGTGAAGGAGGAGGCGATACAGGCCTGGGCGGCCGAGGCCGCGATGCACACTGACGTGGACAAGGCTCGGGAGGAGGCTGCCTAGGCCCACAGGGACCTCGAGCCCCTGTCGGCACGGGTGAAGGAGCTCGAGGAGGATGTCTCCCAGGTTAGCCGTCAGCGCGACGCCCTCAACGTTGGGGTCGAGCAGGCTACTGCTCGTCTTGGTGCTCTGAAGGACGAAGTGACGACGCTGAACGGAGCCGTCCAGGAGAAGGACGTGGCCCTCGAGTCCGCTCGCCAGGAGATCGAGGCGCTGAAGGCGACCATCAACGACAAGGACGGCGCCCTCATAGGGCTCGAGCGGACGTGCGGGAGGCTTCGCGACGAGGTCATGGGCCTACAGACCCATATCGAGGGTAAGTGTGACTGTTACGGCCATGGTGTTGAGGTCTCGTGTTAGGTATTAATTTGTTTATCGTGTTTCAGAGCTGGAGAGGGAGAATCGAGAGGCTGAAAGCCCAAGTTTGGTTTTGGTAATTAATGACACCAAGTTGCTAATGCTATTGTATCAAGTGTGATTAAGCTAGGCATAAGCAACACATGTGATGAAGGTGTACGTGGCACGGAGTGGTGGCCACAAGATCACAAAGAGATGGTGCATGAAATGATGATCATGGTGGAGATGCACATGAAATGATGGACATGATGATCAAGTGAAGGAAAAGGATCTAAGAGCGCAAGGCAAAGGTATAACCATAGGGTTTTCCTTTTGCCGGTCTAAGATGAGTAGAGAAGTGATTGACCGGGTTTAGGGTACATAGCCGACTATCAAGAGGGGCAATCACGGTTAGCTCGGGAATCAAGTGCCACTAGATCAATGTCTTGAGCATATGCATTTAGGATCTAGTAAAGAGCTAACATAACGCCTTGGAAAATGTTTGTGAAATGCTAACACACATGCACATGGTGGTGTACACTTGGTGGTGTTAGCACATTTGCAAAGGCGGAGGAGTTTATGCGGTAGAGAGGGGTTTGGGTTCCTCTCTCCCTCCCGCCGAGCTTGCGAGGCGGGATTCGGCGCTTTTTGGAGAAGTGAAATGCCTATTTTCTACTGCGCCGAAAGTCGGAAAAGAAACGGAGGCGAACGGAGGTCACTGCGTTGACCGGACGCAGCACCGGACGCAGCACCGGACGCTGCACCGGACGCTGCACCGGACGCGGGTCTGGCTTGACCAGCGCGTCCGGTCAGTTCAACGCAGCGCGGGTGCTAGGGTTTGTGACCGGACGCGGGTCTGGCCTGACCAGCGCGTCCGGTCAGTTCAACTGGGCGTATAAGTTAAACGCGCGACCGGCGCGTCCGGTGCCTCACGGGACCGGCGCGTCCGGTCAAGTGCACAGAGAAGCCGAGCGCAGCGAAGCGCGATCGGACGCGGCTGGCGCGTCCGGTCATGTGCGAACGGACGCGTCCGGTCGCGTCGGGTGCTTACTGGAACGCGACCGGACGCTGGCACTGTCGCGTCCGGTCGATCGAAGGAGCGCGTCCGGTCAGCACAACGGCTAGTTCTGACTCGCGTGTTTTTCGTCTGTCGTGTAGTGACCGGACGCGTCCGGTCACCCTGACCGGAGCGTCCGGTCATCACGTTTTTCGCTGAGTCGACCGGTAACGGCTAGCTGCGTACCCCTTCGTTATAAATAGAGGATGTCCGGGGTTTGAGGGTAACTCTTGCATATTTTGAGACATAGAGACATCCTTTGAGCTAGAGAACAACCCCTCCACTCATCTCTTCGATTGATTGCACATCTTGAGTGAGATTGAGTGAGATTCAAGTGCATTGCTTGAGAGTTGCATTCTAGAGGCACTTGATCTTCGAGTTGCTGTGGATTTCTTGTTACTCTTCCGTGTTTCCCGACACGGTAGACGGCTTGGAGCAGCGGAGGTGATTGAGCTCGCAATTGGAGATTGTTGGAGCCTTCACCAAGTGTTGTAAGGGGTTCTTGATCCTTCCCCGCGGGAGTTCGCGAATTGGATACTCTAGTGGATCTCGTAGCTTGGAGGATCCCCATCTTGTGTGCGGTTGTGCGGCGCCCGCCGAGGGCTCAACTCTTGATAGTTGATTAGCTCGCGAACCGACAAGTGGGTGCATCGCCACAACGGGGAGTAGCTTGCCGGGAAGCAAGTGAACCTCGGGATAAATTCTTGTGTCATTCTCTTCCCGAGGATTTCTCTTGTGTGATTGATTAATTGGTACTTCTCATCTCTACATGGCGGTATAATCACTCAAAGCTCTTCTCTCGTATTACTTCTTATATCTAGCTTGTAGTTGTTGTTGTGTTTAGTGGATAGCCTTGTACTAGACTTGTGTAGGTGGCTTGCTTAATTAGTTAAGAGCTAGTGCTTTTTGCTCCGCCACCTTTTGTACTAACTTGTGGTTAAGTAATTTTTGTAGAAGTTTTTAATTAGGCTATTCACCCCCCCTCTAGCCTATTTGGACCTTACAAGTGGTATCGGAGCCGAGGCACCGTTTATTTGAGGCTTAACAACCTACGGTGAAAAAGAAATGGCTCAATTAAGCTTGCACATCAACAACACCAAGAAGGCACCTCACTTTGATGGCACAAACTATGCTTATTGGAAGGTTAAGATGACCGCACACCTCAAGTCAATCAATAGAGAAGTGTGGAAGGTCACCGAAACAAAATTTGAGGTAGCTAATCCGGAAGCACCTACACCGGTGGAAGAGAAGAAGCTCCAATGCAATGATATTGCCATTAGTGCTCTTCATGAAGCATTAGATGACAAGACATTTGAGCAAGTGAAGAATATAGAAGTTGCACATGATGCTTGGGCCAAGCTAGAAGAAACATTTGAGAGCACCGAAGGCACAAAGACCGCTAAAGCATATATCTTGCAAGAAAATTTTTCAAGCTTCAAGATGCAAGATGATGAGAGTGTACCGGAGATGTTTCATAGATTGCAAGTCATTGTCAATGAGCTCAAGGCACTTGGTGAGGAAGTCAAGGACAACCAATTCTCTATGAAGTTCTTGAGAAGCTTGCCCAAGAGATTTGATACATTGATCACCGTGCTAGTGAGAACTACATTGAAGGATTCAACTCCTCAATAAATATTTCAAGAAGTGATGACCGATGATTCATATAGAGAAGATGATGAGAAAGATGAGTTGGTCAAGAAGAAGAAGAAGGAGAATGAGAAGAAAGATGATGAAAAGAAGAAGAGTGTGGCATTCAAAGCCACCACATCCAAGGGCAAGTCCAAGATTGAATCATCAAGTGATGAAGACTCAAGCTCTTGTGATAGTGATGACATTGATGAGAAGATGGCTCTCTTTGTCAAGCAATTTGGCAAATTCATGAAGAAGAAGGGCTATCGTGCAAGAAGGAGGAAGAATTCATCTAAGAAGAATGAGTATACCATGAGATGCTTTAGATGCCATAGCAAGGACCATCTTATTGCAAAGTGTCCTTATGATAGTGATGATGAAGATGCTATCAAGAAGGAGAGGAAGAAGCAAAAGAAGAAGCAAGAAAAGAAGGAGAGCCCTCATAAAAAGAAGAATGATTCTCATGTTGCTACATGGGATAGTGATGATTCCTCAAGTGATGATGAGGATGACTACAAGAGCAAGAAGAAGGGACATGCAAGCATTGCCATCCAAGAGAAGGTCTCCCTCTTCGACACTCCATCATGCTTCATGGCTAAGGCCGCTAAGGTATCATCCGATGATGAGAGTGATCATGATAATGATAGTGATAGTGATAGTGATGAAGAAGAATTCACTAAAGATGAATTAATCACTATGCTAGAAGATTGCACTCAACATTATAAAGAATCTAGAAAGGAGTGCAAGGGCTTGCTTAAGGAAAAGAAAAACCTTATGCAAGAACTTGATGAGCTTAGGGCATCTTATGAGAGTCTAAAGGAAGACCATAAGAAGCTTCAAAAGTCTCACACCAAGCTTGAAGAAGCTCATTCCTCTCTAGTTGAAAAATGTGAAAACATGCCAACTAATGTTGAGAAAGCTAAAACTTGCAATATAGGCATATCTTGTGATATAATTGATGAGTCTTGTCATAAGCCTATTGTTGTTGCTCCCACTAACCCTTCATGTAGCTCATCTACATCATCCTTATCTAGAAGTGATGGTTTCACTTGTGACTCCACACTTATAGTTGAGAATGTAAATCTCAAGAAGGAGGTAAAAGAGCTCAATCACACCTTAGCTAAGGCTTATGGTGGTGAGGACCGCTTGCTTATGTGCTTGGGTAGCCAAAGAGCTTCTCTCTACAAAGAGGGATTGGGCTATAACCCCAAGAAAGGCAAGGCCGCTTTTGCTCTTCACAAGACACGTTTTGTGAAGAACAATGGTAGCTATTGCAAAAGTTGCAAGCAAGTTGGTCACATAGAGCAACAATGCATGAACAAGAAATCCAATGCTAATGTATCCTCAATTAAGTTTGATTCTTTCTATATACTTACCAAGGGTACAAATGGTGTTCATGCTAAGTTCATTGGTGCACCATGGATGGGCTCAAAGAAGAAAGCCATTTGGGTACCAAAGAGCTTGGTCACTAACCTTGGAGGACCCAAACAAGTTTGGGTACCTAAAAAGAATTGATCTTGTCTTGTAGGTCAATTACAAAGCCGGAGGAAGGCATTGGGTGCTTGATAGTGGATGCACTCAACATATGACCGGGGATTCTTGTATGTTCAAATCAATTGATACAAGTCAAAATGGTGGTTTTGATGCTATCACTTTTGGCAACAATAAGAAAGGAAAGGTCAAGGGGCTTGGTAAAATTGCTATTTCAAATGACATGAGCATATCGAATGTGTTGCTAGTTGAGAGCTTGGATTTCAATCTTTTGTCGGTGGCACAACTTTGTGATCTTGGCTTCAAGTGCATATTTGGTAGTGATGATGTTGAAGTCATTAGTGTTGATGGATCAAATTTGATATTCAAAGGATTTAGACATGGTAGCTTATACTTGGTTGACTTCAATGATAGTGAGACACAATTGACATCATGCTTGCTTAGCAAATCTAGTATGGGATGGTTGTGGCATAGAAGGCTTGGTCATGTTGGAATGAAACAATTGAACAAACTTTTGAGGCATGACTTAGTTAGAGGCTTGAAAGATGTGACTTTTGAAAAGGATAAACCATGTAGTGCTTGTCAAGCCGGCAAACAAGTTGGAAATAAACATCCTAGTAAGAGTGAAATGAGCACATCAAAGGCATTTGAGCTATTGCACATGGACTTGTTTGGGCCAACAACATACACTAGCATTGGTGGCAACAAGTATGGCTTTGTGATAGTGGATGACTACACTAGATACACTTGGGTGTTCTTTCTCTATGACAAGAGTGATGTTTATGGTCTTTTCAAGTCTTTTGTCAAGAGAGTGCAAAATGAATTTGAAATCACCATCAAGAAGATTAGAAGTGACAATGGTAGTGAGTTCAAGAACACAAGAATTGAAGCTTTATGTGATGATCTTGGTATTAGACATCAATTCTCTCCAACCTACACTCCTCAATCCAATGGTGTAGTTGAAAGAAAGAATAGAACTTTGATTGACATGGCTAGATCAATGCTTAGTGAATACAATGTGAGTCATTCATTTTGGAGTGAAGCTATCAACACGGCTTGCTATTGTAGCAACCGTCTCTATTGCCTTGGAAAGCTTGGAAAGACACCATATGAGCTATTGAATGGAAGAAAGCCCAACATTGCATACTTTAGAGTGTTTGGTTGCAAATGCTATATTCTCAAGAAAGGTACTAGATTAAGCAAGTTTGACAAGAAATGTGATGAAGGGTTCTTACTTGGTTATTCTACCACAAGCAAAGCATATAGAGTTTGGAATCTCACAAATGGCACCTTGGAAGAAGTTCATGATGTTGAGTTTGATGAAACCCAAGGATGTCAAAATGAAACTCAAAACCTTGATGATGTGAGAGGAGATCAATTGTCAAATGCAATGAAGAACATGGACATTGGTGACATAAGGCCGAGGCAAGTTGATGATGATGATATTCATGTGATCAACCAAAGTGTGCAAATTGATACAAATCAAGCAAGCTCTAGTGGTTCTCATGATGAAGTGCAAGATCAAGGTCAAGCTAGTGGAAGCAATCAACTCCCAATACTCCAACCTACTAGCATTGCAAGAGATCATCCATTGGACCAAATCATTGGTGGAATTCAAAGTGGTGTTCAAACTAGATCAAGGCTAGCATCCTTTTGTGAGCACTACTCATTTGTGTCACTTGAAGAACCAAAGAAGATAGAAGATGCATTGAAAGATTCCGATTGGGTAAATGCCATGCATGAAGAGCTAAACAACTTCACTAGGAATCAAGTTTGGGAACTAGTTGAAAGGCCGAAGAACTACAATGTGATTGGTACTAAGTGGGTCTTTAGAAACAAGCAAGATCAAGATGGCATGGTTGTGAGGAACAAAGCAAGATTGGTAGCACAAGGATACACTCAAGTTGAAGGTCTTGACTTTGGAGAGACATATGCACCGGTTGCAAGATTGGAGGCAATTAGAATCTTATTAGCATATGCTTGTGTACACAACATCAAGCTCTATCAAATGGATGTCAAAAGTGCATTTCTCAATGGTTACATCAGTGAAGAAGTTTATGTTGAGCAACCTCCCGGTTTTGAAGATGACAAGAAGCCCAACCATGTTTACAAGCTCAAGAAGGCATTGTATGGTTTGAAACAAGCACCTAGAGCATGGTATGAGAGATTGAGGGACTTTCTTCTCTCTAAAGGGTTCAAGATGGGAAAGGTTGACACCACTCTCTTCACCAAGAAGCTTGGAAATGATTTATTTGTGTTGCAAATCTATGTTGATGATATCATTTTTGGATCAACAAATCAAGATTTTTGTGAAGAGTTTGGAAATATGATGGTAAAAGAGTTTGAGATGTCTATGATTGGAGAGCTTAGTTACTTTCTTGGACTTCAAATCAAGCAAATGAAGAATGGCACTTTTGTAAGTCAAGGGAAGTACATCAAGGACATGATCAAGAAGTTTGGATTGCAAGATGCTAAGCCAATGAGTACACCAATGGGCACAAATGATCAATTGGGTATTGATGCTAATGGTAATATGGTAGATCAAAAGCAATACCGGTCTATGATTGGAAGTTTGCTCTATGTCACCGCTTCTAGACCGGATGTGATGTTTAGTGTTTGCAAGTGTGCAAGATATCAAGCTTCACCTAGAGAAAGTCACTTGAAAGCAACCAAGAGGATATTGAGATATCTTAAGGGCACTCATGATGTTGGATTATGGTTTCCAAAGGGGTCTAATTTTGAGTTGATTGGATATTCGGACTCCGACTATGGTGGATGCAAGATTGATAGAATGAGCACAAGTGGCACTTGTCAATTGCTTGGAAGGTCTCTTATTTCATGGTCATCAAAGAAACAAAATAGTGTTGCACTATCTACCGCCGAGGCCGAATACATTAGTGCCGGTAGTTGTTGTGCACAATTGCTTTGGATGAAAGCAACTTTGAATGACTTTGGAATAAAATTCAAGAATGTTCCATTGTTTTGTGACAATGAAAGTGCAATCAAGATGACACAAAATCCGGTTCAACATTCAAGAACCAAGCACATTGACATAAGGCATCATTTCATAAGAGACCATCAACAAAAGGGTGATATTAGCATTGAAAGCATTGGCACCGAAGATCAATTAGCCGACATCTTTACAAAGCCACTTGATGAGAAGAGATTTTACAAGTTGAAGAATGAATTGAACATACTTGACTTCTCCAACTTGAAATGAGTGCACCCCCACATTCTTATATGACATGCCTCTCCTCCGACATAGCAAGGTAAAGTTGTTTGGCATATCATCCATACTTTGCTAAGGACATGTTTAGAACATATAGACATATTTGCATGACAAATAGGCTCATTCATGAAAATCAAATGATTTTGATGTATATATGGTACCACTATTGTTTCTATGTTTGATTGATCTAGTGGTAGCATATGACATGTTTGTGGGCTTGCAAACCTAGTGTTGAATCTAGAAAATGAGCTCATGATGTGTAATTCAACATGGTCAAGATAACCCTTATACTTTATGAGGTGTGAAGAAGCTTGTCCTTGGATCAAACCGAATTACATATTCTAGGCAAGTAATCTAGATTGAACCATAATTTGGTCTCCCTCATATTGATTGACTTGACTCTCACTAAAATTGGCACCTTTTTGGTGATTGTTGACAAAGGGGGAGAGAAAAGTCACAAAGATAGAAAAGTCACAAAGAGATAAAAAGTTAAGTTGCAAAGGGGGAGAAAGATATAGTAAGGGGAGAGAAATTAAAATTGAGCACACAAGTAGGGGGAGCAAGCTCATGAATTGTTTGTTGCATTTGTATGTGCATTAACATGATGAATTGTTGCATTGTAAAGCTTAAATTCATATTCATGTGTGTATGGTGTATGCTAGAAATTAGAACTTGAATGATGTTTTGTTAAGAGTAGCTTTACAAGTAGTATCTAGACACCTTTGCTTATAATGTTGATCTCACGGGGTATTTTAGTGTTTGTGATCTTTACAAGTGATAAATTACAAGTGGTGTCTAGCTACATCGATGCTAAGGATGGTATATAAAGGCAACTCCGATTGGTATCACGCTTCAAAGGTCCATTCTATATACCTTAGCATCAATTTGATAGTAGTAACTCTCCCAAAATTCTAATCCATACATATGTGCACAATTGAACCAAACTCATGGAAGCACATATGTAGGGGGAGCTAATACTATCTAAATTGAAAATTGATTTCATTTCATATCTTTGTGATGGTTGTCATCAATTACCAAAAAGGGGGAGATTGAAAGCCCAAGTTTGGTTTTGGTAATTAATGACACCAAGTTGCTAATGCTATTGTATCAAGTGTGATTAAGCTAGGCATAAGCAACACATGTGATGAAGGTGTACGTGGCAAGGAGTGGTGGCCACAAGATCACAAAGAGATGGTGCATGAAATGATGATCATGGTGGAGATGCACATGAAATGATGGACATGATGATCAAGTGAAGGAAAAGGATCTAAGAGCGCAAGGCAAAGGTATAACCATAGGGTTTTCCTTTTGCCGGTCTAAGATGAGTAGAGAAGTGATTGACCGGGTTTAGGGTACATAGCCGACTATCAAGAGGGGCAATCACGGTTAGCTCGGGAATCAAGTGCCACTAGATCAATGTCTTGAGCATATGCATTTAGGATCTAGTAAAGAGCTAACATAACGCCTTGGAAAATGTTTGTGAAATGCTAACACACATGCACATGGTGGTGTACACTTGGTGGTGTTAGCACATTTGCAAAGGCGGAGGAGTTTATGCGGTAGAGAGGGGTTTGGGTTCCTCTCTCCCTCCCGCCGAGCTTGCGAGGCGGGATTCGGCGCTTTTTGGAGAAGTGAAATGCCTATTTTCTACTGCGCCGAAAGTCGGAAAAGAAACGGAGGCGAACGGAGGTCACTGCGTTGACCGGACGCAGCACCGGACGCAGCACCGGACGCTGCACCGGACGCTGCACCGGACGCGGGTCTGGCTTGACCAGCGCGTCCGGTCAGTTCAACGCAGCGCGGGTGCTAGGGTTTGTGACCGGACGCGGGTCTGGCCTGACCAGCGCGTCCGGTCAGTTCAACTGGGCGTATAAGTTAAACGCGCGACCGGCGCGTCCGGTGCCTCACGGGACCGGCGCGTCCGGTCAAGTGCACAGAGAAGCCGAGCGCAGCGAAGCGCGATCGGACGCGGCTGGCGCGTCCGGTCATGTGCGAACGGACGCGTCCGGTCGCGTCGGGTGCTTACTGGAACGCGACCGGACGCTGGCACTGTCGCGTCCGGTCGATCGAAGGAGCGCGTCCGGTCAGCACAACGGCTAGTTCTGACTCGCGTGTTTTTCGTCTGTCGTGTAGTGACCGGACGCGTCCGGTCACCCTGACCGGAGCGTCCGGTCATCACGTTTTTCGCTGAGTCGACCGGTAACGGCTAGCTGCGTACCCCTTCGTTATAAATAGAGGATGTCCGGGGTTTGAGGGTAACTCTTGCATATTTTGAGACATAGAGACATCCTTTGAGCTAGAGAACAACCCCTCCACTCATCTCTTCGATTGATTGCACATCTTGAGTGAGATTGAGTGAGATTCAAGTGCATTGCTTGAGAGTTGCATTCTAGAGGCACTTGATCTTCGAGTTGCTGTGGATTTCTTGTTACTCTTCCGTGTTTCCCGACACGGTAGACGGCTTGGAGCAGCGGAGGTGATTGAGCTCGCAATTGGAGATTGTTGGAGCCTTCACCAAGTGTTGTAAGGGGTTCTTGATCCTTCCCCGCGGGAGTTCGCGAATTGGATACTCTAGTGGATCTCGTGGCTTGGAGGATCCCCATCTTGTGTGCGGTTGTGCGGCGCCCGCCGAGGGCTCAACTCTTGATAGTTGATTAGCTCGCGAACCGACAAGTGGGTGCATCGCCACAACGGGGAGTAGCTTGCCGGGAAGCAAGTGAACCTCGGGATAAATTCTTGTGTCATTCTCTTCCCGAGGATTTCTCTTGTGTGATTGATTAATTGGTACTTCTCATCTCTACACGGCGGTATAATCACTCAAAGCTCTTCTCTCGTATTACTTCTTATATCTAGCTTGTAGTTGTTGTTGTGTTTAGTGGATAGCCTTGTACTAGACTTGTGTAGGTGGCTTGCTTAATTAGTTAAGAGCTAGTGCTTTTTGCTCCGCCACCTTTTGTACTAACTTGTGGTTAAGTAATTTTTGTAGAAGTTTTTAATTAGGCTATTCACCCCCCCCTCTAGCCTATTTGGACCTTACAGAGGCCCAATCATCCGCTAACTCCTTCCAGAGCCTCCTCGAAGCCGAGACCCGGAGGACCCAGCTGCTCCAGGGCGCGATCACCACCGTGTGTGACGGCCTGGGGGTCAAGCCCGACGCCGACACCGGGGAAGATGTTCCAGGGAACTCCTTCGTCCGTCGGATGGCGGCGCTGGGCCGCCTTGCCCGGGAGAAGATACGGGACAGCCTCCATCACGGCGTAAAGAGGGCGCTGGCCGTCGTCCGTTCAGGGTTTGTGTTCGATATGAAGCTCGTTGCCGATGGCTTCATCACAGACCCGGATCGGACGGACGAGGAGAACGAGGATGCCTGCCTGGAGCTAATTGAAGCCGCGGAAGAACCTGGAAGCTGTCTGGCCTCGCTTTTTGAAGCCGAGGTGGTTCCGCCTGCTGACGATGAGGGCCTGTGAGCCAAATCTGGGCACAAAGGCCCATGTAATAAGTTAGTGATTTGAATTTCGATCGTGGTGGCCTCGGAGGCCTTAAGAACTCGAAACATAACCGGTTCGTGGTTAATTTAGTTTTATTCGAGCTTTTCTTCCCTTTATCGCTTGGATTGTGTTCTCACGTGATTTACTTAGCACGCAGTTACGTCCTTTGGCGTAAGGGAGCGAGTGGAGGTACCGTAGCCTCGGAGGCGTAAGTAATCTCACGGCTCGACTGCCCTCGAGCTTCAGGGTGATGTTGCGGCCTTGTAAATCGTGTGAGAGCCTGATCTAAGCGACAGGGGGTACTCTCTTTTTCAAAGTTAGGAACCGTTATTTAGATCTTCCTAGCGTGAAGTCGCACCTCTAAAAGGTGTGAGGGGTGAGTGGAGGTACCGTAGCCTCGGAGGCGTAGGTGATACTCCTGGCTCGAGAGCCCTTTCGAACCTTAGGGTGCTCTTGCAGCGAAGTCGATCTAAGAAGCGGTTCTTAACTCCCGAGGGAGGGTACAAAAAGAGAGTACAAATTTTTTTCGGGGACTGGGGGTTCCCCCCTGTAGCCCCCGAGGGAGGGTCGATTCTGGGAGTGCAGAGTCGATCCTTCCTCATTGTGAAACGAAAGTTTGAACATCGCTGTATTCTTTATTGACGAAAAAGAAAATACAGAGCCTCGAGGCTTTTTAAGGAAAGAAGCGACGTAGCTGTTCAATGTTCCAAGCGTTGGTGAGGATTTCGCCCTTCTCGTTAGATAGCTTGTAGGTGCCCGGCTTTAGTACTTCTGCGATGATGTACGGCCCTTCCCATGGTGGCGTGAGCTTGTGCCGTCCCTTGGTATTCTGGTTCCGCCGTAGTACCAAGTCGCCGACGTTGAGGTCACGCTTGCGGACGTGTCTGTCGTGGTAGCGCCGGAGACCCTGCTGGTACCTGGCAGAATGTAATAGGGCCACGTCTCGGGCTTCCTCAAGTTGGTCGAGGGCGTCTTCTCTTGCGGCGTCGTTATTTCTTTCGCTGTAGGCCTTCAACCTTGGGGATCCGTATTCTATATCTGTTGGGAGCATTGCCTCAGACCCGTAGACTAAGAAGAACGGAGTGAACCCCGTGGCTCGACTCGACGTTGTTCTTAGGCTCCACAGGACCGAGGGCAGCTCGGCAGCCCATTTCTTGCCATGTTTGCTCAGCTTGTCAAAGATTCTGGGTTTCAGGCCTTGTAGGAGCATGCCATTGGCACGTTCCACCTGACCGTTTATTTTTGGATGGGCCACGGCTGACCAGAGCACACGGATGTGGTGGTTGTCGCAGAAATCCAAAAACTTTTTGCCAGTGAACTAGGTGCCATTGTCCGTGATGATACAGTTGGGGACCCCAAAGCGATGAATAATGTCGGTGAAGAAGAGCACGGCTTGCTCGGACCTGATGCTGGTGATAGGGCAGGCCTCAATCCACTTGGAGAATTTGTCGACTGCGACGAGCAAGTGGGTGAAGCCGCCCGTTGTCCTTCTTAAGGGTCCGACAAGGTCGAGCCCCCAAACGGCAAACGGCCATGTGATGGGGATAGTTTGCAGGGCATGTGCCGGAAGATGGGTTTGTCTCGCATAGTACTGACAACCCTTGCAGGAGCGTACTAGCTTGACAGCATCGGAGACCGCGGTCGGCCAATAGAATCCTTGTCGAAAGGCATTTCCGACGAGGGTTCGAGGCGCTGCGTGGTGACCGCAAGCCCCTGAGTGCAGATCGCTGAGCAGGTCCCTGCCTTGCTCATTTGTGATGCAGCGTTGGAGGATGCCAGTAGGGCTGCGGTGATACAGCTCCCTACTGTCGCCACTGATCACAAAGGTTTTGGCTCGGCGGGCGATCCGTCGAGCCTCGGTCTTATCCGAGGGGAGGTCCCCTCGGATAAGGTAGTCGAGGTACGGGATGCGCCAGTCAGGCTCGAGGTCAGGCGGTGGGGTCAAGTCTTCCACCTGCATGGCTTCAGCCCCGGTCGAGGGGGCTTCTGCCTCAGGTGGGGGGTCGAGTGACGTCCCGTCGACCCCTCCATCCGGCCCGAGGTCGATGGATGGCTGCTGGAGGTCTTTTGCGAAAACGTCCGGTGGAACCGTAGTTCGACTGGACGCGATTTTTGCCAGTTCATCGGCGGCCTCATTATACCTGCATGCGATGTGGTTGAGCTCGAGGCCGTGAAACTTTTCCTTGAGGCACCGTACTTCTTGGCAGTAGGCCTCCATCTTGGGGTCGCGGCAGCTCGAGCTCTTCATAACCTGATCGATTACGAGCTGGGAGTCGCCTCGAACGTCAAGGTGTCGGACCCCGAGCTCGATGGCGATTCTCAAACCTGTGACGAGCGCCTCATATTCGGCGACGTTGTTGGACGCAGGAAAATGAAACCGGATGACGTAGCGCATGTGAACCCCGAGGGGCGAGATGAAGAGCAAACCCGCGCCTGCTCCTGTTTTCATCAATGACCCATCGAAGTACATGGTCCACAGCTCCGCCTGGAGCTGCGCAGGGGGGAGTTGGGTGTCGGTCCACTCAGCCAGAAAGTCTGCTAACACCTGTGACTTGATAGCTTTGCGCGGCGCATAGGACAAGGTCTCGCCCATGAGCTCAACTGCCCATTTGGCAATCCTACCCGAGGCTTCCCGGTTCTGGGCTATCTCTCCCAAGGGGAAAGAAGAAACCACAGTAATCGGGTGACCTTCGAAGTAGTGTTGGAGCTTGCGCCGTGTCAGGACGACGGCGTATAGCAGTTTCTGGATTTGTGGGTATCGGATCTTGGTTTCTGAGAGCACTTCGTTAATGAAATAAACTGGCCTTTGGACGAGCAAGGTGTGTGCTTCCTCGGCCCGCTCGACAACCAAGACCGCGCTGACTACTTATGATGTTGCAGCGACATAAAGTAGGAGCGGTTCCCCTAGGGTTGGAGGGACGAGGATTGGTGAGTTAGAAAGTGTGGCCTTGAGTTTTGTGAGAGCTTCCTCAGCCTCGAGGGTCCAGGAAAAATGCTCCGATTTCTTCAGGAGACGATACAGGGGGAGCACTTTTTCGCCGAGGCGCGAAATGAAGCGACTGAGGGCTGCCAGGCAGCCCGTGACCCTCTATACGCCCTTCAGATCTCGGATAGGGCCCATCTTGGTTATCACAGAGATTTTTTCGGGATTGGCCTCGATGCCGCGTTTAGACACGATGAACCCTAGAAGCATACCTCGTGGGACGCCAAAGACGCATTTCTCTGGATTGAGTTTGATGTTTTTTGCCTGGAGGCATTTGAACGCAACATCGAGGTCGTTGACCAGATCGTCGGCTTGCTTTGTTTTGACAACGATGTCATCAACATAAGCCTCGACGGTCGACCCGGTGTGTTTCCCGAAAACGTGCTGCATGCATCGCTGGTACGTAGCCCCTGCGTTCCGAAGACCGAAGGGCATCGTAACGCAGCAATACATGCCAAATGGGGTAATGAATGAAGTGGCGAGCTGGTCGGACTCCTTCATTTTGATCTAGTGGTAGCCGGAATATGCATCTAAGAACGAGAGAGTTTCACATCCCGCAGTGGAATCAACGATTTGATCAATGCGTGGCAAAGGAAAGGGAACTTTTGGACATGCTTTATTTAAACTAGTATAGTCTACACACATCCTCCACTTCCCACTCTTTTTCTTAACTAATACAGGATTAGCTAGCCAGTCAGGATGATGAACTTCCTTGATGAATCCGGCCTCCAACAGCTTATGTATCTCCTCGCCGATGACCCTGCGCTCCTCCTCGTCGAAGCGGCGCAGGCGTTGTTTCACCGGCTTGGACCCGGCCCGGATCTCCAAGGCGTGCTCGGCGACTTCCCTGGGTATGCCCGGCATATCCGAGGGACTCCACGCAAAGACGTCGGCGTTTGCGCGGAGAAAGTCGACGAGCACTGCTTCCTATTTAGGATCGAGGGTGGCACTGACGTTCAGCGCCTTTCCCATGGGATCAGCGGGGTCGAGGGGTACGAGTTTGACGTCTTCCACGGGCTCGAAGCTGCCGGCATGGCGCTTTGGGTCGGGAATCTCATTGGCGAGACCGTCGAGGTCTGCAGCCAAGGTCACCGATTCCAAAATAGCCTCGCCGTGCTCGACGCACTCGACGTCGCACTCGTAGGCATGTTCATACGAGGGCCCTACAGTGATGACACCGTTTGGGCCTGGCATCTTGAGCTTGAGGTAGGTGTAGTTCGGGACTGCCATGAACTTGGCGTAGCATGGGCGCCCGAGGATAGCGTGGTATGTTCCCCGGAATCCGACCACTTCGAAAGTGAGAGTCTCCTTTCTGAAGTTGGCCGGTGTGCCAAAACAAACAGGCAGATTGACCCGCCCGAGGGGTTCCACCCGTTTCCCTGGCACGACTCCGTGGAAGCCCCCGACGCTAGGTTGGAGGCGCGCTCTCTCGACCCCCAGAAAGTCGAGGGTCTGGGAGTAGATGATGTTGAGGCTGCTTTCGCCGTCCATGAGCACCTTGGTGAGGCGTGTGTTGGCGATGACGAGATCAACAACAAGCGGGTAGACTCCTGGATTGGGGACATAGTCTGGGTGATCATCACGGTCGAAAGTGATGGCCACCGCAGACCAATCAAGGAAGCGGGGGACCGCCGTTTGTACGGAGAAAACCTCACGCCGCTCTCGTTTGCGCTGGCGCGCCGAGAGGCGGGTCGAGGGTCCTTCGTAGATCATGAAGCAGTCGTGGATCTCTGGGAATCCCTCGTCCTTGTCGTCACCCTTGGGGTCTTCCTTCTTGTCGTCCTTCCTACCGCCTGAGCCCTCAAAGTACCTGCGGAGCATGTGACAATCTTCGAGGTTATGGTTAGTGGGTCCCTTGTGGTAGGGACACGGCTCTTTGAGCATTTTGTCGAAGATGCCCCCGCCGGGGGGGCCTCGAGGCTTCTTGCGCTCGGTAGCAGCGACGAGCTCGTCGGCCGGGGCCTCGAGCTTGCCTTGCTGGCCTTTCTTCTTCTTTTGGTTGTTCCTCTTGGAGCCCCGGGTGGAGCTCGCGGGATCGTCGACCTTCTGCTTCCCCCTGTCCTGCTCACCGCCAAAGATGGCACCAACTACCTCTTCGCCGGCGGCAAAGTTGGTGACGATGTCCATCAATCCGTTGGCAGTGAGTGGGGTGTGACGGCCCAACTCGCGGACCAACTCCTTGCAGGTGGTGCCGGAGAGGAAGGCCATAATTACGTCGGAGTCGATGACGTTGGGGAGCTCGGTACATTGTCTGGAGAAGCGCCGGATGTAATCCTGGAGGGATTCACCCAGTTTCTGCTTGCAACTCCGGAGATCCCACGAGTTGTCGGGGCGCATGTAGGTCCCCTTGAAGTTTCCCTCGAACTCCCTAACGAGATCATCCCAGTCGTGGATCTGCTGAGGCGGGAGATCCTCGAGCCAGGCTCGAGCGGTGTCAGAGAGGAACAGGGGGAGCTGTCGGATGATAACCCGGTCGTCGGTGGCCCCGCCCAGCTGACACGCCAAGCGGAAATCGGTGAGCCAAAGTTCGGGTTTGGTCTCGCCGTTATACTTGGTGAGAGTCGTGGGAGGGCGAAACCGAGCCGGGAGTATCGTTTCGCGGATAGCCTTACTGAAGACCCGAGGGCCCGGAGGCTCGGGTGAGGGGCTACGATCTTCTGAGCTGTCGTAGCGCCCGCCCCTGTGTACGTGGTAGCCTCGAGCCACACCATCACCGTGCTTGCGCGTGCGGCACTTGACGATGTTGCCACGGGTGTCTCGAGGTTCATGGTCGTCAGTGATGGGCTCAGGGGCAGGAGCCACCCGAATCCGTCGGGCAGGTTCGGGATGAACCGAGGCCTCTCTCTCCTGTCGGGAGGGCTCGGCGAGCCGCTCCGAGACGGGCTCGCGTCGCCTCGAGGCAGAGCTCTCGGCCTGCTAGATGGCAGCGGTCTCGAGGAGTTCTCGGATCTCATCTCGAGCCCGGCGGGCGTCGGGGTTTGACGGCTCGGGCATGTTGCGGAGGAGCATGGTGGCGGCGATGACGTTCTGGCTGGCTCGAGCGAAAACCGGGGGGTCGATCACCCGGTCCTCGTCGATGCGACGGTTGACGTCGCGAGCTCTCTCGCGAGCTCTCCCGCCAAGTGCGCGTTCCGCGCGCTCATGCTCGAGGGTTTGTTGGAGTAGATACAGGTTCTCTCGTTCCTCGTCGAGCCTTTCCTGCAACTCGTGGATCTGCTCGAGCTGCATTCCTTGATTCGCAAGGAATTGAGCCTCGTCGCGCTCGGCAGGGAGCTCGACATGAGGTGGCGTGTGCCTTCCTTCGATTGGCTCCTCTTCCTCCGATTCCGACGTGCTTTCAACGTCGACGTTGAAGCATTCGCGGGTCAGATCATAGGTGTCGTCAGCCGAGTCGGAGTCAGGAGCGCCAAAGTAGTAGTATGACGGGGGAATGTGAGGTCGTCGCAAGTCGCTCCCGTGATTGCGACGCCGGGAAGCGATCTCACGGGGCCCTGTTTCTGGAGTCTCCGTGGAGTCCAGATAATCAGAGGTCGGCGTGGATGCAACGAGGTCCAGAGTGGAGCGTAGATGGTGCCCGGGGAGCTCCTCGTAGGCACTCATGCTAGTGCTTACGGAGGAAGCATAGGTCCGGGCGGCCGAGTCTAGCCCAAACGGGAATGGCGATGGAGATGTCGCTGTCCACGCCGGAACAGATGCTCCGGGCAGTGGTGTCTCACCAGACGGGGGAGCGGCGGGATTCTCCGTCGACACGTTACCCTTAGTCAAGCTCATCCTACCCAGACCTTCCACGAGGAAATCTGGGCCGGCGCCTGGCTGGGGGGTGCCGGACCGGGGGATCCCATCACCCTCCGCGAGGTGCAGACGATGGTTGCGCCGGGTTCGTCGTCGTCGGGCGGCTCGCGCCTGCCTAGAGCGACGATACCGGCGGATTGCTCCCCCAGGCTGGGAGAGCTCATAATCCTTGTCGGTTGGGTGCCTGGGCGGGAGTAGGACCATATCGTAGCCATAGCCAAGCGACATGAACTCCAAACTCCCAAACCAGATCACCGTGGCCAACGGAATAGGGCGTTCGGGGTCAGCCATCCAGGAGAAAATGGCGGGAAAGCGACGTTGGCACGCAGCGATCCCCTACCTGGCGCGCCAACTGTCGGTGTTCGGTCCCGAGGGGGTCCTAAACCGATGAGTAAATGCTGTGTGTCCCTTTCCTGGATGGTGATGCAAGGGGAATACACGGGGGTTTATCCTGGTTCGGGCAAAAGAAGGCCCTACGTCCAGCGGGGGGAGAGAGTTTTGTATTTCCTTGCACCGAGGTGCTTGTGTAGGGGTTACAACCTTGCGAGAGAGGGTGTCGAGCCCAGGTCTCAAAAAGGGAAAAGAGTACAAGGGTGATTGCTTGAGATGTTGATCTCTGGCTTGTTGTTCGTTGTTTTTTCGCCGTGGAGCCCTGGCCTGCCTTTTATAGGGCGAGAGGAGGCCAAGACGACGGAGAGCCTTGAAATGACGTTTTGTCGATCCCTGTTAAGGTGACTGTTACGACGTGCCCTAGGAATGGAAGACCATCCCTGGACACCGCGGTGACGTAGAGGACGAGACACTGAAATGACCCGGAGCGCCGTGCCATACCGTCCTTCCTTCCCTATTGAGCCGTACTGGGCGTCGAGGCCGGGTCGAGGCCGGGTCGAGACCGAATGGATAAGTCCGAATCCCCGGGTTTGCGGCGTACGGGCTTTGTCGTGTCCTCCCTCGAGGGTAACTAGTGACGTACAGTGCACGGTAAGGTGTGTATAGTGATAGGCTTCACCTCCCATCACGGGATGGGCTGTAAAAAGCGAGACTTGACACCGGTATTGCTCCCACGTCGATCCTGGCTGCGCCCATGTCGGTAGGTGGTAGCAGGTAAGCGCATTAAATGCTCTGATTTTTGTCTCGAGGTAGGTGAAGTGAGGGGGTTGAGACGCTCGACCCGGGCTCACGCGAGTCGGAGTTTTTCCTAGTGGGCGGACGAGCCTCGTGCGGGTCGGAACGCGGTCGAGGTACCTTGCTGTACGGGACGGGGCGCGGTCGAGGCGCCCCCGTCGAGGGTGCCTCGTACGAGTCAGAGCCGGAGCGCGGTCAAGGCTCTCCGTCAAGCGGGCCTCGTACGAGACGGACCGGATACGCGGTCGAGGCGGGCTGCCTTTTATCGCGGTTTCAGTCGTTTTAGTTTTTTATCAGCGATGGATGTGGGTACCCCCATACTGTTGGTACCGACACCAGGGTCCATGCAACGAACGGTCCTTAATTGACACAGACAGGGAAACAGTGCAACCCAATTATGCCCCGTGGCCGCGGGACACAACCTGCTACACCCACCAATAACCCTACCACATC
The DNA here is from genome assembly GCA_038087645.1 of Saccharum hybrid cultivar R570. Classification (NCBI taxonomy): domain Eukaryota; kingdom Viridiplantae; phylum Streptophyta; class Magnoliopsida; order Poales; family Poaceae; genus Saccharum; species Saccharum hybrid cultivar. The sequence continues at coordinate 14,261,902 of JAQSUU010000259.1, forward strand.
CCTGCCCGGTCGCCATTTCCTTTCCACCATTTTACCCAAAGTGTAATAACCATTAGAGTAACCCCCTATTGTGAGTAACGACAGGTTACTCACTCTACCGATGATCCTAAGCGAAGCCACTATGCGATCCTGTACTAGTAAGACTCATGGGTATATATATATATGCATGTGGGTATCATAGAAATTCCTGTAACTTAAATGCACAACATTTAAATATATATCAGATTTGTAAAATAAGGGTTATGCACCGGGGCTTGCCTTGGGCAGGCGCACAGTCAGAGGTGTCAGTAGCGGGCAGCTCCTGGAACTCCTCAGGTACGAAGATTTCCTCCTCGTATTCCTCGATGACCTCCTCGTAGTCCGGCTCCTCCGCGGCCACGTACTCGACTCCCTCGTGATCTACATGCATGCAATGATAGTACCACACTTAAAAGGTGACAACGGTAACTCTAATAGCTAATATGCTAAGCTATCATTCTTTCTACTAACAAGGTTGACTTGATGCAAAACGACTCCAGCAACTAACAAGCGCACCACTTTCCGATTACCCATTTACTACCGGCACTACTAGGAAAAATTAGCTACCCTAACAACAAGCTATTTGATGGCCATAAAAATTACAGTAAACATCTAACAATATTAAGCATCTACTGTAAAAATTTTTAGAGCTAGGGCTATCCTAGATTTGCCACGAAAATTCCTACAAAATTGGTTGCAGTAATAAACGTCGCTTTATGCATTAATTTAAACGACCGAGCAACACTACAACACTGCACAAAAGAAAATTACTATCTGATAGAGCATGAATTTAGAAGGTCAACAAAAGTGGTTTCATGATTTTTGGACATCTACACATGTCACTAAAATTTCTCAAAGTTTGCTTCAAAAACTAAATTACAAAGTATTTCTAAAATCGCTAAATCAAGAAAACCGTTTTCCCGGGCGTGGCCCACTGCGCGGCCCACGCGGCAGCACGCGCCCACGCACGCGGCCCACGCGGCACGGCCCACGGTCGGGGGAGCCCGCGCGTCCCCGGACGTTTTGCAGAAACGCCCTCCAGCAAACCAGATATCCCGCAACGCCTCTCGCGACTATTCCCACAGACTGCCTTTATTCAAACCAGCCCCCAGAAAAACCCTTCTTCCCAAAGGGGAGGTCCCCGACGCTCCCCCCCCCCCCCCCGCACACCGGCGTGGCGCAACCGGCACCGGTCGGTCTCGCCGGCCACAGGGAAGACTCAACCGCGTACCCAAGGGGGAGACGCTCACCTAGGTGCAGACGCGAGGCACGGGGCAGCGATTCGGCGGCCGGAGACGAAGTGGCGCGGCTTCCCCGCGATGACGGTCGATCGGCAAGGGCGGCGCCGGCGTTCCGAGGGACAAAAGCTCTGCGAGAGCAGCCGAGGGGGTGGGTGAGCTTCGGCAACTCACTACGGACCAAACCGCAGCGACAGAGAGGTTGAAGGATACCTGGGCCGAGCCGGCCACGTGCGCCCGGGGGTTCGGGCGGCGCTCCGCGGTGGCGCGAGCTCGTCAGCAAAACCCAGGGGAAACCAGGGCTTGGGAGCGGGTGCAGGGTGAGGCCGAGGGCATAGCAAGGCTGCTGGTAAGCTCAATTGATGAGGGATCAATGACTCGGACCACCACGGTGGTCACGGTCGTGCGCGGCCTTAAAGGCACGCCGGAGCGGAAAATTCCGATAGGAGCGCGGTGGGGCCAAATTGGAAGCGAGCGACGGTCGCCGGGTGAGGTCACACGGGGGCGAACTCAAGGGCGGGATTGATTAGGCAACGGTGGCCTCTCCCCACCGGTTTGCCAGCAACGGCCCCGACGGCCAGGCGGACAGGGGGGAACAGAGGGGGGCAAAACGCGTCAGCGCTCCGGTCCCATCCTGGCCGAAGTGGGGTCATGGCAGTGCGCGTGAGCAGACGGGGAAGCAGCGTGGCGTGCTTGCGCAGCCACTGACCGGCCAGTGGCACCGCTGGGTCGGCGCGGACGCGACGGGCGCTGACCCCGGACGGCCCACACCACCGCGCGCGTAGAGAGAGAGGGAAGGGGCAAAACAGCGGGCGGGACAAGCAACCCTCGCACGACGTCAACGGCCACAGCACCAAGGCGCGACGGCCTCGGCCGGCTTCCAACCGCGGCACAGCACACGCACAAAACTTAAAGTACTTGCCACGCCACAACGGGTGATCAAGAGACCGAACGATCTTCACCAACACCAAGAGGGTACACTAGGCTATCGTTCTGAGCCAAAACATACTGCCACCATGGAACTAGATCTCACGGAACGGACTCGCCAACACGGCCTTGCCAAGCTGTCACACGACTTAAGAGACACTAAGTCCAGGGTTGAATTACGTTGCGAGTTCGCGTTTCGGGTTATTAGAAAAACTTAGCTAGCGAATTTACTTCAAAACTTGTTAAAGCGTTATATACAAGTTCTATAACAGTTTTGTTAAATAAAATTCGTTTTTTTAAACCTTAAACGCTACAACACGGTTAATGCGGCAACTTTCAAATAATATTTTCATTAGCTAATTCGATTTACTAAAATGATTCCACGAACATGGCACAAGCTAAAATACATAAATAAAATGCTCATGACATGTTTTAGTGCAAAGTTACACGTGGTAACACCGAGGGTGTTACAGCTCTACCCCCCTAAAAGAAAAATCTCGACCCGAGATTTCCCGTGCCTAGTGTGGGAAAAGAGGATAGGGAAAACTTTTAACTTAACGAATTACCTTTAGGAGCTAGACAAGAGATGGGGATAATGCTTCAAAATATAACTTTCAAGTTCCCAACTTGCTTCCTCTTCCGAATGATGTTGCCACTGGACCTTGTAAAATTTCACCACATTATTCCTGGTCACTCTCTCTTTTTCATCCAAGATTTTTACTAGATGTTCCTCATATGAAAGATCCGGTTGAAGGGAAAGTCCTTCAATTTCTACTGCCTCAGTGGGAACCCGCAAACACTTTTTCAACTGGGACACATGGAAGACATCATGGACAGCTGTCAAAGTATTAGGGAGCTGGATACGATAGGCTACTGGACCACGTCGGGCCAAAACCTTGTAGGGCCCAACATAGCGTGGAGCTAGCTTCCCACGGACACCAAAACGATGCACACCTTTCATGGGCGACACCTTGAGATACACATAGTCCCCAACTTCAAATTCCAAAGGCCTCCTTCTCTTGTCTGCATAGGTCTTCTGCCGGTTTTGCGCTGCCTTTAAATGACTCCGGATAATTCCAACCCTCTCTCTTGCTTCAAGCACAAAGTCAGGCCCGAAATAACCACGGTCTCCCACCTCAACCCAGTTGAGTGGGGTCCTGCATTTCTTGCCATACAAAGCCTCAAAAGGTGCCATCTGGATGCTCTCTTGATAGCTGTTATTATAAGAAAACTCGGCCAACTTCAAACACTCGTCCCACTTTTCAGGAAAAGAGATGACACAAGCTCTTAACATATCTTCAAGCACTTGATTCACCCTCTCTATCTGACCATCGGTCTGGGGATGATAGGCTGAACTTCTGAGAAGGCGAGTACCAAGGCATTCTTGGAGTTGTATCCAAAAACGCGACATGAAAACTGCTCCACGGTCAGAAACAATAGTAAGCGGAACTCCATGGAGGGTCATAATGCGATCAAAATACAGCTTGGCATACTGCGAGGCTGTATACCTCGTACCCACTGGAAGAAAATGAGCAGTCTTAGTGAGGCGATCCATAATGACCCAAATTGAATCATGGCCCTTGGCGGTGCGAGGTAATCTGGTAATAAAATCCATGGAAATATCATCCCACTTCCAGACCGGAATAGGCAAAGGCTGTAGAAAACCCGGCCTCCGCAGATGGTCTGCCTTAACTCTTCCACAAATATCACACTCAGCAATATACTTGGTGATATCCTGCTTCATGTATGACCACCAATACAGCTGAAGCAGATCATGGTATATTTTGTTACTCCCCGGGTGAATAGATAACTTGGATTGGTGGGCTTCCTCCAGAATCTTTCTTCTAAGCTCCTCATTACCAGGAACCACTAACCGGTTCTTGTACTTCACCACACCTTGCTCGTCAACGCTAAAGTGCGGACCACGCCCTTCAGACATCAATTTCTTGATGTGGGGAATCTCCAAGTCATCATACCTTTGCTCCGCAATGATTTGCTCAAGTAACTCAGAGACTAAAGCAATCTGTGCTAACACTGTAGAGTGAGAGAGAGGCACGGACTCTTCCTCAGGCACATGTGACTTGCGGCTCAAAGCATCAGCCACCACATTAGCTTTTCCCGGATGATAATGGACCTCCAAGTTGTAATCTTTAATTAACTCAAGCCATCTCCTTTGCCTCAGATTCAACTCAGGTTGAGTAAAAATATATCTAAGGCTCTTATGGTCCGTAAAAATATGCACTTTATTCCCCAACAAGTAGTGTCTCCAAATTTTTAGAGCGTGCACTACTGCAGCTAGCTCTAAATCATGGGTTGGGTAATTCACTTCGTGCTTTTTCAGTTGGCGCGAAGCATATGCTATCACACGCCCCTCTTGCATAAGCACGCACCCAAGCCCAGTCCTGGAGGCATCACAATAAACATCAAAAGGCTTCTCAATATCCGGTTGAGCCAGAACAGGAGCTGAGGTAAGAAACTTCTTGAAGGCCTAAAAAGCTTCTTCACAAGCCGAACTCCATATAAACTTGGCATCCTTCTGAAGTAGCTTGGTCATGGGTTGGGCTATTTTAGAGAAATCCGGAATAAAACGCCGATAGTATCCGGCAAGACCCAGAAACTGTCGGATCTGATGCACAGAGGTAGGAGACTTCCAATTCAACACATCCTGAACCTTGCTAGGATCTACAGACACACCCTCAGGGGTCAGAACATGTCCCAAGAACTGAACTCGATCCAACCAAAACTCACACTTGCTGAACTTAGCGTACAGCTTGTGCTCTCGCAACCGGGTCAGGACGGTGCGGAGATGCCATGCATGCTCTTCTTTATTCTTGGAATAAATCAAAATGTCATCAATGAAGACCACTACAAACTTATCCAACTCCGGCATGAAGACTGAATTTATGAGATACATGAAAAATGCAGGAGCATTTGTGAGACCGAAGGACATGACTAGGTACTCATACAACCCATACCTAGTAGAAAAAGCTGTCTTTGGTATATCTTGTGGCTGGATCTTTATCTGATGATATCCCGACCGAAGATCTATTTTTGAGAACACCTTTGTCCCAGCCAACTGATCAAACAAAGCATCAATACGAGGCAAAGGGTACTTGTTCTTAATGGTCACCGCATTGAGGGGGCGGTAATCCACACACATGCGAAGAGTACCATCCTTCTTCTTCACAAAAATAGCAGGACAACCCCAAGGTGAAGAACTGGGACGGATGAACCCTTTATTCCGCAACTCTTCTAACTGCTTCTTCATTTCAGCTAACTCCTTCGGTGCCATACGGTAGGGACGTCGAGAAATAGGAGCAGTGCCAGGCTCTAACTCAATGGTGAACTCCACATCTCTATCCGGTGGTAACCCCGGCAAATCATCAGGAAAAACATCTGGGAACTCACAGACCACTGGAATAGAGGTGAGATCAGAAGAGACTTCCACATTTGCAGCAACTGGCAAAGTGAGTTCCGAAGGAATGAGAAGAGACATCCTATCCTCAGACCCAGGAAGTCGCAACTCAACGACCCTCCGCTTAAGGTCCAACACCACCCCGTAAACCTTCAGCCAGTTCATACCTAGTATTGCATCAATGCCATGCCCAGGTAGCAACATGAACTGAAGACGATAACTGTGGGTGGCTAGCACTAAGCTGACAGTATCTGTCCGGGTGTTGATAAACATGTTCGCACCCGGAGTGCTGATTCTATAGGCCTTAGGGATGGCCATAATAGGTAGATTATGCCTTTCCGCATACCCCATGCTCATAAATGAATGCGATGCTCCAGAATCAAATAACACAAGTGCTGGGTGAGAGTTGATGGTGAACATACCAGCCATCACAGGTTGATCCTGTAATATTTCCTCAGCCTCCGTATAGTTCACCTGTCCTGAACGGCTCACTGGGACTTTCTTCTTGATGACCGTCCTCTTGATCAGACGAGAGTTGGCAGACGGCTGGGCAGACTGAACAGGCCGGTTCTCGGGACACTCCCGAGCAAAGTGGCCCTCCTTGCCACACTTGAAATAGCCAGTAGACTTGACCATCTGTCCCTGACGAGGTGGAAACTGTTGTCCCTGTGGCTGTTACACCTGCTGGGAAGGTGCACGGTACTGAGTCGTCGGAGCCTGACGAGTCTGCTGAGGCTGTCGAGACGGTTGTCCACCAGGGGAATGGTAAGACATCCTCTTAACAACCTGCATCTTTTGCGCCTGCTGGTGGCCAGAAGACCCAAAAATTCCCCGCTTGCGCTTCCACTCGGCCTGAGTGTCATGCTGCAGACCCTCCATAGCAATGGCTGCATTCATCAGGGTGCCAAAAGTCTGGTAGTTCCCGGTGTACAGCTCCTTCTGCAGAATACAAGAGAGGCCATGGTAAAAGCGGTCCCTCTTCTTCTCATCTGTGTCAACGTGAGTGCCAGCATACTGTGCCAAGTGGTTGAACTTGTTGGCATAATCCATCACGGACAAGCCTCCCTGCTTTAGGTCCAAGAACTCCGAGAGCTTCCTGTTCAGAACACCCACAGGAATAAAGTACTCTCGGAAAGCGGCAGTGAACTCCTGCCAAGTCACCCGGTGATCCACCTGCTGCATGGCGTTGAAGGTATCCCACCAAGCGCTGGCAGACCCCAACAGCTGCTGTGCAGCGAAGCGCACCTTCTGCTCGTCGGTCACTGTGAGCAGCAGAAACTTTTGCTCTAGCACACGAAGCCAGTGCTCCGCGTCCAGAGGCTCTGCAGTCAGCGCGAACGTGGGCGGGTTAGTCTTCAAGAAGTCCTGATACGAACAGGGCCTCTCAAGACCGCGGGCACCGCCCCCGTTCCCGCCGTCGCCACCGGGGCCCCACGAGCGAGGCCACCGACAGCCTGTGCCATCAGCTCCAGGGCACGGGCCGTCTCACGGCGAGAAGCTAACAACTCCGCCATCATCTCCGCTTGAGTCATCAGAGGCGGCGGTGGCGGTGGAAGATGAGCCAAGCGTGGGGCGTCGTGACTCTCCCCGACATTCTCACGACCATTCTCCGGGTCGTGGCCCTCCGGGTCACGGCCCGCTCCAGCGCTGGTACTCCCGTGAACAGACCCAGCTGCCCCGCGATCGGACCTCAGGTTCATCTGTAACAGATAAGAACCAACCATTAGGGAACTTCTCCAGATTTAGAGAACGAGACTGAGATGATGATATGGCCTTCAAAAGAATTGAAGCAATTCATTTTAATTCCTATTCTACCCTGTTACTATCTACGATTATCGTGAAGGGGTTTTTAGATTAACCAGGTTTTTATCTTGGTGATGCATGCATCGCCCAACACGCTCACTCAAGCCGAAAATATAGCGGCCGTTCGCTAGACTTTGGCACATCGTACACTCACTTCTGAAACTAGCATTTCCTTACGCAACGTAAGTTAGTGTACCTGCAGAAGATGGTTAGGAAAAACAGTGCCACTATCCTAGTAAACCATATTGCTAGGGCTTAATACTTAATTACGTCGACTATACCGCATCCTAATTTTCATAAACCTTTTTGTTAGTCAAGTTTTTAAGCCTTTTGAAACAGGTGATTAAGCTTGTAAGCTCATTATTGGCTCTGGTACCACCTGTGGCGGAATCGCCCAATTTAGCACGCTTTCAGGGCGCTTGCCTTCCACTAGGCACTAAGTGACCTGAAAGTGAGCTAAACCAGATGATTCCGTCGAGCACACCCGATGGGAGAACTCGAACACTCCACATTTTACACCCGGGATCCAATAATGAGTACAAACTTACAATACTTAGTCCATTTCATACAATACAGAGTCTCAGAAATAGTTATTACAATACCAGAGGTTCAGAATGCAATAATTAACAGCGGAAATAAAATAACATCTAGCGGACACGATGAGAATCCGACTGTGCCCATCAGAAGAATCCTCCACACAAGACAAACCTGCTCAAAGTGCACCTGCAACAGGGGTAGAAATAAACCCTGAGTACACAATGTACTCGCAAGACTTACCCGACTAGGAATTATATCTCCCGACTCTCAAGGATCATGATAGGCTTTATGGCTTGTGGGTTTCTTGCATACGGAAAACGGCACTAATAGTGTGTCCTTAATTTCTTAACTTTTAGAAGCCGTATTTTATTCATTGACCACTAGTCTATGCAAGCACCTATGCTATAATCAAGCAAGAGTTGAGCAAAACAGGATCATTTCTCCCTCTTTAAATTTCCAAATCTTACTACGATGCCAGAGCGTAGTCAAGCCGTACCGTCACGTAGAAACGGCGATTCGCGAATCAATATGCCCAGCTGGGTACCCCGAAAAACACACGCCTCGCTTGTACCCCAGGCACAAGTAAGACCAACCCGTTCCCCTCCTGTCACAGGTTTCCAGGTCCCCGTCCAAACTTGGACTCCTAGCTCCCGTACTCGAGGCCCGGCCTCAGTACGGTGCTAAGACCTCCACCTATCCCCGCCTCCAATCAGTCGGTCCGGAAAGAGCCAGAGCCCATGACAAGAGAGTAACAAATCTTCCTAGCCCCCATCCGCTAGTATGTGCTCGGGATAAGGAGATCTGTGACTTGACCAGGGTCCATACAACGAACGGTTCTTAATTGACACGGACAGGGAAACAGTGCAACCCAATTATGCCCCGTGGCCGCGGGACACAACCTGCTACACCCACCAATAACCCTACCACGTCCCTGCCCGGTCGCCATTTCCTTTCCACCATTTTACCCAAAGTGTAATAACCATTAGAGTAACCCCCTATTGTGAGTAACGATAGGTTACTCACTCTACCGATGATCCTAAGCGAAGCCACTATGCGATCCTGTACTAGTAAGACTCATGGGTATATATATATGCATGTGGGTATCATAGAAATTCCTGTAACTTAAATGCACAACATTTAAATATATATATCAGATTTGTAAAATAAGGGTTATGCACCGGGGCTTGCCTTGGGCAGGCACACAGTCAGAGGTGTCAGTAGTGGGCAGCTCCTGGAACTCCTCAGGTACGAAGATTTCCTCCTCGTATTCCTCGATGACCTCCTCGTAGTCTGGCTCCTCCGCGGCCACGTACTCGACTCCCTCATGATCTACATGCATACAATGATAGTACCACACTTAAAAGGTGACAACGGTAACTCTAATAGCTAATATGCTAAGCTATCATTCTTTCTACTAACAAGGTTGACTTGATGCAAAACGACTCCAGCAACTAACAAGCGCACCACTTTCCGATTACCCATTTACTACCGGCACTACTAGGGAAAATTAGCTACCCTAACAACAAGCTATTTGATGGCCATAAAAATTACAGTAAACATCTAACAATATTAAGCATCTACTGTAAAAATTTTTAGAGCTAGGGCTATCCTAGATTTGCCACGAAAATTCCTACAAAATTGGTTGCAGTAATAAACGTCGCTTTATGCATTAATTTAAACGACCGAGCAACACTACAGCACTGCACAAAAGAAAATTACTATCTGATAGAGCATGAATTTAGAAGGTCAACAAAAGTGGTTTCATGATTTTTGGACATCTACACAGGTCACTAAAATTTCTCAAAATTTGCTTCAAAAACTAAATTACAAAGTATTTCTAAAATCGCTAAATCAAGAAAACCGTTTTCCCGGGCGTGGCCCACTGCGCGGCCCACGCGGCAGCACGCGCCCACGCACGCGGCCCACGCGGCACGGCCCACGGTCGGGGGAGCCCGCGCGTCCCCGGACGTTTTGCAGAAACGCCCTCCAGCAAACCAGATATCCCGCAACGCCTCTCGCGACTATTCCCACAGACTGCCTTTATTCAAACCAGCCCCCAGAAAAACCCTTCTTCCCAAAGGGGAGGTCCCCGACGCTCCCCCCCCCCCCCGCACACCGGTGTGGCGCAACCGGCACCGGTCGGTCTCGCCGGCCACAGGGAAGACTCAACCGCGTACCCAAGGGGGAGACGCTCACCTAGGTGCAGACGCGAGGCACGGGGCAGCGATTCGGCGGCCGAAGACGAAGTGGCGCGGCTTCCCCGCGATGACGGCCGATCGGCAAGGGCGGCGCCGGCGTTCCGAGGGACAGAAGCTCTGCGAGAGCAGCCGAGGGGGTGGGTGAGCTTCGGCAACTCACTACGGACCAAACCGCAGCGACAGAGAGGTTGAAGGATACCTGGGCCGAGCCGGCCACGTGCGCCCGGGGGTTCGGGCGGCGCTCCGCGGTGGCGCGAGCTCGTCAGCGAAACCCAGGGGAAACCAGGGCTTGGGAGCGGGTGCAGGGTGAGGCCGAGGGCATAGCAAGGCTGCTGGTAAGCTCAATTGATGAGGGATCAGCGACTCGGACCACCACGGTGGTCACGGTCGTGCGCGGCCTTAAAGGCACGCCGGAGCGGAAAATTCCGATAGGAGCGCGGTGGGGCCAAATTGGAAGCGAGCGACGGTCGCCGGGTGAGGTCACACGGGGGCGAACTCAAGGGCGGGATTGATTAGGCAACGGTGGCCTCTCCCCACCGGTTTGCCAGCAACGGCCCCGACGGCCAGGCGGACAGGGGGGGAACAGAGGGGGGCAAAACGCGCCAGCGCTCCGGTCCCATCCCGGCCGAAGTGGGGTCATGGCAGTGCGCGCGAGCAGACGGGGAAGCAGCGTGGCGTGCTTGCGCAGCCACCGACCGGCCAGTGGCGCCGCTGGGTCGGCGCGGACGCGACGGGCGCTGACCCCGGACGGCCCACACCACCGCGCGCGCAGAGAGAGAGGGAAGGGGCAAAACAGCGGGCGGGACAAGCAACCCTCGCACGACGTCAACGGCCACAGCACCAAGGCGCGACGGCCTCGGCCGGCTTCCAACCGCGGCACAGCACACGCACGAAACTTAAAGTACTTGCCACGCCACAACGAGTGATCAAGAGACCGAACGATCTTCACCAACACCAAGAGGGTACACTAGGCTATCGTTCTAAGCCAAAACATACTGCCACCATGGAACTAGATCTCACGGAACGGACTCGCCAACACGGCCTTGCCAAGCTGTCACACGACTTAAGAGACACTAAGTCCAGGGTTGAATTATGTTGCGAGTTCGCGTTTCGGGTTATTAGAAAAACTTAGCTAGCGAATTTACTTCAAAACTTGTTAAAGCGTTATATACAAGTTCTATAACAGTTTTGTTAAATAAAATTCATTTTTTTAAACCTTAAACGCTACAACACGGTTAATGCGGCAACTTTCAAATAATATTTTCATTAGCTAATTCGATTTACTAAAATGATTCCACGAACATGGCACAAGCTAAAATACATAAATAAAATGCTCATGACATGTTTTAGTGCAAAGTTACACGCGGTAACACCGAGGGTGTTACAGTCATAAACATAAGTCATTAGTGCACCGATCCCATCATCGCCGGTTTCGCCCATTGTTGATGAAAGTGGGAGGTGATAACAATGTTTATCACCGTCTCGAGCTGATAGTGAAAATCTGTTGTCACCGTTGGCTCGTATTACTAATCGACGGTGATGACATTTTTTTCAAACTAAAAAGAAAAGCACAATTAGCTGCGATGACGAGGCCATTGGCCCACCATCGGAGACTGTCCACGCCGGGTCTTAAACTCTCAAATAACACCTTATTTATGTGCGATTTTATAAATTTGTTGAGTCATATGTCAACTTCATCTAGCTTTATACAATTTTAAAATATTATAAAATTATATGCAAATAAATCACATATATAACTATTTTTAGCTATACTCATAGACAAATTTTATACTTTATTAAAGTCCGGAACGGTATACACTGTAAGCTGGTACCAGAATGTTCTGTTCTAAGGGGAAACCGTTCTAAGGGGAAAAAACGTAATGGACACCACACGGCATTTACAAGTATGCTTTCGAGACAGACCAGGCCATCAGGGTTGGAGCATCTCCAAGAGTTCCCAACTCGTCAAAAAATATTGAGAGAAATAAATAAGATCATTTTCAATAATTTTCAATAATTCATTCATAAAATATAGAAGATAATTTTACATCAGGAATCTTATACTACATCTAAATTATTCTAATCACTTCTATATATTTTTCCTCTCTCGTATATTTGCAACAGAAACCCTTTTTCTACTCTTTATTCTTTTTCCGCCCTTCCACCTTTAGATTGGAAGGAGGATACGGGTATTTGATCACCGCAGGAGAAGATACGCTTGACCTGGAGTCCACGCATCTTTACGCGCAGGGGGGTTCACAGGTGCCAAAAGATTGGGAGGTGAGTTTAGAAGTTGTTGGAGATGAATTTTTTCATTCTTCCCAAAAATCATGGATTCGGAAAAGATTATTGCACTGTTGTAGATGCTTATATACTTATGTCTTCCCAAAGTAATAAGAGATCAAAAATCAAGTTTACATAAGGGCATTAAATCGTTTTCTAAAGGTGGCTATTATCAAAGAAAAACGTCTACAACGGATTCTGTAAATGACTCCAAATTTACTACCTCTCTATCCCACCTCATTTGCTCTATACTTTTGAAAGCCTACCTCATGCGTCTCAATTTAGATAGTCTGTTAGAGTAGTCTAGTTTTTTTTAAGCGAGATTCATTTTAGAGAATAGCTAAATCACTAAATTTTAATAGTCATTTTGGCTAAGGCCCCGTTTAGTTGCGAAAATTTTTGGGGAAAAATTTATGTAGCACTTTTCGTTGTTATTTGGCAAAATTTGTCTAACCATGGACTAACTAGGCTCAAAAGATTCGTCTCGACATTTACAGACAAACTGTGCAATTAGTTATTTTTTTACCCACATTTAATGCTCCATGCATGCGTCAAAGATTCGATGTGACAGTTACTATACAAAAAAAAATTTTGGCACTTTTTGGCCATCTATAACAAGGCCTAATCACCTGCACTTGCTCTAAGCAGTGTAGCCAAGCCATGTGGCCATTGTTTTTCGCGGCTCCCAACAGGAGCACGTCGAATCAATAACAACAAGAAGGGAGGGGAGTGAAGAATTTCAATTGCTGCAGCGCGCAGGGAAAGAGACGAGAGGAGATGGGCTTGAACAGCGCAGAGCGCATGCACCAGCCTACTCCAGCACTCCAGCAGTCCGCGCGCGGAGGCAAGCGCACGCCTGGCCTATTCCTGCTCGGATCGGACCGTCGGATGATAATGGATTGGTCGATGGAGTAGTACATACCGTTGATGCGCGCATTGAATTCCCCCGCCAACTACCCCGCTGCGTCATCTGCGGCACCCATGAATTCACCACGCTCGCCTTCAATTCACCGTGGCGCCAGTCTGGTAGCTTCTGCTCCCGCTATTTATACCCACGCTGCCTGCGCAGCTCATTTATCTCATCTCACGCCTCCGCTCCAAGCGCACCACCACTCCACTCCACAGTAGCAGAGGAGCGAGCGAGCAAGGGGGGCAGCAGCTGCTATGGAGGCGCGGAGGACGGCGAGAGCTCTGCTCACGAGCTTCGTGCTCGCCGCGTTGGCCGCGCAGGCCTTGGTGGCCGTGGTCGAGTCCAGGGCCAGCCCCGCGGAGAAGGCAAGCCAAGGTAACATCCGCTTTCCATATGCTGTGTGCCTGTGTGGAACAACTAACAGTGCCGATGAGGGTGGCGAGCTCGCATTGACCTCTGTGGTTGCGTCGCCGCACGCATGCAGGCGACGACGTGAAGAAGCCGGACTGCGTGCCGGGGATGGACCCGCGCTCGTTCCCGGGGATCGGCGGCGGCGGCATCACTCCCGTGACGCCGTCGCATGGAGGCTCCACCGGGACGCCGTCCCACGGCGGCGGGTACGTGCCAACGCCGTCGCACGGCGGGACGACGCTGCCTTCCCCGTCCCACGACGGCTTCGGCTCCTCACCGACATCGCCCTCCACCGGCGGCGGCTACGGCGGGTCCCCGTCCCACGGCGGCGGCTCTGGGTCCTCTCCGACGGCCCCGTCCACCGGCGGCGGCTACGGTGGTGGCTCCCCGTCCCACGGCGGTGGCGCGTACGGCGGGTCTCCGTCTACCCCCGGCGGCGGTGGTGGCGCCTACGGAGGCGGGTCGTCCCCCACGCCTGCCCATGGTGGCGGTGGCGCCTACGGGAGCTCCCCGACGCTTGCGTACGGCGGTGACTCCCCCTCGCACGGCGGCAGCATCGGGACCTCGTCGCCCACGCCGTTCGTCCCCATGGACCCCCACAGCTTCGGCTCCCTCCCGGGCTCCTGCGAGTAAGCCACTGTTCCATCATGACACGTCGGCGTCACCATGCATACATGCAGTCAGTCACTGACCAAAAGTTCTTGTCTACTCTCTATGCAATGCATCGTCCACCAGCTACTGGAGGTCGCACCCGATGGAGATCTGGTCGGCGATCGGCGTCCGGTTCCCGAGCACGTCGCCGTCGTCGATGGGGACGCCGACGATGGGCCACTTCTTGGGCGCGGCGGGCAGCATCGGCGGGTCGGACGTGAGCATCCAGGACGCGCTGGCCAGCACCCGGTCCGACGGCACGGGCGCGCTGCTGCGCGAGGGCGCCGCCGCGCTGCTCAACTCCATGACACGTGCCGGCTTCCCCTACACGACGGAGCAGGTCCGCGACGCGTTCGCCGACGCGGCCGCCGCGGGCGGGTCCGACGCCACCGCCGCGGCGCAGGCGGCCGCCTTCAGGAAGGCCAACGAAGGGAAGGCGTAGAGGCGTGGTGCGTACGTGCATGCATGTGGCAACGTGCATGCCAGATATGGCCCGTGTTCAGTTCCAGAATCGGGAGCCACCGATTCGGCTCTGCTGCTACAGTGTTCCTGCCGGAACACTGTAGCAGCTTTTGTTTTTTTTTGTAAAAAATTATCCAAAAATTGATTAATTAGACTCAAAATGTTTGTCTCGGAAAGTACAACAAAACTGTGCAATTAGTTTTTGATTTCATCTACATTTAGGACTCCATGCATTTGCCGATATTTTGATGTGATGGGGAATCTCCTTTTTGCATAGTGCAATTTGGGAGGGAAATTGGGGCCTTGTTTAGATCTCAAATTTGGGATCCAAACTTTACATAGTAAATGTCTTGTCACACTGTAGCAATTTTGTTTTTATTTGGTAATAATTATCCAAATATTGATTAATTAGGCTTAAAATATTCGTCTCGCAAAGTACAACAAAACTGTGCAATTAGTTTTTGATTTCATCTACATTTAGTACTCCATGTGATAGAAAATCTTCTTTTTGCATAGTAAAATTTGGGGTGAATTTGGGTATCTAAACAAAGGCCTGGGAACTAAACAAGGGCATGATCGAGCGTGTGTTCGTGCATGGATGGTTGGATGGAGTGCTCAGGTCCATCTGTTGGCTGCTGCTGTTGGTTTAATGGTTACGTACGTTGGTTGTGTGTGTGTGTTTTATCGGTGAACACTCCGAGACCTAGCTCACTGTGGTGTAGTTGCTCGCTCCTGCTATTTTTTGTTGTCTTTTTTTTTTCGTTTGGATCGATCGGTTCTCGATGAATGAATAAAGCAAACTGCAATGTTTTGGGCACATCGAATGTTTTAAACCTAATTAGATCATGATTTTGGATCGATCGGGTCTTTTTTTTCGTTTGGATCGATCGGTTCTCCTAGCTGTTGTTGGGGCCTCGTTTAGTTGAGAGAATTTGGAAGAAAAATACTGTATCAGAATTCCTGTAGCATTTCATTTGTATTTAGTAAAAATTATCCAAATTTTAACTAACTAGGCTTAAAATGTTCGTCTCGCAAAGTACAACAAAACTATGCAATTAGTTTTTGATTTCATCAACATTTAGTACTTCATGCATTTACCGACATTTTAATGTGACGGGAATCTTCTTTTTACGTAGTGGAATTTGAGGGAGAATTGGGGGAACTAAACAAGGGGTGGATTTTGATCCTGAATTCCTGATGCAGCCATGCAGGCACCGCAACAATTGCAAATAAACCAGTTCTTGGCGCTGTGGATCTTTCCATGCATGCACTAGTCTGCCTGTTGAAAAAGTAACTTAATTCGTTGGTTTAGCGTGGGCACGGGGGCAGTGAGCACACAGCCAGTACGGAGTAGGTACTGGCTTGCAAGAAATTACTGCAACTGTACTGTACAACGTATTAAACCATTCACGAGATCTGACGATCTACCGTACTATGTATAGGTATACAAAGCATAAAAGCCCTACCTTTTTGTGGCTGAGTAATAATAACTACATACACTTTTTTTTTGAGAGAAAACTACATACACTAATATGGCGCGTACTCCTACAGATTGCTCCAATAGGCCGTCCATTGTCTTAGCAACACTGCTCTTGGGCCTCGGGCGTCGTCGGCCTAGCATTGTTGGTGTCAAAAGAGAACACGGGCCTTATTGGAGTGGAAACGCCTCAGGTGTGGGCCTGGCTTGTTGATGTCAAAAGCGAACACGGGCCTTATTGGAGCGAAAAGGAACTGAGAAGAGGCCTGGCCAACAAGAGGAAGGCGTAGAGGGAAGGCTGCGGCTGCTGGCACGTGCATGCATGTCAGAATATGTGATTAGCTGGAGTGCTGCATTGTTCTTGTTCGTTGCTGCTGTTGGTTTGATGGTTACGTTTGCGTGCACGTGTATTTCAGGTGAACAACGCCAATCTCATTGTGGCGTGCGTGATCGCTCGTCTTATTTTGCTGTTTTTATTTATTTGTTGTTGTGGATCGCCAATCTCAAAGACTCTGGCCCCACCTTTGCGTGCCTTGGCGCCGAGGACTGAAACCTGACCTCCAAAACTAGGTTGCGACAGCCTCCTTTGTTTGTCTGGTGTAATTTCATTCAATTTCTATTAATTATTTTTTTTCATGATTGGGTCTTTTACCTGATTTTCATTAAGAGGAATGGCAAAAAAAAAGGCCGGATAACGGTTACAAAAGACTCACAAGTAATCTTAAGATTACCTGGAGAATCCAAAAAAAACACAAACAAACAACAAGAAAACATGGGGGGAGAGGACCTCCACCTCAAAACACCAACCAACTATGCCTGCAAAAGAAAAATACATCCGCGCAATGGTCGCCAACAGAGGGGGTGAGGCCGTTGTGGCAAAGCATCCACCGATAGAAAGCCCAGCATATCCACAAGCGACCAGGTAGCCGCTGCGAAGGAGACGACAGTATCCACAAGCGACCGGGTAGCCGCTGTGAAAAGGACAACAACAGTATCCGCAAGCGACCAGGTAGCCGCTACAAAGAAGACGACAGCATCCACAAGCAACCAGATAGCCGCTGCGAAGAAGATGACGACTGCGGCAACAACACCACCCTAGGTGGACAAACCAAAGCGAAGAGAAAGCTGAAGCACGGTAGGCACAGTACACTTCGGCGAAAGAGGCAGGACGGCGGCAAAAGTGCTCCGACGAAGCCTCTAGGAAGGGGATGACATCCGCAGACGCTAACAACGCAGTATGAAGAGCACAAGAAGGACTTTCGTCCCCAAGCCATCCCAAACAACATCCGCGATGAACAGAAACTTCAGCGGCGCCTTCAACAAGGTATACGGCACAGACTACACCGCCGCAGCTGGCCCAAAGCAAGTCAGGCAGAGTTTTCACCCAAGGAACTATTCTTGCACAGCCGGCCGATGCGGGCGAGCTGGTGCGTCCAGCAGTAGGGGCAGCCTAGCCATAGCCAGGTGAGGCCCCACCCCGGCAAAGATGGGCCTGGCCCGGACCAACCGCCGACGAGGATCTGTGGCCTGCCGCTGACCTTGCGCCTTCGGCCGTCGACTGCAAGGTGGGCGAATCCGATGAGCCGCCACGTAGCCTGGCCAGCAGATGCCAGATCCGGCCCGTAGAGGCCTGGATCCGGCCGACAAGCCGCCCTAGTAGCAGGGATGCGATCCATGGCCACCCCCACCGCCCGGGAAGCCACCTTCGGGCGCTGTCAGGCCGGCCGCGGTGACCCGACAGATCCGGCCAAGCCCCGTGGAGCATGGCCACCGGACGCCAGATCCAGCCCCTAAGGGCCCGGATCCGGTCGGCCAGCCACTGCAGCGTCATCTGGTGAGCCACCGCAGCGTCTATTAATTATATGAAGTTACACAAAAAAAACTCTAGGTGGTCAAGCAAAATGATCATACAAGTTTGTTTCGATGACAACTCAAAGATACACATATAATGGCACATAAAACATCAAGTAATCGTAGGACAAACCCACATATATAGCACAGCATAGCTTGGAACAACATAACTAAGAACATTTAATTTGTCCAAGTACATGGACACAAATAAAGTAATAAATTTGTCCAAGTACATGGACACAGATTACTAAGCTCTCACATGACTCATTCGACACTTCCTATCCTCCGTCTTCCATTTCTTCCTACAAGCCTTACAAGGTGCCCTCACCGTAGGCTCCTCCAATAACTTGCTTCGACAAGAGAAATGCTCCCACTTGCATGTCTGACCCTCCAATGAAATTTATCAAACCGTAGTAACATTGAGAGATAAGAATGGAACTATACACTATCAAGTAGTCCGAGTCCACAACTCACCGAGAAGTCATAATACGGATTGCATGCCATAGTTTTATCCATAACCCGGCTCTGACTGAACCACCCCCTTTATGAGCCTTGATCCCACACAAGCATGTAGGGTATCGTAAACTATGGCATGGCAAACCCTTTAAACGAACCACAAACTCGGCCACATCAAGCTCGGACGGCTAATGCGACTTCGAACCATATATGTACTCCTAAAAATCATACAATGGTCATCCATCTTGCATAGCACAATCAACAGTGAAACATCGGAGTATCGGACCAATGAAAAGTATAGATGGTTTGTTTAGGTTAGAGGAGAGGGGAGGACTTACACTTGACCTCAAGCCGTCAAGCACAACGAAAGACCAAAATAAAGTCAACATTGAGTTTGGCCTGTGGAGTTTTGCATGAATTTTACAGCATAGCAGAGAGTTTTGTTTAGACGTGCATGGGTAGCAGCCTTCTCCTCCTCTGTCATTTCTAGAGGGTTTAGTAGAAGAGGCACCCAATGCTTGGACTCGTCGTACAACCAACTCTTATCCTCGCCATACAGGAAGAGCATATGGCACCACACATTTACCCTAGACACCATTTATCTTAGGAGAGGTCCAAATTTGAAAAACAAAAATTAAGTCATATTTAGATCTTTTGGTCTGAAAGTTTAGTCGTCTAAATTAAAGGCTAAACTTACACGAATTTAATTTACTTGTGAGGTCTAATAAACCAATGATATTTTGTGAGGTCGACTAAAATTTAGATGTCACTTTAGACCGCTTGTTTACAGTATCCCGACTTAGGGCCCCTTTGGATTGCAGGATAGGTAAGTACAGGAAAATAAAAAACTCAGGAATTGATATGTCATACTTCTCTAATCATATGGGAACTGAAAACAAAGGAAAGTAAATACGATGGCCTTTGGCGGTAGCTCAGGTGAAACACAGGAATTGGTCGCTGCTCCCAATTTTTAAATCTAAACAAATACACAGCATTGAAAGCAAAGCTAGCCATTGCCCACACAGATATCCTAGGCGTTACAAGTGCCAAAGTGCTTACACAAGCGGGTGTGTGTATGCCTTGCATACATCTCCTTTGTTGATATGCAATCAGTATACGCCCCAACACCATCAGATCCTCTCCAAGCATACATTTTCTTTGCTAGTCTGCATTCCATGGAAGCCCCAACACCATCAGGTCATCTCCAAGCATACATTTTCTTTGCTAGTCTGCATTCCATGGAAGCCCCAACACCATCAGGTCATCTCCAAGCACACCAAGAGCTGATCAACCACTTCATATGGTGAGTCATAAGTCTCATACTTTCATTTCCACGTGACGACACAAAAGCACTAGAACTAAAATTTGATTGTTTGTTGCACAAATCTTCCCGAAGTAAAATATAGTATCCATTCTCAAATTGGGGAAAGTGGGAGATGGACAAGAAACTTTACGGATTGGAGGTGCCGCACACCGAGGATGCCAATTACTGTCGCCAAATCTAGTGCCGGGACGCCACGCCAGGTGGTGGGGACAGGCCGGCCTCTGCCTCCCTTGTGCAGCGCCATCGGTGGGTGGTGGTCGATGCAAAATGCGCCACCGTTGGGGTGGAAGAGGGATCCTAGTCCACAGGATCCGCTGTTGCCCCAAACGTTGCGGCTATAGGGAGAGGAGGGCCTCCTCCCTCTTTTTTTTCCTTGTTGGTGTCGGATGAGTGAGGCCCGCGGCCGTGAAAAGGCGCACGAGCAGGCACGAGCGTTGCGCGGAAACGATTTTGTTTCGCACCAGGAAGTTTTCCAAGAAGTCTGACCTCATGGTAGAATTCCCATAAAATTAAGTCATACGAAAGCAATCCTATGAAATTTTTCCTTACTTTTGAATCAAAGGAGTGTGTAGAAAACAAGTTGAATCTAAAAAAAAAATCCTATGCCAATCCTCCGATCAAAGGAGGCCTTAGAATGGTCCAAAACCCATCCCGTGGCTGACCCGGCGGCCCGGCACGTGAGGTGACAGTGTGCCTGCGGCCACACTGACTGACCACGCCCGGCCGCTCGAAACGGCCTTGGCGTCATCATCGGCCGCGTCCGCGCGTCGTGTCGTCGCGGCTGGCTCCGGTGCTTTCCCTACGGCGCCGGGGGTCCCGGAGGACCGACGACCGAGCGTTCACTGTGCTGCCACTGCCACAGTGCCATGACGTCTGGCACAGCGCCACGAACCGAAGCACGGAACGAGTGGGTGGCCTTTCTGCCCGAGATGCCGCGCAAAAGCCCGCCCCGGCATTCCGCGGTGGCCGTGCGCCGCGCGTGCCCCCCGGCCCCCGCGGCTCGCTCCGCGTCTCCCGCGGCCGGTCCGCCCCTCCCGCGCACAGCACAGCGCACTCCCACGACGCCTTTCCCTGCGCTTTTGTGTCCCGTCTGCCCGTCACTCGCCCGGCAAATCCCGATCCCGAGAACATGTCCGCATCCGCTCCTGTCACCGGTCAGTGCGTCAGTGAGCTCACCCAGTCTTCCCTGCCCGCGCACGTCGGGAACTGCTACTGCCACCAGCCCAGCAGACCGGGTCGTTTGGAGGATGGCGTCAGCCGCCATCCACCTACCGGGCGTTCGCAACAGTTGGACCTCCGGCTCCAGTAGCTCCCCTCTCCTCCAACTTGGGGCCTGGCTAGTTTCCGAAATACTCCGTGAAATGCTATCATAGCACTTTTCGTTGTTATTTAGTAATTAATATCTGATTATAGTCTAATTAGGCTTACAAGATTCGTCTCGTGAATTTCGTTTAAGGGTTAATTGGATATGTGCCATTATAACTTTACCGTTTTTGAAGCGCACCATTACTATTCAAGAAACTATGCCACTGCCACCGGAACTCTGTAAATGTTTGAGATATGCCATTATGTACATCTGGAGACGACTTGGACCCACTATCAGACGTATAAAGGGTACCGTATATCCGTATGGACAACATTACCCCCTTCCTCTTCTCTCTCTCACACCCTGACATATGGGGCCCACGGTCTCCCTCCCTCTCTCTGTCTTCTCCATCACTGATCACCGAGTGGCGAGCGCGTGCGGGGCTGCTACCACCACCCTGCTACCTCCTCGTCGGCGACCAACCGCCCCGCATGGCCGCACCACATGATTTCCACGGCCCGTCTCCCTCCTCTCCGACCGCGCCATGGAGCCTGACGCCGAGGAGGACTACATGGGCGACCTCTCCCGCTTCCGCCAAATCCTTCGTCCTCATCCCCGCCGAAGAACCTCGGGCACCAGAAGCAACCACCCACACATGCGCAGGCATGAGCGAAGCGCGAGAAGGGTGTGCCGTGGTAGGAGGGGCGGCGGCAAGAGCACGAGCGGATGGGGTATGATCTCGAGTCCCGCGGTGCCGCCGTCGAGCCAGTCGGCATCGAGATCCACCACTCGCGGGCGGGACTCGGGGCGGAGGAGCCTGCGTTGACTCCGGTGCCGGTAGAGAAGTCACGGGGGGACGTGCCGCTGCCACTGGGGAAGCCGCCCCTACCGCCAGGATCCATGGGGTGGGGAGCTCAGTCACCGTGCGGGCGCGCGGCGGGCCCAGCAAGCTGCAGTCGAGTGGCTATGGGAGAGGCTGAGAATGGAAGGGGAGGTGGTGCGACTAGAGCAGGAGGGGAGGTGGTGCGGCTGGAGCGGGATGACGTGGACTCACTGTACAGCTCCAAGGCAGTGAAGGTCATGGCTAGCTCCTCGTCGCCGACGAGGCCTACACCACCCGAATCGACGAAGGTCTGTTGTGTTCATGAAAAGGATTAGGGAGAGGACAGATGAAGGGGATGACATATTAGGCCCGCCTGTAAGTGAGATACAGTGAGAGGGGTATTTTAGTCTATACAAAAATACAAATTTGTCCGTACACCTGCACATGGGCCCGAAGGCGATGAAGACGTATATAATGGCATATTTCAGCCGTGGCAAGAATTATAATGGCAGTGGCATAGTTTCTTGAATAGTAATGGTGTGTTTCAAAAATGATAAAATTATAATGGCACAGATCCGATTAACCCTTCGTTTAAACTGTGTAATTAATTTTATTTTTTATCTATAATTAATGCTCCATGTATGTGTCTAAAGATTCGATGTGACGGAAAATCTACTATTTTTTCACAAAATATTTTGGAACTAAACAAGCCCTGGTTAGTTCTACAGTAGGGATGTTGAGACTGCTGCGCTTCCCGTGAAGAATTTCGTCACTTTGTACACTGTGTGCGTTCGCGCTACAGTGCGGGCCGGTGGCGCGGAAATTTGCCACTGTCATGAACCTACGCGCCAGGTTCTGACTCCCACACGGCCACACGCAGGACGCGTCATCTCTCTGTTTCGACGGGCGACGACGAGTAAACAAGCGAGGTGGGTCAAAAAATTCCCAGATTTTAGTGCTCATCACAGGTGAGAGGCGAGGTGACCTGGAGCACCAACTTTCCAGTTTCCAGCGTGTGATCATTCAGACATTCACCGTAGGGGCAAGACACAATTTCCCGGCACGAGCGCGCCAAGCACGACGCGGGGAAGCCGTGATTGACCGTGAACCAAGACTTGCCCTTCTCCGCTCTGATTAATACTGGAGTATAGTACGTATTTTTCAATGGTCTCGGCAAGGTACGCGTTTCCTCACACCCACCCACCATCTGAACACACGCACGGATCAACTTCCCCACTCCCGTAGTCCCGGCCCGTTGGTCACGGTGTTGGGTGTTGACAGCATTGTCTGCCTTCTTTGACGAAGACGCCAGCGACCACGCCGAAAAGGGCCGTATACTTCCGTGAGGCAGCGTTGATCAATCGGGGAAAAGTGGAGTAGTTTTTACTTGGCAGTACACGTTGTGATGATGTCAATATGTCAACTGTTAATCATAAACTTACGCCAGCTGGTTAGATTCTTTATATTGGAACACGTTTGTTCAAGTTTAAGTTATCGACTTTGTTCCATAACTTAATAACATTATTTATTAAATGAAATGTGGTATGCTTGTCGATAATGGCTCTGTTTTTCAGCACTACTTTAGCAGTACTTTTCAGCGAAGGAATAATGTTTTTTCCCCTCACAACAAATCAACATCAATATTAGTAGCAGTCAAATTTCAGTGAAACAAACAGGGCCGTACAAGATGTCATGCTTGGCCACGGCGTCCGCCCCATCCGGACACCGCGCGCCACTTCGGACGCACTCTGCCGCTCAAAAAAAATATCTCCCGCTTTTCCCACTCCGCCTCAACGCCGTGGCCATCCTCGCCTGCGCCCCCATTCTGCGCCCAGCCGCCCCACTCTGCCATCCTCGCGCGTGCGACCCATCCTGCACCGCAGCTCCACCTTAATCCACGCTCGCCCATCACGACCATGGCGTGCACCGCGCCGCCACCACCCTGGCGTCACCGGGAGAAGGTCGTCACCGGCTGGGACATCGTCTCTCCAGTCAGTTGAAGACACCACGTCACGAAGACTTGTATGTTGCAAATGCATGTTTCAAGTGTTTCAGATGTTTCAGAGGTATGTTGCAAGTGTTTTATACGGATGTTGTAAAAGTAGATCAGGATGTTGCAAGTGTTTTAGAGGTATCTTGCAAGTGTTTCAAAGATATTTTCCAAGCGTCTATTCAAAATGTTTCATCTGTTTTAGACGTATGTTGCAAGTATTTTATCTGGACGTTGCATACTACTCTGTCCTAAAAAAAGAGTCACTATGAGAATTGTGCTGGTCAAACTTTCTCAACTTTGACTAGATTTATAGAAAATACGTGCAACATTTGTATCTCAAAAAAAGTATACTATGAAAGTATATTCAATGATCTACCTAATGGTACTAATTATATACCATAAATGTTAATATTTTGTTAAATATATTTGGTCAAAGTTAAAAGTTGTTGACATTTTGGGAAGCGAGAATAACTTTTTTTTACGGAGGGAGTATGTTTCCGTGGCTATAGACTTATTTTGTAAGTGTCTAGTCAAAATGTTTTAGTCAAAATGTTTTATCTGTTTGAGACGTGTGTTGCAAGTGTTTTATATAGATATTGCATAAATTACATTGGCTATATACATATGTTGCAAGCGTGTGTTGCAATATTTCACCTGTTTTTAGACGTACGTTGTAGAAGTGCTTCATGTTGCAACATTAATAGGTGCAGGAAGCGGGCACATGATGAGGCGGTCCCTGTGTACGCGGGAAGCGAAGCGGCAATGGGTGGTCCCCACCTGCATGCGCAGCAGCAGGCACGAGCGCGCAGCAGCACGCGGGGGCGAGCGGGCAGGCGCAGTAGTTGCAGCCGCATGCGGGGCAGGCGCAGCAGCATGCGGGACTTGCGCAACAGTTGCAGCCGCATGCGGGGCAGGCGCAGCAGCATGCGGGACTGGCGCAGCAGTTGCAGCCGCATGCGGGGCAGGCGTAGCATACTAGCATCATGCGGGACAGGCGCAACAAGCGGGGCTAGCGTTCTGACGTTTAGGCGCTATTTACGTCATTCCAGATTTGTTGACTCAGTATTTCAGATGTGTTCGAAAGAATGGATGTGTGTGCGCTTTCATAAGCGTTAGTAATTAGTATACGCGTGCATATGGTTTTATGCTGTGTTTCGCTCAAATAAAATCCATATAAGAAAGTAATCACCGAAGGGGCCTCGTTGTAGAATAAGTTTAGCTTGTTACGTTTGTCCAAGTAAAATGCGTCAAACTTTAGAGACGAGTCAAACAATTTACTGGTATACGAGCATTGGCCGTTGGAAATGCAAGTAAATGTAATGTTTTGCTCGTTGCTCTGTATTCTCTCATGTCTGCAGAGTCCGATTTTCGTTGTCGTTGACATCCATGGTTCGACTACTCCAGCATTGATGGTTCGATTTGCATTTCCCCCAGTTCATTCTTTTTTTTGTTTTTTTTTTGGCAACACTCGAGCTGCCCTAAGGGGCTGTCTGGTTGTGTACCTAGCCTGGACAGCGATCGCAGTCCTGGCCGTCCAAAATCGGACGCTAGGGAACACTGTCTGGCCATTGCCTAGCGACGGAACCGAAAGAGGCCAACTGCGTGGTGCCTCCATTGTCCACGAGCACGGGTGGACAGACGTTCGCAACTGCAACGGGGCTGGCTGGCCGGCACGCTGCCTGGCTTGCTAGATTCACGCGAGCAGTGGCACGAAACCCCAATCAATTTCGTATCCTGTACCGGAACCCAAAAATCAACGGATCCCGTCCGCCCCGCCGAATGGCAAGGCAAGGCGCCAGCCAAGCCCAGGCCGCCTCGCGCACGACGCACGACGCACGCCCCGTCCGGCCAGCCACGCACGCACGCACGTCGAACGCGAGCGATTTCGTGCCGAAAATCTCGTAGACGTGGAAGACGACGACGAACGGACAGCCGGCCTGCCCCATCCGTCGCCCACGCCCAGTGTTGATTCGCCCCGGCGCCGTGGCGAGCTTCCGGTTTCTGCAGGCCGCGGCGCGGCGCCCGCCAGGTGAATGCTTCTTCGAGGCCGCCGCCGCGGTTCCAAGCAGCCGAGCCCGAACGCCCAGCACAGCAGTCAAAACAGACCGGGGCGACCCGCGACCGGGGCGTTGTCTCGTTCCGCGGATCCCCAAGGCCCCCCCAACCACTAGTTGACAAAGTCCGCCACGCATCCCCGGATCCTCTGCGCCACGGAGGCCGCATTTCGTGGCCCACTCGCCGCATGCTACGCCGCAGAGGATCCCACCACTGCCACGACGCCCAGCCGCCGTGGCCTCACCCCGCTCACCTTCAAATACCCAGTGGCCGTTCCTTCCAGCTCGCCGCTCAGTCTCTTCTCGTGTCCAGCCGTCGTCGTCTCCTCTCCGCTTCTCTCTCTCATCAGCGGTGTCGTCGGCCAGCCAAGAAATAAGGCACCAGCACCGGCACCGCGAGAAGCTCGTTCCTTGAAGCCAGCTGCCCGGTGCCAGCCATGATCCCCCAGACGTCCTCGGGCTCTTCGTCGTCGGCGTCGGCGGCGCCCACGCCGCCGGTGTTGCCCAGCCCCAGCGGCATCGGCAGCAGCGACGGGATGTTCCTGGGCTCGGGCGGCGGCTCGGGGCAGCAGCAGCTGGCCGTCAGCAACGGAGTGCTCCTCGCCGCGGTAATCTTCCTCTTCATGGTCGTCGTCTTCGTCTTCCTGCTCTACCTCTACGCCAAGCGCTACCTGGGCACGAACCCGCTGCTGGCGCCGACCTCGCCGTCGTCGCGGGTCCTCTTCGTCGCGTCGTCCCCGCTCCCGCAGCGCGGCCTGCCCGCCTCCGTCCTGCGCTCCCTCCCCGTCACCGTCTACGCCGGCGCCGGCTCCCCCAAGGACAAGGAGAAGGAGGCGCTGGAGTGCGCGGTGTGCCTGTCGGAGGTGGCCGACGGCGAGAAGGTGCGGACGCTGCCCAAGTGCGGGCACGGGTTCCACGTGGAGTGCATCGACATGTGGTTCCACTCCCACGACACCTGCCCGCTCTGCCGCGCCCCCGTCGGCGCCGGCGACCTCGACGCGCTGCCGCGGGAGGAGCCCTCGGGCGCGTCGCTGGAGTTCCCCGTGTTCCCCACCAACGTCCTCTTCTGGGGCACCCACGACGAGGTCACCAACGCCGGCCTCGCCGCGCCCCCACCCCCGCCGCCAACCGTCGCCAGCGCAAGCGCCGCCGCCTCCGCGAGCTCCTCGGCCTCCGGGCGCAGGAAGGAGAACCAGCTGGTCATCGACATCCCGATGCGGCCCGTGGCCCTGAACACGCCGCCCATGAACTCTCCGCTGCCGGCGAGCCGCATGGCCGGCGGAACCGCCGACGAGATGCGGTCCCCGGTCTCCGCCAGGCTGCGGTCGCTGCGCCGCCTGCTGAGCAGAGGGAAGCAGGCCGTGGTCGGCACCTCCTCCTACAGCCCGAGCCCGCGCGGCGCCGGCGCCGGCGCCGGCGACATCGAGCAGGGGCTCGCCGGAGCCGAGTCCGCCCGCCCGCCCAAGACGCCCAAGACGCCGAAGACGCCTCCGTCGTCGGCGAACTGATTCCAGATCCCACCCCCCGAGCTCCGGGACGCATTTGGCTCCACTCGCCGATCGCCGGAGCGCGCACATGCGTTCATTCGTTCTTTCTTCCTTCCCCCCTTTTTCGTTACTCTTCTTGATTCGTTAAAAAAAGGAATTTTTTGGTCAAAAATTCCTGTGTAAACAGAGCAAAAGACTGATGTTGATTGGTTGTTGTTGGTGGGGGGATAAATGGTGAATTTGTTCATATGTTAATCAAGAGACTTTTCTTGAATTTTTTAGGCTTGTCTCGTGAGGATGTTTCCTTGCTTGCTACGACTACGAGGAGGTGCATGTGTTCCACTTGAACACTTCCTCTTCTTTCAGAAACTGGCAGTACATTACAAGGTGTCAGGGTGCGAGTTAGGTCACTCGTTGCTGCCACTCAAACTACCGTCCTCACAGGAAGTCAGGATCATGACACTACAAATGGGCTGTGGCTGTGTTTAGATGCCAAATCCGGCCAGCCGAATTGGTACAGTGCGCATTAAATGCGTATTGTACCAATTCGTTTATATTTGGTAAAAATTATCTAAACTTTAACTAATTAGACTCAAAATGTTCGTCTCGCAAAGTATAATAAAACTGTGCAATTAGTTTTTAATTTCATCTACATTTAGTACTCCATGCATATGCCGGCATTTCGGTGTGATGGGAATCTTCTTTTTCATAGTGGAATTTGGGGTTAAAATTTAGCATCTAAACAAGGCCTGTGTTTAGTTACCAACCAAAAATTTTTCACCCCGTTACATCAAATGTTTGGACACATGCATGGAGTACTAAATGTAGACGAAAAAAAACTAATTGCACAGTTTGGTTAGAAACCACGAGACAATTCTTTTAAGTCTAATTAGTCCATGATTAGCCTTAAGTGCTACAGTAACACATTTGCTAATGATGGCTTGATTAAGCTTAATAAACTCGTCTCGCGGTTTTTAGGTGAGTTATGTAATTAATTTTTTTAATTAGTATCTAAAAATCTCTTCCGACGTCCCATAAAACATCCAATATAACACCTAAAATTTTTTCAATCATAAACTAAACAAGGCATCTAGCTGTACGGCAGGAACTCAACACCCTGTTCGTTTCGCTGGTTTATTGTACTGAAAGTACTGTTCGCTGGTTTAGTGTGAGAGAAAAACACTGTTGGATTGCTCCAAACGAACAGGGTGCAAGAAGGTTATTGTCGACGGAAAGGTACTCCCTCCGTCCCAATGAATGTGCAATTCTCGCATCCCGAGAAGTCAGCCATCGCAAATTTTAATTAAAATTATATAAAAAAATACTAACTCTTATGAGACAAAATAAGTACCGTTAGATTGGTTATGAGATATATTTTCATAATAAATTTATTTCGAGACATAAATGTTAATACTTTTTGCTATAAATTTGGTCAAAATTGATACAGTTTGAACGGCACGTTTCCCATAATTGCACAATCAACCGGACGGAGGGAGTAGAAGAAGAACGAATGGAAGTGGAAATGTGCCTAAACAAAGCCCTTGTTTAGTTCCCAAATCCAACCCCCAAATTCCACTATGCAAAAAGAAGATTCCCCGTCACATCAAAATGTCGGCACATGCATGAAGTACTAAATGTAGATGAAATTAAAAACTAATTGCATAGTTTTGTTGTACTTTGCGAGACGAACGTTTTGAGCCTAATTAGTCGAAGTTTGGACAATTTTTACCAAATACAAACAAAAGTTGCTACAGTGCGACGTGACCTACACTATTCCAACTTCTCCTTCCAATTCCACCATGGCAAAGTGGAAATTCAACTGTAGGCTGACCGGAGTAGGGGACAAGGTCTGCGCGTTTCTGGCAAAGAGTTCGTTCCAGCTGACGAAAACCTGTCCGGTTGTCCCTGCAGGGGCCCGGCGCTCCTGGTTAGATCCCAAATCCTGGGTCTCCAAATTCGGCGGTTACTGTTTATACCAAATTCGGTACTGTAGCAAAAATGAACATCCCAAATCTGCACATCCCAAAATAGTTCCATGCATGCATGTCCATTCCCTCATGCATGTTGTTAATACATTTGATAAAAAAACTGCACTGTTAACATTTATTGGTACAAATTGAAATGGACAGAAAATTGTTTCAGTTTACAAAGACAAATACTCTCAAATCGACCGCAATTTGGTACATGTAGAAATCGAACGCAAATTGAATCACATCCTCACAAATTACATCCTCAGCAAGTACCGCAACAATAAAAGATCCGCACTCACGAATTACATCTATTGTACAAATGCTCAGCCAGCCTGTCTCGGAATGCATTCATGCTTTCCATATCGGCACTTTCTGGCGTAGGCTCTATTTCCGGCTGATCTAGAGTAGCTTCAACAGGAACGTAGTTGACATTGCTGTCAACTACAAAAAAAAAGTCACTATCAAATTGAGCATGCAACCTGATGAAGTTGTGCAAGGCCATGCATGCACATATAATTTCAGTCTGTGTTTGAGGTGGATATGCGGGGATGTCCAGTAATATGCGCCACTTCATTTTCAACACTCCAAACGCCCTTTCTATCACATTTCTAAGAGACGAATGAGCATAGTTAAACGTCTCCTTCGTACCTTGTGGTGGTTCGGCGGCGTTTTGAAAGTCTTGGATGTGATACTTGGTCTGCCGGTAAGGCGACAAAAACTCGTGCCGGTTTGCATACCCCGAGTCCACCAGGTAGTACTTCCCTACAGCATGGAGTACCTGTAAGTTCACAATGTCCAAATTAGGAAACAGTAATGACATAGCAAAGTTTTTACCTCTAGGTGGCATCGGGAATTTGGTGGCCCAGCGTGTCATTGCATCGTCAAACACTCTCATGTCATGCACCGAACCAGGCCACCCAGCAAGGACAAATGTAAAATACATATCAAAGTCACAAGCGGCCATTACATTTTGTGTTGTCTTGCTCTTTCGACACAAGTGCTGCTGCAACATATTCTCTGCCACTACCACAGGAATGTGAGTGTCATCTATTGCTCCTATGCATCTCTTGAATTCTGGGTAGAACCGAGGGTTTTGTAGTCTCGGATGCATACTGGTAAAATATGCGTCCCTAGGCTTAATTATGTCCGCAGATAGGGCCACAAGACATTTGAGGACTTTGTAAAAAAGGTTATGCACAGTGCCTAGCGACCTCTCAAATCTGTCCTTTGCTTGCCTAACTGACTGTGGTGCCCCACAGATCCATAGGAAGATACCTAGAGCCTCCCTACAGCTAGACTTTGGTGATGCTGTTAGGCCATATTGGGTTGTCAACAAATCAAGCAACCTATGAAACATTTCGGGACTCATCCTAAACATGTCGTAGCATGCTGTTTCATCATTAAGCTTATCATTTACCCATTCCTCCCCACTATATGGTGGAGTCCTATACGATCGTCTACTGCAATACTTGTCGATATGCTGAGCATATTCATACGTACCAAAGATAAATGGTGCTTCATCATCGTCTTCAAGCACCAGGTTCCAGAATTCTTCCCACCAGTCGTCGTCGTCACCCTCATTGTCCACTGGACCATCAGGCTCAGCTTGAATTTCCTGCCCATTCCAATAAAGAACATAATCAGTAACCGCAATTTATGCCTTAATGAAATTATTCCCATGCCCGCACACATCGAAACAGATCAACAAATACTAAGCATTACAACTTACTACAACAAACAAGCTTCAAATTAAGGGCTGTAAGGTCCAAATAGGCTAGAGGGGGGGTGAATAGCCTAATTAAACTTCTACGAGAAATACTAAACCACAAGTTAGTACAAAAGGTGGCGGAGCAAAATGCACTAGCTCTAACTAATTAAGCAAGCCACCTACACAAGTCTAGTACAAGGCTATCCACTAAACACAACAACAACTACAAGCTAGATATAAGAAGTAATACGAGAGAAGAGCTTCGAGTGATTATACCGCCGTGTAGAGATGAGAAGTATCAATCAATCAATCACACAAGAGAAATCCTCGGGAAGGGAATGACACAAGAATTTATCCCGAGGTTCACTTGCTTCCCGGCAAGCTACTCCCCGTTGTGGCGATACACCCACTTGTCGGTTCGCGAGCTAATCGACTATCAAGAGTCGAGCCCTCGGCGGGCGCCGCACAACCGCACACAAGATGGGGATCCTCCAAGCCACGAGCTTCACTAGAGTATCCAATTCGCGAACTCCCACGGGGAAGGATCAAGAACCCCTTACAACACTTGGTGAAGGCTCCAACAATCTTCAATTGCGAGCTCAATCACCTCCGCTGCTCCAAGCCGTCTACCGTGTCGGGAAACACGGAAGAGTAACAAGAAATCCGCAGCAACTCGAAGATCAAGTGCCTCTAGAATGCAACCCTCAACCAATGCACTTGAATCTCACTCAATCTCACTCAAGATGTGCAATCAAGCAAAGAGATGAGTGGAGGGGTTGTTCTCTAGCTCAAAGGATGTCTCTATATCTCAAAATGTGCAAGAGTTCCCCTCAAACCCCGGACATCCTCTATTTATAACGAAGGGGTACGCAGCTAGCCGTTACCGGACGACTCAGCGAAAATCGTGATGACCGGACGCGTCCGGTCACTACACGACAGACGAAAATCGCGCGAGTCAGAACTAGCCGTTGTGCTGACCGGACGCGCTCCTTCGATCGACCGGACGCGACAGTGCCAGCGTCCGGTCGCGTTCCAGTAAGCACCCGACGCGACCGGACGCGTCCGATCGTACGTGACCGGACGCGCCGCGCGTCCGATCGTCACTGCCGCTGCGTTCTGCTTCTCTGGACACTTGACCGGACGCGCTGGTCCCGTGAGGCACCGGACGCGCCGGTCGCGCGCTTTACTTTTACGCCCAGTTGAACTGACCGGACGCGCTGGTCAGGCCAGACCCGCGTCCGGTCACAAGCCCTAGCGCCCGCACCGCGATGAACTGACCGGACGCGCTGGTCAAGCCAGACCCGCGTCCGGTGCAGCGTCCGGTGCAGCGTCCGGTGCACGCAGTGACCTCCGTTCGCCTCCGTTTCTTTTCCGACTTTCGGCGCAAGAGAAAATAGGCGTTTCACTTCTCCAAAAGGCGCCGAATCCCGCCTCGCAAGCTCGGCGGGAGGGAGAGAGGAACCCAAACCCCTCTCTACCGCTTAAACTCCACCGCCTTAGCAAATGTGCTAACACCACCAAGTGTACACCACCATGTGCATGTGTGTTAGCATTTCACAAACATTTTCCAAGGCGTTATGTTAGCTTTTTACTAGATCCTAATGCATATGCTCAAGACATTGATCTAGTGGCACTTGATTTCTGAGCTAACTATGATTTCCCCTCTTGATAGTCGGCTATGTATCCTAAACCCGGTCAATCACTTCTCTACTCAACTTAGACCGGCAAAAGGAAAAACCCTATGGTTATACCTTTGCCTTGCGCTCTTAGATCCTTCGTTCCATGTCCATCTCCTCATGCTTGATCATCATGATCATCATTTCATGTCCATGCACCATTTCTTTGTGATCTTGTGGCCACCACTCCTTGCCACGTACACCTTCATCACATGTGTTGCTTATGCCTAACTCAAAACACTTAACACATGGCATTAGCAACTCGGTGTCATTAATTACCAAAACCAAACTTGGGCTTTCAAGGGCTCAACCACATAGTTCATCACAACAACCAACTTAAAACACATAGTTCAAATACGAAACACGACAAGCATACACAAAAGCCAACTACAGCCACATGTAGGTGCAATGCATGGATGGAAGGGGCTGGTTCTACACCATATCAGCATCGGACTGAATCATCGGCAGCCTTGCTTCAAGCGGTGTACACGGATAGATATGCCTGAGGCTGTCATTCATGCAGATTTTGACCACTCCAGTCCACAGCTTCGGCTCCATCTTGTGCACCCCTAGCTCTGTAGCTGATTCTACAACTTGTTTCTGTTCATGTTCTCTTTTTTTCTCTGCCTCTTTCTTGGTGCTCACTTCCATTTGAACACTCTGGTTCTTGTGGGCATAGATGGTCTCAATCACTTCAGTCCTACGATCATAACTGGAGTTGAACCTTGTCATGTTGGTATTCATGTTTCGGACAGCTGTGTTCCTGGCCTTCTTGCCAGGACTTGTTCCAGTGCTTTGCCAGCTGCTTGTTGTCCTCTTGCTACCACTGCTACCTGGGGTTCCACTGCTAGGGGGGCCAACATGGCTCTGAGGGGTCCCGAAGTCAGCTGTTTCTTCTTCCTCACCGCTACTTATAAAGTTCAGGTGACGGCTAGCCCCAGGAACATATGCGGTTTCTCCCGTCACCGCAACTCCAGCAAACATCCGGTCCATTTCATCAATGTATTCTGGCCATCCGTCCTTGAGATCCAACCACTCTTGCTTGCCCTGCAGTACAATCAAGAATGAACATGCTGTTAGTACCTAATAAAACACAAAACTTTGGGCACAAACAAGTGGGCAAAGGTCATGAACCTTGTGACGGGCGAGGATGTCCTCCCACCACTTGTCATTCATAACCACGGAACCATCTTCTCGGCGTCCTACGCCGGTGGACTTGTGACGAAGTTCCTCGATGAAAAGCCATTGTTTTTTCAACTCTCTGACCCTATTGCTGAACTGCTCACTGTCATGCAACTTACCAGTAGCATCTCGGAACCTCTTCTGGATATCTATCCATCCCCACTTGGTCATGTTCCCATTTTTGCAGTTACCCAACTCAATTTGGATGCAGTAGATCTCACAAAACTTCTTTGTATCCTCTGGCGTCCAGTTGGCCCTTGACATCCGATTCTGTCGACATTGTAAAGGACAAGCAATGCATGAACAAGCAATGTATGAACGAGCATAATTGTTTGATGT
Organism: Saccharum hybrid cultivar R570; assembly: GCA_038087645.1. Taxonomy (NCBI): domain Eukaryota; kingdom Viridiplantae; phylum Streptophyta; class Magnoliopsida; order Poales; family Poaceae; genus Saccharum; species Saccharum hybrid cultivar. Next base: position 14,296,401 of record JAQSUU010000259.1, read on the forward strand.
TGGACTACAAGAACTGTACTATTAAGTGAAGAGAAAGATTGTACTTTTAACAGCAACATGTGTGCTATAGTATGCTGCTACTACTAAAGACAGTTGTGCACTAAAAAAACATGTTTCGTTTGGTTTGTTAAGGCAGTTGTAATATCAATATGTTCATAAGCAGAGTTTGAACAAAACACTGATAATATTCTGAAACAACCTTTTTGCAGCTGATGTGTACACCTTTGCGATTTATACCATAGACAGGTAGCTAAATATCCTAGGCATCAAAGGTGACCAAAACCGGATGATTGCTTAACTAGTTATGGAAGATGCAACCCCTCTAACAAATCAAGACCACGTAGTGATTTACTTCACTTCCTGTCATAACAAATCAAGACCCCTCTAACATGCAACTTAGAAACCAAGGGCAAATACCAACTCCAATCAACAATAACTTAGGGGTACAACCGAGGACCTCACTCTAATCATACCAGATAAAGACAAGATGTAGAAGACTATGAACATGAAGGATGCAGAGAACCTGACGAGTTTAATGCAGCCTTGAACACAACAACATGGGAATGGATCGGCAATGTAACTTTTGATGATCTGCTAGGTCACTATCTGTCAATTAGTTACTAATAATGGCTCAGCCAGACAATCATTTGCCTAATTGCCTTCATCAGTTTGTGCAAGCTGCAAGGTATGCGGTACACACAATGCAATATTTGATTGGTTTCAGAAATTCAGATGACAGATAGGTACTGTGCATCAATCAACATTTGACACCTTAAATTCAAATCTATTCCCAGTTGCAATTTCAGACTGCTTGCGACAGATATGTACCTGTACATAACCATGTGTTTATAATCAATGCATCAGTGCTAACAGCCTAGCTAGTAGTGGCAGATAAAGTAGAAAAATGAATTTAAAAACTATGTACTGCATGATGATTTATGAATTGATTAAGTCAAGGGATGTCGTTCTTGCTATTTAACTGTATGCCATGGCGCTTTGTTCCTCTGAAGCCAAAGACCAACTTCAAACTGTTTATGAACAAGCACGAGATATTATTTGTGTTCACCGATTTTTTATCTGTCATGTTATTGAACAAGCATCTAGTTACCATCTTTCTTGAAATATAGTTGGAATAGCCCTTCTTCCCAGCAGGGTCAATAGTGGATATAAGTTTTGCAGCTGTAAGCCTATATTGGAGGCTGGGACAAATTCTGATCAAGGCAACATTCAGTTAAGAACTGTTGATGACGTGTTGTGGTTTGTGTAATTAGCATATTAACAGTTTGTGTCCACTAGCTCAAAATGGAGCTGGATAGTGAATTTAGAATTTGATCATGATTCGTGTTTCAGTTTGGTCAAAATGGAGCTCAAATGAACCTGCATAACTCAGTGATAATGTATAGCATGCACAGCCTGACAGAGACCAATAAAAAACAAATTTATGTAAAAGGACACTCAGGCAGCATGGACAGAAAAATGAACGAGGTAAGGGAGTAACGTGAAGAGAAAGGTACCGGGTCTGGAGGGTTCATGTTGGCGGCGGCCTGACCTGCGCCGGCAGCGCCACTGCAGCCACTGCGCGCCCTCGATGGCCTTCGGCGCTGACGAGGCAAGGGAGTCGCGTCCACACCACCGCTGCCGGAAGAACCGCCGACGGGAGGGGGACCCCGGCGGCTTGGAGCTCCTCCCTGTTGGTCTCCGGAACGAAGGATCCCTTCGTATTCGTTGAGGTGGGGGTAACCGGCGCTTGCGTTGATGTTGAGGCCGGATAGTCCGAGCTGGCTTGGGGTCGACGACGACTGCGGGTGCGGAGCGGAGGCGTAGGGGTTGTACCCACCGGATCCGGCCGGGGGGGAGCCGTAGTGCTGGTACGCACCGGACCCCGATCCCGGCGGCGCCAGGGAGAAGAAGTCCCTCGTGCCTTGGTCGTCGTCGTACTCAGTGAAGTTGCCGAAGTGGAAGCCAGGCGGGTTGGAAGAACCACCCGCGTTGAACTCGGACCCGTCCCCCTGGCCATTGTAGCCGTCCATGGCCGGCGACGCGGTGGATCCGGTACCTAGGTTGCGGCACGAGCACCGGAGGTGGAGGGGAAGAGCGGCGCGGGGGGAGGACCCGGTGCCTCCGTAAAGCAAGGTGTAACCGGACGGTTGTGGATCCGACGGAGTAGCCCGTGGATCCGGTCCCGGCGGCGACGGCTAAAGCACGGGAGGAGGCGGGGAAGATCGGCGCAGAGGGGGGGGTGAGGACTCGGCGACTGGGTCAAGCGAGGTGGAACCGGAGGTGGTGGATCCGCCGGCCTAGGCCATGGATCCGGTCCCGGAGGCGGCGGGAAGACCACCGGAGGTGGCGGGGATGAGCGGCGAAGGGAGGGAAGTAGGCGGTGACGAGGAGACCGACGGCGTGACCGGGCTACCGGAGTTGCCGGATCCGACCGAGAAGACCGTGGATCCGGTCCCGGAGGCGGCGGCGAGAGGAGCGGAGGAGGAAGGGGACAGAGCCGCAGAGGGAGAAGGCGGCGGCGCGGCGGCAGAGATGCGTCGAGAGGAGTGGAGGAGCTTCTGGATGTGGGCGTCGGTGGGAGCGGAGCGGAGCGTCGCGATTTTGGGCGTCGGTGGGAGCCGGATGTGGCCGTCGCGATTTTGGGCCTGCCTGAACGCCGGATTCGGGACCAAATTGGGGGCAGGCCGTTTAGATCCCAAATACCGATTCGGGCCCGAAAGACTGTGGGAACACCGAATTTGGGCCCATTTTCGGGCATCTAAACAGGCCCCTAGTATGTCCTGTTGCTAGGTCTGGATAAAAAGCTCGTTAAGCTGGCTCGGTGGCTCGGTACAAAAGTGCTCCGATTAGACTCAATTTTCTTTTAAAATAAAAATGACTTGATTTGGAACGACTTTCAACTTCGGCTCGGCTCGTTAGGCTCGGCTCGTTAGGCTCGTCATGAAGTTGGGTCTTAAACAATGCAGGAAATAATGATGAATAAGATTATACTAATTTCTAAAAAAGCTCGAAAAAAACTACGGTCAGCTCGATATCCAGCCCTACCTGTTGCCGTCTGAGATCGTCACTTCCCTTCACCCAAGTATCATACTCCCGTCAGGATTAGGAGAGATTCAGAGAGCAGAGAGCTCCCGTTGCTTGAAGCATCACCTTATCAAAAATCCCAGACCTGAAGTTCGTTTCCGTGAAGCCATTCTCCTCCTTGTCCGGTGCAGTCCCGTTACATCTCCGGTCGGTCGTCGGTTGCCGACCAAACACGGCGCCGCGTCCGCCGGCGCGTCGAGCCTGACACCAACGGCGGCTCGCGAGCATGCGGAATACTATTACAAGCTTTGACCCCGCCCTCCCCGTTCTCCGTAAATTAAGCAGCAATTGACTTGAAACCGCATGCATGCCGGTGCCCCCTTGTGCCTTGTCCTTGACTCCTTGTGTTTCGTAGCAGCAGCCAGCAGTCGCCGGTCAGTCAACCACGTGTGAGAGGCGCCGGGAGTGTATATACTACGCGGGCGCGCGAATGCGCGGTGAAGTCATGGTGGCGGCCAATGGGTCGCTCGCACGATCAGGATGCAGGACAAGGTCGCGTCACCTTGCCGACTTGCCGTTGCCGAGCGCGCGCGGCGGGCTAGTGCGAAGTTTCTTGGGCGCAAGTCAGTCGCGGTCTCCGTCGCAGGAACCGGTCGTCGGAGCCTGCCGGAAGCCGGATGGCAGCAGGGGAAGCACAGGCACAGCAGACGGTGTTAGGCCAGGCGTCACTCTCCCGCCATGTTCCCGCGCTTGCTTATCTATCTGCGACGCGCGTGGTCGTACTGAGTAGTGGTAAGCCTGTTCTAATGATGCTAAATAAATTGCTACTGCCCCCAGTGCATACGTGTTACTACGTGTGTATGGATACGATAGATTCCACTGAATCTAATGATGATGGCTTTGCGGTTGGAAGCCGGTCAAGGTCGAGGCGCCTTTGTTTAACGACACTTGGACGCAGATCGTGATCGTCCCGGAGTTCTGGTATGATTGGGCGTGATTGTTTTAGACTTTTATTAGTATGTGTTTAAGAATGCAGGTGCGGGAATCTGAGATGACGGACGGTTGGGAGTTGCCTGCACGAAATCAGACGCGGGGAAGGAACCGTGGCATGGCCTCACGTCAGACGAGCTGCCGCGGGCATTGCAATTGCAGTTGCAGCCGGTAGCGCTGCGTGCGTGCGTGCGTCAGCCGCCGCACCTCACCTACCCCGGCCCGGTGAGTGTAAACCGGGCGACGAAATTCTCTCGCCGAGATAGTTTATCGCGGCGGCGGCGGCGGCGGGCTGGGCGGAGCGGTTAGGCGGGGGCCGTTGACGAACGTGACGGTACGGCCTACGGCGTGCGTCGACCGTGGTAATAGCTGGTCATCGAACACGTGTTTCCCGGCGGGCGGTTATAATGAAGCGCACCGCGAGCGCGAAGCGAAGGGGTAGACAGCAAGATCGAGGCATCCGGGACTCCGGGCCGCTCGGTCACGGTCGGCACGCATAGACAGTAGGCGAAGTGCGGTGGCGTGAGCGTAACTGCGGTGCGGCCACGCCCGTAGTAGGCCTTGGCCGTGGCGTGACGGTGCGCGTGTCGCGCGGCACGGCGCGCTGGTCGGGCGGCGTTGCCCCGCCCGCGGCTGGGGAGTCGGAGGAGAGGGGACTCGAAGGCGGACGTGCGGCGGGCGGGCCCGTGCGTGCGGCGCGGCACGTCCGCTGTCCGCCAGAGTGGCCGAGTGGGTAGGACTCCCGGGATTGCGCATCTGCGGCTGCGTCTGCGGCTGGCTGCGGCGGACAACAACAACATTTTGCGCCCGCGCGGGGTGGACTGGGTGCGGTCTGGACTCCGGACTCCGGACTCCGGAGGCGCGGGCAACTCGGCCGCGTGGGGGCACGCTCGGCCAGTCGGCCCCGTAGTCGGGATTCCTGATAAAGGCCCAAATTGGCGTACGGGCTTGCAGGCCGACCACAGCTTATGGAGATGGACTATTGTACTCTCCTTTCTTTTTCCTTTCGGCAGTGCTAAGCGCCCGCACGTCCGAACGAACGTCCGCGTCTAGATGCCCGTGCCTGCACTCCATTCCCGCACCTGCACTTCGCATACCGCTTAACCCCACGGGGCGTCTGCGCCTCGCCCGACCCCTCACGTCCCCTCTAGTAGCTGCAGTAGGCGGGTCACAAACACTCGTAGAAACAAATGAAAACACTTGAAAACCATTACAAACATACGCAACATCAGGATAAAACACTTGCAACGTATTGTATGAAACATATATATAACATCCAAATAAACACACTTACAACATACATCTTGAAAAACAGATGAAATATTGGGAACAGACGTTTGCAACATACGTGTACAACCATTGCAACATCTCAATCTACTTTTGCAACATCCTCACCAAAATAGAGTTAAATGCACAAACTTATGCAAATATTTCGATTAGGTCCATCAACACTAAAAGTTGATTTTTGAAACCATAAACATTTTAAAAGATTTACCGTGGTTTCATACCCCTTCATTTAGCCTTTAGATTTGACTCTCGGGTCATAGACTTTTGAAATGGTTCACCACGGATACTCCCTCAAGTCTAGCATCGGTGCCTCTGCTCTATGTTCCGGTGCTCGCCACCATCACTACCTGTCATCGAGCTCCTATTGTCGCCATTGATCCTCGCCTTGTGCTTCACCCATGTGGCTTTGTCCTATAAATGAGCTCTACTGAGTCCGTCTGTGCCCTCTGTCCTTTGTGCTCGTGAGTGGTAAAGCTTGTTGTCCCATCCATTGTCACCGACAAATCCTCCCTTGGCTGATCGACCCTCACTACCATCCCTGTGCTGGTTTGGGGAAGAAAAAAGAGAAAGGAGATGACTCATGGAACACACACGTCGTCGCGTATCGGTTGTTCTCAAGTCCTCAGTAAAACAAGTATGACCAAATTATATCTATTTTCTTAATTTTATTTATGATCTATTCATACATGTTTTACTTAAGCCCTAACCCTTATATTAAGTAAAACAAGTATGATCAAATCATAAGTAAAACATTGTTTTTTACCCCTGCACACAAAAGTTATCAATAAGTAAAACATGTTTACTTTTTAGGCCGTGTTTGGCAGGGCTTCGAGGGGCTTCAACTCTGGGACTATTCATGATGTAGCAGTACTGTGGCACAGAGCCGGAGGAGCTTCGAAACGTGGCTTCTCCGGCTCTGGCGGTTCCTAGTTCATTTTTTTTTGCCTCGATTTCCAAACGTCTCCTTGCTACAGTGTCACGAGAGGAAGAGCCGGAGCCGGTAAGTGCCCGGCCAAAGAGGCCCCTATCCTTCCAATTGTGCTTTCAAGTAATACTCACGACTGGCATGATTTACATGTGGCATGCACTTTTTTTAAGTAAAATCATTCTTTTTTTAAAGACATGCTTATCCTAGCCGTAATACTCACACTATGGACTCATGTGCAAAACGCCAGAAACCTATGATGAGCACGGAGCCACGGACGGCTCCCTTTCCCGAAAAAGAAGCGAGCCCACCACCACCGTCACTGACGTACACAAAAAAAAAATCGCACACAAATTCCTCAGACCACATTTTTTTTTGGCTCACAAATGCCACGTATCAAACAGCAAGAGCGAAAGAAAAAACGAAAAAGAAACACTAGAGGCGACCAAGAAATCCGCCTTGCCATCTCCGTTTCGTATATGCCCCAGAATTTCCACACGAATTTCACGAGGTTATCCCTCGCCGCGACCTGCGGTCTCGCTTGAAAGAGATGCCCCAGATCACGGGACCGGTGTGAGGACTGAGGCGCCGACCTCCGACCTCACCGGGGCATTCGATTCGTCCCGATCCTCACCCCTCATCTCTCGCGTGTTCAGGCAAGCGATTCCGTCGGTTATTGCGATCTGCCCTTTCATTCTTCTCGATTCCGTTGGTTGCGACGAATCTGATTTGCCGAATGCGAGGCGTGCAGGTTTGTTGGGCTGCCCGGGGAAGGAATGCTCGTGTCGACATGCTAAGCCGCGGAGCCGTGCGGTCGCTGTTGGATCGTCTCCGGCCTCCGCCTCTGGGGTGGAATTGGAATTGGAACCCCAGCTCTGCCATGCCTCCGCCGCCGCCCTCGGCGGCCGCGAACCGCGCCTGCCTCTGCAGGTTCGCCCACTCGACCGCGCGCTGCGGCGGCGAGAGTGGCAGGACGGTGCCGGGTAATAAGGCGGTGTTCCTTGATCTGGGAGCCAGGAGGAGGTTCGCGCCGAGCGGCGCGCTCAGCTTGAGGGGGTGCTTGGGTTGGCAAGATGGTGGTGGCGGCGGCGAGTTCAGGAGGAGGGTGGACGGGGAGGCGGCGGGGATGAAGGCGCAGGTGCTTACCACGCAGCGGCAGCTGATGCGCGATCCGGAGGTGCTGCTGCCGCTGGAGGAGGCCGCCGCAAGTGCCAAGAGCATCAACGGGAATGGCGCCTGCCAGCGAGGGAAGCCGCTAGGGTTCCCGGAGCAGGCTGTGGCGGCTAAGATGGTGGTTGCTGTTGATGTGGATGAAGGTATGTGAAATGATTACGGCATGGAGTTGTTCTTTTGAAATTGTCAGGTGTGCATTTGTAGTGTCTGTAGTCGAATGCATTGACTGTTTAGGTATTATTAGTGGTTGGTTCCTTGGTCCTTAGTCTAGAAACAGTTAATTGAATAACGAACATTGAACAGCCTTGAAAATATTTGCATCTGGTCAAGGAAGTAAGTAGCACCATTTTTTTCTTTGTTTATGGTTGACCTTTTCTCACTACCTTGTACTGTATATCTTGCTTGCAGTTCTTGGTAGCTTTCTTGCGGCTCTGAACAAATTTATTGCTGATTGTTATTCTTGGAATCACTCAGTATCAGAGTACCATGTATACGAGTTCTTTAAGGTGAACATGAAGTCCTGGCTCCCTTAAAAAATTGACTCCTGGAATTTGTGATTTTGCTTGGTCACATTTTCATTTGAACTATTCAAGTTGAATGTTTGTTCACCAGGTAGTTCTTACATCTTTTTTTGTTCAAAACTCTATGCAGATATGGAACTGTTCTCGAGAAAGAGGTGTGTTTCTACTTATCTTTGTTTCATTTGGAATTACACATATTAGCGTTTTAAACATACACTCATCATATGAAATCAAGCACTGATCTGAAACTCTCCAGCTAATTTTCTTGTCCACGAGTTCTTCACAACCCATTACTTCCAAGATGGTATTCATCCTATCCCGGGGGCTCGAGATGCTCTCCAAACTCTTTCTTCTTTCTGTAGCTTGTCCGTAGTAACATAAGTCATTTATTTGATATAAGAGACAAATCAATTTGCCTTTCATTATACGAGTTTGCCTAATATATCCTTCTTTTAAAAGATCTCGGCAGGATGTAATTAAGAATCACACATTGGAATGGATTGAGAAGTATTATCCAGGCTTATTTGAGCAGATCCATTTCGGGAATCATTTCGCTTTGGAAGGTCAATCAAGGCCAAAATCAGAGATTTGCAGGTAATAATCATTTTAGTAGACCGATAAGTGGTAACATAGCTTAACATGAACTGAAGCATAAGAGCATCTCCAGAACACTCCAAATTCCACCCTCCATATCACTGTTTGGCTATCCACTCCATAAGATTCCCTTTCCATATTTCAGCAAATTCCAGCAGACTAGCAAACTCTCGCTCTCCATACCATGTTTTATTGGTATTCAAATTGACATGAATTGATACATTTTTTCTTTAATTTTAAGAATTTAATCGATACTATTTAAGTTCAAATAGTTTATAAAAACAGTCAATTATGAGAATTTTAATTTAAAGTCCAGAAGAGATTTTGAGTTAAATCCAATTAGAATGGGTTCCGTGTTATTTATTCTATCAATAAAAAAATTGGTCTGATGTCAGGAACTTGTATAGTTACATTATGAATTTATGAAAGAGGGGGGAAGGAATGCAGTCTTGAAGCAAAAGAATGTGAATAAGCACAGCCTCACGTACTGGAGGATAACGTAGCACGCCCAGCCCTTGCCTGATACCATGTCAACAGAGATGGCGAGGTCATTAGCTAGTCCGCTGGAGGCTCGATTTCCTGCATGATGGCTAAAATGGTGATGGCGTGTCTGTTATTTTCTGTGCTGGAGATGCTCTAACAATGGTTAAAACTGTGACGGGCTTGCCTGTTTTTGTTTTTTAAAATACTATTTAGGGGGCAACATACTCGTGTTATCAATTAACTGTTATTGCTGCAAGCAGTGGTATAGGCGTGTAGCTGTTTCTGCTCATAATACTATCTCATTCACCAGCAACACTATAACACAACATTAGTTAAAAACTGTGGCAACCTTGGTGCTTTCTTATTTGTGTTTTAGATTATGTTTAGGGCAAACATGCCTCAGCTTATTTATGCAAACCTGGTGTCATCAGCTAACTGTTACTGTTACAAGCAGTGATCTATAGCTGTCTCTTCTCTGGAGGGCTGAGGCTAACTTATTTGCTGTGGCATAACTCATTGTAGGTCTTTTGGTGCTCAGATTCTAATTGATGACAACCCGAGATATGCTCTAGAGTGTGCTAATGATGGCATGAGGGTCCTTCTATTCGATTACGATAACTCATATCCTTGGTGCAAAACTGGAGTTGATGAATTGCATCCGCTGGTGACAAAGGTTCACAACTGGGCAGAAGTTGAGGAGAAACTTCTTTCTTGGGTAGTACCTGAGAGCTGACATTCTTCTATCTTGTGAGAAGCACTGTTTGAGATCAGGAAATTATTCCTTTTGGCTGATTTCTAAAGAAACTTGATAGGGTGAAGACTGCTTTGTTCCTAGAGGTTGATTTTCAATACAGATGTCAACGTAAGCTAGGATATTCCATACCATTTAGTAAGGGACTGCCGACTGGTTGCTTCATTACCACAGCCTGGTTGAGGCATGGAAGAAAACCAATTAGTATTCGATTGTCCTAGGTCGGTCTGAGCTGTAGGCGCTTCTGCTCTCAGAGATCAGATTCTTATTTCATCCTTTTGCCGTAAGGGGTGTACTGTGTATATATTGACGCTGCCATATGGTTAGGATGGTATTATGAATTGTTCTGAGAACTCTTGTTTGTGTGTGTGTGTGTGTGTGTGTGGGGGGGGGGGGGGGGGGGGGGGGGGGGGGGGGGTTGTGGTGCCTGGGACCAACTGTTGCAGAGGCATTAGCATTAAACTTCATAAGAAGAGAATTAATGATGATCTGTTTTTTTTTGAAGCGAATGATGATCTGTTATTTACTGGATTCAAATTCTAGTTGGAAAAAAGGTGTATGGAGCCTCTAGTGGCCCCCGCTTTTGCTGGTCCAGGCGATGATGTGTAGTGTGGAGCTTTGTACACTTGTGACTTGTGAGTTATCAGGTTGCCGTGTCATGTTGCCAGATGCGGGCACGAGGACGCAACACGCATCACTCACGTAAAATTGTGAACTGAACCTTCAATTCAGACTTGGAAAGAACACGCATCTCTATCATGTTGTAAAATTCAAAAGAACACATGCACTTGGAAAGAGAATGTAAAATTGTGAACTGAACCTTCATGACAGAACACATAGCAAAGATGAACTACGGCAAGAAAAATAATAAGTACACGATTTTCGAAACAGAAGCAAAATACGAACGAGCTTCTGACGCTACTAGTTATGAGAGAGAACGGTTCTACAGATGTTACCATCACAGGTTCATCAATATGACTCCAAGGTGGAGGTAGTCTAGGGGACAACTGAGTCACACTCACACAAACCAATGGAAAACTATACAAAATTACCGGCCCCGGTATCACACCTTCTCATTGTCTTTATTATTGTCAAAGTTGCATTAGGGGCAACGCCATCACTGCACCAAAAACTGAAAACATGACCAGCACCATCCAGAAGGGCACCGCCTTCTTCTGGTTCTTGTCACGGCGCGCCTCCGCCAGTGGCTGCGCCCTATTGGCAACGACCGGAGCTTGCTGGACAGCAGGGGATGGAGCAGGTGCAGGATTCTCCTGAGGCACCGGCTCTGCAGCAGTGTTCTCCAATTGTTTCTGTTGATTGTACTTCTCAACATACTCTGGGAAAAGCTTCCTGAAGTGCGGACAGTTTTTGCTGCAAGGGAAACACTTAAATTATTGAGCCACACAGACTTGCCACGATGAACAAATGGTATTTAGATCATGGCTTCAAGTATAACTTGCTGCAGATGAAGTGATAATAACATAACAATTTTATATAGGAACTTTAATCAATGTTTACACTTGAAAACACAGCATACTGACCAAAATTCAGTTGTTTCTTTCATGTAAAAGTATACATACTAAACAACTTGTTCAGAAGCTAATGAGCATTCTGTTCCTTAAGGGTTAGTTTGTAACAGTTCTACAGAAAGAAAATGGTCAGAATGAAATAGCCTGCAGAGAAATGCATCTACCTCTCACAATTGTAGGCAAGGGAAGCTTTTGCTAAACGTCTCTTTTCGGCATCTGATGTCTTGATGCTTCCAGTCGTCAGTGCATCATCCATCTGCAAGTATGAGAATTATCAATATTCAGAAAACACCTTAAACCAAGGGAGTTCTTGCAAGGGAAATGCCAAGAATTGCTTGCTGCAATGTTGAGCAACTAACATTAAAAATTGTTAAGCCTGCAGCAATAACCATTCTTCCAAATTTAATGCGTGCTAGAAATTATGACTAGGCCTAGACATTCTTTCTTGGTAAGGTTAACTCATAGTGATGTGCAAGGAACTTACCATGAAGGACAGGAGCCCAGTGAGAATGCTGCAGCATAAAGGTTTACATGTCAGACCAACAAAGGAAAGAAAACACAAACAATTTAAACTGAAGCATACTGACTGCTCGATAGTGAAGGATCACTGGAACAGCATAACTAATAAAGTACTAACAATGAGACTATCATTTCAGTTGTCTCATCTCATGGCAACAGAAGTTGAAATGATTGCGGATTACCACAGAGGAGTGATTTGACTAGCAGCAATTAGAGAGTCTGTACATTGTACAGTAGCTGAAAAATTAAAGGTACACTATGGCTTCAAAAAACACATTACAACCAGCTAGTTATCGGTATGTGCATACCTTGCAACAGACCACATTGGATTCCAAGATTCAGGATGAACTGCAAAGCATTGTAATAACGAGCATTATTTCAGAGGTTAATAACAAAAGCAACTATGATCCACAAACAACTTCAGAACTTACAGTCACTCATTGACAGGCATATTCTTTTGTGTGGCGCAAACCTGCCGCTAGGGGTTGTCATGCTGAACAATTAAATAAGTTAGAAACAGAAACAAAGAATTAGCATTTTAATCTACATCTAATAAAAATCTTCTAGTTACAGTTTTCAATCTTTACACTCTAATAAGAAGCAACATGCCATTAAAACACAAACATTTATCATGTATTAACATTAAAGGTTTCCGCACCTGATACTTGGAGGTTTAAAAGGATAATCCGGTGGAAATTTGAGCTTCCCATAGTAATATCCACCTGCAGGCGGGAAATCAAAACGTGAAAAACATTGTTAGATATTATAAGTAACAAAACAAAAATTGGATGTAGTAGATAATGCAGTATAGTATGTATGATCTTTACCTTCAAAGGGTGTGCCTTTACTTCCTTCAAGTACATAGTCTGGCATTAAAAGAAGAAAAACAAATAAGTCAGTACCAAATAGGCAAATATAGCATTGAAAGAAAGCAAGAAAATTGGTATTGCATTAAGATAATGCATGACAAATACAGAGCCTTCTAGATACAATCTGAAGAATAAAATGGATTGTAACTATAAACCAAAGCTTCAAATGAGTAAGGGCACTTCAGCATCGAGGCATACATGAGGCAAAAAAAATACAGGGCCAGGGATATTCTGTTGGCACCGATAAATGCATCACTTATTAAAATCGCAACAATCAAATTCAGAGAAGGTGTAATACCTAAGAAGTACAAACTTCTAACCTTTCCATAGACACCTATAACAATCACATAGTTTACTATAATTGATTTCCTTAAAGCACACAAGGTAGATGACTAACTAAAAACTATACACTTTTAGCATCACCTATCGGAGGAGGCAAGTTGCAGGCTTTTAATCGAAATCAATGGTGCTGAATTAGTAATTGATAGCCCACCAAGACCCTACAATGTCTAATAATCAATTACTATCAAATCGCACCAATCAAATCAAATTTAGAAAATCATAATAACTAGTAACACAAAACTTTAACCCTTCCATGAACACATATATCAATCACATAATTCATTCTAATTCCTTTCCTTTAAGCATACAAGGTAAAATGACTAACTAAAACCTACACTTCTTGCATCAGCCATCCAAGAGGCAAGTTGAAGGCTATGAGTAGCAATCAATGGTGCTCAATTTGTCATAAATAGCCCAACGAGAACCTGCAATGTCTAATAATAAAGTAATAATCTATTACTATTAGAAAGGTTGATGCACACAATTAGCAGTCACCATCTGACAACATGTACAGTGCTGGCTATTACTGTTGCACTTGACGATTATAGTTATGCCAATAAAAAAACCACTGATGGTGACACAAATATAAATATAAACAAACGTATAGAAGTCACAGAGCCATGCACCATAAGCAGAACAAGCACTATCTCTCACATGACTAGATAAGGCAATAGTGCAACTAAACCAGATATCCAAATGATTGTCGAACAAATACCTAGCGAATGCATCAAATATACATTGCACAACAAGCATGCCATGCAAACACCTTGATGCACTATCGTCTATTTTCAGATAGAAAGTTTGAAACAAAACAACAATGAGTTACATAATTGTTCCCTATTTTCAGAATTCTTGCCACTGAACTTTCTATATGCAAAATGATTGACCCTCACAACATGCAGTAGAAATTGAATCTTGCTAATGGTAGCACTGCCAGGACCCTATATGAGCAAACAGTATACTCAATTCAGCTCACTATACAGAACTAAGGCTCACATCCGACAGATTGAACTTTAAACAATAAATTGCTAGGCAGCACGCACTGCTCAGGAACCGTAAGCAGTGAGCAGATGAGCTGAGCACATCACGCAATGCATGGAGCAACCACACGTATATAGAAACTTCCAAAACCGATCGAAATGATTGCTAACCCAACATGAACGTATGCTTTACGCATTACGCCTAAACCGTTATGCCTACACCATCGCTTCCGACAAAATCAAGCGCAATCAGCCAATCACACCCAGTTCACTGCAAACATTAGCCAACCAAAAGGCAACGAATCGAATCTACATAGCAGGGTCAGTGGAGGCTACTCACGCCACTCCAATATGTCGTTGGGCAGCGGGCGAGCCACGATCTGCGGCGGCGGCTCCTGCAATCCAGCCAAACCAAAACCAACCGTTAGAAATCGAGCCACGACGAAGCCCAATCAAAGCAACGCGCACCAATCGACCCCAATCCAACGGGAGCTCACCTTGCAGAGCGCGTGGTACTCCTTCTGGAGCCGCTTGAGGCAGCCCTTCTCCGCCATGGCAAAACCCTACCACCGCCTACACGGCGACCGCACCCGCCGAAACCCTAAAGCAATCCACCCCCGCCCGCCCGAACGCACGGACGCGGCAAACCCAATTGGGGATCCAATCCAATCAATCAAATCCAGCCCTATCCCACGGCGCTGATCAGGAGCGGGCCAATCGCGCTTGCCAATCGAATCGGGGACTGCGCGGGCGCGGATTTGGTGGGATCAGTCGGCGGGAAGGATGAGGGGTGGGCAGGGGAGGGGATCGGGAGCGGATCGGCGGCCGCGTTCCCCGGTGCGACGGGAGAAAGCAAAGCCGAGCCACGGGTGGTGGTCTGGTCTAATGGGTGGGGAATTTTTTTTTTCGGAGGAGGGGGTTCTTAATGGATGGCGCATGATGTGCTTGGAGATTCGAGCCGGGGCGGCGTAGGCGCGTCCCCCGGCCGACGGAATGGTACGGATGAGATGTCGACGTTTACGCGGAGGTTCACGTTTGTTTTTCTTTTTTTTTTCCTCCCTCTATCTATATGTGCAAGGTTATAAAGAAATTGAAAATTTTTCATATGGAGGTTTACGTAAAGTATATTGCGAGCCAGAGTGCACGAAAATATTTTCCCCCCATGGAATGTCGAAATAATGATCAGTGTATTCGGAGAAATATGTTCAATTTTATTTTGCACGAAAGAAATTGAAATGTAAATGTATGAGCAATTCCAAATCGAACGGTTAAGAGCAATTTCATGGATCGGAGGCTAGTTTAGTGTCTCTGAGGAAGAAATTAGACTTCAACGGGGTTCTAAAATGGCTAGTGGTTTATCTTGTCTTTCTCGGTAGCTAAAGAAAAGCGAGCTGACGACTAAGGTGGGTAACTACCCGTAGGTTCCTTTAATGGGCACATAGGATCAAACTAGGGGGGGTGGGGAGGGTGCTCTGTTGGGAATCGGGATGGTCTAGTGATCAAACTTCAGAAAACGGAGGTCCTAGGTTCGAGCCCTAAGTGACGCTCTCGCTAGGAGTGAGAGACATCACCGGCTAGACTAGAATCTAGTCCCCCTATTTAAGCTTCCAGAATGAAGCCGGAGAGTGCCCCAGCTTCTCTGCCCTCTAAACTAGTGGTGGGTTTACGGTTAACATGGAATTATTAAAATATATTCGATTGAGTTGAATTTTCATGTCATTACACATAGTGTAGCGGATGGCAGTGCCTTTAATGTTAACTAGAAGACACACCGCGCGTTGCTGCGAAGATTACAAAAACTTTGAAATAAAATTGAGTGAAGATAATGTATATGGATAACTTGCAATTGGGAGGTTGGAAGTTAGTGCAATGACATGGCTATTAGTGGGAGATGATGCAGATAGTTAGTAGAGGACGATGTGGATGACTTGCATATTGAGATGGACTTATAGTGGGGATTAGCTTTATAAAAGATATAGATAGATAGATAATGACAGACAAAACACAACAGAGAAGTGGTGCGTGGATGAAGAGGACGTCTAGAGTTGAGTAGGAGTGACGTGAGGTGCTCACTAAGATTGAAAACAAACATGTTGATTATTAGATCTCCATCGAGGACTTAAGAGCATGGACTACTACAAATCAGGTGCCAATATTATTAGTCGAGAAGAGTAAACCTAACGAGAAAAGGTAGCTAGAAAACAGCACTCTATCCATCATTTTTCATAAAAAATATAATATGTGGAAAGAAGAATGTGATTACTCCCTCCATTCTAAATTATGTAATTTCCATATACTATAGTAAAAGCTACGTTTACTGGTAAACTTTGGATCATAGGGTCCAGGGGCGGATCCACCAATCTGGCGAGGCCTGGCGGCCTCTAGACCTCCCTGCCAGCGAGACCCCCCATCCTGCCTCCGCCCCACTCCCTCCCTCAGCCATGGCCGGCGGCGACACAAGACCACGCAAAACGCCGGACAAAGGAAGACGAAGGTCTAAAGGCTCGAAGCGTTATTTTACCTGGAGTCTTTAACTGCGCTCGGGCCTGTTAATTGGGTTATGTACTCCATCCGCCGAAGCCCATGTATATAGAATGTTAAAAGCCTCCGCATGCATCTAGTTCCGTCCGTGGGCATCGCCGAGTCGTTTCAGTATCTTCAATCTCCATCGGAAAAAGTCCGTATTACATTCCTCAACTTTCGCAAAAGTTTGCTTTTCCTCCCTGAACTCTAAAACCGGGCAAAACAACTCCCTCAACTTTTGAAACCGTTCATCTTACCTCCCTGACCCTATTATAAGCAGTTTTGAAGGCGGTTTTATCTTTTTATTTTTTATTTATTTCGCTGAATCTTTAAAAAATCATAGTAAATCACAGAAAATCATAAAATAGAAAATCCAATTTTGTTGGACTCCACACGACTAGATTTACACAGTGAACATATAACATGATATGCTTTAATATAAAGTTTTTGCCATGGCTTTAGATCTATACTTTTCTGTAATTAAATAAAATAATTCATAGCTACAAATTTTATGGTCCAATTGTGATAAAATTTTTATGGTGGGCTAATTATTGTATGATTGAACTGTAGTAAATTACATACTCATTGAATCATGTATAGCTTAGTTATAGATTTATTTATATTTAACAAGCATAAACCTAAATAAAATCTATAACTAAGTTATACATGATCCAACGAGTATGAAATTTTACTACAGTTTAACCATACAATAATTAGCCCACTATAAAAATTTCACCGCAATTGGACCATAGAAACTGTAGGTATGAATTATTTCATTTAATTACAGAAAAACATAGATCTAAAGCTACAACAAAAACCTTGTACCAAAGCATACCATATTATATGTTCAATGTGTAGATCTACTCACATGGAGTCCAACAAAATTAGATTTTCTATTTTATGATTTTTCTGTAATTTATTATAATTTTTCAAAGATTTAGCCAAAAAATAAAAAAGAAAAAACAAAACTGCCTTTAAAACTGCTTATAATCGGATCAGTGAGGTAAGATGAACGGTTTTAAAAGTTGAAGTATGTGTTTTATCGAATTTTAGAGTTCAGAAAGAAAAAACGAATTTTCACGAAAGTTGAGAAAGGTAACGTGCACTTTTTCCATCTCCATCCGATCGTGCTCGTCCGTGGGCAATTTCAGGCGGTCGCTACTGGCCGGTCGTCGCACTTCTGCGTTGCACTGCTGGCCGGCGGTCGCTGCTGCCTGCTGGATGCTGTCAAGTTCAGGCGTTTAGCGATGTAAAATTCTAGTGCAGCAGGAAAAAACACAAAGGTAAGCTAGATTGATTCAATCTACTGCGAATTTGATTGGCCTATAGTTGAATAATTGATTTACTAAATTTTTTAATTGATAGTTGTAGGATTAAAGAGATACTTTAGCACCGTTTCTGATCCAATTATGGATACAAATACTGTTGCACCTGAAGCGGTTTCCAGCCATCAAAATAGAGAATGAATTTGCCACGTCCTCTGCAACATAATTAGTGTTCTTCAATTGGTATGTTCATTTCCATCACTAGAATATGCAATTTGGTTTCATCTTTTAGAGTTTTAAAACTCCAATTATGAGACTGTGACATGGTTTATCGATATATTTCATGCTATTATCTTATATATTCTATAAGATCGCTTCGGAAAAAAACTAGCAGTCCATAGTTCGTCATATGTTAAATTTTTTTTGTCCTGGATAGGGTCCAACACATGATGCCCGAACCTTGTATAGTACTTCCGGTATCAGTACATATACTGCCACTGTCCACTCCCGCACCACACACTAGCTCGCAGAATCGCGCTTCCCACAACCATGCCGCCCGTCACGCTCTCACCGCCGCTCCTCCTAGCCATCCTTCTCCTCACCACCGCCGGCACAACTCAATGCCACCACGGTCACAAGAGCCAGCGCCACCACACCGGCGGAACTAGAATGCACAAAAAGATCGCCGCGGCAGGCGCCAGCAGCCCTTCGGCCGACACCGTCCACCACGCCATCTGCCACACGACGCCGCATCCGGTGTCCTGCCTGGCGGCCGTGGCCTCGCACCTTGACGCCTCCGCCGCCGGCGCGAAAGTGGCCGAGGCGTCCGCTGTCTCCGTACAGCTCCTCCCGCCGAACGTCCTCTCCGTCTTGCTGGCGTCCCTCCGCGGCGCGGAGTCGGCGCTGTCCTCGCTCTCCCCGGCGCTCTCCGCTCTGTCCGCGCCGCCCGCCGGCTCCCCCGCGGGCGCCTCGCTTCGCCGCGGCGCCGCGCAGGACTGCCAGGAGCTCCACGCCGCCACGCTGTCGTCGCTCTCGCGCTCTGCCTCGCTGCTCGCGGCGCCCGGCGAGGGCCAGGGCCTCCCGGCCGTGCGCGCGCACCTCGCGGCCGCGCTCACCAACAAGGCCACCTGCCTCGATGGGCTCGCCGGCGCGTCCGGCCCGCGGATCGGCGGACTCCTCGCGTCCCTTGACGACGCCTACGAGCACGTGTCCAACTCGCTCGCCCTCGTCGCGCGGCGCGGCGGCGGCGGCGTGCCTGCTGCTGGCTTCGTGAACGCCGTGGCGAAGACAGTTCACAACCGGCGGCTGCTCCAGGACGACGACGACGATAGCGACGGAGACGACGACGACAACAGCAGCGCAGACGACGACGATGACAGTAACGGGGATGACAGCGGTGGGAACACTGGGCAGCCGGCGGCGACGGTGATCACCGTGGCGAAGGATGGGACGGGGAACTTCCGAACCGTGGGGGAGGCGGTGGCGGCGGCGCCGAACAACAGCGAGACGAGGACGGTGATCCACGTGAAGGCCGGGACGTACGAGGAGAACGTGGATGTTCCGCCGTACAAGACGAACGTCGCCCTGGTCGGCGAAGGGCGCGACACGACGGTCATCACCGGCAGCCGCAGCGCCGCCGACGGCTGGACTACCTTTCGCACGGCCACTTTCGGTAATCAAATCAACATCTCACTGCAGCACTTCAAAGTTTTAACACAATTTATTTACACGAATCGGATATTCACCTCGCGGGATGTGCTAAGCATCTCTTGGTAGTTGCTACACACCAGTACACCATGCAGTGTGTGGTCTGTGGCTGTGTCGTCAGATTTGCTATCCACCGATGCAATGCACTCCTTGGGCTGGGGTCTATGTGCATTTGCTGATCTGTCCGTGCATGCGATGCACTGATGCACACATGGTGGACAGGCTAGCATGGTCTTCAGGCTGTCAGAGACTCATAGAGTAGATAACGCGAGTAAAACACAGGACATGGTTCTGGCAGGGATAATGACCATTTTGGTGGGTACATAAACATAATACAAGCTAGGGCCCAGTCTCCGGAGGTTTGACGCAGATATTTGGCCTACTGATCACGTGCAGCATGTGCTTTTATGCTCCTGTAGATACTATCTCCGCAATCTAGCCGCCTCCTTCCGTCGGTTGGCACTAAGATCCGATACTGGCCATGGACATGCATGCAGAGCTTTGTCGCCTTAGACGCTCATGGCTGTCACTCGTCAGGATATTTGGCTGCTCTTAACCGACTGCCATCGATCTCATGGCATCTTGCCAATTCGACGACGAGGTGCTCGCTGACAAAACAGCTTCTGCCATCTTAGTACCATTATCATGCCAATTCGACAAGAAGGCGCTCGCTGACAAATGAAATAGCTTTTATTTTGGCCATGTCCATGAAGTGCACTACTGCACTGGGGTAGCCGGCAGGACCCATCGAACTGGCCATGCATGCATGCATGGACTAGTGCAAGATCTCATCTATCGTGCCGACCATTACACGAGAAAGTTGAAAAGTATCTGCAAATGTGCACATGCATGCAGGCGTCTCCGGCGAGGGTTTCCTGGCGCGCGACATCACGTTCCGGAACACGGCGGGCGCGGGCAGGGGGCAGGCGGTGGCGCTGCGCGTGAACGCGGACATGGCCGCGCTGTACCGCTGCGGCGTGGAGGCCGACCAGGACGCGCTGTACGCGCACTCGTTCCGGCAGTTCTACCGCGAGTGCGCCGTGTCCGGCACCGTCGACGTCGTCTTCGGCGACGCGGCGGTCGTGCTGCAGGGCTGCGCGCTCCTCGCCAAGGCGCCCCTGCCGGGCCAGTCCGTCGTGCTCACCGCGCAGGGCCGCGCCGACCCCAACGAGGACACCGGCATCGCGCTGCACCACTGCACCGTCTCCGCCGCAGGCGCCGGCCTGCCCGCCGGCACGCGCGTGTTCCTGGGCCGGCCGTGGGGCACGTACGCGCGCGCCGTGGTGATGGACTCCTACCTGGGCCAGATCGTGGACCGGGAAGGGTGGCTCGAGTGGCCCGGCGCGGAGCCCGGACGCGGGGACACTGTCTACTTCGGCGAGTACGGGAACGACGGGCCGGGGGCCGACACGGAGGGCCGCGTGGACTGGGCTGGAGTGCGGCAGATGGAGTACGACGAGGCGGCCCAGTTCGCCGTCGAGAACTTCATCTACGGCGACGAGTGGCTGGGCGCCACCTCCTTCCCCTACGATGACGACGTCTGATCTGATTACATTAAGCCGTGCTCTGCAAAACTCAAGAATGCAGCCGCTAGCCACAAGTGACCGTGTAAACTGTAAACTATGCATACCCATCATCAGTCGTCAGTAAGTTTTGCTCGTGTTTTAATATGATAGAGAACTTGTTTGGCTGCATTTGTATCCATCGTAAAGTTGTCACGCGCTGTTCGTGAAACTGTTCTCATTCTCTTTTCACACTCAGAATATGTAAAGTTGGCACGCTCTGTTCTGTTTGCAGCTTATGATTCCCTTAGGAATCAATGTTTTATGAAATTAGGCATTCAGGATTCAGGAAGGTCCCTTTGGAACGCATGAAAAATTTCTTAACCCGGAGCTGACGAGCTGTATACTAATGAAGTTCTAAGTTCCAAAAAGTATTAGTTTTGTACATGTTCCACGTAATTTCCTTCGTTTCAGTGGCTAAACAATGGAATCGCGGCAAAATTTGGAAAGCCCAGTCTCTGCTAAAGTCCAAAAAGACTTTCTTCTTGAACATCATTATTGATGCTGACAAGGTATGAAAGGACAATGAGATGATCCACTGCCCACTGATGTTTCCAACGATGTCGACATTCACGAAGCCTCCTCCAGCTTCAGGCTCACATGGCCACATGGCCACATGGCCCACATGAGAGCCTGGAATTAACAAAGGGCAGCATATTCCGCCATTCTGGTCATCAACCAACACCCAAAGCCTTTCTTTCAGCTATCCTGTTTGTATGTTTCCATGTTGTTGTTGCCGGCTGAAGCTGAATCCTCTTTTTTTTTTTTTGAGACCACGCCTTAGCGCGTTTTTCATTAAGCAGAAAGAGTTTTGTTACAACATTGCAGGCCTAATAACACCCTGGTTACCAAACCTACACCCAACAACCCAAACATGAACGATTACATGATTAAAGCTAATGCTACCAGAAGAAGTCCTGAACTCCTAATCAGGCCCACTCGGCCTCCCGGCCCTCCAGGTTCAGATCCAAGGCCGTGACGTCAAACCGGCCGTTGAGGAAGATCTGCAAGCACCGCTGCTTGTTCTCCGACATGTCGCCTCGAAACACGACCTTGAGCTTCTCCTCAATGTCCGGATCGGGCTCATCTTCCTGGACCTCGACACCCAGCTTCTTGAGAAGGACCTTCTGCGCCTGCACAGTTGCATTAGCCGCTCGTGGCTTGGCCGCGATACACGTGCTTCACCTGAGGGAACGGACGGACACCGGCGTCCGCGAACGCCTAAGCCTAGGGCCTGCTCGGATGAGCGGCGTAGGCAACGGAAGACAGATCTCCGCCTCCAACTGCTCCTGCACGGAGGGCGGCAAGGTAGGAACCGCCGGCGCCACGCTATCCAAGGAGGACAGTGGCCCTAGGTGGTCGTCGAAGACGTCAGCCCCAACCGCGTGAATAGCGGCAGGCGCCAGACCTTCCTTGTCGGCATCACCCTGGTCGCTGGGAACATCCACGTGCGCCGGGGGTGATTCATCAACCACTCCCGGCGCCTCAGCCTCCGCAAAGCTGAGCTGAACCATCCATGGCGGCGACTGGGGGTCCACCGCCGCTGCCTCAACCACAGAGGCAGTTGTCGGAGTAGACGAACACCCAACACCAGGAGACCGACACCCCACAAGGGAGGCAACAAGCTCATCAAGCATCGGGTCAATCCAATTGGTAGGCCGAACGACCTCGCATGACGCACCATCGAGCGGGTCAGACTCGGTGGAGCACCGTGCGATAGTAGCAGTAGCCGCATCGATGTAGTCGGCCGCCGCGACGATGGTGATCTCTGTCGGCAGCCTGCCCCGCCGCCGCCGCCGCCGATGGCACCAGATGCCGTTGATGCCCCCCGCAGCCTCTTGCGCGGCACCATCGACAGGCGCGTGCACAGGGGGTAGTGAGTTGGCACCCACCACCGCCGACGCCGCCTCGGGGCGCCTAGGCCGCCTGCAGTCCCTCGCGATGTGGCGGAAGCCGCGACAACGCAGGCAACGCTGCGGCAGCCTGCAAGTCGCTACTCGGTGAGAGTAGGAAAGGCAATTGAAGCATCTGCCTACCAACTCAGCCGGGATCCTTGTGGCCTGCGGACGATGAGCCCCGGACGAGACTGCCGCGGGTTGCATCACCGGCCGTTGGAGGATCTCACGCCACCCATCAGAGTTGGGGGTGGAGACCCGTCCACGATGACCAAGGCGTTGATGGGCGGGGATGCGGCCTTCCACCTGCTGAGCAGGGAGACCGTAACTTAGGGCGCGACCGGCTACGTCTCCCCTGCTGACGCACAGGGCCCTGCCGCACGGTGTCTGCACCGCTAGCGAGCGGCTTGGACGCCGCCACCAGCCTGACTGGGCGAAGAACGGCGTCGAGGTAGCTCGCGGGGCGGTCGTCCTCAGAGTCCTCGCCGTCATCGTCCGCCCAGCGCAGACTCTTCGAGCGCCCGCCGGAGCAGCAGCTAGGGTGGAAAGGCGCAGCATCCTACGACAGGGCCTTGGCGTCGTGGAGGACCGAGCAGGTGGCCGTCGGACCCAAGAGCGGGACGTCATCGTCGTCATCGTCCACGTCCACGACGAGGACCTCATCTAGAGGGGGAGGAGGCGCCGCTGCTCCGGTGGGGTTGGCGGCGCGAGCCGACGCGACGTGGACCACCAGGTTGCCCGAGCGCGACGAGAGTGCCGCGCCTGACCCCGACCCGACACCAGCATTGGCGCCCCGCTAGGTCGCGATCATGACCGCGACGGCTGGAACTGGAGCTGCCGCAGGTGGAGATGGCTCTGCGCAACCAGGGGAAGCCGAGGGCGCAGAGGGGGGGGAGGGAGGAGGGAACTCCGGCCCCCAGAAGGAGCCCGACGGAGGCGGCGATTGGGTGCCGGTGCCAAGACGGGCGGCCGGCGCCGGCGAAGAGACAGGGGAGGGGAGGGCGGTGGGGGGGGGAGGGTAGATGATGGGCTCGCCGGAAGAAGCCCGGCGGACGACGAGGCAAGAGGAACAGCCGGCGGTGAGGTGGCAGCTTCGAGGGCAGGGATCTCCACGGGAGCGAAGGGAGACAGGACATGGCTCCCATGGATCGATAGATCAGGCGACGGGGACCACGGATCCGAGGTTGGAGGGGTGAGGGGGGAGCAGGGTGGCCGGACGGCGAGGTGGCGGCGGCGCCGCCGTCGTCGCCTGGAGGGGGTGGGTCGGGAGGGGGCGGGGCGGGAATGGTCATGTTTTTATCCGAACCGAAGCTGAATCCTCTCAAGCGCATTGGTACAAACACAAGTGAGATTCACAGTCAGATGAGCAACAGAGGTCACATTGTGGCCAGCCACAACTGTGTACTGCTGCAATCCAATAAAGTTGTCGCATATGAGGTCCGAATTCAGCGGGGAACATCATTAGGATCAACTTCATTACATGATATGAATTTTCTTGAGTCCTAATGGTGTTTTACTAAAAATCTTGCAGATTTTATCTGGATCAGGGGACCCTGATAAATAGGCCTGAATTCGCTCTGCATACCCCTGATCTCAGATATTCAGATCCCTTTTCTCACTTTATTTATACGCACATCAAAGTCGTGCTTTAAACAATCTCATCCTTAGAGTAACAGTAAATGATTATGTACAAACAAGTAAGTCTGCTTCAGCAGTACACTGAGAAGAACTGAACAATAGCCGTTCCCCCCCTTTTGTGAAACCCAAAAATAGCCATTTGCCCCCCTTTTGTGAAACCCAAAACGCTGAACCGAATATGACGAGCAAATATGAGCAACTAAGTGCAATACCACACATTATTCTTGTATATCATCATTGTACTACACCACTATGCTTACATGGTTAGTTCCTTGCTCAGAGCTGCCTCTTCTGGTCACTCCTGAGCTGAAGAACATCGACGTCCTCAAAAACCTGGAGCGTCGCTAGCTGGATGAAATCAGTGACCCGAACCCCCACAGGCCTACAATTTCGAAGTCATAGCATAAGGAGGATCGGTTGAACAACGGAATGCCTCATTAGACACCAATCGTTTCTGATCCTTGCCAACCCAACAAGAACAAAGACGATCCAAGAAATTCAGTTCAGATGCTCACCATGGGAAGGAGGCCTTCTCTGGCAACCGCATTCCGAGCCTCGGGCCTTCGTCGTACCCCTCACAGATCATCTCTCCGTTCTCATCTCTGTAGCATACGATCCCTCTCAATTGGTCCTCAAACACCTGTGAATCATCACAAGAACAGATTAGATCGACAGCCTCTAAGCATACACCTCCTGCATGTGTAAATGAAGAACTGCTGCGACACACATACCTGAACTTTCTTCTGTCACAGCAGTAAAGGAGAGGTGTGGTGAAGAACTGCTGCCATGAGCAGAGGTATTGAACCTGAAGGATGACTTCCCTGTGGATGACCTTGGGCAGATCATGGCCATGGAGGAGGAGGAAGATGGGTGACCATGGCAAGGGATCCTGGCTGCCATTTTTGGTTTCTGGTGAAAAGCAAAGGTGTTGTTAACCAAACAACCAAAGGTGGGCTTCCACTAGGCTGAAAAGAATACATATATAGGAGATGGACATGGCAGAATGGGTCGTGAACCGACTACTACAGCCACATTTTATTGTAAGACTCAACACTCAAGAATGAGGTGTTGGTGCTGGTAGCACATTATTATTTTGCTGATGAAAGAGTAGTAGTAGTAGCCTAGTAGGGCAGCAATCATATGCAGGAAAGGGCCAAATGCTTGTTGAAGGTTAGGCTTGGTGCACACCATTACGCCAACGATTATAATTGTTGATGTCTACTCCTATGTCTATGTGTTATTGCTGGCCTGTTAATGCCAAAAGAAAATGGCATCCTTTCACAAGTAATTCAGCATCCAGAAAAAAACACATTCAATCCTTTCAAAAAGAAAAGCGAATTTAGATATGTTGGGATGCACTTTACTATAAAGTATTATATTATTAATTTTTAGTTATTTGCTATATTAAGATAATATGTCTTATGATATTATTAGTCAGCGTCATATTAATAGTCTATTATGAAAATTTATATAAATTCATGAGATAAGATTTATATTTTTATAGAAATATTTTTATAATTTGTAATTCATATATTGTGAAACTATAAGTATTTTTTTTGAAATGGATAGTCAAAAATAGTAATGTTTGATTTAGGACAAAACTGATGTGGCAAGTAATTTGCCCTGTTCGCTTGAACTTATCAGCCGGATAGTCAAAAATAGTAATGTTTGATTTAGGACAAAGCTGATGTGACAAATAATTCGCCCTGTTCGCTTGAACTTATCAACCCGATTTATCAGACATGGTACAATGTTTTTCTCTCACGACAAAACAGCATCAGCCAGCTTACGAGCTGCAAAAACCATCAACCATCAGAGGGAGTATAGAACCTTTAGCGCAGTTGTTGACATACTGTTCCTTGGACTCCAATACTTCAACTTCAACTTTGGTTCTGTTTATTGAAAAGTTAGATTTTAATTGTGGTATCAAAAGAGTTCACTTAGCATGGTACATTCATTAAATTAGAGTCGAAGTCCAATCATAAGAATGGGGCAATATGCAGCTAATGGTTTTTTGTTCCCGCACGCCATCTCTTGCCTCGTTGGGCTCGGTGGGCCCCTCCTCGCAAGCATTATCACCGCACCTGTTGATGATAATATTCCTTAATCTAACACCGATGGCTATGTGACTAGGTTTTTTAGAAAAGGATGTGACTAGACTAGGCTTATCTGGTGATGTCGAAGCCTATTTAAAAAATTACAACATGCTGCACGCTCAGTTACCAATGGGGTAATGGTAAAAAACAGGTGTAAAACTTCTTGTCCTTGAGGACTTTTGGCAGGTGCTTATTGCTGTTATTAAAAACCGACACAGATAAGTGATGACATGTTAAAGGTTTTTTTTACAAGGAACATGGTAAGCGTTGTTTTATGCATTCTATTCTTTTGAAAGATCTTTTAATCATTATAATTGCTTCATACAGTCTCTAATGTTTTAGAGCTGTTAAGTTACAATTTGTTATCTGTTTCACAACTACGTGAAATGGGTTATAATCATCTCTTTACGGATAAGAGTGTGACCTTCTCTGGAAGGGAGGATTCCTCCGCATTTATGGGTCGGTTGAAAGGCATGCTTTATCTTGTTGATTTCAATAAGAGTAAAACCAAGCTAGAGACTTGTTTAGTGGCAAAACTAATATGAGTTGGTTATGGGGTGGAGGTGGTGGTGGTGGACGCGCCAGATCGAGAAGGATCCGCCACAAAACAAGGGACGGCCTAGGAAATAGAGGAATTCACCGACGAACCAACAACTCACTGAGTCGCTAGGAACTCCATCAAACCCGAGGCATTGTCAATCGATCGATGGATACACGGGATCTCAACGCGATTGCGGATCGGTAGTATCTGATACCAGGTTGTTAGAGTATTGGATCGGGGGTAGGAAGAATTGGGGATAGAGTTGGGAATAGAAGGAAGGAGCAAGAAGGCAGAACACGTGAGTAGAGGTCACGTTATTAGTATTCGTGTTCCATATGTTTGTTGATCCCTGTCTCTCCAAGAAGCTCTCCTTTAATACATCGCCTGTACACCCGCAACTGTAGTCTGTTTTCCCGTGTCCACGCATGGGCCCGCGCCGTCGAACGTCGCCCGCCCGCTCACGCCCCGTCCAGCTTTCCACGTGTATCTTATGTGTAACACCCGATCTAATTTTGAAACATTCGGATGCAATACCTGCAACATACAAAAAAGACAGATAAAACACTTCAAACCCCGTCTAAAACACTTGTAAAAACACTTGAAAACCATTGCAAACATACACAACATCCAAATAAAACACTTGCAACATATGTGTGAAAAACATATGCAATATCTAAATAAACATGCTTGCAACATACGTCTAAAAAACAGATGAAACATTGAAGATAGACTCTTGCAACATACGTGACAATCATTGCAACATATGCAACATCCCGATCTACTTTTGCAACATCCGTATAAAACACTTGCAACATATCTCTAAAATATCCGAAATATTTGGAATGTGAGTTTGCAACATGCATCATATCCCCGTGCGGCCTCCTTCGCTGTATGCTTCAAGGCGCCACAGCCGTAGTAGCAGACGAGGCCGGAGGGCTTTTGTGCCAGGGCTTGACGTTTCTCCTTGCGCTGACGGTGCCTATCGGTGTCGTCGGGCCGGGCGGGGGCGAAGCAGGAGCAGTGGGCGCAGGCACGAGACGGGCGCGCGGAGCAGGAGTAGGAGCAGTGGCAAGAGGAGCGGGACGGGCGTGCGGAGCAGCGGCAGGAGCTACGGCACAGGCAGCGGAGGAGCCAGAGTAGCGCGGGGCGAGCGGTAGGAGCAACGGATGGGGGCGATGGAGGAGGAGAGGAAGGAGCAGCACGAGGCAGACGGCAGGAGCAAAGGAAGGGGATGAACGTGAGGTTTATTTGACCGGCTGGTCCACAGGCCGAGGCTCGCAGCGTCTGAACGGGGCGGACGCCCGTGTCCCATCATTTCCATTAATACATCCGGATGTCAGGTTGCTTGCTCCCGACAACGCAGCTGCCTCTAGGCCTAGGGAATCAAGTCCACTCAGGTCCACTTACGCACACGCTTGGCCTTTTGTCCCGTCTGCTCTGCTTGGGCTCTGTTGCCGGGTGGTCTGCAGTAGAGGTACCGGCAACAACAGCTTGGACGTCTTCAGTATCTTCAGAGACTAGTGTACGCCCATCGTCCATAACACTAACCTACTGTCAATCTAGGTCCTTGAGGACTACGATACCCAGAAATGGGCACTTAAGCACACCGTGAGCTGTTTACATCTATTTGGAAGCAAGTATTACAGAGTCGGTTTCGACTACGATGTGGTTGCCATTCACCCGGACAGCAGCAATCTGGTGTTCATTGTTCACTACATGGAAAAGGAGCTGATCTCGTGTGGCTTCCGTAGCAAGGAAGTCCGTGTTGAAATCACTTGTCAAGACACTAAGACACTACCCTCTATTGTTTGCTCCTTAGCCTTGGTTTATTTCCCCTCCAAAATGCAAAAAGTGCAAAGATTCCCTATCACATCACCATCACATTAAATCTTTGGACACATACATAGAGTATTAAATGTAGGTAAAAAAAACTAATTACACAGTTTGCTTTTACTTTGCGAGACGAATCTTTTGAGCCTAATTAGTCAATGTTTGGACAATAATTGACAAATACAAATGAAATGCTATAATATTTCTGACACCTTCCAACTTTGGAACTAAACAAGGCCTTATGTTCCCTGCTTCTTGGACGTCGGCTGGCCTCGGCTGGGCACTGGCCACTGGGAAGTTCAGTGGCCGGTGATCGCTTCTATCAGGAGGGGAGAGGACAGAGGCTGGCAAAGCGAACCCTGCTGTTGCTGCTGAGCTCTTGTGTCGCGGTTCTAGCATGCACAGGCTTTTGTATTTTTCTTATGAAACGATCTATCTGTTTGTGCACCTATGTAAACAAGTTACACTACCAAGACATTCACTAGTACTAGTATTAATATTTCTTTGAGTAAGTACCTATTAACATTAATGTTAATAAATCTAGCCAAAGGGTTTTCATTATCGGAAATAAAAATTTATAGGAGGTCATGGATGAATAGGATAGGCAGGATATATCGGACCAAATTCAGAAAAAATTGAAGTTGTTTTCAAAAAATTCGTAGAATTTGACTTGAAACTATTCCTAAGCTATTAAACATCACTTGTTCATAGATAAAAACAAGAATAAAACATTATGAGTGGGGGATTGTGGCTATGGCGATGGCACCATGAGTGCGGATGTGGCCGGTGCGACGGGAACGATTGGGATAAGAGTTGGATTTCTAGGATTTTGATAGGCTAGGAGGATCTATATATGCGCTATTGGACCATCGCTCGTGTGAATTTGGCTGATATCCATTTTTTTAACACAGGAAGGAGCTTATATTTCAACTATGAGCATGATTACAATCATAGTCTAAGGCTGCCGACACACAGGTTGGGACACCTTCAGACAAAAAAACAAGAAGAAAACACTCTCCTGCTAAATTGCTCTAAAGCATGAGCCACTCCATTAGTACTCCTGTGACATTTTGTGACTTTGAAGTCTTAAAAACGACTCAACATTTCTTTTGCCTGCTCAATGATGATGCAACAAGGGGACCAATTTGGAATATTGCAGTTGAGCTCTTGTACCATAGCCAGCCAGTCAGATTTCAGCAATATAGGTCCCACAGAGGTTGAAAGAGCATTTTGGATTCCTGTCAAAGCCGCTAGATTTTCAGCTTCTTCCATGGAGGAACATAAATGGTCACTGGTCCAGCCTGAGAAAACCACCCCGCTTAGATGATTCCTAGCAACAAAACCCAGGCCTGCTTGTCGCGTGATAGGGTCAAAGCCTGCATCAACATTGAGTTTGATCCATCTTGGAGGGGGAGGTGTCCAAGGGTACCTTTTCTGGATTGTTGTTTGATCATTCTGGTTCAGGAAATCTGAATTTGAAGTACACAGATTTTTCCCTTTAGCATTAACTGGAGGTGTTGTGTCTCCCTCAAGCTTCAAAGAACGAAGATATTTTCTAGAAAAATTACCAAAACAGAGATGGGGCACTGGCCAATCCCAAACACACTATCATTCCTGTGGTGCCATTATCTCCAGAACAGCAGCATCAATTTAACTCTGATGTCTTTGTTGGCGCTATTAAGAAGAGCAAGAATCCAACTGGGTCCAGTATAAGTGAAGGCTGAATCTTCAGGGAGGTTCCATGACTAGCGTAAAGCATGTCTAAGCGCCGATGCAAAAGTGTAGCGAACCATGGCGTGATAACCATCTTTAGGTTCCATACCACAAATTGGGCAGGTTGCATCGTATATAAGGTGGTGGCTCAGTCTGTTTGAGTGGACACCCAAACTATTGCAGGCTAGTTTCCAAATAAAATATTTTACTTTTTGTGGCATATTACATCAAAGATTTTTTGTTAGCAGACATGCTAGTCCCACAGTTGTTCTTGGATCCTGCCTCCATTGCAAGTTTATAAGCACTTCTGACGGAGAAAAGACCGTTGTTTTCATAGCGCCATGCTAGAATGTCATCACCCTCAGAAACCGGAATTCTGAGATTGAAAATTTCTTCAGCTTCATGAAAGAGGAACATTTTCCTTATTAGTGGTTTGTTCCAGCCCCTTGGATATCCAATTTTATCGGACCTTACGGATAGAACGGAAATTTCGATTAATTTTGGCTGATAAATTAAACCCACAACGGATTCCATCACGAAAATACGCGACAACCACCTCAAATCCCCCTTGTAAGACCGTACCTGGCCCGTAGGTGCAGCCCATGCACGAGCATGTCACAGCTTGATAGGTCAGTTGTGCCATGCCGACACAACCCCCATTGGGCAGTGTTTTGGCTGGACACGTGTTGTGTCGGGTTGGACGGTCCATTTGGCCATCTATACCTCTAGCCGCTATCTGTCTGCTATCCTGTGCGCCTCTTGCTCTACAAAACCCCCAAACAAACTAATTGCTCCCTCCCGCCATGACCCTAAGATTCACTCCCTCCAGTACCATGTTGGACCCGCCCTCGCTGCTGCCTTCACCACGGCATTAGCCGCCGTGAAGCCGCACGGGCCTCTCCATCCCCTGCTCAGCCTCCTTTGGCAAAAGCAGTAGCCGCAACAACGATAGCGTCTCACTTACCTCCACTTTGAAAACCTTCTTTACCGCACTATAGCACTCTCATCGGTGTTGCTTTCCTCGGTGGACACCTCCCCTCCGCCTGCGGTGGCTAACATCACGGGTCTGACTTGACCCGTGTAAGGAGTCCAAAGCGTTCGTGAAGCAGGAGATGAACTCGATCAAGAATCTCAGCGCGTCTATCAACAAGTACGCGCCTGGCAGCGCGCTGGCACTCACCATCAGTGCCACTGTCACAACAAGTCCAAGCATTGGTTCGAGAACTATGGCAGGTTCGGCTTGCTCTATGGCATTGGCGGCCTGCCGCACCTCATCATCATCAGCGACCAGCAACACTGGGGCGAGTTTGTCACGCCCGGCCTGCTCATGGGATGCTAACCTCAACACCATTGTCTAACCACGACCACCAATTAAGCAGGTGACATGACAATAGCTAGTACCGTTGAAAAAGTGATCTTGAGCTTTTGATTGGGATGGGCCAAAACCTATTCTATTCCTAGACTAAGTCAAGGGGAGCACATAGCTCCCGTATATGCCGCGATCAGGGGCACCCAAAACCGACTAACAATGTGGCCCCCTGTCATACAGTGCCAATAATAAGAAGGGAAGGCTCTCACAGATGGAACCAACGTTCCTAGAGATCAGCTAGCCTAATCAAACTCCTGAGATTCGATCGAAGTGGCAGGAAGGCCACCATCGACACCATGCTCACACTGTCTCTACTTCCTCACTAGTGTCTAGAGGCAACATGCATTGATGGATCTCGTCTATTTTACTAGGCGACCTCTACTGCGACTACCGATGGTTGACTACCCACCTCATGATGATTTTTTTTGATGAAACAGGAGGGGTCCCCCTACTGATTTTATTGAAATTTTGAAAAACAAAGTACAGTCTGGTACAAGTGAGTCAAGAGACAAAGAAGGAGATGAAAAAAATAAGTAAAATTACACAAAGGCTTCTAGCCATTGACTAATTCTAGGAAGATATGCTGCATTCGCTCTAAGAATAACTTGAGCGAACTCCCTCTTGAAAATTGATCGGCACCTCTGCATTGAAGGCTGAACATCTCTGAAAATTAAATCATTTCTGACAGCCCATACAGACCAGCACATTGTGATGATGATTTCCATGAAGAATGACAACTGAAGTTGGGTTCTGAATAGCTGTAGAGTAGCAGAAGGATCATCAGGCTGTTGAATAATAAGACCCAGGCTAGCCCAGCAAGCTGTGGTAGAGGGGCAAGCCAGAAACAAATGATTAACTGACTCCTTAGCTAGAGAGGTGCAAAGAACACAATTATAGTCATCCAAATGCATATTCCTCCTTCTTAGGAGCTCTCTGGTACTTAATCTGTCATGCATTAAGAGCCAA
This sequence comes from Saccharum hybrid cultivar R570, assembly GCA_038087645.1. Taxonomy (NCBI): domain Eukaryota; kingdom Viridiplantae; phylum Streptophyta; class Magnoliopsida; order Poales; family Poaceae; genus Saccharum; species Saccharum hybrid cultivar. The sequence continues at coordinate 14,329,496 of JAQSUU010000259.1, forward strand.
AAAAGACCTTATGCTTATTCTGACAACAGGACTTCCACAACCACCTGAAAGTAGGATGAGCTTGAATTGAACCATAAAGATGCTTATAAACTTTGTTAGAAGAAAACAAGGCTGATCCCCAAATATATGTACATTGATCAGGTTCCTGTTGTAGCTGTGGACCATTGATGATCAGACCCAAGTCATGATACTGCTGAAAAGCTTCTTCAGACAATGGCAGATGAAATAGACTTAACATGTTCTCAGTTTGACAGAGTTGCTGAACTGTAATAGTTTGATCTTTAGCATAGGAGAAAAGCTGTAGAAAAAGGTGGGATAAAAGAAGATTGTTCCACATATCCAACCAAAAGAAACATGAGTCACCACTATGAACTAAAGCTGCAGCTAAACCTTTGAAGAGATCAAGAAGCTTAAGAGAGTCACGCCACCAAAAGGACCCTTTTCTATTCTGCACCAAAGGCAATTTGCCATTTGAATAATGACAATTCCAAATTAGATGCAACCAAGGGATGTCAACCTTATTAAAAACCTCATGTAAGTTCTTGAATAACAAACTTTGATTCTGAGTCTGCAGGTTGAGAACACCCAAACCACCTTTATTCTTGGGCATATATATGAACCATTTGTCAAGCACCTCATGATGATTATGGTTAGTCCTTTAATCCATATTAGATTAGTTGGTGTTCATGTTAACCAGATTAGAGAGTTTGTGGATATATAAGTGCCCCTGATTTCTAACATTGTGTCATCAAGAGCCTGCTAATCTAATTCATGGGCACTGATGTGTGGATTATGATTCAGATTAAGTTAATTTGGATTATGATTCAGATTAAGTTAATTTTGAGGTCAATTTGCTTAATCATTCCCCTAATTCCTCATTATTATGCCTAATTAGTCATGTTGATCATATTAGGCCCTAATTAATCATATCCTAAGCTAATGTGCCTTTGTGTGTGCGTAATTGTGCATGTTTAGGGCCTAGTTTTGGTCAATTGTTATGGTTAGTCATGGATTAATGATGATGTGCCCAAATTTGGTGCCTAATTGCTCACAGTTTAGCCCTAATTGATCTCATCTTGATCATGTTCATGACCAATTAGTCTCTGGTCATGATGAATCATGCCAAATTCACACATATTAGGCCCTAGGGTTCAGATCAGCAATAAGGAGATGAATTATGCAAATCTCAGTCAAAATCCCGAAAACTCTTGAACCATATATTCAATCTCACCCCAAAAACCCTCAAATACAAACCCGAATCCCAAAACCCTAAACTGAAGGTGGTTCAAAGGAACAGTTGCTGAAGTCAAAACGCGCAAGCGCAACTGCAAGTAAACGTGAGATTTGTATTGCTGAAATTTAGTGCATTGCAATTGGTCTCAACTCTCAAGTCGCGTCCAAGGTTGCTTGTGCAGAATGCGGTCCGTTCTCATGCTTTGTTTTTCTTAATGGAATTGCTAGGAGAGCTGCCTGTTATATTAAAAAGAAGGAAGCCTAAAGAGGCACTGTACAAACTTGAAACTTAAATCTGTACATGATCAGCAAGAATGAGAGAGAAACAAGACCATGGGGGAGGAAAAAAACCCAGTCACTCGAGGTCAAAAGCGATGCAACATAGTAGCTAAGTGTTTTCCTCCCGCCGTTGCCTAAAGATTGGCCTCATCTCTGATCTTTTGTAGGATTTGGTGGTTTGGGATCTCTGTGTGCTGCTTGAAGATCCTTGCATTTCTTTCTTTCTGTACCTCTAACACACCAACAGATGATAGAATGTAACCCACATCTAGCAACTGAAGGGGTGCGGTCCATGTTATCCCACCAGTTTTGCATTGAGTCGCTTGGAGCCCATGCACAAAAATCATAGCTGCACACATTGCCCAACCAACACATCCCAAATACGCCTAGTGAAGCAGCATTCTTTGAAAAGGTGGATGCCAGATTCCTTGGTACATCGACATAGAGGTGCTTGCTGCATTAAACTGGTGTACTGGGGCACATAGCCCTACGACGGGACGGCATTCTCACCATATCTCCTCCTTATAATTACTGGTGGCTAGCAAGGAAACATTCCGGACTGTGTTGTTCATAATTGACAACACATTATTCCACATTCTTTACTTAAGATATTAGATTTTGCCTAATATTTTATTTATTTTTTCTATTCCTCAAAATTTTAAAATATAAAAATTTCTCCTAATTATTGACTGTCCACGGTCATTCCTGAGCGTGAAATTTCTGCATATTATTAAGAAAAAAAAGATTGTGTTTCTTCTCCAAATAAAGACTTATGATGAGTGACTTCCTGATACTTATGAGCGACTAGACGGGTGAGTTGATGCAGTCGCATTTTTGGAAAGACCGAGCTGAAGTCTAGAAAGTAGTATAACCTTTGCCAAAGTCTAGAAGAATTTCATCTTCGCTGATAACTGATGGATGCTGACAAGGAGAGGGGAAAGGATAATGCGATGCAGTGAGAGCGTCAATTGATGTTGACATACACCAGGTTTCTAGTTTCAGAACCACATGGCCCAGGAGGCCAGGAGAGAGTTGCATGAGCGATAGACTTCAGTATGCTGAATTAATCGCTGATCATCTCGATCGTGTGTATGTCGTCGATGAAATAGACATTTTTAAGCTCAATTAGCAGGAACTGTCGTTTTTATATTAAAATTAGAGAAAGCAATGAGGCCGAGGTCAAAACAAAATAAAAACAATATAATAGAGCTTAACGGTAGCCACACCTTGCACTTCAAGGAAGAGAAGACAAAAGTTGGAAACATCGCATGCCGATATAACTGGCAGAACCTCACCAAGGTGCTTCGCTCCTGCGATCCACTAAGTGTGAGCATCCACCTTGATTTTAGCTAGCAGTAAGGGAATTGATAAGAGTTATTTTTGAAAAAATTAGGCGCTATGCTCCTTCCAGGAAAGAGAGCGAAAGGCCTCTAGCGGCAAGCCTGATTGACGGGCCATCTCCTATACGTGCCTGATTTTTCCACGGAGAATGCAATGGCCGCGAACATGTATCAAATGAAATCAACTGCACGAAAATGAAGGAGGAAGGATAGATTATGTGTATGGATGTGCATAGTGAAGGTGGTTCAAAGGAACAGTTGCTAGAATCAAAACGGGCAAGCGCAACTGCAAGTAATTGTAAGATCAATATTGCTGAAACTTAGTGCATTGTAGTAGTCTCAACTCTCAAGTCTCGTCAAAGGTTGCATGTGCAGAATGCGGTACCGTGTTCTCATGCTTTGTTTTTTTTGAAACAGAATTGCTAGGAGAGTTGTCTGTTATTTTAAAAAGAAGGAAGCTTAAAAAGGCACCATACAAACTTAAGCTGTATAAGAACGAGAGAGAGCGAGCCCATGGGCTAGGGGAAAAAAACCCAGTGACTCGAGGTCAAAAGCGATGCAAATAGAGTAGCTAAGTGTTTTGCTCCCTCCGTTGCCTCAAGATTGGCCTTATCTCTAATCTTTTGTAGGATGTGGTAGTTTGAGGTCTCTTTGTGCTGGAAGATCCTTGCATCTCTTTCTTTCTACACCTCCAACACATCAAAATGATGATAGAATGTAATCCACATCTAGCAATTGAATGGGTGTGGTCCATGTTATCCCACCAGTCTTGCACTGAGTCACTTGGAGCCCATGCACAAAGGTCATAGCTGCACATTGCCCAACCAAGAAGCAATGACATCCCAAATATGCTTAGTGAAGCTGTAATCTTTAAAAAGGTGGATGCTAGATTCCTTGGTACATCGGCATAGAGGAGTAGAGGACAAACGCTAGTGTTTGGCCATCCACGAGAGTTTGGAGTCTATCGGAGGTCGAAATATGATTTTGGATAGCAAGCTACTCAAAGAATTTGCATTTTGGCAGTGCCCATACTTCCTAGATCATTCGGTCAAAGTTTGTCAGCATAGATCCCACAAACAGCTCCTGCTAGGCCATTCTCATGCTTTGATCTCCTCTTTGTCTTCGACAGGAGCGGATCTAGGGCCAGCGACCCTGTGCACCTGCCCGGGCTCTCGTGGTGACGCCCTGGCGATGGGAAGGGCAGTGCAGACTGCAGAGTCTTGGTTACTGTGCTCCAGGAAATCGTTCGCTGGTAGTCGAGTCTCACCGAGCGACAGACAAAAAGCAGTGGAAACACAGCTACTATGTACTCCCTCCGTCCAAAAATCGGCGTCATATGAGCAAAATTGAGTTTTTCAGAAATCGGCGTCGTTTTAGGTGGTCCTCCCGTTTTTCTCTCGAGATCTTCCGCATGCGTGACGCCTCGGATGCATTGCCTAATGAATATGATGCCTCGTACTGCTGCAGCAGTGCATGCGCTCCAACCTGATGCCGTGCATGCGCTACATCAACCTTGCATTCCAGCGGTACTTGAGCACAGGGGAAGTGAAACGGACGCCCGAAGAAAAAGCAGCATGGTGATTAATTGAAAATCTGCGCGGCTTTAATTTGGTACTCCTTGGTCACTGTGCCAGAGGCTAAAACGATGCCGATTTTTGGATGGAGGGAGTACAATGTAATTGATAATTGACTTTTGATTTTACTCAATAATTGAATTATCATTCTTACGGTTTCAGAATTCAAGACTTTAAAATGTGGATGGCGCATACCTATGAGCTTGCATAGTACTATAAGCATATTGAACTTTTGGTGTCAATTTGTTAATGGACAATTAATTTTAGTGTCATAATTAATATGACAATCGGTGATATCCTCTTTTCCTTATGTCTGCATATTTACATGTTATTTTTGAATGGTGATTTAAGTTTCAAAACTATCAGAACTGTCAACTTAGCTTATATCAGTGGTTGATCTGTTTACGTGAACTTCTACAATGTATTCGCCCAGGCTCTAGAAATTTTCTAGGTCTGCCACTGGTCTTGAAATGCAAAGACAACGATCAACGTAATGTGTAGGTATGATGAAACAACAATAACTTCACCATGGAGGCTGGATCGAACACAAGAGCTCATCCTTTTAAAGGTCCCATATGTCTGCAAAGAATACTAGTGAGATGAGCCCACATATTTTTTGCAACCAAAATGTGACAATTACAGCCGTAAATTATATTTGGCAGCTCTGAACCTATGGTGTAAATGTTAGTTACTAGCTAGCCAGTGGCCAATGTCCAGCTGCACCATGACTAGATAGGGCTAACAAAATTTTAAGGCCCGTTGTATGCCACACTTCCACCCTATTTATAGATACACCTTTATTTTGTCTTTCCTAAGTTTTTCCCTTGTATCTGGTCGTTCAATACCTTGTTGGCAAAGGTCTCCAACCGGCCTAGATGTTGTCACTGGAGCTTTTGGCTGCGCCATATCGATCCACACGTGACAAAAGCATCATGGTGCTCTGTGTGTGATCAAAACACATGAACTACTTGGAATGCAAGGCACTCAGGATTCAGACATGGCAAGAAAGCCCTCCATTGCAAACGAGAATGACAGACCTAGCATGGGCTCAGTAGGGCGCTTGGGCTGGGTAGGGACAACCAAGAGAGTCCCAGCTCCCATCATGCTAGGTTTAGTCCTACATTATTGTAAATTAATTGTGGGGAGCATATAAGGTTGGATAATCTTCACCCAAAGGCTAATCTTTTGTATTGAGTTAGGCTCGATATTTTGGTTTGTTATGGGCTCTTGTGGACCTAGGTATGGTGTTACTTCAGGTCATGGCTATATAGTTGGGCTGGATCCACTACACACTCTAACAGTGACAAGTGGGTATAGTAACTCAGTCGTTCGACTGTGGGCAGTACATATAGTGAAGAGATAACATGGGATGTACATTTCATCACTAGGACCAAGGTATGACAGGCACAAAATCTTGTCCCCCACATCCATGACACAAGCATTCCCTAACTCTATAGCAACATTGTCGATTTTTGTTGCACCCAATCCTCTCTAAGAGGAGTTACTCATCGGCGATGTCACCGCCAGCAGTGGTCATGGCATGCGGTGGTTAAGGGAATTATTTGTATGTGTAGCAGTGCGCAGAAACCAGCCACCGACAAAGGAGATATGATGAGTAGCTCATCATGCCCAAGGAAACAATGTGTGAAGAGAAGAGATATTCACACTTTAGTGTTATGCTGTTAGTCTGATTCACTTATGCCAGATTTGGTGAATCTATATTTAGGTGATGACACTTTAGTATGCAATTATTAAAGAAAAATGAAGGAACTACTTTGTCACACCCCTAAGAATATGTAAGAGTTTAAAGTTGCAATTCGATGCAGGCACGACCTCCCTGGCCAATGTGAGAAGCGCTACGTGTGTCCCCCCATCCAACGAGCGGGCAGGGCGTCCCGACCGCCCGCACATGTGTGGAGGCGACGGCGCTACACTAACGATTTGATTTTTCTGTGTGCATGAAGAATAAATTTCCTATTTGATTTCTGTTCGGTGTGTGTTAATGGGGTTGGCATGAGCAACGTGGGCTCAGCAGGAATTGACACCGACCCTTGTAAGGTCATGCCTGGACTGTAGCCATAGCCTATGAGTAAGCACGATACGACACAAAGGGTTCATCGGCCTTGCCTTCAACGGGCCCAGTCGGTGTCATGCTATGGCCTTGCCGCCCATTTGGCCATTTATAATTCCCAAGTTTCCAACATTAGTTGTAGTTGCAACTGGTTTTTCTTTTATTTTCTAGTTATTTTAATTATTCAACTAAATCAGGGCTGTGATTCAACATATGTTAGCTAGCTCGTTCTGAGAGTGAGGCTGGTGAATGTGGCGTCTAATAATGTGATGAATGATATATGACTTAGGGTGAGTACAACCAACTATAAGCAAGCCTGTGCTGTGATGAGTTACCGTCGAGTCAGGTGGTCTGCTCATGAACTTCTTGCCATGTGCTGTGCCGTGACTCCATAGCCTGGTACCAAAATGTTTGTGGTCAATGCATGTCCCTATTTACACACCTTTGCCTCCAGCGAGCTTGTTCCTCATCGTGCCAAATCGTTCATCTCTGTCTTTTTTTTTGCCAAGATCTATTGTAAAAGCTTTGGTTGTGCCACCCATGGGCAGGTGCATGTAGATAGATTGGTGCTTAGTAAACAGAGAGATCAAGTATGCATATTCACACATGAACACGATAAAGCATCATGGTGGTGCTCCATGTGATCAATGTATGAACTGGTTGGAATGGGTGGCACTTAGGAATTAGACATGGCGAGGCAAGAACTTTCTGTATGGCTGGCCGTGGGGCGCTAGCTGCAGAGGATGGGCGTTGGGGCACATAGCCCTACGACCGGCCAGGCATGGGCTCGGGCAGGTGCGTAGGATGCTAGGATGGACGAAAAGCTCAACATGTCGCTCAACGAGTACGCGTCCGGTAGCGCCCGGCCCTGACCATCAACGCCACATCGGCGATTGCACCGGCCCTCGCCATCAATGCCACCATCGCGAAGACCAAGCGTCGGTTCAAGAATGGCGGCAAGTTCGGCCTGCTCTGCGGCACCGACAGCCTGTCACACCTCATCGTCAGCGGTGACCAGCGGCACTGGGGCGAGTCCATCACATCCGGCGGCCTGGCCTGCTCTTCCTCTACTTCGTCGGCTGGATCAGCTGGGTCAGCAGGAGCTAACTCGTCGCCATCCGAGGCGAAAAGAAGCCCGAACTCATCAACGAAGACCTCGTCGACGACGACACGGACATTGGCTACTACTAAGTCGATCAGCTGACCGACCCCTTGTCCCTTGGTGTGTGGTGTTTGTGTATCGGTTAAATCGGTGTTAATTACTAGGAGCTAGTAGAATTTTGCATGCATGCTGCCATGGAGGAAGAGGAACCGAACAAGTTCTCTTCTGTTGTATTTACCAAACGACTGATCCAAGATTTATTTTTATAAAACTGTAGCTTTCAGCTTTCTCCTGTGTCTATTCACATTACTCAGAAATGCAACTCCACATGGCCATGTGTACCCAGTTCACATTGTAGCTTGTTGTTCTAGATGCGCATACGGTTCTCCTACGTATTTAAAAAGATGCCTATGAAAATTCAATTCTTGCATTAAGAGTGATTTCACGTTGCGTTTCTCGCTGCACCAGCACACGCGTTGTAGTACGTCATTCAACATGCATGTTCTCCATTCTGAGCAAGAAATAAAGGAAGTCCATCAAATGGTACTGTGTTCATTACTGGCAAATTTTACTGCAGAACTCGAATTGACACCCTTCATCGATCGTCTTTCCTGGATGGAACATGCAGCCATCAAGAAGGAAGCATTATTGGCCCCATGTATCAGCCAGCTTGTTCTTCGAGTGAGGTACATTGGTGAACGTGGTGTCTAATAACGTGATGAATGATGAATCAGGGTGAGCAGACCAGCTATGAGCAAGCCTGCTGTGAGTTAATGTCGACTCAGGTGTTCCGCTCATGAGCTTCTTGCCATGTGCTGCACCATGACTCCATAGCCGAGTACCGAAATGTTTGTGATCAATGCATTATGCATGTCCCTATTTATACACCTTTGTGCCTCCAGCGGGCTACTCCATCGTTGCACCCAGTCTCTCAATTCATCTCTCATTTTGTTGCGAAGATCTATTGCAAAAGCTTTGGTTTTGCCATCCATGGGTAGGTGCATGTACATAGATTGGTGGTTATTAGTATACAAAGAGTTCAAGTATATGTAGCATACTGTACTGCCACCATCGTCCTGTCTATGATCTTCGACCCCAGGCATCCTCTTGTTTGTCGCTAGAGCTTTCCATCCCACACACCCTGTGTGATCAACATATGAACTGCTTGGAATGCGTGGAATTCAGGAATTAGACAAGAACTTTGCACGGCCGGTCGTGGGGCGCCAGCTGCAAAGGTCTGGTGCTAGTAGGGAACATGCCCTACAGTGTTCCTGGCACCGCAGGCGCACAAAATTGACTAGGATGAGTCAGCTTGTCTCTAATCTGTCCAGAGCTTCGTTCACAGCAACAGGTGGATCGGCGAGTCCGCGTGCTATGTTGCAACTTGCAACAAAAATAGATGTTGCACCTGGGGGCAAATTAGATCAGGATTATGAAGGAATTGAGGAAGGCTAGCAAGAGAATGGAGCAGTAGTCTGTGGAAGAAATGGAGGAAGAGGGCAGCAAAAAGGTTCTGTCCTGCTCGATCCCTTTCAGTTGCCAAAATTGCTATATTAACTTCTCTATCTATCTGTGCTTGAAACATCACAGTTTCTCCTGTTCGGTTACATCCATGGGCTAGTGACTCTCTCTATGCTTGAATTGAATCTAATGATTCTAGAATGACTCGTCACTACATCCTGTTCACAATGGGCAAGTTTTTTCCTCGCCGAAGAAGTTTTACATGTGAAATGAGCCTTGCTATGATACCCCATTACGGTGTTACCCCATATAAAAGAATCTCAAACACATCTTAGCCAACCTTAATTTCTGGAATGCATACAACAATCAAGTTACCCCATAGAAGAAAAGGCCGGCAATCTCACCGTATCTCCTTATCATTACCGATGGCTAGCAAGGAAACATCATGATATTTTTTTTTGGAACGTGTTGTTCATGATTAACAACACATTATTTTCAAAAATAGAGAAAGTAACAAGGCCTAGGTGTCTAGGTCAAAACAAAATAAAAAACAATAGAATAGAGCTTAATGGTAGCCACACCTTGCACTGGAGGAGAAGACAAAAGTAGCATGTGTTGGGAAAGAGATTGGGTACTGCTAAACTGAGTTCCCCCTCAATCCTGCATGGTGTTTATGTGTCATGTAAATTGGTGCAGGAGATGATAGCTAGGATCAATTATGCAGCCACTGAAGCTATCTTCTGTTTCCTTCTGTATCGATGAAATGAGATCCGTCTCATTCTTCTTCGTTCAAAATAACTATACTTGAAGGCAGGATTGCTGGAGCACCTTTCACAGTTAGTGCACAAGGGCTCATCCTACAGGTCCACCACATGCCTGTGCAAGGGAGACTAATGAGATGGGCCTACATATACCGGAGTGTATAGAAAGTAGAAACTAATGTAAGAGGACAATCACCTATGTCTCTATTGACTATTGTTTTTGACTTACAGCTACCAGTAGGCTGCATCTGGGAACTCTTTAGCATGTGTTGCATCATGAATCCATAGCTTAAAAATATACATGCACCTCCTTATCCCTGATCCCCAACGTCTTACTCGTATTCAACTTGTGGGAAAACTGGGTTTCCGACAGGTAGAAGGTAACAGGGCCTTCGCCCGAGAGTGGGCTCCGGGCGAAGGTAATCAAGTAGGTGGGTCCAGCCCTAGTTAGGGTTTTATAAATGAATTCACCAACCTCCTGTACATAGGGTTTGGTTCCCCTTTTATAGGGCTCTGTTTACTACCATCCCTTTTTACATCTCTACCCTGCGCCAGCTTAGGTACATTCTAGGAATATCCTCGCACCTATACTAACTGCCGGGGGCAATCTAGGCTTTCTTTTCTTGCACCGCCTCTACTTCTTGGGCCTTAGCTTTTGGCCCATAGGGAGCCCATTTCTGGTTTGGGACCAAGGCGTCATGGGGGTTTCCTTCGACACGCGGAGATCACCCAGCCTTCGCTTGAGCTGCCTTCGCTCCACCTTGTTGTCCGCCTCGTTCCAAAGCTTTCACCTATATTTATCGAACCTCCGCCACGGACTGCGCCCAGGGGTCTTCGCCGCCGTCTCCACGCGCCCGGGGGCCTTCATTGTACCGTCGATCAGGGGCGAAGGTTCCTTTGGGGGTTCCTGCACATCACCTGCATAATCTGTCAGTGTAAATTTCTGCAGATCGTAGTGGGATCTAACCTCCGCTCCTCACATATCCATGTCCCAATAGTTCCACCCTTGAAGGCATGGTCTGATGCGAGTGGGCCGTGACCCTCAATTTTACCGTTGACATTGAGTTGCGGAGGTTTCTCCCCTTTCCCCCTGGGTCGCCCGGATCAGACTGTTGTGTTTGTGATGTGTCGCATTCTTATTCGTTGTGTTGGCTCTAGAATCGACGCGTTGCTAAATAGACGTGACAGTTGGGTGCAGAAGCCAAAGCGTCCGCCCGTGGCCTATATAAGGGGCGGTAAGTGAAGGCTCCCCCACGCCACCTGAGCCATCGCTTTCGCATCTTTCGCTTTCCAAGCCTTCTTTCGTGCTTAGCCTTCGCTTGGTTGCGACCTGCCTACGCTCGTCCTTTATTCTTTCTAGTTATTTGGAGGTGGCTTCTGCTGTCAGTCCTCCTCCTCGTCGGGCTACCATCTTCAGTCCCTACTCCCGGCTCCTCGATGTTAGGGCTAGCGGGTGGTTTGCGTGCTTTGAGGAGTGTATGGTTGCTGTTGCGGAGGCCCAAGAGCTTGAGGAGGATTTGGGTAGTGTTGAAGCTTCAGTTGGTGATTTAGTTGGTGCTGCAGAAGCGGAGGTCATGGCTGGCAAAACCTAGGATTTTGGGCCTTCGCTCATGAAAAAGAAGGTGATCCTTGAACTGGAGAAGGATGGCTATGTTCCTCAGGGCGGGGCTAAGCTTCCACAGGGCGAGACGGTCCCTACGTCTGGTAAGGATTATGTTGTCGTCTTTAAGGATTACTTCTCCTGCGGCCTTCGCCTTCCCTCTGTTTGGTTCCTTCATGAAGTACTGGAGGATTTTGATGTTCAAATTCACCATCATACTCCTAATGGCCTTCTTACTTTGAGTAAATTTTGCTGGGCTTGTGAGTCTTATGGCACTAAGCCGGATCTGGACACTTTCTATTAATACTACGAACTTTAGCGTCAGCCTAAGAAGGTGGGTGATGATGAGCTTATTGCTCAGTATGGCAACTACACGTTCATGGCGAAGGGGCAGCAAGGGGATTCTAGGTTGGAAATTTTGTATTGACAGAAGAACAAGTGGGATAAGGATTGGCTGCGTTATTGGTTTTATGTGCAGACCTTCGGTGTTACCTCTACCCTTGAGGATGGGAAGAAGGTAACTAGATATCCTCTTGCCTCTGTTATGACAGAGATGAAACCTTGACGAAGGTGGCACCTGGCCTGCCAGTACTCCGAAGGCCGTGATCTTGTGGAGGAGATGGTAGCTGCAAAGTTCTGGCCTCTTGGCAAATCTAGGCCTTCATTCAAAGTGGAGATGGTGCACCTCCCTGTTTATGGTCCAACTGATGGAATCCCTTTTCCCCGTTTTGGGATAAAGCTATCGGAGGATGAAACTTTGGAGGAGTTTGCTACTATCGTGGAGCAAGAGGCGTGAGAAATTGTTGGCGATATTTCTGACAAGGAGTTTCTCGCGCGGAGATCCATTGCAGGCACAATGCCTTGGCTCAACCGTGTGTTTGAGGAGTTGGGGATACACCACGAGGAACACAAGGTTCCTACAAAGGTGCTGAAGTCTATTGAGGACAAGGCCAAGAATGCTATTGCAAAGAATAATACCGCAGCAACTGAGTCAAAGAAAAGGAGAGGTACCGGCACGACGAAGGCGTCAGCAAGAAGCAAAAGATTGGGACTGCTTTCGCTGGTGCTTCTACAGACGCTGCTGAGGAAGTTGCGAAGAGTGATCATGGGGGCTCTGCTTCTGCGGCTGCCAGCATGGAGGGCGATCATTCCACAGCCTCCGCTAACCTTGGAGGGATGATTTTATTCAAGCCCCTCTTGGAGGGATGGGGGCTAACTCTGCCGCTGAGCCCTCCATCGTGGCGCCTATGCCCGACGTGCTAGGTGATGACTCATCTAGTTTTGAAGGCGAGGATGGTGGTGGTGGTGGTGACGCTTCCCTGCCTAGCGATGCAGAGGTTGGGAGTGTGGATCGCCGCTCTGTGAAGGTTCCTGTGGTCGAGGAGTCTGAAGATGAACCTGAGCATGAGCCGCCTCCAGCGCAGCCTTTAAATCTGATGCCCCCGATTGGTTCACGGCGGTAGGAGGACATAGAGATGGATGTCACGAAAACTACTTTGTTTTTGGGTAGGTGTTTTCTTGGTTCTTTTGGTTTTACTTTGTGTTTTCACTTTATGTTTGCTATTAAAATTTCTCTTGTTTTTACTTTTTCCTAGGTGACTTAACTACAGCCATGGAGACTCCCTTGCCGGGGGAGAAGCCTCTGTCAGCTGATTTGGACCTTGCCTGAGTTGGGCTGGATGTTGGTCTAAAGACACCGCTCTTGATTGGAGGGGTTGGGCCTTTGGCTCCTGTTCACTCCGACGGCGAAGGTTTGATCTCATTCTCTTTGTTTTATTTGTTGCTTTGTTTTGGTGTTTCTGACATAAGCTGGTCGACTTTCTTTTCAGGAAGCTCCGCGAATACACTAAGTGGGTGGGCGGAGCACCTCCATGCTCTTTACACGGAGATAGGAGGTTGAATGCGACCGCCGCTACTTTGGTTCATGTTTTTGTCTTATGTTTCTTATGTTTGGTTTTTTTAATAGGCCAGGCTTGCCACCACATTAATAAGGTGAATTTCTACCGGCTGCTGCGGTACAACTTGGAGTAGCTGTGCTTGGTGAGTGCTTGCTGTTTTTGGTTTTGGGTGCTCTTTTATTTCGGGGTACTAAAACTCTTCTTTGCAGAGTCACCATATGGCGGAGGCTCTTGAGGAGCGGGGGATGAAAGGGATTATCGATCGTGATGCCACCATTGAGGCATTGAAGAAGGAAGTGGAGGTGGTGGAGGCCGAGAAGACCCAGCTTGCGGAGGAGGTCGCGGGCCTCTACGTGGCCCGTGCGGATTTTGAAGATCTGTAGGGAAAAGTGGAGTCCTTGGGCAAGGATCTTGAGGGTGCGAAGGTTGCCGAGCAACTCGCTGCTGAACGTGCCTTGAAGGCCCTTGAGACAGCCGAAAACCTCCGCAAGGAGGTGAATGCAGAAAGGGAGTCAAGCGCGGCTTTGAAGGCGCAGGTGGATATGTTGTCCAAGCGCTTAGAGGACGCCAAGGCTGTTGGGTGGCTGCAGCTGATCTTTATATTGGTGCACTCGGCCAATTTGGGGGTGTTGCTTCTTCGCTGCCCCCGAGCCGTCGGCGTACATCATCTTCTCTTAGATGAAGTCTAACTTCGCCAAGCTTCCTGATTTCGTTGGCAGGGCTGTTGATTTTGGAGCTCTTTCTGCCGCCACAAACTTCTCAAAGATGCTAGCCCAGTCGGGTTGTAAGCACACCGAAGGCTTGGAGAAGAAAGATATTGAGAGCCTAGCCCGCTTGGGAACTTCCCGGGCCCTTGCAAGATCGGTCCGAAATTTCATGAAGTCCTTTTGGGTGAAATTTGGCCGTGTGGATGCGCGCTCGATGGTGGAGGCTCGGCACGCTGTGGTTAGCTCCTTTTTCTTTGGCAAGTGTTGTCTTGTAGTTTCCTGTTACCTTTTTTTGTTTTATATGGTCATGAGTCTCGCTATTTGCAGGAGCTACAGAAGACGGAGGCTACACGTATTGCTTCGGAGGCACAAACTTCCAAGGCTGAGGCAGCGGCCCCGAAGGCTCCATCTGGTGGTGCTGAGGCCGAGAAGACGAGGGGGCCGCCTCTACTGCTGCTAATCCGGAGGTGTAGTTTTTAGGCTTTTAGTTGCTAGTTTTAGGTTTTAGCCGAAGGCGATTTGTAGCTTTTGCTGGGTTGGTGCCGTCGCCGGTTAAGTTTTAATTGTAAATTTGTCCTACGCAGGTTGCCTTCTCTGGGCCTGTGCAGGACGTGCTACCTTTAACCATGTTTCAAGATGGTGTTTATATTAGTGGTGAATTGTGGTAGTACTGGCGTGAAACTTCTCCAAGACCTTCAGTTTTTGAGATGTTTGCCTTCGTAATGCACGACATCGATGACGAATGTGCGGTATTTGTTAGGTCTGTTGCCTGGCGAGGGCCTCGCCCGCTTGTTTAGTTTTTGCGCCTGAGTTGTGTTGTGTTGAATGGCCTTTGGTCTCTTGTAATTTATGATTGGTCTTGATGTCTGGCATTTTGCCGTTTGTTGCTGCCTTCGGGCTTATGTATACTTTTGATTTTCTTTTTGTTGATTACGTTTGCAAGGCGCTTTGTTGTAATTTGTTTTCTTTGAATAACATTGTTTGAACCCTGGATGGACACTTATTTGATTGCAGAATGTTGTTTCAATTACAATTTGGGCCAAAAGGCTCTAATTGATGGCACTTATTTTCTTGCTCTTACTTCCGCTTCTTTCTTCTCTAGTTGCCGTTGGGGACGAGCTTGTTCGTCCATGCGGAAAGGTTTGGATGCTAGGCTTCGACCTTGCGTCCCTTGCATAGGCTTGGGCTCTTACTTTCTTTCTGTGGCCTCCGCTTCTTCGTTGTCTGGTTCTTGCCAGGGAGTTTGCGGCGCATCGGCGTGGAAAAGCTGAGGTGCTCGTGTTCGATCTTGTAGTTGTTGTGAAGGCTTTGGTGCAATTTGAGCATTCGTCGGAGGTGCTGGTCTTCGATCTTGATGCTTCTCCAGAAGCCACAGTGCTATTTGAGCAAGCAACGGAGGCTGTTGAACTCATGCTTGAGCATTGTCTTCGCTTGCGCTTGGATGAGTGTCTTGTTGCCTTCGGGCATGCTGGAGCAGCTATGCTCCCGTCGAACATGGTTGATGCCAGCCATACCAGTCGGTATCGTTGGTTTCGGGGGGATGTTACGAGTCTTTATGTGATACCCTTCTGCAACCACTGATACTAACTAGTTCCTGACATGGTGTGGCTGCACAACACCCACTAGAGGTTGTACATCACCCAATGGTAGATGCGTACAACCTCTCTGTGGTCTTCAGCGCGAACTGCTAAGATTATGAATCTTCACCGGGCATGTACGATGAAATAACTCCTTGGGTGGAGCACCTTTCATGGTTTCTGCAAAGGAGGCTGGTGAGATGGGCCCATATATTTCATCAACCAAAATGTGTCGAGTACAGCCACAGCAGTGGCCACCTAGACCTGCTGCTAAAAAAAGCTCTTTTTTAACTCTTTATTTTTTTTCATGTACTGCTATTGCATCATGAATCCATAGCCATAGCCCAAACAATTGTAAGTGATTATTATTGCACACTTCGACCCTATTTATACATGCACCTACCTCCTTATTTGTTTCCACAAGCTTCTCTACTCAATCTCTTGTTGTTTTGAAATTTTCCAAAGGCTTCTGCTGTGTCATTCATGATGGGAATGCATGTTTTTCCCACATCGACCTCCTAATTCCGGAGCTGATCCAGACCGTGTGATGACTGATGAACCCATGAGAGCAGCTTTGGAATGTGTGGCATTGGGAAGTCATCAGGGGCGTGATTGGTTCGTTTCCCAACACAACTTGGGCACTTGGCTCGCACCACCCTAGCCATGCCATACTTGACCAGGCTCGCTGCATGCATTTGCATATTGTTTGGTTGCTTGTCTCAGTACAGCCTAGCCACACAGGGATGGTGTTTGGTTGATAGCACATGCACCAGCAATTTTAGAAAAGCACATGCAAACTTGTTTGTTTGGAGCCGAAAAAATGGCCACGGTGCGCGCGTGTTGCATCGCTGCAGCCTAGCTCGATGGAAACGAAGTCCCACCGCGTTAATCTCAGCTTGGCCCCCAAACACCGGTCCAGGAAACCAAACATACTCTGCATGAGACGGGACAGGCTGGTGCGTATCCAGGGTACCACTCAGGCCCAAGATGTACCCATGAGAGCTGCTTTAGAACGTCGCACCAACAAAAGCTGCAGCTCACAGCTACGGACCTACGGGGACGAATGCCTGTGCAGCACACCTCAAGTAACGAGCAGTCACTTTCTTGGACAGTTGGATTCTGGCAGAGGCCTTGCTTAGATACTAAAATTCATCCATAAATTTCACTATGCAAAAAGAAGATTCTCCGTCACATCAAAATGCCGGCATATGTATGGAGTACTAAATGTAGATGAAATCAAAAACTAATTGCACAGTTTTGTTGTACTTTGCGAAACGAACATTTTGAGCCTAATTAATCAAGATTTAGACAATTATTACCACTAAAAAACAAAAGTGCTACAATGCTCGGGGTGACACTGTACAGAATCGGCCACCCCCGAGTCGGCGATCTAAACAGGGTCATAGCGTGCACCAATTTCACTGTACAAGCCCATCAGTCAGCAAGGTCTTTTCTTTTAACGTTGTATTTGAGTTAATCTATTGTTGAGTTAGAACCTAGATTCCTAGAATACTAGTTCAAAAAAATAAGTAGGAACCTAGAATTGAGTGAATGACTGCTTTGTTTGGAATTGCAAGAGAAGTAATCATGCCTAGCTGACTAGAGCCTCGTTCGGTTGCATGGGAATGATTCCCAGCCAAACAGTTCCTTCGATAATTTGTACTAGCGCAGAACGGTTCCTGGCCCGGAACGGCCTGTTCCGAGCTAACCGAATGGGGTCTAGAGGAGTCGGCTTCTCTTTATTCCGAATTTCTTGTTTCTGCGAAAATTGAATTGTTTGCTTTTGAAATCCTCCTTCCAAATAAATAATTGGTGTGGCTCAACAACGCTGTTTGCTGCGGTGTCAATAAAGCCTGCCTGACCTTGCTAACGTCGGAAAGACTTTCTTCTTTATTACGATGATATAACTGGTGGGCCGACAAGGTATGAAAGGATAAAATGAGATGGTTTATTGCAGGCGTCTTCAGTGATGGGGGCATTTCCATGGTTTAGCACTGTTATTTCTGGCTGATCGGTGGGCAGTGTTATTCATGGTGAAAAACATGAGAGGATCCGCAACTTTGTATTGATAAGGTGGTTCTATTTACATAAGTAAACTATTTCATCTACAAATTGAGAACAACGGTAATTTTGATGAGGCATGCATGGTGCTATGCTGGTGAATTAATTAATTAATTAATTATAAACTATACATGCAGAATATATAGCGCTGCTGCAGTGCCATCTCTTCAATGTACGGCTTATTAGGCACTCTCGACAGCTATGCTTACACTCTCGACAGCTATGCTTACATGATCAGTTCGAAGTTCAGAGCAGACTACTCTTCTGATCAGTCGCAAAAAAAAAAAAAAAAACAGGAGCAGCAGCATCTACTACTACTACTCTTCTGATCACCCTAGAACTGAAGAACATCAGCATCCTCGAAAGCCTGGAGCGTGGCCAGCTGGATGAAATCAGTGACCTGAACTCCCACAGGCCTTCAGTTTTCCACAAAGTAGGGAAATCAGACAACAGAATTTAGTTTCATCACGCAACACCCTTTTATTCAATCTGAATCAAGATTGCAGAGTATTCAGAACTTAGATGCTCATTACCATGGGAAGCAGACCTTCTCCAGCAGAGGCGTTCCAAGCCTGGGGCCTTCGTCGTACCCTTCGCAGATCATCTCCCCCTTCTCATCTCTTTAGTACACCATCCCTCTCAACTGGTCCTCAAACGCCTATACCAATTTGTAGAGAAAACAAATCAGGAACAAGAACCACTAGCAGTCACATACGTGGCTCCTTGATCATGTGCTACTACTACACGTGTATGTGCGTACCCTCTTCTTGTCAGGTGCAACATCAAAGGAGCAGCGGGATGAAGAGATGCTGCCATGAGCAGAGGTGCTGAACCTGAAGGCTGCCGCCTTCCTTGTGCCAAGCTTTGGGCTCATCATTGCCATGGTGGAAGAATGGTAGTGGTACAAAGAGCTCCTGGCTACCATTGATTTGGGCTCTGGTGAGAAGAAAGGCGTTCAACAAAGGGACCTCCACTAGGTTAATTAAACAGAAAAAATGCATTTATAGGAAATGGACATGGTGGAGGAAGATCCATTAATTTATTGTGAGACTGAAGGAGGAATGTGTTGCTTATAAGTGCTTGTCAGCATGTAGTAGTGGATGAAAGGGTAGGCTAGGGAGGGATGGCAACTCATACTACAATAAGGGACAAGTGCTTGTCAGCATGTAGTAGCGAATGACTGCTTTGTTTGGAATTGCAAGAAAAGTAATCATGCCCAGCTGACTAGAGGAGTCTGCTCCTCATGTTTCGAATTTCTTGTTTAAATAAGTAAACCATTTCATCTACAAATTGAGAACAACGATAATTTTGATGAGCCATGGTTCTGCGCCGGTGAATCAATTAATTATAAACTACATTCAGAATATATAGCGCTTCTGCAGTGTCATATCTTCAATGTAGGGCATCGACTCCCCGGCTCATTAATATGTTGATAAATAACCTACCACTGCCATTAAAAAACAATATAAAAATGTCTTTATATAATTTATATTATCTACATATACATTATTAAAAGAAAAATGAAGGAACTGCTTTGGCACCCCTAAGAATTAAGAGTTCAAAGTTGCAATGCAAAGTTTCTTTTGATTCCAAATATAATAGAAAAAAGGAAATATTGTTCAATATGAGAGGTTAAGTATAATTAGTTAAACACACAAAAATGTTAAAAAAATAAGAGTCAGTACTAGAATAATAGATCCAATATGTTACTGGTGAATGTGGCTCCTAATATGATAGCGGTTGAATAATGTGAGTACAGCCAGCTATATGCCAAGTCCTGTTGTGAATCTGCTACAGAACTTCATGCCATGTGTTGCACCATGACTCCTTAACCTATCAAAATATTTGTGCTATAAATGCATGTCATATTCCCACCCTATTTGTGGACCTTTGCTTCACGGGTCCTCTTCTCATCTCTCTTCTTGTTGCCAATATCGATATATAGAAGGCTTCGGTTCAATGGGCGGATCAATATAAGATGAAGCATCATGTTGTTGTGTGTGATCAAGCAACAAACTGCTTGGAATGAGTGGCACTCAGGAACCATATATGACAGTTTTTGAGTCTTTCCCTGTCGATCGTGGGGTGCTTGGCATGGAGTCTGGTCGCTGGGACACTATGTCCTCAGCAAATGCCGGAATGGTAGACTGAGCATGGTCTCGAGCGGCCTAACTTTCTCGTTCCACCATCGACCGTCGGGCACGTTGTCGGTTGTCTATAGCGAGTTAGCAATTAGCTGCAACATGGGGGGACTTTGGGATATGGCCCTGTATATCGAGCTTCGAACACAAAAGTGGTTTTCCCCGCCGAAGATGAACTGTTAACTGTGCAATATTCCCTCATTCATGGAAAAGAATGTATTTCTTCTCCTCCAGATAAAAAAAACTTTGGATGACTAGAATGGTGAGTTGCTGCTGAGCTCACAAAATACATATAATATATGCCAAACTAATGAAGATGAGGGTTTTTTATACAACTATGCCACTCTTTCTCTTATGTCTATTCATCATCTTGAAGATTAAGTTCTTGAGAACGATTTCACGACAGTAGCATGCCGTCACAAATACATGTCCTCAATTTTGAGCATAGAACAAAGGAACACAAATGAAAAAAAACAACAGATTGGGTTGTCGGATTACGCACATCAATGCATTAGCCAGCAAATTTAACATCAAAAATATTCGATCAACAACTTACATAAGATCATAACACTGACCAAAAGTTTAGAATAAAATAATATAAATTGGCCAAAAGCAAGCCTACTGCAGCATATTTTCCACCAAACCACTTCACTGGAAAACAGATACTCTCTCCAGTTTCCTAAAGGATGTATGACACTGTCTCCAAAGCATAACATTGACTTCTATTTTTTATTAAAATATTTATTGAAAAGTGACATATGTATATTTGAATAAAAGTATTTTTCAAGAAAAATCTATTTATATGGTTTTCATGTTTTCAAACTCAATTACTTAAAAGTTATTCGCGATTTATATTCCCAATGTTTGACTCAAGCCTTGTCCAAAACGACTTCCTTTAGGGAACCGGAGGAGTAGCACTTCGCTGAAATTGTCAAAAACTAGTCTATCAACCATTGCTTCAGCACAAGCTATAGGAATCTTAAGAAACAATAAGAGTTGGAAATTCATGGATACATTTAGGACGATAGCTAACCAAAATTGCTTATATAATTTGCACTATAATACATTCGTACTCTACCATAGTACTCATTTGGATACTTTCTTTTTTCTAAATCTCTATTCGGTTGTAATGGACTTCATTTGCCCAATACTCTATATACACTTTCATCATTATTCATAGTTTTCTACATTGCATTGTATTACATCCACGTTCATTTGGCATGTCTTGTGTTGAAACATTGATTGAGTTATGATTGACATTGAAATAGGTTCGAGTTAGCTCCTCTTTATTCCGAATTTCTTGTTTCTGCGAAAATTGAATTGCTTGCTTTTGAAATCCTCCTTCCAAATAAAGAATTGGTGTGGCTAAACAACCATGTTTGCTGCGATGTCTATGAAGCCTGCCTAATCCTTGCTAACGTCCGAAAGATTTTCTTCTTTATCACGATGATATAATTTAGAATGGAGGCAGTAGCAAATAGTTCTTCTAACGATTAGGAGACAAATAAATGACATTATGAGTGTGACCAATTCGCTTCTCTTACATAATGTACAAGCGTGAGCGATTGGGGTAAGCTTTATGTGGAGAAACAACACCGATCACTAGCTATTCAAGGACCCTAAATCAATGGTGGATCTAGAAACATATGCTCCAAGAGGTTCATTCTCCTTATTTTCTACATTTAGTCTCGCTCCTTCTAAGTTTCAATGACTAAACTTGTAGGACGGGAGGAAGACGGGCTCCATACTTTTGGCAATGGTAGGAGGGCTCGAGCCCCTGCCAACTTGATGCTAGATTCGCCCCTACCTAAATGGTTGACAAACCTAGAGACAGATGGTGCCCTATAAGACACAAATTGATTCGGCAAGGAACTTGGTTGCTTATCTTACTATTATTCAGTGGCGGAGCTTGACCAATGATACAGGAGGGCCGGGCCAGTCGATATAATTAAGCATTAATCACCCATAAACAATACCAAAGTTACTGTTTAGACAATGAAGAACATAATAGATAGGAGGGGCCACGGCCAAAAATGCCCTGCTGCTATTATTACTTTTTTTACCTCCACGTTAATCCTCACCGCATAGGTTAGAAAAAGAGTAAATCCTATAAATTATCACAAAAGAACATTTAGCCATCAACTGAATAGACTATAATCATCATTAACGATAGCTATTTCATCTATGTGTTTTCTAAAAAAAGTGTGCATATCTACCATTTTAAAAAATAGTTAGTAACCCTAAAAAAATGCATTCGAATTGCCTTAAATAACCCTATAAATCTTCACCTAAATTATGCAAGTATGTTGTGATTATAAAATAACATTAATCTACTTTAACCTCCTAAATTTGTTTTAAATTATCAACCTCTACCGTTATTAAAAATGGCCCCTAAAACTGCATCTAAATTAGCCAACTTTGTCAGTATAAAAAAAATACCAAATGACCACTTCTAGTGTATCGATATATTAAAAAAAACTGACATCATGTATGCTTGCATCATGCGTGTCACCTGCATGCCACATATGTATACATGCAAGAAGTGATTAGCATGTCAAATACATAGCTTAAGCTAAGGTTTCAAGAACACAAATACTAATGGAGGTGTTATACAAAGGGTTGCAATTAGTCGATGGACCTTTTTTCTTTTACAAAACTGGCACAAGTTCACGCCCATTTTCATTGCGTTGAGAAGAAGATAGAGATTACAACTAGTTGCCCTCGAGACAACATGGGGGAGCAAAACTGAGAAACCCAAGTGGGAAAACGTGGGCCCATTTGGATCCTTAGAATTGAATTCATTCTAATAATTATAATTTAGACATAGATTAATTAAGCTAATATAGTTGTGTATGAAATATATTTGTATATTTATTGTTAGGCATACAGGGGATATACTTATATGTTGCATTTCAGCTTGGCTTTTCAGTAAAACGAACAGGGCAAAATAAAGGGATCCAAACGGCCAGTGTAGATATAAGTAAAACATCAAGGTGCAGGAATTAAAGTCTCCAAGAAGCGTGCTCCAGTAACAGCTCAGGTTCTAGCTTTCTTTTTGGCTTTGGTCACAAGCAACATTAGTGACAACTCCAGCAACAGCAGTGCAGCATTGATGGGCTCCTGGGCTAGTATTGAGAGAAAAGATGCACTCACTCCTAAAGATTGGCTACTCATCTTCAGTTATAGGATGCTAGAGGATAAAAGTAGCCGTGACACCGTCACAGGAAAGGATATCATTCTTTCAGGCTCTTGACAGGACATGTTAGTTGACGTGTCATGTCAGATTTTGTTTGGCGCCTTAACCATCTGACGGAATAGCCACAGAACCCGGTAGAAGATCACTACTTGGGCCTTGTTCAGATGGGGGTGAAAAAATTTCATCGCACTGTAGTACCTTCGTTTGTATTTGACAATTGTTGTCCAATCATAGTCTAACTAGACTTAAAAGATTCGTCTCCTAAATTACAGACAAACTGTATAATTAGTTATTTATTTTACCTACATTTAATGCTCCATGCATACGTCTAAAGATTCGATGTGATGGAGAGCGAGTGAAAAAACTTGGAATCTAAACAAGGCCTTGTTTCGTCAGTTCAGTCTCTGCCTTAACCACCATTCACATTCGCTGCAGTCCTCTGTTGTAGATTGTGAGGTTTGTTGTCATTGCAGGTTCTTCAGCACTGCACCAAACCGAAACGCCATCATTTTCCGATGAGAGATTTCTGTGAAACAAAAGCAGACGTCCCCTGTCAACGCTTTACAGCACATCCTTTGAAACTGACGGCAGATGGCTACAGCTAACAAACTGACAGCCGGGCAAGAGCTATCATCGACAAGAAACAGTAACCCTACCAAGTGCCATCACAGGATCACTTTGGATATGTCTGATCATAGATCCCATATAGCAAAACGAACCAGTAGATTTTACCTTTTTTCTATGCACAAAAGAGAAACCAGATAGATCATTCAGATACAGTTCAAGTTACTGAAACGCAACTATCGCTGAGCAACCTGATGCAGTTATACAGCAAAAAAGAAAAGAGAGAAGGCAAAAACAAAAAGGCAAAATCAACTGATGCTCAATAGGTACGAAAAAACTGATTCTGGGAAGCAAATTAGTAGACAGGGCTATGCACTCTGGTCAGACTAACTTCCTATCCTGTACTCTACGGACTTTGCTGCATTCTTCAGCCGTCTGAGTTCTGTCTTCTGCAGTTGTGTCCTCATGCTCATAGGAGGAGCATGTCTTTATTTCACCGTTCAGGAGGGATTGCAGCAGCGGACACACCTTTCTGAGTGGATATGGCGGAAGCAAGGGCAACTGGCATCAAGCAGAGCCCCTTGTTCTGAAGGTACTGCATTGCGCTGGTGATGCTGGTTTCCATTAGCTTCACAACCTCTTCCTCAAAGATGAAGGCGTCTTCCGAGTCTAGTGCATCCAGTAATCCTTGAGCGTTGGTTGGAGCTGACAGAGGTTGACCGTGGTAACCCTACATGAATCATGACAGTGCACAGCATGGATAAGTAGATTGAAGTAAATTACTGGTACCTCAATGTTAAAGCAGGAAGCAAATCTGTATCAAACTCAGCTACAGTGCAAGTGGAACTAAAGGACTGCTGTTATAAGCTATCATGCCATGTGCCCATGTCATAGCTGAATTTATCTGAGGCATTGCAGTTCGACATACAAATGAAAAAGAGGTGAAGTCTATATCACCAATTATAAAACAACAATACTTTTTCAATGATTCGTCGAAGTTGTAGAAAATTAGAAGGTTTGGCACCTCAGTCTGAGATTCTGTGAGAAGGGGAAGAACTGCTCCTGGAGCTCCTAGCCTACTCATGCTCAAGACCTGAATGAAACCAGGTAAAAGGGAAGAATGTTAATCATCTTCGCCTGAGCAGAAAAGTTGCATGGCATGTTTCAAAAACTGTTCACAGACATACCTTGACCTGAAGCTGAAGAAATTTCACATAATCAATTATTTCATCCAGCATGGATGCCTTGTCTGCCTGCTTGCATCAAAAGATTTGTCACCCTATCTTATTCAAGAGAATTAAACAAAATGAGCCTCTTTAAAGAAAGGTAAGACTGCTGTCTTCCTTGGTATGGTATTTTAGCTGCATTAAACAAGCTCTGCATCAACAGGAACAGGGAGTTTGGATAATTGGATTAGTGCTATTTTGTTGTAATGTACTCCCTCCCGTAGTCACATAAAATGGGTCCGAAAGCATCGACCCTCGACCCAGGTTCGTCAACCCCGACTCAGGTAGGCGGGTTCATTTTCGACCCACAGTGTAAAAATGTCTCGCAAGTGCCCACCATGTTCCTCGACCCCGTCGACTCAGAAACTTTATGACTATGCTCCCTCCATCCACGAAAGAATGCAATTCTAGCACAGTACCAAGTTAAAGTATCCTAAGTTTGACTAATTATAAATAAAAAAATATCAATATTTATAATATCAAATAAGTATCATTAGATTTGTCATGAGATATATTTTCATATTATCCTTATTTGGTGTCATAAACATTAATAGTTTATCCATGGCCCTGTTCGCTTGAACTTATCAGTCAGAATCAGCCAGCCATTCAGCAGTGTTTTTCTCTCACAACAAATCAGCATCAGCATCAGCCGCTTTTACAGCCAACCGAACAGGGCCCATATTTGGTCACACTTTAGAAATGTTAATGAAGAATGCATCTAGAATCGCATTCTTTTGTGGACAGAGGTGGTAGCATTTAGTTCAATTTTGAACTAGATCCACTGAAATACATCCAGTCCAAACAAGTAACTTCATCACAGTGGAACTGAACCAATGGCTAAACAGGTAACGACTATTGTTGGCCCAAACAAATTAAACATTCGCTCCGGTGTATTTGTAGAGTTGAAGACTTACAATTGAACCCCAAAGAAGAACCTTAAATTTAATAAATGCTCCATTCTATTGTCTCACTTGCATATTTCAAGCCACAACTAAGAAACACATGTTCCCATTACATATATAAGTAGCAAAGTTTTGAAAATTAGCTCGATGACCAATTTTAATAACTGCAGCTGCAATATAAAAATGCAGCGGGCAAGTTAGGCCCCCAAAGAAATGTACCTTATTGGAATTCGGGACGAGATCTTGCAGACTTTTCATCCTATCTGAAATTTTCTCTCTGCGAAGCTGCAACAGATTAGGAAATTGTAGTTAAAATTTAAGCTATATAAAGCAAGCAAAACAAATAATTCAAAATTATTATGCAGCTCTTCAGTTTGCACTGAAGTGGACTGATCTCATAAATAAAAACTCACCCGTTCAGCAATACTATGAGGATCAGTTGCCTGTCCACGACGAGCCCTTACTCGTGGCTTCACGCCAACACCATTTCCAGCTGAATTTGGTTGGGTTTGTACATCAGAAGGATGGCTAACAGGACCCTCACTTTTGTTTTCATTGATCCATGAAGGAATCTAAACATTTGAAATAACAACCCCATGTCAGGTACAATCTTGAAAGACACCATAAAAGGAACACAGTGATTGAGCAGAAATGTATTCTTTTAATAGAAAACATAAAAACCTTTTGAGGGATCAATGCTCCTTGCGTTGCAGCAACCGACATTTGATTACGTGCAATGAAAGCAGGGATAGGAACGTTACACATTGCATTTTGCTCCTGCAGTATGGAAGTTGAGTTACTGGTACAGTTCAAATTAACAGTAAGATGCAGTTCAGATATTCTCTTTAGTAGCAATGTTTACATTAATAACCTGCTTCTGAGTCTTGAAACCACTAGAAGCTAGGTTTGCTTCCTGGACACTAGCAAATGAGGGGAGCCTACCAGTGATAAATTCTTTGCTATCCTGTATTACAAAAGGAACCCAAAATTAATTTAACTGAATTAGATAAATGCATAGCAGCTGTCTATGTAGTTTTTTTTGGAAGAAGAAGCAACTATCTCTGTAATGAGAGTTACATGAAGTGATGCCAAGGTAGCACTGTCAAACACTGAGATATCCCCATTTGGATGGCATGTTTTGTTCAAAACAGAATCACTTTGTGCTCCTTGAAAACTGAAAGCTTCTAGATTCACTGGTTCCATGAACGAAGAAGCATTTTGGAATGCGGAACACAAAGTTGGGGCTGAAGAAACAGCATTTACATCAGCAAGAAAAGCAGAAACTTCACTTCCATTACTATCAATTGAACTAGATAAGGCATGAGGCAGTTCTGAAAGTCCAGGAGTATTCAACTGCGGATGAAAGACCCCAGGTGTTGAATTGTGCTGAAGCACTCCTGGAGCCACTAAATTACTCTGCAGATTGCTGTTATTCTGCAGTCGTTGAAGCCCCAGAAGATTTTCACAAAGCTTATCCCTAGATAGAGTATCACCAGGTAACAGATCTTGCAGACTTTTCATCCTATCTGAAATTTTCTCTCTGCGAAGCTGCAACAGATTAGGAAATTGTAGTTAAAATTTAAGCTATATAAAGCAAGCAAAACAAATAATTCAAAATTATTATGCAGCTCTTCAGTTTGCACTGAAGTGGACTGATCTCATAAATAAAAACTCACCCGTTCAGCAATACTATGAGGATCAGTTGCCTGTCCACGACGAGCCCTTACTCGTGGCTTCACGCCAACACCATTTCCAGCTGAATTTGGTTGGGTTTGTACATCAGAAGGATGGCTAACAGGACCCTCACTTTTGTTTTCATTGATCCATGAAGGAATCTAAACATTTGAAATAACAACCCCATGTCAGGTACAATCTTGAAAGACACCATAAAAGGAACACAGTGATTGAGCAGAAATGTATTCTTTTAATAGAAAACATAAAAACCTTTTGAGGGATCAATGCTCCTTGCGTTGCAGCAACCGACATTTGATTACGTGCAATGAAAGCAGGGATAGGAACGTTACACATTGCATTTTGCTCCTGCAGTATGGAAGTTGAGTTACTGGTACAGTTCAAATTAACAGTAAGATGCAGTTCAGATATTCTCTTTAGTAGCAATGTTTACATTAATAACCTGCTTCTGAGTCTTGAAACCACTAGAAGCTAGGTTTGCTTCCTGGACACTAGCAAATGAGGGGAGCCTACCAGTGATAAATTCTTTGCTATCCTGTATTACAAAAGGAACCCAAAATTAATTTAACTGAATTAGATAAATGCATAGCAGCTGTCTATGTAGTTTTTTTTGGAAGAAGAAGCAACTATCTCTGTAATGAGAGTTACATGAAGTGATGCCAAGGTAGCACTGTCAAACACTGAGATATCCCCATTTGGATGGCATGTTTTGTTCAAAACAGAATCACTTTGTGCTCCTTGAAAACTGAAAGCTTCTAGATTCACTGGTTCCATGAACGAAGAAGCATTTTGGAATGCGGAACACAAAGTTGGGGCTGAAGAAACAGCATTTACATCAGCAAGAAAAGCAGAAACTTCACTTCCATTACTATCAATTGAACTAGATAAGGCATGAGGCAGTTCTGAAAGTCCAGGAGTATTCAACTGCGGATGAAAGACCCCAGGTGTTGAATTGTGCTGAAGCACTCCTGGAGCCACTAAATTACTCTGCAGATTGCTGTTATTCTGCAGTCGTTGAAGCCCCAGAAGATTTTCACAAAGCTTATCCCTAGATAGAGTATCACCAGGTAACAGATCTTGCAGACTTTTCATCCTATCTGAAATTTTCTCTCTGCGAAGCTGCAACAGATTAGGAAATTGTAGTTAAAATTTAAGCTATATAAAGCAAGCAAAACAAATAATTCAAAATTATTATGCAGCTCTTCAGTTTGCACTGAAGTGGACTGATCTCATAAATAAAAACTCACCCGTTCAGCAATACTATGAGGATCAGTTGCCTGTCCACGACGAGCCCTTACTCGTGGCTTCACGCCAACACCATTTCCAGCTGAATTTGGTTGGGTTTGTACATCAGAAGGATGGCTAACAGGACCCTCACTTTTGTTTTCATTGATCCATGAAGGAATCTAAACATTTGAAATAACAACCCCATGTCAGGTACAATCTTGAAAGACACCATAAAAGGAACACAGTGATTGAGCAGAAATGTATTCTTTTAATAGAAAACATAAAAACCTTTTGAGGGATCAATGCTCCTTGCGTTGCAGCAACCGACATTTGATTACGTGCAATGAAAGCAGGGATAGGAACGTTACACATTGCATTTTGCTCCTGCAGTATGGAAGTTGAGTTACTGGTACAGTTCAAATTAACAGTAAGATGCAGTTCAGATATTCTCTTTAGTAGCAATGTTTACATTAATAACCTGCTTCTGAGTCTTGAAACCACTAGAAGCTAGGTTTGCTTCCTGGACACTAGCAAATGAGGGGAGCCTACCAGTGATAAATTCTTTGCTATCCTGTATTACAAAAGGAACCCAAAATTAATTTAACTGAATTAGATAAATGCATAGCAGCTGTCTATGTAGTTTTTTTTGGAAGAAGAAGCAACTATCTCTGTAATGAGAGTTACATGAAGTGATGCCAAGGTAGCACTGTCAAACACTGAGATATCCCCATTTGGATGGCATGTTTTGTTCAAAACAGAATCACTTTGTGCTCCTTGAAAACTGAAAGCTTCTAGATTCACTGGTTCCATGAACGAAGAAGCATTTTGGAATGCGGAACACAAAGTTGGGGCTGAAGAAACAGCATTTACATCAGCAAGAAAAGCAGAAACTTCACTTCCATTACTATCAATTGAACTAGATAAGGCATGAGGCAGTTCTGAAAGTCCAGGAGTATTCAACTGCGGATGAAAGACCCCAGGTGTTGAATTGTGCTGAAGCACTCCTGGAGCCACTAAATTACTCTGCAGATTGCTGTTATTCTGCAGTCGTTGAAGCCCCAGAAGATTTTCACAAAGCTTATCCCTAGATAGAGTATCACCAGGTAACAGATCAGTCTGGCCAGCACCAGCATAGGTCAATTGTTCATTTGGAAGCATAGTGGAATCCTGTTCATGCACACTGAATTTTAAATTGTGGTCTGATCTAACTGTCATGAAATAGCTTGAAGGTGGCATGCTTCCTTCTCCTCCATATGATTCCACTGAACCATCAGCCAAACTGTAGCTCTCAGAAGCAGAATTGACAGGCCATGATGAGAAGTAGGAACCAGCTGAGAAGTCCATGTTAACCACAAGAAATGGTACTGACAATCTCTGCCCAAAATGTTCTTTAAAAGATGGCTTCTACAGATTGAAAATATGCCCGGTTAACAATATGGTGATGCCTGCATTCAAAAGAGAAAATCAGTTAGTCATTAAAGAGAATGGTAGTTCAGAATGCTTCCTTTTATACAAAGGCAGGACATAATGATGCTTAAAGAACAGCTGTCAATTCTTCATAGATTGCATGTATGGGCCAATAATGCAGAAGTATATAATCAAATAATCCTTGCGAGCATAAATATCTTGAAGAAATATATTTTTGGAACACACGTTAATCACTAGAATAAGCAACATTAAAATATCCCCAACTAATTTGAACTCTCCCATGTTTACTGCATACGGTTGACAGGTGACCCTCAGGCCCTCAGCATACATCACTGTCATGTTCATGGCAGCATAGAAATCTTCTATGGATAGGGTCATGGGGGATTGAATTTTTCAATAGTCTGGACTTTTCCCTGAGAAAATGAAAGTTGGGATGGGCAATAGAATCAAGCACATACCCCATTACTCACCGGTGAAAGAACTATTAGAAAAGAGCTGTACAATTACTGATGCAGCAAACTATAACAGCTTTAGACACAACACAGGCTTCCATCCTGAACCATTCTGTATTATAAAGAAATATGCGACAAGTAAAAGCATAATTGAAGTTTCAGCAATCGTGTTAAATAAATTATTCTTCTTTGATCGCATTGCCAAGTGAACACAACTTCCCTTCTCTATTCTACAGCCATCGACACCAATTTTTCTTAGAACAAAACAACTGATTCAGATGTTCAGTTAAGAAACAGTAAATGAACACTATCAAGTTCATTTTGACGACAGAACATATACGACCCTACAGTAACCCCACTGAATATTTTCCTCTGTGAGGCTAGAGGATGAATGTCTGTGCCAACAATGCTACCATCAATTGCTCTCGTACTCATACGTCATACTAGTTCAGTTCTCACCCTAATCAGTACAAGTCAGAAACGCTGAACTGATACAATAATTGTAAAAACGTCAGCCATCATTGATCTCTGACACTACAGGAAAACTTAAAAGCCCCTGAATGTCCACCACACGACTCATAACTAGAGGTCATCAACAACCGACTATACATTTAAGCCTTCTGGCTAGTGCGAAACAGAGATGTTGCCAGCCAAAAAAACAGAGACATACAAACAAAAGCGGCTGATATCACTCGCTCTACAACTAAATTGCCATTCCTCTCATTTCTCAATCGCAAAATTCATTCCACAACACCCATCTTTCCCCTTTTTCTTTTCTCCCTCGTGGACTGAGCTGATAAAAATTCAGGCAGACAAGAATTGCTGCGAATAAGAAGATAAAATTTTCACCAACCGTATCCATCTAGGAAATCGTCGAAACAAATAAAAGAAACCACGATCGAAACATTACGCCTGCATCAATCAATCAATCCCACGCGATCGTCCCTCTCCATCTGGACCATCCCTGGCATTGTTCTTGCCCCTTTTGCGAATCGCGACACGACAAATAAACCCCACCAAGAAACGCCAATCACTAGGCACGGGCGACCAAAACCACATCAAGAACAAGTACAGAAAAGCATGTAGCAGGGTGATACACATGCAGTGAATCGCTCTCGAAAGATCACTGTTGTCCTGAAAGCTGACCCCGCTGAAGGGGGGAGAACCAGACTAGACACTTACCAGTGAGACGAGCGCAGCAGTGAAGCTTCCGTTACCGGGACTGGAGGAGGAGTACAGAGAGCGCGCGCGCGCGTGTACGTCTGTGGAGGTGACTGAGGTGAGACCCTGAGAAGTGGAGAGGAGAGGAGAGGTCGAGAGGAGAGGAGGCGGCGGTTTGGGCGGAGAAGAAAAAGGAGTGGCCTTTGCGGTGTTGCTTGCCGGGGCCGAAGACTGGAAAGACGCGTTGGACTGCTGAATTTCTGATGCTCGCTCAGCGCTAGCAGGAAAGAGAGACAGCAGTTGGTGAATTGGTGCCGCTGGCGCTGCCCTCTCTTTTTGTTCAGTAGCACCCCCTCTTTTTGTTTATTTCTGCACGCATCCTTTATCCTTTTTATATGCCTTTTGGGCTGGAAATGGATGGCCAAACAAAAACATTTGGGATCGATGCACCTTTTCCGTTGTGTCGTGTCGACGAAGATCCCTTGTAGAGGAATATTGTGTTCCTGTGGTAACTATCATGCAATTATGGTAAATTTGATGGCTAATTGAAGCACGTGTTTATAAAGATGGTTTGAGTTGTGTATTAGTATGTACGTGTATGTGTGTGTGTTTTGCTGGGCATCGTTTTTGTGGGGGCCAGCTCATACTATGTTGGACTATGTCACAGCTAATTTTGTTTTTCATGTACGGCGAGACTTGTGTATTTGTATAACAATATTTGCCGAAAGTTTTATGTCACGTTATGTACAAGCTAGCAACTCGTATCAATATAGACATATTGTATAAAAAGAAGACATATAGCAGTTCGTGTCCTATTTGTACATAATTATAAGTTAGAACGCTCTGTTGTGTCCTATTTCCGTCTTTCATATCATCATACATTTTCTCATCGTTTGCGACCGTACGCTTTTACCATCTCTGTTCGATTGGATTCCACAAAGAGATTTTGTACTCCCGGTCCGAAACCGAGAGAGGGAGAGAGGGCTGGACCTGGAATTAATAAAGCCGGAAACCGAGGGCCGGAACGCGACGCTGACGCCAATCCTCTTCCCGTGTCGCGGCGCGAGTTGAGCCGAGCTGCGCGCCTCGCCTGCTCTGACCAGGTTCCCCCGTCCGTCATCCCGTCGCTGTGCGGGTGGGCCCCTCGTGCGTCAGCATCCCACCCCCTCCGGCCCACGCGACCGGGCCCGCATTTGGCAGCACCTACGGCTACGGGCCGGGGCGCGTGTGTGCTGCTCGTCGCGACCTACCGCGGTGGGCGGCGGCGTCGTTAATCATTCTCCGGTTGCTACTCCGACTAACTAACCTGTAGTCCCGCTACCAGAAAACAGCAGACAAAAAAAAGGCCTCGCACCAGACGTCCCATCATCGTCGCCCCCGTCGCCATCAGTCCCTAATCCCCTCCAGCCCTCCTCCTGGTATGCAGTCTTTTTTTCGTTAATTAATTAATTGATATATATATATATAATCCGCTGGACCCGGGAGAATTAGCACGAGTCGGTGAGTTGATTAAGGCCTGCCGTGGCCCTCGTCCCCGCACGTGTAGGGCGCCACGCCATTGGCAGCGAGCTGGCGGCAAAAACGGCGACGTGCGGGCGCTGCTTTGACTGACCCGCGCCGGTTACTTGTGCGTAATCCACGCGGCTTTGAAGCCGTAGTTTCTAGTTTGGCTGCATGCAACGGCCGCATGCGCCCGGAGCCTCTACGTGGAGAAAAACTCGCGGCGGATCCATTTTTACCCGGTGCCGCCGCGGCGGTGCGGGACTGCGGGTGCCCCGTTTCGGCGGGCGGAGTCGCTCTTTTGACTTGGCTCGGCTGGCGGATTAGCTTAGCGCCGTGGGCGAGTCATGCGGCAAGTGGCGGCAGGAGCGGATGGTTCGTTGGGTGATTGGTGGTTCCGGTCAGCTAATCACGCGCGCGGGAATTGCGATCGCATGCAGCGCTTGCAAGCAAAGCATTACCTAGCGTAGCTAGCCTCCACCCAACCAACACACGAGAGATGGGCCGGCATCGATCGGTCAGTGATGACTGATGAGTGAGTGTGTTTGGTTGGCTGATCCACTCGCGACCATTCAGAAAAAACACAGGTACACGGGGGTATGATAATTTTGCATGATGGCCTAGCACATTGCGTCGCTGCCCAAGCAAATCAAATCAACACGGGGGTGCGGGTGGGTTTGGCCGTTTGGCTTTGGCCGCCTGCTTGCGTCAAGAGCGGTTTACACTTGCCCCTGCCCTGCGCTTCTGAGTTGACGTGGACGGAGAGCCCCTAATTTTGCTCTCCGCGCCTCCACCTGACCGCTGCTGCCACGTTACACAGCATGCAGGCCGACTTGAGCCCAAATTTTCCTACCTTCCCTATATGGGCCTATGGGGTCTTTCCTAATCTTAGTCCTGCCGTAAAGGCCCTCCCGCTTCTTCTTTTTTTTTTTCTTCCGCTCGCTTGGATGGAGCGGACAAGCCCACCTTCCCCGTTCCGTTGCATTTTTTTGACGGCCCGTATTTCCATCCACTTTTGACAGAAAAAACCATTATTGGATGGAAAAAGTCTACATTACATCACTCAACTTTTGGAAAGTCTGTTTTTTCTCGCTGAACTCTAAAACCGGGTAAACCACCTCCCTGAACTTTTAAAACCGTTCGTTTTACCTCCCTGACCGGTTATAAGTGGTTTTCAAAGATGATTTTTGTCTTTTTCTTTTTTATTGATTTCGGCTTAATCTTTAAAAAAATCATAGTAAATCATAGAAAAATCATAAAATAAAAATCCAATTTTGTTGGACTTCACATGAGTAGATCTACACATTGAACATATAATATGGTATACTTTAGTACAAATTTTTTGTTATAGCTTTAGATCTATACTTTTCTATAATGAATTCATAGCTGCAGTTTTTATGGCCCAATTATGGTGAAATTTTTATGGTGAGCTAATTATTGTATACTTAAACTGTAGTAAAAATTTCATACTCATTGGATCATATATATATATATAACTCAGTGATAGATTTATTTAGGTGCATGCTTGTTAAAAAGTATTTATAACTTAATTCAAGGAGGTGGTTTACCCTGTTTTAGAGTCCAGGAGGAAAAGCAGACTTTCGCAAAAGTTAAGGGAGATAATGTGGACTTTTCCTTGTTGGATTGGACATGTGGACCCGTCGGGTCTTAGACGACCAACCGCATGTTAAGCCCAAACACATCAAATCAGCCTGTAACTAGAGTGGGCGCGGCCCATTGACGAGTCCAGAATGCATATTTCTTCTCTGATCCAGTTTCGTGGATGACGCATTAGTTTTTTTTTTGTGTGTGTGTACTACTAGGTCAAGTGGCCATCGATTTGGCTGAGCCTATGGTTTACGCTAATAACAGTATGATAATAATCGTGATGATGAGAAGATGCCTTGTCAGTTACAGAAATAGTTGAAGTACGGAAAACGAGTGTCAAGCGGTGTGAGCAAAACGTAACCGGTGCTCCGTTCGATAATGTCGAGCTCTTGAGTCTCTGTACTAGACAACAAGTCAGGGTTGTGCGGTTCTGCACGACACGGCAGGCTTAGGCGTTTAGATTAGCCGCCATTAGGCTAGAGTGTTAGTAAGAGCTCCGAGTCCCAAATTGCACGCACACGCAGCTGCTTCACGTACGGCAATGGAATTCTAGATGGAAACGGGGAATTGTTGGCATACCGCCCGACGTGACGGTGGTGAAAGTGAAACTACCAGCAGCTGCGACGACGACAGTGACCTCCGTACCATGATACAGAGTATTATTCGGCCGTTGGAAGGTAACGTTGTACGTACGTGTGGACCATGGATCAATGCCGCCAATCGAGTTTCATGAGAATACAACATGCATGGTACGTAGTATTGCGCATCAGCGCATGTACCATTGGCCATTGAATATGTAAACATAAATACTATGCTAAGTACTGAAGATACCCTATTCGTGTGTCCATCTCGTGCTGTTGGTTGGGTTGGGTGTACCGAAAATCGGCTGCATTTGAACATCATTATTCGGGCAGTACAGATTTTTTTGCATCGATCGTGTGATGCATATGCGTAGGCATAGTTGCATAACACATACTCCACTATAACAACCAACTTGTGTCCATTATTGATGCATAAGTATGTCTTTGCTTGCTAACTCCTCCTTCCCTGCGCTCGCTCACTCAGTCTTTGAATTAATCGATCCAAGGACGGAGCACAAACGAATGCAATGAACCGAGGTGATGATGATGTATCGGTAGTATCTGGCCGAAGCTGACGTGTCTGTGTCCGCTAGCGCTAGCTCCTGCGATGTCGACATCGGTGCACCCAGCGGCGGATCCAGGACAAAATCCTAGGGGGCTAAACTTTATGGCTGGCTCGATCTTCGTCTTCAACATCTGTCTAATGTCCAATGTCTCATTCCTAAGTTCCAATGGCAGAACTTTTATAGAGGCTCAGGAGGGGCTGGTCTCTTCTTCTTCCTATCTTTCTCTTTATTTTTCTTCTTTTTTCTACCACTTCTTCTCTCTCACCTTTCTCATTTTCCATTGATGTACCAGCGGTAGGGGGCTGGAGCCCCCAGCCCCCTGTAGATCCGCCCCCGGGTGCACCTGGCCGGCTGCAGCCCATCGCGAACGTCCCAACACACCGGTCCCTACGAATCAACAGGTCGATATGCTTTCGGCAGAACCATAGGACGGGCGAGTCGATGACGACCCACGTGACAGCCTGACAGGTCCCCCAGCCGGGCCGGCCTGTCCGTCCTCATGATAGGAGTAATAAAGTAAGGGCACGTTTAGTTTCTAAAATTTTGTAAAAGTTTTTAAGATTTTCTGTAATATCGAATCTTTGACGCATATATAAAGCATTAAATATAGATAAAAAATAAAACTAATTACATAGTTTAGACGAAATTCACGAGACGAATCTTTTAAGCTTAATTATACCATAATTGGACACTATAATTATCAAATAACAACGAAAGTGCTACAGTACCATTTCCCATAAAATTTCGCGAACTAAAAGAGGCTTTAGTACTCCGTACAGCGTACAGTATTACTAACCTGTGAGTATGATCAGGACGTGTACACGTCAGTATCTCGTCACGACGCACAGGCGTCGTCCGCGGGCGTACCGATGATCGGCAGTCGTTGTCTCCCTGGCGACTGGCGTCGTCCGCGGGCGAAAGCGACCAAAGAGTCCAAAGCCTCCAAGGCGATTGTACTAGAAAGCGCCGCGCACGATTCAGCCGGCCCGGCGACAGGTGGCTCGGCGCCTCGGCCATCGAATCGATCTGGGGTCTGGGCGCGTGCCGGGTGTCACGGCGTCGCTTCTCGTTGCACGGGCGAGTTTGCTCTGGCGCTGTGCTTTCGCTCACTTCTTGCACTGGCTCGCTCCGTCGTACTGTACGTACGTACTATCCACTGTATAGTTCACGCGCGACAGTTGTTCACGGTTCCACTGTCAAGGCCCCGGGACGGTTCGCGCGACGACGTTCTTCCAACCACTCGCCGCTGGCCGGGCCTCCATGGACGGAACCTGTGGGTGTGGTGGTGGCCACGCGACGCGCCGACCGCGAGGCCCCGCCGGCCCGGTCACCTCGGTCCGCGCTCGCTTTCGTACCTCCGGCAGAAGGAATCCCGTGGCCCGTGCGGTTCGCCACGCGACAGCTTTCATTGTACTGTACGTACGTTGCTGAGTCCGAGCGCGAGCATCTACCGACGACCTCGTACACGTCCGTTGCGGCCTTGCGGGTGGTGGAAAAGGTGAAGCCAACACATGGATGCACTCTGAGCCGGATGGCCAATACAAGGACAGCTCCAACGATTGGTTTTTTATTTTTTTTCTTATATTTTAATAGAAGAGAGAAAAATTAGCTTTTAATCAAGAGCTAAGTTTTTACACATATTTTAAGATTATGTGAGAGTGTTATATGGATCTATTCATGCTAAAAGCTATGTACTAAAAGTTAGTACTATTTACAAGGTTAGCTTAGAGTTAGTAACTAGTTCTAACCGGGTGTCCTAATGCATGTGCTGGCCGCAAATGATGATGCATGCCGACCAATTTAAGGGCTCCAATCCTTTCGAATGCAAGAATCAATTCATTATCGCAAGAAAAGCGCAGCAAACAAGAATTATTCCAGCAAACCCAAGGGGCACAAGTGACTCAAGCACAACCATTCCAATACATGCACGCTTTTTTCAGGCTGTCCTGGATTAATTAACAAACTATAAAACGATGGAGCACACACGGGGACCCCTGCAATGAACTGAATCGAGTCATAAACACCTGCATTGTACGGAGTAGTTACATGGATAATGTTTCCTATCTTGTGCCTTGAGATGTCGGCATTATATATTCCCGGCCGTAATCAGCTCATGGTCGTCCCCCATTCAGTGTATCCATCTGCTTTTTCCCCAAAGTTATTACTGTGTCCTCTGCCAATTTTCATAGGACAGGCCGTGCGGATGGTCCACGTGACGCACCGTCCCTCCCGTACCTTAGTACTCCTAGAAAATACATACCCGTAGTGTGTGACTGTCCACGAAAATTGCTAGCACGGCACCACAACACCACGATCTGCATCCGCGTCGTCGCCGCAACCAACCAAACGTGCCGGCAAAGAGGATTGCACGCGCGTGGCCAATGAAGTCGACGAGTTGCGACACCTGCAGCCGCGCTCTTGTCCTGTGCCGTTTTCACGGCACGGACGGATGGACGGACGGGCTAGTAGTTTTTTGACGCACTGCTGGGTGCTGGTACTAGTCTCACAGCTAGCACTCCATCACCGTGCCGCGCAGCCTGCACTGCTCACTGGCTCACCGGTAGGAGGAAACAAGGGATCTTCCTAAGATCTCCAGCTGATCTTCCCACTTCCACACGCTACTCCTAAGTAGGTACGGCAATACGGCATGAAATGGACCGACTGGACGAATTTCACGGGCGATCACACGCCACGGTACTCGCCCGTGCGCGGCACACGGCTGCGACGTGACAGTGGGATTATATCGCTGGGTGCCTGTGCGGCTGTGTGCCTGCGAGATGGACAATGGACGGCGGCACCCGGCACGTGGTGGCCACGTTAATTCGTACTACTACGTGCTGCGTGGCGTGGCGTCACCTTACCTTTGCCGACCTCGTCGGGCGCAGCAGCGATGAGCGGACCGCGGGCCGACGACCCCCGTCCCCCGGTGCATGCACCGCATGTCTCCTCTCCTCTCCTTCGCCCCAGAAAGAGGGAATCCCGGCTGGAGCGGCGCTCGCCCTCTTCTGACCGAAGCTCACGCGCGCCCGCCGCCTGCCGCACCTACCGTTTGTCCCCCGGTCACTGCGTCGTCAGAGGCCAGATTTTTTCAGATCCAATGCAAAGTCCGATAGATACCGATGAGTCCTAGCGCGAGTTTGTCCCCCCGGAAAAAGCTGGAAAAGGGTGGGAGACGGCGCGTGGAGGCGTGTCGCATTGTGTAACCTCATGTTTTGTCGCCACTCGCCACCCGGGGCAACAAGCATCCTGCAGGTTCATCGCACTTCCGTCCAGGTCCAGGCGTCCAGCCCAGTGCCCAGCTGCCGATCAGGAGGGAAATTGAGCTCCAGCACCGCCCGGTCCCCGGTGAGCTGCGCTTGCGCGCGGCATCGCATGATTTGCTTGCGTTGCCCGTCGGATACAGCAGGTAATGTTCTCGCGCTTGCCGTGCAGTCAGCCCAAGACTCGCTGGTGGTGGCGGAGTACAACTCTAGAAGCAGCGACACTATGCTCTGTTGATACAGCTGGGCATGGTTGTTGTAAAATTACAATCAAGTTGCTATAAATAAAACAAACAAATGATTGTTATTAGCACTGTTATAGCACTGGTACTACCTTAATTGTCTGTTGTACTATCAGTAAGGTGGTGGTGGTTCGCACTACGAACTGTCTGCTGGCAGAAATGTCACGTCGCCCGCTACATATACCCGGGCGAGCAACTTGATGGTTGATGGCACGGCTTGCCAATCCCTGCCTTTTGGCAGATCGGAGATCACAAGAGTCGCTTAATTTGAACAAGCATCTACAGTAAAGTTGGCCGCCTCCGCTAATCAACCTACTGTTGCAACTAATACATGACAGATGACACACGATATAGACTCCAAGCACTGGATTATTATCTTCCCAGCTCCCATGTCGTCACCGCGTACGATGCTACTCATAATCGATGGACTGATTTGGTTGTCAATCGGGTAGCCTAACATTTCAACCGACGGATCGGTCGCCCATGCTCAGCTGGTCCGGTGAAGGTGAACCTTCAGATTCGCAAGATGGAGTGGAGTCGTCAAACAATTTTCAGAGCCTACACCTCTCTAGTATCTAGTAGAGTGCACGGAGCTGAGGCACGGCTGAGAAATTTTAGGTGGCACAACAGCCTGGTAACCTAATAAACCACCCTCGCCTAACGCAGGAGAAAACTGATGAGGATGTTGGATTATATTCGTACTCTCTCCGTCTTAAAAAAGAGTCGTTATAAGAATCGTACTGATCAAACTTTCTCAACTTTAGTGATATATTAATGAAAGTATATTCAACGATATAGCGAATGGTACTAATTATGTACCATAAATATTATTATTTTATTAAATATATTTGGTTAAAGTTAAAAGTTGTTGATTTTTTAAAATGAGAATGACTCTTTTTTAAGTACAGAGAGAGTATATAGTAGCATCAAATTCAAAGATTGATTGATGTTTACTTTTGCTAGCAGGCACACATGGTCCGTTTGACATATTTTGGAAAATGCTGGGCTACTCATAGGAGTAGCTTGGAAAGGGCGACTGTTCATGCATCACAAAGATACGATTTTGGAAGGCTACCTAGAATTTGCAATGCGACTCTTTTTTATACCAAATATTCTGAACATGGGTCTAGATAGGAATTGATGAAAAGACGATGGAGAAAGTTGAATTGGCCTACCGGGGAGTTTCTTGCTGTAGTTTGGTCTTGCCAAGCATTGTCTAGAAACAATGTGTCCTAGCACTAGTTCTTTTTTTAAGGGTACCAGGCAGGGACTGCCGGACAGGCCCGTGTGTCCAGTTGCATTGCACAACAGCACAAGTTATTTGGTCAAAACTCAGAAAGATGCTCCATTTCTTTTTTTTTCCCCTTGCAGACTCTACGGCCCTGTTCGGCAGGTTGTTTTTTTTGGCTTATAAGCCGGCTGTGGCTGATTTGCTGTGAGAGAAAAACACTGTTCCACGGCTGATAAGCCGTGCTGATAAGCTCAGCCGAACAAGGGGTACGCTTCTTCTTCACACATGTCTATTTTATTTTTTATTAGTCATCAATGGACAAATTCAGCAAGTCTTCTTAATTTCAACGATACCCTTGGAGTTGGACAAGTGCATGTAATCCACTTCCGAGGGAGATCACTTGCGACGCAAAGAGGCATTACTTGTGTTGAACACATGCCGCACCATAACATGATTCCTCCTTCCATAGATGGTCGTCGGAGGCCTTCGAATTTGAAGAAAAATGTGGTCTCGGCTTTGACCAACTTTTCCAAGATATGATGTAATTAAGCAGCGAACATTTCGATCGGTCATGCACCAAGATTACTTTTTTCTCAGTACTTTTTTGGCAATACACATCATGGCAAAGGCTTAAATACACTATTGTGTGCGCACACCCCTACAAATATATACACGCGCATCTCCCTCTTATCAGCATCTTTGAGACCAACTGACTAAGTCAAAAAATCCTTTAAAGTCACCATGATCACCTTACTTTCAAGGGTTGTCGCTAAGCACACGCTAAGATCACCTTACTGCATCAATGACTACACTACACTCTTAGCAGCAATGACGAGGGATGCTGACCTAAGCATGGTACTCAGGCTTCTTGCAGATGAGATTCCGATACATCCATCGGACCAAGATAAGACAACATTTACATGTTCTTATGGAATATTTGCTTACCGATGGTTGCCATTTGGTCTATGCTTTTATGCAGAACTTCTACCCCCGGAGGTTCTGCGCAAGCAGATTCATTCTAGCAGGTTGAATCAAACAAGAAAAAAGTCAAAAACCAAATCAAATGAAATCCAAATGACATGAAATTTTGCACACGCCTTCATTATTAGGATGTTTTGAAGGTGTCCACAAAAATTCAGCTTCAAAAGGTCAAATCTTGAATGGCAGATTGAAAAACAAGCTCTCAAGTTTGGGTTTTCGCAATTTCCTTGAAATGGAGGAGATGGGGGTGCTCGTGGGGAATCTGGTCGAGACAAATCATAAGCATGTTTCAAAAACCTCATGGCATCTAGGAAGTATAAGAAATCAACCTGAAAACCTCAACTCAAAGATCCTCAAGAATTTCACCAAAAGTGCAAGATTTTGGAGAGTTTTAGGGCTTGGAACTAAGAGCTTTGGAGCTAGGCTTCAAAACATGATCTAGATATGTTCAAAATGTAGTATAATGCCTCATCGCAGCACTTTGTTGCATTGCAGTCAACGGAGAAAAACATTGACACGTGTGCATTATTTAAAATCAAATAAACAATAGCATACAAGTAGAACTAGCTTCTCATGAGTTATACCAGTTAGAGCAGCGTGCTCCGGGATCTCCCCTTACTGGTACAACTTGTTATTCCAATGCCTAGGGGGCATCTTCCCCCCTATGGTCGATTTTTTAATAGCATACTACTAGAAGGGCGCACGATGCATATAACCATCAAGAATACATAAAGTTGACATAATTTTTTTCATTCCTTGGTAGTCTATACCTAGATATACGCTATGTCTAATATATAGTAAAAATCAGGTATATAGAAAAAATAACGACATAAAATTTTGAATGAAAGGAAAATTTTCCTCGAACTTACCTATCTAGCCTTGGCCGTGGCCATGAGCT
Organism: Saccharum hybrid cultivar R570; assembly: GCA_038087645.1. Classification (NCBI taxonomy): domain Eukaryota; kingdom Viridiplantae; phylum Streptophyta; class Magnoliopsida; order Poales; family Poaceae; genus Saccharum; species Saccharum hybrid cultivar. Next base: position 14,372,016 of record JAQSUU010000259.1, read on the forward strand.
TAAGGATGCCAAAAAAGACGGGAGAGAGAAGAGAAGCAATGCAATGGCATAGCTGAAGACAAACGTCAGTAGTCTCCTTGTACCACCTACATCAGTGTGGTTCCATGAGTAGGGGCAAATCCAGCATGGAGGCTCAAGCCCCCTCTACCCGCTGGAGCTCCATGGAGTTAATAGAGAGGATGCTCGGATTGATAGTTTTAGTAGGATGCTCGGTGCCCCCTACATGTCTAGGAACATTTTATGTACCTGCTCAAAGATGACTATCACTGCAGAGACACAGTTTCCAGGCAGTGGCACATGGAAGACGACAATTGCAACATCATGCAACAAGCTTGTTACACAACAAGGATGCTAGATGGACAAGACAACAATAAGAAACCTGAAAGAAAATAAAATAAACACATTAATAAAAAAATATAAAAAACAATAGTATTTCTATAATATATACATAAAACTGGGTGTTTTAAAAAATATGGTGTCGGTGTTGCACCACGGCTATGGCGTGACACTGCCTAAATACCTAGCGTGTATCCACGACTGGGGAGTGAAATAACCAGCCGAATTGCTAGTGTCTCCCTCGGTCCCTCGGCTAGTGAATGCAACGACAAGTGGCACCACATTCTTTCAATAAAGTTTGCTTCGGGAACATTCTCAGATGGGTATATTTTCTCTATGATTCAGGGACATTTCGGACAAAGTCATCCCGAGGATGGCTGTGTTCTCTCTAGATGTGGGACAATTCCATTATCCAAAAATCAATGGACAAACTTGTTTATGCAACTCATCAAAATTAAACTCCAAACCGAACGGTGTCGCAGGGCAAGCGCAGTGTAAGGCACAACCGCATGGATTTTTTTTTCAGATGTGCCACCGGAGTTTAGACAGTTGTCTCCTTATCGTTTTTTTTGTTTCATTCAAAGCATCTTAAGGCTCCTTTGAAAAAAGGGGAAAAAGAAAAAAATAGCATAAGTCCTTTCACCGAACATAATTGGTTGGGCAACGGAGCATGGGAGGGCCGTAGCAGGTTATTAATAGATCTGTTTGGATCCAGTAATACTAATTTTAGCTGCTAACTTTTTAGTACGAATGAATTCAAACGAAGCCATATTATTTGGTTTCCAGCAAGTGCCCCTCGAGGTATGAGTTAGCGAGCATTTTGCTTGGTTTCACAGGAGACGGGCTTTGAGTCGCCTGAAATAGCAAGGCAAGGCTCGCTCACGCAAACAATCGAAACGTGGCAAAGCTTGCTCAGAAACGGAACACGCCTTAAAAACGTTCACGGGCACACGTCACGAGAAACACAACGCAACACGGTCGCAAGCGTGCTCCAACGAGGAGGAACTGACCATTTTCTCCACGAGAAACCTCTCATCATCCAGCGCTTGTGCCAAGAAGATCACTCGATCGCAGCCGTTGGCCCTGCATCGGACGGCCTCCGCCATGCTCCATCGCCACCCAATCATCCACGCACACTTGTCGCCGCGCCGCATCTCCTCGCGCGTCTATTTAACCCGCGCCCGAGCCCCGCAGCCCACTCCTCCCACGCACTCCGCATTTCCGCTTCCGCATCACGCAGAGAAGCAAGCAAAGCTAGCGACCAACCCACCCCCCGCGAGCTCAGATTCCCCTCGCCTTGCGCACCGTCCCGTTCGGTTCGCTCCAGCCCGCGGCCCCACCACAGCCCAGCGAGCGCCTGCCAGCAGCAGCCAGCCATGTGCGGCGGCGCCATCCTGTCGGACATCATCCCGCCGCCGCGGCGGGTCACGGCGGGCCACCTCTGGCCGGAGAGCAAGAAGCCGAGGAGGGCCGCCGGAGCCGGCAGGAGGAGGGCCCCCGTGGAGGAGGAGGAGGACTTCGAGGCCGACTTCGAGGTGTTCGAGGTGGAGTCCGGCGAGTCGGAGCTCGAGTCCGAGGATGAGGCCAAGCCCTTCGCTGCGCCCAGGAGCGGGGTCGCTAGAGGTATACAACTTGGCTCGTCGCCGATTTGGCCATTTGGGTGAGACGGGTGATTTCATAACTATCTACATCGGTAGAAAGTCGGGAATTTTGGGCCACTGGTTTGGGGGTTCGTACTATTGTTTGGGTTTGTTTGTGATATCGGAGGTAGATTTGGGTTCGTAGGTAGGTTGTTGCTTGGATCTGGGAGAGCTGAGTAGCTAAGTTCGCATAGCTTATACTAATAATTTACTCCGATTGCTTCGAAAAGCTGTAGCTGCTGTACTTTACTATTTCTTCTATAGGAATTTCATTTCTGCATTGATTGTTGCCAAGAATGATTGTTGCTATTAGATCATTAGATTAGCACAGCGTACCTAATCATTTCCTAACGTACCTGTCGCTAATCATGGGTCTCGTGAATTTTTAGCTTAGCCCCCCAATATTTCCCCTTAGTCACGCATGTGTTGGTGTACTTCATGGAATCTGTCCAGATGTTCCTTAAAAGAAAGGAATCTGTCCAGATTGCTTCGGATCTATGGTTCTTTCTTCATGTTGACATTGAATTTGGCCTTCATGTTCGAATTTACCTTGTGGCTGAGGAAAAAGAAGGATAATCGTGTGTACCAATCTGGCTATACAGCAGCTTGATATTTCTGAATGAAGATTGGGAGTATCTATATCTATCTATTTTTAATTCTGAATATTGATTTGTTGGCCTGTCTAGTAGAATTTGTATGCTTTTGTGCATCATTAACACTTCAATTCTAAGTCTATACTATGGTATAGTAGCACACTTTCAATCTTTCATGGGCACAACTGATGTCTTATGTTGATCTCCTTCCTTGCTTTAGATGGATTAAACACTAGTCCAGCTGGTGTTGATGGCCCTGCTGCAAATTCAGTTAAAAGGAAGAGGAAGAACCAGTTTAGGGGTATCCGCCGGCGCCCATGGGGTAAATGGGCTGCTGAGATCAGAGATCCTCGCAAAGGCGTTCGTGTCTGGCTTGGTACTTTCAACTCTCCTGAAGAAGCTGCTAGAGCTTATGATGCTGAGGCACGCAGGATCCGTGGCAAGAAGGCTAAAGTCAACTTCCCAGATGAGTTTTCAACGATTTCTCAGAAGCACCGTGCTGGGCCTACCTCTCTGAAAGTGCCTGAGATGGACGTTGAAGAGAAGCCGATTATCAAGATGGCCAACTCAAATGCATATCACTACCCTGTTGTCGGCCACAACATGCCTGAGCCATTTATGCATACTCAAAACATGTCATTTGCTCCTTTGGTGAATTCTGCCGCCCCCGTTCAGGAACCTTTCGTGAACCTGTCTTCCGACCAAGGTAGCAACTCCTTCAGTTGCTCAGACTTCAGCCTCGAGAATGACACCAGGACCCCTGACATAACATCGGTAGTTGTTGGTGAGTCTGCATTCGCCCAGAACGCAGATCATGCTGTGGTGCCTCCTGTGATGGGGAATGCTAGTGTTGATCTCACAGAGTTGGAGCCGTATATGAATTTTCTGATGGACAGTGGTTCAGAGGACTCAATCGACACCCTTTTCAGCTGTGATGGATCCCAGGACGTGGTTAGCAACATGGACCTTTGGAGCTTTGATGACATGCCCATGTCTGCTGGTTTCTACTGAGGTTGAGGCCCCAGCGACTGGTGCTTGTACATAGGGGACAAAGGGTAAGCATCTGCGGTAATAGAGATTGGCTCTTTCTGATGCTTGCAATTTCCATTCCTTCAATTCTTTCTTCTCTCCCTGTGTTTCAGGAATAATGTTCTGGAGATGATGAAGAAACGCTTGTGTGGCGTGCCTGCAGCCGTGCAGTAGCTGTGGTATTAGTATATGCTTGGATGTTCAGTCACTTTCTTAAGTACACATTGGCGCTGGACATGTACCTTATTTTACTATGTATCCGTGACAACAACTATGTGTCTGCTCGTTTTTGTTTTCCTGCCTTTACTTCAAATGGTTCTGAACATTGCGAGTTTGTAGCCAATATATGTATCTGTATGTGCTTGGTTTGCTATTAGTCTAGTTCATCCTTCGCTGCAATGTGATAGTCTTTTGTAGGCATGCATGTGCGCGCAGCACGTCTATGAAAAAACATTCCTTCGAAATAGATGAATAATAGCAATCAAATGTCTTCATAATGGATGAATAACAACCTTTTTTTTTTGAGAAGTCAGTTTCTTGAATCCTTGATGCATGCATATGGTCTAGGATGGCACTAACAGCATATACATCTACACCTACAATTCAATCGATATTACGAGTTCTACCCATTTATTACCAATAATTGTTTTACAAAGGAGCATGGAGCATGGGCTAAATGTGGATGTGTACCAGGAACTCCAAAGTGGTCGTGTACAGGGTTTTCATTATCAGAAATTAAAATTTATCGGACGTCATGGATAAAGAGGATAAACAAGATATATCGGAAATATCGGACCAAATTCAAAAAAAATTAAATTTTTTTTTAAAAAATTTGTAGAATTTGACTTAAAACTATTCCTAAGATATTAAACATCACTTGCTCACAAATCAAAACAAGAATAAATCATTATAAGTGTCGGACCTTCGCGTGGCTGATTTTGGATTGTTTGTGTAGAAACAGGAAAGAAGAGAAAATTTTAGCTGATATCAAATTTTATCGGACCCCGGGGATAGAAAGGAAATTTCGAAAATATCGACGGCTTTCGGCCGATAAAAGAACCCTTGGTCGTGTATCAGGAACTCCAAATTTCTGGCCCATACACCAAGGCGGATTTTTGGTGTACACGGCTCATGGGCACAATGTTTGGTTGGATGTTGGAGAACCCAAGTACCCAAACGGTTGCCGCAACTGCCAACATGAAACCTCACGCCTTGCGTGGGCTAGCAAACTTTTTTTTTGGGTGGGGGGGGCGGGCTAGCAAACTTAGACACATGATTCTATAGAAAAAAAAACAGCAGAACAGAACATGTTAGAATTGTCCTAATTTATTTTCATTGTACAATGTTTTTGTGAAGACATCAAATGTGCGTACCATTGTGATGGTGTGCAGCTAGAGTACGAGAGAGGAGCCTATGAGGATGTTGCACTGTCGCAGGCTTCCGATGGCGATTCCGACGAGCAGGCGTGCGATCTCATTTCAATGGCCGGCACCGTCGCGAAGGACTTTCCCTTTCCGTTCTTGCTTTCCGAACGCGAGAGGAGGGCGGCAGGGCGGTGTTTCGTTTGCTCGTAGAAGAGCAGGAGGTAGAGCCGGAGAATCGCAACTCGCAACTGGCAAGCGCGGATCCAGAGACGCACGATGCACGGTGCTACCTGCCCGTGCCGTCCGCTTGTTTGGTTGGGCTTGGGCCCGTCAAACGTGAGTACGTGACTGCTGCCTGCTGGGTGGGCCGTATGTGTCATGCGCACATGGGCCGCCGCTGACATGGTGGTGCATGTATTTAGGCAGTTAGGCCAATAGAGTGCACAAATTTTCTCAAAAAAAAGAGTGCACATATGTGAAAAAAAATATTTTGTAATCTCAAGACCTGCTATCATCCGGACGTCCGATCTAGACGCTAGTGTTCGGATGGTGTCCGTACAGGGAGCGAACGAGTGCCTAGCGCAACGGGCTCGCAAGCGAGCGCATTAGCAGTGGGAGTGCGCCGCCTTATACGTCGGCTGCGCCGCTCCGGACGTCACCCGCGCTGCCAGCCGCTTCCCACGCGTATCCCATGTGCAACACCCGATCTACTTTTAAAACAGTTGCAACATACAAAAGAAAACAGATGAAACACTTGAAATAAGCGCCTGAAACACTTACGAAAACGTCTAAAAAACATTTAAAAATCATTGCAAACATACCTAACATTCAGATGAAACACTTGCAAATATACGTATGAAACACCTGAAAAACACTTGAAACATATGTTTGCAACATGCATGTATATGCAACATTTGAATATACTTTTTCAACATCCAGATAAAACACTTGCAACATACGTCTGGAACGATGAAATATAAAATATACACTTGAAACATACGTATGTAGCCATTACAACATATGCAATATCCAGATCTACTTTTACAACATCGATACACAACACTTGCAACATACTTTTAATATCTGAAACATTTGAAACATACTTTTGCAACATGCTATTTTCACCCTTCTTTTTCCTGTAGGACACAACACACAACGGGAGAACGGCCAATTACAGCAAGCCGGCGGCGTGAGGATGGTGGCACGGGCCAGTAGCGGGCAGCTGTGCCTGCGCCTGGCCTAGGCTGTGGCAGAACCGTCTAATCTAGTGCCCTTCCAAGAGTACTCGTCTTCCATTAGACCTTAAGTACCTAGGGGGAACACTAAACTAAGTGATTCTGTCGAGCACACCGCAAGGGAGAACTTGAAGATCTACATTTTTACATCAGGATCACAAATGAGAGAGTAAAGCTTACAACAACCTTGTCATTTCTTACATCACTTTTAGTACAGTATCAGAGTAATTCATTATTTGATTATAACAGCGGAATGTAAAACATTATCAGAGTTCAGTGGAAATGAAACCATTTAATGACAAGTTAAACATTTACATGAAGAATGTTTAAATGCATGAAATGATAACAGATTAATAGTATTTTTCTTGTAAAACTTTTGGTGAGAGTTTTAATAAATAAACTCTACTCCGCATCGTAAAGGAAATCCTTGCTGAGCCCACCAGGAGGTTTCCACACACATGTGTCAGCTTATCAGCACCTGTCACCTGCAACAGGGTAGAACAAACCCTGAGTACTCAATTGTACTCCGCAAGACTTACCCGTCAGGAGGAAAGAAAAAGACTCTAAAAATTATGTAAGGCTTTTTGGCTCGTGGGTTTCTTGTTTGCGAGAAACAGCACTAAGAGTGTGTCCTTAATTTCTTACTTTTAATAGCCGTATTTTATTTCTTATCCAACCTTCTATATAAGCACCTAGTCTATAATCAAGCAGGGTTGAGCAAAAGGAACCATTTCTTCATCTTTCAATTGCCAGTTCTTACTACGATGCCAGAGCGTAGTCAAGCCGTACCATCACGTAGAAACAGAGATTCGCGAATCAATATGCCCAGCTGGGTGCCCCGAAAACACACGCCTTGCTCGTACCTCGGGCACAAGCAAGACCAACCCGTTCCACTCCTGTCAAGGGGTCCAGGTCCCCGTCTAAGCTCGGACTCTAAGCCCCCAACACTGCAGCCCCGGCCTCAGTATGGTGCTTAGACCTCCTCAACCCAATATATATGACCACCCTAAAAAGCCGGTCCGAAAAGAGCCGGAACCCATGACAAGAGAGAAACAAGTCTTCCCGCCCCCCATAAGCAAGTATATGCTCGGGACAATAAATCTGTGACTTGACCAGGGTCCATGCAACAAACGGTCCTTAATTGACACAGGCGGAACAAATGCAACCAGAGCCCCGCTCTGTTGCCCAACCAGGCCAAGTCCATCCAACCCGTTTTGCCCGGTCTCTAATTATCCATATACATTTATATTCTATGTGATAATAACATGATAACAGTAACAAGAATATATCTCCTATCTTTCGCGAGTGACAGGTAATCACTCGGCTTCTACCGGAATCCTATAGCATAGTACACTACATGATCCTATCATACTAGTAAGACTTATAAGATATGGATATATATATGCAAGTGGGTTTCATTCAATTCCTTTAAACTTAATGCACAAGCATAAAATAAAGTGCAGAATAATAGGGGTTATGCACCGGGGCTTGCCTGGGTAAGATAACCCAAAGTTAGCATTCCAACACGAAGACACGATCATCAAGGCGCCATCTTTTTGCTGCCTCCGGGTGACTCCACAATCCAATATCGGTGTTCCTATAGATATACGTGGATGCACAGAAACGTAAATAATCACGGTCAACCGCAACGCTTAAAATACGATTGTGCCTCTCAACTAACGATCTAAGCTACGTATCCCCATGGGCTAATACACCATCATTTTCTAGCACGTATTTTAGTGATACAAGGCCAAGTATTTCTTTATCCATTTCATTGATTGATTTGATATATATATTCGAACTAGGGCTTAATAACTACCTTAGCAATAATTATTCTGCGGATACCAAAATAGCAGTGAGCAGCTAACTATACTATGAAGCTATGGTAAAATTTTTAAAGATAACACTACCATCATCTAGCTCCAAAAATTCCTACAAGTTTCTATTTTAACAATATTAAGCACCTCGATTTAATTAGAGGACCCCTGAGAACATCATAAAACTATGTGACCCAATCACACTAACATGTAGATCATGATTTTAGGAACCTAACAAAATTGGTTTCATAATTTTTGGACTTCTACACATTTAGATGTTGAATTTACAGGTTTAGTTTAGAAACTAAATGAAGAAATTGCTTTAGAAATTGAAACGGGCAGTCGGCGGCAATTTAGCCCAGCAGCAACCCGCGGCCCGCGCGGGCAAAGCCGCGCGCCCAGCAGGCCGGTCCAACAGGCCCAACCCGGACACGAGCTGCACGATTTGCAAAAAGTCCCCTTACTTAATCTAAACTACCCCGCAGTCCTACGTATACTGTTCCTATGAGTCACAATAATTACACTGGAACCCCTGGACTGCTTCAATACTCACCGAGGGGTCCTTCTTTTCATCTTCCCATCGTCGCCGAGCAGAGGAGGGCGGCGGCCAGGCCGATTTCCAGCCACAGAGGCTATGCTGGCGGCAAGGGTGGCGCCGGCACCACGGACACGCTTGACCGTGCCAACTGAGGACCGAAGCACGGCCAGAGGCAGCGTGTGGAGGCGGGGCCCCACGAGCGGCAACAACAGCAGGGGCGGCCCGGCATGGACGCACCGGACGCCGGCAGCGGGCCTCTGCGCGCGCGGTGCGCCCCGCGGCCGCGGTGCGAGGGGGGGTGAGGGCTGGGGAAGGCGGTAGCGGTGACGGCTCGGCCCGGGATGGCTCGGCCGCTCAAGCTACGGCGATGCGTGGACGGCCAGCGGTAGCGGCTGACTGCGGCGGCGCTCCTAGCGCGAGTGGTCGGCGGGGGCGGCTGAGCAGCATTGGATGGCCACAGCGTACCCGCAGCTGGGCCGCTCCCGTGCCGAGGCAGGCCACAGCGCCCTGACCGCGTGCGCGTGCGGCGGCGGCAGTCCGAGCAGGGGCCGTGGCGACTCCCGGCGACGCGGCTGCGGCGAGTCCGCGCAGGGTCACACGGGGAGCGAGACGGAGGCGGGGGTGGCTAGTGGCACAGCGCGAGGTGAGTGGAAACGGTGGAACCGACTGCGGCACCGGCGAGCTCAGAGCTTGTCCATGGCCGCGTTGCGCGCAAGAAGAAAGAGCGAGGAAGAGGGAGAGCAGAGCTGGAGGGAGCGCGAGGACGAGGTGAGCTTTGGCCTCCACTTGAGCGCGACCACAGGGGGGCAGGGCGGCAAGGGCCGCAGAGGCGCAGCTCTGGCAACACGACCAGACGCGGCCCCCGACCCGACATCGTGCACGCCACGGAGACGCGGACATAGGCCGAGCACGAGCTAAAGTTGACAAGAACAAAATTTAAAGCGAGTCGAATCGTACTGATCGACACGACCGGAGGCCAACCAAAACCCCAAACCGGAAGTTACCTCTAACAGCTATCTAGCGGAGTGAGATTCTCGGTCCGAGAGAAACTAAGGGCGAAGATAAGGTGATGCCAACTCGGGTTCGTCGTGCAGACGTCGGTTCACGAACAGGGCGCCCAAGGACAAACTCGCAGCGCATTCTAACGATTTCAGGCCATTTTTACGAGGGCGATGAGGCACCCAACCAGCCTGCAACCTATACCAATCCCGAGTACGCACTTAGAAGCAACCAACTATGGAAAACTTGATAGTAGTACTTAAGCCTTTTTGTTGGAAATCAAATGTCAACCTGGCATTGCCATCATTTCTTCTGTCTTAGACGCGAGCTAGAGTTTAGGTAGTATTGAATTTCGAATCCGATTTTCGGGCTTGCAAAACGCTAGTTAACGACATTTATTCCCCAAAAACGAAAGTCACACTTTTATCTGCGGAACATGCTCGTAAATTTTTACTTAAGCGCAATGCTCACGTTACATTTTCTTTTTGTTATAAAAATTGTTTTTCAAGCCAAACAATTTAAAACAACCTATTATTCTATTGCCTGATTAGGGTCTCATTAGCATGTTTTCCCATAGAATCAATCACCCGACATTATCTGTTTTCATTTATGTGAGGTAGAAATTTTTAAACCCAAGAACTTGTTTACTTAATTTCTTTAGATCCTAATTGGGGTGCTAAGCAAGCTCGTAACACCAGGGGTGTTACATGGGCCCGGCTTGCGACGACCACATCTCCTGGCTGCCTGGCCACACACGGCAGCCGGCGTCTGCGCATTTGCGTGGCTGGTACCGGTGGGCACGGGCAAACATGGCCGCGAGGGAGGAAGATGTAGTGACGGAGGGCGGACATCGGCGAAAGAGAAAGGCGAGCACGACATCGCCAGCCACAAGCGCCCCGCCCCAGTGCCGCGTCAGGAAGAAAAGCGGTGGTGTGAAAGAAAAATATGTCAGGTAAAGACTATTAGGCCGTCTAAATAGGCTGGATCGAATTAAAATAGCGCCTGACCGTCAGAACGCCGGTTTTTTCCATGGTGCGAGTGCACTCGGCGAGGAATACCTGGCTTCGCCCCTGTTAGAAACCTTACCCAAACGAACATCAGATGGTCGCATTGTATGTACTACTGTAACGAAACAGCATGCCTTCCTACCGTTGACCGTTCAGAATGTCGATTATTTCACATTTGTCTAAATACAAATCTAGAATCGGATAGAAAAGAAACATACAAAACCAATTCGAATATATCTATTTAGCGTTCTTATTAAAATTGGATGCAAATACCAAAATACAGATATTAATATCATACGTTTTAGATATTTAGACATCCAAATTCATCCCTAACTACCAGGCTGGCCTGCTTTGAGTCAAGGATATTCAATTAAATATCTATATTATTTTATCAAACAAGTAGTAATTATATTATATATGTTGAAGACTTTCAAGTTACGATCAAATCTATAAATCTAGATATAATGTGCAATTATATCTTTAATTTTCTATTTATTATACAGATAAAATTAGTACTATATGAACACTAGGCTTTATATGTTGTAATAAAGGACAAATCTATTATCTTAGTATTTGGTCAATAAAAAGAGGGTCCATATTAAATCTCAAGGTCTAGAAATTACTACATTAATTGAAGAAAATAAAATCAAAATTTCAGTGGACATCTAATAAATTGCCCACTACTATCATTAGCCAAAATTTGTCCAAAATACCCTCTTGCCTATTCTGTTATTACCTAATGTACCATCATTATCATTAAGAAAAACATAAAACCAATAAAAAAAGAAATAATAACATGAAGCCAACCACATACTAAATTTAAGGTGGTAATCCAAATAATATGATACTCCTCTATAATAAAAGACAAACATTCCTGAGTTTTTTTTAGAAAAAGAATAAATACATACTAGTAAATAAAGCAAATAATAATATAAATCCAATATAAGAGCATAATGATCTATCTATATATTGTGAAAAAGATAGAAGCGCTCATGAGCGTTTACTTGATTTTTTTTGGCATGTTTGTTACTACACTATATAAATGTACAAGTTTTTAATCTCTCCTGTTACAAGGCACTGGTATAATTACTAGTTTTATTATATACCTTTAAAATTCTGAGTATACGTACTCATATGATCCTAATCCCATATGAGGCCTTTATATACCTTTAAAATTCTGAGTATACGTACTCATATGATCCTAATCCCATATGAGGTCTTATTTGGGTGCATGTGTATGCACCTCAATCTATATATGTCGGAGTAGAATGAAATGAAATTTAGTTCAATTTCACTCCACTCCATTTCAACATCGAGATGAATACATACGCAACAAACGAGGCCTGAGATGGGATCTCATCCCATATTCCCATTCCCGTTAGCTGAAGGCGTCAAAGAAAGGGAAAGGGGATTGATTACGCATGCGCTGATGCAGGCCAACCCGTTTAATCATCGATGAACTCATGGCTCGCGAGAAGCCCCGTAATCAACTCTTTTTCAGCCAGGTCTACAACGTCACTGCTCTCGCCACCCTCTCCGTCGGCCGCTAACCCATTATAAATCGTTGCATCACGGCGATACCCGACAGCCTGCTTGCCGCGCTTGCATCGAGGAGAGTTCGGGGACCGGCCGGTGCGGAAGGAATCGACAGGAGGTGAGTCTTTTTTTCCTCCCCTCCCCTGTAACTGCCCGCCTCGATTCAGAAAGAGCAACGATTTCACTACGATAAGTTTATTTAGCATAGGCTATCTGAAATTTCCCCTGCTTCTGTTAGAGCCGATTATTTCGATTTACTGACTTGGCACGAATTGATCCTGCAGTTCAGTTCAAATGGCTGCTGAGTCAGAGAACGGCAACTGCAATGCTTGGGCAGCGAGAGATCCTTCCGGAGTTCTCTCACCATATAAGTTTAACCGCAGGTGGCTTCCCCCTCCTGATTTGGTACAAAGTTGCATCATTTTTTATCACTCTGTGTCTTCTGGCTGTGTTAGACGCCTACTAACCTATTTCTTTGGGATATTTATGGACCGTATTGTTTCCATGCCTTTTTATATACGTTATGTTTGGTTTTCAGTGTGTTTCATAGCTGTTTTCAAATGAGCATGTCTAGTGTGGAGCAACTAGTGCAGCTATTTCTGCTCGTGGTCTGTCAGACTAAATTATGAAATTGATGCTTACTATGGGGCATTGGGTGAGCATTTTAGGTCTGATGCGAATGCAGAAATTTAAGTGCAAATAACAACGTGCTTGTCTTTCTGTTCAGCAGCTTATTAACGTCTTCTTATGAGAGCTACTATATATGTATAATAATTTTCAGAGCAGTGCAAAACAGCGATGTTGCGCTGAAGATCATATACTGTGGAGTCTGTTATGCTGACGTTGGTTGGACACGGAACATGCTCAATGATTCAAAATATCCTTTGGTTCCTGGGTAAGTGCGTTTTCAGATCAATACATTGAATCCCTCAGGGGAAACAAAACATCATATTTGTCAATGGTATTAATTTGTGCAGGCATGAGATAGCTGGAGTTGTAACTCAGGTTGGTGCAGATGTCAAAGGCTTTAAAGTGGGTGACCATATAGGTGTTGGAACATATGTGAACTCATGCCGAGATTGTGAGAACTGCAATAGCTCTTTAGAGAACCACTGCCCAGAAAGAGTTTTTACTTTCAATGGCATTGATACAGATGGAACTGTCACAATGGGGGGTTACTCCACGCACATTGTAGTCCATGAAAGGTATGGTAGTACCTTTTAATTGGCTATTCAGACAAGTTTTTTTATATTGATAAAAACTAGTTTTAGGCATGAAAATAGGTCCCATTGTATTTTGTTCCACTGTAATTTCATTTGCCTATTTGATCACACTCTGTCCTATTCAAGATGCTATGTAGTTTCTTATGAGAGTGTAAAATTCGGGTCATTGTTATCCATTCATTTTCATCAAAATCAATACATCATGAAAGAATAATATATAGGTCCATATAAGTCACTATTGACACCATGATGCTGGTTCAATACAGCTTGTCAGATACTAATCACATTTTCTGCTGATTAATTAAAACTTTAGGTATTGCTTCAAAATACCCAATGGCTACCCTTTGGCAAAGGCAGCGCCTCTTCTATGTGCTGGAATAACTGTGTATACTCCAATGATGCGACACAACATGAACCAACCTGGAAAGTCACTTGGGGTCATTGGACTCGGTGGTCTGGGTCACATGGCTGTGAAATTTGGTAAAGCGTTTGGTCTTAAGGTCACAGTTTTGAGTACAAGTGAATCAAAGAGAGATGAGGCCGTCAACCTCCTTGGAGCAGATAATTTTGTTATATCATCAGACACACAGCAGATGGAGGTACTACCCTGCACATTGCATAATTTCAACATACCTAGACACGTAGTACTTGTACTTTATCTGTTTCAAAGTATGAGATGTTTTATTTTTGTGCTAAATCAAAACTCTGTAGTTTTGACAAAGCTAATAGAAAAATGCACTAGTATATATAATACCAAATTTATTTCATTAAATCTACGGTGAAATGTATCTTGATGGTGCATTTATTTGATATTGTAGATGTTAATATATTTTTCTATAAATAAACTTGGTCAAAATTAGAGAAAATTGACTTAGGATAAAACTAAAACATCTTACATTTTGAAATGGAGGGAATATATACCCTGTTTGCCTTCTTGATAATATGACACCATCTTTTGGTGGGGTTCTTTTTATTTCTTCATTGTATTACCAAAAATACAAGCACATCACATTATTTCATAAGGAAGGAACAGATAGTGAATCACTATCTTTCTCATTGTTTTGCTATTTGACTTTAAAGTTCCAGGCAGCCATTTCTGTGTATGACCAAGGATAGTTTTCTTATGCTGAGAATAAAGATAACAGCTAAGTAATGTTTGTTCTGCTTTACCTGAAAACTGATTGTGAATATATGATCTGTGTTGCTTTTGCAGTCCCTGAAAAACTCCCTGCACTTCATAGTTGACACCGCTGCTGGTGACCATCCTTTTGATCCATATCTCTCTCTCCTTAAGGTTGGTGGTGTGATGACATTAGTGGGCTTTCCAAGTGAGATCAAAATGCATCCTGCAAGCCTTCTTCTTGGTAATTCTATGTTTTCAGACTGTACTGAAAAAACATGGTAACAGAAATAAATTATTTAAATTTAACCTGAGCGGCTTTTTTAGGTGCGCGGACCTTGTCGGGTAGTGTTGTTGGAGGTACAAAAGACATCCAAGAAATGGTTAACTTCTGTGCAGCGAACAAAATCTATCCAGAGATTGAGATCATTAAGATAGATTATATCAATGAGGCTTTGGCGAGGCTTGTTAATCGAGATGTGAAATACCGCTTTGTAATTGACATCGAGAACTCTTTCAAGTAGCATGCTGGTTCACATGCTCTCGTCTTTCTGTTAGTGTACAAGAGCAATCACAAATGTGAGTCATGTCAAATAAACTTGATGTAATGCTGCAGCTCATTTACAATTCTAGCCATGTGTTAATTTCATTATTGTAATATTTATGCCTTCTCTTTTTTCTGTTTTTTTTTTACTCAATAAGACCGGCTGACAATAGAGGTTGAATAGAAAATGATACAAGAAATAGGGAAAAGGAGAGCTTTCACCCAAGCCGTTCCTTCTCGCATGGATGGCTTAGATGCAATGACTGCTTATCTTGCAGTAGCAGCAGTGACTGCATAGGATCTGTGTCTGCGCCTGACGGTACTCGAGGTCGAGGCTACCTATCCCGATAGGAAAGGATTCACATTGGTTTGGTATGAAACGAATCTAGATAGCACTATTTACTATATTTTTTATTCGAATCTGAATAAAAGATACAAAGGGTGTGTTTGGTTAGGTGACTTAGCCCCAGACAGGCTTGCTGGATGCAGCCAGCAGATGTTTGGTTGCCTGTTCGGTACCCGTAGCCAAGCTTAGCTAGTGCAAGAAGAGCCCCTTAGCCATGCTTACTGGAAACGCAAAGGCTGCCTGTAGCCAGGCTTAACCGAAGCAGCAGGGTGAATCGTGTCACCTCCCCTTCATCAACTCGGGCCGCTCTCTGCCGCCGCCGATGTGGACGCGCGGCCTCGCGCCACCCTCCGCCGGCGACGACGTGGGCTCGCGCCGCTCCATGCCATCGTTGGCGCGGGCTCGGGCTCCACCGAGCGGATGCAGACGCGGTGAGCTGGAGGAGGAGCTCGCTGAGCGGACGCGGACGCGACGAGCTGGATGCGGCCCTCGTCAGACACCTGCGTGCGCTCGCGTCGTCCTCAGAGGCCCTCGTCAGAGGTCCGTGCGAGCTCACATCGTCTTTGGATCCGCGCTACGCCTCCACCCTGATAGCCACCGCCTTCTTTTTTGCGGCAGGGGGCTTCCATTCACTAGCGTAGACTACATACACGTGCTCCACCCCGATGGCCACTTCCCCTGGATCCGCGCTGCGCCTCCACCCTGATGGCCGCTGCCCCTGGATTCGTCCTTCACCTCGTGTAGAGACGAGATGGTGGCGCCATGCAAGAGACGAGCTGGCGGCAAGGACGAGATGGCGGCATGGACGAGACCATGTAGCATGAGTGGCTCTCCGATGCCTGCGAGATTCGAATGAGATTCGAGACAATTTGTTCAGTTCATTCAGCTAGGACATCCTTCTATGCTTGCGACTTGCGAGATAGTTCATTCAGTTCGAAGCAATTGCATAAATCCATGGCAATTCCAGTTGATGGATAATTGGAGATAGCAGTCTCTTCCAGTTTGCTCTTTCATTTGATCTGGCACGGACAATGAGATGAACCAAATGGAGCAATTTTGAAGCTGCAATGTGTCGGATTATTATTTATGGGTCCTGGTCAATGTGCACTTAGTTGGAAAACAATGAGAAAATGTCAATTTGTTGTTCTAATTTCATCAATAAGTATTCGCAGATGAAATTGCTCACATGCTCTAATTGGAGAGGTGATTGAGTTAAAATTCATCCACACAAGGATGAGGTGATTCTGTCCCAGGTAGCCAGGTAACCAAACAGGATCCAGACAATACAAGCTTAGTTTGTATAGGCAAACCAAACAATAGCATCCTGTATTGCACTAGCCTGGCTTGCACTGACTAGGCTTATTTTGTTAGCCAGACCAGGTGGAGATACACAACCAAACACATCCAAAATGAATATCCCAAATTTAGTTTCGCATTTGGATATCTACTATATTTTTAAGATAGTGTAGATAACACATACAAATAAATATTTGTATTATAATCAAATGTACAAAAAATCAACAAAGGGTTAGATAAATGTTTCAATACACATAATATTCATCTATAACAAAATAAAAATATTTGTATTATAATCAAATGTACAAAAAATCAACAAAGGGTTAGATAAATGTTTCAATACACATAATATTCATCTATAACAAAATAAAGTACTTAAAATTAATATGATTACTCATATTAAAGTTAATTAAACTTAACATTTATATATCATTAATTATAATATTAAAATTATCATATAAATATATAAAGGTTAAGTTTAATAAATTACGCACTACTATCAATATGCAAAAATTAGTCCAAAATACCCTCTTGCCTATTCTGCTATACCGAATTGTACTATTATTAAGAAAAACATAAAACCAATAAAAAAAAGAAAGAATAACATAAAACCAACCACACACTCAATTTAAGGTTGAAATCCAAATGATATGATATATGATAAAATACAAACATTCCTGAGATTTTTAGAAAAAGAATAAAGACATAGTAAATAATGCTAAGAATATAAAATCCAATATAAGAGAACAATGATCTATCTATATTGTGGAAAAAATAGAAGCACTTGAGGTTTTTTTTTGCCATGTTTATTACATTATAAAAATGTACAAGTACTTTTATCTCTCCTATTACAAGGCACGGGTCTAATTACTAGTTTTTTTTACCTTTAATATTCTGAAATATCCCGATGGTATCCTTGATCCCATATTCCCATTCCTATTAGCTGAAGGCGTGCGCTGAATCGCTGATGCGCCCTTGGGGGCCCAGCCCGTGCAATCAGCGATGAACTCATGGCTGGCGAGAAGCCCCGTAACTCCGCAGGCCAGGTCCGCGACGTCATTGCTGTCGGCACCCTCTCCAATCCAATCCATCCACCGGTCAGCCGTCAGCGGAACATGATACGGTCTCCGCCCTTCCAAGCAACTGCATCTTCTTCCCTTTACGCTCACTCGCCGTCGGCGGCTACCTGCATCCCGGCGACAGCCGACAGCCTGCTTGCCGCGCTTGCATTGAGGAGACTTCGGTGACCGGCCGGTGCGGAAGGAATCGACACGGAGGTGAGTCTTTTTTTTTCCCCTCCCCTCCCCTCCCCTCCCCTATACTGCCCGCCTCGATTCGACTCGCAAGGGTCAACGATTTCACTGCGATGACTTTGTTTAGCATAGGCTATCTGAAATCCCCCTGCTTCTGTTAGAACCGAGTCTTTCGATTTACTGACTTGGCACGAATTCATTCTGCAGTTCAGTTCAAATGGCTGCTGAATCAGAGAACGGCAACTGCGAAGCTTGGGCAGCGAGAGATCCTTCTGGAGTTCTCTCACCATACAGCTTTAACCGCAGGTGGCTCCCCCCTCTCCTGATTTGGAGAAAAGTTGCGTCATGTTTAGCACTCTGAATACTGTCTTCTTGCTATGATAGACCTATTTCTTTGGGATATCTATGGACCGTATTGTTTCCATGCCTTTCTATGCAGGTTACGTTTGGTTTGGTTTTCAGTGTGTTTGGTACCTGTTATCAAATGAGCACTTCCAGTGTGGAACAAGTAGTGCAGCTATTTCTGCTCGTGGTCTATCAAACTAAATCATGAAACTGATGCTTACGATGGGCATTGGGTGAACATTTTAGATCTGATGGGATTGCAGAATTTTGTTTAACGTAAATGGGCGGATCTGCCGTTTATTAAAAAATAGGGGAAGTGGCCTAAGCCAACAATTATACAAATTGATTACAGAAATTTGAGTACAAATAACAACGTGCTTGTCTTTTTGTTCAGCTAGCTTATTGGTTTCATTTTTGATAACGTCTTCTTATGAGAGCTACTATGTGTATAATAATTTTCAGAGCAGTGCAAAGCAGCGATGTTGCGCTGAAGATCATATACTGTGGAGTCTGTTATGCTGACGTTGTCTGGACACGGAATATGCACCATGATTCGAAATATCCTGTGGTTCCTGGGTAAGCGTTTTCAGAACAATACATTGAACCCCTCTAGAGGAAACAAAACATCATAGTCAGGAGTGCCGATTAAGTGTTGCCCGTTGTCCAAAAATGGTGTCTGTATTATATATTTGTCAATGATATTATTCATTGGTGCAGGCATGAGATAGCTGGAGTTGTAATTCAGGTTGGTGCAGATGTCAAAGGCTTTAAAGTGGGTGACCATGTAGGTGTTGGAACATATGTGAACTCATGCCGAGATTGTGAGCACTGCAATAGCTCTCTAGAGAACCACTGCCCAAAAGGAGTTTATACTTTCAATGGCATTGATACAGATGGAAGTCACCAAGGGGGGTTACTCCACTCACATTGTAGTCCATGAAAGGTATGGAAGTACTGTTTTTCTTGGCTGTTCAAACAATTTTTTATATTGATAAAAGCTAGTATAGGGATGAAAACAGGTTCCAGTGTAATTTCATTTGCCTATTTGATCACACTGTGTCGTATTCAAGATGCTATGTACTTCCTTATGAGAGTAAAATCTGGGTCATTGCTGTCCTCAATTTTCATCACAATCAATACATGATCAAAGAATAATATATGGGTCCATATAAGTCATTATTGACACCTTGATGCTGATTCGATACAACCTGTCAGATAAGGAATCACATTTTCTGTTGATTAATTTGAACTTTAGGTATTGCTTCGAAATACCCGATGGCTATCCTTTGGCAAAGGCAGCACCTCTTCTGTGTGCTGGAATAACTGTGTATACTCCAATGATGCGACACAACATGAACCAACCTGGAAAGTCACTTGGGGTCATTGGACTCGGTGGTCTAGGTCACATGGCAGTGAAATTTGGTAAAGCGTTTGGTCTTAAGGTCACAGTTTTGAGTACAAGTGAATCAAAGAGACATGAAGCCATCAGCCTCCTTGGAGCAGATAATTTTGTTATATCATCAGACACACAACAGATGGAGGTACTGCCCTGGACATTGCATAACTGAACGTACCTAGGCACTTCCTACTTCATCTTTTCCGAAATATGAGACGTTTTATTTTTGTCCTAAGTCAAAAAACTCTATCTTTGACCTAGTTTATAGAAAAAAGCACTAGTATCTACAACACCAAATTTATTCCGTTGAATCTACTGTGGGATGTGTTTGGTATTGTAGATGTCAATATATTTTTCTATAAACTTGGTCAAAGCTAGAGAAAATTGACTTAGGATAAAACTAAAACATATTACATTTTGAAAGGGAGGAAATATACCACGTTTGCCTTCTTGATAATATGACACCATCTTTTGGTGGGGTTCTTTTTATATTGCCAAAGATACAAGCACATCACATTGTTTTCACATGGAAGGAACAGATAGCAGATCACTATCTTTCTCATTATTTTGCTACTTGACTTTAAAGTTCCAGGCAGCCAGTTCTGTATATGACATTGGATAGTTTTCTTATGCTGAGAATAAAGATATGTTGCTAAGTGATGTTTGTTCTGCTTTACCTGAAAACTGACCGTGAATATATGATCTCTTGCTTTTGCAGTCCCTGAAAAACTCCCTGCACTTCATAGTTGATACCGCTTCCGGTGACCATCCATTTGATCCATATCTCTCTCTCCTTAAGGTTGGTGGTGTGATGGCAATAGTGGGCTTTCCAAGTGAGATCAAAATGCATCCTGCAAGCCTTAATCTTGGTAAGTCTCTGTTCTGACACTCTGTACTAAAAAGAAACGTGATATTAGAAGCTAAATTATTCAGATTTAACCTGAACTGTTTTTTTAGGTGCGCGAACCTTGTCTGGTAGTGTTACTGGAGGTACAAAAGACATCCAAGAAATGGTTAACTTCTGTGCAGCGAACAAAATCTATCCAGAGATTGAGATCATTAAGATAGATTATATCAATGAGGCTCTCACGAGGCTTGTTAACCGAGATGTGAAATACCGCTTTGTAATTGACATCGAGAACTCTTTCAAGTAGCATGCTACTTCACATGCTCTCATCTTTCTGTTAGTGTACAAGAGCAATCACAAATTAAGTCATGTCAAATAAACTTGATGTAATGCTGCAGCGCATTTACAACACTGGTCAAAACTCTGTGCGTCAAATAGTAAGTGTAAACATCCATAATTGCACAGCAAGGGGAAACAAGTATATAGTGACGATGAAGTCGCTCTTTGAATATTGCACTGCATCGATGCGTTCCACAATATTTCCTAGTCCTTTACCGTGTTCTCTAACAAATAATAGCAGGCTAGTCTGTCTGCAATGCCTAAATCAGCAGTTGTGCTCTTTTACATGCAACAGTTTGAGTTGAATACACTCCTGTCCAATACAAACAATTTACACAAATCCTACAATAGAAATGAACCAAAATTATCCAGATTGATACCACTTATCTGTATATGTTGGAAATTAAATGAACATGGGAAATTGGATCCAGATCTATCCCTAAGGGTCTGCTTTGAGTCAAGGTATTCAATTGAATATCCATTGCTTTTATCAAACAATTAGTAATTATATTATATACGTTGAACACTTTCAAGTTATGATCAGATCTATAAATCTAGATATAATGTTCAATTATATGTTAATTTTCTATTTGTTATGCAAATAAAATCAGTACTATATGAAACACTAAACTTTGTGCTGTAAGAAAAAATATATTATCTTAGTATTTAATCAATCAAAAGAGGGTCCACGTTAAATCTCAAGGTCTAGAAATTACGACATTAATTGAAGAAAGTAAAATAAAAATGTCAATAGACATACTACTATAAAAGAGCGAGTTTTTTTTAGGGGCCTCTCCCTCCGTAATAACCGTTGGATCTGGATTTCGTGCTATACGAGCCCTTTATCGTCCGAGATCTTACATCTTACTCTTCTTCTCTAGCAACCGTTCGATCTACACATCGTCGTATATGAGTCGTCGGTCATCCATGATCTTATTTGTAAGATGTAAGACTTTCCAACAAACCAAGATCTTTCCAACATCAAACCGTATGCATGTCCGCCTCCATTGCCGATTAGGAGATAGCCGGTCGCCCAAGATGGCGCAAACGAGGAGTCGGCGATGCACAACTCCAGGCGCTCGTCCATGTCGGGACCCTCCATGTCGACGGACGGCTGTCCCGGAGACAGGGACGACGACGACAGTGATGAGACCAGGCGAGCCGCCTCGTCCTCGCGGATGCGTCGGAACGCCTCGACACGCCGCGAGCTGAGCAGCTCCGTCATGAGGATCCGGCGCAGCAGGCGCCAGTGGTCGCCGTAGAGCGCGAAGATGACTCCCTGCCAGTACCTCAACAGCTCCTCGATGCCCGAGCTGCTCGGCCGCTCTGAGAAGGCGGTGTCGTGGCGCTTGAACATCTCCCCGACGGCCTCAGCGGAGGGGACCATGATGGCCGTGCGCTCGCAGATCCTTAACAGCATCAACGGACCGTGACGCAGGGACAGGTCGCGGATGGTGTGGTGCGGGAGCCCCTGCACCAGGTGGTGGAGGCTGCCGATCACCGGCAACTGCCATGGGCCCGGAGGTAGACCAGCTGGTTTCCTGCCGCTGCCGCTGAGGATGACACGGGCGACGACAACTGCAAGCACGAGGAATAGATATGGGAGGATGACCTACTGAGTGGATAGGGATGGTTGTTAAACAAAAAAATGGCTTATCATGGTTAAGGGGAAATTGAGATGCAGTAATATGAGAGGCCTCGGGTCGACGGCTCTGAGTATTCAATCACTAGACTCTTTAGAGACACCAGTCCTATGATTAGATTTTTTATACCTAGCCATTTATTTAAAGAGGCACTTTGGGCTGCCTGGCCATGAACCCAGATGATGTATTGTGCTTTAATTGGCCATTCAATTCTTATCCAACCCTTTAATTAAGCTCCTGGACACACTATTGATCAATTAAGAAGTAAGGAATAGATGTTCATGGAGTAATCTAATTAAAGCTATTAATTGTGTAATGATGTTTTTTTATAAACACATGCACGTCGTGCTATACGGGCCATCCGTCATCCGTGATCTTACATCTTACATGTAAGACTCATACGTAAAGAAAAGATTCGGATTTGTTTGAGTCCTCGTCGGTCACGTATGCTATACTGGTTCATGAGTCAGGAATCCTCTCTTTTTTCCCCTTCCTGTAAACTATCCTGCGTTGGATACGGTTTCGTACGTTCGGTCATGTGGAGAGAGAAACGTAGTTCGTTGCAGTGTCAAGTGCGGTGGATTGAAAAAGTTTATGATTGCGTCATCGGACTCTCCACGCATGTGCTATAGAGAGAGAGGGAGCACGTTAACCTTAGGCATGGCATGGCAATGTGCACTCAACCATGTTTAAAAGATTGGGGAAAATTGAGAAAGAAGGATGTTCCTCAAATGACCCACATCTGCATAGTCTTAGGAGGATGAGAGAGCGACAGGGCGTTGTGTGGTGTGTGTGCGTGAGTTTATCAGCAAGATCACGAACCTTCAGCTACAGCGACTGGTTGCTCTCAAGCAAGTTAGCAATCATCCATATATATATATACTGGGGGCTCCGTATGCCAGGCACTTCTGACAGACTTCTGGGAACTCACTACACCTTTACCATTCTTCTCAGCAGCACCTTACTTTATACTGGAGTGTGGGAAAATAGCAAGAGTGAGTCCATGTCGAACTCAACAAATATAACACGGGGTTCATGAGGCTCAAAAAGGATAGACACTGGTTTACTGCATTTAGCTTTTAATTATCACAGTTTTATCATATGAGTAGCATCAGGTTTTCATTTATCCCACAATAAACATATGATCAATGTAAAGATGAATAATGAACAGCAAAAACACATTTATAGTCATTAGTGATCATCTATTCCGTAAGGGTCCAAGGCCACTCGTGACCGTGAGCACGGCTGTTATAACAGTTTTACACTCTGCAGAGGTTGTACACTTTCACTGTGAGTCGTGATTTACCCTTTCGTCCGAGGTGATCAGCCTCTTGACCCACTACCAAGGAAGGTCGACAGGGTTCACTATGAAGTCTTTCAAAGGTTCGTCTAACAAGTTAGGGCCATTAAATTCACTCGGCAAACAGATGTAGAGCCCCCTTCCAAATGGCACAATGACGCGCAGCCTATACACATAAGGACAGAGGCCGCACTATACCCGATTCGTCAAGCCATTCTTACGCCATGAAGGTTACCACTAACAAGCTAGAAAAGGTCCTCATACTTGACTAAAGCCAGAGCCATATAGCCCTCACAGTTGTACTGTAAGTCCCGGATGTTCGCTTACAGATGAGTCCTTATGGAGAGAAACTAGAGCACAAAAAATAACCCCATGCTCTAGCCCTCTTTAAACAGTAATTAAAAAGTTATCTTTTAGTGTTGTTGCATATTCCATTAATCATATTACAAGATCATAGTTTATGTTCAGCGCTAGCAAAAGCTACCCAATACAAAGTCCCATAGGTGACAAGAAAACAAGATATCAATAGCTAAGTTATAATCTCTATGGTTGTCAAGAAGGACACATGCATATGTATGATAATTTCAGTGAATAGGACAACAAGAATGATCTCATGCTATACTTGCCTTTTCCCAAAGTTAAGCTGCTCAGAATCTTCAACCTCTGTCTCTGATCTTCAGCTTCTGTTATACTTGTCGGTCCTCAGCTCCTAGTCTTCAGCACTCGCGAATCACACTTCTACTCGCAGCAACCAAGCACAGCAAACAGACAACAAACACACTTAAGAACAAACATCATATAAAGAAGACACTTTAAAAGGAAGCGCACTAAACTATACGACATGATGCTATGATCGCGAAAACGTAAGACCGACGGATAACAGAGCTACCATCAAAGAGGACACGCGACTATCGATAAGCTTGCAACATATAAAAGAGAAAACTATATGCTGGATTCATTTTAGTTAGTGAATTAAAGTGTTGGACTTTTTGGAGAAATATACTAAAGTGGAACTAACCAAATTACGTTGAATTGTAAAAGCTAACATTATACCTTAGCCATATTTTATTTATAAATATATCATATCATAGTATTTTAAGTCATGTAAATATTTTATAATTTAGATAATCATGGAACATGTGCAAAAGCTAAATGAAAACATTTACAAATCAAGGTTGAACTAAACATCTTGTAATTTAAAAGAAAACATTTATGTGGATATGAATCTTATTAACATTCAGTTATGAAATACCGGAGTTATAAACCCTAGTTGCTTCTAAACATTAACCAAATCACATCTAAGATGACCTTATATGAATCTTGATTAAACTAAGCAAAACATAATATATTATCCTATGTTACCTTTTCTCATAATCATTAATCAAATTATAAAGCCGAAGTTAAACCTTAGTTATATTTTATTTATAAACAATGCCATATAATTTAATCAAGTTTAACTTTATCTTTGCAAAAGGGAAAAAATATACGTGAAAGCAACTGAACGAGTTATGGTGTGTCTGTAACATGCTTAAGCTAAGCAAAATATGACTTAAACGTATTCATATTTCCATTAATCCAGTTAGCAATCACTATGGTCCAAAGTTCCTTTAAAATTGAAAAAAAACTAGTTTGCATTAACATTAATCAATTTACATCTATACCTAATAATAAAGAGGCAAAATTTCTTACCCCTGATTTGGGTTTGGTCCGGCCCTTATGATCCTATTTGATATGGCTTCCTAATCCAAATAACGTTTTTATTTTCCCGTTTGATTCCGTGTTTTTTTTCCGTGTGCCAGCAGCCGCATCAATTACTCGAGTCCAATTAGAACACGACAGCAGCCCCTTATAAAGTTATAACTCTTATACACCTCATGCGTATGTCCGAGCTTGCCTTTCTTTCTTGCATGTATGTGTGCGGCATGCGTTACCATATACAATTCCCAGATTAATAAACAACTTTGATTTGACTTCTATCTATATCTGTATCTATATCTATATCTATATCTATATCTATATCTAATAATTAAAATGGAAAATTTCTGTGGTATTTTTTTTTCCGCCTATATTTTCTGTCTGCTGTTTCTGTCTGCCTAGAAAAACCGTAAAAAAAATAAAATAAAAAAGAAGCATGACTAACAAGAGTCGATCTCGAACGTCACGGATAAAATAGTACTCTGTCACCTCAGATTTCCATTGCAATCACGAATACAACACAGGCAATCCAAAGTATCCATAAATATCAACTCAAATCTATCTGACGATCACGAATACGAGCCTGCTGTTGACGCCCTCGGCGATGTGATTGTACGGCAACACGGAAGCACGCACCAGTGTCGCGTCGAGGGCGACCACGCAGGGCGCGCGATGGTCTTGGAGGCGTAGAGGAGGAAGCACGAGTTCGGGTGCTGGAGTCGACGGAGCTTGGCGTTGACGGCCTCGACGATGCGGTGGTAGGGCATCACGGGAGTGCACACCTCGAATGGCGGTGATTCACCGGAGACACTCGATGGTTGGAAAAGCTCACCGGAGGATTTGTCGGAGTTGGCCGGCGGCGACACGATAAGAAGGGGGAAAATTCTAATTTACTATACGAGAGATTTCCCAAACTAGGGCTCCTTCACGGTAGTTTTGGTGTGCTTTGCCCAGGAGATAGGTACATATATATATAGGGAGGAAAACTCCCTACCCCCACGTCAACTAATGATACGGTACTAATTGACGTTGCACCCTCCATCTTTATTAATAGGCCTGATTAATTATTAAAGCCCATTAGTAAATAAATGAATGGGCATTTAGGATTATTGCACATGAGCTTTGAGCATTGGAAAAAATGAGATATTTATTTATTTTCGGAATTAATTAATTTCATGGATAAAATAATTCCAGAAAAGTCTAAAATTATTATTTAAGCCATGAAAAATACTCCGAAAGCTCTAAAAATTCAGAGAAAATTCTCAGAGACATTATGAAACATAAGGAATCCAAATAAAGTATTTGGAGCTCATGAAAAGATTTTTGAAACGATCAAAGAAAAAAATTAAGTTCATGGAAACTGGAATTTTAATTCGAAAAAGGGCCAGAAAAATTTCTCAAGGAGAGATAAACGTCGCTCTATCGTACTCGTAATCCGTTTGCACTCATAAACACCAAAACAAGCATCACATCAACTAAAGCCCGTCAAGTTAATTCTAAAAAAAATCGAAAAGCACCATTTTTCTTTAATAAAAATATATGAAATCTAAACTAATGACAAGTTCTATTCAAATATTAAAATATTTATTTTAGTTAGTGTTTTCTATGCACAACCCAAAATCAAAAATTTTGGGATATGACAAGGTCGTAGATTATTTATTTGTCTATCTATGTACGTATCCTATACTTAATATATGGTTTTATTGTCACATATCGATGTTAATGGTGTCAATCTGAGCAAGAGATAATTAGTTCATAATTTCATATTCATATATAATTTGGACAATATATTATTAATCAAAACAATAAACACGTGCGTGTCGCACGTGCATATTTGCTAGTTTAATAAGTTACCTACAACTATCATTATGCAAAATTAGTCCAATATGCCCTCTTGCCTATTCTGCTATTACCCAATGTACCATCATTAAGAAAAACATATAAAACCAATAAAAAATAAAGAATAACATAAAACCAACCACACACTAAATTTAAGGTTGGAATCCAAATGATATGATATATGATAAAATAAAAACACTCCTGAGATTTTTAGAAAAAGAATAAAGACATAGTAAATAATGCAAAGAGTATAAAATCCAATATAAGAGAACAATGATCTATCTATATTGTGAAAAAATATAAGCGTTCATGAGGGTTTACTTGAAGTTTTTTTTGCCATGCTTATTACACTATAAAAATGTACAAGTACTTTTATCTCTCCTATTACAAGGCACAGGTCTAATTACTAGTTTTTTTAGATTTAAAATTCTGAATATCCCGACGGTATTACTCATATGATCCTAATCCCATATTCCCATTCCCATTAGCTGAAGCCTGAAGGCGTCAAATAAGGGTCTATCTGTGCCGCGCTCGGGTGTTGGAACACTCGATTTTTTCTCCACCGTCTTCTTCCTCCTCCTGACTGCCGCCGCCGACCAGCGCCCACCGCCCCGTTGCGACACGGTAGCCGCCGGTAGGGTCTCGCTGGAGCTTTGCGGCGGCCTCCTCCTCCTCCTCCCTCTCCCGCCACTGCCATGGCCATGGGCGCCCTCTCCCCGACCTGGCTCGGCCGCCTCCTCCGTCGTCAGAGCCCTAACACTGCCCTTCTGCCGTCCCCATCGCTTAGCCAGCCTGCCTCCCTTGCCTCTTCTAAGGTCGCTGGAGTTGCGGAAGAAAAGGGGGAGAGGCCAGAGATGGAGAAGAATGAGAGGGAGAGGAATCGAGCGTTGAGAGGGAGAGAAACACTAGAGTGCCATTGTCAGACTATGGATCAAGTGCGACTGGGAACTAAGTAGGAGAATGCGAGTAACAATGAGAATTGCAAGAACAAAGCAAGAACCGTAAGAACAGTGCAATAGAATAACATAATGTAGACTATGGTAACTAAATTGTAACTGAATAACAAGGTTCAGATATTCGCTAATCATCTCCCTTCTCTTCTTGGGTGCTTGATAGTGGGTGCGCTCAACATATGACTGGGGATTCTTGTATGTTCAAATCAATTGATACAAGTCAAAATGGTGGTTTTGATGCTATTACTTTTGGCAACAACAAGAGAGGCAAGGTCAAAGGGCTTGGTAAAATTGCTATCTCCAATGACATGAGCATATCCAATGTGTTGCTAGTTGAAAGCTTGGATTTCAATCTTTTGTCGGTGGCACAACTTTGTGATCTTGGCTTCAAGTGCATATTTGGTAGTGATGATGTTGAAGTCATTAGTGTTGATGGATCAAATTTGATATTCAAAGGATTTAGATATGGTAGCTTATACTTGGTTGACTTTAATGATAGTGAGACACAATTGACATCATACTTGCTTAGCAAATCTAGTATGGAATGGTTGTGGCATAGAAGGCTTGGTCATATTGGAATGAAACAATTGAACAAACTTTTGAGGCATGACTTGGTTAGAGGCTTGAAGGATGTCACCTTTGAGAAGGATAAACCTTGTAGTGCTTGTCAAGCCGGCAAACAAGTTGGAAATGCACATCCTAGCAAGAGTGAAATGAGCACTTCTAAGACATTTGAGTTATTGCACATGAACTTGTTTGGGCCAACAATATACACTAGCATTGGTGGCAACAAGTATGATTTTGTGATTGTTGATAACTACACTAGATATACTTGAGTGTTCCTTCTCTATGACAAGAGTGATGTACATGATCTATTCAAGTCCTTTGTCAAAAGGGTTCAAAATGAGTTTGAAACCACTATCAAAAAGTTTAGAAGTAACAATGGTAGTGAGTTTAAGAACACAAGAATTGAGGATTTGTGTGATGATCTTGGTATTGGACATCAATTCTCTCCAACATACACACCTCAATTCAATGGTGTAGTTGAAAGAAAGAATAGAACCTTGATTGATATGGCTAGATCAATGCTTAGTGAATACAATGTGAGTCATTCATTTTGGAGTGAAGCTATCAACACGGCTTGCTATTGTAGCAACCGTCTTTATTGCCATGGAAAGCTTGGGAGGACACCATATGAGCTATTGAATGGAAGAAAGTCCAACATTGCATACTTTAGAGTGTTTGGTTGCAAATGCTATATTCTCAAGAAAGGCACTAGATTGAGCAAGTTTGACAAGAAATGTGATGAAGGGTTCTTACTTGGTTACTCTACCACAAGCAAAGCATATAGAGTTTGGAATCTCACTAATGGCACCTTGGAAGAAGTTCATGATGTTGAGTTTGATGAAACCCAAGGATCCCAAAATGAAGCTCAAAACCTTGATGATGTGAGAGGAGATCAATTGTCAAATGCAATGAAGAACATGAACATTGGTGATATAAGGCCGAGACAAGTTGATGATGATGGTGACATACAAATGATTAATCAAGATGTGCAAATTAATACAAATCAAGCATGCTCAAGTGGTACTCACGATGAAGCTCAAGTTCAAGGTCAAACAAGTGGAAGCAATCAACTCCCAATACTCCAACCTACTAGCATTGCAAGAGATCATCCATTGAATCAAATCATTGGTGGAATTCAAAGTGATGTGCAAACTAGATCAAGACTGACATCTTTTTGTGAGCACTACTCATTTGTGTCACTTGAAGAACCTAAGAAAATAGAAGATGCTTTGAAAGATTTTGATTGTGTTAATGCCATGCATGAAGAGCTAAATAACTTCACTAGAAATTAAGTTTGGGAGCTTGTTGAGAGGCCAAAGAACTACAATGTGATTTGATGGGGATGTGATTCCCGATCTTCCGTCAGGTAGAAGGTAACTATCATTTTGGGCGGAGAGTGACACACCAATCCGGCTTCAGATCGAAAGACCAAATCCTGCAATCTTAGCACCACAACTCCTCTGGTTATCAACCGTGTCTCCAACCGGTTGACCTCGCCACGAAGGCTAATCCCTGCCTGCGAAACGAAGAACACAAGCAAGAACTCGGAAGAACGCAGCTCAAGATTTGGGACAAACTGCAGATGAATGATTAAGTTCTCAAGTGGGGTCTCACAAACCGATGAAACGACGATTGTCAATGGACAGATTGATCTAAGCAAAACTCAAAACCTAATGACGGCGGTGGCACATGAATATAAAGGTCTTAGGGTCACCGCCTACCCTGGACGTGCCCTCCTAATGGGCTCAAGACGATATATGGTCCATTGGACCAAATACGGTGACACAGCACCTGGACAGAATCTGGAGGCTGACTTGTTTTGACAATTCCCATGGATTCCGAAGAGCTTTTGACGTGAGACCACTTGTATTGGCTTCCTTATCAAATTAGCTTTCCAACCATATGTGGATCATCGAAAACGGAGTCCGGACGTATCCTGGGTGACCAGTTCAAGACAGACTAGTCCTGAAAACCGAAGCAGACTTGAAATCATGTTGGGCTGGGCCTCCGACTTCTATTGGACGTCCTGGCTGGTCATCATCGCCTCCACCACTTCCTCTAAGTTTCTCATGACCCTCTCCAATATTCCTAATTAATATAACATCATTAGGTAGCAATCTATTCTCAAAAGTATAAAAAGGATCACTTAGGATCGAGCTCACCTCTAAATTAAGTTGTCGTCTTCGGGCTCGGGTCATTGGACCTCCTTACATAACGGATGAAGGAACAGCGGGTGCATCTGAAGGAGTGATGTCCTCATCATGATTGGTACCAAATGGGTCTTTAGAAACAAGCAAGATCAAAATGGTGTAGTTGTGAGAAACAAAGCAAGATTGATAGCACAAGGTTACATTCAAGTTGAAGGTCTTGACTTTGGAGAGACATATGCACCGGTTACAAGATTGGAGGCAATTAGAATCTTATTAGCCTTTGCTTGTGCACACAACATCAAGCTCTATCAAATGGATGTCAAGAGTGCATTTCTAAATGGCTACATCAATGAAGAAGTTTATGTAGAGCAACCTCCCGGTTTTGAAGATGACAAGAAGCCCAACCATATTTACAAGCTCAAGAAGGCATTGTATGGTTTGAAGCAAGCGCCTAGAGCATGGTATGAGAGATTGAGAGATTTCCTTCTCTCTAAAGGGTTCAAGATGGGAAAGGTTGACACCACTCTCTTCACTAAGAAGCTAGGCAATGACTTGTTTGTGTTGCAAATCTATGTGGATGATATCATCTTTGGTTCAACCAATCAAGACTTTTGTGAAGAGTTTGGAAATATGATGGCTAGTGAGTTTGAAATGTCTATGATCGGAGAGCTTAGTTACTTCCTTGGACTACAAATTAAGCAAATAAAGAATGGCACTTTTGTTAGTCAAGGCAAATACATCAAGGACATGATCAAAAAGTTTGGATTGCAAGATGCTAAACCAATGAGTACACCAATGGGCACAAATGATCAATTGGGTGTTAATGCAAGTGGCAACATGGTAGATCAAAAGCTATACCAGTCTATGATTGAAAGTTTTCTCTATGTCACCGCTTCTAGGCCGGATGCGATGTTTAGTGTGTGCAAGTGTGCAAGATATCAAGCTTCACCTAGAGAAAGTCACTTGAAAGCAACCAAGAGAATATTGAGATATCTTAAGGGCACTCATGATGTTGTATTATGGTATCCTAATGGGTCTAATTTTGAGTTGATTGGATATTCGGACTCCGACTATGGTGGATGCAAGATTGATAGAATGAGCATAAGTGGTACTTGTTAATTGCTAGGAAGGTCTCTCGTTTCATGGTCATCAAAGAAACAAAATAGTGTTGCACTATCTACCGCCGAGGCCGAATACATTAGTGCCGGTAGTTGTTGTGCACAATTGCTTTGGATGAAAGCCACCTTAAATGATTTTGGAATCAAGTTCAAAAATATGCCTTTGTTATGTGATAATGAGAGTGCTATCAAGATGACACAAAATCCGGTTCAACGTTCAAGAACCAAGTACATTGATATTAGGCATCACTTCATAAGAGACCATCAACAAAAGGGTGATATTAGCATTGAGAACATTGGCACTGAAGATCAACTAGCCGACATATTCACAAAGCCACTTGATGAAAAGAGATTCTACAAGTTGAAAACTTAATTGAACATACTTGACTTCTCCAACTTGAGATGAGTGCACCCCCATATTCTTATATGACATGCCTCTCCTCCAACATAGCAAGGTAAAGTTGTTTGACATATCATTCATACTTTGCTAAGGACATGGTTAGAACATATAGACATGTTTGCATAAAAATAGGCTCATTCATGAAAATCAAATATTTTTGATGTATATATGGTACCACTATTGCTTCTATGTTTGTTTGATCTAGTGGTAGCATATGACATGTTTGTGGGCTTGTAAACCTAGTGTTGAATCTATAAAACGAGCTCATGATGTGTAATTCAACATGGTCAAGATAACCCTTATACTTTATGAGGTGTGAAGAAGCTTGTCCTTGGATCAAACCAAATTACATATTCTAGGCAAGTGATCTAGATTGAACCATAATATGACTCTTATATTCACTCCCTAATTGATTGACTTAACTCTCACTAAAATTGGCACCTTTTTGGTGATTGTTGACAAAGGGGGAGAAGTAAGTCACAAAGATATAGAAAGGGGGAGAGAAAGCAAAAGATATGACATTGGAAAGGGATCAATTAAAATTAAGCACACAAGTAGGGGGAGCAAGCTCATGAATCATGTGTTGCATTTGTATGTGCACTATCATGATGAATTGTTGCATTGCAAAGCTTAAATTCATATTCATGATTGTATGGTGAATGCTAGAAATAGATCTTGAATGATGAATTGTTGAGAGTAGCTTTACAAGTGGTATCTAGACACTCGTTGCTATACTGTTGATCTCACGGGGTATTTTAGTGTTTGTGATCTTTACAAGTGATGTATTACAAGTGGTGTCTAGTAACATTGGTGCTAAGGATGGTATATATTGGCAACTCCGATTGGTATCACGCTTTAAAGGTCCATTCTATATACCTTAGCATCATTTTGGCAGTAGAACTCTCCCAAAATTTTGATTCTTGCATATGTGCAAAATTGAACCAAACTCATGGAAGCACATATGTAGGGAGAGCTAATACTACCAAAACCAAAATATGATTTTATTTCATATCTTTGTGATGGTTGTCATCAATTACCAAAAAGAGGGAGATTGAAAGCCCAAGTTTGGTTTTGGTAATTAATGACACCAAGTTGCTAATGCCATGTGTTGAGTGGTTTAAGTTAGGCATAAGCAACACATGTGATGAAGGTGCATGTGGCATGGAGTGGTGGCCACAAGATCACAAAGAGATGGTGCATGGACATGAAATGATGGTCATGGTGATCAAGCATGAGGAGATGGACATGGAACAAAGTGATCAAGGCAAAGGTATAATCATAGGGTTTACTTTTGCCGGTCTAAGATGAGTAGAGAAGTGATTGACCGAGTTTAGGATTGATAGCCGACTATCAAGAGGGGCAATCACGGTTAGCTCGTGGATCAAGTGCTACTAGGTCATCTTCTTGAGCATATGCATTAGGATCTAGTAGAGAGCTAACATATCGCCTTGAAAAATGATTGTGAAAATGCTAACACACATGCATATGGTGATTTACACATGATGGTGTTGGCACATTTGCGAAGGCGGCAGTGTTTGAGCGGTAGTGAGGGGTTTGGGGTTCTCTCTCCCTCCCGCCGAGCTTGCGAGCGCGGGATTCAGGCGTTTTCGGGAAAATGAAATGCCTATTTTCCATTGCGCCGGAGGTTGAAAAAGTGGTGAAAGCACGGAGGTGTTTCATGAGCTAAAACATGTGTTTTAGTGATACACATATGGAGAGTAGCTCATAAGTGAAAGGGTGGATCAAGCGGAACGAGAAAACGACGAAGTGTCGCCGAGATACACGCGACAGGCGCAGAGCCAAGAGCAACAGACGCTGATGTCAGCGTCTATCGGGCTACCCTAGCTCAGCCTGTGCGCGCGGGCGTGACAGACGTGCTGTCGCAAAGGCAACAGACGCGGCCTCGCGCACTGTTCCAGCGTCTGACACTGTGGAACTGCCCGGGCGCGTGCGAGCGTGAGCGACAGACGCTCGACGCCGCGTCTGTCGGCCTTGCGGCGTACGCGTCTGACGAACTCGGGTGAAAATGTCCTTACTGGACAACGTCTATTGTTCGACGGACGCTGAGGGTGCGGAGTGTCAGACGCGTTTGTCACCCACGACAGACGCTGGGTCACGAAGCATAGGACACGTCTAACGCGTAGAGCACGAGCACGGTAAACTCCAATGGTCAAGACACGTGGCCGCTCGGTGGTGCGACAGATGCGCCTGTAGCGTCTGTTGGTTTGGCGGCTAGCTTTTGAGTGAAACATTATAAATAAGAGGTGGCCGGCCCTTGGGGGTTGACTCTTGCACATTTGAGATATTGAGGCACACTTTGAGCTAGAGAACACTCCCTTCACTCATCTCCTTGCTTGGTTGCATACTCTAGAGAGATTGAGTGAGATTCAAGTGCATTGCATTGAGAGTTGCATCTAGTGGCACTTGATTCTTGAGTTTGCTGCGGATTGCTTGTTACTCTTGGGTGTTTCCCGACACCCTAGATGGCTTGGAGCAGTTGTGGTGTTGAGCTCGTGATTGAAAATTGTTTCGAGCCTCACCAAGCGATTGTGAGGGGTTCTAGAGCCTTCCCCGCGGGAGTTCGCGAATTGGCTACTCTAGTGGAGCTCATGGCTTGGAGGATCCCCATCTTGTGAGTGGATGTGCGGCACCCGCTGAGGGTTCAACTCTTGATAGTTGATTAGCTCGTGATCCATCAAGTGGGTACATCGCTACAACGAGGAGTAGCTTGCCGGGAAGCAAGTGAACCTCGGTAAAAAAAATCTTGTGTCATGTTATTGCTGAGGATTTCATTTGTGTATGTGATCACGTTGATTGATTGGTACATTGGACATATCTCTTCTCATCAACGTTGGTATATCTTTTCAAGCTCGCTCCTTTACTTATTGTTCTTTGCCTTATTTAGCTTGAGTAGAATAGCTTATCTCTTAGGGGTAATTAGTTTAAAGACTTAGTGTTGTTGGTGTGAACTAGAGATCATAGCCTTGCACTAGTATTGTATTTGTGGCTTGCATAAAAGTAGTTGAGCTAGTGCTAGAATTAGCTTCGCCATCTTATTTACTAACTCGTTGTTTAGTAAAGCTTGTAGAAAATTTAAATAGGCTATTCACCCCCCTCTAGCCATTTGGACCTTACAAAGATTCTAGCCAGTCTCCCCCTAAGATCATGTCAAAGCACTTGAGGTGTAAGATTCCAACATTGGAGACAAAAGTGTGGCCCTGGTAACTCCATTGCAGATGTTCAATTCTCTTATCACACACCATGGGACTCCCATCAACTGCAACAAACTGAGAGGGCTCACAAGCACTTGTAGAAACAGACAATTGTTGGGCCAATTGCTGACTAATAAATGTGCAAACACTACATGAATCCACCAGAATCAGTACTTGTAATTTGCCAATCTGACCACATAATCTCATAGTATTTCTTCTCAAGCCCACAAAATCTACTGAGTGACCCACAACTAACATTGTTTCTTCAATTTCAGTGTTTCCCCACTATCAATCTCAGATTCAGTTTCTTCCAAAGCATCCAATAGCTCTTCAATGACATGCAATGGCACTTGAGCTGGGCTGCGGTGATTGTGACTCCACTTTTCATCACATTTGAAGAACAACCCATTTCTTTTTCTGAATTCCTTTAGTGTTGCCAATTTATCGTTTGATTCAGTCTTATGAACTTTCTGCTTAAATGAATCACCATCATTGCTTTTCTTCTTATCTGATAGACTCCTGAAACTGGTCTTGGTACATTCTTTGCTGAAACTCTTGGATCTGCTTGTATTCAGTTCCTTTTCTTGGATCTGTGTCAACATTCTTGGGCCTATGTAGAGCAATGACTCGTCGGATATCATCCTTCAAACCAGCCACAAAACGAGTCACAAAGTAAGTATCGTCGTAACTGTTGTTGTACAACAACAATCCATGAGCCAGCTTCTCAAATTCCTCCTGATACTCCATCATCGATCCAGTTTGGTGTAAGACATCAAACTGAGAAAGCATCAGTTGATAATGATATTGATCCTTGTCAAACCGGCCCATCATCATTTCACAAAGAACTCCCCAATCTGTCACCTGACCTCTTATTTGTATTGTTTGAAGCCATGATGCAACCGCGCCCTGAAAGTTGAGGGCATTGAATCAAGTCTTCAGTGAGGGATCCATCACATATACCTCGAAGAACATATAATTGTCGCGCTGGAGCCTTAGGTTATTTCCATCAAACTTTGAAAACTCCATTTTAGGAAATGGGGGAGAACGAGGCTGAAGTGCGCGATCATAGTCACGAGACAGAAATGGAGCAGGAGGAGGCCTGGGGCACATATACCCATGATCGGGTGCTGTGGATGGGGTCCGGGGAACCCACCACAGTCATCCCGGTGATCCAAACGTATGCCATGCCCTATAGGCCTGTCGTCACTGACCACCAGTGGGCGTGGCGACAGTATCGGGGCCGAGTTGAG
The DNA here is from genome assembly GCA_038087645.1 of Saccharum hybrid cultivar R570. Lineage (NCBI taxonomy): Eukaryota > Viridiplantae > Streptophyta > Magnoliopsida > Poales > Poaceae > Saccharum > Saccharum hybrid cultivar. The sequence goes on from JAQSUU010000259.1 coordinate 14,408,946, forward strand.
GTCCAATCAGCCCGGTGGAGCATGCAAAAGGGGAGGCTAAGTCTAGAACGAGGCTGCAGGTCGTGGAGGATACTGCGGTGGCGGAGCCATTGGTCGCTGGGGAATCGGCAGAGGTGGAGGCGGGGACGGTGGCAGCGGCGGTGGAGTCTCCAACACATGTAGCCATGCCGAAGCCTGATCAACCCAATTCACCACTGCATCCATCTTCTGGAGCAAATTGCTGAGCAACTCATCTGCAGTCGACTTCCATGACTCCAATCCACTCAGCTTGTCCAACTCTTCCGCATCATTGATTGAAATCCAGCGAATTGCTTGGTCATCGTCTCAAACTGCATCAAGTGATCATCCACCGACTTTGCCATTTCTTGCTGAAACTTCGTCAGCTTCTTCGGCGCCAGTCTGGTGAACTCTTGATCGGGAACCCCACTTGCAACTAATCATGCTTCCAACACCGACCCGGTTAACCTCGGCATGGACCTAAGGGATCACGAGAACCACACCTGTGGGTCTAGTACTGCGATCACCAGCCCTCGAGGATTACAACCACGATCAAGGCGAGGAAAACGAAAAATCGGTGCCGAGGAAGGGGATCTAATACCAATTGTCAGACTATGGATCAAGTCCGACTGAGAACTAAGTAGAAGAGTGCGAGTAACAGTGAGAATTGAAAGAACAGAGCAAGAACCGTAAGAATAGAGCAATAGAATAGACTATAGTAACTGAATTGTAACTCAATAACAAGGTTCAGATATTGACTAATCCTTACCCTTCTCTACAGGCGGCTTATAAACCGCTCTTACAAGGCCTCAGGCCCACCTTTGACGGCACAGAGGCCGTTTGGTCAACCGTAATGGCCCATTAGCCAGCGACTGATCAGCCACCTCCTTTGCCCATCTTCAGGAGGACAATTGTTCGAATCTGTGGAGTTTGTTCATGAAAATCGCAGAACCAATGGTGATGCGCATAGACTCGCTAGAAGCTCCTTATACAGTAGCACTGGTAGACACGTATGGTTTTTGTCACCACCAGATGATGCTTGTAATTCTATTCTTGAATAGTTGAATAAAGGAAGGTTGTGTGTTTCTCAAAAAAAAAAAAAAACTCGTCTGCCCATCTCGCCTGTTGTCGGATTCTGTACAGTGGTCTTCCCTTTACTCCTGACAGCGAGATAGCTTTACTGTCAAAGAAAGCAAAGGGGATTGACGCATGCGCTGATGGTTGTTCGGCCAGGCCAGCCAGTGTAATCAGCGATGAACTCATGGCTGGCGAGAAGCCCCGTAGCTCCGTAAGCCAGGTCCGCGACGTCACTGCTGTCGGCAGTCAGCACCCTCTCCAATCCAATCCATCCGCGGTCATCGGAACATGATACGGTCTGAGCCCTTCCAAGCAACCGCATCTTCTTCTCTACTATTATAAAACGCTCACTCGCCGTCGGCCGCTACCTCTACCTGCATCCCGGCGACACCCGACAGCCTGCTTGCCGCGCTTGCATCGAGGAGAGTTCGGGGGCCGGCCGGTGCGGAAGGAAGCGACGCGGGGGTGAGTCTTTTTTCCTCCCCTCCCCTGTACTGCCTGCCTCGATTCGACTCAGGGTCAACGATTTCACTGCGAAACGAGTCTTCGACAACAAAACACGCAGCACGGAGGAAGCAGCCCAAGAATTAGAAACGTAGATTGAAATCTGCTGCTGCTACTTTTCTTTTCCTTTTCCCTCCATGTCTGCTCTGTTCTGTCATCTCGGCTGTGTTTTTTCTTCTGTTTGTGTAGTGTAGGTGTTTTGTAACTTTTGAACCTCTGCTTCTATCTGAAATGAAACGGCAGAACACCTGCCAAATTATGCTAAAAACAAAAGTTTACTATCTGAAATTTCCTTCTGTTGGAGCCGAGTCTTTCGATTTGCTGACTTGGCACAAATTCTTTATGCAGTTCAGTTCAAATGGCTGCTGAATCAGAGCACGGCAACTGCAATGCTTGGGCAGCGAGAGATCCTTCTGGAGTTCTCTCACCATACACGTTTAACCGCAGGTTGCTTCCCCCCCCCCCCCCCCCCTCCTGATTTGGAGAAAAGTTGCATCATTTTTATCACGAATACTGTCTTCTTGCTATGCTAGATGCCTTCTTTGGGATATTTATGGACCGTATCGTTTCCATGCCTTTTTATGTATGTTATGTTTGGTTTTCAGTGTGTTCCATACCTGTTTGCAATTGAGTATATCTAGCGTGGAACAAGTAGTGCAGCTATTTCTGCTCGTGGTCTGTCCAACAAAATCATGAAATTGATGCTTACTGTGGGGCATTGGGTGAACATTTCAGGTCTGATGGGATTGCAGAAATTTAAGTGCAAATAGCAACATGCTTGTCTTTTTTTTTCAGCTAGCTTATTGGTTTCATTTTCATAACGTCTCTTATGGGAGCTACTATGTGTAATAATTTTCAGAGCAGTGCAAAGCAGTGATGTTGCGCTGAAGGTCATATACTGTGGAGTCTGTTATGCTGACGTTGCTTGGACACAGAATATGCACCATGATTCAAAATATCCTGTGGTTCCTGGGTAAGCTTTTTCAGATCAATACATTGAACCCCTCTAGAGGAAACAAAACATCATAGTAAGGAGTGCTGATTAAGTGTTGCCCATTGTCCAAAAATGGTGTTTGTATTATATATTTGTCAATGATATTATTCATTGGTGCAGGCATGAGATATCTGGAGTTGTAACTCAGGTTGGTGCAGATGTCAAAGGCTTTAAAGTGGGTGACCATGTAGGTGTTGGAACAAAAGTGAACTCATGCCGAGATTGTGAGAACTGCAATAGCTTTCTAGAAAACCACTGCTCAAAAGGAGTTTATACTTTCAATGGCATTGACACAATGGGACTGTCACAAAGGGGGGTTACTCCACTCACATTGTAGTCCATGAAAGGTATGGCAGTACCGTTTTGATTGGTTATCCGAACAAGTCTTTTTTATATATTGTTAATAACTAGTTTTAGGGATGAAAACAGGGTCCATTGTATTTTGTTTCGCTGTACTGTAATTTCATTTGCCTATTTGATCACACTGTGTCTATTCAAGATGCTATGTAGTTTCTTATGAGAGTCGGTAAATTTTAGGATATTGTTGTCCATCCATTTTTATCATAATCAATGCATAAAAGGGCGTACCCAGCGCTGAGAGCATCCCGCACTGTGCGGGGTCTGGGGAAGGGTATTAGCGGCAAGCCTTACCCTTGTGATGTGCAAATGCGAGGAGGCTGATGAAAGAATAATACATGATGAAAGAATAATATATCGGTCCATATAAGTCATTATTGACACCTTGATGCTGGTTCAATACAACTTCTCAGATAAGGAATCACATTTTTTGTTGATTAATTTGAACTTTAGGTATTGCTTCCAAATACCTGACGGCTACCCTTTGGCAAAGGCAGTACCTCTTCTGTGTGCTGGAATAACTGTGTATACTCCAATGATGTGACACAACATGAACCAACCTGGAAAGTCACTTGGGGTCATTGGACTTGGTGGTCTGGGTCACATGGCAGTGAAATTTGGTAAAGCATTTGGTAAAACATTTGGTCACAGTTTTGAGTACAAGTGAATCAAAGAGACATGAAGCCATCAGCCTCCTTGGAACAGATAATTTTGTTATATCATCAGAAACACAACAGATGGAGGCACTGCCCTGGACATTGCATAATCTGAACGTACAAGGCACCTCGATACTTCATCTGTTCCAAAATATGACACGTTTTATGTTTGTCCTAAGTCAAAAAACTCTATCTTGGACCTAGTTTATAGAAAAAATAGTATCTACAACTCCAAATCTGTTCAGTTGAATCTACTGTGGAATGTGTTTGGTATTGTAGATGTCAATATATTTTTCTTTAAACTTGGTCAAAGCTAGAGAAAATTGACTTAGGATAAAACTAAAACATCTTACATTTTGAAAGGGAGGGAATATACCATGTTTGCCTGCTTGATAATATGACACCATCTTTTGGAGGGGTTCCTTTTAAATTGCCAAAGATACAAGCACATCACATTGTTTTCACATGGAAGGAACAGATAGCAGATCACTATCTTTCTCATTATTTTGCTACTTGACTTTAAAGTTCCAGGCAGCCAGTTCTGTATATGACATTGGATAGTTTTCTTATGCTGAGAATAAAGATATGTTGCTAAGTGATGTTTGTTTTGCTTTACCTGAAAACTGACCGTGAATATTTGATCTCTTGCTTTTGCAGTCCCTGAAAAACTCCCTGCACTTCATAGTTGACACCGCTTCTGGTGACCATCCATTTGATCCATATCTCTCTCTCCTTAAGGTTGGTGGTGTGATGGCAATAGTGGGCTTTCCAAGTGAGATCAAAATGCATCCTGCAAGCCTTAATCGTGGTAATTCTCTGTTCTGACACTCTGTACTAAATAGAAACGGGGTATTAGAAGCTAAATTATTCAGATTTAACCTGAACTGTTTTTTTAGGTGCGCGGACCTTGTCTGGTAGTGTTACTGGAGGTACAAAAGACATCCAAGAAATGGTTAACTTCTGTGCTGCAAACAAAATCTATCCAGAGATTGAGATCATTAAGATAGATTATATCAATGAGGCTCTCACGAGGCTTGTTAATCGAGATGTGAAATACCGCTTTGTAATCGACATTGAGAACTCTTTCAAGTAGCATGCTGGTTTACATGCTCTCAGTCTTTCTGTTAATATACTAGAGGAAACACAAATGTGAAAGTCATGTCAAATAAACTTGATGTAGTGCTGCAGTGCATTTATGATGCTAGTTAAAACCCTGTGAGATAGGCGTTAAATAGCAAATGTAAACATCCATAATTGGACAGCAAGGGGAAATAAGTATATTGTGATGATAATGTCGCTCTATGAATAAGGCATCATGTCGATGTGTTCCACAATATTTCCTAGCCCTACTTTGTAGCGTGCTCTGACGAATAATAGCATAGTAATCTGTTTGCAATGCCTAAATCAGCAGTGGTGTCCTTTTTCATGCAACCGTTTGAGTTCACACTCCTGTCCAAGACAAACAATTTACACAAATGTTACAGTATAAATGAATCAAAATTATCCAGATGGTACCAGTATATCTGTATATGTCGTAAATTAAATGAACATGGAAAATTGGAACCGGCCTTTGTATTAATGCAGCATATCCAAGCACATAAACAAAATAGAATTAGGCTCCATTCATAGACAGAGTTGATAAAGATGTTCGCACAGGCTGTTACATAGGGTGTGTTGAGCTCATCATATTGATTTGAAAGCTTAAGGACAGTTTTTTAGCACACATGTTTGTGGTAGTGAGGATGTGTTTATTTTGATGATAAGATTGAATGGAAATAGGCGTTGTTTGATTAGGTGGATGCGGGTGGATGTAATGGACCTGTTTAGTTAGTTACTCCGTTTTTTATACATGTTGTATTGGGTGGGGCATTGGGAGTGTCCTAACTCCTAAGAGCACAATATATGGCAAATAGAGGCATTCACGCGGCTCGATCTCGCCACACGGCTTCCTTTCTCTTGCTCTATCCTCTGATAGTGTGTGTGTGTGTGTTTTTGGGAACGGTAAGCTGTTTGGTTGTTATGGTTTGCTGCAATACTGCAAGTATATATAGCCTGCAGCTATTTTACTTTATAGTCAAAGATCTGTGCTCACCGTACGGCTGCTGCTATTTTACTTTATAGTCACTGTGTATCTACGTTTGTGGCTCTGCAGATACAGCCTGCAGCGCTGCAGAGTAGCACAGCCTGTGTTCCAAAAGATGAATGGACTATCACAAGTCAATGATCTGAGCTCACTGTATGGCGGTGGCTAGCACCATCACCTCCACATCCGGTTGAATACATGTCAATTGACGTTGCTAATGCTAGTTAACTGGTTCACGCTAGCTCATCCCATCGGAAGGAGACCACGGTTGTTGGGGCCTACCTAGAGCTCTGTGTGTGCATGAAAATGCTTCTACACAGAACGGCCATGGTGAAAACCGCCTACTGTTGAGAGAATCGTGTGCTTCAGTCTCCTGATACCTCCCAATCTCAGCCGCACATGAACTTGATCTTTGTATCTACTCCTATATAAATGTTTACCTTAGCTTTTTGTTGAATCTTGGCATGACGTACTCCTCTCAAGGGCTACTGCACTTTAATGCAACTCGTGCAAAGGCTGCAATTGCAACCATGTGGATACAATTGCAACAGAGGCATGTACATATGACTCATGGTTACAACAGTGGTTGGCTCATATTTATGATCCTTCTAGGATAAAGAGTTCAACTTCAACTCTATCATAACCCCCCTAATTTGACCCAAGTCCCTCTGTGACCAGACTGTACACATATTTGACACATGTAATAGAGCAAGTACGCACGCTCTTGCTACACCACTACCTAGTGCTCGTTTCCAACCAGTCACCACGCTCATGAACAATGCATTTGTCCCTGGTGGGATAAGCGTGCGTGGTGATAGGAGCACGGGGATTTTCGCCAAAAATGGTCACAAACGATTGAGTATTCCACAGCGAGTCCTCAGTAAATGGAATCTTCTGGTATCGCTTTCATGCCTAGGGAGTCCGATAGAGACCGAAGGCAATGCGGCATCCATCGTTTCTTTTGAGTTTTGATGCATGTGAGACTTCATCTCCTCATGTAGAAACTGTTTCTTTGTTTTCCCCCTCTTTCTTCAATAAATTTCTTGCCACATTACCAAACTGCTTATGTTGTAGGATAATTATACACTAATATAAACTATTTTAGGTGGAGCATTGGGAGTGTCCTAACACTTCTAATATATGGCAAATAGAGACATTCACACGGTTTAATTTGATCTCACCACACGGCTTCCTTTTGCTCTTGCTCTATCCTCTGATACGTGTAAGTTGTTTCACAGTTAAGGTCTGGTGCAATAATACGCAAGTATAATTCGCAATTATTTGAGCTGTAGTGCAGCATGTTCCAAAAGATGAATTGATTATCATAGATCAACGATCTGATCCCACTTTCCTGTGGCAGCGAGCACCGGCAACTCAGACTCCGGTTGAATACATCTCAATCGACATTGCTGATTTTGAAGTTCACCCTAGCTCACCCCTCATCACAAGGAGACCACGGTTGTTGGGGCCTACAATGTGGACCTCGAGCTTTGCATGGGGACGAATGCTTCAGCGGAGACTGGCCACAGTGAAAACCGCCCACTGGAAGAATTGTGTAATTCAGTCTCCCGATACCTCCCAATCTCATTTGTTCTCTTCATTGTGCAACACCCGACACCCAGGTCTAGTTGGTGTTGCTAGTGAACAACTTCCTCAGATGGTATTTTATAGACATGAACTTGGTCTTTGTATCTAGTCCTATATAATAAATGTTGGGAACAGTTTCATGAATGCTTACCTTAGCATTTTGTTGAAGCTTGGGACGTACTCCTTGGTATTTTCAAGAGCTACTACACTTTAATCCAACTCGTGCAAAGGCTGCAACTGCAACCATGTGGATGCAATTGCAGCAGAGCCATGTAAATAAATTTGGATATTGAATCCGCTCAGTGTCTCAGTATAAGTTTAAAGCACCGTAGCTTGGTCGGAGGGCAAAGCAGTGCTGGAGTGAGACTAAAAGGTGCTGTCTAATAAACAAGGCAGTGTTTCCTTTGTTGCTTTGGTTTAGTGTATACTAGTACTAGCATAAATGTAACGTAATAGAATGATATTAGTATGTGGTATCTATGCACCAAATTAAAATATATTTATCCTCTGAATTACTCGTTGAATGGAGAGTTTCACAACTTAATAATAAAAGTTTTTAGATACATTGTAATTATATTTTTATAATTTTAGTCCCTGATGAACTCAGTGAGTGAACATTAATCACTACAAAGTAGTATAAGTAATAATTAGTTATGCTGTCACTATTGATCATCACAGTTAACAAAAAAAAACAATTATTAACCATGTGTTACGGCGTGGTCGGTGAGGGTATCGTAGGGGAGAGTGGAGTAGTAAATGGGACTAGGAATTGGAATGCAAGGGGTAGCGAGGAAGAGGCGGCGCAGTGGAGGGTTCGCCGGCGGCAGTGGTAGAACCGCTCGTAACCACCGTCGAAGGGAAACCCACCCACCTCAGGAGGTTTATTCCTTCTTCAATAATCCGATACATTTCCTAAGTGGCCTTTATAGATTAGGTCCACTTCCTAACAAACTATAAATCCATCTCATAAATCTCCTCCCTAACTGCTCGCTTCTTATAGTCGGCCGGCTGCCCAGGCTTAGGTGCTTCAGATGCCTTGGCAAAGACCATAAGCTTGCTGCCTGTAGAGATCCGCTACGTTGCCTTGTTTGCCGGCGCTCGGGCCACCTTGCTCGAGATTGCCCGGCAAAGCGGGGGCAGCAATCCATCCAGTCAAGACTTGTCTTCCCTGAGCATGGCCGCCTTGTCTTTCCGCCACTGCACCAGGCCAGTGAGGTCGGAGACGAGAGGGTGACTGATGAGGCGAAGAGAGAGATGGCTTACGCTCCTGGGCGCCCGGAGAACCGGCCAGAGGAGGGCGCCGTGGTCGTCATTGCGGATGGCACTATGGCGCACGAGATCACTAAGTACCGCATCCGGGCCGTGCTGTTGGTGGCTCGGTCCGACATCAGGTACCTGGGCTTCACCACTGGTGAGCTCTCCCTGGCTCTCAGTAGCAGACTCCGCATTCTGCGCTACGAGGTTAGGGTGACCAGGCACCGTCCGGAGGACTTTCTGGTGCTCTTTGACTTCCCGCCACAGCGGGACATGGTGGTCAGAGCTGGTGTCGTGCGTGTTCGTGGGGTGGACTTCGACATCCTGCCTTGGATGGAGTTTGAGCGAGGACGGGAGAGCACCTGGTGGTACCATGTCCGTGTGGCCATTGAGAACTTGCCGATCCACGCTTGGAACGCGCAAGTGGCGAGGCAGGTGCTGGGAGATGACTGCTTATTCGATAGGATTGAGACCGCCATGTTTAGGTAGGAGGACACTGGTATGTTCTTCTGCTAGGTCTGGATGTGGAATCCGGACTTCCTGCACCGCACCAAGAGGATGACGATCTTCCCGCCAGGTGCTGGGCAGTCTCCTGATCATGGGGGGCTCATCCAGCAGAACAGGGTGGTGTCCCCGCCTCCTAGGGGCCAACCTTTCGACCTCATTGTGCATCTGGACCGCATCGAGGACCGGAGTCCGCCGCTGGAGCGCACGCCTTCATCGACATAGAGCGGTATGCCATCGTCAGACTCCTTCGACTCGGTGGAATACCCAAAGATTTACAACTTTGAGGACTGGGTGCCTGGGGTGGTGGACGGCCGGCGACCGCTTCCTCATCATCCTAGCTGCCGTCTGCCTCCGGCCCACGTGCCACGACGCCAGGACAGGGACGACGATGACGACAATAGCGGGCCAAGGAGGCCGCCCCGGGGCATCCTGGATCGAGGATGCGTTGCCCTCAACCTGTTTCACAGCTCTACTGGTGGTAGCAGCGGGGCGGGATGAGGGAGCGCACTCACTCCCCTGCGCCTCACAGGCAAAGGGATGAGCGCGACCATGGGGCGCCTGCTGATGGCTCTCGTGGCAGGAGTGTTGTGCGTGGGGGCCGGGGCATTTGGAGGCCTCGTGACCCGCCACGTAGGGATGACAATGCTGATTGGGAGCGTCGCAAATCACCGTCGCCAGCTGGAAGGGTGCCACACAAGGACATGGGATCATCTGGTGGGGTTGAGCCGTCAGGTGATGGCAACAGGAGTCAGTGTGCCGCTGGAGGTGACTTGGGAGCTGCTCTGATGTCGGGTGCCTTGCCAATGGCTGAGGGTGCGCCGCTGCCGTCGGGGTTTCACCCAGACCCCATGATGGAGTTCTACAAGAGCCTGTGTGTGGATGGTCTTCCAGAGCAGCATGTGCACAGGGACTGCAGCTGGGACCCGATGGTGGAGGAGATCGAGACTTTGTATGTTCGGGCAGCAGACAGGCCTATCTCCTTCTCCCCGTTGTTGCCCAGAAGTGACGAGATCATTGCCTCTCCTGAGTACACTCCACAGCCTGAGCTCTGGGACAATGCTGCGGAGCTGAACGCAGAGGCCACAGCTCTGGGATTCAACAATGTCATTCACTTTGGCCCCGGAGTGCAGCCCACCAAGGAGATCGGGGTCCAGACCATTGCCGCTGGTATCACTGAACAGGTGGCTGACATGATTCTGGAGGAACGTAGGAACATCATCGTGGAGAGTATCTTTTGTGCCCTGTGAGCAGCCGATCCTGCCGGACCCGGTGCCCCCTCCTGCCACCGGAGGGAGATCGGGTGCTAGGAGCAGGGCGACTGAAGCTACGAGGCGCAGTTCACGGCAGATGGCCCGAGCCTGTTCAGTTCCAGTGTCAAAGAGGGCATCTCAAAGACTGGTCAGAGCATTTGACCTGGTTGGGCCAACGGAGGAGGTTGGCGAGAAGGCCATGGAGGCATACATCCACTACTTCCAGACACCGATGACAGACAAGGCAATCAAGGCTGTTAGGATGCTGACTTCGCTGGACTGTGGGCCGGCACTCGCAGCGTCGGCACAGATCGTGGCTACGGAGGGTGGAGCAGAAGGGGTGGAGATGACGGAGTGACTGGCTTGGAGCTACTCTTGAGTTCCCCATGTTACCTATGTTAGAGCAACACCTCTGTGTTTCAGGTCAGGGGCCGTGCCTGGCCTGTGGTGTAGTCCGTTCTATACTGTTCTTTAGTGCTCGTTGGGGCTTTAGGAGTAAGTCGAGTTGGACATGCAGATGTATGAGCCTGAGTATGTTGTGGATCTGTAGTTGTAGTGGTGGTGTTTGTGTCGTGCCGCGAGTATGCAGGAGGGTGGATGCCTTAGCTACCTGGATTGTAAGGGTTGTGGTTGTTCTTGTTAATGAAATGGTGTTGCTCAAGTGTTCTAATGATTAGTGGCGATCTCTCCATCTTGAGCTGGAATGTGAGGGGATTGAATGATGCCGCGCACAGGGAGTTGGTCAAGGAAACAGCTAGCTGCGCAAGACCAACAATAGTGTGTCTGCAGGAGACTAAAATCGACATGATGACTCCTGCAATTATTCTGGATACTATTGGTCAGAGACTTTCTTCTTGTCACTCCCTAGATGCATAGAACTAGGGGTGGCGTCCTCTTGGGATGGGACAAAGATATTGTTTCGGTGACTGAGGTTGAGCGTGGGCTGCTTACCATCTCGGCAACGGTAACTGTACTGATGTCTAACACGTCATTCAAGATTACCACATGTTATGGCCCGGCAGATGATAGGAGAAAGGAGGACTTCCTTCAAGAGATGCTACTGTTAAAACCGGCTGCTGGGGTGCCTTGGCTGATTACTGGGGATTTTAACCTAATCTACCAGGCAAGTGACAAAAACAATCTTAACCTCAATCGCAGGCTTATGGGAAAGTTCAGAGCGGCTATTGATGACTGCGAATTATTAGAGATATGCCTTCATAACAGAAGATTCACATGGTCAAATGAGAGGGAGAATCCAACGCTGGTACGCCTAGATCGAGCATTCTGCAACTCAGAGTGGGAGGAGAACTTCCCTAATTATGCCCTGAATGCTATGTCGACTGGAGTTTCGGATCACTGCCCGATCATCCTCACCAGGCTGGATAGAGTACCGTGGAAATCATCTTTCAAATTTGAGAATCATTGGCTGCATGTTCAGGGGTTTAGAGAGGTGGTGCAGCAAGCTTGGGCCAAGGAACAGAGAGGATCGGCGCTGGCAGTCCTCAAGCTCAGACTGCTAGAAACTGCAAAGGCCCTTAAAGCTTGGAGTAAGCCGCTTTTTAGCAATATCCGCCTACAGCTGCATATTGCCAACAAAGTGATACTACGTTTGGACATTGCCCAGGAAGAGAGACAGCTGTCGAATGCAGAACATTTGTTGCGAAAGGAGCTTAAGCTGAGAGCTCTTGGCCTCGCGGCTGTTGAAAGATCAAGGCGAAGGCAGGCATCTAGAATAAATTGGCTGAAATCAGGAGATGCTTGCACTCGGTTTTTCCATCTAAAGATGTGTGCAAGAAGAAGAAGGAAATATATATATTCCCTAAAAAGATAGGATGGCACGCTCACATGGCAGCACCATGAAAAGGAGCAGATCATTCATGACTACTTCTCCAACCTGATGGGCAAGAAGGTGTCACGCACCAGATCTTTCAACTAGGACAGGCTTGATTTGCCAAGGCTGCAAGAACTGCCGGGGCTAGAGCTAGACCGGCCATTCGGTGAAAATGAAATTGAGCTCGCCATAAAGAGCCTCCCTAGCGGAAAGGCACCGGGACCTGATGGCTTCACAACCGATTTTTACAAACACTGCTGGGACATAATCAAACCTGACATATTAAGCGCTTTCCACAGCGTATATATACACCACTATGCCTCCTTGGAGCAGGTTAATGGGGCACAGGTGATTATGATCCCTAAGGTTGAAGTTGCTGCTGAACCAAAGGACTTTCGTCCAATTAGCTTGGTCCATTCCTTTGCCAAGCTCGTCACCAAGGTTCTAGCTATTCGGCTGTCCACTTATATAGACAAGCTGATATCTGTTTCACAGAGGGCGTTCATCAAGGGCAGGTGCATTCAGGATAACTGTGTGTATGTCAGAGGGCTTGCTAGGCATTATCATAGAAATAGAACCCCGATCTGTCTGTTGAAGCTTGACATTAGTAAAGCTTTCGATTCTGTCTCCTGGGAGTATCTTCTGGAGATGATGAGCCATAGGGGCTTCAGTAGAAGGTGGACAAACTGGTTGACAGTGCTTCTCAGATGCTCATCGTCAGTGGTTAGGCTGAACGGGAACCCATGTCCAAAGGTGATGCATTCTAGGGGATTAAGGCAAGACGACCCTTTGTCGCCCTATTTATTCATCCTGGCGATGGACGTGTTAAGCAGGATTTTTGACATCGCTACTGAAGAGAGCCATTTGACTCCGCTAAAAGGCCGGCAAGCAAGGCTTCGTTTATCGCTATATGCCGACGATGTCATGATATTCACCAACCCTGTTAAGGATGATATCAGCTGCATCATGCGGATAATGAAGGCGTTCGGGGAGGCTACTGGTCTGAACATTAATATGTCCAAGAGCTCAGTGGCCACAATCAGATGCTCTGATATCAACTTGGTAGAAGTCCTTGGTGACTTCATAGGAAGAAGAGTCTCCTTCCCTATCCAATACCTGGGCCTGCCTCTCACTCTTGGAAGGACGAGAATGGTACACCTGCAATACATACAGGACAAGGCAAAGAGCAAGCTGGCTGGATGGCAAGGAAAATTAGTCAATGTGGCGGGACGGCGCGAGCTTGTGAAATCAGTGCTTAGTTCGCTGCCGGTTTACCTACTGATAGTGATCAAGGCGCCGAAGCAATTCTTAAAAGAAATTGACAAGATGAGGAAAAAGTTCCTATGGGCTGGAGATGGGGGAACTCACTGGAGGAAAGTGTAAAGTGGCGTGGCCTAGAGTCTATACACCACACCCAAATGGTGGTATGGGCATCAAGGATCTCGATCATTTTAGTCAATCACTTCGCCTTAGGTGGCTGTGGTTTAGTTGGGACACCAGACCAAGACCTTGGGAGGGCCTGCAGATTCCTGTAACGGATGAAGATAGAGCCATTTTCAATGCAGCCACTGTCATCCAGCTAGGGGATGGTAAGATGGCGTCCTTCTGAAACTTGCGATGGCTTAATGGTGATACACTGGCTGCGCGTTTCCCTTTGCTGCACAAGCATAGTAGAAGGAAAAATAGAACGGTGGCCCAAGCTCTTGCCGACAATACATGGATCATTGATATTGACCACAACCTAACCCGTGAGATCATTGCTGAATACACCAAACTGTGGGAGTTGTTGGAAGACATAGTTCTGTCGGATTCTCAGCAAGACACGATCACTTGGGTGCTGACAGCAGATGGCTCCTACTCGGCCAAGTCGGCCTATGCAGCACACTACATAGGAAGGACTAACTGTGAGTCAGCAACTCAGGTTTGGAAGACCAAAGCACCGCCGAAATGTAGGTTCTTCTTATGGCTCATGCTGGCCAAACGAATACTTTTGTCAGCTATGCCTGAGGAACTTGGAAACCGCTCACCACCTATTCTGTGAGTGTCCAATGGCGAGGGAAATCTGGAAACATGTGGGGAATTGGATTCAGGCGCCATCCTTGATGCCTGAAAACTGGAGTCAGGTTGATCATCTCGAAGCCTGGTTTGTTGCGTTGATTACTAACGCATCTCTGTCTGCTCGGCCTGGGATGAGATCGGTGATCACCCTTACGATCTAGGAGCTATGGCTGGAGAGGAACAGCCGGGTCTTCAAGAAAACAATAAAAACCGTGCAGCAAATCGTGCATTCTATTCAAGATGAAGCCCGCAATTGGGTACTAGCAGGGAACAAGGAACTGGAGCAGCTAATCCCAGTGCTGTCTGCTCAGCAGAACCTGTTGCCATAGGTGTTTCCCCGTTAGGAAGCATCCCCTTACTTGTTGTTTATTGTTACTGATGCAAATCAACTTATTGTAACTCAGGGGTGGCTTGGGATCTTATTGTAACTCAGGGGTGGCTTGGGACTAGGCATCTGAGTCCTGAGCGAAAATGTAGTAGTGGCTCGCCTTGTGCCACTATCTAGTCTTGTAATTTGCTCTTCTCTTATATCAATGAAAGCCGGTAAAGGATCTTTCGGAAAAAAAACTGCTCGCTTCTAAAACTAACACCGCCTCCTAGACACTCGTTGCAAGACGCCTGGTCCGGCGTCTATAGTGGCGGCGTAGGAAGGAGTCCACAACACGTACCATGGCTTTGTAGCATCTAACTATGTACTACATTGCTAAAACTCTCAATATGCAAATCTATATACTAGTATAGATTCATGAAGTTGCATGTTTTATCTCTGCTAGCTCTACGTTTATGCTATTTCCTTCCCATACTGGCGTACAGCCACATCCACATGCGTGGAGAATTGCAGATCGAGTTGTGGGCAACTCACTGGGATTGTCATTTGGATGACGAATGTTAGGGGGGTATAGGAGGAGTAGGATGAATGGCAGGAGAGACACTCCTGACTCCCAAATCCTCACGTCTCCGTGTGAAGAGGACTGTGGACTCCAGCGGAACTCCGAAAAATATTAGGGGACCCCTAGTCTGTTTTTATAAGACATGAGAAGTCGAGCAATATATAATGCACCTGTTTTGTGATGGTTCCACCATCATTGAGGCCAATTGATTTACTCCCTCTGTCTCAAAAAGAATATGAATCTTGTTTTTTGATGAGTCAATTTTTTTTTTAATTTTAATATTTGTATCTTCAAATCAATTTATTATAAAAGTGTATTTCATGAATAATTTAAGGATACTTATTACATATTACAAAAAATATTTCATGCTCAATTTTTTTAAAAATAAGTCATTTGAAAAATGAGATGTGTATTTTTAGGGCTGATCAGCTCCAAGAAAATGTGGCCATGAACTCTCGACCGATCTGAGCTCTAAAGTTCATTTAGTGCTTAGAAGATAGAAGTTAAAATATTAGAAATCCAAAAGTTAAAACATGATAATGATCGAAAACGGTCATAAATGACGTCAATACTACAGAAACGAGCCTGATAAACGAAACCTTCCATTCTCGCTTTTATCCGTAAGGGAATATGACGTCCATCACCAATTCTTTGGGCTTTAATGCACGTTAAGACTTTGTCTCCTCATGTAGAAACTATCACCCTATTCGTTTGAGCTATTCAGCGGAATCAACAGCCATCCAACAGTGTTTTTCTCTCACAACAAATCAATGAACAGTACTTTCAGCCACAATAAACCAACGAAACGAACAGGCTGTATATCTTTGTTTTCCCCTCTATTTCTTCAATAAATAATGCACGTGACAAGGTAATTATTATACATTAATACAAATAAAAACTGTCCTACATGGAGCATTGGGAGCACAATATAGCAAATTAAATAGAGGCATTCACACGGCTCGATCTGGCCACATGGCTTCTTTGCTCTTGCTCTCTGTACTCTGATACAGATTTGTTTGGTTGTTAAGGTTTGCTGCAAGACTGCAAGTATATATAATTCACTTATTTGAGTGCAACATGTCGCTAATGATGAACGAATTATCACAAGTCAATGGTCTGATCTCAGCTCACTGTTTTGTGGCAGCCAGCACCAACGTCAGCACCACCGCATCTGATTGAGTACATGTCAATGGCAATCGAAGTTGCTGATCAACCAGTTCATGCTAGTTCACCACCATCGGAAGGAGACCATGGTTGTTGGGGCCTACTGTGTAGACCTTGAGCTCTCCGTGGGCACGAAAATGCTTCAACGGAGAACGGCCATGGTGAAAACCGCCAACTGGAAGAACCATGCGTGTAGTACTTGAGTCTCGATCCGGATACCTCCCAATCCCGTTGTTCTCTTCATTGTGCAACGCCCAACACACAGGTCTCGTCAGTGTTGCTGATGAAGAACTTACTCAGATGGTATTTTATGGACAAGAACTTGATCTTTGTATCTACTCCTATATAAATTCTTACCTTAGATTTTTGTTGAAGCTTGAGACAACGTACTCCTTGGTTTCTCAAGAGCTAGTGCACTTCAATACAACTCGTGCAAAGGCTGCAACCATGTGGACGCGGTTGCAGCAGAGCCATGTGATTAACACTTGGGTAGCGTTTGGTTTGTTGCTTTGGGTTAATGTATACTAGTACTAGCATAAATGTAATGTACAACTATGTGTTAGGGATATATATGTGTCCATATGCTGACAGTTGGGAAGCTGTTAAGAGGCATGTGAAGGCCAAGCCAGCAGGATAAAAGCGACCGGATGGCAAATCAAAAGGGAATCGATCAATTAAACAACATAGATTGTGTCATGTCCTTCATCCTGTGGTTCTTCTCTCTCTAGTTAATTCCTCTCTAGTTCTAGAGTATCTTCCTTCCCCAATTCCAATTCTCCACCCCTTCATCTAGATTGCTTTATTGCTAATAAGCCTAGGTCTCCCTCTCCCCTGAGGCCATGTAATGCAATTTATATCTGAATCAGCTATTCTGTGAACCAATCGAAGGTGTGTGCTAACACTATGCTGGTATGTGTTACCTAAAACACCAAATTAAAATGCATTTATCCTTTGAGTTACTCATAGAATGGAGTTTCATAACTTGACAAAAGTTTTAGATACTCCCTCCGACCCCAAATAAATCAATTTCTAGAGCTTTCCTAAGTCAACTTTTTTTTTAAGTTTGACCAAATTTATAGAAAAAACACCAAGGTTTATAGTACCAGATTAATACCATTAGATACATTATGAAATATATTTTCATAATTTGTTCATTTGGTGTCATAAATATTGTTATATTTTTATATAAATTTGTCGCAATGCTTCGATACTCCCTTTACTTGGTAGGAGGTAATACCTCAAATAAATTTGAACCATTGATTCTGTTAATTTTTTGAATTAGTTAATTAACTAGAAAACAACCAATACATCGACAAATCCGTATGTAATTTATCTGACGATGAGCAAGTGTGCTACTCTTTACTTGATCTCTTCCTGTGCACTTAGATTGCAGCAGTATTATTCTAGTTTGGTCTACTTCCCTCCCCATGATTAGATTGTGTTTGCCACATAGTTTCTTAACTAAAAAAACTCGACCTGCGAGGGTAACACAACTCCCTATATTACATTAAGAAAAAAACCTTCTCACACAGGTCGAGAAAACCCCTTAAACCTGTGCTTTGGCATGGGACAAACGAGGGGATTTTTTTAACCCTAACCTGAAAATTCAAACTCAGGACCTGAGAAGCGTTCATCAGGTCACCTAATCAACCCAACTAAAGGCCCTTTCGCACCTAGTTTCTTATCTGAGTCTCTTTTAAGTGCATTTTTGCCTGGTCAGTGTCTTTTGCCATCTGAATGTTAAATTGTATATCAAATTTATGACTCAAATTGATATCACTCATTGATGAGCAATCTGAAAGTATTTTACAAGTCTGCATGAATTCCTTTCGCTACCTAAAAAATAGTTATGATAATTGATGATTCATAAAAACAATCTGTACATCATTTTGGGTTTGATTCAAGGCGAAAAAGAGCTAAGAGATTATATAACGAAATATTACAAAGAGCTTTTCGGTCCATCGAAAAGTATTCCTATGTCCTTAGACGAATCTCGTTGTGATGATATCCCTCAAGTCTCTATACAGGAAAATGAAATGTTAGTAGCACAGTTCTCAGAGGAAGAGATTAAAGAAGCGATTTTCCAAATGAAACATATTACAGCACCAGGGCCAGATGGTTTCCCGGTAGAGTTTTATCAAGTCTTTTGGAATGTTATAAAGGAGGATTTGATGGCTCTATTTAGGGAATTCCACAAGGGATCTTTGGCGCTCAACTCATTAAATTTTGGAACAATTATTCTCCTCCCAAAAAGTAAAGAAGCTAACTAGATACAGCAGTACAGACCTATATGTCTGCTTAATGTTAGCTTCAAAATTTTTACCAAAGTGCTTACTAACAGGATCACCAAGGTAGCCGAAAAAATTATCAAACCGTCACAAACAGCTTTTCTACCTGGTCGAAACATCATGGAAGGGGCAATTATTTTACACAAGACTATCCATGAATTACACACTAAGAAAAAAGATGGTATTGTTTTTAAAATCGACTTTGAAAAGGCCTATGATAAAGTTAATTGGGATTTTTTAGAAGTATGTTTAAGAATGAAGGGTTTTGACCCGATCTGGTGTAATTGGATTAGGAAAGTAGTCCAAGGTGGAAATGTTTCTATTAAAGTGAATGATGATTTGGGACCCAATTTCCAGACAAGAAAGGCCTTAGGCAGGGTGATCCTTTATCTCCTATTTTATTTAATATTGTAGTGGATATGTTGGCTATCATTCTGAATAGGGCCAAACATGACAATTTAATAAGGGGAGTAATTCCACACTTAATAGAAGATGGTCTGTCTATCTTACAATACGCAGATGACATAGTTATATTTCTGGACCATGATTTAGAACTAGCAAAGAACATGAAATTGTTGCTCGGTGTTTTTGAGCAATTGTCTGGTCTAAAAATTAACTTTTACAAAAGTGAAATCTTCTGTTTTGGTCAAGCAAAGGATTGTGAGATACAATATTCGCAGCTCTTTGGTTGCAAAATTGGTGCTTTTCCCTTTAAATATCTGAGCATCCCAACGCACTATAGAAAACTTTCCAATAGAAATTGGAAGTAGGTCGAAGAGAGATTTGAGAAAAAACTAAGTAGCTGGAAAGAAAAATTACTCTCTTCAGGAGGGAGACTTGTGCTGATTAATTCAGTCCTATCCAGTCTGCCTATGTTTATGATGTCTTTTTTTGAAATACCGAAAGGGGTTCTCAAAAAGTTAGAGTTTTATAGATCTAGATTCTTCTGGCAGAATGATGTTCACAAAAAGAAATATAGACTGATTAAATGACCCATTTTATGTCAGCCAAAAGAACAGAGTGGAATGGGTGTGCTTAATCTAGATTTATAGAATAAATGCCTCTTGAGTAATTGGCTTTTTAAACTATGCAATGATGATGGCATGTGGCAAGAATTGATTAGAAACATGTATATGAAAAGTAAGCAGTTAAGCCAAATTGAGAAGAAAGCTAGGGATTCCCATTTTTTGGTAGTCTTATGGGTGTCAAGAAACAATTCCTTAGATTGGGTTGCTTTAAATTAAATAGCGGTACCCAAATCAGTTTCTGGGAGGATATTTGGTTAGGCAACCAAGCTTTTAAAACTCAATACCCAGATCTTTATAGTACTGTACGTAGAAAACATGCAACGGTTGCTGAGGTTCTACAGTCTACTCCCCTAAATGTTTCCTTTAGAAGGGCTTTAACGGGGAATAAACTGTCACAATGGCATGATCTAGTTGAACGTCTTCTAGACATCAACCTGGGCGAGGAATCAGATAAATTTGTCTGACAGCTCTATAAAAATGGATCCTTTTCAGTTCAATCAATGTACAATCACCTTGTCAATAATGGGGTTAAGGTTACGCAAGAGATTTGGCGAATGAAACTCCCTTTGAAAATTAAGATTTTCTTGTGGTTCCTAGAAAAAGGGGTTACTCTCACAAAGGATAATCTGGCCAAAAGAAATTGGAATGGTAGTAAGGTTTGCAGCTTTTGCAGTAGCCTGGAAACCATAAAACATTTATTCTTCGATTGTATGGTTGCTAAGGCTCTATGGCGTATGGTCCACTGTGTTTTTGGTTTGAGACCACCGAGGAACATAGCCCACATGTTTGGAGGTTGGTCTAAATTGGGTCAACAAAAATACAATCTCTTATTATTGACAGGTGCAGCAGCCCTTTGTTGGGTTATTTGGCTCACAAGAAATGATTTGGTGTTTAATAAATGTCAACCAAGAACTTTTTTGCAGGTACTCTTCAAGGCGACATACTGGCTCCGGTTTTGGGGTCCATTGCAACGACTGGATGAACACAGGGTGCTTATCCAAGATGCTTGCAGAAATTTAGAGTCAAAAGCCATGTTTATTTTGCTTTAAATGGTTGGAACTTTAGATATCGCCTTGGGAACTAGTTTGCACCCGTGTGAGTTTTGTTTGGAGTGATTTTGTAATAAGCTTGGTCTGATGCTTCTCTTTTATGAGAAGCTGAAGCCGGAACATTTGGTTCTATTATCTAAAAAAACATCATTTTATTGATTCCCACATATTGAGTCATTCTGCCACATTAAGTTATTTATTTTGACAATTCAGTGATCACATTCTCAAATATTTAGTCACAGTATCATTTTACAATCTCATATATTTATTCATAACCTCAACTTCACAATCCCATTTTGTCTCATCTCTGAACCTAAAGAAGTGTACATGTTTTTTCTCTGAACTGAAGAAGCACCAATGGTGCGAAGCATGGCGGGCCGGACTGGGAGGCAGTTAGAGCATCGAGTGCGAGCCGAAGCATGGACGCACGATCCTCAGCACACGTCGATTTATCTCTGACCGCACTCTAGCGCCGCGCGGAGGATACAATACAAGTTGGGTCAATGGTACCAAAGAGTCCCGGTGTGAAGAGGACGGTGGACTCTAGATGAACCGCGATAGACAAGCGATCAACAGAAGTGACATGTGCTGCTGCATTATCCGATGCCTCCCAATCCTATCGTGTGACACTATCCGCACTGCTAGTGCTAGATGGTAGGTGCAAGATTCTTGCGGCATGGCAGTGGTAGTATGACACACTACCGGCAAGGAACTCAGGACCTGAGAAGTAGGGTAATATAAATAATGCACTTATTTTGACAAGGTTATTTTTGGGCACATCGGGACTCGGGAGGGGTTTTCACTATCGGTGTTCACACATTTTCTGGTAACCTCTCAATCCTAACACACAGTATGGAACTATATGTGGTCATTAGGGGGCAATGTTTGGATCCACCCACCTAACTATTAGTAGTGTTAGCTAGAAATAACCAGCTAATAGCTAAGTATTAGCTGGATGGTAGGTAAGACATTAGCTGGACTTATTAGTTGAGGATCCAAATAAGACATCAGCTAATTTTTAGCGGCTAACTATTAGTTGTAGGGATCAAATAGGTCTTAGTAATACCAAATAAACTTTTAAGTTAGCTAGTACTCCTTGGCAAAAAAAAGATCAAACTAGTAATCTCTGCTTTCCTTCATATAGGTTCATTGCCGGAAACCGGCTCTTTGCCGAGTGCAATTTTTCGGTCACTCGGCAAAGAAGTTCTTTATCGAGTGTTTTTTTGCACTCTGTTTTTGGTTTTACACTCGGCAAACAAGATCTACAAAGCACATTTTGAAGCAGTAAATTAATTCAAATGAAAAAGTTTTCAACTACAAAGTTGTATAACTTCTCAAGATCTACAAATTTTGTTTTGGTTATTTCTTCATTCGACAAAAGCGATAGTA
Organism: Saccharum hybrid cultivar R570; assembly: GCA_038087645.1. NCBI lineage: Eukaryota > Viridiplantae > Streptophyta > Magnoliopsida > Poales > Poaceae > Saccharum > Saccharum hybrid cultivar. Next base: position 14,430,909 of record JAQSUU010000259.1, read on the forward strand.
ATGTTGTTCACAAAATCTACATCTCTCATATAGTTTCATGAAAACTAGAAGAGAGATCTCTAAGTTTTATAAACAATGTTACTACCACTATGTCGGATGAACAAATGACCAAAATAAAAGTTGTAGATCTTGAGAAGTTATACAATTTTATAGTTGGACACTTTTTAATTTGAATTAATTTTGCCAACGAAAAGTACGTCTAAATTTCTCAAATTTGAAATTTGAATTTTTTAAACGACCTCGGATGGAGAAACGGCCAAAATAAAAGTTGTAGATATCGAAAAGTTATGAAACTTTGTAGTTGACAACTTTTTAATTTGAATTCATTTAGGGCCTCAAACAAGTAATTTACACTCGGTTTAGTATAATATGTGGGGAATCAAAACGGAATCTGGACACAAGTGACAGTGTGGTGCAGTGGTAGAGGGGGTACGCGTGAGGGAGAGGTCGCGGGTTTGAATCCCGCCGGCTGCATAGCGCGCGAAAATGCCGCGACTTGCGACTTCGACGGAGACGGGCAAGCGCTGGCCGGTGGGGAAATTTTTTTGCTATTTTTTTCGGGGTTTTTTTTCGGTTCATTCTTTGCCGAGTGTTTTTTTAGCACTCGGTAAAGCCTTTGCCGAGTGCCCGAGATAAAGCACTCGGCAAAGTCCTCTTTGTCGACCAAAATTTTACCGTGTGAGGTATGCCGAGTGCTTTATGGCCTTTGCCGAGTGCCTCACTCGGCAATGCTCCTGAGTCCAATAGTGGTTGCCACTATTCAAGTATGACTCTTTTCTCCTTCGGGCCTTCCTCTTATAATCAAGAATGTGTATAGCGCTTTAGTTCTGCAGTATGTAAAGGCAACCACATGGCTTGTACATGGATATTAAGAGCCATGAGTTTCAGCATCTCAACCGAATGCTTAAGCAGCCCTTCCAACTTGTTAATAAGATGTAGTGAACACCTGACGTGATGGACCTGATTGACTGATGGATATAGGGGAGCAGCTATAAGTCCATAACAACGCCCACATGATCTACTGACCACTAGGGAATTGGGATACTTATTCATGGATTTGGTGAAAGTTCATCATAGTTATCAGTGACCCATTATCTAAGTATAGACAATTAACAAATTACTGCATCTACATAGTATGAGTAGCTCTGGACTCTTAAAGTTTAGCACAAATTTGATTGGTAAGGAATGAACTTAACGACAACAAAAGATAGATAACTCAAGCTAATTCAACCAAATATCTAACACAAGCTAGCTACAACTGCTGCTGACCATATTGAGTTACATGCATCAACTAGTCCAACCAAAAAGTTCAAGCTGATGATGAAGGTGGACAATTCACGTTACATTTCAACACTCCCCCTGATGTATAGGCTCCATCAGGCCTTAGATGTGGAATAAGAGCGAGCAACAATTATTTTATTTTATTGTGCTAGCAAGCTAGGATTTGATGTGCCTTCTGGCCTTGATTCCATATATTGAGTTTGATGCATCGAGCAGTTCAACCAAAAAAAAATGATGATAATGGTGAGCAATTTACTTAATATTTCAACAATACCAACATCCCACGTATGGTGTGCTACATTAAAATGACTGAATGAGTCCACCAAAGAAAGGATAAATATAGCATAAGGAATCTGACAGAATTTGGTGTGTGTATTCCTAAATGTTTCTTAGTCCTAGAGTCCTACAGTATCCACTAGGTATGAATCTTATCATTAGTTTGTGTAGAGATGGTGTGGCAGGCCATGGCTAATTAGGTATGTACGTTTCCTGAGTTGATTTCTAATCAAGTGAGTTGGCTCAAACAACCTCTCTTCTAGTTCACGTTTAGAGGAGGCGGCTTTCTACGGTTATAAAAAGGCACCACTTGATCAATCTTGTGCAGCAACCATACAAAGGAGGCAGTCGTTGAACCATACTGTCATAGTGCATTTGAGTTTGACACAAGGTGGAACACAAGAATTTCATAAGAATTGTACTGCAATTTCATGAGAAACGATCTAATATCATATGTAAAACGCATGAATAAATTCCTATGTTCCAGACGACCAATTTCGGAGCTTTGCCTTAAACCTGGTCTAATAAACGAGGTCATCACAACACCCAAGCTGACTGCCAGATCGGTGGGGTTCTCCTAGTGGCCAGAACGCTCGGGGCTAGTTCTGAAAGCACACGGAGCTGGCTTCTCCGAGCGTTCACACACGGAAATCACCATCGGCGTCGTCTATTCGGGAAACTGCAGGAGGCACCGAGTACTTCTATTTGTTTGCTTGGAGATTTCCTAGTTCCCTGTGCCTTTCTGTTTACTCGGTGTGGGGTTATCATCACTAGGAAACGAGATGCTAACGGACAATTGCATCACGGTAACGGCTGCATTTTCCATGTTTTTTTTGTCACTTTATCACTTAGTATTTTGGTCACTTAGAGCTCCGAGATCAGATTCACCAAATGCAATCACAAAGCTCTAATTATCCTACTCAATTGCACAATTTTTTTAATATTATTTTTTTGTTGCCTTCCATAAGTTTTTTAATACTATTTTTTCATAGCCTTCCATAAGCATAAAAGACCATAACTCAAATCCAATCAAAGGAATTAACCAATTTGTCCATATCAGTAATGCCTTAATCAAATGGGCATAGTACATAAGTCAAATGTGCATAGTACACAAGGAAGACATTAAGATGTCCCTAGAGTAACTTGTCTCATAATACTAATAACATGAAAGTAACTGTCATAACCACACTAAAACAGATCTCATTGAGTATTCTTCACAACTGGATATTGAATATTCTTCACAACTGGGTATCGAGTATTCTTCAGATTTTTGAGCTAGTCTTCAGTTTTGATGTGGACTGAAAAACGTGTTAACAAATCATAAGATGGCATGGTATATATTTTTGGGTAAACATTACATCAAGTGTGTACTGTACCTAGTTTGATAACTGAATTTGTCGTGGAACTGGGCGAGGAGGTAGATTCAGATGTAGCTGTTGCTGAATGACTTGCATAAAGATAGAAAAACAGTCATTACAACAGGTGTAATGACATTAAAAACTCATTAGCAGATTTAATTCCTTGTATGAACCTCCTAGTTTTTTTTTGAGAAAAATATGAACCTCCTAGTTAGATGAAACTAGTAGAATTATTTTGTCCAAGCAAGCTAGTTTCAAGCATCTGAACTACCATAAAAATGTTAAGTCGGTGCCTAATTACAGCTATGAAATTCAAGTTATGTGCTAGGATTTAGCTGCAAGTTACAGAATCTCATCATCAAGTCCGAGATGACATTATTGAAGTAGGCACGTGAAAGGTCTTGATGGCTAGAGGGGGGTGAATAGCCTTTTTAAAAAATTCTACAATGACAAGCTAAACAAGTTTATCAATACAACAAATAGTGAGATGCGAGTTTTGCTTAGCCTACGGGGTGTTTGCAAGCCACCTATCCAATTCACAATTCTAGTATAGAGGCACTCAACCGCACAAGTCAAACTGAGAAGGTAACTACAACTACAACTAGCAAGCTACACAAAAGAGCTACTCTAGCAAAGCTAACTAGCTAGTAAAGATAACTAAGAAAGTAATGCGGAGTTGAGTTAAGATGGTTTCACCGAGGGGCGAAGTATTGAGCCAACCAATATGATCAACAATGAATACCAAGACAACCGAACACCGGGATCAATCAATCACAATAAGAATGATGACACAAAGATTTATCCCGAGGTTCACGTGCTTGCCGGCACGCTAGTCCCCGTTGTGTCCCTCTTCACCACGTGGTTCGGTGGCTAATCGGTCTCACACCGAGCCTCTCAAAAAGGCACCACAAGAACCTACCAAATGGCAAAAGGTTGCAATGACACGAGCAATTTACTCACGTTGCCTTTGGCGCTTCGCCGAGGTAGGCACAAACCCCTCACAAACACCGGAGGTGGCCAAGAACAATCACCAACTCTTGCCAACGCCTCCAAGCTGCTCTAAGCCGTCTAGGAGGCGGCAACCACCAAGAGAAACAAGAATCCCGCAGCAAATCAACCACCAAGTGCCAACTAGATGCTATCTCACAATGCAAATGCACTTGGATCACTAAATCTCACTTCGAATATGCAAAGAAGCAAGAGAGATGAGTGGGAGGGGAGTTGCTTAGCTCAAAGTGCTCACAAGTATGTCAAATGTTCGAGAGAGAGAGCCTTGAGCCGGCCAACGAGTATTTATAGACGTACCCCTTCGAATATAGCCGTTAGGAACTTGATTCAGCAGCAGTCGCGCTGACCGGACGCGCTGGTCAAACTGACCGGATGCGCCGGTCGCACAACGGCTCTTTCGCGAAACACCGACCGGACGCGCTGGTCGCAACGACCGGATGCGCCGATCACACAACGACTATTTTCAGCGAAGCACCGACCGGACGCGCTGGTCGCAACGACCGGACGCGCTGGTCTCGACCGGACGCGCTGGTCCCGTGATCGACCGGACGCGCTGGTCAACCCTGAGCGACGCACAACGAAACAGCGACCGGACGCGCTGTGGAACTGACCGGACGCCACAGTGCCCGCGTCCGGTTGGAGTCGAGTAAGCTCCCTCAACGACCGGACGCGTCCGATCAACTGTGACCGGACGCGCCTCGCGTCCGATCAAAACAACTGAAAATCGCGCAGATACTGAACGCTGACCGGACGCGTCCGGTCACACCGTGACCGCGTCCGGTCACCTCTGTGACCTCCGTTCGCTTCCGTTCGATTTCCGACTTCCGGCGTAGTAAAAAAATAGTCGTTTCAACTCCTCGAAAACGCCTGAATCCCGCCTCGCAAGCTCGGCGGGAGGGAGAGAGGACCCCAAACCCTCTCTACCGCTCAAACTTCAACGCCATCGTAAATGTGCTAACACCACCAAGTGATCACGTCATGTGCGAGTGTGTTAGCATTTTCACAATCATTTTTCGAGGTGTTATTAGTTCTATCCAAATGCATATGATTATGAAATGCACATTTAGAGGCACTTAGGAGTTCAATAGCCGCGTCATTCCCCTCTTTATAGTACGGCTATCTATCCTATAATGTAACCACACCCACTACGTGTCTTGGTTACTAAAACACAACCCTTAAGCATATACCTTTGCCTTGATCACGTAGAGTTGCGTCCAAATCCAAGTGTGGCCATCATGATCACCATATCCATCTTGCCACCAACCTTGGAATGTACTAATCCCCATATGCTACATACAACTTGGGCATATGATTAGTACTTAGGTATTGTCACTAATTACCAACACCAAACATAGGACTTTCAATCTCCCCCTTGTTGGTAATTGGTGACAACCCTTTCACAAAGATGTTATGATAAAATTTTGATTGAACCCATGTCACATTGTCAAAGTATATTACCATGTGTAAGAAGTATGGACAAGTAATCATGAATTCAAATTGATAGCAATGGCTCCCCCTACATGTATGCTATATGTTTGGATTTTGGAAGCATACATGTTAGATAGGAAAGTATAGGAGCATTGACTACCAATAGGTGCTAAGTGTTTTAGATTATAGACCTTTGAAGCGTGATACCATCGGAGTAGCGATAAACACCATCTTAGCACCTTGTGTAGTTAGATACCACTTGGAAAAGCATAAACAAAACTAGAAACCTCGTGAGATCAACATTATAAGCAAGGCTCTAGTACCACTTTGGAAAACATGAAGTAAGAGAAATCTAACTACTTCCTATTCATGCTAGTACTTCAATACACCATTCAATTGTATACTAGCAAAACACCACACAAGCAATGTATTGGAGAAAAAGAAATGCATAACTATGCATCATACATATGAAGTGCACATGGAAATGCAACTTTCATGTTTAAGAGCTTGCTCCCCCTACTTGTGTGCTCAAAATTTTAGTTGATCCCCTTCTTTTATCAAATCTCCCCTTTAGATTTTCTCTTTGTGAACAACATTTTTCTCCCCCTTTGTGCTTCTCTCTTTTAGTTCTATCTTTGTGAACAATATTTTCTCCCCTTTTGGCACCAATGACCACAAGGGACCAATTTTAGATAGATTATCATGTTGAATTATGGGGTGAGGATCAAGTTTGTGATTCAACCTAGATTGCTTGCATAAATAAAATGCTTCGGTTTGATCCAAGGGCAAGCTTCTTCACACCTCACTAGAAGGGTTATCATGCACCATGTTGAAGCAGATATTTAGACAAGTGATCTAGATTAAACACTTAGGATCACAAGCGCTCAAACAAGTGATATGCTACCACTAGATCATACAAGACATGGAAACAATAGTGGCACCATATAAACTTCAGATTCATTTGATTTTTATGAATGAGCCTAGAACATGTAAATTATGACTAGATGCACTAAACAAGTCCTTAGCATAGAATGTATGACATGTCAACCAATTGTACCTTGGGGCTCGAAGGAGAGGCATGTCATATATGGGGTGCATCAACTCATGTTGGAGAAGTCAAGTATGTTCAACTCATTCTTTAGCTTGTGAAATCTCTTCTCATCAAGTGGCTTGGTGAATAGATCGGCTAATTGATCTTCGGTGCCCACACTCTCAATAGCAATGTCACCCTTTTGTTGATGATCTCTAATGAAATGATGACGAACATCAATATGTTTTGTTCTTTGATGTTGAACCGGATTGTTGGTTAGCTTCACGACACTTTCATTGTCACATAACAATGGCATATTCTTGAAATTGATTCCAAAATCCTTCAATGTTGCCTTCATCCACAAGATTTGTGCACAACAACTACCCGCGGCGATGTATTCGGCTTCGGCGGTAGATAGTGCAATACTATTTTGCTTCTTGGATGACCATGAAACAAGTGATCTTCCCAACAATTGACAAGTCCCGGAAGTGCTCTTTCTCTCCACTTTGTCACCGGCATAGTCGGAATCCGAATATCCAACTAGCTCAAAGCTTGCACCTTTGGGATACCATAATCCAACATCTTGTGTATGCTTCAAATACCTCAATATTCTCTTTGTTGCCTTCAAATGACTTTCTCTTGGTGAGGCTTGAAATCTTGCACACATGCATACACTAAACATCACATCGGGCCTTGATGCCGTCACATAGAGTAGGCTACCAATCATTGATCTATATAGTTTTTGATCCACCATGTTGCCACTCTTGTCACTATCCAAACTTCCACTAGTGCCCATTGGGGTTGTAATGCTCTTTGCATCTTCCATGCCAAACTTCTTGAGCATATCTTTAATGTACTTGGTTTGGCTCACAAATGTTCCTTCCTTCATTTGTTTGATTTGAAGTCCAAGAAAGAAACTAAGTTCACCGATCATTGACATTTCAAATTCCTTTGCCATCATTTTCCCAAACTCATCACAATAATCTTGATTGGTTGAACCGAAGATGATATCATCAACATATATTTGCAATACAAACAAGTCTTTCCCAATCTTCTTGGTGAAGAGAGTAGTATCCACTTTACCCATGACAAATCCTTTGGTTAGCAAGAAGTCCCTCAATCTTTCATACCATGCTCTAGGTGCTTGCTTCAATCCATACAAAGCTTTTCTCAATTTGTAAACATGATTGGGTTGCTTGTCATCTTCAAAACCGGGAGGTTGCTCCACATACACCTCTTCTTGAATGTACCCATTGAGAAATGCACTCTTCACATCCATTTGTTATAGCTTGATATTGTGAGCACAAGCATAGGCAAGTAAGATTCTAATTGCTTCCAATCTTGTAACCGGGGCATAAGTTTCACCAAAGTCAAGACCCTCTATTTGTGTGTAACCTTGAGCCACTAGTCTTGCTTTATTTCTTACTACTATCTCATCTTGATCTTGCTTGTTGCGAAAGACCCATCTTGTTCCAATGACATTGTGATCCTTAGGCCTTTCAACTAGTTCCCATACTTCATTTCTCTTGAAGTTGTTGAGCTCTTCATGCATTGCATTTACCCAATCCGGATCTCTTAATGCTTTATCAATGTCCTTGGGTTCTTCCATTGATACAAAAGAAGAGTGAGCACAAAATGATGCCAATCTTGATCTAGTTTGAACTCCCCTTTGTATGTCACCAATGATGGAATCCAATGGATGGTCTCTTACAATGTTAGTTGGTTGAAGCACTTGCACTTGATTGCTTGGATGTTGATGTTGATCATGAGTTGAAGATGATGAACTAGCCACTTGTTGATCTTGTTGCACTTGAGATGATGTACTAGCTTGATTTTGCATTAGAGAACCACTAGCTTGTGTAATTGGACTTTGGAGCACTTGATCTTTGTTGTCATTCACATCAATCACTTGCTTTGGCCTAATATCACCAATATCCATTTCTTTCATAGCATTGGTCAATTGAGTTCCTCTCACATCATCCAAGTTATTTTCCTCATCTTAAGAACCATTTGTTTCATCAAACTCAACATCATGAACTTCCTCAAGTAAACCACTAGCCAAATTCCAAACTCTATAAGCTTTGCTAGTATTGGAGTAACCAAGTAGGAATCCTTCATCACATTTCTTCTCAAACTTGCTTAATCTAGTGCCCTTCTTCAAGATGTAGCATTTGCAACCAAATACCCGAAAATATGCAATGTTGGGCTTTCTTCCATTTAAGATCTCATATGGTGTTTTCTCTAAGAACTTGTGGCAATAGAGGCGGTTGCTATAGAAGCAAGCCATGTTGATTGCTTCGGCCCAAAAGGAATAGCTCACATTATACTCATTTAACATTGATCTTGCCATATCAATCAAGGTTCTATTCTTCCTCTCAACTAGGCCATTAGATTGAGGTGTATACTTGGCCGAGAATTGATGTTTGATTCCAAGCTCATCACATAGCTCATCAACTCTTGTGTTTCTAAACTCACTTCCATTGTCACTTCTCACTTTCTTGATTGTGGTCTCAAACTCATTTTGTACCCTCTTGATGAACTTCTTGAATATGTCAAATACATCACTTTTGTCCACAAGAAAGAATACCCATGTATATCTAGTGAAATCATCCACAATCACAAAGCCATACTTGTTGCCACCAATGCTTGTGTATGTAGTTGGCCCAAATAGATCCATGTGCAATAACTCAAATGCCTTGGAAGTACTCATAATGCTCTTCAATGGATGAGTGTTGCCTACTTGCTTTCCGGCTTGACATGCACTACATAGCTTATCCTTCTCAAATGTGACATCCTTCAAGCCTCTAACTAAGTCATGCTTCACTAACTTGTTCAATTGCTTCATGCCAACATGACCAAGTCTTCTATGCCATAACCAACCCATACTTGATTTGGTGAGCAAGCATGTTGAGAGTTGAGTGTCACTAGCATTGAAATCAACCAAGTATAGATTCTCATATCTAAAGCCCTTGAAGATCAAATTGGAGCCATCAACACTAACTATCTCCACATCATCAACACCAAATATGCACTTGAAACCGAGATCACACAATTGAGCAACCGAGAGAAGATTGAAGTTCAACTTTTCAACTAAGAGCACATTGGAAATGCTATGATCATTTGAGATTGCAATCCTTCCAAGAGCCTTCACATCACCCTTGCTATTGTCACCAAATGTGATACTATCAATGCCACTATCATTTGATTTGAGAGAGTTGAACATTCTTGAATCACCGGTCATATGTTGAGAGCACCCACTATCAAGCACCCAATGCCTTCCTCCGGCCTTGTAATTTACCTACAAAATAAATTAATATTTCTTAGGTACCCATACTTGTTTGGGTCCTTGAAGGTTAGTAACTAAGCTCTTTGGTACCCAAATGGCCTTCTTCTTTGGACCCACAATTGGTGTACCAACAAACCTAGCATGAACACCTTTCTCACCCTTGGTAAGCACATAACAAGAATCAAAAGGAATGTACTCTATTTTAGCATAAAACTTGTTGTTGTTCTTGTTCACTTTACTACAATTAATCTCTAGATGCCCAACTTGCTTGCATCTATTGCAATAATGACCATTGCTCTTCACAAAGCGAGACTTTGGAGTAGCAAAGGCCGCCTTGCCCTTCTTGGGAGTATAGCCCAAACCCTCTTTGTTAAGAGAGAACCTTTGGCTACCCAAGCATTTTAGCAAGCGGGCATCCCCACCATAGGCATTGCCTAATGCGCAGGTGAGATCATCCACTTCTCTCTTGAGAGTCTTATTCTCAACCACAAGTGATGAATCACTAGTAGTAGAGATAGAGTTGGTTGTGGTGGATGATGATGAGCTACATGAAGCATTAGTAGGACCAACAAATAAAGAATCATCAATAATATCACATGTTAGTCCAATATCACAAGTGACAATCACTTGCTCCTCCTTAGCTTCCTTCATGAGCTTCTCCAACTTGAGGTCCTTTTCCTTGATGAGCTCAAGTAGAGAGGAGTGGGCTTCCTTAAGCCTAGTGTGAGCAACTTCAAGGTCCTCATGGTCTTCCTTTAGACACTCACGAGAGGCCTCTAGCTCATCAAAGGATTTCCTAAGAGCTTTGAGCTCTTGTTCAATTCCTTTGCACTCCTTACTCTTTTTGAGAGCAACAAGCTCCTCCATCAAGGCATCATTTTCATTGCTCTTGGCAATGAGCTCTTGTTCCAAGATTTTGTATTTCTTGGTGGTCCTCTTGTAGCCTTTGCTCATTTGATCTATTATGCCCAATAGATCATCCTTGGAGTAGTCCTCATCCTCCTCATCATCACTCCTACAATCATCACTAGCACAAGAATCATCATCACTATCATCATATTTTACCTTGGTAGGCTTGGCCATAAGGCATGTCGATGTAGTGTCGAAGATGGATGACTTGTTGGAGAGAGCGATGCTTGCAATGGCTCTCCGAGTGGTCCTCTCATCATCACTAGAGCTATCATCATCACTATCGGAGTTATCACTATCCCAAGTGACCACATAGCCACCACCCTTCTTCTTCTTGTTGATAGTGAAGCTCTTCTTCTCTTTCTTCTCCTTCTTGTCCTTCTTGTTCTTCTTCAACTTCAACTCCCCATCATGATATCTTTTGTCTTCATAGGGGCACTTTGCCACTACATGATCGGGGCTATTGCAATTGTAGCAAAGCACCTCCTTTGCCTTCATGAAGTCCCTTCTCTTCCTTGCCTCATATCCTTTCTTCTTCATGAACCTCCCCATCTTGTGCACTAGGAGGGCCATGGTCTCATCATCGAATGGATCATCATCATCGCTCTCCACCTTGCTCTTGCCCTTAGAAGATGAAGCCTTGAATGCCATGGGCTTCTCTTGCTTGACCTTGGTCTCCTTCTTCTCTTCTACCTCATCTTCATCATCATTGTATTGGGCATTGGTCATTATATCTCCAAGCACATCGGTTGGTTTGACCTTGTCCAATCCCTCTCTAAAGATCATTCTTCTCAAGGTGGCAAACTTCTTGGGTAAGCACATCAAGAACTTGTGTGAGAAGTCCTTGTCCTCAACCTTCTCTCCAAGCCCCTTGAGATCATTGACAATGACTTGGAGCCTATAGAACATCTCCGGGATGGATTCATCATCCTTCATCTTGAAAGTGGAGAACTTGTCCTTGAGCATATATAGCTTGGCACTTTTTACCGTTGAAGTGCCTTCATATGTTTCTTCAAGCCTTATCCAAAGCTCATTTACCTTTTCAAGATCTTTGATTTGCTCAAATACTTTGTCATCAATGGCACGGTAGATTATGTCAAGTGCCGCCGTGTTGCATTGTTTGTTGATGCGGTCATTTGGAGTGAGATTCTCTTCATCAAGAATGATGTATCCTTCTTTGGTCACATCCCAAACCTTCTCATGTATATTGCCTAGATATTGCTTCATCTTCCTTTTCCAATGATCAAAGGAAGAGACACCATCAAAGAATGGAGGCTTGCCATTAACATGATTGAACATAACTTGAGCCATCTTGCACCGAGGTTGTTAAGCCTTGCAAACGGTGACCACGGCTCTGATACCACTTGAAAGGTCTTGATGGCTAGAGAGGGTGAATAGCCTTTTTAAAAAATTCTACAATGACAAGCTAAACAAGTTTATCAATACAACAAATAGCGAGATGCGAGTTTTGCTTAGCCTACGGGGTGTTTGCAAGCCACCTATCCAATTCACAATTCTAGTATAGAGGCACTCAACCGCACAAGTCAAACTGAGAAGGTAACTACAACTACAACTAGCAAACTACACAAAAGAGCTACTCTAGCAAAGCTAACTAGCTAGTAAAGATAACTAAGAAAGTAATGCGGAGTTGAGTTAGGATGGTTTCACCGAGGGGCGAAGTATTGAGCCAACCAATATGATCAACAATAAATACCAAGACAACCGAACACCGGGATCAATCAATCACAATAAGAATGATGACACAAAGATTTATCCCGAGGTTCACGTGCTTGCCAGCACGCTAGTTCCCGTTGTGTCCCTCTTCACCACGTGGTTCGGTGGCTAATCGGTCTCACACCGAGCCTCTCAAAAAGGCACCACAAGAACCTACCAAATGGCAAAAGGTTGCAATGACACGAGCAATTTACTCACGTTGCCTTTGGCGCTTCGCCGAGGTAGGCACAAACCCCTCACAAACACCGGAGGTGGCCAAGAACAATCACCAACTCTTGCCAACGCCTCCAAGCTGCTCTAAGCCGTCTAGGTGGCGGCAACCACCAAGAGAAACAAGAATCCAGCAGCAAATCAACCACCAAGTGCCAACTAGATGCTATCTCACAATGCAAATGCACTTGGATCACTCAATCTCACTTCGAATATGCAAAGAAGCAAGAGAGATGAGTGGGAGGGGAGTTGCTTAGCTCAAAGTGCTCACAAGTATGTCAAATGTTCGAGAGAGAGAGCCTTGAGCCGGCCAACGAGTATTTATAGACGTACCCCTTCGAATATAGCCGTTAGGAACTTGATTCAGCAGCAGTCGCGCTGACCGGACGCGCTAGTCAAACTGACCGGACGCGCCGGTCGCACAACGGCTCTTTCGCGAAACACCGACCGGACGCGCTGGTCGCAACGACCGGACGCGCCGATCACACAACGGCTATTTTCAGCGAAGCACCGACCGGACGCGCTGGTCGCAACGACCGGACGCGCTGGTCTCGACCGGACGCGCTGGTCCCGTGATCGACCGGACGCGCTGGTCAACCCTGAGCGACGCACAACGAAACAGCGACCAGACGCGCTGTGGAACTGACCGGACGCCACAGTGCCCGCGTCCGGTTGGAATCTAGTAAGCTCCCTCAACGACCGGACGCGTCCGATCAACTGTGACCGAACGCGCCTCGCGTCCGATCAAAACAACTGAAAATCGCGCAGATACTGAACGCTGACCGAACGCGTCCGGTCACACCGTGACCGCGTCCGGTGCAGCGTCCGGTCACCTCTGTGACCTCCGTTCGCTTCCGTTCGATTTCCGACTTCCGGCGTAGTAAAAAAATAGTCGTTTCAACTCCTCGAAAACGCCTGAATCCCGCCTCGCAAGCTCGGCGGGAGGGAGAGAGGACCCCAAACCTTCTCTACCGCTCAAACTTCAACGCCATCGTAAATGTGCTAACACCACCAAGTGATCACGTCATGTGCGAGTGTGTTAGCATTTTCACAATCATTTTTCGAGGTGTTATTAGTTCTATCCAAATGCATATGATTATGAAATGCACATTTAGAGGCACTTAGGAGTTCAATAGCCGCGTCATTCCCCTCTTTATAGTACGGCTATCTATCCTATAATGTAACCACACCCACTAGGTGTCTTGGTTACTAAAACACAACCCTTAAGCATATACCTTTGCCTTGATCACGTAGAGTTGCGTCCAAATCCAAGTGTGGCCATCATGATCACCATGTCCATCTTGCCACCAACCTTGGAATGTACTAATCCCCATATGCTACATACAACTTGGGCATAGGATTAGTACTTAGGCATTGTCACTAATTACCAACACCAAACATAGGACTTTCAGCACGTTCATCATTGTGTTCATTCTATTCCTGCATCCTAGCCTCATGTTCCTTCTGCCTAGCTGTGCGCTCCTCTTGCAGCTGTTGTTCCCCTGCCTCAAGCTTCAACAGCATGCATCTCACGCTCTCTTGCTTCACGCTCCAATCGTAGCTCCTGCTTGGTGCAAGACTGGATCGCAATCTCAATTTAGACATACTAGAGAAATATGTGCTAATACCCCCCAAGAACCATTGGTGGTGTGTCTCTCAACGCCTCCTATTCCTACCCTGACAATATGCACTAGACGCTGCATCAAATCCTTCCCCTTTTTTCCATTAGAGAGTGACACTCTACAACACATTGGTATCGGGTAGCTAGCTCCTCTTGGGGGGGGGTTTCTCCCATATATACTCCTCAAACATTTAAGTAAGGGGAGCATGGCTGGTATATGAGTCGACCACTAGTACACAATCGATTTTTGCTGGTGCTTGTGATTCTTTTTACACTGACCGTTCGTATAGGAACTAGTAGAAATAAAATTGTGGGCCCATGACTATGAACCGTCAGTGTAAATCCATTTTTACTGGCTATTTTCTTAAGTCTAACGCTGGTAGAAATCATGTATTTCTACTATCGGTAGACTTAAAACAACCAGTAAAAATGCATTTTTATGGGCGGTTCTCTTAACCTAGCATCACTGCAAATGATCTCGGATGGAGAAATGGTCTGAACAGAAGTTGTAGCGATCGAAAAGATCTACAACTTTGTAGTTGACTATTTTTTCATTTGAAATCATTTAGGTCTCCGAACTTATGTTTTTAAATTAATGATTTTAAAATTTATATTTTTTTGAATTTCTCAAATGACCTTGGATGGAAAAACAATCAAAATAGATGTAGATCTTGACAAGATCTAAAATTTTATAGTTGAAAATTTTCCATTTGAATTCGTTTAGTGTTCCAAATCTCCATTTCAAAAGCTAGTGGAGTCAGTACTAAGGGAATATTTCTACTCTTAAGTCACAAGTGACTTTGGGGGTGTAGTGGTAAGGGGTGTAACGCACAAGGACTGAGGTTCTGAGTTTGATTCATGAGAACCACATATGCGCGTATTTCTCGCAAAAATGATAAAAAAAACTAAAGACCATGTGTGGTTCCCTAGTGTACGTAGGCCCCACATAAAAATTATTGCTATTTTTTGGGGCCCGATTTGCAATTTCTAAAAAATCATTTACAGTGGCAGTTTTATGGTTTTAAGAATATCACGGGTGACTTACAGTGGCGATTTTCTTATGAAAATCGCTATTGTAAATATTTATAGTGGCGGTTCTTAGGCGACTTAAGTAAAGTTTGTTGATTTTTACTAGCCTTTCACACTGGCGGTTACTAACAGCGCTAGTACAAATATAAAAAGTACCGTCACTAAAGTTGTTTTGTGTACTTGTGGATGCCAAAATGGAGCAAAGTAATAGATCATATTAGGATATCTCCAGATATGGTAAATTATGATCTTATAATCCCGGCTTGCCTTATCTCCAAGGGTGGTTGTCCGCCCCATAAGCAATAATGTACTCCTATATAATCTACCCACGAGGCTTGGAAATACATGGTATCATGATTCAAGTTCTGATCCAGAGCATATAGACATCGCTTCCATACCGCGTGCCCCCGGAGAGATTGATCTCCACCAGGGGCAGCGCCTATTGATCTGCTGCCCTCCTTGTCGTTCTAGTGTGGGTCGCAGCAACAGATCGCCTACTTCCTCTAGTTTTGCAGTATGTAAATGCAACAACGTGGCTAGTACATGGATATTAAGAGCCATGAGTTTCAACATCTCAACCGAATGCTGAAGCAGTCCTGTCAACTTGTCAATAAGATGTACTGAATACCTCACATGATGGCCTGATTTCCAGAATATGGGAGAGCAGCTATAAGCCCATAACAATGTCCACATGATCTACTGACTACTGACCACCACTGGGGTAGGCGCATGCATGATATTTGGGATACTTCTTCATCGAACTGATGAAAGTTTATCATAGTTGTCGGTGACCCATTATGTAAGTATTGATGAAACAACAATTAACATACTACTGCATCTATATAGTACTAGTAGCTCTGGACTCTTAAAAGTTTAGCACAAATTTGATTAGTAAGGAATGAACTTAACGACAACAAAAGATAGATAACTCCTCATATCGATAGATGTGAAAACGAAATGGCATAGGTTTCAATCTTGGTTTAGGAATTTAGGTGCCGTACAAGTGGTATGTTTTTGTAGGTATTTTCAGTCTTATGATAAATTGACTGTTAACTGAAAAACTTTACTACAAGTAAAGGAGCAGATAACCAAAATGTTCTCAGGAATCATATCAGCTGCATTGAGTTTACTGATAAGGAAGGTGGACAGTTAACCTTGATGTGAAATAGGAGTAAGTAACAATTATTGCTCTAGCTAGGATTCAAATCGAGACCTCTAGTCCTGACACCATATGAGTTACATGCACCAACTAGTTAAATCAAAAGGTTTAATTAAGTTGATAATAAAGGTGGACAATTCACTTTATATTTCAACACTCACCCTCGTGTGTAGGCTCCATCAAACCTTATGCATGAAATTGGAGCGAGCAACAATTATTTTATTTTATTGCGCTAGCTAGAATTTGAATGTAAGACCTCTGGCTTGAATACTTATTTTATTTTATTGAGTGTTATGCATCAACCACTTCAACTGGGAGACACTAGAGGTGATGATAAAGGTGGACAATTCACTTCATATTTCAACAATGCCAACACCATACGTACGGCATGTAACATTTAGATGACTGAATGAGTCCATCCACGAAAGGAGAAATGTAGCAGATGGTAGTCTGACAGAATTTGGTGTCTGTCTTCCTAGATGTCCCAAGAAACATGTAGACATACTAGAGAAATATGTAGTACTGCCCCAAGAAGCATTGGCAGTGTGTTTCCCGACACCTCCTATTCCTACCCCTGCATCAAATTCTGCCTTTTTTTCATTTGAGAGAGTGACACTCTACAACACATTGGTATATGCAATATTTTTGTCTCAGGTAGCTAGCCCTCTAGGGATCTCCCATATATACACCTCCAACATTTAAGTAAGGGGACTCAGGGAGTAATGGCTGATATCTGAGTCGACGCTGAAATAGAGCAAAGGCTGCAAACGCGCAAGTGCTGACATGTTTCAACTTGTAATGCGCCTGCTCAAAAAATCAATTATGGATTCCGATCCGAACTGTTCTAAACTTGTGGGAAACTTATAAAATAAGGCTTGGAGAGGTTTCCTACTGGGATAAGACCACCACCCTCTCTATATATATGAGAGGATCATGGCCGATTGAGTTTCCAACTATCCAATCGACACAAAAACACAACAAATCAATCTACTTCCTCTTTTTACCCTCTCTTTCCCTCTACCTCTACCTCTTCTCCTCGTTCTTCGTCAGTGCTGCATGGCTGGAGGATCGACGACGACGACTCTCTAGAGCGGTCAGGCTGGCTAGGGCAGCCCATAGCCGCCGCACGCCCCGATGGGGTCTCTCCCGGGCGTGTGGGGTTTCGGGTCTCAAGAGACCTCGCCGGTGTGTCCTGCGTATCGCGCTCCTGGCGAGGCTCCTCCGGCGACGTGTCCTGCGTATCGCGCTCATCGCTGGAGGCACAAGGTCCAGGTGTGGACATCTCCTAGGCACCGGCCGATCCCTAAATCGGCTAGGCCCTACATCGAGCGATCTAGCTTCTTATCGAGTGTGTGACCTAATTAAGCGTCAACAGATTTGTCTCCATTTTTAGAATTAGATAGACCACTTCACGCTTGGTACACCATTTTGTGAAGTTTGTCATTTATATATAAAAAAAGATTAATCTTGTCACAAAAAAACATACTGCTTAGGATAAAATTTGGTGAAAGATATAAAATTTGCTACGGGACACTAAAAGTGATGTTGCATTACCAGCAGACATCGAAAAAAGTTCAACTAGTTGTTGGAAGTTCTGGTTCATGATATATAAATTTGTTGAAAGACACAACATCAATTAAAAAAATATTTTCCGACTGAGTAGAAGATAGAATGGTGATGAAATATCATTTTGTGCCTCTGGTCCTTTCTTTTTCTTCACCTCCCCCTTCTTCACTATGCTTTTCCTGCCTTTGCTCTTTGGCGCCGTACCCACGGTCAGCCCGTTGCTGCCACCGTACTTCGCCACACGCCGGCCCCGCTGTTGCGTCATGCCTCCTTCGCTCCAACCACTCTGTGTGCAAGGCACTGCCGCCCCACGCGTGTGTGCCCTCCTCACATGGTTTCAATCTAGACGACATGGACGAAATCAGATCTTACTCACATCGGCCTGCTTGTGAGTGAGCTTCTCCCGTAGGCCCCGAAGCCATTTGATGAGCTCAGTGTTCAGTGCTTGCCGCGCTGGATGTCGTCTTGGACTTGGTTGACCTCTGTGCGTGCAGCGGCGATGGCTATGTCATGTAAGACTTGTCTACCTCATAATTAATAAAGCTTTGTGTTTTAAAATCTATGTACCATTCTTATGCGTATTTGTACTTGATCCTGGCACAAATACAAAAGCACTTGGACTCTTAAAATGAAGGCCCAATATCAAGTTGGGTAGAAACATATAGAAGTATCCTCATTACTTGCATGGTACATAAGTAGTGTACACACCACGATCGAGCATACAGATATATGAACCAGCACCCAAATGACTTCTTTGATGCTCCCCTATATTTTAGTACAAGCAATGACCGATGCTCCTCTCTATCATCTCATTGCACCATGAGCTTACAGATATATGAACCAGCACCCAACTTATTTGATTACATGGACAAAATGAG
The DNA here is from genome assembly GCA_038087645.1 of Saccharum hybrid cultivar R570. Classification (NCBI taxonomy): domain Eukaryota; kingdom Viridiplantae; phylum Streptophyta; class Magnoliopsida; order Poales; family Poaceae; genus Saccharum; species Saccharum hybrid cultivar. The sequence goes on from JAQSUU010000259.1 coordinate 14,449,682, forward strand.
ATTATACAAAGCAAGAGAATTGTACTAGTGCATTCATGTAGCACTAAAATTATTTAATGAGTAAAGTTCATGGCCGGTCTTCCGAGTTATAATGGTGTGTCATCCCGGTCCTCCAACTCATAAACTATGTTATTTCGGTCCTTAATCTTTGTTTTGGTCTCACATTAACGTCTAATTGGTCGTGATACTAAAACCATGACGGTGAACATGGTTTTGCCCAAAACAGTCGGGAAACTACACGCTATTTCTTTCTCGTTAGGATTTAGGAATAGACCAAACCTCCTGGAGAAACTTTATTTATTTGAAATAGTGGCTACATGCAAAATATAGTAACAACTACAATCAGTAGAGAAACTGCATGCCACCCTGCCCACTATGGAACTAGGCACTAGAGACCGGACAAGAATATGGCCTCCAGCTCCAAATGCAGGCAGTCAGGCACGTCATTCTTGATGAAATGTGTTGTTGCATTTCCGAATGCCTCCGAATCCTACTCCTGCGATGTGCATTGCTAGATTAGCAAACGCGAAATATTTTTTATTTTTTAACGAAGAGAATTCCGGAGCAAAACTTATATATTACTAAATTGTATAAATGATATGTTTCCTCCAGACGCATGTCCGCTTCTATAAAATCAGTAAGCACCTCTACTCATGTCCTCCGATCCTATTTATGAAGGAGGTGAATAACATCTTTACTGTAAGGCCTGGTGCAACAACAGCACAAAGGTCTGGCGGCAACCACATGGTTGCTGACTGCAATTCAGGCATGCAACCGTAGTATTAACTCAAGTACTCAACTGGTCATCTTGCCATGATTAATTGAATGAGTTATGGAGAGAGCAGGTGAGCAAGGGGATAGATGGTAACTGTATGCAATAAAGCACGATGTTGGTGGTAGCATAGTGGGAATTCTCAATTCTGTGGGAGGTGAGCAGAGTGACACATGGATGGACATGTCTACCTCATTTAGAACTTCATGATCCAAGATCCAATCCCAATGGCGACAAAAAATAAACCCAAGGATCCAATGCTGTTGAGACTTGAGCTGGTGTGGCTCGTTGAGAGTTGAGCATTAGAGAAATTAAATGCACTTAGTGGGTATGAACGAACTATATCAATACATATAATAGATAAGGTGACCGTCAAATGTCTACTATACATTGTTCTCCATGAATGACTAACACTAGATCAAAACAGAAAAAAAAAACAAGAAACTTGATTCAGAGAGACGTGAAAAAAATGCATCTGTAATGTGATATTAGAGACGACGAGCTAAGTTGAAACGCATTTGTGATATGTGCCCCAGCAAAACACCTGGCTAGAGGACACTTACTAGAGACAGTTGTCAAAAAAACATGTATGTGATATATACTTGTGGTCCGTCTGTTACCCAAAAAAATATCACAGACGTGCGCCTCTCTGATCAAGTTTTGCATACCTGAAATCCTCACAATTGAAATATATTAGAAGAGCATATATATCTAATAGGGCAGGAACATCAAGCTTACATGCCAGATTAAGAATACTTGAAAGTAAGTTAAAGGATATGTAGTTTTAGTCTAATAAAGTGAAATTTATCTGTATGTTACATTTAAGCCGCAGCTGCTTGTTTCATTGGTTAAAAATTGATAGCATTGGCTTCTGTTGCTTGCTTCCTTTCCTTGGATTCCTCAGGATGACAAATACTACAACATAAAGCTCTTCATCTTAACAAACTCATTGGGGTCTTTGGATTGTTAAAAATAAAATGGGGATAGAATAGAAATTTCCAAAACCTTCTAAGGAGATGTTCATCTGGCTTATAATCCGTCTTATTCAGCTTGTTTTTTCAGCCGGAACAGTATTTTTCTCTCACAAAAAATCAGCCAACAGTGTTTTTTAGCCGGCTTATAATTCCAGCCGAACGGGGCCAAAATTCTATCCTTTTTGCAGGAATGGCATTATCTTAGGCCAGTCTCAGTGCATGTTTCATACAGTTTCATGCATATTAAATAATATGCTATCTCAGCAAATTTGCTGACGTGGCACTGTTTTTACAAAGAAAGAGAAGACGAGAGTTTCGTGGACATCGCCGTTTCCAACGTCTATGAAATCGGGTGAAACCCGCACTGAGGCGTTGCAATTTCATCTTCCTCTTTTTCTCGATCTGCTGCGGCTGACTATGCCTGCCCCTCTCCTTGCGATCTCCCTTTCTCTCCTACCATCTCCCCTCGTCTACGACTCCACCTGCAGGCTGCAGATCGGCCACCTGTATCCCCTTCGTTCTGGTAAAGATAGGCGCACCTAATCTACCGGAGGCACGACGCGGCCAAGACCATTCTACCGCAGAGGCAAACCTCGTCATGGCGCAGCTCTGCCGGACGAGCTAAGGTGTGTGGCTGTAGCCACTACAACCGCACGGCGGCATACTAGCCTGCGCCCCCACTGATCGGGATCTGCATGTGGAGGCAGCTACTCGAATCTCCAATCCCCCAAGCAACCCACTCCAAAATCCATAGTAAATCTCGTCTTGTTAGCTTTTCAGATGCTTGTGTCATTCTAAGAAATTGGTACATATTTGTGTTTGTTGGATGATTAGTGGATTGAACTGGACTGAAAAGATAGTGGATTAGATTGCTTCTATTCAGATGGAAGGAGCACCAGATGTTATCTATCAGTTATTTTTGGGTTATTGTTGGATGAATTCCAATGCTCCTTCCTATCTGAATTTTTCTGATGCATGCACATGATGATTACATGATGAGATTGTCTGAGATAGCATGTCTCTGCATGCTTACAGAATAAGTGAATAACACATTGCTCTGAACATGTTTGCACGCTTACATTTTTCTTGTATATTTTAGCTGTGGCCAAAGGAAGATTGGGTGGTTCAGATCAGAACTTGATGTCATTTAAAAAATCGTTGTGGCCAAAGAAAGCTTGTCTGGTTCAAATCGATTTTTTCAATGTGAAAGCGACTATATATTTTAGTGAGATGTACTCCTATGAACTCTGGTTCTGAGTTATCAGTGTCTCAACATTGGTACGTAATAAATATGGCACATTTGATCACCATCTCATGCAACACTTAAATGATGTAGTTTGCTTATGAAACCGTGAAATGAAACTATGCATTGAGAGATGTTTCATTCATTAGTCTAGACCTCTAAAACTGATGTGTTACTCTTGGAAATCATGAGATGAAACACACCATTTAGATGTCCATGCATCTTCCTAAATGGGGAAGAATCGGATTTCCTGGATGATCCAGTGGTTTGAAGTGGTGCCCCTACTGTAACTCCTGTGGTGTATCTAGTTCTTTTTCGCTGAGAAATTACCACACAGAATAATCCAGTGGTTCTGTTAGTGGAGTATACAGGGACCAGTTCCTTTGGATGTTGTTTTTGTGCACGTCGGGACTCGGGAGGTGTTTTCACTATTGGTGTTCATGCATTTCATGGTAACCACTCAATCCTAACCCACGATATGGAACTATATAGTGGTCGCTAGGGCAATGTTTGGATCCACACCCAACGAACTATTAGTAATGTTAGCCAGAAATAACCAGCTAATAGCTAATTATTAGCAGGGTGGTAGGTAAGACATTAGCTAGACTTATTAGTTGAGGATCTAAATAGGACATCATCTAATTTTTAGCAGCTAACTATTAGTTGTAGGGATCCAAACAGATCTTAGTAATACCAGATAAACTTTAAAGTTAGCTAGTACTCCTTAGCAAAAAAAAACAAACTAGTAATCTCTACTTTCCTTCACTATAGGTTGCGACTATTCAAGTATCACTCTTTTCTCCTTCGGGCCTTCCTCTTATAATCAAGAATGTGTATAGCGCTTAGTTCTGCAGTATGTAAAGGCAACCACATGGCTAGTACATGGATATTAAGAGCCATGAGTTTCAGCATCTCAACCGAATGCTTAAGCAGTCCTGCCAAATTGTTATAAGATGTACTGAACACCTGACGTGATGGACCTGATTGCCTGATGAATATAGGGGAGCAGCTATAAGTTCATAACAACGTCCACATGATCTACTGACCACTCGGGAATGAAGGCACAAGGTATTTGGGAATTGGGATACTTATTCATGGATTTGATAAAAGTTTATCATAGTTGTCGCCCTGTCGGTAACCCATTATCTAAGTATTGATGAAATGACAATTAACAAATTACTGCATCTACATAGCACTAGTAGCACTGGACTCTTAAAGTTTAGCACAAATTTGATTGGTAAGGAATGAACTTAACGACAACAAAAGATAGATAACTCAAGCTAATTCAACCAAATATCTAACACAAGCTAGCTACAACTGATGCTGAACATATTGAGTTACATGCATCAACTTGTCCAAACAAAAAGGCTGATGATGAAGGTGGACAATTCATGTTATATTTCAACACTCCCCCTGATGTACTGTAGGCTCCATCAGGCCTTAGATGTGGAATAGGAGCGAGCAACAATTATTTTATTCAATTGTGCTAGCTAGCTAGGATTTGATGTGCCTTCTGGCCTTGATAACATATTGAGTTTCGTGTATCGAGCAGTTCGACCAAAAAAATTAAATTGATGATAATGGTGGGCAATTTACTTAATATTTCAACAATACCAACATCGCACGTATGATGTGCAACATTAAAATGACTGAATGATCCACCAAAGAAGGGATAAATGTAGCATAAGTGTCAGTGTTTTTACCGGCAGATATTTGATTTTTGGGGAACCCTGCTTGGTGCGAAGAACAATCACAGATGGAGACGAGATTTATACTGGTTCCGGCCCCCGGGAAGCGAGTAAAAGTTGTACGTCCAGTTGCTACTCTTGTATTGCTTGTATTCGGCGAGATTGCGATTACAATGTAGCTATGCCTAGAGTCGATGATTACAACAAGGAGAATTGCTAGCTATTTATATCCGGGATCAACTTGCCCTACAAGCTAAGCTAAGAAGTCGTGCCCTAGTTGGAGTCCTAGCATGATCCGGAGATATCCTTCCTCAAACAGAGTCATCGTAAGCCTTCGAGTCTTCTCTGATCCAGAGTCGGTAGTCGGCAATATGGAAGTCGGGATACCCAGGGGCATGGCATCGATAAAAGCCCCCAAGCTTGTCTGTTAAATGCACCTTGGCCGTCTGTGAACAGTCAGGATTGTTCTAGTCGGGTGGTTTGTACTCTGGCTACCAAGAGGTAGCCCGAGAATCCAGTCGCGACCAAGAAACCCGATCTATGCAGATCGAACAAGGTGCACTGTTGGAAGATGAGCTTGTTCTAGTACCATACCTGGGTTGTCTTGTCAACCCTGTTTCCCACGCATGTCAGGGACACACGGTTATCTGCAATCGGAACGCTGCGTCGGCTCGGTTCCCCATGAGTGCGCGTGGTGGAGATTTAATTCCTTTTTAATCAGGATGGTGGTTAAGATTCCTAGGAAGGCAGCATAGTCCTATTTAATCAGGCCCGCTCATGTTGAATCTGCAACCTCCATTCCCCAACATCATAGCGAAAATGAGGAAAAAGACTGCCGGCCACAAGCGTCCTTGCAAGGTGCTGCATCTGCTTGCCAACTCGCCCAACCAATCGGCTGTAGCGGTGTCGTCAAGCAGTACGTCGTCGTCCCCATCGCCCAAGACTACGTCATCGTCCCCGACGTCCATCGGAGCCCCAGCACTGGTGGTGGCATTGCCGTTGGCTACGCTGCCGGTGCCTCAAGCCCCAGCAATCCCAGGCGGGGATGTCAAAGTAGAGGCGGGGAGTCCGTCAAGGGATCTAGCCATGCCCCCGACCAAGCCAGCGCCGTCATCGCCGGGAGGAGTGATCGAGCTCTCGACGAGGATGAACCTGAGGGCCCGACCTCACCGGTGGTTCCTGCTGCCGCTGCTCCGGTCACCTTCACCACCCCCATCGCTCCCGTCGCCCCCTCATCCTCGACATCCCTGGCCCCTCTGCTCCTTGCGACACCGGCTCGCCAGATACGAGCCATGACGAGGAGATTGCGAGGAAGCTCTACGTCGAGCTAAATCGCGAGGCCCTCAGCATCCCGGGGGACGGTGGCCTGGTGATCCTCAGCAGCGATAGTGAGGAAGAAGTCACCGAGGAGGAGGAAGTCAATGGGGAGGAGAAGAAGGAAGAGGTGAAGGACGAGCCCGCGAGTAGTGGCTCGTCAACGGGAGGCGAGGCTACTCCCATCTCGCCACCGAGCCCTTAAGGAGCTTGGTGACGATCGGAGGTGGTGCCCACCTTGACCATCTTAGATTAGGATTCTAGTTTATCCATTTGTAAATCCATTCTCATGAACTATCAATGACATGACTTGCTTTTGATGCGGATGTTTCACTTGTTTTTGTCCTCGGTCTTTAAACCACTCTATGTTTGAGCTGCCACGAGCAGAATCATGACAAACTTTACACGTGGTTATGATCCAAAGCCAGAACTTCATATAATATTGTCTCTGTTATCGAGTTTACCCACGACCCCCAGCTATGGTCTAGTTAGGGTCTAGAACTATAGTCAGGTTGGAGCCTTGCTTGTAACAGAGGCACAAAAGTATCTCAACTGTTCATCACTCATTGGGCACAAAATCACCAATTTTATTACTGGAATAAAAAAGTGATAATTTTCCTTGTGAGTAACGATGGGCGCGGCAATGTAGACACACTTTATGGCTATCGAGAGGCTTTTTGGATATCATGCATGCTAGGCGGCCATTTAACCCCTCACCCCACTTCGATGACAACCGCTGCACCTATTCTCCCGCTTAGCATTTCTAAACCCTGCCTTTTGCCCCTTTCACCTTTCCCCTTGTCCTCAACTTCTCCTCCTCCGCCGCCATCACCGCTGTCACCACTGCTCGCCGTGAAGATGCTCCCACGGCGGTGCCCCAAGCCCTGGTCCAACCGAAGGAAGAACCCAAGGACCTGGTGAAGCCGGTGAAGCTAGTGGTCATCATGCCGATGAATGAGTATTGGGTCACCTCGATGATGTTGGAAGCTAATCTAGAGACATTGAGGGGGCATGGCTTTCTTCCAGAAGATTATGAGTGGACTGCCACCCAAGGTGAGAAGCATCCGACCTTGAACACCTTCCAAACCACTGCCTTTACCGCTCATTATGAATGTGGATTTGGGGTGCCTCCGTCCAAGTTCTTGGAACGAGTCTGTAGGCTTTATAGGATCGAGGTTGTTCAGATGCTGCCCAACACTATCGATATGCTTAGTGTTTTTGCCTTTCTGTGCGAGGTGTGGCCGGGCGTCGAGCCTTACCTTGATCTATGGTGCTACTATTACTCGGGCATATATCATGCCACCAAGCTATTTATGGGGTCGGTTGGCTTCTCCCTTAGAACGACAGGGGAGTATATTGTTTTCCCGATCAACTCCTGGAAGGGCTATGCAGAGAAATGGTTCTACATTGATCCTTGGGAGAAAACATTATCAAGGGCGATTATAGGATGCCCTTGACCAATGACTCCTGGTACTTGACCCCCACCATCACTGAGAAGATGCAAGGTCACATCAAGCGCGTTCGACCTCTCTGGGAAGCCGGATTGACCGTCGCTCACGTAGTCAAAACCTTTGTTTGGTGGAGGATCATTCCCTTGAAGCACAGGAGTCTTGCTTGCATGTATTCGGGGATCACAGATTCGAACAGAGAGTCGGTGGTAGGTTAGACGTCCTATCTCGATCTTGCTCTTATTCAAAACTTTTATCCCCTCAGTGTTTGTCTTTAACCTTATGCCTTTTAGAAGTGTCAAAAGAAGAGATCACTCGTCGAGTGAAGTATATCGTTGGCATGGAGCGAACCGATTAGGAAGGCGTTCCCTAGCCATACCATGTCGATGACCCTCCACCCGAGGTGAGTAGCTTAATCTTTCTTAGACTTGTCATCTTCAAACAATTGGGTTAATGTTGTTTTCTTGCAACACCAGGCGAACCTCGGTGTGGGAATTGTCCCCAGGAGTGTTGACCTGAGTGAGGATGAGGGAGATGTGACGGGAGCTCCCAAAGCCCCAGCCCCCAAGCCTGTTAGAGCCACGGACAAACCAGCCCAAGGTCAGGAAAGGGTTGGGGCGAACCCTACACAGGAACATGAAGTAGTCAGGAGAAGGTTGCCACAAGAGCAGGCTCTCCTCAAGAAGACCCCCGCCCCCAAGTCGAGGACAACTCGGGCGAAGAAAGGGACAAAGGACATGGCCCGAGGGCTGACGAAGCCCAAGAGAGCGCCGGCCACTCGATCAACCCCACAAGGGGAGAACAGAAAGCTTCGATCGCAAGGAAACCTAACGAGGTGACTCTTCCTGAAAGCAAGAGAGCCAGGAGCAAGTCGAAGAGCCCTCCATCAGGAGAGGGCGTGAAGGCTGTAGCAGTCCAGGCTAGCGCTGGCGAAGAGCGCTCGATTCGGGACCCATCCCGCGGTCATGACCGGGTATCCACTATGGTCATTTTTGGTAGATTATTTGAGGCATTTACTTATCTGGACGGTATCAAACGCACACCGGAGGTTTGTTCTCAGGACAAGACGTTGACCCCGACAACCAGCAACCTGGCAACTAAGTGGGGGCCAAAGCTTGAGTGCTCCATCCCCTTTAGGCCGTAAGTGAACTGAACTATGTGGCACATCTGTTGGTCCCAAACAACCTCTTGATGCATGCGTTTTTTATAACGTTACCAGGTCAGCTGAAAGCCCAGATGTGTCAACCAGAGGTGACAATCCAAATGCAGCCCTGACCCCGAATTCGCCTAACCTGGAGTTGTCGACCCAGGTTAAGGTTCCAGGGAGCGAGGAGGTGATCCCCGAAGATGACCCCTCTCAGATGAGTCCACTTATCGAGAGCACAAAGACCTGTCAAAACTTGTGGAAGGAAGCTAATGACAAGGCCAAGCATTACAAGGCGGTGGTAACTCAGCTTGAAGAAGAGGTGAAAACTCTTCGGGATGCCAATGATGGTATGTGAATGACTTGCTTATGTAAATTTGTACCTTCGCTGTGGAGATTATTCCAAACCTTGCCATGTTTATAGACCAGGTCACCTACACTGAGCGCCTGGAGAGTGAGAAGGCGACTCTGGAGCAGGAGATTGAAGGGTTGCGGTGCAAGCTAGACATCTCCGACCAGCATCGTACAAATGTTGAAGCCAAGCTAGTGGAAGGAGCTCTCACTTCGATTGCTCATGCCATTGGCATCCTTAGAAGCTACCTACATGATCTTAATGTACGCCTAATCTCACAAGGCTATAATTGTGATGGAGGCAAGGCCGAGGAGCTCTTTGATGAGAGTCGGGCAGCACTCTAACCGTTTGTGGAGAAGCTAAACCTGTCGGTTAGTGATGAGGAAGAGGAGGAGAAAAACATTTACCTGTCCCTGCAACACTGTGAGATGTATCATAATGAATTATCTTTGTTAGTCTTACATAATTCTTCTTAATTTTGCTATTTTGATCCTTCATCACGCAAACAGTTAGACTTGTAGTAGCTAAACTCGGGTGGTTTGCATACTATATGTCGATGTTGTTTATTTGATTTAGGCTTAGCATGATCAAGAATTTTTTGTAGACTAGTGAATAGTAGTATGATAGCCCCCGACTCTTTATTTGGATATGAATAGCTTATCCAAATGAAGAGTAGTAGACTAGTCAGGAAAAATCAAAATATGGCAGCCCCAGCCCCTGAGCGTATGTGCTCAGGGAAAACTGCTACTAACAGAGGAAAAATGAGTAAATAAGAATAAATTAATTACCTATACTAGTGTAGAATAGATTGAAAAAAGGCATCAGGAACACAGTTTATTAAGCATAAAAGCGTTGTAGCCGATTCATGTTTCATGTGTTTGGAAGTATGTCCCCATCTATCTCTGCTAGTCGGTATGCACCTGGTCGGGCTATTTCAAACATGATGTATGGCCCCTGCCAAGGGGGTGTCAACTTAGTTTTATCCTTTGTGCGTTGGTATCGCTTGAGTACCAAATCTCCGATGCTAAGTGCCCGGCCACGTACACGCTGGCTATGATATTTTCGAAGGGCTTGCTGATATATCTCTACTCTGAAAGTGGCTATATCACACGTTTCTTCAAGGAGTTCTAGGTCGGTATAACGACAATCAGATTGCTACTCGGGGCAAATTCAATCGGATTTTGGGGGAAAGGACCGCTTTAGCCTTGTACACAAGGAAAAATGTTGTTTCACCCGTGGCCGATTAGCTATAGTGCATACTGACAATAAAACTATAGGTAGCTCTTCAACCCACTTTTTATCATAGGCGCTAAGCCTATTAAAAATGTGGGTTTTGATTCCTTGCAGAATTATACCATTGGTCATCAGGTTATATATTGAGGACCGATAATGCTTAATGGCATGTCTTTCTGAAAGCCCTAGTTTGGTTTTGGATAATTGATAAAACCTAGGGACTAATCATTATGCTAAGTGTGTAGACATAAAATAATAAGTCCTATGCCAAGTGGTGGAGCTAGATGATGGTCATGGTGATGAAGGTGACCAAAAGATGATCAAGTGCTTCACATTTGGAAAAGAAGAAAGAAAAAAACAAAACCCGATGGAGATCAAGGCAAAGTTATTGCTAGAGTTTTGGTTTCGGTGATCAAGACACCATAGAGGGTGTGATCACATTTAGGATCGGTAGCCGTACTATAAAGAGGGGAATTTCTGGGGCTATTGATCACTTAAGTGCCACTAGATGAGGATTCATTTGCATATGCATTTAGATCTAGTGGAGAGCTAACCTAACTCCTTCAAAATGTTTGCAGAAAATGTTAACACACATGTATATGGTGATATACACTTGAGGGTGTTAGCACATTTGTGATCACATTCGGTGATTTTTTCGGAAGTGTTCTTCATTGTTTTTATGCACCGGACGCTAGCCTCGGGGGCACCTGCGCGTCTGGTTAGTTCAGGCAGAAGTGTGCGCGAAGGGGCTAAGCGAGCGGACGCTGGCCGTGGTACGCCGGCGCGTCCGGTGCACTTTTGCGGTCCACTGGACGTAGGCGGCCGGATGCAGTGCATCAGCATCCGGTCGAGGTGACGTCAGTGCGGCGCGGAGGCGAGCAGTCATGCGGTGTACTGACCGAACACTGGCACGTCCGATCAGTACCCACCGGACGTGTTCGGTCGAAGATTTCACGCGATGGACCCTTACTGGAAACAACCGGATGCCACGTTGATTAGCGTCCGGTCATCAGCACCTGCGTGTCCGGTGTGGCGTGTACGCGAGCGCTGTAAGTTTTTAACCGTTGGCGATCCAGCGGTCCTCATTCGAACGTGACACATGGCAGACATCGAGCGGGTGAGCACTTGATGATGTGAACTAGGGTTCCCGATCTTCCGAAAGGTTCTGATAACTCTCGATTTGGTGGAGTCATGACACAATTCGATCCGGCTTCTGAACAACTCGGCTCTGAACCCCGCAATCGCAGCACCATGACCCCTCTGGTTATCGACTGGCGTTGCACGGTCGACCTTGCCAAGAAGGCTAAGTCCTTGCCTGCGAATTGAGAACACACGCAAGAACACAAAGGAATGCAACCAAATTGCAGATGAATGATTAATCTCACAAAGTTGGGGTCTAACAAACCAACGACGGCGGCGAAACTGTTATCAACAAAATAATCTAAGCAAAACCCAACCCTAATGTAGGCAGCGACTACTTATTATATAGCCTAAGGGATGTCCAAGGACCCATATTCGCGTCCCTGGGGAGCGCCGACACGTTACAAGGCGCAAACGGCCCAAAAGACGGCGACACATCGCCCTGACAGATTCTGGACGGTGACTTGTTTTGACGATTCCTGTTGATTCCGAATAGCTTTTGACGTGGGACCACTTGGGTTAGCTTTCTTATTAAATAAGCTTTCCATCCATATATGGATCATCGAAAACAGAGTCTGGACGCGTCCTAGGTGACCAGTTCAAGGCAGACTAGTCTTAAACTGCGAGGCAGACTCGAACTCAACTTGGCTTGGTCCTCCATCTTTATCCGGGCGCCCTCGCTGGTCCTCCACGCCTCCAAGCCCTCCTCCATGTGTCTCCTGAACCTCTCCTTCATACCTAAGCACAATATAATCATTAGGTAGCAATCTATTCTCAAAATCATATAAAGAGTTACTTAGGAACGAGCTCACCTCTAAATTTAATTGATGTGCGCGAGCTCTAGTGATTGGACCTCGAATGTCCAGCGGTGGATCATTGTGTGTATATGAAGGAGTGATGTCCTCATCATCCTCCCCCTCTTGAATTGGAGTCGTCCTCGACACCAACTCATCTTTGTCTCCCAAGTATGGCTTCAAATCTGAAATGTTAAAGGTGGTACTAACCCCAAATTCGGGGGGTAACTCAAGTTTATATGCATTATCATTAATCTTCTCAACAATTTTAAATGGACCATCAGCTCTAGGCATCAACTTAGACTTTCTCAAATCTAGAAATCTATCCTTTCTCAAGTACAACCAAACCAAATCACCCGGTTCAAACTTAACTTGTCTACATTTACTACCAGCAATTCTATACTTTTCAGTCATTTTTTCAATGTTGTACTTAGTTGTTTCATGCATTTGGAAAATAAAATCAGCACATTCCTTAGCATCAACATGAATTCTCTCACTAGTAGGCAGAGGAAAAATATCAATTGGAGTACGGGGATTGAATCCATACACTACCTGAAAAGGACTTACCTTGGTGGTAGAATGTGTTGCCCGATTGTAAGCAAACTCCACATGAGGCAAACATTCTTCCCACATTTTCAATGTTTTCTTCAGAATAGCTCTCAACATGGCACCCAAAGTGTGGTTAACTACCTCTGTTTTCCCATCGGTTTGTGGGTGACAAGTTGTAGAAAACAACAGTTTTGTACCCAACTTATTCCATAGAGTGCGCCAAAAGTGACTCAGAAATTTCGCGTCGCGATCTGAAATAATAGTAGAAGGCATACCATGCAAACGAACAATCTCTTTGAAAAAGAGGTCAGCAATATGAATAGCATCATCACTTTTATGACATGGTATAAAGTGTGCCATCTTAGAAAATCGATCCACCACAACAAAAATGCTATCCCTCCCCCTCTTAGTCTTAGGCAATCCTAAAACAAAGTCCATAGAAATATCTGCCCAAGGAATAGAAGGAACAGAAAGAGGCATATACAAACCATGTGGATTCAAGCGAAACTTAGCTTTTTGACATGTGGTACAATTTCAGCTGGGGTCAAGGGAACCAAAGTAACTTTCTTTCCTTTATGCACAAAAGTGTATGTATTACTTCTACCATGGTGTGTAGCATCTTTATCAAATTCCCAAGGACGACCCAATAAAAGTGAACAAGCTTCCATAGGTACTACATCACAATCAACAGAATCAACATAGGTACCAATGGAAAAAGAGACTCTGCAAGTTTGTGTTACCTTAGCTTTACCTGAATCATTCAACCACTGAATATGGTACGGATGGGGGTGTGGCCGTGTGGTCAAGCGAAGCTTCTTGACCAAATCTGTACTCACCAAGTTATTGCAGCTACCTCCATCAATGATGACACATGCTCATCGATTGTTGATTACAAAGAAAATCTGGAATAAATTGTGGCGTTGCAGCTTCTCAGGTTGTTGTACTTGTGCGCTAAGCACTCGCTGCACAATGATGTTCATGTAGGCAGTCGTGTCTTCGCTACCAAAGAATTCACCGTCCTCCTGAACAGCTTGTTCTTGATGTGAACTAGGGTTCCCGATCTTCCGAAAGGTTCTGATAACTCTCGATTTGGTGGAGTCATGACACAATTCGATCCGGCTTCTGAACAACTCGGCTCTGAACCCCGCAATCGTAGCACCACGACCCCTCTGGTTATCGACCGGCGTTGCACGGTCGACCTCGCCAAGAAGGCTAAGTCCTTGCCTGCAAATCGAGAACACACACAAGAACACAAAGGAATGCACATCATTGCTTCACATACACACAATGATCCACCGCTGGACATTCGAGGTCCAATCACTAGAGCTCGCGCGCGTCAATTAAATTTAGAGGTGAGCTCGTTCCTAAGTAACTCTTTATATGATTTTGAGAATAGATTGCTACCTAATGTTTATATTGTGCTTAGGAATGAAGGAGAGGTCCAGGAGACACATGGAGGAGGGCTTGGAGGCATGGAGGACCAGCGAGGGCGCCCGGATAAAGATGGAGGACCAAACCAAGTTGAGTTCGAGTCTGCCTCACAGTTCAACACCAGTCTGCCTCCGTTTTCGATGATCCATATATGGATGGAAAGCTTATTTGATAAGGAAGCTAACCCAAGTGGTCCCACATCAAAAACTGTTCGGAATCAACAGGAATCGTCGAAACAAGTCACCGTCCAGAATCTGTCAGGGCGCTGTGTCGCCGTCTTTTGGGCCGTTTGGGCCTTGTAACGTGTCGGCGCTCCCCAGGGATGCGAATAGGGGTCCTTGGACGTCCCTTAGGCTATATAATAAGTAGTCGTCACCTACATTAGGGTTGGGTTTTTCTTAGATTATTTTGTTGATAATAGTTTCGCCGCCGCCGTCGGTTTGTGAGACCCCAACTTTGTGAGATTAATCATTCATCTGCAATTTGGTTGCATTTCTTTGTGTTCTTGCGTGTGTTCTCGATTCGCAGGCAAGGACTTAGCCTTCTTGGCGAGGTCGACTGTGCAACGCCGTCGATAACCAGAGGGGTCGTGGTGCTGCGATTGCGGGGTTCAGAGCCGAGTTGTTCAGAAGCCGGATCGAATTATGTCGTGACTCCACCAAATCGAGAGTTATCAGAACCTTTCGGAAGATCAGGAACCCTAGTTCACATCAATTGGTATCAGAGCTGGGCCCTTGTTTAAGAGGGTGGGAATGATGAGGACATCCTCCACTATTACCCGTTGGCAAAGACACAACAAAAAAAGGCCAAGTGGCCTAGTTGTAGTCGGGCGGCGACCGTGTGAGCCTCTGAATAATCCCACCTTGCTTAGCTTGGGAGGAGGAAGTCATCTTTAAAGAGAGAGCCACCCTTCCCCTATCGGACTAGTCTTTTAGGGACATTGGGCCTTTCCCCGAGTGGGTGTGCATAAGAACTGTTGGGGTCCGGGCAACCTTAATTTATTGGGCCTCGGCCAACCCCACCTGGGCCGGATGTATCACTTGAGCCACTGGATGTTGAACTACGTCAGGTGCAGCAGTACTTGCGTGTCTGGTGCTATCGGGGAATGCAGGGATGAGAGCCTAACGGCTCTATTTGTTTGGGACCCTATAAATATGTGTTGGCCAGCTCTTGGGGAACTCTCTTAGACTTTTGATCATCTTGACATCCTCTTGAGCTGAGCATACCCACTCATCTCCCTTGCTTGGTTGCTAATCCAAAGTGAGATTGAGTGATCCAAGTGCATTGTGCTTGTGAGTTTGCATCTTAGTGGCACTTGGGTGATCTTTGGCTGCAAGATTCTTATTTTTCTTGGTGGTTGCTGCCACCTAGACGGCTTGGAGGCAGCGGAGGAGTTATGGCAAGAGTGGTGCTTGTTCTTGGCCACCTTCTGGTGATTTGTGAGGGGTGTTGTGCCTTCCCCGGCGGAGCGCCAAATGCAACTCTTGTAAATTGCTCGTGTCATTGAGTTACCTCACTTGTGGGTAGGTTCTTGCGGTGTCCACAGGTTGGACGAGGTTTGTGCTACACCTCTTAGCCGCCGAACCACCTAGTGTTGGTTGACACAATGGGGATGTAGCGTGCCGGCAAGCACGTGAACCTCGGGAGAAATATCGTGTCTCCATTGTGATTGATTCCTTAGATTTCTCCCGGTGATTGGTCTTCATATTGTTGTGATTGGTTCATTCCTCAATGCGGCGGTATAAAGATCACATACCTCTCTTTTACATTCCGCAAACTAGTTGTAACACGCTCTTTAGTGTAATTAGTTTTGAGAGCTTGTATTATCTTTGCTAGTGTAGCTTGTCACCTAGTTGAGCTCTTTAGTGTAGCTAGCTTTTGAGAGCTCGTAGTGACTTAGCCATTGATTGTTATAGTGATTATAGTTACTAGAATTGTTGGATAGGTGGCTTGCAACCCTTGTAGAGCTAGAGCAAAATTGTATTTCGCCATTTGTTATACTAACCTTTTGCTCTAGTGAGTTTGTAGAATTTTTAATAGGCTATTCACCCCCCTCTAGCCATATTAGGACCTTTCACTTTCACAAAAATTTTCAAACTTTTTGCTGGTAAATTGGGTACCATTATCTGAGATGATTCGGTGTGGTACGCCAAAATGCATTACGATGCTCTGCAAAAAATTTGACTGTATTTTCCTTGGTTATCCGGCCAACTGGCTCAGTTTCAACCCACTTTGTAAAAGTATCGATCGCTACAATCAGAAATTTGTAACCACCTTAGGCTCTTGGGAAAGGACCTAGGATGTTGATGCCCCATGTGGTGAATGTCCAAGACAAAGGGATCATGTTTAACGTTTGAACCGGCTGGTGAATCTATCGTTTGAAAAACTAACAAGACTCACATGTTCTAACCAACTCAGTGGCATCTTTGAGCACTGTTGGCTAGGAGAAACCTTGTCGAAAGGCTTTCCCAACCAGGTTCCTATGAGAGGCATGGGAGCCATAGATTCCTCCGTGGATGTCGCAGAGCAAACTAATGCCCTCGGCCTGGGTGATACACTTGAGAAGAACCCCATTTTGCCCTCGTTTGTAGATGGTACCATCAACCATTTGGTAACTCTTGGTTTTATGGCTAGTTCATTCTATATTCGTATCATCGACCAGTGTAGCCTAGTTTATGAGGTATGACCAGATTGGATCCATCCAGTTCTCTCCATTTCCAACTAGAGCAACAGCATGAGTCGTATCGTCTAGCATAGACTTCCCAAGGAATTCGCTGAGTATTGCCTCGTTGCTTGATGGATCATGCGTGGGGTTTGGACCCAACTTTGACATGGAATAGAGGGTTTGGTTAGCACTTCGACCAGGACATCTCCTAATAGGTGCTATCGTTCAGCTACCCGACTAGCGAGCGTATTGGCATCCGAGTTAAGCTTTCTTGGGATATACTGGACCTTGAGTCCATCAAATTTAGATTCCAATTGTGTATATGCCAGTAAATATGTGGCCATGTTCTCATTTATTGCTTGATAACCTTTGCGTGTTTCTTTGGCGACTACCTCTGAATCCCCTTTCACAAGTAATCATCGAACACCCAAGGATATGGCAACTCATAAACCAGTTAATAAGCCCTCATATTCGGCAATATTGTTAGTTGGAGTTGGCTTAGTGAAATCAATTTGAATTGCGTACCTCAAGGCATCCCCTTCTGGGGAGATTAAGACGACTCTAGCCCCAGCGCCATTCTTGCATTTTGCTCCATCATAGAAAACCAGCCAGTGCTTGGGGTTTTGGGCTGCCTCCCCGTGTTCAGGGTTTGTCCATTCTGCAACAAAATCTGCTAGAGCCTACGATTTGATCGCAATTCTTGGTACAAATTCTATATCATATTGACCTAACTCGACTGACCATTGAGCGATTCTACCAACAGCATCTCGATTATGAACAATGGTACCGAGTGGATATGAAGAAACCACCTTGATCTCGTGACTTAAGAAATAATGCTTAAGCTTGCGAGAAGACATCAATATGGCATAGATTAATTTTTGGATATTTGCGTACCTAGATCGGGCATCATGTAGCACTTCGCTTACAAAATACACCGGGTGTTGTTTGGTAGATTTCTCAGCTTGACACTCGACCACCAGGACCACGCTAACAACTATAGGAGTTGCTGCTACTTAAAGGAGCATGGTTTTGCCATCTTTGGGAGGAATAAGTGTAGGTAACTACTTCAAGTAATGCTTCAATGCCTAAAATGCTTCTTCGACCTGCTCGCTCCCAAGAAAACCATCATGCTTTTTTAATAATTATAAAATGGCATACCTCATTCGCCTGACTTGGATATGAATCGACTTAGGGCTGCCATCGTGCCAGCTAGCTTCTGGACTTTTTTCTTGTTGTGTGGATACTGCATGTCATCGATAGCCTTGACCTTCTTTGGGATAGCTTCGATCCCCCGATAGGAACCAAGTACCCAAGTAGCTTACCCGAAGAAACGCCAAAAGAACATTTATCAGGGTTTAGCATCATCTTGTTCTTACGTAGGTTATTAAAAGTTTCTTCTAGATCGGCGATCAAATCGCCTTTGCATTTGCTTTTAACAACAATATCATCAATATATGCTTCCACATTGCTGCCAATCTAGCCTTCAAGAACAATATGAACGCACTTTTGATATGTAGAACCAGCATTCTTAAGACCAAAAGCCATCTTAATATAACAGTACACACCAAAAGGAGTTACAAATGCAGTTTTTTCCTCATCATCAATGCACATGCTAATTTGATGATACCTTGAATAGGCATCTAGAAAACATAGCAATTCACATCCAGAGGTTGAATCTACAATTTGATCTATCCTTGAAAGGGGATATTCATCCTTAGGGCATGCTTTATTCAAGTCGGTGTAGTCCAGGCACATCCGCCACGTGCCATTAGGCTTTTTGACCATGACAGGGTTTGCTAGCCACTCTGGGAAAGAGACCTCCCGTACAAAACTGGCCTTCAGTAGTCGGTTGATTTCATCTCGTATTGTGGCTCACTTCTCGGGTGTGTAGCATCTTTGCTTTTGTTTGACTGGTCAAACGGCAACTGGTAGACCCAATTTGTGCTCAATTACCTCCCTGGGGATCCCGGGCATGTCAGATGGTTCCCAAGTGAACACATCTTTATTTGCCTAGAGGAAAGCAATGAGCTCGAGTTCCTATTGAGGAGGAAGGTTGGTCCTAATATCGGTGACCTTATCGGGGTTAGTTGGATCAACAGTGACGGGCTTGGTAGTCTGGTCCCTAGTTGTGACTTCCTTGGATTGAGGAATATCATCGGGTTTGTCCATGACTGCCACTTGGTCAGAAGTGACCTTGTCGACTCCTGGAGCTTGAGGCCGTGGGAGCACCAAAGTCTGAGTTTGGGGTGGTATTGGAACCTGAGGTTGTGAAAGCATCAGAACCTGGGTCTGTGGCTGGATCGGAGCCTTGAGTCTGGCTTCACCTACTTTAGAACTCTCGGGAACTAACTGTTTAGTCGTAGCCTCAAGAAACAACATTGTCATGATAGGTGAGGTAGGGTTGCTGCTAGCATGGTCCTAATAGTCCGGTTTGTTGCTCTTTGTTGCTTTGATGGTGGCTCAGCTGGGTCTACTAGGGCTTGCTTAAACTGCTTGATTAAGTCAAGAGTTTTCTTGTCACAAGCAACAATGCCCTTTTGGTCACCATAAACAGTGAGGGGGCCATGAGGCCCGGGTACCTTGAGCACCGAATAGGCAAAGTGGGCGACGGCCATGAATTTCTTCATGAACGGTCGTCCCAGAATGCAGTTGTATGCTGACTCAAAGTATGCTACCTCGAAAGTGAGACATTCAGATCTTAGGTTCTCGCCTTCTTGAAGGGTAACCTAAAGATCGATCTTTCCGAGGGGGTAGGCTGATATGCCTGGCATTATTTTGTAGAAGGGTTCCTTGACCTAAATTAGGGCCTTCTTAGGCAACGCGAGGTTATCATAAGTGCTCGCGAAGAGCAGACTGAGTGCACTGCCATTATCGATTATGGTTCGTCTGACCTTGTAATTCCCAATGTAAGGCTTGATTACCAACAGGAGCAGCGGGCCATCATACAAATTCAGGGGATGATCCCTGATGTCAAATAAAATAGGGACCTCTAACTACTTGAGCCTTCTATCCGATGATTGGGTACTGTTTACCTACCGCTGGACTTGCTTTAGCTTGGTCTTGGAAGCCGAGGTGGCGGTGCCACCGTAGATAGTGAGTATCTTGTTCTTGTTAGGGTGACCTCTTCTTCCTCCTCTGCCACGTGAACATTCTAATTCTGCTTTGCCAGCGTGTGGGTGCTTTGGCCCCGTGTTGCTGCTCCTATTCCTGTTTCTGCTTCTTATATACTGAGCACTCTGTGAAGGAGTGCTTGGTGGAATGATGAACGGGGCAGTAAATAGGGAGGTCATTAGGTTTACCTTGGTGTTAGGGCGGAGCTTTTCCCTTTTTGACGGCGAGGACATCGGCATCTTTGTTCTTGCACTTCTTGTCCTTGTTCTTCGTCTTATCCTTCGCTGCTCAGGAGGAGTCGGTTTGTCTGTGCACTCGGGTTCGGGCATCGGCTGCCCTGTTGCCTCGATGATATTGTAAAGTTTAGCCACTATTTTTGGATTTTTGGTGGCCAGCTTCTTAGCGGTCATCTCATCCTTGCAGCCTTGTTTGAAGGCTACAATCACCCGATCATCAATCATGTCGGGGATCGTGTTATGGATATCACTGAACCGTCGAATGAAATCTCGAAAGAGACTAATCAGGTTTTTGAACACATGCAAACAGATCATCCTCCTAACCAGGACAGGTGTATGTTGCATGGAAATTGATCTCGAACATTTGGCACAAATGAGCCCAGGACTGAATAGTACCTTCAGGTAGATTCATCAACCACATTCGGGCCGAGCCCTGCAGGACAGTCGGGAGGTGGTTGGCTTTCACATAGTCATCACCTGATGCTGCCTCGATAACCATGGAGTAGATCTAGATCCACTCTTTAGGGTTGGTGGTGCCGTCATACTTCTCAATCGGGCCAGGCTTGAACTTCGGGGGCCAGACAACCCTCCAGAGGTTTTGAGCATATGCGCGGTAGTTGGTTATAGAAACTCAGGGGTTGGTGCTGCAGTGTTGAGCTTGGTTCGTATTAAGAGTTGTTTAGGCATCCCGATTTCCCAAATTCGCATCTAACTCGGGCCTAAGGTCTCGTGCATTGTAGCGATTGCCCACTGTTTGATTAGATCTCTCGGGGTGAGCATTCCGATTGCGCGATTGGGACCTAGCCAATTTGGAAGGCGCGGCAGCCTTTGCATCTAGGCGTTGCTTAGCCTGATCAGCCAATTCTTGTGCTTGTTTGATGACAGTCGCCAATGGCGTACACTCTTGAGCCAGGGCTCCCATAGTTTCTAGGAGCATCCTGATCTGGATGTTGTCTTCCTGAGCTGCATGGAAGCCAGAACTTAGATTCCTCGGGCACAGGGCGAATTCCTATTGTTCATGTCTGAATTGTGTTGAGTGTCAGAGCGTTGCTGAGACGGGGTGGTGGACGGGTTGCTGACGACCCAGCCTCACTTGCTGCAGACGCATTGTCCCATGTGGCCATGTAAACCTTATGGCTTTCGTAAGATCAATTTCTTCGTCTTAGCCGTCGTAGTCAAGATCAAGATGGGTAGATCGGGATCATCAATCCCTATCAACTTTAGATTGAAATCTCCCTGGTGTTCGAATACCAGACTTCTGAAGTGGATAGTTGGTGACACATCACAGGATGGAGAATAGATCTGAGAGTATTGAGTAAAATTCACCCATAACCGCAGGTTTGATGGAGGATGGTGCCACAGCAGTGTCGGTGTGCGTCGGCTCTAGGTACCAAACCTTGTTGAGGATCGGCATGATCGGTCTTCGCGCAAGATCCCCCTACCTGGCGCACCTCTGTCGGTGTTTTTTACCAGCAGATATTTGGTTCTTGGGGAACCCCGCTTGGTGTGAAGAACAATCACATATGGAGACAAGATTTATACTGGTTCGGGCCCTCGGGAAGCGAGTAAAAGTCGTACGTCCAGTTGCTACTCTTGTATTGCTTGTATTCGGCGAGATTGCGATTACAATGTAGCTATGCCTATGAGAGAGTCGATGATACAACAGATAGAATTGCTAGCTATTTATATCTGGGATCAACTTGCCCTGTAAGCTAAGAAGTCGTGCCCTAGTCAGAGTCCAAGTGCGATCCGAAGATATCCTTCCTCAAATAGAGTCATCGTAAGCCTTTGGGTCTTCTCTGATCCAGAGTCGGTAGTCGGCGATATGGAAGTCAGGATAACCGGGGGTATGGCATCGACAACAAGGTAATCTGACTGAATTTTAGCGTCTATATTCCTAAATGTCTCATGGGCCTAGAGTCCTACAGTATCCACGAGGTATGAATCTTATCATCAACTTGTGCAGAGATGGCGTGGCAGGCCATGGCTAATTACGTATGTACGTCTCCTGAGTAGATTTCTAATCAAGTGAGCTGGCTTAAACAACCTCTCTTCTAGTTCACATTTAGAGGACGTGGCTTTCTACAGTTATAAAAAGGCACACTTGATCAATCTTGTGCAACAACCATACAAAGGAGGCAGTCGTTGAACCATATTATCATAGTGCAATTGAGTTTGACACAAGGTGGAACACAATAATTTCATAAGAATTGTACTGCAAATTACTGTGGCACCACGGTAACGGCTGCATTTACTGTGTGTTTTTTTGTCACTTTAGCACTCAGTATTTTGGTCACTTAGCACTCGGAGATCAGATTCACTAAATGCAATCACAAAGCTATAATTAATCCTACTCATATGCACATAGTTTTTAATATAATTTTTTCCTAGCCTTCCATAATTTTTTTAATATTATTTTTTCATAGCCTTCCATAAGCATAAAAGTAGATCTGAGAAACTCAAATCCAAGCAAAGGAATTAACCAATTTGTCCATATCAATGCCTTAATCAAATGGGCATAGTACATAAATGCAATGGGCATAGTACATAAGGAAGACATTAACATGTCTAGAGTAACTTGTCTCAACATACTAATGTCAGGGTCCTTTCCTAGGGGATGGTTGGATCGCTAGGGCAGGGGGCAACAGGGGAGGGTGGTGGCGCTTGGTGGAGAGAGAGAGAGGTGCAGGAGAGAGAGGGGATAGGGAGAAGCCAAAGCTATTTCTTCTTAGATCAGAATGGTCACAATGCCCCTATATTTATGGACTCGAATGGACTTGCATCTCAAGTAAACTAGCGAGGGAAAGTCCTTATAGATTTGGACTTCTCTAAATCCTATCCAATCTTTATTTCCTAAACCGACTCTATTCCTATTTTCTTTATTTTCTTTCCGCTATTTTAGATCCTCCGAGATATCGATCATGGCAGAGCGGCAAGAGGCCGCCCCTCAACTGATCACGCCGCCCCCTTGGTGGATGGTTCGCCATGACGTGGTCGGCCTGGGCCCTCTCCTATCCCATACTTAGGCCCGTGACATCTCCCCCTTTCTCCAGGCAGTGCGTCCTCATGTTGAATCATAGTCCAGTCGTTGATGCCATCGGCGGGGAGGTTGCTACCCCAAGGTATCTCCTCTATGCGTATGAGGAGGTGCCCTAGAGTGTCCTTCATTTGCCAGGTATTGGTGTTGTTGGCAGAGAACTCGAAGCAGTATTGGCAGGAGCCGATGTAGCTGAAGACGTAGTAGTTGAAAGTTCGCGAGCCTATTGTTGGCCCATAAACTTGTCAGGCTGCAGTGAGGGTGGCACCTGGTAGGTTGGCTGCGAGGTGTAGTACCTGTATGACCCTTGGAGGTCTTGGAAAATTGTATACATGTCCTGCAGTGACTTTTCCTGTGATGTGTGGACACAATGTTGTTGGGACCTTTGATGGGGGTGTGATTGTCAAGTTTTCCAGAGTGCCGAAGAGGAGGTCGATCACCCGTGTGGTAGTCGGACAGAGATATGAGTGGGTGGCTGGAAGCATGTTGCCTGCTGACATAGATGTCCTCAATGGTGAGGAATTGTTGGCCATTGCTATCGAAGAAGACCACCGTTGTTAATGGTAGTATGCACTGTGGCCAAGCCTGTATCAGTAGGATGCTTGTGGGGAACACGCGGGTTGCTGGCACCAATGCTGCTGTGTGGAGGCCGATAGCGAGGAGTTGCGGAGTTGTTGTCCCCAGTAATTCTAGCATGTTTGGCAGCAAGAAGGATGACGTTGGAATGTAGTAGCGCTCGTTGTAGAGGATGACGCCTTGCTAGAGCGACTAGGCGGATGCGGCTGCCTTGACGTCGATGGTGGAGGCGATGTTCTACAGTTCGGGATCATCCTGAGTGGTCTAACGAAGTTGTGCGAAGATGGTTTGGTCGGTGGTGAGGACGTCGAGTCGAGGAGGTGTTCTAGTGTTGTCGATGATGTACAGAGGAACCGCTATTGGAGGGGCGTCATGTGTAGGAACCGCCATGTGAGAGGGTGGTGTTGAGTCATATTCCATCCTTCGTGTTGGGGGTTCGCTTTCCCTCCATGCCGCTTGGTTGGGGACGTCGCTATCGTTGGTGTAGGGGTTGTCTCATGTGGCATTGGTGGTTGTGGTTGCTCGATGTTCATGTGCTCGAGCCAAGGATGTGGTTGTCTCTATCTCCTGTGGGTGGTGTCGTGCGACCATTGACTGGAGTGGTCCCTGGAGGCCAGTGATGAAGAGGTTGATCTGTTGGTGCTCGCTAATGGTGCCGGTGTGTAGCATGTACAAGGTGAAGTCGTTGGTGTAGTTGTCGACGGCGCCAGTTTGCCTTGGGGTGCGAGCTCATCGTGCATGTCCTAGTAGACTGGCGGGCCGAAGTTGTTGATGATACTTCGGGTGAAGAGCTCCCAATCGGTCATTGGTGCATCCTTTGTTGATCAGATGAACCAGAGTTGCGCCGCATCTGTAAGATGAAAAGCCACATACCGATTTTTTTGGTCGTCAGGCACGTGGTGCAACCTGAAGAGAAGCTCCATCCAGGAGAGCCATGGCAATGGATTGGACGAGCCGTCATACGTGGGGGTGTCAGTCTAACCTCGAAGGGATGCTGGTGTTGAAGTTGTGTTGTTGTCAATGGTAGGATGGGGCGCCATGGTGGTGGAGCTATGGGTGCTTGCTGTGTTGGCCGTGAGGTGAACAATTTGTTCGACACCTCCTTCACGATCTTTGGGGTGTTGGATGAGTGCGGTTCCTCCATCTTGTTCGACACCTCCTTCACGATCTTTGGGGTGTTGGATGAGTGCGGTTCCTCCATCTTTGGGGCGCCACATACCGATTTTTTGGTCGTCAGGCACGTGGTGCAACCTGAAGAGAAGCTCCATCCAAGAGAGCCATGGCAATGGATCGGACGAGCCGTCATACGTGGGGGTGTCAGTCTAACCTCGAAGGGATGCTGGTGTTGAAGTTGTGTTGTTGTCAATGGTAGGATGGGGCGCCATGGTGGTGGAGCTGTGGGTGCTTGCTGTGTTGGCCGTGAGGTGAACAATTTGTTCGACACCTCCTTCACGATCTTTGGGGTGTTGGATGAGTGCGGTTCCTCCATCTTGTTGTTGAGGAGGGCTCGATCGGCAGTGTTCATGACACGCATGGTCTCTGCTTCAAGGTTGTTCATGGCATCCTTTTGTCCTAATCTCGCCGTTGTGCCTGCAATGTTGGCTCTCCTCTGGCGCGTGCTTGCTCGGCGGCGTGCAAGTGGGTGTTCATATTGATGAGCTGCCGGTGTACCTCATCAAAAATTTTGCGGAGGTCATTGGCGAAGATCTTGAGCAGTTGTTGCATGTTGGAGGTGGTGGTGGCAGAAGCCATGGATCGGTCTGGTCTCCAAGATACCAGGTGTCAGGGTCCTTTCCTAGGCGAGCGGTTGGATTAGCTAGGGCAGGGGTATCAGGGGAGGGCGGCGGCACTAGGTGGAGAGAGGGAGGCACGGGAGAGACAGGGGATAGGGAGAAGCCAAAGCTATTTCTTCTTAAATCAGAATGATTACAATGCCCTATATTTATAGACCCGAATGGACTTGCATCTCAAGTAAAATAACAAGGGAAAGTCCTTATAGATTTGGACTCCTCTAAATCCTATCCTATCTTTATTTCCTAAATCAACTCTATTCCTATTTTGTTTATTTTCTCTCCTCTATTTTAGGTCCTCCGAGATATGGATGTTGGCGGCGCGGCGGGAGGCCACTCCTCAGCTGGTCACGCCTGCCCCCCTTGGTGACATTGTTGACCACGACTTGGCTAGCCTGGGCTCTCTCCTGTCCCTTACTTAGGCCCATGACAACTAATAACATAAAAGTAACTGTCATAACCACACTAAAACAGATCTTATGGAGTATTCTTCACAACTGGGTGGTTCTCCCATATATACTCCTCCAACATTTAAGGGGAGTAATGGCTGTCATATGAGTCGATCACTAGTACACAATCATTTTTTGCTGGCGCTTGTTATTTTTTTAACTGATGGTTCATAATGTATGGGAACTAGTAGAAATGAAATAGTGGGCATGTGGCAATGAACTGCCAGTGTAAATCCATTTTTACTGGTTGTTTTATTAGGTCTAACGCTGGTAGAAATCATGTAGTTCTACTAGCGGTAGGCTTAAAATAGCCAGTAAAAAATGCATTTCTACTAGCGTTCTCTTAACCTAGAAGATCTACAGCTTCATAGTTGACTATTTTTTCATTTAAAATCATTTAGGTCTCTAAAATTATGTTTTAAATTAATGATTTTAATATTTATATTTTTTTTTGAATTTTTCAAATGACCTCGGATGAAAAAACGATCAAAAGCAAAGTTGTAGGTTTCGTAGAGATCTAAAATTTTATAGTTGAAACTTTTCCATTTCAATTCGTTTAGCGCTTCAAATCTCCATTTCAAAAGCTAGCGGAGTCAATACTATGGAAATATTTCTGCTCTTAAGTCACAAGTGAGTTCAGGGTGTAGTGGTAAGTGGTGTAACGCACAAGGACCGAGGTTCTGAGTTTGATTGCTAGGAACCACATATGCGCGTATTTCTTGCAAAAATGATTTAAAACTAAAAACCTTGTGTGGTTGTCTAGTGTGGGCCTCCTCATATAAAAAAAATTATATATTGACCTTTTTTGGAGCCCGATTTGCAATTTCTGAAAAAATCATTTACAGTGGCAGTTTTCTGGTTTTCTTAAGAAAATTGATGGTGTAAATCAACTTACAGCGGTGATTTTCTTAAGAAAACCGCCAAATATTTATAGTGGCGGTTCTTAGGTGATGTAAGTAAGTTTGCCGATTTTTACTAACCTTTTTTTTAACTATCACTGGGGGAGAAATCCCCACCTGAATATATATTAATATAGAATCAACAATCTCATTTTTTGGGAAAAACGAGGTAAAACTCTTTCATCTGGTTAATTTTGGAAAATTGGACTAAAACCAAACAGCAGCCCCAGCACAAGAGCGGCCTATCCATTAATGAGAAAATAACATGCCTCAGCACAAGGGCAAATGTGACACAACCACCAAACACCGGTAAATGAGAAAATAAACACCACATCATAGGATCTCTTCGACGACGCGGTAAATAACGTGGAGACGTAATCATTGTCAGCCAAGCAGGAGCTTAGTAAGGCTTTCGGCCGAGTCTTGTGCCGAGGAGAAATCGCATTGGCCTGGCTCACTAAGGAAGATCTGCCCGATGGCGTCCGTCGTCGCTAGCACTATTACACTCGGACATTTCACAGCCACGTCATAACCCCCCTCGCAGTCCAATTTTGGCCTTAGCAGTGAGCTTTCGGCAGTGATGATCATAGCCCTCACCATTGCTATCTGAGACCGTCTACAGTGTACACTAACACCGTCGCATTGGCTTTATGATCCGTCCGTGCTAAGGTCCTTACTTCCGTCGTATTGGAGCATGACTCGCCTGTGTGGGTACGCACTAACACCGTCATATGGCTTATAATCTGTCTATGATCATATCCTTATTCCGTCACATTAGAGCGCGACTTGCCTATGTCGAGGCGAACATCACCGTCGCTTCAGCGTATGAACCGTCTAGTCATAGGGCATGGTCACCATCGCGTTGTAGTACGATCCGCTCATGATGATCCTTTAGTCAGTGTCGGGTTACTAAACGATTCGGTGGTTGTTGATGGTAGTTACCATCCATTATAAACCATCAATATAACTTGAAATCATGCATAAAAATGATCACCAACATTTAGGGGTTTAAACTGACAATTTCTATGAGTTTTGGTGAATCTTTGTTTTCAGCAGAGTTTATCCAGAAAACTGTCAAGGTGGATCAAATCGTCAAAGTAAATCACGCTTATCCACAGCGAAAATAACTCTAGAAGGTTCTAGAAGACTCAAGAAGACACCACATTGAAGCGGAGGCCAAGGCGTTGTCAGGTGGGGCTGGCCACCTATAGGCTGGCTAGCCCCTGGGGCCCACCTGTCAGCCTCCCGTTCTTATGTCAGTTCTCCATCGCCTCCTAAATTGCATCTACGTCATTTAATCAAGTCAGTTTGATCCGAGGGTCCAGAATTAATGCTCTGGCCTGTATATATCAGCCTCTGCCCCCTCCCTTGGCATCTACCATAAGTCAAGATCAAATCAGAAATTAGGGTTTCTAGAGAGAAGAGAATAGAGCTCCAATTCTTCAAGCTCTAGTATAGACTAGCTAGCAAGATTCAAGTAGAGTTTGAGATATTGCTTAGGATTTCAGATTCACCGTCTCGAGGCCGGTATATCCATTGTATCCCTCTTATTTATGACTTTGTGCTACTTCAATATTATGTTGCTATTTATTATGTTCCTAGTTTGCCCTAGTTATATGTTTGATATAGTCATGATTGATAATGAATTAATGCATATGTTCGCAAAGCGCTTAGCTCAATACTCGAGTGGGTTAAGTGGTCGACATTATGTAAGCGTGGTGCTTAAATATTGTTTACTTACGGATACACTCTACACTCTGGGTCAAATGGAAGATCGTGGACATGACACTCACGTTGAGTCCTTTGTAGTTCACTCCCCGTTTGTAGAACAAGTAGAACTCGGATGTGAAGGGAGTCAAGTTGTGTTCTTGATCTTCTTTAGTGATGTTCCTTATGCGTATATACAAAGTTAGTTATGCTATAGATGAGAGTATATATACTTGGGTGTACAAAAGACTTAGTAAATAAGGAATGACATAGAAATCTTTGCTCTTAATTAATCTCCTGCTTAGCCATACTACATTTATGAGTATCTATTTCTATCTCTGTAATACTATCAATGCCTTACACTTATCATTTATTTATCATTTGACTTACCCCTGCTATAGCATGAGAGTTACTGATCTTGTCATAAGTATGCATATTTATCAATATCTCTTGCCACCCCCATTGCTCCTCCCTATGGATAAAATATAAATAATGATACCTAGTATACTCCTGGGTGAAATGCTATAATGGTATATTATCTGTGCGCTTGCGGATTACTTCTATCATATATGATTTTCTCTCAGTTTACAAGTGTCATTAATAATTACCAAACAACGTATTTCTGACATCATTGCTAGGGATGATAACTTAGTATTAAGGTGATGCTAAGGAATGCCAACCACGGTGATACACTATTGACCCCTGCCACATTAGATGAATAGCGGTGCTGATGGCCGTCTGCTTCACCAACGGCGAGTGGTACGGCAGTGATGACAAAACAACCAACGGCCCTTACATCCGACGGTGACAGAATTACATCCGGTTTTCACAATGTATTTACTAATTCAGCTGGGCCTTAATAACTTACTAAACACACACCATATGGATATAATCATTACACATCATTCATCATGTCCACAATGAAGAGTACTTATTATAATAACAATGCTCGACACTAACATAACAACCGTGTCAACTAATGAATTAACACAAGCGGTACATAGATAACATAATAAAGGTTCTGCTCCCTACAGACTCATGTAACTAAGACGAGGTAGATGTGCTCCGCTCTTTCAGATTAGCACTCCTTGATCAGCTTGGCAGCCAATGCACTATGGAACCCCTCTTCTTCCTCCCATAGCCATTGCAAGAAAATCATTCAAAAGCATTGACACTCCAAAACCTGCACAATGCAAAGCTTTACTGCTCTGAATAAAATTGGACTATATATATGGACTCAAAACAACTCCCTACCTGCACAAAGACATGTCCTAACAACAAAATGCAGCATATGCACCTTCACTGCTCTGCTAATGACTCAATGAACAAGGAAACATAAGGCAGATAGTGAGGTCCGTTTAAATAAATACTTCGGGTACTTCTAGGATAGCGGACGACCTGGGCAGGGAGGACATGAACTTTTCTACGGCTCATGTCATATGCCATCAGTGTTCTGTCCTCCCCAACAAGAAAAATTAAATTCCATTCTAGGTGAACTACAATCACTCTGTAGTCCGCATTGGCTTCCTCAGAACCGCGTCAAATATTGTTCAGTCCAAATAACTGCACGTGTTCACCGTATACTTTAATGTCCATTTACTAGTATCATAGTCTTCAAGGATCCAGATTAAAAGGTCAGACCTATTGAAAATATCAGCAATACATAGACATAACTGGCCCTAATCTCCATGGATGGACATTGCAGGACCTAGTGGCCTAAGAATTTTCCTCCATGTCTTTCCCTCCATATCAACAGCAACTATCTGGGACACCTCCAACATCATAAAACAATTAAGAAACACAGTTCCTGAAAATTTGCATACTAGAATATCCTCTCCCCATTCAGATTCTTTACACATCCGTGCTCCAGTTTTGGATGAGTAGATGCTGACAACTAACACCCCAGGCGACCTAACCCACAGTTCTACCACATGAAAGTGCAAGGAGATTGTGGGATCGAACCCTAAGCAAGCTGAACCATAACAAAAGGTTGCTATGCGGCACTACCACTGATGTGCTAGTCACCGGATTGCAGACAACATAGCGAAGCGCAACACACCAGCAGAGAAAGAGGCCTCTGCAGCAATCTGAGATGACTAAATCCTAAATAGGGAAGGGCAAGAAGGAAAAGGAGGGGTATTGACCGGTGAAGCTGGCGAATCGGCGTTTGTCTTTCCAGTTGCCATATATGAATCCGGCGGCAAACTAGGGTTGCTTCTTACGGTACTCGGATTTAGAAATAAGGCGGTACTAGGAGCGACACACACCTGTAGCTGCACAAGGTGCAGGCGGTGAGGTGGTGGAGGATAAGGACCAAGACTTCGTCTGTCAGGATGTCTACTTCGTTCCTCTTGTTGGTGGCCTCCTCCTTCATCTTGACTAGGATCTGGTGAAGCGGGGCCGGCGATGGAAGCGGCAGCGCTGTCGCCTGAATCAGAGCAGGAGCGCCTACGGGGATGTGCTCGTGAGCTCCTTAATGATCAGGTGGAAGCTTGATTCGTACTCAGATGAGATAAGAGGGGAATAAAAGGCTAAGAAATTAACATAGATAATGGAAGTGCGAGAAAGCATTACCCTTGCCTTTGGATCTTGCGGCAGTGAGCTCTAGCGGCCATAGTGGTGATGAGTACCAGCCTAGTCACTGGTGGATCTGTGCGGGTGTGCCGGTGAGGCGTACCGGCGCAGAG
This sequence comes from Saccharum hybrid cultivar R570, assembly GCA_038087645.1. NCBI lineage: Eukaryota > Viridiplantae > Streptophyta > Magnoliopsida > Poales > Poaceae > Saccharum > Saccharum hybrid cultivar. The sequence goes on from JAQSUU010000259.1 coordinate 14,480,921, forward strand.
CACTAGCTTGTCGGCGGTGAGTGGCGGCTTGCACGCCGATGAGTAGGTGAGGAATAGCAGCACTTGAGGAGGAGATGGACAGGTTGGCTCGGTGCGTAGCGGTCTATGTAAGCTAACTACAAAGTAGGACTTGCGGGAACAGACATTTCCGCCAAAATTTCTAAAAACGCACGGGAGTCTCACGCTGACTTGCAAATTTTGATGATATTGGCAGTGAAGGCTACCAGCGGTGGTGGTTGGGTCTTAAAGAAGATGGTACGTAGCACCTAATGACGGGCATGTCATACGGAAATGGAACGTGAGGTTTATACTTAATAAAAAAAGTTATTAGATATATATGTTTATAATTTTAGTCACTGACGAACTCAGATAATCAACATTAATCACTACTGTACAAAGTAGTATAAGTAATAATCAATAATGCTGTCACTATTGATTGTCACAGTTGACAAAAAAACGATTATTATCTATGGTTTGTAGCATCTTAACTATGTACTGCCTTGCTAAAACCCTTAATGTGCAGATCTATATACTAGTATAGATTCATGAAGTTGTTTTATTTATTATCTCTGCCAGCTCTGCATTTATGCTATTTCCTTCCCATACTGCCACATCCACTGATCCACATGCTGGAAGAAGTGAAGATCAAGCTGTTGGCAACTGGCCGGGATTGTCGGTTCAACGGTGAATGTTAGGGGGGATACAAGAGAAGTTGGGTCAATGGCACGATTGAGACTCTCCGTGCAAAGAGGACGGTGGACTCTAGCTGAACCGCAATAAACATGGGTTCAGTTGAATTTACATATGCTGCTGCATTATCCCATGCCTCTCAATCCTATCGCATAAAACTATGCTCACTGCTAGTGCTAGATGGTAGGTGCAAGATTCTTGTGGCATGGCAAGAGAAACCAGGAATCACCTCACATGGATAGTTGAATGTATGGCAGTAGTACGACACACTACCGGCAGCGAGGAACTCAGGAAAGCATTAGAGGGATCCCCAGTCTGTTTTTATAAGACTTGAGAAGCATGGCAATATAATGCACTTGTTTTGACAAGGTTCCACACCACCATTCAGGCCAATTGATTTAAGTCTGATCAACTCCAGAAACACGTGGCCAAGGACACTCGAGTGACCTGAACTCTGCAGTTCAGTCATTCAGCGCTTCGTCGAGAAGTTTCCGGCCGGTAGACATCTGTGAGGAATGCAATTCAAACGTGCAACCTGACAATCACGAAGGTCTTGACTCCGTTGTAATTTTGCAAACCGTAGAACAACCAGAAGGGGTTCCTGCAGCTGCAAATACCTTTTTTATGAACAGACATAATTAGGTTGATTTGAAATTCGGTTTGCCTAGAAGGAGCTAGCTATCCTGCAAATTTAATTCATGTACTACGATTTGCCACCATTTAGCAGTAGACCACTTCACTGGGTACGTCATTTTGTGAAGTTTGTCATTTATAAGAAAATTACTCCGGACACAAAACATGTTATTGAGATATAAACATCAATAACTTTTAAATTCTTGTCATTAACTTGTGCAAATATGGTATGGCAAGCCATGGCTAATTACGTAAGTATACATATCCTGAGAAGATGTCCAATCAAGTGAGTTTGCATTTGAGACATCTCAAACAGCTTCTCTTCAGGTTCACGTTTAGAGGAGGCGTCTTTCTACGGTTCTTTTTTGAGGTCAACACCGGGGAGGATCGGGAGATCTCACCTGAATTCATTCCACAGATGCCGGGAGACCCGGGTGGGGGCTAAAGCATTGCCAAGTTACATAGTATGTGCAGAGGGGAGGATATATTACAGTGTGAAGATCCTATTCCAACTCCGTTCTAAAAAGCCGCCTCTGAATCTTGTGCAGCAACCATACAAAGGAAGCCGCCATTGGACTGGTATCTTCGTTGAACCATATTATCAATAATGCAATTGAGTTCAGCACAAGGTGGAACGCAAGAATTTCATAGAAATTGTACTGCAACTACACAGAAATTGGTCCGAATCAAAATTTAGGAATAGATAAATTTCCCATGTTCCAAACTAAACCAATTTTCGAGTTTTCCCTTCAGTCTGGTCTAATAAATGAGGTCATCCCGACACCTATACTGATTCGTGGAAGGCTGGTCCGCTATCTCAGTCTAGACATACTAGAGAAATATGTGCTACGGCCCCAAGATGAATCGTCCGTGTGTTTCCCGATGCCTCCTATTCCTACCCTGGCAATATGCACTAAACACTGCATCAAATCCTTCCTTTTTTACTTTGAGAAAGTGACACTCTACAACACAATGGAATATGTGATATTTTTGTATCAGGTAGCTAGCTCCTCTTGGGGGATCTCCCATATATATACTCCTCCAACATTTAAGTAAGGGGAGCAATGTCTGATGTCTGAGTCGATGCTGAATTGCTGAAATAGAGCAAAGGCTGCAACTACGCCAGTATTAACATGTTTCAACTTTATTAAGCCGCCTGCTCGAAAAATCAATGGTTGTGTCCTTTGATCTGAACCATTCTTTCTCCAATGCAATGCCTCCTAATGTACACAGCTATCACAGCTGAGGCTCTCACGCAAATATTTGTTGTGATATACTGATATGTGGGATAGGAATAGGCACACATGTGCATAGGGATGGAAACGGATTGGATTCGTATGGAATCGGATCCAAATATTATCTTTTACCATATTTTAATTCAAATTAATATGGATGTTTTCGAATATGAATACAAAATAGATGTCTTGGACGGATTTCTATTCAATTGAACTCAAAGTGCATATTGTTAAATTCAACATACACATGTGCCAAATACTTTACGAAGACTCATACTTACTTTACCGTCTTTAGTTGTTGTAACCAAACCATAACTCACCTAAAACCACTGGCGGAGCTAGGGGGCTAGCAGGGGCCATGCCCCCCCCCCACATCACAGCAAACTTTTTTTATGTAATATATAATTTAATAATCTATATTAGAAAGATATAATAAAAGCTTTGTCATATATTTTTTGATGACTTCTGAGCAACAAAATCACACAAATTTGTATTTTATCTTTGGATGAGCCTATCCACGGTGCAAAAATCCAAACAAATAAGCTACACTCAGTTATTTTATGGTTGAAACTCTTCGACCGCGTCCCCCCCATATCCATAATTTCTGGCTCCGCCACTGCCTAAGATCCTTAACACGATTGACTCTATAAAGTTTGTACAATTTACCTACAAGTATGATACTGCATGTAAGCATGGATCCATCGAACACATGACCCTCCAGAACTCAGTCATGGTGATCACAACAGGAGCGCTAAGACAAGGTTCCTTGCTTAATGAGGGCTACAACCGTTTTATTAAATTTCACACAGTTCTCTTAGCATTCCGTTGCACATTTACCTTTAGGCAATTACCAAACTAATTAAGGGATTTAGACCACTCAGTCCTTAACTGAGACAAAGCAAATATCTTCCATCAAACCCAAACTGCAGCCACACCTCCCCAAAACCTATATGTTCATTTAGCTTTCACCAAAAAAAACACCGCTATGAAAACCATTGCATTTGTATCAAGAAAAAGTCTACATAACCCCTCCTGTCGCAACTCGACTACTCCCCCCCCCCCCCCCAAATCTATAAAACAATGTATTTAACCCCCTCGCCTTTGCAAAACCGTTACCGTAGGGGGGTTATTTGAACGGTCGTGAAATTTGTATGACGTAACTACAACCTCGTGTGCCTTCGTGCTCGCTTTCGATCGGCCCTCGATAACCCCGAATTACCGTCGCGCCCGCCTCTTGTAACAAACTCTATTCTTCTTAATGAAATACGTGCCTAGGCACGATCGCAAAAAAAAATCAAGTGTGGGTTTCGAATCAGGTTTTAGCTAGTAAATAATTACTTTCAACCTATAAAGCATATTAAAAACGAATTCTAATGTTTGTATTTGAAAAATAGGATTTACAAGATCAAGCGGATTCAGGTGGACTTGTCTTCGTTGTCATTCTCATGGAACTCTCGCCCAATGTTCGGGTTCTTGAGCTCCGGCTGGCTCCATCGTCTGGTTCACAATAATTGTACTTAGTGGAATATCATGTGACACTTGGTGGAAGCAGATGTGACACCTAGTGCGAAATGATGTGGTATTTAGTGGGAGCGACACATGGACAACTTGCACGGTGAGATTGAAAATTATTATGGTTTATTTTTATGAGATATATAGATATAGACTGGGATATCGTCTTTCTTCTGAGCTCATTCGCTGGGAATGGCTCCCTGGAACGATTCCCAGCTAGAATGGTAGGCTAATTTGTATAACGATTGATCAGCCGGAACGATTCTTAGTCTCCTTCCAGAACAACCAAATGAGCCCTGAGAGAGATGTCCGTTGATGTTCCAAGGGAAGGCATATTGAAATGGAATCCATGCTGGCATGGCCACAATTAGAATTAGCAACCAGATGCCTCCTATCAGATTATCTGCTGCTACCGATCAAAAACCAGAATCATCCAAATAAGTGCATCGACTGAAAGCACAGCACACATAAGTATATGGAATCACAGCGATAGTGGTAACCAAGATCTAGTCGGATCCCTTGGCTCAGCCTACTGTTTTGCCTTGCTTAACCGGCCTAAGTGTTTGGTAGGTAATGGCGTAAACAACGATTCCGAGGTGACAGGAACGGGAATGAGAAGAGAGAACCGTGCGCTCTGCAACCTGTGAAGAACGGACTGTCCTGAATTTGAAGCAATAGGCTCCCACGGTGTGCCTCACTAGTCACTACAATGGACAGTGCACAACTGCTTTCAGTTACGCACTTACGCTAGTCGGCTGCTCTGTTATGTATCCCCTCTTGGCCTCTTTATGCAGAGGAGCGAGGAGCACCTCAGCTTCAGTTCAAGACTGATGTCCAAAAGCCATGTGAAGCTGTCATTGGTGTCTGACAACTGACATAGGGATGTAACACAGCCCTGCAACTGCAATAACCAAGGAAATAGTCCACTAGCCAGTTGAAATTCTGTGCAGCTTTACTTAGAATGATTTTTTTTTTCACTTCTATTTAAGCATATAAGTAGTCATGTCTGGCACAGCAGCCTTTGATAATAAGAACATGCATCAGCCTACCACGTTAAACAGGTGATTAACAGAACTGACAGAACATAACATCACCATCAGTCAGAAATGAAGACTTGGGCAACAAAACATTGCATTGAACTTTGGAAGACAGGTGAACGAGCAGGCGTTTATTTGAAGCAAAAGGTGCAGCTAATTCCTATAAAAGGAACCAGCCAGCGCTGCCCAAAACTCGCAAAAAGGAACCAAAGTGCTTGGAAACCAAGTACACATAACTCAAATACACAACTAACAATGCGAATTGCAGCAAACAATCGAAATGCAGATGATGGTTCTCCACTACTCCAGATTGGGGTTCTTCTTTCCCACACTAATCGAAGGACAATGGAACTGCACTTGCCTGGATTCAAGAAAGAGATGTACTAGTTAATCCACTTGTTTAAGACTGCTGAATTGAACACTCGATGCTACACATATTCTCTCTAGCTAGACATCAAAAAACTTACCAGGCTACGGTATTTCAGAGCATAGAACATCTCAAGGTAGCGGCGAGTCTCACGCCTCTCCAGATTGCTCACATACTTCCAGAATCCGTATACACCAGTCAGGGTCATCAGCCTCTCGGAGTAGAGCTTCCAGGTGTACCTGAGCAATGCAAAGCTTATCGTATCAGGATTACTCCCAACTAGAGAAGGATAACACAAATTTCTGAGTGTTCGTGGCATCGAATCATATAGTGTTTTTTATTTTATTTTATTTTATTTTATTTTATTTTTGAAAACAGGAAGGGTTTCCCCCTACTGGGAATGATATAGTGTTTGTAACCAGAGAAGGCTACAAGGGTAACACAAATATCTAAGTGCTCAACCCTATAATATCTGATTATGAGAATTAATCAGATGCGGCCTTTGGTCAACAAGAATTCTTCAGTGTATATCTATTTATATCATATATGGCAGAAGAGAAAATTTCATACTTCTCATAAATTCTCTGCAGTCCACCCTGTGAGATCTTGTCCCAGTAGCTTGGGTCTGCCTTGCACTTCTCAAAGAAGTTGACCAAAATATCTGCAGCCTTGTCACTGTGGTAAGGATCAATGTGCAAACCAGACACCCCGTCCACAATTATTTCAGCAGGGCCACCATGGCAGGTTGCAATTGTTGGCAAACCGCACGTCATGGACTCAATGACAGTCAGGCCGAATGCTTCATAGAATGCAGGCTACAAAAACAAAGTGACAAAATAATTTAGTCCTGCACAAGCTCTATGACTGTCGTTATCTGAAAGTAGATTGCACTATTGTTGGAACCTGGAAGTGATTTATTAGATTAAGTGTGTATACGTACCTGCACAAATGCTCCCTTCGTGTCACAAATGTAGCGGTACAACTCAGCGTTGCGGACACGGTTCATCTGAGCTGAGATCCACCGGATATGGCCCTTCAAGTTGTACTCATCAATGAGACTGTACATCTTCTTGAACTCTGCCTGCTCCTCCCTGTCCTTCGATTCCTTGCCATGGTCACCAGCAACAATCACAAGGTTTGCCAATTCCCTCAGGCGTGCATTCTTACCAAACATCTCAACCAAGCCTGTCATGTTCTTCACACGGTCAAGACGAGCCATTGAGAAGATGATCGGCTTGTTCTTGTCCTTCAACACAAACCTGGAAGCAATTAAATACCAGGTGTTCAGGTCGAAAACTTATTTATTGTAAATGGCAATAACAGCTTTGCATATCTTAATAGATAGAAAGATGGACAGACATGCAGATGAGTGTTGGAATATTTACAAGCTGATTGACTACAAGAAGACATTCAATCAGTTCAGTACTCACTTGTGCTCATCGTTCTCAACATCACTGTAGATGAGCTCCTCAATTTCAGGATGGAAGGCAGTGAGTCTCTTGTCAGTTTCAGTGTATGGGTAGTAAACACTCATGTCTGCTCCAGGAGAGACAATGTTGAATTTGGGATCAAAAACATCAATGCCATGGACAACACGGTAAAGTCCAGGAAGAGTGAACGCAATGTGGGACTCATACTGCCCCACAGTGTCCTTGCTGCAGAAATAACAGAGAAAACATCAGATACTAGTTTAGTTACTACTACAATACAGCGAGATTCTAAAGATAATATACAAAACTTACCTTCCCGCGATTTCTTGGAATGTACTGGTGATGATGAAATCAGTGTGATTCATGGCAATAAGGTCAGCTGTGAACTGGCATGAGAAGTGGTATTGGCTGTCAAATTTGTCCAAGTATATGTCTGAGTTGGGATATTTGGTTTTCTCCAAGGCGTGGGCAATGGTACACTGCAAGCATGTACAAAACTATTAAGCATTTGGAGAACTTAATAATTTTATAAAAAAACTCAATTACTCACGTACAGCCAAACAGACCTGAGTAACTCCCAACTTGTGCGCGAGCAGAGTGGCGACTAGATTGCCATCACTGTAGTTGCCAACGATAAGGTCAGGCTTGGTCTGCATTTCTAACATTATTTCACTGGCAACATCCTGTAGCACAGAATGCATGACTTCAGTATTACTCAAACAAGCTATGCTGTGTAGGACATTCAGTCAGATAATCTATATACCTCAGTGTATGTCTCCAGGTATGGCCAGACATCAAAACGAGAGATCCACTTGCGGAGAATACCATTCTCATTTCTGAATGGAATACGAATAATGTCTGTGTGCTCGGTTCCAATGACCTTCTCCAGACGCTGACCGCACGTAGTCCCAACAGCATCAGGCAACAGCCTGGTAACCTGCACAAATAAGATTATGTAGGAACATTTACTGAGTAAATCAAGAAACAATGAAAGGGTTCAGAAGGCGAAACATGGTCTCAAACATGAAACATACAATGAGGATCTTCGGGGTGATGTCAAGGCCTTGCTGCTTAATCCTAAGAAGCATCTCATTCTCCAAAGCACGGACTTGATCCAAAATGTACACAACCTGCAAAACGATTGCAAATGAGAAACCTAAAAGCTACAGTAGCTAAAAGAAAAATAATCACTAAGATTCTGTACCTGACCACCAGTGTCAGGGTATCCAAGCACATTGGATTGGGCAAAGTAGCCATGAGGAGACAGGATAACAACATTGAACATCATTGGTATAGTTCCAAGGAACTTCTCCAAGTTGGCAGGATCAGGGGCCTCAAGAAGGTCAAGAAGCAAGTGGAGTGTATCAAGTACGCGCTTTGCAGTGTCACCCCAACCCTTCTCCAAGCCAAGCTCTTGGAACCTAATGCAGATCATGGTGGCATTACAAGCAGTTAATCCATTTGCTAGTTCAACCAAAGTTACATGGCAAGGACAATTTATTGATCAATCACCTATGGTTGAACTCTGAGTAGGGAGTGTCTTGAGGGACACTCAGTAGATACTCTTCTGCCTTTCTAAGGGATGACTGGAGCCCACGGAGGCTCTGAATTCTGTCATTCAACATCATCGTCTGTAACAGAAAAAAAAAAAGGACTTACAAATGAGGGAGTCGGGTGGCATCATTTAATCCATTTTCAGGTTATGTAAAGTTCCTAAATAAAATTAAATAAATATTTTCATCATCGATTGTGAAGCATGCGCTTGGAAGATTCTGGACTGTAAGCTCACCGTGCCCTTGTAGTTATGGGCTTTGAGGAAATTCAGCAATGGGTACAGGCTCTCCTTGTCCTGGAACAACTTGGAAGACAGGTGTCGGTTAAGGAATTGCACTCCATTTCCAATGGACTTTGACATGGAAGGACGAGGGAATGAGGCATTGAAGGGCTCAAAATCAAGCTCAAGAACAAAGTTGCTGTTGGAACTGGTATAAGGAAAAGGAGGTATGGAATTAGTACATATACAAGTTTCCATAACTAGAATCTAGAGATTAGCCTATAAAACTACAAAGAATTCATCGAAGAACTTACTTTCCATCCACCAGCTGTTCCTTGAATGCCAAGTACTCAGAAACACTCAGCTCCTCCACAGCCAACTCGCTTACATTCACTCGAATGTAATCCCAGACACCAGGCCTTGGCCTGATAGCAAGTGCTACCCAGGGAGGGAGCACAATTGCTTCCTATATGCAGACAAGGGAAATTAGAATGAGTACCTGATTTTCAATTGGCAAGCACTCAAGCAGGCATCTCAGCTGTGTTACCTGAGCAGCACGAAGAAAGTCTTCGAAGGGCGCATACTTCTCCTTGTCACTATCAAACAGGGCATCAAACTCAGCAAGCAGTTGATGGCGCTGAAGCATTCCCTTGCCCTGGTTAACATACCTGTAAAAGTGATATTTCACAAATAAAATGGATGTTACATCTCATATCATGTACCTTTTTCCCTGTTGTGATGGACATCTCATATCCTATTTAGATCTGAAGGATGTAAATATTAAATGGCACTGTACCAGCTAAAGACAAACAATCTGCCAAATGATGTACCACAAACTTACTGCCTTATCAACTAAATTGTACTAATCAAACCAAAAGGCTACAAAAACTGAAGAACAGCAACACTATGCTTTACAATCAATAATCTCCTGATCATAAAATCATTACATATGATCAATATGAGTCAAGGATGAATATGTAACATCCTTAGCAATTAGCATGCATGATGGTGTCAACAAAAGAAACCAAGAAAGAAGTTGCATATGCTCGTGTTTACATTTGGGCGTGCTATTAAGATAGGGATGAAGAGAATACCAAATTAACAAATTTCGGTACAGGAAATGAAATGCAAGTTACATATTTTGGTATGCCCACCTGGAGAAGAGTGCAATCAGCTCATTGGGATGAGAGGAGAAGGTGGCACCAAGGCGTTCGCGAAGACTGTGGAGGCGAGTCAACTTGGCAGCCATGGCTCAATGACACTCAATACTGCAATTCGAGCTATACAGTTAAGATTCAGCAGCACCACTTGTACAAGAACAAGATATCAAGAGCTACCACTTAGAACTTAGAAGACTGTCTGAAAAAGTAGGCCATGCAAAAGCAACCTAAATTTGGAGAAAAAAAATAGTATGCAGCTATACTATTTGATTTATCTCAACAGAAACAATTAACAATATAGAATCCTATAGCAAAATAGTCATGATAAAGCAGGCACTTATCCCCCACCCAAACAAAAGCAAGTATTTATTCAGTATTGATCCTCCACCAAACAAAAGCAAGTACTGATTCCGCACAAGCACTTAGTTATCTGATAATATTTTCAAAGGAGAAAGGAACCAACTTGATTGAGTTAAATTTCTGTTTGTTAAGAGTATTGATGCCATTCAGACCCTAAACCCCACTAAGAAACAGCCAAAAACCTGTGAAAATAAGAGGATCTGGCTTCACAAATTCCTAGAGTAAGGACATCAATCAAAAGGTGAAATATAGAAAAATCCAACAAGATGACTTTTCGTAGTAAAAGAACCAAAAACAAAAAAAAAGCTTTTTTCGCGCTAATAATCCACCAAAAGGACAAATACATTCGTCGCAAAGCAAAAGAGGTGAGCACGGCACGCAATCACAGCAAGATCTCAAGCAAACTACAGAGCCTAGAATTTCTACAGTATCCATGTGTGAATCCAAGTTTACCACCACCACCAAGTAAAATCCTAAGCTCAAAACCCCCAGAAAAGGACGGCGGAAAGCTCTGCGCGCAGTAAGGAACGGTTTAGATCAGAGAAATCTACAATAAACCCAAGACCATGTCAGCAGAGCCCAGGCAAGATTCAGGCGATGACGCACCCAGCGAATCACGGAAAACGCACGAAAACCGGAAGAAATGGCGGGGCAAGGAGACAATTAAGGCGAGTGATAGCGCTCATCAAGACACGATCTTTTTCTACCGCGGCCAGATTAGCTCAAAATCCCAGCAAAAACCCCACCCAGGATTACCAGAGGACAGAGGTTTAGTACGGAGATAAACAGAAGAGCGAGCATACCCAAATGGTCAACAGGGAGCAGTCCAATGGAGGAGGCTTTCTCCGGGACGGAAGAGGAACCAATAAATAGAGGGGGCAGCTGCTGTGACCTGTGACTGTGAGCCTGCGTGAGGTGCCGAGGTGGTAGCTAGGAGCTAGCTGTGGTGCAAATGGTAGGGCCCACCTTCAAGCTGACAAAGCTGGGAATTTTAAGCAATGGATAATGCCAAATTACTATACTTGAAAACCAGAATTTCCAAATACTGGTGGTGGTGTCACTGATAGTGTCATGGACTCAATGGTGCGGCAAAAGCATCCAATTAGCTTATGCTGGCCTACCAGACCAATGGCTGGTTTCGAAAAAGCTTAGGGCCTGTTTGGTTTGGGGGTTAAAGTTTAATAAATACTGTAATATTTTCGTCTTATTTGACAAAAAAGTTTTCAATCTTGGACTAATTAGGCTTAATAGATTCGTCTCGTAAATTACTCCTAATTTGTGCCGACATACATGCAATTAGTCTACATTTAGTACTCCATGTCTTTGCCGCAACATTGATGTGATGGGAGTTAAATTTTAACATGTGCAAACCAAATAGGGCCTTAGACCTTTTTTAATGGAGACTAGTACAGTGCAGGTCGGGGTGACCTGTGCAGGTGCAGTGAACGCAAGCAAGGAAGGACTGGCTGGGAGAGAAAGGAGAGCAAGAAACGAAAGGAACCGGGCCCAAGGGAGAAAAAGAAAAGAAAGCTTCTTTCTACTGTATTATTCTCTCGATGAGTTCCTAATTTCACCACCGAAATCTCGCAGCTGATTTGGTGAGCAGCAAAAAGGCGGTGATCCGGCACCCAAGATACGATCAGCATTGGCAGTCATCATCAGACGCAAACGCAAATGAGATTGTCCGGATTAAAAAGTAGCAGCGAGATATTTTCCCCCTCCCTAATGCCATTGGATCAGTAGGTTTGCCGTCCTTCTAGAAATGTATAAAAAGTAAAACATGGGTCTCTCAGAAAGCCCGTGTGCAGAAACTACGGGGGGAAACACCGAGAACGTGCTGCAAACAAGTGGGCGAATTCTCTACGAAAAAATCAGGCACAACCATCCCTAAAAATGCATCCAAAAACCCTCCAGAGCTGCGTCCAGTCAGCAGCACAAGCGACAAGCGGCAACAAGAAAGTTGCCGAGCGCAGATATCGTTTCAAGAACAGAAAGGCATCGGTTCTTGCGAAGATTGGTCGATGCAGCTGGGCGGGCGCCTGATGAGCTGATGAGATGAGCAGCCAGACGGCACTCGCATCGGGCGTGCCGTCCGCCGCGAGGTTTGGGGCTACGTTCCAAACAAGAACAGAGCTGCCTAAACAAGAAGTGCCTATGCGGTGCTGACATGGAAAAGAAAAAATCAAGCGAGGTGGTGACGAGAAGCTAGCGGTAGCGGAACAGAAAAGGAGGCGCTTCTTCCTGCACGAAAAGAAAGAGGCAAAGAGGACACAGGAGGACTACATGAGCGCTCTTATCATGTCACGGCTAGTCTCTCAACAGCATATGAGATCCAAATCCAAACGCTTTGCGGGGACGATGATACATGATTTGTGTGTACCATTAAAGATCGATCCCGTCACCTTGGCAATTACTTCTCTCAAAAACATTTTTCAACTTTTCGGCGGCCATCATCAGGATGCATACAAAGGACAATAATAAAAGAAGGATTAAAATGTGCACGGGGTATAAATAAATTGAATAACGCAGCCAGCTCTCCCCCATGAGACCTCTGCAACACGAGCAAAAAAAAAAACACCTAACTTGCATGCGCAGTTTCCGCTAACAGACGTACGGAGTACCACCCCAACCAAACGCATGCACAATTCTGGAACACAGTGACCGGCATTGCATCGTAGAGGCAATACGGACGAGACGAGACGAGACGAGTCGATGCGTTACCTTGGCAAACGCTGGGACGGCAGAGCACAGGAATGGCGTCGACAGAACAGAACAGAGAACTGGAACAGATGCAGAGAACGCAATGTGGAGGTTGGGGGAGCAGGACGGGAGCAATTTATAGCGGCAGCCGGCAGGGAGGGATGCCGACGGATAAGTCTCTTCCTGTGCTTGTGAAACAAGCCATGAACCGTGATCTGAGAATCTGATCGCCACCTCCGGTTTCCTTTTCGGTTCAATGTGCTGACCACCCACGGCAGGAAAAGGAAAGGCGAGTGAATGAGATGGCATCTCGGCGGCATGTTCTCCCATTTCCTGCTCCGCCCGCCGCCGCCGCCCGCGCCGTCGGGCGGTTTCCAAGTCCGGTTCCGAAATCAGGTGATGGAGGTGATGGTTTTGCGACATCATTTTGATTAACCTTTTTTTTATCTGCAAATGGGCGTGATTTATTTGGGTCATCGATTCATCATGACTGCAGTGGGTGTTTCTGAAACGGAGTTCTTTTTTTAGGGGTGTTTTTGCAGTTTGGAAGGTTGCTATGTGTAACTGAGATAATTTTGCGTTTGTTTTAGGTTTTTATTATTTCTTTTGAAACATAGTAGAGCCAAATATTTAAATGCACTCACGCACACTTATAGTGTTTGTGTTTATATTAAAAAAAAATTTTAAAAAAAAGTATAGCTTCCAGTTAGCTCGTTTGTTTTAGCCGTATTTCTTAGGGCTTCACCAATACACCACGGTCCACGGTAGACATGCTACCCCAACTTCCATGTTCTCACAGGCCATAGTGGTCTTACAAGTTATCATAGTCACCTGCAGAAGCAGCTGTCTTCATTTGCCAAAAGAAGCAGACACCAATTGGAGAGTGGGTTCAAGCAAAGAAACCACTGTGTTACTTGAGACCACCTCATTTTCCAGCATGGTGGTAGTAGGATAGGGAGTGATAAATGGAAGATGGTTGTCTGCGGTAAGAGAATGTACTGGCATTGTTGCCCTTAACTCACAAGTGCCTATATAGACAGACTTGACATTTTTTCTGAAGCTAACGTTGCTGCCTCTGTTGGGCATGCCCTTAAAAGCTACAATAGATCATAGGTCTTATTCATTCTTAAAAGTTGCATAAGCTGGTGGGACACAGCTTGTGTGTATTGTGGTGTGAAACTCTTAACAGTTTGCTTTTAGAAAAGCTCTACTTGTTTTAGCTTTAACCATTAGAAGAAGAATCCCAATCCAGAATGTTAAAACAAACATGTTACTAGTGCATCTAGGATTCATACGCCGATGACTCATTACAGCGAAGAAATATTGAATAAAATTATTCCTCTTTGCCGTGTGCATCCATCCCATGATGCAAAGTCTAGAATGATTTTTTTTCCCCTTTTGTCTAAAAAAAGCCCTCCATTTCAGAGTCCAGAGAAAAGGTCAAAGTCGTAATTGGGAAATAGGAAACAAGACTGACGATAGTGACCGATTTAGGCATCAATTGTCTTCTGCCAAAGGAAAACAGAATTCCAGAAGCCAAATACCCAAAGGTTGGGGCTAATTTACAAGCATGGCATCAGGTGGTTACAATGGTTGTCAATGTGCAATTAACAAACCACAGGGATCGCTTTGTGTGGGGGTTACACCAGAATGAATTATTTTCAGTTAAATCCATGTACAGAGCCTTACCGATAGCACAAGCTATACCCTACAATACCCTTATTTGGAAATTGAACTTGCCCCTCAAAATAAAAAATTTTTCTGTGGTACTTATATAAGTGAGTAATCTTAACAAAAGACAATTTAGTAAGGCGACAGTGACAAAGAGATAGAAAGTGTTGTTTTTGTTCTTCAAACGAGTCCATACAACATCTATTCTTTTACTGCCATTTTGCTAAATTTGTGTGACGTACTGTTCATGTTTCCTTTAATTATTACCTCCAGCTAGCGGCCACAATATGTTTACAGGCTGGTTAGAGGGGATAAATATGAAACTAAAGTCTAAAATCCTAGTAGGGGCAAGTGCAATTGTTGGGCAATTTGGTTAACTCGGAATGATATAATTTTTGACAAGGCCGCAGCACCATCTTACTTGCAGATCATCTTTAGGGGACTTACTGGATCAGGTCGTGGTCCCTACTACAGAAAGAGGAGGATCGTCAATTCATGAAGATGGGATGCAGTACATTTGAGACAACTGCGATGGAGGTGTTTGCTAGACATGGTTGAAGATTTAGTAATAGAATTGTTTTTTAATTGTCGAACTTGGGAACTTTTCCTTTCGTCTCTCTGGTCGTGCTCTTTGTGTTAGTGTTTCTGGGGACCTCAGTGTTGGTGTCTGTAATAAGGAACAGCCATATGCATTGGTCGATGCAGAGGCTGAGGTATTTTTAATATATTCCCTTTTTCTAAAAAATTACCCAAAGGTGAACACGCAACCAGAAATGTTAACCCACATGGATAATGAAATCCAATTTTTTTATATTATAAAAACAACATTTGAAATAAACTACTACTACCACAGAAGCAAAATGAAAATCCAGTCAGATAACTTTAAGATCTAAAAAACAACTATTTTCTGATTCATGCTAAATCTTTCCTATGTTTTCAGTGATAAGCAACATTACCACTGCTGTATTGGTGGTTCACATCACAAGATAGGATGTGCATTTGTGCATTGTTAATAGGTGAGTCTACCTGCATGTGTATAAGTACCCTGTGATTCCAAAAAGATTCAACAAAAAAAAACATCCCGATGGTACTTTTGCATGGACAAAGACTTAGAGAGAGTACGTACATATTATCAAAATATAAACCAACCATTTGGCGTTGTGAATTAATTCCAATCACATTAGCACAAACCTGACTTTTCATTCATACACGTCTATACTTGCATGCAGGGTTTTTTTTACCGACCGGTCACCCCAAACCGTCGGCCTCCGGTTCCGGTTTACCGGTCCGGTTTACCGGTAACCGGTCGGTAACCGGTCGAATTTGAATTTGAATTCAAACGCGCCTTCGGTTCGGTTTGTCACCGGTTTACCGAGCGGTTTGGAGCGGTAACCGCTCGGTTTGAGCAGTTTACCGCTCGGTTTGAGTTTAGAATTTTCTTTTTTCTTTTTTTTCAAACTTCTATACGTATAAATAAATACTAAACGAACTCGAATTTGAAAAAAATTTACACCATTGGCTTCTATAAATCATGAACTATTTTTAGGAATTTTTTCAGCATTTTTTGTTTTTTTTTCAAATTTTAAATTTGAATTTGGGGGTCTTAACGGGTCGGGACCGGGATTTTTTTTCTTTTTTTTTCAAACTTCTATACGTATAAATAAATACCAAACGAACTCGAATTTGAAAAATTTTTACACCATTGGCTTCTATAAATCATGAACTATTTTTAGAAATTTTTTCAGCATTTTTTTTTAAAATTTTAAATTTGAATTTGGGGAATACCTACCCGGTTAGGCCGGTAACCGCGGTAAACCGCGGTTTACCGAGCGGTTTTTTTAACCCTGCTTGCGTGGAATCAGGGAATGAAGCGACCACGAATTCAACAAGAATGGCATCTAGATGCGTTTACTTTGGGTGGAAACTGATTCTTACGCGGCGAACAGCAAGACATGCAGGCTGCAGGCTGCAGGCAGGCAGCAATTCGTAGTTGGTTTCTCCTTTGCTTCTGTATATATCCATTTCACAAGCATCGGTTGACATTTTTTTTTTGGATGCTAGTTTCGAAATTGGAAACATCAACCTTTGTCTTACAAAAAGAAGTGTCAAAATAGAAGGTGAGATCTTGGGGAAAAACACACACCGTTACGGTATCACCTGTGAACTTGGTATCCATTTATTGACATTTCATAGGTCAATTTTACGATTGTTGGCAGCAAGCCAAAAAGAACTAGAAATAATCTAGAATTGATCAATGCTTCTTTCGCAAGGACATTTAATTTTTTGCCAACAGAAAACCACATTTGGCGCGCAATAAAAACAACTTTTTCAGTTTGTTCATGTGAGCCAGCCAAGCCTCCTATTGGAGCTCAAGCAGGACGAGTGATCCAAAAGGTGACAAGCTAGCTAGCCCATCAACCACTACAGTTGATTAGCCAGCACTGAACCCTGCTCCTCCTAGGTACCGTTTAGATGCCAAAAATTTTGCCAAATTTTTCAGATTCCTCGTCATATCGAATCTTTGAACACATGCATGAAGCATTAAATATAGATAAAAAATAAAACTAATTACACAGTTTAGACGAAATGGACGAGACAAATCTTTTAAGCCTAATTAGATCATGATTGAACACTAATTACCAAATAACAACGAAACTGCTACAGTTACATTTGGCCAAAAAATTTGCCAACTAAACAGGCTCCTTATCCTTATCCTTTCGCCGTGGCCCTATGACCCTATCACTGAATATACTACCGGATATACTACCGGTCGGGGTTGGTGTGACGTCGCCAATTATGCGAGTGACCCACCTCGAGTCTGTAACTCCACTGCTACCATAGATATTTCTTTGACATGTCGCTTGCTAGCGCTAGAAGCCTAGAATGACAAATCGAGAGCAACAAACCAACGGGAGTTCTCACTTAATTCATTCGGTCCGGCGAAAGCCGGGTCACTCGTGATAATGAAGCCTCGCCGTTGTTTTTGCGTTACTGGCCATCTGACGCCACGGTTTCCTTTTACTCATGATAATGAAGATTTGGCTTCCAGAAAGCAATGTCAACCTGCAGCTCGTTCGAAATAAAGAAAGAGGTGAATTAGCATGACAGAGGCCATCACAAGTTCCCAATGTGTTCGGCTTGCATTCCATCAGCGTGCGGCCGCCTTTCATCAGTGACGGAAACGCCTGATGAGTTAGGCAGGTCCAAACCAGGCGGAGGCAGGCGTCCCGTCACGCTTATATCAATCACATGGCCGAAGAGGGCTGGAAAAGCCACCTACATGGACCATGTCAGCTGTGCTCCTGACCACTGACCACAAGCACATGGTTATGAGAGCTTTTGAGTTCTAGGCAGCGTATCCGGATTTGCTTGCCCTGTTATTGTAAAAGGAGGTGTCTCTTGAGATAGTGGCCGGCCAGCAGACCAGCATTTTCCAACAAGCCGTGCAAGTGTTCCTACAGCTGCAGAGCTGATTCACAGAGCACAGAGGAATCACACGAAGATCTTGCACACAATCAGATATTCTTAGCAAGTATTAAAGCAATCTGCAACGTGACAAACAGTCCAAGGGACTTCTATTAGTAACAGAGGGGTTTGGTACAGTGGAAATTACACGACAATCTCTCCTGTTGCCACAAAAGATACATGTACATGATTTCAGAAGATCCCATACAAAGAGACTGAGGGAAAAATGGTGCTTTCATGCCCACCTCAACTCTAGTGGAAGGAAAAGGGAAAGGTGGGAACACTTGGGACATATATATTTACACAATGGTGGAGATGGGGATGATGCCTGGACAATGGTACATCTTCAAAAGAATATACTACCTACCTTCTTTCTTTCCTTTTTTTAAGAAAAATAACAACAATGCACTATCTACCCGCCTGGTGAGCAAGCTTCAATAAATGAACAGAATGGTACACTTCCCTACACAAGTCTTCTAACAGTGTGTGTGACTCTAATAAGCGCATCATTGTATTCGTATACCGCAAGGAGAATGCTGATGGTTGACATTGATGGACCTCCTTGCAATGGTCTTTTAAGAGTTAAGATGCTTTGGAACGAGGTTTGGGCCGCCATCATGTAGACTTTTCCCTTATTTTTGCAACCATCATGCGCCTTGAATTTACATGATAATCCATCTTGCAATATCAGTACCAAAATGCCTCTCCTTGATTAACCCACTGCACAAAATCCTTAGATAACCCCTGATCCTGGATCTCAGCAGCTTGATCATCCTGAAAGATCCAAATGAAATGATTGGTTTATTTGTTGGGTGAACCTCTATCATGAATGGTCAGCAATTGTAGTCTGCCAGTGATAGTCATACAAGCCAAAGTTCCAAACACAAAAAAAAGAGGGGGGGGGGGGGGGGGGGGGGGGGGGGGGGTGGATCTATTTGAAGACAGTCATGCTGATTTTAGCAACCTGTTAATGTTATGCTTACGCTTAGTCAGCAGAACAAGTTACAGAGTTATATATTATATAAAAAAAATGGCATGCCAGAATGGAACCAGAACCAAGTAGTTGATAGTACAGGCTTATTCAGGAAATTAGGCCCAAGTGGCTTGTAAACCATAATTGCAGTAAAAAGGAATGGGCATGAAAGTCATAAAATATAACAGACAAAATGGCCAGAGAAGAGCTCAAATATGGTGGCTATTCTCAGATTGGGTCCATGATGGTTAGGTAAAACAAAAGGTTTTGTAAACTGTGGTTAAAGTATGGAAACTGGGCATGAAGTAGAAGTCATAACAAAAAGTAGGATTGTTGATTGCACTAACCGTTGTCCCAGAGCTTACATCGTGAACACCATTATCAGTTGAAATATTCACATCAGGAGTGCTTATGGCTTTTGACCTGTTTAAGCATAATGAACAGCATGAAAATTTATGAGGTTAGAAACATTCATCTATATCGATTATAAATGGGTGATGTTCGCCAGCAGTTCCATGTACACTAGAATGGAGTATCAGAATACATGGCATTGGCAAGAACTGCTCTTTTTATAATTTTTCTAAACTTGGATAATCGTGCAAGTATTACAGAAATATCAGGTTTCATCTCCAGGTAAACAGTTGAGAGGTACCAATCTTTAGCAATCCTTGGAGCTTGACTGATTTGGAAATATCACTATGGTTGTGTGGTCAATGGTGCAATACCTACTTTTGTGTGATGTGGAGACTACTGGTCTTACAAAGCTTGCTGTGAACGCGTCCTAGTGTGTGGAGTTTTCTGCTGATGTCAATCCTTTTCTGTAGTTCTGTGGAGCGATTGTAATCCATGTACGTGCTTTCATGGTTGTTTGTGTGTGTTGGAGTGAATGTTCTTCTTGAACTATTTCCTAGTTAATGCAATGATGCTCAGGTCTCCTGATAATCCATTTAGACAAGCTATGCACAGAGTTTTCCTTTTTTTTATTTTGAGAGGTGTCAAGGAGTTAATACAAGATGGAACTAATTACTTCTCGCTGCCATTTCTGTGTATACCATACCATGCACAAAAAACAGGAGGCCTGATGCACTAAAGATACATGATAGACCAAAAAAGCGAAAGGACAGTATGAATAACCTTTCATTGTCTGAAGCCGAAAGCCAATCAAGATCCAGGAAATTTGAATCACCAGAACCATTGCAGTAGTCTAGTTCGCAGCTTATATGCTTAATGTGTGACACTGTCGGAGTATACCTGAGTATTTTTCAAGAGAATGGAGAATTAACTTATGTGTCAGTGTCAGATGCTAATTTCTCAAAAGTACACTTTAGGATAATGACTCTGCTACCAAAAGAACAGAAAAGATGGGGTTACAGAATCCAGATAGCATAAGCCAAACCTTGACTTTGACATGGAATTGACGGAGGCTGAAGACATCCCATGCACTGAATCAGAACTCCAGTTTGGATGTTGTCCTTCATTTTTTGAACCAGTAAATGCTGAGTTTAAAAGTCCATTTGGGCCATTACTGGACATTAATGGTTTGCTTTTATTAAGAATGCTGCCATCTGATCTTGCCCTCTTCATCAATTTACTGACAAAAATGTATAATCTCAGATAATTAATAAGATTGATTGTGTAGATTTGCACAATACATGTGTCGATAAAATCTGGATTATTTCATGCTTAAAATAAGTGGCTGGGAAACACTACACAGCCTTGCTACCCCTATGAAGAACGTGAAAATAGATAAATAATCCAAGTGTCCTTGCTAAAGAAGCGAATAACACAACTTCTCCATCTGAACTTTCAAAGGACTAGTTAAACCAGAACAAATGGATCAGATATTGCTGCACAACTCTTTGGGCTCTCGCGTAAAGGTTACTAATCAATTTTTGGTTCCACTATCACTTATATTATGTAAATTTAACATGCTATTAATAAGAGAGACAATAAATATAGATACTTCATAGTCACGCCACCTTTAGTGATATTTCGGTTATTGCTCGAATTCATAGAGAAGAGCATATTATTCTTTTATTAGGAGCATGTCATGTGTACATACTTAACCCTGTAAGTTCAAGCATAGCTATTGCCAGCTTACCTTGTGTCATCATCAAGTACATGCTCATCACCAGATTCTGGCTCCCAAAGTGCAGGTTTTGCCACCTGCGGTTGGAAGTATCCTAAAAATCTGAAATTTAAATACATAGGAAAAATAAGTAACAGAAACTTAGTCCATACTCATAGTATTTTCCAATTGAAACTTCAAAAGATATAAGAAGATTGCTCATATCTTAATCACACATACAAGTTTATCGCTGCTTGTTTGTAGGCATCCATATAGGCATTACTATAGTACCGTTGCAGTGTCCTAAAGAACTCTTGAGATTGGATAGCAAACTTCAAGTGCCCTCTTTTTGCAGAGAATATCTACACATGAAACCACAAGGCAAGTTCATCAGAGAAGTGTGCAAGATAATCCAACATGAAAAGAATGTTGAATGCCATGAAAGTTATTTGACTTGCTTTGCCAAAGTCATCAGAGAAGTGTGCAAGAACCACCCAACATGAAAAGAATGTTAAATGCCATGAAAGTTATTTGACTTGCCAAAATGTCAACAAAAATATTATTCAATTAACTAGCCAGCAGTCACCTTATCAGTACAACTGTGCAAGAACTCAACAATTGAATAATCTTTTAGTTTGATTGACATATTGATGTAAGGTTACAATTAAACTATCTTTCACTTCTGATTCATGTGTTGTAGTCCACTCTGCACAGTAGTTATACGTTATTAAGCTCCCCAGATCAGTAAGTAATGTAGAATCCACAGAATGAGCACATACTAATTCTGTTCACTTCATAATTGAAGTGACAACTGACAAGTGCTAGTTTAGTCCACTGAAATCTAGGTGGCACCCTGTCACCCTATTTAGACAGAGCAACAGCACACTTTTCCCTTTAATTTACGGATCACAGATATCACATGTATATTCTATAGAGAAGAAAATCAATGAACCTCTCCTCATTCTGTAGGTGGAATGGAAACATCGTTACAAATGGATTCCAACTTTTCCTATAACTAAAAGAAAAATTTATCCACGGCAGATAGATAGGATGATAAAATACAGAAACATATTGACATAATGCCAGGGTAGTAGGATAAAAATGCAATTTCAAAAATAAGTGTCAGCTTGATTGAGTAAAATTATACAGATGAAATAATAAGACAAGTAATTCTGTAAAAAAGTAGCTGCATCACACTAACCTATATGATAAAATATTGAGAAAAGTAAATAGCGTAGCAATGGACTCACAAATAATAATTGATATGAAGAAAAGCAACTCGCTCATAGTTGATAAACTGTATGATTAATTGCAAAACTATTGATACCACTGTATGATTAAGTGTAACCCTAGCTACTAAAATAAGTGGCCTTAGTCTCAAAATAATAACTGAGCCTATATACATGTTGAACTTTTTTAGAGCCATTAATCAGCACACTTGATTGATGATAGCCTATTTTAAAATTCCATATCATAATCTGTGGATATCAAGTACAAAATAGTTCTCAAATTTAACTTCCATAACTCAAACTAGATTCAAGGTTTTATTTCACTTTTCAGAATAAATGCTAGTCTTTATGCCACTCATCCTGGCATAACAAGTTCGATTTGAAACGCAAACACTTAAAACAGACCAGAGGCAAAGCTAATCGAGGAAACTTGGACGAGTTCTGAAATAATGTAATAGCATATGCAATGCAACCATCCTTATTTCAACACACAAGCATATTGTGGAAGGAATAAAGAACCTACTCCCTCCATACTAAAAAATAAAGTCATTTTGGACAGCAACACGGTCTCCAAAGTATAGCTTTGACTTCTTGTTTTTATAAAAATATTTATAAAAGTGAGATATATATATATATATATTTATGAAAGTATTTTTCAAGACAAATCTATTCATATGTTTTTCATATTTCCAAACTCAACAACTTAAAAGTTATTCATGATTTACATTCCCAATGTTTGACCCAAGCCTTGTCCAAAACGACTTCATTTTTTAGTACGGAGGGAGTACAGTTTTTTTTTGACAGATAGAACAATAAAGCAACATTCAATGGAGTACCTTATTGTGCGCAGCAGAACCACCATACTGTAAAGCAAGTGTGTCACCCATCCGTTCATAAAAATGCATCAAATGTCGAGACAAAGGGGAGTCTAAATGAACTTCTGGAGATTCTACAAAACCAAGTTCATGTAACTGGTGTCCTAGAGCAGCTAAGCCATAGGCATATTGAGCAACATTTGTGCGGTCCAAACAATCTATACAGTTTGTACGTAGGACACCTTTTTGAAATTTTGGAGGCTTTATTTGGGTAGATCCATGGACCTCAGATTTATCTTCTGCAATTCCATTGCCAGGATCAGAACTGCCACAGGTATCGTCTTGGGAAATGTCATCAAGATCATCAACATAGTCTGCATTGCCGCAATTGTTGTTGACATCACACACGTGAGGACCAAAACCATTTTTCCTACATACAAAACATAAAACCGAAAATAAGAAAGCGTCAAGCCATTCAAGAATCACGAGGTACACGAAAATAGGAATTCAAATTGAATAGCAGAGAAACCAGTATACTTACAATGTAGGGCTGAAGTTAAGGGAGTTCTCTGCCATTTGAGCTGGAGAAACTTGACAATAAAAGAATTCTGTCAAGTTCAGAGCTTCAAACGCTACTTTCAAAAGCACTTGAAGGGCATTTGTACTTTTGCTGAAATACAAATTTTCTTCAGTTATGTACACCAAAAGAATCAAACAGAACATAAGTTTGAGGCACATAACACAAGAATTAATACCTTTGAGAGTTCTTATGAAGATCCCAATGTAAAAATCTCAAATGGTCTTCGCCTGGTAGACCACTATTAATAATCTTTATTGCTCTGTCAAATTCCCGACGAAGTATAATTTCTCGTGGTCTCTTCTCACGTGTCTTTCAAGAATAACACAAAGTAAATTGCAAATGTGTGATTCTTAAAGTATGACTTATATGAAAAAGATCCATCAGAAGCAATGGCAGCATCATAACAGTGTGCTCACCTTAATCAAGTTTAAGATGATGATAGGATTTCCATATCTCTTCCTAAGATTTTCAAAATGAAGCCTGGTAGCCTCATAATTTTTGTCCTTTTCATGCACTGCAAGAAAAAAAATACCAAATGTTTGAATAGTATTTTACGTTGAATAAGGATTCCAATGCTTACATAATTTTTGTCCTTTTCATGCACTGCAAGGAAAAAAACATCAAATGTTTTAATAGGCATTGAATAAGGATTTCAATGCTTACATATGATATCAGGCTTAAGATTCAGCTTTGATGTCTCCTGGGACCAGAATAGTGGAATTGAACCCCTGTTCTGCACAACAGAGCTTATTTGCCATGGTCCAAGCATGTCTTCATAAACAATTTGCTCAGTCTCAACATCATTTGCTACTCTACCCTCCTCATTCACACCCCTCTTTAGATACCTGTATGACAATATCAGAAAAAGAAAAATGCAGCATATCAATCCTAACCACACAAAAATTGATAGAAAGGAGTATACATTACTAAGAGTTTGCAAAGTGTGAACCTGGTGCCAGCATAATGCCTCGAGCGTCTAGCAATGAGCGTCAACGTAATATCCTTCCCACATATCGCAAGTTTATCCTTGATATAAATGAAATAAGAATATTATTCTAAATCATTATATGAATAAACAGAAGTAGTGAATTCCAAGAGCAACAGAGAAGCTAGATGGCAAATTGGCAAGTAAGCTCAAGCTTCTAAGTATACTACAGAAAAGGATATTATGTTAGATTTTTTCAGATTAAGTCATTTTGTCAAAGAAAGAAGCAGCATAAGTAGTTACCTTTACATAGTGCAAAATAAATCAGGAACATATTCATAACTTGCTAGTCCATTAATATTTGACAGTCTTATCATTTTCAAAATATTTCATCATGATTTTACACATAGGCTGAAAAACACAACTATTCCTATGACAAAAAGAAAAAGGAGAGTCTAGCACAAGCAAATACTCTAGAACATAAATTTTAACTTAGTAAAGAGCAAAGCAGGCGAAGATAATGAACATGGTGTAAAAAGAAAGGAGTAGGAATGTAGGATACATCTTTTTGGATGCTATTTATCATATTTCACAAATCCTATTAAACGATATAACAGGACAAGAGGGTACAAGTTTCATATGTACCTGCTTAAAAAAACCATAGACTAATGCAACAGTCCAGAGTGTAGTTTTCAGAATGTCACGAATCCCTCGAGTTAAGAACTCATTCCAGACAAACATTGTGTCATATAGTCCCCACCCTTCTTGTGGATCACTAAAGTTCTTCTGGAGACTTCTCATTATTTGATATGAGTGGCTAAAAAAGAAGTCTTTTCTAAGATCAATTGTCTGCAAGAGCTTCTTGTACCTGCATGATTAGTGAAGCTTGGCTTATGATGAGCATACAGTGGTGCATTGCCATGTAACTGCACTAGCTATGCTCCTGAATCTTTCTAAGAAAAAAGATAGAATATTTTTTTTATTAAACAGTTAGAAAATATCCAATCTAACTATGAGTGTATGATAATATGAAGGATAGTATGTTAACAATATAAACATGGTGTGCAGTCATGCAGCACCTGTTCTCGTCCTTGGAGTTAATTAACTTTGGCCTCGTCTTGGAATTTGATAACTCAATCATTGCAGTCTTAGTAACTTGATACACCGGATGACCAAATATATCCCCAATCTTTCTCTGCTCAGTAATAATTAACATGTAATAGGGCCCAAGGAACTTAATGAAACCTGTAAAGAAAACATATTGTTGATGCATATTTACAGGGAATATCTTATCGACATTGCATCAAATTATGATCAGAGTAAGATGGGATAGCTTACCAATGATTCCAAAACAGTTGGTGACAAATTTGACTCCACCAGTAGACCTGTGTTCTTCATCTAGATTTTTTAGAAGATCAAGGTAGTCACTCTGTGAGTGTACAGTAGAATCCTCATCTACATTGAGCTCTGATGGTTCCATTCTATCAATATTGAGTAATCTCCATATTGTCTTGTTAGTGTTAGTTCCAAGAATATAAAATTTCTGCCAAAAACATCCATCATTAAATTATGATAAAAACAAATAATCATAGGAACTAGGTACTCAATGTCACTTTCACCCTTCAGTAAATGTCGATTGCTACAGTTAAGGATCAAGATTCAGGTTGCACCAATAGCCACAAATAATTCAGGTGGTGCGATATGTATTGGGTCACAGTTCACCATTAAAACCATCATGAGCAGGTTACACGAACCAGACCCACTATTTCTCACCTATCCTAGCAAAAAATAAACATCAAAGTCAAGCTTGCTCACTGCCTTCCTCTGTTCTAAATTTCCATTTTCCATCTTCCACAAATCTATAATTTCACTCATAGCCCATCATTGTCCAAAAACCTCAGTTTAAGAAAAGCTCCAATCTATTCAAGTAGCATTTCGTGTTGGCAATATCCTGTCAGATCCTCTTCGATGTGACAACAGAAATT
Source organism: Saccharum hybrid cultivar R570 (assembly GCA_038087645.1). Taxonomy (NCBI): domain Eukaryota; kingdom Viridiplantae; phylum Streptophyta; class Magnoliopsida; order Poales; family Poaceae; genus Saccharum; species Saccharum hybrid cultivar. The sequence continues at coordinate 14,507,530 of JAQSUU010000259.1, forward strand.
CGCACCAACTTCTTTTTGTATTTGCTTCATCGCAATCAACAGACTGTTGCATGAACAAAGGTTCTTGAATTCCTTTGCACGTAAGTTTGCAAACAAATTTTCTATAAGGCTTCTATGTACAGAATGCACCCGGATAGAGAGAGCTTCATCAATTACCAGCAAAACAAGAAATGCGTCGCCAAGATAAAATCAACCAAACACTGTATAACCAATCATCCAAAAAATACTGGGATGAAGCACAGGCTAGTTTTAACTTGATGTCACACCCTGGTTTTAACTGATAACTTGAATAAGCACATAAAGGTTTTCTTTTCGTGATCAAAATCCCAACAAATGAACATGACCATGGCTTGTAAAGCACACCTATTTCCTAAAAAACTATATAGAAAAAAGCATCGTAACTAACAAAATAAAGCAGGATTTAATATCTCACGTATAGAACGCAACAATACTAGCAACTAAGAGGCCCTGAAATCCAATTCTGATAATCACTTTGTACACAGACATATTCAAATCACATGCATGCGGTTGCCATGAATGGACAAGGATTCGTAATTGCTGAATCCCCGACGCTGCATGGAATGATCCAAGCACGTAGACCGCATGCTCTGTCCCGAGCTAAACGACGCCTAGAGCTCAACCGTCTCCGTAGCTATACAACCAAGACCGAATCACAAAGCAGCAGCACCAGGAGCGGCAGCACGAACAACATAATTTCACCCAGCAACAAGAGACAAACAGCAACACCCGCACGACGCAGCGGCGCATTGTGATCCGCGGGGCGAGGAGCTCACCGACTCGGCCTCGTAGAGCTCGAAGCTCTGGAGGCAGCTGTCCGGCTCCGCCGCCGCCGCCGCCATGGCCGGCAGAATCCCCGGCGCGTGCAGCCCGGCTCAATCTAGCATCCGCCACAGCCGCAGATCACAGCCCCGCAGCCGCCACCGCCGCCCGCCGGAACCCTAAGTCCGCGCCGCCCGGCTGCTTGAGGTAGAGCATTCCCCGCGCGAACCACGGCCGCGGCGCGGCGCCCGCGAATCAGAGCCTCGGACCGGCGGCCCCAAAGCTCGCGGCGAACGGTCGCGAATCCGGGGCAGGATTCGGTGAGCTCGGGCGCCGATCGCGAGCGGCGGAAATGGGGAAATTTCTGCCTTCTGGGGAGGAGGAGGAGGCAGGCGCTGGCGAGGCCGTGAATGATGAGGGAGATTGGTTGATTTCGCTTTCTTTTTTTTGCCCCCTGTGTTGCGAAATCCGTGATGCGTGGAGGCTGTCCGCTGTCCTGGGGAGGTGGAGGAGAGGAGGTCGGCCGGAGGAGGAGCCAGGAGGGCGAGCTTCAGTGGGAGGGAATATATTGGGATCTGTTTTGCTTGTTTTTTTAGTATTTTCCGTCGTTGTTTTTGTTTGTTTTTTTGTGTTCTTGGAGGTCCGTTTTCTGTTTGAGTTTCCATTTGTATAGTAGTTCTCCTGCGCCACCAGTACTGTCGCGTCCAGGTTTTTTTTCTTTCTCGGGGTGTGTTTAGTTCACGATTTTTTTTTCTTTGGCTACTATTTATATTTGTCAATTAGTGTCTAATCATAAACTAATTATATTCAAAAGATTCGTCTCGTGTTTTTATACCAAACTATGTAATTAATTTTTTTATCTACATTTAATAATTCATGTATGTGTCAAACATTTGATGTGACGTGAAATCTTAAAAAAACTTAGGAACCAGATGTGGCCTCAGTTGGTCCGTATTTATGTGTCGTGTGTGAACAAAATGATGGCAGATGAGTGATTGAGGCGACACGACGATCATGTAGCAATTACATCGTCTAAAATTGACAGGGTATAAGGCTAAGTGCACCGGGTCCGGTAAACACGTCCGCTACGCGCGGATAGCGTACCGAATAGCTGCACCGGTGTCCTGTATACGGCCGCTTCATCCGCTATCGCTTCGTCCGTCCGCCAAATTTGGCGACGTAGCGTTCATCCGCTATCCGCCGCGCGGGACCCACGACGGAGGGGGGAGAGAGGAGGCCGCGTGCCCCGAGATGCGGTGCTCCTTCCCCGTCTCCGCGCGCGCTCACCGGCACCGCCGCGCGCGCTCGCCGGCGCCGCCGCGCGCGCTCGCTCGGCCGCCGACGCCGCGCCCCTGCTTCCCCTCGCCTTGACCGCCGACGGCGCGCCCCTGCTTCCCCTCGCCTTGGCCGCCGACGGCGCGCCCCTGCTCCGCCGTCGCAGCTCGAGGAGGCCGCCGTCGCAGCTCGCCCATTTGCCTCCGCGCTGGCTGACCGCGCCCGCGGCGCTGTCGCCGAGGATCGCCGGTCCGCGCGCTCGCCGGTGCCGCTCCGCGCCCTCCCCTGCTCCGCCTCGCCGGATGGAAGCTCCGCCGAGGAAGCTCCACCGCGCCACCGATTCGAGACCGGGGAGGAAGCGGAGAGGGAGGAGGGGGAGCTCCGTCGACGCCCGCCTGCTCCGGCCCCGGCGCCCGCCGACGCCGCGCCCCTGCTCCGCCGCACGGTGAAGGAGGACGAGGCGTGGAGGAGGAGGTGGTGGCGCCGCGCGGGCGAGCTCCGCCGAGCCGCGTGGGGGAGCGCCGCCGCCGGGCCGCGTGGGGGAGCGCCGCCGCCGGGGCCGCGCGGGCGAGCGCCGCCGGAGCACGAGGGGCTGCCGCGCGTGCTTGCTGGAGAGGGAGGTGGAGGGCGGTCGAATGGATAAAGGAGGAGAGGAGAAAAAGAAAAAGGAAAGAGAAAAAGTGAAAAAAAGAAAAAAGGAAAAAAAAAATCTGACAGGTGGGTCCCACAGTGGATAGAGGAAGATATAGAGTATGGATGGGTGCGGGAGAAATTGATATAGAGGATGGAATCTCGATGACCAGGACAGAATATTCCTTTTAGAGGATGAATTTAGAGGACGAAGAGTGCAGTTAGTCTAAGTTCCCATTTCTGCATCTACAGTTTTGCATATGCTGGGGCAATAACGTTTCATGATTTTTATATGTTATTTATTTATTATTAGTATTTGTTCCTGAAACACTTTTGTCAAAACTGCGATCGTTGGATAAACAAGTGGCTAAAATTAGTTGTCACACATTCCGTGGTCGCCATGAGTAGTACTAGTATATGTGTAATTAAAGAATTAAAAATACTGCCTACTCTGCATTATTAGCTCCTGATGCTGGTGGTGCTGAGCATATTCTAGAATCCAGATGGGCATTTGGTGGTGCCGGGAAACCCTGCAGCTGCCTCCGCCACCCGCTCTGCGCGACACGTCCGAACCAGCCGACCGGCGGAACGAAACCCGTCGCCACCGCCGGTCCCGGCTACCACCCACCCAGGCAGCCCGCCAGCCAGGTTCCTTTCTCCGAGCCGTGAGGCAACGCACAAGAGGGAGCGTATGGGGGCACAACATCAACATGCACACATGACACAACTGACCGAAACCGAATCGAATATCGCCGCCCGGTAGCGCTTGTTTGTACGCCACAGCGAGAGTAGACTTCCGCAGCCGAGACCGCCTACACAGCCAGAGAGACAAGCCCGCGACGCGACCGCCGCCGGCGACCGGTCCGCGCGAACCAGTCCTGCTGAACGATTCCGTCCGCCGAGGCGAATTCTGCTGCGCCGAGGGGCGATCCCGAGACCCGAGGGGAAAAGGGTGGAGCGTTTCCGGTCGTCGTCGTGCCGCGTGCGCATGTGCTGCGCGCGCCCCGCGAACACGACGAGAGGGTCGGGTACTCGGGTCGGTTAGCCCGGGAGGCGCGCGCGGGCGCGGCAGGTGCTGGACTGGTGGTGGCGCGCGCTGGGCGAGTTGACTGCGAGTAGAGTAGGCGGGAGAGCGACGTGGAGCGGCTGGACTGGGCCTCGGCTCCGGCCTTCCCAGACCCAGAGCGCGAGGGCCCCAATGATTGGGGGACAGGGGCGGAAAGGGCTGTGCCGCCGATGCGCTTGCACGCGCGCCACGCCACGCCACAACGCCGCGCCCGCTTCTGGGCGACGTCGTTTTTTTGGAGCCTTCCTACCGTTGCTGCCCGGCGTCGCTGCCACGTCCTGGCGTCCACGCCAAAACCGACAACAGCAGCGGCAGCACGCGGGTGCTCGGACGGAAATGCCCTCGTCTGCTACGGTGCTAGTACTCCTCTTCGCAAGGTAATAAATAGCGGCGGTAGCGGCCGCAATTGCACCCGCAATAGCGGTAGCGGTCCATTGCCGCTACCGCTATGAGGTAGCGCTCTGAACTTTGCATCCTGTAATTTTGCGGCCGCAATTTTGAATAGCGGGCCGATATTGCAGCCGCAATTGCACGTAGCAGGCCGCAATAGCATGGAAGCAAATATCCCTAATTAGTCCAGCCCCACTATGACTCACACCTTAAATTCAAATACTCACGCATCGGCTGCGAAACTTAAAATTATTCATGATATATGTACTTAAAATTATTTATACTCATTATTCATGATATATGTACTTAAAATTATATGGGACTATTGGGTGCCGCTATTGGAACTTATCGTCCGCTATCCGCAATCCGCTACCTCGACGTCAATCCGCTACCAACCCGCTATACGCTATTTATTACCTTGCCTCTTCGTCTCCGTGGTTCAGATTCTGGTTACCTTTTCTGTCAGCCGATGCATTTCTGGAGCACATCCACATCTTCCCGGTTCTCTTTTTCCTCTGTGTGTGTGTGTGTGATCGTTGAGCGCGATCGAGGTCAAGACTTGAGCATGTGCATTGATACGGCGGCGGCAGATTGACGTTCGTTCATACGCGTCGTGGAGTTGCCTGCCAAGCGTACCAACAGCTGTGCCAGTAGGCCCACGCACTGTTAACAACGACGTGTGTCCATAAGGCCACGTTCCTAATCCTATCCTAGGCCATGTTTAGATTGAAAAAAATTTTCAAACCGATAAATAGTACCACTTTCGTCTTATTTGGCAAATATTATCTAATCGTGGACCAACTAGGCTCAAAAGATTCATCTCGTGATTTCCAACTAAACTGTGTAATTAGTTATTTTTTTTACCTACATTTAATACTTCATACAAGCGGCTAAAAATTGATGTGATAGAGAGTGAAAAAACTTGGAATTTTGAGGGGAACTAAACGAGGCCCTAGCTGCCTCCCGTCCTCCCGATCCCTGTGGCGGGCAAAAGAAATAGTGGCAGCATGCACCTTGGCTTGGCTGGGGTATCAAGTATCATCATATAAAACGTTATCTTGCAAATAAAGGGATCAGGATGGCGGTTCAGATAATCACAAATTTCTCTACGATGGCACGGAGTTGAAGTAGTAACAATCAACATTAGTATATTTGTCCTGACGGTGGTAATACTCCTCCCAGCAATCATCTAGTCAGCCTCATCTATCCGATTTTCAACCGGACTAGTTCAGCGAAGCATTATTGCCGTGGGAAATGGATTGTTAACTAGCGCGTGAAACATAATCAAAGGTTGGAGAGTACTTGTATGTTTCGTGCTCCGATTCTTTTGTTTTTCACAGCATGATTCATGATCCGGCATTGTTTATTACGCAGCAGCGACCAACCTTCATTTTATCAGGTAGGTATAGGTTTTGTGTAATTGTGTTGATGTGGACCCAAAACGTCATATAATTTGGAATGGCAAGAGTATATGCAATGCAAACGATATGTTTTATAGGAGAGCTATGGGTACATTGCACATGGTTGGGACTAAAGAAATATTTTTAGTAAGTACTTTTTACACTATTTTCTAGAAATATTCTTCAAAATCGTTAAAATACTAAAATATTTAGCGAAGTTTTTTTCCAATTAAAGCTATACTTATTTTTTCTAAGATTTTTACTAATTTTTCCTGTAAGTTGCTTACCAATTTCATCACGTCATTTGAAGATTTCTCTTTTTTTTTTTGTTGATTGACCATACGAAATATACTCCCTTCATTTCCTGGAAACCACAGCGACAATTGTCTCTTTCTTTGGTTGACCACAGTGCTATATTTTGCAATGTACATTCAGAATTTGAGGAATCTCTAAAAACACCATATAAAGTGTATTTTAAAAAATATAAAGACTACAATAACCAAGCTATGTTCTTGCGGCGGAAACAACCAGACAGGTTATTGTAGTCATATTTATTTTCATAGATCAATTCCATATATGAAGAAACAGCACTATTATTCAGTGGTAAGCAATGTTTTTATTAAGAGTCTAGACGTGTAGTGGCAAGCAATGTCTCTACGGAGAGAAGCAAGCGATAGTAGTGGTTATCGAGTTATGCTCGAGGAGGCCTGCGTCACCGTTGTCCGTTGGCGTCGCCTATCGAGTTGGTGCTGGAGGCAGTAAGAAACACGCGCGCGGTGCATGATTGATGGTGTTCAGAATTCCTCTCGAACGTCACTTTCACATTTTTTCTACGCTCTATAAAAATAACACAGAGAGCTCCGTTTGCAAGCGCTGAGAAAAGGCAATGACGGGAGGGGGGAAAAAAAGCATGCATGAACCCCGAAAATCCTCCCGGATGTCACACGTGACACGATGTGTGATCTCTGGCAAGTGGGTTTCCATACCGTAGTGTTGCTAGGTAGCTACCGCCTACATATACCCCTACCAGAGAGGAGGGCCGGCCGTGGATAGCGCGCGGATAGGCTTGTGCCGCGCATGCACGCACAGGCACATGCACATGCAGAGACCGTCGCAGGAGGGCACCCGCTGCACCTCGCGCCATCGTGGAGACCTCGGGCAGAGGCAACCCCGGCCGTCCATTCCCCCGGGAAATACGCCGGATTTGCCCGGAAATTGCGTGGACGGGCCGGATGAGCGCACACGAGCACATCGTGATGAATGGGGGCGCTCAATTATTCATGTGACTTTGTGTGGGCTTGCGGCTCGTGAAAGTGAAAGCGTTAAACTCGCAGCGTTTTCATTGGATCGTGATCGGCATCCAACAAGCGCCTGAGCTTGACGCGGATGGATGGATGGATGAATGCATCATGCATGCCCGTGATCCTAGAAAAAGCGACATGCTTGCTTGCTTGATGATGATGCTTCTGTTCGAGAAAGGAAACGGCCGGCCCGGCCCGGCCCGGCCCGGTGGTATTCTCGAGGGATCGGAGTAAAGAAGCAGCAGCTGCGATCCTTTTTTTTTTTGAGCCTAGCAGCTGCGACCTTTTGCTCTGCATTGGGACTAGAGGTGTGAGACTTGCGCCGTGCCGTGCTGGCATGGCCCTATCGTGCTTCGTGTTGTTTCGGGTCGTGTCCTCTAGGGTATGAGAAGCATGTCGGGCAGTGCCGATATGGCACGATAAATCTTTTCTTCAGCCGAGGCACGGCCTGTGACACGTCTTCGGGTCGTGCCGGCCCAAGCACGGCCCTCAAAATATTTTTGCTAGTTTTCTTTTTTCACTTGTGATATGAAATATATATATCTTGTGTGTATTATTTTAATAAAAGTTTAATAATTTTCATAATCTATTCAAGAATTAGATAAGAGGTAGTATAGTAAATGCTAGAAAATTGTATTGTATGGTTATAGAAGTGTCTACGTACCATTTTCATACCGTGCCGGCTCAAGCACGGTCCAAGATGCGGGCCGGGCTATGTAGCCCGCCGTGCTGAGATTCTGGGCACGGCACGGCCCTCGTGTTCGTGTCGTGCCGGCACGGCCTAAAATATTTCGTGTCGTGCCGTGCTTCAGGTCGCGCCAAAAGACCATGTCATGACCCGCCCTCAAATGGCACGGCCCAAGTTCCAGCTCTAATTGGGACGTACAGTAACCTTTTCTTCCCCCTCCAACACTTGCATGTGCACCGCCGGCCATTTTGTTGCAAGTCCTTTACAAATTAGAATACTCATGCGCATCAAGTTTGGGCGGGGGTGGCGCATTTGCTCATCATTTCCGTCTCTACTTCGAAGCATTGTTCTGATCCTTTTTCCTTTTTGTTGAACCGATAGCTCTGGTCCGGAAACTCGACACCACCACGCTTTACAATGTTGGCCACATGCACACATAGCTTTTTGATCGGGACAACGACACTGGGGGTTTTCATACGCAATTGAACCATCCGTTGATCCGATCCATCTATATATCGTTATCCCTATACAACTGGCTCATCGTCGGCGAAGTTCAATTTTTTTCTTTGTATAAAAGAAAAACAATATAATTTGCTACATAAATATTTTGTATTATGACGAGAATCCTTTGGTTTCTAAAACCTTCTGGCTCCGCTACTACCTTAGAGCACGCCTAGTGGTGAGTCGATTCATGGCAAAAAAAAAAAAACAGCCATGTAACATGATACATTTGTTTAAGTCGAACGGTAATGCTCCTACGCGGGCGTCCGTCCATTTGGACGGTGTGCGCCCCACACCGCATCGCTGTTGCCGCCTCTTCCTCCCCCGCCACGCGCCCTTAGCCCGTGCCGTTTGCTCCTGTCTCTTGCTCGTCGCGCGCACCCACCTCTACTGATTGGGCCGCTCGCTCCCGCGCGCCGCCCGCCTCTGCTAGTGCTGCCGTCGTGCACGCCTTCCTTGCGCCCCTCGCTCCTCTTTCCTGCCCGTGGCACGCCTACCTCTGCTAGTCGGCCGCTCGCTCCCGCGCACGTCGGGCACGCCGCCCACCCACGAGCGCGCCCTGTGCTAGTGGTGCTCGTGCGCCGCCACTCGCCACCGGCTCCCACCCCGAGGCCAAAATCGACCTGCCCCGACTCCCTCCCGTATGTTGCAAATGTATGTTTCAAGTGTTTCAGATGTTTCAGAGGTACGTTGCAAGTGTTTCATATAGATGTTACAAAAGTAGATCGGGATATTGCATATGTTGCAAGTGTTTCAGAGGTATGTTGCAAGAGTTTGTTCGAAATGTTTCATCTGTTCTAGACGTATGTTGCAAGCGTTTTGAACTGAATGTTGCATATGTTTTGCACATATGTTGCAAGAGTATGTTCAAAATGTTTCAGTCTTATGTTGCAATAAGTGTTTTTATGTTGCAAGTTGCAAGTGCATCATTATTTGGATGTTGCATGTGTTTCACATACATGTTTCAAGTGCATGTTCTAAATGTTTCATCTGCTTTAGATATATGTTGCATCCAAATGTTTCACATTTCAGAGGTAGAGAGTCATGGGGGCACGGCCCGGGCGCCGAAGGATGGAAGGCGGCGAGCCAAGGCCAGCAGACGGGGCGTGCTGGGGCCGACAGTCAGGGTGTGCGGCACACCTGGGGTCGTGTGGACGAGGCGCGCTCGTCCTCGATCAATCTGCCTCCCGGGTCCCGCCCGCATGGAGAAAGAGAGAGAGGAGGGGGTTAGGGGAAGGAGCGGTGGGCGCAGAGAGGAGGTGCGAGCGTCCAGACTTGCGGAGAGAGAGAGGAGGGGGTTAGGGGGAAGGAGCGGCGGGCGCCCGCCACGGGTGCGCATGACGGAGGAGGCGCGGGTGGCTGGATGCGCTCTTCTGTCCAGACGCCCGAGCGCTAGTATCTCCCAAAGTCGAATCCTAGATTGAAGGGTCCCACATGCTGGCTATTTATAATAAATAAATAAGTATAAAACAAAAGAAGGTTTCTCAACCAGAGGACTTCCACCACCAGAGCTCTCCTAGGCAACTGCGCTACTTGGACAAATATTTTAAGGTCCTTTTTTAGCACTGATTTTTTTTGTGCTTTATATGTTTTTAGTGTGAAAATAAACTCATTTATGTAAAGTTTCTGCACGGTTTTCGTAAAATACGTGTGTTTTATATAAGGCCTCTAATATACGTACCCCGGTTTCTTTCCGCGTTCTCCACGGTCCGTCTTCTCTAGTGCTCGCATTGGATGAGGTCATGAGGAGTCGAGCTGTCCGGCCACTGCAGTCTGCAGATGGCTATGGGCGTGTTTAGTTTGTAAAAAAGTTTGGGTTCGGCTACTGTAGCACTTTTCGTTTTATTTGGCAATTTGTGTCTAATCATAGACTAATTAGGCTTAAAAGATTTGTCTCGTGATTTACAACTAAACTGTGTAATTAGTTTTTTCTTTCATCTACATTTAGTACTCTATGCATGTACCGCAAGATTTGATGTGACAGGTACTGTAGCACTTTTTGGGTTCCTTTTTTTGAACTAAACAGGCTCTATGGCTTTGGTTGTGCGAATAAAACAAAAAGTGGATTGTTTCGATAAAGCAGTAGAGGATAGATACGTAGCAGAAGAAAGAAGCGTGGGACTGAAACCAATTAATGCATGCAGTCGTACTACGCCAGAATGAGATTCCTCGGACTCCGAATTCATTGCACGGCCTATGCATCCCATCAAGGCCTTGTTTAGTTGGCAAAATTTTTGGTAAAATGCAACTGTAGCACTTTCGTTGTTATTTGGTAATTAGTGTCCAATCATAGTCTAATTAGGCTTAAAAGATTCGTCTCATCCATTTCGTCTAAACTGTGTAATTAGTTTTATTTTTTATCTATATTTAATGCTTCATACATGCGGCTAAAGATTCGATGTGACGGGGAATCTACTGTTCTTTTGCAAAAAATTTTGGAACCAAACTGGGCCCAAGATAGCCCACGCAGGCCGACCGCAACCGCAGGCACAGCACTGAATCATCACCCTCGCCACTCGCCAGTCATCACGCGTCCAAGGAATCAATGGCTTTGTCGATAAAGCAAAGTGTTAGCAGGGGCAAGGATAGGAGAAATTGGGGAAGGAAATCAGACGAATAGCACAACAGATAGGCGAGGAAGGATTGAGTGCTTGAGAGTTTAGAGTTTTGGTTTACATAAATCGTGATGATCCTTCTCTCTCTCTGAGTAGCTTATATGCTTACACGGCTTGCGCCCCCCAGGTGCACACAGGCATGCTCACATCCACTCTGCGCCAGCTAGACGAACATTGGGCCGGCGGTTGCGTGATCCAACCCGAGGTCCATGGGCCGCATTCTCTGAAATAGTCGTAGTAGATGGGCTTGTAACACTCCCCGGGGCTTTAGTACCTGCTTGACCCCAAGCAGGAGCTCTTGGAAAGGCTTGACGAAGCTGAAGCAGATTCTCCCAGGTGGCCATTTCATTTGGCCATCCAGACCACAGGATCAAGCCTTGCTCCACCGAGCCAGTAGCAGTAGGAATCACACAACACTGCAATACTTCCATAGGAACCCGAGGCAACTCAATGTCAGCTGGTAAAGAAGGTGATACCTGCTCATGAGGAAGAACAGCGACCTTCAGCTGCGAGATGTGAAACACCGAGTGGATGGCGGAGGATGGTGGCAACAGTAACTTGTAAGCCACAGAGCCAATGCGCTCAACAATCTTGAAGGGTCCATAGAACTTGAAGGAGAGTTTCTGATTTGAGCGAGGGGCCAGAGTAGACTGAACATAGGGTTGAAGCTTGACAAAAACCATGTCACCGATAGTGAACTGGCGCTCGGAATGTTTCTTGTGAGCTTGCCTTTTCATACGCTCCTTTGCGCGAGCTAGGTGCTGACGGATGAAGTCAGTCATAACCTGACGATCCTGAAGCCAAGAGGTCAGCTCCGGCACAGCAACATCATCCAAAACTGAGATCCCGAAATGACGAGGGGGATAGCCATAGAGAGCTTCAAAAGGGGAACAAACAATTGCAGAATGAGGGAAAGCATTGTACCAGAATTCCGCAAGAGCAGTCCAAGATGACCATTTAGCAGGACAAGCATTGACAAAAACAACGTAGGAATGTCTCCATGGTTTGATTGAGGCGCTCAGTTTGTCTATCTGATTGCGGGTGGTAACTGGAACTCATCTGCAAAGAGACATCTGCCAAGCGAAAGAGCTCACGCCAAAAGTGACTTGTGAAAATACGATCCCGGTCAGATATAATTGCAATAGGCAGACCATGCAAGCGGTATACATTGTTGAGGAAAAAGCTTAGCAACAACTGGAGCTGTAAATGGATGGAGCAATGGCAAGCAACCATACTTTGTGAAGGAGTCAACAACGACGAGAATGCAGTTAACATTACCCGACAAGTCACACAAGCTTGAACGAAAGCCCGGGTAGCAGACTTCATACCACGCCATTAGAACAGTTGTTTCAACCGAGTATACGTTGCTGGAAATCCGGAGTGACCGCCCAGAGTGCTGGAATGAATGGCCTGGAGAATTTTACGCTGAAGAACTGAATTATCTCCAATCCAGATGCGTGGACCCTGACGAAGGACACCCTCGTGTAAGGAGAAACCCGGCACAGCTTTGGGATCAATGTTCAATTTAGCTACCATCTCAGAAGATATAGGATCAACAGTATAACCGGACACCACCTCTTGTATCCAAGTTGGAGAAACCACTGAGATTGCAAAGCAGGTGGAATCATGAAAGATCTTACGGGACAAGGCATCAGCTACTCGGTTTGCAGTGCATGGCTTATAAACAATGCGGAACTGTAAGCCCACCAGCTTAGAGAAGAGCTTCTGTTGCCATGGTGTATGAAGACGCTGGTCAGTTAACTGAACAAGGCTCTGCTGATCCGTAAAAATGGTGAATTCAGCATGTTGTAGGTAAGAGTGCCACTGCTGGACAGCCATTAAGATGGCCATGTATTCCTTCTCATAAGTACTCAACCCGCGAGAACGGGGCCCCAAGGCTTTGCTGAGGAACGCCAATGGGTGACCCTCCTGAGTCAGCACAACTCTAATACCGCTGGCACTAGCATCAGTTTCGATGCTAAACGGCTTGGAAAAATCGGGCAAGGCAAGGACTTGTGAAGAGCTCAACGCTTGCTTCAAGGCTTGGAAGGATTGATCGTGGGCAGTTGTCCAAATGAATAAAGTATTCTTTTGCAGCAGCTCAGTCAATGGTTTCGCCATAATGCCAAAATTGCGCACAAACTTTCTGTAGTACCCTGCTAGACCAAGAAAACCGCGCAGATCCTTGACTGATGCAGGAGTAGGCCAATGAACAATAGCAGCCACCTTTTGTGGATCAGTGGCGACCCCTGCTGGAGTAATGACATGGGCTAGGTATGCAATGCTTTGCTTGGCGAACTCACATTTAGATAGCTTAATTTTCCAGTCAAGTGCCTGAAGCTGCTGAAATACCAATTGCAAGTGTTGGATATGCTCCTCATAAGATGAATTGAATATCAGAATGTCATCGAAGAAAACAAGTACAAATTTCCAGAGAAAAGGAGCTAAAGCTGAGTTCATAGCATCTTGAAATGTCCCAGGAGCTCCTGTGAGACCAAACGGCATAACCTTGAACTCAAACTGGCCAAAATGAGTTTGAAAAGCTGTTTTAAATTCTTCACTGGGCTTAAGCAAAATTTGGCGAAAGCCAGAGCGCAAATCGAGTTTAAAAACCAAGTAGCTCCAGATAACTCATCAAGCAATTCATCAATGATGGGAATCGGGTACTTGCCCTTAATTGTGATAGCATTGAGCTGCCGGTAATTGACACAGAATCTCCATGTATTATCTTTTTTCTTCACCAATAATACTGCAGATGAAAATGGACTGGTGCTCTTCTGAATAATGCCCGATGCCAACATCTCTTTGACTTGTTTCTCCACTTCATCCTTGATAGCCGGGGAAAATCGGTATGGCCGAGAATAAACCGGAGCTGCTCCAGGAACCAGGGGAACTGAGTGATCACAACTTCGAGGAGGAGGCAACTGGGTTGGTGGGTCAAACAACCCTGAATAAGCTTGGATAAGTTGCTGAACTTCCACAGGAGGAGCCTTATCATCAGAAGACTGCTGAATATCAGAAGAGCACAACTGCAGCACAGCCCCAACGGGTAAATCTGGAAGAATACCCACCAAATGAACAGAAGCACCCTGATGTTGAAGGTGAATCCACTTCTGGCCCCAATGTACTTCCATAGGACTATGAGCTTCAAGCCAATCCAGACCCAGAATCATGTCATAAGAGTGTAATGGGAGCACTTTCAAATCCGAAGAGAACTGACAACCTTGGATAGACCAGCTGGCAGCAGGAATATGTGAAGAACATGTGATCACTTGACCATTAGCCACTTGGACTTGCAATGGAGCAGGTAACTGTTGAACAGTTGGACAACTAGCAGCAATCTTTGAGCTGACGAAAGTATTGGAGCTACCAGACTCAAGCAAGATCTTGACATGTTGATCACCAAGGAGTCCCCAGAAACACATGGTCCTAGGTTGAACATTACCTGTTACAGCTGCCAGCGATAACGAGAGAAACAATTGCTTCTGTACAGGTTCCTGAACGTGGGCGTCAGCTTCGACAACATGCTCCTCATGAAAAATATCTAGAAGCCGGTAGGTTGAGCAGCGCAACCTACGTGGCATGTCCATCTGTTCGACGGTCGTCCATCATCTACAGGCTGCAACACGCGGCGTAGCGGCGGCGGCCGGCATCCGGGTAGGACCCTGCGCGCAAGTGCGACAGGACTGCAGGCACGCCGGTGGGTCTTGTGTGGTCGACGACGAAGACGGCGCGGACGATCGGCCGTGGGGTTACCCTGAATACGGCGCGAGCGGCGAGTGAGGTTGGCGGTTGGCGCGGTGGCAGCTAGCGGAGGCACAGGGAACGTTCGAGAGCGTCGCACTGTGCCGTGGCATGGCGTCGACGTCGCGTGCGGGACGAACGAAGCGCCTGGACTGGACGCGCGCAGGCAGCACTGCTAATTGAAGTATGGACGACTGTACAGGGACTGTGCACTGCTAATTCCGCAGCAGATGCATGCGCCGGCCGCCTGTGACAACTAACTGCATGCTCGCAGCGACATTGTAGTATGGACGACGACGACTCAAATTCGGTGGTAACACAACACGTACTCCCACGGTCCCACCCACACCCACTGTAGGAGTACGTGTTACAGTGAATGGCAGCGGCAGATCCGGTCGACATTACAGACACGTAACGTTAATCGTCTCTGCCATCGTATCGTGATGACGGAGCGCCATGCATGCATTTGCATACTGACAAACAAACAAACAAACAACACTCATTACCCTTTCTTTTAATTTATTATTACAAGTACCACCCTTCCCTACGTAACTAAGTACTGTACGTCCCATGGACCGTCGCATTTCACCGGAGATTCCGAGCTAGCTTGTCATCGAGCCTGCGGTGATGATGACGCGTCTTGCTCTCCGTGCTTGTCGTTCCCATCTGCGAAATAATAAAAAAAAAAAGCAAGAAATGAATCAAATTTATGGGCCGCAGCCCAACTCAGGCGGCAGGCCTCCATGGCCCAATTCCTCTTATAGAAAAGAAAAAATTCTCTCAACTGGCATTCCCGTTGGGCCCGGAGGAGATGCCTGGCCACACACCGCGCGCGGCGGGGGCAACGTACCGTCGTCGACGAGGCCCTGGCGGTGCCGGTCCATGACGACGAGGATGTACTTGAACGCCTCCGTGTCGCAGGGGATGGTGACGGCGCCGCCGTGGTAGTGGAACTCGAACTCCTCCTCCGCCTTCTCCAGCAGCCGCCGGAACACCGGCATGCCTAGGTACGCCGTCGGCACCACGAACCGGCGCCGCTCCGCGCCCACGTACACGGGGCAGCACCCGCGGGGCACGTCCGCCGGGGGCGGCGCGTCGAGCGTCATCGGCGACTCGCACGCCGCCGCGCGCGGCGGGGGCAACGTACCGTCGTCGACGAGGCCCTGGCGGTGCTGGTCCATGACGACGAGGATGTACTTGAATGCCTCCGTGTCGCAGGGGATGGTGACGGCGCCGCCGTGGTAGTGGAACTCGAACTCCTCCTCCGCCTTCTCCAGCAGCCGCCGGAACACCGGCATGCCTAGGTACGCCGTCGGCACCACGAACCGGCGCCGCTCCGCGCCCACGTACACGGGGCAGCACCCGCGGGGCACGTCCGCCGGGGGCGGCGCGTCGGGCGTCATCGGCGACTCGCACGCCGCCGCGCGCGGCAGGGGCAACGTACCGTCGTCGACGAGGCCCTGGCGGTGCCGGTCCATGACGACGAGGATGTAATTGAACGCCTCCGTGTCGCAGGGGATGGTGACGGCGCCGCCGTGGTAGTGGAACTCGAACTCCTCCTCCGCCTTCTCCAGCAGCCGCCGGAACACCGGCATGCCTAGGTACGCCGTCGGCACCACGAACCGGCGCCGCTCCGCGCCCACGTACACGGGGCAGCACCCGCGGGGCACGTCCGCCGGGGGCGGCGCGTCGGGCGTCATCGGCGACTCGCACGCCGCCGCCGCCGCCGCGTCCTCCCCCCGCCTGATGCGCTCCTCCACCACCAGCACCCGCGGCAGGCGCCGCCGGTCGTCGTCGTCGTCGTCGTCGTCGTCGTCGTCCGCCACGCTATTCGACGCCGGCGGCAGCGGCGGGTCCCTGCTGCTGGCAGCATTATCAGCGGCGGAAGGCGTGGCGTCGTTGTTTCGGTCTGTCGTGGCGGCGTCTAGGTTGGCTCCGTCGCCGTCGCCGTCGCCGTCGTCGCTGGCGCTGGCGCTGGACCGCCTCTCGCTGGCAGTGGCACTCCTGGAGCTGGAGGAGGACTGCCAACGGTGGAGCATCTGCCGGAACCAAACGACCCGCTGGAGGCCGGAGGAGTCCTCCTCGTCGGCGCCACCGCTGCTCTCATGTCCCATCGACGACGACATATAGCTAGTATCCACGGATCGCGAATAATAGCGATGTCGTCGATGGTTCCCGTTCGGCGCAGAGGCAGTACGTGAACTGTGAACACGGATCATCATACTGAACGAATGCGAGCATGATCCAAACTTGGCAAGGTGACGTGAAGAACCGCCCGCGTTTGCAGGCGGACCCCCCGAGTTGCAAGGAGACAACCACGCGTGGCCCTGGTCAGGTCGCCCCATTTTGTGCTTCTTTTTCTAGGTCACTCAAAAGGTTTTTGCTTGTTTTTTATTATGATAGAGAAAAGTTCAATGCAACACGTATTAGGGCCGTCCTAGGATGTTAAAAAAGATTGTACATGGACGTTCAGATCCTACCCAGTGTACTGCAAGTTATGCCGTTACATCGAACATTGACCGACCCGAAAGGCGGAACCGCTCAGGAGGCCTATGTCCGACATTTCCCTTCATTGTAATCAAATGATTTTTTCGTTTTCCTTGTTGCAATTCAGTCGAATTTTGTTAAAAATTGCGTCACTGACCTCCATCCAATTTGATGCCAATATACCCCTCAAAAGCTAACAGCAAGGGGCCACCCAAATAGATTGCTCTCTTCTACTCAATAGCGGTGTTTAAAATCTCGGCTATAGCCGGAGATAGCTGTAGCTAAGACATTTAGCTGTATTTCGCAAAAAATAAAAAAGCATAGAACCTTGGCGTAACAATTATAAGTGATCCATTTCATGGGATTACATAAGAGAGTATCACACATAAATTTCAGATAACAAAGCATCTCCATAGTAAAACTTCACAAATCTTTAATTGATTGCAATGTGAGCAGATTTGAACCTTGCCGGATTGCTCTGCCATAGTGTTTGCATTTGGAGCCGACAGACATTGAACGGCTCAGGGCTTGTCGGCTTGATCACTTTACTAATGCCACTGGTCTGTAGATCAATTATGGAAAGAAAAAAAAACACCGCAGTGCCTATACATATGAATGAAACCACTGTGGCGGAATGCATCTCAGCGCTCGGTTGTCGTAGAGAAGGATTCCCGCAAACTTATCTTAGTCCACCTCTGTCCAACACCAAACTCCGCCTACCAGCATTTGCACCCCAGATTGCCAAAGCTGACCAATACCTCGCCGGTTGGCAAACATCTCTGCTCAACCAAATGGGACGTGCAACCCGAATAGTTAGCTAGTATTTTCCATGTGTGCTCTTGCCATCCCGCCGGGAGTGATAGAACAAATTGACCGACGACGTCGTTCTTTCCTCTGGTCTAGAGTTGGCACGTCAAAAGGGGCCAAGAATCTGGTTGCTTGGAACCATGTCTGTGATACAAAGCTTAAAAGACCTAGGGATATAGAATAGCTACCTGCTACTGAAGATGATACACAAGCTACATTCTAGTAATGCCTCTTCCTGTGTGGCATCTCTGTCTGGTGATCTCCATGGACAATACCAGGATATGCCGCGATCTCTTCTTCTCATCTACCGTACAATCACGACGTCAGTCTCGAAGATGGGAACACAAACTCCTTCTGGCATGATGTATGGGATGGTGATGAATTTGACTCCATGGTAGAGCGTTTCCCGGAGCTATACAGTCACTGCACAAAGCAAAAGTTAATGGTTAAGCAGGCCAGCGAAGGCGAACTTGGACGTTCCCTCGTCGCACGCCGCTCGACAATGGCAACAACACAGCTCAACCAAGTGCTGGTAATCGTGGAGCTACACACCCTGAATGGAGGGCGGGACCGTCGCCAGAGCTTGGTCCTCAAGCGCATGCAATGGTGACCTCGATAGCTCGGTGATCTATAAGGCGCTTAAAACCGCTAACTCTAGTCCGGATGCCTGGGCTAAATTCGTCTGGCAAAACAAGGCGCTGCCTCGTGTCAAGTTTTATTTTTTGCGTAGTTACTTTCTCAGGGAAGTATCCAATGCAAAACCAACATACTGAGGGAAAGGCGTCGTGGACAACACGGAATGTGATATATGCCATGCAGCGGCGGAAACTCCAGCACACATGCACAAAATCCCGTTTGGTTACCATCGGATTTTGAGAATCCGGATAAAAAAATCAAACAATCCTAAAATCTCATCCAAACAGGCTAGAATTTTAGGGGATTTTAATACACACATGCACAAAATCAAACAAACCTTAGAGATTATTTTTATCCAGAATCCGGATTTTAGAATCCGATCCAAACTGCACCATAATCTTCTGTTGCTCCTCCGCAAGGTAGTTCTGGGGAGCGATTCTGATTCAAAAAGATGAAGATTGACTAATACAGGCACTCAAGGAGAGAAGACCACCAACCCACATACCGCGCAACCACTTTGGAACATTCTCGCTGTTATGCTGTTGGCACATTTGGAAGTGTCAAAATACTAGTATGGTATTCAGATGCGAACAGACAACACTGAATGATGCGTTGGCGGCTTGCAAATCTATGGGGAGCTCGTCTGCCTGACAAGGACCAAGGACTTGGGACTGCCTGGTGCTCGATCTTAGGAAACGCAATGTAATTTTATCTTGAAACTTTGATGAAATATCTGTAAACTCAACATATGGCTATTTGAGAACCACTTAATATATCAATCAGGTGGTGGATATTTTAACTTCTCGAAAAGTAAGAATAACATATTTTTTGGAACATAGGGAGTACTAGTCAGCATTTAACTACTATATTTCCTGAGCATGTACAAATGGTAGACAGATGGATAACGTACGTAGAACGGTAGGAGTATACTGAAACGGAGACGTGCAACCGACATCCAGTCTCCCATCAACCGTCAGGGGATGAGAACCGTAATAATCAAAATCATAATCCATATAAAATTTAGATTTTATAATTCTTACACTACCCAACTGTACAATTATCACTGGATGCTTGAGAAATATGAAAATTTTCACTCCCAAAAAAACTGAAAATTTTCTAATGTGAGCTATATATATATATATATATATATATATATATATATATATATATATATATATATATATATATATATATATATATATATATATATATATATGCGCTATTCTACCCATAGGTGTAGAATAACTATTCTACACCATGAGCCAACCGACCGAGCCCACCAGGTCCCTCCCACGCGCGCCCCCCGACGAACCCAACCAACCCTGCCGCGTGCGGCCCGACCCTCCCCACGCGCGTCAGTTCCCGCGCGCCGCACGGGTCCCTCCCACACGGTCCCGCACGAGCTACGACGCACTGAACCCGCGGCGTTGACCGGGTGCAAACGGTGCGACCCCACGGTCCTGGCACCCACTCCCGCTGCGTCCATGCGCTTTTTTTATTTTTTCAAAGCCGAGACCCAATCCAGTGTGAGGCTGTGAGTGTCAGGCGATGTCTCATGTGCGCTACACGTAAAGGTTCCTAATCCATGAATGCAGAGAGAGCCCTTCGGATCCTATGTCCCAGACCACTGTGCGGACATCTGTGTTGCCAGTAGCAACAAGTTCATTTAGTAGTATTTTATCAGTATCTGGATGTTTTAGTCAGTAGCTTCGCTCTGCAGGTACTAACTTCAGTAGTTACTAGTACCATTAAGTATTTTGTCAGTATCTTGTAATATTTGTCAGTATTTTTAGTTATTTTTGTCAGTAGTTTAGTACAGCTGGTACTATAACTTTAGTGGTTGATACTACCTTTAAGTAGTTGTCAGTATCTTAAGTATTTTGTCAGTATCTTTAAGTATTTCGTTAGTTTCTTTTATCAGTAGCTTGGTATAACCGGTATTATACTTCAGTAGTTGTTAGTACCTTTAAGTAATTGTCAGTATCTTCGAGTATTTTGTCAGTAGCTTAGTAGAGCCGGTACTATAATTTCACTGGTTGCTACCACCTTTAAGTAGTTGTCAGTATCTTCAAGTATTTTGTCAGTATCTTTAAGTATTTCGTTAGTTTCTTGTTAGTAGCTTGGTACAACCGGTATTATACTTCAGTAGTATTTTGTTAGTATCTAAAAATATTTCATCAGTATTTTATCAGTATCTTCAAGTATTCCGCCAGTATCTTATCAGTGTATTCAAGTATTTTGTTAGTATGATCAGTATTTTGTCAGTATCTTCAAGTATTTTGTTAGTATCATCAATATTTTTCGGTATCTTGTCGATATCTTCAAGTATTTTGTTAGTATCGTCAATATTTCGTCAGTATCTTTGTTAGTATCTTCTGAGTATTTTGTTAGTATCTTGGACTGTTTGATTCAGTAGTGTTAGCAGGATTGCATAATGACAGGCGCTGCTTTTTGATGGTGTTGTGGCCAGTCATGGCTGAGTGCTTTTGATGGCAGTGTGCAGGAGCATTCGGTACCTCTCACTGCCAACCCAGGCGTACACATCAGTCAGTCATCAGGAAAAAAAAGAACAAAACACGCCTTCTTCCTTCTTGGACCACAGCGGACGCCCGACGGGTGGGGTGAGCTCCGGCGGGTGGGGAGCGCGGGGCCGGCCACCTCTGGCGAGAGGTCTCAGCAGTCCTGCGAGCTCGGGCGGCGGGTCATCTCCTCGTGGCCTTGGATCGAGGAAATCCACCAGTGCCTCCAGTCGACTGGAGAGCAGACGCCGAACGTGGACGCGGGGCATGGTGCTGCTCCCTCTCGGATGGGGCCGCTACCGCTGCTTGTGTCGTGGAAGCCGCTGCGCGCTATTGGTCGTGCAGGGGAGGCGCGCCGTCGGTCCTAGAGAAGAAGGCCCGATGCAGATGCGAGTACGGAGAGAAGCGGGCCCTGCGGTGCTTCTGCGTTGAGTTAGTCGGAGGTGTTGGAACGGACGCGGGGGGCCGCAGGGGAGAGGGCGCCAGGGAGGGGCAGCTGTTGGTGGGGAAAGGGGCCGACGCCGATGCCGGTGGGGGAACGGGACGCCGACGCTGGTGGGGCGGCGGTGGGGAAAATTATCGAGGGCACCGAGTGGGCTACGGATCCGGCTTGGGAAATTATCGGGGATGTGGACCCGTCTTGGCGAGTTGGTCGGGAAGGAGTCGGAGGTGGGCGGGTGGTGCAGCCGGGTCGGGGGTGGGCTGGTTGATGCAGTCGGATCGGTTGGCATTGTGTCACGGTGTAGAATAGTTATTCTACACCTAGGGTGTAGAATAGTGCTACCATATATATATATATATATATATATATATATATATATATATATATATATATATATATATATATATATATATATATATATATATATATATATATATATATATATATATATATATATATATATATATATATATATAAGAGTAGTTTGGGCTGTTCGAATAAGCCAAAATAATCTTAAATAGCTGCAATGCAGCTGTATTCGGTACTTTATGTGAGCTTTATATAAACAGCCGATGGTTGAAATTGCAATAAGGATTGTAGAGACTGGAATAAGAGATTTCTTTTCTAAAAATACAATACTTTATGTGAGTACACCTACCGTGAAAAATTACAGTAAGGGGCCGTTTTTATTTTGGATGAATTGAAATTTACTTAATGGATTAGATTATTTGGCTTTAAATTTGATATTCCATAACTTTTCCAAACTCGCAAATAAACCTATCTCAAATTCATAGGGTGGAAGATGGAAATGGATTCTATATATTACTATGCTATAATTCTATTTTTCAATTTATAGCGTACTCTTCAACTCACCTCTCTAGAATAGAAATATAACATATAAGTATGTCGCTTATATGTCTAACAATAAATATACAAATATATTCCATATATAACTATATTAACTTAATTAGCCTATGTCTAAATTATAATTATTAGAATGAATTCAATCCCAAGGGTCTAAACGGACCCTGATAGCTGTTGCTTGAAAAATTACTCCCTCCGTCCAGGAAAATATGCAATTCTAGTACAGTGTCAAGTTTTAGTATCTTAAGTTTGACCAATTATAGATAAAAAATAATCAATATTTATGATATCAAATAAATATCATTAGATTAATTACGAAATATATTTTCATAATAAATTAATTTGGAGCCATAAATATGAATACTATTTAGTAGAAATTTGGTCAAACGTGAACTACTTTTTCTGGCACGCAAACCATAGTTACATCATTTTCTGAACGGAGGGAGTATTACAGTAGAAGTGAAAGTGCCGGTTAATTTTCGCAGACGTTTCCATCCCGTTGTCCGCCGTTCCCACCAGCCGCGCGGCGAGCAGCCATCGCATGGGCCTTTTTGCCGGATACGGAAAGCTTCTAAGGCCCCAGCTGAACTGGTCTGTGGCGCCGACGGTGCCGGCCGGCTGCGGCGGGGGCCCGGCAGCCCATGCGCTTTTCGGCTCGTCAGCCGGTCAACGTCGAGGCCGCCCTGACAACCACGTCCGAGTGCCACCCCGCTTTCTCTAGAATCCTCGTGCCGCCAAGTGCGGGCCGGTCAGTCAAATACAACAAGTGGCCAGATGCGGAGGAGCGAACTCTCCAGAGGCCGGGGCGGGCGCGGGCCCCCGAAAATATCTTCCTCGCGCCGCGCGGGCCGGGGTCGCGGCCGGGGCCGGCGCCTCACCGTCGCCGTCCCTTCCGCCTCGTATCAGCTCGTGGGTTTCGTTTCAGTCGCATCAAGCCCGGGAAAGCACGCGGTCGGCATGTGGCCTGGTGTAGATACGAAAAATTTTCTTGAAAATATTACATTAGATGTTTTATGCGACGTTGAAAGAGATTTTTGGTTTTAATAAAAAATTAATTATATAGCTTACCTAAAAACCGTGAGACGAATTTATTAAGTCTAATTAATCTGTTATTAGCACATTTATTACTATAGCACTTTAGTATCAAATCACGGACTAATTAGGCTCAAACGTCTCGCAATTTATACGTAAACTGTATAATTAGTTTTTTATTTCGTCTATATTTAATACTCTATACATGTACCGCAAGATTTGACGTGATAGTTCTAGATGAAAAGTTTTTTTTTAATGTAAACGAGGCCAATCATACAGCTGCCGAGTCCTCAACACGAGAAAATCTACTGTACTATTGTTTTCCTTCAGAACAGTGCAAGCATCTCCGAGCAATTGGCCTCGTTCGGCTGGAATTATAAGCCGGCTGAAAAATACTGTTGGCTGATTTTTATGAGAGAAAAATACTGTTCTGACTAAAAAAACAAGCTGAAAAAGACGGATTATAACTCAGATGAACAAGTGTGGGGACGCGTCGGCAGGTGCC
Source organism: Saccharum hybrid cultivar R570 (assembly GCA_038087645.1). Lineage (NCBI taxonomy): Eukaryota > Viridiplantae > Streptophyta > Magnoliopsida > Poales > Poaceae > Saccharum > Saccharum hybrid cultivar. The sequence continues at coordinate 14,531,212 of JAQSUU010000259.1, forward strand.
ACCGGCGTCCGGGGACCCGGGCTGGCGAACCGTGGCCGTGGGTTCCGAGGATAAGGCCCTCGGTGGTCGGGTGGTTCGCGTAGTCTAGTCGTGGCCCTGCCTGCAATAGCCCTTACCAGTTCCGCCACAGTTGCTCCCAGTCCCACCAACAACTTGCCCAAACGAGGATCGTTCCAGAAAAAGGGCCCTGTCCACAGGAAGATTGTTAATTAGAGTACCATAATCAGATTCCAATGATCTCGATGGACAATGTTCTCGTGCATGCATGTGTGTCCTACTCTACACCCTGTCCTGCCGACGTGGGCCTGTTCAGTGCGCCTCGCTCTAAAACACTCTTTTTTGCAACTTGATTAAAAGAAGAATAAAATGTGGCTTTAGTTTGAAGTGCTTTCTTACTTGGAAGCAAATTTCAAAATTCGGTAAGTACATTTTTCCACATATGCAAGGTGCTATCTTGTATGGCCACTGAGTGTTGTGATCCATTGTTTTATTTGTTATACCATGGCCTTCATAGGACCTGTTTAGATCCCCGGACTAAAGTTTAATGAGGATAATATAGTAAATATGAGCTATTTTTTCTTTTCTCTAATAAGTTCTACTTATCAATTAGCCTCTATTAGTTTTTCAGTCCACAGTTAGTTCACATTTAGATATTCTATTTCGCATCCAAAACATATTAAAATTTAGTTTATTTCATCAAACATCCCTGTATATTGGAGGTGTTCGTTTTAGATTAAGCCACCATGGATGGTTGTGGCTTTTTTAGTACAATCTACAGTTTTTTTGTGGTAATCACACTGCAATCTTAAGAGAACACCCAGTTCAGTTGTACGTAAAGCCGTACCTGTGTTTCTAGTCTTTTCCGAATCATGCATGCCCTTTTCACTACGGTAAAATATCTTTGTTAGCATAACGTTAATTAACCGGTGATGTGAACCACACACTTTTCGTCTTTAAAACCACAAGCTAGCAGGCGTCGGTGTAATAAGGTCCCGCTTCTGGAGCCTTCGCGTTTCGCGTGGAAGCGCAGGCCAGCCAAGCAACTTGCGCGACCGGCCTCGCCTCGCCTCTCGTGTCTCCTCTCTTGCCCCTGTTTGTTTGCTTCTGGCCGGGCCCCTTCTGTTCTCTCCTGCACGCCACTCTGCAACCCCCGCCCGCCTCTCAAACACAGCAGTCGCGCAGAGCAGCAGCCTCTGCGCGCGCGCGCGCGCCGGCGCCAGCCGACATGGCTGCCAGTCACTGCGGCAGCATCCATGACCAGGAGGAAGCTTCGGCTCCTGGCGCCGACCTCTACGCCGTGCTCGGGCTCAACAGGGAGTGCACCGACGCCGAGCTCAGGGTCGCGTACCGGAGGCTCGCCATGGTACGTTTTCAATTCGACGACGACGAGCTAGCTAATCAATGCTGTTCATCTCCTCTTCCTCCAATCAACAGCTCCAAATTGACTAATTGAGGATCATTTGCTGATTACACCTGATTGCATGCAGATATGGCATCCGGACAGGTGCTCGGCGTCCGGCAGCTCGGCGCGCGTGGAGGAGGCCAAGGAGCGGTTCCAGGAGATCCAGGGCGCCTACTCCGGTGATCACTTCTCGTCTCTCTCTCCCCGCTCCTCCATTGATCACTCATTAGCTTGGCCGCCGAAAAGCGAATTCCTTACATTCCATGCCGATCGAAGCAGTGCTGTCGGACTCCAACAAGCGGCTCCTCTACGACGTCGGCATCCACGACAGCGAGGACGACGAGGCTGACGTAACCACTCGACCGAACTCAATCTCATCATATTCTATTTCCCGGGCCAATCGGTTTTCCTGACGGGATTTGGTCAGGGGAATTCGATTGCTGACGGTTTCTTTCTTCCCTTTGCGTCGTCCGCAGCTGTCGGGGATGGGCGACTTCCTCGGAGAGATGGCCGACATGATGAGCCAGGCCACGCCAACGGTAAAGCCCGCACCCGGCCCGCTGCTGAACATCTGGACCGTCCCTCGCGCGTCGAGATCCGCGCGCTAACCGAATCGATCCGTGTTGGTGCAGGAGACCTTCGAGGAGCTGCAGCAGGTGTTCGTGGACATGTTCCAGGACGACCTGGACGACGCCGGGTTCTTCGGCGGGCTTCCGACGACGGGCCGTAGCGCCCAGGCACCGGCCAGCACCTCGTTGCCGCCGGCGGTGTCGTCATCGTCGCCGTTGCGGCCGACGCCTGCTGGAAGAAACAAGGGGGCGCAGGCACCGTCGTCGTCGTTTAAAGGCGTCGAGAGGCGGGGTTCGACGGCGAAACGCCCGAGGCCTGGGTCGGCGGGCCTGGAACCGGATCTGGGCCTCTCCGGATTCTGCTTCATGGTAAGCTGTTGGCCTTTTTCACGGCTTGGCCCTGCTGTAGCTCCGTGGACATCGAGTAGTGTATTGGCCTCGCAGCCCCGCTGAATGTGATGGTACTTGACACGCTGTTGTTACTACTCCCCCGTCCAAAAGAAAAAATCTCGCTTACCATAAATCAAACAATCAGTAAGTTTACATCTTTAAATAAGTTCATTATTAAAATGGATTTCACGTTACTTATTATGAATAATAAATATTACTTATTTTGTATATACTTCATTAAACTTTGAATTCTTTGACTTCTTGAAAACGAGATTTTTATTTTGTTGACTAGGAAGGAGTAACGGGTCAGTTTGGTAGAGTTCTCTTTCCTGATTCTCGATCTTCAATTCTTGGTTCTCATGTGGAGTAATTCTGAAGCGGGGAGTAAGGTGGGGAAAAGGTGAAAAATAATTCTGAAGTGATTTTAGTGGCAATTGAACAGGGAGTAGTGGGAAGCGGTGGAGAGCAGATTTTTTAGCTCTCGGCTCATAGTGTAAATGGTGGAGCGATTCTCGTTAGTTTCCCACCAGAATCCAAATGCATTTGAAGTGTTTGGTAAAGATCTATAGAATCCGCTTTGGAAAAAAGTTGCCGTCCACATCGACACCACAAATTGAGATTTTTCTCTCCCGACAAAGAATACCCTACTAGTTACTAGCCCACTAGACTAGCTACCATGAAGGAAGTTGCCGCCCTTTACAATTTGGTTGTGTTGCTGCGAGTGTTTTGCTTTCAGGGATCGTGGATGGGTCTTTGCTGAATTTCTGCTAGAGAAACGGAGGAAGGTTTAGGATAAGTCTTCTCTACCGTGGGCCACGGGGAGATTTGTCGGTTGAGCTGTCGTCTGTTGATGATTTTGTTCAAGATAAGGCAGCATACGCATCTCCCCTGAGATTTTGAGGGTGTTTGCTGTTGTACCTTCTACATGTACTATAGATAAAACTTGAAAAGTTACAATGATTACAGCTTTAGCTCAAGTGAAAAGGATTTTATAGTTGGGATGGTAGTTAGAGCCTACAGGTGTGGGCCCTTGGCGTCGCACCGGCGGGTGCACACGCGAGTACCAAATCAAATCGTGTGAGTCTCATTGGATTAGAGCCAAAATGAACAAGGGTCAATTGGAGGTGTTAAGGCTCTGTTTAGTTCCCTTTAGTTTTGGCTAGATTTTAAGAATCCGGCCTTTGAAAACTGGGTGAAATCTAAACAGATCAGTTTTTTCTGCCAGTTTTTGACAGATTCTTAAAAATTAGGAAGCTGTTGATATCCAGGTTTTGCCAGTTTTTTTTGACCATAGAGCAATAAATGAAACCAATTTTTAAAAAATTAGGGGATCCAAACACCCCCACTAATTTTTGTTTAAAATTCAGATTTTAGAAACTAAAGGCAAAAATTGGTTTTAAGAATCCGAAACAGACCCAAAGGCCTAAATCGTAGCCGTGGATGACCATCGGGGCTAGAAATACGAGGAACATTCAATACAACCAGGTATCTACGTTTAGCTGTTAATTTAATAATATATTTAACAACTGAGTCTTAAATTTTTCGTCCATTCAAATTGTATGTGGTAAGTAGCTAGATGTGTGATATAGACTTTAAATCTTATTGTTTTTAAATTTCTTTACTTATAATGCAATCATGATGATATATTTCTTATATAAGACTAACACCTCCGACCGCTAAAACCGACGGCCACACGCGTTGCGGGTGTGAAAATTGCACACATAGTGTATCGCGGGCGAATGTGATAATATTTTGTAGGTGTTGTCACAAGCGGGTATTTGCTTTACCCATAGGACACGTGATCCATTGCTATTGCAATTTGTAGTTCTATAAAGATCGTATCGCCTGTTGAGTTGCATACATGTTCAGACATGAAACTTGCATCCTTATGTTTTCAATGTTGAAATCTAGCCAGTAATAGTACTATCTTCCGTGCAGGTGAGCAAGTCGAAGGAGAGGGAGGCGGCATGGGCGAGTGACGACGGTGACAAGAGGAGCGGCAGCAAGCAGAGGCTGTCGACGAGCCGCGATGTCTCCGGTGGTGGGATGTCGCGCTCACGGCAGGGCCAGAGCAGCAGAAACTTGTGGCAGTGTATGGCCTCTAAGTCTTGATTAGAGCACTGTTTATTGACTTGCTGGCTCGCGTCAGTCGTTCTAGCTCTAGACATATTTAAGGCCTTGTTTAGTTTTTTTCTAAAATTTTTCTCCTCGTCACATCGAATGTTTGGACACATGTACGAAGTATTAAACGTAGACGAAAAAATAACTAACTACACGGATTGCGATAAATTTGCGAGATAATTTTTTTAAGCCTAATCGATCAATGATTTGATAATGTTATGCTACAATAAACATATACTAATGACGGATTAATTAGGTTTAATAAATTCGTTTTGCGATTTCCAGGTGAGTTATGTAATTAGTTTTTTTATTAGTATCCGAACACCCTCTCTAACCTACCATAAAACATTCCATGTGACACCTTACAATTTTTCAATCCAGAAACTAATCAGGAGAGAGAAAAATCTTGTTGGGTTATTCAATCTGTTCTGAGCTTGCTGTATTGAGTATTTGGTAGGAGAAATAAAAAATGATCAATGATGGCCCTAACAACTTTACGAGCAGACCCACCTAATTGTAGTTGCGCTATGGCTGTAGCTGCAGTAGCCACTCAAGCCGCTACAGCCAGCCAACCAGCAGCAAATGTGAACCAAAGCTCAAATAGCCGGTGAAGCCACCTCTAGCAAAAAAGTTGATCTAAAATTTTTTTGGGAAAAGTTCATGTAGCACTTTTCGTTGTTATTTGGTAAAAATTATCTAACCATAGACTAACTAGGCTCAAAAGATTCGTCTCAACATTTACAGACAAACTGTGCAATTAGTTATTTTTTTTACCTACATTTAATGTTCCATGCATGCGTCCAAAGATTCGATGTGATGGATACTGTGCAAAAAATTTTGAGTGTTTTTGGACATCTAAACAGGGCCAGCAAAATGAGCAGCCGACCGAACAAGTTAGAAAGGTGAAGCCACCTCTAGCCTTTTAAGGTGAAATCGTTAGAAAAGAAGTAGACTTACCAAGAAAAAAAAAGTCTATCTGACCTTCCTCAACTATCGAGTAAGTTTGATTTACCTCCCTCGATTAGAAAACTAGATTCTAGGCTCCTGCAACTCTTAAAACCGTTCAATTTACCTATGAGAGCAGTTTTAAAAGCCGTTTTGGCTGACATAGCGCCTGAGGAGAGTAAATAGGACTTTCACGATACTTTATGGAGGTCAAATGGACTTTATAAAAAATACAAATATTTTTTAAAATATCCAAATATATTTTTTTGAACCAATAAGTATTTTAAAAGTACTACATTTCGATTTAATATTAAAAATCATAGAAAATTTGTTGTAACTCAGAAAAATATGAAACCAATTTCATATTTCTCCTAAAACACTCATCTTTCTCTAAGCTAGCCGCTAGGCACTATAATTAGACAATTTGTCCTGTTCGCTTGGCTGATAAACCATAGTTGAAAGTACTGTTGACTGATTTGTTGTGAGCGAAAATCACTATACCATGGCTGATAAGTCTGGCTGATAAGATCAAGCCGTCGCATCCATATGGATGTTGTTGCCCAAGTCGCTGACATTGGTTTAGTCGCACGCCAAATGGTCCAATGAGTCTGCACACGTCATCGTCGTGAAGTCTCGTGAAGAAGACAATGTTGCTATAAAGCTAAACCACATGATACATATATTTTATTTATAATTTCTCATGCATGTATTGATGGTTAAGCAAGACATCGTTATTGAGCAAACGTTTTTTTTTATTGCACGACGGGTTGGGCGTTGGTTCACGCTGCGGTCTATAATGATTTGTCTTGGTTTGCATTCTCCATTTCATATTTGGCCTACTTTTAAATTTTAAGAGACCATACAAGCTTCAAATAATTCTAAGCAAGAAAGAAAAAAGGTAAAGCATGATTTTAGGACAAATATAATTCTAAGTTAAAATAAATTTTATGAATTTGCTAATATTAAATTAGATTTTTGCATTTTTAAAGCATATCTGTTTCGGAAAAATATTCAGGTAGTTTCTGAGAATTATCTCTATATTTCTCTATAAAGTCTATTTAACCTTCTAAAATTATCGAGATAGTCCAGGTTATAGTTGTTTACATTTTTCATGGTTGATGTGGCACCACATAGCATGGCTAACATGATATCACATTAGCTAAAATCACTCATGTAGGTAATCGGATGGTTTTAAGAGTTGGAGAAGTCTAAAAATATAAATTTCTAGTCAAGGAAGTTAAATCGCACACATCATTGTTGAGGGAGGCTAGATGGACCTTTTTTCCATTAAACAGTGCTAAACCAGTTTCATGGGCCGCTCTGATTCTCACCCTAACAAAACTAGAGAAAAGAAAGAGAGCCATCGGCCCAGTAATGCGTAGAAAAGTTAGTTGTGATGAGCCAGGAAGAAATGGTCCAGTGCGTTCACTCCTATTTGTTGTCTTTGTCTCCTATTCACCTTGCGTGAGCGACAACTAGGGCGACCGTCGCCGCCCTACGCCCAACAGCTCAGGTTTTCATCCCGCGCTTTCCTAAGGACGAGCACCCACCACACAAGTTATGCCTGGCTCTTCTCTTCCCTTCCTTCCTGTGCCAAACTGAGCACAAAACCCTAAGCTAAGCTATTTGGCTATATATATTCAGATTTGATCGCCCGCCAAGCACCCAAACCTCAAGCCATTTGTATTCAGATCTGATCTAATCGCAGGTGTGTGCTTGTATTGTGCCTATTAACTTAGATTTTTAGCAAAAAAAATATCGTCTGTGCATGTGTATCCATGGTATACTGGGTTCGCCCCACCGCTCCTCTTCAAAGCGCATGATCAATCAACCAATTAGCGGATGCTGCTTGTTTCCCCACCAAAAAAATAAAATCGGCGGCTTATTGGAAATAAAGTATTTCCTAATTTAAATTGTCTTTGGCTGAAGAAGCAAGAAGAGGACAAGAAGGAGAGAGTCCGACTTGAATACTTGAGGAAGTAAATATTTTAATATTGTTTGGCCAGACTACACAAAGAAATTAAATACGTGATGATTGAAAAAAAAAAGAAAAAATATTTAGAACGTAATGAGAACAGCGAACACATCGCCTAGCAGATGGGTGTCATCCCGGCGGAGGCGGCATTCGGTGGACTGCGGCGGCGGTGGAAGGGAGACACAGAATTGTGCCTATTAACTTTGATTTTTATCAAAAAAAAATTGGGTGTGCATGTGTATCCATGCTATCCCTGCCGTATGCTCCTCTTCAAAGTGCACGATCAATCGGCGGATGCTGCTGGTTTCCCCACCTAAAAGTAAAATCGGCTTCAACCCAAGCCATTGACTAGCTGGTTCCACCCCTGAGCAGTGGCGGATGCATTGGCCATGTTCATCCGACTTATAATTCGTCTTTTTCAGCTTGTTTTTTCAGCTGGAACAGTATTTTTCTCTCACAACAAATCAGCCAACAATGTTTTTCAGCCGGCTTATCAGCCCAGCCGAACGGGGCCATTATTATGATATTGAATGTGTTTCCCTTTTATTTTATTCATAATCATGTCTAGATCATTATAAACAAACTTTTAACACCTACTAAATAAGACTCTATAAACTTCAAAATAACTATGAAGTATTTTTACACTAAATATGCAATGGCTACTTTTATAATTTTTGATAACTCACTTGGTGACTATACGTATGGAATGAACACTAGTCTATCTATGTATTTATGGCTCTATATGGTGGCAACCTTCTACACTTCTCTATATTTTAGAGTATCTCTCATGTTTATCTAGATATTTCTCATTACACAAAATATCTAGATCTAGAATATTCCATTTAGAATCTTGTTTGAGTTTATCTATTCCCTAGATATTTCTCATGCAAAATATCCAGATATAGAGTATTCTTTTATCTAAAGTATGATAATTATGTCTTATGCATACTCGTCATTTATCTGAAAAGTTTCTCACGTAGAAGTTTCCTATTTCATAAGATACTAGGAAGGCAAATGGGTTATACTTCCTAACATTTTTCTACTATGAGAATATTTCTTTTCTCTTAATAGAATATTATTTTTTTCTACTCTAGAAGTTGTTCCTAACCTCGAAAAAATATTTTACTACAAAGGGGTAAGTAAAAAATGTTCTACCTATAAAAAATCATTTATTATTCCATAAAATGACAACTAGTGTCATGTAAGAGTAGCAATATTCCTAATTTATTAATTACTAGCAAATATGCCAGTGCGTTGCTAAAAGGTCCTAATGGCTAGAGGAGGGTGAATAGCCAATAAAAATTTCTACAACAACACTAAGCCAAGTGGTTAGACAATTATGAGGCGAAGCAAGTTTTGCGCTAGCATACTAAAAAATGCAAGCCACCTACCACAATTTTAGTTGCTATAGTTTCTAAAGCACACAATGGCTATGTCACTACCACTAAGTTAGTGAGGTCTCAAAGACTAACTAAAGAGCCTCACTAACCAAACTAGACACGACACGACACAATCTAGCTCTCAAAACTAGTTACACTAAAGAGCTTAGCTACACTAGGAATGTAAATACAAGAGAGGTAGTGATGGTTATACTGCCGTGGCAAGAGATGATCAATCAATCACAACAAAAATCCTCAAAGACAATGATGACACAAGATTTTTCACCGAGGTTCACTTGCTTGCCAACAAGCTAATCCCAGTTGTGGCGATACACTCACTTGGAAGTTCACACGCTAATAGGCATCACACGCCTAACCCACAATCGGGTGCCGCACAACCAACACAAGATGAGGATCCACAAGCCACGAGCAATCCACTAGAGCACCTTTTGGCACTCTGCCGGGGAAAGGTCAAGAACCCCTCACAATCACTACGATCAGAGCCAGAGACAAGCACCTTCCTCCGCTCGATGATCCTCGCTGCTCCAAGCCGTCTAGGAGTCGGCGAACTCCACGAGTAACAAGCAAAATCCGTAGCGAAACACAATCACCAAGTGCCTCTAAATACAATCACTCAAAGCAATGCACTTGGATGCTCTCAAATCTCACTAGATGATGATCTAATCAAGCAAGGTGGGTTAGAGAGTGTTGGCTATGCTCACTAGGATGTATTCTTAGTACAAATAGCCAAGAGAGTGAGCAAGAGTCGGCCACAACATTTTTTATAGAGCCCCCTAACAAATAGAGCCGTTAGGGTCAAGAAGGGGCTCCCTTCGCGTTGACCGAACGCGCTGGTCGGATTGACCGGACGCAGACGCCCCAGCGTCCGATCACGCATCCGCAGCCACATGTCCACATGATTCAACCACAGCCGCTGATCTCCAACGGCTAAGTCACAGTGTGCTAACGGTTAAGTGATGATCGGACACAGCGCGACGTGACCGAACGTGTCGTAGCGGCATCCGATCACGCATACGCCCGAGTCTCCAAGCAAACAACCTGACGTGCTAGTCAAGTGACTGGACGCTCCACCACGTGGAGTCCAGTCAAGTCAAGTAAGGCACCAGAGAGGTTTTTACGCGACCGGACACGTCCGTTCACGCAAGACCGGACGCACTGCAACGTCCACTCCTCTCTACCTCGCGCGCAAGCCCTACGTCAGCATACGTCAGCCTTGATCGGACGCATCCCACCCCCTGCGCATCCGGTCTAGCACCCACTTTGAGTCTGGTGCTAAGCCCTAAGTGAAAGGTCTTGATGGCTAGAGGGGGGGTGAATAGCCTTTTAAAAATTTCTACAAAGACAAGCTAAACAAGTTTATCAATACAACAAATAGCGAGATGCGAGTTTTGCTTAGCCTAAGAGGTGTTTGCAAGCCACCTATCCAATTCACAATTCTAGTATATTGGCACTCAACCGCACAAGTCAAACCGAGAAGGTGACTACAACTACAACTACAACTAGCAAGCTACACAAAAGAGCTACTCTAGTAACGCTAACTAGCTAGCAAAGATAACTAAGAAAGTAATACAAGTGAGGGTTAGGAGGGTATCACCGAGGGGCGAAGTATTGAGCCAACCAATATGATCAACAATGAATACCAAGATAACCGAACACCGGGATCAATCAATCACAATATGAAAGAGTTGACACGAAGATTTATCCCGAGGTTCACGTGCTTGCCGGCACGCTAGTCCCCGTTGTGTCCCTCTTCACCACGTGGTTCGGTGGCTAATCGGTCTCACACCGAGCCTCTCAAAAGGCACCACAAGAACCTACCAAATGGCAAAAGGTTGCAAATGACACGAGCAATTCACTAATGTTGCCTTTGGCGCTTCGCCGAGGTAGGCACAAACCCCTCACAAACACCGGAGGTGGCCAAGAACAATCACCAACTCTTGCCAACGCCTCCAAGCTGCTCCAAGCCGTCTAGGTGGCGGCAACCACCAAGAGAAACAAGAATCCCGCAGCAAATCAACCACCAAGTGCCAACTAGATGCTATCTCACAATGCAAATGCACTTGGATCACTCAATCTCACTTCGAATATGCAAACAAGCAAGAGAGATGAGTGGGAGGGGAGTTGCTTAGCTCAAAGTGCTCACAAGTATGTCAAAAGTGCAAGAGAGAGAGCCTTGAGCCGGCCAACGAGTATTTATAGACGTACCCCTTCGAATATAGCCGTTAGAAACTGAAATCAGCAGCAGTCGCGCTCACCGGACGCGCTGGTGCAACAGACCGGACGCGCCGGTGCTGCAACGGCTAAATTTTGAAACACTGACCGGACGCGCTGGTCACCACCGGACGCGCCGGTCCCGTGACTCACCGGACGCGCCGGTCAACACCGAGTCGCGCAAAACAAACCAACCACCGGACGCGCTGGTGAACCGACCGGACGCCACAGTGACCGCGTCCGGTGGGAGTCCAGTAAGCTCCCTGGACCACCGGACGCGTCCGGTGGCCTGTGACCGGACGCGCCTCGCGTCCGGTGCAGCAACTGAAAAACGCGCAGTTACTGGACACTGACCGGACGCGCCGGACGCACAGTGACCGCGTCCGGTGCAGCGTCCGGTGCAGCGTCCGGTGCAGCGTCCGGTGACTTCTGTGACCTCCGTTCGCTTCCGTTTCTTTTCCGTTTGATTTCCGACTTTCGGCGTAGTAGAAAATAGGCATTTCAACTCCTCGAAAACGCCTGAATCCCGCCTCGCAAGCTCGGCGGGAGGGAGAGAGGACCCCAAAACCTCTCTACCGCTCAAACTCCAACGCCGTCGCAAACGTGCTAACACCACCAAGTGATCATCACTATGTGCATGTGTGTTAGCATTTTCACAATCATTTTTCGAGGCGTTATTAGTTCTATCCAAATGCATATGATCATGAAATGCACATCTAGAGGCACTTAGGAGTTCAATAGCCGCGTCATTCCCCTCTTTATAGTACGGCTATCTATCCTATAATGTAACCACACCCACTAGGTGTCTTGGTTACTAAAACACAACCCTTAAGCATATACCTTTGCCTTGATCACGTAGGGTTGCGTCCAAATCCAAGTGTGGCCATCATGATCACCATGTCCATCTTGCCACCAACCTTGGAATGTACTAATCCTCATATGCTACATACAACTTAGGCATAGGATTAGTACTTAGGCATTGTCACTAATTACCAACACCAAACATAGAGCTTTCAATCTCCCCCTTGTTGGTAATTGGTGACAACCCTTTCACAAAGATATTATGATAAAATTTTGATTGAACCCATGTCACATTGTCCAAGTATATTACCATGTGTAAGAATTATGGACATGTGATCATGAATTCAAATTGATAGCAATGGCTCCCCCTACATGTATGCTATATGTTTGGATTTTGGAAGCATACATGTTAGATAGGAAAGATTAGGAGCATTGACTATCAATAGGTGCTAAGTGTTTTAGATTATAGACCTTTGAAGCGTGATACCATCGGAGTAGCGATAAACACCATCTTAGCACCTTGTGTAGTTAGATACCACTTGAAAAAGCATAAACAAAACTAGAAACCTTGTGAGATCAACATTATAAGCAAGGCTCTAGTACCACTTTGGAAAACATGAAGTAAGAGAAATCTAACTACTTCCTATTCATGCTAGTACTTCAATACATCATTCAAATTATACTAGCAAGTCACCACACAAGCAATGTATCGGAGAAAAGGAAATGCATAACTATGCATCATACATATGAAGTGCACATGGAAATGCAACATTCATGTTTAAGAGCTTGCTCCCCCTACTTGTGTGCTCAAAAATTTTAGTTGATCCCCTTCTTTTATCAATTTCTCCTCTTTTAGATTTTCTCTTTGTGAACAACATTTTTCTCCCCCTTTGTGTTTCTCCCCCTTTGAGTTCTATCTTTGTGAACAACATTTTCTCCCCCTTTGGCACCAATGACCACAAGGGACCAATTTTAGATAGATTATCATGTTGAATTATGGGGTGAGGATCAAGTTTGTGATTCAACCTAGATTGCTTGCATAAATAAAATGCTTCGGTTTGATCCAAGGGCAAGCTTCTTCACACCTTACTAGAAGGGTTATCATGCACCATGTTGAAGCAAATATTTAGACAAGTGATCTAGATTAAACACTTAGGATCACAAGCTACTTAAACAAGTTATATGCTACCACTAGATCATACAAGACATGGAAACAATAGTGGCACCATATAAACTTCAAATTCATTTGATTTTCATGAATGAGCCTAGAACATGTAAATTATGACTAGATGCACTAAACAAGTCCTTAGCATAGAATGTATGACATGTCAACCAATTGTACCTTGGGGCTCGAAGGAGAGGCATGTCATATATGGGGTGCATCAACTCATGTTGGAGAAGTCAAGTATGTTCAACTCATTCTTTAGCTTGTGAAATCTCTTCTCATCAAGTGGCTTGGTGAATAGATCGGCTAATTGATCTTCGGTGCCCACACTCTCAATAGCAATGTCACCCTTTTGTTGATGATCTCTAATGAAATGATGACGAACATCAATATGCTTTATTCTTTGATGTTGAACCGGATTGTTGGTTAGCTTCACGGCACTTTCATTGTCACATAGCAATGGCACATTCTTGAAATTGATTCCAAAATCCTTCAATGTTGCCTTCATCCATAAGATTTGTGCACAACAACTACCCGCGGCGATGTATTCGGCTTCGGCGGTAGATAGTGCAATACTATTTTGCTTCTTGGATGACCATGAGACAAGTGATCTTCCCAACAATTGACAAGTCCCGGAAGTGCTCTTTCTCTCCACTTTATCACCGGCATAGTCGGAATCCGAATATCCAACTAGCTCAAAGCTTGCACCTTTGGGATACCATAATCCAACATCTTGTGTATGCTTCAAATACCTCAATATTCTCTTTGTTGCCTTCAAATGACTTTCTCTAGGTGAGGCTTGAAATCTTGCACACATGCATACACTAAACATCACATCGGGTCTTGATGCCGTCACATAGAGTAGGCTACCAATCATTGATCTATAAAGCTTTTGATCCACCATGTTGCCACTCTTGTCACTATCCAAACTTCCACTAGTACCCATTGGGGTTGTAATGCCCTTTGCATCTTCCATACCAAACTTCTTTAGCATATCCTTTATGTATTTGGTTTGGCTCACAAATGTTCCTTCCTTCATTTGTTTGATTTGAAGTCCAAGAAAGAAACTAAGTTCACCGATCATTGACATTTCAAATTCCTTTGCCATCATTTTCCCAAACTCATCACAATAATCTTGTTTGGTTGAACCGAATATGATATCATCAACATATATTTGCAATACAAACAAGTCTTTCCCAATCTTCTTGGTGAAGAGAGTAGTATCCACTTTGCCCATGACAAATCATTTGGTTAGCAAGAAGTCCCTCAATCTTTCATACCATGCTCTTGGTGCTTGCTTCAATCCATACAAAGCTTTCCTTAACTTGTACACATGGTTGGGTTTCTTATCATCTTCAAAACCGAGAGGTTGCTCCACATACACCTCCTCTTGGATATACCCATTGAGAAATGCACTCTTCACATCCATTTGATATAGCTTGATATTGTGAGCACAAGCATAGGCAAGTAAGATCCTAATTGCTTCTAATCTTGCAACCGGGGCATAAGTTTCACCAAAGTCAAGACCCTCTATTTGTGTGTAACCTTGAGCCACTAGTCTTGCTTTATTCCTTACTACTATCCCATTTTGATCTTGCTTGTTGCGAAAGACCCATCTTGTTCCAATGACATTGTGATCCTTAGGCCTCTCAACTAGTTCCCATACTTCATTTCTCTTGAAGTTGTTGAGCTCTTCATGCATTGCATTTACCCAATCCGGATCTCTCAATGCTTTATGAATGTCCTTGGGTTCTTCCATTGACACAAAAGAAGAGTGAGCACAAAATGATGCCAATCTTGATCTAGTTTGAACTCCCCTTTGTATGTCACCAATGATGGAATCTAATGGATGGTCTCTAGCAATATTGGTTGGTTGAAGCACTTGTACTTGATTGCTTGGATGTTGATGTTGATCATGAGTTGGAGATGATGAACTAGCCACTTGTTGATCTTGTTGCACTTGAGATGATGTACTAGCTTGATTTTGCATTAGAGACCCACTAGCTTGTGTAATTGGACTTTGGAGCACTTGATCTTTGTTGTCATCCACATCAATCACTTGCTTTGGCCTAATATTACCAATATCCATTTCTTTCATAGCATTGGTCAATTGAGTTCCTCTCACATCATCCAAGTTATTTTCCTCATCTTGAGAGCCATTTGTTTCATCAAATTCAACATCATGAACTTCCTCAAGTAAACCACTAGCTAAATTCCAAACTCTATAAGCTTTGCTAGTAGTGGAGTAACCAAGTAAGAATCCTTCATCACATTTCTTCTCAAACTTGCTCAATCTAGTGCCCTTCTTCAAGATGTAGCATTTGCAACCAAATACCCGAAAGTATGCAATGTTGGGCTTTCTTCCATTTAAGATCTCATATGGTGTCTTCTCTAGAAACTTGTGGCAATAGAGACGGTTGCTATAGAAGCAAGCCGTGTTGATTGCTTCGGCCCAAAAAGAATGACTCACATTATACTCATTCAACATTGATCTTGCCATATCAATCAAAGTTCTATTCTTCCTCTCAACTAGGCCATTAGATTGAGGTGTATACTTGGCCGAGAATTGATGCTTGATTCCAAGCTCCTCACATAGCTCATCAACTCTTGTGTTTCTAAACTCACTTCCATTGTCACTTCTCACTTTCTTGATTGTAGTCTCAAACTCATTTTGTACCCTCTTGATGAACTTCTTGAATATGTCAAATACATCACTCTTGTCCACAAGAAAGAATACCCATGTATATCTAGTGAAATCATCCACAATCACAAATCCATACTTGTTGCCACCAATACTTGTATATGTAGTTGGCCCAAATAAATCCATGTGCAACAACTCAAAAGCCTTGGAAGTACTCATGATGCTTTTCAATGGATGAGTGTTGCCTACTTGCTTTCCGGCTTGACATGCACTACATAGCTTATCTTTCTCAAATGTGACATCCTTCAAGCCTCTAACTAAGTCATGCTTCACTAACTTGTTCAATTGCTTCATGCCAACATGACCAAGTCTTCTATGCCATAACCAACCCATACTTGATTTGGTGAGCAAGCATGTTGAGAGTTGAGTGTCACTAGCATTGAAATCAACCAAGTATAGATTCTCATATCTAAAGCCTTTGAAGATCAAATTAGAGCCATCAACACTAATTATCTCCACATCATCAACACCAAATATGCACTTGAAACCGAGATCACACAATTGAGCAACCGAGAGAAGATTGAAGTTCAACTTTTCAACTAAGAGCACATTGGAAATGCTATGATCATTTGAGATTGCAATCCTTCCAAGAGCCTTCACATCACCCTTGCTATTGTCACCAAATGTGATACTATCAATGCCACTATCATTTGATTTGAGAGAGTTGAACATTCTTGAATCACCGGTCATATGTTGAGAGCACCCACTATCAAGCACCCAATGCCTTCCTCCGGCCTTGTAATTAACCTACAAAACAAATTAATGTTTCTTAGGTACCCATACTTGCTTGGGTCCTTGGAGGTTAGTAACTAAGCTCTTTGGTACCCAGATGGCCTTCTTCTTTGGACCCACAATTGGTGTACCAACAAACTTAGCATGCACACCTTTCTCACCCTTGGTAAGCACATAACAAGAATCAAAAGGAATGTAATCCATTTTAGCATGAAACTTGTTGTTGTTCTTGTTCATTTTATTACAATTAATCTCTAGATGCCCAACTTGCTTGCATCTATTGCAATAACGACCATTACCCTTCACAAAGCGAGGCTTTGGAGTAGCAAAGGCCGCCTTGCCCTTCTTGGGAGTATAGCCCAAACCCTCTTTGTTAAGAGAGAATCTTTGGCTACCCAAGCATTTTAGCAAGCGGGCATCCCCACCATAGGCATTGCCTAATGCGCGGGTGAGGTCATCCACCTCTCTCTTGAGAGTCTCATTCTCAACCACAAGTGATGAATCACTAGTAGTAGAGGTAGAGTTGGTTGTGGTGGATGATGATGAGCTACATGAAGCATTAGTAGGACCAACAAATAAAGAATCATCAATAATATCACATGTTAGTCCAATATCACAAGTGAGAATCACTTGCTCCTCCTTAGCTTCCTTCATGAGCTTCTCCAACTTGAGGTCCTTCTCCTTGATGAGCTCAAGTAGAGAGGAGTGGGCTTCCTTAAGCCTAGTGTGAGCAACTTCAAGGTCCTCGTGGTCTTCCTTTAGACACTCATGAGAGGCCTCTAGCTCATCAAAGGATTTCCTAAGAGCTTTGAGCTCTTGTTCAATTCCTTTGCACTCCTTACTCTTTTTGAGAGCAACAAGCTCCTCCATCAAGGCATCATTTTCATTGCTCTTGGCAATGAGCTCTTGTTCCAAGATTTTGTATTTCTTGGTTGTCCTCTTGTAGCCCTTGCTCATTTGATCTATTATGCCCAATAGATCATCCTTGGAGTAGTCCTCATCCTCCTCATCATCACTCCTACAACCATAACTAGCACAAGAATCATCATCACTATCATCATATTTTACCTTGGTAGGCTTGGCCATAAGGCATGTCGATGTAGTGTCGAAGATGGATGACTTGTTGGAGAGGGCGATGCTTGCAATGGCTCGCCGAGTGGTCCTCTCATCATCACTAGAGCTTTCATCATCATCACTATCGGAGTTGTCACTATCCCAAGTGACCACATAACCACCACCTTTCTTCTTCTTGTTGATAGTGAAGCTCTTCTTTTCTTTCTTCTCCTTCTTGTCCTTCTTGTTCTTCTTCAACTTCAACTCCCCATCATGATATCTTTTATCTTCATAGGGGCACCTTGCCACTACATGATCGGGGCTATTGCAATTGTAGCAAAGCACCTCCTTTGCCTTCATGAAGTCCCTTCTCTTCCTTGCACCATATCCTTTTTTTTCTCATGAACCTCCCCATCTTGTGCACTAGGAGGGCCATGGTCTCATCATCGAATGGATCATCATCATCACTCTCCACCTTGCTCTTGCCCTTAGAAGATGAAGCCTTGAATGCAATGGGCTTCTCTTGCTTGACCTTGGTGTCCTTCTTCTCTTCTACCTCATCTTCATCATCATTGTATTGGGCATCGGTCATTATATCTCCAAGCACATCGGTTGGTTTGACCTTGTCCAATCCCTCTCTAAAGATCATTCTTCTCAAGGTGGCAAACTTCTTGGGTAAGCACATCAAGAACTTGTGTGAGAAGTCCTTGTCCTCAACCTTCTCTCCAAGCCCCTTGAGATCATTGACAATGACTTGGAGCCTATAGAACATCTCCGGGATGGATTCATCATCCTTCATCTTGAAAGTGGAGAACTTGTCCTTGAGCATATATAGCTTGGCACTCTTTACCGTTGAAGTGCCTTCATATGTTTCTTCAAGCCTTATCCAAAGCTCATTTGCCTTCTCAAGATCTTTAATTTGCTCAAATACTTTGTCATCAATGGCACGGTAGATTGTGTCAAGTGCCGCCGTGTTGCATTGTTTGTTGATGCGGTCATTTGAAGTGAGATTTTCTTCATCAAGAATGATGTATCCTTCATTGGTCACATCCCAAACCTTCTCATGTATATTGCCTAGATATTGCTTCATCTTCCTTTTCCAATGATCAAAGGAAGAGATGCCATCAAAGAATGGAGGCTTGCCATTAACATGATTGAACATAACTTGAGCCATCTTGCACCGAGGTTGTTAAGCCTTGCAAACGGTGACCACGGCTCTGATACCACTTGAAAGGTCTTGATGGCTAGAGGGGGGGTGAATAGCCTTTTAAAAATTTCTACAAAGACAAGCTAAACAAGTTTATCAATACAACAAATAGCGAGATGCGAGTTTTGCTTAGCCTAAGAGGTGTTTGCAAGCCACCTATCCAATTCACAATTCTAGTATATTGGCACTCAACCGCACAAGTCAAACCGAGAAGGTGACTACAACTACAACTACAACTAGCAAGCTACACAAAAGAGCTACTCTAGTAACGCTAACTAGCTAGCAAAGATAACTAAGAAAGTAATACAAGTGAGGGTTAGGAGGGTATCACCGAGGGGCGAAGTATTGAGCCAACCAATATGATCAACAATGAATACCAAGATAACCGAACACCGGGATCAATCAATCACAATATGAAAGAGTTGACACGAAGATTTATCCCGAGGTTCACGTGCTTGCCGGCACGCTAGTCCCCGTTGTGTCCCTCTTCACCACGTGGTTCGGTGGCTAATCGGTCTCACACCGAGCCTCTCAAAAGGCACCACAAGAACCTACCAAATGGCAAAAGGTTGCAAATGACACGAGCAATTCACTAATGTTGCCTTTGGCGCTTCGCCGAGGTAGGCACAAACCCCTCACAAACACCGGAGGTGGCCAAGAACAATCACCAACTCTTGCCAACGCCTCCAAGCTGCTCCAAGCCGTCTAGGTGGCGGCAACCACCAAGAGAAACAAGAATCCCGCAGCAAATCAACCACCAAGTGCCAACTAGATGCTATCTCACAATGCAAATGCACTTGGATCACTCAATCTCACTTCGAATATGCAAACAAGCAAGAGAGATGAGTGGGAGGGGAGTTGCTTAGCTCAAAGTGCTCACAAGTATGTCAAAAGTGCAAGAGAGAGAGCCTTGAGCCGGCCAACGAGTATTTATAGACGTACCCCTTCGAATATAGCCGTTAGAAACTGAAATCAGCAGCAGTCGCGCTCACCGGACGCGCTGGTGCAACAGACCGGACGCGCCGGTGCTGCAACGGCTAAATTTTGAAACACTGACCGGACGCGCTGGTCACCACCGGACGCGCCGGTCCCGTGACTCACCGGACGCGCCGGTCAACACCGAGTCGCGCAAAACAAACCAACCACCGGACGCGCTGGTGAACCGACCGGACGCCACAGTGACCGCGTCCGGTGGGAGTCCAGTAAGCTCCCTGGACCACCGGACGCGTCCGGTGGCCTGTGACCGGACGCGCCTCGCGTCCGGTGCAGCAACTGAAAAACGCGCAGTTACTGGACACTGACCGGACGCGCCGGACGCACAGTGACCGCGTCCGGTGCAGCGTCCGGTGCAGCGTCCGGTGACTTCTGTGACCTCCGTTCGCTTCCGTTTCTTTTCCGTTTGATTTCCGACTTTCGGCGTAGTAGAAAATAGGCATTTCAACTCCTCGAAAACGCCTGAATCCCGCCTCGCAAGCTCGGCGGGAGGGAGAGAGGACCCCAAAACCTCTCTACCGCTCAAACTCCAACGCCGTCGCAAACGTGCTAACACCACCAAGTGATCATCACTATGTGCATGTGTGTTAGCATTTTCACAATCATTTTTCGAGGCGTTATTAGTTCTATCCAAATGCATATGATCATGAAATGCACATCTAGAGGCACTTAGGAGTTCAATAGCCGCGTCATTCCCCTCTTTATAGTACGGCTATCTATCCTATAATGTAACCACACCCACTAGGTGTCTTGGTTACTAAAACACAACCCTTAAGCATATACCTTTGCCTTGATCACGTAGGGTTGCGTCCAAATCCAAGTGTGGCCATCATGATCACCATGTCCATCTTGCCACCAACCTTGGAATGTACTAATCCTCATATGCTACATACAACTTAGGCATAGGATTAGTACTTAGGCATTGTCACTAATTACCAACACCAAACATAGAGCTTTCACTAAGCCACGTTGAAAGCCCTAGTTTGGTTTTGGATAATTGATAAAACCTTAGGACTAATCCTTGAGCTAAGTATGTAGACAAGAAAGGATAGTCCTATGCCAAGTGGTGGAGCTAAATGGTGGTCATGGAGATGGTGAAGACCAAACTTGAAGATCATGTGCTCCAACTTGGAAAAGAAGAAAGAGAAAAACAAAAACCAAGGAGATCAAGGCAAATGTATCAAATAGATTTTTGTTTTGGCACTCAAGACATCATAGAGGGTGTGAGTGTATTTAGGATCAGTGGCCTACTATGAAGAGGGGAATTATTTGGCTACGCTGTTCTCAAGTGTCACTATGATTCTTGCATATGCATTAGGGACTTAGTGTGCTAACAATTGACCCTTGAAAAATACTCAGAAAAATGCTAACACACATGCACACAAGTTACACACTGTGTGGTTAGCAACTTGGAATCAAGGGTGATGTGGTTGTGGACTTAGAAAAAGAAAAGGAGACGCGGAGTTATGACTGGATGCTGGTCAGGGCTTGACCGGACGCGTCCGGTACTAAACCCTAGGTCTCGGTTTGCCTGGGTGGCATGACCGGATGTTGGATCCGACTCGGACACCGAGTCCAGTCTGTTGTTCTAGAGGCAGACCAGCGAGGCTCGGCGATCGGATGCTGGTGGCGCGCTAGGATCGAACGCGCAGGGCCTGCGCCAGGTTGTGCATGACGCACTGAAAGTGCATTTGCCCCCTATGTGGGTTTTGGTGTATTGATGACATCCAAATTAGGGACTAAGGGACTAATGAGATCTTAATGAGATATATTGCAGCTTTAGTCCCTTGTAAGAATTAAAGAGTTGATCTAAGATGAAATGGTATCCCTCAATTCATGAAGTTGAAAAGGCGAACGAACTCTTTAAAGTTTAGGTGGTCCCGATGCCTACGTGAACTACAAAAGCAGTGCCAAATTTAACTTTACGGACAAATAATCTTGCAACCCCACTTCCTAGTGCTCTCCAAAGTTTTTACCTTTCATTTTAGGTTTAGGTTCACCGTACTATAAAGAGGGATGCAAGTTTAGATGGCCTGAGGAAGATAGAGTGCTCAAGTATAAAAATAAAATCAAAAGAGAGACACTCTAGCACTTCATGAGCACTAGGAAGTGGGGTTGTAAGATTATCTATCTGCAAAGTTAAATTTGGCACTACTTTTGTAGTTCACGTAGGCGTCGGGACTTCTGACAGTTTGTGCCAGAACTTCTGATAACGTCGGAAGTTCCGACCGAAACTGTCAGGACTTCCGACAGTTGCTAATAAATTTGAACTTAGCATTTGTAGTAAATTTTTAGATATGCCTATTCAGTTTCCTCTAAGCATTGTTAGATCCTTTCAATTGGTATCAAAGCAAGGTCTTCTTTTAGCACTTCACCACGTGAGAAGAAACAATGTCGGACACCGAAAAGAAGCAAGCCAATGCCGAAGAAATGGCCAGGCAAATTGCAAAAGAGTTGATGGCTCAACAAACCAAGTTTTTCCAAGATGAAATGAAGAAGATGCAAGATGAGATGAGCAAGATGAAGAAAGTGTTGAGCTAGAAAGTTGAAGATGCTATAAGTGGCAAGAATGATGCAATCAAAGACAATGCAAGTGAAGTTGGAGCCAGAAATGAGAATGTACATGGAAAGGGAACCTACTCTAGTATTGGTTTTGACTATGGACAACTCATAAAAGGTCCTCCCATGCATTTCCCTACCGTCAACCATGGCAAGTGTTGGTATATTTAACACACATAGATAAATCTGCAAGCGCACGGATACCACTATAGCTTTCACCCGAAAGTATTCTAAGTATCCTATCCATAGGGAAACATGTGAGACTAACTACAGTCTAACTTAAGTAAGGGTAGCAATAAGGTTAGGATAAACAGGAGTATAGAGAGGATAACTAAGGTTCTCTTGTTCTAACTTTGGTAAACTATGTCTTCTACTATTCAACTAAGGATATTACTTAGGGAAAGACACCAGCAGAGGATGCTTTCTGTAGTAATCAGATCCTACTTGGCCTATAGACGGGAGGTGGACTACAAAGAACTCAACAAGCTATATAGTCACCTTTGCGATCTGCCGTCGATTCGGAATGTAGGGTGCATCCACAAGTTACCAGAGTCTAAGCACCACGCTTGCACTACAATTACTACTTTACTCTTATTGGATAAAGAATAAAGCACTCAAATGAGTTGTGAACCTGATGAACAATATAAACAAGATGCTTACTTGAATCAGAAGTTGATTACCAGAGAAATCTTAGAGGCAAGCTCAGATAGAACTTTGGATCTGCCAAGGTACAAGCCGTAGAGAGAGAGCAGCGACAGGCCGACACCTCCTCCAAACTCTTCCCTCACTCTGTCTCACTATTTCTATTTATAAGACTAGATCCTATGGGAAACTAATCTTCTCTTGATAGCTGGCTCTGATCTTGATGAGGAGGATATGAATTAGGGTTTTAGGATGGCTCCAGAGAGGGGGTGTAGGGTCGAGATGGTGGACTAGAGAAGGATGAATAGTTCTTTCTAAAATTAATCACGTTAGCTAACTGAAACAAATGCGAAATTAAAACTATCGGTCTAGCTAAGGCTACACCTCTCTATCTAAGTTCACAAGCACCATAAAAACATCCTAATTAAGCAACAAAGGTGTCAGGCTAGCTAGAGCTCACATATCCAATCTAGCTTGCAAGGTCACATAAACCTATGCAACTAGTACTTCACACAACCGAGGGAGCTCCTACACAATCTAGTAAGCACAAGCACAAAGCCACCTAAGCTCACTAGCAATGCTCAATAACAAGCTTGCACAAGCCAAACTAGAGAGCACAAAACACTTAGCTACACAAACTAAGCAATATGACTAACAAGGTTACTAAAACCAAATTAACCATGCAAGGGAGCTACTTCTATACTACACAAGTAGGAAAGTAACTAGCAAGTTACACAAGCTAACTAATTACAAGAGCAACTATACAAGCACAAAGTATGAAATGTAAAGACAAGCTTGTGTAAAGGGGATGCAAACCAACGGGAAGACAAGGATGACACGATGATTTTTCTTCCGAGGTTCACGTGCTTGCCAATACGCTAGTCCCCGTTGTGTCGACCTCTCGCTTGGTGGTTCGGCAGCTAATTGGCATCACCAGCCAAGCCCGCATGTCGGGCAGCGTAAGAACCTACCCAGAAAGTGAGGGTGTCTTAATTACACGCTCAACTAGAGTTGCTCTTCGTGATCCTCGTGGGGTGAGCACAATCTCCCTCACAAATCCTCCTCTGAAGCACCGCATAATCTTCTCGCGCGCTTCAACTGGGTCGTAAGCCACCTAGCCATCTAGGTGGTGGCAACCTCCAAGAGTAACAAGCACCACCGGCTTGCAACTCGATCACCTAGTGCCACTTGATGCAACCTCGCGATGCAATCGTACTAGAATCGCTCACTCACTCAATCGGATGAACACTATCAAGCAAGAGTGAGAGGACATCCAAGCACACCTACACAAGCCACCAAGGCTTAAGGGTGCTCAGCAACCAGCCCAAGGCCAGCTAAGGCTCCTATTTATAACCCCACAAACAAATAGAGCTATTGCCCCTACACTGGGCAAACACGAGGCGATTAGACGTGTAGGTCCATGTGATCGGACGTGTCAGTCCCTGTGTCCGATTGTTGTACCGCCTCCATGTGGCACTAGCCATTTGAAATAGCCATTGCCGCCAATGGCTACCTCGCGTGCGCGCCACCAGCCACTGATCGAACGCACTGCTCAGCTTGTCCTGATGCTGCCCCAAGCCACGTCCGATCGCTTCCATTAATGGTCCAGAGAAGCTTTTACATGACCGGACATGTCCGCTTCTGCACGACCGGACGTAGGCCAGCATCCGATCAGCTCTACGCCCACGCACCAACCCTAGTGCCGCCTACGTCAACATACGTCATCTGTGACCAGACGTAGGCCCTGTGCGTTCGGTCACTTTTACTATGCAGCGTCTGGTCACTTGACCGATGCCGCGCCCAACTGCTGCCACTGACCAGACACGCCGGTCCTACCGAGGCCAGCGTCCGGTCACTCACAATGACACCTACTTGCCTCTATTTCTTCTCTAACTTGATACACATCAACTCTAACTTCTTCTCCTTTGCAAATGTGCTAACACTACCAAGTGTACACCACCATGTGTTTGTGTGTTAGCTTTTCACATATATTTTTAAGGAGTTAATCACTTAATTCACTACGCCACTCAATCCTAGTAACGATGCAAAGTTAGATCACTCAAGTGGCACTAGATGACTGATATGCAAACAAGTTTGCCCCTCTTAATAGTACGACCATCTATTCTAAACCCGGTCATCAACTTCTCTACACGCCTATGACCAGTGAAATGAAATGCCCTAGGTTATACCTTTGCCTTGCGCACTCTATTCCATCTCCTTCGATGTCGATGCAACACATGCACCAACCAATCACAAATGATATGATCCACTTCATATAATCATGTGACCGTATTGGTTCATCGATCTTGACTTTACTTACTCTTCGATGTTGCTTTGGTCCATCGGTGCCAAGTCATCACTCAACTTGCCCTTCACACTTGCAACCGGTCCATCAACGAAATGAAGACACGATGATTTATCCTGAGGTTCACGTGCTTGCTGGCACGCTAGTCCCCGTGGTGTCCCCCTACACCACGTGGTTCGGTGGCTAATCGGTATCACACACCGAGCCTCTCAAAAAGCGCCACAAGAACCTACCAAATGGCAAGAAGTTCTGACACGAGCAATCCACTAGAGTTAGAATTCGGCGCTCCACCGGGGAACCACAACAACCCCTCACAACAAGCTCACCGGAGCCGGCCACGAACAATCACCAACACGTGCCGGACCTCCACCGCTGCTCCAAGCCATCTAGGTGGCGGCAACCACCAAGAAAAACAAGAATCCCACAGCAAATGAACACCCAAGTGCCAACTAGATGCAAACTCACAAGCAAATGGACTTGAGATCACTCAATCTCACTTTGATTAGGTAAACAAGCAAGGGAGATGAGTGAGAGAGGATGTGCTCAGCTCAAAGGAGTGCTAGAATGATCAACAAGCCAAGAGGTACTCCAAAGAAACGGCCAACACGTATTTATAGACGTCCCCAACAAAAACTAGCCGTTAGGCACTCGATTCTGCTGCAGTCATGCTGACCGGACGCGCTGGTCAAACTGACCGGACGCGCTGGTCGCACACTACCCACGTGCGTAGCTCGATCGGACGCACTGGTCCTGTAACTGATCGGACGCGCTGGTCAAGCCAAACAGCGCTCCAGCGAGTCAGCGATCGGACGCGCTGCTAGACGAACCGGACGCCACAGTGCCAGCGTCCGGTTTGAGTCCAATAAGCACCCACCATGACCGGACGTGTCCGGTCCATCATGACCGGACGCGCCACCGCGTCCGATCAGAAGACCGAGACACGCGCAAACACTGAGCACTGACCGGACGCGTCCGGTCAAACAGAGACCGCGTCCGGTTCAGCGTCCGGTCACCTCTATGACCTCTGTTCACCTCCGTTTGATTCACCCTTTCACATATGAGCTAGACTAAGTATGTGTGTCGCTTTAGCACATGTTTTAGCTCGTGAAACGACATGTGACAACGCCTCCAAAACTCGACATTGGCGTAAAGGAAAATAGGCGTTTCAATTCCTCGAAAACGCCTGAATCCCGCCTTGCAAGTTCGGCGGGAGGGAGAGAGGACCCCAAACCCTCTCTACCACTCAAACTCCAACGCCATCGCAAATGTGCTAACACCACCAAGTGATCACGTCATGTGTGAGTGTGTTAGCATTTTCACAATCATTTTTCGAGGCGTTGTTAGTTCTATTCAAATGCATATGATTATGAAATGCACACCTAGAGGCACTTAGGAGTTCAATAGCCACGTCATTCCCCTCTTTATAGTATGGCTATCTATCCTATAATGTAACCACACCCACTAGGTGTCTTGGTTACTAAAACACAACCCTTAAGCATATACCTTTGCCTTGATCACGTAGGGTTGCGTCCAAATCCAAGTGTGGCCATCATGATCACCATGTCCATCTTGCCACCAACCTTGGAATGTACTAATCCTCATATGCTATATACAACTTAGGCATAGGATTAGTACTTAGGCATTGTCACTAATTACCAACACCAAACATAGAGCTTTCACTTGTCTTGATCTTCTCCACCTTAGTCACATGACTCAATGTCATGTATCATATGCAATGAGCTCCTTCATAGCATGTGTGAGCCTTGCAACAAGTTCAAGTCATCTTCACTATCATGGCATGTATTGCTCACACACATGTACCTGTGGACTAATCACCTATGTATCTCACATTTGAACACATTAGTCCACCTAGGTTGTCACTCAATTACCAAAACTAAACTAGACCCTCAATTCTAGACCCTCAGATCAAACTGACTTAAAAGGACGGCGTAGATGCAATCTAGGAGGTGGTGGAGAACCGACATTTGAAGGAGAGACTGGCCCATGGATCCCACAGGCCGGCCGGCCTAGTGGTGGGGCCAGCTAGCCTCCTATCTGCGTCATGGCTCGATCTTTGATGAGTTGTCTACTAGATGCTTCTAGAGTCTTCCCAAGTAGGGACCATCGTGGATAAACGTGATTTACTTTAACGAATAGGTCCTCCTTGATGATTTTCTAGATAAACCCTGCTAAAAACATAGATTCACCAAAACTCATGGAATTTAATAGTTTAAACCCCTAGACCTATGTTTGGTGATGGATTTAAGTATATATGCAAGTTATGTTAACAGTTTATAATTGATGTTAATGACCATCAGTAGCAAGCCACCTCACTTTGATGGAACAAGATACACCGATTGGGCCTACAAGATGAAGATGCACCTTATTGCCACAAGGCTTTAGGAAGTTGTGGATGTTGGTGTGATGATTCCTACCGATGAAGATAGAGAGATAACTCCGAAAGAAGCTTTCAACCTCCATCAAAATGCAAATGCCGTATCCATGCTTGTTACTAGTTTGGGTCTGGATGAGTTTGCCAAAGTAAATGGAATGGAAAGTGCAAAGCTAATTTGGGATACTTTGAAAGTATCTTTTGAAAGAGATAAGAGTGTAAGGAAAGGCAACATTGAGCTACTTCATGGTGAATTAGAAAGGTTTGTGTTCTTGCAAGGTGAGACAACTCAAGCAATGTTTGATAGACTCATGGCATTGGTCAACCGCATAAGAGCTCTTGGAAGTACCCAATGGGATGACAACAAGGTTGCTAGAAAGATGATGAAAATATATAGTGCCAAGAACAACATGCTTGCATCCGTGATCATGGAAAGGCCCGGTTATGATGAGATGACCCCCCAAGAACTTCCCTCAAAGCTCAAGCATCATGAATGTCTAGATGAAGATGCAATCAATGCTCATAATTGAAATCCTAGTGCAATAGGATAAACAACAGTGCAGCCCTAAAAGCAACTCAACAACATGAAGCTCAAGGTTCAAGTCAAGAGAAGAAAGTGAAGGATGATTCCTCAAGTGAAGAAGAATATTTTGATGAAGAGGTTGCATTTGTATTTAGAAATCTTAGAAAATTCATGAAGAAGAAGAGCAACCGCAAGACTTATGGTGATGGAAGAAAAAGGTTCAAGAAGAGGTTTTGCTATGGGTGTGGTGAGACCGGTCACTTCGTAGCCGATTGTCCCAAAGAGAAGAAGAAGAAGTACAACAAGGATGAAGACAAGAAGAACAAAGGCAAGTAAAGAGGTGAAGCTCATCTTGGTGAAGAATGGGAGTCAAATGATAGTGACTCTAGTGATGATGAGTAGATGAGAAGGGAGCCGCAAATATTGCCATCCACCACTCTTCATCACCAACCATGATCTTTCCCGACTCGGCTTCACCACCAAAGCTCTTCCCCAACCTAGACTCATCACCGAGGCTCTTCTCCAACCTCATCGACAACGAATACTACACTCTAATTTGCCTCATGGCTAAGGGGGAGAAGGTAAATAATGATCTCTGGAATACTCCCGGGTAAAATGCTACAATAGTGTCGGTGTGGGTCTAGACAGAGCGACGAGTGAATTTGTATCTGCGCGTCTAGGCTCGGATGGTGTGCAAAGCAAACACAAGGGTTTATACTGGTTCAAGCAAGAATGACCCTACGTCCAGTGGATTCTACTATTGCTCGTGTTGTCTTGCACCGGAGTGCTCGTAGTAGGGATTACAAGCTTTCGAGAGAGGGAACGGATCCTAGGTCTCTTTTAGGTGAGGTGTATGTGTGTCCGTCGTAGCGAGGTGTGTGTGTTCGTCTTAGCGAGGTGTGTGTCCCTACCTCTCCTTTTTATAGTTTCTAAGGGTAGGGCTCGGGTTACATTTATGGTAAAAAGGTGAAATGAGGAAAAGATGAAAGAGAAAAACAAAAAAGGTGGCCTCGGGTGCGGCCGTCTTCCTCCTTATTCGGCATGAGTAGCTTCCCCTATAGCGCAGAGATGTAAGGGGTTGATCTTTTGGCCTCTCCATCCGCTGGTGCAATATGTTGTGGCCATGCTTCGTCCTGTGTGCTTCTGTGCCATCGAGGATGGGCGGTACGTGCGCCCGGATTTGCGTAGAGAGGGGGTAGGTGGTATAGTTGGCATTATCCCCGTCACGGTAGAGGTATGGACGTCGTCATGGTGGAATGACCGGGGTCATGTTGGATCTGAGCGCGGTTCCTCTGTTTCTATTCACTGTGCACGGTCATGTCTGTCCCGTCGGCGGGAATGGGCGCCACGGTGAGGGCCTCCGTGGCTCCCTGCCTTGCCAGAGGGCTCCATGCGTCTCTCGAGTGAGGCAGAAGTATGCCAAGGGGGTCGGGCGCTCCCATGCTTACGTTGCAGGGGTCGGATGAGGCGGAAATCGTTCCTGACAGGGCACAGGGGTCGGGCGCTTTAATGACATCATGGGGGCTCGGGCGAGGCGAAAGATGTCCCTAAGCCTCGGGCGATTTAGTAGCTGACACGCTATTAACGCCCTTGGTTGGGTATGCCTACTATTGACACCCGACAAATGATATAATTAACTATGCGCTTGCGGATACCTTTCCATTATTATCTTCATATTCTTTCTAGTCACATGAAATAATAAGATAACTACTTAGTAGTAATGCTAGGTAGTGCCTACAATCACTTTTAGCTCCAACACTAGGGATGACAACCTAGTACAAGTAAGTTAGAGGTGTAGGTAATTAATAGGTGGCTACTAAAATAAGTGTCAAGTTAATAAATACCAACACACTGCACCTGAGCTTTCTGAGTATGAGGATGTGGCTCTGGAGGAGTACCAGCACATGTATCTTGATGGTTAACCCGCCGATGGACAGACAGTGTATCTGAAGCCCTACTTTTATGTTCTGAACAACATCCTTCATCAGATCCAGTATCCAAAGCGTGGTGACTCTACTTATCTTCATGATGATTCTCAGAAGGTGCTTCAGCGCTTTGGTGAGGATTTTGATAAGTTCTCCATCAGTCGCTACATTTGGAACAAGATTCATGATGTGAGTGAGGATCATGTGAAGCACTATCCGTATGCCCCCTATATTATGCATGTGATTGAGTGTCAGGCATCCGGTTCTGATTCCACTCATAAACTTCTCAAGATTTCCAACAAGATGTCTCATATGGCTGCAAAAGAACTGAAGGAAGCTGCCAAAGGAAAAGGAAAAGGCAAAGGTGCTTCGGGCTCTCGCTCTCCCCGTGGTGCTTCACCACCTGCAGCTTCTCATGCTTCTAGTGTTGAGCCACTCTTCTCCTTCTCCTCTGGTAAGAAGCCTAGCAAGTTCAAGTTTCTCATGACCTATGTGTTTGGACAATATTGTGCTAGTGCTCAACGCAAGCATGACATGCAAGAGAGGCTCTACCATTTGGAGCAGCGTGCTAGTATTGAGTCCTCACCTCCCCTGCCATTTGTGCCTCCCCGTGATCCTGTGGCACTTTATGATGAGGTTGGTGCAACATATGAGGACGATGCTTCTTCTCGCCCTCATGGCAAGAGCAAGGCTACTAATAAGGACAAGGACTAAATCGAGGAAGATAAAGATGACGACGGCGATGATGGTGGTGGTGACCATGATGATGATGATGACTATGAGGACGAGTAGTCGTTTCTCTCCCACGGCCTACCCCTTTTGGCACTTGTTGACAAAGGGGGAGTGTTAGGCTTTTATCTTCATGTAATAAGTTAGTTGGTCACTTAGTGTTTGTGAGACTTTAAACTAAGTGGTTTGTATTAACTATGTCGTATGGTGACAACTATGTGATGGACAACTATATATTTGCTTGTGATGGATGATTGTAGGACAAGTAATGTTTACCTATCTATTTATTAGTTATCTTGCTTGTCTCTATATGTGAATGGTGGATGTTATTTTGGATGGCCATGTGTTGATTCAAGTTTTTCACTTTGAGATCTTGGCCATCACATTCTCTTTTAGTTGTTGTGTGAATATAACATGTCATATTGCATCACTTTTTCACGGATATATACTTGTTCACAAACACTTGTTGCACCCCACAGATTGCAAAATTTAGGGGAGCTTTTGTGTCTTGATATATGCAAATTATGGATAAATGATCATCATTGAAATTCAAATTCATTGCATATATTAAGGGGGAGCTCTCTATAAATTTTGGGGTTCAAAAGCTTAAATTCTTTTATTCTTATAAAAGTAGTTGGTTATCATCAATTACCAAAAAGGGGAGATTTAAAGTGCATTTGCCCCCTATGTGGGTTCTGGTGTATTGATGACATCCAAATTAGGGACTAATGAGATATTAATGAGATGTCTTGCAGCTTTAGTCCTTTGTAAGAATTAAAGAGTTGATCTAAGATGAAATGGTATCCCTCAATTCTTAAAGTTGAAAAGGCGGACGAACTCAAAGCGCTGTCCAAAGTTTGTCTTTCATTTTGGGTTTAGGTTCACCGTACTATAAAGAGGGATGCAAGTTTAGGTGGTCTAAGGAAGATAGAGCGCTCAAGTATAAAAATAAAATCAAAAGAGAAACACGCTAGCACTTCACGAGCATGTAGAATATTTTTCGTAGACTTTTGGTGTTGGAAGTCCTGACATAAGTCGGAACTCCCAACCGTCGAAAGTCCCTATGCCCAGTCACTTAGCCTGTGCGGTGACTGTGGCCGTCAAAAGTCCCGACGCCTAGACCCTTGGCTGGCCTGCTGACCGCTATCGTCGAAAATCCCGACATACATCGGGAGTTCCGATCGTAGGAAGTCCCGACGTACGTAGGGAGTTTCGACGCTTGTGCTGACTTTGACCTTGCTATGAACAGTGTTTTCTATAGAGGTCGGAAGTCTCGAGATCTGTATCGGAACTTCCAACGTAGATCTGAACAGTTAGATTCTTACTATGAGTATAAATAGCTCCCTCCTCTCTTCTAACCTTTATCCACTCATTCATTGCCACCAACCTTTATCCAAAACAGTTCCCAAGCATTCAAGGCTCTCCTCTCCTCTTCTCTTTACTCCAAATTTTGATTCCCTAAGGATTTGAGTGATAGGAGAGTGGATTGAGTGAGAAAATCACTTTGGCAAGCTTGAGCACTTGATTTCTTCGTCAATTCGGTTAGATTTGCGCCTATTACTCTTGGAGCTTTGCTCCTAGCCGTTAGGTGTCGCCCAAGAGCTTTCATCTTGTGGAAAAGCCTTGAGAAGTTTGTATTACCCTTGTTTTCTTAGTGGAAAGCTCAAGTGACCTTTGTGGTTTCCTTGAGAGACAAGGAGGTGAAAGAGACTCCGACCTTTGTGGTCACCTCAACAATGAGGACGTAGGGGTTGCCGAACCTCAAGATAAATTCTTGTGTCCAGCGTGCTTGTTGTTGTTGTGATTGGATCAAAATTACTTGTATTTGTTTGTCTTTCTCTCAAGCTTCTTATTAGGGTTTGGACTCAATCTACGATTTGGAGGCATTTCAGCGTCAAGCGAGTGACCCAACATCTTCATCTAACCACTAGGAAGTAGAGTTGTAAGATTATGGATCCTCATAGTTAAATTTGGCACTGCTTTTGTAGTTCACATATGCATCGGGACTTTTGACAGTTTATACGGGAACTTCTGATGACGTTGGAAGTTTTGACCCAAACTGTCAGGACTTCCGACAGTGGCTGACAAATTTGAACTTAGCATTTGCAGTAAATTTTTAGATACGCCTATTCACCCCCCTTTGGGCATTGTTAGATCCTTTCACGTACGCTGATGTAGGCAGCGCGGTGACTTGGCTGGTGGCGCGGACGTGATCGGACGCAGTGCCACGTGTAGTCGATGTCGACCTGACACGGCCGGTCGCGAAAAACCCTCTCGGGGTCCTACTAGAAGTGACCGGGCTCCACGTTGTGGCGCATCCAGTCACACTAATGACGCATCAGCCCTCAAGTCTCTGGCTTGGCTTTGTGGGTCCACGCGTGATCAGACTCAGTGCTGGTGCGTCAGGTCACGCGCCGGTGCATCCGGTCTGTCTGGTTGACTTGCACTGACCATTTTTTACCGTTAGGATCCGACGCGTGCGCGGTTGAACCTGATGCCACATGGATGGCATCGGTGCATCGACGTTGGCGATTAGACACGGGGCTGCATCCGATCGGTGCGTCCGGTCACAACCCCGACAGCCCAATGGCTCTTTGAGCCTTGGGGCTCTATAAATAGGTGGTAGCCGACTTGGGGCTTACTCTCTTGACACTTTTATATTTCTAACATCCTTATGAGCCTAAGCAAACACCTCTCACTCATCTATATCATTGATTCATCTTCATAGTGAGATTAGGAGTGATTTCTAGTGTATTTGCTTGAGTGATTGCATCTAGTGGCACTTGGGGATTGTTGTGGCTGCGAAGTTCTTGTTATTCTTGGTGGTTGCCGTCACCTAGATGGCTTGGAGCATCGGCACGAGTTGGTGATTGTTCGTGGCCGTCTCCCAGTGATTGTGAGGGGTCTTGTACCTTCCCCGATGGAGAGCCGAAAGGTAACACTAGTAAATTGCTCGTCACTGAGTTACTTCACTTGTAGGTAGGTTCTTGCGACGCCATTTGTTGGCTAGGTGTGTGATACCTATTAGCCGCTGAACCACAAGTGTTGGTCGACACAATGGGGATTAGCGTGCTGGCAAGCACGTGAACCTCAGGAGAAAAATCATGTGTCTCCATTGTGATTGGATTTCTCCCAATGATTGGACTGACTACATTGTGATTGGTTCATATATTCCTCGACACGGTGGTATAATCACCCTACTCACTCCCTTACATTCTTGTAAACTAGCTGTGTAATAAGCTCTTTAGTGTAGCTAATTTTGAGAGCTTGCTTGCTAGTTTAGTTTCTTCTAGTGGAGCTCTTTAGTGTAGCCATGTTAAGAGCTCTTAGTGAGTAGCGACTTAGCCCCTTGTGTGCCCAGTAATTATAGCAACTAGAACTGTTGGATAGGTGGCTTGCAACCCTTGTAGAGTTAGAGTAAAATTGCATTACGCCATTTGTTATATTAATCAATTGCTTTAGTGTTTTGTAATCTTTTTAAATAGGCTATTCACTCCTCTCTAGCCATATTAGGACCTTTCACGCGCTGCTTCTCCACCACTGACCGGACACACAGGTCCAGCGTCTAGTGCAGTGTCTGGTCGAGGGAAAACATCCCCTTGACTTCACCACCCTTGCTCAAATGTGCTCACCTCCAAGTGCATGTGTGTTAACATATTTTCACAAACATTTTCAAGGGTGTTAGCACTTATTAGAATCTAAATACATATGCAATGAATTAGAACATCTAGTGACACTTTGATAACCGCATTTTGATATGAGTTTCACCCCTCTTAATAATACGGCTATCGATCCTAAATATGGTCGCACTCACTAAGTGTCTTGACCACCAAAACAAAATGCTCCTGCAAGTTATACATTTGCCTTGAGCTTTTTATTTTTCTCTTTCTTCTTTTCCAAGCTATGAGCACTTGATCATCACCATGACCATCACCATCATCATGATCTCCACCATTTGCTCCGCCACTTGAAATGTGCACTAACCTATCTCATGATCACTTAGAATACATAGGTTAGTACGTAGGGTTTCATTAATTCACCAAAATCAAACTAGAGCTTTCAGTTGCAACGGAAGAAAAAAAACTATTAAACATTCCTACAAAACGAATGGTACATATCTACTTATGTTTTATACTTTTATAATTTATTTTATGATGATCATCACATCTATAATATAAGTTAATGCTAACAATAAATAACAACTAGCCGGAACCTGGGCAGTTGCACGGGTTAGTAAGCTATGAGTTGTAAGAAGCACAAAAATCTAAAAGAGCAGTTTTGAATCATAGGAAAGTAAAAAAAAAGTCATTACTGAGGGCCACTTTTATATACATCAAGGATAGTGAGCCTTTTGTTTTTCATCAGATTCAGACCTTGGTCGGTAATCTGCACACAAAAATGTATGAAGAGGGCATTCAACCTTTTTTAGCATACCAGTGGCCCAACATACAATAATGTTAGCTCTAACAAATATAAGTTTACTAATAAAAGGAGTCTGAATACATTACACATATTAGTATCCTTAAATATTGGCACCTGGCACCTCTGAGAATTGTTCACACTGTACGATGTTCTCATCATAAAATACAATGTGGTTGTCCCAAAACAAAAACAAAAAAAATACTCCTTTAATTCTTCCTCATGCTTAGCAAATCTGGGATATACTCTATGTAAAACATCTGGCAAATTAAAGGCACTGTAGGATAAAGAGGGTAAGGCATGAGATAAATGTCAGTTAGCAAACAATAAGCACATAAATATTTAAACATGTATTGCAGTGTGAGTTCATGGCTAAATATAGCAGATAAAATGGTACATACAGGAAATGAGCTATCTGCCTATTGTGTATATTTTAGATTGAAGTTCATATTGTCCAAACAAAAAATATCTTATAGGACTGATCTTGGCAGTAGTCTAATTCTTTCTCCAGTAAAGGTCATATGGTACTTTTAGCGAAGAATAAAATATTTTATCACCGAAAGGATGCAATTGACTATCTCTGTTCATTGCGTACATATCAAATTTGGTTTCAATTTTGACCCACTTTCTTCCCATGTAACACTATTAAATCAGTACTTAAATCTGCCAAAATGCAATTACTATAGAAGGTAGCATAGTTCAATGTACTATGAGGATCTTAAACAGCTGTGTATATATTATATGCTAAACTCAGCCTCATCACATTCCAATCGAACTCCTTGAACAAAACCTGTACTGCCTAATGTAAATCCTGCATCCTTCTAACTTGGTTAAGGGAGCAGGGTCCCAAACTCTAATAATTTCATAACTTATTTTAAATGGCGAGACAAAACCATGTCAATTTTTTTGGCAAAGAAAGATAAAAAGACCAGTGCACAGGCCATTGCATATTGTAGAACTGATTTACATCTAGGTGTTGAGCAGGGCTTTCCAAAACTTTAGAAAAAAAAATAAAGATAAGTACAAAATTATCTGTCTGGGAGAATAATGTTGCCTTTGGCAGGTCAGCGGCACATCCTACTCTATGCAAATTAAAGTAGGGTTAACTTGAAACCACATATAATTTTAGGTTAGTCCTAATCCATATTTTTGTTCAACAGAAGCTACCAAGGTTCATTAAATTTTGATTTGCAATTAGCAGCGGAGAACTAAAATTGATATTGCACTGCTAGGCCGACCAATGTATGAGCCGAGTACTAACCTTGAGTTGTCTATTGTCGTACTGGTCGAAAGGCACAATAAGTGTTGCATCAAAACAGCGCCATGCCTCCCTAAAAAAACACCGCCAAGTTTGTGGGAATCAGTTTATTTGCGTTGAATTCGCATGATGAAATAATTTAAATGAAGAATCAAACAATTTGAATCCCTTTGAAAATTAGACCAGAGAACTCGATGCCTGTTAGTGAAGGCAATACAGAAATCGTATGAAGGCAATACAGAAATCGCAGCCTATTGCAATGTTCAGAATAATGTAAGTGAGTGGTAGCCATCATTCTCATAAGCAGGAAAAGGCTAGCCCCAAAAAAAATTAGGTAAACCAAATGAAGCAAATGGTTCCATTCACTGCAGCTGCATTGTATTAGGGAATGTATATCCCTTAAGAACTACACATTTATCTGATATACTGCACGTTTATTGTTTTCGCTCTGCCTATAGAGGATGTTATCACTTTGAGTAGGCAAAAATAAAATTGGTTCAGACAGCATAACAGCTGAAGAAAGGTGTGCGTAACTGGTTGAAGAGCCTAAAACTATTATCCATGAAATAACAAACATGTGCTGAACTATCTGACAAAAGGCATTCAAACTATTATCCATAACTCTGAGAAAACAAAAGGGCAAAGATTGTACCTATACGGTGATTGCGTGAACATCATCAAACAGGACGGGTAGATTTATAAACGAACTCATAGGAAGGGCATCGCTAAATGAGGTAGTGCTCCATGCAGCACACTATCATTCATAGAAGTTTCTGCAAAGAAGTGCATGACAAAGAAAATGTTATATGAATTAGAAGTTGCATGAATAAAATAGACTGCTAATTTTAGGAGGCACGACTAAAACCCAAGTACTTAAAATGACGCTAATAGAGGAGACCATGGGTAGCAATGGAGCAATGCTTGCGATTTATGAATCCTCCACCATTTGAGGCCTAAGCTTTTTATGGGCTTCTCCAGTTGGTGCAGCATTTATCTATTTGCTTCGAGAAATCTGATAAAAGCAGAGTGACTGCATTAGCAACCATGCAATGGGTTAACGTAGGTAGTATGGAACAATAAGTGATATAGATTAGCACATAGCAAATACGAAAGGCCTCATGACATGTAGGATATGGATCTGCTGGCTGTAAGGACTAAGGAGGAGAAAAAGATTTCAGTAACTACCTTGACAGGAATCACCGAATTAGGCCTTGATCCAACACTTGAGTGAAGGCAAAAAATAGTATGTACTGATGCGTACATAACAGGAAATAGAAATGAAGTTGCTATACTCGGTCTTACAAAGCAAAATTTGCTTAAACCTGAGCAATATATGATAAAGCTGTTTACGATGGGCGGTCTGTATTTCGACCTTCCCATCGTGAACAGCTTTGTCATATATATCTTTCTGACGTTAAACACTCTCATTCAAATTGGTAACCACAAGCGGAAGTTCTTATCTTGGATGGTATAACCTGTATGGTATAACCTGTCCGCATCATATATTTGGATTTGAGCTGAACACGATGGAGGTATAAACTCTGAACTCTAGAAGACTGAGGTGAGTGAAAGTGTTGGAGCTCGCAGATGATGTTACCTAGGATGGAGCGCGACGGCCGTAGGATGTGCGACAGCTGTAGGTTGCCCGACGGTGCGTCCGTGGATTCAGCATGGGCGGCGCAGGAGCCGTTGACGCGGCGAGGTAGCACCGCGGGCGCAGGCCGCGGGACAGCGCGGTAGACGTACATGGCGACGGAGATCCGGAATACCTAGGCGATGGGGACGGCCCGTGCGGCGGCACGGCGAGGACGTCCGGAGCGACGGCGGCGCTGGCAGGGGCGGGGAGCGGCGCGACAACGGGGGGTCCGAGGTACCGGAGATGGAGCAGAGGAGGTTGACTCCGGTGGGGCTACATATGCCATGCCCGGCGACGGCGGGGGTTGCTCCGAGGCGGCAGCAGGTGCTGGACAACGCGCGTGCCGCTGAGCCCGCGGCACTGAGGGCAGGCTGGGGCGGCGGAGGGTACCGGGGCGCTGCGTTTTTTTTTTTTCTTTTTTTGATTTCGGGGCACTGCGGGTTTGGGGAGGGGCGGAGGGCACACGAGCTCGCGAGCGTCACAGAAGCTTCGCGAGGCACCATTTTTTGATCCCGTGGCCCCTATGTGGGTTGGAGATGGAGGCTGTGATATGCAGAGTTGCAGACCATTGATGGCAAATCGAACGGACAGGGTAAACAGGCGGATGTGGCCGGCTGTGGGATCAGAAAATGTAGTATAGGAATAAGGGTAAAGGTTAAATGTCCGATTAAACCTATATCGAATTAAAATACACATTGGTATATTTTTCTTCTGTTGCAAAGCGCATAATTATTTAGATATAAATATATCATAACTTTAATTTTTCATACTACCAATGTGTTTCTATGACTCAATATCAACATTTGTAGCTTTTTTGACGCATCATATCAACCTCCGTAATATTTTTATTGATGTGTCAAGGATTGGTCTATCTGTCAATGATTGTGACGGGTGACCTCTCTTGATTTTTCATACGGCAACCCTCGTCAAGAATTATTTCTCGTACTCCTCGGCCACCTTCGCATATTCTGGGTCTGCCTCTGACACGTTCTCGGTCATCGGCGAACCTATATGCATGCAACATGTCGGTGTAAGAAATGGCGGTCCTAGCATCAACGAGTAATCGAGTGTCTGCGCGTCGGGGGTCCGGATGGTGTGCAAGAAGAACACAAGCGATTTATACTAGTTCGGGCCGAGAAATGTCCTACGTCCAGTGGGGGAGGTGAGTTCTCTATTATCTTACACCGAAGTGCTCGTAGTAGGGGTTACAAACAGATGTGAGAGAGGGATGATCTCCCAAGTCTCGTGGTGTGAGTGGAAGGTGTGGGTGTGTGCGACTCTGTTGGTGACCTCGTAGGGTCCAGGAGAGTTATCTGCTCGTGGCTAGCTTGGTATTGTTGTGGTGGTTGTTCTTTTTCTATCGATCTTTCTTCCCTTTCGGGTTGATCCCTGCATGCTCCTTTTATAGTCTCAAGGAGGTACAGGGTTACATGATGTTGGCGTGTGGCGTGACCCTTACTGGAGGAGGAGCCTAGAGGCCTCGGGAGAGCCTTATCCGGCGGCGACGTGGTCTGCACTGTGGAGGCATGGCATCGGTACTTCTAGTACTGCTGCTACGAGTCCAGGCATGTGCACAGGGAGTGGTTTCTGTCCTTCGGTGTTGTAGCGGCGTGCCCTGTCATTCTTGGTCCTGTAGCCGGCGTGACGTGTTCATCCTTGTAGTTTGACTGGCGTGGAGGGCCGAGGCCTCGGAGGTGGAAATCGTGGTCCGATATTATCCCGATCGTAGGAATAGTGGCCTAGGGTGGTTGTTTCGTACACTGCGCACGTACGAATCATGCATATAGTGCCAGTATGGGTGGCATAGTGGTCAGCAACTCTTTCCCATGCCTGTTACAGACGATGGCGTGGTGATTTGACCCCGGTCATTCCTGGCTTGTTTTGACAGACGTGAGAACGTGGCTGACGTCATAGGGGTCTCGAGCGCGTCAATGGGGGAGCGGCGTTAGAGGTCGGTCTCGGGCGAGTCAGAGATGGATGATGCTGTTTTCGGGGCTCGGACGAGGCGGCGATGTCGTCGTAGGTTGGCCTGTTGTCCGAGACCCAGGGCTGAGGCCTCGGACGAATCGGAGGTGTTCCGAGACCCCTCGGGTGAGGCCTCGGATGGAGCGAGAAGGTGGGTTGGTTTGTTCACATGTCTTGCTGCAGGTCCAACAAGGGAGGATTTAGCCTATTTCCCCTTGTAGATTGTTTCCCTTAACTAGGGAGGTCGGGTGATTTTCTATCTTGATTTGGGTACCCTTAATTGTGATACCCGACACAACATATGCAAGGATGATTTAACACAATATAGATAAAAGCACAACCTAACAAGATTCATAATATCTATGGATAGATCACATTTTTATGAAGATAACAAAACTGGTTTGGTATTTTTTAATTTTTTCTATGATTTTTGTTTAATTTTGCAAGATCTCTATTTTTATAGAAAAAGAGAAAATGATAGAAAAGGAAAAATGTTTGCATGGGCTTGGTTCAACCTACAACGAAGTCGGCCCAACTGCAAGGATTCAATTTAGGTCGAAAAAGAAACCCACCTAGACAGGAACCCCGATCTATTTAAAATACTATTAAGTTCCTCCCACATTTTCTTTCTCTATGACATCTTTACATCTGGGACCCATATTTCTTTCTATTATCTTTCCCACTCCTAATCTCCCTTGTCAATGTTAAGGCAACGTGAATTGGCACCTGAGACCGATACGGACACAAGGGGTAGGGCTAGATGGAAATTATGGAGTCATAAATTTTACCTCTTTAGTATTACTAGCAAAACATGTCCGTACGTTGCAACGGGGCAAACATTTTATTACGCGGTGTCATACTACTGGTGATAATGAGTTAGTTATTTTTGTACAATTTGATAAATAAGCTTTATCCAACCATAAATCAAATAAATCAAGCCTGCAATTAAAGATTAATCCTTATGAGAAATTGAAAAAAAAATAGTTCAACTAAAATAGGTGTTATTGTATGTATCTATTGAGAGTTTGACAAATTAAAGGTTGAATTTGAGCCACAACCACATGCCCACGTGCGTCATGTGTGGGTTTGGACGTCAGGCCATGACATACTCCCTCTGTCCCTATTTAAGTGTTGTCGTGGGATTCGTGCTAGTCAAAATTTCTCAAGTTTAACTAAGTTTGTAGAAATTATTAGCAATATTTGTATTTTTAAATAAATTTATTATGAAATAGATTCAATAATATATCTAATAATACTAATTATGTATTATAAATATTAATATTTTATTTGATATATTTAGTCAAAGTTAAGTATGTTTGATTTCACGGAAAGTGAAAACGACAGATAAAAAGAGAAAGAAGGAGTAAGTGAATGATGTCAAAACAAACTCAAAAGAGAAGGGACAACCATTATTATTTCTAGTTTCTATTAAAAACAAATAGTCACATACCAAATTAATTTTCATTGCTTCCGGCTTACCCGTTTCATGCAAAAGGAACAAAAAAAGTTGGTCCTCCAATAGGAGAAGTATTAGGAAATCATCATGTACGTAAGTACATCGGAGAAGAAATAAAAGTAAAAAAATACTAAATAAATTGGAAACCATGTAAGTACGTTGGAGAAAAATAAAAGCAAAAAATTGCTAAACAAATCAGAAACAATATACCTAAGTGAATATACACCGGAGAAAAATAGTAAATAATCGTGTAATACCAAAATTACTCTTATTGTTGCTTTCGGTCATCTGTTTCATATAGGAAAAAAACTACAAAACTAAACCAACTGCATCTCCGGACACAATTTGGGATCCGAGAGATCTAATTGAATTAGGATTCTGTCTATCAATACTACTTCCTCCGTCCAAGAAAAGATGCAATTATGGGATGCGTGTCAGTCAAACTGACTCAAGTTTGACCAAGTTTATAACAAATAGTATTAATATTTATGTCTCCAAATAAATTTATTATAAAAATATATTCTATAACTAATCTAATGATACTTATTTTATACCATAAACATTAATATTTTTTATATAAATTTAATCAAAGTTGAATCTGTTTGACTTCTCGAAAAACGAAAATTGCATGATTTTATGGACGGAGGGAGTACCTTAGTAGTCCTGCACTTTTATAAAAAAGAAGGGCTTAGAGATAGATTTTCTCTCTTTCATTAATATATTTTTTCTATTTGAATTAAGATTCCTATTCACCTAAAATCGGAGAGATCTAATTGGATTAGAATTCCTAGTTATATAAAGAGAAGAATTATAGGTGGTTTTCCACATTCACAAAGTTTGTTAAGTGATTGCCAGACTAAAAAATAGGTGGAGAGAAATTTTGTAGAATAGATATAGATTAGGTGTAGGTATCAGATGATATAGATTATTATTATTATATTAAATTAAAATTTAAAAATAAAATGAAATAAAATAAAGAAAGGATAGATTTGAAACTTAGGCGGGCCGAACCAATTAGAATTGGAAATGAACACTTTCTGTAATAACCTCTGCTCTAGGTAGATATGAGTTTGAGCCTTGATCGTGAGAACCATCCAAATCCTACTAAAAATATAGGTGATGGACCATTATTCGTACCGAA
Source organism: Saccharum hybrid cultivar R570 (assembly GCA_038087645.1). NCBI lineage: Eukaryota > Viridiplantae > Streptophyta > Magnoliopsida > Poales > Poaceae > Saccharum > Saccharum hybrid cultivar. The sequence continues at coordinate 14,573,827 of JAQSUU010000259.1, forward strand.
AAGAATAAAATTGAAAAAATAGAATCGGACAGGTCTCTCGACATACGGGGACAGGTCTCTCCTAAAGTAGGACGGGAAAAGTAATAATAACAGAACATAAAAAGAAAATGAAAATATTAAAATATAGGATTCCTATGGGGCTGGACTCTATTTGCCTCTTTTGCTTGCCCTTAGGTCATGTTCATGCACACATGTAACCAAAAGCAAATATAATTTATAAATCTAAGTTGCTTCCTTTAATATTAGCAAATTAATCTTGCCGCAACGTGAGCAAGTTTGGTTCCTATACGACACGTGGAACCTTAGTTTCCAAAACAAACACAAAAGAAATCCCATCAGTACTTGTAGTTGGATTATGATTCCTAGTTGTATTCTAGCTATTTCAGGATGTCATACATATGCTATATACACACACGTGAGAGTTGTACACAAACATGAAGATAGACAATTTTCACATTCACAAAGTTAGTTAGAGGATGATGAACGAAAAAATGAGTCTGAAATTTTGTCTCTTTATTATTAGATAGATATATACTAGCAAACATGCCCGTGTATTGCAACGGGATCTAATATGCGTAGGAATCGGTCTTTGTTCCATCTCGTACTGTGGCTTGGGCAGCCGCATCGGCATTCCTCTACGTGGTGCTCACCAACTGTGTCCTCGTGGACACGAGCATCGAGATGGATGAGCTCTTCTGTGATCCTTTTGCTGGTACGACATGGCTGCTCCCATGAAATTTCTCCCTAGCGAGTTACACCAACTTCAGCCTCGATACCTCTAAGAGCTACGGCAATATGTTGGATAACAAGATGTTCAGGGCCGATGTGCTGACGACGCAACTACCGGCGTTCATATACCTCCACCTCAACCACGACTACGAGGACAAGATGTTCTTATGCGCTGACGACCAATGGCTACTGTCGAACGTGCAGTGGCTGGTCATGAGGACCAACATGTACACTGTGCCAAGGTTGTTCCTGGTCACGACGTTGAAGCAGGAGCTCGACCTTTTGTTCCTGAAGCATGACGCCGAGTTCCACCACCTGGCGCAGTATCGGTACCTGTTCCATCCAACCAATCATGTGTGGGTGGAGCTATGCTTCCAGGTGTGCAACTTCGATGCTTGTGGTGGAAGATGTTGTTCCTGGAGGTTCTTGTCGTGGAAGAGCATGCCATGTGCTCATACGTTCCTTATAAAAACATGTCGTACGTTTCAATGGGACCCATATATATATATTAGAATCGCATATCATCACTAGATGCGAGTTTTGTAGCACATGAGCACGGCTTATGAGTCCAAGAACCAAGAAGTGTTTGATATTGGCTTAAAATCGATGACGACTTTGTTTCAAGGGAAAGAGGATGGTGAGCCCAAAGCTCATCAAATTACTTAATTTCAAAGAAAAGTAAGATGACGGATGTAGCTCTATCAATCGTTGCTCATTTGCCGGTCAAGCTAATATTTGAAGGAGATAATTTTCTCATGAAAACCGAAAAAATAAGCAGAGAAGTTATATTGGTATTGGCTCTACTCTACTCTACTGGAATTCAAAGATACATTGCTGACCACCTGTAACACCCTAAGTGTTAACCATGCATTGGCATTTACAAATCATGAGCACAATCATCATTATACATACATAAGCATCACATGAAATAATGAATTAAAACAGATTTTTGAAACATGCATGTTGCACTGTTTTATTTCAATAGATTTAATGTTATGTTGATGCTTGTCATGCCTTGTATATGTTTGTTTGAGTAGATAAACAACTTAGAAAGGTTTAGCAAATATTTTGGAGCAAGTTTTGTATTCAAAAGTTTCTCAAAATTTGCTTTTAAGAATAATCTAGACAAATGGGTTTTTGATTTAAAATGGACTTTCAATATCTATTTCAAAATCTATTTGGAATTTCAAAATGCACCTTTAAGCAAAGTTGTAGAGTTTAAAATTCTAAAAAACTTTTGTTTTTTGACCAATTTGTGAAAATAATTTTTAATTGCTCAAAATGAAGGAAATTGGGGCTATTTATTTGAAAAACAAAAAGGAAAATGAATTTCTTCCTTAAGTGGGCCGCACGCTCCACTTTCCGGCCCACGGTCGAGGCGCCCTGGCCTGTCTCCGCCCCGCGTGCCTGCCTCTTTCACCTGTGCATCGCGCCCGACCGCGGGAGAGACCGCCCGCCCCATGGCCGGCATGCGCCGGCAACAGCGGCACCTGGCACGCCGGTGGCCCCCGCACCCCTACGCGTTTGCCTACACCCGCCGCGCGCGCGTCCGCCTTCGCTGCTCCCTCTCATTTCTACCTCCTCTCGCCAGCAGCAGCAGAGCACACGCACGCTCGCCTCCGCCACCGCACCCGCACGAGCTCGTCGGAGTTGGCCATTTCGGCCACCACCGTGCACCACTAGCCCCTCAGCACCGTCTCCACCTCGCGCACCCCGTGCTCGCCTTGCCTCGCCATGGTAATGCCCCTGTCCTCGGAGATTGCTCGTCGGAGCACCAACCGAGCTCACCGGAGAACTCCGCTCCGTGGACTCCTCCCCTCCCCTCTCCCTTTTCCCTTCTCTGTGCGCGCATCTCGTTCGCCTTGCTGCCCCGGTGTCGTGCGTCTCTCCCCGTGCCGTCTCTTGGCCGGAGATGGCCGGCCGCCGTTGAGCCGCGCCGCCGTTCCGCCATTGGCGACGGCGAGCTCGCTCCCTTGCCTCCTTGGCCGCTTTAGTGAGTCCGCTAGGTCTGCCTCACGGAGTAGAGTGCGATGGTGAGGACCTCACCGCCGGTGACCTCGTCAGCAACGAGATCCCGACCAGTCAAGCCCCCCAGAATGTGCGTCTGACGGGTGGGGTCCCTGTTGACCTCAGGCTCGCCTGTTTGTTCCTCGGTGTGGAGTTGGGGGTGAAGCAGCAGGTGTACCCAGCATTTTCAGCAGCGGATTTTTAAAGGGATTTCAAAAATTAAATAAATGCTTTAGAAATTCATAACTTGGAAAATATTGCTCCAAAATTTATGAAACAAATTTTGTTGTGATCCTCATGGCTAGATCTACAATATAAAAATGTTGCATGTTGATTTTGTGATACTTTTCTGTTAATCTTTATTTAATTCTTATAATTGCTCTTATCTTAGAAAATGCATAGTAAATCACTTGTTACTCAGAAAAATACGATTCTAGTTTTGTTAGTCTTCTTATGTGATGTATTTTATATGAAAAATATATGTCATGTATATTCTGTGTAATAATTTTGATGTGTAGTTCAAGTGCTAATTATGACTGATTTTTGTTATTTTTGCTAGAGAGCCAAATTTGTATAAAACATGCATGTGATAAATTTTTTACAGTGGTTGATTACTATGTAGAACATAAAAAATACTAAATCTGTTGTTTGATATTTTTCATAGTACAAAGTATTTTTCTTGCTCATTTATACCCCTAGCTTGTCATTTTTGTGTAGGCAGTTTTACTTATCCAATTACCATGAAAATTTTATGGTAGGCTAATTGTAGTATGACTATGCTACTGTAATTTTTATAGATTTTTCTATGCATCAAAAATACATGTTGTTGTTGTAACCCTAGTTTTAAAGTGAAATAAAATAATATCCTTTAGTCATAATTAGTTTAATAATATAGCGTTGGTGTATCTTTGAAGCATCAAATCACTTACTGATGTCATTTGGCATATTAGTATGGTTACATTGTTGAAGTATAGTATCACTCATGTTAGTGCTACATGTTAGTTAGCAGAAAAGAACGGAAGTTATTAGCAGAAGAGAATGCAATAGATGACATGCATTAGTGGTAACTATCCTTGGATGATGTTGACTACCTTGTAGAAGAGTTTTACCTTTATGCTATCCAATAAGGTCTCAATGTATTCATCTGCATATCATGTCATCATGATCATCGCATGCCATCACATCCGATGTACCGTTTGTATATTTACTTATACAATTGCATCATACAGGATCGCAGAAGGAAGTACCGGTAGCAGTGCAAAAGAAGCAGACCGGGACTGACCCATAGAAAATCCAGACACAGGAGATGCCAGAGAAAGAGGAGCAAGAAGAGGATCTGTCCGAGTGCGTGGATCATCAGCCTAGTTCGTTCGAGCGATGCAAGTGAAAGCCCAAGTTTGGTTTTGGTAATTAATGACACCAAGTTGCTAATGCCATGTCTTAAGTGTTTTGAGTTAGGCATAAGCAACACATGTGATGAAGGTGTACGTGGCAAGGAGTGGTGGCCACAAGATCACAAAGAAATGGTGCATGGACATGAAATGATGATCATGATGATCAAGCATGAGGAGATGGACATGGAACGAAGGATCTAAGAGCGCAAGGCAAAGGTATAACCATAGGGTTTTCCTTTTGCCGGTCTAAGTTGAGTAGAGAAGTGATTGACCGGGTTTAGGATACATAGCCGACTATCAAGAGGGGCAATCACGGTTAGCTCAAAAATCAAGTGCCACTAGATCAATGTCTTGAGCATATGCATTAGGATCTAGTTGAGAGCTAACATAACGCCTTGGAAAATGTTTGTGAAATGCTAACACACATGCACATGGTGGTGTACACTTGGTGGTGTTAGCACATTTGCGAAGGCGGTGGAGTTTAAGCGGTTGAGAGGGGTTTGGGTTCCTCTCGGCGGGATTCGGCGCATTTTGGAGAAGTGAAATGTCTATTTTCTATTGCGCCGAAAGTTGGAAAAGAAACGGAGGCGAACGGCGGTCACTGTGTTGACCGGACGCTGCACCGGACGCTGCACCGGACGCGGTCACGGTCTGACCAGCGCGTCCGGTCAGTTCATCGCGGTGCGAGCGCTAGTGTCTGTGACCGGACGCGGGTCTGGCCTGACCAGCGCGTCCGGTCAGTTCAACTGGGCGTAAAAGATAAGCGCGCGACCGGCGCGTCCGGTCCCTCACGGAACCGGAGCGTCCGGTCAAGTGTCCAGAGAGGCAGAGCACAGCGGAGTGACGATCGGACGCGCGGCGCGTCCGGTCACGTGCGATCGGACGCGTCCGGTCGCAGCTGGAGCTTACTGGAACGTGACCGGACGCTGGCACTGTCGCATCCGGTCACTCGCAGGAGCGCGTCCGGTCACGGCAACGGCTAGTTCTGACGCGCGCGGATTTCGTTTGTCGTGTAGTGACCGTACGCGTCCGGTCACCCTGACCGGAGCGTCCGGTCAGCGCGATTTTCGCTGAGTCGTCCGGTAACGGCTAGCTGCGTACCCCTTCGTTATAAATAGAGGATGTCCGGGGTTTGAGGGTAACTCTTGCACATTTTGAGATATAGAGACATCCTTTGAGCTAGAGAACAACCCCTCCACTCATCTCTTTGCTTGATTGCACATCTTGAGTGAGATTGAGTGAGATTCAAGTGCATTGCTTGAGAGTTGCATTCTAGAGGCACTTGATCTTCGAGTTGCTGCGGATTTCTTGTTACTCTTCTGTGTTTCCCGACACGGTAGACGGCTTGGAGCAGCGGAGGTAATTGAGCTCGCAATTGGAGATTGTTGGAGCCTTCACCAAGTGTTGTAAGGGGTTCTTGATCCTTCCCCGCGGGAGTTCGCGAATTGGATACTCTAGTGAAGCTCGTGGCTTGGAGGATCCCCATCTTGTGTGCGGTTGTGCGGCGCTCGCCGAGGGCTCGACTCTTGATAGTCGATTAGCTCGCGAACCGACAAGTGGGTGTATCGCCACAACGGGGAGTAGCTTGCCGGGAAGCAAGTGAACCTCGGGATAAATTCTTGTGTCATTCCCTTCCCGAGGATTTCTCTTGTGTGATTGATTGATTGGTACTTCTCATCTCTACACGGCGGTATAATCACTCGAAGCTCTTCTCTCGTATTACTTCTTATATCTAGCTTGTAGTTGTTGTTGTGTTTAGTGGATAGTCTTGTATTAGACTTGTGTAGGTGGCTTGCTTAATTAGTTAGAGCTAGTGCATTTTGCTCCGCCACCTTTTGTACTAACTTGTGGTTAAGTAATTATTGTATAAGTTTTTAATTAGGCTATTCACCCCCCTCTAGCCTATTTGGACCTTACAAGTGGTATCGGAGCCGAGGCACCGTTTATTTGAGGCTTAACAACCTACGGTGAAAAAGAAATGGCTCAATTAAGCTTGCACATCAACAACACCAAGAAGGCACCTCACTTTGATGGCACAAACTATGCTTATTGGAAGGTTAAGATGACCGCACATCTCAAGTCAATCAATAGAGAAGTGTGGAAGGTCACCGAAACAAAATTTGAGGTTGCTAATCCGGAAGCACCTACACCGGTGGAAGAGAAGAAGCTCCAATGCAATGATATTGCCATTAGTGCTCTTCATGAGGCATTAGATGACAAGACATTTGAGCAAGTGAAGAATATAGAAGTTGCACATGATGCTTGGGCCAAGCTAGAAGAAACATTTGAGGGCACCGAAGGCACAAAGACCGCTAAAGCATATATCTTGCAAGAAAAATTTTCAAGCTTCAAGATGCAAGATGATGAGAGTGTACCGGAGATGTTTCATAGATTGCAAGTCATTGTCAATGAGCTCAAGGCACTTGGTGAGGAAGTCAAGGACAACCAATTCTCTATGAAGTTCTTGAGAAGCTTGCCCAAGAGGTTTGATACATTGATCACCGTGCTAGTAAGGACTACATTGAAGGATTCAACTCCTCAACAAATATTTTAAGAGGTGATGACCGATGATTCATATAGAGAAGATGATGAGAAGGATGAGTTGGTCAAGAAGAAGAAGAAGGAGAATGAGAAGAAAGATGATGAAAAGAAGAAGAGTGTGGCATTCAAAGCCACCACATCCAAGGGCAAATCCAAGATTGAATCATCAAGTGAAGAAGACTCAAGCTCTTGTGATAGTGATGACATTGATGAGAAGATGGCTCTCTTTGTCAAGCAATTTGGCAAATTCATGAAGAAGAAGGGCTATCGTGCAAGAAGGAGGAAGAACTCATCTAAGAAGAATGAGCATACCATGAGATGCTTTAGATGCCATAGCAAAGATCATCTCATTGCAAAGTATCCTTATGATAGTGATGATGAAGATGCTATTAAGAAGGAGAGGAAGAAGCAAAAGAGGAAGCAAGAAAAGAAGGAGAGTTCTCATAAAAAGAAGAATGATTCTCATGTTGCTACATGGGATAGTGATGATTCCTCAAGTGATGATGAGGATGACTACAAGAGCAAGAAGAAGGGACATGCTAGCATTGCCATCCAAGAGAAGGTCTCCCTCTTCGACACTCCATCGTGCTTCATGGCTAAGGCCTCTAAGGTATCATCCGATGATGAGAGTGATCATGATAATGCTAGTGATAGTGATAGTGATGAAGAAGAATTCACTAAAGATGAACTAATCACTATGCTAGAAGATTGCACTCAACATTATAAAGAATATAGAAAGGAGTGCAAGGGCTTGCTTAAGGAAAAGAAAAACCTTATGCAAGAACTTGATGAGCTTAGGGCATCTTATGAGAGTCTAAAGGTAGACCATAAGAAGCTTCAAAAGTCTCACACTAAGCTTGAAGAAGCTCATTCCTCTCTAGTTGAAAAATGTGAAAACATGCCAACTAATGTTGAGAAAGCTAAAACTTGCAACATAGGCATATCTTATGATATAATTGATGAACCTTTTCATAAGCCTATTGTTGTTGCTCCTACTAACCCCTCATGTAGCGCATCTACATCATCCTCATCTAGTAGTGATGGTTTCACTTGTGACTCCACACTTATAGTTGATAATGAAAATCTCAAGAAGGAGGTAAAAGAACTCAATCACACCTTAGCTAAGGCTTATGGTGGTGAGGACCGCTTGCTTATGTGCTTGGGTAGCCAAAGAGCTTCTCTCTACAAAGAGGGATTGGGCTATAACCCCAAGAAAGGCAAGGCCGCTTTTGCTCCTCACAAGACTAGTTTTGTGAAGAACAAAGGTAGTTATTGCAACGTGTGCAAGCAAGTTGGTCACATAGAGCAACATTGCATGAACAAGAAATCCAATGCTAATGTATCCTCAATTAAGTTTGATTCTTTCTATATACTTACCAAGGGTACAAATGGTGTTCATGCTAAGTTCATTGGTGCACCATGGATGGGCTCAAAGAAGAAAGCCATTTGGGTACCAAAGAGCTTGGTCACTAACCTTAGAGGACCCAAACAAGTTTGGGTATCTAAAAAGAATTGATCTTGTCTTGTAGGTCAATTACAAAGCCGGAGGAAGGCATTGGGTGCTTGATAGTGGGTGCACTCAACATATGACCGGGGATTCTTATATGTTCAAATCAATTGATACAAGTCAAAATGGTGGTTTTGATGCTATCACTTTTGGCAACAATAAGAAAGGAAAGGTCAAGGGGCTTGGTAAAATTGCTATTTCAAATGACATGAGCATATCTAATGTGTTGCTAGTTGAGAGCTTGGATTTCAATCTTTTGTCGGTGGCACAACTTTGTGATCTTGGCTTCAAGTGCATATTTGGTAGTGATGATGTTGAAGTCATTAGTGTTGATGGATCAAATTTGATATTCAAAGGATTTAGACATGGTAGCTTATACTTGGTTGACTTCAATGATAGTGAGACACAATTGACATCATGCTTGCTTAGCAAATCTAGTATGGGTTGGTTATGGCATAGAAGGCTTGGTCATGTTGGAATGAAACAATTGAACAAACTTTTGAAGCATGACTTAGTTAGAGGCTTGAAAGATGTGACTTTTGAAAAGGATAAACCATGTAGTGCTTGTCAAGCCGGAAAATAAGTTGGAAATACACATCCTAGTAAGAGTGAAATGAGCACATCAAAGGCATTTGAGCTATTGCACATGGATTTGTTTGGGCCAACAACATACACTAGCATTGGTGGCAACATGTATGGCTTTGTGATAGTGGATGACTACACTAGATACACTTGGGTGTTCTTTCTCTATGACAAGAGTAATGTACATGATCTATTCAAGTCTTTTGTCAAAAGAGTGCAAAATGAGTTTGAGAGTACCATCAAGAAGATTAGAAGTGACAATGGTAGTGAGTTTAAGAACACAAGAATTGAGGAATTATGTGATGATCTTGGTATTGGACATCAATTCTCTCCAACCTACACTCCTCAATCCAATGGTGTAGTTGAAAGAAAGAATAGAACTTTGATTGACATGGCTAGATCAATGCTCAGTGAATACAATGTGAGTCATTCATTTTAGAGTGAAGCCATCAACACGGCTTGCTATTGTAGCAACCGTCTCTATTGCCATGGGAAGCTTGGGAAGACACCATATGAGCTATTGAATGGAAGAAAGCCCAACATTGCATACTTTAGAGTGTTTGGTTGCAAATGCTATATTCTCAAGAAAGGCACTAGATTGAGCAAGTTTGAAAAGAAATGTGATGAAAGGTTCTTACTTGGTTATTCTACCACAAGCAAAGCATATAGAGTTTGGAATCTCACAAATGGCACCTTAGAAGAAGTTCATGATGTTGAGTTTGATGAAACCCAAGGATCTCAAAATGAAACTCAAAACCTTGATGATGTGAGAGGAGATCAATTGTCAAATGCAATGAAGAACATGGACATTGGTGACATAAGGCCGAGGCAAGTTGATGATTATGATGATATTCATGTGATCAACCAAAGTGTGCAAATTGATACAAATCAAGCAAGCTCTAGTGGTACTCATGATGAAGCTCAAGATCAAGGTCAAACAAGTGGAAGCAATCAACTCCCAATACTCCAACCTACTAGCATTGCAAGAGATCATCCATTGGACCAAATCATTGGTGGAATTCAAAGTGGTGTTCAAACTAGATCAAGGCTAGCATCCTTTTGTGAGCATTACTTATTTGTGTCACTTGAATAACCTAAGAAAATAGAAGATGCATTGAAAGATTCTGATTGGGTAAATGCCATGCATGAAGAGCTAAACAACTTCACTAGAAATCAAGTTTGGGAACTTATGGAAAGGCCAAAGAACTACAATGTGATTGGTACTAAGTGGGTCTTTAGAAACAAGCAAGATCAAGATGGCATGGTTGTGAGGAACAAAGCAAGATTAGTAGCACAAGGATACACTCAAGTTGAAGGTCTTGACTTTGGAGAGACATATGCACCGGTTGCAAGATTGGAGGCAATTAGAATCTTATTAGCATATGCTTGTGCACACAACATCAAGCTCTATCAAATGGATGTCAAGAGTGCATTTCTCAATGGCTATATCAATGAAGAAGTTTATGTTGAGCAACCTCCCGGTTTTGAAGATGACAAGAAGCCCAACCATGTTTACAAGCTCAAGAAGGCATTGTATGGTTTGAAACAAGCACCTAGAGTATGGTATGAGAGATTGAGGGACTTTCTTCTCTCTAAAGGGTTCAAGATGGGAAAGGTTGACACCACTCTCTTCACCAAGAAGATTTGAAATGACTTGTTTGTGTTGCAAATCTATGTGGATGACATTATCTTTGGATCAACCAATCAAGACTTTTGTGAAGAGTTTGGAAATATGATGGCTAATGAGTTTGAGATGTCTATGATTGGAGAGCTTAGTTACTTCCTTGGACTTCAAATTAAGCAAATGAAGAATGGCACCTTTGTAAGTCAAGGCAAGTACATCAAGGACATGATCAAGAAGTTTGGATTGCAAGATGCTAAGCCAATGAGTACACCAATGGGCACAAATGATCAATTGGGTATTGATGCTAGTGGTAATATGGTAGATCAAAAGCAATACCGGTCTATGATTGGAAGTTTGCTCTATGTCACCGCTTCTAGGCCGGATGTGATGTTTAGTGTGTGCAAGTGTGCAAGATATCAAGCTTCACCTAGAGAAAGTCACTTGAAAGCAACCAAGAGGATATTGAGATATCTTAAGGGCACTCATGATGTTGGTTTATGGTTTCCAAAGGGGTCAAACTTTGAGTTGATTGGATATTCGGACTCCGACTATGGTGGGTGTAAGATTGATAGAATGAGCACAAGTGGCACTTGTCAATTGCTTGGAAGGTCTCTTGTTTCATGGTCATCAAAGAAACAAAATAGTGTTGCACTATCTACCGCCGAGGCCGAATACATTAGTGCCGGTAGTTGTTGTGCACAATTGCTTTGAATGAAAGCCACCTTGAATGACTTTGGAATAAAATTCAAGAATGTGCCATTGTTCTGTGACAATGAAAGTGCTATCAAGATGACACAAAATCCGGTTCAACATTCAAGAACCAAGCACATTGATATTAGGCATCATTTCATAAGAGACCATCAACTAAAGGGTGATATTAGCATTGAGAGCATTGGCACCGAAGATCAACTAGCCGATATCTTTACAAAGCCACTTGATGAGAAGAGATTTTACAAGTTGAAGAATGAATTGAACATACTTGACTTCTCCAACTTGAAATGAGTGCACCCCCACTTTCTTATATGACATGCCTCTCCTCCGACATAGCAAGGTAAAGTTGTTTGACATATCATCCATACTTTGCTAAGGACATGTTTAGAACATATAGACATATTTACATGACAAATAGGCTCATTCATGAAAATCAAATGATTTTAATGTATATATGGTACCACTATTGTTTCTATGTTTGATTGATCTAGTGGTAGCATATGACATGTTTGTGGGCTTGCAAACCTAGTGTTGAATCTAGAAAATGAGCTCATGATGTGTAATTCAACATGGTCAAGATAACCCTTATACTTTATGAGGTGTGAAGAAGCTTGTCCTTGGATCAAACCGAATTACATATTCTAGGCAAGTAATCTAGATTGAACCATAATTTGGTCTCCCTCATATTGATTGACTCAACTCTCACTAAAATTGGCACCTTTTTGGTGATTGTTAACAAAGGGGGAGAGAAAAGTCACAAAGATAGAAAAGTCACAAAAGATAAAAAGTTAAGTTGCAAAAGGGGAGAAAAATATAGTAAGGGGGAGAGAAATTAAAATTGAGCACACAAGTAGGGGGAGCAAGCTCATGAATTATTTGTTGCATTTGTATATGCATTAACATGATGAATTGTTGCATTGCAAAGCTTAAATTCATCTTCATGATTGTATGGTGTATGCTAGAAATAGAACTTGAATGATGATTTGTTAAGAGTAGCTTTACAAGTGGTATCTAGACACCTTTGCCTATAATGTTGATCTCACGGGGTACTTTAGTGTTTGTGATCTTTACAAGTGATGTATTACAAGTGGTGTCTAGCTACATCGATGCTAAGAATGGTATATAAAGGCAACTCCGATTGGTATCACACTTCAAAGGTCCATTCTGTAACACCCCTGGTGTTACTAACTTACTTAGCATGCGATTAAGGCCTAAAAGAAATTAGCAGAACGAGTTCTCGGGTTTTAAAACTTTAATCGCTCATGAAATGATACCCGACTCTTATGTGACGCATGTTTGTGGTTGCAAGAAACCAAATCCAAAAATTAAAAATGAGTCATTTCGTTGCATTGGCAAGGGAATGAACTTAGGATTAAGAGTGCTATTTTTAACAAATTATATTGAGCAAAATAATTAAATAGTGCTTAATATTTTTTTCCTATGGGTCAGTACGTAGTAGGGACAATTACGTGAAATACTTATTGGTCAGTCCAAAGCTTTAATTTATCTAATCATGCAAACCAACCAAAGCATGATCTGCAGGCTGATTTTTCTGGATGTTTGAATGGTCTGCATTATAACTGAACTTGACAAATCGCTGTAGCAGAGAGTACTGTAGCGCCGCAGAAGTACACTGTACCAGCACAGAGGTTACTGTAGCGCCGCAGACATGTACTGTAGCAGCGCAGAGGTTACTGTAGCGCCGCAGAAGTACACTGTACTAGCACAGAGGTTACTGTAGCGCCGCAGACATGTACTGTAGCAGCACGGAGGTTACTGTAGCATGCAGAAAAACACTGTTCATCCGAGTATTAAGAGCTGCTGCGCCTAGCTTTAGGAGGAGGCTTATGCGCACAACTCCTCGTTCGTCCTCGCTGTCTCTCTGTTCTCGGCCCTCTCTCTCGCTCTGCTCGCTGAACGCAAGCGCCAGCCATGGCCATCGTCGGGCTCGAGCTCGGCCACCGTCGTTTCCTCCACTCGGTCCCTTCCCATGCTCGACCACCGGCACCACCGTTCTGCCTCGCTTTCTCTCCATGTCCAGTACGCGCTCGCCTGGTTTTTCCGCGCCAGAGAGCACGCTGCCATGGCCGCTATGGTCGAGCAGAGCTCCGAGCTGCCACTCACCTCCCTCTAATTACCTGCATCCACTAGCTCGAGCGGTCATCCATGGCGGACGTGCCTCGCGAGCACGAAACTCAGCTTCACGTGCAAGCACATGTACGTCTCTTTCAAAAGTTCGTGTTTATTTACCTGAACAGCTATCTTGCGAATTTTATATCTCCATCATATCAACTCGGATTCCAGGAATTCTTCTTCCTAAATTCATCTAAAATCAAACTCTATCTTCCATATTAATTTCATAATTTTTAAAACTCATTTGAAATTATGTGATTAGTTAATTATGTCATTAGCTTCTTGTCTTTTCTTAAATGTATTGAACCTTTAGAAATTCATAGTAAATCCGTAATAAATCAAATAAAAATCATGATCTAGATAAAGGTGTAATTAGTTCACGTAGTTTTATAATATTTTTTAGGCTTGCTTTAATTACTTCGAGATATTTAATATTATCAAACATAAACTTGTAAGCAGTGTTATGAATAATCAGTGATAGCATTAATCCTAGAAATTTTATAGTAAACTTCTAGTACTACTAGGTGTCCACTGTAATTTTTGTAGTTCCAAAATAATTAGTTGTTAGGATAATTAATAAGCTCTGGTTTGAATATGTAGTAAATCGATAAAATGAATAACGCGACATCTCGGGTTTATATAACTAAAACACTTGTTAAGAAATAACGTTTGAATCGACAACGTGGATACGTGGCCTAGTGAGTTGCTGTGTGGCTAGCTCGTTAGCTTGCGAGACGTAGTCGTACGACGAGAGTTGCGATTGCTGTCTTTTACTTATGTCTCTGCGTTGCATTCGCGTAAATCATAATAGGAACGATGATGGATCGATGGATCAACCGGAGGACTTGGCGTTGACCCAAAAGATGATGCCATGGTGATCGTACCCCGGCGATGGCATACTAACATTTGGTTATATTTTACCCAGGCAAGCCCCGGTGCATAACCTCTATTATGCTGCACTTTATTTATGCTTGTGCATTAAGTTTTAAGGAGTTGAATGAAACCCACTTGCATATATATATCCTGATCCCATGAGTCTTACTAGTATGTCAAGATCGTGTAGATTGCTATGCTACAGGACTCCGGTAGAAATCGAGTGATTGCCTGTCACTCGCGAGAGATAGGATATATATATTATTGTTACTATTATCATGTTACTATCACATGGATTATATATGGATAATAATTGGAGACCGGGCGGGACTATACGTGGAATTGGATATGGACTTGGTTAGGCAATCCGAGCGAGGCTCTGGTTGCATTTGTCCCGCCTGTGTCGATTAAGGACCGTTCGTTGCACTGGATCCCCGGTCAAGTCACAGATTTATTATCCCGAGCATATACTAGCGGATGGGGGCTAGGAAGACTTGTTACTCTCTTGTCATGGGCTCCGGCTCTTTCCGGACCGACTGATTGGAGGCGGGGATAGGTGGAGGTCTTAGCACCGTGTTGAGGCCGGGCCTCAAGTACGGGGGCTTAGAGTCCAAGTTTGGACGGGGACCTGGAACCCGTGACAGGAGTGGAACAGGTCGGTCTCACTCGTGCCCGGGGTGCGAGCGAGGCGTGTGTTTTTCGGGGTACCCAGCTGGGCACATTGATTCGCGAATCGCCGTTTCTACGTGACGGTACGACTTGACTGCACTCTGGCACCGTAGTAAGAAATGAAAGATGAAAGATGAAAAAATGGTTCTGATGGCTCAACCTTTGCTTGAAAGTAGAACAGGTGCTTACTAGAATGGTGGGTTAATGAACTACCGATGACTGCTAATAAAAGTTAAATATAAGGATGCACCTTTAGTAATGCTTCCTGCAGTTGCAATGACCCACAAGCCAGATAGCCTTGCATATCCTTGGAGTCTTTTCTTTTCTTCTGACGGGTAAGTCTTGCAGAGTACAATTGAGTACTCAGGGTTTGTTCTACCCTGTTGCAGGTGACAGGTGTTCTTGAAGCTGACTTTTATGTGTGGAAACCTCCTGGTGGGCTCAGTGAGGATTTCCCTTACGTTGCGGATATAGAGTTGATTTATAACTCTCACCAAAAATGTTTTACAAAGGAAAGATTTACCACCTATTATGAATTCTTGTATATAAATGTTCATCGTGATAATATTTAACTCATCATCAAATGGTTTCATTTCCGCTGAACTCTGATAACATTTTATTTTCTGCTGTTATAATTAAACAATGGATTACCCTGATGTTGTACTAAAAGTGATGTAAGAAATGGTAAAGATGTTGTAAGCTTTATCTCTCATTTATGATCCTGAGGTAAAAATGTGGATTTTCGAGTTCTCCCTCGGGTGTGCTCGACGGAATCGCAGAGTTTAGTGCTCTCCCTTGGGTACTTAGTGTCTAATGGAAGACAAGTACTCTTGGGAGGGTATTAAATTAGGTGGTTCTGCCACAGGTGGTATCAGAGCGTAAATGAGGAAATAAAGCTTCAAAATCCTTTTCTAAATTAAAATTTGACAACACATTTTTGCAAAAAGTTAGGGCGTTTGCATACGAAGTTATATAAGTAGCCCTATTACTATAGTTAAGTCTTCGGAATAAGTTTAAGTAGGCTTTCGTCCGGTAAACTAACTGGTGTGTAGCGTGCGGTCCTAAAGTCAGACGCGCTGTATTGCTATAGTCATCGTGCGAGTCTTGCTTGCAGGTGCCTGTTCTAGGTACCACGCGTCCCTGTCCCGGAGTTACTGTTGTACGGTGGCTTCGTGTTTCGCATTCGCTCGTGATTCACGACTGTCGGGGCTTACGTTTTCGGCACTCCTTCTGCGCCCTTGTCGGACCTCTGCCCTGCAACCGTGCTAGTCTTTATGGCCTCGGACACCGCCCACCTCGTGTGCGTAAAAAAAAAAAAAAAAAAAAAAAAAACATGTTGTTGTACTTTTACTGGTTCCCACGCATGGCTCGAGGGTGGTCTGCGCCAGGACCACTGGCCGCTCTGCCTTCTTAAGGGGGCCAAGCCCAGCCACTTTGTGTCACCACTCAGTGCATTCCAGCTCGCTTAGCCCTTTTCTCTTGAGCAAGCTTCTCCTCAAGCCTTCCTTGCAACCACCACCCACCTAGGATGGCAGGAGTTTGGGTTAGCAGCTACTGCCTGAACACCGAGGGTTTTCCCAAAATCCTGTATGCTACCCTGCAAAAGCTCGGCATTCGGGAGCGTCCTGAGTATGAGGGTCGTGAGTACATAAAGCATGGCACAGAGCGATGCAAGGTCACCATCTACATCGGCAAGAGTGAGGAGTTTCCCGACGTCACTGAAGCCTGGAATGTGACCGCAACCGGGTTTCGCTTCGGCGACACCTACCAGGTTGTGGCCCGCAAAGCCTTGCGGCATCTGTGCCAGATCTATGAGCAGCCCATTGCTCGTACCCCCATGCGGTTCTTTCCACCTTTGGACAAGAATCGGCGAGTATGGAGGGCTCGCATGGAGACCTTACGGGGTCAGGACGTGCAAGAGGACAACCCGACTGTGGTGCACCTGACCACGTACTTGCTCGCTCTGGATGAGCAGTACGACCGGCAGGCCTCGGAGCTGAGAGAGTGTCTCCACCGAGCTGAGGAAGCCGAGATCTTCTCCAGGATGCTCGAAGTGCAGCTTGCTGAAGCTCATGCCAATCTAGCAGCCGCTGAGAGTCGAGAGGCTGCCATGGCGGAGGCCGTCAAGATGGACCAAGACCGTCATGCCCAGGAGCTGGAGGACGCCTATCTTGCCACAAGGGCCAAGCGTAGGACGCTCACCACGGAAAGGCAGGAACCCTTAATCCTAGAGGGGATCCCTATCCATCCGCTGGAGAGAAGGAGAACTGGTTTTGCAGCACCTCCGCCCACGGAAGCCTCAGAAGTAGAGTCATTGCTTCCCCTCACCCAGCCACCACCACAAGAAGGAGCAGATCCACAACCTAGTGCAGCAGAAGAACCCCAGGAGCCCAGGAAGGAAGCCGTTTGGGCCGACGAAGTAGATTAGTTGTCCTAGGGGAGGTGTAACTGTTGCTAGTAGTGCTTTTCATCGTTGTCCCCTAGTGTTGTAGTCTTTCCGTTGTACCGCAGCCGTAGTTGTTAAGGCCGTCTGGTTGTACGTTTCGAGCGATGTGTCGAGTGTGGGAGAGTGTATGCCTGTATGTTGCCCCCGTGTAAGGATGTTGGTGCTGAGTATTTGCTTTATCCGTTGTGTTTGTTACGTCGTTTTTCCTTAGACCTCGTTCTTTTTGCTTAGGGTTCTTGAGACGACAATAAGCATGTTACAAGGGGAACAACTATTCCGATGCAGCAGATCGGCCGGGATTGGAAAACAGAGGACACTGTATCACTAATTGTGGATGTCCCAGCAGAACACTTGAATTCCCTTGATTTAAATCCGCCTTGGGATTTACTTTACTTGTTCCTTATTTTGAAAGGAACCTGTGTTGCCTGAATTTTCCCTTACTCCTCTGATTCTGTGGTCTATGACCCGTTGTTTTTACTGCGAGTAAGTTGGTAATAGTTACTTAGTTAATAGCTTATGGTGCCGCGACGGAACCGAGGGCCACCTGTGGAACAGCTGCCACATGGTGACGCTGCTCGGCGCGCGCTGGTATCGAGGTTGTTGACCAAGTGCTTTTACTGAGTTACACCGCGGTATCGCTCTTGCTATAAAAATTCTCTTTGGTAAAAATATCCTTGTGTTCAAACGGGAAATCCACAACGGGTTGATGGAATTGTGCTCTGTCAAAGTAACAGGGGTAACAAGGTTTTTGAAGAAAGGAAAAGAAGAAAGAGAAAAGCAACAGGAAAGTTAGCCCGCACGTAGGTCAGAGAAATTGCATCGCCCGATTTGACGTCGTTCCTGTGATCGGCTCGGTCACGCTACATACGCCGGGTCGTTGTCACTGCGTGCCCTGCGGACGCCGTTTGTGGTGGGGCCCACGTGTGCCGTTCTCGCGTGGCCACGGCGTTGTGCCGCACTCGCCTCGTCTTGTCGCACTGTACGCCCCTCTGATCCCGGCACCCGTGTCGGCTCTCGATTCTCGCTCTCGTCCCCGTACCGGACCCCCCCCCTCTTTCTTTTCCTTTGGGGCCCCGTTGCTCGCACGCCGCCTGGTCGAGCGAACCCCATCCCCTCCTTTCTTCTTTTTCCCCACTCAAGCTCGCACAGGAAGCGCACCATGGCCGACGCTTTTCCCCACCCTGTGACCCCCCCAGTGATTCCCATCTCCTCCGCTTCCGGTGCACTGCATCACCACCTCCGCCCACCAAGCTTTTATAATGCCACCTTGCTTGCTTCTCCTCCATTCAACCCCAGATCCAGAGTAGCGCTTATAGTATCGACTTCCTCCGTCTGTGCTCTGGTGGGAGAAGCTCGAGAAGCAGTCGGGAAGAAGTGGTTGGAGGCTGAGCTACGAGATCCAGCCGTTGCTCGCAGATCTAGGGTTGCTAGTCAGAGGCGATGGTGTAACTTGAAGAAGGGATCTGGTTTCTGTTGGAGAAATTCAAGTTTATCCCTGGTTAGTTTAGGTTGTAGAGTCCGCTATGATCTTTGTACCAGTCTCCAATTTCTGGCTTTGTTGGGCATACGCCATGTTCTGGATAATCATTTTCCTTCTGCTCTTTCACTGTCCCCGTCTTCGTCGATTTCTAGAGAGGTTGTGAGTTGTATTAGATTTGTTCTTAGCCGTGTTATCTCTAGATTCCAGAATGGTTTAGCGTTTGAAGTCGTGTAATCTCCTATGTAAGCTCAGATCGGTGAAATGTAATCGTGCTTCCCTCTTTTGTTCTTGTTCCGGATCTCGGGACGAGATCCTTTTTAAGGGGGGAAGGATGTAACACCCCTGGTGTTACTAACTTACTTAGCATGCGATTAAGGCCTAAAAGAAATTAGCAGAACGAGTTCTCGGGTTTTAAAACTTTAATCGCTCATGAAATGATACCCGACTCTTATGTGACGCATGTTTGTGGTTGCAAGAAACCAAATCCAAAAATTAAAAATGAGTCATTTCGTTGCATTGGCAAGGGAATGAACTTAGGATTAAGAGTGCTATTTTTAACAAATTATATTGAGCAAAATAATTAAATAGTGCTTAATATTTTTTTCCTATGGGTCAGTACGTAGTAGGGACAATTACGTGAAATACTTATTGGTCAGTCCAAAGCTTTAATTTATCTAATCATGCAAACCAACCAAAGCATGATCTGCAGGCTGATTTTTCTGGATGTTTGAATGGTCTGCATTATAACTGAACTTGACAAATCGCTGTAGCAGAGAGTACTGTAGCGCCGCAGAAGTACACTGTACCAGCACAGAGGTTACTGTAGCGCCGCAGACATGTACTGTAGCAGCGCAGAGGTTACTGTAGCGCCGCAGAAGTACACTGTACTAGCACAGAGGTTACTGTAGCGCCGCAGACATGTACTGTAGCAGCACGGAGGTTACTGTAGCATGCAGAAAAACACTGTTCATCCGAGTATTAAGAGCTGCTGCGCCTAGCTTTAGGAGGAGGCTTATGCGCACAACTCCTCGTTCGTCCTCGCTGTCTCTCTGTTCTCGGCCCTCTCTCTCGCTCTGCTCGCTGAACGCAAGCGCCAGCCATGGCCATCGTCGGGCTCGAGCTCGGCCACCGTCGTTTCCTCCACTCGGTCCCTTCCCATGCTCGACCACCGGCACCACCGTTCTGCCTCGCTTTCTCTCCATGTCCAGTACGCGCTCGCCTGGTTTTTCCGCGCCAGAGAGCACGCTGCCATGGCCGCTATGGTCGAGCAGAGCTCCGAGCTGCCACTCACCTCCCTCTAATTACCTGCATCCACTAGCTCGAGCGGTCATCCATGGCGGACGTGCCTCGCGAGCACGAAACTCAGCTTCACGTGCAAGCACATGTACGTCTCTTTCAAAAGTTCGTGTTTATTTACCTGAACAGCTATCTTGCGAATTTTATATCTCCATCATATCAACTCGGATTCCAGGAATTCTTCTTCCTAAATTCATCTAAAATCAAACTCTATCTTCCATATTAATTTCATAATTTTTAAAACTCATTTGAAATTATGTGATTAGTTAATTATGTCATTAGCTTCTTGTCTTTTCTTAAATGTATTGAACCTTTAGAAATTCATAGTAAATCCGTAATAAATCAAATAAAAATCATGATCTAGATAAAGGTGTAATTAGTTCACGTAGTTTTATAATATTTTTTAGGCTTGCTTTAATTACTTCGAGATATTTAATATTATCAAACATAAACTTGTAAGCAGTGTTATGAATAATCAGTGATAGCATTAATCCTAGAAATTTTATAGTAAACTTCTAGTACTACTAGGTGTCCACTGTAATTTTTGTAGTTCCAAAATAATTAGTTGTTAGGATAATTAATAAGCTCTGGTTTGAATATGTAGTAAATCGATAAAATGAATAACGCGACATCTCGGGTTTATATAACTAAAACACTTGTTAAGAAATAACGTTTGAATCGACAACGTGGATACGTGGCCTAGTGAGTTGCTGTGTGGCTAGCTCGTTAGCTTGCGAGACGTAGTCGTACGACGAGAGTTGCGATTGCTGTCTTTTACTTATGTCTCTGCGTTGCATTCGCGTAAATCATAATAGGAACGATGATGGATCGATGGATCAACCGGAGGACTTGGCGTTGACCCAAAAGATGATGCCATGGTGATCGTACCCCGGCGATGGCATACTAACATTTGGTTATATTTTACCCAGGCAAGCCCCGGTGCATAACCTCTATTATGCTGCACTTTATTTATGCTTGTGCATTAAGTTTTAAGGAGTTGAATGAAACCCACTTGCATATATATATCCTGATCCCATGAGTCTTACTAGTATGTCAAGATCGTGTAGATTGCTATGCTACAGGACTCCGGTAGAAATCGAGTGATTGCCTGTCACTCGCGAGAGATAGGATATATATATTATTGTTACTATTATCATGTTACTATCACATGGATTATATATGGATAATAATTGGAGACCGGGCGGGACTATACGTGGAATTGGATATGGACTTGGTTAGGCAATCCGAGCGAGGCTCTGGTTGCATTTGTCCCGCCTGTGTCGATTAAGGACCGTTCGTTGCACTGGATCCCCGGTCAAGTCACAGATTTATTATCCCGAGCATATACTAGCGGATGGGGGCTAGGAAGACTTGTTACTCTCTTGTCATGGGCTCCGGCTCTTTCCGGACCGACTGATTGGAGGCGGGGATAGGTGGAGGTCTTAGCACCGTGTTGAGGCCGGGCCTCAAGTACGGGGGCTTAGAGTCCAAGTTTGGACGGGGACCTGGAACCCGTGACAGGAGTGGAACAGGTCGGTCTCACTCGTGCCCGGGGTGCGAGCGAGGCGTGTGTTTTTCGGGGTACCCAGCTGGGCACATTGATTCGCGAATCGCCGTTTCTACGTGACGGTACGACTTGACTGCACTCTGGCACCGTAGTAAGAAATGAAAGATGAAAGATGAAAAAATGGTTCTGATGGCTCAACCTTTGCTTGAAAGTAGAACAGGTGCTTACTAGAATGGTGGGTTAATGAACTACCGATGACTGCTAATAAAAGTTAAATATAAGGATGCACCTTTAGTAATGCTTCCTGCAGTTGCAATGACCCACAAGCCAGATAGCCTTGCATATCCTTGGAGTCTTTTCTTTTCTTCTGACGGGTAAGTCTTGCAGAGTACAATTGAGTACTCAGGGTTTGTTCTACCCTGTTGCAGGTGACAGGTGTTCTTGAAGCTGACTTTTATGTGTGGAAACCTCCTGGTGGGCTCAGTGAGGATTTCCCTTACGTTGCGGATATAGAGTTGATTTATAACTCTCACCAAAAATGTTTTACAAAGGAAAGATTTACCACCTATTATGAATTCTTGTATATAAATGTTCATCGTGATAATATTTAACTCATCATCAAATGGTTTCATTTCCGCTGAACTCTGATAACATTTTATTTTCTGCTGTTATAATTAAACAATGGATTACCCTGATGTTGTACTAAAAGTGATGTAAGAAATGGTAAAGATGTTGTAAGCTTTATCTCTCATTTATGATCCTGAGGTAAAAATGTGGATTTTCGAGTTCTCCCTCGGGTGTGCTCGACGGAATCGCAGAGTTTAGTGCTCTCCCTTGGGTACTTAGTGTCTAATGGAAGACAAGTACTCTTGGGAGGGTATTAAATTAGGCGGTTCTGCCACACATTCTATATACCTTAGCATCAATTTGATAGTAGTAACTCTCCCAAAATTCTAATCCATACATATGTGCACAATTGAACCAAACTCATGAAAGCACATATGTAGGGGGAGCTAATACTATCGAAATTGAAAATTGATTTCATTTCATATCTTTGTGATGGTTGTCATCAATTACCAAAAAGGGGGAGATTGAAAGCCCAAGTTTGGTTTTGGTAATTAATGACACCAAGTTGCTAATGCCATGTCTTAAGTGTTTTGAGTTAGGCATAAGCAACACATGTGATGAAGGTGTACGTGGCAAGGAGTGGTGGCCACAAGATCACAAAGAAATGGTGCATGGACATGAAATGATGATCATGATGATCAAGCATGAGGAGATGGACATGGAACGAAGGATCTAAGAGCGCAAGGCAAAGGTATAACCATAGGGTTTTCCTTTTGCCGGTCTAAGTTGAGTAGAGAAGTGATTGACCGGGTTTAGGATACATAGCCGACTATCAAGAGGGGCAATCACGGTTAGCTCAAAAATCAAGTGCCACTAGATCAATGTCTTGAGCATATGCATTAGGATCTAGTTGAGAGCTAACATAACGCCTTGGAAAATGTTTGTGAAATGCTAACACACATGCACATGGTGGTGTACACTTGGTGGTGTTAGCACATTTGCGAAGGCGGTGGAGTTTAAGCGGTTGAGAGGGGTTTGGGTTCCTCTCGGCGGGATTCGGCGCATTTTGGAGAAGTAAAATGTCTATTTTCTATTGCGCCGAAAGTTGGAAAAGAAACGGAGGCGAACGGCGGTCACTGTGTTGACCGGACGCTGCACCGGACGCTGCACCGGACGCGGTCACGGTCTGACCAGCGCGTCCGGTCAGTTCATCGCGGTGCGAGCGCTAGGGTCTGTGACTGGACGCGGGTCTGGCCTGACCAGCGCGTCCGGTCAGTTCAACTGGGCGTAAAAGATAAGCGCGCGACCGGCGCGTCCGGTCCCTCACGGAACCGGAGCATCCGGTCAAGTGTCCAGAGAGGCAGAGCACAGTGGAGTGACGATTGGACGCGCGGCGCGTCCGGTCACGTGCGATCGGACGCGTCCGGTCGCAGCTGGAGCTTACTGGAACGTGACCGGACGCTGGCACTGTCGCGTCCGGTCACTCGCAGGAGCGCGTCCGGTCACGGCAACGGCTAGTTCTGACGCGCGCGGATTTCGTTTGTCGTGTAGTGACCGTACGCGTCCGGTCACCCTGATCGGAGCGTCCGGTCAGCGCGATTTTCGCTGAGTCGTCCGGTAACGGCTAGCTGCGTACCCCTTCGTTATAAATAGAGGATGTCCGGGGTTTGAGGGTAACTCTTGCACATTTTGAGATATAGAGACATCCTTTGAGCTAGAGAACAACCCCTCCACTCATCACTTTGCTTGATTGCACATCTTGAGTGAGATTGAGTGAGATTCAAGTGCATTGCTTGAGAGTTGCATTCTAGAGGCACTTGATCTTCGAGTTGCTGCGGATTTCTTGTTACTCTTCCGTGTTTCCCGACACGGTAGACGGCTTGGAGCAGCGGAGGTGATTGAGCTCGCAATTGGAGATTGTTGGAGTCTTCACCAAGTGTTGTAAGGGGTTCTTGATCCTTCCCCGTGGGAGTTCGCGAATTGGATACTCTAGTGAAGCTCGTGGCTTGGAGGATCCCCATCTTGTGTGCGGTTGTGCGGCGCCCGCCGAGGGCTCGACTCCTGATAGTCGATTAGCTCGCGAACCGACAAGTGGGTGTATCGCCACAACGGGAAGTAGCTTGCCGGGAAGCAAGTGAACCTCGGGATAAATTCTTGTGTCATTCCCTTCCCGAGGATTTCTCTTGTGTGATTGATTGATTGGTACTTCTCATCTCTACACGGCGGTATAATCACTCGAAGCTCTTCTCTCGTATTACTTCTTATATCTAGCTTGTAGTTGTTGTTGTGTTTAGTGGATAGTCTTGTATTAGACTTGTGTAGGTGGCTTGCTTAATTAGTTAGAGCTAGTGCATTTTGCTCCGCCACCTTTTGTACTAACTTGTGGTTAAGTAATTATTGTAGAAGTTTTTAATTAGGCTATTCACCCCCCCTCTAGCCTATTTGGACCTTACAGCAAGCCCCGGAGCATTCTAAGTCTCCTGCTTTATAAAAGCAATCATTTATATATATGAGTTTATATATTGTTACATTAAGTTATAGGAGTTAGGGTGAAACCGTTGATGCATTTATTACTATCCTTGCCTACCTTATTATCTTCTTACCCTGTTAAGTTTAGGATCGAATAAATGCTTAGCCCTACTTAGACCGATAGCGATCGGTGATTTCCGGTCACCTGTAATTATAGGTGGTTACTAGAATGTTTTAGCTATAGAATGGATGAAATCCTAGAAATAACCATGTGTTGATGAAAAATTAGAGACCAGACGAAAAAGTTGGAGGCAACCAGACAGGGTTCTGGGATGCTATTAGTTTTCCGTCTGTGTCGGTTAAGGACCGATCATTGCTCGTCCCTCTTGTCATGTTGAACGCATGCCTCACATTTAGCTGGCCGAATAAAGTATCTTTCGACCACAAAGTTAGTTACATTATTCGGGCCGGGATCTACACGGGTGCGCGTACTGGTGCTGAAGGGGTATGACGGGGACGCGAAGAGTGAGTCCAAGGTACGTTCTGGCTGTCGGGCGGTCTCTGGGTACTGCGGCTCCAGTTTGTCCCGCGATGTTTACCTGGATAGTGTCATTGGTGATCTATAGCTCACCTGATCGGTGAGTGTGGTTTGTGTGAGGAATAAATTACCAGCTGGTTAGGAATCAATTTGAATCGACATCACTCCTGGATAGTGAGTACTTGACTCGAGTTACGACATCGTAGTAATGATGATGGAACACTGATGGTTATATGGATGATGTTGGAAATGATAAATCCAAGTGGTAACTGGATGTTATTGGTTAATCAAGTGATTGCTATAGCGTAGGTGCTTACTTAGATTAATAGTTATAATAAACATGATGCAAAGTACTTAAAATGGGTTATTCATGATAGCTTATACTTTTTGCGAAATGAGTCAGCTAGTCCACTAAAATAAAGCCTTGCATACTCTTTGGTGTCACTTTATTTTGGTTTACGACGGGTAAGTCTAGCTGAGTACTTTCTCATATTCAGGGCGTTGTTCCCATTGTTGTTGCAAATGGTTAGATGTACTACGGTTATTGCATTAACTACCTGTACTCGGCGATGGGTGACAACTAAGAACAAAGGTAATGGTCGCTCCGTATTTCTTATCTGATGCTTTTGTTAGAAATGACTATCTTCTGTCACTGTATTTGAACTAAACTTGTGTGTGTGGCTTTAAAACTATTTGTTTCCGCTATTTCATTATGAACTTGGTTTGTAATAACTTTATGTTCTAAATTTCGTTGTATTCAACTGTTGTTGCGAACTTTATGTAATATGTGACTGTGGCTGCTAAACTTGTACGATCTTGGTTTGTATATTGGTTGATTTGAAATCCTTCGTGGTTTCACAGACTATTGGGTTATACGGACTTAAGTTTGATAAATTATCTATTTCGGCGGATGATTTTCTTACTTAATTTTGTATAATTAGTCGGTTCCATTACAACACCTAATTGGCATTGTTCAGAGGCTTTACTTTCTTTAACTGTGCTAGTGCTATTTTGTTTAATTATGCATACACGTGTGCATGTGTCAAGCGCAGGGAAGAGACATGTACATGCAGGAGGTTAGAGTTGTTTAATATTCAAGTTTTAGTCTAGGTGGTAGTTGTTTTTAGTTTCGTTACTATATATGGAGCTGGGAGGTATCGTGTCCCTACATGCACCTGTTTTGGTCGAACCGGGTTCTTGGCTTGGGTCCGATTAGGATTAGGAATTTGGTGTCCTGTGCTGCGTACACTTGTTTGGTCGAACCCAAAGTTTAATTAGAATTGTTTCCTTTCTATTGTAAAGAGATAGAGTTGTACATGCAATCCTTTTGATTTATTAGCCGGTTATTAATTTGTTCTTGTACGATTCAATATGTTTTGGAATCGGACTCCGTATCGCGCTAGACAAGAGCTATTTTAACCTGTATGAACACGGGTTATATATAGAAGTCCGGACGGAAGAAACTCTCTATTGTTCTGTAATTAGAGGAAGGCAGACAAAAAATGGATGGACAAAAAAAAATGGGCTGAAATTTTGCCTCTTTATTATTAAAGTATAGATATAGATATAGATATATTGACAACAATATAATAATATTCTATTAAGTCTATATCAAATTAAGATATAAATTTGATAGTTTTTTTTCTTTTGTCATGAGATAAAGAAATATTTACTCATAAATATATTGTAACTTGAATATTTTATTATAGCTGACAGGAGTTAGTTGTGTCATGTTAAGAATTGTTCGTAAATTGATGATTATGATGGAGACCTCTCTTGATTTATACGCATCAACCCTCGTCGAGGCTTGCACTAATATATGCGTAGTATAACTAGATAACAAACTGCTAAAAAATTTAAATTATAGTTTGATTAGTTGAACTGTCAAACCTAGGTTCTAATAAAAGAATATTATTAATCAAAACTACATTAAAAATTTAGCGGTGAAAATATTTTATATTAACAAATGATGAAGGAGATTCTGTGTACTACAATAAAGAGAAACCAGAAAAAGACCCATTCAAATAACAGACACGAGAAAGCAGTCCGAAACGATTAAACGTTGGACGGAAGAAACAATAGATGCGGAAAGAAAAAGTGAAAAAGGAAGATGGGACGCAGAATGGAAAGAAAAATAACATGAGAAGAAAACAGACCGAGTGTTACTCGGTGATTAGGTTAGATGATTTTTTTTCTGCCTGTTTAGTATTATGTATAGATATAGATGCATCATTGTTATTTGTACAATATTATTTTTCTCTGAATGCATAATTATTTTTATAGTCAACCTATTTCTATTCATATCTTGTCATGTCAAACCTTTTTTTTGCTCTTGCCTTGTAACAGTTGTATATCTTTGTTTTCGGTTGGAGTTTTTCTATGGACTTGATGCCACTATGTGCCTCTACTTTATTTGTGCCTTGCGGATAATAAACACTCGCTTAGCCGGATTTGTTTAAGGTTGATAAAGTATGACTATTCCAACACACAAAAGTATTTTGCAACCTATTCTTTAACCCTGTTACAGCATAAAAATCCTTAGTACATTATAAAATGAAAATAGAGTGCTAGGAAGACTCAAATTTTTCATGAGATATTGAAGTGTTAGTACTCTTTATCAGTTCTTGTTGGAGCATGTAAATTTCTTTTAATGTGTTCATACCGTTTTTTATTGATGATAGCAATGTTCCTAGTTCATTCATGGGAACTATTGTTCCATGTTTAGCATAGAAATATTTAATTTTCACTTGGGAAATTGTCACAAAGAGAAAATTGTTTTTATTTTAGAAAAATATTGTTATAGCTTCTTGGTATGTGAAATTGGTATATGTTCTTGTGAAAATGGCTTCTAGCTTCAATAGAAAAATATTCAACCTTAATAAAATATAAAAAGTTCCATTTACTTATTTACAATGTACTGTGTATTTACTAGCCATTGATAGTGTTCAATGAAGAGAATAGGTATGAAATTTCTGATATTTAAAACAAATGTTGTACTAGCCTTGATAGTGTCCAGTGAAGAGAATAGATATGAAATCAACAAGAATAAAAAAATAAAAGGGAGAGAAAGAAAAATAAAAAAACAAAAATTCTCAAAGAAGCTAGAAAAAAAAAACAGCCCACAACAAGCCCGTCCGTTTTTTTTTTCGCCGTCGATGACCTACATTTCCCCCGTCCGCTGCATCCGTCTTCCCTCCTCGCTCGATCGCTCTCTCTCTCTGTCGCTCCCCTCTCGCTCTCCGCCGCCGCCGCCGCAGCCGCCCTAAGCCAGGTGCTGAGGCTTTCGTTGGTGTCTTGCAGGCGCCCGGCGACGAGCACCCACCAGGGCACCAGGTGCTCCCACCCCTTCTCTTCCCTTCCCTTATTCTGTGCGAAGCTGAGCACCGAAACCCTAACCTAAAGCTATTTAGCTATTTGACAAGCCCCTACTTCGAAGTTTTTGCAAAAATTATTGGCTGTACATGTGTACACCCATGTCCCTTTACTGGATCCGCCCCTGCCCCTGGGATGAGCATCATCCTGGAGCGATTTCCATGCATGGTTCCACCCCGGGGATGAGCATCATCCTAGAGCGATTTCCATGTCATGCAACCTGATCTTTTTTTTTAGAATTATGCAACCTGATCTTTGATGATAGGCTATCCAGTGTTTAGGGGAATGCAGCATGTATTTTTTGATTAACTCATTGTTTGTTGTGCCGTGTGTTTATATGTATGCCGGAATGTAGGGGAGCCCTATCAAATAGACTGTCTTATAAAGTGCAGCACATAACTCGCTTTGATCTTTTTTTTCCCCTGCGTTGTGTTTCCTTTATCCCTTTTTCTTGTGTTATGTGATACCTGTTAAGTCGCTATAAATAGTCTTTTACCTATGCTGTGCAGTACCTGTTCAGATCTTATCATTATTGCATGAACTAACAAAATACAATGGCTCAGCAAATGCAGCTATTGTTAGCTGATTATTATGGTATCACGTAGATTGCTGTAACTATGTTTGTATGTGTCATCAAGTGGAATTGCTTAGCAAATGAAGCTAAAAGCAACCATTGTTTTGTTATTATGCTATTGTTTTGCTGGTTTGGCGGTCGCTAAGTTTGGCATTTCCATTCTTGCAGATCACTGTAACCCAGGCTGAATTGTGGCTGGTATTGGCGATATAAGCGTTCGTTAGCTGTTTATATTGTATCTTGTGTCTTTGATTAAGCGTCATTGAAAAGACTGTCATGAGAAAACTCTTTTGTTCAAATATTTCTCTCCTGTAATATGAATGTACTGTGACAATCCTTCATCATATGCTAGAATCACATATTTTAGCTTCTAAGCTCAAGTTTCCTATTCAACCGAATACCTAATGCATTAATTCGGTGCTTGTGACAAGCATTCACGCAAATTCGTGGATATTAATTCAGAACCTGGTGGCATATTAATCTTGGATACTTGGTCAACTGCAAACTCGAAGCTTCATTTTCGTGTCATCAATGGAGAGCCTAGCGCAATTAGAGGTGTTGTGTGAAAAGCTTTATAATTCTAGAGACTCGGCTGAGAGAGCACATGCGGAAAGCACCCTCAAGTGCTTCTCAGAGAACAGCGAGTACATTTCGCAGTGCCAATACATATTGGACAATGCCTCAACTCCATATGCCCTGATGCTGGCGAGTTCAAGCTTGCTGAAGCAAGTTTCCGACCGCAGTCTTTCTTTGAAGCTCCGTCTCGATATACGTAATGTTTCTTTCTGTACACTTATTGCATGGCATCATCTATAGTTAAGGTTTTATTGTTTCTGTTCTGTTGCATCCATGTGGCATTTTAGCATTAAAATCCCTTTTTATGTCTATCAAATTTAGCTGTGTTGCTTCTGTTCAGTTGCATCTTCTTTAGCATTTATGTCTCTCTATATGTTGAATAAATATGAGCTGTGAGCCTGTGACCTATGCAGCATGCAATCATACAGAATAGTCTCAATGTAATTTTCAATAAGCTTTTGTTATTTCTTGTCGACTCATTTCCTTATACTCGTGAAATATCTAAGTAAGATTGTAAATTATATAGTTTCCTATTCTCCTTAAGTTTCTTTGTCTGCTTTCATGACGTTGC
Organism: Saccharum hybrid cultivar R570; assembly: GCA_038087645.1. Classification (NCBI taxonomy): domain Eukaryota; kingdom Viridiplantae; phylum Streptophyta; class Magnoliopsida; order Poales; family Poaceae; genus Saccharum; species Saccharum hybrid cultivar. The sequence goes on from JAQSUU010000259.1 coordinate 14,603,993, forward strand.
TGGAAAGATAACTATTTCCATTTATCGTTCTTTATGCATCATCATAGACGAAATTAGTATTTGTGTCTGTTCCTTTCTTACATGCTTTTGTATACCTCTTGTTACTTATTTACACCTAACCTTTTTTGTAATCTGTGTGAAGGGAATTATGTCATAAACTATCTTGCCACAAGGGGGCCTAAATTACAGAACTTTGTCATTGTGTCCCTAATTCAGCTGGTTTGTCGAATTACAAAATTTGGATGGTTTGACGATGACAGATTCAGAGAGACTGTTAAGGAAGCGACTGATTTCTTAGGTCTTGTAAGTATGTCTTGCATGCTTTATGTGTTGAGATAAGAATTCTCTGATTGCTTGTCACGTATTTAAGAGTTTTGTCATCACATAAGACCTTGCCAGTTCGATGAGTGAAACCAGTTTTTGAAATTAATTGAACTTCACACACAAGATAGCTATTTGCACCAAATAAATCTGCACACACCATTCCTGTTTCTATACACATGGATCCAGTGAGTTTGAACTTTTTAACCTTTTGAACACAGAGAAATGTAACTTGTAAGGAAAATACAGACTGTTTCCGCCCCACTGGACCCATGCTGTTCTTACATGCATAGAGGCCATACATGAATTTGTTCATGACTTCATGTTTATAAGACCTAAAGCCTTGGTAGAAATCATTGAGCACTTGAGCGGTATGATTAAGAACTCTGATAATTTGTTAGTAATTTATTAGAGAATCTGTTGTTTCAATTTTGTATTCCTGGTGATATCCTTTTTAATGGTCTAAGTTCCATATGGGAAGCAGGTTGTAAGATCCTGTGCCAAATATGCTAGTAAAATTTGGAAGTTGCTATTTCAGTTGAAAGTTAGATAGGAATTTTTTCTATGCTATTTATATAGGTTAACATACTTTATGGAGTAACTTGATCCAATCGTTGATGTATTGTTGCCATAACTATTCAAACTAGGCTTCTTGTTTTCTGATGGAACCCTCATCTCACAGAAAAAAGAAAAATATTTCCTTTCAGTTTTTCCGAGGTTATTTTAAACTTTCTACAACAGTCACACTGTTGCTCATTATACTATATATGTCTATACCTTCTGCATCCCTTTTGTCATCTTTTATATAGACCCCCACTGTTTTTCCATAAATGTTTTTTTATCTCACATGCACATATTAAGATAATGTGTGCTAGAATAGGTTGTTATCGTACACCAACAAATATCTCTTCTACTGTTCTCTAAATTTGTTTAGTGTTTTTTTTTCTTCCACCAGTTTGTAAGTCTATAGTTAAGGACCAGTTAATAACGATATAAGAGTCTCCCAGATTAATGGTCTTTTACAGTGATAGTATGCACAGTTGCATAGCGATTTGAGAACATCTATCTTTGCCCTCTAAACAGGAGAACATTACTTGTAAATGAACTGTTCTGTCTGTTAAACATCATTTGCTTGATTTATGAGGCAACAATTAAGTGTCTGTTCTGTCTGTTAAACATCATTTGCATGATTTATGAGGCAACAATTAAGTGTCCAGGTGTACCCCTGGCGTGGTGGCGCGACAGAACGCTACAAGGTTCTAGTTACACTATATTTCCTAGGCATTGACTAGATGGCACCTGTCATGAACCTTGATCTGGATGGCCCTAAGCCAAGCAGCCCGACATCAGGCAGCCGGTAGCAGGCAGCCGGAGCACAAGGGCAGGGGTAGAAGGGGGCTAAGCCTAATAGATTGATGTTCTTTTTTGCTTTCCCCAAAATGGTTGCCAGCTGCTCCTTTTATGAAGCTAGCATAGCCCTAACAGTTCAAATATAATCTTATCTCTACTGGTAACAAACCCCTGAGATCTGAACTAATCTTATCCTTGCTATCCAATCTTCCAATTCCTAACTAACTAAAGATAACAATTAGCCACACTGGCTATAAGGCTAGGTTACGTAGGACCTGCACGTGGCAGCACCTATGTGTCCAGGCACACCTCAATGGCACTGGGTGCCACAACGCCTTAGAAACCTCAATCATTTGTAGAGGAAGAATGGAGTAAGAAGAGAGTTTTTTTTCTTATATTATGTAAAACTTTTGTGTTTAAGGTAAAACATAGGCATCTTTACTGTTTTGCTACATTAGTAATTACTGAAGCAAATCTGTTTAATGAAATTTTAAATGAAGCAGTTGTGGCAATATAATACTCCCTCCTGTCGCCAGATGTCATTTTGGACATGCCTGCAGTCAAATTTCTAAAATTTCAATTGTCAGTAGTTTTTAATTTCTGAAATATTTGTACTTGGGACCATGCATATCATATTTTTAGGTTTGTCATGGGAATAACTTTCATAATATTACAATTGTATTGGTCTTGTAAATACAATTTTGGAGACCATGTGTTCAAAGTGACAAGTCTTTGTGACTGGAGGTGGTATACTTTTGGTTCCAAGTTCTTTTGCATGCGACGAGTTGCATTTTGCTTATCTTTGTTGGTTGTGCCTACATCATTTCAGGCATCTCAGGATCATTATTTCATAGGCTTGAAGATACTAAACAATCTCGTTGCAGAAATGAATCAGGTGAGACACAATTATTTGTGAAGCCAGTATATGCTTAGGTTATAGTTCCCTTTCGATTTTGGGCGTATTTTGATTCAAACATGGATAGATTAAAGTTTAACTCAGCGTTGCTTCAAAAATAATGTTGATTAGTTGGTTCTACCAGGCTGCAAATTGTGTTGTTTGCTCATGTTGCGTGGACATACCGTCATAGAAAAAAAATATATGAAATGGTTGTTTTAACCACCATACATAATGCTGACTATGCACAAGCACAACTGATCAACATAGACACTATCTTGTGGAGTGAATTCATGCAAAACCAGTTGCGCCTAGAACCATGCAAATGAACATCATGTATAATCTTAATGTCAGTACTAAGAAGCAGGGATATTAAATATGTCTACGTGTGATTGGCTTATTAACATGTATACAAATGGACACGCAAAAGGCCTTTCACTGTTTCTTTGTGTACTTCTGTTTTGTCATATATAATTGTGTCTGTTGTGAAGACCTTGTGTGTCTGTTGCTGCTCGAGATAGTTCCAATATGCTTGTTTCCTACTTAACATGAAGAGTAACACATGTTGCTTGGTTAATATGGAGGTAAACAACTGTAGCGGTCTCCATACTTGCTATCTCTCTCTCTCTCTCTCTCTCTAAAGGAACACCTCTCTTGAATGAAGAGTTTTCTTAAAATGTAATGTACTAGTGTATACATTTACAGACTGACCTTGTGCTTTTTGGTTCATATAATTAACTTCACCTCCAATCAAGGTTTTATTTCTGACTTCATTTTTTAGTACATTTGAATTGTCATACCCGTTTTAATTTGATGTTTATATGTTGATTTTATCATATAGCCAAACCCTGCGATGCCTTTGACGCTTCATAGGAAAATTGCGAGTTCATTCAAGGACCAGTTTCTTCTGCAGATCTTCCAAATTTCATTAACCTCACTTAATCAACTGAAGAGTGAAGGTATGCGCAAGATGTCTAGTTGGCATTTTTTCCTAGCAGATTATTGCAATTCTTAATATTTTTCCCTTCTTAAATTAAACTTCAGCTCCGGATGAATTTGGACATATTCCTCTTGACCTTGCATTAAAGTGCTTATCATTTGACTTTGTTGGTTCTCCGGTGGACGAAAGCTCTGAAGAATTTGGAACAGTGCAGGTATATCAGTTACATGATTATTAGCTTCTTATGTTTGATTAACCTGTCATTGTACCACACTTAATCTCTTCCTTTTATTCAATAATTGAATATTTTATTTTGGTGCAGCTTCCTGCATCTTGGAGGCCTCTTCTTCAAGATCCTTCCACACTCCAAATCTTCTTTGATTACTACAAAGTCAATGACATACGGGTATCCAAAGAGGTATACACTGACATGATGATTTGGGTGATTCATTAATAATTCAAGAGAGTTTTGTTTTGTTCCACGTGTTTGAAAAGAGTTACCTTGTTATGTCCATGTTCGTGTGCACATAATTATGACAGTTTTATGCCCTCGATAAACCTGTGAAGAATCGATCCGGAACGACATTTTCTCTAGCATGTTAGTGAAGTTATTAATGTATAATCTTCTGTTTATGGTTGGTTCAGTGTATTTCTAGTATCCTGTTAGAGACCGATCACTGTATTACCTTTTTGAAGATCAATCACTATTTACCTTCTTCTGAGGTGGCTTGGTCATTAATGCAACCTGGCAGCCTGCTAATTTAGTATTCTTAGTGGGTTTTTTCTTGCTCAAGAACTGTAAATTTTTGCTGCGACATGCAGCAGCAAGAATTTTTTTATAATGTTTGCCCTATTCTCTTAGAAATATGTTCTTTGGTCCCTTGTTAGTAATTTTTACATTGACTACTCTGCTTCAGAAATTTATTCTGGCTAGTGCCTTAAGTTATACCTGCATTTAACCTTTCATATATTTTTCTCTTCCTTTTCCTTCTGTACTTGTATGTGCAAACCCTTCGATTTTTCCAGGCTTTGGAGTGTCTGGTGCGACTTGCTTCTGTCAGGCGCAGTATTTTTGTGGAGGATCCTGCAAGGTCCCAGTTTCTTTCTCATCTGATGTTAGGCACCAAGGAGATACTTCTAACTGGCCAAGGTTTACTACACAATGATTTTTCATTGTGAATTTGTATTTGATGCTGGTTTTGTTCCTCTCACAATTTTCACAGATTAGTGAGAATAATAGTCTCTTTTGCTAAAATAAAAGCATAATGGTCTCTATTGAAGACATTGTACATGAAGTAATAATCTTGTTTTCTGTTAATCGGATAAATTGACCGCCACAACCACATTGTGTATTGTAAGAGAATGCAAACTTGTTAGCAGATAAGTCTCTTTTGATTTGATATGCTTACAGTTGCTACTCTTACCAAGTAGATAAGTTTCTTGATGCACTGACGCAGGCAAAATATTTATGCAATTTATTGGTTTCCAATTTGCAGGACTTGCTGATCATGACAATTACCATGAGTTCTGCCGTCTTTTGGGACGTTTCAAAGTGAATTACCAGGTTGCAGTCCTTTTCCTTTTTCGCTATGGACATAGCTTGAATTTCATTATTTCATAGTAGTGAAATTACGACGGTTTAGAGTTTAAAAAATACTTTGTTTTTTTTATAAGGACTTGTATAAATTGCAATCCTGTTACTTGAATGAAGAATGACCCTACTTGGTTTATTGGTGTTTTGGCAACAAATATTCTCTTTATCTGTTTTCGTTTTTTTCTCTAACGATTATCTGTTTTCATTTTAGCATGTGATGTGAAATAGACTAACAGAGTATTTGTCTCTTCTTTTGTGTTGCTTGGTAGCTTTTTTTATTTTTTTATTTATACATGTCAAAGGGGTAAGAACCCTTACAAACACACAACACACCCAGGTTTCTAATTAGCCATACACGCCTATTACAGAGAAAAACACACAACCATGACCTAAACTCCACTGTCGTCCGGCTGAAGCGCAAAGAGGTAAGAAATGCCTTGCGCTTCAGCCAAACCTCACAAATGCAGCCCCTCATTTGCTAGCAGAAGATCTCTAGCCAGGTTAGGAGATGCCCCATCAAACACACACCTATTGTGGTGCAACCATGAGGTACAGGCTCCTAGTATAATAAGAGAATTGGCACCCTTCTGAAATTGATGATTGTTGTTTTTTTTGTAATTTTTCCTAATCTTTTAGTTTTATACCAATGAAAAGAACCAGTTAATTGGTAATGCTAATATATTAGTATGTTACAACTTATTGTCGTGATTGCTATTGTTTAGTGTTGCTGTTTATTTAGTAGCCATATAAAAACATCACTGGAATAGATGGAGCAGGCACAATATATTGACAATCCTTCTCTTCTTTGCCACTAGCAGTGTACTGTTACTCCTATGGCCACCTCATGTATGAGGAAATGTGTTAGTGTTATGCTTGACATTGTTTTTGGGACCTTTGTTTCTGAACTTTCGTTGCCTCATGGACACTTCGTACCAAAGTTTACTGTTCTTAACTGGGAGGCTATTCTAGTTTTATTTTTTCTAATGTTGTTGTCAATACCAACTAGCAATGTTTGTTTTTTGGTATTGTTACTTCTTATCATTAAGCTTCGTAGAAAATAACCCCATATTATCCAAAAATGTCTGAATACCCCCTGGTGTGGTTTGAAGTGCAAAACAATGAATTTAAGGTATTACATTATGAAACTGTATAATGATAAAAAATTGTGAGGACTGACTCACGCCCACACCTATTTTCTATTTGGAAATTTCTTCTGTTACAACTATGTACCTTATATTTATTGATCATAATAAAGCAGCATCAATCAAACTGTTCTATGTTTGTTCCTTTTCTTTGTCTGTTATTCTTTTTTGACATCCTCAGAATTATCCACAACATTTACCAGATGATTCGGTTTATATTTGACTGTTGTCATATGTTGACAATAATGCTAGATAAATAACTTCATGTGTGTAGATCTTTTGCTGATGGAGTTGCCATATTTCTTTATAATTGACTAGCCTATGCTAGAAATGAGCCCTTTTATCATTATATGTTGGTTAAGTTATTGTGCTGTGCAGCTGGCAGAGCTTCTGAGTGTTGAGTTTTATGGTGAATGGATTGGTCTAGTAGCTGAATTTACAACTAGATCCTTGTTGTCATGGCAGGTTTGTCTTATTCTTATTGCTTAACTGTTGGCCATTTGTTTTCTGAAGTATGATGTTGTGAGGCTTATGACTAATTGACTATTGATTATTCTTTCTGTAGTGGGCCAGCAACAGTGTCTACTATCTTCTAAGTCTTTGGTCAAGGCTGGTGACATCGGTGCCTTACTTGAAAGGCGAAACACCAAGTCTTCTTGATGAAACTGTTCCCAAGATCACAGAGGGTTTTATCACTTCTAGAATTAATTCTGTTCAGGTATTAGTTCATACAAGATGCTTCTACTCCTATTTCAGTTTAAAAAAGTTTTTTTTTACCATTCTTATCATTTGTTGTTTCTACCCATCTCAGGCCATACTTGCTGACAACTCACTGGAAAATCCTTTAGATAGTGTGGAAGTTCTCCAGGACCAGCTGGAGTTTCTTCCCTTCCTTTGCAGATTCAAGGTTTCTTTACCTAATTTTGGTTTTTGGTGTTTTAAAAACTATTCATCTGGTTCTCTTCTTTGAATACAGTAGGGAATAAGATCCTTTAAATCTTTAATTGATTAGTTTGAGACCTTCCTGTAAAAGATATGCTCGGTTACAACTTATTTGGGAAAATGGTGCTAAATAAAATTTTCTGAATCTGGATAGTAAATTTGCCTGTGCTAGAGATTGTGATTCTATTGATTTGGGCTAACCCTAGAAGGGTAGCTATATAGTAACCATACATGGGCCACATGGGCCTTAGCCTCATGGGCTTAATACATACTCCAACACCCCCCCGCAGTCTGAACTACCGGCGCAGCGGAGTTTCAGGCTGAACAAGAAAGAACACACGCGACCCCCCCACAGACGCAACTAGCCACCGGTGATGTTGAGGCTAGAGCGAAACTCGGCGAAGGTCGAGGACGGGAGGCCTTTGGTGAAGATGTCTGCGAACTGGGAGGTCGTCGGACATGAAGGACCCGCACCTCACCCATGGCCACCCGATCACAGACAAAGTGGAGGTCGATCTCCACATGCTTCGTCCGCTGGTGCTGGATGGGGTTGGTGGAGAGGTAGACCGCACTGACATTGTCGCAGTAGACCAGTGTGCTCCGGGAGGGCGAAGTGTGCAGCTCTGCAAGAAGCTGCCGGAGCCAGGAGGCCTCCGCCACGCCGTTGGCGACAGCGCGGTACTCCGCCTCAGCACTGGACCGGGAGACCACCGGCTGGCGCTTGGACGACCAGGACACCAGGTTGCCGCCCAGGAAGACGGCGTAGTCGGAGGTGGAGCGGCGAGTGTCCGGGCACCCCGCCCAGTCAGCGTCGGTGTAGACGACGAGGTCGGTGGAGGTGGCCCGGTGGAGGAGAAGGCCGTAGTCGAGTGTGCCCCGGAGGTAGCGGAGGAGGCGCTTGAGAGCCGTGAGGTGAGGCTCCCGAGGATCATGCATATGAAGGCAGACCTGCTGAACCGCGTAGGTGATGTCCGGTCGGGTGAAGGTGAGGTACTGAAGGGCCCCGGCGAGACTCCTGTATGCAGTGGGGTCAGACACCGGGGGTCCCTCAACCTCGGACAACTTGCCTTGAGTATCGACCGGAGTGGAGCAGGGATTGCAGTCAGTCATCCCAGCCCGCTCCAGGATATCCCGAGTATACTGTCGCTGGTGAAGAAGTAACCCAGCAGGACGGTGCTCAACAGTGACCCCGAGGAAATGGTGGAGCTCACCCAGATCCTTCATCGCAAACTCCTGCTGGAGAGCGGCAATGATCCGGCGGAGAAGTGGCTCACTGGAGGCTGTGAGGACAATGTCATCAACATAGAGCAGCAAGTATGCAGTGTCAGCCCCATGGTGGTAGATGAACAGTGATGTATCAGATTTGGCCTCCATGAACCCCAGTGTCAGCAAGAAAGCAGCATACCGGTGGTTCCACGCACGAGGTGCCTGCTTGAGGCCGTAGAGAGACCTGTTGAGCCGGCAGACCATGTCAGGACGGGTGGAATCAACGAACCCCGCCGGCTGACTGCAATATACTGACTCGGTGAGAAGGCCGTGCAGGAAGGCATTCTTGACATCCAGCTGATGGACGGGCCATGACCGAGCAAGCGCCAGCGAGAGCACCGTACGGACGGTGGCCGGCTTGACCACCGGGCTGAAGGTCTCATCATAGTCGACTCCCGGGCGCTGAGTGAAACCCCGGAGGACCCATCGAGCCTTGTAGCGCTCGAGAGTGCCATCAGCCCGACGCTTGTGGGTCCAGATCCACTTGCCGGTGACGACGTTGGAGCCTGGCGGCCGCGGCACCAACTCCCACGTCTGGTTGGCAAGTAGCGCGGCGTACTCCTCTTCCATCGCGCGGCGCCAGTGAGGATCCAACAGGGCGTCGCGGACGGAAGAGGGTACCGGGGAGACCACCGCGTCGCCGGTCGACGCCGCAAGAGCACGGGGCGGCAGTGTGCCAGCCGCGTGCCGTGTCACCATCGGGTGAACATGCCGCGGGTGTCGGTGAAGAAGCGGCGGGTGGTAGACCGGCGGGGCACCACGAGTCGGCGGGGACTGCGGTGGTGGTGTCGGTGTCCCCGGCGGAGAAGGGACCGCGAGCGGCGGTGGCCGTGGCCTGCGCTGGTACACCCGTACCGGCGCGGCGAACCTCGACGGAGGTGCCGGGGCAGGAGTCGGCGAGGGCGACCGGCACGGCCCCCCCGGGGCAGAAGCGGGGGACGAAGGCCCCGGGTCTGCGCCAACCGGAGAGGGCAGGGCCGCGCCAGAGGACGACGGGCCCGGACCCACTGGGGAGCCGGGACAGGAGGCCGGCGAGGAGCTCGGCGCAGCGGTACCTGCAGGAGACCACGGAAAAGGTGGCTGGACCACCGTGTCAGTGGGAAAGAGGGAGGGGGGGTCAGGAACCGGAGGGGTGGTGGTGCTGGAGAAGGGAAAGACGGACTCATCGAACACCACATGGTGAGAGATGAGGACCCGTCGGGAGGTGAGGTCAAAGCACCGGTACCCATTGTGATCCGGGGAGTATCCGAGGAAGACACACCGAGTGGAGCGGGGGTCCAGCTTATGGGAGGAAGTGGCAGCGGTGTTGGGGTAACACGCACACCCAAACACGCGGAGGTGATCGTACCGAGGAGGGGTACCGAAGAGGGCGTGGTGTGGCGTGGGAGCTGGACAGGCGGCAGAAGGAAGGCGGTTGAGGAGGTAGGTGGAGGTGTGCAGGCCCTCAGCCCAGAAGCGAGCAGGAAGAGAGGCCTGAAACAGAAGGGTGCGCACGGTGTCGTTGGTGGTGCGAATCATCCGCTCAGCCTTGCCATTCTGCGAAGAAGTATATGGGCAAGACATGCGCAACTGAACACCGTGAGAGAATGCTCGGGAGGTGGAGTTATCAAACTCGCGACCATTGTCACACTGGACGGCCTTGATGGTGAGGCCGAACTGTGTGGACACCCAAGTGAAGAAGTGAAGGAGCGTGGTAAACGTATCAGACTTCGCACGGAAGGGAAACGTCCACGAATAATGCGAAAAATCATCAACCACCACAAGATAGTACTTATAACCGGAAATACTGAGAACAGGAGATGTCCATAGGTCGCAATGTACAAGATCAAAAATGCGGGCCGCATGAGAAGAACTATGAAAAGGAAGACGAACATGTCGGCCCAATTGGCACGCATGACACAGTTGCTCATCATGAGCTCGAGTACATGGAAGACCGGAGCTACGACTGAGCTGTATCAGGGCATCACGTCCAGGATGGCCGAGGCGCCGGTGCCAAGTAGTAGAGGAAGTAGAAGCGACGAAGCTAGCTGACAAAACGGACGGCGAAGAAGACGAAGGAGCCGCCGGGAAGCGAAGGGTGTAAAGGGGCCCGGTGCTGTCACATCGGAGCAGAGGACGCCGGTAAGCCAAATTCTTTACAGTAAGACCAGAGGAGTCAAATTCCACAGAACAAGAATTGTCAGCTGTAAAACGACGAATAGAAAGAAGGTTGTGAACCATAGAAGGAGCAACAAGAACATCAGGAAGACGGAAGGAGCCATGAGCACCGGCGGTACCCACAGACGTGACTGGAAGACATGAATCATTTGCGACCATAATGGACGAAGGAAGAGAGGAAGAGGGAGAGTGGAGCGACGAAAGTATACCGGGGTCAGGAGTGGTGTGGTAGGTGGCCCCCGAATCAGCGATCCACTCGGGTCCGACCGGAGGTGTCAGGCCCATGGTGCTGAAAGAGCGAGCCAGGGCCGCCTGGTCCCAACCGGCGACCCCTGGTAGTGGAGTCCACGGCGTAGCAGGGAAGGCGCTTGAGGAGGACCAGCAGGAGGAGCTCCGGTGAGCATGGCCACCGGTGGACGAGAGTCGGCCCCGGGGGCGTGGTAGGGCCACATGGAGATGCGCCCGGACCACGGGTTCTGGAAGGAAGGCCACGGTGCCCCCCCTGCGGCCCACCCGGTGCCGGAGCCTTGGTGAGGCCACCCCGGCCACCCCCGCGACCCCCTCCGCGGCGACGACGACCGCCACGACCCCCCCACCTCCGCTCGGCCTGGAGGGAGGGGGACCCAGGAGAGACGATGGCGGTGGAGCGGACGACCGTGGTGGAGCAGACGGACGCGGCGAAGTAGCAGCCAGGGCCGTCGAGGAGGACGAGGACCCCGTAGAAGTGGTGGAGCCCGGCTGGAGGCCCTGCGTGAGCTCCTCCATGACAAGATCGTCACGGACCTCCAGGAAGGTGGGGAAGGGCCTCTGACGGGTGATCCACGTCCGGAGGTGGGCGTAGCGGTCGCTGAGCCCCCGGAGGACGTTGAAGACCAAGATGCGATCCTCCACGGGCCACCGGAGGTCCCCCAGGGAGTCAGCCATGCCCTTCATCCGACGGCAGAACTCGCCGACGGAGAGGTCACCCTGGACGAAGGTGCGGAAGCTCGCGTCAAGGCGCAGAGCCCGGGCCTCGGCGTTGCCCAGGAACTGTCCCTCAAGGGCAAGCCACGCCCTGCGCGCGTCCGGGGAGGTGCGGACGAGGTCGTGGAGGTCCAGAGCGATCGTCCCCAGGATCCAGGAGAGGACGATGCTGTCGAGACGAAGCCACGACGGGGTCTGGACGGCGACCGAGGTGTCAACGAGGACGTGGTCGTCGAGGGCGTAGCGGCGAAGAGTGAGAAGCACCAGGTCCCGCCAGGGGCGTAGGAGGGCGACTCCGGCTCGAGGACGACCGGGACGAGGAGGCGAATGTTCTGGACCCCCTCAGCCTGGTAGTGAAGCTGAGCCACGAGCGGGTCGGCCGGGTCGTGCCAGAGGACGGCAGTGTGAGACACACGGCGACCCGGCAAGGCAGAGGAGGTGGCCCCAGCGACCGGAGAGGCGGGAGAGAGGAGCCGCTCCGCCTCGGCGATCTGACGAGCCAGGGCGTCGGCCGCGTCGCGCTCGTGCTCCCACACGAGGGCGGCCGCGCACACTCGGGCCTGCCCCTCTGCGGCGGCAGCCCGTGCGGCGATGAGGGCGGCGGCGAGGGCGGAGTCGGGGCGCGCTCCGGGAAAGACAGCGGCTTCGGGCCGGTCCGTCACCACCGGAGGCGGTGACTGGATGGCCCCCGACCACCTCCCCGGTGTCCAGCGGCGCTGAAGGACCCCCGGCGGCCGCACCACCGACCGCGGTCAGTGCAGCGGCAGGCCAGGGGGTCTGGACGGCCGTGCCCCCCCCCCCCCCACGGTGAAGCCAGCAAGGGCGGTGAGGGCTGCCGGAGAGAGACCAGCAGGCAGGGCAGCGGCCTGAAGACCGGGAAGGGACGCAGGGCGCGGCTGGGAGGAAGAGAAGGCGCCAGCGGGCACTGCTGGGCGCGGCTGGGTGCAGGGCGCAGCATGGTGGGCACCGGCGGCCGCCGCAGGAAGGGGCTGGAGCGGCTGGGTGCAGGCAGGGTGGGCGCCGGCGGCTGGGAGCGGCTGGGCGCCGGCGGCTGGGAGCTGCTGAAGAGGAGCAGCGGCTGGTGGGGGAGAGGCAACCTGTGCCCAGGATGGAGAAGGGAGAGAGGGGAAGACTTGGAAGTAGGAAGGAGGGGGAGGGGGAGTTGGCCGGCCGGCCATGGTGGGCGGCACGCCTGGGCGGCGGCGCCTGGAGGGGCCGACGGCTGGGGAGGGATGGGAGAGGGGTTAGGCTCTGATACCATGCTAGAGATTGTATTCTATTGATTTGGGCTAACCCCAGAAGGGTAGCTATATAGTAACCATACATGGGCCACATGGGCCTTAGCCTCATGGGCTTAATACATACTCCAACAGCCTGCAATTTGTATGTGTTAACTTTATATGGATAATTTTTAGTTAATTAAATCAGCAAAAAATTATAAGTAATCTTCCTACCAATTGGATAAATGAGATCCCTTATTATTTTTTCGACTTCAGAATATTTTCCTACAATGTTTCATATGACAGTACCTGATTCGTCTTTTCTTTCAATGAGTTGCAGTACCAAAGTAGTAGTCTGTACATCATAAACATCATGGAACCTCTTCTGCAAGCTTATACGGTATGTTTGTGTTGTTTCACACAATCTTTTTTAATATAATTCTATTAAAAAATAAATATCTACTACAGGAAAGGTCCAGATTACCAGCTCCTGGTGATGCTGATGAGCTGTCTGTCATTGAAGGCCAAATCGCATGGATGGTTCACATAATTGCGGCCATTGTCAAAGTTAGGCAGGTAACAGGTGCTAGGTGAGCGATATTTTTTTTTTCTTATTTTGTGAACTTTGTTCTTTATATGCTTTTCATGGATGAGATTTTCCATGTTCTGCAGCCAAGAAACACAAGAATTAATTGATGCAGAACTCTCTGCCCGTGTACTGCAGTTGATAAGTATGACTGATACAGGAGCACATGCACAGGTTAGATGAAACTGATTTATCCACTTAACATGAATAATTTTTCTCGAACAACACTTAAGCATGAATAATGAGCTAGTCTATTCATAGGATGAATAATTCCCCTGAGAATTATTTGTTAATGTAGAAAGTAAGCGCGTGTCTAGAGTCAAACAATCCTCTTACTGTGACAATTTGTTGTTGAACTTTAACTGGTTAACAGCTTTAGTATTTTGCCAGTAACATGATATAAACTCATTTATCAATTCACTTGAAAAATTGGAATTGCAGTAATGCAAAATGTGTTATTTAAAACTTTTCGGTACATATAATTGTTGGAAATAGAAGACTTTCTTGATTAGGCTAACCCTAGAAGGGTAGCTATATAGTGTAGCATACATGGGCCTCATGGGCCTAGCCACATGGGCCAACACACATACTCCAACACTCCCCCGCAGTCTGAACTACCGACGCAGCGGATTCAGACTGTACACCAGGAAAAGAAAATACACATGAGCCCCCCCACAGACTCAACTAGCCACGGGTGATGTTGAGGCTGGAGCGAAAGGCGGCGAAGGTCGTCGATGGGAGGCCCTTGGTGAAGATGTCGGCGAACTGGGACGTCGTAGGTACATGTAGGACGCGCACCTCGCCGATGGCCACCCGGTCACGGACGAAGTGAAGATCAATCTCCACATGCTTGGTCCGCTGGTGCTGTACGGGGTTGGTGGAGAGGTAGACTGCACTGACGTTATTGCAGTAGACAAGCGTGCTCCGGAGAAGAGGGTTATGGAGCTCGGCCAGGAGCTGTCGGAGCCAAGAAGCCTCGGCCACGCCGTTGGCCACGGCGCGGTACTCCGTCTCGGCACTGGAGCGGGAGGCCACCGGCTGCCGCTTGGACGACCAGGACACCAGGTTGCCGCCCAAGAAGACAGCGTAGCCGGAGGTGGAACGCCGAGTGTCCGGACAGCCGGCCCAGTCAGCGTCAGTGTAGACAACCATCTCAGTGGAGGAGGACTGCCGGTGAAGGAGGAGGCCGTAGTCCACAGTACCCCGTAGGTAGCGGAGGAGCCGCTTGAGGGCAACGAGGTGGGGCTCCCGCGGATCATGCATATGGAGGCACAGCTGCTGGACCGCATACGTGATGTCTGGGCGAGTAAAGGTGAGGTACTGGAGAGCCCCAGCCAGACTCCGGTACGCGGTGGGATCAGACACCGGGTGCCCCTCAGCCTCAGACAGCTTGCCCTGGGTGTCAACTGGAGTGGAGCAGGGGTTGCAGTCTGTCATCCCGGCGCGCTCAAGGATGTCAAGAGTGTACTGCCGCTGGTGAAGGAGAAGTCCAGCAGGGTGAGGCGCAACAGTGACCCCAAGGAAGTGATGTAGCACACCCAAATCCTTCATCGCAAACTCCTGCTGGAGAGAGGTGATAATCCGGTGAAGGAGTAACTCACTGGAGGCGGTGAGGACAATATCATCAACATAGAGCAGTAGATACGCAGTCTCAGCTCCATGGTGGAAGATGAATAGTGACGTATCGGACTTGGCCTCCACAAACCCCAGTGAGCGCAGAAAGGCAGCAAAGCGATGGTTCCATACCCTGGGAGCCTGCTTGAGGCCGTAGAGAGATCTGTTGAGCCTGCAGACCATGTCAGGACGCGAGGAGTCAACAAATCCGGCCGGCTGACTGCAGTAAACTGTCTCAGTGAGTAGACCATGCAGGAAGACATTCTTGACATCCAGCTGATGCACGGGCCAGGAGCGAGTGAGGGCAAGTGAGAGCACCGTGCGCACTGTAGCCGGCTTCACCACTGGACTGAATGTCTCATCATAATCAACACCAGGCCGCTGAGTGAAGCCCCTGAGAACCCAACGAGCCTTGTACCGCTCGAGAGTGCCGTCAGCCGGCGCTTGTGAGTCCAGATCCACTTGTCGGTGACGACATTGGAGCCAGGTGGACGGGGCACCAGATCCCAGGTCCGGTTGGCGAGGAGAGCCGCGTACTCCTCTTCCATCGCATGGCGCCAGTGAGGGTCCAACAAGGCCTCGCGGACGGAAGAGGGTACTGGAGAGATCGGCGAATCCGCGGGCATCGCCGCGAGAGCCGGGGGCGGCAGGGCCCCGGCCGCGTGTCGTGTCACCATAGGGTGAACATGACGCGGCTGGCGGTGAAGAAGCGGCGGGTGATACACCGGGGGCGCCACACGAGCAGTGTGGGGCGGCGGAGACGGCCCCGGTGTACCCGGCGGAGAGGACAGCTCCGGCGGAGACACCGGCGACGGAGGGACCACCGGCGGCGGCGGCGAAGAGGCCGCAGCAGGTCGCGCCCGGCGCTGGTACACGCGGATCGGTCGGGCAAAGCACGCAGGCGGAGTCGGTGAGTGCGGCCGGGGACTCAGCAGGTGGAAGGACAGGGGCCGGCCCAGAAGGGTCCCCATCCGTGCTCGAGCGAGGAGCAAGGTCGGGGGGAGCACCGGTCGACGGCGAGCTGGGGCACGGGGCCGTAGGACCTGCAGGAAACAACGACAAAGGTGGCTCGACCACCGCATCAGTTGGAAAAGAGGAGGTGAGGTCAAGGGGGGAAGGGGTGGTGGTGGTGGAAAAGGGGAAGACAGACTCGTCGAACACCACATGGCGTGAGATGAGGACCCGACGAGAGGTGAGGTCGTAGCAGCGGTACCCCTTGTGGTCCGGGGAGTATCCGAGGAAGACACAGAGAGTGGATCGGGGAGCCAGCTTGTGGGGAGCAGTGGCTGTGGTGTTTGGGTAACACGCACACCCGAAGACTCGAAGGTGGTCATACCTCGGAGGGGTACCGAAAAGAGCGTGGTGTGGCGTCGGAGCCGGGCAAGCAGCGGAAGGAAGGCGATTGAGAAGATAGGTGGAGGTGTGCAGGCTCTCGGCCCAGAAGTGGGCGGGGAGAGAGGCCTGAAGAAGAAGGGTACGCACGATGTCATTGGTAGTGCGAATCATGCGCTCCGCCTTGCCGTTCTGAGAGGAGGTATACGAACAAGACATGCGCAACTGGACACCGCGAGAGAGAAAGAAAGCCCGAGAGGTGGAGTTATCGAACTCACGGCCATTGTCACACTGGACGGCCTTGATGGTGAGGCCGAATTGAGTGGAAACCCAGGCGAAAAAATGATGAAGCGCAGGGAATGTCTCAGACTTGGCACGTAAGGGAAACGTCCACGAATAGTGAGAAAAATCATCAACCACCACCAGATAGTACTTATAGCCAGAAATGCTGAGTACAGGAGACGTCCATAGGTCGCAATGTACAAGATCAAAAATGCGAGCCGCATGTGAAGAAGAACTAGAAAAAGGAAGACGAACATGACGGCCCATTTGGCACGCATGACACAACTGCTCATCATGAGCTCGAGTACAACGAATGTTTGAGCTATGACTAAGCTGCATCAGGGCATCACGTCCAGGGTGGCCGAGGCGCCGGTGCCAAGTAGTAGAAGAGGTGGTGGCGAAGGCAGCTGACAAAAGCGAAGATGGCGAGGCAGACGCCGGGAAGCGGAGAGTGTAAAGGGGGCCCGTGCTATCACATCGGAGCAGAGGACGCCGGGTAGCCAAATCCTTCACAGTAAGACCACAAGAGTCAAACTCCACAGAACACGAATTGTCAGCTGTAAAACGACGAATAGAAAGAAGGTTGTGAACCATAGAGGGAGCAACAAGAACATCGGGAAGACGAAAGGACCCATGAGCACCGGCGGTACCCACAGAGGTAACAGGAAGACAAGAACCATTTGCGACCATAATGGACGAGGGTTGAGAAGAAGGAGAATGGACGGAAGAAAGTATACCAGAGTTGGGGGTGGTGTGGTAGGTGGCACCCGAGTCGGCAATCCACTCAGGTCCGACCGGGGGT
Source organism: Saccharum hybrid cultivar R570 (assembly GCA_038087645.1). Classification (NCBI taxonomy): domain Eukaryota; kingdom Viridiplantae; phylum Streptophyta; class Magnoliopsida; order Poales; family Poaceae; genus Saccharum; species Saccharum hybrid cultivar. The sequence goes on from JAQSUU010000259.1 coordinate 14,621,399, forward strand.
GTCAAACCCAAGGTGCTGAACGACCGTGCCAAGGCTGCCTGGTCCCAGCCGGCAGACCCGGGAGGAGTGCCGGGAACAGCAGCCCACGACGGAGGAGCGGAGCCGGAGGTGGGAGGAGCAGTAAACATGGCCACCGGTGGGCGCGTCTCACCCCCGGGAGCGTGGTAGGGCCACATGGAAATACGCCCTGACCACGGGTTGTGGAACGAAGGCCACGGTGCCCCCCCCCCCGGTGGAGCAGCAGGAGGGGTGGCCCCACCACGGCCTCCCCCACGACCCCCACCGCTCCCACCACGTCGACGACGACCACCACGGCCCCCCCACCTCCGCTGGGCCCGGAGGGAGGAGGACCAAGAAGAGACGACGGTGGTGGAGCAGACGGGCGAGGCGTGGCAGTCTGACGCGGCGAGGAAGCAGCCAGAGCGGTCGAGGAGGACGAGGACCCCGGAGTGGTGGCAGACCCCGGTTGGAGGCCCTGAGTGAGCTCCATGACGAGGTCGTCGCGGACCTGTAGGAAGGTGGGGAAGGGCCGCTGACGGGTGATCCACGTCCGGAGGTGGGCGTAGCGGTCGCTGAGCCCGCGGAGGACGTTGAGGACGAGGATGCGATCCTCCACGGGCCAGCCCAGGTCGCCGAGAGAGTCCGCCATGGTCTTCATCTTCCGGCAGAACTCGCCAACGGCGAGATCCCCCTGGACGAAGGTCCGGAAGCTCGCGTCGAGGCGGAGAGCACGGGCCTCAGCATTGCCCAGAAACTGACCCTCGAGTGCCAGCCACGCCTGGCGAGCCGAAGTGGAGGTGCGAACGAGGTCGTGGAGGTCGACAGAGATCGTGCCGAGGATCCAGGAAAGCACGATGCTGTCCAGACGCAGCCACGACGGAGTCTGGATCAGGGGCGTAGGCTCGTCGAGGACGTGGTCGTCGAGGGCGTAGCGGCGAAGAGTGAGGACCACCAGATCCCTCCACCGAGCGTACGAGGGCGACTCGGGGTCGAGAACGACCGGGACGAGAAGCCGGATGTTCTGGACACCGCCGGCCTGGTAGTGGAGCTGCGAGACGAGGGGGTCGGCCGGGTCGTGACGGAGAGCCGTGGTGGTGGAGGCGATGTGTCCCGTCGAGCCGGAAGAGGTGCCCCCCCCATCCTGAGCGAGAAGGTGCTCCGCCTCGGCGATCTGGCGGGCCAGAGTGTCGGCGGCGTCCCGCTCCTGTTGCCACAGAAGGGCAGCCGCACGGACGCGCTCCTGACCGGCGGCGGCGGCGGCACGAGCGGAAGCGAGGGCGGCGGCGAGGGTGGAGATGGGCTGGAGTGGGTTGGAGGCCGTGCCATCGCCCCCGGTGAGCAGCAGATCGGCTGCAGCAGCTGCAGCGGTGGCGTCACCAGGAAGGGCAGGGTCGACGGCGTCGGCGGCATCGGCCGGATGGACCGGGTGGGCTGCTGCCGCTGGAGCAACATCAGCTGCGAGGGCCAGAGCCGACCCTCCAGGTGCACCCCAGCCCGCAGCAGAGAGGAGGGGGGCTGCAGGCCGCATCCAGGGGAGATGGGCGCCTGCGCCGGCGCCAGGCAGCTGGGCGGCCCCAGCAGGGGGGTTGGCCGGCTCGGCCCCCCCGGCCAGCGGCTCCAGGAAGGGCGGCCCCCTGGCCAGGGAGGGCGGCAGCGGCGGCATCAGAGGGAGATCCGGCGGCGGCAGCAGGAAAAGGGGTGGGGCGCGGAGGGGCAGCAGCAATCCGGGCCCAGGAAGTAGGGTGGGAGAGGGGGGGAAGTGAAGGAAGAAGGAGGGAGGAGGAGGGTCAGCCATGGCCGGCTGGAGGGGAGGTGGCAGGCGGCGGCGCCCTGCTGTTGGGTCAACCGGCGGCTGGGAGGAGGGAGGAAGAGAGAAGAGGCTCTGGTACCATGTTGGAAATAGAAGACTTTCTTGATTAGGCTAACCCTAGAAGGGTAGCTATATAGTGTAGCATACATGGGCCTCATGGGCTTAGCCACATGGGCCAACACACATACTCCAACAATAATTAGCATTTTTCTGTGGGCACCTTCCCTTTGGTATCCCATTGAAATTGTATGAATTTGATGAGAATGGCAGAAATGACATTCTTGTTATTAGTTTTCCCTTTGATGTCCAGCCTACTCGCAGTTACGTGAATCATTACGTAATTACTGCAAACTACAGTTCAAGATGGCTTTCGAACTTTCAACATATTATTGTTTGTTCCAAAAGCAAGCACCCTACATTATAGGAAATAATGTTTCTTTTACTTGATGGATTCACTTACCGCTATAGATTACATTTATATTTGTGCATCCACATTGGGTTGTTAGGTTTTTGCGGACCTCGTGGTCAGCAGGTTTCTTTGAGATGATAACCATAAGGATGCTTTTGACACTACCAATGTGGGAGCTAAGTTTAAAGCTCCATTTGGCATCGTGTGGCTCAAAAGGACACTTATACTTTTGGATACAGCAATTAGTTTAATGCATCTTTTGGATCCATAATAGCAAAAGATAGACTGCTGTACTATCTAGGTTTGGCAATATGGAACAAAATGCCATGCAACTGCAAATTGCCTTTAAATCTAAGCTATTGTCAGCTCTGTTATGAGAAGAGCATTGGAACTTAAATTTGTGATATCCCAACTAAGGTATTGATCAACATTTGCTTGCTGTGGTTATGGAAAGTGATGAGCTTGCATATGATTTCTGTTTTGTTGTTCCCTTTTCCCTTGTTTATAAAAAAACTGGATCTGCGGGGGATAAGACAGCCTCCGGGTATTGCATTAAGAAGAAGAAGACCTTCTCACACAGGTCGAGAAAAGCCCCGAATCCCTGCCCCACCCATACGCAGCGGCGCCGTAGCCCATGTGAGAACAACATGACCGGGGCCAGACCTTAGACCTGTGCTTCGGCGTTGGGACAGACGAGGGGATTTTTTTAACCTCAGCCTGAAAATGTGCTCTCATGGGGAGTGAACTAACTCAGCTAGATGCCCTTTCGCTTTCCCTTGTTTATGTTATATTATTGATAGAATTTTTGTTTGCTGAGCTTTTGTTAACTTTTATACCATTTTCAGTATGTTTGCTGACAATTATTTGCTAGCGAACAGTTTGGTGCTCTTCGTTATTTTCTTGAGCGAGTGATTGGCAATTTTTCTAATATGATTCATCATATATTCTGGGACAATTTTGACAAATGAGTGGAATACACCAGATGCCCCTAAACTTGTCTGTGGGTGTCATGTTGGTCGCCAAACTATCAATTAGCAGTTTATATGCCCCTAAAAGTGGTTCACCCAAGGCCCAAAGCCTTAACAATCCTTGTTAGTCTGCCACTTGCCATGTACTGTCATCCATGGCACGTTATTTTGCCACCTCATCATGTCAACATCACCGCCAGCGCCAGACGCCACATGCCATTAAATTGTGGTGGGACCTTAATGTCATATTGTTCCTCATCCCTCTCTCTAGTTCACGCTTCGTTAGGGCCTGTTGGGATGCTGCCTGCCAGGCAGGCTCAGCAAATCGTGCGCCTGGGAGCACCTGCCTGTGCCTGGCAGGTTTTCCAGGGTCACAAGCAAACACGCCCTTAGTGCCCACATCATTATAGCATGTCTTGTTAGCTTCCACGTTACCAGCAGAAAATTTACCACTGGTTTTGAACCCAAGGTGGATCATTTAACAAGTTGAGTCATAAAAATGCATATTAATAGTTTAGGGACCTAGATGACCCCTTCAAAGTTTGGGGAGCACGCTGGTATCTTGGTATATTTTACTCTTATAACAGATTACCAGTAGCATTATTCCTAACAGACTAATTGCTCAAAATTATGATTGATAGATGACTAAAAATACTACAAACCTTTGTTTGCAAAGAAACCGCTGGGAATTGGTAGTCTTGTCGCTGGTTCATTGTGTGAACAATAACTGACTTTATTGTCTTTGCAGAGATATCAAGAATTAAGTAAGCAAAGGCTTGACCGAGCTATTCTCGTCTTTGTACAAAGTTTCAGAAGGTCATATGTAGGAGACCAAGCCATGCATTCTTCAAAGGTTAATAAACAATTATTCTCTTATTTTCTCTTTTGATGGGCTTCTTTTGGTTTATGCCGGAACCAGCCCTGCAAAAAATTTGGCACTGTTGCCAATGGTTGCTAAAATTTTTGCAGGCCTATGCCTCTGTTTATTCCCTTTACATTTTCTTGCTAATATTTGGCCAAGTGTGGCAGATGCACCTGCTTGTTAGATTCCATAAACCAGTGCTTCTTTGCTGCAGCAGTTGTATGGAAGATTGTCTGAGCTTCTAGGACTTAATGACCATTTAATTCTTCTCAATGTGATTGTTGGGAAAATTGCTACAAATCTGAAGTGCTATGCTGAGGTGACTATTCATTTACTGATTTTGGCTTAAGCTTTACCTTTGAGCTTTGCTGACCTTTGCTGTGGTTACAGAGTGAGGATGTTATTGATCATACTCTGTCCCTGTTCCTTGATCTGGCAACTGGGTAAAGTTGTGACTATTTTTTTTTTTTCAGTTTTCATTTTCTCATTTATTGCGTGATGACAGTTCATTTTTTTCTTGCCAAGTCAGCTATATGACTGGAAAACTGCTGCTTAAGCTAGAGAGTGTAAAGTTCATCATTGCAAATCATTCTGTAAAGTCTCCCCACTGGCTTTTATTTATTTTCCATCCCTGTGCTCAGTTTAGAGATAATTCTTTTTTATTATATTCTTCCAGCCGGAGAATTTCCCATTTCTTGCAGAATACAAATGTTCACGTAGTAGAACTACATTCTATTACATCCTTGGCTCCTTAGTCTTCATGGAAGATAGCCCTGTGAAATTCAGGACTTTCATGGAACCACTTCAGCAGGTGCGTAGATAATCCTTTTGAGAGACATTGGTAAATTTTAAAATTTGATGTGTTTTTTATTCTCTTTTCACTGTAGGTTGCATTTAAACTGGAGGCAACTCCTGATGCTGCTTTTCGGACTGATGGCGCTAAGCATGCATTTATTGGTTGGATGAGAGATCTACGTGGCATAGCGATGGCAACCAACAGGTGTGTTATCTGATCATGTTCATTATGAGGGTATTACAGCTCCTATTATTTTGAAACTAACTTTACCTTTCCTGATTTACTGATGTGATCCAGCCGCAAGACATATGGCCTCCTATTTGACTGGTTGTATCCAACTCGCATGCCACTTCTGTTGAGAGCCATCTCACTCTGCACGGATGAACCAGAGGTTGTCATCTGTTCCCAATTTGTGCTCTAGAACAATTTTGTGCCCCTGCACATATTGCATTTTATTATGTATAAGCCTTTGTTTTTAGAAACAGCTTTATATCCGCGTGCTACTATTGCATGTTTTTGCTCAAATATGCCGCCTAAGCCTAACTTAGCTACTCATAACCTGAAGTTTCATAGTTTGTCTTCAGTCACCCTAAATATCACCTCATGCAGGTCACCACACCCTTGCTCAAGTTCATGTATGAATTTGTTTTGAACAAAGCTCAAAGACTGACATTTGATTCATCATCACCAAATGGGATCCTTTTGTTCCGAGAGGTTAGCAAGATAATCGTGGCTTACGGGTCACGAATTATATTGCTTCCTAATGGCACAGACATCTATGGAAGTAAATACAAAGGCATATGGATCTCACTGACTGTTCTTTCAAGGGGTGAGTAAAAATTATGTCATTTGACCTGCTAATTTGATATACTGCAAGTGAGTTGACTATAGTTTCCATCAGCATAGTGGATAGCTGGTTGCATTCATCAGTACTATATTTCAGAAGGCTTGATATTATTGATTACATGAATGTGAAACATGATTATTTGCTGGGGCTTTTGTAATAGACTTTCTTGTAATTAACTGTAGTGTTCATTTTCCCAAGTTCAGTGATATGGATTTAGTTGGGGCAGGATGGAATATAGCAGGAAGAATAAGCTCATCCTCCGAGGCTCTAATTGCTTTTTAGGGCTCCTGCTTGATCACAACTAATGATACGTCTAGGTGTTTGTAGCCGTCAAGTCTAACTGATAACCCGAACAAACTAACAAATTTGATCTAATCTGCCTAAGAGCCACTAATAAAAAAAATGCTAACATGCCACTGCCATAATAACATTAAAACACTATGGGTTTGACATTTCTAGTATGTCAACATATCACATATTCACATGCATCCAATCGAAGAGCCAGAGAGCCAGACCCAATACATGGTTCATCTTATGTACAACCCCCACACCCCACCCAAAAACAAAAGTTGTTACTATTGCTGAATTTTCATTTTGAACTTAAAACTTGCTGGCTGTTTCATTAGGGTTCGCGCTTCGTAAAACTGTTGAAAAGAACTGCTTCTCTCTCTCTCTCTCTCTCTCTCTCTCTCATTCCCAAATGCCTTTTGATTTCTTATGCAATGAGTAACGAATTCCAAAGAATTTAAGCTAATTTTGTGAATCACCAGTTCTTGGATGGTTTCTAAGGAATTGTTACACACTGGGATATATCTTGGTCCTTATCTTGTAAATGTTGGCTGCCTTTCGATTCTTAGATTTCTTCACATTTTTAAGATTCTACTATGACCTGTTTTCTCACAATAGTTGTACCATATATTTATTTCTTGTGGGCTTAAGATTTTGTAATCTTATTGTGATTATGTATTGTTCTGTTGACTGCCATTTTACCTGGAACTTCCAGCTTTATGTGGGAACTATGTCAATTTTGGTGTATTTGAGCTGTATGGTGACAGAGCGCTTGCTGATGCCCTTGATATATCTCTGAAGATGACCCTCTCAGTTCCATTATCTGATATATTGGCATTCAGAAAGGTATTCATATAAATTCAATTCAATTTTAATTTATGTCTTAATGCTAGTGCTTAGTGAAAGAAGGTATGCAGTGTATAATAGTAGATTGATTATGGGATTACATGATATATATATATATATATATATATATATATATATATATATATATATATATATATATATACGGCAGCGCTATTCTACACCCTAGGTGTAGAATAACTATTCTACACCAAGACACATTCAGCTACCCGGTCGGACTGCACCAACCAGCCAACCCCACCCCGACTCGACTGCACCTGTACTCGACTCGCAACCGCACGAAGGAAATCCATCGCCCCCACCCTTTCTTCTTCCCCCAACCCCGCGACGGCTTTCTTCCCGAGCCGCATCAAACCGGCGGCACGTGCCCCACCCACTACTGACGGCAACCACAGGCGGCGCGCGCCCCCCGATCCGCGAGCACGGCGACCATCAGCGGCAGCGCGCCCCTGATCCACTGGTACAGCGGCGTCCGACGGCGGCGCAGCCTGATCCACGGCGCGCGGCAGCTCCCGGCGGCTCCTCTCTCTCGGCCGGCAGCGGGCCCTCTCCCGCAGTGGATCTCAAGCACAGGAAGCAGGTCGCTGCGCTCCTTCCCTCGGCACCTCCGACCATGGTGGTCACCCCATACCCATCGATGGCGGCGGCGGCGGGTCCCCACCGGCCTCCCATGGTGCGTCCGCGATGGGAGCATAGGCAGTGCACCATCGGTGACCCATCGTCCGCGGCCGCGCCGATCGCTGCCGTGCCTTTCCCAATTCGTCCGTCTCTGTTGCTCCGTCGAGATGAGCTACTCTACATGCCTCCCGCCTCCACGATGCAGCGACGGAGCTCATCAGATACACCAGCCGCAGAGTCACGGCGCCACCAGGAGCAAGCTCGTGCTCGCAGGAATTGCCGGCGTCCAGTTCAGATCTCGTGTGAATGGCTGTGCTCTGAATACTGTTAAATGTTACTGAGAAATACTGAACACTGAAACTGACATATACTAGGAAAATGAGATGAACTAATGAGTACTAATGACATATACCGAGACATACTGAACACTGAAAACTGACATATACTAAGTGATACTGAAAAATGAGATGAACCAATGAGTACTAATAACAGATATACTGAGATACTAAAAAATGAGATGAACCAATGAGTACTAATAAGTAATAACAGATACTGAGAGTTACTGAATACTGAAAACTGACATATACGGAATGAAAAATCATGCGAGCTACTGAAACAAGTACTAACAAGTACATTCAACATATCAACATGTGAAGAAGGATTATACTGACCAGGAAGATACTAGATACCGTTAAGTACTGAAATAAAAATATTCATAGCTACTGAAAGCGACTAATGGAATCATAGTACTGACATAGTACTTAAACATACTTAAATACTGACAACTGCCTAAAGATAATAGCAACTATAAAGATCAGTATACTGAATGATACCGAGCAATACTGACTGATACTGAAACGTACTGATAACTACTGAATCAAAAATTGACGGATACTGAAGGATTATACTGACAAGTACTGAAATCAACATATCAACATATACCGAAGAGTACTAATCAAAAGGAAAAGAGAAGACAATACTAACAAATACTGAACAATTGTACTAACGAAAATACTGAAGCTAACCATAGTACTGATATACTGCATGTGGTCCCTACCATGACTGCATGTACTCCGTAGCTTTCTAGCATTGTCTTTTAGCGTGTCAAAATTTCTAGTATTGTGTCTAGCATTTGGTGCATGCAGCATGCAGTGCGTGTCAGGCGGCAGTGGGCCCATGGTAGGAGCGGCACGGGAGTGCATGCGAGTGGAGCGGGCCCACGGGATGCGGGCGCGTGAGGGGCGCCTGCGGCGTGACTGAGTGGCGCACGCATTTGGTTCGCGTTCCGTTTTGGGGTCGAGCGCGCGGGGACGGGTCGGGCTCGGGCGCGATTATTGCGGGGCGCGCGAGGGGCGCGGGTGGTACGGTGGGTCTGATTAGCTAGCTGGGTTGGTCCATGGTGTAGAATAATATTCTACACCTAAGGTGTAGAATAGCACCCGTGTATATATATATATATATATATATATATATATATATATGTAGAGAAAGGGGCGGCTTATGGAAACAGAACCAACCTCCAGTATCCCTACCATATAATACAACTCAATCCACACCCTTGCTGGACAAGGAATCCAACGCAAGGCAGCTACAAGGGCTGGCCGCAAGGCCCAGACCCAGACCAGCCACATACGGCTGTCTAACACTTAGTTCCATGCACCAAAGTTCTCTCACATAGAACGTGGGCAGGAAGATGCAAGCAAATCAATTTAGGAGATAATAGCTCACTAATCAGAAATGGTCAATTGGTTTTGCTCTTACCATTGAGTTTGGTGTTTGACGATTTTGCTTGTGGGGCCCCATGCATAAGGAGGGTTGTGTTAGTGCGTCAGTCATACCATAGGTGCAAGCTGGGGTTCAAACTCTGGTTCTTGAGACATAAGCAAATATCATAATAGTATAAGCAGTACCCTATGTGTGTATTTCTATGCATTTTTTGGGAGTGCTAATTATGATGGATCGATAGCTCAATTTCTTTTAAGAATTTGTTTATTTAGCTAAACCCTAGGACTAGGAAACTACAATCTGATACCTCTATGCAAGATAATTTTTGCTTGGTCCAAGTCTTATGCTTTCAGAATCTTGGTCACATAGTAACCTGCAATCTGAACAATATGAGCCAGAGCTTATGTCAACCCACACTTCTTTTGTTCACCTAAAACACTTGTATTTATTCGGTTTCATTTGTACTTCTGTAGCCTTAGTGAGCAGTTATTGTTTTCAGCTGTTGACCTTAGTGAGAATGAGTTATTGTTTTTCAGCTGTCGAAGGCGTACTTTGGGTATATGGAAGTTCTGTTCAACAACCATATCAAGTTTGTTCTCAATTTGGACACAAACACATTCATACATATTGTCAGCTCACTCGAATCTGGCTTAAAAGGTCTAGATACAGGGATATCAACACAGGTTCGTTTCAAATATTCCATCTTGAGTGATGAGTATATATTATATAATATTTGTTTAGTGAAGTAGATAGGCTGAAACTGTACTGGCTATTGTATTATTTGGGCTGATTTATGTCATGTTTATCTCCTTTGGGCAGTGCGCTTCTGCCATCGACAGCCTGGCAGCCTTTTACTTTAACAACATTACATCTGGTGACTCACCTCCATCACCAGCTTCAGTAAATCTCGCGCGGCATATTGGAGAGTATCCCAATTTGTTTCCTCAGGTTTTGTTGCTAAATCCTGTTTACCATATTCTGAAATGTTTCAAAGTAATACAGTAGTATTTTATTTGTGATAGATACTGAATTTGCTTGGGACTTAGGCTTTTTTTGTTGTTCTGTAGATACTGAAGACACTTTTTGAGATCATGCTCTTTGAGGATGCTGGTAATCAGTGGAGTCTGAGTCGACCAATATTGAGCCTGATAATGACCAGTGAACAGGTGCCTTCATTTATTTTTTTGTTTTAATAATACTTATTTTTTTTCCACTATATGCTTTTAAGCTTGTTTATTATTTTGATTTGTTTTTTTTCTTTTTGTACAGATGTTCAGTGAACTCAGAGCACACATATTATCATCACAGGTTAGAGAAGTGCTCTGCTTGAAGTTCCATATTGCATTAGAGCCTTTGGTACACTTTTTTTTTGTTGGGACCTCATAATTTGCTTGGTTCTTTGGTTTTGCTCCTATGGTACAAATTGGGCTAGTGTCATAGTATCGTAGATCACCTTCAGTGTGTACGCTTTATATAAAAGAATATATCGAGCGGGAGCGGTCTACTTTTGTTGCTCCATTAGCATTTTAGCAATCTTCACGGTTTTGAATCAAGTTACCTTAAGAATGCTAATATAATTATAATGAAGGCTGAGATTTGTTGGAACCTTCCTTTCTTTTGGATGCCCCAAATAGCTTTATAAAATGGGTGATTATTTCAAGAGATCTAATGCAAATTTAATTTACAGACTGTGGACCAGCAACAACGCCTTTCACAGTGCTTCGATAAGCTGATGACGGATGTCAACAGGAACTTGGAACCTAAGAATCGCGACAGATTCACTCAAAACCTGACAGCATTTAGACGTGATTTCCGACTGAAGTAACAGCTCCTTGGAACTAGCTATCAGTTTGAAGGAGGTGTTCCTGCATGATGTAAATACTCCAGTTACCTTCTTTCTAGGAACTACCATTCTGCGGGTTGAGAATGGTTTGCCTTGGATTGGTTGAAGATGATGGATGGGTGTTGTTGATGCATGTGGTGGTAAAAGCAGCTGTAAATTGCATAGCATGTCATTTTAATCAGAATGGTGAATGGTGGAGATTGTTTCTTTTGTTTTTTCTTTTATTTATATTGCATCCCTTTTGCGTGTACAGCAAAATTGATGCTAGAACAGGGACAGCTGTTTGCCCAAGTTGTTTGGTGGGAAGCAGTCATCCCTCAGGTCTAATTCATTTGTTAAGAAGTCAACGAGGTAAAGGATGTAAATGATTCCGTTGGCTTTGCTGAATATGAAAGTTGAAACAGTAAAAAGGGTGGCCCATTTGCATGCGATGTGCAGATTGAACAGTTAATAACATTTTCTTTTTTGTATCAATGTTTGGTATTGATACTCTGCAGGTTGGTGTGGTGCAATTGCAATACAGCACTGTGCTTTGTTGCTGCCGTGCTGGTTGGGGTCTGTCTTGTTGCGTGCTGGAGCTTGTACCCGCCTACCGGGAGATACAGACATACAATGGTGCAGAATTTCTCGAGCCCAGGGGCCCCAGCAGTTGAGGCTTCATATTGCTACTCTTGTGTCTAGCGAGTAATTATTAGGATATAATCGCCATGTTTTGTTTATTTGATTATATTGAATTCTTGTTTTTACGATGCTCTTTTAACCTCATGTAATCTGTTTACTGTTGACAGGGGGTAAAAACAGATCACCTAGTCGTTAGGTCTTTTGATGTTTGCATTTTTTGACGAGCCATTCTAATTGTTTGATGTATCTTGGAGCAACTCCAATTGGCTTATCGAGGGGTAGCAGGTCGGGTAAAGTGAGGTACCTGCACCCGCTAAGATTTTGTACCCTAACTCTTAACTGTACTTGTGAAGGCTTACGGGTAAAACTTTGTACTCTTGCATGCACCTGTCGGGTATCAGGTGGGTATATTTAGGAGAGATCAAATAATACAACATTGTGATCACAACAATAAAGTATAATTGAAGTTTGGTACATATAGTTTCATCTTAGCAACAAGGAATGACTTATGTAGCGGCTAATTAAGCAAAATTCATAGTTCAGATCAAACACAATACGTCTACTTACTCTGTTCCAAAATATTTGATGTTTTAGTTTTGAACACGGGAAATTAGTAGTGAAAAGGTGTGGTGTATAGAAAACAAGGAGAGAGAGGGGAAAATATAGACAGAGATGTATTGGAAAAAGACAAGTGTACTAGGAGAAGAGATGCATTGGGAAGTGAGAAGGTCAAATATTTTGGGACACAATTAAATCCTATAAAGTTAAGTATTTTGGGATGGAGGAAGTGTCTCAACTACATTACAAAGACTTCACTTGGATAATACTCTAAATAGAACTACCTCCCTCTCCGAAAAAGTGTCATTCTCATCTTTTGAGGAGCCAATAAGTCTTAAGTTTGAGCAAACATGTACTCCCTCCATGTTAGTAAAAGAAGTCGTTTTTGACAGCGATACGGTCTCCAAAGCATAACTTTGACTTCTTATTTTTATTAAAGTATTTATTGAAAAGTGTTATATTTATGTGTTTATGAAAGTATTTTTCAAGATAAATCTATTCATGTGGTTTTCACATTTTCAAACTCAACAACTTAAAAGTTATTCATGATTTATATTCCTAATGTTTGACCCAAACCTTGTCCAAAACGACATCCTTTTCCAACCTGGAGGGAGTATAAAAAAGTATTAATATTTCTAAGGTGGAATAAGTATCATTAGATGAGTTATGAAATAAATTTTTATAATTAAACTTTTTGGAGATATAAAAGTTAATAATATTTTCTAAAAATTTAGTCAAGCTTAAAAGAATGCTTGGGCCAAATCTAGAATGACACTTTCAAGGACAAAGGTTGTGCTCACAAACCACCATACAGTTCAGTGCTTCATGCTCATGCAAATAACACAACGCAAGAACTAAAATAAACTAAAATTCACACAAATCCTTATTTACTTGATGTGGGGAAGCGTTCTCTAGCACAAAAATAGTTTAGTGTTACGTGGTTTGGTATGTACATGTATTTTGAAACTGCATGTACCCACGGCGTTTAGTACCTATAGCCTACTCACACCTCCACGGGTACCCAACTAGCATGTACCTGCGGTTGAGTTTTCTTGCCTGTACCCACAACCACCTTGCGGGTTTGACTACTATCCCTACTTCTCAATAGACCTCCTATCTTACTTTTGAATGCCGAACCTTAAAAACCCATGTGCAACCAGCCCCCTCACCCTTATTTCTAGATGATGTGCCTATCATTTTTCTTCCATAACCCCTCACAAGTAGGAGGCTCCCATCCTTTCCCCTACTTCTTTCTCTTTTCCCTCATGTATGATAAGTAGGACGAGTTAAGTGGAGCTAGCAATAAAATTGAGTACGAAAAAATTAGTAGGTGCACTATGACGTATGAGGTGGAGTATGGTTGAGTGGAGGACTAAGGAGGCCGACTAGAGGGGGAGGGTGCGAGTGGTCAACTTTAAAAGCAACAAAACTATGGAGCAGGAATTATTTTTGTAGGTGCACTATTGAAAGGATTGAGGCAAGGCCTAGAAGAGTAAATAGGCCTATAAAAACTTAACTCGAAACAATGACCTTGCATAATATTCTATGCAAATCCGCGAAAGTTCTGCTCTGGTGGCTGAAGACGCCAACAAGTGATATGAATTAGAGTTGAAACTTAGACTGAGTTAAATACCCAGCTCCTAGGTGGTATGAGCTTCCTTTTGCACCTAGTCCCTGCAACTACAGTACACTATACAAATAGATCATGTGAAAACTCAAGAATTGCAATTCAAACAAGAGAGAGGCAAAAACTCAACAAGAGAGGAGATGTAACACCTCAAGTGTTTAGTCCATAACTGTATTGCATTTGCATAAGCATAAGCATGCATCATTCATGTTTGTTATTTTATGTGATGCAACACATGTGATTGTTTCTAGGAGTTTTGTTTGGCTCATATCATGGATGCTTGATAGTTGTTGTAACAAAAGGGTAGAGTAGCCGATCATGTCCTACAACACCTTAATTATACTTAGGGTAACTCTTGGAGCAAGGTTCATGTTGATCAAAATTGCAAAAATGCCCTCCAAGAGATGGTTGACCAACAATTGGCCCTAGGATGCTATAGTTTGACCAATTAAAAAGTCTAACTTAGAGACTTTGCATGGAGGAGCACCCTTAAGAAAAGTTGTAAAGAATTTTATGGGGAACAAAAGTCTCAATATGACCATCTCATGAAATTGATCAGAACATGCTCAAAAGTGGCCCACAAGTCAGCTAGAGGAGTGGCCTCAATACTTAGAATTTTTCTAAGTCTGAAATTGACCCTCCAGTTTTACTGATGTCTACTTTAGGAGCTTGTAGTTTGCAAACTAGGCCAAACCAGCTTTCACTCATATTGATAAACTTGTAGTCCTCATGTAGCTCTACAACATTGCCAACATCACCCAAGCCTGATTCTCAATGGTTCAGGAGGTATAGCGTCATGAAATTAGGGTGTCAGTCGGTGTCATCAACTGAAAACCTGTTTCAGTTTCACCGAGCACCACTTTGGGGCCATGTAGTTTCAAATATAGGCCGAACCAGCCCAAACACTAATTGACAAACTTGTTGCCCTAACATAGCTCTACAAACTTGATGTTGTCACCTTGGACCGAAACGAGCTGGTTTAGAAGTTAATCACCTCCAAAGTCGCTCTGTCAGTCACTACCAAGGACACCTTCATCGCGTTTCAGTTCGTCAGAGGGAGAGTGGCCGACCGGCCACAGAGCCCCGCCGACGCGTGGAGGCGCGGTGGCGCCCGTACGCTGGCCCTGGCCCCACCGGTCAGTCCGCGACGCCTTCAAGACCGCCACGACGCGTCGAACCGGCCTCCATTCCCTCCGCCTCGCTCTCCCGGTTTCAAATCGCCAGACCGAGTCGCCATTGCCGCTCCATCTCCGGCGAGCTCGCGCGCGAGTTCCACTGCATCACCGGCCACCAAACCACGCCATTTCCTCTGCCTCACCGCCCTCCATCTCCTCGACCCACCGACGGCCGTGATTGGACTCGAGGTGAGCCACATTGCTTCCTCCGCCGCTTTCGAGAGGTCACCGGAGCTCCGCCATGGAGGCTCACCGTGGCCGGGGTAGCTCGGGTCTCTCTCCGTCCTCCCTTCCTACCTCAATAGCTCCGCCTAGCTTCAGTGAAGCTCGTACCGAGCTTAGCCGGGACCGTGCACCCTCACCGGCGACGGTGCACCGCCACCGACCCTCACCGGCCGCCGCTCGCGGTGGCGAGTCCTTTCCGCCCCATCCCAACCCCTCCTGCTGGCACAAATCGATGCACCGTGTGACGGAGAACGCGAAGCTGTGCTTGGTTTCCCGAGCGAGCTCCTCTCCGGCGAGCTTGAGCTCGTCGGAGCTCGCGGTTCGCCGCCCCCCTGCTCCCGGTCACTGACTTCGGGGGCCCGCACGTCAGTGCCGCACGCGGGCGGGATGCCGAGCGGGCCGCGCGCGCGTGTCGTGGGCCGCGCTGTTCCCGGGCCGGCCCAGTCCGATTGAAATTTATTTCTTTAATTATTTTTGTCACAGATTTTTGTGGTAGTTTGAAAAATAGAGATCTAGGGTTTTACTTACCCAAAAATCCTGAGATAAATTTTGTTAGGATCTACATGATGTGTAGTATTTTAGAAAAATATAAATCTGGTATGTGATGTTTAAATTCTGTAAGAATTTAATAGATCCTTTAAATGTGTTTTGAGATGCATGCAAATTTGTTAAATTTATAACTTGAGCTGTAGTGTCCCAAAAATCATGAAATTTGGTGGGTAGGTTACTTTATACTTGCCCTAGCTCTGGTAAAAATTTGGGCATCAGTGCTTAAGTAATTTTCAAGTTATAAGGCTATCATGTTATTCTAGGAAATAATTGAATGAATTTTTGTAATTTTTCTACATGTGCAATGTTCTTGTAACTTTTTGGAGAATGTCTTGGTACCCTAGAGTATCTAAGAAAAATATGAAATCTGTTGTTTGATACTTTTCAATATGATGTATTAATTATACAAAAATCAATCTTTTGGACTTGTGAATTTTGTATAGGGAGTTTCTGTGAGTAAAATTTGTTCAAATTTTTACAGTGATCTATTTTTGGGTCAGAGAGCCCCCTGTAATTTTTGTAGAATTTTAGGAGCAGTTTACATATAGGTTTAAAATTCCACCTAATTAATTAAGTAAATTAAGAAATGAGTATAAATAAATGTTCTAGGTAGTCACACCCTACTTTCTGGTGTTTTTGTACCCCATGTGAACCTTTGGTAACATTAGTTTGGTTTTAGGGGACTTTGGCCACATCAATAAATATTTAACCCTTGTAATTTTAGGTTTTCTGGACAGCTGGTAGTATTCCTAAGTTTAACCTTTGATAAATATGGTTGCTGGAAAACTTGTAAATACAAAAGTTGTAGAAAACTTGATAAACTAGCTTGTGTCAAAATTTGGGAGCATTTGTCTTAATAGTTTAAGAGTTATTACTGTTTAAAGTGGCAGTCCAGAATCTGCTACTCTCTGTTTAAAGAGAACAGATTCTGGAACTTGTGAAATTTGACATGGAAAACTTAAGAGTTTGGGGTTGGGGTCTGAAAATGAATTGTAGTGAATTTCTTAGGCTTTCCAGATTGTCTTAGATCATATCTTTTGGAATTGGAAATCTCCAGTTATGATAAAAACAAGTAGCTGCTGTTCAGAATATTTTACTGTGGTATTTTACTGATTGATGTGGTGTGGTATCCTAAGAAATGCTACTTTTGTAATTGTTAGGTGTTAGGGCCTTAACTGAGGAAGAGCAGCTTTATCTTAGGTTAAGTAGATTAGGTGAGTACTTCTCTACCAGAGAGGAAATTTGCACCTACTCTTTTGAAGTGATTTGAATAGAGCTTTAAAATTGTTGTAATGCATCCATTCCGAGCATACTGCATCTTTCACTATGCATTCATGAGATTTATTATGCACTCATGCAATAGGTGTTCCGGAGGGGGTGACACTCCTCGAATTCGAACAAGCGACACCGGAGGAGATTCAGAATCCGCCGGAACCGGCAGAGGAACCCACCATCGGAGAAGCTTCCGAAGAAGATCTACCCGAGTGTCCGGACCACAGACCCGCAACCTTTCTCAAAGGCAAGCCCCGGTGCATGCTGAACCCATCGTTTATAAATATATCTTGAGTAATTTTAATTGTTTATTGCATTAAGTAGTAGGAGTTGTATGAAAATAATTGTTGCATGATACCTGTCCTTGTCCAGATATTGTACTTAAATCCTATATTAGGTTTAGGCACGTGTCAATGCTTAGCCCTGCTTAGTACGGTAGAAGTCGGGTGATTTCCGGTCATCCGCGAGAGCTAGGATTGGGTCGCGAGTGGCTTATGGCTATCGTGATGGAACCATGCTTTAAAATGAAATTGAGACCAGGCGGGAGTTCGATGGTACAGCTGCAAGACACTTCACGTCTTGGGTGTGGAGCCATGCCCGTCTGAGTCGTTTAAGGACCGATTCGCTGTACGTCCTTGAGTCATGTTGAACGCAGTCTAACACTTAGTTGGCCGGATAAGTCGTTCCGACCGCGAAGCCGAGTAATGTGATTCAGGCCGGGAATCGAATGGTAGGTTGCTTCTTGGAGGAGAGAAAGGATGTGCTTGGGGACATTGGCGTGAGACCAAGGGGGGGTTAGAGTCCCTATCACCTGGCAGAGTGTCGCCCTTGGGGTTGCGACATCATTCGGACCCGCGATTCCTGAATCATATGAAAAGGTGGCCTGTGCGACCCTGGCAGGGGTCTGCGCGGTGAGTGTTAGAAATACCCCTCCAGCTGGATAGGAATTCGATTCGAATCGCCGTCGCTCCCGGTTAGTGAGCACTTGACTTGAGCAGCGGCAACGTAGATCTCATTAATTGAACAGATGGTTAAGTGAATGATACAATGTTGCCACAATTTATACCTGCTATGGAAATAATATGAATAATTGTTTGATGATAATAAAGTGCATGTTTAGTACAGGTGCTAAGATAGATGACAGGTAAATGCTAAAAATAACTGCTAGTACAGGTTATAAGAGTTTCAACTACTTATGCCTTTATGCAAAATGTGGTGTCAGCTAGCCTCTTGTGTAAGCCTTGCATAATCCTTGGTGTCATATTGTTTCTAGTTTATGACGGGTAAGTCTAGCTGAGTACATTTCAGTACTCAGGGTTTATTCCCTCCTGTTGCAGATGACATGCTTTATCAGGGATTCTGCAAGACGTGTCTCCACCCTGCGGGTGATGATGACTAGATCACTAGGGCGTGATCGTCTTTATGTACTTTCCTCATGCTTTTGCGGGTTGTCGATCATCAAGACTGGCAGTAATTAATCAACTAGTGTGTGTTTTATGCTTCCGCTACTTTCCAAACTTGGTTTGTAATATTTGCTACTCCGTGGTGTAAACTTATTTCGGAACTACTTGCGAAATGTAACGTACGATGTGTATGTTGAATGATGCGATCCTGGTTGTAAGCAGTGTGGTTCGAAATCCTTCGTGATTTCGATTGACTACCGGGATTATATGGGCTCAAGTTTGAAAATTTGAGCGCTTCGGTGCTTGTTTTCGTACTTGTGCTCTTATAATTTGGTCGGTTCTGTTACAGGAGACACATGATTTACCCCGAGGCTCAGCTAAGCCATAAAGGCTTGCCTATGTCCTCATTGTTGAGGTAACCACAAAGGCTTGGAGTCTCTTCCAACTCTCACATCTTCTCAAGCGAAACACAAAGATCAAGCTTGTGGCTTCCACTAGCTTCACAAGAGAAATACAAACTTCCTGGTGCTCAACTACAACCAATTAGGAGCTCCTAGGCAACATCTAGCCATCTAGGGGCCTGAAAGTGCATCTAGCCCTTTAGTGGGTTTTGGATGATTGAATGACAACGTGATTAAAGGTCTAACCTGTTTGCTAAGTGTGGACAGGTAATGGGCTATCTCACAGGTATTTAATGAAAGCCAAAATGATGTATTGTTAGAAACAATCTAGTTCAAACACAAGACAACAATGCGAATGTAATTCACATAAGGCTTATTCATTGTGGGACTTCGATGATTCATATGAAAGCAAGCACGTTGAAAAATATTAATGAGACGCGAGGGATTGCATATGGAATGGTCTCACCTTTCGAAGCTTGCTAAGCTGAAAGACAAGTATACAAATGAATTTAATGAATGATTCGACACCAAGTATGACTAGATGGCTTGAGATGGTGAAGATAGCAAGGAAAGGCTTCGAGGTCCTAAGCATGGGTGAAGGGCAAGCGGTGGCTTGGCGACCGAGGAACCTAGCTAGGGTGAAGAAGGAAGTACTTGCATTTAGTCAAGGCACCAATCAAACCATGTTGGTCATATTGAAGTGAAGGATCAAATCCTAGATGACTTGATCAAGGGATGACTTGATATCTTTGAAGATAACTCTCATTTGTTGAATGGAATCAAGTCAAATGCTCAAGATGGCTATGCTCAAGGATAAAATCAAAGTAGACATGTTGACACCCTCACTTGATGAAGATTGAAGGCTATGGCATTTCGGTTCAAGGAAATTCAACTCAAGCGCTTCAAATTCTGCTTTCATTTAAACTTGAGTTAATAGGTATGCCATACTATTAAGAGGGATGCATCATGTTGATAGATAATCATTCATAAGTGCTCAAGCCAACCCATGTGAGTTTTGAGTGTTTGAGATACAAAAGAGCTAACTTGGTGTTGCTGGTGTGGCAATACCGGACGTGCGGTATTGATACCGGACATGTCCGGTATTTACCCAGCCACAACAATTTCCTCAGTTTTCTCGGGTTGGTTCGTCAGGAGTTCCGGTGGTCAGGAGTTCCGGCAATCGTCGGGAGTTCCAACACCTCACAGCGACACCGGCAAAGTAACCGTTGGGGCGTACGGCTAATACGCCCAACGGCTACATAACAGCTAGTTTTTCAAAGGGGCTATAAATACGCCTTAGCCTCCACCTTTGGAGGCTACTGATTCTGCTGACTTCCAGACACATTTTTGAGCCTTGAGAACACTCTCCAATCCTCTCTTAGTGAGTGATTGATTTAAACTTGCAAAATCCATCTTGTGGATTGAGTGAGATTCAAATTTGAGAGCAAGCCACCCTTGAGCACTTGTGCATATTGTCGATCTCGTGATTTGCATTTGTTACTCTTGGACTCTTTGGTCCTAGATGGTTAGGCGTCATCGGAGAGTACCCAAGACATTGTGGCGTGCCTCCGAAAGTTTGTGACGGTTCGATTCTGCCGCCGCAAGGAAAGAAATCAATTAGTGAAAGGAGGAAAAGGAGTTGGAAAAGATTTCGGCTAGAGTGGCCTTCGTGGTCCTCTAGAGCTGACCTTTGTTGGGTCGCTCACACCCCCCTCAACGGAGAGTAGGTCTCGACGGAGGCCGAACTTCAGTAAAACATATCGTGTGTCTTGATCTCTCTTTTCTCTTAGCATTGGTGATCTACTTGTGTTGCTTGAGCTTGTGAACAGGTCACTACTGAGTGTTAGCAACTTGCTGCGAAAGGAGAAATTGAAAGAATCAAGTTGGGAGCTGATCGGGTAGAACCTGTGTATACCGAAAGCGTCCGGTATTTGGACCCTGCACTGATTTTGTTTATTCACTACTCTAACTTTGTGTTGCAGGGTTTTAGCTCCTAGATATATTCTATATACCTTGTATTCTTTGTTGGCTCACTTGTGAGGGGTTTATTTCTCTGATTAGGAGTTTCCAAGTGTTTGGAAACACCAACTTTAATCATTTCTGTATTTTGAAGGGTTGAATTTTTAGAAATGCCTATTCACCCCCTCTAGGCGGCATCCTCGGTCCTTTCAGAGCCCAAGCTCAAAGAGCAACGAACACAAAGTGGAACTTAGAGGGAGAACCAAGGTTCTCAAGGTGATGCTCTTGCTGAAGGGCTCTCTAATCCACTCCCAAACACAACCTCATAAATGGAAATCACTAAGAAATCAATGGGGAGGTTGGGTGGCCTTCAATGGAGGAGAGAGAGAGCTTGTCCATGGGTTGGTGTGAGATTGAATGTGGTAGGAAACCATCGGGGAAGAAGAAAGGAAGGTATAAATACCCCTTCACTTCTATTCCAACGGTACAGTTAAAGTGCGGAAGTTCTACACTTGAATGCGAAACTTCAGCGAATAGACACAGAACTTTCGCGCAAGCCAGAACTGAATAGGAATTAGGTCTAGCTAGCTTTCTTTTGGCTTTGGGGTTTTTGTTGGTTTGGGAGAGCACATGATTCCCCTTAAGCTTGCATTTTCTGTCCCCCTTTATAGTACGGTGCTTTCTATACTCAAATTAAAAAAAGCAAAGTAAGCCTTCATGGATCCAAACGATGCTTAGAAAAGAATTGGGGGGGGTCTCATGTGTTGTCATACACCTCTGCATATTTGTTACATGTCCATACTTGAAAAAATTTGTTAGATCCTTAATTACATTGTCATCAATACACCAAGACCCACTTAGGGCTTATATGCACTTTCAACTATGAAGTATGAGGTGCAACATGGTTGAGTGTAGGATCAAAGAGGCTGACTAGAGGGGGGTGTTGAGTAGTCAGTTTCAAAACTTTTGAGAAACCTAGTTGATAAAGATGCATAACTGAAACTAGCGACCAAAACAAGACTACACCCCAAGCACTAAAATCATAAGCACCCTACATCTAGGTTGAGGTTTGCAATTCTTTCGTGACAAGCAAGCAAACATATTTCTACGAATGTAAATAGCTTGAATGTAAAGAGCTCAAGTAATCTAATCACATATAGAGACACCGAAGTTTATCTTGTGGTTTGGTGACAAGGTTGGCTCTGACATGAGCACTTGATCTCTAGGCCAATAGAACCAAAGAACCTCTCCACACTTGCAATCCACTAAAGTTGCTCTTTGCCTTCCTTCAGCCATGACGAGCACATGAGGCAGAGTGTGGTAGTGGTTTGAGTAGTCCTGAGAGGCAGACCTGACAAACATGTCACTAGCGGTAGACACTTGATAGTCAGTAGACATATACAAAGAAGATAGATGGGAAAGTGTTTACTCAAGATCAAATGGAGCAAATGGGGGAGTATGACTATAGTCACCAGACTTCCCTTTGCCCCAAAGACGATGTCGCCTAACAAGCTCGTTGCCCGTGCTCTCAAACTCGAGGTAGTTTGACCCTTGCCATTGCTTGTAGGAAGATGAGCAAGAGATAGTCAGTGGTAGAGCAACCTAGGCAGGAGGGTTAGGAGCAACCAAAGTAGACACAATATCCACGCACTGTGTTATGTGACTTTCAAAGGTTCAACTCAAAGAAGATACATGTCATCGTGTTCTGTCTTCCTAACTTGTGGTTCCCATAGGTCAAGGAGTACGGCATGGGCATACGCTTTTGGACTATGGCATAGGACAACTTCTACAAGTGACAAAGGGGGTTTACTTGGCAGACCATAGGCTATGGGGTGGTAAGAGATTAAGAGAGCAGCAAGCAGATCGATCGGACCCCTGTTCGAGAGGTTTACTTATCTGGTAAGGTGGACCAGATTGTGGGTTCATCAATTCTATAGTCTAGTGTGGATCCACCCTTAGCAAGAGTTTATTCAATTTATGCTATAGATATGATTAGCCACACCGCTTGTACTGGGATAAACTTAGACATTGGAGTTCTTGAGTCAGACATGAAATTGCAACATATTGTTTATGGAGATGGACGCTTTCCTTTTCATGGCAGAGTTGGAGGTACTTTTCCTACAAACTAACAGATATGCTAGCTCTAGCAACCCTTCGTCGACGGCTCCCTATGTACACTTGATCGACTGCTTCTTGGCGCATATGTTCCTCACATGGTGTCGCGGGAGACAGTCTTGTCTCGTGGAGGCAATAGGGAGTTGTTAACCAGGTTGTTGCAGTGGCCTCTCTTCTCACTTTGGACAGACGAGCAATTTTTTTCCACAACGATAAAAACCAAATTTCATGACCGAGGCAACGAAATTACAAGGTTCAGCAATGCCAAACAAGATAACATCAAGTACGAGTTCAGATAACCATTCATGCATATGGCTCACAGAGGGAGCATATGCATGAAAATGTGACATCTACCATCACCCAGAAGATATCGTCTCTCACGCCCTACCAACATAACTAGAGCAGCATATTACAGGGCTCCAAGCCCAAAAAGGTCAAAAAGAGAAGTCAACACACAATCTTCACCTAGCGAACGACACCAATTGACGCTCCTCTTGTGAGCACGTCTTCAGGTCTTGAGAATGGAAGAAGAGGGCCGCTGTAACACCCCAGGTGTTTATCCCTCACTAAGCAGTGGGTTTGAGCTCAAACATGACAGATTAAGTGGAGATGACAATGTCAAGGTCAACCTACGGAGAAGAGCCTAATCTAAACTTGGATGTTACTCCTTTGCTTTGCATATAGGACATTTTCAAGATATATGCTTGGGTGGTGTTATGGCAATATCTTCAGGTGTCTCACCTTAGTACCTATCTATATTGATCCCTGAAAAAGTTTCATGAAGTTTGGAATCAAAAAATCACATGAAATAATAAGTCATATCCTTCCTGGAATGGCGTGATTAAGTGAATGGAATTATAGATCATCAACCAAACTTTGAAACTTTTCCCAAATGACTCTAGATGAACTCTACAACAAAAGTCATGAAGGGTTCATGTTGATCAAATGCCAAGAGAATGTCTTAATTGGCCTAAAACCCTAGTTTAAGAGTTAATCATGTTGTTGTTTTGACCATAGTAAAACTTTGACTTCTGTACTAGTGGTGGAGTTTGACCTTAAATGAAAGTTGTAGTTTAAGTTGAGTGCTACAAACTTTGTTTTGGGACCAAGAGCCAAATCAGCTTCCAAGTAGCTTAAATAGTGAATTCAAGATTGAAAGTGATGCTGTTTTCTCAGCTCTCCAAATTTTCTAAGTCCTCGATCAGCAGCAGCATGATGCTATGATCGCGGCATTTTATCTTCCAAATTCATATGGCAGCTCAATTGGATTTCTTAATATGAGTTGAAGTACCCTTTGTGAAGGATGCAACAAAACAAGTATCATTACTTTTGGAGCAAGTTTGGTCATTCAAAGATTAATTCAAAAACAGCGAAAGCTAACTGTTACTAGGAGTTAACTGAATCCCGATTTCGGTTTCCTATACCCATCTTTGATGCCTTGTAGTTTGCAAACCAGGCCGAACTAGTTCATGAACCTTTAATAGGAGTTGTAGTATTCACTTATCTCTACAACTTGTATTAATTAGGTTTTTGCTGAAACCGGCTGGATTAGGGAGTAGAGAGGGGAGAAAAGTGCAGTTTCAGTTAGCTCGCAATTGGACTGCAGAACCCGGTTTTGAGGTACCCTCATTTGGAGCTTTGTATCTCCCTAACCGTGCCGAATTAGACTTTGATTCTTTAACGAAAGTTGTAGTACTATTGTAGATCTACGCAACGGTGAAATCGATTGATCAAATAATGAATCGGTTTGAAAGATATAGAGAAGAGAAAAATGGAGTTTCAGTCGGCTTGCGATTGGGCTGCAGATTTCAGATTGAGGTTCCCTCTTTCGCAGCTCCATATCTTCCAATCTAGTCCGAGTTAGCTCTTGATCCTTAAAGCAATGTTGTTCACCTCGCAAAGATCTACAACTTTGCCTCTTGCGCTGTGACCAAACGCCAGCTGGATCGGGAAATAAGGAAGGAAGAAAAGGAGGCTTCAGTGGTATGTTTGAGGTGGTATTAGACTCTTGTTTTTTTGAATCGGTAGAAGCAGCAGCAATGGCCGACCGCGCACAGGGTTTCGACGCCGCGTGGCTCCCTCAGCTCGCCTCGCTCGACACCTCACCCGTCCTTGCTCGTGCATGCTCGCCACCTCTCCCACACTCATCGTTTTGGGGAGGCTGAGCCCTCCCTGCGCTCTCCATTCTCCCCCGCACTCTCGCTCAGTCTCTGTCTCTTGTTCGCCATGTCCGCCACGGCAGAGCCCGCTTCCACCGTTTGCCCTCGCTGCTCTGCACTCCCAGCCATCCGAGCACCCAAGCCAGCCCCACACCCTCCAGCGCCTCCCCGCGCCATTCTCCAGTCAGCAAGGCACCGGATGCACCGCCACCGCCATGGCTGCCATTGCCGGCAAGCCAAGCTCCATGGCCGCTCGTCGCCCCGCAGCCTCACACGCTCACAGCCAGAACCGAGCTCGCCACCAGCTTCGCCGTGTCGTGCTGCACGCGGAGCAACTCCGCTCCGGTCTGCTTCCCCACTGAGGCGCCCTGTCACCATGCAGCTCCGTCGCCGAGCTGCGAGCTCTCGTGGTCAGGTTGTCTCGGACTAGCTCGAGCCGAGCCAAGGCCACCATCGGGTGCGCCGGTGTGACCTCCCTCCGACGAACCGCGAGCTCCGGTGACCTCTCTGTTCTAAATTCGCGTCAAGGACTGCATGCAACAATTTGACTCAAAGAAGGGGCCTAACTGCAATGTCATAGACTCATATGAATAGTGCCTCGAGGGACCTATTTGTGGTGAATCAGGTGAAACTTTGAAAATACATAGTAAATCATAGGAAATTCCTAAAATAGCAAATGAGGACTTTTTGGAATCCTTGTGAAATTATCTATGCAGTGGATCTATAATATATCATGTTTTAGTTTAGATTTTTAGCTGTAAAAATAGATCTATGCTTCTAGGTTTTCAATGCTAGTTCTATTTGTCATTTTCATAACTGCCAATGTAGGGCTCCAAATGAAGTGAAATTTTTTTGGCATGCTACTCATGTGATGTTTGATGTGTGGTAAAAATTTCATGAATTTTAGTTGTAGTATGAGTGAGTTATTGATTCATCTTGCTATCACATGAATTCTTGCATTATCCTTTTGTCTTTTTTATAGAGGTTGATATATATCTCCAAATGGTTTGAAAATTGTATAGTGAACTATTGAGAGAATATTTAGGCCGCTGTAATTTTGGTAGAATTTATTGTGCATTTTTGGTAGGTGTTCATAATTCCACCTAATTATCTAAGATAAATTAAGAAATGTATTAAAAATAATTTATCTAGCATTGGACACTATATTTTATGGTGTTTATTAGTCATGGGTGACATGTTGGTAAAGTTGGTTTTGGCCAATTATATGTTTGCAACATAAGTTAATAATTATTTCTTGCAAATGAGGTTTCTGGACAGATCTGGGAACTTAGCAAAGTTCTTCATGATAATGTGCTTTGTTGTAAAACTTGTTTATACAAAAGTTGTAGATAATTTATGTATCTAGCTTCTGTTAAAATTTGGTGGCATTTGGCCATGTGGTTTAGGAGTTATAGCTATTTAAAGTTGGGTTACAGAATTTGGACATGTGAAACTTTGGAATCATGCTGTGATGATTATAAATGAAATATAGATAATTTCCTAAGCTTTCCAGAATATCTTCTTGCAAGTCATTTGGACTTATGAAACTCCAGATATGATTGATTTATGAAGCTACTGTTTGCAAGTCCAGAAATTGACATATTCCAGTTATCGTTGTTGCTTCATCTTGACTTGCTTTGCTTGTTGATAAGTGTGATTCATGCCCTTGGTGATGAAGTTAGTACACCTGAGGTTTTGTAAATCTTAAGTTATGTTTGGTATTGCTTCCTTTGCTATCTTAGCATGATAGGTGGTGTGATGTTTATTTGAGCGGTGTGAAGTGTTTATGTGTATTTAGCGTAACCTTGTACTTGCCTTGTTTAGTGTGTGATGCATCATCTATTGCATTCCCATATATTCATACACTTGCATCTTGCATCTCATTTAGGTACGCTAGATGCACCACGTGAAGGACGTGATGTGGAGCTAACCAGAAGATGGTGTTGGTGGACCTATCTCGGAGATGGAAAGATCGGACAAGTGCTAGAATGAGGGAATGCTCGCCAAGCGAGTTTCATCTGACAAACTCTGACTTGAGTCGGATCCCAGGCAAGCCCCGGAGCATTATAAGCCTCCTATCTTCAAAACAATTATATATATATATGTTATAAGTATTGTTGCATTAAGTGGTAGGAGTTGGTTGGAAACCCTTGCTGCATTATATCATTCCTTGTCCAGTTATATGAATCCTTAAATCCTACATAGACTAGGATCGAGTAGATGCTTAGCCCTGCTTTAAGCGGTAGAAGTCAGGTGATTTCCTGTCACCTGCGAGATGTAGGGATATTCATATATGACACGGTTGGCTATATTTACTATCGTGGAATGGAACCATGTGTTAATAAAATGAAATGAGACCGGGCGGAATGAAGATAGTGAAGCAACAAGGCATGGAGGTCTTGGGTGTGGATCTATCCCCGTCCGAGTCGTTTAAGGACCGATTCGTTGTACGTCCTTGAGTCATGTTGAACGCAGTCTAACATTTAGTTGGCCGGATAAGTCGTTCCGACCGCGAAGCCGAGTAATATGGTTCAGGCCAGGAATCGAATGGTAGGTTGCATCTTGGAGGAGAGAAAGGATGTGCTTGGGGACATTGGCGTGAGACCAAGGGGGGGGGGTTAGAGTCCCTATCACCTGGCAGAGTGTCGCCCTTGGGGTTGCGACATCATTCGGACCCACGATTCCTGAATCGTACGAAAGGTGGCCTGTGCGACCCTGGCAGGGGTCTGCACGGTGAGTGTTAGAAATACCCCTCTAGCTAGATAGGAATTCGATTCGAATCGCCGTCGCTCCCGGTTAGTGAGCACTTGACTTGAGCAGTGGCAACATAGATTCCATTAAATTGAATGGATGGTTAATTGGATAACGATGGAAAGGTTGCCTCAATTTATACCTGCTATGGTTAATATTGTTTGCTCCTAATAAAGTGAGTGCTCTAGTACAGGTTCTAATATAGATGACCGGTTAATGATAATTAACTTGATGCTTAAGCATTAATGATTACTTATCTATATTAAGCTTTTATGCAAAATGTTGTCAAGCTAGCCCACTTTACATCAGCCTTGCATGATCCTTGGTGTCACTTTATTTCTGGTTTACGACGGGTAAGTCTAGCTGAGTACATTGTCGTACTCAGGGTTTTATCCCCACTTATTGCAGGTTGTCATGTATCATAGCGGCTGCAAAAGTTGGTTGGCTCCTGCCGTAGAGGCGGAGTGTGATCACGGGCATGATCTTTCTGAGTTAGCTTCTCTCTAATGCTTTTGTTGGAAGTCGACCTTGGTACTGGCATGTATTTGAAATAAGATAAATGTTAGTTTCAAATTACTTTGCTTCCGCTACTTTTTAATTTAAGTTGTAATAACTATGTTGAACTCCGATGTATATTGAATTACTTGTGAAATGGTTGTAACATGTGACTTGTTATATTGAATCACTACGATCTTGGTTTGTATGTTGATTGGTTTGAAATCTCTCGTGATTTCATTGGACTACCGGAGTTATATGGGCTCAAGTGTGAGAATTTGATCACTTCGGTGATTGTTTTTATACTTATGCTCTTATAATTTGGATGGTTCTGTTACAGCCGCCGTCTTCATTGCTTCTGCTCCCTGAATCATCTGCCCTTTAAGGTCTTCATTGAGCAATCTTGCCCAATATGTCAGAAAGGAACACATCACACAAACAATCTCTGTAGGAGATTTAATTCTTTTTTTCTCAAAACAAACATTGTTTCTTATGCGCCAGATGGCCCAACACACTGCTGCCAATCCTATTGTATGAAACTTGGGGGCCTGAGGAAGGGCCCTCTAAACCCAAATCCAGTATTGGTTCCAACTGTTAGAACTACAATCCACACCCAGCGAATAACAGACGAGCAATTTGACTTTTTGTATTTTTTCTTCTGTGAGATTGAGGATGTCATAGCAGATGTAATCTCAATTGGATGTACCTACCTTAACATCTTACACCTTCCATCTAAAAAAGTAAGCAATTCTTCTAGGTTAAGTTTGATTAGTGGGATATCAACATTTATGTCTCCAAATAGTTGGTCAATGGTGGGAAGCTTGCATTAGAAGCGCCACTTGTCATTTAATAGAATCCCACCATCCTTTTCAGACAAAACCTTGATTGTGCATCCCGACAATCTCTTGTTATGGTACGGATGCTCTTATTGTGAATATGTGAATTAATTCAAAGTTTTTTTTGGAAAGTTTGGGTTCAGTGTTTTATTCGAAGTTTTAATACTTATAACCATGTTTTTATTGTTTTATTGGAACTTGCTAATATAGTATGTTTTGAGGCAGCGATCTTCACCGTTGGCTCATGAGTATGTAAGGCTGAGATTTTTTTCGCAACCACGCTCAAATGAGCCCGTATTTCATTAAGAGGGTAGCATGAGAGGGGGCCTAAGCGGCAGAGCATCCGCTATGGAACTGCACGGCGGCGAAGCATCCGCCAAAGACAAAGACCATCGACGCGGCAAAGCATCCGCGGATGGGGCCAACACGCTCACAGTAGCAAAGCGTCTGCATGAGAGGGGGCCTAAGCGACATTGGTGGCAAAGCATCCACCCGAGCGACACGACGGCAAAGCATCCGTCAAAGGAAAGAGCGACTGCGGCAACACCAACCATCTGCTGGGCAAACCAAAGTGAAGAATGGCATGAAGCACAATCAGGTTCAACACAGGAAGGAGCAACACCAGGGGGAGACATAGATCGAGGAACGGAGGCACGACTGCAACAGCGCTCCAACGAAACCTTCATGAAGGGAATTGACATCCGCAGATGCCATCTTCGTTGATAGAAGCGCACGGGACTTTCGTCCCGAAACCCACCGTGGCATGGCCGTGACGCCACACTGTGGAACGCGGTGCGGAACCAGCGACACAGAGGCATGGCTTCAACAACGACGCCTCCAAGGAGAATGTGGCACCAGAGGCGTCACCGTTGTCCGCTTGGCCAAAGCCGGGCTGAGCTTTTGCCCAAAACTCTATGGTGACATAGACAGGGCCGCCTGCACGCTCACTGGCCACAACAGCACATCGCCCGGGGGGTGCTGCCCGGCCGTGGACACCCCCAGCACACCCACGCGGTCCCGGGGGCGCAGAGGCAGACAACGACATGGACCTCCCCAAGGCAGAGGACCCTACCGACCCGCCACGGCCAGGACGGTCCTGCGCCCGAGCGGCACCAACGACCGACGGCCATCGGCCAGGGGGAGGCCCGCAAAACGCACCCATTCACCGCACGCTAGCAGGAGGGCACGGGCGCTCGTGCTTCGCCAAGCAGCTGTCGAGTCCTAGAGGAGGGGCGGCCTCCAGAGCTTAGATCCGGCCCCCGGTGGGGGGAGGGATCCGGCCGGCAGCTGCCGCATCCTGCCGGAGGAGGAGGGACGACCGCCGTCGCCCGACAGCCACCTGGCACGCCAACTGGAACAAGCCGTCCCGGCCCCGACCCGGCACCATCCCTCCACCGGTGCGCCAAATCCAGCCCTAGGGGGGCGGATCCGGCCGGCTGTCGGCGCTCCTCGCCGAAGGTGGAGGGGGAGGTTACGGGGAAAAGAAGGGGGAGGGGAAGACGCGACGGAGCTCCGTTTTTTGGGTCCGCCGCTGGCCGCCGCCATCGCGCGCAAGAGGGCGGCGACGACGGCCGAGAGGTGGCCGGGAGGGGGGGCTCGCCTGGACGGCGGCGAGGGAGCCTCCCCCCCCCCCCCCCCCCCCCCCCCCCCCCCCCCCCCCCCCCCGAGTCGCCCTGCTGAGGGCGCTCGGGGGAGAGAGAGACTATCTGGAGGTATCTCCTTAAGGCTGAGATTTAGCTGGATGTATGAAAAATCAAGGCATGAGTGAATACGGTATAGTCTAAGAACTCTGGCCTCGGACTAATAGGAAAAGTGTGTTTTGTTGGATGTTTGCTGATGGGTTAGAAGGAGGGGTTGGATGCCATGGCACAAGCCACAAGGTCAGGACAAGCAAAAACTTCACGAGCAGCAGCAAGTCCAGCAGCAAAGGGCAGCAAGGTGTGCCACGTCGGCACAAACCCCCCTCACATCTCATCCTGAATTCCTGATATCCCCTCCTATATCAGCCAACCATCGCAAGATGTTTGTTTCCAGCGGCAGCACGAGAGAGGAGAAGCCAATAGGGCCATAGCTAGAGAGCAGCCGCAGCAGCAGAGGCCTCACCTGAAGCTCCATCCGCCATGGCATTCACGCCCGCCACGGCCTGCTGCAAGCCTTCCCTGGTGCTGGCGCCGCGGGCGTCGTCCCGCGGCTCGGCGGCCCGCGCGCAGGCGGCGTTCCTCTGCACGCCCTCCACCTCCGCGTTCCGCGGCCTCCGGGCGCCCGCATCCGCCGCGCCGGCCCCGCCGCGCTGGCGCCGCTCGGCGGCGTCCACGGGCATCGTCTGCGGCAAGGTACGTGTCCTCATAGCTCCCCCCGCGGAAATGGCGTGCGTACGTTCGGGCATATTCCGTGACGTCCGCCGGTGGTGGATTCGTATTTCTGGTGGTTGATTGATTTGATAGTCGTGGTTTGGGTGCAGGTGAGCAAGGGCAGCGTGCCACCCAACTTCACTCTCAAGGACCAGAACGGCAAGCCCGTGTCGCTGAACAAGTTCAAGGGCAAGCCCGTCGTCGTCTACTTCTACCCCGCCGACGAGACGCCCGGATGCACAAAGCAGGTCAGCTTCCTTCCTGCGCAAATGCCTGCCGTGCCGATACTTTACTGAAACTCTGAAACCATGCGTCTGTTTTGTTGCCTCCAAGAAATAGCAAGAAACTCTGTGTTGCCTCCAAAAAATATCAAGGAACTCTGAAACAAAGGCATATATGTTTCTTGCAAAGGCAAAAGCATCGCAATTTGTAGAATGGAAGCACCCAAGGGAAGGCTGACCCAAAAGTAGTTGTTTCTGCTTGGTTTCCATGCCTTTAGTTGACTTTTGACGTTTTAGAAGCAAAAAAAGTAGCCCTCAAAAGCCCAACCAAAAGCACCCTGAAACTGATGTATGCAAGTCGGCAAATTGCCTGAAATTAGCGTTTGTATGTATCTGATCTCCACCCACCAATCCTCTAATCTGCGCTATACTATATACCGCGGTTGCTACATCGACATATGCAGGCGTGCGCGTTCAGGGACTCGTACGAGAAGTTCAAGAAGGCCGGGGCGGAGGTGATCGGCATCAGCGGCGACGACGCGGCGTCGCACAAGGCGTTCGCGCAGAAGTACCGGCTGCCGTTCACGCTGCTGAGCGACGACGGGAACCGCGTGCGCAAGGAGTGGGGCGTCCCCGCCGACCTGTTCGGCACGCTCCCCGGGCGGCAGACGTACGTGCTGGACAAGCAGGGCGTTGTGCAGTACATCTACAACAACCAGTTCCAGCCCGAGAAGCACATCGGCGAGACGCTCAAGATCCTGCAGAGCCTATGAGCTATCCTGCCGCCCTCCGCCATGCGCGTTCCGTCAAGGCGTCAATCCGTGTCTGTAAAAGGACCGGACTATGTATGTAGTGTAATCAAGAGCTGACGATTTGTTCGATCCTTCAGTCTAATATCATATCAGACGACCCTGGCTCGTTTGATCGACCAGCCTCTTCCTGTTTGTCATGGTCAGTTTCAGTTGTACTGCTTGTGTGATCGGCAGTCTCAGATGTTGAAGCCCGTTGAACCCAAATGGGGTATTTTACATGTGCAATTTTCTCCCTTGTAAAAATAGACAAGGCAGTTCGTGCGAAACGTGTATGCGCCGCATATTTCTGAATCAATCAAACGCCACGCACGGGAACTGGAGATTTCTGGCCTCGACACCACAGGCCGAATTCAGCAAATCCTAACGGACACGCTACGTAGCGATGGAACGCAAGGCACGCACGTCTGAAACTGAAACTTTTACCCCCTATACATACTGCTGCTACTGCTGTTTTCTATCTTCACACGCCCCCTGGAAAATGTATCATCCAGCAGTCAGAATTTTGCTCCACAGTCGGCACATCCATCTGTCGAGGTAAAGCCTGCGCTGCTTGGCTGTTTCCAACCACACAACCAGCCGTCCGTCGTCTGCTGTTTAATCTGAGGAGGGATGGGAACTGGATGCAGCTACCTAGCTCTTTGGGTGACAGAGTCTGGAATGATGTCTGGAAGTTAAAAGTGCCACCCAAGGTACGTGTGTTTTGGTGGCGTGTGCTGCATGAATTTCTCCCGGCTCGCCAAATTCTATGGAGGAGGCATATCGAGCCGATAGCATATTGTGAAGTCTGCGGAGCACAGGAGGAATCTATCATGCATGTATTAGCTCATTGCACTATAGCCAGGGAGGTTTGGCGTCAGGTCAGACAGACAACAGGGATTAAACTTCCCTCTCTACACCCCTTGACCTGGGCGTCGGATCTCATGACTGCGAGATTATGCTCGAAGAAGAAGACGGCGGTCATCTTATGTGCTATGTGGGCGCTGTGGACCATGAGGAATAAACGCCGACACGGAGAGCTAACGATGAGCATCTTCCAAGCTGCAAACTGGGCAAAGGACACTGTCTATGATCTGTGGCAGCTGTCCTTGCCGGCTGGTCATGGCCACACTGAAGCTACACCGCCGAAGTGGCAGGTTCCAAATCCGGGTGGGGTCAAGGTAAACACCGACGCTGCATTCTTAGCTTCTAAAAACCATGGCGCCACGGCTTGTGCTCTCCGTGACCACACTGGAATTCTTAAGGAGGCACAGGCCAGATGGTATGAGCAGGTTTTTGATGCGTGCACTATGGAAGCGATGGCGTGCCGTGATGGCCTCAAGATGGCAGTGCAGGCGGGCTACCAGCGGGTGCATCTGGAGACTGACTGCTTGGACGTCATCCAGCTATGGAAGAGAAGGGAATCCCAGCGTTCCATTATCAGCTATATCCTGGAGGAGATTGTGTAGCTCAGCAATGGATTGCATGAGTTTTCCTTTTCTTTTGTTCATAGAGTTTGTAATAAAGTAGCTCATGTATTAGCCAAACAAGTCTCTGCTACACATTGCCTGGAGAGGTGGTATGTAACTCCAGCATGTGTTACTGATCTTGTAATTTTGGAGGCCCCAGCCGGCTGTGCTTAATACAAAGCAAGCAAGTCACAAAAAAAAACCAGCCGTCCGTGCGCATGTTCCAGTTGCCCCGTCACTTGCTAGTCGTCCTCCCCCGGCCGCCTCATCTCGCTATTCTCGCCTCGCCGCAGGAGAGAATACAGTACGCCGAAAGGCATCAGCATCCGGACCGGACCGCACCGACTTCGACGGTGGCGGCTCCCAAAATTGGTAGGGGCACCGGGCACCGGCAGCGTGGACTCAAACAAAAGGGCACCATATAATAAAGCCTCCTAATCTCCGAGGATTTGACATCTGAACTCCAAACCGTTTCCTCGTTTTCTTTTTTGATGAAGTCGACTCTAAAGGTGTTGGTAGCTATCTCACGGTGCATAAAAATAATTAACACACATGACATTTGTTAACATATACTCTGCTTCGTCCCAAAACAAATCAACTACTAGAGCTACCCTAAGTCAAACTATCTTAAATTCTTGAGTTTGATAAATTTTATAGGGAATAGTAAGATGTATGACACCAAATAAGTACATTAAGAAAAATATATTTCAGGGTGTATATATGTCAATTTAGTGTCAAATAAATAATGATGCCATTTTCCATTTTTTAAAACTTTAAATAATTTGATTTAACATAAACTTAGAAGTTCATTTATTTTGATATGGAGTGAGTAGGCAATATTTGTCAGCCTAGGTTGAAAAGCATCATCTCGTCGAACGTCGATCCAACTAGGCTCTGAGGCGGTGAGGCCTATGGGTGTAGTCGTTTCAGTAGTTCCCAAGTAGTGTGGGATGAGGTGAGGCTTTGTTGATTAGCGATTCAGTTGAATCAGATGAGTAATGAAATCTGATTTACTTCAAAAAAAAAGGCTCTGAGGCCGGCCAATTTTGGTCACAAGCCAAAGTGGAACTCATGAGGGAAGAAGCAGGAAATTGTCCCAACTATCAAAAAAAAATTATAGGGCTAACAATAATTGTTTCAGTAGTACTACAGTACATGTTTCGAAAAAGTCATGAGTTGACAAGAAAATTCGCAGAGAGAGAAGGGAGATCGACAAGAAAAAAAACACACAGGAGAAAGGGAGATTCAAGGGTTGTATTGTATTTTCAAAGTTTATACAATTGTTCTAGAAGTGCAAATAATTCTTTTCAAACCATTTATGGTATGAAAAGGAATATTATGGAGGTAGAAGGGAGATTAAATTCTTAGGCCCCGTTTGGTGTGGCTTCCGGACGCTCCAGCTTCTAGAATACTTTACATCACTATGGCACTATAGCGCATGAAAAATGGCCTATGACTCCTTAAAAAGATGAATTGAGAAACATAGAGGCCTGGGAGCTGTAGTTTGGGGACTTCGGCCAACTCCGCTATAGTGCCGGATCCGGTCGAAGTCCCACCAAACGGCTCTTCGTCCATGGTGAGTTGCTTCCCAACGATGATTTGTTTTCGCTATAGCATCTCTTTGTAGGCTACAAGAAAGAAAATATCTATATAATTATGTGTATCTGTTTTCCATTGTAGTCACTCTTTTCGAGCCATTGTTTGCATTGTCTAAGGGCCTGTTTGGATCTAGCTAGCTAAATTTGAAACCTAAACTTTAGCTAGCTAAAAGTTCTCACAGCTAAATTTTAGCTGGGGTGTTTGAATCCTCCGGCTAATAGACTCAGCTAAACTTTAGTTGGCTTTATCTAAGTTGAAACAGCTAAACTCAGCTCAACATTAGATGGTCTTTTAGCTGGGCTATTTGGGTCCTTAGCAGCTAAATTTAGCTAGCTAAAGTTTAGTTGGTGAATCAAACAGACCAGTCTTTTTCTCTATTGATTTACATAATCGGCAACTCTTCTATCCCTTTTTTAAATAATAATTTATAGACAAAGGCAATACTATTGTATAATCATTACTGATGGTTATCTACTAGGACAAATCATTAAGCATATAGTATATATCTTAACTAATTCCACATGTCTTCTATGTAGGGATGAAAACGGAACAGAAATATTCCGAATTGACTGTTTTCGTTTTCTATATTATGAACCGTTTTTTAACATGAAAAATTATCAGTTTTAATTGGTTTCACAACCATTTTCAATCATTTTTTGTACTCTTTAATTGCAAAATGTAGAAATATCCCGAACCGACCGCTTTCGTTTTTCTATATCGTAAGTCCGTTTTTGACCGTTTCCGACCGTTTTCATCCTTACTTCTATGTGCACATAGCAGATTTTCTCATGGTAGGTAAAAGTTAAAACTAGTAGCACGGAATGAAGAAAATAAATAAAGACATTGAAAAACAAAATGCGGCATCCGTCCCAGCATCTCCCGAATAACCTCCGATACCCAGAATGTTCACGTTTTGATGCGCTCCCGATCTCAGCATCCAACGGCCCAGATTCAATCAACGCCCCCTCCCACACCTCTCCGCCATTAAATACCTCATCATCCCCTCCCTCTCGCCACTCCACTGACCAAACCCAGCCAGACAGACAGAGCAGACAAGTGTCCAAAGCAACCGACCTAGAGAGAGTACGGGAAGCCGGGAAGCCGAGACCGGACCGAGAGAAGCGCAGACCTCGCCGGTGAGATCGATCGATGGACCTCCTAGAGCACCCCTTGGAGGCCGTCGCGTTCCGCCTCTACTCCCTCCCGATCCCGGAGGCGGCCTCCGCGGCCACAGGCGCCGCCGCGTGGACCTGCCTCGCCGCGGTCCTGGCCGCCGCCGCCGCCGCGGGCCTCTGGCGCCTGCGCTCGTCCACGCCCGCCGCCGCTGTTGCCGTCTCCACGAAGCCTTTGGAGCTGGATCCGTCTCGCGCGGCAGAGGTGTCGTCGCCGGAGCCGCCGTTCAGGCCGTCGCAGCGGTCGCCGCCGGAGCCGGCCGCGGCGTCGACGGCGCCGTCGCCCAAGGAGAGGTACACGGCGTACTACCGCGACGCCAGCTGCGTCGGGTGCTGCGACGTGGGCAGCGACGAAGACGGTGACGAAAACGAGGAGGAGGATGGCGACGTTGCGGAGGAACACGAGGACGGCGGTGACGGCGACGTGTTCGTTTCGGATGGGGCGGATCCTTTCGGCTGGGGGGAGGTTGTAAGGTTGCTGCCTCCGCCTCTCAGCACGACGGCTGCGGCGGAGATGGGGCGGCGGTACCGGAGGAGCCCGACGGCGGCGCTCAGCGGCGGCAGCGTGGTGCAGCTGTGGGACCAGGGCGCCGTGGCCGGCGGCGGCTTGACGCCGACGGCGAGCCCGCGGCGGAGGGGCCGAGTCGTCGTCGGCGCCGTCTCGGCATTCTGATTTTTTCTGAACATCCATAGTCCAGACGAGCAATAAAATTGGCACTTGTGGTTGGGGGAAAAAGATAGAGATAAGATTCTGCAGTTGTTCACTGCTCCAGCTAGTCCTGTACTGTACCGACATGTAAATATGATGATTCCGCATTCTCGATCACATTTACGTGCATGCTAATTATGATAGTATGCTCTCTCGTCTCGATCGATCATTTTCTGGCACCTTCAAACGGTGGCTGGAACAAGGCCTGGTGTAGTGACGGGGTAGAGCGGCATTGCGGCAACGTTCGTTCCCATGCCATGATGAGCACAGCCACAGGCCACAGCGAGACGGACAAGATCCCCCATCAGGAATCGCTTTCACGCGCCTCAATGTGCTTCACCCTCACCTACCTTTGCGTGCTTCCAGAAGCCTTTTTCCTCCTGCGCATTCATAAA
The DNA here is from genome assembly GCA_038087645.1 of Saccharum hybrid cultivar R570. NCBI lineage: Eukaryota > Viridiplantae > Streptophyta > Magnoliopsida > Poales > Poaceae > Saccharum > Saccharum hybrid cultivar. The sequence continues at coordinate 14,659,279 of JAQSUU010000259.1, forward strand.
CTGGCCTTGTTGAGTTCCTCTCAAAATTCCAAATTTTTTCACTCTCTTTTCATCATATCAATTTTTAGTCGCTTGCATGAATATTAAATGTAGGTAAAAAAATAACTAATTATACAGTTTAGTTGGAAATTACGAGATGAATCTTTTGAGCCTAGTTGGTTCACGATTGGACAATATTTATCAAATAAGACGAAAGTGGTACTATTCATCGGGTTGAAAAAACTTTCAGGCTGTGTTCACTTCCGAAATATTTGGGGGAAATATTCCTGTAGCACTTTCGTTGTTATTTGGTAAAATTTATCCAACCATAAATTAATTAGGCTTAAAGGATTCATCTCGAACTTTACAGACAAACTGTACAATTAGTTAATTTTTTTACCTATATTTAATACTCTATGTATACGTCCAAAGATTTGATGTGATGAGTGACAGAGAAAATATTTTGGGAAGTGAACGGGGCCTCAATCTAAACAAGGCCCTGCTACTGGCACTGGCAGCTTGTCTCTGCCACGAAGTGCCACATGTCCCGTCCGATTGACCGGAGATGTGAGCTCGGTACACCTGTACTCGAGCCACGAGTCGCCGATTGACTGACAGTGTCCGTCGGTCGCGATGGATCGTCGTCGTGCGTTTGTTGCTGTTGTTCCAAAGTACTCCGTACCGTAGTAGTACCAACCGCGCACGGCGCTGCTGGTAAATTTGGTGGCATGGCTGTCTCCTACTATAGTAGGTAATTTGCTTTTTCCAGTGCCATGGCGGTGGCGGGACAAGACATGCATGCTCGGCGGAAACGAGCTGCCAGGAACTGAGACGCTTGTCTGGTCACTTGCATTGGTCAGTCAGCCCCATGCGGCCATGCTTAGGGTGGGCGTTCGGGGTTACCGCTTAATTCGGGTAATAAAAATTATTACCTGATAACAGCCTCGAAAAAACAATACTCGCAAATTCGGGTACCCGCAATATCGGGTTCGGGTTCGGGTATTACCCGTTTTACCCGAAATATTACAAAATCATAGCAAACACTCAAACAGCATAGAATTTTGTATAGAACTAAGAATTGGACAAAATAATTGATAAACTGAGCTGATAAGTTCAACTTTTCAACCACAGCTCGCAGATCATCACAAACATTGTCACATCTTAGACCTGACATACATGATACTTACTTAGTACTTACTAGTCTTGTGCAAATGCAACATTCAGATGCAAGTGCAAACCACGACACATTGACTACTGACAAGATCCCAGAGCACAATTCAAAAGTTCAAGCCTTCAAGGCGAGGAGATCAGGAGTCAGTTCGTTCGTTCGTTCTCCATTGAATGTTGAATTAATTGGCTACATGAGAACTTGCTACTTGCCTGTTGGACTGGACTTCAGACTCAAGTCTCGAGTGCAGCCGTGCAGGCACCCAAGCGACACTAGTTCGGGTACCGGGTGCTGCTACCCGAATTACTCAAAATAAATTCGGGTAATAACATTCACTATCCGAACTAGACTTCGGGTACTGCGGGTTCGGGTTTTTGGGTTCGGGTGTAGGTTTTTCGGGTTCAAATATCGGGTAGCGGGTAATATGCCTAGACTGAGGCCATGCTTCATGTGTTGGGAGCTGAACGAATTCGGTTTCGGGGCTGTTTCGTCCTTCGTGACGCTGCCGATGATCAACATGAGGGCCGCATGCATTTGTGGTTGTCAGGCCAAATAATCTTCTCCCCCCTAGATCCCTAGTACGAGTAGGGAGGCACCCGCCGTGAGAGATACTATGCCAGGAAACCCAGACGGGCCCTTGATCCCTTTTTGTGGCCGGCGCCGTCTTTGCTAGAGGAGGCTGCAACGACATCGTCACATCGAGTAGATTGTTCCCTTGGCTTCACTCATCCACGCACTCATCCTGCTCTGGCGGTCCGGCCCGTGACTGTACGTGCGCAGCAGTACCAGACTGTAGACGCACACTCTGGACGTACTACTGGCACGGGCGGCACAAAAGTTGTTGGTCACTACTATTGGCTATTGCAGTGGTGTTTGGGTGGCGGTGGATGGTCCTGTGCCGCCGTACGTGTTCTAGCTCTAGCTTGTGGCCCTCGACTCTCGTACGGCCATACGTGCCTCGTGGTGGGGCAGGTCGGTCGGTCGGTCTTCGCCGGTAGTACCTTCTTGTCGTCTCAGCTGCACACTGTAGTGCGCGGTTAAAGTATTAGAGACAACGTCACCGTCGTACCAGTATACTCTATTTGCATCGAGAAAAATATGTAATCGATCTCACGGTTACAATCTGTCGTCGGGGGGAGACGAGAGCTGGCGTTTGCCGGGGCCTTCCCGAAGGGCCTCGGCGGTTTGGTGGCGTATGGCCTTGTCCGCACGGTCGGCGCGCGTCAGGCTCAGGCACCACCGCGCCGCGGTGGCCGTTGTGGTGTGGACGCGCGGTCGCGGTCCGTGCAACGCACACGGAGCCAATCTCTTTCTCGCTCGTCTTCCGATCCGGCGCGGGCGGGGCTAGCAGCGGCAGCTGGCCCCGTCCACCGTCGTCCCTCGCGTCCTGGGCGATCGAGCAGGATGGTATGGTGGACCTGGAGCTGAAACCTGGACGGCTGAATTCTGGAGGGCATAGGAGTAGTAGATCAGGAGCGCAGGGCCCTTGCGCAGGATGACATTCGGTGCGGCGGTGGTTTTACTCGACCGATGCTGCGTGTGGCGTGGGTGTGCCGATGTGGGCTGCAAACCACCTTGAGCGTCAGTGAGGCACGCCACCCAGAATATATGTGTAACAAAGCGCCGATAACGTTGTTTGCATAGCTCCTTGTACTTCTAGTCACAAAAAACAAAAAAGCTCCTTGTACTTCTGGCCTCGGAACAGCAGCCTAAGGTTGCAGGACCAAATATTGGGAGCAATATGATGCAGTTGTTTCTGAGTACACACAGAACGAAAGATGTTTATTCGCTGATTTCGCCCTGCACACAGAACGAAATGTGTTTATTCGCCCAGATGAAGCACTGTTCTCTGCAAGTAACAGGGGTTCATCAATGAACAAACCCTCCCTCAACAAGGTAGTCCGAAGCCACACGGACTACAAGTAAACAAAGCTGTAGTTGAAGTTACAGGTTATAAACTACAAAATTGACTGTTGTAAGAATCCGTGTTCCCCAAGATGACTGTCTCTTCAGTGTGGTAGATAGATGACTGTCTCTTCAGTGTGGTTTCGGTACATAGCCATCTACTGCAAAGTTTCTTGTGGCCACAGGTAATGCCAGCCGCATACCATCAAGTTCAGGCTTCGCGATCACTTGGCAGCCAAGGCGTGATCTGAATGCAGTTCGACCAAGTCAGATTAGAGTGATAAAACTATGGCAACCCACCTGGCCACCTCTAATAGTACTTTGGGTGGGGTCAGCACGAATTTCTTAATGGCTGTGATTCATCTAATGCATTATTTCATTGTATATATGAATTAATAAAAAGCATTCTGAGCCATCTGAACACAACGACCAAATTAGTTATTTCTTATAAAATTAGTTGGAGTTGTCATAGTTTCGATTGTTTGTGAACATACTCCCCCTGTTCCAAATTATAAGTCGCTTTGACTTTTTTGGTTCGTCCATTTTGTTTTGTATCTAGACATGTTATTATCTAGATGCATAACAAAATGAATATACCAAAAAAGTCAAAGCGACTTATAATTTGGAACGGAGCGAGTACTTATTATGCCTATTGCCTAGGTGCTACTATAACAGCAGTTAGTTCATGCAGGCTACAAACTGAGTCAGAAACTTTCAAGACTAGTATTAAAACCGGATCTTGTCTAAGGCCCACCATTTCTGTTACCTCAACAGTCAACACCCATAGGCATCAAATTTAGAACAGATTCTAACAATTACTCCCAGAAACTCGAATGTTGAAATGTTTGTCTCCGTTATACAGAGATAGCAAAATTCAGGAGACAATATAATAAGAGAAGTTACTCTGTTAGGAGGATCTTGACTTACGTTTCTGTGAGCCCAAATGCAAGGTCAAGCATATCATTTTCTTCATCCGCTGGATCTTCTAACTTGTTATAATAGTTTACATCCTGGATAAGATAAAGAATTGTAGTTAGCAGTGAAACTAGAATATCGACGGCAACAACAACAATAAAGCCCCAAGAAAATTAGGGCAGGCCGACTGCTAGAGATGGAACCCAACATGAGCCACCAGCTCAAAGAGCAAAAAACATTGTACAAAATAAAAGGGCATTACTAATAGTATATATTAATATAAATTTGAGAGTATATTGCAATCATACCATTACTATTACATGACAAGTAGAACACGCAAGTGAGCCCTCACATGCTCCTGCAGTAACCACAATAGCAGGGAAGGTTATCATGAACTACAGCTGAAAATCAGTTGATAGAACATAAAAAGGAATGATTACGATACCTAATGTATTGATGAAAAATGGTAAAACCATGGAACCAGGTGATTGAACATGACTAGTTTGTTTTTGTATAAAAAAGATCCATATATTCTTATCACCAAGCATGAACTGACTACAGAACCATAAAGGCAATAACCACACTGGAAGGGAAGTGCACATTTCCTTAATATTTGTACCTTCAAGCTCTATGTCGTTTTCATGAGCAGCTTCCAACATGGACATTCCAACTGGAACACTTATCGTCTTTTCTGAGCCATCCTTGTTGACAAATGTTACGGAGATTCTGTGCACAGTATGGAGAAAAACAACCTCATCAATCATCAGAGGACTGCCTCTACCCTAAATAATTCTTGAAAGCTCAACACTAACAATTCAGTAAAACTGATCAAGCTATTGTTTAGTGGCATCTATTCCTCTAGATGTGGAAGGAGCAGCTCCTTAAATGGAGAGGCAACAATAACAAAAGAATTCCATGTTGGGCTAAGCTGTTACCTGGTTCCAAGATACAAAGACAACTAGGGAGTTCAAATTTCGTGATATATAAGAGGATGAAACAAGAGACAAATGCACTTACTTATCTTTTGGCTGACTGCTTTCATCCTGCTCACCACTTGTTGCAGTTGACAAAAGGACATTCCGCTAAAAAATATAAACAAAAAAATAATACAAATAGATTTGAGAGAGAAATCATCACTCCTGCAGTACAAGGCTTTGTTTGCAGTTCTCCAAAAGATGCTAACTTTCTGAGAAAAAAGAATGCCAATCTTCTTTTGCAACAGCCATTTCAGAATGGGGAATGTATAAATAGATTTATCGAATAAAAACCAAATCATGAAAATAATAGATATATTCCAAATCAATGTCGATTGACTAAGCAAATCAATAACTAGTAATATCTTTAAAATTAGCGGGAAAGAAGGTTAACTGGGGACATGTTCATCTAAATAAATTATCCACTGCCAATCTTTAATTCTTACCAACGATGATACAGTAGGGGTCACCACTGGGGTCGAATGCTGGTTAACATGACCTTGATACAAAATGCCTTGACTGCTTAGCAAATTTCCTGCCAGACAAATGTAGCAACAATCAATCAACAATAGATAAGGAGACACAAAGCCTGCAGTGTTACAACATTAGCAATACATAAACTCAGGAGAATCCCAAAGCCAAAAATGCAAGATACATTAGTATCAACTGCAAGATTAACATTCCGAAGAATCATAGGGCTGGTCGAAGTTAGCAAAACTTCACCACAACTGATGAGCAATAAGCCAATAACGAGTATGCCACCAATAACAGAGGGAAATGAACTAAGAGGAAAGTGAAGATACCAACCAGCTCTCGTCTCGGTTCTAGACTCGCGCAGGAGCCGCGCCCCGAGACGGGAGATCATGGGTAACATCGCGGCAGCTGATCCTGCTCCCTCCGAACCCTAGAACAGCGCACAAGACAATGAATCAGCGCAACAACCACAGAGCGCTGGGCGAGCAATCAGCAGGGCTCAGCTAGCCGGCGCCACAAAAACGAGGTGAACTCACGGGGAAGCTGGGAGACCGAACCGTCCGGAAGCGGCGGGAACCAGCCGCGTGACCTCCTCTCCACGACGGCGGGAAGGATGGGGAAGGCGACGAGTTGGGGTGCGGCCGTGCCGTGGAGGAGTTTGGAGTCAGAAGCCGCCGCCACCGCAGGATATGGGCCATGCGGCCCATTGAAGGAAATATGTATATAAGCTGAACAAAGCCCAGCCCATCAACGCCCAGGCTATAAGACTCTCGGAGAAACCCGCCCTAACCCTCCCTTCTCCCCGTCCGCCGCCAGAGGGGGACGCCTGCGCCGCCTCTACCATCACTTGCCGGAGGGGACGCGACCTCTCCCGGCGACAAGTCGGTCCTCTTCCTCCGGGCTCCTCACAAGGTAAGCAGCGCCCCGTGCCCGTATACCTCATCCTTTCTCTTTGCGCGTGTGCTTCTCTATGGTTTTATCGATCGGAGCTGTTCATAATTTTGTTGTGGGATCTGGTGTACTGTTTCCTGTAATCCGTAGCGATCAGTTAGATATGGTTTTCATTGTTTTGAGCGAGAGTTGAGTTGTTTGATCGGTTGATATGTTAGCGATCAATTAGCTGCTGCTTAGAAGTGACATGGGAGAATTAATGTTCAGGATGGGTGGTATACGAATGCTATGGTTGTTCGAGCATGACCACTGCAACCTTCAATTAGTTTTGTGCTGTTTTTTCTGTGTGGATTTTGTGCAGCCAATCAAGATTGTTTTGTTCTTAGCCATGCTAAGGATGCATACAGTCTCTTATTGGCATATTGCCTTTCCTATCTTAGCTTTAATTGAAAAATCATTCTTGCAATATGATTTGGGCTTGCCTAGTCGCCTTAGGTTTTGCTGATGCCAGTTACAATTATTTGCTGATAGTGTTATTGCTGTGCGTCATAGCAAGGTGCTGTGTGATTTAAATTGGTTTCTTGCCATGGAGTGTTCTAAAGCAATAGTTTCTCAGTGCGCCAATAGTATGCTCAACTTAATATGGAAATTGGTTGTCTTTATGTTTGGTCTGATTTGGTGTTTTCAACTTAATCTGCACCTCCATGTGGAGATGCATATTGACGCTATTTTATAATCATTTCAAAATGAATGCTTGCAAACATTGTTTGTAGGTTATGTCATCTTACAATTTCTTATTCCTTATTATTATGCTGTGCAGCGTTCTCATTGTTCTCGTTTTACAGGAAGTGGTATTCAAGTTCTGTATCACCAAGATGGTGCAGTACAATTTCAAGAAGATCACTGTTGTCCCTCCTGGGAAGGACTTCATTGACATAATCTTGTCCCGCACCCAAAGGCAGACGCCGACTGTTGTCCACAAGGGATATGCTATCAACCGCATTCGTCAGTTTTATATGCGCAAGGTTAGGTATTCCCAGCAGAACTTCTATGAAAAGCTCTCCACCATCATCGATGAGTTTCCTCGACTGGATGACATCCACCCTTTCTATGGTGATCTCCTCCACGTGCTCTACAACAAGGATCACTACAAGCTTGCCCTGGGTCAGATCAACACAGCTAGGAACATCATTGCAAAGATATCCAAGGACTACTTGAGGCTGCTCAAGTACGGAGACTCCCTGTACCGGTGCAAGTGTCTAAAGGTGGCTGCACTAGGTCGCATGTGCACTGTCGTGAAGAGGATCAGTCCTAGTTTGGCTTACTTAGAGCAGATCAGGCAGCACATGGCGAGGCTTCCATCCATAGATCCGAACACCCGTACTGTTCTGATTTGTGGATATCCAAATGTGGGGAAGAGTTCTTTCATGAACAAAGTTACAAGGGCAGATGTGGATGTCCAGCCGTATGCCTTTACAACAAAATCCCTGTTTGTTGGTCATACAGATTACAAGTACCTGCGCTACCAAGTGATTGACACACCAGGTATACTTGATCGGCCTTTTGAAGATAGGAACATCATAGAAATGTGCAGCATCACTGCTCTGGCACACTTGAGGGCTGCGGTGTTGTTCTTTCTGGACATCTCTGGATCTTGTGGATACAGTATTGGTCAGCAAGCTGCACTCTTCCACAGTATAAAGTCTCTGTTCATGAATAAGCCTTTGGTCATTGTGTGCAACAAGACTGACTTGCAGCCACTTGAAGGGCTTTCTGAGGATGACATGAAGCTAGTCATGGAGATGAAGGCAGAGGCTATGAAGACTATAACCCAAGCTGGTGGTCCTAATGAAGAGGGTGTTTTGTTGACTATGAGCACTTTAACTGATGATGGTGTAATGGCTGTAAAAAATGCTGCATGCGAGAGGCTGCTTGAACAGAGGGTGGATGTGAAGATGAAGTCAAAGAAGATGATGGATTGTTTGAATAGGTTTCATGTTGCTGTTCCAAAGCCTCGTGACAACAAGGAGAGGCCTGTTTGCATCCCTCAGGCTGTTCTGGAAGCTAGGGCGAATGCTGCTGCAAAGGAAAAGAAGAAGCTTGAGAAGGACATTGAGAATGAGAATGGAGGTGCTGGGGTCTATTCTGCAAGTCTCAAGAAACATTATATATTGGCCAATGATGAATGGAAGGAGGATATTCTTCCAGAGATACTGGATGGTCACAACGTTGCCGATTTTCTGGATCCAGATATCCTTGTAAGGTGTGAAGAGTTGGAAAGAGAGGAAGGGCTTCGTCTGGAAGAACAAGCTGCAGAAGATGCTTTTCAGATTGATGGTCATGAACTAACTCAGGAACAGAAGGAGATTTTGGCTCAGATTAGGAAGAAGAAGGCATTACTCATCCAAGAACATAGAATGAAGAAGAGAACTGCAGAAAGCCGTCCTATTGTCCCTAGAAAGTTTGACAAAGATAGGAAATTCACAACTGATAGGATGGGACGTCAGCTTTCCTCCATGGGTGTGGATCCTAGTGCTGCCATGAATAGAGCTCGCAGCCAGTCTAGGGGTCGCAAGCGTGAGAGGTCAGTGAGCAGAGCTGCAGCTGATGGTGACGGTATGGAGATAGATGGCCAGCAATCCAACAAGAAACTGCGTCTGACATCAAGGTCTAGGTCAAGGTCACGGGCTCCTGAGGAGGTCATTCCTGGAGAAGGATTCAAGGACTCTGAGCAGAAGAAGAAGGCTATCAAGAAAGCGAAGGCTGCTACTAGGAACAGGAACAAGGATGCTCGCCGTGGAGAGGCTGATCGCGTTATTCCCACTTTGAAACCAAAGCATCTGTTCTCTGGGAAACGCACTCTTGGAAAGACAAGCAGGCGATAAGCTCAGCACCTCACTTTATCTGGTTGGTCATTTTTGCAATCAAACTTCTGTGTTGGCTTTCTTTGCTCTACTATTATGTCCTGATATTGAGTTTTCCCTGTCTTGCTTTCTTTGTTCTATTATTGAGTCCTGATATTGAGTTTTCCTGTTTTTACTATTGCAGGTAGTAAAGGACTGGTGCAATTTTGGTGTGGGCAATTTGACGAAACAGGAGCTTTTGTGTTCAGCCAGCACTTATTTATGCTACTATTTATGAAATATGTCTTGCTGTATCGTGGTCCTCTTGCTAGTTTATACATGTATTGCTCTGAATTGGTTTGGCTACTATATATTAGCTTTCTGGTGTTAATTTCTCTTGAATGGTACGAAGTTATTCATATCTCCTACTTGAAAAGTCTGTATTGTGTCCGTGAGATCTCACCATCGATCCTTCTCTGTGCTGCTGTGTGGCAGGAATTCTCTTAATTATGCTTTTGATTTTAATCAATTAGTGGCTCACCATGGATTCTCTTCTCCCTCTGTGCTGCTGTGTGGCAGGAATTTTCTTAATTATGCTTTTGATTTTAGTCAATTAGATGCTTAGGTCCTTAGTGAGACTGATAATGTGGTCCATGTCACTGATAATGTGGTCCATGTCACCATTTGCTACTATTTTTTGCTCCTCCTAGATTCAGGTTCAGAGTTCTAATCCAGTTCTAGTTTGTTCAAGATTGGTTCAAAGTTCTAATCCTGGGTGTCACACCAAATAGAAGGCTCTGCAACCATAGTTAAATTTAGTAGTTCATAGTATAATCAACTGCTGAACTTGGGTGATTTTCAATAGAATGAATTGCATGATTTGGAATTGAATTGCTATTGTTAAATGATTGTTTAGAAATTCGGTTGGTAATGCTTAGTTGTGCCACAACCAGAGATACATATAGGAGAACCGGATTTTTTTTCTTTCCCAAAAAATATCCTCTCCATGTAGGAGAAGGTAAATGCATGGATTATCCATCTATTTGCAGAGCTGTGACCGTAGAGTAGGTCGATTTTGGAGGGGAAACATAAAAATGAGGGAGCATGGATTAGCCATCTATTTGCAGAGCTGTGACAGACTTTAGGGTCTATTTGCAGAGCTGTGACTTGTGCTTGAGGGTCGATTTTGGAGGGGAAACGTAAAGAGGAGGGAGCAGGATCAGTTGCAGAGCTCGAGAAAAATACTTGTGCTTCAAATCCAGATTGTGGACCTCTGAATGTAGCAGGTTGTGGTACTTAGTGGTGGTAGGAGGTTGTGGTCTTTCGAATGTCTGTACAAGGAGTCATTAATTTGATGCTGGTCCAGAAATAATCTATGTGGCTACTATATAAGGAGTTGAACGTGAACTAACCGATTGCTCACTGCAAACATAATAACTCTTTTATGTTCAATAATTACAAAGCAAACACTATCTTTATTGGTTTGTGCTTTTGTCTACAAGATCTCTTAGATGGGTCTCCAAGGTGCGAGTCTGGACTTCCTTGAAGGCTGGTATTTTATTGACTAATTTTTTGAACCTTGGTTTGATTAGCAGTGCCTCAAAGATCCCCTGGTGCCCTTATATTTGGTAAAATCCTGACGACAAATGTAAATTGTGGTTTACCAATGAAAATATCCCCGGTGGTGTATCGGACTTATCATGTTGTTTGAGCAACTTTCTGCATATCTTTTCAACTTATCATATTTACCGCTAGAAACAAGGATAGTGACACATGGCAATGTGATTGAGACAAGTGGTGAAGCTCCAATAATAGCTCTAGTGAGGTGTTTGAGAAAATGCTTCTTGGGTTTGGTCAGCAGCATTTTGCTATGTTGCTACTTTTCTGGTTTCTGCCTCCTTTGCTGTCTGAGTCTGTCTACTGTACAATTGTGTGTTTTATGTAGTTTGAACACATGATTTTTTTTGAACCGTAGGATGAAGATCAAACAGCCTCTAGTCTTCTTCTACCTCCAGACCTTGGCCCCCGCCGCCATCCACTGCCCCGCCCTTAGCCGTGGCTATGTTGGCACAAATCACAAGTAACAAAGAGCACGGCTGTATCGGTACAAATCACAACAATTTTTTCTATGGAAGGACAAAGACAAAATATGGGGAAGAGGCTTGCCGAAACCCTAACCACCGCCACCGTCGTCTATGTCTGGTCGGCACAGATCCAGGAAGAGGAGGAGGTGGAAGAGGAGGAGGAGAAGACCTACCTTGACGGATCCGCCATGTCTGTGGCCGGATCCACCATGGCCAGCGAGCTCGCACGCAGGCTCGGGTGGGGCTTGCCGGCGCCGGGGAGAGAGAGAGGGAGGAGTGTCGGTGAGAGAGAGAGAGAGGGGCGTCACGGATCGCGGAGAGACAGAGAGGAGTCGTGCGACGGAGGAGCGTCGCCTCGCCTTGCTTGTTTTAATCGGAGAAATCGGGTGTGAGCCCTACACTCAGAGACAATAAAAATCGTGTTTCACCGGCTCTCAAAACACACGGGTGAGCGTTAGCATTTCTGCTGCGTCTTCAACAACCTGACTCAACTCAACAGGGAGTCTGTCACTGGTTCGGCGCCGTGCTAGGCAGTGCCAATGTCGGGATCATCGGCGCAGGGGCAGAAGGGGCGGCCATGACGGCTGGAGCTGGATGGTAGCTGCCTGGCAGTCTGAACAGGGAGCACTAGTACTGCTATTACTTGGTCCTGGCGTTGCTGTGCACGAACGTCGTGTACGGTTGTGCGGCTGGGCGTACAGAGAGGAAGGGCAGGGCTGGGCGTACAAAGAGGAAGGGCAGAACCGGGTGGCTACCAAGTGACAGCGCCGCGGTGGAGGACAAGCAGAAGCAGCACAAAGCTGTTGTCATCCACAACCTGTGACGGAATACAGTCAACAGCTGCCCCAGTGAGCCAGCCAAGTAAGCATGACACGTCAGCATGTGAAGCCCCACTTGGAGAGGTATGAACCTAAGTGGGCCATCTCCTGCTCTTTGCTGCGTTGTATGGAAGAAGGATGAAAAATATATGTTGCAAGCGTTTGTTTTGAGTGTTGCAATTGTTTCAGAGGTATGTTGCAAGTGTTCAATACGGATGTTGCAAAAGTAGACCGGAATGTTGCACATGTTTCAATGGTTGTACACGTATGTTGCAAGCTCATGTTCTCAATGTTTCATCTGTTTTTTTCCACGTATGTTGTAAGCGTGTTTATCTAGATGTTGCATATGTTTTCACACATATGATGCAAGTGTTTTATCTGGATGTTGCATATGTTTACAATGGTTTTAAGTGTTTTTCAGGTGTTTTTGCAAGTGTTTCAGATGCATGTTTCAAATGCTTCATTTATTTTCAGACGTACGTTGCATCTAAATGTTTCAAAACTAGAGTGAGTGTTGCATCTCCCTCCTCGCCTTTCTCCTGTCTCACCTCGGTGTCAAGCGCTAGAAGGCGGAGGCGGTTCCTACTGGCGTGGGCAGGGCCCACGTGCTTGCGGGCTGGCGCAACAGGCGAGGCGTGGGCGGCCATACACGGGACGGGGGGCAGCGGCGTAGGCGTCCGAATGGGAGGGGGAGAAGGCTAGCGTTTGGACGTCCAGACGCTAGCCATGCCCTAATTAAAACCCTCGTAAGTTAACGAACCTCTGGTCTGATTTAAAAGAAAATCTATACACACAACTTTCCAAAAGTATACGGCCTTGTTCGCTTGAACTTATCAGCTGTACCGTTTCAGCGAAATAACAGTATTTTTCTCTCACAACAAATCAGCATCAGCCATTTTTCCAGCCAGTCAAATAGGGCCATTAATTTCCAAAAGTTCAGCAAAACCAAATGTTGAAAATGACATTTCTTGTTAATGAAAGGGGTAGTTATGTAACTTGTTGAAGTATCATTCATAGAATCAAAGTTTTTTAAAAAAACTCGATCTGCAGGGTTTTGACAGCCTCCGGGTATTCCGGCTTAAAAAGAAGATCTTCTCACGCAGATCGAGAAAATCCCCAAACCCCCGGCCCATTCATACACAGGGTGGAATCAAAGTTTAGACTTGGCACAGTATCCAGGCTTAGGACCAATTATTTTGTCGTCAGCCGAGCTGTAAACGAATAAATTCCAAACATCACTGATTGCCGTATCACGTGATCCAGGAAGTTTTTGATGCGAAATGTATCGCAACAAAAACCCTTGAATCTGAAATGCACAGCAACTGCCTAAGCCAGTGTTCAGCATCAATTTGCTCTAGACTTGAACGATGAAAACGAGAAGAACGATCGATGCACTGCAATCATGAAACAAAAAAGACGGCACAGTTAGGGTGTCAGTGAAATAACTGGCTCTGCTCACGTGCTTATGATGGATGCATGCCAAAATCGTGTAGGAAGAACCTCTTGGTGATTTGGCGTGCAGAACTGGTTCCTTCAGTTCAGAACTCGCAGGGTAAGATGGCCCAATGCTATGCAAGGACCCAACTGCACAACATTACAATACATAAGCTTCAATTTGTTGCTAGTCAAAAATCTGACAAATGGGAGCATCACAATGTCCTACCCTGTGTTCCTAGTTTGGAACAGATACCGGCATTCTTGGTTTCTTATAGAAGATTATCACCAAATGGAATAGAAAAATTGGCAGCCTAGTGTTTGTGTGCAGTGGTGGTAATAACTAGTAAGTATGCCATCCATTTATTCAGTTACTCTCTGAGGATTAACAATGTTTAACCATGGAAAATATTCAGTTACTATCCAAATGCAGAGGATCACTTGTTCAGACAAACAGCATCTGAATCTATTATGCACAGTGCTTCTTTGGCCCTCTTTGTTTGGGGTTTTGAACCCGCTTTTGCTTTTGAAAAAGCCAAAAACAAATCAAAGGGGTCAAAAACCACAGCTGCTTTAGGCCAAAAACTGCTCGCCTACCAGACAGGGTAGAAGAATTACCATGTGGAGAGATGACATAACTGCTGTCCAGATCATCTGATGAGTCCACTGTCAGCTTGGCCGAACGGCCTGCCGGGCACTCTCCGCTGACGCTGCCATCACCACCGGCCGGAGGAGCAGGTGCCTCGGAACGCGGGGCACGCTCATCAGCTACCGCCGTCTCGCTGGCCTTGCCGTTTCTCTTGCCGAAGGTTAGCAGCCGCTTGAGCCCGTTGACGGCGTCCATCGGTGACTGCACACTGCTCCTCGGGGTGGTCGGGGTTGGTGGTCGCTTCTCGGCACCTTCCACTTCCGTGCTCTTCGTCCCTGTCCGTGGCGAAGTGTTGGATTCCGTCGATTGCTCAGTGGCGCTGGGGAGCGGGGAGCCGGTGGCCGATGTGTCGAGCTCAGATCTTGGGGAGAAGGAAGACTGAACGTTTGAGTACAGAGACTCAGAGCTCTCCCTTCGGAGCTCATCTTCTGCGTCAGCTGCTGGGGTTTCTCCGGCGACCTCATTGCTGCCAGTTGATTCCATGGTGTCCTCGACATTGTCGCTGTCCTCCTTATTGTCAGTGTCAGATCGTGGCTCAGGCCCTGGACATGTCCCGACACCAGCCGATGCCTGAGGAGGCCTCGGAATGTGCTCATCACTGTCCTTCTTGATGTACACGTAGCTCGGCTCGGTGTCAGAGTCTCCGGTAATCTCTTCACTCCCGAACTTTTCTGAAGATTGATCGACATATTCTTGTTGATTGCTTTTGTTGTCAGCATTTCCACAACTGGCCGGAGTAATCTCGCTGCTGTAAGGTAGGTCCCAATCCTTAGAAGGCGCTGACGTGGGCTCGATGTCGTTGCCTGACGACCTCTTAACAAGAAACGGCTCGGGAGCGACGGCAGATGCCTTCCTGCGATCAGCGACAACCGTCTGCTCCCTGGAACAGGAACTGCTCCGCACCAAGGCTATGGCGTCGTCGGCGCGCGGCGACGGAATCGGTTCTTTGAGGTTGCTGCTTGCACCGTCGTAGGTCGACCGTGGGGGCAGGAACCGCGTCGGCCTGGGACTCTCACCGCCGACGGCGACGGAGGAGCAGCCGCGGTCCTTGAACATGCTCCTGCTCCGTGACAGCATCGTCGTCGTCCTCGGCCTAGGCGTGGCCGGTGATGCCGCCGCGGCCAACGCGGCGGACGGCGGCGGCGGCAGCCTGTTCTCCTTCCGTGGCGTGGCGGGTGGTTGCGCCTGCGCCTGCGCCTGCGGCTGCCCCCGGTGCAGGTGCGAGTGCGGCGGACGCCGCCTGGGGTCGGGGGTGGACAGCCTCGGGCTTGGGTTGCCTGCCGCCAGCGACGACGCCACACTGGTCCGGGGCCGTGCCAGCTTCGTGGCTGGCGGGTGACTCGGGTTGCCGCCCCGTGGCGTGACAGGGGTGGATGACTTCACTTTCACCGCCAAGTTCCCGGGCTTCTGCGGCGGCTTAACTTGAACCTGAAATGGTTTTTGGCAGTAAATTTTTTAGCACTCGATCAACAATTCAAACAAAAACTAGTTTTTTTCGAGAATCCGAATGAATCTGTGTGTAATGGTTATATTGCGATCACAATTTTGTTTTATATTCAATAAATTCCTGTAGGGGCCTCACAGCCCCTCCAGTTTCATAAAAAAAACAATTTTTATGGTCATAAGATAAAAAGTAACTACTGTATGCTGTTAGCTAAGTTTTCACTGGATGGCCATAGTAGATCAACTAAAAGACGTAGATGGCGTGGAACATGCCAAGCCTCTTAACCAAAAGCCTTGACAGTTCAACTAATTAAACAACGGATCACAAGAAAGGCACAAAAGTATGCCTACAGCGCAAGGATTAAGCAGCAGGAGGAAACGTGATAGTTGTTAGTTGCATCTTCCAAAAAGGTGTACAGAACAAATATTCTCGAGAACAGGCTCAAATATTTTGATTTGAAGAATCGTCAGAACAAAAATTGCGACAAGAAATGCAAGAAAAGGCCGGGCACCGTATGATTGGAAAACGATTCCATGCGAGCTGCAACTGCAAGGAAGGAAGCCAAAGAAAGAGGCGTTTGAACGCATTTTCGAGAGTTTACCTCTCTGGCGTGACTGGTGGCTGCTGCCGCGACCTCGCCGCCGTCATGGTCATCACCGCCGCCACGCCGGCTGCTGCTGCGCGAGCCGGTGCGGTCGAGGCGCGCCCAGAGCGCCTGCACCTCGGCCTCCTTGCGCTCCATGCGCGCGCGCCACTCCTGGCGCAGCCGCTCGTCCCTCCTCCTCACGTATTCCTCGTACCTTCTCCCCCTCCCGGCCGCATCCCCGACGCCCTCCTCGCCGCCACCGGCGCGACTGGCAACCTCGGCGACGGCATGCGCCCTCCTCTCGGCGAGGCGGCGCTTGTACCCGGCGAAGTCCCGCTCCAGCTCGGCCGCCTTCGCCCACAGGTGGTCCGTGCCCGCAGCACCCGCGGTCTCCCTCGCGCGCACCATGGTCGTCGTCGTTGTAGCTGGAGCTCGCGACGACGGCATAGCTAGTCGCCGCCTTCGATCGTCTTGGCGTGATGGCGTCGTGCGCGCGCGGTTGCTTTTGCTAGCGTCGATGGTGAGCTAGGGGCGCTCCGCGCTCGCGCGGCTACGTGTGCGACGACGTGACACGGGGGTGGTGGGCTTTGTGCTTGGAGTTGGACGCGGTCGTGGGGGCACGGCACGGTTGGCGCGGCACGGCAGGGCCGGGCGGAACATGACGAGCGCGTCTTGGTTGACGTGTGGCGCGCGCGCGCGCGGTGGATCGGCAGTTTCGTTTGGTGGGCCATGTGTTGGTGCCAAGCGGGTGGGCCGAGCCAGCACGGTGGAAGTGGATTTCAGTTGCCAGTTTTGTCCGTATATCTGATATATCTGTATTTATACGTATATGAGTACATAATAATAAAGAGACAAAATTTTTCTCCACCTATTTTTTTTCTGACCATCCTTTAACTAACTTTGTGAATACGAAAAATTGCCTATAGCTCTTCTCTTTATATCACTAGGAATCCTAATCCAATTAGATCTCTACGATTTCGGGTGAATAGGAATCTTAATCCAAATACGAAAAATATAATAATATGAACAACTAAAAATCTTAATTCAATTAGATGTCACAAAAATCTCATAAAGAGAAAAGAAGGGTAGATTGTTTCGTTTCTTTTCTGTTCTTTTTTCACTTTTTCTGGTTTGTCTGTTTTTACTTGCTCCGAGTACGTGTTGCTTTACGTTCATTTGGACGCTTTTCACTTGACTCCGTATATGTTCTAATTTTTTTTTCTATGGCTATTTTCTAGAGTACATTCCAATTTTTGTCATAACTGTTTTCTATTTGGCTTCGAGTATGCTCAGAATTTTTTTTCTCGTGGATGTTTTTGACACTGGCTCGACTTTTCTGATTTTGTTTTCATTGTTTTCTCCTCCAGGTTTTTTTCATGTTCTAATAAATATAATAAGAATAAAAACAAACAACAAATAAAAGATCACAACCATTTTAATCTTTGACTCCTTAGGAAAAAAGGATTTTATCACTTAATTTAATTTTTGACTCAAACTCATGACCCGTGCTACAACTCACTATGTATTGGATCCCTTGCAACGCACGGACATGTTTGCTAGTAATAAAAATTTTGAATATGGACTAGCAAACGTACCTCGTGCTGCAATGGGATTCAATATGCCTTGCGTTCAATTTTTTTATGATCGTCCATTCTAGTTGTTCTACCTCAGATAAACACAAATCGTGAGTATAGATCAACATAACAAATAGCGGATAGCGGGTCTGTAACGGATTGACATCTGCATCGCAGATATATATAGCGGGTAGCGGGAACTATAGTGGACGTTAAGTTTTAGTAATATTATCTGATAATCTCATATAATTTAGGTATATGTGTATATTAAAAATGACTATTTTACACATTTACAAATCAACTAAATACAAACTAATGATAGACTAATAAACATATAGCTTAAATAGTGTAAATAGAATCTAATTGTATTCGAAGAGTTGATTCATGATCAAATATAACTTAAATTAAGAATGCACTAGTTATATTTTGGATTTTCTATACCTAATAATAAAGAGGCAAAACTTCGCTCCACCTATTTTTTGGTCCGGCCATCCCTTAACTAACTTTGTTAACATGAAAAACCGCCTGTAGCCCTTCTCTTTATATAACTAGGAATACTAATCCAATTAGAGCTCTCCGATTTCGGGTAAATAGGAATCTTAATCCAAATAGAAAAATATAATAACATGTATAACTAGGAATCTTAATCCAATTATATTTGTCCAACTCTGAGTAACCGGAATAAGAATCTTAATCTAAATACAAAAATATAAGAGCAGAAATCTAATAAAGAGGAAAGAAGGGCATAATTTCTTTGTTTCGTTTCTTTTTCTGTTTTTTTTTCACTTTTTCTGGTTTGTTCGTTTTTATTTGCTCCGAGTACATGTTGCTTTACGTTCATTTGGATGCTTTTTACTTGGCTCCGCCTATGTTCTGATTTTTTTCTGTGGCTATTTTCTAGAGTATATTCTAATATAACTTAAATTAAGAATGAACTAGTTATACTTTGGATTTTCAATACCTAATAATAAAGAGATAAAATTTTACTTCACCTATTTTTTTTGGTCCGGCCATCCCTTAACTAACTTTGTTAACATGGAAAACCGCTTGTAGCACTTCTCTTTATATAACTAGGAATACTAATCCAATTAGATCTCTCCGATTTCAGATGAATAGGAATCTTAATCCAAATAGTAAAAATATAATAATATGGATAACTAGGAATATTAGTCCAATTAGATCTCTCCAACTCTGAGAAACCGGAATAAGAATCTTAATTCAAATGCAAAAAATATAAGAACAGAAATATAATAAAGAGAAAATAAGGGCATAATTTCTTTGTTTCATTTCTTTTATGTTCTTTTTCACTTTTTCTGGTTTGTCCGTTTTTACTTGCTCTGAGTACGTGTTGCTTTATGTTTATTTGGACGCTTTTCACTTGGCTCCATATATGTTCTGATTTTTTCTGTGGCTATTTTCTAGAGTACATTTTAATTTTTATCATGATTGTTTTCTACTTGGTTTTGAGTATGCTCAAAAAATTTTCTCATGAATGTTTTTGACACTAGCTCGACTTTTTTTATTTTGTTTTCATTGTTTTCTCCACCTAGTTTTTTCATGTTCTAATAAATATAATAAAAGTAAAAACAAACAACAAATAAGAGATCACAACCATTTTAATCTTTGACTCCTTAGAAAATAAAGATTTTTTTATCACTAAGTTAATTTAATTTTTGACTCAAACTCATGACCCGTGCTGCAACTCGCTACGTATTGAATCCCATTGCAAAGCACGAGTATGTTTGCTAGTAATAAAAAATTTAAATATGGACTAGCAAACGTACCTCGTGCTGCAATGAGATTCAATGTGCCTTGGATTCAAATATTTTATGATCGTCCATTCTAAACACAAATCATGAGTATAGATCAATATAACAAATAGCGGATAGCATATTTGTAATGGATTGACGTCTGCATCGCAGACATATATAGCGGGTAGCGGGCACTATAGTGGACGTTAAGTTTCAGTAACATTATTTGATAATCTCATACAATTTAGATATATGTGTATATTAAAAATGATTTTTTTACACATTAACAAATCAACTAAATACAAACTAATGATAGACTACTAAACATATAACTTAAATAATGTAAATAGAATCTAATTGTATTCGAAGAGTTGATTTACGATCAAATATAACTTAAATTAAGAATGAACTAGTTATATTTTCGATTTTCTTTACCTAATAATAAAGAGACAAAATTTCTCTTCACCTATTTTTTGGTCCAGCCATCCCTTAACTGTCTTTGTGAATGTGGAAAAACCCCTGTAGCTCTTCTCTTTATATAACTAGGAATACTAATCTAATTAGATCTCTCCGATTTTGGGTGAATAAGAATCTAATCCATATAGGAAAAAATAATAATATGGATAACTAGAAATCCTTATCTAATTAGATCTCTCCAACTCTGAGTAACTGGAATAAGAATCTTAATTCAAATGCAAAAATAGTACAATAGAAATCTAATAAAAAGGAAAGAATGGTAGAATTTTTTTTGTTTCGTTTCTTTTCTATTCTTTTTTCACTTTTTTTGGTTTATCAGTTTTTACTTGTTCCGAGTACATGTTGCTTTACGTTTATTTGGATGCTTTTCACCTGGCTCCGTATATGTTTTGATTTTTTCTGTTGCTGTTTTCTAGAGTATATTCCAATATTTGTCATGACTGTTTTCTACTTAGCTTCGAGTATGCTCATAATTTTTCTCATGGATGTTTTAACACTAGCTCGACTTTTTTTATTTTGTTTTCATTGTTTTCTCCATCAGGTTTTTATGTGTTCTAATAAATATAATAAGAATAAAAATGAACAACAAATAAGAGATCATAGTCATTTTAATCTTTGACTCCTTAGGAAAAAAGATTTTTACCACTAAATTAATTTAATTTTTGACTCAAACTCATGACCCATGCTACAACTCACTATGTATTGGTTCCCGTTGCAACGCACGGACATGCTTGCTAGTAATAAAATTTTGAATATGGATTAGCAAACATACCTCGCGCTGCAATGGGATTCAATATGCCTTGCATTCAATTTTTTTATGATCATCCATTCTAGTTGTTCTAGCTCAGATACACACAAATCATGAGCATAGATCAATATAATAAATAGCGGATAGCGGGTCTGTAATGGATTGACGTCTGCATCGTAGATATAGCCGGTAGCGGGCACTATAGCGGACGTTAAGTTTTAGTAACATTATCTGATAATCTCATATAATTTAGGTATATGTGTATATTAAAAATAACTTTTTTACACAATAACAAATCAATTAGATACAAACCAATGATAGATTAATAAACATATAACTTGAATAGTGTAAATGGAATCTAGCTGTATTTGAAGAGTCGATTCACGATCAAATATAACTTAAATTAAGAATGAACTAGTTATATTTTGGATTGTCTATACCTAATAATAAAGAGACAATTTTCCTCCACCTATTTTTTTTGGTGCAGCCATCCCTTAACTAACTTTATGAACATAGAAAACCGCCTATAGCCCTTCTCTTTATATATCTAGGAATTCTAATCCAATTAAATTTCTAGTGAATATGAATCTTAATCCAAATATTAAAATACAATAATATGGATAATTAGGAATCTTAATCCAATTAGGTCTCTCCTACTCTGAGTAACCAGAATAAGAATTTTAATCCAAATGCAAAAATAGAAGAACAGAAATCTAATAAAGAGAAAAGGAGGGCATAATTTTTTTGTTTCTTTTCTATTCTTTTTCACATTTTCTGGTTTGTTCGTTTTTACTTGCTCCGAGTACGTATTGCTTTATGTTCATTTGGACGTTTTTCACTTGGCTCTGCATATGTTTTGATTTTTTCTGTGGCTATTTTCTAGAGTACATTCCAATTTTATCATGACTATTTTCTACTTGGTTTTGAGTATGCTCAGAATTTTTTCTCATGGATGTTTTTGACACTAGCTTGACTTTTCTAATTTTGTTTTCATTGTTTTCTCCACCTGATTTTTTCGTGTTCTAATAAATATAATAAGAGTAAAAACAAAGAACAAATAAGATATCATAACCATTTTAATCGTTGACTCCTTAGGAAACAAAGTTTTTTTACCACTAAGTTAATTTAATTTTTGACTCAACTCATGACCCGTGCTACAACTCCATACGTATTGGATCCTGTTGCAACGCACCGGCATGTTTGTTAGTAATAAAAATTTGAATATGGACTAGCAAACATACCTTGCGCTGCAATGGGATTCAATATGCCTTGGATTCAAGTATTTTATGATCGTCCATTCTAACTGTTCTAGCTCAGATAAACACAAATCATGAGTATAGATCAATATAACAAATAGCGGATAGCAGGTCTGTAACGGATTGATGTCTGCATCGCAGATATATATAGCGGGTAGCGGGCACTATAGTTGACGTTAAGTTTCAATAACATTATCTGATAATACAACAACAAGAACAAAGAGTTTTAGTCCCAAGCAAGTTGGAGTAGGCTAGAGTTCAAACTCAACATGAGCTCCTAGTCACAGTTCAGGTACGTCGATACCTGCTTTCCAAGCACTCTTATCCAAACAAAGATCTCTAGGTATATCTCAACCCATTAAATCTCTTTTTGTTGCCTCCCCCATGCCAGTTTCGGTCTTCCTCTACCTCTCCTCACATTGGTATCTCGACTTAGGATTCCACAATGCACTGGTGCCTTTGAAAGTCTCCTTTGGACATGGCCAAACCACCTCAACCTATGTTGAACAAGCTTTTATTCAATTGGTGCTACCCCTAGACGGTCCTGCATATTATTGTTCCAAACTCGGTCCATCCTTATGTGACCACAAATCCATCACAACATACGCATTTTCGCGACACTTAGTTGTTGGACATGTCGTCTTTTTGTAGGCCACCATTATGCTCTATACAACATAGCGGGTCTAATCGCTGTTCTATAAAACTTGCCTTTAAACTTTTGTGGTACCTCTTGTCACAAAGAATGCCAGATGCTTGGTGCCACTTCATCCACCCTGCTTTGATCCTATGGCAAACGTCTGCATCAATATCTCCATCCTTCTGTAGCATCGATCCTAGATAGCAGAAGGTATCTTTGTTAGGCACCACTTGACCTTCCAAACTCACATCTCCCTCCTCATGTGTAGTGTTGCCATAGTCACATCTCTTGTATTCTATTTTAGTTTGACTTACTCTAAAACCTTTGGACTCAAGGGTCTACCGTCACAACTCCAGTTTCCTATTAACTCCTGCCTGACTTTCATCAATTAGCACTACATTGTCTGCAAAAAGCATACACCAAGTCACTTCGTCCATTACCAAGGCAAAGAGATACGGGCTCAAGGCTGACCCTTGATGAAGTCCTATTTTAATCGGGAAGTAATCTGTGTTACCATCATTTGTCCGAACACTAGTCATGGCATTGTTGTACATGTCCTTAATGAGGGTTACATACTTTGTTGGGACTTTATTTTATCCAATGCCCATCACATAACATTCCTTGGTATCCTGTCATAAGCTTTCTCCAAGTTAGTGAAAACCATGTGTAGGTCCTTCTTTGGCTCCCTGAACTGCTCCATAACTTGTCTAATTAAAAAATTACTTCTATGGTTGAGCTTCCAGGCATGAAACTAAATTGATTCATAGATATCTGTGTCGTTCCTCGCAATCGATGCTTGATAACTCTTTCCTACAGTTTCATCGTGTGGCTCATCAACTTAATTCCCTTATAATTAGTGCAACTTTCGATGTCTCCCTTGTTCTTGTAGATTGGTACCAATATGCTTCTTCTTTACTCCTCAGACATCTTGTTCGATCGATAGATATTGTTGAACAGCTTCGTTAGCCATACTATAGCTAAATCTCCAAGACACCTCCACACCTTGATTGGAATACCATCAGGGCCCATCGCTTTACCCACTTTCATCCTTTTTAGAGCTTCCCTAACCTCCTACACTTGGATCCTACGCACAAAGCACCTGTTGGTGTCCTCAAAAGAGTCATTCAACCGAACGGTGGAGTTCTCATTCTCCCCATTGAATAGCTTATCAAAATACTCTCACCATCTATGTCTGATCTCATCCTCTTTCACCAAGAGCTGCTCCCTCTCATCCTTAATGCACTTGACTTGGTTGAAGTCCCTCGTCTTTCTATCATGAGCCCTAGCCATCCTATAGATATCCTTCTCTCCTTTCTTCGTATTCATACATTGATAAAGACCCTCATAAGCCCACCCCTTTGCCTCTCCCACCGCTCGTTTTGCAGTCTTCTTTGCCACTTTGTACTTCTCTATATTGTCTGCACACCGATCTTGGTACAAGCGCTTGTAGCATTCCTTCTTTTCCTTGATAGCCTTTTACACATCTTCATTCCACCACCAAGCGTCTTTCAAGTCGCATCCACTTCCTTTGGTCACTCCAAGTACATCTGCCGCAACCTTCCGAATGCGTGTTGCCATATTCTCCCACATGTTATTTGCATCGCCTTCGTCCTTCCAAGGGCCCTCTTTAATAACTCTTTCCTTGAAGACCTTTGATGCCTCCCCTTCTAGTTTCCACCACTTTGTTCTTGCAATCTTGGCTTGTTTAACCCTATGGGCTCATACCAGAAAGCGAAAGTCAGCCACCACTAGCTTCTGCTGGGAAACCACGCATTCACCGGGTATCACCTTACAATCCACACAAGCACATCTATCCCCCTTCTTGTAAGAACAAAGTCGATTTGACTAGAGGAATGCCCGATCCTATAGGTCACCAAATAGGATTCCCTCTTCCTAAATGAAGTGTTGGCTATCATCAGATCAAAAGCCATAGCAAAGTCTAGGACATCCTCTCACTCTTGGTTCCTACTACCATAGCCGAAACCTCCATGAGCCACCTCAAAACCTGCACTAGTAGAACCTACATGTCCATTAAGGTCGCCTCCTATGAAGAGCTTCTCGCTACTAGGTACCACTCTAACCAAGCCATCCAAGTCTTCCCAGAACTGCCTCTTAGCACTCTCATTATGGCCTACTTAGGGAGCATATGCACTAATTATGTTTAAGACCATATCACTATTGACCAGTTTGACTAATATGATCCTATCCCCTTGTCTTCTCACCTCCACCACCCCATCCTTGAGGCTCTTATCAATCAAAACTCCTACTCCATTTATATTTGAAGTTGTCCCTGTGTACCAGAGCTTGAAGCCAGTATTGTTCACCTCCTTCGCCTTCTGTCCCTTCCATTTAGTCTCTTGGACGCACAAGATATTTACCCACCTCCTAACCAGTGTATCCACTAACTCTCTTAACTTACCCATAAGGGACCCTACATTCCAGCTACCTAAACGAATCCTAGTTGGCTCGATTAGCTTCCTTACCCTTCGCACTCGCCAAGACTGGTGTGTACCAGAGCTTGAAGACCCTTGCTCATTTTCCACCACATCTGGGCGCCGATGTGGCGTGCCACTGAGGATGAGATGACCCGATCCTTGCTCACTTGACACCGTGTCCAGATCATGACACGGCGTGTCACGAGGGTGACGACCCGACCCTTGCTTATTTAACACCATACCTTGGTTTCGACATGGCGTGTCGCTAAGAGGGTTACGCCCCAACAGGATTCTTTTGGGTTTCATCTCCATAAGAGTAGCTAAGTTTTCACATTGGCTCGCTGATAATCTCATATAATTTAGGTATATCACTATACCACAACCAAAGTATAGCATCGGAAAACGGTGGCTAAAACATAGTATAAACGTCCAACGATTGGTCGCTACAAGTTTCCAACGGAGCATCGGTTGCTATTTTTGTTTATAGTTACTGATAATTGGTGGGCGTATATATTTGGTAGGTTTCCTCGGAGAATCGGTCGCTAAAAATGCATCCTAAGGTCCAACCATTGGTGGCTATAGCCTAGTTTCATTTTCACGCGCTCGGCCCAGCACACTCGCGCGCACTGAAATATGTGTGGCCCACTAATCATATGCGTGGCCCACCAGTCATAGTGTCACCTGAAACCCTAACTCCAGCACCAAACAATCCCCAATCCCCAATCAGCCGCCATCCTCCACCACCAAACAATCCCACCTCACGACTCTCTCAGCACCCAGCGCCGCTCGCCATAGGAACTCATCACCTCGCGCCACGAGCTCACGAGGGAGCGCCATCGTGTCCACCATCCTCGCCGCCGTGTCCGTCACCATCCTCGTCGCCGTGTTCGCCGTCATCCTCGTCGCCGTGGCTACCAACCCCAGAGCCACGGCCGTTGTCCCCGCTATGCTCGCCATACTCATCTGAGCCACCGCAGCGTCATCGCGGCCACCATCCCTGAGCAGGTACTCATCCCTTCCATCCCGTCCGCTGCTCCCATCCCTTCCTATCCCCTCTTCTGTGCAGTCACATTAGCAAGTCACATCCCTGGTCGCTGCGCTGTGCGCCGTGTGGTTGTTCGGCCTGGACTCCGATGAGCTTCCGTTCCAGGGTGGACAGTCGGGCGTTCCCTGTTCCATTCATGTTCTGGCTGTTCGATTGAAACACGGTTCTTGTTGCCGGTCCTCCTTTTGTACTGCTATTGCACTAGCTAGTGTCAGGTTCCGATAAGCAAGGCTAAAGAATTGAAGACTAACGAATCTTGCCATGATTCAGGGTGCTTCTATTCTATCCTAGTGGACGAGATGTTCTATTACATTGAGGCCCTGGCGCTCTACAGAGAAGAAAATGCCTTTACAAAATAGAACAGTAGTAGTAGAATCCAACCAGCAGGTGGAATCCAAAGGATCGATTTTGGAGTGAAAAAACGCATCCATTCTATCTACTGGTGTTTTGTAAAGCCATTGCATTGATTCTACACACACCAGTGCAGAGCTGACAGTTGGTTGGGAATTGGGATGGGATACACTGGTGTTGTGTTTTCACTTTTTCTAGAAGCCCTGTTCTCTGTGCAATATGACAGTGTCTATCTCTGAAATTTATTTTCTTCTGAATTTTTTGGCTTAATTTCAATTCAGCATTGTTTCTTTCTAGACCTGGTACAGCTTGTCAAAGTGCTTGCTCCTATGTGTCATGTTACTTCCTGATTCCTTTCACTTGGAAATATGTAGATATTTAAGATTGTTAGGATAATTTATTGCATGGAAATATGTATATACTTAAGAGATATGTCTGAGCAGTAATATATGCACCGGTCTGACATCACCATATTGTAATTGCATTTGAACGTGCTCTACTTGTGCTTGGACACCTTGGGAAGGATTTGAACGTGCTCTTGGCAGCAACTCTACTTGATTGTTTCGGTAGGTTTCTGTTTCCCTAGCTGTTGCTCTCTTTTTTTCCGTGTTGTGGAAGTATGCGACTATTTTAGTGCTTATGATATGTTTTTTATTCATATTGAAATCTGGTTGATGTCTTGCGTGAAGGTTGAACATGGATAAATCATGGATTGATGATAATGCTAGGTAAAAACCAATTACCTTACAAATATTGAAAGCTATTGAAACATGTCAAATGGTATTTAACCTAAAACTTTCATATAGGCACACCAAGAAATATTTGCAAGGAGTGAATGGTTTCTTAGCTTTTGCTTTTAGCAACTCTGCATAGGCAGCAAGATCTTATGCCCTTGTAGAAAGTGTGTAAACTCATTTTGGAAAGAGGCAAGTGAAGTCGTGAGCACTTGATATGTGATGGGTTTATAAAAAGGGTATAGAACATGGAAATTACGTGGAGAAGCTAGCTCTTCTGTGAATCATGGGAATTGTGATGATGCTGAGGTCATAGAGGATTCTAGTGAGGAAGATGAAATATCTGATTTGCTTAGAGACTTAGCTGCCGGTCTAGATGATAGAGGAGATTTTGAAGACAATAGTTCAACTTTGGAGATTTGTCCTGAACTAGTTGCCCTTCAAAAGTTGGTAGCAGAAAATAGCAAAGAACTATACCCAAATTGCAAGAAATATACACAGCTAAGGTTTCTAATTAGATTGCTCCACATCAAACTCCTTGGAGGATGGTCTGATAGATCTATGAACCTACTACTAGATCTACTTAATGATGCACTCCCTGAGGGTTCAAATCTACCTAGAAATTTCCATGAAGCTAAGAAATTGGTGAAATCCATTGGAGTTGGTTACAAGATTATTCATGCTTGTCCAAACGATTGTGTTCTCTACTGGAAAGAGAATGTGGATAAAAATGAGTGTCCAAAATGTGAGGTTTCTCGATGGAAATCAGATAGGAAGAGTCTAGATGGGAGACATGTGCATAAGGTTCCTAAGAAGGTTCTCCACTACTTTCCTATAAAGAAAACACTCCAAAGGTTATTTATGTCCTCTAAAATAGCAAGTCTAACAAGATGGCATGATGAAGACCAAAAAAAGGATGGTCTGCTAAGGCATCCTGCAGATTCACCTCTATGGCAGGACTTTGATGAGAGGCATCCATAATTTTCTGTAGATAGTCGAAATATCCGTCTAGCATTTGCCACGGCTGGGTTTAATCTATTTAGGATGAACAATGTTATCTATAGTGTTTGGCCTGGT
Source organism: Saccharum hybrid cultivar R570 (assembly GCA_038087645.1). Classification (NCBI taxonomy): domain Eukaryota; kingdom Viridiplantae; phylum Streptophyta; class Magnoliopsida; order Poales; family Poaceae; genus Saccharum; species Saccharum hybrid cultivar. The sequence goes on from JAQSUU010000259.1 coordinate 14,687,528, forward strand.
ATTTGTATTCCACTCAATTTCCCACCTTCCATGTGCATGAAGCAGTCAAATTTCATCCTTTCTTTGCTCATTCCCGGTACACGTGCCCCGAGTCATGATATAGATGTCTTTTTACAGCCACTTATTTATGATTTGTTAGACATGTTTGAAAATGGAGTTAGAACCTATTATGCTTCAAGGGGCGAGTTCTTCAAGTTGAGGGCGGCGATGTTGTGGACTATTTCAGATTTCCCAGGTTTAGGTTATGTGTCTGGGTCTACCACATCTGGTGAAGCAGGATGTCCTGATTGCCATGAATTTACATGTTCACTTAGACTTCGTAATGGTACGAAGACTTGCTATATGGGTCATCGTAGATTCTTGGCTGAAAACCACCTATTTAGGTTTGATGCTGATAAATTTGGTGGTAAAATTGAGTTTAGGCCAGCACCTACACCACTTTCTGGGGAGCAAATTTTAGACTGCACTAAGGATCTTAGTACAAGTTTTGGCAAGGATCCATCTGGGAAGCAACCAGCAAGGAAAAAAGGAAGGAAGGGGAGCCCTTAGTCATTTTCAAAAGGAGATATATTTGGTTCAAACTTCCATATTGGAAAGATTTGATGCTGCGACATAATTTTGATGTCATGCACATAGGTAAAAATGTTAGTGAAAGCTTAATTAACACATTCCTGGGCACCACTGAAAAGTCCAAGGACAATTTGAATTCTCGTCTGGACCTTCAAGATCTAGGTATTAGAAGTGATCTTCACCCTGTTGAAGTTGATGACCAATTTTATTTACCACCTGCACCATACACAATGAGTCCAGATGAGAAGAAATTATTTTGTCAAATACGAAAAGGGGTCAAGTTTCCTGATGGTTATGCATTTGATATACGATACAACACCCATGTTAATGAGAAAAAGATATTTGGGCTAAAGAGTCATGAGTGCCACATTATTCTTCAACACTTGCTGCCCCTTGCTGTGAAAAAAATATTGCCTGAAATGGTCTGTGCAGGAGTGATTCGTGTAAGCAATTTTTTTCAAGAAAATTTGCTCACCTGTCATTCGAAAAAGTGATATGGATAGTCTAGAGGCTGATATAGCTGAAACCTTGAGCCTTCTTGAGGCTATATTCCCTCCATCATTTTTCGATATTATGGTACACTTGATGGTACATCTTCCTGCTCAAGCAAGAATAGCTGGTCCTGTCCATTTTCGTAGCATGTGGCCAGTAGAGAGGTAATTTTCTTGGTCATATAAATATTGTAACAGAGTTAACAGAATTTCATAGCTAATGTTTTATAACATTATCAATTTGCTTTGCATTTTATTTTTGCATATAGATATCTAATGAGATTGAAGGGTTCTGTTCATACAAAAAGTCACCCTGAGAAATCAATTATGGAGTGGTCTATGTTTACTGAGTGCCTTACACTTTGTGCTCGCTATCTACACGGTGCGACTCAAGTTGGCTATCAAGTTGTAACCCAAGAAGATTGTAGCACAACTCCTTTCTTTCCTACCATTGGTCGAGGATTGGCCGAAAAATGCACAATGAGTATAGACCACAAGACATGGCTGCAAGCTCATAGATATGTTTTATTCAACTATGGCGATATAGGACCATACTTGGAGTAAGACATCTAAATTATTTTTACATTTCACATGATCAATTACGTAATACATTCTAAACTGATAAAATGGTATGTACAACAAGCATGTTCACTACCTATCCTCAATTGGTCTTCGAAGTAAACGAGACATAAGCCGCATGCATCATGAATCATTTCATGAGTGGTTTAGGTTGCATGTAAGTAAGAAGAAAACTCACCAAATGTAACTTCAGATGTATTTCATACTTAGATTCATAGAAATTTTTCATAATCACAGGTGGAAGAAATGAGTGAGGCAACAGATGAGATTAAGATATTGGCAAAGGGGCCAATGATGAATGCACAGAAATATAGTAGTATACCATAAATGGATTGAATTTCCACACAAAATCCTATGATGAGGGTAGAGTTGTTCAAAATAGTGGGGTGCTGTAGTTGCAGAGTCAGCAAGCTTTGAGTGGGGCAATAATGATCAGATTATAATAGGAAAGAATGTCTATTATGGTGTTATAAAGGAAATTCTTGAACTGAACTACCAACACAAAGGAAATGTGGTGCTTTTCATGTGTGATTGGGTTGATAGCTGTGTGCGGGATAAATGGGTAAAAACTGATCAGTTTGGGGCCACAAGTGTCAACTTTAAGCATTTATTCAATACAGGTGAAAAAATAACAGATGAACCCTTCATTCTAGCTTCACAAGCACTTCAAGTATACTATGTTCCTGATCAGGTTGATACTGAGTGGGCTGCTGCTGTTCAATCAATACCTAGTGGTTTATATAACTTGGATAATTTGGAGATCGAACATACCGAAAATGATAATGGACAAGTTATACCTTCTGTGACTGATCTAAGTGGCACTGTGACTGTGGATATTATTAATGGGGTTATCCCTTCTGTTAGAACTGACATAGATGGTGTAATTGTTGATAAAAAATCTAAAACAGGGTCTAGAAAGTAAGTATTGTTTAAATTTTATTGCTGCCATAATTTTCCTAATGCTTGTCTGCAAAAACTAATGATTTATTTGTTTCCCAGTGATTTCTGATTTGTTTGTCATTTTTCAGGAGGAAAAATGGCAAGCGCTAGAAGAAACAATACTAGTGCCCCTCTCACCATGTATGAACAGCAGAAGAATGCAAGAGTTGCAATTCTTGAAGCAAAGCTACAAGAACTAAATATCCCTAGGTTGAGAAAAGAGGTGAATGATCATTCAAAGAATGATCAACCAAAGACAAGAAAAAAGGTTATGTAAGAACTTTGTTGTTAGTGTTTGCATATTTCATGAAAAGTATTTAATTATGCCACTGTGTTACTTGGAGAGAACTCACACAGTTGCTGCTGAAACGGATGCCCATAATTTGTGCCCAAGGCCACCAAGAGACTCTGTTGACAATGGAATTGAGGAGATTGATGAAGATCTGCATTGTGAACCAATTGGGGACTTTTTATGTGCCAACGAAGGTATTAGTCCTTGTTTTTTGTTATATCTTCTAGCAATATCGTATCTTGCCATTCTAGTTGTTTCTCATGTTTAAAGTTTCTTGTTATAGAGACTAGTCCACGCAAGAAAAGGGGAGGGAGGGGTATCACTAGAATGGAAGAAGTATTTTCAAGGACACCTGATATGGCAAAAGTGAAAATAGAACTTAATGAATATGATCAGCCTGTAGGATCACGTGCTAGGGAGCTTGCTAGTGTTATTGGTTGTTTGGTGAGGAAGATATCTGTTCAATGTTCTGATTGGAGGCTTGTTGATGTTAAAAAGAAGAATGCACTTTGGAAAGACATAAAGGTAATTTATGGTGTTATGCATTCAGTTTTGAACTATAATCTTAACTTATGGTGTTATCCGCTAGAAAACTGCAATTGGTGTTAAAAATAAGTGTTCTTTTTACTATAATTTGAGCAATGGTTGTTCTCTGCTACAAAACCATGCTGTTTTGAAACTTCAGTGACCTATATTGAAACTGATTATGTATTTTCCCATGGAAAAATCAGGCTAGATATGATATCCATGATGATGGGAAGAATTGGGTTATAAAAACTGCTGGAAGTAAATGGAAGGACTTTAAGGTAAATTTGAAGAAAAAGTATTTTGATGACAAATTAACAGATGAGCAGCTGAAGAAAATGTATGGTGATAGAGTTAATGACAGTGATTGGGAGTATCTTGTAAATCATTGGATGTCTCCTGACTTTGAAGTAAGGCTTGTTGATATTAAAGTCTTCTTATATGCTTGTGGAACTGGTAAACATCTATTTGTGCATAATCTAATAATTTCTCACTTAGGTTCGCACGGAAATTGCCAAAGTGAATTGTGCTAAGTTGGTCATACATCATACATTAGGCACCAAGAGTTTTGCTCGTTCTAGACATGAATTGGTATAGTTATCTTTTTTCACTATCTTACATAGGCATTTTTGTAGATTATTTATACTAATAGCTAAAACACTTGTAGGGTCATGAGCTAGGACGCCCTGCTCAACGACATGAACTATATGTCAAAGTTCATACACGAAAAAATGGTGTTCCTACACAGAATGTAGAACCAATCATTGTAAGTTTTCATGCATTTTTGCTAAATTGTGGTAGTTAGTAATGATGGTGTGTAAACACTGATCTCTCATTCATGTAGAACAAACTTAAAAAAAATTGTTGAAGCCCACCCAGAGTTGATGGAAAAAAACAATTGAAGAGGGCGATACACTTGCTGTTGCTTGTGGTGCAAAGGAGCCAAGAGGGCGTGTGCGAGCTTTGGGTCTAGGACCAACTCCTCAAGATGTTGGCGCAGCAGGATTGAAGTCCTACCAATCTACAAGATTTCAAATGGACGTTTTAGCCCGTAAAGAAGCTGAACAACGCATAGCTGAATTGGAAGAGCAAATGAAAAGGCTGGAGGAAAGGCATGCAGAGGAAAGGCAAAATTTTATGGAAGTCATGTCACATAATGGTTCTAATTCACGCCACCATGTGGTATAATACTATGACAATACATCAGCTAGTTATTTTGGCCTCTTAATATCCTATGCAGATTTATCACACTATTGATCTATTTGTTTGTAGAGCCCAAGGTCTATAGAAAATGTTGATGCACATCATCATGATGCTCATTTCGAAGAAGATGAAGATTGTGGAGACAATGAAGACCTTGATGCAAGTCCCGAGGAGGGTGGATACTTGTTTGCACGGAGGCGTCTTGCAGCCCATACTATGCAGTTTCATTGACATAGCCCTACTAGTGCAACCCATACAATGCAGACCCATGCAACCTCGCCCCATCAGTGCACCCCCAATGATACGGCCCATGTTGCACAACACCATGCACCCTTGTCTAGTCAGTGCTTCCCCAACAATGCAGCCCCTACAGTCCAGCATGGTGCAGCACATGAAGAGCAGCGCCATGCAACCTCGTCCCGTCAATGTATCCTCAAAAATGTTCTTCCTGCAGTCCAGGACGATGCAGCCCATTAAGTGCAACCTGATGCAGCAAAACAAGCAAAGCCAGTGCAACCCCAAGTTGGAATGAATGTGATATTATATGAAGTGGTGAGATCCAATGCACGTGTGGCTCTAGGAACAATTATTTCAACAAATCCTAAAACCATTATTGGAGGTGTACCTCTTGGAAAGCAATATTGTGAAGTTATTGTGAATCATGTGCTGAAAAGGGATGCAACTCTGCCTCGCACTTATCCTGGTGTGGAAAAGATGGATGATGCTCATAGGCTGTCGATTGCATGGCTATACAACAGAGTAATATACCATCCTTGTTATTGTTTCTTGTTTTCTCATATATGACAAATGGTCAATTTTATAATTTATGATATTTGTGACAATTGAAGGTTAAGCAGCAGGCATCAAAATCGCCTCAAGGTGTTTCAGGTATGTTATTCTTAGGTCACTTATCTTCTCTTGTGACAGTTGAAGGTTAGCAAGTTTCATGATGCTAATTAGAGCCTATATTCTGTTGTTTACTGCAGTAGGGGGAGAGAAGAACTAACTCAGGTAGGCAGTTCTGTTGTAATGTTGTGCAATGTAGCCAGAAATATTGCAATCTAATTAATGGCCAATGAATGCTACTAGTGCAGATTTTATATGAAACTCTTGCAAGCATAATTTCAATTGCAAAATGTTATCAGTTTTTGATGTGTGTCAATTAAATAATGGAGGAAAAACTTAAAATCTAATAGTGGGCACTTCCCCTGCTGTTTTCCTGGTTCAAAAAAATGGAGGAAAAACTTAAGAGTACAACACTGAGTTTTTCTGTTATTTGAATACAACGGTGCTGAATGTAACTTGGTGCCTATCAATTCTTACTGGTATATACAGATTCATGTTCAAACTCTCTTTAAATTTTGTGGAAGGGCAAAAAGCATAGGAATCTAGTTTGAAGCAGCTTATAGTCATCTTTATCTATATTTTTTACCTGTACAGTTCCTATAATTAACTTCATGTGTGCACTGTGTTTTTTGGTATTCAGGTGGGACAGATAGGCCTTGGAGGTGTGCATGATGTTGGATAGTCACCAGGAAGCCAACATATGACATTTTGCTTTTGATAAGATCAAGATGAGGCATTTTGTAGTGGATCAAGTTAGATTGTGCAAGCAAACATATGGCTTGTGCCTACCATTTAACTTAGCTAGGTCGTGTGTCTCGGATGATAGAACTGTACGGACCAGAATCTTAGATGATTGAACTCGATGGGAATTGCTAAATGTTGGCTTCAATGAAACTTTGAGATATTGTTATCTAATGACGTGTTTGATGAGTGCTATGGGCAGCAATGGATGTATGTGCTGGTTGATGAACAATGAGACATGTTATTGATGTTCATTATGTTTGAAATCCGGTTATTATGAAATTAATATTATACATAATTGTGCCAGTTTATAGCAACTGATCATTGGTCGCTAAATAGTTTGGTATCCTCAAACCATCGGTCGCTATAACATGTGACAGATAATCGGTCGCTATAAATATTAGTGTCTAATCATCGGTCGCTATAAAACCGATCGGTCGCTATACATTTATAGCGACGCCACTTACAACGACTTATACATCGGTGGCTATAACGGCTTATAGCGACCGTTTTGCAGAGGCTATACTTTGGTTGTGGTATAGTGTATGTGTATATTAAAAATGACATTTTTACATATTAACAAATCAACTAAATACAAACTAATGATAGACTAATAAACATATAACTTAAATAGTGTAAATAGAATCTAATTGTATTTGAAGAGTTGATTCACGATCAAATACATCTTAAATTAAGAATGAACTAGTTATATTTTGGATTTGGGCCTCTATAGCGGACTGCTACGTGAAATAATAGCCGCTACAACGGTTAGCTGTGCCAAATAGTGAGCGCTAAATTCCAACCCACTATATGCAAGCCGCTGCCACTACTACAAAAATGATTTTGCGAGGCGGTGCCCTTTTAAGTTGCTTGAGGATTTTCCGCAGACGTTTTTATTTACAAGGCGGTCACAATTAACTACCTCACAAAATGTATTTACAGAGGTAGTCATTTTATTTACCAAGGCGATAAAAAATGTCTGCCACGATAAATCATTTATGGAGACAGACATTTATAAGGCGTCCGTCTCCGTAAATCAGGCCCAGCCCACTAACCCATGGAAGCCCACCACCACCTCGACTATATAAACAACACTCAAACCCTAGCTCAGTGTCAGGCACCCTCAGCCGCGCCCTCAGCCCCATGCGGCGCCTATCCCTCTCCCTCGTGAAGCGCGTGGCACCTCCCTCTCCCTCTATCTCTCGCGCCCTCAGCCACCCTCAGTGGCTCCTCTCCCTCTCCCCCGTGCGACGCTTGGGCCTCTCTCTCCCTCTCTATCTTTCGCTCGCGGAGCATGGGGGCCGGCGACGGCCGACCCTCTCCCCCCGTGCTGCTAGAGGCCGTGAGGAGCACAGGGCAGTGGCCTCTCTCCTCCCGCGTGCATGGCGGTCCCGGCGACCGGAGGTGGATCCCGGTGGTCGAAGGAGCACAGGGCGAGGGGCCACCACCAGATCCGGTGTGGAGGAACCTGATCCAGCGAGGAGGAGCTCGGATCCGGCGGGCTCGTGTGGCGGTGGGGCTCGATGGCGGCGCAGGAAGGTGGCTCCTCCCGGCGGGCAGGCCGGCAGCGTTGGGCGGGATCCTCCTCCCGGCAGGTGGATCTGGCGAGCTGTGATGCAGATCCGGCCAGTGCAGCGGCCGCCTGTGGATGGGCCCAGCAAGCCCATGGATGGGCCCACTAGGCTTGTCCATGGGTTTTCTTTTTTTATTTGATTTACCGAGGCGGACATTTGAACTGCCTCGGGAAAGATTGATTAATCGTGACCTTTAGTCCGAGACAGCTGTGATGCCCGCCTCGATTAACCTATTTTGCCTGCCTCCATAAAATTTTATGTAGTAGTGTACGTCATAGCGGTAACGATAAGGTGCCGCTATAGCAGCCACTGTGAACGCTATTTAGTACCCTGGTATAGATACAGAACATTGAGGGTACATGGACATTTTAGGAAGTAGAAAAGGATGGCTGAAAGAAACCTCTGCTCTTTAATATTATAGCAAACATACCCGTGTTGCAACGGGTAAAAAATTCCTCATAAGAGATTAAGTTATAGAAGAAGTATGAAACTTGCATGGTATATTTCCTCGTGCCGAGGATCAGAGACACACCTGACCAGAGATTCAGATACTCAGATGTAATGTTCTTGATCAGAGGCTCAGTTGTATAGCCATCAATTCACCATAGATCTACAAATCAAATTAAAGAACATGCCAAGCGGACCTTCTCAGTATGTACGATGAGATTACGAGCATGCTGAGATGAAGATTGTATGCGGCAAAATCAGAAAATTGTATGTAGCGTTTTCTGCGGGCATCGAACCCTAAGCCTAGGGGCATCGGACCGTATGCGTAGGATGGTCCGATGCCTACATGTAGATGCAGCAGAGAGATGTGCGTAGCGCTCTGTGAGAATCAGACCTTGTCCTTAGAGCATTGGACTAGTTTGCAGTCGGGTCCGACGGTTGCCTGAGCACGACAAGAAGGGTGTGGGAGCGTCAGACACTACGTGTAGGACGGTCCAACTCCTACACATAGGCAGTAGGAAGGGTGCGGAAGTTAGCGCCGGCCCTGGACGCGGGCAAGCGGGGCGGCCGCCCCGGGCCTCCGATTTGGCAGGGCCTCACCCCAAGTATGCAAACACTAGTAGTATTAGTATTTGGCCCAGTACTGAAGACGTGAAGTTGTCGGCCTGCATTTTCTGGCTTCCGTGAGAAGGATCAAGACCGTATTAAAAAAAGAGAGAAAGTACTAGCGACTAGCGTCCACGAGAAGCCACACGCACACGCAAACTCACTTGACTCCGCGTCCGCGAGTCCTCATCTGCAGCGGCGACGCGGATCAGCGCTTCGGCGGCCGCTGGCTGGACGCGAGACGCGCGAGGCCGCGAGCACCGAGCGCGACGACGGGCCCGACGGCGAGGCCACGAGAGGCGACAGGCGAGACGCTGGACTCGACACGAAGGGCTGCGATCTCTGTGACTCGCCGACTCCGTCCGACCCTAACGAGCTACGACGAATCGACAATCGGCGGTGAGCCACTGAGCCACATTGAGCCAGCAGCACGAGTAGAGTAGATGGGTTAATTTTTTGAACTAATTGTTTCGGTAAACTTTAACAGCATCATCACATCAAGAAAAAGAAAGTTCACTTCGGGCAGTGAGAAAAGGAAAAAGAAAGCATGAGCAGATGAGTTAACACAATCACTCATGGCCTCAGATTTTTGTTTCAAAAACTCAGGGCCGGCACTGGCGGAAGTGCCTCGGACAGGTCGTGCACACTGTTCATCAATGGATGGATGTGTGGCACGCAGTGGTGCAGTGCAGAGAGGCATCAGACTGTGGCCCATGGTCTGACAGCTGGTGTCAGACCCAGTCCGAGCCAATCTGCTACTCTCGAGTGCTCTCGGTATCGTTTTTGAGGGGCATCAGACCGTGGGCGCAGTTCGGACTGACACTACATGTAGCTGTTGGACCCTGGCAGTTCTGTGCAGCGCAGGTAGTTGTTGCGGCTCCAATGGTCAACTTCAAACAGTTGGGACATGTGGTGTGATTTGAGTCCGTCAGACTTGATGCAATGGTCCGACGCTACTCATAGAGTGTGCATCTTTTGGCCAAATGCTCTGTTGCCTTTGGGGCTACAAATAGAAGTGTTAGCCGGCTGCTGAGCACCTTGGAGTCTTTGTGACTTCACTTGGGAGTACTTGGAAGCCCTCTAACTCACTTGCGCATGTAGTGATTGCATCCGATTGCAAGTGAGTGATTCTAGTTTGTTGCATTGAGAATATTGCAAGTGTTGGCACTAGGTGATTGAGTGGTGGCGTGATCTCTATCGTGAAGCCCGCAAGAAGCTTGTGTAGTGCTATAGGGAAGAGCTTCGTGAGAGGTGTTGTGCTCGCCCCGCGAGAGACGTAAAGAGCAACTCTAGTTGAGCGAGGTGTGAAGAGCGCCAAGTGGTACAACCGTGTCAGGTGCTATAACTTGTGCTGAGCACTTCATGTGGGAGAGTGTGACCGGTGGGTCACCACTAGCAAGAGGACCAGCGACAACCTTGGGCTTATCTCAACGGGGAGTAGGTGGTTGGCAAGCCACCGAACCTCGGGATAAAAATTACCATGTCAGCTTGTTCATCCCGTTGGTTTTCTTACTCCCAACACAGGCTTGTATTTACTCATTCATATTGTGCTCATGTTGTTGCTCGTGTAGCTAGCTTGCTGGTGTAGCATAGTTGTAGCTCTCTTGAGTAACTAGTTGGCTTGTGTAGCCTTGCTAGTTGCGTTGTTTAGTTTGTGTAGCTAAGTAATTATTGAACTCTCTAGTTTGTCTTGTATAGCCCTGCTATTGAGTAGTGCTAGTGAGCTTAGACTTTATGTGCTTTGCATACTAGCATGTGTAGGAACTCCTCGGTTGCTTGAGTACTAGTTGCATAGGTTTATGTGACCTTGCAAACTAGAATTGTATAGGTGAGCTCTACCTTGCCCGGCACCTTAGGCCCTGTTCGCTTGAACTTATCAGCCAGGCTTATCAGCTATGGTACAGTGTTTTTCTCTCACAACAAATCAGTGAACAGTACTATTCATAGGATATCTTTTGTAAGGTGCTTATGAACTTAGAGGGGTGTAGTCTTGGCTAGACCGAATAGTTTTAAATTCCGCATTTATTTGGGTTAGCTGGCACAATTAGTTGTAGAAATGATTATTCACCCTCCTCGAGTCTGCCATCTCGACCTATCAGAGTCCCCTAACCATTTACCAAGTCTCAGCTCAACCAGACACCATTTCACCACCCAAAACAATCGTCTACAAAAATTGCTCAATCCTAAAACTGCAGTTACCCGAATTGACAAAACCCCTATCAATTTTGGTGCTCTACTCAACCAATCCTCAATCCAACTGAACAGATTAATAAGCGAGCGAGATTATCTAACTACATTTGAGCCTCCACTCACCGGCTTAAAGATGACAGACTCTGAGCCACCAAATCTGGCCATATTTGCTTCTCCTTCTTCTTTCTCTCTTCTCTCATGTTGTGGTATTCTTGTGTTCTGATCTCTCGCGCTCTCAGTAGCAGCTGAAACAATGGAGGCTAGGTTTGTGAGTTTTATTCTTTCCAAGGATCAATCTTCACTATTGATTCCAACTAAAATCAGCGACTCACAAAAACTAGGTCTATGAGCTACATTTGGGACGCTTTGTTGGGCTCATGATCATCCTCTATATGGTGGGATAGCCCAACACCTCCCAGCACCAGTGGCGTGAGCATTAAAGGGGGGACTCAGCATTTTTAACTTGGACTTCACCGGCCAAGTGCTGAGATTGAGATGGCTTTGGCTTGCTTGGGGTGAGACATATTGTCCATGGAAAGGCCTGCAACTTCATTCTCATCGATGAAGACGATAAAGCTCTATTCAACACAGCATTTGTCATCCACCTAGGCAATGGATGCAAGGCGTCCTTCTGGACATTGAAGTAGCTGCGGGGAGAGGCTCCAGCGCAACTCTTCCTAGAGCTGTTCATGCACAACTGAAGAAATAAGAACGGTAGCGGATGCCCCCACAAACAGCAAGTGGATCAGAGACATTGACTATAACCTACCACAATTACTAATAGAAGAGGTTGTAGCCCTCTGGCGCATGACTCAAGAGTCAAGATACCCAGCTAAGAGAAATAATGGACGACAAAATAATTTGGATCCACAATTCTGTTGGCCAATGCTCCATAAAATCAGCTTACTCATTGTAATTTTGAAGGCTCCACACGAAGTTTCACTACTACAGAGAATTGGAAGACTCAAGCACCACCCAAATGCAAACTTTTTACCTGGTTAATGTTTTTTTAAGAAGGAACGGCAAGAGATTTGCCGTAAGTTTTATTAGACAATAGAAAAACAAGAATAAAAAACAAGAGGGTTTGCCAAGTCCCTAGAACACACCTTAAGAACACAACTTAGTACACAACTCTAAAAAGCCCGAAAGGAGAAAAGGAAAAAAGGGACTTGGTAAGGGACCCTGGCCGACTAGCATATGAAAACACAACTCCAAACAAACAGAGGAAACCAAATAACTAGCCCACTAATTTGAGTCTTGATTTGGGTGCGTGGCCAAAGAAGAGGGTAGCCAAATAAGTATTTCTATCAGCTATGCTTTAGTAACCTGGAGACCACGGCACACCTTTTCTAGAAATCCGTCTTCGCTAGGTGGGCGGATTTGGGGAGCCATAGTACCGTAGCAGTCTAGGCAGGGAAGATATCCCTCCTACCTTCTCAATGAAGGCCTGATGATGAGAGCACATAAATCTGGTTCCTTGGGCTAACAGCGGGTGACAAGACCGGGAACAAGCAAGGTCATCATTGGCCATAGCCATAGGCCATAGCTAACAATCTGGCAAATATGAGGGGAGCGCAACAACAACAACACAGGGTTTTCAAGCAAGCAAGCCACAGAGCGATGGAGGTGCATGGCATATATGCGATCAAAGAGGAAGCGAGAACCTGGTGTTTTACTGGAAACAAGGGATTATACAGATGTTTCTCCCAACATAACCTGAATCGGACTGAGACTCAAGCAGTGATTCAAGCGGAGAGAGGAGAGTATATAGCTAGGCTAAAACGCCAAAGCAGAGTTGCTTCCTTGAATCATGTAATAAACCGCCTAGGATAGCAAAGGGGTGGCGAGCAGGCGCATAACAGTTTGATAATCCTAGTGTTATTATGCACGGTTTTTTACATGAGCTGCCCGTTTTGACGCACGCCGCTTTGACGCACACAGTTCGACCAACCGGTGACATCAGCTGCCCGTTTTGACGCACGCTGACCACGGGCCGCTTTTTGCTCAAATTTTCAATTGGTGACAGACATCCAGCCCACTCTCGAGCTCTACTTACTAATTGCCTAAACCGGACACCCATATATTCCTCCCCCTCTCTCGCTCGCCGAAACCCTAGGAATAATCCCTCTCACCAACCATCCACAGCACCACCAGCGCCGCAATCCCGAGTCCCCGACCTGACTCACACCTGCGACTGCGAGAGAAGGCAATGGGAAGACGCAGGAACGCGCAGCGCCATGAAGGCGGCGCCGTCGATGTCGACAACATCGATAACCGGCCCGTGCCCTCGTCAGATGGAAGGGCGCTGCACCGGGAACTGCTGGGCGGCCGCAACACCACGCGCAAGCTGATGTGCCGCGAGATCGGCCAACTGCGCGGCCGGATGCCGCCGCGCCCGGACGTGAACTTCTGTACCGAGAAGTTCCGTCGCTTCAAGCTGCAGGTGAGAGGAAGGTAGCTAGACTGACACGACCATTTCCATTCCATCTTGCATGTCCGGGCCGGCGGTACTTGGCATTGATGCCTCTCCGACCCATAGATCCATAGACCATAGTCCATAGCCATGCAATTACGAATATGCCCGCGCTCGCGAGCGCACGCAGTGCATGGGATACTGATGGCACACCGCGAGATGCCGAGATGACCGGGAACTGTTCACATGTACAGGGAAGTTACGTTGGTGTCATCTGGACATTTTGCCCGGATACTTCTTTGAGCATGTATATATAAGCATTCGAAGACTTTTGATTTCACATATATGCTTCCATATAGACGCATATAGATTATGCTAGCCTGTGTCTCTTTTTCAGTATTAAGTTCTATTTTGATGTTGTCATGTTTTACCTCTTCGCAGGAACAATTTTTTGTCCACGAAGGCATCGAGCACACACTACAGGAAAACGCCTCTTTGCCGACTGCTTGCCCCGGTCGGCAAAAGCATAAACCCAGTCGGCAAAGGCTTTGCCGACCGCAAAGCCACGTGGCAGTCGGCAAAGAGAAGTCGGCAAAGCCTGGGTCGGCAAAGGCGAATTTGCCGACTGCCACGTGGCACACAGTCAGCAAAGCCTTTGCCAACTGCCACGCCAGCAGTCGGCATAGCCACGTGGCGCCGTCAGCCCTGACGGCAGGCTTTGCCGACTGCTGGTTTCTCGGCAGTCGGCAAAGATTTTTTTTTTCAAAAATTGTTTGCCGACTGGCCGCCAGCTCGGCAGTCGGCAAAGAAAAAAAATATTTTTTTTGAAATGTTCTTTGCCGACTGCTTTCGGAGTTGCAGTCGGCAAAGGTTTGACCTCTTTGCCGACTGCCTCCCATTGCAGTCGGCAAAGACTCTGCCCTGGTTTTTTTTTGCCCAGCTTTGCCGGCAAAGCTGGATTTTTTTTATTATTGAATAATATTAGTATATATCACTAATTTCTGTTGAACAAGCAAAAAAGAGTTAAATGCACAAAAAAATATTTTAAAACAGTAGCAATGTACACACATAAATATCTTGGATAGGAATTATGGTGACAATAAAATTCATTGGTAGGTAATTCAAAGAAAAAGGGGAAAAGCACACACATAAATATCTTGCTGACTTCAATGTACACAAACTACGACATGCAATTCTATATGGACACCTTAAGATAAAGTAATTAATGGAACTGCTTGATATACATATTGGTCTGTTGCACTGAATAAATGGATGACTACTTGATATACATCTTTTCAATGTAAATGATTCAGCTAACTAATTGGAGAACTAAATTGAAAAATAACCTTATGCTTTCTATCAAGTCTACTGGAGTCTGTTTGGTACCTGCAACATGAGTACATGACAGGGTTTATTGGATCAGATGGTAGCCATTATTACTACTAGAAACTTATTAGAAGGCAAAGTTGTAACAGCAAAAGTATACACACATACACACACATTTACACAGATGTATAGATAAGTTTACAAATATACCAAGGCATATCACAGTTTTTATGGGTGGCTAACTTGTACCAGTCATTGATCAAGTCCAGAGCCTCAAGCAGGGTGGGGCCCTTGTACCAGTCAAGGTTGGTGGACCTCTCAATCATGTTGTCACCTTCGAAACCAGAGATGGGAACAAAGTGGATCTTGTCAGGGTTGTATCCAACCTTCTTCAGGTAGGAAGAGACTTCCTTCACAATCTCATCATAACGGGCCTTCGAGTACTTGGGTGTGGTGGCGTCCATCTGTAAAACAGCAAAACCCAAACAATACCAATAGTTGAATGAGATAAGTGACCTAAACTTCAAGCAAACAGTAAAAATGCAAGAACATAATAATAAAAAATTACTGGCCAACTAAGCTTGCTTAAGGCATGAAATTTCTTGGGGTCAACAGAAATAACCGCCAGGCAGATTACTTAACAAATTTATTCATATACTAACTAGTGCGGGCTGCAAAAATATAAAGCAAGTATACAAAAAATACAGACCTTAACAGGTTCATGCCAACAAATCCTATAATAATTGACAAAGTAAACTAAGTAACAATTGCAATCATATGAAGACAGTTAAATTATGCAAACCCTTTTGCTTTAACTACATATGCATTGCAAGTATTCCAACAATCCAACTACTTCAGACAATTTCTAAAATCAGGTGGAATCATAAATTTAAATCGCCCATTGGGAAAATTGTCCTGGAAAAATCATATTAGATTATGCAAACTAATGAAGACAAGTTGCTATCATACATTAACATGTATAGGACGAAGATGCCTATTTAATTTAAGCAATCAGTGTTTCATTTTGTCAAATTTAGTATACAGCTTACATAAGCTATTTAATCAGAACGCGAATACAGTAACTTGAAGGCAGTATAATTGAGACACTGAGTGCAGATAAATATTGCTAGACTATTGAAACACATTTACAGGCACCTCTGATCATGAACCAGACTAGATAAAATTCCTGGAATCACACATCAGATCAGGAACCAGACTAGATAAAATTCCTGGAATCATACCTTGTTGCAGCAGCAAATCATCTGCTTCACTCCAAGTGTGCAAGCAAGGAGAGCATGCTCACGGGTCTGACCATCCTTGGAGATACCAGCCTCAAAACCACCAGTGGTGGAGTCAATGATAAGAACAGCACAGTCAGCCTGGGAAGTACCAGTGATCATATTCTTGATGAAGTCACGGTGTCCAGGGGCATCAATGACAGTACAGTAGTACTTGGTGGTCTCAAACTTCCACAGGGCGATATCAATTGTGATACCTCTCTCACGCTCAGCCTTGAGCTTGTCAAGCACCCACGCATACTTGAATGAACGCTTGTTCATCTCCGCAGCCTCTTTCTCGAACCTCTCGATCACACGCTTGTCAATACCACCAAGCTTGTAGATCAGGTGGCCAGTGGTGGTCGACTTGCCAGAGTCGACATGGCCAATGACCACAATGTTGATGTGAGTCTTCTCCTTACCCATGGCTGAAGGGAAACACTACACTGCTGCTTACATTAAAATAGCAGATAAAAACAGTTAGAAATAAATATACGGAAATAAACCAGTGATCAAACAATCAACAA
The DNA here is from genome assembly GCA_038087645.1 of Saccharum hybrid cultivar R570. Classification (NCBI taxonomy): domain Eukaryota; kingdom Viridiplantae; phylum Streptophyta; class Magnoliopsida; order Poales; family Poaceae; genus Saccharum; species Saccharum hybrid cultivar. Next base: position 14,704,074 of record JAQSUU010000259.1, read on the forward strand.
GGACAAGAAAATCCAAAGACGAAGTACCCTACGAAGTACCCTACACAGGAAAATCCGAGATGGGAAACTGGATCTAATGAACAACGCAACAGTAATAATCTATGGCCGAGAATCAGTTGCAAACTGCAATCAAGTTTATATACGGAGTACATACTAAAGTTAGGGCCGTGTTTAGTTGGCCCGATTTGGGTCTCCCAAAATTTGCACAGTGCAATCTTCTCCACTGTAGCATTTCGTTTGTATTTGTGAATTTTTGTCCAAACATTGACTAATTAAACTCAAAAGATTCGTCTCGCAAAGTACTACTAAACTGTGCAATCTTCTCCACTGTAGCATTTCGACGTTTTGATGTGATGGGGAATCTTCTTTTTACATGGTGGAATTTGGGGGAAAATTTGGCATCTAACGAGGCCCAAATGAGGCGAAAGGAAAACTTGGATTAGTACTCCAGCACATGAATCGGCTCAGTTCTTACACACAAAACAGAGTAAAGTGCCTCAGCCACGTAATATCATAGATCGGAAACTGGATCTAGTCTAGAACAACCAAACGGTTATAATTTATGGCTCGACAAATCAGTTGTAAACTGCAACCAAATTCATACATAGACACTAAATAGAGGTAGCGGCGGCGGAAACAACACTTGATTAGAAATCCAGTGCATGAATCGGCTCGTCTCATCACACATAGACGACAAACCCAGTAGATCTAGTCATCAAACAAACAGGCTCAACGCACAGCGAAAAGAAAAGGAAGAGAAGCGCGCGCGCGTGCGGCGGAGTACCTCGTCGGGCGTCAGCAGAGTGGCTTGGTTACGGCTCGCCGCTGATCTGAGATACGGTGACGGCGCGTCGGCTACTCCCGGTCTGCAGCGGCCGACTGCGTCTTGGGGTTTGAGAACAGAATGGAGCTAGGTTTTTATAAGGAATACGCCCTAGGGTTCGGGCATGGATGAATGGGCTATTGGGCCCAAAAAAACACTTCATGGGCCACAAATGAACAAAAACAGCATCCGACCTACACATATTATTGTTTTTTATATGGATAGACTCCGTGTGCTACGAGACGTCAAGACCCAAGACCCGACCCCTGCCTCGGGGCCATGAGCAAAATGTATTAGTAAAGCGATTTACAGCTAATGTACTTTAAATAAGCATTACAACAGCTGTCTATATTGTTTTTTATTTTTCCTAGCTCGCTATCCCACCATTCTCGCTGGCCATATTTCCCTAGTGAGTCCTACTTACTATTTATGTTTTTTCAATTTAGTTAGGCTGTTGTAAAATTCTACATTTTAGATAGACTTTCTATTTTACATAATGGCTAAATCTCACAATTTAGCATCTAATTTTACCAAATCTCAACCTGGACTAACGTCGGGTGGCTAACTTGTTATCACATGTGGAGATGTCCAGGTTTTAGCCACCCGACGTCGCCACTTGCTCGAAACTTTCTCAAATTTTTACCACAGCCTCCGCATGCGATGGCAAGACACGTCGTCAAGTTTCGTCATTTTCGGACTCCGTTTCGATTTTATAAAATTTAAAAACACTTTTCACGCGCGTGCCTCGGCGTGTTCCGACACCAACACGGTCGAAATTTCACGCGAGGCCCCGCACACGGCCTCAACATGCTCCAAACATCATGAATATCATTTTCTAAATCGCCGGATTCCATTATTTCATGTACCTGCAGTTCAAATCTAGAGCTGCCGGAAAAAATCAAAGAAACAACAAAAATCAATGGAATATAGCAAAATAAATCAAAATGACCCCAAACTTGGAATATATCATGTACTTACTGTAGCAAGGCAACACAAAAAAACTGGGATCGAAAATCGAAAAAAAAAATTAATTCTTTGCCGACTGCCATCCGTGGCAGTTGGCAAAGAGCCTTTGCCGACTGCCAGGGAGGATGGCAGTCGGCAAAGCCTGCACCTTTGCCGACTGCTGACGGAGTGGCAGTCGGCAAAGGTGACGGTGTGGATGACGTCAATCATGGCCTGCCTTTGCCGACTGCAATTCTTTGCCAACTGCCTGGCAGTCGGCAAAGCCATGGCTTTGCCAACTGCCTGGCAGTCGGCAAAGCCAGGCAGACTGCAGAAAATTCCAGTTGGCAAAGGGACCTCTTTGCCGAGTGTCGAAAAAAAACAGTTGGCAAAGAAAATTGCAGTCGGCAAAGAGCCAGTTTCCTGTAGTGACACTTCAGGGACGCCAATATCAGTTACTGGAATTACTGTAGCAAATGATTTCATTTTTGTAGTTGCTTCGTGTGGAGTTTGCGTGGCATTTCGGCAAGCCAAGAACGGTTCCATTGCCCCATATAGTATGTGGAATTCTTTATCCAAAAACATTTTGGATTTACTTACTATTAACTTTCTCTAGTTTCTTACCTGTGCTGAAATGACTTATAACGGTCTTGACAGGAAGAGACGGGCAAATATGGTACTTCAACAATCTTGATGAATGTGTTGAGCATGTATTCTATAATAAAATCAATGACTCCATTATTATTGTTTCCTCCACGAGGCATGGAAATGACTACGAAACGAGAGCACTCCCATTAGAGTATGAAATATCATATATACAACATTTGTCTTTGAAATATACTAATTCCTTTCTGATGTGATTGTGTAAGATGATAAAATATATATTTATATTTTATATGAACTGCACTCTAACCATTCACTTTTAAACTGCAGCAGTACTTATTCCTAATTCTTTTGAGACTAGTTTATAATTGCAATGATTTCTATTGTTACTGTTGTAGAAGCATTAGAAGATGTAACCACTCGGATAATGGAGTTCAAATATTTGGAGTTAGTTCAGGCATTCCTGACTTTTATGATGACAGCAATATAGCAGTAGTTCCATACAGTACATCGTAAGTATAGCAGTGCTAGCTAGTAACCATTTCCATCCATTTGATAGCAGCGAAAGCTTAGACAAGCACTAATAATTTTCAACTTTTACAGTGTGGACAATGTTCATGAGATGAATAACTATAATCTCGTCCATTCCTTTAGGAGCAAGATCCTATCTGTAAGAGCAAGGTTTGGACCATCTCATAGGATTCATCTTATGATCAGTTAAGGTACGGTACTCATATACGATATTCCAATCTTTATGAACTGTTGCTCGCTGTTTGGCAGGCCTGGTATTCTGATTGCTGCATATACGTTGAAAAAGACCTATCTTCCAATAGAAGTACTGTCAACTGAAAACTGGGTAGTGCTGAAAAAAGTCAACTATGCGGTGCCTCCAAGTGGATTTGATCTAGTTTGCATATGTGAGGATAACATACTTCTGAAAGAAAAGGGCAAAAAAGCAATACGCATGATTAATGTATGTTAAGTACCTCATCTGTTCCTAATGTTTCTTGCTTCTACTTTCTTTTGCATGGTCCTAACATGGTGGTCTGTCCAGATTTTGAATGACGGCAGTGTGAACCTCATCAAACAAACTAATAAGCATCAGGAACTCTTAGCAGCCTATGACCTAACTGCAAAACGGTTATTGCTGAGGTTCAATAAAAATATTTTTGTCGCATCTTGTAACCCTCATGATGAGCAAGTGGCATTACTTGAAGACAATGAGGTGCCTAGCAATTATAACGATAATGGGTACTTCAATTCGGACACATATGTTACTAGGGATAAGAACTATGCAATGATTTATTCAAGGAAGTATATAGAGAAGCCCAGACAGGGTATCAATATACGCCAAGGTATGTCAATCTTCTTTTCATGTTTCTACTAGCAGATGTCAATTTCATTTCACCAATTAGAACTGCAATAAGCATGTTGAATTTATTATATTCAGAATTTTCTTGTATTGGATCGATCAACATATGCAACACCTTCAATGGAGAGTCTGTATGGAAGATCAACCCTTGTGATGATGTAGACCTTGCAATTGCTACACGATTGGATGGTGGCAATAACATGACAAACATTCGTAGTATTATTCATGAGGCTCTTCAGGATGTCACCACACTATTTTATGATGAGGAGCGGCATAGAATCTATACTGGGAACGAAAGAGGTTTTTTTCATGTGTGGTCGAACTAAAATTTGAAGAGCCATATGTTGTGCATGAACATCTAAGCTTACTAAGTGCACGCCCAATGCTACCTTGAAAAGAATTGGTAATCTGTTGTCTTATTCGGGACGACCATGGTCCTCTCATATCCTTGATAAATTAAACTTTAGGCACTGTGTGCTTCACTTGGAGTTAGTTAATCTGTTTTAAGAAATTCACTTGAGAAATGTATGGTGGCAATTATTTTTTGTGTAAGAAAACTCTTAAGATGTACCAATGCAGAGACATCTAGACAACAAGTTCGTTTTTTGAGTGTCAGGTTGGTGCTATAAGGCGACATGTGTACAAAGCAATGTTAAAATACGGAGCTCTATAGCTTTCAAACTTTAGTTCACAAGCAATAAGTGATAGCAAGTTCTTGATCTCAACTTGCTGGGATCAATTTATTTTCAAGTTAGAGTGTCAGGTTGGTGCTATAAGGCGACATGTGTACAAAGCACTGTTAAAATACGGAGCTCTATAGCTTTCAAACTTTAGTTCACAAGCAATAAGTGATAGCAAGTTCTTGATCTCAACTTGCTGGGATCAATTTATTTTCAAGTTATCATCCATTGATCATACTATATTAATATTATTTATCCATTCGTCCCTAAAATAGCACCATTGTGCTATCCACTACATACAAAATTCCTCAAATGTAAATCGCATAGGTTCACCACAAGTTCTTACTTAAAAAACTTAATTAGTTTACCACATGGGGGAGGGGGGCGTCTCACATGAAACAACTTAGCAACAGCACCCTGAGCACAAGAAATGTATTTTGTATGACTTATCCAAAACAATACACAGAGATGAACATGCATTAACGCTATAGCAATTGAGTTGCACAAATGCGAGGGCCTGACGACGCTAGCCGCGAGCTCAGGTTGGATCAGGTGGTATTCCTTCGGTCATGGCCTCCTCCTATTGGGATAAAAGGGTAGAAACATTGCATAATAGACACAATGATCTACGTGAAAAACCTCCTGAATGTTAGGAGTAAAAACCATAGGACCAACCGGTCTACTCCAAGTTTGCACTAGAATCAATAATGGGTGCACGGAGTCTTCTCTAGAGCATCTAGCTAGAGGATTACACCAGCAGCAACACATTCACCAAGTTTAAAACTTGGTATCAACTACAACTACAACCTTCTAACAAGAGGAATGACAATAACCAAACAGAGAAGTCACAAATTCTACCCCCTTGATAATTAACTCATATCTCACAAACTACATCTCCACTGTATAGCAATTTTGGTAGACATACATATCCACGAGTCCCCTAACCACTGACCAAGTTTCAACTCAATCGGACACCATTTCACCACACAAAACAATCGTCTACCAAAACTGCTCTATCCTAAAACTGCAGTAACCCGAATTGATAAAACCCCTTTCAAATCTGGTGCTCTACCCAACCAATCCTCAAACCAACTGAACAGATAAGTGAGGAACCAGCTTATCTAGTGATGTTTGAGCCTCCAATCACCGACTTGAAGATGACAGATTCAGAGCCACCAAATTTAGACATATTTGCTTCTCCTTCTTCTTTCTCTCTTCTCTCATGTTGTGGTTGTGGCAGAACCGCCTAATCTAATGCCCTCCCAAGAGTATTCGTCTTCCATTAGACACTAAGTACCTAAGGGAGCGCACTAAACTATGCGATTTCGTCAAGCACACCCTGAGGAAGAACTCGAAAATCCATATTTTTACATCAGAATCATAAATGAGAGAGTAAAGCTTACAATATCCTTACCATCTCTTACATCACTTTTAGTACAACATCAGAGTAGCTCATTATTTAATTATGAGTACGGAATATAAAATGCTATCAGAGTTTGGCGGAAATGAAACTATTTAATAATAAGTCAAACATTAACATGATGAACTTTTATAAACATAAAATGGTAACAAGTTATAAATATTTTCTTTGTAAAACTTTTGGTGAGATTTTTGTTAAATAAACTTTACTCCGCATCGTAAAGGAAATCCTCGCTGAGCCCATCAGGAGATTTCCACACATAAGTGTCAGCTTATCAGCACCTGTCACCTGCAACAGGGTAGAACAAACCCTGAGTACCCGCCAGGAGGAAAGAAAAAGACTACAAGGATTATGCAAGGGCTTTCTGGCTTGTGGGTTTATGGCATCTGCAAGAAGCCTTACTAAATGTGCATCCTTATATTTCTTTTTATTAGCAGTCATCATTGGTTCATTAATCGACCATTCTATGTAAGCACTAAGGCTACTTTTAAGCAGGTGGTAAGCAATCAGAACCATTTTACCATCTTTCATAGTTTCTACTACGATACCAGATTATAGTCATGTCGGACCGTCAAATTGACGGTGATTCACGAATCAATGTGCCCAGTTGGGTGCCTCGAAAATACACGTTCTTGCTTGTACCCCGGGCACAAGCAAGATCAACCCGTTCCACTCCTGTCAAGGGGTCCAGATCCCCGTCTAAACTCGGACTCTAAGCCCCCAACACTGCAGACCCGACCTCAATATGGTGCTTAGACCTCCTCAACCCAATATATATAACCACCTAAAAAGCTGGAACCCATGATAAGAGAGAAAGAAGTCTTTCCGCTCTCATAAGCAAGTATATGCTCGGGACAAATAGGCTTGTGACCTGATTATGGAATCCAATGCAACGAACGGTCCTTAATCAACACAGGCGGAACAAATGCAATCAGAGCCCCGCTCTCTGTTACCCAACCAAGTCCAAGTCCATTCAAACCCGTTCCGCCCGATATCCAATTGTTATTCAAATATATTCCATGTGAGAGTAATATGATGATGATGATGATAATGATGATGATAATAATAATAATAATAATAATAATAATAATAATAATAATAATAATAATAATAATAATAATAATAATAATAATAATAATAATAATAATAATAATTGGACTCAAGCGTTTCTTTATCCATTTTATTGATTTAATATATATTCGAACTAGGGCTTATTAGCTACCTTAGCAATTTAATTATTCTGTGGCTACCAAAATTATAGTGAGAAGCTAATAATACTATGAAGCTATGGTAAAATTTTCAAAGCTAGCACTATCATCATCTTGCTCCAAAAAATCCTACAAGTTTTGTCCCAATAATATTAAGCATCTCAATTAATTAAGGAACTCTTGAAAATATTCTAGAACTATGTGAGCAAGTTATACCAGTAGGTAGACCATGATCTATGGAACTGAACAAACTTGGTCTCACAATTTTTGGACTTCTAAATAATCTGCTATGGACTTTACCATTTAAGCTATAAACTATATTAGAAAATCATTTGGAAAGAGAAAGGGCTGGTGGCCAACAATCGGCCCAACCAGCCGGACACAGGCGCATAGCGCATAGCAGGCTGGCCCAGCAATGGCCCAAGGCGGCGAGATTTCCACCCGCACTCTGCACAATGGCAAACGAGTCCCCAGCACCTCAGGTTATTACGCGACACAGCTACGCACTATTGTACTAGAGGCATGCATTGCACCAACCACCCTAAACTAAGTTGCCTTCGCAACGAGAGGGTCCTTGGCACCCTACGCATGATGGCGTGGTGTCGGCCGGCACTGCACGGCCACGCCGACCTTCCGGGCGAGGCACCGGTCCGACGAGCAGACCGATGAGCACCGCGGGGCCAAACCAAAACCCTGAGCGGCGGTTGAACGGCATAGGTGCCCCCTAGTACCCTGCCCACGCTGGCGGACCATCCGCCATGGCGGCACTCCTGTTCTGACACGCTAGAGCACCTATCGCCTAACTCGAAGGACAGTAGAGCAATAGAAGCTTACCAACAATACGGCCGAGGGGGTGGTTGAGCCGGAGGCGGCTCAGGCGAGCCCGACCATGCGCGCGGTGAAGGGATGGCAGCGCACCGAGACAGACGCCGGCGTATCACCACGCCGTCGGCGAGCTCCCTGGACAGCATAACGTGAGCACCAACTAGAGGAAGTAGCTACGAGTTCACAGATACGCGCAATTGAATTGCTACTAACCCTACGAGCTTACCCCCAATTCGTACTCTGCTATGGCGGCGAGGTGACCGGCGGATGTAGAAGTCAAAATTGGCCAGTGACAGTGGACACATGAGGCTCGATGTGGATTGCCTGGCTTGCTAGCTTCCCTGACATGCTGTGTGCGCGAGGAATGGGATGAAGGTGCACGGGTTGGGGTAATTTTTGGAAAGGGAGATGAAGGCGGACGCGCGGACGGCTCGCAGTTAGATAGCCGAGCATGACCACGTGGGTTAGGGGCTCGGTGAGGCGGAGGGGGGGGCTGGCTTGCCAGTCACGGTGATGGCGTCCACCTACGCCTGCTTGAGGCAGCCACCCACGGGACGAAGCAAGGCAGGGCGTAGAGATGGGATGGCGCGGTCACGGCAGGGCATTGTCGGCGGCAGCGGAACAACGGCCATGCCCCGGGCCAACGTGCGAGCGCGAGGGGGAGACCAAGAAAGTGGGCGAGCGGGGGCGAGAGCAACAGCTTGGGGTGACATGCACGAATTTGGAGAGGTCAACTCCGAGCAGTGCCCTCCGATGGTGTCTAGCGGGCCGAGAGAGTGGGCGAGCGGGGGCGAGAGCAGCAGCTTGGGGTGACATGCACGAATTTGGAGAGGTCAACTCCGAGTAGTGCCCTTCGATGGCGTCTAGCGGGACAAGCAGGGCAGGGCAGCACGCAAGACAAGCGATGGGGTGCAGCCGCGTCGGTGGCAAGTTAAGAGGGCAGCGGCACATGGCACAGCGGGAAGAGACCGGGCTGGTTCGGCCAGGTGGCAGCAGTGCAGCAAGGTGGAGGCACGCACGGCACGTTAGAGTGCGGCAGCGTGGCGTCGAAGATGCGATGACCGCAGCCATGAGCCCGAACAACCGAACTAATGATGTACATGCATTTTAAAGCGCACCCAAAACCTAATCTATCTTGGTTAAGGTCACATCAAGTCAACAGGGCTCAAGAGAGTGCTTAAAACTACTAAGGAAGCAAATAAACATCTATGTAGATGGCGTAGATAAGGAGATAGAGAGGTGCCAACATGTGATCGCCACGCTAAGCGTCGGTTCTTGAACGGAGCCCAACAACAAGGTCCCAGCGCGTTCTAAGGCTGTTAGGCAATTTTTAAGTGGACAACATCGCGCCCAACCCAACCACGACCTACACTGTGCTCAAGAGCTCACTGCAAGGCAATCAACTGCACCAGAACACGAAGTTGGTGTTAAAGCATTTTTATTAGAATTTGAATGCCAAAATGGCATTGTCTACCACCCATCTCCAACTTAGAAAAGTTGAGGGCTCAGTTTAACTAACAATCATTTGCCCTATTGCCTTAATTTCTAAAAGGCCTAAACCTTGACGACTCCAACTAACAACCTAGCATGACATGGCCCACACTTCGTACTAACTTATAGAAACAAAATTTGTAGGCATTGTTCAAATATTTTTCACAATTTAATTCTCCAAAAATGGTACTTTTCAACTATAAACTATATTGTACTTTTGGTTATCGAAATTGTTTTCCATGGCCAACCATTCAACAATTTATTCTACTTTTCATATTAGAATTTCGCAAACATGTTTACACATTAATTAACTCACAATATACATTTTACTCTTCTTCTCCAAAAAGATGAGACATACCATTTGATTATCATTTCATGTGAGTTTGAAAATTTTTAAAACCCGAAACCTTGATTTGTTAATTTCTTTTTGGCCTTAACCAATGTGCTAAGCAAAGTCGTAACACCTGGTGTTCTTGTGCTCTGATCTCTCTCTTAGCAGCAGATGAAACAATGGAGGCTAGGGTTTGTGATTTTTATTCTTTTCAAGGATCAATCTCCACCGTTGATTCCAACCGAAGTCAGCGGCTCACAAAAACTAGGTCTATGAGCTACATTTGGGATGGTTTGTTGGGCTCATGATCATCCTCTATATGGTGGGATAGGCTATCAAAAATTCAATCTCACAATGAAACTGACCAATCCTGCGTGGAACGACAATATTTATTATTGGAAACCTGAATTCCCAAATGTGTTCCAAAAACTATTGACTTATAATAACTTATAATATGTTTCATCTTTCTTATATCAAATAGTCATTTCATTTATGTGCAACAAATAAACACATGCTCTTCTCCAAGAAATTGGGAGGCTTCCTTGTATACCGTTTCATGAAGTCGTGGGATGGTGTAAGATTGCCACTGATCAACACTGTGAGCATATATATTCCCTATGTAAATTCTGTACACTACATAGCAAATTAATAAGTTAACTTATTATCTGCCATGCACAGCTATCAGCTTCACTGAGGACAGAATTCTTGGGGGACATTTTGAAGAGCCATGCAAATGAATGTTTTGATAGCTTCCCTGGAGATCTCCGAGACATGCTTAAGGTCTTAGACAGATTGTAAATTTGATGGTTAAGGCGGGACATAACTTTATTATGCCTTGTTATGTATAAGTGTCTTCTGAATTGTATACATGGTCATATACAATTGTATGAAAGTTGAACTATGGAAAAAAATATCGTCGTTCGGTTGTTTTCATGTGCATCCTTGAAATGAAGCCATGGCGTTAGCACATACACTATACTAGTCCTCTATATGGTGGGACAGCCCAACACCTCCCACCACCAGTGGTGTGAGCATTAGAGAGGGGGACTCAGCATTCTTCACCTGGACTTCATCAGCCAAGTGCTGAGATTGAGATGGCTTTGGCTTCCTTGGGGCGAGACATATTGTCCATGGAAAGGCCTACAACTTCATTCCCATTGATAAAGAGGATAAAACTTTGTTCAACGTAGCATTTGTCGTCCACCTAGGCAATGGATGTGAGGTCTCCTTCTGGACATCGAAGTAGCTGCGGGGAGAGGCTCTAGCGCAACTCTTCCTAGAGCTGTTCACACACAACCGAAGAAATAATAGAACGGTAGCGGATGCCCCCCACAAATAGCAAGTGGATTAGAGATATTGACTATAACCTGTCACAATTACTAATAGAAGAGGTTGTAGCCCTCTAGCGCATGACTCAAGAGTCAAGATACCCAGCTAAGAGAAACAATGGACGACAAAATAACTTGGATCCACAATTCCATTTGGCCAATACTCCATAAATCAGCTTACTCATTGTAATTTTGGAGAGTCCACACGAAGTGTTACTACTGTATTGGAAGACTCAAGCACCACCCAAATCCAAACTTTTTACCTGGTTAATGTTTTTTTAGAAGGAACGGCAAGAGATGTGCCGTAAGTTTTATTAGACAATAGAAAAACAAGAATAAAGAACAAGAGGGTTTGCCAAGTCCCTAGAACACACCTTAAGAACACAACTTAGTACAACTCTAAAAAAGCCCGAAAGGAGAAGAGGAAAAAAGGGGGCTTGATAAGAGACCCTGGCCTACTAGCAAATGAAAACTCAACTCCAAAGAAACAGAGGAAAAAAATAACTAGCCCACTAATTTGAGTCTTGATTTGGGTGCATGGCCTAATAAGAGGGTGACCAAATAAGTTTGTCTGTCAACTATGCTTTAGAAACCTGGAGACCACGGCACACCTTTTCCAGAAATTGCGTCTTTGCAAGGTGGCCGGATTTGGGGAGCCGTAGCACTGTAGCAGTCTTGGCAGGGAGGATATCTCTCCTACCTTCTCACTGAAGGTCTGAGGATGAGAGCACACATAAATCTGGTTCCTCTCGGGCTAACAGCGGTTGACAGTGCGGCGACAAGACCAGGAAGAAGGTCATCATTGGCCATAGGCCATAGCTAATAATCTAGCAAATATGAGGGGAGCGCAACAAACACAGGGTTCTCAAGCATGCAGACCACACAGCGATGGAGGTGGCATATATGCGATCAAAGAGGAAGCGAGAACCTGGTGTTTTGCTGGAAACAAGGGATTCTACAGATGTTTCTCCCACCATAACCTGAATCAGACTGAGACTCAAGCAGTGATTCAAGCGCGGAGAGAGGAGGGATGTACGACACGTAGAGTAGCTAGCTAGGCTAAAACGCCAAAGCAGAGTTGCTTCCTTGAATCATGCAAACAGCCTAGGATAGCAAAGGGGTACGTGGCGAGCAGGTTCAGAACAGTTTGAAAAACCTCGTGCTGTTATGCAACGGTTTTGCTCTTCTTGTGCAAAACTGCAAACTGTGCCTTGTATGTACATAAAACTGCTTCCCTTATTGTCATCTTTCGAAAAAAGAAGGTTACTCATCAGCAGTCATGTTGCCAGCAGCAATCAGCAAGCAATCACGCACATGCAGCTGCAGAAGTCAAAACCTGGGTAGCTGCCCTGCCAGAGGTCAGCAATCAGCACTCACGTCATAACCATGTGACGTCGAGGTGGGTGCTAACCCTAGCTACGATTCACTGTGTGATCGATAAGCTTATTATTACCTAATACCGATCGACCAGGAGCCCTAGATGAGATCGATCCTGCCGGGTTTACCACTGCAGGAAAGCTGTTCAAATTTTCGATGGCCAGGTTTACCGAGAGGCCGCCGCATATTTTGACTGACTGGGCGCTCAGACTAGACATCGATCGACCAACCAGCGGCGGTGACATCAGCTGCCTGTTTTGACGCACGCCGACCGCGGGCCGCTTTTTGCTCAAATTTTCAATTGGTAACAGACATCCAGCCCACTCTCGAGGTCTACTTACTTACTGCCTAAACCGGACACCCATTCCTCCCCTTCTCTCGCCGCGAAACCCTAGGAATAATCCCTCACCAACCATCCACAGCTGCCGTCACCCGCGCCGCAATCCCGAGACCTGCGCGACTGCTAGAGAAGGCAATGGGAAGACGCAGGAACGCGCAGCGCCATGAAGGCGGCGCCGTCGAGGTCGAGGATGTCGATGACAAATGGTGGCAGGTCGTCAGCTTCGACAGCCGTGCACGTTCCTCCCAGCCCGTGCCCGCGTCAGATGGAAGGGCGCTGCACCGGGAGCTGCTGGGCGGCCGCAACACCGCAAGTAAGCTGATGTGCCGCGAGATCGGCCTAAGGTTTTCTCTACCGATATTTTAAAAATCTCGGTGGTCACCGATAAACGGGAATATCGGATATATCGGAAATTTATCGGCGATAGAAATAAAATTTCGGAAGAAATTTAGACAAAAAATGACTCATTTTGTTCAGGAAAGCACATAGATCATTTCTAAACAATTTAACATAAAAAACTAAATAAAACATATTATCAATTGCTTATTCAATGAGGAGGGCAGTCACATGGCTGGAGCGTGCTGAGTGTGTTGCGGCGGTGACAACTTGAACTTAGAAGAGAAGGGGAGAAAAAATTAAACATGGATTAAGGTTAGAATATTGGGTGGGCTTTGGCGTCTATTTGGATGACAAAATTTTAAAAATATGAAACCAGCCGGTAAACGGGATATCTCAGAAATTTCGGATCCTACCGGCCGATATTTTTTTCCCTGGATCGGCCAACTGCGCGGCTTGATGCCGCCGCGCCCGGACGTGAACTTCTGTACCGAGAAGTTCCGGCGCTTCAAGCTGCAGGTGAGCCAGATGAGCTGGCTAGAGAGTAGAGACGACCATTTCCATCCTGCAAGTCTCGGCCGGCCGTACTAGGCGTTGTTGCCTCTCCGACCCATAGATCCATAGACGACCATTGTCCATAGCCCCATGCGATTACGAATGCACGCGCTCGCAAGCGCACCGCAGTGCATGGGATGCTGATGGCACAATGCGAGATGCCGAGATGACCGGGAACTATTCACAGGCAAGTTTTGTTAGTGTCATCTGGACATTTTGCCCGGATAACACTTCAAGCACTTCTTATGTACTGGCCTTGACTAACCTGAAATTGTCGATTTGTTTCCTTGGGTTGGGTATCATCATTTTATTTTCGGTAGGCCAGCATCAATATGTATTTGGAGGCCAAAAAGTAAGAGAAGTACAAAATGTTTTAGTCAGAAACTTTTGTTCTCTTTATTTAAGATAAAGGAGGATATGCATATAGAGAGTGGAACAGTAGCACTTTGTGATTTTTCCCGTTGAAAAAAAGCTTGCTGGTAGGAGTACTAGTTTAAGCTTGAGTATTACACAATAGACTTTTGATTCACATCCTTCCATATATTCTTCACCCTATATTCTTCTTATTATCTTCGAATCCACCTTTATCCTCTCCCCATGTTAGCCCGCTGATGATCAAAGGGGTTCTCTACACTAGTAGGGAAATGACTTTCGATTCGCACCTTTAGTCTCGGTTGTGTTGGGATTCGGGACTAATGTAAGCGTTAGTCTCGGGTCTAAACTTTACAGGCACCGAAGGTCTTTTTATCCCAGTTGGTAACATCAACTGGGACTAAAAGACATCCTTTAGTCCCGGTTGGTGTCACCAACCCGGACTAAATGTCTTCCACCTGGGACTAAAGGTCCCCCATGGGTGAATTCAAAAGGACAGCGTCCAGGACTTTGTCACATGTGGTGTTCCGTTGAGTTGGTAAGGAAGCTACGCGCGAGGCAACAAGGGGTCTTGGGTTCGAATCTCACGCATCGTCGCAAGAGAGGTCTCCCAGGATTTAAACTATTTTTTTGTTTTGAGGACGGGCTTTAGTCCCGGTTGTGTGACCCGGTACTAAAGGTCCCGGTGTTTAGTCCTGGATCTGCAGTCCCAGTTAAACTGGGACTAAAGCCAGTTCGCAACCGGGATATATATATATATATATATATATATATATATATATATATATATATATATATATATATATATATATATATATATATATATATATATATAAACATTCAATAGACTTTTGATTCACATATGCTTCCATAGGCGCATATAGAATCTGCTTGATTGTGTCTCCTTTTTAGTATTAAGTTCTATTTTGATGTTGTCATATTTTTCCTCTTCGCAGGAACAAATTTTTGTCCACAATGGCATGGAGCTCCCTTTAGGGATGACAACTTCTGTTACTGGAATTACTGCAGCAAATGATTTCATTTTTGTAGTTGCTTCGTCTGGCGTTTGCATGGCATTTCGGCATACCAACAACGGTTCCATTGCCCCATATAGTATGTGGAATTCTTTATCATGAACATTTTGGATTTACTTACTATTAGCTTTCTCTAGTTTCTTACCTGTGCTGAAATGACTTATAACGGTCTTGACAGGAAGAGACGGGCAGATATGGTACTTCAACAATGTTGATGAACGTATTGAGCTTGTATTCTATAATAAAATCAATGACTCCATTATTATTGTTTCTTCGAGGAGGCATGGAAATGGCTACGAAACAAGAGCACTCCCATTAGAGTATGAAATATCATACAACATTTGTCTTTGAATTTGAAATACTAATTCCTTTCTGATGTGATTGTGTAAGACGATAAAATATATTTTTATTTTATGGACTGCACTCTAACCATTCACTTTTAAACTGCAGTAGTACTCATGGAGTACTTATTCCTAATTCTTTTGAGAGTAATTTATAATTGCAATGATTTCTATTGTTACTGTTGTAGAAGCATTCGAAGATGTAACCACTGGGATAATGGAGTTCAAATTAATACTTGGAGTTAGTTCAATAGGCATTCCTATCTGTGATGGTGACAACAACATAGCAGTGGTTCGACACAGTAGATGTAACCACTGTGGATCGAGGTGCTTATTAACATAGATTAATCATGCGTATTCCTTTTTTGCCCTTTGCCGAAACAAATCAACTATGCGAAAGCTTAGACAAGCACTAATAATTTTCAACTTTTACAGTGTGGACAATGTTCATGAGATGAATAACTATAATCTCGTCCATTCCTTTAGGAGCAAGAACATCCTATCTGTAAGACCAAGGTTTGGACCATCTCATAGGATTCATCTTATGATCAGTTAAGGTACGGTACTCATATACGATATTCCAATCTTTATCAACTGTTGCACGCTGTTTGGCAGGCCTGGTATTCTGATTGTTGCATATAGGTTGACCGAGACCTATCTTCCAATAGAAGTATTGTCAACTGAAAACTGGGTAGTGCTGAAAAAAGTCAACTATGCGGTGCCTCCAAGTGGATTTGATCTAGTTTGCATATGCCAGGATAACATACTTCTGAAAGAAAAGGGCAAAAAAGCAATACGCATGGTTAATGTATGTTAAGCACCTCATCTGTTTCCTAATGTTTCTTACTTCTGCTTTCTTTGCATGGTCCTAACATATGGTGGTCTGTCCAGATTTGGAATGACGACAGTGTGAACATCATCAAACAAACTAATAAGCATCAGGATCGTCCCTTAGCAATCAATGACCTAACCGCAAAACGGTTATTGCTGAGGTTCAATAAAAATATTGTTGTCTCATCTAGTAACTTTCATGATGAGCAAGTGGCATTACTTGAAGACAATGAGGTTCCTGGCAATTATAACGATAATAGGTACTCTGATTCGGACATATATGTTACTAGGGATAAAAACTATGCAATGGTTTATTCAAGGAAGCATGTAGAGAAGCCCAGACAGGGTATTAATATACTCCAAGGTATGTCAATCTTCTTTTCATGTTTCTACTAGCAGATGTCAATTTCATTTCAGCAATTAGAACTGCAATAAGCTTGTTGAATTTATTATATCCAGGATTTTCTTGTATTGGATCAATCAACATATGCAACACCTTCAATGGAGAATCTGTATGGAAGATCAACCCTTGTGATGATGTAGACCTTGCAATTGCTACACGAATGGAAGGCGGCAATAACATGACAAACATTCGTAGTATTATTCATGAGGCTCTTCAGGATGTCACCACACTATTTTATGATGAGGAGCGGCATAGAATCTATACTGGGAACAAAAGAGGGGTTTTTTCATGTGTGGTCGAACTAAAATTGGTAGAGCCCTATGTTGTGCATGAACATCTAAGCTTACTGCTAAGTGCATGCCAAATGCTACCTTGAAAAGAATTGGTAATCTGTTGTCTTATTTGGGATGACTATGGTCCTCCCATATCCTTGATAAATTAAACTTTAGGAACTGTGTGCTTCATTTGGAGCTAGTTATTCTGTTTTAAGCAATTCTCTTGTTGAGACATGTATGATGGCAACTATTTCTTGTGTAAGAAAAATCTTAATGCAAAGGGATCGATCTTGACAACAAGTTCATTTTTTTTGAGTGTCAGGTTGGTGCTATAAAGCGACATGCGTACATGTTAAAATAGGGAGCTCTATAGCTTCCAAACTCTAGTTCACAAGTAATAAGTGATAGCAAGGACTCTCTAATTAACTTTTCACTAAATCACACTACTGCAAAAACGATTTTCAGCAACGGTACCCTTTTGTGGACAGAGGTGGCTCCTGATGGCAGAGGAAGCCGCCTCTGAAGACGTATCTTCAGAGGCGGCTCCAAAGCCAATCGTTATCATCTATTGATCATACTATTAATATTATTTCTCCATTCGTCCCTAAAAAACTTAATTAGTTTACCACACGGGGGGAGCATCTCAAATGAAACAACTTAGCAACAACACCGTAAGCACAAGAAATGTATTCTGCATGACTTATCCAAAATAATACACAAAGATTAACATACATTAACGCTATAGCAAGGTAATAAAGTTGAGTTGCATAAACACATTTGAATCATAAAGTAAAGGTGAGCATCTACCATAGGTTTGCATTATTAGGCATTGCATAAGCTAAGAATAAGCATATACATGAACAAGCGCATAAGGGTACAACTCGATCCTCCATGAGTCCTTTCATCTCGACCGCTCTACATTGAGGCCAAAACTAATGATCTGGCTCATAACCAAGAGACAACATTTTAAAATGACTGATAATCTCGCAAGGGTGTACAACTTTCCCACACAAGGACAACTACATCGCCCAAACGACTCACCAGTCCATAAGGGGTAACTCATCGCCTCAACCTTTCTGCTTTCTCACATTTGGCATGGTCATTATGGTCAGGGTACCAACATTTTACTCAACTATCTCCCTCGCTTAAAGAGATGTGTCGAATCCACATGGTTAACCACTCACAACATGATATTCGGCTCAATACTAAGCCAAGATATGTGATAATCGGTAAGTACGTTAGGTGGTAATATTGATTCAACAAAATTCGCTGCTTAACCAGCTCAAACTAGTTATATCAACTGACACCATAGCTCGCCATGACCCTACCCCTCGCAGAGCCTCAATCACATCCATTCCTCTTGGTCAACTTTTAACTCTTTTCTCTTCTAATTGCTTATTAGCTAGCTAAGGAAGCAACTCCTATTTCAGGCGAGCGATAAGAAACCCATTACATACTCAACTTCTACCAAGCCAAGCAAGATTTGCATATTTTGTGATCTATAAATGAAGCATGGAACACCCCAAGGCATGATCAAAAAATAATTAAGGAAAAGCTAAAAGTAGGTTGCATCTAGCTAGGTCATAGTATCACATAATTGTTTTTTGGAAGACAACCACGGAGCATAGCTCTCCAACACTTTGTTTAAAAGAAAAAAAGGTAGCTTATACAATAGGAAGAAACCAAGTTAGCCAAGAGCTAACCAAGGCATACCCAGAAAAAAGAAACAATGAAAGCACTACCGATTACAAAGAGTTTAACCAATTCATAACTATAGAATGGTAGACTTCTTTTACACGACATAAATGAAGCTTATTAACTTCATTTATAAAGAGTTGTTTCCAAGCAGACGGTGAAGGCACTTTGATGTTAAAGATATACAGCGGCGGAACCAGCAAAATGGTAAGGGGTGTGTGTGTGTGTGTGGGGGGGGGGGGGGGGTAGGGTGAGAGACAAATATGGGTAACATGAGTATATGATCTTATTTTTAATGTGTGTGTGTGTGTGCATAATCATAATTTTTTGATGTGACAATCCGCAAAAGAGACTCTTTTAGAAAAGACAAGAAAAACCAACCTTTTTTTCATCTGAGCCTCACTTTGCACTTCTCCATCCTGTCCATCGCCATCTTTATCTATCTTCTTGAAAAACAAAAGAATCACTATTCTTTTAGGAGGAACCATTGTTTCCTACCTGAATTAGCACACAAACGGAATTAAAAATTTGCATGATGGTCATAGCAAATTAGCAATGAAAAAATAAGAATAGTATCAATTAAACAAACAAATATTTAATTTGGGAATATAAACTATACTTGTTTTTGCTTGCGTGTAGCGTGCGGTGCTCTTGCTCCTACTGACCTGCAGGCTGCAGATTTGCTCCTGCTCCTCATGTTCTTGATCGAATGATTGTCGTAATACGGCAAGGGCGCAAGCTGGGCAGCCGGCGTCCCGCAATGCGTGGCATGCCCGCGAGCTGCGAGACCTCGACGGCCGATGGGATGGAGAAGCCGCCACTGCCCTCTGCCCTACACCGCTGAGTCACTGACAGCACAGATAGAACTGGAGAAGCCGCCCCGTAACAGATGGGAAAATGCGATGTGACGCGAGTCCACGATGTTTTCTCTCCGCGATGTTTCTCCTTGCATTCTGGGCTGGGCCGCTCAAGGTCAGGGGGTGTATAAAAAATTTTGGCCGCTTAGGGGGGGCTGCTGGCCCCTCCCCAGTTCTGCCACTAAAGATATAAGCATTTCGCTCTTTCCAAATACACCAAGTCGACAATCATGAAGACTTGCATGAAAAAAAGGAAGACATTGTGTGTTTTTTATCCATGATCATTTGGAAAAGGCTGCCTTGGATTGACCATTGAATCCCTAAAGAGAACCACCTGGTAACACATGAAAAACATTCAAAGAATAAGTGCATTGTTGTTTCTTCAATATCATGGTGACACAAAGCACAGTTGTAGCCATATCAAGAAATCTGTTCCTGCACCGCAAAATGTTTCTTGTGTTGAGACGGTAACTGAAAATGAGCCATATAAAGGGCTTAATCATCGGCATAGATTTTGATTTCCATAACCAAATGTATGGTGTTGGAGGTGTGATGATTGAGGCAAAGTGGTAGGCACAAACTTGTTTGACGCATAAAGTGGTATATTCCAAATGTAGGTCCAAACATCAGTGACCAGCTCATTTATACCCAAATCAATAATCTTATGCTAGAAATTTCAACATAGATACATAACGCTATCAATATAAAACCCCCAAAATGTTTGGGGTTCCTTTGCTATGTTGGGGTTAATATGGGTTGACCTGATGGTTAAGACACATAACTCTGCCAATATAGAACTCCAACCTCGGCTAACCCAACAGTCAGAGCCACCCATGCAAAAATTTGAATAGGGTGAAAATTTTGCACCGTGTCGAGCAGTACCGCCAACCCCAAGATCTCTCTCTTTTGTCCACCACGTGAAAAGAGGTTTACCATGCCATCCATTTCACACAAGGGAATATGTTGTATTGTGATGGGCACATAAAGGTGCTCGCCATCACCACCATCTCCGTCTCTATCTCCATTATCTAGCTACACCCTCTCTCTCTCTCCTCTAGCTGTGAACCCTAGCCATCGTCGCCATAGCAGCTGGCCTCCCTCTCCACTCTCCAATTGCACCCTCTCTCATCTCACTCTGAACCCTAGTTGTTACCGCCACAACAGCTTACCTCCCTCTCCACTCTCCAACCACACTCTCTCTCATCCCGCTCTGATGCCAAGTTCCCAACCATTCCATAGTGTGGCCAAATCACCCATGAACAGTCCATGTTGGGAGTATGCCCTAAGTGTGGCCAAATCACCCATGAACAGTCCATGTTGGGAGTATGCCCTAGAGGTTATCATAGAGATGATTGTATTGCCTTGTATCCATGACATATTATAAGTCCATTGAATATCCATTAAAGACAACTTGTATCGATTAGCAATTATGTGAATTGTTTGTGAAACTCTTTTACTTGTATGGTTATTCTAGAATGGTCCATGATCGGAGTTCATGTAGGACACACATGAATATTAGATCAGCACATTATTAGTTGATGACTATGTTTCACAAGTCATAGACATAAAGATGTCAAACTAATAATGTGGGCACATGTGTGACATGTAGGCTAGACTGACCCAACGTGAGATGTTGTTATTGTCTCGATTCACATCATGTATGTTATGTTCTTAGACCTAAGATTGTTGTATGTACTCAAGATGTGAAATGACCTATTTAGAGACTATCAAACGCTACTCCGTAACTGGGTAGTTATAAAGGTGGTCTTTGAGTTTGTCAAGAAACATGCTGTGAGACATAGACAATCAAGATGTAATTTGCCCCTCTCTATGTGAGAGAGATATCAATGGAACACTCTAATGATTGGATCAACAAATGCATGACCGTGCTTAGGTTAAGTGTTAACCTATGAGTTGGACCAAATATCGTGTGGCAAAAGGAATAACATGTATATGGTTTGTGGTGGTTCGTCTGATTTGATCTTTGAGTACACATAGGAGTTGACACGTCTTGCTAGAGACCGCTATCAACTAATGGCCGAGTAGGAGTACTCGAACCACGTCTACGTGTGCATGAACCCATAGGGTCGCATGCTTAAGGGGCTGGAAGCCTAATTCGGGTTGGACCCGAATTTGACTAGGCTTAAGGTTTTCTAATTAGGCTTCCAACTTGGGGCTGATTAGAGGCGCCTATATAAGAGAGGGAGGGGGCGCGGCCAGGTTACACACGCCATTAGGCAGCCGCCGTCGCCCCCCCACGCTCACGCCTACTGCTCCTCATGGACCTAGCAGTCCGGAGGCGTAACGCTTCCTCCCCGTACGTGTGGGATACCTTGGAGGTGCTGCATCTGGAGCACAAGGACGAACCGCACGAGAGGGATGATCCGCAAGCGGAGGGTGGACGTGACGGACGACCACGCAACTGCACGGCACTGCTACGACGCGTTCGACTACATCGAGTCGCTTCCGCTGCACCTGCGCGTCTAGTGGTAATCCCGTAACCTCTAACTAGCAGTAGATCCTGGTTTATGAGGTCAAAAATTTTGATTTTATGGCTAGTGTAGCACCCTCATAACCCTACAGTCCAGCGATGAGCCGAGGTACTATCCCTTCTAGCTACCTCATGCTACACCCCGAGCCGAGTCCACACAGTTATCTGGTCACTACTATATACTAGTCTTATCATGTCCATAAAATGATATGTGGTCTCTACAGGTGATTACTCTAACTCACTATGATAGAGAGATGGTCCTTAGCTGCTCTATGGGCTATATATATGCTACTCAAGATCCCACACTTGCAGTAGTTTTACCCCTTTTGAGCCATAACTCACAATCAAGTTTAGTTATACAAGGTCAATTTCAGATTGTACCTAGTCAATTAGAGAACCTAAGGTTCTCTTCTTTAGCAAGTTTTTAGTGGATTAACAGACTTGGTGTACACTCCTATGGCGTGTGAACATGAGTTCCCACTCATATTCAACTTCTATCGATTCGAAGCCAACTAAGCATAATTAACGCACTGAATCTGAAAGGTCCTAAATGGCTAGAGGGGGTGAATAGCCTATAAAAATTCTCTACAAATTCACTAGAGCAAATGGTTAGTAACCTAAATAACGAAATGCAATTTTGCTCTAGCTCTACAAGGGTTGCAAGCCACCTATCCATACAATTCTAGCGAATTATAGTTTCTATGGCACATAAAGGTCTAGGTTGCTAATTCTACACTAGTGAGCTAACTAGCACAAGAAATACTACTAAATACTTCTAGCTACTCAACTAAGAAATTCTAGTTACTTGTGTAGTGATAGAAGTAACAAAAATCGTGTAACAAAAATCGTGTAACAAAATTCTACTTCTAGCTGAGGTTCTCATGCTTGCTAAAATCGTGTAAATACTTCTAGCTACTCAACTAAGAAATTCTACTTCTAGCTAAAATCGTGTAACAAAATGTAAATGCAAGTGATAGAGATAATTACCAATCTCAACAAGTGACAATCAATCAATGAATTCCAAGAGAACCAAGGAGACAAATGACACGATTTTTCTCCTGAGGTTCTCATGCTTGCCGACACGCTAATCCCCGTTGTGTTGACCACACACTTGGTGTTTCGGCGGCTAATAGGTGTTTCACAAACCTAGCCCAACAATTAGGCACCACAAGAACCTACCCACAAGTGAGGGTAACTCAATGACATGAGCAATTTACTAGAGTACCTTTTGGCACTTCGCTAGGAGAAGGTCAAGAACCCGCACAAATCACCGGGAGATGGCCACGAACAATCACCAACTCATGACAATGCTCCTCCGCTACTCCAAGCCGTCTAGGTGGCGGCAACCACCAAGAGTAACAAGAAAAATCATCAGGCCCTGACGCAATGGTCCGACACTACATGTAGGATGGTCTGACACTACGCATATAGAGTGTGCATCTTTTGGCCAACGGCTCCTTTGCCTTTGGGGCTATAAATAGAAGTGTTGGCCGGCTTTGCCCGGCAGCTGAGCACCTTGGGGTCTTTGTGACTTCACTTGGGAGTGCTTGGAAACCCTCTAACTCTTTTGCGCATATAGTGATTGCATCCGATTGCAAGTGAGTGATTCTAGTACGTTGCATTGAGAAGATTGCAAGTGTTGGCACTAGGTGATGGAGTTGCAAGCCGGTGGTGCTTGTTACTCTTGGAGGTTTTCACCTCCTAGACAGCTTGGTGGCGTGATCTCCATCGAGAAGCCCACAAGAAGCTTGTGCGGTGCTCCGGAGAAGAGCTTTGTGAGGGGTGTTGTGCTCGCTCCGCGGGAGACGCAAAGAGCAACTCTAGTTGAGTGAGGTGCAAAGAGCGCCAAGTGGTCCGACCATGTCAAGTGCTAGAGCTTGTGTTGAGTGAGGTGCAAAGAGCGCCAAGGGGTAAGACTTGGATAGCACAAACTTTGCATGTTTGTAGAGTACCAACGTGATTGACGGATAGTTTATCATGTGCTAACGGATAGTTCAACATTACCTTGTGGACTCCATCGTGTTGACCAGTCAACCTAGTTGACTATGGGATGATGAACAATTCATTTAAAATTCACTGACAGTCTATGGAATTACTTTGAGTCCATATTTGTAGCCAAACTTGGGAGGAATGAGCTTTGTTAGATTTCTTTACAAATGGGGTTCAATTGGTCCTTCGTGAAGATCCTTATTCCAATTCCCATTTTGTTTCGCGTCCAAAGTCAAATGCTCGTGCTTAGGGTTGGAGTTGACCGTTGCTCAGGAATCTTATTTCTTGATGATTGAGGTTGGAGATGATTAATTACTTAGAGGTAAAAGTGGTTTCTATAGTCGAAGCTTGATTAAGGGTGTCATAGCAGATCAAGCATAATGCCATGGTATCTCCCCTTTTTATCTAGGGTGTATCAATAAAGATGCATCCATAAAGATGGGTCTATAGAGTAGACGACTTAGATCTAAAGAGGTTTCTTCTGAGGTTCATCCCGGTTTACGGCTCAAGGTAGAGGGGTGATGGTCGGAGTTTGGCCTTAAAAAGAGGGTTTTTGCAGAGTTTTACATGGGATGACTTCCGGGTCATGACAATCTGTGTGTGTTGATCAGGGTTGCCAAACATAGTGTATATGTTTGACTTTCTAGACCTTTTGAAGTAAGGGTCAGACCATCCACCTGATTAAGACAGAGGTGGTGTGCCTCTAGTCTGCTATGCACTATGTTGGTGAACCGTTCGAGCATAGACAACCTAGGGCTAACAGACCATCCGTGAGTTCTGGGTAGAAACTCACAGATTCTTATTATGGCTCAGTTTCTGGCAGGTGTATGGATTCTTGAAGTTGGCTGACAAGACTCGCTGACATGGCAAATGCAGGACTGTCCGAAATTCCATAGAAATGTCATATTCAACTATACTAAACATAGATTGCAAATAAGATATATATTTAACATATGTTAATAGATCAACAAATGCACATTGGGTCGTTACATATACCACCTGCATCACCCCTCAAGCCTTCCCACATGTTAGGCCTTGCTAAGTACTTTATGTACTCACCAATTGTTGAGTCACATATGTGGAACCTGAGAAGGACTGTGTTGCTGATGAGGAAGTGAACCATGAGGAATAGGAGTTATGCAAGCACCTACAGACCTACTAGGAGATAGAAAGATTAGAAATGTAGGGTTTCCACCGCGCTTGAGCATGCCTATGGGATAAAGTTCTGCTACGCTATAGTAGGAGCCTGCTTGTTATTAAGGCCTATAGCCATGACGTGTAAAACTCGACCGTTGTAAGATTATATTTGTAATCAATAAAGCCTATTATTTAAATATAAATCTATGTATCATTCTGTGCATATCTGCGATGATATAGATATACCTACACTCTCAAAATAAAGGTCTGGTATGGTCTAGACATGAGCAGGACTAGCCATACCACCAACCCAAACAACAACTCCCTGCTCCCCTCACCCACCCGTTCCACCCAAGAAATAAATCCTTCCTTTGCATACTCGTTAAGATCTGCACAAGTTAATTTGGTGTATATATGATGCCACGTTTGCAAAAATATGCACAAGCTTAGCGTCGAGGTTAGCATGACAGGTTCTATGTTGAGTATCTAATCCTATCTTGTGAACGAGGATGGAGACAAAAGCACCCTCACGAGCTTTAGTGGGTATGGTATGGAGAAATTTCTTCCCCACTAGCCATACTGATGTCTCGGGTGTTTTATCTTGAACCCGTCCAACTGATGTTTTTAGATGATTAATTTCTCAATCTCATTTATTTCATAACCCAAATCCATCACTTGGATATGTTGTTAATTAACCACCAAAATCAGGTTAATGACTCCCTGTAGAATGGAATAGGGAGAACACCTCACTCCATAAGGGAGGGTGACTTTCGTAGTCGCAAGGAGCTCAGTACAATTACAATTAGACCCCTAGATATATACACATCTAACACCCCCCACACACACAGTCGTAGCGGGAGGTTCACGGACGCATAGACTAGACCAAAAATCAGTGAATAATTGTACATGCAGACCCTTAGTCATGATGTCTGCGAACTGATGCGAGGACGACACATGTAGGACACGAACTTCACCAAGCGCGACCTTCTCGTGAACAAAGTGGATGTTGATCTCGATGTGCTTGGTCCAGCGGTGATGAACGGGGTTGGCTGTCATGTAGACAGCACTGACATTGTCACAGAAGACAACCGTGGCAGAGGGAAGCGGTAGATGGAGCTCCTGGAGAAGCTGGCGCAGCCAACAACACTCAGCAATAGCATGGGCGACAGCACGGTACTCCGCTTCAGCACTAGAGCGAGAGGCATTGTTCTATCGCTTGGTAGACTAGAACACCAGGTTGTCACCGAGGAAGATGCAGAAGCCAGAGGTGGAGCGGCGTGTGTCAGGGCAGCCTGCCCAGTTAGCGTCAGAGTAGGCAGTGAGCTGGCCGATGGGTCCGGTGCCCAGGTGAAGACCGGCGGAGAGGGATCCCTTGATATACCAGAGAATGCGCTTGATCAGCGTGAGGTGAGGCTCGCGGGGATCATGCATGAACAAGCACACCTGATGAACGGCATAGGCCAAATCGGGTTGTGTCAGAGTGAGGTACTGGAGGGCACCGGCAAGACTCTGGTACTCGGAGGGGTCAGTCACCAGGGCGCCTGTGGTGGCAGACAGCTTGTTCCATGTGTCCACTGGCGTGGCAGTGGGATGGCATTCAGACATGCAAGCTCGCTCGAGAAGGTCCATGGCATACTGACGCTGTGACAAGAACAACCCCGAGTTGTCACACGTCACGAAGATGCCAAGGAAGTGGTGAAGGTCTCCAAGATCCGTCATGGCGAACTCGGAGTGGAGGCGTGCCGTGATGAGCTATAGCAACTCACGGGACGAGGCCATGGGAATGATGTCATCGACGTAGAGGAGCAGGTATGCGATGCGATCTCTGTCTTTATAGACAAACAGAGATGTGTCGGACTTAGACACAGTGAAGCCCATGATGCATATGTGTGTGGCGAAGCATTGGTTCTAGGCCTTAGGCGCCTGCTTGAGCCCGTACAGGGACTTCTGCAGGAGACAAACATAGTCAGGTTTGGAGGGGTCGACGAAGCCAGACGGCCGCTGGCAGTAGACAGTCTCCTCGAGGTGGCCGTGGAGGAAGGCGTTCTTCACATCTAGAGATAGATGGGCCAGGCGCGCGAGGCGGCGATGCTGAGGACGGCGCAGATCGTCGTCGGTTTGATAACCGGGCTGAAAGTCTCATCGTAGTCGACGCCGGCTTGCTGTGAGAAGCCGCGGACCACCCAGCGCGCCTTGTGCCGGGCGAGGGAGCTGTCGGAGTGGTACTTGTGCCTAAACAGCCATTTGCCAGTGACCACATTGGCACTAGGTGGTCGAGGTACAAGGCGCCAGGTACTATTGGTGATGAGAGCATTGTACTCCTCGGCCATCGCAGCGCGCCAGTTGGGATCGACGATGATGCTGTGATAGTTCGCTGGAACTGGCAATGCAGGAGTGGCAGAGAGGTTGAGGCGCTCCACTTGGCGCAGGCTGCCGGTCTGAGATCGTGTCACCGGGCGCGAGGGAGGCGGTGGCGCCGGACACATGTTTGGCACCGGGGGCGCTGGTGCCAGTGGCACCGTGGGCCCTAGGTTATCAGAGGAGGACGGCGCCATCGCCACCGGAGTCGGCGTCGGCGTCTGTAACACCCCGGTGTTACGCAGGCATTAACATTGCAAATCATGCGCATGACACGTCATTGCATTCATGATCACATGTGGATTAGAGTGCACCTTTAGTTAAAGCAATTTTGTGGAACGATTGTTGCATATAGTGTTTATAACTGTTTCACCCTAATTATGTTGGTTAGATTAAGAAAACATGTGTAGCTAAAATTTTTAAATCACCTAGAATTATTTAGTGCAATTTTTGGAGCAACTTGATAACCAAAGTTTTGTCAAAAATTTGCTTTTAAAAATATTATTAGAAAATGGTCAAAAACCCTCCATATTTAGCTTTTATTCTCCAATTCAAAACCTGTGGGGATTTTGGGGTTGGCCCCTTAATAAAAGTTGTAGAGAATTAAATTCTAAGCAACTTTCATTTTTAGGTCATTTTCTGAAAAAGTCATCTTCTTGCTCAAAATGGAATTTTAAAACTGTGAATTGAAATTATTTGAAAAATTTCTGGAAAATAAAAATGAAAAACAGTTTCTTACCTTGACGGGCCACCGCCTCCCTTCCCGGCCTGCTCACGAAGCGGCCCGGCCCAACTCCGCGCGCCGCGCCTACCTCGCCCACCCGCGCGCCCGCGCCACGTCCCGGCCGCGGCAGAAGCCGCTCGCCCCGTGGCCAGCATGCGCCGCTCGCCGACAACATCTGGCCGTCGGTGGCCCCCGCAAGCGCGCGCCTCGCCCCTTCAAGCCGCAGGCGCTTCCTTTCCCGCTCTGCCCTCTCCATTTTTCTCCCCACGCGGCCGTCTTCTCCGCTCCGCACCGAGCACCGCTCGAGCTCACCTAGCCACCGCCACCTCCACTGGCAAAATTGGTCGCCGGTGATCCACCACCGCCCTCCATCTCGTGCACGTCGCTCCGCCTCCATCTCCGACACGTCGTGCTCGCCTTAGATTCACCGTCCGAGCAAGGTAGGTGCGGTAGATGTCGTTTCGCCACCGTCGGTCATGGCGCCGCCGCGCTCGACCTCACCGTGGGAAGGGCGTCCCCGCTGCTTCTTGCTCCTTGAGCAATACCTTGACGAGTTCGCCTTCTCCTTGCAGACCCGGTGCGCACCTTCTCGCGCCCGGTCATGGCCGGCAACGGCCGACGGCCGGCTACCGCACGGCCACGACGCCATGGTCACCGACGTGACCCCGTCTTTCCCCCTGGCCTCGTGGACGAACGGCTTTGGGCCGTAGGCCCAACCGGGCCGACTCCTTTCCCCCCCGCGCGCGCGCCTCCAGGCCGAAAGCCGGATCAGGCCGGATGTTTCCACTGGACCGGCCCGTTAGCGAAAAGAAAAATTAGTTTTCGTTTTTCTTTTATTATTTGGGAATAAAAAATGCTTTAGAAAATGTTTGTGTGATCATTTTAGCTCCAAAAATTATGAAATAAATTTTTATGGACTTCTTAGGACCAGATCTATGATCTAAAAATGTTGCATGTCAAGTTTGCAATACTTTTCTGTAGGGTTTTTATTTAATCATTGAAATTGTTGTTTTCTTGATAAATATGTAATAAATCATAGAAAACTCAGAAAAATATGGTTTCAATTTTGTTAATCTTTTTGTGTAATGTACTTTCTAGGAAAAATATGTACCATGCATGTTCTGTAGAAAAATTCTTATGTGTAGTACAAGTGCTTATTATTGTTAGAAATTGTTATTTTTGATAGAGAGAAAAATATAAATAAACCATGCATATACTAATTTTTCTATAGGGATTATTTAGTGTGTAGAAAGTAGGAAAATTGCTAAATCTGTTGTTTGATACTTTTATGCTCATTTTTAGGCCCTAGATTGTTATTTTTGTGTAAGCAGTTATAATACTCCAAATGCAATGAAATTTTTGTGGCATGCTAAGGTAGATGATAGTAATGCCCCATGATAGAGAGAAAAATATAAATAAACCATGCATATACCCGACGGTGGAGCGACCAACACAGTAGAAGAAGCATCCTGCAATAGAAAGTCAAGTGAAGATGCACCAGATGGTGTAGCAGCGTACGGAAACACTGACTCGTCAAACACGACATGTCGGGAGATAATCGATCATCGCGAAAGGATGTCAAGGCACCTGTAACCCTTATGGTTAAATGGATACCCGAGAAAAATGCAAGGTGCGGAACGAGGGGCAAGTTTGTGGGGAGTCATGGCACTGAGGTTAGGGTCACATAAACAGCCAAACACGCGAAGGTGGGAATACTCAGGGAAAGTGCCATGAAGGAGCTGGTATGGGATTTTGTTGCCAACAGAAGAGGAGGGGCGTCGATTAAGCAAATAAGTAGTTGTTCCAAGTGCCTCGGCCCAGAAGGTCGGCGGCATGGAAGCATGGATGAGAAGGGTGTGGATGGTGTTGTTGATGGTGCGAAGCATACACTCTGCTTTGCCATTCTGCTGGGAAGTGTAGGGACAAGAATGGCGAAGCAAAATGCCACGACCGAACAAGAAGGTAGACATGGCGTTATTGATGAATTCAGTGCCATTGTCGGCCTGAAAGCACTTGGGAATAGAGTTAAATTGAGTCTGAACATGGGCAACAAAGTTAACAAAGTGACCATAGACGTCAGATTTTTGGCATAGTGGAAAGGTCCAACAGAAATGAGTGAAATCATTAAGAATGACTAGATAATATTTATAACCCGTGTTGCTAAGGATCGGAGAAGCCCAGACATCACAGTGAACGAGAGCAAAGGGTTCTGATGTTGTGGATGTTGAAAGAGCAAAGGGTAGACGTGTGTGTTTGCCAAGCTAACATGCATGACACAGGGAGTTATCTGGCTTATTGTAGGAGATGGCTGACATATTCTGTAGGGTGCGGACAGCATTAGGCACAGGATGGCCGAGGCGGCGATGCCAAAGGCTGTGGACAAAGCAAGGTTGGCATGGGCAGCGGCAGTGCCAGGGATAGTTGGGAAAGTGTAGAAGTCACCGTCGTTGTTGCCATGAAGTGTCACTTGCCCAGAGTGGAGGGTTTTAATGGAGAAACTCAGAGCGTCAAATTCGATGGAACAGTGGTTGTCACGAGTAAATTGATGAACTGAAAGAAGGTTACGAATTAATGAAGCTACAACAAGGACATTATTCAAGACAAAATTTGAGTGTGGTGTGGGTAGAGTAGAAGTGCCTCGTGACGAAACAGGGAGATTGTTGACATTGCCCACGGTGATGTGAAGAGGAGTGGAAGGAAGGCGAGAGAGAAATATACCATCCGTAGTCGACATGTGGGATATCGCACCTATGTTAAGGATCTAGGCGTTCTGGTCGTGAGGCAGCGCACCGTGCGACATGAAGGTGGTATGAGCCTTGTAGAGCCGGCCCAAGAATGCCTTGGCTGCGCCAGTCCGGCTGTTGCAGCTGCCGTAGAGGCACAGGGCAGGAAGTAGAGGTAGTTGTTGACATTTGCGGGAGAGGGGACGACCGTGAGCAGAGTAGCATTGCGCGGGCGGTGAATGGGCACTCGCAGTTAGAGTGGAGCTGCACGGCGCGAGGTGCACGCTAAGCAGAGAGAGCCGGCACGGGCGCGGATCAGTGGATCATGTGTCCTGCGCGGGAAGCAAATGGTGCAGGCACGAAGGCAAAGGAGCGCCTGGAACCGCAAACGGGGGCGATAAGAATAGGGTGTGCAGAGTTCTAAGAATAGAATGCGCACAAGTGGAAGGGAGGGAGCATGCAGCATCCTGTAAATAGGATGCGCAAGAGTGAAATGGAGGGAGCGGCTAGGAAGGGCTCGCGGGAAAGCGAGGGACACCGTGAGTGGAGAACCGCGAGGGAGCCGAGGGGAGGAGATTAGCGACCGTGCACGGGGAGAGGAGCAGAGCACGTCGCGGAGCAGGGATTGCGCGCGTCGTGGGAAGAGCCACGCATGCGCAGGCGCGGGAGCAGAGGGGAGAGCGTGTGTCGGGTCGCACGCAGGCCAAAGGCGAGCCGGAGAGAATGCGCGGCAGTGGGACAGCGGCGCAGGGAAGGAGCAAGGTAGGAGAGAACGCGCGCCGTGGAGGCAGCATGAAGGGGAGTTAAGGAAGAGGAAGAGGCTGGAGGCAGAGCCAGATGAGCACGAGGAGGAACACGTCGGCGAGCGAGCGCAAGGGAGAGAGGAATTGTGCGCGCGAGGAGCCAACGGTGTGGAAGGAGAGCATCGCGATGCTGTGGAAGGAGAGGATCGCGATGCCTACGTCGGGAGGTGTGGTGATCGTGCGGCTATGGGAAGGGAAGAGGAAGTCAGAGGAGAAGAGGAGCCAAGAAAAGAACCTAGGCGGCTGATACCATGTAGAATGGAATATGGAGAACACCTCGCTCCATTAGGGAGGGTGACTTTTATATATATAGTCGTAAGGAGCCCAGTACAATTATAATTAGACCCCTAAATATATACAAATCTAACACTCCCGTCAACACCACCAGCGGCAGAAATGCTTGATTTTGTGAATACTTTTTTTGTTTCTGATTCACAGTTAGCGTATTTGGTTGCACTATCATATAGTACGTATTCAAGCTTTTACTTTCCAAAACATCACCCTAGTCTGTTATTGCACATCATTTATTTAGTGCACGCTTCATTCAAGCGCGCGTGTATGTATATATAGCCATTTCAAAAAAAAAATGATTGCACAAATAAAAGAGTCAAGATCCAGCAGTAGAGACTTCCTGCCCTCCAAACTCATTTGTATGGTATTGAACTAGAAGGTCCAGATGTGCTACAGGACCCCTCTACCATTACATAGAAAACAGTACGATCAATTACAAATGATTCAAAGCAACGTTGTACAGCCGCGCTAGCTCAATCTAAGTGAACATGGAGTTATCTAAAATGCAATGGATCTCAGCTTTAGTTCTAGTGCCCGTGCTAATGCCACGACTTTATTTTGAGGATGCACTTAAAAACAACCAAACGACGATATTTTTTCCATAGTTCAACTTTCACACAATTGTATATGACCATGTATATAATCCGGAAACCACTTATGCATAACAAGACATAATAAAGTTATCTCACCTTAACCATCTAATTTACAATTTGCCTAGAACCTTAAGTAGGCCTTTGGAGATCTTCAGCTGTCAAAACATCCATTTGCACGGCTCTTCAAAATATCCGCCAAAAATTCTATTCTCATTGATAGTTGTGCATGACAGATAATAAGTTAACTCTTATTACTGTCTATGTTTACGAGGTACTGTACCATAAATCCCCTCGCTCTGCTTATGCTCGTCCCTCTCCTCTCTTCCTTGTCTTTCTAGCTCCGGCCATTACCCACAAATGCAATGCAGTGCAAGCACCGCTCGGCTCAACAAAAGCAGCTAGCTAGCCATTATTGTTGTCTGCTCTGCTGCTCCCATTGCCGGGCTTTGCAGAAATACACTCGATATCTATTTTGACGAGTAGAACAGCATTTATTCAATCACATCTTTTAAAAATCAATAAATGAGTACCAACATCTCTGTATCTATGCAAATTCAAGCCGTGTAGAGTAAGGGCAGTCCTAATGAGCATTCATGGTGGTTTCTATCTCTATTAAATAAGATGCCACCTAAGCAAAAATGCTGACATGGCAGATAAATAAATGAGGAAAGAAGTGGAAGAAGGAAGAAACGGTTTCTCAGAAAGGAAACGATGTCTATGCTAGAACCGATGGACCCAGAAACGACGAGTTTGGCGTTGGGAGGAAACCGGCCGTTTCTATCGCCTGCTCTCACCCGCCCCACTGCTCTCGCACTCACTCCGTTGTCCTCTCGCTCATCGGCCGCCGCGAGTACTCACCCGCGCCGCTGTTAGGCTCGCCCGCTCGCCGGCTGCCCAAGTTCCCCTGCACTGCCGCTACGCGCACACTCCGGCCGCCGCGAGGGCTCGCCCGCCGCCGCTGCGCCTGTCCGCAACAGCATTGCTCTCCCATGTCAGCCTCGCTCGGCCGTGCTCGGCCTGCACCGGCCGCGCAGATCTCGCCCGAGCCCGACCCAACACGCTCGCGCGCGCGGCCATGCGGCCCGCGCCGCCGCGTACGCCCGTGTTGCCACGCTCGCCGTCGCGAAGGCCGCTACGTCGTCGCGCAAGCTGCCATGTTGCAGGCCGCCGCCGCGAAGGCCGCGCCGCCATGCAACAGGCTGCCGCGCAGATCGACCGCGCTCGTGATGATGACGATGGTCGCGAGCACAGGGAATCGAAGCTCATCCATTGCGGCGTCGCTGTCTCTCATCGTCATGGACATGTATGGAGAGGAATCGGAGTTCACACTCATCCACGGGAAAAGCTAGCTACGCCATGTTGTGATTTGAATCTGAATAGCCATCATCGCCTAGCTCATGTCCTCATGGCAAGAGACGGTGCCGCCTCTGTTCCGAGGCTCGATGGATCTTGCTCGTTTCGTGCCTCAATTTGATTGGTAGTGTAGTCGGAGGAAGAAGATGGAGTTCGGAGAGAGAAAGAAAAAAAAATAGACAACATTTATTGCTCGAAGACACTCCGGCTGTAGAGGGTAGTTTCTATATATGGTTTTTTTTTTGTTAAAATGGTTCTCTTGGACATTGTGTATGGAGTGCCCTGACACTAGAAAGCAAACGTCCTTCTACTAAAACTACTTAATGAAGAAACAGTGCAAACCGCATTGACTTCTTGACAATAGTTCTGCGTACAAGCCTGTCGCTGCACTTACGGGCACATTGAGAAGCTATTTTCCTAGCCCCCATCTTGATGAGGTCCTAGCGTACCACTAAAACCTACAGATGGCGTTGCCATTACTGAGAGCGAGCTCAATTCTAGAGTTGTGAAGTTCACAAGCAGCAATTTGAAACAAAAACTAGACGACCAATGTTGTAAATCATCGCAATGGAACTATATCGAAAGCGATAAAGCGCAAGGCAAATGGTGATATTTCAGTTTTAGTTTAATCAGATGTAGGAGGCAAATCAAGCGTGGACGACCACCATTTGGTTTTCTCGTGGAAGTCATTTAAGAGCGTAAGGGACACTAACCACAAGTCCACAACTATACATATTAAAGTCAACAATTTGAAACATACGACAATGGATTAAAAAACAGAGTAACGACTTCTATCTATTTCTATGAATTTAAAATAACATGATAGTGGGCAACACAATTTGCATGTTTTCTAAAAGAACGTAGAATGGCAGTAGCAGACCAATGATAGCAGTTGGGAAAACAAATACCTGATCTATAAAAGCGAAAGAGTTCCATTGCCAATTTGAGGATCGTGGCTGAGCATAGACCTTGTCCATCCATCAGGTGTGCAACAGGCTCAGCAACGCTCTATCAGTGGTGATTTGCCACTATTTCCTCTACATCCTTCTTAAGTCTTCCTTCTATATATGATATCTGTGCAGTGATAAAGCTCATATGAGAATTTAGCTAAGATACGGTCAATAGAATCACACTACCTGAGTTCATTTGAAGATCGAAAAGAACTGATAAGAGTAGCTAACTGGCTTACGTCCGATACAGACGCCCCTTGCCATAGGCGCTACAGGTGGTATATTAATATTAAGTTTATAATTAGCTACTCTTAGCACCACAGTAATTGGACTGAAGAGAAGAACAATGCATTTGACAACCTGGAAGAAACAAGAGAGTAAGGGTACTTCCTAAAATTACAAGTACAACAGAAAAAAGGGCAATATCAGCAATCTAGATTTAGACAAAATAGAAAATGTGAATTAATATTTCTAAGAATGACGATTGGGATAAAAGCATGAGAAAAATACAAAATGCAAACTGTGTTCAGATCAAAGTAATTGGATTCTACAAAGAATGGGCATTAGAGGAAATTAATATTATATATGATATAATCTATAAATAAAAAGGAAAATCCTGAGGCCACTTGTACAATGAACACTGTGTTCAGCTCATATTCAGATCAGAGGAAAACATAAAAAATATTTACCATGCATAGTAGGATCCTGCTTGCTATTAAGGCCTATAGCCATGACGTGTAAAACTCGACTGTTGTAAGATTATATTTGTAATCAATAAAGCCCCTTATTTAAATATAAATCTATATATCATTTTGTGCATATCTGCAATTGATCTTGGTACAAATACAGATGTACCTAAACTCTCAAAATAAAGGTATGGTATGGTCTGTCTAGACATGAGCAGGACTAGCCATACCACCAACCCAAACAACTCCCTGCTCCCCTCACCCACCTGTCCACCAAGAAATAAATCCTTCCTTTGCATACTCGTTAAGATCTGCACAAGTTTGGTGTATATATGATGCCACGTTTGCAAAAATATGCACAAGCTTAGCTCGAGGTTAGCATGACAGGTTCTATGTTAAGTATCTAATTCTATCTTGTGAACGAAGATGGAGACAAAAGCACCCTCACGAGCTTTAGTGGGTATGGTATGGAGAAATTTCTTCCCCACTAGCCATACTACCCAAAGAAGAATTCTTCGTTAACGTCTCTATCTTTGATGTCTCGGGTGTTTTATCTTCAACCCGTCCAACTGCTGTTTTTAGATGATTGATTTCTCAATCTCCTTTATTTCATAACCCAAATCCATAATTTGGAATTGTTATTAATTAACCACCAAAATCACGTTAACTCAAACACCACCAGCGGCAGAGAAATACTTTGATTTTGTGAAGGCTCTTTTTGTTTCTGATTCACAGTGAGCGTATTTGGCTGCAACATCATATTAGTCTGTCATTGCACATCATTTATTTAGTGCACGTTTCATTCAAGCGCGCGTGCCATTCCAAAAAAACAAAAAACAAAAAAGATTGCATAAAAGAGCCAAGATCCAGAAGTAGGGACACAATTCCTGCCCTCCAAATTCATTTCTATGGTATTGAACTAGAAGGTCCAGATGTGCTTCCACAGGACCCCTCTTCCATTACATGAAAAACAGTACAATCAATTACAAATGATTCAAAGCAACGTTGTACAGCCGTGCTCAATCTAAGTTATCTAAAATGCAATGTATCTCAGCTTTAGTTCATTTGTAACGTTGCTGGCTCAAATCTGACATTACTTCCCCCAAAGAGAACACATGAAAACTGAACGCAGAAATCCCTAGAAAAGATCTCCACTGTTCTGACCAAGATTTGTGAGGCAAGGAACACCTTATGGCTTAAATGGCGCAAATACTACGACAGAATTGTGACCTCCAAATCCAAAGGAATTCGAGATACCTGCATGGCAATACAAACAAATATAAGTAAGAGAAAGAGGTTTTGTTTGGGGGGATTAAGGTGCCTTGAAATTTATACCAACCAACGTTCACTTCATGCTGCTTTTTTACATTAGGTACAGTGTCAAATTCAACCGCTTCCTCTGGGTTCTGCAATCAAAAGAGAATGTAGCTCAGATTTAGTGGCAAACAGATTCTAATAGAATGATAGCTAAAATTACCGTGCTGTTACTTACGAATTGGTTTATGCTTGGATGCACCCATCCAGTAGTTATTGCTTTAACAGTAGCAATGGCTTCCAAACCGCCTGCCGCACCAAGGCAATGTCCTATCATGGACTGCAAATGGAAGATCACATCAGCCATCAGGAAGGGGCAATGAATAAATATCTGAAATAATATTGATAAGTTGAAATACCTTGGTTGCATTTATTTTGATCCCAGATGGGTCCTTGAAGACTTGCTTGATGGCATTCACCTCTGCCAGATCACCAGCAAGGGTTGATGTTGCATGAGCATTAATATAGTTGACCTGCAAATAGTTTAAGTGTTCCATTTACTTAAGATTCCTCAAAGGATTCATGAAGTCAAAACCAGCTTATCAAGGCAAAACATATAACTGTGAAATGTGTAAGGAATTGGCATTTACAATGTATAGTTACACGCCAGCTAGATGAGTAAAAATTATATCCGAACCAAAAGTGTGGCAACCATGCCAAATTGCACAACTATGGATCACTATTTAAGAATCATGGAACTGTCACTCTAGAAAGTACAGAGTTACAGACAAGGTTCAGCATAATGGAACAAATATGAAATGAAGCGGTATTTTTAATAACTAAAATTCATACTACCTCCTCAGGTGCCACACCAGCATCTTCAAGACTTTGCTTGATGCAAGATGAAACACCAAGACCATCAGATCTCGGGTCAGTCATATGGTAAGCATCACAGTTCACAGCACCTCCTAAATATTCCACAATTATTGGTGCATCACGTTTCATTGCGTGCTCCAGGCTCTCCATGACCTTTGTCAAATTGATTGAAAGAACTAGGAATTAGAATATTAATGGATAGAAAATCCATAATTCCATGGCAAAAAGAAATGACATGCATGAAACATCTTATCATCATGCCATAAGAATATACATGGCAGAAGATGAATGATCAATTGAATACAGATTATAGAAAACATTATCGCAACTGAAGTATTGGAGCAGCTAAAGATAGACCCTGGGTGCATTAAAACTGAGTGGAAGTTACTCTTCACAAATTGTTAAACAAAAAATATTTTCTTTTGCAGTTTATAGGCTTAACAAAACATCAGATATCAGATAATGTTAATATATCATACCAGGACTCCAGCTCCTTCACCCATGACAAAACCATCACGATCCTTGTCCCAAGGCCTGGATGCTGTTTTGGGGTCATCATTCCTCTGTGACAGTGCTCTACATGCAACAAAGCCACCAACACCAATTGGAATAATTGCAGCTTCAGTGCCACCAGCTATCATTATATCAGCTTCGCCTCTACGTATATGGTTTGCTGCAGCATAGAAACAGTAGTTCGAGGTAGCACAGGCAGTTGAGATGGAGTAGTTTGGACCCATGAAACCAATGTCCATTCCAAGCAGGGCAGAACCCATGTTTGTTATAGCATATGGGATGAAGAAAGGAGTTATTTTTCTGTATCCCTTCTCAATGAGATTCTGAACACCATCAGAAAACACCGTGAGGCCACCCATACCAGTGCCCACAAGCACACCAGCCCGGGTCTTGTCAATCTGTCAGAGAGATGTTTTACCAATTAGCACCAAATGTAGTATCAAGTATCAACAGTGAGAAAATCATATAGGACTAGTAAAAATATTAAACTAGCAGATGAAACTACTATCAATACTGTACTAACTAAAGTTTGATGTGCTAGAAAACAATTTGATTTAATCCACAAATGCTACTCCCTCTGACCTGTAGGGCGTGTTTATTTTGAAGAAATCAAACTCCGTAAACCTGACCAACAACTAGTCAAATTATGTGTGCTTAGGGTACAAAAGTTACATCAATAGATTATACTCGAACTACTTTTAATATGACATTGGTTTTGTAGAGATTGACAATATTCTAATACAAAATAATGGTTAAAATATACTTTTAATGGCATTATCCTTCCACAATATGCCTGGAAGAAGGGAATACTTTGCTAGAAAAATCACCATACTACAAGTGAATCATCAAATGAAACAACAGATTTCGCAAAGCTCATATGTTACTATGAATTAAACCTGTTGTGTCAATCATTCTTTTTAATTAAACTACTACTTTGTTTCAGTTAAAACTAGTCACAAATATATCACACTGAGTTCAACTAAGTTTAAATGAATTTTCAAAAGGCACTGTAGCAGCCGCGATTCATAAAGCAGGCATGCTTGGAATCTTTGCCAAGTACTGTTTCACCTTGCCAAGCTAGAAGTTAGAGCGAGCAAGGCGTTTGGTTTCTCATTTAGCTTACCTCGGGTCCTGCACTGGCAAGTTTTTCCTTGCTGCGGTGAGCGAGCCAAATTGGCTCGCCCGGGCTGGCAAGGTTTTGCTTGCCCAGGCAGGCTAGGCAAGGCTAGCTCACTGGGAAACCAAGCAGGCCCCACGTAATCTTCCATTTTTTTTAACTTGAAAGTAAGAGCCAACCAAAGGCAAGTTACTCACAAGACTAACCTCCAATACACCACAATTGGCTTTGAGTGACATCAAAGCACACCTTTATTATTTATGCCTTTAAGAGCCACCCAGTTTTTATATCAGATACACACCATAAATACCATTCTAACTGTAAGACATTTGCCCTTTTGCCTCTAAGACACCACGGTTGCAATGTAAATTGATGTGCCGATTTAGCCAAACAGACAAAACAGAAGCATTGTGCTTACTACCCAAAAATAAAGACCATACTATCTACACTGCTGCACAAATCCTGACATGAGCAATTCGCTGCTGAAAATGTATGTCATAATGCTCTTTAGATTAAACAATGCTCCCCAGTTCAGGAGTTCCTATGCTGCGGACAAGAATGAATTCAGAGACCCTTTACAGCCAAAACACCTTATTTCAGTATCTAGCATTACAAAAAACCAATACTAATATTCACCAGCTCCGATCCCTAAGAAAAGCTTCATCTTCTTCCCCTGTTATGCACCAAAGAGTTGAAGAACCAGAAGAACCGTGTCAACTTCAAACTACAATCGATCATCCAGGATAGCACATTTTGTTTCTTGGCCCACGATATCTATATGTGACATCAAGATCGTTAATCTCAGAGTCTAGACTGAACACAAGTGTTACTCCTCGGGCCAAGCTAAGATGGCATATCCTGCCACTACTTGGCGTCCCTGCATCTAAGCCATCAAGGTCACGAATCTCACTATCCCCAGAGATCATAT
This sequence comes from Saccharum hybrid cultivar R570, assembly GCA_038087645.1. Taxonomy (NCBI): domain Eukaryota; kingdom Viridiplantae; phylum Streptophyta; class Magnoliopsida; order Poales; family Poaceae; genus Saccharum; species Saccharum hybrid cultivar. The sequence goes on from JAQSUU010000259.1 coordinate 14,744,302, forward strand.
CTCAATCCAAAGGAAAGGAAATTGTAGTCACCATCACACAATGAACCAACCAACGTCCCCTGATTTATCAAAAGCGCAATACCACAGGACAATTTATATCTGACGGAAAGATCCCAACGTAACTAGGTAATTGACAGCTCTACTTGCCAGTAAAAGTGCAGCATTTAAAACAAAAGCAATCCGAGGTTTGTTTCCAGTACTAGCTACCTTTTCCATGGGCTTGGAGCCGTGAGCAATCCCGGCGGCCTCGAGAGCCTTCTTGCCACTGACGATGCAGTACCGGAGGCAATCGTCGAGGCGGCGGTCGTTCTTTCCGTCGATGTAGCCCTCGGAGGAGAAGCCCCGGATCTGGCCGGCGAAGCGGGTGGGGAACTTGGAGGCGTCGAAGCGGTCGATGGGCCCGATGCCGCTCTCCCCGGCTAGCAGGCGGTCGTAGTAAGCGTCTACGTCGTTCCCGAACACGGAGACCAGCCCCATCCCCGTGATCACCACCCGCTTCTTGGGATCCGTCTCCCGCCGCGGTGCCGCTGCCGCCGTCGCGGAGGCGCGGACGGAGAGGCGTCCCGGGAGACTCCGCCGACCCCGCGGAGCCGCCACCGGGGCCGCGGCAGCGGTGGGCAGGAGGAGGCTCTGCATGGCGACGGCGGTGGCGGTGGCGGCGGCGAGGGGTGGGGCGGGGGAGGAGGAGAGGGTGGCGGCGATGGAAACGAGGCCGGGGGGAAGAAGATGAGTGGTGTCCTGCTGGCTGCGAGGCGGAGCGTTGCCCGTGTGTATATGGAGGATGGGGTCGTGGGCCCACAGGGGTTTGGGCTTTGGCGCTGTGGGACTTTGGAGGCGCCGGAGACGGCGGAACGTGGCGGACTATGCAACGGAACTTCTTGTTTGCCCTTGTGATGCGTGTTGTTGGTTGCCCTTAGTGAAAACCGGTACGCTCAACAAGCCTCTCCTGTGTCATTCACAAAAAAAAACAAGCCTCTCCCGTTGTCAATAAAAAAAAAAACAAGCCACTCCTTCAAGGCGTGATTGGTTGCCGCATGTGAATAGCTTCGCTCATATTAGAGAGCGAGGCTCCAGCTAGCTAGGCTACATGTGTGTATCAAATTGAAAACGGACCAACAGTGTTGACCCATCGGGTAACACATGTCGACCCATGTGACCTTGTCTTCTGTTCATGACTCCGTCGAAGACGCTCTGGACCTCCACCCGCATCGTGCCTCCCCTGCTCTCCTCCTCCACCAGCACCTTGCCGCAAGGGGGGTTGGCGCCGGCGATTTTACTGGTGAAAGAGGGTCGCTACCGGTGCCCTAATGAACAAGCAACATTACCATCGCTCTCCCGCATTCGCTGTCTATCGACCCATCACCGCACGGTGATTGCTTAGCTCATTGAAAGATTGGTCGTAGTGGAGTCATGGCATTGAAGGGAGCTCATAATTTTGATGGCATGAAGAGATCAATATAATTTCGATGGCCAAGCGAGCGTACCGGGCCGAGCAAAGACTCTGGGTGGGATGGTAATCTCAAATCCAAGCCCTTATTTGCTTCTTAGAAGGTGAGTGGTGCTTTTGTTCTTCTCCTAAGTTTTGTCTTGGCGTATGTGATGGGCATTACAAACATGCAGTAGATCTATAGGTTTGATGCCATCTTAACTTACTGGATGAACCCTAAATCGAGTTATCTTGGAGATAAGGCTTGGCAACCCTAGATGTAGGAATGAAGTTTCTTGTTTGTTGTCAATATGGTTGTAGACTCTGACGTCTGCAACTTCAAGGACCTTGTTGATGAAATTGTGGAGAAGAATATCCTGATCATCATGAACTTGTAATCGTTGCCTACTATGATGCTAATAGTAAAAAACCATTTAGTAGTCAAAATAAGCCAAGAATTGCTTGTGGTGTTTTGCCAAACATGTTGATAGAAAGACAGTGAACATGGTTGTTGCATAAACTCTTCCGTCAGAAATCCCAAAGTAGCCTACTATAATAGATAGGCTTGCTAAAATTCAATCCATTCCTAAATGTACATCCAACAGACCTAAAACAAAGCAGCCTACTCCTGAACCTACATCCAACATGCCTAAAACAAACCAACCCACTCCTGAACCTACATCCACTCACTCTTGATGATGACACCACACCAGATGATGACACATACCTGGCCACTCTAGAACCAAATAATGAATTTGTGGATGTCAATGAGGAGAACTTATACATAGCCAATGCACCTAAAATCGAGGCTTCTCATGAGGGCAACACCCTTGAGTCTGAATCTGACAAAGACTACGAGGAGAATGGGTTCAGGGGAAAGGATCCTATACAACCTCCTATCCTATTGTTGCTTATGACAAAAAAGACCCTCCTATTATCACTTCATTAGGAGATCCTCTAGAGAAGTATGTTGATACATACTATTCAATTTAGAAATTTAGAGTTGCATATAGTAACCTTATCATTGCCCTTACTGACAAGTCCCAGTGGTCATAATCAGCCCATGGCTTCTCATGCATCCTCCACTTATCAAGTCCACTGCTGGTAGAAGGAAGAACTAGAGGTTCAAAAGGTGTGCAGATAGCAGTGGCAGCACAACACATAGCATAGATGTCAAGTATGCCAGCTATATGAACACCATTGGCGCACATGCAAAAATGGTAACCCAGATGATATAGAGGCCACACTAGCTAAGAGGTAACAATGTATCCTATCTTGTACTAATGCCAACTAATATCTCGTAGTACTAATATGCAGGGGGCTCTCAAGAAGAAGCAAATGAATATGCTCAAGAAACAACTAATAATAGCATTGTTCATACTACATCTACTTCTCAGGACCCACACTAATGTATTTTCCACCTAGGCGAATTGAATCAACAAGTCTAATTCCAAAATGTTTAGGTTATGTACTCCTGCACATGTGAATAGCACTTATATATTTCAACAACAAAGAATAACACTTGTGAAATATTTTATTTCTAAAATCCAGATTTACTTTTTCCTATTCCTGATGCTATATATTTCATCAAATATGTTTTTAATGCAGCTAAGGATGCTCTACTAACTTGAGCTCTAGGAAACTAATAAGTAAGTTGAATTTCAATGTACCAAGTATCACTTCCTATTTTTAAGTAAATTTTCTTATCAACTCAAAATAATAATTTGCATGTGCAGGTCATCATGTGTCTCAAGCCAACCCAACCCACTCTCCATTGAGTACCCTTTGCCAAGTTCTTGTGAAACACCGCCACCTGCTCCCTCCTAATCTATAGGCAAGAAAAAGAGAGAAGGCAAGGCAGAAGGAAAGCAAAGGCCAAAAAAGGACAAAGAGTACATCTCAGGCACACAGAGAGATGGGAAGGCAGAAGGGAAGGCAAAGGCAAAGAAGACAGAGGGTACACCTCAAACAGAGAAGAAGTAATCTTTGATGGCACCATAAAGTCCTGCAATGTGCACTAATAGAAAGAAGACTCATGAAAGCCATGCAATGTCTACTAGAAGCAAAAGAAAACTTCCACAATGAATATCATAATGACTTATTTTGCTAGATCGTCTGTGCGATGAGATTAGATCATCAAAAATTGATATTCATGCGTCTTGTGTGATAGAGAAAACCGATACTCTTGTCGCCTACATGTCTTGTCATATTTGGCTAGGTCTCTGTGATGAGATCAGATTGTCGTTATGTTATCAAAAACTGACATTCATGTGGCATGTGTGATGAGAAACTTGGTACTCATGTCGCCCATGTGCTTGTCTTATGACATATTATGTTGTTGATCATTTTGTATAATAGATGAGAAAATGGCATCACTCCAACCATGTAAAAGATTAAGTACCGCTGGTCTATATTATTAGTTCAATAATATTATGAACTCTCATGTTGCTTCACTTATTTTGCTGTTATATTGGTCTAATGTGAACATGCAATGGCAACTAAAGGAAAGAAAAAAATTACTTCATTCTATTGGAGAGGCAAATGTTTTTTTCCGTACCAACTTAATTCCACCTTAGTGGCAACACATTAGAAAACAGTACTCTTTGCTTCCCACAATAGAGGTCGTTATGGGATGCATGCAGATCAAATTTTTTCAACTTTAACTAGGTTGGTAGAAAATGCGTGCAACATTTATATTTTCAAATAACTTTATTATGAAAATATATTCAACGATCTATCTAATGATACCATTTATATTATAAATATTAATATTATTTTATATATAATTGGTCAAAGTTTAAAAAAAAGTTGATTTCTCGGGAAGCGAGAACGATTTCTACTTTTGGGACAGAGAGGGTACATTTTTTTTATAAAGAGAAATGGTACACAGGGGATATAAATATATTTTTTTACAGTGGTTTAGAAGATAATTCAGCAATTTTAGTGGCACACATGGAAGTTATAAAATTCATAGTGGTGCTGAGAAAACTGGCTCATAGATCTTAGGTGGAGATTTAGACGGCAACCTAGGGCCTGTTTAGTTGCCCAGGCAACCAAAAAAGTTTGCACAGTATCCGTCACATCGAATCTTGCGGCACATGCATGGAGTACTAAATGTAGACGAAAGAAAAAACTAATTACACAGTTTAGTTGTAAATCACGAGACAAATCTTTTGAGCCTAATTAGTCTATGATTGGACACAAATTACCAAATAAAACGAAAAGTGCTACAGTAGCCGAACCCAAACTTTTTCACCAACTAAACAACCCCTAGAAATTTTACGCGGCGTGCTGACACGGTGCGTGGTCACTCGCTCATTGTCATTGATCCATCGTGCACACAATGACACAACGCACCTGCGGCGGGTGGCGGTTCCCTCGGTTTCTCCGCAATTGGAAGCCTCGACGCGAGATGCTTTTTTCTTTTTTTTGGCTTGCGTGGGATCGGTGAGCGAGCCGGCGTGCCGCCTGGCGCCCTGGCTGGCTAGGGCTGGTTTAGTTTCCTAAATTTATCCTTAAATTCTACTATGCAAAAAGAAGATTCTCCATCACATTAAAATAACGGCATATATATAGAGTACTAAATGTAGTTGAAATCAAAAACTAATTGCACAGTTTTATTGTACTTTGCGAAACGAATATTTTAAGCATAATCAATCGATGTTTAGACAATTATTACTAAATAAAAATAAAATTGCTACCGTATTCAACCGTGATTCGGGGCACACCGATTTGGCTGGCGACCTCGTCGATGCGCCGCACTCGCAGCATTCAATTGGGCCAGGCGGCGGCGCGTCATGAACGGCAGGAAATGTTCGGTGGGCAACGTTGGGTCGGGTCGGGCAGGAATTTTGTCAGAGAATCGAGTAGGAGTACTGTACTGAACGATACTACTACCGAATGGAATGCACAATTAAGTACAGGGCCTGTGTCTGGTTTAATTTGGTCTGTCAGCACTTGCCCTTTTGCACAAGATGTTTATTTATGCCCGCATTGCCACTGGTTACTGAAGAGTGTGCCTTGGGTTCGTCTTCGTCACGGGAGACACGGAACTGATCTGATCTGAGGATATTTGACCCAGTACGTTAGTTATTTGACCCAGTGAAAACAACGTTGAGTGCCCATGGTGTTCGATTCCGTCCTCCCGTTCCGGCGTTCCCCAAGAGGTTGCACGCAGCCAGCCTGCAGATCGAGCCAGCACGGCCCAAAATGCAGCATAGTAGGTGTGCGTACGTTAACAGCGGCGTTGACGGAGGTTGGTGGAACGAATTGCTGGACAGGACATGACAGTGAAGCTTTCTGATCACCGGATCCGGAACGCTGATTTGAGAATTCGATGACGGATCTTCACCTGTGGCTCGGCATCGGCTCGACCCGTGGACTAGCTGGAACTGGAATGGACTGGACGAGCGGACCCATGAACTCAACTCAGGCCACCAAGATTTCACGCCTTCTGAGTTCTGAAAGATGCTGCTGCCAGCGCCCAGCGGGCCAGCGACTGAAAGCGGCCATGGTAGCTAGGTAGCGCTCGCCCACCGGGACTAAAATCAGCGAGTGATTCTCTATGGTCTATAGATCACGCCTTTTCTCCACAAACTTATCCAGACAACTCCTCAGGAGTTTAATTTTTCTTCATGAAATGTTGCCATGCGAACTTCTTTGAAAAAACTTCTATTTATGAGAATTTTTATATAGAACCTACTATACACTAATACATAAGTTTTACGTTATTCAACTTATTGGGGAAAAAAAACTTTTTTGGACACTTTTTGTACATCTAAGTTTTCTGGTGTTCAAACATGCCTGAAACAATAATTCAAAACTATGCCTTTTTTATGAACCTAGGATAGTTTAATTCGGTAGATTTCTTATTATGAAAACTGTCTATTTTTGTTTGAGCCTCCGATTCAACATGGATGATCACGTCTATGCCTAAGTATTCTTTAGACAAATATATATATTTTAACTCAAATGTTCTGACATATCTTATAGATAGTACAATTGTAAGCTGTATCTGTTTTTTTTTAAATATTGCTAAACATATATTCCTTTGATAAGAAAAATCCAACATATTGACCAAAGAAGGAGGTTATATATACCAGCACCTGGCTACCGTGTGCAAGCTGGCGACCGGTGAGATCGATATGTCCCGTCAAAATAAAATTAGAAGGAGGTTATACTCCCTCCGTCCAGAAAAACATACAATTTTAGCACAATATCATGTTTTAATATATTATGTTTGATCAATTATAAATAAAAAACTATAAATATGTATAACATCAAAATATATTTTTATAATAAATTAAGTTAAAATTATAAATATGAATAATATTCACTAAAAACTTAGCCGAACATCAATGTTTTCAGATCGGACGACTAATCGCGATTAATCGCGATTAGTTGTCCTTATCGTAAATAGGTGTTCGATAATGACCCTCGATTAGTTTTTTTCGATCAGAAAACTTATCATCCGATAAATGACGACTAATCACGATTAGTCGTCCGATAAGGCTACCTGGACGATAAGTTGGGCCAGTACAGGACTACAGGTACATGATGTAGATAGAATTCGGCCCACCTTGGGCTGGCCCATTAGGGTTAGAAGAAGAAGAGGAGTGAGTGAATCAGTCATCAGTGAACTGCAGCCGCCGCATTTCCAGCTCCCGCTCTGGCTCTGCTCTCCCTCGCAGCCGCCGGCGCCTCCGCCCGCGTCTCTCTCCGGCGTTGAACTGCTGTTAGTCTTTATTTGTTAAATTTGTGTACTTCGATAAGTTGTTTTGCCTTGCTCTACTGTCTAGTGTGTACACATCTAAGGACTACCATTAATTTCTTGTTTTTGCCTATTTAACTGATTATCTTCTTTCTTTGTAATTTCAGATTCAGCTTCAACATTGGCCACAAGTCAGCACTCAGCAGTCAGCATCACGCATCGCCAAGCAACAGTTACAGGTAAGTGCCAAATCACCATGATAACGATTCATTACAGACATGATTACATGTTAAACTGTGCTTGGTTGTTTGTCTCTACCATTTACCTATTTATGGCCATGTTTACATATATTTACATCATATATATATATAGTATATACAGGGTCGATCAGGTCATCCAGGCATGAGGACGACTAATTGGTCCGACTAGCCGATCAGACCGACTAATCGACCCTGATCGACGACTAATCGTGATTAGTCGTCTAATCGGTGGTCATGCGACTAGCCTCGATAATACGATCTGAAAACATTACCGAACATGAACAATTTTATCTTGCATGGAACCATAGTTGCATGTTTCCTCGACAGAGTATATACCAGTCGCCAGCCTGCACACGCTAGCCTCGCAAAGTTGCAAGCCTTGCAAAGTCGCAGTGCAGTGCTTGCCTAGTCTTCTGCCAGGTGCTGGGCGGACCAGACCTGTTGGCAGCTCTACCGTATGGGCCGCAAATGCAGTTTTTTTTAGAGCGTCACAAGTGCAGCTGAGCTGACATGCAGAGATGTGGGCGCATGATGTACCGCCACTCTATGAGCCCATCGTACGACAGAAACGGAGGCCCAAAGTATACACCATATATGGGCCGAAGTCGGCCTGTTTATTGCTTTGGTTTCGTTATAGGAACATACATCGTACCGAATTGGAACCCAAGTATTCCAACCAAAATCCAGGCTTTCAGGCAGCACAGCACAAGTAACAGGTCTTTTTCTTTCTTTCTTTTGATTTTGAGATGACAAGAATTGAGCTCTCTGGAGTCTGGACGGGCCCTAGCATACTTGAGCTTTCACGATCAACTGATCGAGTCAGTTCGGAGCATCACTGCACCTCGATCGACAGTCCACAGTTGCGTGCTGTGACACTTATTCAGCCGAAGCCAGTGCAGTCACCTTCCGTTCAAAAAAAGTAATTATAGATTAGGTTAAGTAAAATTTTCTTAAATATTAACTAAGTTTATATAAAATAGTATCAACATTAGGTTTAATATATTTAATGATAAATCTAACATTCATTTGTTATCATAAAATTAGATTCGGTCATCTTTGAAATTGATTGGCTACAGTCCTAGAAGAGGTCAGATATGATGTCACAGCAAAACAGTGGAGGGCGAGGAGAGTAGCTCAGATGTCACTCACATGCACGAGAGCGGCGGCGGCACAACGTAACTCTTCTCGACAGCCCATACATGCATGCACGAAGGTCAAGGGCTAACTATAGAGGTCCTGAACCTGAACATATAGCCGGGCTCAAAAGGCAGCATGACTGCATGAGCCTAGCTACCCATATGGTCGACCAATCGAGCTACAGTCCTAGCGAGGTACTCCGTGTCATGATTTTGTATCTTAAGTTCGATCAATTATAGATAAAAAAATATCAATATTTATGATATCAAATAAATATTATTAGATTAATTACGAAATGTATTTTTATAATAAATTATTTTAGAGTCGTAAATACGAATAGTATTTGTTAGAAATTTAATTAAACGTGAACTAATTTTGCTGGCACGCAATACGTAGTTGTATTCTTTTTTGGATGGAGGTAGTAGACGCCAGCCGCAGCATTAACACGAAAGGTCCCCAGATCAAGCTTAGGAGTTAGGACAAGACGACGGATCCATCTAGGCCGGCCGGGGGACGGGCAATGCATGCAACATTATTATCACTTTATCAGTCTCGCGGGTGCCGTCGTGTAGATATAGTAACCGTTCCATCTGCCGGGAGGGATTTGCCGCTCGGCCTGCGGCTATCGGATCGGAGAGGTGGTCGACAGGGCGGGTTCTGAATTTTTTTAGGGCACAGGGCGAAACAAAATTTTGGGTCCCGTTTAGTTCCGAAAAGTTTTTGACGAAAATGTCACATCAGATGTTTTGTGCGATATCAGAAGGAGTTTTCAGATACTAACAAAAAAAACTAATTGCACAACTAGCCTGGAAACAACTAGCCTCGTTTATTAAGACTAATTAATTCATCATTAGCAAAAGTGTTAATGTAGCACTTTAGTGTCAAATCACGGACTAAGTAGGCTCAAAACGTTCGTTTCACAATTTTCACGCAAACTGTGCAATTAGTTTTTTATTTTGTCTACATTTAGTACTCCATGCATGTGCCGCAAGTTACTGTAGTGCTTTTTGAATTTTGAATTTTGGAACTAAACAAGGCCTTGGAGTCCTTATATACATATGAATCACGGAACTCTTTCGGTATTCGAGAAAAAACACATGAACGACGCCGTAGCCATCGTGACGCATGACTTTAGCAAGGAGATGTTGCGATGAAAACGCATGTAGCAAGCGTTCAGACGTTTCAGAGGTATGTTGCCATTGTTTCATATGGATATTGCAAAAGTAGATCAGGGATGTTGCACATATTGCAAGTGTTTTAGAGGTATGTTTCAATTGTTTCATATGGACGTTGCAAAAGTAGATCAGGGATGTTGCACATATTGCAAGTGTTTCAGAGGCATGTTGCAAGTGTTTCAGAGGCGTTGTTCAAAATGTTTCATTTGTTCCAGATGTATGTTGCAAACGTTCTGATCTGAATGTTGCACATGTTTCACACATATATTGCAAGAATATGTTCCAAATGTTTCAGCTATTTCAGTCTTATGTTGCAGTACATGTTTTCATGGTCGCAAGTTGCAAGTGTTTTATTTGATGTTGCATATGTTTCACATATATGTTGTAAGTGTATGTTCTAAATGTTTCATCCATTTCATACGGATGTTGCATTCAAATATTTTATGTTGCACGTATTTCATACTGTTTGGAGAGTCGATGGGCACAGGGAGTGATGGTGGCACGGCACGGGCGCCGGAGAATGGGCCATGGCGAGCTGGAGACCGACGGTCGGGGCGTGACGGGGGTGGGGTGTACGTGCAGGACGAGGCGGGCGGCTTCGAATCCAGGCGAACAGGGCATGTTGCGGGGGCGAGGCGAGTCGTCTGGACGCGTGGGCGCTGCGACAGGGTGGGTGCGCGTGTGGGGCGGGAATAAAAATCAGCATCAGCACACGAGGGCAGGCTGCACGGGCGTCTTGTCCGGACGTCCAGGCGCTAGCATAGCCCATTGGGGTTAGTTTGGGGGACTTCGGATTTTAGTGCATACCTTGTTCATACGAAGCTATGTACGCCTCGTTGGAGTCTCACTCTAAGTTGGCCGCCCGCCGCGGCGCCACCGTTGAGTTGGGTGATCGCGTCGCAGTTGCTGCGTTGTGTTCCAAATTTGCGATTTGGTTCCGAGATGAGAAGTCGTATAGTCAACAAACAAATCGCGAACGCTAATCTGCTAGACTGACGTGGGCCTTAACGAGCCAACTAAGCCATATACTGATACAGCTACGTAGTGAGTGTACACTGAGGTGGGACCCATGGAATCGGGGACCCAGGGCGGCCGCCCAGCTTGCCTGCCCTCAGGGCTGGCCGCGATGGTCGATATGGGGTATAGACTATAGAGAATAGAGAGACGCGCACACACACGCACGGACCCACGTACATTGCCTCCAGGCTCCACATGGCACATGCATGGCGACTTGGCGAGGAGGGCTACCTGCGCCATGGACCTGCTGCGTCCTGTGCCACGCACTGTTCATCTTGTCAGAAGATCGAATCATGCATGCAGCGTGCCGATCCGGCCGGGTCAAAGTCAACAACTAACGGTGCGTGCAGTGTACTGTGCTCAGTGCTCGCCTGTCTCTTCGTTGATTAGAACCATGTTGGATCATTAGTTTGTGGTCACAGACCATACAGCCTAGCAGAACTCAGCGGTTGAGATCGATCTTAAGAGATTCCGATAGGAAATGCAGAGATTTTTTTACGATTTCTGCGTGAATTAATCTTGCTGCTTCCTGTGCGATTTCTGAAACACCCTGTTGCAATTTATTAAGGGGTGTTTCAACGGTATTAATTTCTTCTTTTTTTTTGAACGCAACGGTATTAGTTTCTTCCACGGTCACCTATGCTTGCAGTTCCTGCAACGTACGTTCGGTAAGACAGACTGATCGACTGAGCTAGCTAGATCTGGATTAGCAGTGACTAGGTAGCTAGTAGTAGTTTGACATGCATTGTGAATTTTATAGCATGCCCACATAGCACAAAGCTCCGCAGCTGGAACACGTAGAATTCACCATATACTCCAATATATAATCACCCCGGCCCTCGTCATCAAGACTCAAGAAAATACTCTAGATCCCAGCTGAAAAGCCGTACGTACGTCACGTAAAGGGTACTAGTACGTACAGCCGCTCATGCCCGCACGTACAGCCGTACCGGCTAGCTCCTTTTTGCCTCCGGCTACGGAGAACGAAACAGATCCCAGATGCGTGAGGTGAGGGAGCCAGTTGCTAGGAGAGATTTTTAACTCTAGAGAATGTGAGGGGTTCTCGAAAGGAAGCCGTGGCCACGTCGCCTTAAATTCTCTCCTCCGTTGGATCTCTCCGTCTGACGGCTGCTACTGTTCCCGCAAGATTCTTGCCCAATCGGATTCTTTCGAATTCTGCTTCTTCCCCTCTGCTTCTATACCGTTTTGCGACTTCCGATCCGGAGCCAGCCCACCGAACGTATACATGGCTTCCGATTCTCCTTCTCGCAGGAAAAAAAGAAAGATCGACGCCTCTCCTCCCGACGCCCCTCGTCTTCCACGCACTTCTCTAGCCCGCTCGCCTCTCCCCACGCCGCCGCCGCCGCCCTCCTCGCTCAGCCCCGGCGGTGGCCGTCCCCGACCATGGAGCTGCGTGAACAGGCTCCGGTGGTGGCGGCCCAGGCTGCATCGCGAGCCGCACGCCTCTCCCCACGCCGCCGCCGCCACCGCCGCCCTCCTCGCTCAGCCCCGGCGGTGGCTGTCCCCGACCATGGAGCTGCGTGAACGGCTCCGGTGGTGGTGGCCCTGGCTGCATCGCAAGCCGCTCGCCTCTCCCCACGCCGCCGCCGCCGCCCTCCTCGCTCAGCCCCGGCGGTGGCCGTCCCCGACCATGGAGCTGCGTGAACAGGCTCCGGTGGTGGCGGCCCTGGCTACATCGCGAGCCACCCCGGCGGCGCGACCGCGCGGCACGGCCAACCCTGCCTGTGCGTGCCCTCTTCCTCGCCGCCGGCGGCGGCGGCGGGTCAGCTCGGTTCGGTCCCTCCCCTCTCTTCTTACTTCTCCCTGTCTGATCTCCCTCTGCCTCACTCCCCTTCGCAATGGATCGTCCTGTGCTACAGGAAACCCTAGCTACCTGCCTGTCCTCATCAATCTTCGCGGCGTCATCCCCATGCCGTCACTGTACTCCACAGCCGGCATGAGCCAACGCCAACACTGATTCTGTATGGTGCGTTACTCTACTTCAGTCTCCCTTTTTTATTTTGATATGATGATTTTATTTGCCTTTTTGGTTCCACGCAAACACAGCTAGATGAATCAATGGATGAGAGGTGTGGCGACGCCAAGATCCACGAGTGCCACTGCAGAATCCATGCCACCAGATGCCACCTGTTATGTGTTAGAAGTTTAACTTCGCCATCTATGTTACCAAACGTAGATATTATATTAGATTTTTTTACTAATTTTTTCCTCCATTACTTAGAGAGTCAGGGCTAAATTGGTTGACATCTAAGAGAAAAAAGGCTCTAACTATTTTTTAAGCTGTGTTTGCTTCTCTCGGCTAAGCCTTGCTTTCATGGCATCACTGCAGTTTGTCGACATGGAATGGTCTGAACAGGTTCTTCGGTTGCTATCTGCTATGCTGCATGTTTGCAACACATTGCTGGTATTATACTGAGCTATCTTAGCATAAACAAACTTGGTGCAGACAAAGAGGTCCATGTTATATTCATTTTTCAGATTTGCAGCGAGAGCCCTATCCGTTTATTGTTGTGGTTCATTCCCATGCCTTTTAGCGTCTTTGTGTATTTGCATGTTTATTCCATGACATATATGCACTAACAAAATCATCGACTGCTACCAAGGTACAGATTCAGGTTCATTTGTCTGCTTCCAGTTGTTAAAGTAGGGTTTAAGGTTTTATCGCTGCAACTAGGTGGTGTTGCATGGTTTTGATTATTTCTACTGAGATCTTACCGATCCTAGGTGGCCAACAATGTTAACTATTCCTACTGACACATGATAGTAGTTCAAGGTTGTTGAGAGCTGGAAATTTATCTGACCTTTTGATTCTGCTCCATCTCTTACCTATAGCTGCTAAGTTGCTTTATGTTAAGAGAAAATGATTGTACCACAGTATTTCTTTCCATATTTTGTTTCATATCATAGTATTCCTTTGAATTGTAGTATGGTCAGGCCTAAACGGCTATACACATTTCCAACACATGTATATTGTGGTTTCTGAATGCATTTGAATGCTTTGCGGACCGGATACATTACCTGCATATCTGTTTTTTTGCAGCAGGAAAATGCTACTGACATCCTCTGTTACGCGTTGGCAGTGACAGCACCGCCATAAAAATGAAAGGAGACTTTGCAAAAATTATCTAACTAGGTCCTGCCAACAATTTTACTGGACATTCCAGACTTCAGGTGCTCTCCTAAAACTAACATGGACTGCATTTTTTCAGTGTTGCTCTTCCTCAGTTTAGAGGTGAATGAGTGTTAAAGAGTTCTGAGATTCGTTTCAGCATTTTTTTTAAACATTTTTCATAATTTTGAATTATTTGCACATGACTCATAGAACACCAAGAGCTTCAAATCTATAAGCAGTACCATGTGGAAGAGACAGGAAACAGTTTAATGTGTAGAAGACCACCTGCATTTTAGACAAAGCTTTGCCAATTGTCTAATTTTCTTTATATAACCTAGCATGGAGGTTCTTGCCTGTGTTGCCCTGCCTCAGTTTTCAGACTAAATGAGTTTTACGAGTTTTGAGATTCTTTTCAACATTTTGTTATACATATTTCCCCTTAATTCTTCGATCCAAATAATGAAGACTCACAACCTTTTTATAGTAGGGCGCTGCCTCTCAAATGCATAATGACACATATACAAAAAAAACCCTGTGTTCTTGCTTTGTCATCAGATAGGGTCAAAAACCAAGCTGTTCAGATATATCACCCCCACTCTCTCCCCCCCTCCCCCCCAAGTCACAGTAGATACGCAGCAGTCACTCCAGCCTATTCTACTTCAGCACAAAAAACTTGATGAACTCAACAATATGGACCCATTTTTATTTTCCAGTATGCTTCTACCTGAATACATGTGATGCCACCTGTTTAGTCTATTTTAGGTTTTTCGCTCCGTTGTTCTACGCATCACAAATTATGTTACAGTTCGACTGCTGCGACCAAGAGAACAGAGGTGCCCTGTTATACCTCTGTTGTTTCATATCAGGTTAATACCGATGATAGTGCCTATTTGGCCTACAGGGTTTCCGAATAGATCTGGTAAACACGTTGAGATGGCTTGGTTTCATTAGAACATGGATATATGATTTCATTTGCCATGAGTGCTGCGGTATGGTTGTACTAAACAGCCTCCCTTTAAACGAACAATTTTGCTAAAATTTTATATGCATCTCGCTTTCCTAGAATAGATGAAACTGCAATGCTGGACCTGGAACAACCTTACTTAGCAACAGTCCTTAGTTCAATAGAATGAAGTATCCATTTAGAGTTGCCCATTTGGACATGCTTGTTCTTAATTAGCAACAGTCCTTAGTGTTTGAGTACAGTGTCGTACTCTGGCCTTTATACTTTTAATTTGTGGTTTCCTCTAAAGGCAACTTAGATAAGGTGTGTTGCGCTCTAAGATTATGAACAAGGGAAAGGCATGGATAATTTTTCAATCCATACTCCTAGCCAACCAATATACGTACGGAGTACTCCATATATAGGGTTAAAAAAAGAGAGAACCAAATGCATCTTGCAAGTAATATTCCCTAATCTTCTCTGACCCATAAAAAGTTTCTCTTTTTTTTCTGAGAGAACAGGAGAGGCCCAGGGGCCTCTACTGAAAAATTTTATTAACAGGTATCCAAGGTGATTACAAAAAAGAGTACAGTAGTATGTTCAGATATATGATTCTACCATAAATCTCGGATCAGTATATACATAATTTTATAACTTATACATAATCTTGGTTCAGGCCTTCCTTTACATAATTTTATAACTTATAAAGTTAACACTCAGTTCAGGTTAGATAGAAGAATTTTTGTTTCAGGCCATATTAAAATTTGGGTTTATCATTTTTTACTGAATCTACATCTTTTTTATTTTGTTTCTCCAAAAATAGTGCCATTTATACACCATTTAGGTCCATAGAAATGATTCCAGTTATAGCCTAATTACGATGGCCTGCTGGAAAAACTGACTTATGCATTCCAAAAATTTCTCCACCTGCTGTGGAAGGTACAATATTTTCCCAGTAACTTTAGAAACTTCACTGAGAGAGTTTGCGGCATATATTGTTTCGAGTACTCAGTAATTTTTCCAGTATTTAGCTGCAGAATATAGATCGAATGCATTCGTCAGCCATAGAGCGCGCTCTTGATTTCAATTCATCACTGCTAATTGCAAATCTAGGTTTGCTCAACCTTGATGCCTTTGTTTGCAACAAAAATATGAAATACAGCTAGGCTAAAATTATGTGGTTCTAGGTTAACTCTACTTTGAATAACAGAGTATGATGTCCACTTTTAGATTGCCCTTGAATATCTAATACGATGTCCATAGTTCGTTCATGACTTACAATGGACCCCAACGAAGGAGAAACCAGGCACTGCTTTTGGAGGATGGATAAGGTGTTAGCTTCCTATGCTACAAAACCCTCGTCTACCGACAAAGGACAAAATGCATCTATGTCTATCCAGATTGTTGCCATCTAAACCTTATTTTATGAAAGATATTTGTCTTCACATTACTCGCATGTTTTTAAAATTCCTCTGTGCTTATTCTTGTCTATCCAAAATTGACCATACATGTTCCAGGTATTTGCATGTGACCCGCTTTTCTTTTTGGTTTTATGAGTTCTTGTTTTTGCACAGGCAAGCAGATGGGCAAATGGAGCCAGCAAGGACAGCCAGGTACGACAATAGATGGTGAGTTCTTGTTTAACCCAGCCACTTCAATTGTGTAATTCTTCTTCGAAACATGATAGCTTGGAGCGTATGGATTTCACTTTTCCTACATTTTGGTGTGCTTTGCAGGAACAAATACTGAGATATGTCTTTGATTTCTTATACACAAATGGTATGGTCTATTGTGCCGCGATTGTTGTTGTGCTTCTGTAACATAATCCAGAGGAACAAATAGATCTGTTCCTCAGTTAACCTTTGCTAAATAAACCTGCATTGTTAATCATGGTGTATGCACTGGCCCTGATTATTTCCTATGCCACTGTAAGGTTTACTTCTTGGGCTACTGAACAAAGCAGAGGGATTTGGCGAACTTTAGAGGTTGCATTTTGGTCTGTTTTCCTGTGACTGCTCTGCTTGCTTGTGCAATACAGACTTCTCTATACCATCAGGTTGGAGACCAAATGGATGATTTTGACCAAGAACTGCTGTCCTTTTTCTGCCTTGACATGCTGCATACATTGGGATTTAAGAGATCTTCTACCAAAAACAGGAATACAGTTTGCCGATATTTTATTTTCGCGAATCTGATTATTTTTACATTGGCTGTTTTAAACAGGTCTGATTTCTAATGGTCCGTTGTCTACCTCTCCATATTGCATTTCATCAACTAAAGATCATTGTTGTGTTGTGAATCAACTGAAAATCAACTGTTATGCTTCCGTACTTCGTGGTTTAGCAAACTAGGTCTTTCTTTGTATACATGTAGACCCAAAAACATGTGCTGCTAGACTCCTCCCAACTACTGCTTCAACCTGCTACTATATTACTCCATATTATGCATACGATGCAATGTCGAGTATACATTTCCGTGTCTTTGAATTTGTGCCTGCATTTGCGTGCGATGGCGCGCGCCCTGCCACTAGTGTCACAAAGGTGGCAAACCAACCAGCACTGCAAAAAGCTTCCTAGCTCGCTTTCTTGCAGCACCGGCCGGCCGGCAAGCCGGCGGCACAAGGTCGTGGAAGCCCGTAGCAGCCGCGGGACAAACGGACGGACCACCCCGCCAGGCCACCACCCTACCCGAAAGCATGCAGCTCAATTAAGCTAACTGCTCATCATCCCCTAAATTAACGCGTGGTCAAAGTCCTAAGAGCATCTCCAAGAGTTTGCCAAATTAACTTGGCATCCATCTATTTTTGGCAAAACAGAAAAAATTGTGCTCCAACAGTTTAGCATCCAACTTGGCAAATTTTAGCAACTTGGCAAATCTCCCCCTCCACGCGTATATTTGCGCGCTGAGCGCGAGCGCGCATCCGGCTTCACGTGCAAATTTAAGCGGGGCTCTTCGTTTCTTAGCGGGGTTCTTCGTTTCTTAACGGGGCTCTTCGTTCGCTTAGCGGGCCTCATCTTATTTTACCAAGTCCAAATAGCAAACTCTTGGAGAAAGTCTATTTTTTCACTTGCCATATATTTTAGCGAGTTGCTAAATCATAATATTTTCCAAATAAATTTGGCAAACTGTCGGAGATGCTCTAAACGCACGCATCCGCTCGCTCGCTCGCGCGGGCGCGCAGCACATGGCGCCATCGCCGAGCAGAGCGATCCCTCTCTGGCATCTGACGCCGCCGCACATGCGCTGCCGGGTCCCTGCTCTACAGGCGCTAGACCGGCCCTGTCTGTCCTCCGCGCTAGCTACGCCGTCGTCGAGGCTCGCCTCGCCGCGCACCTCACGCGGGGCAGGGCAAGCCAGCGCCAGCTTGTCCAAATCCGGTCCAAATACATGCACGGCACGCACAGTCCATGTCCATGTCCATGCATGCACGCACGCATGTTCGTTCTGCCGTGAAACAACGAGACAAAACGGTGCGCGCGGATGTGACGGGAACCGGGACAAGGTCTCCGAGGTCCGAGCGCCTGCGGGTTCATGACCGGACACGGGCATATTTGCTCGCGGATTTTCACTGCAAACGTGATATCCTCCTCGGGGACGTGCACGGTACGTTGCAGGCAGGCAGGAATCGTTGCATGTGTAATCATGTGTCCTGCCTCCAGGGTCTTGACTCTGGAGTCTGGACTGTGCTCAAGTTAGCCATTTCGTGGGGCTGGACAGTCAATAGCTTTGGGCAGCAACGGCCCTTTCTGTGTGGGGGTGTACTTAGATTCCACTACAAGTGCAGTACACAAGGGGCTATAAATATCATCATGTGTCGGTTTACCTCTAATGATGATTTAGACAACACAGATTAGTTAAACATGGGGTGCGTTATTACCAAACACCCCGGAACTGGTCTTCCATTACGCACGTACGTACGTAGATGAGAGTAACAAGGGGGTTCTGCAGCTGCCTGTCTGCTGCGCTCCAGCTAGGGCATCTTTCTTGGATTGAGCATGTGAGGAGAAGTGGAGAACAGAGGAAGCTTGGAGCCTCTGCAGGTCTAAGATCTTTTTCATACTGATTACACAGTTTGCGCTGTCTGCCCAAATTATGGGGGTCAATGATTGGTATTTGATGCATGTTTCAGCATGTTAGCTTCGAGACTCAAAAGGTTTAAATTTAGAAGATAAAGTTGGTGTATAGCACTCTTTTATATACTCCCTCCGTTACGTTTTTTTTTCCAAAGCCCTCCGTTATGCTTTTGTAAGTGCGGTTTCGACAGTCCAAGTTCATATCTTGACAACAATTATAGCTAGTTTAATAATAATAATTACATGCCACAACACAAGCCATTAAAAACGTAATCTAACCTAGGAAGAACTAGGTGATTTTTTTATTAAAACGAGAAAATAGGCATTCAAAATCAAGCTAAGAAAGGACTTGGGCTCAGATGGTTAGATGTGTGACCATATTTTCCACCAATTAGTTGAGATAGGCTCACTTCATGTAAATACGCTATTATTACAATATTCATGGGAAAAATTCTAATGATTATGAATGTTTTGTTATTCATTCATTATTCATGGGAAACTAGATGATAGATCGTTTTTTTGCATATCATCAACGAGGGGTTTGGGGGGGGTGGTTAAATAATACTCCTTCCATTTGTTCGCTGCTACAGAAAGGAATGTCGAAAGACAGCCTCTACATTAACAGAGCCAGGCACTAGGAGTGCCCCTATGGCCCCGTTCACTTCCCATGCGAACCCAAAATATTTCCTCTTCCACACATCACATCAAATTTTTAGACGCATGCATGAAGCACTAAATGTAGGTAAAAGAAATAACTAATTGCATAGTTTTTCTGTAATTTGCGAGACGAATCTTTTGAGCCTAGTTACTTCATGGTAGGATAATATTTGTCAAATAAAACGAAAGGTGCTACAGTAACTTTTCACTCACTTTTCACCAACTAAACACACCCTATATACAATTATCCGAGATATGTCATACAAGGTATAAGCTAGACGATCACACAGACCGTGAGGGCATGAATGTAACAAGTTGAAATGAGAGGTTGCAACATATATCTACAGTTACATGTTAGTGTACCAAGAAAGGAAATGCATATTTGCCCTCTACTGCTCCAAGTAACTCTAGTTCGCCCAACCCAATCACATTTTTCATGTTTCATATTTCGACCAACATTTACAGGCCTCGCAAGTTCGGTGCTCGTGCCGTGGCCCATTGCACTCGCACTCACACCGAGCGCCATGCAGGCTTGCCTACTGGAGAAGAGAGAGGATGAGAGAAAAAAATAGCATGATAAGAGAAACTGATAAAAGTTGTTTTAGCCCCACAACTTGAAACAATCGGTTGAGAGGGTGGGTTCTATACAAAATTTCTAGTAGATGATAATGGTAGCTATGGAAACTGCTCAGTTTAAGATCGAGACTGCCCTTAGGATAAGGATAGAACTTCAAATATTTCGAAGCTGAGCATCCGTAGTTTGGAGTTAGCTCACGGCCGCATCAGGGGCGGCGCCACCGGGTATTCTAGTTATTCCTTGGAATACACATTATTTTGATTAAACAAACAAATATGTATGTTAGGTGTTAGCATATCTATCTTGCATTGTGGAAGAAAGCTACAAAGATAAAGAAAAAAATGGAAATGCTTACGCCCGGGCATCTGACCACCTGGGCGCTTGCTTAATGGACCTACAGACCAGCCTAGGCAGCCTCCCTAACTCCAACGTAATCTAGAGTGTTCCAAACTTATCGGCCGCTTTCCACCGCTGTTGCACAGCGACTGCCTCTACCACGCCGTCCGACCATCGCGGCTGCTACTCTGCCTCGATGCTGTCGTGTGCTCCTCGCCCTCAGTCACGCGAACCTCTGACCCCTCCTGCTCTCCCTGTCGCTCATGCCTCCCGCTCGCTCTCGTCGCTGGCCCTGGTGCTGGTGGTGCTCACTCCGCTCATCACGCGCGCCGGCCGAGCCAAGCCCTGTGCTAGTAGCGCTAGTTGGTGGTGGTGCTTGCGCGCGCCGCTGATGCTGGGTGCTGGTGGCAAGGGTGCTCGTGCGCCGCCGCTGACTCCGACGACTGGAATCAACCGGCCTCGACCTCCCCCATGTTGCAGACGCATGATTCATGTGTTTTCAGATGTTTCATAGATATATTGCAATTGTTTCATACGGATGTTGCAAAAATAAATCGGAATGTTGCATATGTTGCAATAGTTATACACGTATGTTGCAAACTCTTGTACTCAATGTTTCACCAGTTTTTTTCCCGACTATATTACAAGTGCGTTTATTTGAATGTTATATATGTTTTCATATATGATGCAAGAGTTTTATCTGGGATGTTGTGTATATTTACAATGGTTTCAGGTGTTTTTGTAAGTGTTTCAGATGCATATTTCATTTGTTTTCAGAGTAAATGTTCTCATTGTTACATCTGAATGTTTCAAAACTAGATCGGATGTTACATCTCTCTTGTCGCATTTCTACTGTCTTGCCTCGGTGTCAGGCGCGGGATGCAAGCGCAGGCGGAGGAGCAGGCGCGACGTGGGTAGGCAGGCATGGGAGGAGGAGGGCGGACGCTAGCCACGCAAAAAAAAAAAGCTCCTACATCCCCACCAAATCCTTCTTGCTAAGAATTTATATGGTTTACATATTTATACCATTTTATTTATATATGGAATGGAATACCTTAATGCCCCGTCCTGTCTCCTCCACTAGGCCCCAAATGCACGAGTGGTTTCGTGAGGCTGGCGCACGGATCGGCGCGGCCCGCAGCACGGCACCGTTGCCTACGTGGCTTCCGTCCCGTCCCGTCCAACGCCGCGCGCGGGGCGTGCGGGAGCCGCAATAAACAGTTCCGCATCGGCAGCGCCGCCACTCGTTCGCGTGATCCGGTGCGCACGGGACGGCAGGTCGGCAGCCAGCACGTCATGGGCCTATGGCGTGTGTTGATGACAAGGCAGGCGCAGCCGCGGTGCACGTTGACTTGGGAAGTCCACGAGCAGCGGCACGGGCCCGGTGCTCGTGCTCTCACAGAGCCCTGGGGCGGATCCAATCCAAAGGAGATACCTTTCGTTGTACTGCATCACAGCATTAGTGCATCTGAAGTTAGCAAGTGTACCTTGTATCGGGGGAATCAAGGCAGCACTCAAGTTCACGGTTAATCACGAGTCATCTTAGTGCCGCAACCGCAACGCATAATTTCAGTCGGTCAAATGCTCAAAGCCTTCCATCACAGTGGCGAGATGACGGTCTTGTCCTCTCCCTCATCCATGTCGCATCTGCAAACGGCGAGTGGCATGTGGCCTTGTCCGCCTTCTTAACGCACCCTACCAACAGCTCGGCAGCTGTACCTGTATGCAGTATGCCTCATGTAGAGGCGTCCGCTTCCAAACTCTGTAGCTTCGACATACCGACACGCACACTCCAAACAGATGTAACCGGTACCGGCCACACAAGCGAAACGAACTCGCCACGCCTGTGAGCGCGATCGATCGAACACGCCGCATCCGCCACGCCCGTTCCGTGCGCCGCTAGAGCACGCTCCTGCCCCCCCCCCCCCCCCCCCCCCCCCCCCCCCCCCCCTCACGCTTTCGCCGTGCCGCCCCTGTGACTCGCCCGCACGCGACCACGAGACGCACGCGTCGCTCTCCCTGCCCCTCGCACCGGCACGAGCCAACAAAACCGCACGTCGCGGTCCGCCCTCCTCGGCGCGGCACGGGCCCGACACGGCCGCACAGGCGCCCGGCACCAGCCCACACCCGTCGCCGTCGCCGTCGCGGCGTCTCACGGTCACGCGCGCGCGTCCTCCCGGGCCCCGGCGCCGGCGCCCGCCAGCCAGCCTCCGTTCAGCTACCAGCCACGGCGCCACTAGCCGGTATTTTTTTTAACCACCGCACCGGAGGCCGCCGCTGCCGCTGCGCGCGGCACGCCAGCGCGGCAGCGCCCACGAGCTAGTACCCGCTTGCTTGCCCCCCTCGCGCGCGCCGCGGCCATTTCTTTACTCCACCCCTTGCCGCCGCTGCCGCCGCGGCACAGCGCCAGGCGCCAGCCCGCCCCACCACCCGGTTCCGCGCCCCGCGGCCCTCGTCCGGTCCCCATTTTTTAAACCCCGCTTGTCTCCCTCCTCCGCCTTCTCTCCCCTCCCAATTGCTTCCCAGTCCCAAGTCCCAACTCGCGCAGCTCGCCCCGTCCCACGCTCGCTCGCTCGACCGACCACCTCCGCGCCTAGGCCGACGGCGTGTGGAGCCCGGAGTAACCGCCGGGACCGCAGGCCTGGCTCGGGAGAGGCGGCGGAAGCTTCAGAGAGCGCCTGAAGTTAGTCGCTGCGGATGAGCTGGCGCCTCGTCACGGCGGCTGGTGTGGTGGTGCGCGGCGAAGGTTCATTGGCCGGTTTCACGCGGGTGCTTGCCTTGCTCCGCTGATCCGAGTTTTGCCTCGCGCCCTCAAAGCAGGGCGTCAGCTACTAGCAGTTCGTAAAAGGTGGTGGTGGTAGGAGAAGGTGGGGGTGAATATTCGCGTATCCGGACGTGGGATTTCGTTCAGGATCTCGGCGAGATGAAGGATCAGGGATCGGACGGCGTCACTCCCAGCCCCGCAGAAGGTGAGGTTTTCCTTGCTTTGTTTGCTTACAGTCCAATTTCTCATGGATTTCCGATAAAAAAAATTCTCATGGATTTCAGCGCCACCTTTACATTTCTCAATTCAGCATCTTGTGATCTTGTCATGATTCATGATCGTCACCGTTGAGCTGTCCACCTGTCTGTAATCGCAGTTACTTCTTGTTGTTGCTTGCGGCTAATTGCGAGGAAATTGATTCATGAATCTTCTTTACTTGATCTGCCGATCTGGTATGCAGTGTAATTAATTGGTCCTTTTTTTATTTGCAAACCAGGGGAAAAGAAACCCATCAACTCGGAGTTGTGGCACGCCTGTGCCGGGCCCCTGGTGTCGTCGCCCCCGGTGGGTAGTCTCGTCGTGTACTTCCCGCAGGGCCATAGCGAACAGGTGCAGGATTTATCAGTGTACAGCAGGAATGAGTTGATTCAAGGAATATTTTCTGAAAATTTTCTTGTTGTGGTAATTCTGTATCAGGTTGCTGCTTCAATGCATAAGGAGCTGGACACCGTCCCCAGCTACCCATCTCTGCCTTCTAAGTTGATCTGCAAGCTCCTAAGTCTCACCTTACATGTATGCCAATGCTAGTTTTATCCTCTTGTGCTGCATCTTCTTTTTTAAACCACCCTATACGGTTCTTCCAGACAGCCTGGGAAGTGCCAATTTTGGGCCCGAGCAGTATGTTTTACTAATTAGGCACACCAAACATATTTCTTGTGCAGGCAGATTCTGAAACCGATGAAGTCTATGCCCAGATGACGCTTCAGCCTGTGAACAAAGTATGTGAGCATTCTTTTTGAGAAAAATATTTTTGTTGTTGATTTCTTGACTGGAAATGAACTATTTTTTTTTTCTCAATGCAACTAGTATGATCGAGACGCAATGCTGGCATCTGAACTGGGTCTGAAGCAAAACAAACAACCAACAGAATTCTTTTGCAAGACGTTGACAGCAAGTGACACAAGTACGCATGGGGGATTCTCAGTGCCACGCCGTGCAGCTGAGAAGATATTTCCACCGCTAGTATGCAATATTTCTGCATTACATTGGAATAACTTTAATGGATCTATGAATTTATCAGATGCAATAAAATACCTCCCTTACCAGGGTAACATGTTCGATAGGACTTTACGATGCAACCACCAGCCCAAGAGCTCATTGCCAAGGATCTGCATGATATTTCGTGGAAATTTCGACATATCTATCGAGGTACTGAAAATTGCCAAGCAGTGAAATGATACATGTATATTAACTTTGTACTGTATATGGATGTGAATTGTTATGCAACCGTGGTTTGCTGCTGGAATTTTTTTGGGTACGCTATTTATGTTTGGCCTTTAGCAGCTATCAGAATTCCAATTTTTCATGAAACTTGGAAATCTGTACTGGGACATGATGTCTGATAAATCAGAGGTGTTCTGTACTTATCACTATGCTGTACCTGCACATGCAGGTCAACCGAAGAGGCATCTTTTGACAACTGGTTGGAGTGTCTTCGTCAGTACAAAAAGGCTGTTAGCTGGTGATTCAGTTCTCTTTATAAGGTAATATAATCAATTCCAGTCATTAAAAACTATGTGTGCATCTAGATAGTTACAGAAAACAGTGGTCTTATACATTTTTTCCAGGGATGAGAAATCTCAGCTTCTCTTAGGTATAAGGCGTGCTAGCAGACCCCAACCAGCTCTGTCATCATCAGTTTTATCAAGTGACAGCATGCACATTGGAATCCTAGCAGCAGCAGCCCATGCTGCTGCAAATAGTAGCCCATTTACTATTTTCTATAACCCAAGGTATTTTAGTTGCTAATTGTACTTTATTGGAACTTTCTGCCAGTACTTAGGCTAATGAATCATACTATTCTTCGGATAGGGCAAGCCCATCGGAATTTGTCATCCCTTTAGCAAAATACAATAAGGCTCTGTATACACAAGTGTCCCTTGGAATGCGATTCAGAATGCTGTTTGAGACAGAGGATTCAGGGGTAAGAAGATACATGGGCACGATCACAGGCATTGGCGACTTAGATCCACTGCGGTGGAAGAATTCTCATTGGCGAAACCTTCAGGTATGTCATTCATCTTCCTTTTCATGTTAATCTGCAGTGATATCCATTTAATTTAGCTACATCCAGTAAGAAATTAGCTGGGTCAAGAAGTGAAGTTGGAGTTACACGAGTCAACACCGATGTTATATGGATTTTATATAAGATTTACCTAACACCGTATGGAAATGAGTTTCAAAGACTGTAGCATAAAAGGATGGCAGATTTATCTGACTTCACCTGTCTTTTCCACTTCAGGTTGGTTGGGATGAATCAACTGCATCTGAGAGGCGCACCCGTGTTTCGATATGGGAGATTGAACCAGTTGCTACACCATTTTATATATGCCCACCACCATTTTTCAGGCCAAAGCTTCCTAAGCAGCCAGGAATGCCAGGTACTACAAATAATATTATGGTATCTTCCATACAAGAAATAATTTTCTCAAACACACAGGGAGCTGTGCATCATGGCATTAATAGAAGAGAGTTACAACACACGTGCGCACACGCACACACACCTCAGATGAAAGGATCACATACATGCCTCTAAAAAAAGTGACCATACAGGAAATAATGCAATACACAATTTGGCCTTGTTATCTTTTTTAGTTCTGTTTTTCATGCATTTGTTAAACCGATGGACTATCATGTGGTCCTGAATACTTAAGTTGGTGAAAGTTTATTTCATGAACTTAGTTCTTACTCTTTCTTGTCTATAACCTTGATACATAAACTACCAGCAAGAAGTGTTGGTTGCTTGTTGAATTCACAAATAAGTTGCACAGACATGGAGATTCCCTTTCCTAAATGCCATTGCTTCTTGTTTATGTATTGTTGGAAAGTGATTTCTCTCAATTAGGGCTAACCCTAGAAGGGTAGCTAAATAGGTTCCATACATGGGCCACATGGGCCTTAGCCTCATGGGCCTACATATACTCCAACACCCCCCCGCAGTCTGAACTACCGTCGCAGCGGAGTTCTAGGCTGAAACAAGAAAGAACACACACAACCCCCCCACAGACGCAACTAGCCACTGGTGATGTTGAGGCTGGAGCGAAACTCGGCGAAGGTCGAGGACGGGAGGCCCTTGGTGAAGATGTCCGCGAACTGGGAGGTCGTCGGGACATGAAGGACCCGCACCTCGCCCATGGCCACCCGATCACGGACAAAGTGGAGGTCGATCTCGACATGCTTCGTCCGCTGGTGCTGGATGGGGTTGGTGGAGAGGTAGACCGCACTGACGTTGTCGCAGTAGATCAGTGTGCTCCTGGAGGGTGGCGTGTGCAACTCAGCAAGCAGCTGCCGGAGCCAGGCGGCCTCCGCCACGCCGTTAGCCACGGCGCGGTACTCCGCCTCGGCACTGGACCGGGAGACCACCGGCTGGCGCTTGGACGACCACGACACCAGATTGCCGCCCAGGAAGACGGCGTAGCCGGAGGTGGAGCGGCGAGTATCCGGGCACCCGGCCCAGTCAGCGTCGGTGTAGACAACGAGGTCAGTGGAGGAGGCCCGGTGGAGGAGGAGGCCGTAGTCGAGTGTGCCCCGGAGGTAGCGGAGGAGACGCTTGAGAGCCGTGAGATGAGGCTCCCGGGGATCATGCATGTGGAGGCAGACCTGCTGAACGGCATAGGTGATGTCTGGCCGGGTGAAGGTGAGGTACTGAAGGGCCCCGGCAAGACTCCTGTACGCAGTGGGGTCGTCCACCGGTGGTCCCTCAGCCTCAGACAGCTTGCCCTGAAGGTCGACTGGGGTGGAGCAGGGCTTGCAATCAGACATCCCAGCCCGCTCCAGGATATCCCGAGTGTACTGCCTCTGGTGAAGAAGGAGCCCAGCAGGACGGTGCTCAACAGTGACACCGAGAAAGTGATGGAGCTCACCGAGGTCCTTCATCGCAAACTCCTGCTGGAGAGCTGCAATGATCCGGCGGAGAAGATGCTCGCTGGAGGCGGTGAGGACAATGTCATCAACATAGAGTAACAAGTATGCAGTGTCGGCCCCATGGTGGTAGACGAACAGGGACGTATCAGACTTGGCCTCCATGAACCCCAGGGTCAACAAGAAAGCAGCAAACCGGTGGTTCCACGCCCGAGGTGCCTGCTTGAGGCCATAGAGTGACCTGTTGAGCCGGCAGACCATGTCAGGGCGGGTGTTGTCGACGAACCCCGCCGGCTGACTGCAGTACACCGTCTCGGTAAGAAGGCCGTGGAGGAAGGCGTTCTTGACGTCCAGCTGGTGGACGGGCCAAGACCGAGCAAGTGCCAGTGATAGTACGGTACGGACGGTGGCCGGCTTGACCACCGGGCTGAAAGTCTCATCGTAGTCGACGCCGGGGCGCTGAGTGAAACCCCGGAGGACCCATCGAGCCTTGTAGCGCTCGAGAGAGCCGTCCGCTCGGCGCTTGTGAGTCCAAATCCACTTGCCGGTGACGACATTGGCGCCCGGCGGTCGGGGCACCAACTCCCACGTCTGGTTGGCGAGCAGTGCGGCATACTCCTCTTCCATCGCGCGGCGCCAGTGAGGGTCCAACAGGGCGTCGCGGACGGAGGAGGGTACCGGAGAGACCACCGCGTCACCAGTCGAAGCCTCGAGGGCACGAGGCGGCAGGGTGCCAGCCCCGTGCCGTGTCACCATCGGGTGAACATGCCGCGGGTGTCGGTGAAGAAGCGGCGGGTGGTAGACCGGCGGGACACCACGGGCCGGCGGAGACAGTGGCGGTGGTGTCGGTGTTCCCGGCGGAGAAGGGACCGGAACCACGAACGGCGGTGGCCGCGGCCTGCGCTGGTATACCCGTACCGGCGCAGCAAACCTCGACGGAGCCGCCGGGGCAGGTGCCGAGACAGGGTCCGGCGTCGGCAACCGGCACGACCCCCCCGGGGCAGAAGCGGGGGACGAAGGCCCCGGGTCTGCACCAACTGGAGAAAGCGGGGCCGCACCGGAGGACGAGGGGCCCGGACTCGCAGGGGAGCCGGGACCGACGGCTGGCTCAGAACGCGTCGAGGCGGTACCTGCAGGAGACCACAAAGAAGGTGGCGGGACCACCGGGTCAGTGGGAAACAGATCGGGTGGGGCAGGGACCGGAGGTGTAGTGGTGCTGGAAAAGGGAAAGACGGACTCATCGAAGACCACATGGCGCGAGATGAGAACACGTCGGGAGGTAAGGTCGAAGCACCGGTACCCCTTGTGATCAGGGGAGTACCCGAGGAAGACACAGAGCGTGGAGCGAGGGTCCAGCTTGTGAGAAGAAGTGGCAGCAGTGTTGGGGTAACAAGCACACCCAAACACGCGAAGGTGATCATACCGAGGCGGGGTACCAAAGAGGGCGTGGTGAGGAGTGGGAGCGGGACAGGCAGCGGAAGGAAGGCGGTTAAGAAGGTAGGTGGAGGTGTGCAGGCCCTCAGCCCAGAAGCGAGCAGGAAGAGAAGCCTGAAACAGGAGAGTGCGCACGGTGTCGTTTGTGGTGCGAATCATCCGCTCGGCCTTGCCATTCTGCGAGGAGGTGTATGGGCAAGACATGCGTAGCTGAACACCGTGAGAGAGGAAGAAATCTCGGGCGGTGGAGTTATCAAACTCGCGACCATTGTCACACTGGACGGCCTTGATGGTGAGACCGAACTGAGTAGACACCCAAGTAAAGAAGTGGAGGAGCGTGGTAAACGTATCAGACTTCGCACGAAGAGGAAAAGTCCACGAATAATGCGAAAAATCATCAACAACCACAAGATAGTACTTGTAACCAGAAATACTGATAACAGGAGATGTCCATAGGTCGCAATGTACAAGATCAAAAGTGCGGGCCGCATGAGAAGAAGAACTAGAAAAAGGAAGACGAACATGTCGGCCCAATTGGCACGCATGACACAGTTGCTCATCATGAGCTCGAGTACAAGGAAGACCAGAGCTACGACTGAGCTGTATCAGGGCATCACGTCCAGGATGGCCGAGTCGCCGGTGCCAGGTAGTAGAGGAAGCAGAAGCGACGAAGGCAGCTGACAAAACGGACGGCGAAGAAGAAGAAGGAGCCGCCGGAAAGCGAAGAGTGTAAAGGGGCCCGGTGCTGTCACATCGGAGCAGAGGACGCCGGGAAGCCAAATCCTTCACAGTAAGACCAGAAGAGTCAAATTCCACAGAACAAGAGTTGTCAGCTGTAAAACGTCGAATAGAAAGAAGATTATGAACCATGGAAGGAGCAACAAGAACATCAGGAAGACGAAAGGAGCCATGAGCACCGGCGGTACCCACAGAGGAGACAGGAATACAAGAACCATTTGCGACCATAATGGACGAAGGAAGAGATGAAGAGGGAGAGTGAACCGACGAAAGTATACCGGGGTCAGGAGTGGTGTGGTAGGTGGCCCCCGAATCGGCGATCCACTCGGGTCCGACCGGAGGTGTCAGGCCCATGGTGCCGAACGAGCGAGCCAGGGCCGCCTGATCCCAGCCCGCAACCCCCGGTGGAGCCCCGGAAGGTCCGGAGGGAGGAACCCACGGCGTAGTAGGGAAGACGCCGGGAGGTGCTCCGGTGAGCATGGCCACCGGTGGACGCGAGTCGGTCCCGGTGGCGTGGTAGGGCCACATGGAGATGCGCCCAGACCACGGGTTCTGGAAAGAGGGCCATGGTGCCCCCCCCTGTGGTCCACCGGGTACCGGGGCCTGGGTATGTGCACCCCGGCCTCCGCCGCGACCCCCACCGCGGCGACGACGACCACCACGACCCCCCCCACCTCCGCTCGGCCCGGAGGGAGGGGGACCCAGGAGAGACGACGGTGGTGGAGCAGCCGTCCGTGGAGCAGACTGGCGCGGCGGAGTAGCAGCCAGAGCCGTCGAGGAGGCCCCCGGGGAAGCAGTGGAGCCCGGCTGGAGGCCCTGTGTGAGCTCCTCCATGACAAGATCGTCACGGACCTCCAGGAAGGTGGGAAAGGGCCTCTGGCGGGTGATCCACGTCCTGAGGTGGGCGTAGCGGTCACTGAGCCCCCGGAGGACGTTGAGGACCAAGATGCGATCCTCCACAGGCCACCCGAGGTCCCCCAGGGAGTCAGCCATGGACTTCATCCGTCGGCAGAACTCACCGACGGAGAGGTCACCCTGGACGAAAGTGCGGAAGCTCGCATCGAGGCGCAGAGCCCGGGCCTCAGCGTTGCCCAGAAACTGACCCTCAAGGGCCAGCCATGCCCGGCGCGCGTCAGGAGAGGTGCGGACGAGGTCGTGAAGGTCCAGGGAGATCGTCCCCAGAATCCAGGAGAGGACGATGCTGTCGAGCCGGATCCACGACGGCGTCTGGGCAGCGACTGGGGCGTCGAGGAGGACGTGGTCGTCGAGGGCGTAGCGGCGAAGAGTGAGAACCACCAGATCCCGCCAACGGGCGTACGAGGGCGACTCCGGCTCGAGGACGACCGGAACTAGCAGGCGAATGTTCTGGACCCCCCCCCGCCTGGTAGTGCAGCTGAGCCACGAGCGGGTCGGCCGGGTCGTGGCAGAGGACGGCGGTGTGAGACGCGCGGCGACCCGGCGAGGCGGAGGAGTGGGCCCCAACGTCCTGGCCCCCAGGGTAGGTGAGTAGCCGCTCAGCCTCGGCGAGCTGGCGAGCCAGGGCATCGGCCGCTTCGCGCTCGTGCTCCCACACGAGGGCGGCCGCCCGCACGCGGGCCTGCCCCTCCGCGGCCGAGGCTCGGGCGGCGGCAAGGGCAGTGGCGAGGGACGAGGCGTCACGGCCGGCGTAGATCTGAGAAAGAAGGGGTGGCGGGGCCGGGAAGGCCTGGGCACCGGCAGCAGACATGGTGCCGGCGTCCAGCCCGGCGCCGGAAAGGTGGATCCGCGGCTGCTGGAGGGCTGGCTGTTCGCCATCAGCAGCCGGGAGGTGGGTTTGAGGGTCCCCATCAGCCGGGAGACCCCCATCAGCAGCCCCCGGCTGCTCCACTGCCGCCGAGGTGAGAACCTGGGCAGGGGCGGGTGCTCCAGGTGGGTCGGTAGAAGGAGGGAGGGGCTGGTGAGGTAGCTGGCGCAGTTGTGGGTGGGGAAGGACTGCGGCAGGAAGAGGGGAAGTCCCCAGGCCGGCGCCAGGGAGATCCGCGCCAGCCATGGGAGCAGGGGCGGCAGGAAGACCCGCCCTGGGAGCAGGGGCGGAAGGGCCAGGGAGGTAGGGGCTGGGGAGGGAGGAGTAGGGGAGGAAGGCGCCAGAGGGGATGGGGTGCTGGAGGCCAGCCGCGCCTGGGAGAAGGCCGGCGGCGGCGGCGTCCGCCCCCTGGATCCGCTCGGCGTCGGGCAGAGCAGAGGGAGCAGCGGCTCCCGTGAGGACCTGGGCCCAGGTGGTTGTGGAAGAGAGGGAAGGGAAGGGAGAGTAGAGGGAGGGAGGGAGAGGAGGCCGGCCAGCCATGGCACGCCGGCTCGCCGGCGATGGCCAGCAGGGGGCGGCGGCTGGCGGCTGGAAGAGGCTGGCGGCTGGAAGAAGCTAACCTAGGCTGGATACCATGTTGGAAAGTGATTTCTCTCAATTAGGGCTAACCCTAGAAGGGTAGCTAAATAGGTTCCATACATGGGCCACATGGGCCTTAGCCTCATGGGCCTACATATACTCCAACATGTATAAACTAGACTTTTAACTATGAGCAGGAATACTGACCTACTTGTTTGTCATCAGTCATTTCTTCATCAACAATTAAAATTCATGCATCTATTATTCACTGCTTCATTTTTCTGAAGATATACTTTGTCCTTCTATAAAATGAATCTTGCAGATGATGAAAACGAGGTTGAGAGTGCTTTCAAAAGAGCGATGCCATGGCTTGCTGATGACTTTGCTCTGAAAGATGTTCAAAATGCATTATTTCCAGGCCTGAGCCTGGTTCAATGGATGGCTATGCAGCAAAATCCTCAGATGCTAGCAACTGCTGCCCCTGCTGTACAGTCGCAGTACTTGACCTCTAATGCACTGGGTATGCAGGATGGGATCGGCAGTGTCAGTGAAGATCCAACAAAAAGATTGAGTATGCAGGCCCAAAATATTGGCTTACCTAATTTACAGGCTGGTTCGAAAGTGGACCACCCTGCAATTACCTCATTAGCTCAACACCAGCAACAGCCTCACCATGTATTGCAACAACAGCAGGTCCAACCACTGCAGCAAAGTTCTGCGATTCTACAGCAACAGCAAGCCCAGCTGTTGCAGCAAAATGCCATTCACTTGCAGCAGCAGCAAGAACAACTCCAACGGCAACAATCACAGCCGCAGCAACAGTTGAAAGCTACTGCATGCCTTCAGTCATCGGACCAGCACAAGCTGAAAGAGCAACAGCCTTCAGGTGGACAAGCTGTCTCACAAGCACAATTGTTAAACCAGATTTTGCAACCATCTTCATCTCAGCTACAACAGTTGGGTTTACCCAAGTCACCTACCCAACGCCCAGGGTTACCAAGTCTAACAACAATGGGTTCTTTGCAGCAATCACAATTAACTCAGACTCCACAGCTGCAACAAACAGCAGAATACCAGCAGGCACTCCTACAAAGTCAACAACCCCAACTACAACAGCTATCACAATCAGAACTGCAGCTGCAGCTGCTTCAAAAGATTCAACAACAAAATCTTCTATCTCAACTGAACCCTCAGCATCAGTCCCAGCTGATCCAACAATTGTCTCAGAAAAGCCAGGAAATTCTCCAGCAACAAGTTCTTCAACATCAGTTGGGTGGTGCTGATGCCATGGGCCAGGTCAAACATTTGCAGCAAACACATTTGAACCATACGACGGGATCCCTGACACCCCAGCAACTTGTAAGATCACACTCAGCACTGGCTGAGAGTGAAGAACCATCCAGCTCAACAGCTCCATCTGGCAGCCGTATCTCCCCAATAAATTCATTGAGTAGAGCACAGCAAGGAAGCAGAAATTTGCCTGAGATGCCAGCAACACCGCACATTGAGCACTTACTTCAGGAAATTCAAAGTAAGTCAGATAATCGAATCAAGAATGATATACAAGTTAGTAAAGAAACGGTCCATGCACCTAATCATCATCTAGCTTCAGATCAACTTGATGCATCATCTGCTACCTCCTTTTGTTTAGATGAGAGCCCACGAGAAGGCTTTTCCTTTCCTCCAGTTTGTTTGGATAACAATGTTCAAGTTGATCCAAGAGAGAATTTTCTTATTGCGGAAAATGTGGATACATTAATGCCCGACGCCCTGTTGTCAAGAGGGATGTCGTCTGGAAAGGGTATATGCAATCTACCTTCCGGACAAAGGGATCATAGGGATGTGGAGAACGAGCTATCCTCTGCTGCATTCAGCTCCCAGTCATTTGGTGTGCCTGACATGTCTTTTAAGCCTGGATGTTCAAGTGATGTTGCTGTTGCTGATGGTGGAATGGCAAGCCAAGGTTTGTGGAATAGTCAAACACAGCGGATGAGAACCTTCACCAAGGTTGGTTACTTGGTAACACTTACCTAAGAATGCATTTATTATGCATACCTGTATGTGTCAATATGTGCACGCTCTCAAAACCATGGTGTACTCAATATTCTCTTAGAAGTACATCTATTGGAGTCATAAAAGCTTACCTTCTTACGCTTATTTCCTTAATAATAAATTGAACATTTCCTGCAAATCCATGAGAAAACCTTGTCTTGACCAACTAATAAATAGGGGTGGGTATCAGTGTAGTACTTTGTGTTGAAGCATAAGTGAATCGTCCACCCTTCTCCATCATTAAGATTTTAGGTTGAATTGTTGGTTCATGCAACTCAACAGGGCCAAAGGTCTAAACCTTTTGTGCATGCTACTCAATATGGCATTAGTGCTAAAGGTCTCAAATTCCAATCCTGGCTAGCAATTAAATAAAATAATTGTTGCCCACTCTTATTTCACATATGAGGCCAGAGTGAGCCTCCATTTGAGGGGGTAGTGTTGAAGCATAAGTGAATTCTCCACCATTCATCATCAGCTTAAGCTTTTGTGTTGAACTAATCGGTGCATGCAAATGAGTAGTTGAATACTTAGTGTTTAGAAAGTTGTTTGGATGGCACTGAGGAACATATACATTTGTGTGCCACCTTGGAGTTTCCGTTCCAGCCTGCATAAATGGGATAAATTGTGACCTGATGTAGGGTGCATGTAGCCCTAAGGTGGACGATGAATTATTATTTACTCCCATACGTAAGCATTGGTGAGAATTTTGAAGTGTCTATACTAAGGTTTGTGATAGCATTACCGCTCTACAACCCTGTTTCGGTCTTGGGCTGAATACTCTGCTCATTATATTTACTCAATTACTCTATGTGCCAAACTGATACCCAGTGGTGCAATTATCCAATAATAGTGCAATCATATGTACACTCATCTTGATTTGAAGGTTCAAAAGCGTGGATCTGTTGGGAGATCAATTGATATAACACGATACCGAGGTTATGAAGATCTTCGGCATGATCTTGCATGCATGTTTGGTATTCAAGGGCAACTTGAAGACCCCTACAGAACGGATTGGAAGCTGGTCTATGTTGATCATGAAAATGACATCCTCCTTGTCGGGGATGACCCCTGGGAGTAAGTTCCTACTTCTGTTTCCTTCTCTCTTCTCTTTGGTACATCCTTGCCATGGTGTTTCCTTAACCTGTTCCATTTCTCATGATTTGAAAATCCTGACCTGCAGGGAGTTTGTAAGCTGTGTCAAGAGCATTAAAATATTATCATCTGCTGAAGTGCAGCAAATGAGCTTGGATGGTGACCTTGGTTGCATCCCTCAAACTCAAGCGTGTAGTGCTTCTGATGACGCAAATGCATGGAGGGCCTGACGTAAATACTAATATGCTTCTTACCATTCTTTAAATGATACGGAGAGTCAGGGTTAAAGAAGTGAAATACACGTCTAACTAATTACGAGGTACTGCTTAGAGCCAACTTACTGACATCGATGAAAAACTTGTGGCAGAAGTTGTTCAGGAAGCTGCCATATTTTAGAGGTCTTGACTGGCTGACGCTTTGTTCCACTGAAATCGGGTAATTACTCAACATAATCATATTAGTTTCCTTTTTTTTTTCGTGTATGTTGGGTGGGGGTGGGGGTTATAAGACTTATTTGAAGTTGAGAAGCTACTCTGCTTTTTGGGACCTACGTTCACTGTAATCCTACAGAATTGTTTAATTATCTCAGTGTATATATGTGCTGTATAACTGTAATTGTTGATTTTGCAACTCGCAATACCAACTGAAATTGCTCCAGTGTGCTACTTTCACCACTGAAGTACTAGTAGAAAATTTGAAATTGTATTGACTATCTATAACAGAATTTGATTCAGTATCGGATATAGTACAATCTTGTTTTTTTTCCGATAATGATATAGACCGGGCGTTTGGGCTGCTGGACGCACCGTTCCACACACCCGCTTCCCCACGCTCGCTCTTTCCGCACTCGCTCTCTCCCCGCTCTGCACACCTGCTCTCCGGGCCATCCCTAGGATGGGGACGCCGCGCCTGCGCACGCGGGCTCACCCGCCCGTGCTCCCTCCCTCCCTCAGTCCCTCGCCCCTCCGTGACCTCCATGCAATCCTGTGCTCCCTAGCAACCTGGCTCCCGCACCCCTCCACTGGAGACGAGGACGACGACGGCGACTCCCACGAGGTAGGTCGGTCTTCTCTGAATCTAAGCTCTCCTTTGGATCTGAGCGGTCCTCCTCCTCTGGATACGAGGGATGTGGCGGTGGTTAGGGTTTCATTGAGCTCTATGGTCCTATTCCCTCCTCCCTCCGGCGAGCTCGAGGTGATGGGCCAGGGGCTATTTTGTACGTTTTTTTCTGTTTCTCACGTGTTGCAATGAGTTTTTTTGATGTTGCAATAGATGATTTTCGAATGTTGCAATGGGATTTTTGGGTCGTTGCAATAGATGTTTTTGCGATGTTGCAGTACTACTGCTTGCAGTATATAATTTTCGATGTTGCAGCACATAATTTTCGATGTTGCAGTACATGTTTTTCGATGTTGCAGTACATATTTTTTATTGTTACAGTATATATCTTTCGATGTTGCAGTGCATATTTTTCAATGTTGCACTATATATTTTTTCGATGTTGCAGTATTTATAACCCGATGTCTACTATTGAACCATATTTACACTCCATAACAGTCACGTACTGTAGGCAGAAATGCAGAGCTAGCGTGCATTCTGGGATATGTTTTCAGTCGCAGCCTCTGTTGATGTCTAGCAGCTGTTTTGTCGCGGGAAAACCTATTAGGGTTACACGGAGCCGTTGTGCGGGATACAGAGGACTTGCAACCTACTGGGCCGATTTCATTCTTAGTGATGGCGCGAATCGATTGGACGTTCCAATTCCAAACGGCCCACGCTAGGAACCAATACAAAAGGGAAAAAATTATTTATCTCTCTCAACTATCGTCATAGTCTGGCGAGTTGATTCTGAGTTCTTGTTACATTATAGCCAATATATATGAAGAAAAAAAGATCAATTATGTACAACAGGAGATCGGCCAAGATAGCACCTCACAAGCTGGCTGGCTCCCTCCATCCACAGGCATGACAAAGATTAAGTCGATGCAGCCACGTCGAAGAATACAAACATAGGAATGGTAGCAGTCGTGAGTCGTGACCAAGTTAGATGATGGAAGGTAATTATTGGAGGTGTTAACATGTAGGGTGGGCAATGGAAATTTCTCAAGATTTGCTCCTCCGACGGGTCACGGGTTCTAGTGGCATCAGATTGTTTGTGTGATAAGAAATCTAAAGAAGGTTTATTAGGAGTTTATGATCAAGTAATTCGGGAGACCAAGACACAAGAGACTTTTTTTTTTGAAAAGTTGTGTTTCACTTTATGAAAATCGGCAACACAGCTCTAAAATCACCATCTTGGTAGTTTTATTAAGCAGTTATGCACTAAGAACAACTCAATCGGAAACTTAAAATGGACTGAGAAAACATAATTCACAGATTATAAAAGGAGGGCTGCTGCAGGCCTGCAGTAGTTTAGAAAAATCTCACCCCCTCCTTTTACTGCGTGGGTGTCAATGATAAAAATCTTCTTTCTTCTTTTCTCTCTTGTCTCTTTCCTTCCCCTTCCTCCTCTCTTGCTGCCACTATTGGCCATGGCATTGTCGGTCCACAAGCTCGCCTGCCCGACCCGATGGCATGGTGGGCCGATGTGCTGGCGCACCTAGCACATCAACTCCCTCCCGCGCGGCCTTTGTGTGCGCGGTAGGTGCTCTAATGCTCAAGCGTCAATCGAGTAATGGCGGGCTTATGCGGTTGCGACTGTTCCGATTTTAGTGATGGTGCGTCGATTCCAGTCGCAACGGCAGTGGACTTGTGATCGAGAGCGCCTAGGCGAGACGGATCAGGGCCGGTGGTTGGTGGGATTGCAGTGGACATAGATGAACATCGAGAGGAAACTATCCTTGGTGAGGAAAGGGGATCAGATGAGGGAACGAGCGAGTGCTCGTTTGGTCAGTAGCACGAGTCGTGCACTCGGCCACCCCGAGTTCGATCCCGGTGCCCGCATTTCTGTGTACAGTGCATGGGAATAGGGAATCTTCCCGGTTAAATAAAAAAGTGGGGGGTGGGGATCAGATGAGTCTTCTCTTTCTCTGAGGGAGAGTGGAGAGATGTTCGGAGATTGATAAAGAATAGTAACAGTATTACCTCCTAGTAAGTAAGGAATGAGAAAAAGAATTTGAAGCTTATTTTTTCATTCAATTTCTATACATGACAGTTTTAGAGCATCTCCAATAGTTTCCCAAAACAACAATAAGTAAATCAATAAGTTTTCAAGTAGCTAAAAAATGTTAGGAGCATATTTGTTGAGCTTACCAACAGTTTTTAAAAGCTTGATCTAAATTATGGAAGGCAATTTGCATCAGTAATCTTGTAATATTTTCAAATCACACTAACCACTTTTATACTTTTTTCTTTCTTGTATATTTCCATTAGAAACCCCGTCCTACCTCTTATTCTTTTCCATATCTTTCCATGTTCGGATTCGTCGATCGATACACGTGTATATTTCCACGCGATTAGGTCGATTTTTACCAAGCGCGGAAAGATTGTGAGTTAAGATAGGAAGTTGTTGCAGAGTAAGTTTTTCAATCTTACTAAAAAATTAAGATTGAGAGTGTGTTTTAAGAACTCTTGGAGATGTTCTTAGAAATAGAAGATTGATTTTCTTAATTGATAATGCTATGGGTAGGGCGTCCATCCGGGCGTATCAGTCCGGCTACCCAGTCCTTGCGCAGCAATTGGGCCCAAATAGATAACGGGCCTGTGGCCTCTCCAACTCATCTGCCTGTTGCGAACATCCTCACTCCCGACCACAACGGCAGCTTTCACCGCACTGTCCGCTCGCAGCGGCCGTGTCCGCCGCACCATCCACCTACCGCGCACACCGTCCACCGGCCCCACTCTATCACGACCATCCCCGTCGTGCCCCACCCCGCGCCACGCCCCGCCCCAATCTCGCGCAGTGCCGCGGCTCCATCATATCTCGTGCTGCTAAAAGGTCCTTGTTTGGTTTTGGTAATTAAGTGACAACTTAGGTGGACTAATTGTGTTTTATGTGAGATACACAGGTGATTAGTCCACAGGTACATGTGTGTGAGCAACATATGCCATGGAGGTGGAAATGGCTTGGAGATGTTGCAAAGCTTGCACATGTGATGATGGAGGAGCTTATTGCATATGAGACATGACATTGAGTCATGTGATCAAGGTGGAGAAGATCAAGACATGACTTGGCTTGATGGACCGGTTGCAAGTGTGAAGGGCAAGTCGGAAGCTTTAAAGCGAGAGACCGCGTGTGACGGTGAAGCTTGAGCAAGACTTAGCGCCGATGGACCAACGCAACAGTGAAGAGCAAGTGAGGTCAAGATCGATGAACCAATACGATCACGTGATGATATGAAGTGGATCATATCATTTGGTGATTGGTTGGTGCATGTGTTGCATCAACATCGAAGAAGAGGAATGGAATGCGCAAGGCAAAGGTATAATGTAGGGCATTTCATTTCACCGGTCAAAGGTTGTGTAGAGAAGTGCATGACCAGGTTTAGGATAGATGACCGTACTATCAAGAGTGCCAAACTTGTTTGCATATCAGTCATCTAATGACACTCGAGTGATCTAACTATGCATCGTTGCTAGGATCGAGTAGCGTGACAAGTTGAGTGGTTAACTCCTTTAAAATGATTGTGAAAATGATAACACACATGCACATGGTGTTGTACACTTGGTGGTGTTGGCGCATTTGCAAAGGAGATGTCATTTGAGAGGTGAAGAAGTGTGGAGACTCCCTCTCCCTCTTGCCGAGCTTGCGAGGCAGGATTCGACGAAGAAACAGAGACGAACGGAGGTCTCTGGGGTGACCGGACGCTAGACCGGACGCGGTCACGGTATGACTGGAAGC
The DNA here is from genome assembly GCA_038087645.1 of Saccharum hybrid cultivar R570. Lineage (NCBI taxonomy): Eukaryota > Viridiplantae > Streptophyta > Magnoliopsida > Poales > Poaceae > Saccharum > Saccharum hybrid cultivar. The sequence continues at coordinate 14,784,168 of JAQSUU010000259.1, forward strand.
GTCCGGTCAGTGGCAGCAGTAGTCAGGCGTGGGTCGCTAGGGTTTTGCACCAGCGCGTTCGGTCACTCGCGGGATAGGCGCATCCGGTCAGGTGCTAGAGGGATAGCGAATGCGAAGGGTCGATCGGACGCGGTGGCGCGTCCGGTCATGATCAACCAGACGCGTTCGGTCGTGCGTGGGTGCTTATTGGACTCAAACTGGACGCCGGGTGTAACGCGTCCGGTCAACTTTAGCAACGCGTCCGGTTGATGCTTCGCGGGCGCAGGCGCTGTGCGATCGGCGCGTCTGGTCGGTTGAGCAACGTGTCCGGTCGCTCGATGACCGTTGGGGTGCTGAGTCGACCGTTGAGATCACGCGAACAACGTTGAACGGAGGGTGACACGTGGACGGCTGCGAGTAACCGGACATGGTGCAGCGCGTCCGGTCAATCCGAAAGACACCCAATGAAGGGGGCGATGGCTATATTCGTTTGTGGGGCTATAAATACTTGTGGTGGCCGGCCTTGGCTGGCGTTTGGCACCCTTGGGACTTAGTGTCCATGCTTTGGGAGTGCTAGAAGAGCCTCTAACTCACTTGTGCTTGCAAGAGTGCGAATCGATTGCGAGTGAGTGTGATTCTAGTGCGTTGCATCATAAGGATTGCATCGAGTGGCACTAGGTGTTCAAGTTGCAAGCCGGTGGTGTTTGTTACTCTTGGAGGTTGCCACCTCCTAGATGGCTTGGTGGCTTGAGGCTCCGTCGAAGCTCGCAAGAAGATTGTGCGAGGCTCCGGAGAAGCTTTGTGAGGGGCATTGTGCTCGCTCCGCGAGAGCCGCGAAGAGCAAATCTAGTAAAGCGAGACGCGAAGGACGACAAGTGGTTCGACCAGGTCAAGTGCTAGAGCTCGTGGATTGGAGGATCCCCATCTTGTGAGTGGATGTGCGGCACCCGCTGAGAGTTTGACTCTTGATAGTCAATTAGCTCGCGATCCAACAAGTGGGTGCATCGCCGCAACGAGAAGAGCCAGAGGATCGATGACAACCTTGGAGCTTGTCTCAACGGGGACTAGCGTGTTGGTAAACACGTGAACCTCGGGATAAAAATCTTCGTGTCAACCTTGTTCATCCCATTGGTTTGCAATTCCTGAAACACAAGCTTGTATTATTTTCACGTATATACTTCGTGCTTGTGTAGTTGCTCTCATATCTAGCTGTGTTTGTGTAACTAGCTAGTTATCTTCTTGCTCGTGTAGCATAGAAGTAGCTCCCATTGCGTGGCTAATTTGGTTTGTGTAACCTTGTTAGTCACATTGCTTAGTTTGTTTAGCTAAGTAATTTACGCTCTCTAATTTGACATTGATTGCCTTATTATTGAACATCGCTAGTGAGCCTAGGAGCTTTGTGCTTTTGCTTACTAGTTATATAGGAGCTCCCCCGGTTGGCAAAGTACTAGTGTATAGGTTTGTGTGACCTTGCTCTAGAATTGATTAGGTGAGCTCTTACTAAGCTTAGCACCTTAGTTGCTTAATTAGGATCTTTGCAAGGTGCTAGAGAACTTAGGTAGAGGGGTGTAGTCTTGGCTAGATCGATAGATTTAATTCCGTACTTGTTTCGGTTAGCCAACACAATCAAATTTTAGAAAGGACTATTCACCCCCCTCTAGTCCGCCATCTCGATCTTACAGCTGCGTAAGGCGTCCTCTGCCGCGCCCCCATCTATCTTGGTTGTCATAGCAACGGCGTGCACCACACCAGCAGGAGGAGGTCGCCAGCCGTTGCTCTCAACATCCCCATGACCCGAACTTGCTGGCTACCGTAGTTCCACACCAGGTAAGCCGTAGCTACTGGCGACGTTCTGTGTTTTTCAAGTGTTTTAGGAGTCTCAGAGTTTGTGTTTCAAGTGTTTCATCTGGACGCTACAAAATTAGATCTGTGATGTTGCATGTGTTGTAATGATAATATATGCATGTTGCAAGCCTATGTTTCAAACGTATGTTTTAAGTGTTTTATCTGGATGTTGCATATGTTTGCTATGACTCTATACGCATGTTTCAAGCGTGTTTCAAGTGTTTCAGATGTTTCAGACTCATGTTGCAAGTGTTTTATCTGGATGTTGCAAAAGTAGATCTTGATGTTGCATATGTTGCTATGGCTATACACGCATGTTTCAAACGTATTTTCAAGTGTTTTATCTGTTTCAAACGTATGTTACAAGTGTTTCATCTTAATGTTTCAAAAGTAAATCTAGGAGAGCACATGTTTCAATGAAGCCGGTGGCTGGCGGACAGCTGCCTGCTGGTGTTGAAGGGCGTCGTCGAGAGTCACCGTGCGGGCACCTGTGGCCAGCTGACGCCTTCGTGGCGTGCATCCACAGACACGGCAGGTGATAGGACCCACGTGGGGCCTGGTAATGAGCGCGGGTGTGGGATGGGCTGCTGGGGCGGGATGGGCACGGCGTGGTGCGACGTCCAGACACGGGACATGGGCACTGGATGGGATGTGGACTCAGGTGGTGGTATACGGTGCGAGATAACACGCGGGAGCTGCGTCCGGACGCGCCGTCCGTGTGGACGTTCGGGCGCTATCCCTTCTGTTTTTTTAGGGCCTGCTTGGTTTGTGACCAATTTTTGCCATGTTAAAGCGTGGCAAAATTTGGGCCCTGTTTAGTTTCCACCCAAAAACTTTTCACCTTGTCCCATCGAATGTTTGAACACATGTATAGAGCATTAAATATAGATAAAAAATAACTAATTGCACAGTTTGTATGGATTTTGCGAGACGAATCTTTTAAACCTAAATAGTCCATGATTAGCCATAATTACTACAGTAATACACATGTGCTAACGACGGATTAATTAGGCTTAACAAATTCATCTCGCGGTTTTCAGACGAGTTATGTAATTAGTTTTTTATTACTATGCAAATACCCTTTCCGACATCTCATGAAACATCCGATGTGACACCCACCAAAGGTCTTATGCAATTAGTTATTTTTTTATTTATATTTAATGCTCCATACATGCGTCTAAACATTTGATGAGACGGGGTAAAAAGTTTTTAAGGATACATATGTCAAATATTCGATGAGACATGATAAAAAAGTTTTTGCTGACAACTAAACAGGCCTATGATAGAGTTTGTCAGCTGCCAAACAGGGCGTCTAGGCCATTTCAAACCCAGTCCCTAGGACGTTCCAGAGCCATCCGGTCGCTACGCACCACCAACCAACCAAAGCCAAGCGGTTAACCCCGCTCGGCATAGGCCGGTACCGTAACCCTCCGGAGCAGCTTACCCCGCCCAAATCCATCCAAACTAGTCGAAACTCCCGTGCGCAAGCCCAAATCGGTGCAGGGTAACCGGGCGGCCGCGGCGCAGCGGACGCGCTGGCGTTGGGGATAAAAAGGTGGGGCTGGGCTTTAGGCTGTCCGCAGCGGACAACGCTAAAGCAGCCGGTACGCTACCGGTAGCGTACGCGTGGTGCACACCGCGTGCCTGTAAACGCGCCGCGAGCGTACCGGCTGCACAGGAGACCGCCACAGCTCGCGCACGGTAGAGCAGCCCGCTAAACACTGTAGCAATAAGAGAGAGTTAGAGAGAAAGAGAAAGAGGGAGGGAGGAGAATAAAATATGGAATAGTGGGTATAGAGTATGTGATAGAGATAATACGGGTGCAGGAGAAATGGATATAGAGTAGAGAATCTCGATGACTAGAATAGAATATTTCTTTTTAGAGATGAAAATAGAGGTGGATGGGTGCGGATAGCCTCAGCTCGACGCCGCTGCTCTACCCTCCTAGCATAGGGTTTATCTTCTCCCGTCCTCTGCCCCCAACTCGCGTCTCACACACGGCAGCCGGATTCCGAAGCGGCCACAGGCGGCCCCAGCCATAAGGTACCACCCGCTGGGATTCTCCCTTGTTGGGTGTTGGATTTGGCGGGTTTAGGAATGGGATTGGGGAGTCAGTTTGATGTGCTCCGATCCAATTGGGGTCCCTCTTTTCTCGTTTTGTGGATCGGCGTGTAGATTCAGTTAGGTGTTTGGTACTGCAATAGGCGCGCTTGATTTAATTGAGTTCTCCTATGTGCGTGGATCGAATGGACTATAATCTGCTCTAGGTGCGAGGGGGGATTGGTTGACTAATGCAGCTTTTTTTTCTGCGGTTGAATCTGAAGAAATTGGCACTTATTTTTCGTTGTTTCCGCCATTTCTCTAGTTTCAATTGAGATTTTGATGTTGTGACATTGCCCTGGATGTTATGTTGGTTTTTGACCAATTTAAGCTCAGTTCGTGTCTGTCTGAAACTGCAGCTTCTAATCGTTTAGAGAGCACACGCGAGAATGTCGTCGGTGCAGCTCTCTGGTGCTGGAGTCGCCGCTGTGGCCTTCACGAACAAGGGCCTAGTCTCTCAGCCCGCAGCGCTCGGGGTCTGCTCGTCGAGGCGCTCCGTCCGTAGCCTGGTCGTGAAGGCTGCCACTGTCGTCACCCCAAAGGTATACAGCCGTAGTCTGTGGCTTTGGGTTGCATCGTGCGCCCAATTTTAGCCTGAATGCTCACGATTCACTTCCAAGTGTTTTGTAGAATGTAGTTATGCTTGTGTATGGCTTTCAGCATTGAGTTCACTATGATGTCATGTTGCAGTACACTTCACTGAAGCCTCTGGGAGATAGGGTGCTTGTGAAGCTTGGTGCTGCCGAGGAGAAGACAGTTGGTGGCATCTTGCTTCCATCTACCGCGCAGACTAAACCGCAAGGAGGTGAGGTTGTTGCTGTTGGAGAGGGAAGGACCATTGGGGACAAGAAAGTAGCGGTTGATATAAAGGTAAATCATTGTTTCTGGTGGATTAGTAACTTTTAATTAATGTCTAATCCATATGCCTCTGTTATTGCTGGTGGGAACTGGTAAATATGGATATGATTAGATGAGGTTCCATGCTTGTAGCCATAACTTAATTTAATGCGTGCGAAGGGTAAGCAAGCTAGCCAAGCCAACTAGAATTCGTCTAGGTAGCTGGAACGTAGGGTCCCTAACGGGTAAGCTAAGAGAGCTAGTCGATGCAGCAATTAGGAGGCGTGTAAATATTCTATGCGTTCAGGAGACTAAATGGAAGGGCCAGAAGGTGAAGGAGGTGGAGGATACTGCCTTCAAACTTTGGTACACGGGGTCAACATCGGATAGGAATAGTGTAGGCATCTTGATCGATAGGAGCCTTCAGGATGGAGTCGTTGATGTTAGGAGGCAAGGCGACCGGATTATCTTGGTCAAGCTGGTAGTTGGAGATTCGGTTCTGAATGTGATCAGTGCCTATGCCCCTTAGGTAGGTCTTAGCGAGGGCACCAAGAGACAGTTTTGGGAAGCTCTTGATAGCATGGTTAGTGTCGTGCCTATCAGCGAGAAACTCTTTATAGGAGACCTCAATGGCCATGTTGGTGCGACTAATGTAGGTTTCGAACGGGTGCACGGGGGGTTTGGGTATGGTAGTAGGAATCAAGAGGGGGAGGATGTTTTGAACTTCGCGTTGGTCTATGACTTGTTGATAGCGAACACCCTCTTTAGGAAGAGAGAATCCCATCTAGTGACCTTTCGTAGTGGACAACACTCGAGCTAGATCGACTTTATCCTTGCGAGGAGGGAGGATAGACGTGCTTGCTTTGATTGTAAGGTGTTACCTGGGGAGTGTGTTGTCCCTCAACACAAGCTTGTGGTGGCGGACTTTCGCTTTCGGGTACGTGTCCACCTGGATAAACGGGCCAAGATTGCGAGAACGAAGTGGTGGAAGCTTAGAGGGGAAGCAGCGCAAATGTTTAAGGAGAGGATGTTAGACGAGGGGCCTTGGGAAGAAGGAGAAGATGCCGATGACATGTGGCTAAAGATGGCAACATGTGTCCGGAAGGTGGCTTCGGAAGTGTTTGACGTGAGTAGGGGAGGCAAACGAAGAGCGAAAGACACATAGTGGTGGAATGACGAGGTGCAAAGGGCTATTAGGGAGGAGTGTTTCAAGCGTCTCCACCATGACAAGAGTGCAGCCAATATCGAGGGCTATAAAATAGCGAAGAGGGTTGCAAAGCGAGCTGTGAGTGTAGCAAAAGGTCAGGTGTATGATGGCCTTTATCAGCGGCTAGGCACGAAGGAAGGGGAGAAGGACATTTATAGGATGGCTAGAATCCGCGAGAGGAAGACAAGGGACATCAATCAAATAAAATGCATTAAGGATGGGACAGATCGACTTCTGGTGAAGGATGAGGAGATCAAGGACAGATGGAGAGAGTACTTTGACAAATTGTTTAATGGGGAGAATGAGGGTCCTACCCTTGAGTTGGACGACTCATTTGACGATACCAACAGACGCTTTGTGAGGAGAATTCAGGAGGCAGAGATCAGGGAGGCTTTGAAGAGGATGAAGGGAGGTAAAGCGATGGGCCCTGATGGTATCCCTATTGAGGTGTGGAGATGCCTAGGCGCCAGAGCGATAGTATGGTTAACTAAGCTTTTTAACCTTATTTTTCGGTCTAACAAGATGTCTGAAGAATGGAGGAGAAGTATATTAGTACCTATCTTCAAGAACAAGGGAGATGTTCAAAGTTGTACTAACTACCGTGGGATTAAGTTGATGAGCCATACGATGAAGCTCTGGAAGAGGGTTATCGAGCATCGCCTAAGGAGAGTGACACATGTGACCCAAAATCAGTTTGGGTTCATGCCTGGTAGATCGACCATGGAGACGATTTTCTTATTACGACAATTGATGGAGAGATATAGGGAACAGAAGAAGGACTTGCACATGGTCTTTATTGACCTCGAGAAGGCATATGACAAAGTACCGAAAAATGTCATGTGGTGGGTCTTGGAAAAGCACAAAGTCCCAACTAAGTACGTTACCCTCATCAAGGATATGTACAGGGATGTGGTGACGTTTGTCCGAACATGTGATGGCGACACCAGTGACTTTCTAATTAAAATAGTACTGCATCATAGGTTAGCTTTTAGCCCTTATTTATTTGCTTTGGTGATGGATGAGGCCACAAGGGATATACAAGGTGATATCCCTTGGTGTATGCTCTTTGCTGATGATGTGGTGCTAGTTGACGATAGTAGGGCAGTGGTTAATAGAAAGTTAGAACTATGGAGGCACATGTTAGAGTCGAAAGGGTTCAGACTTAGTAGGACTAAGACCGAGTACATGAGGTGCGATTTCAGCGCGACTAGGCATGAGGAGGGAGACGTTAGCCTCGATGGGCAAGTGGTGACAAAGAAGGATACTTTTCGATATTTAGGGTCGATGCTACAAAAGGATGGAGACATTGATGAAGATGTTAGGCATAGAATTTCAGCCGGCTGGTTGAAATGACATCAAGCTTCTGACGTCCTGTGTGACAAAAGGGTGTCTCAGAAGCTGAAAGGTAAGTTCTATAGGATGGTGATTCGTCCGGCGATGTTATACGGTGCTGAGTGTTGGCCTACAAAAAGGCGACATGTCCAGCAATTGAGTGTAGCAGAGATGCGTATGTTGCGTTGGTGTTGTGGGCACATAAGGAGGGATAGAGTCCGGAACGACGATATTCGGGATAGGGTTGGGGTGGCACCAATTGAGGAGAAATTGATTCAATATCGGTTCAGATGGTTTGGACATGTCCAACGGAGGCCTCCTGAGGCGACGATGCGTAGTGGGGTTCTAAAGCGGGCCGATAATGTAAAGAGCGGTAGAAGTCGACCTAAACTAACTTGGGACGAGTCCGTTAAGAGAGATCTTAAGGAGTGGAATATCTCCAAGGATTTAGCTATGGACAGGAGCACTTGGAGACTGACAATCAACGTGCCTGAACCGTGACCTCTTTTTGTCCTGTGCCCTTTATGTCCCTTTATGTGTTTCCCTATTTCTCGTCTCTTCTGGGTTTCATCTCTAGCCTAACCCAACTTGCTTGAGACAAAAGGCTATGTTGTTGTTGTTGTTGTGCGCGGATCAAGGATTTGGTGCTCACTAGTAGGCTTCATATTGCACAAACAAGAGCACACTGTTGAATTTTAATGCTGAATTGTCAAGGGAATTGTAAAATTGGAGGTTAAAGGTGGTTCTGTGGAAAAGTCATGTGATACCTATATAATCCTACTTTTCTTATTGTTACTACGTACTCTGTGCATCTGATAATTGTACTATAGAACTATTATTTTCCTTCTTATAGCTAATTTGTTACATGTTGCTTAGATACAAGCTGTATTTGTGAGATTGAGTTAGAGTAGTCATTGGAAGTGCAAAGCAAAAGATATGCTAATTTCGTCACAGGGTGTATGGGTACAGGCTGTTTCTGCAACTGCAAGCTAGTATAACTGAGTTTTAGTAGCCCTGAAGTTCCTTTGCTAGACTGCTAGATTAGCTATCAGGTTAGCAACCCTCACCTCAGCATATTTATAGCTAGTTATCCCTAGTTTATCTCTAAAGACATGGAGATCAGCCACCCCCTTGCTAGCTTCTTTCCTATTTATAGCTCATGGTTCCTCTCACAAGAAGCTCAAGTGAGTGTTACTAGCAAGGAAAGCCAGGAGTTACTATATCACAATCGACAATCGTGCTAACTTGGAAGTTACAAAGCAATTTGTGTGTACAGTCTGCAATACATTGCCCACAATTTTTTTTATGATGCGACACCGTTTATTTTGTGTGGAAATAACCTTCCCAAGCTTTTCGAAAGGTATATGGTTTGCGCATAGGAATCCTCTAGATCTTTACAGAACTTACAACTGAATTGGATGGATAGAACTGCTGAACTGCACCGGGTTGTAGTTACACATCACATCAAGCTAGAACTTGCCTCAATCTTAGTAGCAAGCTGCACTTTGGTTGTCCTACAAATGGTGCCCAAAATACCCACCAAATTTTGGCCTAGTTAAAGTGAAACTCTTGGCCAAATTTTTAGTTTGGTACTTCGGTTGTTTTGGACTCCAGTCCATCCCAATATGTTACGTGGACCATGTGTTGGTACTACCAACTTTGGGTTTGCCAAGTTTTTTTTATCTACTTTTGCTTGAGCCCTAATTTTTTGGCCATGGCCAGCTCTAAAATTCTTTGTGCGTGCGTGTGTGTGTGTGTGTGTGGGGGGGGGGGGGGGGGGGGGGGGGGGGGGGGCAAGGATGGGTTCAGGCTAATCTGGTAACTGGTACTAGAGAGTTTGGTGGAATAGAGTGCAGGTTGGCCCACAGGATCCAGTGCTTGATCCCTGGTTGGACCAACCAAAAACATTCTTTCTCAAAAAGGACCTACAATTTTCCATTTGCATATTAAGAACCATTCATTATGCCTTGGACAAATCGGGTTATCTTCTGGGACTGGGGACTCAAAACTATCCCTGCTGATTGATGCACAGAAAGAGCTTTGCATTCTGTTTTATTATAATTGCAACTGGCAAATTTGTATTAGTTCCTGATGAATAGCGTTAATTGGGGCTGAGGGAAATGTCTCTAGTCCACGCCTGAAAGTACACAAATGGATATTTGGTTGCTTACGAATTGAATTTCCAGTTGTACAAATATGTTCCTTAACCATTATGCTCCGCTTTGCATTCAAGTTAGGGACTTGTGGTAACAGAATGAGTTTAGGATAAACCGAGCTCAGCCTATGTAGGAAATTTGTTTTTACCAAATTTGCTTCCTGCAGTTTAGCTGGAGCTTTGACTGCTTTAGTGTAGCAAGTGTCTAAATTTACTAGCAGACAACTTGGATGATGTTTGACGTAATGCTGTCAACCGTTTTCATGTGTACTACTGCCTAAGAGCATCTCCAACATGACCCCCTACTTGACCCCTTACTTTAGATTTAGGTAGCGGAGGCCAAAAAACCAACTCCAACAAGCCCCCTACTAGACCCTCACATTTGTTGGCCTCCTACTTTTCCCCCTCCACCCTCTACTTCTGTTGGCTTCCTACTCTCCACCGTGCAAAATCTGGATGAAAGAGATGATAAAAGAGCCCCACGCATCATTGACTACTAAAACGAATTTGAGTAGTATGGTTTAGGTAGTATTACTGGAGTTGGAAGTAAAATATGAGTAGTTTCAAAATAGGTGGCTTACTAAATAGAGAAGTAGGGGGTGTGTTTTAGGTAGTATTGCTGGAGATGCTCTAAGTGCTTATTGATTGGCACCCTTTCCTTCATTGCCCATGAAATGCTTGGCCTTAATGCGTGTCCTTTTTTCTTTTAGACTGGAGCACAAGTAGTATACTCAAAGTATGCTGGGACCGAGGTCGAATTCAATGACTCAAAGCATCTTATTCTCAAAGAAGACGATGTCATTGGTATTCTTGAGACAGATGATGTAAAGGATATGAAGCCTCTCAATGACCGTGTTCTCATCAAGGTATTCATAAATTCTTACTCTTGTAACAATTTTGTCATAGATGTTTATATTTTGGGCTGTAAAACTTGAGTTTTGTTACTTGTCTTTGTCTTTGTTCTTGTTACTATATTCTGCTCTTGTACAGCATAGCTACCCTTCAGTTACATTTCTCGGTGGCATGCCGTGACAGGTTGCAGAAGCTGAAGACAAAACTCCTGGGGGCCTTATCCTCACTGAAACAACTAAAGAGAAGCCATCCATCGGAATGGTGAGTTCTTGCCACCAGCTTGCCTATAAGAATTATGTATTTCTCTTCTATGCTTGTGCGAGTTGCAAGGATTCGATACCTCAAGATACATGTATACCTCAAGGTCTGGCTGTTAAAAGGTGAATACATGAGCTAAAGCTCCTGTTTCGTCGGTGCAGGTTGTAGCTGTTGGCCCGGGTCCTCTGGACGAGGAAGGCAAGAGACAGCCACTGTCGGTGCCGGTGGGCAGCACGGTACTGTACTCCAAGTATGCAGGGAGCGAGTTCAAGGGCGCTGATGGCACGGGCTACATTGTGTTGAGAGTGTCGGATGTGATGGCTGTCCTGTCTTGAGCCTTTCGTTTCCAGCTCTTACTGTAGTTTGCAGCCAATAGTTGTGAAGTGGTACGAAACGATCGCTTTGTGGTGATAATCACAAAATGCTGATACTGTTCCGGACTATCGGCTAGAATTTGTGTGCACACGGGTTACTGGCTTACCTGTGGGGGGGTTATAAACGTCAGCAAGTGAGAGCACTCAATTATTTTTACAAGGATATTTAGGGGTGATGAAGTCGCCCTTCCTTGCTGTTTTCTACTATTTCCTTGGATTCTGGACTCCTGTTCCTTACCCGTCTGTCGAATTGCTTGGCAATTGCCAATGAGATGAGGGTTTGCAATGATCTTGCGGCTTCTTGTTGCCGAACGTTTAGTGATAGTTGCAAGACTTAAGCTTGTTTGGCTGGTTGCTAACCAGTAGTGCTTTTCTCTTATATCAAATCAGCATCAGTCAGTTGGCAGTAGTTTTCTCTCGTAATAAATCAGAAATCAGCATGGGCTAGCTGAACAAGCTCTTGAGCTCTGCTTTTCGGCGGCACTGGAAGACCTCTGCCCTCTGCTAGGACACGTCTGGATCTTTATAGTCACGGACTCGCCGCTATGATGTATCCAAACGGGTGGGTTAAGCTTCAGTCTCAGTCCAACGACTTGGGTTATACAGTTCAACTTGTTAGTTCTCTTTAATCCATGTATCCAAATAACATATGCTTTCTCTGTAAGTATGTATCCAAATATATCGGACAGACGCTTCGAAAATTACCGGACCAGCTCAAATACTCATTTCTCTACGTTAATTTTTATCCACTCATTTCTCAGTCTCTATCTGACACCGTCTCCTGATCTGTCTCTTCTTCAGACTGCTTGCTTCACTCTGTCCCACCGTGCCCCGTCTCTCGCCGCGCTGTGCGCTTCCCTCCACCACGCTGCACCCCACCATCAGGTGCACCGTGCCCCACTCCACCTCGCCCGTTGCGGCCGTGGCGTCACCGGGCCACCACCAACCCGATGCCACCAGTTTGAGGTCGTCACCGGCCGGGACATCGTCTCCTACGGCTAGCCGAAGACACAACGATAGGGAGGGAAGTCCTGCAGCGGAGGTGTACGCTGGGCCATTGTTCTTGACGTCCTCCTGACTCGAGCTTGCTGGCTACCACAGTTCCCCACCAGGTAGGCCATGGTCGCTGGCGACGTTGTGTTAAGTGTTTTAGGCGTTTTCAGACATGTTGGAAGCCTGTATTTCAAGTGTTTCAGATATATGTTTCAAGTGTTCCATGCGGATGTTGCAAAAGTAGATTGGGATACTTCGTATGTTGTGATCGTTGTACACGTATGTTGCAAGCGTTATTCCCAATGTTTCATCTGTTTATCAGACATATGTTGCAAATGTGTTTATCTCGATGTTGCATATGTTTCATACATATGTTGCAAGTGTTTTATCTGGATGTTGTGTATGTTTGTAATGGTATTCAAGTGTTTTCAGGTGTTTTTACAAGTGTTTCTAATGTATGTTGCAAGCGTTTCAGTTGTTTCTGACGTATGTTGCATGTGTTTCATCTAGATGTTGCAAATGTAGATTAGGATGTTGCACATGTTGCAATGGCTATACATGTATGTTTCAAGTGTATGTTTCAAATGCTTCAGCTGTTTCAGATGTATGTTGCAAGTGTTTTATCCGATGTTACATATGTTGCATTGGCTATACACATACGTTGCAAGGGTATGTTCCAAATGTTTTGTTTGTTTCGGACATATGTTGCAGCAAGTTCTTCATGTTGCAAGTGTTTCAGCAGTAGACGCCAGAAGCGAGCGCAAGCGGAGGCGGTCCCTACGTGCACTCGAGAAGTGAGGCGGGCATGGGCAGTCTGCACGGAGCAACGGGGGTGTGGGCAAGCAGGCAGGCCGGTAGGCGAGCGAGCAGGTGCAACAGGCGGGCAGGTAGGCAAGCGAGCAGGCGCAACAGGTGACCAAGCAGGAGAGCAGCGCAGCAGGCGGCCAGGTGCAGCAAGCTGCAGCTGCGGGCGTCCGAGCGCTAGCACTACCGATCCAAATAACATAGTCCAAAGTAAGAAGATATTTGGATCTATTGGCTAACTAACAAGGCCAGTCGCAATAGGGTTTTATGTCCCATTTTCTATGACTTTCACGTGTTGAAATCAGTGTAGATAAGTTTTTATCATAATAAAACTCATTCGATCCCATGAAACTTTTATCATTTCTCTTCACCTATACTAGCCATGTTAGCTTATTTTGTCTATGAAAATCTCCACTAAGAGTGGCCTATCTAGCCTTAGTTTTTGATATTGAATGGAAGACCTAAACATATGTTAATTATGAGTTAATAAGAGCTAGTAGGTTAAAGCACCTCTAAGACAATAATTATGGGTTAATAAGAGCCAATAGGTTAGAGCGAGCATCTCCAAGAGTTTCTAGAACCCATTCATAATCTGGTTTTTTTGGTAGCACTGAAAAAAGTTCTTTCCAACAACTTCGTCCTATCACAACACCCTATCTTTCGACGTGCAAAAAGAAACAAAAACTTCCTATCTGTCCACACTTGAGAAAAACAATCATGACATGCAAAAAAGATACATGTGTATGGTGGTGTGGGGGGTGGGGACATGGAATCGACATTGTCATCACTTCTCTCGACATTTCTTTCTTCTTGTGCTCTCCTCTTTGCTCTACCCTCTTCGTGGCATGCTCTAGCCTAGCCTGGAGGCCGTAGACTGCCCCTAGCCATAATCGGCCGCCCGTAGCCACCACCATTGGCATGTCCTTGCCTCCTTGTGGCTAGCTACGACCAGTTGGGGGGTGGTTGTAGCCAGTTGGGAGGGTGGTGGGGTGACCACGGCGCCTAAGGACAAGTAGAGTGTCCCATCGATCTGGAGGTGGAGGAAGAAGGATATGGAGAAGAACATGGTTCCCGATGCAAATGCATAAGCTGAGGTGATTTGGAAGTAGTCTAGGCTTTCCAATGCAAAACTACCTTCTAGCTTTTAGGAGTGAGATATTGAAAATAGTTGGAGAAAGCCAATAAATATGGTCCCTACTATTTTTAGCGACTTGAAAAACTTACTGATTTAACAATTATTTTTTGGAAACTATTGGAGATGCTCTAACTAGCCAATATACTCGTATGTTGCATCAGAACGCTCAGCTTATTGTATGGTTACATGAATGACTTACGACTGATATCTACCGATCAGTTCACGCATGTAAATTCGTCTGAGAATCGAACTTCATATTGTGGGAAATGTGCTGCTCTAACTTGTATGGTAGGGAGGCTTTGGAATTTAATTCATTCTAATAATTACAATTTAGACATAGATTAATTAACACTAGTGCATAGGTGAAAGGTCTTGATGGATAGAGGGGGGATGAATAGCCTTTTTAAAAATTTCTACAAAGACAAGCTAAACAAGTTTATCAATATAACAAATAGCAAGATGCGAGTTTTGCTTAGCCTACGAGGCGTTTGCAAGCCACCTAACCAATTCACAATTATAGTAAATTTGCACTCAACCGCACAAGTTAAACCGCACAACTTAGCTACAACTAAAGCTAACTAGCTACACTAACAAGCTAGCAAGGTAACTAAGAAATTAATACAAGAGAGAGAGTTAGGAGGGTATCACCGAGGGGCGAAGTATTGAGCCAACCAATCAATATGATCAAGAGATGAATTCCACAAAACACAACCACCGGGATCAATTAGTCACAAAAAGAAAGTGATGACACAAGATTTATCCCGAGGTTCACGTGCTTGCCGGCACGCTAGTCCCCGTTGTGTCCCTCTTCACCATGTGGTTCGGTGGCTAATCGGTCACACACCGAGCCTCTCAAAAGGCGCCACAAGAACCTACCAAATGGCAAAAGAGCAATCCACTAATGTTGCCTTTGGCGCTTCGCCGAGGTAGGCACAAACCCCTCACAAACACCGGAGGTGGCCAAGAACAATCACCAACTCTTGCCAACGCCTCCAAGCTGCTCCAAGCCGTCTAGGTGGCGGCAACCACCAAGAGAAACAAGAATCCCGCAGCAAATCAACCACCAAGTGCCAACTAGATGTAATCTCACAATGCAAATGCACATGGATCACTCAATCTCACTTCGAATATGCAAAGAAGCAAGAGAGATGAGTGGGAGGGGAGTTGCTTAGCTCAAAGTGCTCACAAGTATGTCAAAGAATGCTAGGGTAAGAGCTTTGAGCCGGCCAACGAGTATTTATAGACGTACCCCTTCGAATAGAGCCGTTAGGAACTTGAAACAGCTGCAGTCACGCTGACCGGACGCGCTGGTCGCGCGGACCGGACGCGTGAAGCTCGACCGGACGCGCTGGTCCCGTAACGGACCGGACGCGCTGGTCAAGCCAGAGCAGCGCTCCAATGAAACAGTGACCGGACGCGCTGCAAGTCGCACCGGACGCGCCGATCGCACAGTGCCTGCGCACGCGAAGCACCGACCGGACGCGCTCCACGCAACGACCGGACGCGACAGTGCCAACGCCCGGTTGGACTCCAGTAAGCTCCCTCAACGACCGGACGCGTCCGGTCGGTCATGACCGGACGCGCCACCGCGTCCGATCAAAAAACTGAGACACGCGCAGACGCTGAACACTGATCGGACGCGTCCGGTCAAATAGAGACCGCGTCCGGTCCAGCATCCGGTCACCTCTGTGATCTCCGTTCACCTCCGTTTGATTCACCTTTTCACATATGAGCTAGACTAAGTATGTGTGTCAGTTTAGCATATGTTTTAGCTCGTGAAACAACATGTGACAACGTCTCCAAATCTCGACATTGGCGTAAAGGAAAATAGGCGTTTCAATTCCTTGAAAACGCCTGAATCCCGCCTCGCAAGCTCGGCGAGAGGGAGAGAGGACCCCAAACCCTCTCTACCGCTCAAACTCCAACGCCATCGCAAATGTGCTAACACCACCAAGTGATCACGTCATGTGTGAGTGTGTTAGGATTTTCACAATCATTTTTCGAGGCGTTATTAGTTATATCCAAATGCATATGATTATGAAATGCACACCTAGAGGCACTTAGGAGTTCAATAGCCGCGTCATTCCCCTCTTTATAGTACGGCTATCTATCTTATAATGTAACCACACCCACTAGGTGTCTTGGTTACTAAAACACAACCCTTAAGCATATACCTTTGCCTTGATCACGTAGGGTTGCGTCCAAGTCCAAGTGTGGCCATCATGATCACCATGTCCATCTTGCCACCAACCTTGGAATGTACTAATCCTCATATGCTATATACAACTTAGCATAGGATTAGTACTTAGTCATTGTCACTAATTACCAACACCAAACATAGGACTTTCAATAGGTGGGCTTCAATCCCGGTTGGGAATTAGTTTTAGTCTTGGTTTTCCAACCGGGACTAAAGGCCGTGACCTTTAATCGTGGGTCACGGTACCGGGACTCAAGCCCATCCTTGAAACTAAAAAAATAGTTTAAATTCTGGGTGACCTCTCTTGTGGCGCGTGAGATTCGAACCCAAGACCTCTTGCCTCGTGCGTAGGTCCCTTACCAACTCAACTACACACCACATGTGATAGAGTCCTGGGCGCTCTCCTTTTGAATTAACCCGTGGAGGACCTTTAGTCCCTGGTGGAAGATCTTTAGTCCGGGTTGGTGACACCAATCGGGACTAAAAGGTCACCATACTAAAGGGTGGCTTTTAGTCCTGGTTGGTGTTACCAACCGGGATAAAAGGGTCGTCGGTGCCTGTAAAATTTAGACCCAGGACTAATGTTCACATTAATATCGAACCCAACACAATCGAGACTAAAGATGCGAACCGAAAGTCATTTCTCTACTAGTGTAAGTTAATATAGTTGTATATGGAATATATTTGTATATTTATTGTTAGGCATACAAGGGACATACTTATATGTTGCATTTCTATTGTAGAGAAGTGAGTTGAAGAGTGTGCTATAAGTTGGACAGTAGAATTATAGCATAGTGATTTATAGAATCCAAATTCATCTCTAATTTGAGATAGGCTTATTTATGAGTTCGAAAAAGTTATGGAATGTCAAATTTCAAGCCAAACAACCTAATCCATTAAGTAGATTTCAATTCGTCCGAAAAATGAAAACGACCCCTCTAAGCTACACATCTCGTTCCTTCTTTTTCTTGCATTTTCAAATTTTCATACCTTAAGGGATAAAAATAATACCAAATAATGCTCCAAATAAGTATGCACGGACCCTGACGTCACGGGCTACATCGTTCTATCTAGGAGCGTACGCGTGGGATTGCCAGCCACTTCTCTCCTGAGACTGTGTGGTCGTTCAAAATTTCGAGTTTGCTTTGATGATTGCTGGATGTATGACCGCTTCGTGGGGTTCGGATCTCCGCAGATAATTCCAAGCGGGTCCCTGATTGGCGTCTTGATTTAGAAGTCCTGTTAGACCTTGCTAACCGATTGACTTTGAATTTGCCGCTTACTTGTAGACTTGTGGTCAATTATTTGTTATTCCAAGCAAACATACATATCTAGGTTGCCGCTTATTAGTCTGCCGCCTGAGAAGAGCATACAGAGAGAGAAAAAACATATATACTTATATAGCTATGATATACTTGCTGTAAGTACCAGATTATTACCAGTATGATCTTATTGTTTCATAATTTTTGTCCGGCCTGCATATCTATGCGGATGCGGTATAGTATTTGAGCAAGTCTACACAATACTTCTACATTGTTCTCAGATAGATTACATGTAATTCTTGTATCCAATGCAACAATAATATCCAATTGATAAAAAGTTTACGCAACAATATATACATGGGCCGGACAGATATTGCAAGCAGAACACTTTTACTGCTGAGTTTCAACCAAACCGCGCGAGGCACTCAGACTGCCTGCAGCGGGAGACGCTAAAACTCCCTGCAGGATGATGTAACGTGAAAACTTGCTATAGCGGATCCTGTAACCGCGTACGCTATCGAGTTTCATCCGCCAAATATAGGTCGGCACAGTTCTTTTACAGTAAGTCCTTTATACGACGTGCACGCATGCGGCCCCACCATGCGCCCACGAAGAATCAGACGCGGGCCCCACTTTTTCAACTACAAAAAATGTTATAACTCACAAATCATACAACCAAATTAAATTTCGATTGCACCATTAAATTCGTTTCAATAAATTCTTCAAAACAAGATCTCACATGGATATATTTAGATAAAGTGACAAGTGAGCCCCACAGTAGATAGAGGATGATATAGAGGATGGATGAGTGTGAGAGAATTGAGTATAAATGAGAGAATCTTGATGACTAAGATGTATAGAGGATGAATTTAGAGTACCACGAGTGGATAGCCTCACAGTGTGCAAAGCGCGCCATTCACAGTTCTAATTTGGTGCTGCGAATCAGGTACGGATCGGTCCCACTCCATCCTTTGGCGGTGCACGCACAGTTATTCCCTGTCTCCCCTCCGTCCCAAAAGAAGCGGGAAATGGCGTCGCCACCGGCCAGCTGTCCCAAGCCCAAGTGCCTTTCAAACGATCGTACTACTACATCGTAGTCAGCCAATATACGTACGTTCAGGGGCGGGCCTAGGACTAAGGCCACACAGGCCATGGCCCTAGTCGTGGGCCAAAAAATTTTGGAACAAGTCTTCAGAAATTTGGCCCAAGAGCAAAGCCCACCAACAGCAGAGACTAGGGCAGCCAGCCAGCCAGGAGATGCACGCCCAGGACTACGCACGCCGTCACGCGCTGGCTCCTCTCCGTTTCGCTGCGCGCTCGCAACGCCCTAGATCGACCGCGGCGCCGCCGCTTCTCCTAGCGCCGCCTCCTGCTTCGTCCTCGCCAGTCCACACGACACGACCACGCCCGGGGGCCGACGCCTCCACCAGCTGTGCGCCTTGCGGCCGTGCGGGCGGGCGGCCTCGGCTCCTGTGCGGCGGTGCCCGGTGCCAGCGGCCAGAACACCATCGCCAAGCCATCATCGTCGATCTGCAAGGCAGCAGGCAGTCCTGGTAGAGTGGTAGTGGTAGCAGGGGCGCCTGTTGGCCGTCGGCCGTCGCGGCGCTGCCGTCTTCCCTCGGCTGCCCCTTTCGAGTTTGGATTTCATAAGCAGGGGCACTGCGGCATTGAAGTGAAGGTATTCTTCAAATTTTTCAGTAGTTCATTAGTACTTCAGTACTCCAGTAATTTTCTCTAATTCTCTTCTCTTGATTTCAATTTTTAACTGCAAATTTGAACTTTTGATTCCAATTAGATGAAGAGGACAAGGTCCCTTGCATCATATTTCTCTCCAATTGCTCAACAAGAGCAGCAACAGGAAGCCATCCATCCTCTTGCGGTGCCATCTCCTCCACCGCCACATCCAGAGGAAGAACAAGGAAGCATCCAACCTCCTGCAGTGCCATCCCAATCCCAAGGTACCGAACAAGAGTCAGCAGTTAGGAGGACCAGAGGTAGTGGAGTAGATGTAGATTTGAGCCAACCAACTATAGAACAAGACCAAACTAGTTTGCCTGCAGAAGAAACTAGCAATGAAAATGCTAATTTTGTGGAGGAGGGTGATTCTAATCATGTGCTTGGTCCTGAAGATATTGTTGCAGATCCAGCGCTTAGGAAACCCATTGAAGAAATGCATCCAAACATTAGGGATGATGCAAAAAGGGAGTATGTCTTATTAGGTCCATGCCAACCGAAAGGTCATGCATACCCCAAAAGAATTATATATGGTCGCAGTAGGAGTTTTCATGAGAAGTGGTTCACAAATCGTCCTTGGTTGGAATATAGTGTTTCTAAGGATGCTGCATTTTGCTTCTACTGTTATCTATTTAAACCATTGAGAGTTGATAATTATGGTGTTGAATCCTTCACATCAAATGGGTTTACTAATCGGAAAGATGGACCAAAATTATTTGATGCTCATGGTAAATCCATTGCTCACAATAAGGCGAGAAAGGATTATGAATGTTACAAAAATCAGCGGCAAAGTGTATCACATGTAATTTCTAGGGGAAGTCAGAAGGCGGAAGAAGAATATAGAGGTCGTTTAATCATTATATTGGGGGTTGTAAGATTTCTTCTTTTGCAAGCACATGCTTTTCGTGGACATGATGAGTCATTTGAGTCGAACAACAAGGGAAATTTTTTAGAAATGCTAGATTGGTATAAGGAAAAGGATGCAAAAGTAGCTAGGTTACTGGATTCTGCCGGTAGGAACCACACAATGACTTCCCATAAAGTGCAGAAGGACTTGTGCAAAGCTTGTGCAGAAGAGACTTCCAAAGTAATTATTGCTGAAATTGGGGATAGGTATTTTGCTGTTTTGGTTGATGAGGCACGGGATGCATCTATCAAGGAACAAATGGCTGTCGTACTAAGGTTTGTATGTTTCTTATTGCTGATTTCTTTTTTACAATTCATAGCCAATTTCTTATGTATACTTGTATGCTGATTTTGTGTTGCTTTATCTGATTGTAGGTTTGTCAATGCACGAGGGGAAATTATTGAGAGGTTCCTTGGTATGAAGATGGTTGCTGATACAACTTCATCATCTCTAAAGGAAGCTTTAGATGGTATGTTTGCTCGCCATTGTTTGTCTATGTCTAGAGTTCATGGGCAAGGATATGATGGGGCATCTAATATGAGGGGAGAATTTCATGGGCTGCAAAGAAAGATATTGGATGAGAATCCATATGCTTTTTATATACATTGCTTTGCACATCAATTGCAATTAGTTGTTGTCTCAGTTGCTCAATGTTGTGGTTCAATATATGATTTCTTTAACATCATCTCATCAATCGTCAACACTGTCAATGTTTCTTGTAAGAGAAAAGATCAGTTGGCCCAAAGCCACCATGATAGAATTGTAAATCAATTGGAAAATGGTCAAATTTTTAGTGGAAGAGGGAAAAATCAAGAAACTAGCCTTGCAAGGGCAGGGGATACAAGATGGGGTTCACATCACAAAACCTTATGTCGTCTTTTCCATATGTGGGACTCAGTCTTAGAGGTATTAGAAAATATTGTTGATGATGGTGTTGGAGATAAGAGATCAACAGCTTCAGGCTTGCTGTTACAAATGGAAAAATTTGAGTTTGTGTTTATAATGCATCTTATGATCAGACTATTGGGCATCACAAATGATTTATCTCAATGTTTGCAAAGAAAGGATCAGAATATTGTTAGGGCTGTTGCATTGATTGGGATCACATTGGAGAAAATCAATGATGTAAGGCAACATGCCTGGGATGAGCTATTTGAGGAGGTAAAGGAGTTCTGTGGGATCCATCACATCATTATCCCAAATATGGAGGATACAAGAACTGTTCGAGGCCGTTCAAGGGGTCGTGGAGGGCAGCAGGTAACCTACTACCATCATTTCAAAAATGGGATCTTTAATGTGGTGCATGATCAAGTTATTGTTGAATTAAATAATCGCTTTGCTGAAAGGTCTACCCGCTTATTGAGATGCATTGCTTGTTTAGATCCAAAGAATTCCTTTGCAAATTATGATTGTGAGAAACTAATTGAACTTGCTGAGATTTATGATGTTGATTTCTCCCAATATGAGCGTGATCAGCTTCCAGGCCAACTTGATAATTTTATTAGTGATGTCAGAGCTGATCCTTCACTCACATCTTGTATTGACCTTGGTATTCTTGCTACAAAGATGGTTCAAACTGATAGGCACACAACCTTTCCATTAGTTTATCGCCTCATTGTGTTGGCCTTGACACTACCAGTTGCAACAGCAACAGTAGAAAGGATTTTCTCATGTATGAAGTTTGTCAAGACTGAGTCTCGGAATAAAATGGGGGATGACTGGTTGAATCATAGGATGGTATGCTATGTTGAGCGAGAGATATTTGCAGCCATTAAAGATGATGACATCTTACATCATTTTCAAGAATTGAAGACCAGGAAGATGAAGTTACCTAATCTATCTAGTAGTTCTGGTATGTTACATTCACTCATTCAGCCATTTTGGACACATGATGAAGTACCAATGAGATTATTTTTTTGGATATCCCTGTTCTTATTAAGTCTTACATCTTGTCCAAACTAGGAGTTGTTATTGAGGACATGGAAGTGGAAGAGACGAATGCAACAAATCATCAATAGACAATAGGTATTTATTTTCCGTGTTCATTGATATTTCATAGCTGCTGTATCGTACTATTAATTATATAGTTCAAGAATTTCTCTAGATTTGCAAACTTTTCTCGAGAATATTTGATTTCTATGACATACGTGTGTGTATATATGTATATATATATGGTTCTATAGGCTATATTATGGGCTGTAGCCTTTAAATTTTGACCGCTAGGATTTGGACGCCAAGATTTGGCCCTAGTCTTGGCCAAATCCTGGGTCCGCCACTGCGTACGTTGATCTGATTTGAACCGGATCATCCGTACGCTCACGAGCCACGACACGAATTCGGCCGGGGAGACCAAGAACAAGCTAACCATGAGAGTGCACACGTACCCTAGAGTCTGGATCACACCTCGCCATAATCATCTGCTCGTCGTCACTCGTTAGTCAGCCTCCGATTGTGTCGCACCACGACGGCGATGACGCAAATAGTAATAGTAATAATAATAGCAGTAGCAGTAGCAGTAATAGTAATAGTAATAGTAGTAATAGTAATAATAATAATATTAGTAATAGTAGTAGTATTAGTAGTAGCAGCAGCAAACCATTCTTGTCTCGAATCTCTTTTCTATTTTCCGTATATTACTATCTGTATTAGATTCCTATATAAACAGGTAAAAGCACGTGTAAACGTGCTCAGACGGACTTATTAGGCCCTGTTTGGTTTTCGCATGTTAAAGTTTAACTCCCATCACATCAATGTTGCGGTAAATACATGGAGTACTAAATGTAGACTAATTGCATGCATGTCGACCACTAGTAGAGAACCGACTTTCACTCTCGGCACCACTTTTGAAATTACTCTCGGCATTTATTGCACCCGGGAGTAAAGGGACAATTACTCCCGGTTTTAGCCACCAACCGGGAGTAAAGTCCCACACTCAACGACCAGTTCATCATGCGAGGACCTTTACTCCCGGTTGGAGACACCAACCGGGAGTAAAGGTAGACTTTTACTCCCGGTTGGAGACACCAACCGGGAGTAGAGGTGGAGTGAACCTTTACTCCCGGTTCGTGGCTCTAACCGGGAGTAACAATGGACTTTCAGTCCGGGTTTTTAAGCACAACCAGGAGTAAATGTTTCTCTATATACTGAGCCCTGCATTCCTCTCGCGCCAGAGCCATTTGGAGCTCTGTTCTTCGTCGTTGCTTCATCGTTCCTGTGTTCTTGCTCAAACGAACCAGCTAGTCATCACAAGAATGATTTCTTCGACGCCTCCATCAATTCTTCTGTTGTAAAGGTCGTCATCTTCTTTCTCCTCTCATCTTCATCCTACATTTCATGGTTTAGATATTTATAAAAGAATTTTTTCCATTTAATTTCTTTTATTTAGTAAATGAGGAATTTACAATATTTTAATTACAAAAATGAGTGTAGTGAGTAGATGTAAACAGTTAT
The DNA here is from genome assembly GCA_038087645.1 of Saccharum hybrid cultivar R570. Lineage (NCBI taxonomy): Eukaryota > Viridiplantae > Streptophyta > Magnoliopsida > Poales > Poaceae > Saccharum > Saccharum hybrid cultivar. Next base: position 14,807,589 of record JAQSUU010000259.1, read on the forward strand.
GAGGCTTCCGTAAATTAATCAGTTATCATGCATGCCTGCATGTTGTGTAATTAATATAACTAATTATATGCTCAAGATTTTAATACGTATGTACTTATATCGTGTACTGCAGATGAGCCGGAATTAGATGTACAATGCTGATCGGCGCTCCAAAGAGTTCATTGATGGGGTGCATTATTTCATACGTGTGGCCGAAGAAAACAAGCGAGACGGTTTTATGTGCTGCCCATGTGCCCTATGTAGGAATTTAAAGGAATATGCCTCCTCAAGAAACATTCATTCACACTTGTTTAAGTCGAGTTTCATGTCAAACTATATTTATTGGACCAAGCACGGAGAAAGCAGTGTTATAATGGAAGAAGGTGAAGAAAAACAATGGGACGATGATGTTATTGCAGAATATGCTGGTGTCTTAAATGATACCCTAATGGGGGAAGCTGAAGAGGAGGTACAGGAGGTAGCGGCAGGAAAACAAATATTGTGGGAACTGAGGACAAGTCAGACATGTCAGTAGATTACGAAAAGGAAGATAGAATTGTGCCCTTCAGAGTGAACAAAGATCCAAGCATAGCGCTACATGATGAGGACACTCCAGTGTCGTATTGGTCCCAAACTTTTTCTTAGCATTTCACATACCATATGTGAAGCAACCGCCAAGTTTGAGATTTTTCCGAATTGGTTTGGTACTTTTTTCAGTTTAATTGAATTTTCGCGCGACTTCACCAGGTAATTCTACGTTGAACTGTGTCCACCCCAGAAAAGATCCAAAATTGTGCCAAACTTTGCCACATGGTCTCTTATGCCCTAGGAGACAAGTATCTGTGGAGGTCGCTGCAGAATTCCAGTGTTTACGATATGTAATTCACCATATTTTGTCTCACGCAGCACGAAGAAAAATGTAATAATAAAAATAATGATCAGAAAAACCTAAGATCTTGTGTGGGGACATATTTTGGGTGTAAATGACTGCAAAAAAATCTCAAGCCATTTTGACAAGGTAGGAGTACACGTGCTTCACAAAAGGTATATGGAACCATTCATCGAACCATGTCTATACACCTGGGTTCTTAGCAATTCTGAGTTCCAAGTGTCGTATTGGTCCCAAACTTTTTCTTAGGCTTGCAAATGCTATATGTGAAGCAACCACTAAATTTGAGATTTTTTCGAATTGGTTTGGTACCTTTTCCAGTTTAATTGAATTTTCGCGCGACTTCACCGAGTAATTCTACGTTGAACTGTGTCCAACCCAGAAAAGATCCGGAATTGTGCCAAACTTTGCCACATGGTCTCTTGTGCCCTAGGAGACAAGTATTTGTGGAGGTCGCTGCAGAATTCCAGTGTTTACGATATGTAATTCACCATATTTTGTCTCACGCAGCACGAAGAAAAATGTAATAATAAAAATAATGATTAGAAAAACCTAAGATCTTGTGTGGGCACATATTTTGGGTGTAAATGACTGCCAAAAAAATCTCAAGCCATTTCGACAAGGGGGGAGTACACGTGCTTCACAAAGGTATATGGAACCTTTCATCGAACCATGTCTATACACCTGGGTTCTTAGGGATTCTGAGGTCCAAGTGTCGTATTGATCTCAAACTTTTTCTCAGGCATGCAAATGCCCTATGCGAAGCAACCGCCAAGTTTGAGATTTTTCCGAATTGGTTTGATACTTTTTCTAGTTTAATTGAATTTTCGCACGACTTCACCATGTAATTATACGTTGAACTAAGTCCACCAATGAAAAGATGGACGTAAAATAGATGTTAAAACAAATTTCATGTCTAAAAACAATAGATTTAATGGTATTACTTGAAGACTATATTTTTGCATTAATGAAATAATGATTATTATTTACATTATATTCAATATTTAAAAGAAAAATAAAATATTTTAGGTTACATATTTTCCATGTCTGCAGTATAGCAAAAGAAACTCTAATTTATTTTTTCAAAAAAAATTATAACAACTATATTAATTTCTACATAAATAATAGTAATTTAGCAATTATAAATAAAAAGAAATATAAAAACCAAAATCCTGCTTTGAAAATGGCGGGAAGCCAAAATCACCCCTGCTTTGGTGGGCTGCATTTTGCGCGGGCCCGAAATGTCTGACATTTACTCCCGGTTTGTATTGCCAACCGGGAGTAAAGGGTTTTTAGTCCCGGTTGGGGATAAGACCCGGGAGTAAATGTCCTCCGTATATAATTGGCCTTCTTTCCCTTTGCTCTCTCCCCTCTTCTCGGTCCCGAAGTTACTGCCGCCGCCGCTCCATCTTCACGCGTTTCCGATCCAGATCGGGCACCGCCGCCACTGCGCCGCTGCCGGACTCCACTTGCCCGAGCTCTGGCCGCCGGACTCCACCACGCTACCGGCTGCACTGCACGCGCGGCGGACCGGACTCCACCACCGCAACACACAGCGCCGTGAGCTGCCTTCGTTGGTAAATACTCCATCTGAAGATGCAAACTTTTACCCATCAGTTCAATAGCAGATCGAGCGTGAGACAGGAGCAATGGCGCCTGCAATTCCATGTTTTTTTAGATGAGAGTATTCATACTTTTTTCAGATTAGATTAGATCCAGTGAGCATCCATACATACTAGATGTTTTCACATGGATGCATATACGGTAGTAAATAAAAAACTAGTATATAAAGTATGCATCCATACTAGCTGTTTTCACATGGATACATATACGGCAGTCAAAAAACTAGTATATACGGTAGGGAGATGAGGTAAGAACGATACTGTGCAATCTCCAGCAGTAGGCTCCAGCTGCAATATTCCATTTCATGCCATTTCAGTAGTTGGTATCTAGTAACACTGGTAATATGCTGAATACGGTGATCTCTTGAACCCTGCTAGGTTCACGTTCAAGGTTCAACTACATAATTAAAGTTAACGAAACTTCTATGCATTAGCAGTTGATAACTCAATTATTTATTTTTTGTTCATTTGTTTCATTAAAATGTTTGGTCAAAAAATATGTAGACACAATTATACATATATAATAATGGTTTGCCATAGTATAAATTAAAATGTCATGGTAGATATCTAAATTCATCACTGTTTGCTAACAATATTGCATTGTAAACTATAACACTATTAGTTCTTAGTACTAAACAATAAAAATATTCTTCCAAAGACCCATCATAACCACAATTTAAAAGTTACTTGCTTCATAATTGTATGAATTTTTTACATGCCAGGAACAAAGAATGTTATTGAAGCTTGTATCATGTGCAAGGTCAAGAGGCTTATATACACCAGTTCTAGTGGTGTTGTATTTGATGGGGTTCATGGCCTTTTTTATGCCGATGAATCAATGCCTTATCCATTTAAGGTTTGTCCTCACTAATGTAAACACTATTTTTAAGACCTCTAAAGTTGTAATTAGAAGGAAGGCATTTAATTGAATCTAAATTAGCTTCTCCTAAACATGTTTCCTTCCTTTTGCACAACAAAGTAGAAGAATAACTTAACTGCTGCTATACTATACATGTCTAATGTGGTACTTTTTTGGTTGATTTTAGTTCGTCGATGCCTATACAGAAACTAAGGCAGAAGGAGAGAAGATAGTGATGAAAGCTAATGGCACAAAAGGCCTTCTCACTTGTTGGATACGTCCTGGCAATATTTTTGGGCCTGGTGGCAAAAATATATCAATGCTAGCATCTTCAAGGATATGGAAGTTCATGGTAAATAAGCAATATATGCCCATGTCTAAATACTTCATAACAATAAAAGTGAAACACTTTATATATTTTTTAATAACTCACATGGTTAAAATAAAGAGGATGTGATTTAGGATGGTTTCAGAAAGAGATGCTGCACATATATTCAGTTACCAGGAGAAACCGTCTGACTATGCACCTAGCCTGTCACCTGGGGTGCTGGGGAAAGAAGTTCTAATGAACTATTTATATTTGGCATCTTTAGTGGGAAGGACGACATGTAATCAGAATAGAGATAATTGTATATGCATAATACTAAACTTTTGCAAATTAAAAGCCTTTAAATAGCAAAGATTCACTACAAAAAATATAACATTATATAAACAATACTACAAAACGTGTATGTGATCAGTCAACTTAGCATGCAATAAACATATAAGATTTATGATATAAATTGATAAAAGAAATAATATGCTTGTTTCAGTTCATTCTTGGTAGCGGAAAGAACTATGACGACTTTGTGTTTGTTTAAAATGTTGCACATAGTCATATATGTGCAGAGAAAACTTTGTCTAGTGAGGAGGGTGCAAAGATAGCTGCAGGGCAAGTAAGTCATCATTGCTACATTGCATGTATTTGGTATCATGTTTATACTTTCTTGACATATTTGGCTACTTTACACTTTGCAGACCTATTTCATAACAAATATGGAACCAGTAAATATGTGGGATTTTGTATCTCTGCTTCAGGAATATCTCGAATATAAAAGGTTGTTTTTTTATCTTCAACGGGCTGGTTCCATAATGTCTTATTATTTTATTATTTTTGTGGTGTTTAAATTCTTCTATTTCCTTTACATTGCTTACTACTAGTAATATACTTTTTCTTGCACAGTATCGTTCTTACCTCATCCATACTAGCTATTTTTTGTTCATATGTTTCATTAAAATGTTTGGTCTAAATACTACTACTTTTTTCTTGATTTATCATTATTCTTGATATATATATACTAATAATATTTCTTTAACTCAAATTGTAGAGTACAAATTTGAAAGAGAAAACCCTGCAAACACACCATCTCAAAGCAATGCAAGAGACGGTAGCAGGATTTCTTAATGAACAGGTCTTAAAGCCCGGCGCCGAGTTCTACTTTAACCCCGATGAACAATGGCTTCCAAAAAACTAGGGTCATGATAACTTTATTTTGAATATAATGGGTCATGACAACTTGTTATCGGATCCAAAGGACGGACACGATGATGAAAGTATACAATGCAATCTTGTATTATATATGGTGCACAAATTGTTTGTATATACTTTCTTTTTAGTTGGGTTACTTGCGTACATTGCTCGAAACCAAACTTTACTATATGCACGTGTATGCATATATTATTTGTAGGGCAAAAATCGTATACGAAAACCTATTTTAAAACCAAAATAAATTATGAATTGAAATGAAAAAGAAAAAGGAAAAAAGAGAACTTTTACTCCCGGTTGGTATTACCAACCGGGAGTAAAGGTGTCTGCCAGGCCGCAGGCCCAGCTGACTCTTTACTCCCGGTTCGTATTACCAACCGGGAGTAAAAGTCTCCCATTTACTCCCGGTTGTGAACCTTTACTCCCGAAAACGTACTCCCGGTTGGGCAACCGGGAGTAAAGGGGGTTACCAACCGGGAGTATATGTCATTCCTGTACTAGTGGACACAGATTAGGAGTAATTTACGAGACGAATCTATTAAGCATAATTAGTTCAAAATTAGAAACTTTTTGTCAAATAAGACGAAAGTGCTACAGTGTTTGTTAAACTTTAACACCCTAAACCAAACATGGCCTTGGATTCCTATAAAAACACAGGTAAAAGGACGTGTAAGTGTAAACGTGCGGTCAATCGTATCAAACTGCTACATCTAGTAACAAAAGTCCAGTCTACATTGTCCCATCTCGGCATATACACATGTTAAAGGAGCTACAGCACATTTCACTATCACAGTACGTACGTAGTCACTTTTGCCTTTTGGTGTGAGATCCTTTCTGATCCCCCGATAATAAAAAAGCACACAAAGTAGTAAGTAAGGAATTAATCCCATTATTAGAAATCCAGTTATTAGCTATTTTGAACAAATCCCAAAACTCCAAACTACAGTTATCCAAAAGAAAAACCCTAAGATTCCTAATAAGAGATCAAAATCCCCTACACGATTAGTTACAAAAGCTTTTTGACAAGCACTTGCTGCAATTGGTCGCGTAAACCAAAAGCCTATCAATAAATAGGAACACATTCTGACAAGTCTCCCCCAAAAAAATTTGTATCAAATTGAGACTAGTAACCAATCCCAATATGGAAGTAGTATAAAAAACTTATATAAACAAAAAATCTCAAGTATCCTTCATCATGAGACATATAACGTAATATTTGAGTTGCTCTAGTAAAATCTCATCGATTTTTTATTCGAATTACACACTTGATGGGTAAGAGCACTGACGAGTACCCATCACCCTCATTTGGGCTATTATCACCTACATCCAGCGGCCAAAACCCAAGCTAGAACCTCCGATCCCCTAGACCGTCTAACACCGTCTAGCGGGCCAGGACATGAGAGATGAAACGACACTAAGTTCTGCCAGCTAATTCCCTTGAGCTCAATAGAAGTGGTGCCTCCAATAGGCTATTTCGCAACTCATTGGCCACGACTATCGACAAGCCACACCCACCGTTTCCCAAGGGGTTGTGGTTGCTCATCGTCCATGAACCCACCGATCAGACTTTAGTGGGTATGCAGGTTGTGGAGTGCATTAAATCATCTCTAAGAAGAGGAATGATGCTAAAGAGTACCAATAAAGCTGGCACTAATTCCACAACACACCACCCGTAGAAAGAGACCGCGCCACAAAAGCACCCTACTGTTGTAGCCATGCCACCCAATGGGCAACTACACCCGGGCCTAGTTAGTAGAAGAGCCCAGTCGCCATTGTCGTGCCAAATCAATGTCGTAGTCATGACACTATAGCACGCCACCCTAGGGCTCATTACTTAGATCCAACACGCCACCGACCACGAATGGATGGATTGGAGCCCACGCCCACCACAGTGGAGGCTAGGTAGGCCATAGGTGCAGATCCACCCTACTAGATGTTGGAGGAGATAGATATGACAATCGGGGCTCTAGATCTAGCCTTGGACGCTTTGGATTCGACCCGTCCACTGGTGATGCCTAGACACGAGGCTGCCAAGAAGCACATATGAAGGAGGTCACACATGAGAGGGGAAGAAGAAGCGATGGGTTAGGGACTGCCATTGCCGTCGTTGCACCAACACAATGTTGGGCGTGTGTTCAGGTGGCAGCAATGAAGAGGAGAGGCAAGAGTGGCGATTGCACCGTAGGATTCTGCCCGTGGCAAATAAAAGTTGTGTGATATCAAGTATCAGACAAAGACAAGTGTCACCAGTCATTCATATGAATCACTGGATGCATCTAAGGCAACTAATATGATAAAAAATCTAAGTTGACAACAAAAAATTGATTCGTGACATCGCAAGACAAGGGCTGCAATAAGAGTTAACACATTGAAGCTAGGGTTTTAACTACATACATATTGAAGGCACATGAAGTACGTATACATGCATATATTGCATGTCCCCCATATTCTAGTTTGTGCGGGAACATAGGTTGATACTTGATAGACTGGTTATCATTTAATAATGAATTATGATAATCGCATTTTCGAACTGGCAGAGCTAGGTTCTAGAAGTTCCAAATGCAAAATTTTGGGACGACATTTTCTAACATACCGCCCAAAGAAAAAAGATCTCTTGAACACAGGTAAACACACGAACACATACTGTCAAAAATGAGTCTACGTTATTATGTCCAGGTATGGACTGTACGGTGTACACACCATGGGCGGACAGCTAACGACCACGTCCCACTCGGTTTGCGCCGCGTCCCAGCTTCCTCCGACGTGTCAAACGACTCGAGCCAAACCCTTTTAAGCAAGCGCCCTCGAACTTCCGCAGTGCCAGTTTTCCATGCACTCAGCAACAGCTGCCATTGCCCGGTGCACTATAGCTGGTGTTTAGCTCGATCGTGACATGCGGCGCAACGCAGAGTCGTCGTCGTCGACGACGTCGGTGCGCCATGCGCCATTATTGCCGTCGGGGGAGAGGAAGTACAAGGGCGTGCGGCGGCGCAAGTGGGGCAGGTGGGTGTCGGAGATCCGCCTGCCCAATAGCCGCGAACGGATATGGCTCGGCTCCTACGGCACGCCGGAGAAGGCAGCGCGAGCGTTCGACGCGGCGTATCTCTGCCTCCGCGGCCCCGGCCGCGCAGACGGGCTCAACTTCCCGGACTCGCCGCCGGACGTCGTCGGCCGCACCAGCGACCCGCAGGAGGTGTACGCGGCCGCAGTGTCCCACGCCAACCGATCAGCCGCCGCGGCGCCGTGGGATGCAGCAACCGGTCCGTTTGAGCCCACGCAATCGACGCAGGCGCATGGCGGTGCGCCAGTGGAAACTGCGGCGCCGGTTCCATCGCCGGCCCCGTCCCTGCTTGAGGTGTCCACCGACGACAGCTTCGACTGGTTCGCCAATCCGCCGCCGCTCTACTCGCCAACCATGGTGGTGGAGAGCCATGCGTACCTGCCAGCGTCACAGAAGGCAGACGCGGACGAGGATACGGAGGAGAACGAAAGTGGATCATGTCCTGGGCTTTGGTGTTTTGACTCCGACGACGCCGAAGTTCGAATGCATATGTGATCACGTGGACCAGCAAAACAGACAAAACGCCTATAATTTTTGTAACGTCATCAATGATCACGACGTTGGCCTTGGGTACCCCAAATTACTGTGCTGCACTGTAGCAATTTTGTTTTTATTTGGTAATAATTGTCTAAACATTGATTAATTAAGCTCAAAATATTCGTCTCGCAAAGTACAACAAAACTGTGTAATTAGTTTTTGATTTCATCTACATTTAGTACTCTATGCATGTGCCGACATTTTGATGTGATAGAGAATCTTCTTTTTGCATAATAAAATTTGGGAATGAATTTAGGAAACTAAACAAGGCCGTTGAATTTCTGAATCGTTTTCGTCTGGCACTACCCGAAAGGCCATCTGTCATTGTCCTCCCATGCTGACGCCTCGTCAACGACTCATAATGACAGATTTTTTTATTTTTTATATTCATTTTATAAATCACTAAGAGCAAGATTAATAATAGAGCCAAGTTACTTGGCTATAAGATAAGTTATAAGAGCCAAATTATACAATAAGTGTCTCATATTTGTTTTAAAAAAATCTCTCTCCTGTTTCTCCTCACAACACTTGCTATTTGGGCCTACTAATACCTACTTCCGTGCCCAGCTTGATGCTTGCATGTGAGCCAAGCTCTCATCTCTCTCCTCTCTTCTCTTCTCCACATCAGCATTAGCTTGACTATAAGCCCATTATTGTACCTGCTCTAATTGGGTTTGACCCAACCTTACTTTAATTAAATCCTAATGTTCAAAATAAATGATACTTGTAATAAAGGATTAACACATATGGAAAATGGACCGGAGATTAACTCAGTTTAAATAGTTGACTATTGTCTACATCTATTGTGTGGTTACAAAAGTGAAGGGTGGCCACAAGTGTGCGTGCTAAATCTCGACGCACATGAGTGTGGCGCGACACTAGTGAATGTTTTATAACTTCAAATTAAGTGAGAGATGATGAATCAATGGACAAAAAAGAGTGGTGGGATTGAGGGATGACTATGAAAGTGAGAAGAGTTGAGATGAGTGATGAAAGAAGAGATGTGTCAGTGAGTGATGACCATGAAAGCAAGAAGGGTTGAAGTGAGTGATAGAAGAAGAGGGGTGGAAGTAAGGAATGATGGATTAAAGGACAACTAATAAGTTTTCATATACTTCAATATTAGAAATACATATTTTAGTACTATGTCATATTTAATAACCCTTTTATTTTATATGTGTCATCATAACCGATACGTCAAAATACGTTGTACCACTGTGGTAGCTCAGGCTAGGGTAGAGCGTCCGTTAGGAGCCCTGCCATCATGATGTCGCTCCTAACGTGTCGACACTAGCACGGTAGGCTGGGACACATATACAACACACTAGCATCTGCCCTCCTCTCTCTCTTTCTCAGCTCCCCTCCTCCATTCCCCCATTCGACACCTAAGCGCTCACAACCACCACCTCTAAATCCATCGACTTGCGCACCAATTCGAAGAGGAAATCGATCCCTACTCTTGACCAAGGTATTTGCCCTAAGATTCCATGTTTCTTAATAATATTTTGTAGTCTGTGGGATGGACTCTCCCACCTAGTATTCGACCAACTCCACCAAACCCCCTTTCCTTTCCCTTAAAATCTGCTATAGAGGATTGAGGAAACAAGTTCTCAGGTTTTAGTGGAGGTGTGATGCAACAGATTGAGAAAATCCCATCCCCTATGGATATATGTGGGACTCATGTGTCATAGGCACAAGAAAAATTTCCTCTCTCCTCTCTTTCCTATCACCCTCCTTTCTTGCTATGCCCTAAGCGCTTGGGCAGCCCGAAGCGGCAGCAATGGCCCAATGTGGGGACGGTGGCTCTGTGTGGCTTTAGTGAGCTCGTATGAAATGCAAGGGAGAAGTTTGATAGCGAGTTCACATTGAAATGGCATTTTGATTGTCCGAAAAGCATAGGGAATAATATATGTTGATGAACTTGTTGTGAGGGACCACCCCAATTACCCCATTTAAACTGGCTTATCATTCTCTTGGCCGACCCGGTTGTAACACCCTCGGTGTTACGCCCTAAATAACATGTTAAATCATGTCATGAGCATCATATTTATGTGTTATTGCATGTGCTAAAGTATTAGATAATTTTTTTGTCAACTAAGATGGCTAATAAAAATATTAAATAAAAATTTATTCAATAGCTCATGTTATATCAAGTAAGGTTCAAAACCAATTTTTATTGAGCAAAAATACTATAGAACATATATGTGGCTCAAAAATAAAGTTTGAAGTATGAACTTTGTAGATGATAATGCAACCTTTGTTTTAGAAAAATAATAGGGCTAGCTAATATTTCTAATGGCTTGAAAATGGAACTTGAAATAAAAATTAGCCCAAGACATGGCAAGTTTTCTAAGTCTTAAAAAGGTATAATGAGGCTAAGTTGATGAATTAATTCTGGAAAATATAGAGAAGATGAATGTCATGTTCTTGCTCGTAATGATAGCCATATGTACCCTCTTTCTCGTGGTTTAGATAGTAGAACCTGAATCGAGCTAGATTAGTTTTTGTGCGTACTTTAAAATCCATGCACGAACATGGATTTGGCTGCCTGGCTGGCCAGATCTGCCTCTGGCCTAGCCAAGGCCTGGTCGTGGTCGGCTGCGGCCGGCCGCTCTGCGCCTGCTGCTGCCAGCCACGGGTCCCGGTGCCCTGCCTTGCGCTGCTACCGCCTCTGACTCGCCTGGCTCCGCGCTACTGCACTGCTGCTGCTACTGCCATGGTCCCCTGCCTCGCGCCGACGCTGCGGCTGTCGTCGACTCACCGTCGCGTCTGTTTCCCCCTCCACGCATAGTGCCATCGCCATCTTAATGGCGCTGCGCCTCACGTGTGCTACATTGTTTCTTTGCCGTGTGGAGCCAAGAGCAAGGACGAGCCGAGCCAGATCCCTCTCTCTTTTCCTCTCTTTCCTTTGCCACCATGGCCGTCGGACCCGCATCATCAAGGCCGCATGGTGGAGTCACCATCGCCTGATTCACAGCGGCATTGACTCTGCTTTTAAGTCATTGAGCCGCCCGTCTCTACCCTACTTTGAACCGTGCCTCGCCAAGCTCGAATTTTATGGAGCTTTCCGGCCGCCGAGTCGGTAAGGCCCTGAGCGGCCGTGTGGGTGGCAAACCCTCCCCAGCGTCATTGGTACTCCATTAGTTGCGCTAGCAGCCTCACCTCGACCCCGTATACCCCCGCACGCCAACTAAACCTCTACCACCTCTCCTTGGCCGCGTGCGCGGTCGTGTTCGCCGTGGAGCGCCGCCGTGCCGTCGGGTCACACGCGGTCGGATCTCCACCGCCACTCTCCCCTCGCGCTATCACTTCGGCTGAGCTCGCAGTAGGCTCCTGGGCTCGTGCACTAGCTGGTGAGGCCGGTTTCCACCCTTGTCCTTCAGAACGCCTGCGCCGCCGCTGTGAATCACCGCTCGCCACTGCAGCTCGTGTAGTGCCTTTCCTCAGCCCCAACCGTAGCACGTTGACGCCATGCGAGCCAGAGATGGAGGTCGGCCCCTCAGATGGGACGACTCGAGCCTTGGTTACCCAGCGTAAGCGCGTGGTGCAGGCGGCTGCCGCACCGTCACGCCTCTGCCGTCGGGGACCTTCCCGATGTCGGGGACCTTCCCGATGTGAAGATGAGAAAGTGTGAGGGCCTTGGTGCATAAATGCTAACTACGAGAATAGTGCTCGCAGTGGTTGCGCAATTAGCGGTTAGCGTAAGGGTGTTTCTGCAAAAGCGCCAACGCGTGCAGGTACCCCTGCCACGGGCCGTTTTCACGCGTGGGCCGTGTCCATGTTGGGCCGCGCTGGGCTGATTAGTTTTCTCTTTTTCGTAAAGAATTAGAAATAGTTTCGTATTTCGATTTCTGGGCTAGGTTTGTAGAATTAATATAAAATCGTATATGTTTCCAAAAATTGTAAAACCAATTTTCTTAGATTTCTAAAATCGTGATCTATCTGATAGTGCAATTAGTTCATACATGTCTGTGATGATGTTGAGGTCCATTAAATCAATTGGAAATGATTAATATTAATAGGGTAAATCTTGTAAGAATTTTTGTGGTAAATTGGTGAATGCTTTAATCCTGAAATTTTTACAGTAGCTTTATTGCATTATTATGTGCTTGTTGTAATTTTTGTAGCCCTAGAATAGACTGTTTAACATGGTAGCTAAATATACACTAAAACTAATAGGAATAAGGGCACAATAATGATTTATAAAATTTAGCACTTGATTAGGGTAAGCTTAACATCTGGTTTGATGAAGATGATAGTTAGTTAGTACCTTAGCCATCAGTGCTAGCTTGTTTGTGTGGCTTATGTGTTCTTATTTTAAGAGTTGCTATTGCCTAAATACTGAATTGTTACATCATCATCGCATGCATATAGAGAATGAGTTGGTGGAGGTTGTGATCACCGGCAAGGAGGAATACGAGGAGGTGGTCGAGGAGTACGAGGAGGAGATCCCTGTACAGAAGGAACTTCTAGAGCTGACTAACGTAGCTGACACCGTGCCTGCCTAAGGCAAGCCCCAGTGCATAACCCTTATTTTTGGATAATCACCGTATATCTATCTGTTGTACATTTACGTTGCAGGAATTTTATGGAAACCACATGCATATAAATATCTATCCTATGAGTCTTACTAGTGCAGGTTCGTGTAGTTGCTATGCTTAGGTTATCGGTAGCGTGAGTAACCTGCCATTACTCACAATAGGTGATAATTATTACTCTCATGATAAAATGATAAAAAGAAATGGTGACTGGGCAGGGATATGGCATGGGTTATTGGTGGGTATAACGAGTTGTGTCCCGCTGCCACAGGGCTTAGCTTGGTTGCACAGTTTCCCTGTCCGTATTGATTGAGGACCGTCCGTTGCTCTGGATGGTAGTCAGGTCACAGATTTATTATCCTGAGCACATACTTGCTTATGGGAGCGGGAAGGCTTGTTACTCTCTTGTCGTGGGTTCCAGCTCTTTCTGGACCGACTGATTGGAGGCAGGGAAAGGTGGAGGTCTAAACACCGTATTGAGACCGGGTCTCAAGTGAGGGGGCTTAGAGTCCAAGTTTGGACGGGGACCTGGACCCCTCAACAGGAGTGGAATGGGTTGGTCTTATTTGTGCCTGGGGTACAAGCGAGGCGTGTGTTTCAGGGTATCCAGCTGGGATACATTGATTCACGAATCACCGTTTTTGAGACGGTACGACTTGGCTATGGTCTAGCACCATAGTAAGAACTGGAATATGGAAGATGGTAAAATGGTTCTGATTGCTCAACCCTTGCTTGAAAGTAGAACAGGTGCTTACATAGAATGGATAATTAATGAAGTAATCATGACTGCTAATAAAACTTGACTTTAAGGACCAACTACTAGTAATGCTTTTTGCGAAACAAAAGAAACACCACAAGCCATCTTGCCTATCATATCCCTTGAGAGTCGGGAAATTATTCCCACTAGTCGGGTAAGTCTGGCGAATATATTGTGTACTCAGGGCTTATTTACCATGTTACAGGTGCAGCTTGAGGAGTAGCTCTTGTGTAGAGGATTCTTCTGGTGGGAACAGATGGATCCTTGTATCGTTTTCGCTAGATGTTTATTTAATTCCGCTGTTTGATTATCGCACTCTAAACTCAGGTATTGTAATAAATAATTTCCAAGACCCATGTTGTATGAAATGGACTAAATATTGTAAGCTCGTACTCATTATTAGATTCTAGATGTAAAATGTGGATTGTTTCGAGTTCTCCCTTGGGGTGTGCTCGACGGAACGGTAAAATTTAGCTCACTTTCAGGGTACTTAATGTCTAGAGAAAGACAAGTGCATCTGAAAGTGAGTTATTTCGGTCAGTTCTGCCACACCGGCTTAAGTGAAATAATCCTAGAAGTCTTCAATATGCATCTCATATGACCTAGAAACAACACACATATCGGTCACACAATCAAATAATCATCACATGGATACATAGGATGCAAAATTTTAATTGTTTATTACAAGTCTTGAACAATATTAAAAGCCACATTTTAAAGCTATACAGTACCAATTTGTAACTCTTGCCTAACCTAAGTGTGACATGTGAACAGGAAGGCTATCCTACCATGTTTTTACCAAGGTTCATAGTCCTACATTACTGATTATTTTTTAAAAAAATAGTCAGCATCTTTGCCCACGGATGTCTCAACATAAGATAGAATGGGCTCCAGTCATTCATCCACTTTGCCAGCTCTAGTAGGATGACATGGCCGCTAAGGTCCTTTAGATACCAACAAAACAACTTAACGAAACACCATGAGTACAAGGTTATACTCCCTCCATCCTAATATATAAGGCATAACCACTTTTTATTCATGTCCCAATATAAGGCATGCTCTCTCTAGATGCACGTACATCAATACCGTAGCACTAGGATTGACAGAGAGAATTAAATATGCTCCTTGGTCTTTGAACCAGAGGTGGTCAACTCATGAAAGGTCCATCTATGCATTTCTCCACCATCAACCATGGAAGCCACCTCAATTCGATGGAACAAGATACACCGATTGGGCCTACAAGATGAAGATGTTCCTCATCACCGTAAGAATTTGGGAAGTTGTGGATGTTGTTGTGATGATTCCTACCGATGAAGATAGAGAAATAACTCCGGAAGAAGCTTTCAACCTCCATCAAAATGCACAAGCTGTGTCCTTGCTTGTTTCAAGTTTGGGTTTGGATGAGTTCAACAAAGTGAATGGAATAGAAAGTGCTAAGCAAATTTGGGAAGCTTTGAGAACATCATTTGAAGGAGACAAGAGTGTGAGAAAAGGCAACATTGAGCTACTTCATGGTGAATTGGAAAGATTTGTGTTCTTGGGAGGTGAAACAACTCAAGCAATGTTTAATAGGCTTATGGCATTGGTCAACCACATAAGAGCTCTTGGAAGCACCAAATGGGACGACAACAAGGTTGCTAGAAAGATGTTGAGAACTTATAGAGCCAAGAACAACATGCTAGCGTTCGTGATCATGGAAAGGCCCGGTTATGATGAGATGACACCCTAAGAAGTTCTTTCAAAGCTCAAGCATCATGAGTGTCTGATAAGTACCGATCAGATATCGGTATAAGGTTGGCCCGATCTTCACGACAGTAGGTTGATGGACACAAAGATAACTTGCTATAGAACAGTGGATAACTAGCTTTATACCTGCCAAGGTTGGATGCGACCAAGCGACGGGGAGAGAGACACCGAAACCGCGAAGACTTCGACTCGATCTCCGAACGACCGCAGAACCACAACCGGAGCTAATCCACACAAGACGGGGCAGCCGTACTAGAACCCGTAGAGCACGAATCAGTGGATCTCAGAGAGATCTCCTCACAAGTCCAGGAAGAACAAGGAAGAACAAGGGTTGAGTAAGCACTCAGCAGCTCGGCTGCAATATATCTGGGATTATCTCAAATTATCAAAAGTTCTTTACATCTGAGGCATAGGGGAGTATTTATAGATGGAACAACCCTCCAGGATAGGTGAAAACACAAAGCAAAAATAATCTCATCGCTAGTGTGAAAGGACCTCCTCGAAATGGCTCCAGTGCTGATTCTGCGTGGCTGTTTGACTCTACACAGTCTTCAGTGTTTTAACAATAACTCCTTCTAGGAAACTTCAAATGACGTGCGGCTGGATGCGTTTGAAAGCTAACTGGATAAGCTTTCACACCATGTGCACCTTGCTTTATGAAACTTTGTAAAATGATACAGTTTAATACAAAGATTTGGACTTCAGGCAGACTGTGGACCCTCTGACTAGTCAACACTAAAACTGGTCGGACGCCTTGAGGAAAACTTCAAACTGGTCGAGGTTAGAAGCATTGGAAAATAGACTTCAAGAGCTTTCCAACAAGTCCTGAATGACCTTCATAGCTTTTGGAGTCAAAAGATATGACTGTTCCTTCTTGACATCCCTATCAAGCTGGACTGACTCGAGCTTGGTTCTTCGTTCTGGTTCGCTCTTGATGTATTCTGCTTGTTCTCTCTTGTGTACCTAAGCAATGTTAACACACAAGATTTAGGTAGCATAAAGTTCTCATTAGTGTTTAATTGACATTCATAAAGTAGCGCGTGCACCTCTTGTTGTATCTTCTTAGCGCGGTTACGTGTGATCGGTCCTGCAGGGGTCAGAGATGTAGCCGGAGAGGTCGGTGAAGAGGTGGAAAAGCTCAGCGAGATCGCCGACGCTGGCATGGTCGTATCATCCTCCCCCTCTTCAAAAAGAGTCATCCTCGACTCTTCCAACCCAAAGAATGGAGAGAGGTCGGACACATTGAAACTTGTACTCACACCATAAGTACTTGGCAGATCAATTTCATAAGCATTGTCATTGATCTTGCGAAGCACTTTGAAGGGACCATCAGCTCGGGGCTGCAACTTGCTCTTGCGTTATTCAGGAAATCTATCCTTGCGTAGATGCACCCAAACGAGGTCTCCTGCTTCAAATAACATCTTTTTTCGACCTTTGTTGGCACGCTTCTCATATATCTTGGTCATCTTCTCAATGTTGGTTCGAGCTCGGTCATGAAGACTCTTGACAAATTCTGCTTGCTTGCTTGCATCGAAGTTCATCCGTTCCTACACATGTAAAGGCAAAAGGTCTATGGGAGCAGTGGGTATGAACCCATATACGATTTCAAATGGGCAAAATTTAGTAGTTGAATGCACTGTCCTATTGTATGCAAATTCAACATGTGGCAAACTTTCTTCCCAAAGTTTTAAATTCTTTTTGAGAACAGCTCGCAGTAACGTTGATAGTGTTCGATTCACAACTTCAGTTTGTCCATCCGTTTGCGGATGACATGTCGTGGAAAACAACAATCGTGTTCCAAGTTTTCCCCATAAAGTTTTCCAAAAATAGCTCAAAAATTTTGTATCTCGATCAGAAACAATAGTACGTGGCACTCCATGCAAGCGCACAACTTCTTTGAAAAATAAATCAGCAATATGCGAAGCATCGTCACTCTTGTGGCATGGAATAAAATGTGCCATTTTGCTAAATCGATCAACCACAACAAAAATCGAATCCTTTCCCCGCTTAGTGCGTGGTAACCCAAGAACAAAATCCATAGATATGTCTTCCCAGGGAGCACTAGGAATAGGAAGAGGAGTGTAAAGTCCATGAGGGTTCAAACGAGACTTAGCTTTGTGGCATGACTCACAGCGAAGAACATGTCTCTCTACATCTCTTCTCATCTTTGGCCAAAAGAAGTGGTCGGCCAACACTTGCTCTGTCTTCTTGGCTCCAAAATGGCCCATAAGCCCACCTGCATGAGCTTCCTGCACAAGTAAAATTCGAACAGAGCAATCTGGAATGCACAGTTTGTTAGCTCGAAATAAGAATCCATCATGCACATGATATTTTTCCCATCCTTTGCCATCACAACACTTTGTATATGGTTCAGCAAAGTATGAATCAGTAGCGTATAATTTCTTTACACTTTCTAATCCAAGAATTTTAGCATCAAGTTGTGTAAGCAAAGCATGACGTCGGGACAAAGCATCAGCTACAACATTTTCCTTTCCTTTCTTGTATTTAACCACATAAGGAAAAGATTCAATGAATTCACACCATTTTGCATGTCTTCGGTTCAGTTTTAGTTGACCTTTAAGATGTTTCAAAGATTCATGGTCAGAATGTATCACAAATTCTTTAGGGAAAAGATAGTGTTGCCAAGTTTCCAAACTCCGAACAAGAGCATATAGTTCTTTATCATAAACTGAATAATTAAGAGTTGGACCACTTAGCTTTTCACTGAAGTACGCAATTGGCCTTCGTTCTTGCATGAGCACACCTCCAATCCCAACTCCGCTTGCATCACATTCAATCTCAAATGTCTTACCGAAATCTGGAAGTGCAAGGACTGGAGCTGTTGTTAGCTTCTGCTTTAACTCATCAAATGCCTTTTGATGTGCGTCTTCCCACTTGAAAGGCACTTCTTTCTTAGTAAGCTCGTTCATAGGGGCAGCAATAGTGCTAAAATCTTTCACAAACCGCCGGTAGAAACCAGCAAGCCCAAGGAAGCTCCTCACTTGACTCACGTTCTGTGGAGGCGTCCATTCTCATACGGCCTTGATCTTTTCTTCATCTACCTCCACACCTTGTCCTGAAACAACAAATCCAAGAAAAACTACCTTGTCGGTGCAAAAGGTGCACTTCTCAAGGTTAGCATACAATTTTTGCTCACGTAGGACAGCAAGCACGCATTGGATATGTTCTACATGATCGTCAAGAGACTTGCTGTAAATTAAGATGTCATCAAAATAAACAACAACAAATTTTCCAATAAAGGCTCTAAGCACATGGTTCATCAATCTCATAAATGTGCTAGGTGCATTTGTCAAACCGAAGGGCATCACCAACCATTCATACAACCCAAATTTTGTCTTGAAGGCTATTTTCCATTCATCTCCTTCTTTCATACGAATTTGGTGATAACCAGTCCTTAAATCAATTTTAGTGAAAATTATAGCACCACTAAGTTCATCAAGTATATCATCTAATCTTGGAATGGGATGCCTATACCTCACAGTGATGTTGTTAATTGCTCGGCAGTCCACACACATTCGCCAAGATCCATCTTTCTTAGGAACTAAAAGGACTGGAACAGCACAAGGTGAAAGGCTTTCTTGCACATACCCTTTTTTGATCAAGTCCTCCACTTGTCGCTGGATTTCCTTGGTTTCCTCCGGGTTGGTGCGGTAGGCAGCGCGATTTGGGAGGGAAGCACCAGGAACCAAATCGATTCGATGCTCGATCCCTCTCTTGGGTGACAGCCCTGGTGGCACCTCGTCTGGAAACACATCCTCAAAATCCTGTAACACATCAAAAACAACACTTGGTAGGGTAGAGGGTAAGGTGTTAGTAGCAAAAAGAATGTCCTTGTACAAGAGTACAAAGAACATGGCATTAGGTTCACTCAACTCCTTTAGATCCCCTTTCCTAGCCATCATGACTAACCCTTCTTTTCCCGGTTTCTGGGTTCTTTGCAGCTGTGGGGTTTTATTTGGCTGTGGAAACTCTCCCTCACTATTTTTGTGGATCACTCTTAAGTGGTTCTCGCTCTCTCGCTGTTTCTTTTTGAGATCATCTTTTAAAATTTCCTCCGGTGTCAAAGGAAGCAAAGAAATTCGCTCTCCTTTGTACACAAAAGACAGCTTATTGGTTCTTTCAAATATCTGAACATCACGATCATATAACCATGGTCTACCTAGCAGCAGCTGGCATGCTTGCATAGGCACCACGTCACACTCCACATGATCATTATATTTACCAACAGAGAAAGGCACAGTCACGATATGACTTACACGCAACGTTCCACAATCATTAAGCCACTGCATCTTGTATGACTTAGGGTGACGCCGCGGCTTCAATCCCAATCTGTCCACTAATTCTTGGCTAGCAATATTATTGCAACTTCCATTATCAACAATAATTCGGCATAACTTATCCTTGATCATGCCTCTGGTATGGAAAAGATTATGTCGCTGCCCATTCTCTTCCTTTTCAGCAGTGACACTCAGCACGCGAAGAGAAATAAAACAGTTGTGTTCTCCTTCATCAGGCTGAATCTCATTCTCTTTCTCTTGAACTTCCTCATCAAATGTCGGTCCATCATCTTCGGGATCACTTTCAGATTCCCATTCTCCTTTTTCATTCAACAACATGGTCCTTCTACTTGGACATTGGGCAGCAACGTGCCCACGGCCATGACACTTATGGCATTCAATCTCTCTACTTCGAGTGGAAGAAGTGGCACCAGAAAAAATGGTTGGGGCTGCTGAATTTGCAGCAGACCGCTGCTGATTTGTTGGTGATGATGCTGTGGAAACCGCCATCTTTGAATTAGCAATTGATGGAGAAGATCTAGCTGCAGCTCCTTGAGATCGTCCCCCACCATAAGAGGCATTGGACTGCTGTTTGCGCCATGGAGCAGCAATGGTATGATTGCCAAAAGATTTCCCTCGTGACTCCTGCTGAATTTTCTTCTCTGCACGCATAGCTTGATCAACGAGGTCTTGCAAGTTACGATATGGAAACATCTCCACATAACCAGAGATTTCTTCATTGAGACCTTCTAGAAATCTTGCCATCTTAGACTCTGGATCTTCTCTGGTTCCAGTCCGCACTAACAGCAACCCCATTTCCTTGAAATATTTATCAACCGATCTCTTCCCTTGCTTCAACTTTTGCAATCGGTTTCTGAGATCTCGCTGATAGCTCGAAGGTACAAATCATCTCTTCATTACTTGCTTCATCTCTTCCTAGGTGTTAATATACCCAAATCCCAACTCAAGCTGATTCTCCTGAATTTGATTCCACCAAGTGAGAGCATAACCAGAGAATTCAACTGAAGCAAGGTTCACACGGCGCTGATCTGAAAGATTATGAATTCTAAAAATTTGATCACACTGCTCAGCCCATTCAAGGAACTCATCTGCATTCTCCTTGCCGGTGAATTTTGGAATACTTAACTTGACACGAGCAATATTGTCCGGTTCTTCATGCTGCCGACGACCACGGCGATATCCCCCATCTTCAAAATCAGCATGCCGGCGATGATACTGACGCTGCTCAAATTCCCCGCCATGACCGAAGGGATTTTCATCACCATAAGGCCCTTCCTCTTCATCATGGTCGTCAAACTCTTCATCTTCAAATCGTACATGACGCCTGTGTGCACGAGGCCCATGTACACGACGGCTACCACGCTGATCATCAAAATCAACACGGCGACCACCACCATGTCCTCCACGGCCATTCCCGAAATGATTGAATCCATGGCCGAAACCAGAATTCTCATCTCCAGATTCCTCTCGATGATGGTCTTCATGAGGGCGAGGTGGCCCTCGGCCTCCCGCCATGGGAAGACGCACATCAAGCATCATCTCCATTGCCTCCACAAGTGAATCAGCCACATGACGTAGTTTGGCCCGTGAGACAGGGGGCTCCCTATCTCCACGATTCCCACCATGGACACTTGAATCTGATCCTGCCATGTTAGGGACAGCAAGAGAAAGTGGAATAGAAAATTTATGGACACACACAATCTCACCTCTTACTTACCCAAGTTCTTTCCTGATCTCAAGGACTGTAATGGTGCTGGTGTGGCAGCCTCAACGGAGGTGGTTGAGAGGTCGTAAGGATTACGAATCGATTGTCCCGGTTTAGGTTTTGGTAGAGCTATAGGTGGCTAACAAGGAGGACTATGGTACTGTAACAAGGTGATACAGATCGTTCAAATAAGATATGTATGTTGCTATCCAGTGCACCACAAACTGAATTTACAGATATAAAACTTGGGTTTTCAGAAACCGTAGCACAACCCCTTTCCACTTCTCTTCGCTTCTTTTTTTCTTCTTCTTTTTTTTTCTTCTCTTTTTTTTCTTTTACTCTTTCTTTCACACCTTTTTTTCAGATTTTTTCTTCAGCAAACACAAGATAACATATGAGGGGTGCGGATAAAAAAAATAAAAAGAGAGTACGGCGGAAGGACAACGATGATGGTGACTAGCAACAAGATGAACGAAATGAACACAAAGAAACAGTACCACGAAATGGCTATAGGATTTTTTTTATGGCTTTTTAGTGGACTATAGGACATGAACAAATCATAAATATATATATGATGGATGAAAACAGTAGCAAATGTAAACAAAGGATGGATATATAAGTGGATGATAACAAAACCTACCGTGACAACGATAGCTCTGATTACCACATGATAAGTACCGATCAGATATCGGTATAAGGTTGGCCCGATCTTCACGACAGTAGGTTGATGGACACAAAGATAACTTGCTATAGAATAGCGGATAACTAGCTTTATACCTGCCAAGGTTGGATGCGACCAAGCGACGGGGAGAGAGACACCGAAACCGCGAAGACTTCGACTCGATCTCTGAACGACCGCAGAACCACAACCGGAGCTAATCCACACAAGACAGGGCAGCCGTACTGGAACCCGTAGAGCACGAATCAGTGGATCTCAGAGAGATCTCCTCACAAGTCCAGGAAGAACAAGGAAGAACAAGGGTTGAGTAAGCACTCAGCAGCTCGGCTGCAATATATCTAGGATTATCTCAAATTATCAAAAGTTCTTTACATCTGAGGCATAGGGGAGTATTTATAGATGGAACAACCCTCCAGGATAGGTGAAAACACAAAGAAAAAATAATCTCATCGCTAGTGTGAAAGGACCTCCTCGAAATGGCTCCAGTGCTGATTCTGCGTGGCTGTTTGACTCTGCACAGTCTTCAGTGTTTTGACAATAACTCCTTCTAGGAAACTTCAAATGACGTGCGGCTGGATGCGTTTGAAAGCTAACTGGATAAGCTTTCACACCATGTGCACCTTGCTTTATGAAACTTTGTAGAATGATACAGTTTAATACGAAGATTTGGACTTCAGGCAGACTGTGGACCCTCTGACTAGTCAACACTAAAACTGGTTGGACGCCTTGAGGAAAACTTCAAACTGGTCGGGGTTAGAAGCATTGGAAAATAGACTTCAAGAGCTTTCCAACAAGTCCTGAATGACCTTCATAGCTTTTGGAAGTCAAAAGATATGACTGTTCCTTCTTGACATCCCTATCACGCTGGACTGACTCGAGCTTGGTTCTTCGTTCTGGTTCGCTCTTGATGTATTCTGCTTGTTCTCTCTTGTGTACCTAAGCAATGTTAACACATAAGATTTAGGTAGCATAAAGTTCTCATTAGTGTTTAATTGACATTCATAAAGTAGCGCGTGCACCTCTTGTTGTATCTTCTTAGCGCGGTTACGTGTGATCGGTCCTGCAGGGGTCAGAGATGTAGCCGGAGAGGTCGGTGAAGAGGTGGAAAAGCTCGGCGAGATCGCCGACGCTGGCATGGTCGTATCAGTGTCTAGATGAAGATGCAATCAACGCTCACAATCAAAATCCTAATGCAATTAGATACAACAAGAGTGCAGCCCTTAAAGCAACTCAACAACATGAAGTTCAAGGTTCAAGTCAAGAGAAGAAGAAGAAAGTGAAGGATGATTCCTCAAGTAAAGAAGAAGATTCCGATGAAGAGGTTGTATTTGTAATTAGAAATCTTAGAAAATTCATGAAGAAGAAGAGCAACCGCAAGACTTATGGTGATGGAAGAAAGAGGTACAAGAAGAGGTTTTGCTATGGATGTGGTAAAACCGGTCACTTCATTGCCAATTATCCCAAAGAGAAGAAGAACAAGTACAACAAGGATGATGACAAGAAGAACAAAGGCAAGAAGAGAGGTGAAGCTCATCTTAGTGAGGAATGGGAGTCAAATGATAGTGATTCAAGTGATGATGAGAATAAGAAAAGAGCTGCAAACATCGCCATCCATCACTCTTCATCACCGACCACGATCTTCCCCGACTCGTCTTCACCCCTAAAACTCTTCCCCAACTTATCTTCATCACCAAGGCTCTTCTCCAACCTCATCGACAACGACTACTACACTCCAACTTGCCTCACGGCTAAGGGGGAGAAGGTACATGACTCACTCACTCATTCTAGTGATGAGTATAGTAGTTGTGATGAGGACATAGAAGTAATTGAAGAAAGAATGATAAAAAAAATTGGTAAAAAGGCCTACACTAAAATAAAAGAACTAATAAAGAAATTAGAGAAAAGGGATAGGTGCTTGGAGTTGTAAGGTGAAATAATCACTCAAGAGAGAGACAAAAACCATGCACTTGAAGCATCTATCGTCGAGGAAAGAATAAAGGTTGAGAAGTTAACCGTAGAATTGTCTTTGGCCAATGACTCAATTGGGAAATTGACCAAAGAACATTTCTCGGTTAATGATGCAATAGCTAGCCTCAAGAATGAGAAAAGTATAGCTCAAGAAAGCCTTACAAGCTTGGAAGAAAAATACCATAATCTTGAGTTAAACTATAGCACTCTTTGGGCTAGCACTTCAACTTCTCCTAAGGCAACTGAAGACTCTAATGTCTCCACTAGTAACGGTTATAAAAGATGCTATAAAATTGATGTGAATGCATATGCAACTAACCTTGTTGAGTTAGAGAAGAAAGACAAGGAGATTCATAGGTTGAAGATGATCTTGAAGAATGGGTGCAAGTGTCAAGAGCAAACCAACAAGATAACATACAAGTCATCAAGGCACTCATAAATCAAACAAGGCATTGGGTACAATAGGTATGATGGGAAGGCCAATGGAAGGAACATGATCAATGTGTGCCTTGTGTAAAGTTCAACAAGGGTGTTGCCCTTGATGAACTCATATGCAAGGCAAACAACAAGGTCTACATTCCCAAGGTTGCACCTACAAGTGACAAGACGAACAAGATGAAGCAAGTAGAGGCCCCAAGCCACAAGCACCACTCCCATGATGCTATGCTAGGGATTACATGTGTTGTTGGGGCAAGGATGACAAGATGGTGGTGAAGTATGTTGGTGCCCAAAAGAGGAAGGAGATCATGAGGAGTGTTTGGGTGCCCAAGTTTTATGTGACTAACCCCCTAGGACCCAAATCTTTTTAGGTACCTAAAACCAAAGCTTTATTTGCCTTTATAGGAATACTCCTCCGGTGGAACAAGTTGGGTGTTAGATAGGGAATGCACCAATCATATGATCGGAGAGAAGGACATGTTCACATCATTCCAACCTAGTCATGATCAAAGTGGAAACATTATGTTTGGTGACAATGAAAAAGGAGAAGTTCTTGGTTTGGTAAAATTGCTATCTCTAATGACAATTTAATTTCCAATGTTCTACTTGTGAATTCGTTGAGATACAATTTGTTGTCCGTTTCACAACTTTATGAGATGGGTTACAATTGTCTCTTTACGGATAAGGATGTGGAAGTCTATAGAAGGGAGGATTCTTCTATTGCATTTACATGTTATTTAAAAGGGAAACTCTATCTAGTTGATTTCACATCAAATAGAGTAAATCCCGAGACTTGTTTAATGGCAAAATCTAGCTTGGGTTGGTTATGGCATCATCGACTTGCCCATGTTGGGATGAGGAATTTGGCCAAACTTTAAAAAGGTGAACACATCCTTAAACTAACAAATGTTTCTTTTGAGAAAGATAGAATTTGTATTGCATGTCAAGCCGGAAAGCAAGTTAGAGCTAAACATCCCGTCAAGAATGTTGTGACAACCGAAAGACCATTGGAATTGCTTCACATGGACCTATTTGGACTCGACGCTTATATAAGCATTGGTGGTAACAAATATGGTTTCATAATTATTGATGATTATTCGTGTTTCACTTGGGTGTTCTTTTTGTGTGATAGAGTGAAGTGCAAGGCATTTTCAAGAAGTTTGCAAGGAGAGCCCAAAATGAGTTTGATGTCAAGATCAAGAGAGTTAGAAGTGATAATGGTACAAAGTTCAAGAATGTGATAGAACCATCCAATTTATAAGAGCACAAGTACAATAGCAATCACCAAAATGATCAAACCGTCATACTTAAGCCCATATAAATTCGGTTGTCCGAGGAAACCATGAGGGATTTCAAACCAACCAACATACAACCAAGATCATACATGATTCAACATAACAAGTCACATGTTACATCACAGTTCACAAGTAGTTCATAAATATTTCACATACATCGGAGTTCCCATAGTTATTACAAACCAAGTTTCAAATAGCGAAAGCAAAGTAGTTTAACATCAACATCACACCTAAGTTCAAATACATGCCAGTACTAGGTCACTTTCCAACAAAAGCATCAAGAGGGGATAGCTTAAAATGATCATGCCCCATGATCTAGTCCTCATCCACCGTAGGGTGAAGGCAGTTCGTACAATAACCATGATACACCATATCATCTGCAACAAGAGGGAATAAACCCTGAGTACGAAAATGTACTCAGCTAGACTTATCCATCATAAACCAGAAATAAAGTGACACCAAGGAGTATGCAAGGCTTTATCAGTGGAGCTAGCTTGACAACATTTGCAAAAAAAGAGCTTAAGTAACATGAAGTAACAATTATCATCTCTAGCATCAAGTTAAAACTTATTCAATTAGGCATCTCTAGGCTAGCACCTATACTAGAGCAATCACTTGATTAAGCTAAACAAACATTAGTAACCATATCTGATGTAGTAATGTCAACATCATCATAACCATCAAGTTTCATTAAGTGTTTCTATGTTGCCGCTACTCAGTCAAGTTCTCACTATCCGGGAGAGACGGTGACTCAAATCGATTCCAACCAGCTGGGGATTTATTCCTAACACAAACCCAGGCAACCAAACAACTGCTACCTTAGATCACCTTTGGTACAACCCAGGAACCAACTTCGTGGGTCCGATTAGAATTGCACCCTCAGGGATACTACCAGTATGCTAGGAAGTTCAGACCCGGCCTGCCGTTGGACTCATGCCACTAGCTCCCCGCACATCCTTGCTTCCTCCAATGTGTGCACTTTCACTTAATGAGTCTCGGCCTGAGTCGAGCTACTCGGCTTCACGGTCGGAACGACTTATTCGACCAGCTAAGTGCTAGGCATGCGTTCAACATGACATGAGGACGTACAGCGAATCGGTCCTTGACTGACACAGACGGGGATAGATAGTCACCCAAGACCTCCATGCCTTATTGCTTCTCTATCACAATCCTGCCCGGTCTCCAATTATACCTCAACACATGGTTATTTCCATAATAGCAAATATAGCCAACCATGACCAAATATTTCCCTATATCTCAAGGTGATAGAAAATCACCCGACTTCAACCAGTCTAAGCATGGCTAAGCATTTATTTGATCCTAGACCTAACTAGGATTCAAGGTAAAATTTCTGGACAAGGAGAATATATATGCAGCAAGTGTTTCTAAACAACTCCTATAACTTAATGCATCAAACTCTTATACTCAAGTTGTGATTTGTAAGACATAGGAGGCTTAGAATGCTCCGGGGCTTACCTTTCAAAAAAGATGTGGGCTAGTGGTCCGGGCACTCAGATAGGTCATCTTTGTTGGCTTCTCCTCTAGCCACCTGCACCTCCTGCTCCTGGGTTGCCTGCTGCTCCTTCGGTTGCTCTTGTTCGTACTCGAGCAACATCACTCCTTCGGGAACACCTATTGATGCACATGCACAACATAAGTATCATGAATGCATAGGAGATTATATGACATGGTGAGATGCATACACATGTACATTTAACAAATTGGTGACATGGTGATACAAGATTAACTGTTTACTGAGTAGGTGCATATCTCTTCTCTAAAACAAGAAACATACACTCACCAAGGTCTAGCAACCTAAGGTAAAGTTGTTCATCATCTGTAAGAGGCTTAGAACCTGTAGCTAACAACTTATTTTAATTAGCCTAGGCACCTAAACAATAACATCAAGCCCATACAACGCAATTAAGTCATTCACTCATTTCAGTAATTTCTGGACTACAGGCACTAGCTACATATTTTGATCATAACTGGAGCTATACAAATCCAACAAACATGAAACAAGACTTTTCGGAAAGTTTATGAAATTATCTACAAATTTATTATAAACATCTCAAGCTAATTCAACACATAACAGGGCCAAAATAGGGCAATTTCCCAGATCTGGTCCAAAAATTTCAGAGAATGACCACTTCGGGTGACTAACTTTACCCAGCCATAACTCACAAACCATTTGGCCAAATGCCATGAAAATTTAACAAAAACTAGATAAGTAAGTTATCTACAACTTTGTTATAGACATGATTCACAGAAAACACCATCTTCATTATGCAATTTACTTAACCTCAGAAACTATCTAGAAAAGCCACTATAATTGAATTATAGAGGAAACAATATTTTACTACATATAAGAAGTGGAATATGGGCACAACCAATGTTATCAACAGATTGTACACATCATTTACATACTACAAAACATCATGGTCAAGTATAATTCAATTATTTAATTGCCTTTATTAATTTATTTAGATAATTAGGTGAAATAATAAACATATACCAAAAGTGCATAGTAAATTATAAGAAAATAATAGTAGATCATACATGCTCTCAATAGTCTCAATTTTCATGCCATTTGGATAAGTATAACAACCCCTACAAAAATGGCAAGCTAGCAAGGCTTATAATAACATAAATGGTTTAACCTAGTGAAAAGTGTCAAACAACAGATTTCATATTTTTTTAGCTTCATCATAACATTTTTCAATTAATTTCCTAACCATTGGTTACATATATTTACCATGAAAAATTGCACAAGAAACTAGCATTTATTCAAGATAAATACCAAAGTCCTATTCCAAGCATATTCACTGTAGGTTTAATATTTTTCCCAGCTAAATCATGTCAAGACATGACCAACAAAATTGAATCACAATTTTTTGCACATACCAAACTCAAGTTATGCATTTTTCAAGTTTAATAGGGAATAAAGAAGATAAATAGAAATAGCATACTTTTCTATAGAACATGGCAAGTTTTATATTTTTATTAAAAACTACACATCAAGATTAGCACAATAAAATTTGGTTCACCCAATTTGGATACACCTAGCTCAAGATATGATTTTCCAAAGTTTGCACTAAATTCTAGAAAAAGAATAAAAGAAAAACCTAAACTATAGCCACTGACATGTGGGGCCCTGTGGTCAATTGACCCCACATGTCAATCAGCGTGGGACAGGGGACGAGGTTGACTGGCGGTTTCTCACCGACGGTGAGGTCTCCAGCGAAACTGTCTTCACCATCGTGCTCCCCGTGTCGATCCGTGTCGAGTGGTGCTAGTTGAACCTAGGGTTCACCGATAGAGGCCCGCTGGCAGTGATGGCGGACGGCGGAGCAGCTCGGTGGTACGCCAGCGTCCTTCGGCTGTGGGGTGCTCAGGCGATGCGCGTTACAGCTCCATGGTGATCTAGCGAAGCTTCCTGGGTGAATTAGGGTTCCAATGGAGCGGCGGTAAGCTTCGACCACGTGCGTGTCACGATGGCACACTACAAGAAATGTCTCGGTTTTTGACGAAATGTTGATGAAACGTGCGTCACAAACCATGCGTCTTATTCCATAGTTTGTGACGTTTATATGTTCATGTCACATCGTTTGTGACGAAACGAATGTCAGAGAACGTGTTCTTTGACATTCTATGAACATATAAACGTCATAAACGACGTGACATGAACATATAAACGTCACAAACCATGGAATAAGACGCATGGTTTGTGACGCACGTTTCATCAACATTTCGTAAAAAACCGAGACATTTCTTGTAGTGGCAATGGTGGCGCGACGATGCGCAGCCACGTTCTGGCATGCTCACGCCA
This sequence comes from Saccharum hybrid cultivar R570, assembly GCA_038087645.1. Taxonomy (NCBI): domain Eukaryota; kingdom Viridiplantae; phylum Streptophyta; class Magnoliopsida; order Poales; family Poaceae; genus Saccharum; species Saccharum hybrid cultivar. The sequence continues at coordinate 14,837,335 of JAQSUU010000259.1, forward strand.
GTAGAAGTAAAATAGTCAATGACTAGGGTTTCTATGACCTACAGAGAAGATGAGGCAAGGGAGAAAGAGAGTCGAGCGGCTCTAGGTAAAGCTAGCCGTGGCGAGCTCAAAGCTCGGCGGCGCTCCGACGATGTCGGCGGCGGCGGGGTCACATTTTCACACCATATCTTGGCTCAGTTGGCGACACAAGTGGGTGGAGCGTGTAGAGCAGACCAAGGCGAGTCTATGAGTGTGAGTGATTTAGGAATGGCAGGGTGACGATGGCACTACACGGTGGCAGAGCTCGCAACAGTGATGGCGACGTGGTCGCCAGTGACGAGAGCGAGGGAGCGTGAGGTGAATCAAATGAGCGAGAGAGAGAGAGCAGACATGGCGTGGCAACTCTTTAGCTCATCCTGGCTTGACCGGCGGGGTTAGTGCCGGTGTACAGCTACCAAATGGCAGCCACGACCTACTACTGGTTAGCCATGACACCGTTTTGAAATCGGCAGCAAGCCGATTCAGTTCGGTGATGACCGACTGAAACTTCTCCATTGTCGTACCTCTATCTCCCAAACCAGCGTGAACTAGCAAAAGCTCCAATAAGCAAACTTGTAGAGCTATGTGAGTACTTCATTTTTGCTTACATGAGTTTGGTCTGGATAGGCTTGGTTTCCAAGTTACAAGGCATAAAAGTGGGGTAGGATGGAACTGAAACACAGCCCATGACTTAGAAAATTTCTAAGTCCCCAACAACCCCTATTTTCACCTTGTGAGCCATTTTTGAGCAAGTTGTCCACTGATCTAGCTCAATGTCATAAAATAAAGTTTGTTCCTTATGCAATTTACTACAACTTTTATTTTGGGTGCACTAGCATGCAAACACTCTAAGCATGAATTTAAGTTAGGGCAAGCAAAACTAGTCCTAGGGTCATTTCATGCAACATATCACTTAGAAGCATAATTAGGCTAAGTCATGAACATGAACATTGTTCCATTTTTCATCCTAAGTGTGTCTAGGGTGTTTTAGTGACCAAACATCATCCACTTTCACTAACCACACATGATCACAAGCATATACATGTAATAATAACATATGAAACATAGGAACATTACTAATGAAACATAAGTTGTATGAGTGAAACATTGCTCATGTAACCTATGCAACAGCACTGGTGCAACACATGAAACATTACCTATGTAACACATGAAACATTCCCATGTAACATATGAAACATTGTTTATGCCACATATGAAACATCACCAATACAATATTTGAAACATCACATGTGATAGCAACATAGAACAAGGAATGCAATGACACATGCTCATGCTCATATATGAATAAATGATGCTTATGCTCATGCAATGTAAGTGTAAAGTGCAAGCTTGACACCTAGGATGTTACAAAGAACACCAACATTGAAGAATTTCTTGATGAAGAAGGAATCAAGCATGAGTTTTTGGTTCCATATACCCACAACAAAATGGTATTATGGAAAAAAGAACCGAATTCTCATAGAAGTCGCAAGAGCAATGTTGGATGAGTACAAGACTCTAATCAACTATTGGGTGGGAGCGATCAACACGACATGTCATGCCATCAACTGCTCATATCTTCACAAGAAAAGAGAAAAGACTGCCTATGAACTCCTAACCGGTAAAAAGCCTAAGGTGCACTACTTTAGAGTTTTTGGATCCAAGTGTTTCATACTTAACAAGAAATTTAAAAGCTTGAAGTTTGCACCAAAGGTTGATGAGGGTTTCATGCTTGGTTATGGTACTAACGAACATAGATATCGTGTTTTCAATAAAACCACCGGTTTAATTGAAATCGCGGTAGACGTGACTTTTGATAAAACCGATGGCTCTCAAAAGGAGCAAGTCAATGTTGAGATTGTAGGTAAAGAAGAAGCTCCACATCAAGCTATCAAGAAGCTTGCTATTGGTGAAGTAAAGCCCATCGAAGCTCAAGATGAAGATGAAGACACTATTGTGCATATTGATCATGATCCAACCACTCATCAGGTTCCATCCAATGAACATGGTGAAGCTTTCGCAACAAGAAATAATCAAGATGGAAGATCAAATGATGCACAAGGTCATTCTCATGAAGATGGTGCTAACAATGAGCAAGTCCAAACTCAACTCAACAATCAACAAAGAAGTGAAGACAACCCTCCACAAGACCATGGTGTTGATCCTCCAATCGATCATGACCATAATGATGAAGATGATGGCCCCAACCAAAGATCAACTCAAGTGCCACATCCTAGAGTGCATCAATCTATTCAATGGGATCATCCCATTGATAACATATTAGGGACCATTCGATGAGGGGTAACGACACATTCTTGTTTAGCAAATTTTTGTGAACATTACTCGTTTGTTTCTCCTTTGGAACCTCATTGGGTGGAAGAGGCACTTGATGATCTGGATTGGATGATAGCCATGGAAGAGGAGTTGAACAACTTCACTCGAAATGAAGTATAGTCCTTGGTGGAAAGGCCTAAGCAAAATGTGATTGGAACCAAGTGGGTCTTCCGCAATAAGCAAGATGAGCATGGCGTGGTGACAAGAAATAAGACAAGGTTGGTGGCTCAAGGATTCACTGAAATTGAAGGCTTGGATTTTGAGGAGGCCTATGCACCAGTGGCAAGGCTAGAATCAATTCGTATTCTACTTGTCTATGTCGCTTATCATGATTTCAAGCTATATCAAATGGATTGAAGAGTGCATTTCTCAACAGCCCCCTATTCGAGTTGGTGTATGTGGAGCAACCACCGGGCTTTGAAGACCCCAAGTATCTCAACCATGTCTACAAGCTTGACAAGGTGCTCTATGGGCTCAAACAAGCTCCTAGAGCTTGGTATGATTTCTTGAAGGATTTTCTACTCAAACAAGGGTTTAAGATAGGAAAGGCTGATGCTACTTTATTTGCTCACAAAGTTAATAATGATATCTTTGTTTGCCAAATATATGTCGATGACATAATATTTAGTAGTATTAATGTGGCTTTTTTGTGAGGAATTTAGTAGGATTATGACAAATAGGTTCGAGATGTCCATGATGGGAGAGCCGAAGTTCTTTCTTGGTTTTCAAATCAAGCAACTTAAGGTGGCACGTTCATAAGTCAAACCAAGTACCCCAACGACATGTTAAAGAAGTTTGACATGGACAAAGCCAAGCCCATCAAGACACCCATGCCAACCAATGGACATCTTGACCTTGATGAAGGTGGAAAGGATGTCGATCAAAAGGTATATGGCTCCATGATTGGATCCCTCCTTTACCTTTGTACATCTAGGCCCGATATTATGCTTAGCGTGTGCATGTGTACAAGATTTCAAGCTAATCTGAAAGAATATCATTTAATGGCTATTAAATTTTTTGGTAGTTAGTGCACAAAATCTTGGCTTGTGGTATCCCAAGGGCTCCACTTTCGAGTTACTTGGCTATTCTGATTCGGACTATGCCGGTTGTAAAGTAAACTGAAAGAGTACTACTGGGACTTGCCAATTCATTGGTAAGTCTTTGTTGTCCTAGAGCTCTAAGAAGTAGAACTCCATTGCTTTGTCCACCGCTAAAGCCGAGTATGTGGCGGTCGATGCATGTCGTGCCCAACTACTTTGGATGAAGCAAACTCTCAAAGAATTTGGTTGTGAGCTAACCAAGATTCCCCTTTTGTGCGACAACGAGAGTGCCATTAAGTTGGCAAACAACCCTATAAACCACTCTCGAACAAAGCACATAGACATCCGGCATCAATTCTTGAGAGACCACAAAGCCAAAGGAGATATCACAATTCATCATGTGAGCACCGAAAAACAACTAGCCGATATCTTCACAAAGCCCCTAGATGAGTCAAGATTTTATGCTTTGAGGAGTGAGCTAAATATCATTGATTCTCATAACATGGATTGATGTCTTGCACATAAATTGTTTGATCTAGAAAGGAGAAAAGATTTACTAAAACATTGTGTGACACTTCAAAACCTATTTCATAATTTTCATATGTGACTATTGCTTTGTGTTGGTTGATTGAAATCTAGTCACATGTGAAAAGGTTAGTGTCCGTCATATTTTTTGCCCCACATGGCATGGTGAGTTCAAGCTAGGGAGTTTTTCAGTCTCCCTGCGTCGAAAGTCCCGACTCAGGTTAGAACTCCCGATAGCCGAAAGTCCTGGCTCAGCGCCAGAACTCCCAACATGGATTTGGCACGTGCTGTTTTGATCACCCGTTTTGACTACGCTCGTTCCCCTAGGGTTAACTAGTTTCACCGTGGGCCAGCCCTGTAACTTCCTCATTCTCTCCCACCCGCCTACCCTCGCTCGCCCGCAGCCCCCGTGTCGCTCCTACCCTATGTCGTCGCCATCGTCCTTCGTGCGCCCTATCGGGAGCTTTGGCCGGCCTCTCCTTCGCCGGGACCTCCGGCTCTGGTTCTTTCCCCGGCAGTCCTAGCACCTCCCCGCCATCCTTCTTCTCGCCCCTTGCCCGTCCTTCATCCCAGTGCTCTTCGTCAATGACTTCTCCCTCGGACTGAAGGCTTGCAGCTGCTGTGGTGGCCGTTGATTTGTTCAAGGAAGTCGCCCTCACTGCAGATTTGGTGTTTCTTCATCTTCTTCCCTCTCTCTTCAAGGTACCACATCGATTCAAAACCCTAACTCTAATGTACCTTGCTGTTTGCCTCTTTTCTTCTCCTTTCTCTCCTCCACCTCCCTTGCATGAATGTGTGCCTGGATCTGGAGCCCCATACTTGGGATGGCGTGAGTCAAAACTCCCGGCAGCCAGGAGTCCTAGCTCATGCCAGCACTTTCGACGCCGTTGATGCCTTCCCATGCATGTTTCTCTACCTCTATGTGCTCATTCCTCTCTATCCTTCTTGGCTCTTAGTCTTGTTTCTTCTTTCTTGCAGCCATGGACGACGACAGTCCCCCGAGGCGCCATGAGAAGTGGTCCAAGCGCAACTAAGAACGTGTTGTTGTCCCCAAGCCGTATGGTTGCACTAAGGCGGCTTATCACCGTGATGGTGCTGGTGGTTCTCGTGCTTAGGCCAAAGGTGCCTGTGGCCATGGTGGTCAGGGATCGGCAGCTGCTCCTCCACCTCCTCTATCACACGCATTTGTTGGTGATGACCCCATAGTGGATGAAGAAGAAGAAGCTCTCGAGCAAGCCGGCCGCACCATCACTGCTCAGATTCTGCATACACTGTGCAGCGGTCCTGCTTTTGTCGGTGATCTCATTCCTTTTGAGGGTCCTCTGCCAGTCCTCTGGGAGCCCCATCTAGCTCCTAATCCTTGCGGTGGCTACACTCCTCCATTGCTGATTGATTACCGTCATAGGGTTCGGGACATTAGGACAATGTGAGGCTAAAATCTCTATAATGAGGAAGAGAAGGATCTCTAGCTTGAGTATCATTTTTGGCATCCCTTCCATTTTGACTTCTATCACTCGCTGATCTATCATAAGTTCTTGCGGAAGGGTGAGCCACCGATCATCCAAATGAAGGTCATTGATGCTTATTCCCTTGGTTTGTTCAAGGAGCCAGAGCTAGAGCAGATGGTTCATGATTTGCGCTCAATGGGGCTATCTCACTTGTTGGAATTTCATAAGCATTGGAACAATGAGATCATCTGTCAGTTTTATGCATCCTATAACCATGAGAGAGACTCTACCAGTGCCATTGACTTCATCCATTGGACCACTGAGGACAAGCACTACAAGGTAGATTTCATCACTTTCTCTCGCCTTCTTGGTTTGAATGAATACGACCGCACTGCCCCTGAGCTTACTGAGTATGAGGATGTGGCTTTGGAGGAGTACCAGCACATGTATCTTAATGGTTACACCGCTGAAGGACAGACCATGAATCTGAAGCCCTATTTTTATGATCTAAACAACATCCTTCGTCAGATCCTATATCCGAAGGGTGGTGACTCCACTTATCTTCATGATGATTCTGAGAAGGTGCTTCAACGCTTTGGTGATGACTTCGACAAGTTCTCTCCATCAGTCGCTACATTTAGAACAAGATTCATGATGTGAGTGAGGATCTTGTGAAGAACTATCTGTATGCCCCCTATCTTATGCATGTGATTGAGCAAGTGTCAGGCATCCGGTTCCCCACCAATTCCTCTCATAAGCTTCTCAAGATTGCCAACAAGACATCTATTACGGCTGCCAAGGAACTGAAGAAGGCTGCTGCTACTTCTCATGCATCGGGCTCTCGCTTTCACCGTGGTGCTTCACCACCTGCTGCTTCTCGTGCTTCTAGTGCTGAGCCACTCTCCTCCTCCTCCTCTGGTAAGAAGCCCGGCAAGTTTAAGTTTCTCATGACCTACATGTTTGGACAATGCTGTGCTAGTGCTCAATGCGAGCATGACATGCAAAAGAGGCTCTACCATTTGGAGCAGGGGCTGGTATTTGGTCCTCACCTCCACTGCTGTTTGTGCCTCCCCAAGATCCTCTGGCGCTTTATGATGAGGCTTGTGCGGCATACGAGGACGATACTTCTTCTCACCCTCATGGCAAGAGCAAGGCTACTAATGAGGATAAGGACTACATTGAGGAAGATGAAGATGATGATGACGACGACGATGATGGTGGTGACCACGATGATGATGAGGACTACGAGGATGAGTAGTCGTTTCTTTCACACGACCTACCCCTTTTGGCACTTGTTGACAAAGGGGGAGTGTTAGACTTTGATCTTCTATGTAATAAGTTAGTTAGCGTGTGAGACTTTAAAACCTTTAGCTTGTATGAACTATGTCATGTGGTGGCACTATGTGATAGACAACTATATTTGTGTGTGATGGATGATTGTAGGACAAATTATGTTTATCTACCTATCTATTAGTTATCTTGCTTGTCTCTACATGTGAATGGTGGATGTTATTTTGGATGGCCATGTGTTGCTTCAAGTTTTACTTTGAGATCTTGGCCATCACATTCTCTTTTACTTGTTGTGTGAATATAACATGTCATATTGCATATCTTTTTCACGGATATATACTTGTTCACATACACTTGTTGCACCCCACAGATTGCAAAATTTAGGGGAAATTTCTATCTTAATATTTGCAAGTGATGTGTTTATGGTCATCATTGAAATTCAAATTCATTGCATATATTAAGGGGGAGCTATCCATAAATTTTAGGGTTCAAAAGCTTTAAATTCTTTTATTCTTATAAAAGCCTAATTGGTTGTCATCAATTACCAAAAAGGGAGAGATTGAAAGTGCATTTGCCCCCTATGTGGGTTTTGGTGTATTGATTACATCCAAATTAGGGACTAATGAGATTTTAATGAGATATATTGCAGCTTTAGTCCCATGAAAGTCTTAAAGAGCTGATCTAAGATGAAATGTTGTCCCTCAATTCTTGAAGTATAAAAGGCGGACGAACTCAAAGCGGATTTTTAAAGTTTACATTTCTCATTTTGGGTTAAGGTTTGTCGTACTATAAAGAGGGATGCAAATTTAGGTGGTCTGAGGAAGATAGAGTGCTCAAGTATAAAAATAAAATCAAAAGAGAGACACTCTAGCACTCCACGAATAGGTAGAATATTTTTCGAAGACTTTTGGTGTCGGAAGTCCCGACGCCTAGTCACTTAGCCTGTGCGGTGACTGCGGCCGTCAAAAGTCCTGATGTGAATCAAAACTCCTGACAGTTAAAAGTCCTGACTCAGGTTGGGAGTCCTAATGCCTGGACCCTTGGCTGGCCAGCTGGCCGCTTTCGTCGGAAGTCCCGACGTACGCTTGGAGTTTCGACGTTGACTTGCTCATGTGGACTTTGACCTTGCTATGAATAGTGTTTTTATGGAGGTCAGAAGTCCCAAGACTTGCGTCAGAACTTCTGACATAGATCTGAATGATTAGATTTCTACTATAAGTATAAATAGCTCTCTTCTCTCTTCTAACCGTTACTCACTCATTTATTGCATCCTACTCACGTCCAAACAACTCCCAAACATTTAAGGCTCCCCTCTCCTCTCCCCTTTGCTTCTAACTTCGATTCCCCAAGGATTTGAGTGATAGGAGAGTGGATTGAGTGAGAAAATCACTTTGGCAAGCTTAAGCACTTGATTTCTTTGTCAAGCCGGTTGGATTTGTGTCTATTACTCTTGGGGCTTTGCCTCTAGCCGGCTAGGCGTCGCCAAGAGCTTCCATCTTGTGGAAGAACCTTGGAAAGTTTGTATTACCCTTGATTTCTTAGTGGAAAGCTCAAGTGACCTTTGTGGTTGCCTTGAGAGAGGCAAGGAGGTGAAAGAGACTCTGACCTTTGTGGTCACCTAAACAACGAGGACGTAGGAGCTCCTTTGTGGGGTTCCCGAACCTTAGGATAAATCCTTGTGTCCCGCGTGCTTGTTGTTGTGATTTGCTCAAAATTACTTGTATTTGTTTGTCTCTCTCTTTCTCTCCCAAGCTTCATTTTAGGGTTTGGGCTCGATCTACGATTTGGAGGCATTTCGGCGTCAAGGGAGTGACCCAACATCTTCACCTAACCACTAGGAACTGGGGTTGTAAGATTATTTTTCTGCAAAGTTAAATTTGGCACTGCTTTTGTAGTTCACGTAGGTGTCGGGACTTCTGACAGTTTGTGCCAGAACTTCTAACGACGTCGGGAGTTCTAACCCAAACTGTCGGGACTTCCGATAGTGGCTGACAAATTTCAACTTAGCATTTGCAGTAAATTTTTAGATACGCCTATTCACACCCTTTAGGCATTGTTAGATCCTTTAAAGTGGATATGGAGGTTGTGGAGTGCCATGACATCACCTCTAAGAAGATGAATGATGCCAAAGAGTACCAATAAAGCTGACACTAAAATCTCCACAACACCCCACCTACAACCCACCCGCAGAAAGAGACTGTGTTGCAAAAGCACCCTTTTGTTGTAGCCATGCCTCCCAATGGGCAACTATACAGGGCCCACCAACAGAAGAGCCCAACCACCATTGCCATCCAAAATCAATGTCGTAGTCATGACACTATAGCACGCCACCCTAGGGCTCGTTACTTAGATCCAGCACACCACCGACCACCGGTGAATGGAGCCAATCCCAAGAGGCCCACCACAGTGGAGGCTAGGCAGGCCATAGGTGCAGATCCACCCTACTAGTACTAGATGTTGGAGGAGATAGATATGACAATCGGAGCTCCAGATCCAGCCTTGGACGCTTTGGATCCGATCTGTCCACTAATGATGCCTAGACACAAGGCTGAGGCTGCCAAGAAGCACACATGAAGGAGGTTACACGTGAGAGGGGAAGAAGAAGCGAGGGGTCGAGGCCTGCCATTACCATCGTCCTCACACCAACACTATGCTGGGCATGTGTTCAGGCGGTAGCGATGCAAAGGAGAGTCACCGAGAGTGGCGATTGTGCCGCAGGATTCTGCCCGTGGCAAATAAAGAATGTGATACCAAGAATCGGACAAAGACAAAGTGTCACCGGTCATTCATATGAATCACTGGACGCATCTAAGGCAACTAATAAGATCAAATTTTGATTTGACAGCAAAAAATGATTCATGACATCACGAGACAAGGGCTGCAATAATAGCCACCACACTGAAGCTAGGGTTTCAACTAAATACAAATTGAAGGCACATGAAGTACATAGAGGGAGATAAACTAGATACATGCATATACTGCATGTCCCCATATTCTAGTTTGTGCGGGAACCTACTCTCTCCGTCCCTGAATAAATTAATTTATACAATCCATGCAAGTCAAACTATCTTGAGTATGACTAACTTTATAAGAAAGAGTAACAACATCTATGATATATATATATAATGAGCACATTATGAAAATATATTCTATGGTATATCTAATTATATTAATTTGATGTCATAAATTTTGACGGATTTTTTAAAAAATTTGGTCAAAGTTTAAAAATTTTGACTTAAGACAACTCTAGAAATCTATTTATTTAGGATAGAGGGAGTAGGTGGATAGACTGGTTATCATTTAATAATTATGATAAATCGCATTTTTGAACTGCCAGCAGAACTAGGTTCTAGAAGTTCCAAATGCAAAAATTTTGCGACAACATTTTGTCACAACATACCGCCCAAAGAAAAAGGATCTCTTGACCACAGGTAAACGCACGAACGTACTGTCAAAGGTGAGTCTACGTTGTTATGTACTTATGTCCATGTACGGTGTACACACCATGGGCGGACAGCTAATGACTACAGTCCCCGTGCCCGTACGTAGTCACCATCCCACTCGGTCTGCGGCCGCGTCCCAGCTTCCTCCGACGTGTCAAACGACTCAAACCTAAACCCTTTTAAGCAAGCGCCCTCGAACTTCCGCAGTTTCCCATGCACTCAGCAAACAGAGAAGCGCACAATCTACCTAGTACGGACGTAACGGCACGGTGCCTACCAGCAGTAACGTACAACGACGGTTCGCGCAGCCGCAGCCGCCAGCCGCCATTGCCCGGTGCACTAGCTGGTGGTCAGTTAGCTCGTGACATGGTGCGCAACGCGGAGTCGTCGTCAACGCCGGTGCGCCATGCGCCATTGCCGTCGGGGGAGAGGAAGTACAAGGGCGTGCGGCGGCGCAAGTGGGGCAGGTGGGTGTCGGAGATCCGCCTGCCCAATAGCCGCGAACGGATATGGCTCGGCTCCTACGGCACGCCGGAGAAGGCAGCGCGAGCGTTCGACGCGGCGTATCTCTGCCTCCGCGGCCCCCGCCGCGCAGACGGGCTCAACTTCCCGGACTCGCCGCCGGACGTCGTCGGCCGCACCAGCGACCCGCAGGAGGTGTACGCGGCCGCAGTGTCCCACGCCAACCGAGCCGCCGCCGCGGCGCCGTGGGATGCAGCAACCGGTCCGTTTGAGCCCACGCAGTCGACGCAGGCGCATGGCGGTGCGCCAGTGGAAACTGCGGCGCCGGTTCCATCGCCGGCCCCGTCCCTGCTTGATTTGTCCACCGACGACAGCTTCGACTGGTTCGCCAATCCGCCGCCGCTTTACTCGCCAACCATGGTGGTGGAGAGCCATGCGTACCTGCCAGCGTCACAGAAGGCAGACGCGGACGACGATACGGAGGAGAACGAAAGTGGATCATGTCCTGGGCTTTGGTGTTTTGATTCCGGCGACGACGAAGTTCGCTTGCATATGTGATGATCACGTGGACCACCAAACCAGACAAAAACGCCAGACTTTTTGTTTTTTTGTAAACGTCATCAATGATCACGACGTTGAATTTCTGGATCGTTTTCGTTTGGCACTACCCGAAAGGCCATCTGTCATTGTCCTCCCATGCTGACGCCTCGTCAACGACTCATATATAATAACAGATTTTTGAAATTTTGTATTTCTTTTATAAATCACTAGAGATTTAATTGGGTTTGATATAACCTTACCTTAATTAAATTCTAATGTTCAAAATAAATGATAGTTGCAATAAAGAATTAAAACATATATGGAAAATGGACTGGGGATTAACTCAGCTTAAATAGTTGACTATTGTCTACATCTATTGTGGGGTTAAAAAAGTGAAGGCTAGCCACAAGTGTGCGTGCCAAATCATCTCGACGTGCATGGTCTCGCGTTTAGCCGGCCAAGCCATCCACATGAGTGTGGCGGGACACCAGTGAAGGCTTTATAACTTCAAACTAAGTGAGAAATGATGAATCAATGGACGAGAACAGAGTGGTGGGAGAGAGGGATGACCATGAAAGCAAGAAGAGTCGAGGTGAGTGATGAAAGAAGAGATGTGTCAGTGAGTGATGACCATGAAAGCGAGAAGGGTCGCAGTGAGAGAGTGATAGAAGAAGAGGGGGTGGAAGTTAAGAATGATGGATTAAAGGATAAGTAATAAGTTCATCCCTAGATTCCGTGTTTCTTAGAAATATTTTGTAGTTTATGGGATGAACTCCCCCACCTAGTATTAGAGCAACTCCACCAGAACCCCCCCCCCCCCCCCCCTTTCTTTTCCCTTAAACTCTGCTATAGAGGATTGAGGAAACAATTTTTTAGCTTTTAGTGGAGGTATACTGGAGCAGATTGAGAAAATCCCATCCCCTATGTATATATGTGGGACTCATGTGTCATAGACACAAGAAAATTTTCCTCTCTCCTCTCTTTCCTATCATTATATCCTTTGTTGCTATTCCCTAAGCGCATGGGCAGCCCGAAGCGGCAGCAATGGCCCAATGCGAGGACAGTGGCTCAATGTGGCGGCAGTGGCCTACTCACCTGGTGCAGTCGCTCGTCCACTTGCTCGCTTGTCTGTCCACTGTCCCTCAGCATGACGGTGGCCCGCTCACCTAGCGGCGGCCTAGCACGAGGTCAAAGGCTTGACACAACTGCGGTGATGGCAGCCTATGTAGTGGCCTAGAGTGTGGAGGGAAAGGGGATTGGTTTGCTCTCCCTTTCTTTGAGGGATTGAGGGAGGAGTTTTCTCAAATGAGAGAGAAATAGAGAATGGGGTTTGGAAAAGGGGATCTGTTTATGGGGGAAAGGGGTCACTTATTCTCGATCTGGTGAAGATGCTCTTAGACAATGATTTGGGAATGTGAACCACTTGTAGTATGATTAGTTGGATTAGAGGCTTAGATAGATATGGTGGCACATAATTTATGCTCGCGAGTTGACGTGTAAAATTAGTTGCATGTTCTTTATATGTTTAGACTAGTGTTATATTTGTAATTTTGTAGTGTAGGTAGGTTAGAACATGGCCTCATTTGTTTGTATGTTTTGAAGTGAAGCTGTGATGTATTGTCTTTGCATTTTTGTAGACGATAGATCATTTAGTGTGTTTGTTTCATGGAGGAACGGTAAAAAAAAATGGGGACTTTGAGAATATCAAGGATGTTTCATAGACCACCTAGCTTTAGTGAGCTCGTATGAAATGCAAGGGAGAAATTTGACAGTGAGTTCACGTTGAAATGACAATTATTTGATTATGCGAAAAGGATAGGGCATAATATATGTTGATGAACTTGTTGTGAGGGACCGCCACTACCACAAACTAGAGATTTCGTGAGGGGGACAATTTTTCATGAGAGTGGAAAACACACTCTCATGAAAATAATCGTTTTCACGAGGGTGATGTAAATTCCGCCACGAAAACTTATTTTCATGAGAGTACTCCACACACCGTCATGAAAATCAGCAGTTTTCGTGAGAGTATTTAAATACCCCCACGAAAATGACTATCCCACCACGAAATTGTCTATTTTCATGGGAGTGGTCATTTTCATGAGAGTCAAATTCCACCGCCACAAAATATGGGGCTGGTTTTCAGTAGAAAATAATTGCTTAAATACTAGAGATTCAAGAACATGAACGAAAGTTTTCTCCTTTTAATCTGCCGCGAAATTTTGTGACTAGTCTTTCTCCTTCATGCTAACTCCAAATGTGGTGATTCTTTCCTAAATGTTTCTAAAATCATGCTCTATCAATTCATGGCGTTCTTACTACTTTTTTATTGCTGTTTATTGGTCATTTTATTTCTCAAGAAAATGTAGAATGATCGTTGTGAAGCCGCCTTAGGAAAAATGTCTTTCATACTTCAAAACTTTTCTAACAAGCAACAGCCTACATATATGTTGTTGTGGAGGAGTTTTAGAAATTCCGGAACTTATTTGATATTTTCTATCGTTTAAATGAATTTCTGTGTGGTTACGAAAGTAATTCCAAATTGAACTATGCGTACTTCCAATAGGTTCCATAAAAAGTTATAAAAAATATATTTATGCTCATACATTTCACTCTATCCCATATATCATAATTGTTGGGGGGGGGACATTTGTTTGCTTGGGATAATTCATTCTTCTATTTCTAAATTACCATAAAATAATTGTAATAATGATAAATTTTTTTAGAAAATTCTAAAATTTTTCATGTTGACATGTTTTTGTTACATAATCATTACATAAAAAACTCAAATGATTTTAACAAGGTGATAGAATACATTATTCACAAATTGATGGATCTCTCACATAGTTATGTGATAATATGAAAGATCTGTCTAATTGTGAACAATGTAGACTGCCACTTTGTCGGATGGAGTAATCGCCAATACAAAAGTTGTAGATATCTTTGGGTTCTACAACTTTTTCATGTGAAATCATTTACTGTCTCAAAATATTGTTTGAAGTTGTCATATTTTAAAATTTAAATTTTGAATTGTTCAAACAAAGTCGGATGGAGAGATGACCAAAGCAGAAGTTGTAGATCTCGTTGGTTTCTACAACTTTGTTCTTTACAACCTTTTCATTGGAAATCATTTGGCCCCAGTTACCCCATTTAAACTGGCTTATCATTCTCTTGGCCACCCAGCTTAAGTGGAATAATCCTAGTAGTCTTCAATATGCATCTCATATGGCGGTTGATAATATTGACCGTTCCTGGAGATTAATTTTCAAGGGCAGTCGATAATGACAACTGCTCTTGGGTAGAGGCGGCTGCGGAAACTATCTCTAGACATCGTTTTTTACCATGCTAATAATTGATTTTGTAGTAGTACTTCCCACCCTATAGAAATAAATTGAAGGGCGATGGCAGATTAAAAACCGATTAAATCAATTTACTTTGATATATGCATTTTACCTTTTATCCCTTTGCATTACTTCAAACCCAATTGCTGTTCTTCTCCCGTCTCTGCAGCATCTGAGGTCACCTCAGTCGTTATTAGTCTGCTGGCCCCAAATCCCAATAGGGTCCCTCCGGCAAGCGTTCAATGGATTTATTTGACACTGTTGAAGGCCAGAACTTCCGAGCTTCAAAAAACAAAATTTCTGGTCCTCTGCAGCACGCCCAACACACACACGCTACCTCAATTGCCCCATCGTGTTTGACTCAACACCAACAAGCAACACACAATATTGTTCCCTAAAATGGGAGCTTCGAAACTGGAAAAAACTCCACGCATAATAACTCTCGGGGAAGTACGGGTAGCTGGTTGAACATGGTGTTTCATCCTCCTGCCCAGATTCCCAGCGAATGAAATCCTCATGGCAAACTATAAAAGGAACGTCAACTTCCATACAGAACTGATTTTGCGAGGCCCTGTTCATCTGGCTTATAATCCGTCTTATTCAGCTTGTTTTTTTAGCCAGAACAGTATTTTTCTCTCACAAAAAAATCAGCCAACAATGTTTTTCAGCCGGCTTATAATTCCAGCCGAACGGGCCGAGACAGCTACTTGATGAAAGCTTCGGCTTTAGGATACCATACAGTGATTTTCAACAGCTACTTGAGCAAATTGACACATGAAGTTCATCATGAACTCTCCTCTAAATGAAATACGTGCTTAGGACAGCATGAAGAACAAGCTAATTGGGCTGGGCAGTCTAAGATGGTACGAGGTAATTGATGAAAGCTTCGGCTTTAGGAGCCGAAGCTTTAATGTCCTCACGTGTTGCAAGTTCATTGTCCTCAAACCGGAACGCTGGGGCACAGGTTACACCAACGAACGAATAATGAAGTTCAGGGTCTCTTCCAGGAGTCTTGACAAACACGCTTCCATCTTCAGTAAAGGATTCAATGTCGCAGGTCAAGAAGGCCCCAAACCATATGTTTGGAGGAACTGTGTACTGTGGTCTCTGGCCCTGTCGCAGATCAGGACCAACGACAGTCATCTTGATTTGTCCATCATCGTGCACCTCAAATACCTGAATGAATGGATGATCTGAGCAGCGTTTTTTAAAGAATCAGATGTGTCATTTCTCAGATAAGTATGCAGACCGTGAGAGGTTCTCCTAGGTAGTAATGCCAGGTTTCAGCACAAGGGATACGGTGCAACCTAGCAATCTCCCCAGCAGGCAGTAGGAAATAGATGGCACTACTCACGGCTCGGTCAACCTTATCTACAACGATTAAAACACACATTAGTGAATTAGGGAAAAAAATAATGCAGACAAATCCAGGTCAACCATGGGTACAATCAATGTTTAGTAGATATGCTCAGCAAGTCAAAGCATATTTATAGTTTAGAAATCAGCAGGATCTAGCTGCAAGGTTACATGAAAACTTGTTCAAACAACAGGTTACTGATGGTTGACACCAATGCTATCAATTTCTTTGACCATCCAATTTAGGGGCATGGAAATCAAACATCGTAGCTCCTATAAGCTATATACTGCATGTATGCAAATTCAGGATATCTTCTAGTTGAAAAGAACAGCAAGCCCATGACAATTAACATCACTTTCTTATTACCTAAGAGATTAGATAAGGGAAGAAGGCAGGCCAAAGCTTATAGATTCGGAGATCGTACTTCTAACGCTTTGTCTGAGTCAGTCCTACGACCCCTTCCGGCTGAGACACGAATCCTAGCCTATCTGAGTCACAGAATGAAGAGCTCTTCAGAAGGCGCCACCCAAGTCTCCTTTGAGACTTCGGAGTCAGGAATGATTTTTCCAAGGAAGGCGGATTTTCTTCGTTCCGCAGCACGAGCAGGGAGAAGATCGATGTGCCATCTTTCTAACCACGTTCATTTGTTGTATGATCAGTAGGGAAGGGAGCCTTTGATAAAGGTACCTCAACCAAGAAATCTACTATCTCAGAGCGACAGTCAAGCCCGTATCGCGGAACTAGACTAGAACATTTCTTTGATTGATAGGTCAGATAGGAAGCAGGCAAGCAAACCAAGTTATAGGTTTGGAAGTTAGAACTAGGAAAGGTTGTCCTGTAACTACCTTTGAAGTCTTTGGGTAGGACATCAGGCTAAGGTCTTATGATGAGCCACGCGCATATGAGGTTTACTGCAGCCCTAAAGCTCTGTCCCCTATCCTACCACTAGATCCCCTATGCCGGAACATGAACAGAGAAAGCTGTGAGTGTAGTCTTAGGAACGAACCCAGGGCTGCTCTCGCAAAAAGATTGTACTAAAGAAAGCTAGAAAGCCCAATTCCAAGCAAGCAACCTTCTGGTCCACGGGTCGGTGAACGAATGGGTTTTGGGAAATAGAGAACATGGACTCGATTGAACAAAGGTGGCACCGGAATGAATAGCCCACTTGTTTCGGGCAAGAATGAATGGGACTGATCGACTCGAGTTACCGAGCGACCTCCACTCTTCGACTCGAGCTTTCGCTTCTGCTTTTCTCTTTTTTTTTATTAGCTTTTTAGGGAAAGAAGAGGAAATACAACTATGTCTACGAGTGCCACGAATGAACCTTCGGTTCTTCCCAAGAACAAGGAGACACGAACTAAATAACTCGTATCAGGCTACGGGAATAGTGAACGGGAAGAAGGATCTAGTGAGGCTTTCGTTGGTCAAACAATATGCAGACCACAATTTTCACTGTAACAATAAGGTATTATGACTGAATTTTGAAGTTATGATTAAGTATTATTCCTGATAAGACAAGTTCAATTTCCATTTCCCAATCAGTTGGGAGCACCTGAATCACTGAGCGCAGCACTAAATGCCTAAAGAATCTGCAGCTGTGCCATAGCCAAACAAAAGGTTCATTTGGCTGCCTTCCAAGGAGTAAACCATTTTGAGGATCCGAATGTTTGGCAGCACTAACAGCTCATGATCATCAGATCATGCATTTATCCGAACGAATTTATGTCACTTCTGATCAAAACTAAACAAACTCTGAAGCATGGAGCTGTAGAAACAAATCCACCATCAACCAAATTGCCACCCTAATAATCCACAAAACGGTCACCGGCTACAACTACTTGCAACAAATAACCAGGTTCCCATCCTTCGTAAATCTCTATCTGTGCAGGTAAAACTAGATCTAAACAAAAGGAAACTTGAGATCAATCAAGATACCCAGTCAAAAGCTTAAAAGTTGCGGCGAGTTATCGAAGCTTACAGCGGGGCGGGAGAGCGAACGTGGGGAGTGCGATTGAGGGGTCACGGAAGGTCTCCAGGTAGAACCCGCCATCGGGGTGGCGCTGCAGATCCAGAGCGGCGACGATCTCCGCCGCCGTCTTCTTGTCCTCCGCGGTCGAGAGCGCCATGGATTATCTGGCTGGTGGCTTCTTTCTTGGAGTAGTTTGGTACCTTCTGCTCAGCTCAGCTCAGGTGTCTGATAACTATCCAGTTAGCTTCATCTCAGCCGTTGAGCTGCGACGAGACTGCAGAACCAACGGCCAGGATTTATCCAGGTGTGAACATGACCTGTCTAGTTCTGTTGGGTGTATAGAAAAAAAAATCTATGGAAACTATATCCACAGTTACATCGTGCATACGTGCGTCGGTGCGTGGATGTCAGGTTAGTCTTTGTGATGCATATGGCCATGCGGCGGATGAACATGGCCGCGTGCTGGAGCCGAGTCTATTTTTAATCGAGGACCATTCCTTAGCTAGCGTCGCCATGTATTCATGGCGCAGTCATGGCCGTGGATACAGTATGCATAGAATTTTTTTTTGCGCACGCAGAGGTGACCAGAAAAGAACCGCCGGCCCCCGATCGCACCAATCCATCACCACCGCGCCGCCCTAGGCCGTCGCCGGCAACAATGTCCCCTTCTGCCATCTTCGTCTTCCTCCTCGTCTCCGCGGTGCATATGCTGGAGTGCATCCTCGATCTCGTGAAGAGGGTCGGTGCCGACTTCCAAGAAAACTCTGCGCTTTCCTTTCTTTCTCTTGTTCCAGATTTCTTTTGGGGAGAAATATTTGATTTTGGATGAATTGAGGTGGTTAAGAATGAATCATCACGGGGAAAAAAACTGCCTCCGTGATTATTGGATCTGCCACCTACTGCAATTCCGACATTTTTTTCAGCTCGTTCTGTTCCATTAATGTTGTCCTGACCTGTTGATGTTGCAGAGGGGATCCATTTCTGATGAACAGCTCAAACTGCGTGTACAGATCACGGAACTTCTCAAGGAGGCTAGTGCTTTGTCAACGTACGCAATCGTGATACTATTCTCTTATTATGATACGATTTGGAGATTCTGATATACTCCGTATATAACTATTATTGAAACCTTTTTGTGCTGCAGGCCCTCAACGTTTGCGCAAGCCGCAAAACTGAAGCGGTTGGCTGGTGCTAAAGAGAAGGAGTTGGCAAAAAGTAAATGTTGAATTCCTCAGACAGTGCTTGGGTTCTTGCTGTTCTTGTTTGAGCCGATCCGGGTTGCTGAACTCTTTCTTTTGTTCATTTTATAGTGCAAGAGCTGAACATTAAAGGGAAGCAGTCTTTATATGAACAATATGGAAAAGCTCTGCTGGCCACTAAGGTGCTTCATGATTCGTGTAGTTTATGCTCTCAACTATTTGCTACATACAGTTTGAGTCTCATCAAACCCGCATGCTAGGTTCTAATCTATGGTGTGCTCATTCTGTGGTTTTGGAGTACTCCTGTGACTACTGTTCCTAAACACCTTCTCCAGCCCTTCGGTAAGCTAATGCACTTCACCTAGCTAGCAACTTGTTCTGCAGCCTTGTTAATTTCCTGGTGTTCGCACATTTCATTGTATTAAGTTTGTTTATATCAAACTGGGAATTTTTTTTTTGTAACGTTCACAAGATAAACCCAAAAGGTAACTATGCCTTCAGTGGAAGAAGGATCTGCTAAACAAACCATGTTCCCTTTTTTTTTTGTAGCTTGTAGTATGAAAATGAGCTAGATCAGGACTGAATATTGTTATATACTATTATATTGTACTCCCTCTGGATAACAAATGCTGCCGTTTCAGACAATAAAAAAATGAGTTATGCAACTCACATTTTTTGTCTGGAGTAGTTGACCAAAGGTATTACTCTTCCCATCCCGAAATGATAAGAATATTTTATATAGGGAGAGGCCACTTTTATAAATTTTGACCAAGAATTATTCAAACTGTACACAAGTTTATGACATAAAACTTGCATCTAGAGATTTGTGTTCAAAGTGCGTTTAATATTGGTTAGCAAACGATAACATTTTGTGAGTGAAATTAAGGGTCAAAGTCTATTTTATATGACTTTTCTCTGATCAGAATATGCTTATCATTCTTGGACCGAGGGAGTACTGCTGTAGATTTGACCTAATATTAAATATATATCCCCTTTTTGTTTATTGAAACTAATTATTATACTATACAATCATAAGCCATCATGTTCTCAAAAAAAAAAGTCATCCGGAAGTAATAATTTAGAGGGAATTTTCAGGATGGATGTTTTCCTGGAGAGGTGTAGATGCTTCTACAGGCCGTGTTGTGGTGAGTACCGCTGAATCTCCATGTGTTTAAATGTTCTTGGCTTTATCCTTGTTAGAAAATACCGCCTATTCTGATTGAATATGGGAGTCACTACTCACTGTACAAGATAAACGGTTAAGGTTGCCAAATTAGACATGGTGATGTCTAATTTCTAAGTTCTAATGAGTTCCAAATGGTGCTTTTTTTTCTCAATCATGATAGAGAATTGGGTGTCAATGGGCATTAAGAAGGAAAATAGTTATGTTACAGTAGAGTCTGCTCCACCAACTCTAATATGATGCAGTTCCACAAAAAATACTTGGAGTTTCTGAAGTATCTCTTTAGATGCTCCATAAAACAACTGCTCAACTCCACCTTTTTTCTAGAGCAGAGTTTGTGAAGCTGTCTTTGTTTAACTAGCGAGTCAGAAATAGAGGAAGATAGAGCAGAATAGTTCCAAACTGGCTTTAAACATTACATTCCACCGTGAACAAATTTGATTACTAATAACAAAGCTCCGGTCTAATAAGCCCTAGTAGCGACTACATTCATTGTGAGAGTCATGTGATCGAATAATTCCGGTGAATCTTTTTGTTACATGATATTTTTTAAAACAATTTTTGTTACATGATATATCCTGTGACAAGCCAATCATATTTTTTTGCAACAATAAGTCAGGGATTTCTTTTCAGAAAAATTGTAGTTATATTGCCGCATAACATCTCATTGTGCCGGTGCAGGTTGGAATTCTCCCATGGCTATTTTTGACCTCTCATGTCAGCAAGCTACTGAGCGAGAAACTTGCACCCATATTTCTGCATCCTTACTTCCTCCTAACAACTTAGTTTTGCCTCTATTTTTGTTCTGCAGATTTGTATGATCTCTCAATCCATCTACATTTATGTAGTTTCCAAAGGGATTGGGATTTATTTTTTGAGGGGTAAAGGGATTGGGATTTTTGTAATTATATAAAGTAACGAGTAGAATTTACACTAAGGGTAGCTGTTCCTCATACATTTTATTACCATAAGAAATGTTCCAAGAATCTCCTTAAAGTGCAAGTGGTTAATTGGAGGTAGAAATTCAGCTACAGCAGACTAAAATCGTCACTCAAGATAGCAACAATATTTAAAAAAAACAAATAATTTAGTGACAAATAGGGGCGGACCTAGAGTCTGGACTGGGGTTATAGCCTAGGTCCAAACCAAGTAGCACCAAATAGGAGAAGAGAGAATTACTTGTATGGCCATGTGAAACTCACTTACTCCTTCTATGACCTTAAAAACTTCAAATTTTCTTGTATGACCCTGTGTTCAAATTTTAGTGTCCTATACGATAACACCGTTAAGTGCCATGCGAAATGACCAGAATACCCCTGTTATAGAAAATGCATTGATTCCTTGTATGACACTGTTCATGTGATGTTAGAAAATAGAGTAAAGCACAGTCCTAGTCCTTAACTTGTTTCAAGGTGTCATGCCATCAATTAATAAAGTATGTTATTAGCATCCATAATCGCTGTTAGGGTCTCAATTAGGCTAGATGGGATGATGAAGGCAATACATCAAGTAGAAGAACTGCAATGTTTAGCTCTCAATTACTCAGTAACTTTGTTCAGTTTTTTCTAGCATGCTAAACTGGGTTGTTTCTGTGTACTGCATTCATTTTTTCTGAAAAGGTTCAGATGTCATGCATCCATGTTATGAAAAAGGGCAATTTATTCTGCTCATCAGAGGATTACAGTGAACTGCAATCATTTATTTATTAGTTCAACCAATGCCTTGTCATTACAATTTGCTGACAGATTTCAATTCCTAATATCAGCATACACATTCCAGATCTAACCAAGAACACACACAATTCTGATTTTATCTAAAACGCACGTCACCACAGGGTTATCATTCCTTCTCCCATCTTTTTCTTCCCCTCTGCTTCATTATTCTTATCTTTCAGTTCTATCTGCAACACAAATCTTCTTTTCTTGTTCTTCTGTAACCTTGTCTCCCACCTTCTGTAACCATGAGAAGTACTCATCAACTTCCTAGTCCAATAATGGGCAGCCAATGCCATTGTACTGCAATGCATACAGAAATTGGACTCCAAACCATGGAAATTTGGCCAAGCCAATGAAAAATCGAATCAGTTTCATTCTAACCAAAGCGTAACTTATCTGCTCTGTCTTTCACCCTGTGAGGCCAGCGTAGAAACCAGCGCACATCCGCACAGCCATCCATTGGCTACGGCACAGCACGCAAGGACGACGGACCTCTACGCGTTGTAATCCGGGGCGGCGACCTAGCATCTGCGCGCGGCCCCAACGACGGTGACAGCACGTCTGTGCGTGGCAACCAAGGGCGGCTGCTGCTGTTTGCTCTCAGACGGCTCCTCGTCCCTGGCCATGAAGCACCCTGTCGCGGCCCTGTTCTGGGTGCTGCAAGCACCGACCGCGCCACTGCCCAGGAGGCCGCGCCCCCGGTCGCGAGGTCGCGAGCCCCGGCCGCGCCCTGGCCGCAAGGTCGCGAACCCCGGCCGTGACCCCGCCGCGAGCCCTGGCCGCGAGGCGCCCGCGAGGCCGTGAGTCGGCCGTGCCTCCACCTCCGATTCGCCTCTGCCTCCGGACTGGACATCACGCGCCTCCATCTAGCAGGATCTAGGGTTTCGAGGGAGAGACTGAGAAGCTGGACTGCTCAAGACGAAGAAGATGGACCGACCGCTTCTTTCCTTCTCCTGGCCATTTTAGACACAGGGGTACTTTGGTCATCTCCGCATCATGCTGACAAGGATGGCCCACGTTTTTAACTAGGATTCTTGACAGAAGTGACGGTAGTGCCGTACAAGGCACTGAAATTCCGACACAGGTCATACAAGAAATTTTGAAATTTTCATGGTCATAAAAAGAATAAGTGAGTTTCACATTGTCGTACACGTAATTCTCTCATATGAGAAATGATAATACTAGAATTCGTTCAGATAGAGTGATTTTATTGGACATTTCCATAGTAGCATGTGATTAACCAGAAACCCACCCACTCACTTGCCACACTCCCCTCCTGTCGCTGACACACGCCTCTAGTGTGGATAAGCAAGTAGGAGATGGATGAGTGGTGCGAAGAGAGATGAAGGATGGAGATAGATGAGCAAGGAAACAGAAAATGCGAGGGCAGAGGCTATGGCGGTGTGGAGCAGAGGTAACTATCCCGGAACGAGATCATCTGTAGTTCAGCGGAAGGACTTGTCTCTGCAGTTCTTCATCCAAGCCGTTGATATTGGATCCAAGGGTGAGCTCCAGAGAAACTAAACTATCAGGCCTCCAACCGGCCCATGTGAGCCCATCCAGTCATCCGCACGACTATTTTCCCTTCCTGACTCCAACCTCCTCTGCCGCCGTAGTTTCTCGTTCCCAGGCCACGCGGCGTCGCGGCTCCTCCGTCCGGGAGTATCATCGGAGCGCCGCGCTCCTCCAGTCCTCCCGTACTCCTCAGGTGTGCTCCTCCAGTACTACCGTACTCCTCAGGCGCATCCGTCCTCTCCAGGCGCGGCGAAGTGTGGTGGTCGTTTCCTCTGCAGGCAGCAGGTAGGCGCGGCGGCACCATCCTCGCCATTGCAGGCAGTAGGTCAGCGCGACGGCCCCATCCGCGCCAGGCACATCACCAGATCGGCGTGACGCTCCCTTCCTCATCATGCGCGGCACCGGACCGGCGATGTAGCCCTCGCCAGGCATGGCACCCCCGCCGTTGTTGTTGGCACTCCTCTCCACGCCACTACGCACGAGCCTTATCGCCGAGGAGGCTGCCGCGCCGTGTCTGGTCTCGTCGACACCGTTCCTCACACGCCCACGTTTACCTCCCCGTCACTAGGACGCTCTGCATAGTGGGCGCAGATGCTACCGCCCCATGGCTAGCCGCTGCTCTGTTACGTGAAAGGCTATGTTGATGTTAGGCCGAAGCCCAACGAGCTGAGGGGGGCAGCGTATATGCTCTGGTCACCCTTAGATAGGAATGGACAGCCAGATTTCCAACAACTGTAGAGAGAAGTTCTCTGGCTAACTGCAGAGGATCTTGTTCCAACTATCCCATGTGGTATGGGGCGCGGCAGCGAATGTGTGCAAGGAAATGAGGAAGGAGTGAGTGGGTTGGTGGTGGTAGCCGACAGGTGATATATGGTGGCAGGAGAGGAAATGCAGTGTAAGAGAATCTCTAAGAATCTTGTTAAACTTACTCTATAAATCCTCATTTGGAGTCTTTGAATAAAAATCGCTCTTTATATCTTTTCATCCTTCGACCGCTTCTTTGCGCGCACTCTAGAGAATCAACTTTGCTCTTCATCTTTGACTAGCGAGAAATAAAAAATAACGAGTTACAATATTTGGAGATCTAATTAAAAAAATTGTTGCTTAGCTAGACCCGTTGGTCAAGCCTCCAGGTGGCGTCTCCCGTGACCAGAGTTCGAATCCTTGGTCAGGCTAATTTCTAGTCAGCGGTGTGGAAAAAAAAACCCTCGTCTATCCGTGTTCCCAAAGCACATCTAAAATAGACTGGATCTCTCACTGGGTAACGGGCCCCTGTGTGCGGGCGGGGCATGTGGTTCGGGGGTTTTCTCGGGCTGGGTGAAAAAACCTGTATCTTAAGCTAAAATAGCTCAGGGTGTCTACCCCGCAGCCCGAGTTTTTTTTAATTAAAAAATTATTAGAGAACACTTTTTTACTAAAATCTCTAATCCTATTAGTGCACAAGGATATAGAGATGGGCTAGAGATGTTTTGTTGGTGAGCTGGCTCTGATGCTCTTGGCGTCCTCACACGCGCGCGTGCGCCTTCCCGCCATCCTCGGTTGCCTATTACGGGCAACCTCACCTGCAGCCGAAGAAACTGAGCCCCGAGAAAGCAAAACCACCCGTGCGACCATCCTCCCAACCTTAGGGTCGCGCGCCCGACACGGCGGCCTCCCCTTTCCGGGCCCCCTCACGCCATGGCCCCGTCTCGCCACCGCCTCCTCTTCCTCGCCGTCGCCGTCGCCGCCACCATTGCCGCAGCGTTCTTAGCTGCCGTCACTGCGGAGAACACCATGACCGACGTGGAGGCGCTGATGCAGCTGAAAAAGTCCTTCGCCAACTCCTCGTCGCTCTCGTCGTGGCTCGTTACCGATAAGGAAGGCAGCAAGTCCCCCTGCGCGCCGGGCTCGCACCACTGGCATGGCGTGGTGTGCTCCGGCGGAGTAGTCACCGGCCTCCGCCTCAACGGCCTCGAGCTCGGCGGCACCATCGAGGTCAACTCGCTCTCCAGCTTCCCGGGCCTCAGGTCCATCTCCTTTGCCAGGAACAACTTCTCCGGCCCGCTCCCCGCCTTCCACCAGATCAAGGCGCTCAAGTCGATGTACCTCTCCGACAACCAGTTCTCCGGCAGCATCCCCGACGACTTCTTCGCCAACCTCAGCCACCTCAAGAAGCTCTGGCTCAATGGCAACCAGCTCTCCGGCTCCATTCCAGCTTCCATCACACAGGCCACGTCCCTCCTCGAGCTCCACCTCGATCGCAACGCCTTCACGGGGGAGCTCCCCGCCGTGCCGCCGCCGGCGCTCAAGTCGCTCAACGTATCTGACAATGACCTTGAAGGCGTCGTCCCGGAGGCGTTCCGGAAGTTCAACGCCACCAGGTTCGCCGGCAACGAGTACCTCTGTTTCGTGCCGACCCGCGTGAAGCAGTGCAAGCGCGAGCAGGCCGTGACCAGCTCGTCCAGGCGAGCTATCATGGTGCTCGCCACGTTGCTTCTCTCGGCCGTCGTGATGGTCATCGCCCTGCGCTTGTGCAGCAGCCTGCCCAGCAGCCGTTCCCGCAAGCTCGACATGGAGGGCCTCGAGGAGAAGCCACCCGAGTACGTGGCCGTCAAGCAGGCGTCGTCGGCCCCGCAGAAGCGGAGCTCCTCGTGGCTCGGGAAGAGGCCAGGGTCGTCGCTTGGCGGGCTTGGACACCGGCGGGCCGCTTCTGCCGCGAAGGTGGACGATCTGAGCACCAAATCCGCCGGGGATCTGGTCATGGTGAACGAAAGCAAGGGCGTGTTTGGGCTCACCGACCTGATGAAGGCGGCGGCCGAGGTGATCGGGAGCGGCGGCGGGCTCGGGTCGGCGTACAAGGCGGTGATGGCCAACGGCGTGGCCGTCGTGGTCAAGCGCTCCCGCGACATGAACCGCGCGACCAAGGACGCGTTCGAAGCCGAGATGAAGCGGCTCGGCGCGATGCGCCACGCTAACCTGCTGCCACCGCTGGCCTACCACTACCGCAAGGACGAGAAGCTCCTGGTCTACGAGTACATCCCCAAGGGCAGCCTGCTGTACGTCCTCCACGGCGACCGGGGCATGGACTACGCGGCGCTGGACTGGCCGACCCGGCTCAAGGTGGCCATCGGCGTCGCGCGCGCCACGGCGTTCCTCCACACGGCGCTCGCCGGCCACGAGGCGCCCCACGGCAACCTCAAGTCGGCCAACATTCTCCTCGCGCCGGACTTCGAGCCGCTCCTCGTCGACTTCGGGTTCTCGGGCCTCATCAACCACATGCAGTCCCCGAACTCCCTGTTCGCGTACCGCGCCCCCGAGTGCGTCGCCGGCCACCCCGTGAGTGCAATGGCCGACGTCTACTGCCTCGGCGTCGTCCTCCTCGAGCTCCTCACCGGCAAGTTCCCGTCGCAGTACCTCCAGAACGCCAAGGGCGGCACGGACCTCGTCATGTGGGCGACGTCGGCGATGGCAGACGGCTACGAGCGGGACCTGTTCGACCCGGCCCTCATGGCGGCGTGGAAGTTCGCCCTGCCGGACATGACGCGGCTCATGCAGGTGGCGGTGGACTGCGTCGAGACGGACCTGGAGAAGCGGCCGGAGATGAAAGAGGCCTTGGCGAGGGTGGAGGAGGTGGCGGCGACGGCTTTAGCCACGGTGAGGGAGAGGCAGCAAGATGAGAGCGGCAGCGAGGGGAGTGCGCCGTCGGCAGACTCGGCTAGCAGAAGCTCGCACGCCTCGTACGTGCGAGAGGGGTCGATGCAGCGGATCGCAAGCGTCGGCGAGCGGTCGTTGCGGCGAGGAAGCAACGACCCCTCGTATGGGTACGGCATCTCGTGAGACGACATGCATGCAGGGCAGCTAGTTGGCCAGTCAGATTTTGTGAGTCAACCATTTCTCCCTTCTGGTTCAGTTTGTATCTATATCCTACTGAATGTAGCTTTAACAATGTTCAATTAGCAATCAGAAGTGAATTGTACAGAAGAATTTCAGGTTTTCCTGTCCTGCAGGTAGAGTTTATTTCCATAAATACGAGTTTAAATGGTGCTGAATAAATCCTAAAAAAAAAGCACATCAACAAATGCAGAGTTTTCAATCAAAACATTTACATTGTCGATCTGATTCAACAACTACAAACAAAAATTGCATTGTGTATATGAATCAAGAATTGACAATAAAAACCTTGAGTTCGAATCAGGCATGCATGCTAAGATTCGAGAGATAAAACTTGATCAAACCTGCCACAATGTCGTAAGGATAAAATGAATTATTATGAAAGGAAGCAAAGAAAAAAAAAAGACGAAAAATAATAAAAATATTAAGCAAGGTAACATATTTACCGAACCTGCTATTGTGCTCTTAGAGTTGCATATCAATGACAATTAGAAATATTAGTATTTTTGTGTATATGTTTGGTCAAACTTAAAAAGGTTTGACTCCTTGATAATCGAAGTGCACTTATTTGGGGGGTATTAGTATTACAAAGCAATCTCTTGGTGGAAGCTTGGAAACGCGTTCCAAAATAGACATTCTTGGTCGCTCGAAAAAAAAAATTAAAACAATGCACACCCATAGTGCATCCATAGATGTGATTTTTGTTGTAAAAATCGAGATGTAAACTCGTCTTATACAAATTCAAACGCAAATGACAATCTATTGTGCATGTGCAATAGAAGACATACCTATTTTCCCATCATTGTGTCCTAGACAATTTGAGTATTAACTGAGCTGCCAGCCTGCCACACTTGAAGTACATCATTTCAAAACAAAACCTAGACTTCGTGATGCGACAATGAACCATCTTGCCATGCTCGAGACTCACAAGGGCGTCGAATGCTGAGCACATTAGTGAAGCAGAGGTCACTCAGCGACCCTCACCATTTGTTTGTAGAAGCTCGCAGCTTCCATGGCAAGGCCACGCTGCAGCAATCACCGATCATACTGCCGCACCAGTGCGCTCCCCATGAAAGCGTTCAAGCGTAGCCCAAGGCACACTGCGTAGGTGTGCACCTGCCGAACAATATCCAAAGCTTGTTCATCTCTGTAATGAATGGTAAAAACAAGATATGTATCGGGAAGGTTATAAATTTCAAAGAAGAGATGATAGAACCATAGTTTTACCAGTATGAGCTGGTTACTCAGCGATGCTCGCTGCTCAGTAAATCTTGGAGAACATGAACCACGTCGTTTGTTCCACTACAGAACCAACCATAACCAATGGTAAAAGAGCAGCAATGCCATAGTTCCTTCTTTATTCCCCCCACCCCCTATCAGAAAATTTTCATGTAGATGCCAGGTGCTGCTTGAGGAAATACCATGTTGAAGCAAATAATAACAGGCCACGACTACTCCAATGCTACTTTCATGTTTTGTTCCTGTTCCCTAACAAATTTTCCTCTTCGTGCTCTTGTTTTAGATTTTCTTGCTGTAACAATACCCTTCTTCTTCATTCTCTCCAGTTTTTCTTTCCTTCCTTGTATATCAGCCTTGATAACCTCGGCCCTACATTCTTCTGACAACAGAACTAACCTGGAAAACTTTTTTGGCCATACTTCCCCAAGTCTCTCATGTATATCTTTAAATGCTGATACAAGACCAGCTCTCATGAAATATCCTTCAATCAGCTTCATTGAGTTTAATTTAGGAAGAGCTGGAGCATCTTTCAACTCAAGGTCCATGCAGAAAGGAGAATCTTTCAGCCACATCTTAAGAGAGTAGTCCTTTACCACAAAGCGCCCTGACCGAGCTCTACATGGCAAGAATGGGGAGCCCATTTCCAAAAGGTAGGCTCTGATTGTTTTACGCAGGGATACCATGTTATATTCCCCCTCCCCCGTGACCAGTACAACAGATTTGGGAGATTCTGGTGAACCCTGGAGTGAAGCATCCTGAATTAAAACCAGAGTAGGTCAGGTGCCATTTAAATAAAAAATGAAACTCAAGTCCATTTAAACAAAAAAGAATGGCTATTGCAGGACTAAGATAAACTCAATAAGTTCATAAACCTATTGCAAACATTCAAAGATGTTTTCTTCAAAATTCGTTAGAAAGATTTTAGGTGTTATTATTAACTGATGTCTCCAATTATATTTGGGTTAGAAGCTGATAGGCCAGAAAACCTATAATGACATGTAAAATGAAAAGGTATACCAAAATGGAAAACTATCAAACAAATGAAAAGGCTCTACGGCCCACTATATCTCCTAGATGTATGTTGCAGTAATTACTGACCTATTACCTTCAGCAGTTTGCAATATTACATCATTGCAAGGTGAAAATCACCAGTACTAGTGTAATTGGAACTAACAAAAAAACTCGACCTGCGGGGGTAAGACAGCCCCCGGGCTTTGCATTAAGAAGAAGACCTCTTAAATAGCATATGTCCATCATTATTTTAAGCTTAACTTCATTCACGTCATTCTTCTTACTATATAACTGATGTGAAAACATTGAATCAAAAGATGAAAATTCATGTAGTCGGATTCTCAGTGTTCCAGTTACTTTACTGTCAATAATTGTGACAAAATGTCAGAGAACACGACAATAAACCTAAAACCATAGTCACAAAGTTCCCAGGTCAACGGGGTTGAGGAACGTGGTACGCTATTTGCGAGTGGCTTTTATGTGGCTGGGTCGAAAATGACCCCGTGTACCTGGGTCGAGAGTCGATGACTTCAACCCCATTTCCTGTGATTATGCCTAAAACTGATGTAAACAATTATTTGTTGAAGTGTTTAAGCACATACTTGCATGTGATCAAGCCACAATGTAAGACCGACAAGTGCAGCCCCAGCAGACAGCTTCCAGAAGTCAGCACCCCAGTCCTTTTGTGCCACACTGAGCCATTCACCAATAAAAAGTTAAATGGTAGATTAATTCCATATTGACACTTTGCAGATATCATAACCAGCAGAACATACTAATAAAACAAGAAAAAAATGCCGAGATGAGATGGTGTGTCATAATGATCTTCAGATATGAATAGAAAAATAGATAAATATTGTTACTCAAATACCTTAACTCTTATCACACACAAATAGATCTTTGACTTGACCTGAAGCCTAGGACCATATGGCCTTTCATAGGCAACTGAAGGAAGAACAAATTAAGGAACATAGGTATTTGTTGACTGGCTCTCTTTCTATCAGATTAAAGTTCTAAAACATCACCAGGATGTGGTATGTCATGTAGATTTCTTGGAAAGATATTTATAGTGCTATTGACGGAGTCATCCTTAGCAGTGATTAGTTTAGTACTTTGTTTTTACAAAAAATATTTTGATTGTTTGAACCAAAGTTACTATGTGTAACTTGAAAAGGCAATGCCTAACTGGCGATGCAATTTTATATATGCACATGAAATACATATATTTCAACCCCAAGAAATTGTACGCTACTTCAAATGAAATTTTGCGGTATAGAGATTGCCATGGATACCGAAAGACATTATCGCGGTATATGCTTCTCTCTACTGCCAATTGGAAAATCCGTGAAGCTGTTGCTCTGCATTCAAATGCCCACAACAAATCTTCTACTGCATTTACAAAGTTCAAAGCAGCAGAATCTTCTAATGCTTCAAGCTCTTCCAGATAATTGGCGATCTCACTGAACAGTGATGGTGTCCTTTCAGTCAGGAGCCTGCAAAAGATTCAAGAACCAAAGACCAAAACATGAACAAAGAAAAAAAAATGTCATGTGAAATGTCCATCTCTTAAACATAATCAAGTAAAGTATTAACCTAATGGGGAGGTCAAATCCACAATCCTGTAGAGACTTTAGAAGAAGAATAGCATCAGCAGTTTGCTCACACAAACTAGCTGCCCTAATGAAACATGTCCAAACTTGATGATCTGGTTCTACACCATCTCTTTTCATTTCCAGCAGTTTCGTGATTCCAAGATCATAGTCACCGTTTTTCAGGTAAGCATCAAAGACAGTACTGTATGGTAACGTGCTGACTTCCAAACTGGAAGATTTCAAGCTGTTCAGTACATTCTCAGCTTCGTGAGGTTGGCCACCAGTCCCGTAAGAAGTCATGAGGATATGCATAGTGGCGATTGTTGGCTCTATGCCATCCTCTTTCATTACTGCTAGCAAGTTCTCAGCTTTGGAGTGGTTGCCAGCATTCCTGTAAATTTTCATCATCATATGATAGATAGATCTATTCAACTGATAACTCTTAGATCGCATTTCCTCAAAAAGCTGGTCAGCTTGCTCCCTCAGATCTGCTTTTGCAGATGCAGCAAGCAAGCTTTTGTAGGACTGCAACTTTGGTGTCAGACCTCGTTTGCCCATTTCATTCAATAGTGTAAAACCTTCTTCTGGCCTCAAGCTTCTACAGTACATGACTATCAATGTATTGTATGTATCTTCGTCAGGCTCTAAGCCAGCTTCGAGAATACTTTGATATACTTGTGTTGTCCTATCAAAGTTCCCAGCGGCGGTGTACATATTAAGAAGAGCATTAAGTATGGCAAGATCTGGCTTGAACCCTGCTCCCTTGAAAGGTCTTGATGGCTAGAGGGGGGTGAATAGCCTTTTAAAATTTTCTACAAAGACAAGCTAAACAAGTTTATCAATACAACAAATAGCGAGATGCGAGTTTTGCTTAGCCTATGGGGTGTTTGCAAGCCACCTATCCAATTCACAATTCTAGTAAATTTGCACTCAACCGCACAAGTCAAACCGAGAAGGAAACTACAACTAGCAAGCTACACAAAAGAGCTACTCTAGCAAAGTAACTAAGAAATTAATACAAGAGAGAGTTAGAAGGGTATCACCGAGGGGCGAAGTATTGAGCCAACCAATATGATCAACAATGAATACCAATACAATCGAACACCGGGATCAATCAATCACAATATGAAAGTGATGACACAAGATTTATCCCGAGGTTCACGTGCTTGCCGGCACGCTAGTCCCCGTTGTGTCCCTTTTCACCACGTGGTTCGGTGGCTAATCGGTCTCACACCGAGCCTCTCGAAAGGCACCACAAGAACCTACCAAATGGCAAAAGGTTGCAATGACACGAGCAATTTACTAACGTTGCCTTTGGCGCTCCGCCGAGGTAGGCACAAACCCCTCACAATCACCGGAGGTGGCCAAGAACAATCACCAACTCTTGCCAACGCCTCCAAGCTGCTCTAAGCCGTCTAGGTGGCGGCAACCACCAAGAGAAACAAGAATCCCGCAGCAAATCAACCACCAAGTGCCAACTAGATGCTATCTCACAATGCAAATGCACTTGGATCACTCAATCTCACTTCGAATATGCAAAGAAGCAAGAGAGATGAGTGGGAGGGGAGTTGCTTAGCTCAAAGTGCTCACAAGTATGTCAAATGTCCAAGAGATGGAGCCTTGAGCCGGCCAACGAGTATTTATAGACGTACCCCTTCGAATATAGCCGTTAGAAACTGAAATCAGCAGCAGTCGCGCTCACCGGACGCGCTGGTGCAACAGACCGGACGCGCCGGTGCTGCAACGGCTAATTTTTGAAACACTGACCGGACGCGCTGGTGGTAACGACCGGACGCGCTGGTCACCACCGGACGCGCCGGTCCCGTGACTCACCGGACGCGCCGGTCAACACCGAGTCGCGCAAAACGAACCAACCACCGGACGCGCTGGTGAACCGACCGGACGCCACAGTGACCGCGTCCGGTGGGAGTCCAGTAAGCACCCTGGACCACCGGACGCGTCCGGTGGCCTGTGACCGGACGCGCCTCGCGTCCGATCGAGCAACCGAAACACGCGCAGTCACTGGACACTGACCGGACGCGCCGGTCGCACAGTGACCGCGTCCGGTGCAGCGTCCGGTGCTGCGTCCGGTGCTGCGTCCGGTCACCACTGTGACCTCCGTTCGCTTCCGTTTCTTTTCCGTTTGATTTCCGACTTCCGGCGTAGTAGAAAATAGGCATTTCATTTCCCCGAAATCGCCTGAATCCCGCGCTCGCACGCTCGGCGGGAGGGAGAGAGGAACCCAAACCCTCTCTACCGCTTAAACTCCAACGCCGTCGCAAACATGCTAACACCACCATGTGATCTCGTCAAGTGTGAGTGTGTTAGCATTTTCACAATCATTTTTCGAGGCGTTATTAGTTCTATCCAAATGCATATGATCATGAAATGCACATCTAGAGGCACTTAGGAGTTCAATAGCCGCGTCATTCCCCTCTTTATAGTACGGCTATCTATCCTATAATGTAACCACACCCACTAGGTGTCTTGGTTACCAAAACACAACCCTTAAGCATATACCTTTGCCTTGATCACGTAGGGTTGCGTCCAAATCCAAGTGTGGCCATCATGATCACCATGTCCATCTTGCCACCAACCTTGGAATGTACTAATCCTCATATGCTACATACAACTTAGGCATAGGATTAGTACTTAGGCATTGTCACTAATTACCAACACCAAACATAGGACTTTCAATCTCCCCCTTGTTGGTAATTGGTGACAATCCTTTCACAAAGATGTTATGATAAAATTTTGATTGAACCCATGTCACATTGTCCAAGTATATTACCATGTGTAAGAAGTATGGACAAGTGATCATGAATTCAAATTGATAGCAATGGCTCCCCCTACATGTATGCTATATGTCTGGATTTAGGAAGCATACATGTTAGATAGGAAAATATAGGAGCATTGACTATCAATAGGTGCTAAGTGTTTTAGATTATAGACCTTTGAAGCGTGATACCATCGGAGTAGCGATAAACACCATCTTAGCACCTTGTGTAGTTAGATACCACTTGTAAAAGCACAAACAAAACTAGAAACCTCGTGAGATCAACATTATAAGCAAGGTTCTAGTACCACTTGAAAAACAAGAAGCAAGAGTAATCTAACTACTTCCTATTCATGCTAGTACTTCAATACACCATTCAAATTATACTAGCAAGTCACCACACAAGCAAAGTATCGGAGAAAAGGAAATGCATAACTATGCATCATACATATGAAGTGCACATGGAAATGCAACATTCATGTTTAAGAGCTTGCTCCCCCTACTTGTGTGCTCGAAATTTTAGTTGATCCCCTTCTTTTATCAATTCTCCCCTTTAGGTTTTCTCTTTGTGAACAACATTTTTCTCCCCCTTTGAGTTCTATCTTTGTGAACAACATTTTCTCCCCCTTTGGCACCAATGACCACAAGGGACCAATTTTAGATAGAATATCATGTTGAATTAAGGGGTTAGGGTCAAGTTTGTGGTTCAACCTAGATTGCTTGCATAAATAAAATGCTTCGGTTTGATCCAAGGGCAAGCTTCTTCACACCTCACTAGAAGGGTTATCATGCACCATGTTGAAGCAAATATTTAGACAAGTGATCTAGATTAAACACTTAGGATCACAAGCTACTTAAACAAGTTATATGCTACCACTAGATCATACAAGTCATGGAAACAATAGTGGCACCATATAAACTTCAAATTTATTTGATTTTCATGAATGAGCCTAGAACATGTAAATTATGACTAGATGCACTAAACAAGTCCTTAGCATAGAATGTATGACATGTCAACCAATTATACCTTGGGGCTCGAAGGAGAGGCATGTCATAACATAGGGGTGCATCAACTCATGTTGGAGAAGTCAAGTATGTTCAACTCATTCTTTAGCTTGTGAAATCTCTTCTCATCAAGTGGCTTGGTGAATAGATCGGCTAGTTGATCTTCGGTGCCCACACTCTCAATAGCAATGTCACCCTTTTGTTGATGATCTCTAATGAAATGATGACGAACATCAATATGCTTTGTTCTTTGATGTTGAACCGGATTGTTGGTTAGCTTCACGGCACTTTCATTGTCACATAGCAATGGCACATTCTTGAAGTTGATTCCAAAATCTTTCAATGTTGCCTTCATCCACAAGATTTGTGCACAACAACTACCCGCGGCGATGTATTCAGCTTCGGCGGTAGATAGTGCAATACTATTTTGCTTCTTGGATGACCATGAGACAAGTGATCTTCCCAACAATTGACAAGTCCCGGAAGTGCTCTTTCTCTCCACTTTGTCACCGGCATAGTCGGAATCCGAATATCCAACTAGCTCAAATCTTGCACCTTTGGGATACCATAATCCAACATCTTGTGTATGCTTTAAGTACCTCAATATTCTCTTTGTTGCCTTCAAATGACTTTCTCTTGGTGAGGCTTGAAATCTTGCACACATGCATACACTAAACATCACATCGGGCCTTGATGCCGTCACATAGAGTAGGCTACCAATCATTGATCTATAAAGCTTTTGATCCACCATGTTGCCACTCTTGTCACTATCCAAACTTCCACTAGTGCCCATTGGGGTTGTAATGCCCTTTGCATCTTCCATGCCAAACTTCTTGAGCATATCTTTGATGTACTTGGTTTGGCTCACAAATGTTCCTTCCTTCATTTGTTTGATTTGAAGTCCAAGAAAGAAACTAAGTTCACCGATCATTGACATTTCAAATTCCTTTGCCATCATTTTCCCAAACTCATCACAATAATCTTGATTGGTTGAACCGAAAATGATATCATCAACATATATTTGCAATACAAACAAGTCTTTCCCAATCTTCTTGATGAATAGAGTAGTATCCACTTTGCCCATGACAAATCCTTTGGATAGCAAGAAGTTCCTCAATCTTTCATACCATGCTCTAGGTGCTTGCTTCAATCCATACAAAGCTTTTCTCAATTTATAAACATGATTGGGTTTCTTGTCATCTTCAAAACCGGGAGGTTGCTCCACATACACCTCCTCTTGAATGTACCCGTTGAGAAATGCACTCTTCACATCCATTTGATATAGCTTGATATTGTGAGCACAAGCATAGGCAAGTAAGATCCTAATTGCTTCCAATCTTGCAACCGGGGCATAAGTTTCACCAAAGTCAAGACCCTCTATTTGTGTGTAACCTTGAGCCACTAGTCTTGCTTTGTTCCTTACTACTATCCCATCTTGATCTTGCTTGTTGCGAAAGACCCATCTTGTTCCAATGACATTATGATTCTTAGGCCTCTCAACTAGTTCCCATACTTCATTTCTCTTGAAATTATTGAGCTCTTCATGCATTGCATTTATCCAATCCGGATCTCTCAATGCTTTATCAATGTCCTTGGGTTCTTCCATTGACACAAAAGAAGAGTGAGCACAAAATGATGCCAATCTTGATCTAGTTTGAACTCCCCTTTGTATGTCACCAATGATGGAATCTAATGGATGGTCTCTTGCAATGTTGGTTGATTGAAGCACTTGTACTTGATTGCTTGGATGTTGATGTTGATCATGAGTTGGAGATGACGAACTAGCCACTTGTTGATCTTGTTGCACTTGAGATGATGTACTAGCTTGATTTTGCATTAGAGAACCACTAGCTTGTGTAATTGGACTTTGGAGCACTTGATCTTTGTTGTCATCCACATCAATCACTTGCTTTGGCCTAATATCACCAATATCCATTTCTTTCATAGCATTGGTCAATTGAGTTCCTCTCACATCATCTAAGTTATTTTCCTCATCTTGAGAGCCATTTGTTTCATCAAACTCAACATCATGAACTTCCTCAAGTAAACCACTAGCCAAATTCCAAACTCTATAAGCTTTGCTAGTAGTGGAGTAACCAAGTAAGAATCCTTCATCACATTTCTTCTCAAACTTGCTCAATCTAGTGCCCTTCTTCAAGATGTAGCATTTGCAACCAAATACCCGAAAGTATGCAATGTTGGGCTTTCTTCCATTTAAGATCTCATATGGTGTCTTCTCTAGAAACTTATGGCAATAGAGACGGTTGCTATAGAAGCAAGCCGTGTTGATTGCTTCGGCCCAAAACGAATGACTCACATTATATTCATTCAACATTGATCTTGCCATATCAATCAAAGTTCTATTCTTCCTCTCAACTAGGCCATTGGATTGAGGTGTATACTTGGCCGAGAATTGATGCTTGATTCCAAGCTCCTCACATAACTCATCAACTCTTGTGTTTCTAAACTCACTTCCATTGTCACTTCTCACTTTCTTGATTGTGGTCTCAAACTCATTTTGTACTCTCTTGATGAACTTCTTGAATATGTCAAATACATCACTCTTGTCCACAAGAAAGAATACCCATGTGTATCTAGTGAAATCATCCACAATCACAAAGCCATACTTGTTGCCACCAATGCTTGTATATGTAGTTGGCCCAAATAAATCCATGTGCAACAACTCAAATGCCTTGGAAGTACTCATAATGCTTTTCAATGGATGAGTGTTGCCTACTTGCTTTCCGGCTTGACATGCACTACATAGCTTATCCTTCTCAAATGTGACATCCTTCAAGCCTCTAACTAAGTCATGCTTCACTAACTTGTTCAATTGCTTCATGCCAACATGACCAAGTCTTCTATGCCATAACCAACCCATACTTGATTTGGTGAGCAAGCATGTTGAAAGTTGAGTGTCACTAGCATTGAAATCAACCAAGTATAGATTCTCATATCTAAAGCCCTTGAAGATCAAATTGGAGCCATCAACACTAACTATCTCCACATCATCAACACCAAATATGCACTTGAAACCTAGATCACACAATTGAGCAACCGAGAGAAGATTGAAGTTCAACTTTTCAACTAGGAGCACATTGGAAATGCTATGATCATTAGAGATTGCAATCCTTCCAAGAGCCTTCACATCACCCTTGCTATTGTCACCAAATGTGATGCTATCAATGCCACTATCATTTGATTTGAGAGAGTTGAACATTCTTGAATCACCGGTCATATGTTGAGAGCACCCACTATCAAGCACCCAATGCCTTCCTCCGGTCTTGTAATTTACCTACAAAATAAATTAATGTTTCTTAGGTACCCATACTTGTTTGGGTCCTTGGAGGTTAGTAACTAAGCTCTTTGGTACCCAAATGGCCTTCTTCTTTGGACCCACAATTGGTGTACCAACAAACCTAGCATGCACACCTTTCTCACCCTTGGTAAGCACATAACAAGGATCAAAAGGAATGTAATCCATTTTAGCATGAAACTTGTTGTTGTTCTTGTTCATTTTATTACAATTAATCTCTAGATGCCCAACTTGCTTGCATCTATTGCAATAACGACCATTGCCCTTCACAAAGCGAGGCTTTGGAGTAGCAAAGGCCGCCTTGCCCTTCTTGGGAGTATAGCCCAAACCCTCTTTGTCAAGAGAGAATCTTTGGCTACCCAAGCATTTTAGCAAGCGGGCATCCCCACCATAGGCATTGCCTAATGCGCGGGTGAGATCATCCACCTCTCTCTTGAGAGTCTCATTCTCAACCACAAGTGATGAATCACTAGTAGTAGAGGTAGAGTTGGTTGTGGTGGATGATGATGAGCTACATGAAGCATTAGTAGGACCAACAAATAAAGAATCATCAATAATATCACATGTTAGTCCAATATCACAAGTGAGAATCACTTGCTCCTCCTTAGCTTCCTTCATGAGCTTCTCCAACTTGAGGTCCTTCTCCTTGATGAGCTCAAGTAGAGAGGAGTGGGCTTCCTTAAGCCTAGTGTGAGCAACTTCAAGGTCCTCGTGGTCTTCCTTTAGACACTCACGAGAGGCCTCTAGCTCATCAAAGGATTTCCTAAGAGCTTTGAGCTCTTGTTCAATTCCTTTGCACTCCTTACTCTTTTTGAGAGCAACAAGCTCCTCCATCAAGGCATCATTTTTATTGCTCTTGGCAATGAGCTCTTGTTCCAAGATTTTGTATTTCTTGGTGGTCCTCTTGTAGCCCTTGCTCATTTGATCTATTATGCCTAATAGATCATCCTTGGAGTAGTCCTCATCCTCCTCATCATCACTCCTACAATCATCACTAGCACAAGAATCATCATCACTATCATCATATTTTACCTTGGTAGGCTTGGCCATAAGGCATGTCGATGTAGTGTCGAAGATGGATGACTTGTTAGAGAGGGCGATGCTTGCAATGGCTCGCCGAGTGGTCCTCTCATCATCACTAGAGCTTTCATCATCATCACTATCGGAGTTGTCACTATCCCAAGTGACCACATAGCCACCACCTTTCTTCTTCTTGTTGATAGTGAAGCTCTTCTTTTCTTTCTTCTCCTTCTTGTCCTTCTTGTTCTTCTTCAATTTCAACTCCCCATCATGATATCTTTTGTCTTCATAGGGGCACTTTGCCACTACATGATCGGGGCTATTGCAATTGTAGCAAAGCACCTCCTTTGCCTTCATGAAGTCCCTTCTCTTCCTTGCCCCATATCCTTTCTTCTTCATGAACCTCCCCATCTTGTGCACTAGGAGGGCCATGGTCTCATCATCGAATGGATCATCATCATCACTCTCCACCTTGCTCTTGCCCTTAGAAGATGAAGCCTTGAATGCAATGGGCTTCTCTTGCTTGACCTTGGTCTCCTTCTTCTCATCTTCATCTTCATCATCATTGTATTGGGCATCGGTCATTATATCTCCAAGCACATTGGTTGGTTTGACCTTGTCCAATCCCTCTCTAAAGATCATTCTTCTCAAGGTGGCAAACTTCTTGGGTAAGCACATCAAGAACTTGTGTGAGAAGTCCTTGTCCTCAACCTTCTCTCCAAGCCCCTTGAGATCATTGACAATGACTTGGAGCCTATAGAACATCTCCGGGATGGATTCATCATCCTTCATCTTGAAAGTGGAGAACTTGTCCTTGAGCATATATAG
Source organism: Saccharum hybrid cultivar R570 (assembly GCA_038087645.1). Lineage (NCBI taxonomy): Eukaryota > Viridiplantae > Streptophyta > Magnoliopsida > Poales > Poaceae > Saccharum > Saccharum hybrid cultivar. The sequence goes on from JAQSUU010000259.1 coordinate 14,877,371, forward strand.
CTTGGCACTTTTTACCGTTGAAGTGCCTTCATATGTTTCTTCAAGCCTTATCCAAAGCTCATTTGCCTTTTCAAGATCTTTGATTTGCTCAAATACTTTGTCATCAATGGCACGGTAGATTGTGTCAAGTGCCGCCGTATTGCATTGTTTGTTGATGCGGTCATTTGGAGTGAGATTTTCTTCATCAAGAATGATGTATCCTTCTTTGGTCACATCCCAAACCTTCTCATGTATATTGCCTAAATATTGCTTCATCTTCCTTTTCCAATGATCAAAGGAAGAGACGCCATCAAAGAATGGAGGCTTGCCATTAACATGATTGAACATAACTTGAGCCATCTTGCACCGAGGTTGTTAAGCCTTGCAAACGGTGACCACGGCTCCGATACCACTTGAAAGGTCTTGATGGCTAGAGGGGGGTGAATAGCCTTTTAAAATTTTCTACAAAGACAAGCTAAACAAGTTTATCAATACAACAAATAGCGAGATGCGAGTTTTGCTTAGCCTATGGGGTGTTTGCAAGCCACCTATCCAATTCACAATTCTAGTAAATTTGCACTCAACCGCACAAGTCAAACCGAGAAGGAAACTACAACTAGCAAGCTACACAAAAGAGCTACTCTAGCAAAGTAACTAAGAAATTAATACAAGAGAGAGTTAGAAGGGTATCACCGAGGGGCGAAGTATTGAGCCAACCAATATGATCAACAATGAATACCAATACAATCGAACACCGGGATCAATCAATCACAATATGAAAGTGATGACACAAGATTTATCCCGAGGTTCACGTGCTTGCCGGCACGCTAGTCCCCGTTGTGTCCCTTTTCACCACGTGGTTCGGTGGCTAATCGGTCTCACACCGAGCCTCTCGAAAGGCACCACAAGAACCTACCAAATGGCAAAAGGTTGCAATGACACGAGCAATTTACTAACGTTGCCTTTGGCGCTCCGCCGAGGTAGGCACAAACCCCTCACAATCACCGGAGGTGGCCAAGAACAATCACCAACTCTTGCCAACGCCTCCAAGCTGCTCTAAGCCGTCTAGGTGGCGGCAACCACCAAGAGAAACAAGAATCCCGCAGCAAATCAACCACCAAGTGCCAACTAGATGCTATCTCACAATGCAAATGCACTTGGATCACTCAATCTCACTTCGAATATGCAAAGAAGCAAGAGAGATGAGTGGGAGGGGAGTTGCTTAGCTCAAAGTGCTCACAAGTATGTCAAATGTCCAAGAGATGGAGCCTTGAGCCGGCCAACGAGTATTTATAGACGTACCCCTTCGAATATAGCCGTTAGAAACTGAAATCAGCAGCAGTCGCGCTCACCGGACGCGCTGGTGCAACAGACCGGACGCGCCGGTGCTGCAACGGCTAATTTTTGAAACACTGACCGGACGCGCTGGTGGTAACGACCGGACGCGCTGGTCACCACCGGACGCGCCGGTCCCGTGACTCACCGGACGCGCCGGTCAACACCGAGTCGCGCAAAACGAACCAACCACCGGACGCGCTGGTGAACCGACCGGACGCCACAGTGACCGCGTCCGGTGGGAGTCCAGTAAGCACCCTGGACCACCGGACGCGTCCGGTGGCCTGTGACCGGACGCGCCTCGCGTCCGATCGAGCAACCGAAACACGCGCAGTCACTGGACACTGACCGGACGCGCCGGTCGCACAGTGACCGCGTCCGGTGCAGCGTCCGGTGCTGCGTCCGGTGCTGCGTCCGGTCACCACTGTGACCTCCGTTCGCTTCCGTTTCTTTTCCGTTTGATTTCCGACTTCCGGCGTAGTAGAAAATAGGCATTTCATTTCCCCGAAATCGCCTGAATCCCGCGCTCGCACGCTCGGCGGGAGGGAGAGAGGAACCCAAACCCTCTCTACCGCTTAAACTCCAACGCCGTCGCAAACATGCTAACACCACCATGTGATCTCGTCAAGTGTGAGTGTGTTAGCATTTTCACAATCATTTTTCGAGGCGTTATTAGTTCTATCCAAATGCATATGATCATGAAATGCACATCTAGAGGCACTTAGGAGTTCAATAGCCGCGTCATTCCCCTCTTTATAGTACGGCTATCTATCCTATAATGTAACCACACCCACTAGGTGTCTTGGTTACCAAAACACAACCCTTAAGCATATACCTTTGCCTTGATCACGTAGGGTTGCGTCCAAATCCAAGTGTGGCCATCATGATCACCATGTCCATCTTGCCACCAACCTTGGAATGTACTAATCCTCATATGCTACATACAACTTAGGCATAGGATTAGTACTTAGGCATTGTCACTAATTACCAACACCAAACATAGGACTTTCATCCCTCCATCTCTGCAATCATCAACTCAACATCCCTGAATCGGTTGTCATGGCAGAGCAAGGAAATCATACTTCTGTAGAGGTGCATATTTGGCAAGTATCCTGCAGCCTTCATTCCATTATAGATTTTCATTACCTCAAATACATCCCCAGCTTTTGCAAAAGCATCAAGCATAAGGAGCACTGTACTTTTGCTGATCTTGAAGTCCATATCTTGAAGCTCTTCTACAACGACATACAACTCATCCAATCTGCCATCAACAATCAATGCCCTCATCATTCCATTAACTGAATCAACAGTTGGCAGAGGACCTGTTTTAATCATATTATCAAAGACTGCCCTCGCTTTCTCATAAAGTCCACTCTCTGCATATGCATGTATCAAAGCATTCCAAATCCTTCTATCAATACCTGATGCTTGCCTCAGCCCTTTCACCAAGATTTCTGCTTGCTGCCAGAGTTTTATCTTCCCATATGCTTCAATTATAATTACCCTACAAGAGAGAACGTTTAACGGAATACCAGATTGCAAAGCATCATCCATCAACCCATGTGCTGTTTCTGGGAATCCTAGTTTACAGTAGGTGGAAATTATACTCTCATAGATATTTTTAGAAGCTTCTATGCTAATAAACTGCATGTCGCAGAACACTTGACAAGCTTCAGAAAATAATTCAGCTTCCACGAGGCATGTAATCAAATACTCATACAAGTTACAGTTTTGACCAGGGTATTTTAACATTAACCTTTGACTGTACTGTTCATAGGCAGAAATGCTCGTCTGTTTTCTGCATAGAAGTATGATGGAACATTCTGATATCAAATCCTGGGAACTCGAAACATGCTCACGGATGCATTCAAGCAAAGAGAGACCTTCCTCATGCTTTTCTGTCATTACATATGCATTCATAATGGACCATAAGCTCTTAGCGTCAGGCTTGTATCCCTGGAGACATGCCTTTTTTAATAGTTTAGCACCCTGGGAAACACACCTCGCCTTGATAAGTATTGTTGATATTACTCCCAGATTCATTTGACAAAGTAATTCCATGTCTTGGATAATTTCTTCAATCTCCTCACACTTATCTTCCTTTGCAAGTGCAACAAGCAAGACCTGGTACATGTCATCATCTGGTCTATAATTATCATTCATCACTGTTCGATACAGACGCAACATTTTTTCCGTCTCACCTGACCTTGCAAAAACATCCAGCATAACCAAGTACGCTAAACGATCAGGCTTGACACCTGATGCAATCATGCAATCAAATGTCTTCTCCGCGTCAGCCCGCCTCCCACCTTTGGCATATGCACAAATCAGAGCACTAAAAGCTACTAAAGTTGGCTTCAATCCCGCATCTGCCATGTCCTCCAGCACCTTCCCTGCCTCAGCAATCCTATCCATCTTCCCCAAAGAATCAATCATGACCGTATACGTCACAGCATCTGGAGTACAGCCCGCAGCCCTCATCTCATCATACAGACCCACTGCTAAGTCAAGCCTGCCCATTTTCCCATACATATGAATCATGGTGTTGTATGTTATTTCATTCTTCTTGAACCCAGCCTTAACCAATTCCTCACATGTGTGCTCCACCTTGTCAACATTCCCTTCCTTTGCAAAGGCATAGAGAAGAGAATTGTAAGTGATCGCGTCAGGCATAAAACCCTTCTCCACCAGCTCCCCAAACAGCCGCTCAGCCTCCTGAGCCTTCCCACACCGACCATGCACCGACACCATTGCATTGTATGTCCACAAATCCGGCCGGCACTCTGAAGCTATCATCTCCTCAAACACCGTCACAGCATCTTCCAGATTAGAACTCTGTGAGCAAGCACTGATGAGCGTGTTGTAAGTGATAACATCCGGCCTTAGCCCAGATTGTCGAACTTCAAATAGGAGGTCAAGGGCGACGCCGGCAGCCAAACACCCAGACTTAGACCTGGCATTGATTAGAGTATTGAAGGTGACGAGGTCAGGATCGATCCCCCGGTCGTGCATTGTGTCAAGCAGCTGCCGTGCGTCATCGAATCGGCCAGAGCGCGCATAAACTCCCATCATGGCGTTGAACACCTGAACAGTGGCGCCCTCTCCAGCGAAGCGGAGGAAGACCTCCTCCGCGGTCGAATCCTGGCGCGCGCGGCCGAGGACGCCGAGGACGACGGCGACGGCGCGTGAAGCCGGGGCGCTGCTCCGGGCGAGCCACTCGAAGGCATCCAGCGCGCGCCGCCAGGAGCTCTCTCCGACGGCGCGCACGACGAAGGCGACCTCGTCCGGCGTTGCCCGAGCGCCGTCGAGCACGTCGTCGACGGGCGCCCCGGGAGGCAGCGCGAGGACGGCGCCCGCGAGCCCGGCCACGCGCGCGCGCCAGTCCTGCGCCCGCCGCAGCGCGAGCTTGCTCAGCTTCTTCACCCTCCCGCGATGAGCACGCGCGTCCAGCGGCTCCACGAGTGAAGGTGCGGAGGCGGAGGTCGCCGCGGGGTCCTCCGCTTCCTGGGGTGGTCTGGCGGGGACCGGAGGTGCCGCGGCGACGGTGGCGGGGAAGCGCGGCGCGGGGAGGTGCGGGAAGCGGAGGTGAGGCCATCGAACGGAGGGGTCGGCGAGAGGGTAGTCGAAGTCTTCGGAAGCAGATGACGCTGCCGTAGCGGTGGCGGTGGCCGCTCGTCGGAGATGGCACGTGAAGGAGGAAGAAGAGGAGAGGAAGGGTAATGGTGAGGTGACTGCCATCGAAGACATGATGAGCTTTGGGTCCTCGGGATGACGGGAGAGGGAAGGGGACTAGGCGCGCATGGAGACGATAAGGAAGATATTTCAAGCAGATTTTTCTGACTCTGTCTCCACGTATGAACTGTATGAATTTGAATATTTGTGCAACTGTGCTTTCAAGAATAACTCAAAAAGTGGAGAAGCAGATATCGGTTTGGGTTGTCTGGGGTGCTGATTGTAACCCTGCCGGAAGCAAATCAAACCTCAGGGTCTATTGGAAACGCAAGAATTTTATACAAATTATACATAGAATTAATTCAATTTTTATAAGAAAAACATAGGAATAGAAAATTTTACCACGTTCGAAATAGGCACTCAGACTTCACGTGGTCTTCAGCATCATCATATTTTGTACATAGGAAAAAACAAAATTTACAAATTTTGACCAACGATTATTTAAATTATATATATAAGTTTAGGACATGAAACTTGTATCCAAATGTTTGTATTGAAAGTGCCTTTAAGACTATATTAATTGTTTGGCAAATGGAAGTACTCCCTCCGTATCGGATTTAGAAGTCGTTTAGGACAGCGACACGGTCTCCAAAACACAACTTTGACCTCTTGTTTTTATAAAAAATATTTATAGAAAAGTGATATATGTGTACTTTCATGAAAGTATTTTTCAAGACAAATTTATTCATATAATTTTTACATTTGCAAACTCAACGACTTAAAAGTTATTGATGATTTATAGTCCCAATGTTTAACCTAAACCTTGTATAAAACGACTTCTAAATCCGATACGGAGGGAGTATATAGGAAGAGAAACTAACGATTAAAATACATTTTGATTGACTTTTCCCTAATCAAATGTACTTATCATTCTAGGACAAGGGTATTATAGTTCCTCTATTTCAAATAGTAAATAGTCATAGCTTATCTAGATATATTATTTTTGTTATATATGTAGATATTTCAATTACGAACGGAGGGAGCATATGTGTGCCATATTGATATGATTTTTCTATTGCCAATAACAGCACTTATGAATGCACGTACACAATACATCTAAATCAACAAATATAATACATAGTGATGTGATAATTTACGTAGTGATAATCAACAAAGTAGTCAATAAGTAGTGCACACTAATATTGGCACAAGTCACAACTAGTGAGGCGACTTCGCACCAGAGTTATTGGAGTTGTTCGGTTTCACTCATTTGTAGTCATCGCGGACCCAACTGCCTTCACCGCTAAAGAGAGCAACAGTGGATTTTGGCTACTGTTTGTGCTGGAAAAAGTTCGGCTAAACAGGCCCTTTGCACCAAGGCGTCAATAGTTGATGAAAACGAGTGAAGCCACGTTGGCAATTGTGGAGGGAGGGGGGCTAGGGGCAAGTCCCCCCATCCCCTCCCCACCTCTTGAATGCTCCATTATATAATACCCTTAATTAGTTAATAAATGATGATAATAATTAACATTAGTGTCTTATTTGTTTGTCTCCTTTTCTTTGTGTTAATCCTTAATAATATTTATATAATTTAGGACTAATATTTATGTTATCTTCTCTCTCTACTTTGTTCTTGTTATTATTGTTGTGGTTTTTTCCTACACAACATTCTATTTGGTCCACAACGCACACCCAATTCGCTAGTTATGATGTTAATTAGTGCTTTTCTTGCTATTTCTCCCTCTATTAATCTCTAATGTCATCTATATGTTGTAAGATTACCTTTCTTTTTCTTCTCTCTTTTTTGTTCCTGTTATTACAGTGATTTTTTGCCTGTAAATTAGATTAGTTGGATGTAGATCAGAGTTTTAGAGTTAATTAATTTTTATCCCTTTCTCTATAGTTTTTAGCATCATTTTAGACTTTTAACTTTTTATCACAAAACAAATATCGATTTGGTTATTTACTCTTGGCAACTCAATATACATATATGTGCATACGCGCGCGTGTATTTCATCATGTGTGTGGTTATTGTTGGTATTGTCAAAACGTCCACGTCGCACCCCCCCCCCCCCACCCCCTGGTTAAATCCTAGCTCCGCTCCTACACGTTAGGTCACTCGAGTACATTGGCACTAGGGGCTAGGGTCAAAACAAAATTTAAATGATTGCTAGCTCATCTTCACCTCTTATGCACCAAGCAATTCCAAATATGTGCACCACGCTGTCAGCAGTCAGCTCACAATCCTAACATATAAGCCCAACTGCACAACCAAACACATTGTCAACAATTGGCATGCCTCTATAGTTTCTAGGGCCCTTAGACGAATGGTCCGACGAGCCATTTAGGCTAGTTTTGTAGCATGATATAACAGATAGTGATAGTGGTAGTAGTAGTTATATGTACTTTGTTCTTAGAAACAATGCCGATACTACAACCAAGCTTCAAATCCATTGACAATAATGTTTGTGCTTCGACTACTGTTGTCATATCAGAGGCAATAACCTTTTTGTGGTGTCAATACTAGAATAGTGGAATTAAAAGTTCACAATCCTAACAATCTAGCATGATAACTTGCTAATCAAATAAGCACTCGTGATTAGTCTGACTGTTGCAGCCATCATATCATGATATCTAGGATGTATATGTAGTCCCTCCAGGTTGGTAAAAGAAGTCGTTTTAGACAACGACACGGTCTCCAAAGCATAACTTTGACTTTATTTTTCTATAAAAATATTTATTTAAAAGTATTATATGTATACTTTTATGAAAGTATATTTCAAGACAAATCTATTCATATGGTTTTTATATTTCCAAACTCAATAACTTAAAAGTTATTCATGATTTATATTCCCAATGTTTGACTTAAACCTTGTCCAAAACGACTTCTTTTACCAATATGGAGGGAGTATATGATTTCTCGCAAGCATTAAAGTTGAATTGTTCTAGTAGAGCACTAGAGCTACCGTGAGCAATAGCGTAAGATCTAGCATGTATATGTATATGATATCTCGCAATCATTAAAGTTGAATAGCTCTAGTAGAGCACTAAAGCTACCATGAGCAATAGCGTAAGAATATACAATTTAATTGGCTACTTAGTCTTATCCTAAATTAGACCTTACGCATAATAACCTAAACTAGCGTTGGTGTTTCGTTATTATGCACAAGCAAACCGCATTTGATATTGTGTTTGATTTTGTTACACTTTGCATGTAGTCACTTCTATGTCCTAGTTAAGTTCTCGTGTTTCTAGTAAAGATAGAGGGAGAGGATTTATTTTTTTTATGCACATTGGTTTGCTTAAACTTGCATTGCGTAACATGGCCTAATTTGACGTACTAGCTAATACAATATTAGATCAGCTTTGAGTATAAACCAGCATAATATGCAGACAATCAAATTTGAACAAAGTGCATTAATACAGACTAATACAGTCAACCAATAAAACCATCGATGCTAGTGTGTACAGAACATGACCCTACTGTCATACTTTTCAAGTTTTAATGTCAGTGTCTCGGTGAGAGATGACAAACCAAACAACATGTTTTATGAAGCACCTAAAAGGGTACCCCAGACAATCCAGTTTTTTTAGAGCTACTCCATAGTGTATTTGGAACATAGTTTTGGTGGAGTGAAGCCCAAACAGGTTCATAATATCCAAAAAGGAATGAAGATGCAGCAGCTGTAGAGATCAATAGCAACAAATGGCCCCAAATGCATCCTAGTATTCAGCAACAAACAATTGTCAAGCCACTTACCTTGCACAGCACCGGATGGATGGAAAAGGAATGTGAATTGAATGAAGCTATGTATAATTTTACACTGTATTCTGTTGTCAGGCTATTCTCCTGCTGCCTCTTTTAATATACAGCTACAAGGAATTACAGTGCGTGCTCCAACGGCGCTTTTTCTTGTGTTTTCGTACATCTCTTTTCTCTTTTTTTTCTTGGTTGATGTTAGTACACCATCACTCGGAGCAGACCCGCCTGAGGCTGCGTGTACTGGAGGCCTTCATCCAGGAGGAACTGCTCCACAGCTATAGGCAACCTCGCAGTGCGAGAGCCCTTGGTGTGGTGGCCCGTTCCAACGCAAACCATGACTTGCATCCTCTCCCCTGCTGCCCTCGCTGCACTCTTCAAGGCAGTGAGCTCACCCTTCAGGATGTGGATTGCTTCGTTCACATGCAAGCCATGTAAATCAATCAGGCGGTCACCCCCACGTTGGGAAGAAACAGGATTCCTGCATGTCAGAAAACGGTAAGTATGAAACAAAATTAGACTTCGGTATTACATAAGCTGGAACAACCAAAAGTCAACATGTAAAAGACCTTTGTCGGTAAATAGCTTCTCTAGCTTTCTCATGAGCTGCTTTCATTTGCACATTGTATGCCTGCCCCTTCATGCTGAGTTCCTTCGCAAGAGCCTTGTTGCCAACCAAGTAAGCCTGTCTAGCCTGTCAGGTGTATCCTTATGTGAATACCTTAGCAACTCGTAAGATACCAAACTCTATTCATGAAAAACATGAACCTTACTCAAACAGGCAAAAGAAATTGGAAGTGTGGGCTTCAGTATCCATATGCAATAGTGCTTACCTGCTCAAAGCACGCATTTCGGACCCTAGCAAAATCACGAGCTTCTCCCCTTGATTCTGAGTACATATTTGCTGGTGGATTGCATATATAGAGATAAACTAATCAGCGCATAATTGGAGCATAGTAAAGGAACTCAAAAGGTAGCATAATTCTCCCTGATTTCTTGCCATTCCCGATTTTTCACTAAATGAAGAAAACAAGCAAGAGCAATCCTCATCCAGACATGAAACATAAAGGAGGGAACTGTGCAATATGGACCAGAAAGACTTCAGAGTATCAGATGAGTATTACCCACTGCATCGCCAGTCTCAAGCCATGGGGCAACTCTTGCGCTACTGATACTTTGAAATTTGTTCCCAGATGATTGTTTAGTGCTAGAACTGTACTGTTTGGGTACAGAAAGTGCTGAAACACCATTACCATATTCAGGACCTTTTTTAAACTTCCACTGGCCAGAATTCTGCGACGCAAGTTTGCGAACAGCTGAAACAAAATCACCAGCTCCAGTAGGCATCGCAGATGAACCACGCCCATTAAACATGCCAAGTACATCCACATTACCCTTATTGAAACCATTTTGGTCCTCGACTGTTGGAAGTGCAGGGAAATCCCCAGTGCTAAAGTTTGGTGCGCTGTGGGCCAGATTCAGTGTGTGATTGGGTGTAGCATCAACTTGCATCTGAAAAATCGGGAAAAACATAATTATGGATAGTGCCAAAATGTTCTGGATGTACACCGAGCGTTTCAAAATCAATGCAGAATTGCAATTGAAGATGTGAGGATCCAAATTGTCTTTCGGTAAAGAGTACACTTAAACAGCATGATAACGATGTTGTGCAACCAGTCCATGGCATGTCTGATGAGCTCCACAAAAATTCTTATGCTAATATATGGTTCTTGTCTAACATTTGGCAACAAGTAACATTTTGATTGAAATGGTGGGAGACGTATTCCATTGCACATCATAATTACTCCCTCTGCTCCAAATTGTAAGACATTCTGGCTTTTCTAGATACATAGCTTTTACTATGTATCTAGATATAATGTATATCCAGGTGCATCGCAAAAGATATGTATCAGAAAAACCAGAATGTCTTACAGTTTGGAACAGAGGGAGTATTTCCAAACCACTTTGATAATAGTTCTAAAGAACATTGATCTGACATCTGAGCATAAGGGCATACATTTAATTACTTCGCTTTTTTTGGTAAAGCTAATTCTGAGTGGATATCTGGAAGACTTAAATTAGTGTTGCAGTAAGGAAGGAATTACCTCTAGCTGGGTGAGGATCTCAATAGTATGGTTGAAATCACACCCATTTGCGTAGTACAGCTCTGCAAGGCTCTCTGCCGAAAATCCAGGGAACTGAGATGCTAAGTACTCCAGGGGAGCAACAATGTAACACCCCAGGTGTTTATCACCAATTAGGCAGTGGGTTTGAGCTCAAACATGATAGATTAAGTGGAAATGACAATGTCAATGTCAACCTATGGAGAGGAGCCTAACTTAAAGTTGGATACTGCATCATTGCTTTACATCTAGGCCATTTTCAAAGATATATGTTTGGATGGTGTTATTACCATATTTTCATGTGTCTCACCTTGGTACCTATCTATATTGATCCCTGGAAAAGTTTTATGAAGTTTGGAATCAAAAAGTCACATGAAATGATAAGTGATAGGCTTGTTGGATTATAACTAAAATCTATCGTACATCTCATGGGAACTAGTGTTTGTGTAACATACAATGCAACATGTGCAACACATCTTGGACACATGTGGGACACCCTAGTGGAACATGTGTAGCATGTATCTCGAAACAACCACATGAAATGGCTATAGCATTTCACTTGAGTTCTATGTTTCAAGGCATGTGAGGCCTACACTTTTGTGTAAACTATGCATGGTGGGTAGGTTTGGCCTCTACAACACCTTAAGTACACTTAGGGCACTCCCTGGAATGATGTTCATGTTGATCATTATGCCTAAATGTGCTTCTAAGTGATGGTTGACCATGTATGGACCCTGGAACACTTTTGTTTGACCATTTCAAAAGTGTAACCTAGAAACTTTGCATGACTGTGCACCCTTTGACAAAGTTGTAGAGAATTTTATAAGGAACAAACTTTGTTTAAGAGCCAAGTCATGAAAATGTGTGGAACATGCTCAAACAGGGCCCACAAGTCAGTTTTAGGGCTGATTTCAGCACTTAGACATTTTTGAGCCCTAATTCCGGTAACATCGACGTTGGCATCTCGCGTTCTCAAGATTTCGTTAGGTAACTCTTGTTGACCCAAAAATGAAAGTTGGAAACAATGTTATGGGGAACAACATGTAAAAAGTTGGGAGCAATTTGATCAAGTTTGGCATTGTAAAATCCCAAAACCGAGCCCTAGCTTAACATGTTGACACTAGTAATTTGGGGACTGATTATCTACTAATCTATTGCCCTAATGACCATGACCATTAAATAGAAAATGTAGAGCATGGTACGGGCTACAACTTTGCTTTTAAGCCCAAGACCCAGATCGGCCCAGATCAGGCCCAAATTTGAGCTCCAAGTGGTCCACTTCGCTGCCCGCCACCTGTTTGTGTGTTTGCTCCAAAGATGACACGTGGACGACGGCGTGGCGGCCATGCACCGCGCGCCTCCACCATGGATGCCGCGCGTCCCATGGACTGGGGTCGATGGAAAGGCGCCAGGATGCTCACGAGCTCCACTCCGCTCTCACAATTGCCTCGAGCCTTCCCTAACTCACTGCTTTCCCCCCCCTCGCTGCCGAACGCGGGCGCCATGGCCGCGGCCGTGCCATGGCCGAGCGGTGGACCTCCACCCAACAGCTGCTACTCTCTATCGCCGTCTCAACCAAGCGCGTCACCACCTCCGCCTCGTCGTACTCCACCCCGCGCGCGAGCTCGCCGGTCTCCTGGTGGCCGGTAGCGCCACCGCCGCCTGCAGCCGCCGCCGTGTCTCCGGGCTTGCGTGGCCAGGGGCCCACGGACGGTCGCGGGCCACGCTGTGGGTGGCCACATGCGCGCCCCACCGCCGCGCAGCTGCCGTGCCGTTCATCCGCCGCCGGCAAGCCGCAGGCCGGCCATTCACCTCGCCGGAGCCCGTTTCCTCCCCCTCCTCTGTTCGGTCCCAAGGAAGGGGAAGGCGATGAGCTGTGTACGTTCTCTTTTATATGACAGGTGGGCCCCTCTGGGCGCGGGTCCCGCAGGTCAGTGTTAAGAATGGCCGAGAAGGGGTACGCGTCCGGGTGCACCTAGCATATCTAGGGTTAATCCTGTTTTGAATTTCAGAAATTTTGTAAATCTCCTAAAATTCATATCTCATGCTAGAAAAATCCAAAAATGGCAAATGGGGACTTTTTGGAAACCTTGTGAAGAGATCTATGCACTAGAGTCATAAAATCCTATATGTTGTAGATATTTTCTGATGTCTTTATTTAAGCCTTAAAAATGCTCCAAAAATGCTTATAAATTTGACCAGAGCCATACCTAGAGTTTTAGAACTCCAAAAATAGTGATTCTTGCTTTGTTAATTTTGTGATAACTTGTACTTGCTAGGAAAAATATTAAACACCCTAGTGGTTCACTGTTTTCTTAAAATTTTGATTTGACCTTGTTAAATAAGAAAAATGTCATTTTATTACTTGTCATTTTATATCTTGAGTTGTGATGCTCCAAATGATGTGAAATTTTTATGGTAGTCTTGTCATGATATGTATGTACTGTGGTATAAATTTCTTGGTCACTACTTATTGGATGATCTAGTTATTGATTTAACTTGTTTAGGGCTTGATAAATAGATTATAAATAATATATAAATGATAAAATAGAAAATGTTGTCCCATCACCTTACTATGATATTGCTCTATGATTTTGGTTCATTCTATGGCCATGTATTCACAGAAAATATCGAGTTTTAGGTTTTACTTGTTCTCACATGATTTATTTCAATAGTTGATTGTCTTTTTCATAGAGGTTGATGTACTTATCTAAATGGCTTGAAATTTGTACAGTAGACTTTTGAGAGCATTTGTAGACCATTGTATTTTTGGTAGAATTTATTGTGCAATTTTGATAGGTGTTCATAATTCCACCTAATTATCTAAATAAATTAAGAAAATGCAATTAAAAGAATTTATTTATGAATGGACACTATATTTTCTGGTGTTCTTTAGTCATGTATGAAATGTTGGTAAAGTTGGTTTTATTCAATTAAATGTTTGCCACATAAGTTAATAATTACTTCTTGCAAATGAGGTTTCTGAACAGATTTGAGAATATTGTTAATTACCCTATGCAAATGATGTTTTCAGGTCTTGTGTGCTATAACAAAGTTGTTGTGAATTTCATGATATAGCTGCTGTTAAATTTTGGTGGCATTTGGCCATATGGTTTAGAAACTACAGCTGTTCTAATTTGGGTTCAGATTTATGTTACTCTCTGTCCTTCCAGGACAGATTCTGTACCTTCTGTATTTCGACCTGGTAAATGATAGAATTAGGTTTAGATGTTTATAAATGAAATGTGGACAATTTCATAAGCTTTCCAGAATGTCTTCTTACAAGTCATTTGGATTTAGGGATCTCCAGTTATGATTGAATTACGGAGCTACTGCATGTATGTCTAGAAAGTGACAGATTTTAGTTTTAGTGCCTTGTTTCACTTTGCCATGCTTGTGTATTAAAGTGTGACTCATATCTTTGATGGCACTTAGGTTGATACCCTGTAATCTTATAAGACTTGTGTCTTGATTGATGTGCTTGCAATCTTCTTTGTTATGCCCTAATAAGGATTAAGTTAATTAACTCTAGGGTTTATGTGAACTTTGGTATGCTTGCATGATTACTTTGTTTATTGTACTTCTATGCATTCACACATGTGCATGGTTGCATATCATATAGGTACGCTAGCAGAAACGTGTGAAGGATGTGGCGTTGGAGCCAAACCCGAAGACGATGTTTGGTGGATCCAAACCCGAAGATAGAAGGACCGGACAAGTGGTAGATTGAGGGAATGCTCGCCAAGCGAGTTTCATCTGACAAACTCTAACTTGAGTCGGATCCCAGGCAAGCCCCGGAGCATTATAAGCCTCCTACTTTCAAAGCAATTAATTATATTTGTTATATGTATTGTTGCATTAAGTGGTAGGAGTTGTTTGGAACCCTTGCTGCATTATATCATTCCTTGTCCAGATATACTAATCCATGAATCCTATGTAGACAGGATCGTCTATCTGCTTAGCCCTGCTTTATTAGAACGGTAGTGTCAGGTGATCTCCTATCACCTGCAAAGTAGGAATTATTGGGTCACGGTTGGCTATATTTGCTATCGTGGAAAAGAACCAAGTGTTAATAATGAATTTAGACCGGACGGGATGTCGATAGTGAAGCAACAAGGCATGGAGGTCTTGGGTGTGAATCTATCCCCGTCTGTGTCGGTTAAGGACCGATCCGCTGCACTTCCTTTGTCATTTTGAACGCAGCCTAACACTTAGCTGGCCGGCCTGAGGTTGCCGACCGCGAAGCCGAGTAGCTCAACTCAGGCTGCGAAGCCGAAAAGTGTAAGTCGCCTCGGAGGGGAGCCAGGTGGGACCAAGGGCAGGTGAGTTAAAAGTCCTGAGCTTCCTGGCCACTGGAATCCCTGAGAGTGCGGCGCTGTTCGGGCCCATCCTGAGTTGTACCAAAGGTGACTGTTGACGACTCTTGCAAAGTATGCCCGGTTGGTGTTAGGAATACCCCCTCAGCTGAGTTGGAATCGATTCGAATCGCCGTCTCTCCCGGTTAGTGAGAAACTTGACAGAGCAGAGGCAACGTAGATTTCACTAAACCTACTGATGGTTCTGAAGATGATGATGATATAATGATGGCCTTATAGACCTGATATGGTTACTACTGTTTGCTTAGCTAAATCAAGTGATTGCTATAGTACAGGTACTAATCTAGAGGAGAGGTTAATAATGATTAACTTGATGCTTAAAGCAATAATAATTACTTATCTGTACTTAAGTTTTTATGCAAAGGTGTCAAGCCAGCCCACTTATATAAAGCCTTGCATACTCCTTGGTGTCACTTTGTTTCTGGTTTTTGACGGGTAAGTCTAGCTGAGTACCTTCTCGTACTCAGGGTTTATTCCCACCTGTTGCAGGTAGCAGATTCATACTTGTTGCTGCAAGTATTGTCTTCGCCATGTGGGTGTGAAGACTAGACCATATGGGCATGGTCTCTGTAGTATCTCTTCTGGTATGCTTTTGCAGGATGTGACTATGTACTGGCAGTATTTGACTTAAAATGGTTTTAGAAATTATGTTGCTTCCGCTAATCTTTACTTTGTTTTTGTAATAAAAATAATTGTACTCCGATGTATGAGATTACTTTTGAACTGTTGTAACAAGTGTTGTGTTATGTTGAATCATTACGATCTGGTTGCTCTCGGTTTGGTTTGAAATCCCTCGTGATTTTGTGGACTACCGGAGTTATATGGGCTCAAGTGTGAGAATTTGATCACTTCGGTGATTGTTTTTATACTTGTGCTCTTATAATTTGGACGGTTCCGTTACAGCTGGTATCAGAGCAAGATTCAACAGTAAACACATCATTTGTGTATTTAAACAAAAGCTTTTGTGAAAAATCTTAATTCTAATCTAAAGAGTGCCAGTGGTCATATCCTATATGCCCAAATAAGGACTATTAGGTGGCTTACTAAGGTACTAACTTGGGGGTTCTTGCTTGTTTTCTGTTTCGTTGTCCATACGGCGTGCTATTGTATGGATGCCATCCGCTTGGGTGGTAATGTATGGATCAAAATACCACTACGCCCTGGTAAGTGGGAGTTGTGAGAGCATGACCGTCCAACCGTTGGTCTAGGGGAGAGTAGTTGTGGTTACTCGCATACTTACATGTTTAATCATGTGATTATGAAAGTACTTAATTGTGGGTATATCTGTCGGGTAGCTTTGATACTGAAGTATATACATCGGGGGATGTATGTATGGAAAGTATTTAGTTTACTGCTTTCTTGTGTGCTATATTGGGAATTGTTGGGCTGAAATGCAATTTTCTGCAGGTACGCTAACCACGAATGCGTAAGTCGAATGTAGTTGACGACTAGCTATATATCGAGAGAGTGCGTGTTATGCCACCGACATAGAACGTGATCGCCACCTTAGGTTGGCAATCTTGTGAGGACGAATAGGACGAAGCATGTATTATCATGATTGTTGCTTTATGCATAGCTATGCTCCTCTCACCCTTGTTCAATAATAAGTAACTTGTGATCAATGTGTCACTATCTTCCTTGTGTGAAGCTAAACAAGAATGCCTTACTCTATGTTGTTTTTACAAGCGTTTGCCAATGCTTTAGACCTCACCTAAGTAATTGTGATTCTTATTAATGAATTAAATTGGTTGGTCTAAGGTAATAATATTTAGAGCTACTAGAATGACATGTTTGTGTGCTCTCTTGTTAAGTAGAACAAAGGCAAGCTTAGTTTTGCTTGTCGAATGTTGGCTGCTAGAACGTTTTCTGTTGTAGTGATGCTTTCGTGGTCATCATTGGGTGTTTTGTAGTTATGGAGAATACCAAAGTTGTGGCTAACTTGCTTGTCTTGCTGGTCCTAAAATTTCATGACCCCAGGCCTTACGGTTTTGGAGTTATGAATTTTAGAAGTTTGTTGTCAGATTTTGCTTATGCTCTGAATAGATCTGAATGTTTGGTTTGTTTGACCTGTGTGCATAGGGAATCATGTCTTGGAGATAATAGAATAAGTGTAGTACTTTTTCTAAGCTTTCCAAAATGTCCCACAGCACTAATTGTGGTGGTCTAAATCTTTACTTATGAGCTTGCAAAGTGGAATGACAGAATCTGTCCAAATCTGGGCAGGGATGTCTTCTTTGTCTTGTTTGGCCTTGTTAGCTGTAGAATTATCTTAATATGATAATAATAAAGTTATAGACAACTTAATAAGCTTTACATAACGTTAAGGCTCAGCCTCGTTGTGTCTCTAGAACTCTAGTTATGCATTTTTAAAGTTCTTGTCAGTTTTCTGTCCATATTGGTACAGATCTGAAACATCAGCATGTTTGACCATGCTAACCTATGATTTAGCTTTTGGTATGAATAACAAACACGTGGAAAACTTCCTAAGCTTTCCAGAAAGTCTAGGATCACCTTTGTGGGATGTCTACAACCTCAGTTATGGCTGAAACAATTGACTACTGTGCTGCTGTCCAGATTCTGGGCACATGCTAAGTTGGCCTCCTTAACTAACGTTTGTTGGACTAAACTTGTAGTTAGTTTATGCTTGAGATAAATGCTTAGTTTGGGTGAGCCTTGTGCCTTGTATTGGTTGCTTAAGCCCATTCATTTGAATTTTCTCAAATGACTGCTTGATTGTGATGTTGTATGTGTGCTTGTTATCTAGGTAGTGCCCTAGTTGTCACCTCGTTTGTCCTCGGTGAGCACGAGGGTCACATAGCTTTATCCTAGAACAACATTCACGTTACGTAATTGTTTGGTTGTTGTTTTCAATTAGGTTCTCTCTCTTAGGAGCCTGAGCCTATAGACGTGGTGATTATCCCTTGAATGTTTGTATCCATGCCGTTGTTTAACCGAAAGCCCAAAGTTTTGTTCTCCTATATGTTTGTATAAGTCGTGGATGTTTTGCAACCCTTTTTGTGAAGACCTTTATCAACTGACCAACCAAGTTAACTTCCATCAACGCTAGCCTTTGACCATGGTTCGTACGTTGCCAGTTGTGGAGACTGTACCCAAATCCATGTTGGACCTTCCGGTTACCTCTCCCAAAGGTTAGCTAGTGTGACGCAACGTCTCTCTGCTATGGCCTCTAAATCGTTTGCTTGTAAATTCGTGCATCTACCTTATCAACTCAATCTATGACTACATATCGGTTTTCGCCTTAAAATTGCTTAATTCGTCTCCAACCTTCCCAAGTCTTGGGATGTTTATCAGTCTTGATCTCATGTTGTTGCCCAACATGAATGAATCTCCTGTCAATCTTTTATCTGGTACTCCCCTCGGTGGACGCAAGTCGTACGTAGAATTTAAGCAAGAGTCTCTTGCTTAGTTATCCTTGGCAATTGTGCGATATTCTCTTGTGCTATATTTTGATCTTCGGATCATTTTCGTGGTGATTCTAAACCTTGTGACTACCTTTGCTTGCTATCCCTCCTTGTATGGCGCTTACTCTTACAGCCCATTGGTGCCACTTGAAATTTCACTTTCGTTGTGCATTTAGTAATGGTGTTATGAGTAGCCGCTGATGGTGCCGTGACGAAACCAAGGGCCTCCTGTGGCTGCAGACACATGGCTGGCTGCTTGGCACGCGCTGGTATCACGGTTTCTAGTCATGATCCATTATGAAACGACAGTCGATGTGTTATTTTCTCGTGTTCCTTTTCTTGATTATCTCTCCAAATCGTATCGTAAGATCCATATCTTAGACCGAAAGTAGTGGAACTTCCTTCTAAAGTTGCTAAGAGGAAAATCTTTGAAGAATAGGTCACCGACATAAACATTAACAGACTGCAATAGGTGGTAGACAAGTGACTCTACGTAGTTATCCCAGTATTGACGAACGTCATCTAGTAAGCAAGTATCTCATCCCTGTTGGATAAAAAGGACACAACACTTAATGTTGGACAAGTCATCCGTTGGATAAGACTCGATCGTCACATTATACAAATTTTAACCTTTGTATGCATAATGGCCATACCGTCGAAATCAACCATCTCTGGTGTGACTCCTTATTTGCTAACTTCGATGGCAACCATCTGTTCTGCATCAACCACAGTTGTTGTGGTCAAGAGTGAAGATTTAGAATTTTTAGTGTGGAGAGACAACTGATTAGTTACCAATAGAAACGTTAACCTCCGACTAGGTAACGACTCTTTGGTAGCTACAAAGGCTATGTCTTACAGAGCAATAACCAACAAGAAGTTAATCAACTAGCCCAACTTGAGTGATACTCTATCTTTCAGAGCCATGGAGATCAAGTCAATTCCATCTTGGGCAATCACACAGATAGTGTAAGATGTTCAATCAGCTGCGATGAAGAATTAGAGAAATGCATGCCCTAGTTTCGATCAACATCCTTGTGCCCTTAGGTGCCACAAACAGTTTGTTCATAACTTTATTGGACAAAGTGTTGAGGAATATTCGAAAGCAATTTGAGAAGTGTCAAACAACAGATTCCTATCTTAGAGCTGCTGTTTGATCCCAAAGAGGAAGTCTCAGGTGAAAGTTGGCCTGACAAAGTTGCTACATTACAAGTCAACTCAACTTACAGTGCAACTAAGTCACGAAGGAAATTTTTACTCAATCGTTTGGTGGTAGACTACTCCCTACGGTTTAGTGAATATTTACAACTTTTGTTGTCCTTAAGGCCTCGCTACATCTCTCTTTGGCAATAATTGATAATACTCACTGATCTCTGTTATCTTAAAAGTGTTCTTACCCATGAGGTTGCATCTACTTCAACCCAGATGACTGTTGTCCTTGGATGAAAGAATCTTTTAGATAGCTGTTGGCAGAAATAGGAAGCCGACAGAGTCAGCTATCACATTCACTGACCTCTCACAGACTCAGATAATACAGTGTTGTCATCAGAGAAAGAGAACTACACACATGGAACCTCAAGTAGTTTTTCATTAATTGGTGTCTAAATGAAGGAACATTTACGACTAACATAGACCCTGTCTATTGGTTAGTCAGTATCCTATAGCCTCAGAGTATATTTGTCGTCTATGATCTCACCCTTTTGGAAGGTTGTGCTCAAGCCATTTTGGTAGAGGACTGCTTTTCAAACGTTGTGAACATAGAGTCATTTTGACGAGTATACTTCTGAAGATTTTGGTCTAATGTAAAGTTCATATGGTCTATGATATGCTCATGAGAGAGTCAGATACTTGTGAGTGGTTCACTCATGGACCAAATGATCTCCGTACACTGAGAATGCAGTATGTGCTATCTTGGATTCCTCCCAAAGTAACGATGCTTCATGGAAGTCAATGAAGGAAATTCTTCAGACAAATTTTACCATGAAGAGTAAATATCAGAAAGTGCCTTTGGTCAAATTGTTCACCGATGTTGAAGCTTTTAGCTGAATGCTATAGCAGATATTGGGAATTAGATAACGTGTCTCTCTTCCTTAAAAGGTCTTCCATTCCGAATCTCGGGACGCGATTCTTTTAAGGGGGGAGGGCTGTAACACCCCAGGTGTTTATCACCAATTAGGCAGTGGGTTTGAGCTCAAACATGATAGATTAAGTGGAAATGACAATGTCAATGTCAACCTATGGAGAGGAGCCTAACTTAAAGTTGGATACTGCATCATTGCTTTACATCTAGGCCATTTTCAAAGATATATGTTTGGATGGTGTTATTACCATATTTTCATGTGTCTCACCTTGGTACCTATCTATATTGATCCCTGGAAAAGTTTTATGAAGTTTGGAATCAAAAAGTCACATGAAATGATAAGTGATAGGCTTGTTGGATTATAACTAAAATCTATCGTACATCTCATGGGAACTAGTGTTTGTGTAACATACAATGCAACATGTGCAACACATCTTGGACACATGTGGGACACCCTAGTGGAACATGTGTAGCATGTATCTCGAAACAACCACATGAAATGGCTATAGCATTTCACTTGAGTTCTATGTTTCAAGGCATGTGAGGCCTACACTTTTGTGTAAACTATGCATGGTGGGTAGGTTTGGCCTCTACAACACCTTAAGTACACTTAGGGCACTCCCTGGAATGATGTTCATGTTGATCATTATGCCTAAATGTGCTTCTAAGTGATGGTTGACCATGTATGGACCCTGGAACACTTTTGTTTGACCATTTCAAAAGTGTAACCTAGAAACTTTGCATGACTGTGCACCCTTTGACAAAGTTGTAGAGAATTTTATAAGGAACAAACTTTGTTTAAGAGCCAAGTCATGAAAATGTGTGGAACATGCTCAAACAGGGCCCACAAGTCAGTTTTAGGGCTGATTTCAGCACTTAGACATTTTTGAGCCCTAATTCCGGTAACATCGACGTTGGCATCTCGCGTTCTCAAGATTTCGTTAGGTAACTCTTGTTGACCCAAAAATGAAAGTTGGAAACAATGTTATGGGGAACAACATGTAAAAAGTTGGGAGCAATTTGATCAAGTTTGGCATTGTAAAATCCCAAAACCGAGCCCTAGCTTAACATGTTGACACTAGTAATTTGGGGACTGATTATCTACTAATCTATTGCCCTAATGACCATGACCATTAAATAGAAAATGTAGAGCATGGTACGGGCTACAACTTTGCTTTTAAGCCCAAGACCCAGATCGGCCCAGATCAGGCCCAAATTTGAGCTCCAAGTGGTCCACTTCGCTGCCCGCCACCTGTTTGTGTGTTTGCTCCAAAGATGACACGTGGACGACGGCGTGGCGGCCATGCACCGCGCGCCTCCACCATGGATGCCGCGCGTCCCATGGACTGGGGTCGATGGAAAGGCGCCAGGATGCTCACGAGCTCCACTCCGCTCTCACAATTGCCTCGAGCCTTCCCTAACTCACTGCTTTCCCCCCCCTCGCTGCCGAACGCGGGCGCCATGGCCGCGGCCGTGCCATGGCCGAGCGGTGGACCTCCACCCAACAGCTGCTACTCTCTATCGCCGTCTCAACCAAGCGCGTCACCACCTCCGCCTCGTCGTACTCCACCCCGCGCGCGAGCTCGCCGGTCTCCTGGTGGCCGGTAGCGCCACCGCCGCCTGCAGCCGCCGCCGTGTCTCCGGGCTTGCGTGGCCAGGGGCCCACGGACGGTCGCGGGCCACGCTGTGGGTGGCCACATGCGCGCCCCACCGCCGCGCAGCTGCCGTGCCGTTCATCCGCCGCCGGCAAGCCGCAGGCCGGCCATTCACCTCGCCGGAGCCCGTTTCCTCCCCCTCCTCTGTTCGGTCCCAAGGAAGGGGAAGGCGATGAGCTGTGTACGTTCTCTTTTATATGACAGGTGGGCCCCTCTGGGCGCGGGTCCCGCAGGTCAGTGTTAAGAATGGCCGAGAAGGGGTACGCGTCCGGGTGCACCTAGCATATCTAGGGTTAATCCTGTTTTGAATTTCAGAAATTTTGTAAATCTCCTAAAATTCATATCTCATGCTAGAAAAATCCAAAAATGGCAAATGGGGACTTTTTGGAAACCTTGTGAAGAGATCTATGCACTAGAGTCATAAAATCCTATATGTTGTAGATATTTTCTGATGTCTTTATTTAAGCCTTAAAAATGCTCCAAAAATGCTTATAAATTTGACCAGAGCCATACCTAGAGTTTTAGAACTCCAAAAATAGTGATTCTTGCTTTGTTAATTTTGTGATAACTTGTACTTGCTAGGAAAAATATTAAACACCCTAGTGGTTCACTGTTTTCTTAAAATTTTGATTTGACCTTGTTAAATAAGGAAAATGTCATTTTATTACTTGTCATTTTATATCTTGAGTTGTGATGCTCCAAATGATGTGAAATTTTTATGGTAGTCTTGTCATGATATGTATGTACTGTGGTATAAATTTCTTGGTCACTACTTATTGGATGATCTAGTTATTGATTTAACTTGTTTAGGGCTTGATAAATAGATTATAAATAATATATAAATGATAAAATAGAAAATGTTGTCCCATCACCTTACTATGATATTGCTCTATGATTTTGGTTCATTCTATGGCCATGTATTCACAGAAAATATCGAGTTTTAGGTTTTACTTGTTCTCACATGATTTATTTCAATAGTTGATTGTCTTTTTCATAGAGGTTGATGTACTTATCTAAATGGCTTGAAATTTGTACAGTAGACTTTTGAGAGCATTTGTAGACCATTGTATTTTTGGTAGAATTTATTGTGCAATTTTGATAGGTGTTCATAATTCCACCTAATTATCTAAATAAATTAAGAAAATGCAATTAAAAGAATTTATTTATGAATGGACACTATATTTTCTGGTGTTCTTTAGTCATGTATGAAATGTTGGTAAAGTTGGTTTTATTCAATTAAATGTTTGCCACATAAGTTAATAATTACTTCTTGCAAATGAGGTTTCTGAACAGATTTGAGAATATTGTTAATTACCCTATGCAAATGATGTTTTCAGGTCTTGTGTGCTATAACAAAGTTGTTGTGAATTTCATGATATAGCTGCTGTTAAATTTTGGTGGCATTTGGCCATATGGTTTAGAAACTACAGCTGTTCTAATTTGGGTTCAGATTTATGTTACTCTCTGTCCTTCCAGGACAGATTCTGTACCTTCTGTATTTCGACCTGGTAAATGATAGAATTAGGTTTAGATGTTTATAAATGAAATGTGGACAATTTCATAAGCTTTCCAGAATGTCTTCTTACAAGTCATTTGGATTTAGGGATCTCCAGTTATGATTGAATTACGGAGCTACTGCATGTATGTCTAGAAAGTGACAGATTTTAGTTTTAGTGCCTTGTTTCACTTTGCCATGCTTGTGTATTAAAGTGTGACTCATATCTTTGATGGCACTTAGGTTGATACCCTGTAATCTTATAAGACTTGTGTCTTGATTGATGTGCTTGCAATCTTCTTTGTTATGCCCTAATAAGGATTAAGTTAATTAACTCTAGGGTTTATGTGAACTTTGGTATGCTTGCATGATTACTTTGTTTATTGTACTTCTATGCATTCACACATGTGCATGGTTGCATATCATATAGGTACGCTAGCAGAAACGTGTGAAGGATGTGGCGTTGGAGCCAAACCCGAAGACGATGTTTGGTGGATCCAAACCCGAAGATAGAAGGACCGGACAAGTGGTAGATTGAGGGAATGCTCGCCAAGCGAGTTTCATCTGACAAACTCTAACTTGAGTCGGATCCCAGGCAAGCCCCGGAGCATTATAAGCCTCCTACTTTCAAAGCAATTAATTATATTTGTTATATGTATTGTTGCATTAAGTGGTAGGAGTTGTTTGGAACCCTTGCTGCATTATATCATTCCTTGTCCAGATATACTAATCCATGAATCCTATGTAGACAGGATCGTCTATCTGCTTAGCCCTGCTTTATTAGAACGGTAGTGTCAGGTGATCTCCTATCACCTGCAAAGTAGGAAGTATTGGGTCACGGTTGGCTATATTTGCTATCGTGGAAAAGAACCAAGTGTTAATAATGAATTTAGACCGGACGGGATGTCGATAGTGAAGCAACAAGACATGGAGGTCTTGGGTGTGAATCTATCCCCGTCTGTGTCGGTTAAGGACCGATCCGCTGCACTTCCTTTGTCATTTTGAACGCAGCCTAACACTTAGCTGGCCGGCCTGAGGTTGCCGACCGCGAAGCCGAGTAGCTCAACTCAGGCTGCGAAGCCGAAAAGTGTAAGTCGCCTCGGAGGGGAGCCAGGTGGGACCAAGGGCAGGTGAGTTAAAAGTCCTGAGCTTCCTGGCCACTGGAATCCCTGAGAGTGCGGCGCTGTTCGGGCCCATCCTGAGTTGTACCAAAGGTGACTGTTGACGACTCTTGCAAAGTATGCCCGGTTGGTGTTAGGAATACCCCCTCAGCTGAGTTGGAATCGATTCGAATCGCCGTCTCTCCCGGTTAGTGAGAAACTTGACAGAGCAGAGGCAACGTAGATTTCACTAAACCTACTGATGGTTCTGAAGATGATGATGATATAATGATGGCCTTATAGACCTGATATGGTTACTACTGTTTGCTTAGCTAAATCAAGTGATTGCTATAGTACAGGTACTAATCTAGAGGAGAGGTTAATAATGATTAACTTGATGCTTAAAGCAATAATAATTACTTATCTGTACTTAAGCTTTTATACAAAGGTGTCAAGCCAGCCCACTTATATAAAGCCTTGCATACTCCTTGGTGTCACTTTGTTTCTGGTTTTTGACGGGTAAGTCTAGCTGAGTACCTTCTCGTACTCAGGGTTTATTCCCACCTGTTGCAGGTAGCAGATTCATACTTGTTGCTGCAAGTATTGTCTTCGCCATGTGGGTGTGAAGACTAGACCATATGGGCATGGTCTCTGTAGTATCTCTTCTGGTATGCTTTTGCAGGATGTGACTATGTACTGGCAGTATTTGACTTAAAATGGTTTTAGAAATTATGTTGCTTCCGCTAATCTTTACTTTGTTTTTGTAATAAAAATAATTGTACTCCGATGTATGAGATTACTTTTGAACTGTTGTAACAAGTGTTGTGTTATGTTGAATCATTACGATCTGGTTGCTCTCGGTTTGGTTTGAAATCCCTCGTGATTTTGTGGACTACCGGAGTTATATGGGCTCAAGTGTGAGAATTTGATCACTTCGGTGATTGTTTTTATACTTGTGCTCTTATAATTTGGACGGTTCCGTTACAAACAAGGCCATCTGATGAGGCAGCATACTCACTGGCAAAACTATCAGAAAAGCTTACACCAGTTTCAAAATCATAATGAAGGTCCTGGTTTCCATTAGCAATATGAAGATCACCAATATAATTTTGCTCCCAGTTGGTTGAACCCAGATAATTATCTTCATACAGCAGATTAGTATGTTCCAGTTCCAGGCCCTTGGTAGCTGGAGAAGATAATTCGTGTTCTCTTGAGAAGCGGCTGGATGTTGTCCCATAAAAGGGGGGCGCATTCAAGGACAATCCAGCAAGGGACAGTTCTTCAGGCCCTTGTTCAACTTTCTCAAAAGAAGTGAAGTCTGGAATAATGTCATCGGGTAGCTGCTTACGCCAAAACTGGTGTGCCTCATCATCCGAGTTATTAGACTTTGATGACTCGGACCTATCTAGGATTGTTTTTCCAGAAGAACCCCTAAAATCTGACTTAGTTACATCTGGAACTGTAGTGCTTCCAAGAGATGGTTTAACAAATGAAGGTACAAACTCCGCTGCATTGGGATTTAATGACGTGACTTTACTAGGTAACACTGAACACGCATCTCCACTATTTGAAACAACTTTATTTAGTGAACTCATCTTAACAGAAATTACATGCAATGTTACATGTACAAGAGAGATGCGTTCAACAATGATTTACCCAAGCCCTGCGAGGAAACGGGAAAAAAAGAGTTATGTAAAGGCATGGTGGAGCTCCCAATCCTTGGACAAACACTAAAAATTAACTTTGACTAGCCGTATAAATAAAAGTCGATTATCTTAAATGAGAAATGTTATATAGTATTATGAAACCATTTCTAAAAGTGAATCTAATAACATCAATCTCCTATTGTCAATGTACAATTTTTTTTATTGATGGTCAAAGTTGACAAAGTTTGACTTAGGACAAACCTAGATGGACCTATATTTACAGCCAGATGAAGTAGATATAATCACAAAGCATTGCGTAGATCTTGTTAGTAGATTTTTACATTAAGATAATGTTTGAATCATAATAATAATTGACTTCCTCTTTCCTATAATGAAAACCACAATTAAATAAATAAGATAGTGCGGCCAAGGTTTTCTTAG
Source organism: Saccharum hybrid cultivar R570 (assembly GCA_038087645.1). Classification (NCBI taxonomy): domain Eukaryota; kingdom Viridiplantae; phylum Streptophyta; class Magnoliopsida; order Poales; family Poaceae; genus Saccharum; species Saccharum hybrid cultivar. Next base: position 14,904,452 of record JAQSUU010000259.1, read on the forward strand.
AAGAGCCTCCTTATCGCTATTGCTTCAGAAAGAATTTTCCTTATTATCCCAGTCACAGTGTGAGGCCGTAATGCCACCACCAGCATCAATCAAATCGGCAATACCCAAAGACCCCAAGAATTGTAGCCTTCTTTCCTGAAACCAATGGCGTATTCACAGCGGAAACAAAAGCAGATGTTTCCTGTCACTCATATAGTCATATGCCTCCTTTACTAAAAGAAGATGCAGCACAGTACTGCATCATAAAAGAAGCATCTTCTTCCCAACATGGTATTAGTTTGCACCTTCCAAATTCACAACTATGCTTTTTTTCCCCTTCTGTTCAACGATAAATAGCAAATGACGCAGAGAATAGGCAACAGAAGAACGAATTATTGCTGTTATCAAATGAGCCAGCAAAGGATAAACTTGAGATGCTGCCCTAGTAGCCGTTCTCAAACCGGCGCCCTCAAGGCCTCAAACCCATAAATAAATTCCTTGCAACTCCAGCCTTAATCATACTAATAATTACACTCGAGCGAAGCCAAAATATAGCAATAAATTCCCTAAAAAGTACGGAGTAGAGCGAAGAGTGCACCTGCTTTGCTTAATTGCTCTCGTGTGCGGTGCACGCTCACGACGTGCACCCGACGCTAAAGCGGCGAGAAAAGAAGGGCCTTTTTTTCACAGCACGCACGCGACGGGACACTGGTGAATTACCAGCCAACCGACCCAGTGTACCCGACAGAGGAGGAGATCCGGACCAGATCTACGCGGAATTCACCAGATCTATCAAGAGAAGAAGCAAGGAGACGGGGAGACCAGTACCTTTCCGCCGGTCGATGAGCTGATACGTAGCGCGCTCAGGCGACCGGCCCATGGGGCGGCTGGCCTCCGGCGGGGCAAACTAAAAGGAGCCCTCCCGCCCGCTGCGGTTCGGGCTCTCCCCCGTGAACAAGGTCGAGTCGGCTCCGGATCGGGACGGGGCCACGGGGGAAGTCGGAGGCGGACGGGTGCGCGGTGCGCCCGTGTCAAGGACGGAGACGGGGGCGGGGAAGTGGAGGTGAGCGGAGAGAGCGAAGATGGGGCGTGGTCGCTGTGGATGGAGGCGAAGGCGAAGGCGAGGCGGGTGGGTGGATGGGTGAGGCCGTGAGCTGAGGCGAGGTGAGGGAAGGGGGTGGTGGAGTTTGACCCGACGCGGCGGGGGTGGGGCCCGCGGGGCCAATGTAGGGCAGGGCGCGGTGGCGTGGAGGGGAAGGGGAAGGGCGCGGCGCGGTGGGTGGCGGGTAGCCTCGGGATCCGGGTCTGGCACGGGCGCACCGGCACCGCACCTGGCAATCCGACGGGCGTCGGCCGATACGAATATGCCCTCGCCGGGCGGGGAAAATCTCTGGAACCTCTCTCGATCCGGTGCGGTGCCGTGCGCAGGGTTGCCTCTCTGGTGCTGGTCGCGTTTGCGCTGGCCGGGCCAGGTTAATGGCCTCAAAGGGCGAGGGCGACTGAAAATAGCAAAGCCGTAGCGATCCATGGGTGTAGCATATACAGTTTGGTTGGTTTCCCCTTTAAAGGCCCTGTTTAGTTCTAAGAAAATTTTGTAAAATTTTTCAGATTCCCGTCACATCAAATCTTTAGACACATGCATGAAGCATTAAATATAGATAAAAAATAAAACTAATTACACAGTTTAGACGAAATGTACGAGACGAATCTTTTAAGCCTAATTAGACCATAATTGGACAATATTTGCCAAATAACAACGAAAAACGCTACAGTACCATTTTGCCAAAAAATTCGGATCTAAACCAGCCCAAAGTTGCAGCTTGCACGTTGCTGTTTCAAGGTCTGCCTGCCTAGGTCAGGTGCGTTTTTAGCCCAAGAAAAGGCGGTTAAGAGTTCGTGCCGAAATGGTAAAGCCAGCAGGAAAGTGGTTTTCGTTCCAACAGTGCGCTGTTCTATACTTCTGTTACAGAGAGAAAGATTCTATTCATTTAGGAGTATGTATTTTCAGTTGGCCAGCTTGATTTGGTTCCCTACAAGTGCTAAGTAGCATTTTGTCTATTTAAATTGAGAGAGCTACGACATACGGTGGACACGGAGATGAGTTAGAAACAAATATTACAATTGACTTATTTCACTCGCCTTTCACCTCTACCATTTTAATTGAAGCTTTCATAGCTATAATTTTGTAGGAATGCCTAACCGTGTGTATTTGGTTGGTAGAATGACAGGAGATGGGCTGGACGATCCCTCTCTCGATATTGTTTGGTTCCGGGACAACTAGGATGGGATTGTCTCTAAGGAGAATTTTTCCCTCAGATGCGGAACTCTCTCGCCTCCACGAATTGACACCCTGTTCATTTCGCTGGTTTATTATGGCTGAAAGTACTGTTCGCTGGTTTGTTGTGAGAGAAAAACACTGCTAGATGGCTGCTGATTCTGCTGATCCAGCGAAACGAACAGGGTGTGAGTGGATAGGGTGGTCTTCTTTGGTTGCCATCATCGTCCATCTCGCGCCCATTTGTTGCGACTCAGGAGCAGAAGCACATGGGTCCAAATCGAGTTCTCGGTAGCGGGAGCTCACTATGGCTAAAGTTTGCGGCAAGCTCCGGTGCGGTGGGGCATCCTCGTCTTCCCCCAGCTCAAGGTCGTGGCTACCTCGTTTGGGCAACGCGTGCATGGGTAGAGGTCGGGCGGCACCTACGGCCGAGCTCCAGGTGGCCATTATAGCGAAGATCCGAGCGACATGTTCGAACTCTGGCCGTACGGGCGATCGAGCTCCTCCGGCGTGACAGATTAGGAAAGGTCTCAAGCGGTTCGGCGAAGGTGTAGGGCACCGAGCACAACAGTGATTCCGTGATGGCTTGGAGATTTTTTTTATTTCTATATAATAGCTGAAGGAGATTGACACATAGGTCCTAGGTGGGTCCCATTACACTAGTTGCAAAACGGTGTCAAATACACCATCTATCCTATTTTGTAAAGGTGCAACCGTTTTGAGCGAAAGGTTCTATCGGCTTCTTGCTAGAGAGAGCGACATGCCTTTTCTGTAACAGAACCGCCCAATTATACGAGATTAAGTGAGAAAATCATCCAACGGGAGGACAATTTAACAAACTTAAGCCCGTATATCCCGGTAGTCCGTGAAATCTCGACGGATTTCAAACCATTCACATAACAGCCAAGATCGTACTAAGTTTAGCGGTCACCGTCATAAGTTACATAAAAGTTCGCGGCACAAAATACATCGGAGTTTAAACATAGTTATTACAAACCAGGTTCGAATAAAAGTAGCGGAAGCAGTAGTTCAAATCACGCACACACACAGCGTTTTGAAATAAAGTGACAGCTTGTGATCATCTCCAGCAAAAGCATCAGACGAGAAGTAGTGAATGACCATTGCCCATGGTCCTAAGCTTCGCCCATCGCAGGATAGAGACAGTTGATACAATAACCATAGTACATCTGTCCATCTGCAACAAGTGGGAACAAAGCCCTGAGTACGAGAAGGTACTCAGCTAGACTTACCCGATAGAACCAAAATAAAATGACACCAAGGATCATGATAGGCTTTCTGGTGGGGTAGCTGACTCATTTGCAAGAAAAGCATTTTAACTTAACAGTTATTTTACAAAAGCATGCAGTATTTTAATCTTTATTACCCTGTCAACTATGTTTGCACTTATGCTAGAGGAACCATGTAATTAAGCAAGTAAGGATTACCATTGATCATTAACAATAATTACCATGTCATTTTTCACATAACTATCCAAGTGTTTCATCAATATTACTACGATGAAGTAACTCAAGTCAAGTGTTCACTATCCAGTGAACGATGGCGATTCGAATCGATTATTAACCAGCTGATAATTTATTCCTCACACAAACCTCACTCACCCGCTAAAGTGAGGTATTGGTCACCGAGTCAACCATTCAGGTAAAGTCGCGAGCTTGCCAGGAACCACATGTACCCGGGGGCCGCCCGACTGCTCTTTGGCCTTATCATCGCGCCCCCGTTTCCTACCACTACAGATCCGGTACAGTGCGTTGCGGGCAATCCACTTGGCCCGAATAATATCCTAGCTTCGCGGTCGAAAGGTACTTTATTCGGCCAGCTAAATGTGAGGCATGCGTTCAACATGACTCGAGGCCCAACAACGGACGGTCCTTAATCGACACAGACGGAAGACACTACAGTCCGAAACCCTGCAAGCTTCCGTCCGGTCTCAGATTCATTTCAACACTTAGTTATTCTCATATGACATTCTTTCACATAAATCCAGGTAATCCCCTATAGCTCGCGGATGACAGACAATCACCCGACTTCTACCGGTCTAAGCAACTAAGCAATTATTAACTGCGGACACCAGGGTAACAAGGAGCGGGTAAAGCAAGGTGAAACAAGGTATAATGCAGCAACGTTTGCAAACAACTCCTAAACGTAATGCATCAAATTAAGTAAAGTTAATAATAATTTATTTGTAAACCGGGAGAGAAATGCTCCGGGGCTTGCCTCTCTCAAACGAGCTCGGACAGTGGTCGGGGCACTCCGGAAGATCTTCACCGACCTCCTCTTCGGCTTCGGTCAACTCCTGCTCTGGCACCTCGGACTGCTCTTCTGGGTCCTCGGGAACTGCTACCGGGGTCACTTCCTGCGATCCTGTATGATGCAGAAGTATAAGTGCTCATGCCTAGGTGCATTGCAGGGATGACATGAGAGGATGATAATGAATGCATGCGATGTAATGAGCATGTTACGTTATTTGGATTACGTGGAACTTACGACTCTTCTACGAGGTAGTCTTACGTCATCCAAGAACATGTACTCGAAAACTACCACCATTATTCTCTACCATGCAAAGGCACTTTGACACTCAAGATGCACCAAAGTATAGTTTACTAACTAATCTTGCATTAAAGAGTGAATGTAAACCCTAATTAGCCCTATGCTTGAACAGGAACACATAGTTTAGTAGCACAGAAAAATCTTAGAAAATTACAGTGGATTACTAATATCAAAACTAGCCTGCCACAAATTTTTCATTGCATTTGGATTACTAGAACTGTCTATACAAAAATAACAAGCTAAGGCCTAAAAATGAATATTAAAATACTTTGCATTATGAAAAGTATCAAACAACAGATTTAGAAATTTTCCTACTTCCTACACAGTAAACAAACACTATAGAAAAATTATTACTTGCATGTTTTATTCAAATTTATTTAATTAACAAAAATAACAAATAGCAGTGATAGGAAGCATTTTAACTACACCTACACAATTTTCTACAGAACAGACATGATATAAAATTTTCCTAGCAAGTACATGGCACAAAAAGATCAACAAACTTGGAATCACATTTTTCTGATTTTTCTAGGATTTATTAAGCATTTATCAAGAAAACAGCCATTTTAATAGTTAATTAAAAACTCTACAGGAAAGTATCTCAAATTTGACATGCAATAATTTTATATCATAGATCTGGTTCCCATGAATCTAGATAAATTTATTTCACAATTTTTGGAGCTGAAATGACTGCTAAACATTTTCCAAAGCATTTTCATCAAGAATAATAAAAGAAAACAGAAAAAAAAATGATTTTTCGTTAATGATATTGGGCCGGCCCGTGGGATTCAACCGGCCCGTGGCCGTTCTCGGCCTGATCACGCGCGCGGGGGAGAGGGGTGAGCCGGCCCGGCTCGGACTTCGGCCCACGGCCGCTCGCGCGAGGAGGCCAGGGGAGGAGCAGCCGGAGGCGCCGGTGACCGCGACGTCGCGGCCGCGCGACGACCGGCCGGTGGCCATTGCCGGCCACGCCCGGGTGCGGAAAAGCGAGCAACAGGTGCACGGGAAGGAGGCGGACCCGTTTTCGGTGATAGAGAAGCAAGAGGGGTAGCGGGGAATCACTCCCGCGGGAGGCCGCGCGCGCGGTGGCGCCATGGCCGCCGGCGACGAATTCACGGGATCCGCACCTGCTTGGCTCGGGAGACGGCGACAAGGTGCGCACGGGATGTCGGAGAAGAGGGCGAAGTTGGGTGCGCGAGAAGGCGAGCTATGGCGGCTCACGGTCGGCCAATTTGGCCGGCGGGTGCGGCAGTGGCGGTGCTCGCGCGGTGCGGCGTTCGTGCGGCACGGAGCGGAGGAGGGCCGAGGTGAGGAAATTCGGAGCGGGGGAGTGGGTGCGGAGCGCAGGTGGCTTAGAAGAGCGGGGCGCGCGCTGGCGGGGGCCACCGACGGCCAGCTGTCGACGGCGAGCGGCGCATGCCGGCCACGGGGCGCGCGGTGCCTGCGCGGGCGCGTGCGTGTCGCGGCGCGCTGGCGAGCGGGCACGACGCGCGGGCGGGTTAAAGTCCTATGTTTGGTGTTGGTAATTAGTGACAATGCCTAAGTACTAATCCTATGCCTAAGTTGTATGTAGCATATGGGGATTAGTACATTCCAAGGTTGGTGGCAAGATGGACATGGTGATCATGATGGCCACACTTGGATTTGGATGCAACCCTACGTGATCAAGGCAAAGGTATATGCTTAAGGGTTGTGTTTTAGTAACCAAGACACCTAGTGGGTGTGGTTACATTATAGGATAGATAGCCGTACTATAAAGAGGGGAATGACGCGGCTATTGGACTCCTAAGTGCCTCTAGATGTGCATTTCATAATCATATGCATTTGGATAGAACTAATAACGCCTCGAAAAATGATTGTGAAAATGCTAACACATGTACACAAGGTGATGTACACTTGTTGGTGTTAGCACATTTGCGACGGCGTTGGAGTTTGAGCGGTAGAGAGGGTTTGGGGTCCTCTCTCCCTCCCGCCGAGCTTGCAAGGCGGGATTCAGGCGTTTTCGAGGAGTTGAAACGACTTTTTTTTTACTACGCCGGAAGTCGGAAAAGAAACGGAGGCGAACGGAGGTCACTGGAGTGACCGGACGCTGCACCGGACGCGGTCACGGTGTGACCGGACGCGTCCGGTCAGTGTTCAGCGTGTGCGCGTTTTTCGGTTTGTTGATCGGACGCGTGGCGCGTCCGGTCACAGTCGACCGGACACGTCCGGTCGTTCAGGGAGCTTACTGGACTCTCACCGGACGCTGGCACTGTGGCGTCCGGTCAGTTCTCCAGCGCGTCCGGTCGTTGTTTCGTTGTGCGCGGCTCAGGGTTGACCAGCGCGTCCGGTCAGTTACGGGACCGGTGCGTCCGGTCGTGACCAGCGCGTCCGGTCAGTTGGACCGGCGCGTCCGGTCAGTGTTTCGCGAAAGAGCCGTTGTGTGACCGGCGCGTCCGGTCAACGCGACTTCGGCTGTTTCAAGTTTCTAACGGCTATATTCGAAGGGATACGTCTATAAATACTCGTTGGCCGGCTCAAGGCTCTCTCTCTTGGACTTTTGACATACTTGTGAGCACTTTGAGCTAAGCAACTCCCCTCCCACTCATCTCTCTTGCTTCTTTGCATATTCGAAGTGAGATTGAGTGATCCAAGTGCATTTGCATTGTGAGATAGCATCTAGTTGGCACTTGGTGGTTGATTTGCTGCGGGATTCTTGTTTCTCTTGGTGGTTGCCGCCACCTAGACGGCTTGGAGCAGCTTGGAGGCGTTGGCAAGAGTTGGTGATTGTTCTTGGCCACCTCCGGTGATTGTGAGGGGTTTGTGCCTACCTCGGCGAAGCGCCAAAGGCAACATTAGTGGATTGCTCGTGTCATTGCAACCTTTTGCCATTTGGTAGGTTCTTGTGGCGCCTTTTGAGAGGCTCGGTGTGAGACCGATTAGCCACCGAACCACGTGGTGAAGAGGGACACAACGGGGACTAGCGTGCCGGCAAGCACGTGAACCTCGGGATAAATCTTCGTGTCATCACTTTCATATTGTGATTGATTGATCCCGGTGTTCGGTTGTCTTGGTATTCATTGTTGATCATATTGGTTGGCTCAATACTTCGCCCCTCGGTGAAACTCTTCTAACTCATCTCCGCATTAGTTTCTTAGTTATCTTTGCTAGCTAGTTAGCTTTGCTAGAGTAGCTCTTTTGTGTAGCTTGCTAGTTGTAGTTGTAGTTACCTTCTCGGTTTGTCTTGTGCGGTTGAGTGCCAATATACTAGAATTGTGAATTGGATAGGTGGCTTGCAAACACCCCGTAGGCTAAGCAAAACTCGCATCTCGCTATTTGTTGTATTGATAAACTTGTTTAGCTTGTCTTTGTAGAAATTTTTAAAAGGCTATTCACCCCCCCTCTAGCCATCAAGACCTTTCAAGTGGTATCGGAGCCGTGGTCACCGTTTGCAAGGCTTAACAACCTCGGTGCAAGATGGCTCAAGTTATGTTCAATCATGTTAATGGCAAGCCTCCATTCTTTGATGGTGTCTCTTCCTTTGATCATTGGAAAAGGAAGATGAAGCAATATCTGGGCAATATACATGAGAAGGTTTGGGATGTGACCAAAGAAGGATACATCATTCTTGATGAAGAAAATCTCACTCTAAATGACCGCATCAACAAACAATGCAACACGGCGGCACTTGACACAATCTACCGTGCCATTGATGACAAAGTATTTGAGCAAATCAAAGATCTTGAAAAAGCAAATGAGCTTTGGATAAGGCTTGAAGAAACATATGAAGGCACTTCAACGGTAAAAAGTGCCAAGCTATATATGCTCAAGGACAAGTTCTCCACTTTCAAGATGAAGGATGATGAATCCATCCCCGAGATGTTCTATAGGCTCCAAGTTATTGTCAATGATCTCAAGGGGCTTGGAGAGAAGGTTGAGGACAAGGACTTCTCACACAAGTTCTTGATGTGCTTACCCAAGAAGTTTGCCACCTTGAGAAGAATGATCTTTAGAGAAGGATTGGACAAGGTCAAACCAACCAATGTGCTTGGAGATATAATGACCGATGCCCAATACAATGATGATGAAGATGAGGTAGAAGAGAAGAAGGAGACCAAGGTCAAGCAAGAGAAGCCCATTGCATTCAAGGCTTCATCTTCTAAGGGCAAGAGCAAGGTGGAGAGCGATGATGATGATCCATTCGATGATGAGACCATGGCCCTCCTAGTGCACAAGATGGGGAGGTTCATGAAGAAGAAAGGATATGGGGCAAGGAAGAGAAGGGACTTCATGAAGGCAAAGGAGGTGCTTTGCTACAATTGTAATAGCCCCGATCATGTAGTGGCAAAGTGTCCATATGAAGACAAAAGATATCATGATGGGGAGTTGAAGTTGAAAAAGAACAAGAAGGACAAGAAGGAGAAGAAAGAGAAGAAGAGCTTCACTATCAACAAGAAGAAGAAGGGTGGTGGCTATGTAGTCACTTGGGATAGTGATAACTCCGATAGTGATGATGATAGCTCTAGTGATGATGAGAGGACCACTCGGTGAGCCATTGCAAGCATCGCCCTCTCCAACAAGCCATCCATCTTCGACACTACATCGACATGCCTTATGGCCAAGCCTACAAAGGTAAAATATGATGATAGTGATGATGATTCTTGTGCTAGTGATGGTTGTAGGAGTGATAATGAGGAGGATGAGGACTACTCCAAGGATGATCTATTGGGCATAATAGATCAAATGAGCAAGGGCTACAAGAGGACAACCAAGAAATACAAAATCTTGGAACAAGAGCTCATTGCCAAGAGCAATGAAAATGATGCCTTGATGGAGGAGCTTGTTGCTCTCAAAAAGAGTAAGGAGTGTAAAGGAATTGAACAAGAGCTCAAAGCTCTTAGGAAATCCTTTGATGAGCTAGAGGCTTCTCGTGAGTGTCTAAAGGAAGACCACGAGGACCTTGAAGTTGCTCACACTATGCTTAAGGAAGCCCACTCCACTCTACTTGAGCTCATCAAGGAGAAGGACCTCAAGTTGGAGAAGCTCATGAAGGAAGCTAAGGAGAAGCAAGTGATTGTCACTTGTGATATTGGACTAACATGTGATATTATTGATGATTCTTTATTTGTTGGTCCTACTAATGCTTCATGTAGCTCATCATCATCCACCACAACCAACTCTATCTCTACTACTAGTGATTCATCACTTGTGGTTGAGAATGAGACTCTCAAGAGAGAGGTGGATGATCTCACCCGCGCATTAGGCAATGCCTATGGTGGGGATGCCCGCTTGCTAAAATGCTTGGGTAGCCAAAGGTTCTCTCTTAACAAAGAGGGTTTGGGCTATACTCCCAAGAAGGGCAAGACGGTCTTTGCTACTCTAAAGTCTCGCTTTGTGAAGGGCAATGGTCGTTATTGCAATAGATGCAAGCAAGTTGGGCATCTAGAGATTAATTGTAATAAAATGAACAAGAACAATAACAAGTTTCATGCTAAAATAGATTACATCCCTTTTGATTCTTGTTATGTGCTTACCAAGGGTGAGAAAGGTGTGCATGCTAAGTTTGTTGGTACACCAATCGTGGGTCCAAAGAAGCAGACCATTTGGGTACCAAAGAGCTTAGTGACTAACCTCCAAGGACCCAAGCAAGTATGGGTACCTAAAAGACATTAAATTGTTTTGTAGGTAAATTACAAGGCCGGAGGAAGGCATTGGGTGCTTGATAGTGGGTGCTCTCAACATATGACCGGTGATTCAAGAATGTTCAACTCTCTCAAATCAAATGATAGTGGCATTGATAGTATCACATTTGGTGATAATAGCAAGGGTGATGTGAAGGCTCTTGGAAGGATTGCAATCTCAAATGATCATAGCATTTCCAATGTGCTCTTAGTTGAAAAGTTGAACTTCAATCTTCTCTCGGTTGCTCAATTGTGTGATCTCGGTTTCAAGTGCATATTTGGTGTTGATGATGTGGAGATAGTTAGTGTTGATGGCTCTAACTTGATCTTCAAAGGTTTTAGATATGAGAATCTATACTTGGTTGACTTCAATGCTAGTGACACTCAACTTTCAACATGCTTGCTCACCAAATCAAGTATGGGTTGGTTATGGCATAGAAGACTTAGTCATGTTGGCATGAAGCAATTGAACAAGTTAGTGAAGCATGACTTAGTTAGAGGCTTGAAGGATGTTACATTTGAGAAAGATAAGCTATGTAGTGCATGTCAAGCCGGAAAGCAAGTGGGCAACACTCATCCATTGAAAAGCATCATGAGTACTTCCAAGGCATTTGAGTTGTTGCACATGGATCTATTTGGGCCAACTACATACACAAGCATTGGTGGCAACAAGTATGGCTTTGTGATTGTGGATGATTTCACTAGATACACATGGGTATTCTTTCTTGGGGACAAGAGTGATGCATTTGACATATTCAAGAAGTTCATCAAGAGAGTGCAAAATGAGTTTGAGACCACAATCAAGAAAGTGAGAAGTGACAATGGAAGTGAGTTTAGAAACACAAGAGTTGATGAGTTATGTGATGAGCTTGGAATCAAACATCAATTCTCGGCCAAGTATACACCTCAATCAAATGGCCTAGTTGAGAGGAAGAATAGAACTTTGATTGATATGGCAAGATCAATGTTAAATGAGTATAATGTGAGTCATTCATTTTGGGCCGAAGCAATCAACACGGCTTGCTTCTATAGCAACCGCCTCTATTGCCACAAGTTTCTAGAGAAGACACCATATGAGATCTTAAATGGAAGAAAGCCCAACATTGCATACTTTCGGGTATTTGGTTGCAAATGCTACATCTTGAAGAAGGGCACTAGATTGAGCAAGTTTGAGAAGAAATGTGATGAAGGATTCCTACTTGGTTACTCCACTACTAGCAAAGCTTATAAAGTTTGGAATTTGGCTAGTGGTTTACTTGAGGAAGTTCATGATGTTGAATTTGATGAAACAAATGGCTCTCAAGATGAGGAAAATAACTTGGATAATGTGAGAGGAACTCAATTGACTAATGCTATGAAAGAAATGGATATTGGTGATATTAGGCCAAAGCAAGTGATTGATGTGGATGACAACAAAGATCAAGTGCTCCAAAGTCCAATTACACAAGCTAGTGGTTCTTTAACGCAAAATCAAGCTAGTACATCATCTCAAGTGCAACAAGATCAACAAGTGGCTAGTTCATCATCTTCAACTCATGATCAACATCAACATCCAAGCAATCAAGTCAAAGTGCTTCAACCAACCAACATTGCAAGAGACCATCCATTGGATTCCATCATTGGTGACATACAAAGGGGAGTTCAAACTAGATCAAGATTGGCATCATTTTGTGCTCACTCTTCTTTTGTATCAATGGAAGAACCCAAGGACATTGATAAAGCATTAAGAGATCCGGATTGGGTAAATGCAATGCATGAAGAGCTCAACAACTTCAAGAGAAATGAAGTATGGGAACTAGTTGAAAGGCCTAAGAATCACAATGTCATTGGAACAAGATGGGTCTTTCGCAACAAGCAAGATCAAGATGGGATAGTAGTAAGAAACAAAGCAAGACTAGTGGCTCAAGGTTACACACAAATAGAGGGTCTTGACTTTGGTGAAACTTATGCCCCGGTTGCAAGATTGGAAGCAATTAGGATCTTACTTGCCTATGCTTGTGCTCATAATATCAAGCTATATCAAATGGATGTGAAGAGTGCATTTCTCAATGGGTACATTCAAGAAGAGGTGTATGTGGAGCAACCTCCCAGTTTTGAAGATGACAAGAAACCTAACCATGTATACAAGTTAAGGAAAGCTTTGTATGGATTGAAGCAAGCACCTAGAGCATGGTATGAAAGATTGAGGGACTTCTTGCTAACCAAAGGATTTGTCATGGGCAAAGTGGATACTACTCTCTTCACCAAGAAGATTGGGAAAGACTTGTTTGTATTGCAAATATATGTTGATGATATTATCTTCGGTTCAACCAATCAAGATTATTGTGATGAGTTTGGGAAAATGATGGCAAAGGAATTTGAAATGTCAATGATCGATGAACTTAGTTTCTTTCTTGGACTTCAAATCAAACAAATGAAGGAAGGAACATTTGTGAGCCAAACCAAGTACATCAAAGATATGCTTAAGAAGTTTGGCATGGAAGATGCAAAGGGCATTACAACCTCAATGGGCACTAGTGGAAGTTTGGATAGTGACAAGAGTGGCAACATGGTGGATCAAAAGCTATATAGATCAATGATTGGTAGTCTACTCTATGTGACGGCATCAAGGCCCGATGTGATGTTTAGTGTATGCATGTGTGCAAGATTTCAAGCCTCACCAAGAGAAAGTCATTTGAAGGCAACAAAGAGAATATTGAGGTACTTAAAGCATACACAAGATGTTGGATTATGGTATCCCAAAGGTGCAAGCTTTGAGCTAGTTGGATATTCGGATTCCGACTATACCGGTGACAAAGTGGAGAGAAAAAGTACTTCCGGGACTTGTCAATTGTTAGGAAGATCACTTGTCTCATGGTCATCCAAGAAGCAAAATAGTATTGCACTATCTACCACCGAGGCCGAATACATCGCCGCGGGTAGTTGTTGTGCACAAATCTTGTGGATGAAGGCAACATTGAAGGATTTTGGAATCAATTTCAAGAATGTGCCATTGCTATGTGACAATGAAAGTGCCGTGAAGCTAACCAACAATCCGGTTCAACATCAAAGAACAAAGCATATTGATGTTCGTCATCATTTCATTAGAGATCATCAACAAAAAGGTGACATTGCTATTGAGAGTGTGGGCACCGAATATCAACTAGCCGATCTATTCACCAAGCCACTTGATGAGAAGAGATTTCACAAGCTAAAGAATGAGTTGAACATAATTGACTTCTCCAACATGAGTTGATGCACCCCATATATGACATGCCTCTCCTTCGAGCCCCAAGGTACAATTGGTTGACATGTCATACATTCTATGCTAAGGACTTGTTTAGTGCATCTAGTCATAATTTACATGTTCTAGGCTCATTCATGAAAATCAAATGAATTTGAAGTTTATATGGTGCCACTATTGTTTCCATGACTTGCATTATCTAGTGGTAGCATATAACTTGTTTAAGTAGCTTGTGATCCTAAGTGTTTAATCTAGAAAACTTGTCTAAATATTTGCTTCAACATGGTGCATGATAACCCTTCTAGTGAGGTGTGAAGAAGCTTGCCCTTGGATCAAACCGAAGCATTTTATTTATGCAAGCAATCTAGGTTGAATCACAAACTTGATCCTCACCCCATAATTCTACATGACAATCTATCTAAAAATTGGTTCCTTGTGGTCATTGGTGCCAAAGAGGGAGAAAATGTTGTTCACAAAGATAGAACTCAAAGGGGGAGAAGCACAAAAAAAATGTTGTTCACAAAGAGAAAACCTAAAGGGGAGAATTGATAAAAGAAGGGGATCAACTAAAATTTCGAGCACACAAGTAGGGGGAGCAAGCGTTTAAACATGAATGTTTGCATTTCCATGTGCACTTCATATGTACGATGCATAGTTATGCATTTCTTTTTCTCCAATACATTGCTTGTGTGGTGAATTGCTAGTATACAATTGAATGGTGTATTGAAGTACTAGCATAAATAGGAAGTAGTTAGATTTTACTTGCTTCATGTTTTTCAAAGTGGTACTAGAGCCATGCTTATAATGTTGATCTCACGAGGTTTCTAGTTTTGTTTATACTTTTCCAAGTGGTATCTAACTACATAAGGTGCTAAGATGGTGTTTATCGCTACTCCGATGGTATCACGCTTCAAAGGTCTATAATCTAAAACACTTAGCACCTATTGATAGTCAATGCTCCTAATCTTTCCTATCTAACATGTATGCTTCCAAAATCCAAACATATAGCATACATGTAGGGGGAGCCATTGCTATCAATTTGAATTCATGATCACTTGTCCATACTTCTTACACATGGTAATATACTTGGACAATGTGACATGGGTTCAATCAAAATTTTATCATAATATCTTTGTGAAAGGGTTGTCACCAATTACCAACAAGGGGGAGATTGAAAGTCCTATGTTTGGTGTTGGTAATTAGTGACAATGCCTAAGTACTAATCCTATGCCTAAGTTGTATGTAGCATATGGGGATTAGTACATTCCAAGGTTGGTGGCAAGATGGACATGGTGATCATGATGGCCACACTTGGATTTGGATGCAACCCTACGTGATCAAGGCAAAGGTATATGCTTAAGGGTTGTGTTTTAGTAACCAAGACACCTAGTGGGTGTGGTTACATTATAGGATAGATAGCCGTACTATAAAGAGGGGAATGACGCGGCTATTGGACTCCTAAGTGCCTCTAGATGTGCATTTCATAATCATATGCATTTGGATAGAACTAATAACGCCTCGAAAAATGATTGTGAAAATGCTAACACATGTACACAAGGTGATGTACACTTGTTGGTGTTAGCACATTTGCGACGGCGTTGGAGTTTGAGCGGTAGAGAGGGTTTGGGGTCCTCTCTCCCTCCCGCCGAGCTTGCAAGGCGGGATTCAGGCGTTTTCGAGGAGTTGAAACGACTTTTTTTTTACTACGCCGGAAGTCGGAAAAGAAACGGAGGCGAACGGAGGTCACTGGAGTGACCGGACGCTGCACCGGACGCGGTCACGGTGTGACCGGACGCGTCCGGTCAGTGTTCAGCGTGTGCGCGTTTTTCGGTTTGTTGATCGGACGCGTGGCGCGTCCGGTCACAGTCGACCGGACGCGTCCGGTCGTTCAGGGAGCTTACTGGACTCTCACCGGACGCTGGCACTGTGGCGTCCGGTCAGTTCTCCAGCGCATCCGGTCGTTGTTTCGTTGTGCGCGGCTCAGGGTTGACCAGCGCGTCCGGTCAGTTACGGGACCGGTGCGTCCGGTCGTGACCAGCGCGTCCGGTCAGTTGGACCGGCGCGTCCGGTCAGTGTTTCGCGAAAGAGCCGTTGTGTGACCGGCGCGTCCGGTCAGCTGGACCAGCGCGTCCGGTCAACGCGACTTCGGCTGTTTCAAGTTTCTAACGGCTATATTCGAAGGGATACGTCTATAAATACTCGTTGGCCGGCTCAAGGCTCTCTCTCTTGGACTTTTGACATACTTGTGAGCACTTTGAGCTAAGCAACTCCCCTCCCACTCATCTCTCTTGCTTCTTTGCATATTCGAAGTGAGATTGAGTGATCCAAGTGCATTTGCATTGTGAGATAGCATCTAGTTGGCACTTGGTGGTTGATTTGCTGCGGGATTCTTGTTTCTCTTGGTGGTTGCCGCCACCTAGACGGCTTGGAGCAGCTTGGAGGCGTTGGCAAGAGTTGGTGATTGTTCTTGGCCACCTCCGGTGATTGTGAGGGGTTTGTGCCTACCTCGGCGAAGCGCCAAAGGCAACATTAGTGGATTGCTCGTGTCATTGCAACCTTTTGCCATTTGGTAGGTTCTTGTGGCGCCTTTTGAGAGGCTCGGTGTGAGACCGATTAGCCACCGAACCACGTGGTGAAGAGGGACACAACGGGGACTAGCGTGCCGGCAAGCACGTGAACCTCGGGATAAATCTTTGTGTCATCACTTTCATATTGTGATTGATTGATCCCGGTGTTCGGTTGTCTTGGTATTCATTGTTGATCATATTGGTTGGCTCAATACTTCGCCCCTCGGTGAAACTCTTCTAACTCATCTCCGCATTAGTTTCTTAGTTATCTTTGCTAGCTAGCTAGCTTTGCTAGAGTAGCTCTTTTGTGTAGCTTGCTAGTTGTAGTTGTAGTTACCTTCTCGGTTTGTCTTGTGCGGTTGAGTGCCAATATACTAGAATTGTGAATTGGATAGGTGGCTTGCAAACACCCCGTAGGCTAAGCAAAACTCGCATCTCGCTATTTGTTGTATTGATAAACTTGTTTAGCTTGTCTTTGTAGAAATTTTTAAAAGGCTATTCACCCCCCCTCTAGCCATCAAGACCTTTCAGCGGGCGGGCGAGCGCGCAGTCAGCTGGGCCGGGCCGCTTCGCGGGCGGGCCGAGAAGGGAAGCGGCGGCCTGCTTAGGTTCAAAATTGATTTTTCAAATTTCTAAATTCCAAACAATTTCAATTACAGTTTTCAAACCCCATTTTGAACAAGAAAAAGACATTTTCTGGGATTGACCCAAAAATAAAAGTTGCTCAGAATTAAATTCTCTACAACTTTGATTAAGGGGCCAACTAAAAATTCTCAATAGATTTTGAATTGCAGAATAAAAGCTAAAATAGGGAGTATTTTTGAATATTTTTAATTAATATTTTTGATCAAGTTTTTGACAAAACTTTGAGTCATCTAGTTGCTCCAAAAATTGAACTATGGTTCTAAGTGATATAAAATTTGTAGTTGCAAAATTTTGGTGTAAGGTGATTAGCATATTAATATATTACATCACATATATCATTTCCAAGATTTTATTGCACTCAAATTATAATATTCACATGTATGATTATGATGATATGAAATGTCATGCTTATGATTGCCATGCAAATGCTTGCGTAACACCGGAGTGTTACAACCCTCCCCCCTTATAAAAATCTCATCCCGAGATTTGGGTTATGAACCATTTATTATAAAAATCTTCGTATGCTTTTTGTAGGTATTCACCCGTTTCCCAAGATGCATCCCCTTCATCATGATGACTCCATTGTATCTTATACGTTTTCACCACACTGTTTCGAGTAGCCCTCTCCTTGGAATCCAAGACTCGAATTGGCTGCTCACGATACACCAGATCTGACTTAAGTTTTATGCCTCGAGGTTCAATTCTTTCTTCTGGAACGCGCAAACACTTCTTGAGATGTGATACGTGAAAAACTGGGAATATAGCACCCATTGCTTCTGGTAATTCCAATTTGTAAGCCACTGGACCCTTCCTTTCCAAGATTTTGTAAGGTCCTACAAATCTGGCGGCGAGCTTTCTGCGTATACCAAACCGCTTCTTTTTCATTGGCGTGACCTTTAGATAAACATAGTCACCAACTTCGAACACAAGCGGTCTCCTTCTTTTATCCGCATAACTTTTCTATCGTGACTGAGCTGCTCTCATATTTTGCTGGATAATATGAACTTTCTTTTCGGCTTCCTCCACGAAGTCAATACCATAATACCTTCTTTCCCCTGGCTCAATCCAGTTTAAAGGTGTTCTACACTTTTGGCCATACAGAGCCTCAAAAGGTGCCATCTTGATACTTTCTTGATAGCCATTATTGTACGCGAACTCTGCTAACGGTAACCATGACTCCCATGAACCTCTGGAAGATAACACACAAGCTCTTAACATATCCTCTAAAATAGCATTAACTCTTTCAGTCTGACCATCTGTTTGAGGATGATAGGTAGTGCTACGAATCAGACTAGTCCCCAAACCTTTGTGCAAATGCTCCCAAAAGTGAGCAGTGAACTGTGACCCTCTGTCAGACACTATAGTCTTCGGTATGCCATGCAACCTCACAATCTTCGCAATATACTTCTCGGCATATTGAGGTAGTCTATACTCTGTCTTGACAGGCAAAAAGTGGGCTGTCTTGGTAAGACGATCCACAATTACCCAAATCGAATCATGACCTTTCTGAGTAGTAGGCAGACCCGTGATAAAATCCATACTTATATCATCCCACTTCCAACTAGGTACTGACAAAGGTTGTAGCAATCCGGCAGGTTTCATGTGAATCGCTTTCACTCTACAACATGTGTCACATCTGGCTACATAAGCTGCAATTTCCTTTTTCATCTTTGTCCACCAATAACGAGGTCTTAGCTCTTGATACATTTTACTACTGCCAGGATGAATGGACAACTTAGAGAGATGAGCTTCATCCATAATTTTATTCTTAAGCTCTCTATCCTTTGGAACAACAAGACGGTTGTCGAACCACAACACATCTTGCTCATCCACTCTGAAGTGTTTTGAGAGTTCTTCTTCAATTTTCTTTTTGATGTGGAATACCCCCTTGTCTGCCTTCTGACCTTCTATTATCTTACTTTCCAAGGAGCAACTGATCTGAATACTATGTAACACGGCAGGGTGCATTAGATTAAAACCATCTTCGAGTAAGGGTTGCATATTCAGACAATGTGACTTTCTACTCAAAGCATCGGCTACCACATTGGCTTTCCCAGGGTGATACTGTACATTTAAGTTATAATCTTTGATTAGTTCTAACCATCTTCGCTGTCTCATGTTCAATTCTGGTTGGGTGAAAATGTACTTGAGACTCTTATGATCGGTGAAAATATTGCACACATTACTAAGTAAATAGTGTCTCCAAATCTTTAAGGCATGCACCACGGCGGCAAGCTCAAGATCATGTGTCGGATAATTGATTTCATGTTTTCTCAACTGACGGGAGGCATAAGCAATGACTCTTTCTTCTTGCATCAGAACACAACCTAATCCTGTTTTTGATGCGTCACAGAACACATCAAAAGGTTTCTCGATGTCGGGCTGTGCAAGAACTGGAGCAGTGGTCAACAGTTTCCTCAAGGTGTGGAAAGCTGTCTCACACTCCTCTGTCCACACAAACTTGTGATCTTTCTGTAACAGACTTGTCATCGGCTTGGCAATCTTCGAGAAGTCTGGGATAAAGCGGCGATAGTAACCAGCTAACCCTAGGAAACTCCTGACTTCAGACACTGTGGTTGGAGTTTTCCAATCCATAACCTCTTGCACTTTGCTCGGATCTACCGAAACTCCATTCTCAGATAGAATATGACCAAGGAAAGGAACTTTCTTCATCCAAAATTCACATTTGCTAAACTTAGCATACAACTTATGATCTCTCAGTCTGGTCAAGACAATTCTCAGATGCTCTTCATGATCTTTCTCATTCTCAGAGTATACTAGAATGTCATCAATGAAGACAACTACAAACTTGTCCAACTCTGGCATGAAAACCGTATTCATCAGATACATAAAATATGCAGGAGCATTTGTTAAGCCAAAAGACATAACAAGATACTCGTACAACCCGTATCTGGTAGAAAAGGCGGTTTTCGGAACATCTTGTGGCCTAATCTTTATCTGATGATACCCTGACCTTAGGTCTATCTTGGAGAACACTCTAGCTTTAGCCAACTAATCAAACAAAACGTCGATATGAGGCAAAGGATATTTATTCTTGATAGTCACAGCATTCAGAGGTCGATAATCCACACACATCCTTAGAGTACCCTCTTTCTTTTTTTTCACGAACAAGGCAGGACATCCCCATTCAGACTTACTTGGGCGGATAAACCCCTTCTTTAATAATTCTTCCAGTTGTTTCTTCAGCTCAGCTAACTCATCCGGAGGCATCCGATATGGTCTCCTCGAAATAGGAGCTGTCCCGGGGATCAACTCGATTCCAAACTCAACATCTCTATCTGGAGGAAGGCCAGGTAGCTCGTCTGGAAACACATCCGGGAACTCACACACTACCGGGATCTGGTGGATAGGAACAAATTCCATGGCATAGGTCACACTCACAAGGTCTGTTCTTTTAGGCAATGGTACCCGGAAAGTACCCTCTGCCTGGGGATCCTTAAGGGTAAGCATCTGACTGCTTGTATCTATGACTGCTCCCCAGTCTTTCATCCAGTTCATTCCTATTATTACATCCAAAACTAGTCCAGGCATAACTACCAAGTTCACTCGAAACTTCCGACTACCTAACTCAAGGGTTGCCCCTCTAACCATCTTATTGGTTAACACATCAGCCCCTGCGGAACTTATGCGATAACCATAACCCAATTCTGTGCATAGTTGTTCATGCTTCCGTGCAAATGCTTGACTCATAAAAGAATGCGAGGATCCAGAATCAAATAGAACAACTGCAGGGTGATGGTTAACAAGAAACTTACCGGCAGTTACAGGCTCTCCCTCAGGAATCTCATCAACAGTGGTATGATGTACACGAGCATTGTAAGTCTGTTGCTTCTTTTTAGGCGGATAAGGGCAGAACTTTGAAAAGTGGCCTGGCTGACCACAATTGTAGCAGGGCCCCTTCACTGTACCAGCAGACCCTATAGCTCCCTTGGAGTTGCTCTGTTCTGCAGCTGCGGTGATCTTTGTTGGCGGCACGACCATCTTGTACGGCTTCTGTGGTCCCTTGTAGTTCTGAGTTTTATGCTGTGGCGGCCTGAACCTTGCACTAGGTGCGGACGGATGATAAGAAGAATGATTTGCAGTGACAACTCTGGACTGGGATGGTCCTGACTCAAACACCCTCTTACGATTCTTGGATGCGGTGTAGGCGTTATTGTTCTTTTCTTGTTTCAAACAATCACTGATAAAGTCATTGAATCTGGCGCGGGTATTGGTACCCACATACTTCATCATCTTCGGACTTAACCCTCTCTTGAAACTAGCAATTCTCTTTGCATCTGTGTCAACCATGTCTGGAGCATAACGGCACAAGTTGTTAAAGGCATGCAGATACTGTGTCACCGTCTTGGTACCCTGATTCAAGGCCAAGAACTCTCCGAGCTTCATCTCAACCAACCCTGGGGGAATATAAACTCCCCTAAATGCTTCAGTGAAATCTCTCCAAGTGATCTGGGCATTGGGAGGAAGGGTGGTGCGGTGATGCTTCCACCACATTCCTGCCGGTCCCTGTAGCTGATGTGCAGCATACTCTATTTTTAGAACTTCTGTCAGCCTCAACACACGGAACTTATCTTCCA
This sequence comes from Saccharum hybrid cultivar R570, assembly GCA_038087645.1. Classification (NCBI taxonomy): domain Eukaryota; kingdom Viridiplantae; phylum Streptophyta; class Magnoliopsida; order Poales; family Poaceae; genus Saccharum; species Saccharum hybrid cultivar. Next base: position 14,925,967 of record JAQSUU010000259.1, read on the forward strand.
TAGTGTTGATCCATTCTTCAGCATCGAGTGGCTCTGCTGCTTCCTTAAAATAGGTGGCCTAGTATCCATGAAATCCTTGAAATTGCTGTACTGGTTCACCCCATGGCCACCACCTTGATTATTACCTCTCTGAACATTTTCAGCGATGGTACGCAGAAAATCTTCCATATTCCTCTGTGACTGCTCGGCATTGCGCCGACTTCCAAGGAACTGTGCGAAGAACACCTCTGCAGTGAGCGGTGGAGGAGGGGGCAAATGTGGCTCTGGCTGTGGCTCCTGGTGGTTGACGTTGTTTGCACCACCCCCACCAGCTCCTGCACCGTTGCCACCAGTTTTAGCGGCCTCATACGTGGCACGACGAGTGTTTGCCATCTGCATATTTCAGCAACAAGCAATAATTGAACGAAGTTGTAGTAATTGTATTCGAATGAACAATCATGCCATACTGAATTCATTGGAGAGAACAAGTCATACAAGAAAACAGAGGCACAATAATCACATTCCAATTAAAACAACATCACTAATTAAGTTACTTCAAATGCAACCTCGCGTTCCATACAACCACGTTGCCAGCATACATACACTGGACTTTCATGCGTTCGGGCATCGCATACACAACCAAGATCCAAAAGATCGCCAGTCTCAAGATCGAACAGGATACAACACGATACATAGAAACCAAAAGAAGGCCATCGCGACAAAGCCTAGCTACTAACGCAGGACACTATCCTACTCTTCGGGGCCGTCGTCGAGGTCGGAGGCATCACCATTGCTACTTTCAGCAGCAGCGTCGTCGTCGACGTCCATCTGGGCGGCGTCCGGAGGAGCATATGGGCCCATCCCGTTGTAGAGGGCATGAAACTCTTCATGCAAGTTAGCATTGTACTCTTCTAGCTCCTCGACCCTCTGCCTCAGAAGGTTCCTATCGTTCCAGGCTTCATTCCTTTCTTGCACTAGCTGTCCCATCATGCGGTCTGCATTTCTGTTGGCCTGAGTCAACGTTTGCACCCGCTGCATGGAACTCTCGCCTCTCTCAAGAGCCCGGTCCCGCTGCAAGCTCATGTCGGCCAACTGCTCCTGCAAGCTAGCTATAGCACGTGCTTGCTTCTTCTTCTGCTTCCTTGCTTCAAGCCGATCATCACCACGTAGGCCAGTCAAAGTCCAATAGGTATTCTCAAGACCCTGGTATGCTCTGATTACTGCATACATGGCACTCATGGTGTGGTTGTCGCTAGCCCGTCCTTCACTGGGGCCTCTAACCAGGGCACTTCCCTGCGGCTGTACCCAAATGGCATCGCGAGAATCATCTCTCGGGAAAGTACCGGCCAAAGCTGCTGCCAACTCATTGGGGAACCTGCTCATTATGTCTCGGATGACGCGAAAGGCTGCGCCCTCTGCACCCTCAACTGGAGTGCGTCCTTCAAACTCCAAATGCCAACCATCCCATTCTGGCGCATCACCAAGAGCAGGGACGGTGATTTCCACGACTGCAAGTCCATCCTCAGCTAGCTGGCTCTCACTCCAAGAGTACACCGGCTCTTGACCCTCTAGGTACCCCACATCATGGAGCACTCTCCAAAGCAAGGTGGCATGCCGAACTCGCTTAGAAAAGTGTCCGTGCTGCGGCGCTCCCGCGGGGCCATCTGACGACGGGGTGCTCTTCCGCTGGTGGACTTACGGGCAGTCTGCTTCGTGCGGGCCATCTGTAGCACAAATTTTAATTACCCGATGAGAATATATTTTAAGTTGATGTCACTTTTATCAAAATGGGATAATCCTTTATAAGGGGAGGAATGCATGTCATGAATGAAATGCACAGGCAACATGATGCATGCACGAGTCTTACGTTCTCACAAACTTAGAAAATAAGGACATCTAACGATGAATTCGGTGGCATACAAACGATCTCTCATATACGTAACTAATTCGGTCTACACGATAACGCTGTTATGTACCTGCAGAAAATTCATTTCAGCCCATTCCCCATGAATGCATGAAAGCAGTAAATCTACCTACACGCTCTACACGAATCCCCAGATGCGTGTACAACGGTAGTAACTACCCAAACACATCGTCCTATTGACGGCATCGCCTCAACGGACGGAACACCCACACATGCGATACTTTCATAAAAATATGTGTAAAACATGTAATTATTCTAGTATCATATAAGCACTCTCCCTAGATCGGCGGTGTATCCGATCATGCTCTCACAGCTCACACTTACCGAAGCGTAGAGGTAACTGATCCATACATTACCACTCAATTAAGTGGCACTCATACAATAGCACGCCGTATGAGCGACGAAAAGAGAAATATGGTGCAAGAACCCCAAGTTAGTACTTAAATAGCCACCTAGAGTCCTTAACTGGGCATACAGGATATGACCACTGGCACACTTTTAGTTTGAAAATCACACTTTTTAAACAGAATTTTGTTTTAAATACACTTATGAACAGTAATCACGCTAAACCATGCTCCGATGCCAGCTGTAACAGAACCGCCCAATTATACGAGATTAAGTGAGAAAATCATCCAACGGGAGGACAATTTAACAAACTTAAGCCTGTATAACCCGGTAGTCCGTGAAATCTCGACGGATTTCAAACCATTCACATAACAGCCAAGATCGTACTAAGTTTAGCGGTCACCGTCATAAGTTATATAAAAGTTCGCGGCACAAAATACATCGGAGTTTAAACATAGTTATTACAAACCAGGTTCGAATAAAAGTAGCGGAAGCAGTAGTTCAAATCACGCACACACACAGCGTTTTGAAATAAAGTGCCAGCTTGTGATCATCTCCAGCAAAAGCATCAGACGAGAAGTAGTGAATGACCATTGCCCATGGTCCTAAGCTTCGCCCATCGTAGGATAGAGACAGTTGATACAATAACCATAGTACATCTGTCCATCTGCAACAAGTGGGAACAAAGCCCTGAGTACGAGAAGGTACTCAGCTAGACTTACCCGATAGAACCAAAATAAAATGACACCAAGGATCATGATAGGCTTTCTGGTGGGGTAGCTGACTCATTTATAAGAAAAGCATTTTAACTTAACAGTTATTTTACAAAAGCATGCAGTATTTTAATCTTTATTACCCTGTCAACTATGTTTGCACTTATGCTAGAGGAACCATGTAATTAAGCAAGTAAGGATTACCATTGATCAATAACAATAATTACCATGTCATTTTCCACATAACTATCCAAGTGTTTCATCAATATTACTACGATGAAGTAACTCAAGTCAAGTGTTCACTATCCAGTGAACGATGGCGATTCGAATCGATTATTAACCAGCTGGTAATTTATTCCTCACACAAACCTCACTCACCCGCTAAAGTGAGGTATTGGTCACCGAGTCAACCATTCAGGTAAAGTCACGAGCTTGCCAGGAACCACATGTACCCGGGGGCCGCCCGACTGCTCTTTGGCCTTATCATCGCGCCCCCGTTTCCTACCACTACTGCTCCGGTACAGTGCGTTGCGGGCAATCCACTTGGCCCGAATAATCTCCCAGCTTCGCGATCGAAAGGTACTTTATTCGGCCAGCTAAATGTGAGGCATGCGTTCAACATGACTCGAGGCCCAACAACGGACGGTCCTTAATCGACACAGACGGAAGACACTACAGTCCGAAACCCTGCAAGCTTCCGTCCGGTCTCAGATTCATTTTAACACTTAGTTATTCTCATATGACATTCTTTCACATAAATCCAGGTAATCCCCTATAGCTCGCGGATGACAGACAATCACCCGACTTCTACCGGTCTAAGCAACTAAGCAATTATTGACCGCGGACACCAGGGTAACAAGGAGCGGGTAAAGCAAGGTGAAACAAGGTATAATGCAGCAACGTTTGTAAACAACTCCTAAACGTAATGCATCAAATTAAGTAAAGTTAATAATAATTTATTTGCAAACCGGGAGAGAAATGCTCCGGGGCTTGCCTCTCTCAAACGAGCTCGGACGGTGGTCGGGGCACTCCGGAAGATCTTCACCGACCTCCTCTTCGGCTTCGGTCAACTCCTGCTCTGGCACCTCGGACTGCTCTTCTGGGTCCTCGGGAACTGCTACCGGGGTCACTTCCTGCGATCCTGTATGATGCAGAAGTATAAGTGCTCATGCCTAGGTGCATTGCAGGGATGACATGAGAGGATGATAATGAATGCATGCGATGTAATGAGCATGTTACGTTATTTGGATTACGTGGAACTTACGACTCTTCTACGAGGTAGTCTTACGTCATCCAAGAACATGTACTCGAAAACTACCACCATTATTCTCTACCATGCAAAGGCACTTTGACACTCAAGATGCACCAAAGTATAGTTTACTAACTAATCTTGCATTAAAGAGTGAATGTAAACCCTAATTAGCCCTATGCTTGAACAGGAACACATAGTTTAGTAGCACAGAAAAATCTTAGAAAATTACAGTGGATTACTAATATCAAAACTAGCCTGCCACAAATTTTTCATTGCATTTGGATTACTAGAACTGTCTATACAAAAATAACAAGCTAAGGCCTAAAAATGAATATTAAAATACTTTGCATTATGAAAAGTATCAAACAACAGATTTAGAAATTTTCCTACTTCCTACACAGTAAACAAACACTATAGAAAAATTATTACTTGCATGTTTTATTCAAATTTATTTAATTAACAAAAATAACAAATAGCAGTGATAGGAAGCATTTTAACTACACCTACACAATTTTCTACAGAACAGACATGATATAAAATTTTCCTAGCAAGTACATGGCACAAAAAGATCAACAAACTTGGAATCACATTTTTCTGATTTTTCTAGGATTTATTAAGCATTTATCAAGAAAACAGCCATTTTAATAGTTAATTAAAAACTCTACAGGAAAGTATCTCAAATTTGACATGCAATAATTTTATATCATAGATCTGGTTCCCATGAATCTAGATAAATTTATTTCACAATTTTTGGAGCTGAAATGACTGCTAAACATTTTCCAAAGCATTTTCATCAAGAATAATAAAAGAAAACAGAAAAAAAAAATGATTTTTCGTTAATGATATTGGGCCGGCCCGTGGGATTCAACCGGCCCGTGGCCGTTCTCGGCCTGATCACGCGCGCGGGGGAGAGGGGTGAGCCGGCCCGGCTCGGACTTCGGCCCACGGCCGCTCGCGCGAGGAGGCCAGGGGAGGAGCAGCCGGAGGCGCCGGTGACCGCGACGTCGCGGCCGCGCGACGACCGGCCGGTGGCCATTGCCGGCCACGCCCGGGTGCGGAAAAGCGAGCAACAGGTGCACGGGAAGGAGGCGGACCCGTTTTCGGTGATAGAGAAGCAAGAGGGGTAGCGGGGAATCACTCCCGCGGGAGGCCGCGCGCGCGGTGGCGCCATGGCCGCCGGCGACGAATTCACGGGATCCGCACCTGCTTGGCTCGGGAGACGGCGACAAGGTGCGCACGGGATGTCGGAGAAGAGGGCGAAGTTGGGTGCGCGAGAAGGCGAGCTATGGCGGCTCACGGTCGGCCAATTTGGCCGGCGGGTGCGGCAGTGGCGGTGCTCGCGCGGTGCGGCGTTCGTGCGGCACGGAGCGGAGGAGGGCCGAGGTGAGGAAATTCGGAGCGGGGGAGTGGGTGCGAAGCGCAGGCGGCTTAGAAGAGCGGGGCGCGCGCTGGCGGGGGCCACCGACGGCCAGCTGTCGACGGCGAGCGGCGCATGCCGGCCACGGGGCGCGCGGTGCCTGCGCGGGCGCGTGCGTGTCGCGGCGCGCGCTGGCGAGCGGGCACGACGCGCCGGCGGGCGGGCGTGCGCGCGGTCAGCTGGGCCGGGCCGCTTCGCGGGCGGGCCGAGAAGGGAAGCGGCGGCCTGCTTAGGTTCAAAATTGATTTTTCAAATTTCTAAATTCCAAACAATTTCAATTACAGTTTTCAAACCCCATTTTGAACAAGAAAAAGACATTTTCTGGGATTGACCCAAAAATAAAAGTTGCTCAGAATTAAATTCTCTACAACTTTGATTAAGGGGCCAACTAAAAATTCTCAATAGATTTTGAATTGCAGAATAAAAGCTAAAATAGGGAGTATTTTTGAATATTTTTAATTAATATTTTTGAACAAGTTTTTGACAAAACTTTGAGTCATCTAGTTGCTCCAAAAATTGAACTATGGTTCTAAGTGATATAAAATTTGTAGTTGCAAAATTTTGGTGTAAGGTGATTAGCATGTTAATATATTACATCACATATATCGTTTCCAAGATTTTATTGCACTCAAATTATAATATTCACATGTATGATTATGATGATATGAAATGTCATGCTTATGATTGCCATGCAAATGCTTGCGTAACACCGGAGTGTTACATTTTCCTTGGAGATGTTATGTGGTGACATACTTGAGACCTTGTGAAAATCCAACTTTCATCTACAGGCAAATAACAACGGTGTCTTGTTCTTCCTGGAGGCATCGTCTTGTAGTTTCTATCTCATTTTGAAGAACAATTAGGCAACAACGATGTGGCCTAACTTATGTCTTGTTTGGATGTTTCCGGATACACCTCAAGTTACGTGTGTTGGGGTGGATTGGGATAAAATGTAGTTCAAGTTCTATTCCGATCTACCCCAACGCATGTGAATTGATATGAATCCGACTACATCCAAATAAGACGTTAGGCCTTATTTAGATACACATGTATTCATCTTAATCCACATTTATTGAAGTGGATTGAAGTGAAATTAAATTAAGTTCCATTTCAATCCATTCCAACACATATGGATTGAAGTTGATACACATATATCCAAATAAGGCCTTAGGTGGGTAGTTTCTCATCTGTTTTCATGTTTTTCTCTAGGTTTCCAAATTAACAGAGCTTGCAATGTTTAGCCTCATTTGTTGCGAACTGTTCGGCTGATGATTTCTGTGACTGATAAACCGGCTGAAGCTAATTTATTGTGAAAGAAAAACATTATTTTGTGACCGATATGGCAACAGGGTGTACGCTGTAACTTATCTACTTAATTAAATTCAGGTGGCGATGTTTCGTGGAGCTATGGACTGGTTTCCTTCGGCAGGTGGGGACTAGGCTGAGGATTTCGAGGAATTTCAGAGAACTTATAATTATAATAGGATTTCACTTGAGCCAAATGGAGCTTATGTAGTGGAATCGGACAAACTTCCATACGTGAAGCTTTGTACTAGCAGCATTCAATCTAACTGTCACCAAATTTTGATGTACTAAAAGGTACACGAAATATCCTAAACAGCAATCAGCCAGCAAGTTACAGGGCAATTTGCATACATGGATACATACAATTGTATAAAATACTTCAAGAAGATAGCACAGAATTACTCCAGTACAATGTTCTTACAACCTGAATATGCAGAACTAACGGAACAGTCCTTGTCCTGATGCACTCCAATTCCAATGAGTGATATACGTACTTTAATAACTTCATTCATGCTCGATCACACGGAGCGTGATTTGCTCCTCTCTCGAGCAATCATCAATCGATCACGGCACGAATTATTCTCCGGGAAGGCGACCTACACATCAACACATGTAACGTACTTCTACCACCACATCACATGCCACCGGAGGTTTATTCTTGTACTAGTACAAAACTAATTAATCCACCACCAGCTCAACCAACCAGCTAGCTAGTGACCCCAATCATTGCCGCCAAGCAAGCATGCGTCGGCTCCATCGGGGCACCCAGGCCCCGCGGCCACCTTCCGGCTCTGTGGTGGCGCAGGCGACGCGGCCGCCGGAGACGCGGGCGGCGAGTCGAGGCAGCGCCGGAGCAGGCGCGCCACGGCCGCCACGAGGTCGTCCTCGGCGGACGCCCTCCGGGACGGCGCGCGCGCGAACGCGACGTGGCGGTCGAGCGCCTCGGCCGTGGTGATTGTGCTGCCCTCGCGCCGGATCTCGTCGCCCACCGCCTCGGCGCAGAGGCCGCAGACCCAGCGGCCCAGGTACTCGGCGCGCACCGCCGCGATGTACGCCGGCGTGCACTCCTCCGTGAACCCGCAGCACTCGCACTTGGCCGCCTCCACCTCCATGCGTTTCCTTCACTTTCGTCCTTGTGGGAGCAGCAGCTTCAGCAGACGGCGTAGAGCTCGACCTCTTACCGCTCCTTCTCCCAGACGGCGTAGGACGACGGCACGGACGTCGCCGCGGCGCGGTGGCTGCTCCTGCTCTGCTCGCTCGGGACGCTTGCGACGACGACGACGATTTCGGCGGCGGATGCGGCCGGTGACATCGCAGGCGACGTCTCCCTCCACCGATCTCCGCACCTCTGCAGCTCGGCCTGCACCGCTCGCCGCGCTAGCTAATTCTTCTCTCCTTCCCCGCCCGCGCTGCGCTATCTCCTGCTCCTACACCATGTGGTCTCCAGGTGTATTTATCCACAAACGTCGTGGCAGCCACGGGGCCCGCGCGAAAGCAACGCCGCTATCGACCCGCCCCCACCCGGGCACCCCCAGACCAGGACACACACCGCACCTCTGCATCCTGACCCCACACGTCGGTGGCGTGGGTTGATCGACCTCCCGTGCAGGTCGTGGTCTGCAGGAAGGCGGGGGGCCACGAAAGGGCGGTCCACGTCAGGGCGCCTGCCGAGCTGGAGGTGCGCCCACCCTTTCCAAGTTTTCATTGTGTGGACCGTGACAGCTGGCGACGCGCGGGGCCCGCGCGGGAAGCGAGTGTGGAGGGGAGCGGCGGCCGCGGCGCCACTCGTCGGCTCCGGTTGGGTGGGTGTGGATTCGGTGCAGGTTCGGTTCAGCTGGCCCGTCGCTGTCGTGGGGGCCCCGCGCGCGGCCATTTTCCTTGCTGGTTCCGTGCTTTTTAAATAAATTCATAAAACAAGGAAAAGGATTTTGTCGCCACTGATGTTTTTGTCTGGGGTTGGTGCCTCCAATCGAGTAGCTCGATTGAGGGCGTGTCAGTTAAATTGGTTGAACTGTTAGAGAGAACCAGTAACTTCTAGACCGTGCTCTTTTTTTTTTGAGGAAATAAAACAAATTTGCAGTATACTACTCGTAAGAACCTCTGGAACATTGCCAGTTGCAATACGTGTTCTTGACAGCACCGTAAGATAAGAGATCAAATAAAGGAGTTTTACCATCTGCGTACGTGTGCGATCAGCACCCTGCCCACCTGTTAAGTTTGTAGCACTCGCGGGCCTTGTGGTCATCACACCGCAGAAATAAAGATGCTTTGGCAAGTTCATGTGACGCAGATTGCTTGTTCGTACGTCCGTGATCATGGTGCGTTAAGCATGTGACGGACGGACGGACGATGACAGATACGGTTCCACGGAAACAAACAGTCCCAGAAATACGGTTCGTGTCATCGTGTGTGCGCAAACATAGACACGGCACATTAACCTGACACGACCGTCACGAAACCCCTACGTTCGTGGGATTGGCCATATGTGCGTACGGCGTTCGTGTACGATGAACGTCCGACCGGGCGCACAGGAGCCTTGGCTGTCCAAGAAAACGTGACGAGAATTGAGAACAATGGTTGGTGGAAGATGCACGCGACTGGTACACATAGGTCGTAGTACTACTGCATCGTGCTGGAGTTGTATCATTGTATGGAAGCTAGGCGTCGCTATCCTGACCGTCCCCCGTCCGATCAAGGGACGACTGTACCAGTGTACTGTTGGAATGCCGTGCGCCACCGTGTACAATTTGGAAGCTAGCGCCGCCGCAAGAGGACAAGTAGGGACTCACTCACATCACATGGCTACGCCTAATCGCCTACGCGAGCTCACCCAGTCACCCGTATCGTCTTCGCTCTATGCTGCTGGATCCGTGTTACTTGGCTAAGCGCAGTGGATTTAGCTGCCGGTGAAAGTCATCCTAGTTAGACTGTCCGCACTCGTCGTACTCTAAATTGATCCTCTAAAAGAAATATTCCGTCTTAGTCATCGAGATTCCATCATCTATATCAATTTCTCCCGTACTCATCCATATTCTATATCATCCTCATTAAAAAAACCCACCCCGACAGTCTCCTCCCATTCTCTCTCTCCTCCCCGGTCCCCATCGGGCCTCTCTCCGCTCTCCTCCCCACCTCACCTTTCTCCGCCGCCTCCACGGCCGCGACGACGTCGGCGAGCGCGCGACGGGCCTCCGTGGTGGACCAGCGGCAGCCAGCGCGCGGTGGGCCAGCACGCGGCGGCTAGCGCGCGGTGGACCGGCACGGCGGCCCGGGCTCTCCCTTCCCGCGCCGGCGAGCCCCGCCCCCACCTCTCCCTCCTCGCGGTCATGGAGCTCGTGGGCTCCCTCCCCGCGCGTGTGGCGTGCCTCGGTGAGCGCCCGGCGGGCCTCCCTCCCCGCGCCGGCCATGGAGCTCACGGCCTCCCTACCTCCCTTCTCTCTCTCCCCGTCGGCAGCTCGACCCCGTCATTCTCTCTCCTTGAGCGGGCCCCGCGGCGTCCTTTACCGTCCCCTCCGTACGCACGCGGTAGTCCCCGGATGGGAGCTCGTACGCGATGGTAGCATGCGGCTTACCGTACCCCGCTGCAGGCGTTTTCACGGTAAAATAGCACTCCAGGTACCGTAGCGGGGCGCATCCAGTACCCAGTGCGGATAGCCTTAGCCGGCCAGGAAACGCGTTGGCAACTTGGCATCGCCGACCACCGTCGCGTAGAGACGACGGCCGCGCGCGGAAAGACGAGCAGACGTGCCTCCCGTTGGCACGGCCTTGACCCGATGTCACGGCACGGCAGTGAGCTATGGTCGCGGTTGCGGGCTTGCGGTGCGGCTTGTCCTTCACTCGAATGAACGTGCCCAAGAGCCCTGCCCAGGAGACACGCCGCGGCGAAACTGGAGGATAGGTCGCGTCCGGCGTCCGGCGTCTGAGCCGCTCATCGTCTGGTCCGATCTGACTGACCCTTCCGGCTGCCCGCCGTTCTCTTCCGCGGAGACGCGACGCAGGCTGCCGCTGCCGCGTGCCAGGGCTCGTGTGCGCCTCGCTGCGCCCACCGGAAACCGGATGCAGGCCGCGGCTGGACATGAGCGTCCAACAGCCGGCAGGAGCCAGGAGTGGGTAACGAGACGGTGAAACGTGAGCCGAGAGCGACGGCGTTCATGGGTGATCTCTCGGCGGGACCACACCGGATACAGTGATTAATAACGTGACCCGTCGTGACAGCGCCTGCAACGATCGGCGCATGATGAGCAGCTGGTGGGTACGACGGCACTAGTACTACTACTAGTACACTAGTACACGGACGGCACCGTACCTGTTCCTATCGACTTCTTCACTGTAGTACTGTAGAGTTTTGTAGGAGTAGACTGTAGACCAGACCCTGCTTCAAGAGAGAAGACGTGATCACGTGAACGAAGTAGACTCCACCGGCTACCCCTGGGTTCACACTTCCGTTCCATTTCATCACCTGTACTGTACTACAGGTTTGCAATTCAGGGACCAGAAACCCTATCGACGGATGCCTCTTTGATCTGCGAGCGTGACAACTTTGGACCTTGCTGTCAGACGGGACGGCCGAGCTGATTCCCATCTCAAAATCCAAATCGGCTTTGAGTTCTTCTATAGTATGTAATCATGATCTTTCCTAGCTACCTGTGTGGGCCTGTTGTTGCTGAAGATCGAAACAATATCTGGAGTGGACTGTGATATGTACCTATTAGAACAAATCGATTTCATTTTACATGTCTTAACTCTTAATCAAAACATCTTCGATGAAATGTCGCACATGGATCTGCAATATGTAAACCCCAAGTCACTTTCTATATGTATAGGAAAAGCGAAACATAGCATTTCATCCAAGAATGGTAGTAAATTACAATTTGCAGTCCTAATTGTTTTGAGGCAATGAGAATGCCACGTTGCGCACTTCCGCTTTTTTTTTTTTGGGAAACTGCGCACTTCCGCTTTCTTAAAGTGAAAAGAGTGAAGATTTTTTTTTGTTACGACTCTTTTCCTTTTGTCCGCATCAAACCATTCCAAATTTATCTAGGCTGGAATTACATTGACGCATGGTGCAACATGCTGCCCCACTTGCAACACAAACGCGTGGCGAAATCGATGTTTCTGTCTTCTCCGTATGTACTTGGCTCTTCTATTTCTGAAATTCAGATTCAGTGTAGTGAAAAAAATGTACACAGTTATCCAAATGTCTTAACAGATTCCAGTTGAAGAGCCTTTCCTCCAATATATCCATGTGAGATGAAAACGTCCCTTCATTGCTAGAGTGAGCGTAGCGGAGACGACGACTCTGACTGCCGACCTGATACTGGTTGTTGCTATCCTCCTCCATCCCTGATGCTTATCTGCATTCGGCAGGAGCTTGGCGACTCGGCGCTATCTTTTGTTGGCCACCAGGTGAATCTGCCCTCGCTTGTCCAGGTCACATTCTCACTTTGTTCCTGCGCCCGCCAATTGCCAATGCACGTGCCTCCTACCTGCTTGAAGTGATCCACACGTCATCGGATCTGAACACTTGGGTGCAAATAAAGGCGCAGGTAGGCCATCATGTACTCATGTCTCTGCAGCTGCATGAAAAGATTATTGTCGTCGTGCTAGTAAGACCAGCTCCATGAAAAGATTATTGTCGTCGTGCTCGGAAGACCAGCTCCATGAAAAGATATTCATCCACAGCATTCATATTTTTGACAGCGACACTAGTGAATAGATAGGCAAGAATCTGAGAATGAAGAAGCGACAGGTGCACATCAATGGCAGATCCAAAGTAAATAAAGCATTCAAATGGTCAAGAGGGTAGAAAAATTTGCTGCAACATTGATACAGCTGCATAAGAATATACTTCCACCGACAATTACAAACTGAATAGACCCATTATCACTATCATTACTGGGCAGGGAGGAAGCTACCTCTGTGACAATAGCCTTTTCCCCAGATCTCAATATTCTACCAGACAATAAAGATGCATAACCGAGTACTTCCACTGAATAGACTCATCATCACTATCAATACTGAGCTGGGAGGAATTTATCGCTGTGACAACCTCCTTTCCCCACATTCTCATCACAATACACACTAAAACTCTGGTTAAAAAAAATCTGGTACAACACTTCTAACACCAAGATGCACACTGCTGATAAAACAAACTCCTAAGCTGAACAATTAAGAGGTCAATCGCTGCATCAGCTAGATGGGCGGTTATTACTGACAGGAACCGCAAGTGAACTGCTCGCATCATGTGGTTGCGTCTTGCATGCAAGCCTCACAGAAGTATAGATCTGTGAGGTTTCAGCCATTGCACCATTCCCGTAATCGCCGCAAGCCAACCTTTTGGTAACCGGGGGGATCAAGATTATGCCCAGTTGGTTGATCGTCTGAAGATGACGCTCTGTGAATGGGTTGTTCCACATTAATGTGTTCATAGCTGGGGCAACAAAGAGTGGTTTGCTGTAGTCCCACGCTCTCACGATGCATGTCAAGAGGTTGTCACATAACCCACCGGCAATCTGAACAGAATAATCTTGTTGCATCAGTTTTTGTATAAAATGAAACTGATACACTATTCACAAAGAGAAAAAGGTACCTTAGCCAAGGTATTTGCTGATAATGGAGCAATCACCATAATATCTGCCCATTTCCGCAGCTCAATGTGTAAAACTTCATCTCCTATCTTCTTCCAGGTAGACCATTCATCATCATCAGTGTAAAGAACGATGTCACTTGGTAGAGATGATCTATCAATAAAGTTCAAAGATGACATGGTGGCCACGGCTCGGACATCTGCCCACTCAGAGAAACTATGGCAAAGGTTCTCAAATTTTATAGCGGCTACACTTCCTGAAGCAGCAAGGAGGACCCGAGGCTTACTAGGTTGTGAGTAGTCCATCACCAAATTCTCTTGTACTGGCTCTGATGTAGCCATCAGCTCTGCTTGAACCGCTCAGCTACATAGGATTAGAGCAAGTCAGAGGATTTGTACAGCAGTACAGGTATAGAGAAACATTATTAACAATGTTAGATCTGGAGAGAAATGAAAGAAAAACAGGGAATAAATCATTTCCAATAAGCAAACAAATACTATTTACTTTTCCATCATTCCATGTGGCTATGAGTTTTATTTTTGTAAGGCTGAGGAATGATGTGTTTCCAAATTCTTGATGCTGCTAGTGCTATGGAAAACCAGTGTTCTAAGTTTCAATGATAAGTGCTTTTCTTTATCCTCTGCTTATTTACAGATTGAGAAATGTAAACAATGTGATTGCTCTGCAGAAAAGTTCAGTGAAGCTTAAAAATCTGAATCCTCCTGCAAATTAGAAATACATGCACATACTGTCTCGTGAGGCTATACATAAATATAAGGACCCAGGGTTCTAGCACCACTACTGTATTATTTCCACGAGCCTATGCTATGACTACTCACAGAATACATCCAATGCTTCATCTTCTGATAGGGATTTTGAGCACACGTTAAGCCTACAGAAATATAGAGTTACAGAACAGTACTGCACCGATCTGTTCATAGTAAATCAGCAAAGTGAAATGACCTCCTACTGTAATTTTGTTCAAAAGGAATATCAGACCTCAAAGATGAGACTGCCCAATTGGTAGAGGCGTGAGGATATCAGAACATGATCGTAACAGATTAATTTCACAGTTGCCTAAACTCCCTACACACCATGGGGCAACGAACTATGAAATGACCTCCTACTGTAATTTTGTTCAAAAGGAATAAATTAGGCCTATGGGTAATATCAGGGCTGGACAAAATTGGTGGGCATGAGAGTTCAATCCTTGGAAAATAAAACGCATTCACTCGCTTTAGATGTGTATGGCGTCCGCCTTACGTCCGAGGCGTCCAATAAACGTTGCTTTGGCGTCTGAATCACGTCAAATCGCTTGTGGCGGGCGCCATAAGGACCGTCAACGGGAGAAAGTTGGAGATCGATGGGGGATCGGCAGGAGCGAGAGAGATGATTGGGAGGTTTCTCTCACCAGCAAGCGGGAGGGGAAGCAGAAGAAGCAGCAACCCTGTGCCGCCGCGTTGTCCTTGCTGCCGCGGCGCCCGTCGAGAAGTAGCTGCCGCCAAGTCGCACTCGATCTGACGGGGCGCAGAGTGGTTCGGGGAGGGAGGGGAAGCAGCAGAGAGGGAAGCACGAAGGAGAGGGGCGGAGGTGCAACGGCGGTGCTGGAGAACGGGAAGGAGGAGATCGGCGGCGCTGGAGACGAGAGAGGGGAGGGGAGGGGCGGCGCTGCAGAGTGCAGAGGGGAGACGAGACAGGGGAGCGGCGGCGACGGCTGAGGAGATTGGGCTGCGTGGTGGGTTTGTCGCCTGGGCTAGCCCACTTCCTCTGCACATCCTCTACAGTCCATAGCTCTGCCCTGTCACTTTGCATTTCCTTTTGAGTGGCAAAGCGTCGCCTCGCCACACCCCCAAGCCTAAGGCGGTAATCAGTGTCACGCTTTGTTATACCACTTTAACAACCATGGTATCATTAGATATCTCGTAGAATATATTTTCATAATAAATATGACGAAGCGTAAGGCGGAGCCTGCGACTATGACTCCTGTCAAAGCGCTCAAAGCTGGCGCCGGCCTGATGATGTGGACACCGGCCGACGACGCCGCTTGGGTCGCAAAGTGCCACGCTGCCACGAAGCGGCTCAAGGCGAAAGAGGCCACTGCCAAGGCAGGTGCAAGCGCCCAGGAGGGCGCCAGAGCTGGCGATGCCGCTCGGGGGCCAGAGCAGGTCGAGGCGGCCCCGGGCGGTACCAGGCTCAATGGATCTGGAAGCGGTGGGCCAGAGCCGGGGTCGACCACGAGGATCCTGGAGACCGTCGAGGCCAGTAAGGCCAAAACATCCGTCCGTGATGCGAGACAGATGGATGTTAGAAAGACAAAAGAGGTGGTGGAGGCCCCGCAGGATGCGGGGAAAGAGGAGGAGCAGCCGGAGCTACAAACAGACCGGGGGGAGCCGCAACGGCAGCCGCAGCAGCAACAGCAGGGAGAGCGACCGCTGGAGCCGCAGCCGGAAGCGGAGTGGGGCAAATTGGATCAGCCAGGGGAGCTAGTGGGCGAGGCGGAACGGGAGGTGGCCATGCCACCGCCCAACGTGCAGGTGGAGGCGCCGGCCGACGGGAGGCTAGTCCCGCCCCAAGGGTTGACTCCAGCTATGATCGATCTCACCGTCGATGACCCCCTTCCGACAAGGGGAAGCAGAAGGCAGACGTCGAGATGGTTAATGCCCCGGGTCGGCCTGGGACTTCCGTAGCGCCGAAGGATGACGTGGCGGAGGCGTTCGCCAAGTGGCCCGATTTTGCGAAGTTGTCGCTTGTGCGGGCGGAGGAGGAGCTCCCGCGCTGGGGTCAGTCGGCCCTTGAGTTCAGGGACGCGGCTAACCCCAACGCCGAGCCCTTCTTCGCCCTCGACGATAGGGATGAAGTGCAGCACTAGGAATACGTCGAGGGACTCCACAAGCATTCCGTGCAATCCCTGTGGATGGTCGTGGATACCTTGGTGCGGCAGATGTCGGAGGCTTTTGAGGTGAGCCATGTTGGTTATTTTGTCTTGGCTCGTACCCCCTTTTGCCTTGGTTCTGACTTTAAGTTTGGCCGTGGTCAGGAGCTCAAGGAGCGATCGCGCCAAAAGTCGTTATTCATCCACCGCGAGAGCGGTGTATGGGCGGCGCTTCCATGCCAATGGGCTCTGGTTGAGGAGGCCAACCAGCGGCTATCCAAGAAGAGCGCCGAGGTGGACGAGCTTCGCGTCGTCGCTACGACGCTTAAGGAAGAGGCAGCACAGGCACGGGATACCGCGGCCAAAGCCCTGAAGGATGCGGCCAAGGCTCGAGAGGATCTTGCGCCATTGTTAGCGCGCGTGAAGGAGCTCAAGTAGGACGTCACTCTTGTCAGCGGCCAGCGCGATGCCCTCAACGTCCAGATCAGGCTAGTGTCCGCTCACGTCGGGACCCTAGAGAACGAGGTCGCGACGTTGAAGGGAACTATCCGAGAGAGGAACGAGGCTCTCTCGGGCACTGGTCGAGAGATCGAGACACTGAGGGTGACCGTCTGTGACAAGGACGAGGCTGTTCAGGCGGCGGGGAAGGCGCATGATGAGTTGCGCGATGAGATCGTGGGTTGGCAGACCCATGCAGAGGGTAAGCCTTTACCGAGCTTTGACCTTGACTTTGAGCTCCCGTGTTTTTGCTGACTTGGTCTTTGTGTTTCAGAGCTGGAGAAGCAGCAGCGTGCGGCCTAGGTGACGACTACCTCGTTTCAAACCCTCCTCGAGGCCGAGGCCGGGCGGAATCAACTGCTCCAGGGCGCGATCACCTCGGTGTGCGATGGCCTAGGTGTCGAGCCCGATGCCGATACCGAGGAGGATGCGCCAGGGAACTCGTTCGTACGCCGGATGATGGCGCTAGGTTGCCTTGTCCGCGAGAAGATCCGAGGCGGGCTGCATCATGGCGTGAAGAGGGCTATGGCGGTCATCCGGTCTAGGTTCGAGTATGACATGAGCCTTGTTGTGGATGGCTTCATCTCGGACCCAGACAGGACTGAAGAGAAGAACGAGGCGGCCTGCCTAGGATTGATCGAGGCTGCGGAAGAGCCCAAGGGTCGACTTGCAAGGCTGTTTGAAGACGAGGTGCTCCCGCCTACCGATGATGAGGGCCTGTGAGCCAAACCTGGGCATGGAGGCCCATGTAATAAGTTAGTTAGCATTCGTGACTCGCATCGTTGTGGCCCCGGGGGCCTTGAAACATTTAGATGTAGATATGTGCTAAATGTCCTTTTTCGTTCGAGTCTTTTGTTCCCTTTTCGTTCGGATCGCGTTCTTATACGATCTTCTTGGCGCGCGGTCACACCCCTTAGCGTGGGGTGCGAGTGGAGATACCGTAGCCCGGAGGCATAGGTGGTCTCATGGCTTGACTACCCCTCGTCCTTAGGATGACCTTGCGGCCTCGTTGATCATGTAAGAACTCGCATCGAAGCGTTATAGGGATGTCAGACGTCGATTTTTTGAGATCATATGCCTTTACAAGGTCTTCTTAGCGTGCGGTTGCACCCCTTGGCGTGGGGGAGTGAGTAGGGGTGCCATAGCCCGAAGGCGTAGGCGATCTCGTGGCTCAACAGCCCTTGAACCTTAGGGTGCTCTCACGGCCTTGTTGACTATCTAAAAGTTTTTTAAAAAAAATGCGAGCTAAGATGTGAGCTTTTTTGGGACACAGGGGGTTTCCCCCTTTTCAGCCCCTAAGGGAGGGTCAACCCTGAGAGAACAGGGTTGAGCCTACCTGTTTTTATGAAAGAACGCTTTAAACATGTACTCTTTATTTATTCACGTGAGTGATGACAAAGGTACAAAGCCTCGAGGTTCTAGGGATAAAAGTGACGTGGTTGTTCGATGTTCCATGCGTTGGTGAAGATTTTGCCCTTTTTGTTTGATAGCTTGTAGGTGCCGGGCTTCAACACCTCCGCGATGATGTATGGTCCTTCCCATGGTGGAGAAAGCTTATGTCGTCCCTTGTTTCTTTGGCTTCGTCGGAGCACTAGGTCACCGACGTTGAGGTCTCGACTGCGTACGTGCTTGTCGTGGTAGCGTCGGAGATTCTGCTGATACTTTGCAGAGTGCAATAGAGCTATATCACGAGCTTCTTCGAGCTGGTCGAGGGCGTTTTCTCTTGCGACATCGTTGCTTTGCTTGTTGTAGGCTTTCAGCCTTGGGGATGCATACTCCAGGTCGGTTGGAAGCACGACCTCGACCCCATATACTAAGAAAAATGTAGTGAACCTCGTGGCTCAACTCGGCGTTGTTCTTAGGCTCCATAGGACCGAGGGAAGCTTGGCAATCCATTTCTTGCCATGTTTGTTCAATCTGTCGAAGATTCTCGGCTTTAGGCCTTGTAAAACCATGCCATTGGCACACTCTACTTGGCTGTTTGTCTTTAGATGAGCTACGGCTAACCAGAGCACACGGATGTGGTGGCTGTCGTAGAAATCCAAGAACTTCTTGCCGGTGAACTGGGTGCCGTTGTCCGTGATGATGCAGTTAGGTACCCCAAAGCGATGGATGACGTCGGTGAAGAACAGCGCGGCTTGCTCTGATCTAACGTTAGTAATGGGACGGGCCTCGATCCACTTGGAAAACTTGTCAACGGCGATGAGCAAGTGGGTGAAGCCCCCGGTTGTTCTCTTCAGGGTTCCGACCAAGTCGAGCCCCCAAACGGTGAACGGCCATGTAATGGGAATGGTTTGTAGGCGCGTGAGCCGGGAGATGGGTTTGCCTTGCGTAGTACTGGCATCCTTTACAGGAACGTACTAGCTTGACAACGTCAGAGACTGCAGTTGGCCAATAGAAACCTTGTCAGAACGCGTTTCCGATGAGGGTTCAAGGTGCCGCGTGATGACCACAAGCCCCCGAGTGTAAGTCCTTGAGCAGGTTCTTGCCTTCCTCGTTTGTGATACAGCGTTGTAGGATGCCCGTAGGGCTACGTCAATAAAGCTCCTTGTCGTCGCCGTATGTTACAAAGGCCTTGGCCCGGCGAGCGATTCGTCGAGCCTCGGTCTTATCCGAGGGGAGTTGCCCTTGGGTGAGACAGTCGAGGTATGGAGTGCGCCAGTCGGGCTCGAGGTTGGCTAGTAGGGTCGAGCCTTTCGTCTGCATGACATTGGCCCCGGTCGAGGGGGCTTCCGCCTCAGGTGGGGGGTCGAGTAATGTACTGCCGGCCCCCTCAGTCATCCTAGCATTGACGAAAGGTTGGTGAAGATCCCTCGAGAAAACGTCGGGTGGAATCGTGGCTTGGTTAGACGCGATTTTCGTGAGTTCATCGGCAACCTCATTATATCTGCACGCGACGTGGTTGAGCTCGAGGCCTTGGAATTTGTCCTCAAGGCACTGCACCTTGTTGCAGTAGGCTTCCATCTTGGGGTCGCGGCAGCTTGAGTCCTTCATGACCTGATCGATCATGAGCTGGGAATCACCACGAACGTCGAGGTGTCGAACCCCGAGTTCGATGGCGATGTGCAAGCCGTTAACGAGAGCCTCATACTCAGCTACATTGTTGGAGGCAGCGAAATGGAGTCGCATCGCGTAACGCATGTGAACTCCGAGGGGCGAGATGAAGAGTAGGCCCGCGCCCGCTCCCGCCTTCATCAATGACCCATCGAAGTACATGGTCCATAGCTCGGCCTGAATCTGAGCTGGAGGTAGCTCGGTATCGGTCCATTCCGCCAGAAAGTCTGCCAACACTTGGGATTTAATTGCTTTACGCGACGCGTAAGAGAGGGTCTCGCCCATGAGCTCGACTGCCCACTTAGCTATCCTTCCCGAGGCCTCTCGGCTCTGGACTATCTCCCCCAGAGGGAAAGAAGAGACCACGGTTACCGGGTGGCCCTCGAAGTAGTGCCGGAGCTTGCGCCGTGTCAACACGATGGCGTATAGCAGTTTCTACATTTGTGGATAGCGAATCTTGGTTTTCGAGAGTACCTCACTAATGAAGTAGACTGGCCTCTGAATAGGCAAGGCGTGTCCTTCCTCTGCCCTCTCGACGACTACGGCCGCGCTGACCACCTGAGTCGTTGTGGCAACGTAGTGTAAGAGGGGTTCCCCCGTGGCCGGAGGGACGAGAATCAGAGGATTGGACAGTGTTGCCTTGAGCTTGGTGAGAGCTTCTTCGGCCTCGAGGGTCCACGAGAAGTGTTCCGATTTCTTCAGGAGACAGTACAAAGAGAGTGCTTTCTCGTCGAGGTGCGAAATAAAGCGGCTGAGGGCCGTGAGGCAACTTGTTACCCTTTGCACGCCCTTCAGATCTCGGATGGGGCCCATCTGAGTGATCGTAGAGATTTTTTCCGGGTTGGCCTCGATGTCACGCACGAAAACGATGAACCCTAGGAGCATGCCTCGAGGAACGCCGAAGACGCATTTCTCGGGGTTGAGCTTGATGTTCTTAGCCTTGAGGCATTTGAACGCAATGTCGAGGTCATCAACCAGGTTGTTGGCCCTCTTGGATTTGATTATGATGTCATCAACGTAAGCCTCGATGGTTGGCCTAATGTGTTCCCCAAAAACGTGTTGCATGCATCGCTGGTACGTAGCCCCCGCGTTTCAGAGACCGAAGGGCATAGTAACGTAGCAATACATGCCGTACGGGGTGATGAATGAAGTCACAGCTAGTCGGACTCCTTAATTTTAATTTGGTGGTAGCCGGAATACGCATCAAGGAACGATAGGGTTTCACATCCCGTAGTAGAATCGATGATTTGATCAATGCGTGGCAAAGGAAAGGGAACTTTTGGACAGGCTTTATTTAAACTAGTATAGTCTATACACATCCTCCATTTTCCACTCTTTTTCTTAACTAATACATAATTAGCTAACCACTCGGGATGATGAACTTCCTTGATGAATCCGGCCTCTAAAAGTTTGTGGATCTCCTCACCGATGACCTTGCGCTTCTCCTCGTTGAAGCGGCACAAGCGTTGTTTCACCGGTTTGGAGCTGGCTCGGATCTCCAAGGCATGCTCGGCGACCTCCCTAGGTATGCCTGGCATATCCGAGGGACTCCACGTGAATATGTCGACATTCACGCGGAGGAAGTCGACGAGCATGGCTTCCTATTTGGGATCGAGGGTGGCGCTGACGTTTAACGCCCTTCCGTGTGAGTTGGCGGGGTCGAGGGGTACGAGCTTGACGTCTTCTGTGGGTTCGAAGCTGCCGGCGTGTCGTTTGGGGTCGGGGATCTCCTTGGCCAGACCGTCGAGGTCCGCGGCCAAGGTCGCCGATTCCAAAATGGCCTCTCCGTGCTCGACGCACTCCACGTCACACTCGTAGGCGTGCTCATAGGAGGGCTCGACGGTGATAACACCCTTAGGGCCCAGCATCTTGAGCTTGAGGTAGGTGTAGTTAGGGACTGCCATGAACTTGGCGTATCAAGGACATCCAAGGATGGCGTGGTAGGTCCTGTGAAAGCCAACCACCTCAAAAGTGAGTGTCTCCTTCTTGAAGTTGGCGGGGGTTCCGAAGTAGACGGGCAGGTCGATCCGCTCGACGGGCTCTGCTCGTTTTCCCGGCACAACTCCATGGAAAACTCCGATGCTGGGTCGGAGGTAGGTCCTCTCGATCCCCAGAAGGTCGAGGGTCTAGGTATAGATGACGTTGAGGCTGCTGCCTCCGTCCATGAGTACTTTAGTGAGGCGTGTGTTGGCGATGATGGGATCGACGATGAGCGGGTAGACTCCAGGATTGGAGACGTAGTCCGGATGGTCATCACGGTCGAAAGTGATGGCCATGTCGGATCAGTCAAGGAAGAGTGGGGTCACCAAGTGTACGGAGAAAACCTCTCGACGCTCCCGCTTGCGCTGGCGTGCTGAGAGACGCGTTGAGGGTCCCCTGTATATCATGAAGCAGTCATGGATCTTGAAAAACCCCTCATCCTTGTCGTCACCCTTTTCTTTGGGGTCCTCCTTCTTGTCATCTTTCTTGATGCCTAAGCTTTCAAAGTATCTCCGCAGCATATGGTAGTCCCCAAGGTTGTCGTTCATGGGCCCTTTGTGGTAGGGACACGATTCTTTGAGCATTTTGTCAAAAATGCCCCCGCCGGGGGGGTCCTCGAGGTTTTTTGCGGTCGGCAGCGGCGACGAGGTCGTCGGCTGCGGCTTCACGCTTGCCCTATTGATTCTTCTTCTTCTTGTTGTTTCTTTTGGCGCCCCGGTTAGAGCCCTCGGGTTCCTCGTTCTTGTGCTTCCCCTTGTCCTGGTCACTACCAAAAATGGCACCAACCGCCTCCTCATCGGTGGCATAGTTGGTGATGATATCCATCAACTCATTGGCAGTGGTGGGGGTGTTGTGGCCCAACTCCTGGACAAGCTCCTTGCAAGTGGTTCTAAAGAGGAAAGCCATGATGACGTCGGAGTCGGTGATGTTGGGAAGCTCAGTGCGTTGTTTGGAGAAACACCGGATATAGTCACGGAGGGACTCGTCTGGCTTTTGTTTACAACTCCTGAGGTCCCAAGAGTTGCCGGGGCGCACTTAGGTCCCCTTGAAGTTCTCTTCGAATACTCTCACCAAATCATTCCAGTTGTGGATCTGTCGAGGTGGGAGATCCTCGAGCCATGCTCGAGCGGTGTCCGATAGGAACAGGGGGAGTTGTCGGATGATGACTCGGTCATCGGTGGCGCCACCCAACTGACAAGCCAAGCGGAAGTCAGCGAGCCAAAGTTCAGGTTTAGTCTCGCCATTGTACTTGATGAGAGTCGATGGGGGGCAAAACTGGACCGGAAGCTGGGTGTTTCGAATGGTCTTGCTGAAGACTCAAGGGCCTAGTAGCTCGGGTGATGGATTGCGATCCTCGGTGCTATCGTAACGGCCACCTCTGTGCTCGTGGTAACCTCGAGGTGCACCGTCACCACTTTTGCGCCTGCGGCGCTCATTGATGTTGTCACGGGCATCTCGGGGTTCGCAGTTGTCGACGATGCATTCACGGACAGAGGCAGCCTTGTTCCCTTGAGGTGCGGGCTCAGGATGGATCGAGGCCTCCCTTTCTTGCCGGGAGGGCTCCGCAGGTTGCTCCGAGGCAAGCCCGTGGCACCTCAAGGCGGAACTCTCGGCCTGCTGCATGGCCGCAGTCTCGAGGAGACCTCGAATCTCATCACGGGCCCGTCGGGCCTTAGAGGTAGAAGGTTCGGGCATGTTGCGGAGAAGCATGGCGGCAGCGACGACGTTCTGGCTGGCACGGTTGAAAACTGGGGGTTCGCCCACTCGGTCCCCAACGATGTGTCGATTGACATCACGAGCTCTCTCTTGAGCTCCTCCGCCATGTATGCGCGCCGCATGCTCCTGCTCGAGGGTCTACTAAAGTAGGCGCAGGCGTTCTCGCTCCTCGTCGAGCTTGGCCTGCAATTCTTGAATCTGAACGAGTTGCGCTCCCTGGTCCGCCTCGAAAGGTTGGGGTCCGCCCCGTGCACCAGGGTGCGCTGCGTGGGGTGGTGTGGCATTCCCCCCTCCAGCGGTAGCCTCAGCTTCCAAATCCGACGCGATGGCCCTGTCAATTTGGAAGCACTCGTGGGTCGGATCATAGCTGTCATCGGCAGAGTCAGAGTCGGGGGCACCAAAGTAGTAGTACGACGGATGCATGTGAGGTTGTCGATTAGTGGAGTCTTAGCGGCGAGAGGTGATCGCACGGAGCTCCGTGCCAGTGGTCTCCATAGAGTCCAGGTACTCGGAAGCTGGCGTGGATGCCACGAGGTCAAGGGCAGAACGTAGATGGTGCCCGGGGAGCTCCTCGTAAGCGCTCATGCTGGTACTTATAGAGAAAGCATATGCCCCGACAACCGTGTTCAGCCCATACGGGAATGCCCATGGAGGCATCGTCCCTGGTGTCGGAGCAGTCGATCCTAAACCGGCTGGAGGTGGCGCCGCGCCGGATGGTGGGGTGATGGGATGCCTCGTAGGCATCTTACACTCAGCCAAGCTCATCCTACACAGGTCCTCAATGAGGAAATCCGTGTCGGCGTCCGGCTGAGGGGCGTCGGATCGGGGAACACCATCACCCCCTGCAAGGCGATGGTAGTGGCTGCGCTGGGCATGCTGTCGCTAGGCTGCACGAGCCTGACGAGAGCGATGGTACCGGCACAGCGCTCCTCCTGGCTGGGAGAGCTCGTGGTGGCCGTCGGTTGGGTGTCTGGGCGGGAGGAGGACCATGTCATAGCCGTGGCCGAGGGACATGAACTCCAGGCTCCCAAACCATATCACCATGGCCAACGGGAGTGGTCGTTCGGGGTCTGCCATCTAGAAAAATGGCGGGAAAACGACGTTGACACACAGCGTCCCCTACCTGGCGCGCCAACTGTCGGTGTTCGGACCCGGGAGGGCCCTAAGCCGACGAGTGAATTTGTGCTGCGTGTTTCCTAATCCGGAGGGTGATGCAAAGAGAATACACGGGAGTTTATCCTGGTTCGGACAAGGAATGCCCTACGTCCAGCGGGGGGGGGGGGGGTTATTGTATTTCCTTGCACCTAAGTGCTTGCGTAGGGGTTACAAGCTGTGAGAGAGGGAAACGGTCCCAAGTCTCAAGAAAAGAGAAAAAAAGAGTATATTGCTTGAGATGTTGATCTTAGAAGCTGGGGATGTCTTGTGGTTTTCGTCCTTTGTCCTCCTCTAGGAGAGTCCCCTGCCTTCCCTTTTATAGGGTCAAGTGAAGGCAGAGGAGTCGATAAAACCCTAGGGCGGTGCCTTAGAGGTGAATGTTCGACGGGCGCTTGTGGGGGTTGCTATAGCGACGTGCTCCAGGAATGGCCGGCCATCCCCGGGGTACCATGGTGACATTAGGGATGGGACGGTGAAAGACCCTGAGTCCTGTGGCGAGCGGACGTGCAGGCATTGTTCTTTTGTTGACCGGCGATTAGTCAAGGCCGGGTTGAGACGTAGGCGATGAGGGTCGACGGGGAATGGATAAGGCCAGACCCCAGAAATCCCGGGATATGACGGTCGTCGTCTTGTGCCTCGAGGGGGCATCGATGGTGGAACAGTATTTGGCATGGCGCGTACAGTGATAGGTTTTCACCGCCCATCCCGGGATGGGTAGTAAAAAGCGGGATTTGACACCGGTACTGCTTCCATGCTGGCGGTGTTGTAGCCACGTGGGTAGAAAGTGGTTGGCGGTTGCATTAAATGCCTTGACTTTTGTCTGTAAGTAGGTGGGTGAGGAAGTGTCGGCCGGCTCGACCCAGGGTCGACCGGCTCAACCCAGGGTCGTGTGAGTCAGAGATTTTCCCTAGGGTTGAGGCGTCCCGTCGAGCGGGCCTCGTGCGAGTCGAAACGCAGTCGAGGGTGCCCCGTCTTTACACGTATGTGGTTTTTCAAGGGGTTTTGCGGTGTGGATTCCTTGGGGATTTGTTCTTTTTAGTCGTGGGTTTTGAGTACCCCTAGTTTAGGTACCCGACAATTCTCCTTTCTTATATTTGGGTAAGACCAATATAGTACATTTTCGTACTTAACATGCTATCGTTCAGTTATTGTAGGCGAGCCTATACCGACATGTACCTACTTCTACCCATAGGAGCCTCCCCCTAGCTGAGATAGTGGTTACTGGAATTAGACATGTTGGGTAATGCATGAACCCCCCATGTTGTATCTTAATTATTTTACTTGAGAGCTAGACTTCGACTACATGTGACGTGACTATGATGTTTGAACAACTTGTGTTGTAAACGTAAATATTTTTCATGTGTTAAAGGTTTGATTGTGACTGTGTATGATATTTGACCTTTGTAATTATCTGCGCTTAGTGGGACACATGGGTGTTGTGTTTCCAAGGCCTACATGGTTAATTAGGTTAAACTGAGCCAGTCATTGGTGATAGCTTAGTTTAGCTTAATTAATCCAGTCGTTCATCACATTAGAATTGTAGAATGAAGAAGGCCAAGACACTGGAATCATTTCTTCTCCTTATCCTTCACCTAGTATACAACCAAGGTCAAGCCAACCTTTTGTCATTCATGAACACAAGACAAGTTGGTGCCCAAGAACAACCAGCAGTGGGGATAGGAGCTACTAATGCAAGTGGTGCCACCGGAATTAGTGAAAGGTATGGAAGTTAGCAATCCTCTCTTGAAAATCTCATGTTCTACTTAATGATGATAACATTGTTGTTGATTCTAGACTTCGCATACCAATCGAGAAACTGGTATGTTTTGTTCCCAACAATTATTTTTTTCTCGAATATTCCCAAGAATTATTTTTGTTCACTAATTAAGTGCACTGTCATAGCATCCTTCATTTCTTTCTAATGTTCAACATGCATGTGTAGGTTCAGAATCATTTGCTAATGTCGATGAGATATGGGAGGGAAGCTGGATGGACCAAATAATGTTTGATAGGTAGTTATTTTATACCTCATCATGTGTTCATCAAGTTTATTGTACAATTAAGCATGGAATCGAGGTATCTGCTAATTAAGCATTTTATCTTCACTTTTGTGAACTATCGGTACATAAGCCAAGTTTGAGGTTGCTTAGGTGCTTATATAGTGGTCATAGCCTCATAGGCGAGGAGATTCACTAGCTCCATCATTGGAGACAAGTCGCGGGCATCCAAGTAGAGTGTGAGGAGGTGCTCAGTGTTTCTAAAACATAGGCAACAATTTTGTTCATTCATCATGCGCAGCCTTATTAGAAGAATGACCACATAACCAACTTTTCCAAACTAAACATGTCTCAAGTTGCTATCCAAACACTTCAAAAAAAATGCTATCCAAAGAAAAAAAAGAGCACGCTTCAAGTCTCATGTTCTAAGTTTGTTGATTTCGCTAGAGTTAACTTCACATTGGTGCCTCCTATGTTTATACCGTTCGATCTTGCTCTATGGATAGTTCATATTTTTTCTAACCATTATAAAATTTCTCTGTAGCCTTTAGTGCCTTAATAACATCTGTCTGACTTTTGTAAACTGTTCATCAAAATGGTAGAAGAAAGGTATAAAAATCGAGGCCAAAAAGGATAAAGAAAGTTAAAACCACAGATTGAAACACAGTTAACCGTGTTTATGTACATGCACATTCGTACACAAAAGATGGCGTCAAATAAAGGATCAAACCTTCACAACATATTTATTTCTCCAATGCGGCAATGCACATGTACTAAAATCACTAAGGCCACGTGGTTGTCCTAGAATGGTGACCAGGAACCATTACTACCAGGAATGACTGTGTAATTTATAGATAAATCCTCACCAGGAACTATCTGACCGGCTAACCGAACGAGCCTTTTAATCAAGCTAAGCCAGGTCGGATCTACCGGAGTTCAGAACCTGACGGTGGCCACGGGCCCGAAGGAGGCGGCGTGGGCGCGGTCGACGCCGGCGGGCGCGTGCAGCGCGCCCACGAGCCCGTTGCCGTCGACGAGCTCGCGCAGGGCCTGCTCGTAGCTGGCCCTCAGCCGCCGCAGCGCGCGCCGGTAAACCGCCGCGAGCCACGGCCACCGCAGGCGCGTCCGCAGCACGCCGAAGAACCTCCTCTTCCTCCCTTCGCCACCGAGCCTCACCACCGCCATCCTCTTCTTCCTCCGTCCGCTGTTCGGCTGCGACGCCGCCCCGGGGGACGCCCTCCGCCTCTGCGCCAGGTGGAACTGCATGGCTGATCTCCGGACCGACTCGCTCCTCGCTCCTTGCCTCAACGCCTACCTAAATGAAATATATGGTGGCAGGAAACCAGGAAGAAGCTGATCGACCTCTGGGTCGCTCCTGCCTCGATCTCGTAGCTATATGGTGCCGCTGCAAGAAGCTACGCGTGAGGCAGCTTTCGGCGTCCTAGCTTTGCTTGCAGGTGTGTCACATATAGTAGCTAGATAGTACTGTGACTCAGACTTCGTTTGCTGGACGCCAGCGTAAGCTGTCTCAGTTTAATAATATACTCAGTATAACAAATACGGAGTATATACAATGTACTCGCTGCTTTATGATTATTTTACGTATATATGCTCTTTAACTCTACAAGAGGAATACGCTGTTTCTTCGTCTTGAAGGGCACTGTCCAATGGTGTGCCAAAGGATCGGCAAAGTTCATCGTGGGTGCAGGTATTATATGACGAGCAGCAGATGGTTTTGTTCGTCTAAAAAAAGGAGGCAAAGTGCGTGGTTTCGTCAATTCTCTCTAAAAAATGGGGTTTCGTCAACTCTTACACACTAGAGCATATATAAGAGCACAGCAATTTTTAGGAACTGGACTGCATATGTATGCATGATTGCAACAGGCTGTGATGGACGATTGACGAGAGTGATGACTTTAGTGATAAAAACCTCATATTACACGAGAAGAAATTAAATATTGTACACATCCACCCGCCTTATATTAGCTTATCTAAACTAATTCTTCATCATGATTTTCCAGAAGGTCTATAAATTATTCTGAATGCTTTTTCTCTTCGTTGATCTGGTGTTCTGTCAATTCTTTAAGTATGCAATGCAAGATGATGAAGTTCGGTCAACTTATTAGTTCCGAAAAATAAAGTCCGGTCAATGGGCTGCAGGACCCTGATGACATCGGCCAATTTTGTGAAGGGTCGGAAAAGCAAGCACACAACTCCTGACAATATGAAATAGATGGATCTTTTCGTCGCAGACTTAGGTCTTAGGTGATTGGATCAGAAACGTTGGAGTTGATGTGTGGATCATCAGGGACTTGACAGTGCATTTTTTTTTGTATTACTACGGAATATAAAATTTTAACCTCCACATCGTGAGATGCCTTAGTGAGCAAAACAAAGGGAACTGTTAAAACGAGCAAACAACGGTGATACAACAGCTGCAGTGTGTGTGTGTATATGTGTGTGTTGATGCAGGAATTACGAAGAATTTACGAAATTAAGTGGACAAGATACGGTCATACGGATAGTTTTGCATTAAGAAGTTGGAAGTCAGTGAGATACCTCGGCATCCCGTTGACACCGCTGAAGCCGACGCACGCAGAAGAGCAACCATTAATTGACAAGATCGCTGCCCGAATCCTGACTTGGAAAGCTAGGCTGCTGAACCATGCCGGACGTGCCACCTTGACGAAGGTCACTTTATCCGCCATCCTCATTCACGTCTCCATCGCTTCCGAACTGTCGAGTTGGGCTCTGCGACAAATTGACAAACGTTGACGTGTCTTCATTTGGGCTGGTAACGATAGCGTTGCGGGCGGCAAATGCAGAGTGGCATGGAGAACCGTGCAGGCGCCTCTGTGCTATGGCGGCCTGGGGTTCCTGGACTTGAAGATCACGGGCTACGCCTTGCACCTCCGCTGGGAATGGATGCGCCGCACCCAGCCTGAGCTCAACTGGTGCAGTCTCCCGCACAGGCCTGAACGCGCCGTCCAGGCGATGTTCCATGCATTGGTCTCGGTCATCATCGGCGACGGCCGATCCGCAAAGTTCTGGACTGATTCATGGTTGCCGGAGGGCCCGATTTGCCTCTTTGCTCCCCATCTGTTCAATGCAATTGCAAGCGTCGACGCGGCAAGTCCGTTCGAGACGCGATCACCAACAGAAGCTGGATCCGAGACATCCTAGGGGCCCCAGTGGCCCATGTTTTATGTGACTACGTCGTCGTATGGGGCAAGGTCTAGGGAGTCGTCTTTGATGACGCAGTCTCTGATAGGTTCATCTGGCGATGGACCGTGGATGGCTGCTACACTGCATCTTCCGCCTACCGGGCTTTCTTCATGGGCATGGCTTCCATGTGCGGTGTTGCGGAGCTGTGGAAAGCAAGGGCGCCGACAAAATGGAAATTCTTCTTTTGGTTATTGCTACACGACCGCTTGTGGACGGCGGCGAGGCGGAAACGTCATGGGTTGCAAGATGACGACGCTTGCACCCTTTGTGACCAAGAGCCGGAGACTGCGCAGCACCTGGCAAGCGAATGTGTCTTCGCAAGAGAGGTTTGGTTCTGTACCTTGTTGCCTCATGGCCTTGCCGGCCTTACTCCGTTAGCCGGGTCTGGGATACCTTGACTGGTGGATTCAGAACCGCATGCTGTTGCCTTCGGTGCTGCGCCGGGGATTTGACGCGCTCGTCATTCTGGTCACTTGGTGTCTCTGGAAGGAAAGAAACCGGAGAGTTTTCCATGGGGTAAGTCGCACGGCCACACAGATCGTTGACATGGTCATGGAGGAGGCCGACAGGTGGTCGCTAGTGGGCTTCTCACACCTCGCCGCGCTCTGGGCTAGTCACGTCGCCGCTTGACCGTCTTTCTGCACTATCGCATAAGTTACTCTCATGTAATAGTTCATAACTATCCTTCGTTCGGTCCGGCGTTCGTGTGCAAGGTTGTCTTTGATTGGGCGTAGCGTGCCGCTCGCATTCTAGTTTGATCATGTACAACGTTGTAACAAACTCTATTCTCCTTCTTAATGATATACATGCCAGGCATGTTCGCGAAAAAAGAAGTTAGTGAGATAGCATGACTATTAAAAATATGGGAGATGATATGGATAGTTAGTAGAGAATGACACAGATGGCTTGCATGTTGAAATAAACTTGTAAGGATTAACTTTATAACCGATATATTTGTTTTCGGAAGCCGTGGAGATGAAAAGAGTCATGTGATCCTGTAGAAATGTATGTGGATGACTTCAGGGTTTAAATTCTTGCATATGGCTAAAATCGAGGGACGTGCGCGGCTTCTCACGAGGGTCAACCACAAAAGTTTCATGTAGGTAGGCGTGCCCGTGGCAATCTTTCTACTCCAAAATATAAATGGAATGTTTTATTTGGGAATCAACTCACTCTAGATAGAATGATGCATCATCAATTTATTCCTTAAATTTAATGGAATGACTTCATGCTTATACTAGTAGTAATTATTACTCCCTCCGTTTCAAATTATAAGTCGTTTTGACTTTTTTTGATACATCCTTGCTATACATCTAAATATAATAATATGTCTAGATATATAGTAAAATTGATGAAAGCGACTTATAATTTAGAACGGATGGATCGAGTAGCTTGTGAGTATTAGATGGTGATGGACCAATTTATTCTATTTCACTACTAAACAAAAAAATGCAGAATGAGATGATGAACTATTTCATTTCACAAGCCGAACTCTCAGTATGTTTTTTCTTTTTTTTTTCTAAATTCAGCAAAACCATCTAAAACTTGACAGATAAGTGGGACTAGAGGATCTAAAACGACATACAAGAGCGCACGGTGGAGACAAAGTAGCGTAAGGCCAACATTGAGGAGCAGATCGAGGTAGAACAAAACATCAAGTTTTGTGACCTCAACACTTCGGAGCCAGATGTAAGAGCACATATGGTGGCAATGAGGACTCAACTTTTGCATCTCAATGAATGGCATCATTCAACAATAGCTTGGGTGGATCAAGTGGTGCATTGGATGGAGTCAGTGTGATGGCAATGAAGTGCTAATTGATACCTCCTATGTTTCGTGTTTGTGAACTTTTATGTTGTCATGATGGGCTATGTCGTGCGAGAACCATGCCATTTTTAACTTGAATTTAAATTTAAACTTAAATTGTCATGTTTGAATTTGAGTATTTAAACATTAGTCATTTGTATGAACTCGTAATATTTTTGTTTGAATTTTGTCCGATCAAAGAGATAGAATACATAGAGTAAGAGGGAAAAATGAAGTAGGCCGGGACCCTAATTTAGGGGCTAACACTCAAAAGTAGACAGAGTTCTCAAATAAAAAATATAGTCCTAATTTAGGGACTACTATTGGAGTTTCTTTTAACGGAACAACTAGCGTCCGAACGTGGCTCGCGCTAAGAGGCGGCAGACTGTGTCGCACGCGAAAAGAGACCACACCGCCTGTATTTGCGCCCCCACCGCGTGGACCCCACGCTGCTTCCCACCCTGACCGTCATGCTCGCTCTATTTCACGTGTGCACGCGGGAATTGTGCCCCACTGCCCACATTGCTTCCTGCCCTGACCGCTGTGCCTGCATGCAGGAAACCATGTGGGTCCCAGTCACCTGCCCCTGCCTATGGATGCGTAACACAGGTGGGTCTAATTGTAACATGTGCAACACCAGATCTACTTTTGCAACATCCAGATGAAACACTTGAAACATACGTCTGAAACACTTGAAACATGTGTGTAGCCATTACAAACATATGCAACATCCAGATAAAACACTTGCAACATACGTATGAAACACTTGAAACATACGCTTACAACATGCATGTATATGCAACATTAAGATGTACTTTTACAACATTCAGATGAAACACTTGAAACATACGTCTGAAACACCTAAAACACTTGAAAATATACGCTTGCAACATGCCTATATAGCCATTGCACATATGTAACATCCAGAGAAATACTTGAAACATACGTCTGCAAAAACCTGAAACACTTGAAACACGACATCGGTGGTGGCGCGACTCCCTGTTGTGGTGTCTTCGTCTGGTGGCGACCTTCTCCAGGTGTCGCTGGGGTGGTGGTCGGTGGCACGGTGAACGCCGCCGCCGTGACGAGCGAGGTGGAGTGGGGGCACGGCGGGGGACGCGGCGTGTTGCGGCGCGGATAGGGGCGCGGCGCGGGATTGGGGCACGACGGGTTGTGGCCACGGTGGCGAGGCGGAGTGGGGCGGGCGGATGGCGCGGTGAAGCCGCGACGGACGAGGCCGAATGGGGAAATGTCGCGGGTGCAGACGCGCAGTAGAGAGTAGAGAGATTTTACTGAGAGAGACGGAGGAGATGTAGAGGTGAGCACGCCTGTTGGCCCGGTCCTCCTACGCAGGCCTAGGAAGCCGTGTCCGGACGGACGGACGTCCGCATATAAGCATTATTTTTCTTTTAATCACCTCGTAACGAAGCAGCAACAATGATCTTAGCACTTACTATTTTTTGAAATGGATCTTAGCACTTACTTTTTTTTTTTAAATGGATCTTAGCACTTGCTAGTTTACTACACATGTAACACTTGGCCACTCTCGTTTAAAAAAGGAACATTGCTCAAAAATAGGAGCGTAGTATACATATATTTTTGAGTGGAGGGAGCGTAGAATATGTGCGCTACTAGGTCCACTACGCTTAATACAAAGCCCATAACGAACTTACGCAGTTACAGCCCATACGCACAACTACCAAGCAAGCCCAAATAACACGCTAGCTTCGCGGTGAAGGCACTCGGGTCTCGGGGTCACAACTCCCAACCCAATCCAGCCCAGCAACCAACGACTCCCACCGGCCGTTTTCGCTTGCCACCATTCCCCACCACCGCATAGATCGCCGCCGGTGCGGCGATGGCTCCGGCCGTGGCCGCGGCGTCGGCGTCGGCGGCGATGAGCCAGGCACTGCGGGACTGCCAGATCCTCGACGCCGTGGGCACCGGCGCCGCGGCGCTCTCGTTGGTGGGCTCCTCCTTCATCGTGCTCTGCTACCTCCTCTTCCGCGAGCTCCGCAAGTTCTCCTTCAAGCTCGTCTTCTACCTAGCCGTCTCGGTGAGTGGCCTGCTCGAATCTCGGTGCTCTTCAGGGTTTTCGGGTTTGAGCCGCTAGTTGTGCGATGTACCGTGGTTGTTATTTCAAGTTAGAAGCTCGTGGTGGGATCTGCGCGCTGTGTTTTTATTAATTTGCGTACCAGTTGTGCGCATTTGGTGGTTCATATTCTTAGTTTTAGAAGAGAGTTGTGTTACTTTTTTTTTGCATATTAATTGAATTAGTTTCGAGAATCTGGTATTCTGGTGCTATCAGTAAGTAGGGATCTGGATCTTCAGAAATGTGCATACAATCGTCAATTTTCACCTACGAGGTAAATTTCAACAGTTGTGTGATAGTCTTAGTCTAGTGTTCATCATAGCACATTTTGCACTTGGATTTTGTTTGAAATACATTCAAATTCCAGTAGTTAAAGTATGATATTTAAGGTCATATGAGTCTACGATTTGTTGCAGCAGCACATGTGCTAATTAGATAGAGCTAGATCACTAGACGGGGGCATATTTTTTCATATATATAGTTCATAGTTCATTCTTAAATATGGAAACAGCTGCTGTCATATTTTTTGTTTTGTTGAACATTGATACCAATGGGCATGATGAGCACCTACTTATCTAGTTTATCTAGTTCATCACTTGACAACTAGTAGTCTGCTTTTGAGAAAAATGATATTACATGTCTACTAGCTGCTTAGCTGACACATGGAAACATTAGCTGAAGCTTGGTTTGTTCATTATTACTATTGCTCTAGCTGTTGCATGTTTTCTGATAACTTTGTCCTGAATTGCAGGATATGTTTTGCAGCTTATTCACTATACTGGGGTATGTTGTATTTCTTCTGCTGCACACAAATACTTCCTCAGTTTCATGCTTAGTGTTTTACTTTTGCTATTAACAGCCTGCCAGAATCATTGTGCTTATTATTCAAATCATGGCCAAGTAATTTGAACCGTTAATAACCTTGTATTCTGCTTACTAAGAAATATTAATGCCAGGATTAAAACAGAATAATTGTTTTTGTTTAAGAAAATCACACCAGACTATTCTTTCTCCCATTTCTCTTTGCATCTGAATGCATAGTTTGGTTATGTACTCGTGGTAAAACATTTCTTAACCATGTTTCCTTATGTTGCAGGGGGCCATCGAATGCATTTTACTGCTTTGCACATGACTACAGTGCCCATTTCTTCTGTGTGTCTTCTTTTCTATGGACAACCACCATAGCATTCACTCTGCATCGCACAGTTGTAAAACACAAAACTGATGTTGAAGAATTTGGATCTATTTTCCACTTATATGTGTGGGGTATGCAAACTTTCGATTACGTACTTGCCTTTGTTTGAACTTATATGTTCCAAATTAAGTAATTTGACAAGTTAGATAACAGTTTCTGGAGAGACCTTGTGTTGAAAAAAATAACAATTTTGTATCCATATGAATCAATGTTCTTGACAAAAGCTAAAATTGTCCATACCATTTATATATGTTTGATGTATTATGCTGCCTCTGTTTGCTAACACATAGGTTATCATATTCCTTTAGAAATTATTTAGATGTGATGCATGTACCTATTCTCATCAGATTCTTCTGTTACTTTTTGGGGCCTTCTATGCCTTGTAAGAAGCTAAGCTTGCAAGTTCCAATTCATTTGCCTGTCCATAATCTGCACCCATGTCTATAACTGTTGTTTATTTAATTGTTAATATGTTTAGTATCTCAGGCTACAGATTCTGTCCAATTTGAGTGTCCCATCCCTGGATATTTTGTTGCAGATCAGCATGCTCAAATGGAACTTTGTTTTCATTATTGTTGCCTTTATCTGCATCTTTCATGTATATGTTTCTTTTAATTTTATAGTTTGGTTGCATCATCTTATCTTGAGACCAATATGTAGCTGTTCTCTCTCATGTCTGTTTAGAAGCTTTTATCTGATGTACTGTAGGTAGGCATACTCCATTTTTAGCAATAGATCACTATTTTAATGACTTACTGTGGAAGCCTTGTGTCAGTATGTCACTGTGTTAGCTTTCAAAATCAGTTTAAAAGGTTTCAAGTTTTCATTTATTTATTTCTCCAGGAACTTCATTAGCTACCACTGTACTACGTTCGATAGGAAGTGACTACGGAAGACCAGGTACCTGGTGCTGGATCCAGCAGGGAAGCATGGCAAAGGCATGTGACCTTTTGTTCTCTTTGAGTTTTTTCCTTGATTATTAGTTTATTACACAACCATTAGTAGTATGTGTCACTTCTCTGAGAGTTATGCTAAATGAAGTTCAACTTATTTGGTTAAAGACAATTTTTGTATAAGCTCATCTATGTTTGAATTCTAAGACTACTATTTATATCAAATTTCCAACATATTTTGCTTGGACTATGTACTGTCCTCAGCTAGACAATGAATTTAAACTGAATTCCAATTTTGTCACCATAATAGCAATTCTTTCACTAAAATGACCTTACTTGCAGGTCATGCACTTAATAACTTTTTATCTTCCACTTTGGGGTGCCATTTTGTACAATGGGTTTACATACTATGAAGTAAACCGCATGCTGAACAATGCAACACGGGTTAGCAGACTTTTCTCAACAATTCTCCCTTGTAGATTGAAGGTTACTGTGACCTTCATTGTAAACTCTTTGGCACATTCTGTTATTTTTGCTTGTATGTTCTGAATTTTAATAAGCTAACGATTTTTTTTAGATGGCTGCTGGCATAAGTGATCGATCAAACCAGTCTGATATTAGGGCAGACAGGAAGGTACAAAATCCTCAACAAATATTTGGCGTTCTTTCTGCTTCAGTGCTTCTGCTGGAGTATTTTTTCCCTTTCCTATTGATTGTTACCGATGTCCTTTTTTACTTCCAAAGATAGCTTACTTGCTCTCGTAAATTTTATACATCTGGGATTGTAGATATACATTTTTTTTAGACGGGGATTGTAGATAAACTTAGAACAAACAATATGCCAGTTCTTTTGATGAAAATGTTATTGAGTGTACTCAACTTTCTCTATCATGCCCCTTTCTGTCCTAATTACCTTTATACAGCTGTTCATTATATTGTGCAAAAACAAGTGGATAAAAGTTTATTTGAGCCATACATGATTGATTGTTTTTTGCAGGCATTTAACCGATGGGGTTATTATCCTCTAATTCTAATCGGTTCATGGGCATTTGCAACTATCAATCGTCTTTATGACTTTGCCAATCCAGGGCACAAGATATTTTGGCTCTCCTTTCTTGATGTTGGGTTCGCTGGACTTATGGTGAGTCTCTTAATGCTTGTGTTTTGATACTAAATGTTACTGAAATAACATACCATTAACTTTTCTATAAAAACTAAGGCTACCTACATATTGTGGGCATAATTATCATAAAGGGGCTTGAGTAAGAGGCCTCCACATTGCTTCAATTTTTTTCTCCTGTCCCCATAAGTAATTAGCTCTGAATGAGTGAATGGGAGGGCTGGAGGTCTAACCACTCTTGTGCTTTCTTATGGAAATGGGTGCATAAAATAGATTTGTGACTTCAATCCTTCATTCCTTCATTATCATAAGCAATACTCCCTTCGCCATCTAGCTTTCTTCCAAATGCACCAATTATAAGTCCATGATAACTCTAGTGCACCTTTTTGCTTTATTCTTCCATGCCTACCCCTACCTAAATGCACACATCCATTTATTTTCCTATGTAGGCTATGAAGTTATGCATATAAGTGTTTTGTTTGATTGACACACTACTATATTCCATGGTTTACTTCTCTTCTTTTTTTGTGTGTGGATATTTTGATGTTTCCTGTTTTATCTAGGGCCTATTCAATTCCATTGCTTATGGGCTAAACTCTTCTGTGCGCCGAGCTATTTCAGAAAGAATCGACATGTAAGTTTTAATCTGCAACTTAATCGCAACCATACGTTTCTTCATCGCTATGCATTATTTACTGTAAGCATTCTAGTTATGCCACTACTCAGAAAATAATGTGTAGCTATAAAGGATTTTATTTCCTAAACGTTCCAGGTTCCTACCTGAGAGAATCAAAAGGAGCCTCCCTACTTTGTCAAGATTGAGGAGTCAACAGGAAAATGAACTGACTTCTCTTATCGTCGAGGGTAACTGATATGTAATGCAATCTATGAATTTTCCATGCATACAAAGTTTTCTTTATTTTTTCGTTCTTCGATCTCCAACAAGGGAATACAACATCACTGTAGGAGCAGTTGGTTAGCATTGTTGATCGCCGGTACACGTTGAGTTGGTTTCGCTGTGTCCATTGTTGATTGTCTTAACACGAGACCTGGGTTTGGTGTTCATAGTTCCGGCCAAAGTATATAGGAGGCTAGAATAGGAACAGCCGGTAGATACACTGATGTTCATCTGTAGCTAGGTAAGCAGAGTTTGTTTGTTCAGATGTACGAGTATAATCACTTCTGTACAATGCACATCTAGCGCTCGATTTGCAATTTTTCAGTTTTTCTGCTTTTGCCCCTTATTATTTGTTCTGGTACGTCAGGCTGGTTATCTTCCTTCTCTCTAGATGAGGGAATTTTTAGTGCTTTTGAGTTTTGAGAACTATACTTCATGCTTGATCTTTCGCCGTAACATTCAAATTGCTCGTTGTGATCGGTGGTGGCCAGGAGCACTCGTGGTCAATATAGATAGTTGTACACTTGTACGCAGCATCTCCAACGACGTCTCAGCTTTGTCATCTCCAGAGGTGTCGCGCCTGCTCTTCGAGTCAGCGTGGAGAATCTCTTCCACGACAACATGGGCCGCATCATGGCTCTCCCTCTCCAGGGCGATCTTCACAGAACTGTCGCTTATATAAGTTTGATCCTAATCTAAAATCTTGTAGACCACGGTCTAATAATTGATTATTATTATGGCAATGCTAAAGGTAAAATGACCTCTATGTCCTCTTCAAATTATCGTCTGTGTTGCCTTTCCTCTCGGTGCTATTCAGCCATCTAACCGCTTTCGCCACAACTCCGGCGTCTTCCTCACTGGCTGCCCCCCTTGCCGTCCCTGCACTGCCCCCCTTGCCGTCCCTGCACCGCCACCGCCACCTCCCCTGTCTCGTCAGAGGGCGACCGGGTGTCCAAGCCCTACCATGCGTCCAAGCCCTGCCTATTGCCACCACGGCCACCTCCCTCTCCAGCCCTACCATCACCATCGCCTCCTATCAACAATGGGCGGTTGAGTGGCCAAGGCTAGGAGCGGTAGAGTTTTGGAAGGAGGAGGCCACGGCTGCTGCACATGGGAGAGCCAAGCGAGCAAGTGGTGGCACAGGGGTGGGCGGAGTTAGCGCGGATGGAGGGGCACTAGAGGAAAATGGCTTGTGGTGGGGAAAAGGTGATCCAAGCCTCACGGTATAGGATTTTTGGCTCCTAGTTCAATTTCTGGTTCTTTTTACCTCTTGGTTCCTAGATAATCGAGAAAGAATCAAGTAGTTTGGGTGGAATTCTCAATTATACCAAGAATCCGATTTTAAACGGTTCTAATCACACCCTAGGAAGGTATGGAAACCTAATGCAATAAGTAGCGGAAACCTAATTGAGTTAGAGAATGCAAACTCCTGTATGATTTTTTTTCATAAGTATTCGAAAGCTCACACTTCCCACTAGTCTTCGTTGGAGTCCCTTGCAAGGGCCAAGTTCTGTGGTTGGGTAACTCCACAAATAGCTCATAGGACTCCCCCTCCCGTGGGCGCAAGTGGGTGTAACCTCTCCCGAACCCGTCGTCTTCATTATAGAGCTTTTGGCCGAACCATCAAGGGCCTCTCGTCCCCCATACACCATCGGTGGTCACTCCACAATGTTGGTTGGAGGGTCTCACAAGATACAAACCTTGAGGAGTACAACACATGGCGCGAGCAAATACCGATAGCTTGGAGGTATACAAACCTCACTAAACAATAGGTCTAAACCTAGAGCAAGCGCTAAACAGGCCTCTAACTAGTCTAAGCACTAACCCTATCACTTTTGTTAATCATTTAATCTTCTCTTAATCGCATATGGTGGCTAGCTCGAGTATAAAGCAATGAGCCTCAACTCAACTATGGTTTCCACAATCTCTGACACACTTCAAATGGTCGTGTATGGGGGCATATATAGCCCAACCAACTCAACTAGCGGTTAGAAACTGTTTGAGCACTTCGGTGCTCGCCAGAGTTCTCTGTCGCTGCTCTGAGTGCATTTCTTTAGGTCCATTTGTCCGAGTATTTTTTTCTTGATGTCTTAAGCTTCTTACTTGTCTTCTACGATCTCCGATATTTCTCTCAAACATTATCTTAGTTCAAGTTCACCTCTTGCATTAGACTAAGTAGCTTGTATATACTAGTAAAAATTATTAGTTCTAATAGTTATGTTGTCAATCGATCACAAAATCAGGTTCATCAAAAAAACAAAATCAGGTTCATATTTCTTACACCAGCCATTTGTAGCACCACTGACCACCCTGTCTCCATCAGATAATTCTACTTAAGGGAAGCAGCGTCCGATGTCTCCATCAGCTATTTCTATTTAAGCAAGCCTAGGCCGTGGTAACCGAGCATTATCGCTCCCAATCATTCACTCTCCAGTCTCCTCTTATCACTGCTCCAGCTAGCTGGCTGCCTGCTCGGAGGTGACAGCAGCAGCTCCCTTTGGTCCCTTCCGTGTAAACATGGCGGCGGACCTGCCAGTCCCAGTCCCAGTCCCAGAGGTGGCAATGGCGGCCTTGTACATCGCTCTCGGCTGCCGCGAAGTCCTGAAGCCGATCCTTCATTTCCTGGACGCAGCCACCGCGCGCAGCCCTGTCCTCGACATGGCCGTCGCCGCCATCCTCCTCACCCTCCCGACGGCCTACCTCTTCGTCGTCGGCGTCATCCTCCCCGTCGCCCTCCAGATCACCTTGCAGCCGGCGGCGGTCGTCTTCTCCCGAGCGGGTTTCTGGTGGTCCGTTGCTCTGGGTTTCGCGCTGCTGCTTCTCTTTATTACTGTGCCCCTCGTGGCCTTTCTGTTCCTCACTGCCGATAGCGCTAGCGCGTAAGGAAACGCCTGTTTTGGTGAGTGATTGGCCGCGGGTCTATATATATAGCTTAGAACCAGCTTACTCCTGGCTAGTACTACTACTACATAAGCTAGTACTACTCCTGGTTTTACAAAGGCTATGGCAGCTGATGCAAGATTCCGCTTTGTGATTGGAGGCGATACTCTCTGGCCGTCACTAGGCGGAAGCCGACGTGTGGATCATTCCGGTGAGAAAGCTGCAGCGAACAGGCGGCCGGCGGGTTCCACACAGTTGTAAGTTACTATATATATTTCTTTGTTTGAACTTATTTACAAGCTTGAAGCTTCCCTACTTGGCCTGGCCGCCCGGAGGGGGGAAAAAAGCAAAGGGCGTGACAGGTTTCTTCTTGGTTGCTAGAAAGTGAAGTTGTAAATCCTCTAAAAAGAGTATAGGTTTGTAATGAAGTTGTCCAATGCAATGCAAGTAAATCTCTGTGTTGCGAGCTACTGTTCAGTCCTACTACACGTGTTGTGCTTTGAAATGGATTTCAAAAGACTCGAAGGGTTCTTTTCTCAAGCTCTTTTATCATCTTCGAAGCGGTACCACGAACTATAACTTAAGAGAGGTAAAACCAAATATCTCTTTATATATGAGTTAATAACCTTCAGTCATACAACACGTGATGCTTTCAAACGGATCAGCTGACCCCGGTGGTTGGCTTCGTTCATCCCACTTGCTACAGTTCACACAATTGTCGACGGGTGCTAACCGTTATGCCGTTGCAGTAACTTGCCACACAGTTGTCGACGGGTGCTCAATCATATGGCGTTTGCACTACATAACTGCAACATATGTTCTTTAGCTTTTTCGTGTAACCATAGTTATGCGTTGCAGAAGAGTAGTTCCTTTACACATTTCATTTAATATTTGTCTTATTAGACGGGTATAGTGGACTGCTTTTTCTTTTTTGGTCTTAGTGGATTGGTGGCTTTCTTATCAAAAGCAATCTGAAAGGAGCTTATAAGAGAGTTTGATTTGGTTGTAGTTCTTTTCCCCTTTTCATATTTATTTGAAGGAACACAACTATAGAAAAAAGTCATGTTTGGATCCCTAAACTAAAGTTTTCCAAATAGATGATCTAAAGATAGATCTAAATTTTAGCTAAACCCCCCTCCCTCCAAAAAAAACACTTTCGACCATTAGACCACAAAAATGAGCGAAAGTGGTCTAAGTTTTGATTCCTCTTGCCAAAAGATGACTTTGTCCTCGCGAAATATCTCGGTCCTCCTAGGTCTTGCACAGAAAAGCTTTACAACACTACCGCTCTAGGCTTCTTCCCCGCCCAAACTCCCGACGACCCTACCGCCACCTGCCGCACCCACCATGCTCTGGCTATTCCACCGCCGCCCGGCCATCCCACTACCCCCCTTGAAGAAGCCGCACCATCGTGCCCTTACCAAGCCTTCCTCTCATGGATCTCATCAATGAGGCCTCCATGCGACCCCAAGATCCCCTCCCCTATGATATCTTATTCCAAATCGATCCCGTGCCCTCCAGTCGAGATGGGAGCTTTTTCAGTCTTGACCTCAACTTGGCAGCTCTTGATTTCCCGCATATGGGATTGTACCAATAAATTCTCAGATCGACGTTGGTTGAAGATAGAAGCAGTGGTGGCCATGGTGCTCATTGCGCCCGTGGCGGCAGAGGGAGCCGTGGCGGCTCTTGCAAGTGTGAAGGAATTGGACCTACTGCTGGTAGAGGCAAGCGTGGTGGCTGTTGCGATGTTGGAGGAATTGCCACCGGTAGCGGCGGTCGTGGTGGCTGTGGTGGTGTTCCTAGGTGTGGCGGACGTGCTAGAGTCGTGCCGCTTGCTACTTGTGGCAAAATCCCATTGAGTGGTGATAGAGGTAGCAATGGCCTAATCCCGTTCTGAGCTCCTCGCACGGCTTGGACACCTAAAAATGGTGGGCAAGTCGCTACTACGCTACCGAATTTTATTATAATCGTATCCACAATCTAAAATTTAATAATTGTATCTACAAAATAGATCATAATCTATATTAATCGTATCCACAATCCAAATTTTAATAATTGAAGGTATTCCAAACAAGACCATAATAAGTGCAAAAATGCACACTTGATAATGAGCTCCGGCCTCATTGTCAAAAGAAAAAAACAAGAGAGGATGCAGCACAAACAAAATGCATCGGCCATTGATTGACCTGTTTGTTTAACTCGACCAATGCTTAAAGGCCAGCATCTTTGGGAGAAGAGAAAAAGGAAACATCTATCTATCACTATCAGAAACATAACTGTCGTCGAGTCACCGGGAGTGTTCAGGCGTTTTTTCTAGTGTGGTGGAGCCGTCGAGCCGAGGAGGAGCTGCGTGGGCGTGCGACCTTTTCACCCCCACGAAATCACGTACTGGCACCGGCACATGAGCCGTTGTGCTAGCTGCTACTTTTTGGTGGAATCATGTAAGGTTCCGATTTCAGTATATATATTCAAGGCAATCATGCACTCACGACTACACGAGCAAGGTTGCTTTATTCTAGCATGCCCGTCCCCCCGATCGATACATGTCTCTGTCTCTCCCTTGAGGCACCAAGATTTTTGAAGTCTAGGAACATTATGTATTTGTGTGCTAGTACCAGTTGTCACCTGTCGCTGTTACAGGGACAATTACATATAACAGGAAAGCTCAGAAAAGTAAGAAAAAAAATGCGGGAGATAAACAGCACTACTTACTAAGGAACGGCAGCGAAGGCGGGAGGCGAGAAAAAGGAGCAGAGTGAAGGTGAGAATTTGAGGTGGAAAGGCGCTAAACCGAAGAGTTTTGAAGAGAGAGATCCGGGGGTTCAGAAAAAGCACACCGACCACCAAGTTCGATCATACTCCTGCAGCTATATTATAGCATTATCATAGCATTGGTGTAGGTGGAGAGAAGCTTGGTAAAAGGCTAAAAGAGAACGCCCGTTATGCATGAGCATTTAGTCTTGCAGCACATC
Source organism: Saccharum hybrid cultivar R570 (assembly GCA_038087645.1). Classification (NCBI taxonomy): domain Eukaryota; kingdom Viridiplantae; phylum Streptophyta; class Magnoliopsida; order Poales; family Poaceae; genus Saccharum; species Saccharum hybrid cultivar. The sequence continues at coordinate 14,969,842 of JAQSUU010000259.1, forward strand.
AAAGATGAGAGAGATGGGAGTACATGACAACCAAACAGCCAAATAGAAAAGGGGACACTGGTAGAAGGAAACAGAGAAAAAAAAATCTTCAGCTTGTTGTATCAACATCTTTAACAGAACGGGAACATTAAATTTTCTCGAACAGTCGCATCAGATCTTATTAATTTAGTTACTGCATTTTTTTTGTCTTTGACTTTATCTACCTAGCAGATAGCACTAGGGAAGTGAAGAGAAAACGAAGCTTCACTTACCTGAACACCAACATATATATAAGCCCATCCTAAAAGTACATTCGTATCTAGTTGATTATTTATATAGGCATTCAATGTGTTGTTTTATAATACGTAAAATTAGCAAAAGAGTATTTGTGTTCAAAACGGTGTCTTGATAGTTTTATCAAGATGAAACCCCCTTTTTTTCTCTCTAGTATTTTTTATTTCATTGCTAAAAAATGAAACTACCTTAGGAGATGTTTGGATTCAGACCGGGATAGAGATAGGGATATTCCACCCTAGAAAGGGTAATATTGTATTTTAGCCATTCATTCTTTACGCTTCGTTTAATCTTAGACGTTCATCCATTTCTCTATCCTATCCCATACTCTGTATATATCCCTTTATCCAAACGCCACCTCAAAGATGCTGATAGAGGCATATAGCATCATACTATTTGATGGAATGAATTCCTGTTGGGATTGGCCTCTAGGGACTACAGCCTACAGCGTGACAGTGAGTACAGTTGGAAACGATGGTTCTGGGCTTCCGGCAGCACCGGCGCATTTAAAGCCCGCGAAGATGGTGATCAGAGGATTGATTAGTCGGGTTTGACAGTACGGCCCCGCGAGATGGCGGGCTGAGTAGATAGGAGTTCTTCCAGAACGCGAGCACGAGTCCACGAGAGCCCATCGTGGCTGGGCCGCGGCGCGGGGCACGACGCCTCCCCAAACACCAAGTTATGTGTCTCGGACGTGCCTAACAACGAACGAACAGAGGAGCAAAACATATACTAGTTCCGCTCTGCTGCTGGCTCCGCTCGCGCGCGTGCTGGAATGGAAGGGGTGCTGGTGCGCTTTGCGGCGTGTTGCATTTGTAGCTGTGCCCGGGACCGGGGGCCCTCGGAGTCGCCGGCAATGGCGCTCGGCGCGGCCGATTCGGTCGCGGCAGCGCGCGGCGTGTCCTGCGCGTGCGCGTGGAGGGGTGAGGGTGTGATGAGCGCGGGGGTGTCCGTGCCCGCCTGCTCGACTGGCCGGCTCGGGAGAGGAGGGTGGCAGAAGGGATATGGGTGCTCACCGTGCAGCTAGAGGGAGCGGAGGTGCCGTGCCGCGGCAATGGCGCTGCCGGCAAGAGCCGCTGGTTTGGCGCAGAGAAGGGAGCGGGGCGCGTATAAGAAGAGGGTGGGGGCGAGGATGGCGACACGGAGCCACAGGCGGCATCGTGTCGGTCAACCTTGACAGAGGAATCCGAGGACCGGCCAAATTGACCGTGGCTGTAGCAGCACGGAGACCGAGGCTGTGGCGGCACGGAGACCGAGGAGGAAAGAGACGGCGACGTGAATATCCATGCCCAGGGTGGGGGTCCGCGCGGGAGGGCGGTATCCGAGCCGGGGTGCGGTCGCGACGTGGGGTGATTAAGAACGCAATCTACACTAGCGACGTGGGGGTCCGCGCGGGAGGGCGGTACCTTCCAAAACATCCATTACGAGTAGTATTGACTGTGAGTCCGATCGGTGACGGACTGACGGGCGCCCGGAGCCGGGAGCTCATCATGCGTTGTCCTTGGACGGTGAACGAACATTCCAAGACGTGTAGTACTCGTGCAGCGTCATCACTGTACGTAGGTGAAATCTCCGATGCCCCGTATACACGCTGATTGCTCCATAGGGTTCCGTGCCCCAGCCACATTGGGTTCCGTGCTTTGGAATCGATCCCTCGGGAGTCACGCTTTCTTGTTTTTTCCAACACGATCCGCCCGGCGCTTTGGAATCGATCGCTGCCGCGCGCGCTGGTTGCTCCATGGGGTTCCGTGCTGTCCGCCTGTCCGCGAGTCGGCCCGAGCGGCCGAGCCGCCACCGCTATCTCACACCGTCACACGTTGGCCGGCCGCGGGTTCCTGTGAATTGTGGTGCACTCTGGCGGCCTGAGCCCTGCGCGCTAGGTGGTGAGCTGCTGGTGGCGTGCGCTCGCGTACTGGCGGGTGGCGCTGCCGCTCGGTGCCGACTGCCGAGCCGGGCCACACTGTCTTGACGCTGCAAATGCCTAGTTGCCTGTACTTCCACAGCTAGCATGGCCCTTGATACGGACCAAGGCTGGAGCTCGAGACCCCTACCGATACCATGGGCATGAAGCCTCTTCTAAACCCCCCAACAAAAATCACTGTACAATCATTGAAGTTTAAAATTACAAGACGAAGGAAATAAACCTTCTAGCATTGGAGTACTACGCAAAGTTTCTACTGGATCCGTTACTGCCCGGACATCAGCTTGGAATCTAGACGAACACTTCGACATGACATCCCCTCAATGTTCCCCCTTTTTGTGTCCACGAACACATGTGCTGGCGCTGAGGTCTCGCTTTCCATTTTCGATCCATGCATGCAGTTCTCTTTCCTGCTCTCACATTTCTCTCGCGCCGTTTCACTTTTCTTTGCTCCATCGGCACACACACTGTCGTCATTTAAGCTTCAGGACACACGTTCTCCCTTTCTGTCATTTCCATTCTGCTGCTTCGCTCTCACCCATGTGACGATCCGATCCCGGTCACCGTTCTCACCGGTGTCCGTGTGACGATTTTCATTTCCCAAAGAGGGCCACAAGATGAGGTCGTAAAGTAACAGAACCTCACCAAAAGCGGAGGCTTTCTATTGAACGCTTGTCCGCTCGGGCTGCCGGAGCCGCGGCCTCTTTATCCGCAGGATTTTGTTTGCGACGGCTTTTGCTGCGCCCCGCACCTGCTGCACACACACGGACTGCGAAAAAAGTGCGAGCGAGGCTTTTCCTCCGAAAAATAGAGCGATGCTTTTACGTTCGATTGCAAAGCGCCCCGGCCGGGCGGGTAAAAAGAAAAAGCCCGCGCGGGCCCGCGTCCACCGCTGCACGATGCCACAGAAAAGAAACCCAGTTTCCCTATGCCCCACTCCTTTGCAAAACGCCCACGCCACGCCGTACGCCACGCCGCTGATCTGATGCCTTTCTCTGGCTATACTCCGATTCCTTTCTCTGGCTGAGCCGATGCCTTTATTTATACAACTTGAAACCTAGTTGTGGGAAGGAGAGCTGATCCGGTGCCTTCATCTGGCTGCTCGACGGTGTCCAGTGTGGAGACTTGCACAACCCCTACGCCGCACCACGGCCGTACCTGACGCTACGCGCAACAGTAGCGGGCTCTGTTGGCTCCTTCACATCCTGACACCATGCATGTATGGGCCCTACACGTCATAAGACCCACTTTTTCTTTTTGCCCATTGCATCCAAAGGTACTGTGTATACCTTCAAAGACACAGTAGCTTGCAACTTGCAAGCCTGGAAAACAGTTTGAGGAAACAGGTGGTCAGCGACTCAGCGTGTGCGTGTATACGGGGCATCGGAGATCTCACTGATCCAGTCATGGCGCTGGTGCACCTGCAGTGACGACGCTACACGAGTGAAGTACTACTGTACACGTCTTGCGGTCTTGGAATGTTCGTTCGCCGTCGTTCAGCAAGGACGACGCATGATGGGCTCCGGCCTCAGGGCGCCCTCAAAGAAAAAGAGGTAGTACTAGTAACCGCTAGCTAACTACTACTCCGTACTGTTGAAAGACGAGCTCTATCATCGAAGCTTTCACGTCGAAGCCTTCGCTTGGACACTCGTCAGACGAGCTCTATCCACTGCTAAAAGAGCAGTGTCAGTGAACAGAGCGACGAGTAAATTTATATCTGCGCGTCTAGGCCTAGATAGTATGCAAACGGACACAAGGATGTATACTGCTTTGGGCATGAACGACCCTACGTCCAGTGGGTTTTGCTGCTACTCGTGTTGCCTTGCACCGGAGTGCCTGTAGTAGGAGTTGCAAGCTTTCAAGAGAGGGAGCGGGTCCCAGGTCTCTGTTGAGGGGTGGTGCGTGGATGTGTGATTGCTTGGTTGCGGTGAGCTCTAGTCGAGTCGATCTATGTGTTCTCGCTTTTTCCTCTTTCGTAGATGTGGCCCATGCCTCCCCTTTTATAGCTTCTAAGTGGAGAGCTCGGGTTACATTCATGGTAAGAGGTGAAAATGAAAGAAAAAACAACAAAGGTGGTCTCGGGCGTAGCCGTCATCCTCCTTATCAGGTGGGAACAGTTCTCCTATAGCGCAGAGATGCAACAGGCGTTGATCTTTTGGTCTCTCCATCTGCTGGTGCTGCACGTTGTGGCCATGCCTTGTCCTGTGCGCCTCTGTGCCGTTGAGGACGGGCGACATGGGCGTCCGGATTTGCGTAGAGAGAGGGTTATGTGCTATAGTGATCGTTACCCCCGTCGCTGTAGAGGTATGGATGTCGTGGTGGTGGAATGACCGGGGTCATGTTGAGTCAGGGCGTGGCTCCAGTGCTCCTATTGACTGTGCACGGTCACGTCTGTCCCATCGGTGGGAGCGGGTGCCGCGATTGGGAGGTCCCCGTGGCTCGTCGTCTTGCCAGAGGGTTACATGTGTCCCTCGGGCGATGCGGCAGTAAGCTGGGGGGTCGGGCGCTTTTGATGACGCCGCGAGGGCTCGGGCGAGGCAGAGAAATGTCGTCCGATGGAGTTTGTCGTTTGTGCCGCAAGCGACTGACGTGCTGTCCGCGCTTTCGTTGAGTCGACTTTACTGGGGCCCCTTCGGTGGGGTTTTGACGATCGTACAGGGTGCCTTATTTCACCGTCTGTTGGGTACCCTGGTATTTTGATACCCGACAAGCAGCAAGGTATTCCAACCATATCGATGGCCACTGCTCTACATGTGGTGCTGTTGAAGATGATGCACACCTATTCTTCCACTGCCAACTCCCTCGAGCGGTATGGTTCTCTTTCTCCCCGTCTATAAGAACTGATAACCTCCCTCAAGAGCATGATGGTATTCAGCTGATCATTCAAAGCCTGATATCTGATGCCACCCCATATGCCCTTTCTGTAAAATTTTACTCACTTTATGGTACGTCTGGAAGGCTAGAAATGATAAACTTGTGGCAGAATCGCCCGATTTAACACGCTTTCAGGGCACTCGTCTTCCACTAGACACTAAGTGCCCTGCAAGGGAGCTAAACCAATCGATTCCGTCGAGCACACCCAACGGGAGAACTCGAACAATCCACATTTTTTACCCGGGATCCAATAATGAGTACAAGCTTACAACACTTAGTCCATTTCATACAACATAGAGTCTCAGAAATCATTTATTACAATACCAGGGTTCAGAGTGCGATAAATTAAACAACGGAAATACATAACATCTAGCGGAACCAAATGAGAATCCATCTGTGCCCACTAGAAGAATCCTCCACCCAAGACCTATCTGCTCAAGGTGCACCTGCAACATGGGTAAAATAAATTCTGAGTACACAATATACTCGCAAGACTTACCCGACTGGGATAATATATTTTCCGACTCTCGAGGATTATGATAGGCTTTATGGCTTGTGGGTTTCTTGTTTGCGGAAAATAGCACTAAGAGTGTGTCCTTAATTCCTTAATTTTAGTAGCCGCATTTTACTTATTATCCAAGATTCTATGTAAGCACCTAGTCTAAAATCCAGCAAGGGTTGAGCACATAATCATTTATCCACCTTTCAATTGTCAGTTCTTACTACGATGCCAGAGTGTAGTCAAGCCGTACCGTCACGTAGAAACGGCGATTCGCGAATCAATGTGCCAAGCTAGGTACCCCAAAAAACACACGCCTCGCTTGCACCCCAGGCACAAGCGAGACCAACCCGTTCCACTCCTGTCACGGGTTCTAGGTCCCTGTACAAACTTGGACTCCAAGCCCCCACACCTGAGGCCCGGCCTCAACGCGGTGCTTAGACCTCCACCTATCCCCGCCTCCAATCAGTCGGTCCGGAAAGAGCCGGAGCCCATGACAAGAGAGTAACAAGCATTTCTGCTCCCATAAGCAAGTATGTGCTCGGGATAATGAATCTGTGACTTGACCAGGGTCCAATGCAATGAACGGTCCTTAATTGACATGGACAGGGAAACAGTGCAACCCAGCTATGCCTCGTGGCCGTGGGACACAACTTGTTACACCCACCAATACCCATACCCCATCCCTGCTCGGTCAGCATTTCCTTTCCATCCTTTTATCATGAATGTAACAATAATAGTAATGACCATCTATTGTGAGTAACGACAGGTTACTCACGATATCGATAAACCTAAGCCAAGCAGCTACACGATCCTGTACTAGTAAGACTCATGGGTAGATATATATATGCATGTGGGTATCATAAAATTCCTGCAACGTAAATGCACAACATTTAAATATATATAATGATTTACAAAATAAGGGTTATGCACCGGGGCTTGCCTTGGGCGGGTGCAAGGTCAGAGGTGTCAGTCACGGGCGGCTCCTAGAATTCCTCGGGCACGAAGATCTCCTCCTCGTACTCCTCGATGACTTCCTCGTAGTCCTGCTCCTCCGCGGTGAAAGCCCAAGTTTGGTTTTGGTAATTAATGACACCAAGTTGCTAATGCCATGTGTTATGTGTTTTGAGTTAGGCATAAGCAACACATGTGATGAAGGTGTATGTGGCAAGAAGTGGTGGCCACAAGATCACAAAGAGATGGTGCATGGACATGAAATGACGATCATGGTGGAGATGCACATAATATGATGAACATGATGATCAAGTGAAAGAGAAGGATCTAAGAGCGCAAGGCAAAGGTATAACCATAAGGTTTTCCTTTTGCTGGTCTAAGATGAATAGAGAAGTGATTGATCGGGTTTAGGATACATAGCCGACTATCAAGAGGGGCAATCACGGTTAGCTCGGAAATCAAGTGCCACTAGATTAATGTCTTGAGCATATGCATTAGGATCTAGTAGAGAGCTAACATAACGCCTTGAAAAATGTTTGTGAAATGCTAACACACATGCACATGGCGGTGTACACTTGGTGGTGTTAGCACATTTGCGAAGGCGGTGGAGTTTAAGCGGTAGAGAGGGGTTTGGGTTCCTCTCTCCCTCGGCGCTTTTTGGGGAAGTGAAATGCCTATTTTCTACTGCGCTGGAAGTCAGAAAAGAAACGGAGGCGAACGGCGGTCACTGTGGTGACCGGACGAGGTCGTGGTTTGACCGGATGCGTCTGGTCAGTTCTCAGCAGTTGTCAAGCGCGCGAGTGTTAGGGTTTCCAACCGGCGCGTCCGGTCCCTCATGGAACCGGAGCGTCCGGTCAGGCACCCAAAGGGGCAGAACTGGTCGTAGAGCCGATCGGACGCGCGGCGTGTCCGGTCACGTGCGATCGGACGCGTCCGGTCGCGGTGGGAGCTTACTGGACTCCGACTGGACGCCAGGTGCAGCGCGTCCGGTCAAATGCTAGAGCGCGTCCGGTCACGGCAACGGTAACTTCTGACGTGCACTGTTCATGCTTGTCCTGTAGTGACCGGACGCGTCCGGTCAGCTTGACCGGTGCGTCCGGTCAGTACATTTTTCACTGCGTCGTCCGGTAACGGCTAGCTGCGTACCCCTTCGCTATAAATAGAAGATGTTCAGGGTTTGAGGGGAACTCTTGCACATTTTGAGACCTAGAGACATCCTTTGAGCTAGAGAACAACCCCTCCACTCATCTCGTTGCTTAGTTGCACATCTTGAGTGAGATTGAGTGAGATTAAAGTGCATTGCTTGAGAGTTGCATTCTAGAGGCACTTGATCTTCGAGTTGCTGCAGATTTCTTATTACTCTTCCGTGTTTCCCGACACGGTAGACGGCTTGGAGCAGCGGAGGTGATTGAGCTCATAATTGAAGATTGTTGGAGCCCTCACCAAGTGTTGTAAGGGGTTCTTGATCCTTCCTCGCGAGAGTTCGCAAATTGGATACTCTAGTGGAGCTCGTGGCTTAGAGGATCCCCATCTTGTGTGCGGTTGTGCAGCGCCCGCCGAGGGCTCGACTCTTGATAGTCGATTAGCTCGCGAACCGACAAGTGGGTGCATCGCCACAACGAGGAGTAGCTTGCCGGGAAGCAAGTGAACCTCGGTAAAAATCTTGTGTCATTTCTTTGCCGAGGATTTCTCTTGTGGTTGATCATTGTGATTGATTCTTCGAGTGCATTACTTCTCTACATCGCTGGTATAAGAATCAAGTCACTTGCGCTTTACTTTCTTGTACTAATTTTAGTGTAGCTTTTATCACATAGGAGTAAGTAGCTTAGTGACTTAGTCTTGTTAGTGTGTATTAGAGATCATAGCCTTGCTTCACTAGAATTATATAGGTGGCTTGCATAGTGTAGTTGAGCTAGTGCTAGAATTAGCTTAGCCATCTTTTATACTAACGTGGTTGTTTAGTGAAGCTTGTAGATTTTTAAATAGGCTATTCACCCCCCTCTAGCCATTTGGACCTTACACGCGGCCACGTACTCAACTACCTCGTGATCTACATGCATGAAATGATAATACGACACTTAATAACGTGACAACAGCAACTCTTAAAATGATACACTACTAACCTAGTTAGCTAACTCTAATGACTAATATGCTACGCTACCCGATGTTTCTACTAAGCAAGAAATAGCTGATCTAGCTATTCTCTAGCAACCAAAATGCATATCATCTTTGGACTACTGATTTAGTATGAAGCACTACTAGGGAACTTAGCTACCCTATCTAGCAAGCCATTAAAAAGCTACAAAAATTGCAGCAAGCATATCACATAGTCATTAAGCTACTGTCAAATTTTTAGGGTTAAAACTATCACGGTTTTGCTACAACAATTTCTACAAAATTTCACCATCTCAACAATTGTCGTTTTGCATCAATTTATTAGACTTAGTACCAGTACAAATATATATATGAAATGATTTCACCAACCAATAGAGCATGAATTTAGGAACTCAACTAAAGTGATTTCACGATTTTTGGACATCTACACAAGCTGCTATAATTCGCCAAAGTTAGCTCAGGAATTAATTTAGAAACCAATATCAAATTTCTAGAAAAAAAGAAAGCTCGTTTCCCTCGGCTCGGCCTGCACAAGGCGGCCCAACCGCGCACAGCGCTCGCCCGCAGCCGCAGCCCAAACGCGCGAGGCAGACCACGACGCGCGGCCCAAGCGGGGGAGCCCGCGCGCCCCGAGACACTTTTGCAGAAATGCCCTCAAGCTACCCGGGAAATCCCACTACGCGAAACGCCCTGTTCCACTAGACTGCCATCATGCAACCAAACCCTCTGACTTCCTTTTCTTTACCACGACCGGGTCCTTGGCTGTCCCCGTGCGCGCCGGCACGACGGCACGGGCACTGGACCACCCTCCCAAGCAACCGGACAACCCCCCCCGACACATCCAAGAGGCCGACACTCACCTGCAAGGCGACGTGCAGCGGTGGGACGAGGCGGGATGCGGTAGCACAGCTCCTCCATAGCAGCGGGCACCCTACGGCAGCGGCAGTCACGTTCCGGTGAGCAACAGGCTTACTGGACACGGAAGAATCAACCAAGAGCACAGCGACTCACCACAAAGCTACCCGAGATGATTGCTAGGTCGGAGACGGTCGGAGCAGTGGTGGCCACGTGCGCCTGAGTGACCAGGCGGCGCACCACGATGGCACGGCCGCGCCTACGACAGCTAGGCTGAAAGGTCTTGATGGCTAGAGGGGGGTGAATAGCCTATTAAAATTTCCTACAAAGTGTGCTAAACAAGTTTATCAATATAACAAATAGTGAGATGCGAGTTTTGCTTAGCCTACGGGGTGTTTGCAAGCCAGCTAATCAATTCACAATTCTAGTATATTTGCACTCAACCGCACAACTTAGCTACAACTAAAGCTAACTAGCTACACAAGCTAAGAGCTACACTAACAAGCTAGCAAGGTAACTAAGAAATTAATACAAGAGAGAGTTAGGAGGGTATCACCGAGGGGCGAAGTATTAAGCCAACCGATCAATATGATCAAGAGATGAATTCCACAATACACAACCACCGGGATCGATTAATCACAATAAGAATGATGACACGAAGATTTATCCCGAGGTTCACGTGCTTGCCGACACGCTAGTCCCCGTTGTGTTCCTCTTCACCACGTGGTTCAGTGGCTAATCGGTCACACACCGAGCCTCTCAAAAGGCGCCACAAGAACCTACCAAATGGCAAAAGGTTGCAAATGACACGAGCAATCCACTAACGTTGCCTTTGGCGCTTCGCCGAGGTAGGCACAAACCCCTCACAATCACCGGAGGTGGCCAAGAACAATCACCAACTCTTGCCAACACCTCCACACTGCTCCAAGCTGTCTAGATGGCGGCAACCACCAAGAGAAACAAGAATCCTACAGCAAATCAACCACCAAGTGCCAACTAGATGCAATCTCACAATGCAAATGCACTTGGATCACTCAATCTCACTTTGAATATGCAAAGAAGCAAGAGAGATGGGTGGGAGGGGAGTTGCTTAGCTCAAAGTGCTCACAAGTATGTCAAAAAGTGCAAGAGCATGAGCCAAGAGCCGGCCAATAAGTATTTATAAGCACCCCAAACAAATAGAGCCGTTAGGAGCTAGAAGGGGTGCAGACGCACGCGACAGACGTGTCTATCGCTCAACTGACAGACGCGCTGTCCAGCGTCTGTTGCTCCTCGCGAACGCGACAGATGCGTCTATCGCCTTAGCGATAGACGTGGCTTCGGCGTCTGACGTCCTCACCGTTCGCCACGTGTACCGACCGTTTGAATGAGACGGTTTTCGTGCCTCAAGCAATAGACGCGTCTGTTGCGTCCGATAGACGCCGCCTTGCCACTGTCAGACGCGGTCCGGAAGCCATGTAAACGCGCCAGAGCGTCAGACGCGTCCGACGCTCATGACCCAGCGTCTATCGCCTGTGAGCATGTTGACGCTCCGAGCCGACAGACGCGTCCGACGGACGCGCGTCAGACGCGCCGCCGCGTCTGTCGCCCACGCTCGCTCGCACAACCAGCGTCTGTCGCGTGAGCATTCGCGCGTCTGTCGTGCTCACGCCAACCCCCCTTAGCTAGGGTTTAGCGTCAGACGCTGCATGCCTGCGTCTGTTGCTCGCAGCACCAGCGTCTGTCGCTCATAACTCAGCGAATTTTCATCGTTTTCTCGTTCCGCTTGATTCGCCCTTTCACTTATGAGCTAGACTAAGTATGTGTATCACTTTAGCACATGTTTTAGCTCGTAAAACACCACGTGACATTGGATCCAAATCTCGACAACGGTGTAAAGGAAAATAGTCGTTTTAACTCCTCGAAAACGCCTGAATCCCGCCTCGCAAGCTCGGTGAGAGGGAGAGAGGACCCCAAACCCTCTCTACCGCTCAAACTCCACCGCCTTCGCAAAGGTGCTAACACCAACAAGGTTTCATCGTCATGTCCAAGTGTGTTAGCATTTTCACAATCATTTTTCGAGACGTTATTAGTTCTATCCAAATGCATATGATTATGAAATGCACATCTAGAGGCACTTAGGAGTCCAATAGCCGCGTCATTCCCCTCTTTATAGTATAGCTATCTATCCTATAATGTAACCACACCCACTAGGTGTCTTGGTTACTAAAACACAACCCTTAAGCATATACCTTTGCCTTGATCACGTAGGGTTGCATCCAAATCCAACTGTGGCCATCATGATCACCATGTCCATCTTGCCACCAACCTTGGAATGTACTAATCCTCATATGCTATATACAACTTAGGCATAGGATTAGTACTTAGGCATTGTCACTAGTTACCAACACCAAACATAGAGCTTTCATGGGCGGCGAACAGACCTCCGAGATGGTGCGCAGGGTGGAGTGGGTGACATGGCAAGGCTAGCAGAGCACCTAATTTGGGGTTCGAAGCCAACGGGGAGGGCTGCCAGGGAGCACGGCCGAGCTTGACCTTAATGGCCCGACGCCGAGCAACTCCAAAATTGGAGCTCAGAGGGACCACACTAGAAGTGAGGTGAGGTCGGTCAGTAGGGTCACTAGGCGGCGAACTCTAGGGTGAGGTTGATTGGGTGATGACGGCCTCTACCGACCGGCTTGCATGCAGCGGCCCCAACCACTAGGCAAACAGGGGAAGAGAGGTGGGGGAGGGGCAAAACGCGTCAGCGCCCAGGTCACATCCTCGGCCAAAGTGGGGTCACCGAGGCATGCGCGAGCAGACGGAGGAACAGCGTGGCATGCGTGCGCGGCCACCGACCGGCCAGCGGCGGTGCTAGGGTCGGTGCGGACACAACACCCGCTGACCTCGGAGGCCAGCACGACGTCGTGGATGACAGGGAGGGAGAGAGAGGGCAGCGGGGTAGCAATGCCAGACACACCCGCGATCGGCCAGGGAGTCAAACGTAGCAGTGCGGCAACAAGGGGGAAGCATCCACGCGCCGTGCGCGGACAGAGCCGACCAGACGCGTTGCGCGGGCGACCACTAGCGGTGACCGCACTCAGGGAGACAGCAGGCGAAGTCTGCACATGAGCACGAATTTTAAAGCCTTTGCTATGACTAAACTGTTAGACTAAGAACCGAACGACCTTCTCCATCGCATAGAGAGAATACTAGGCTATCGACCCAAGCCAAAACATGCTGCCACCTTCGAACTAGATTCCACAGAACGAAATTGCCAACCCGGCCATGCCAAGCTGTTGACGAACTTGGAGTTCACTCTAAGCCTAGGGCTGATTTATATTACAAGTTCACTTTTCGAGCTACTAGAAATGCTAGCTAGTGATTATATTACTTGACAACACGAGTTGCATTAACATCTACACCCTTTACCCTTCACATTTTATTTAGGCGCCGTATATAAGTTCCGTAGACTTTTTGCCCACAAAAATTGATTTTTCAACCTTATGTGATAATCGAGGGCTATTGCGGTAACTTCCAATTAACATTCTCATTAGCTATTTAGGATTACTAAAATGGTTCTACGCACTTCGACACATGCTAAAACACATAAGTATGATGCTCATGAAATGCTTTGGCGAGTTGTTAGCGCGGTTACACCGAGGGTGTTACAGCTCTACCCCCCTAAAAGAAAATCTCACCTCGAGATTTCCCGTGCCTAGTGTGGAAAAAAGGGTAGGAAGTAACTTTCGAGTTAACGAATTACCTTTAGGAGCTAGACAAGAGATGGGGATAGTGCTTCAAAATGTAGCTCTCTAGTTCCCATGTTGCTTCATCTTTCGAATGATATTGCCACTGGACCTTGTAAAATTTCACCACATTGTTCCTGGTCACTCTCTCTTTTTCATCCAAGATTTTTACTGGATGTTCCTCATAAGAAAGGTTCGGTTGAAGGGGAAGTCCTTCAATTTCTACTGCTTCGGTGGGAACCCGCAAGCACTTTTTTAACTGGGACACATGGAAAACATCGTGGACAGCTAACAAAATATCAGGAAGCTGGATGCGATAAGCCACTGGACCACGCCGGGCCAAGATCTTGTAGGGCCCAACATAACGTGGAGCTAGTTTTCCACGGACACCAAAACGATGTACACCTTTCATGGAAGACACCTTGAGATACACGTAATCCCCAACTTCAAATTCCAGGGGCCTTCGTCGCTTATCTGCATAGGTTTTCTGCCTTTAAGTGACTCCGGATAATCCCAACCTTCTCTCTTGCTTCAAGAATAAAGTCAGGCCCGAAGTAACCACGGTCCCCAACTTCAACCCAGTTGAGTGGGGTCCTGCACTTCTTGCCATAAAGGGCCTCAAAAGGTGCCATTTGGATGCTCTCTTGATAGCTATTATTGTAAGAAAACTCAGCTAATCTCAAGCATTCGTCCCACTTCTCAGGAAACAAGATAACACAAGCCCTCAACATATCCTCAAGCACTTGATTTACCCTTTCTGTCTGACCGTCGGTCTGGGGATGATAAGTTGAACTTCTAAGAAGGCTAGTACCAAGGAATTTTTAGAGTTGCGTCCAAAAACGCAACATGAAAACTGCTCCGTGATAAAAAACAATAGTAAGAGGAACTCCATGAAGGGTCACAATGCAATCAAAGTATAGCTTGGCATACTTTGAGGCTGTATACCTAGCATCCACTGGAAGAAAATGAGCAGTCTTTGTGAGACGATCCACAATGACCCAAATAGAATCACATCCCTTGGCGGTGCGGGGTAATCCGGTAATAAAAGCCATGGAAATATCCTCCTATTTTTAGACCGGAATAGGCAAAGGCTGTAGAAAACCTAGCTTTCGCAGATGGTCTGCCTTAACTCTTCCACAAATATCACATTCTACAATATACCTAGTGATATCCTGCTTCATGTTTGACCACCAATACAACTGGCGCAAATCATGGTACATTTTGTTACTTCCCGGGTGAATAGATAACTTGGATTGGTGAGCTTCATCCAGAATCTTCCTTCTAAGCTCATCATTATTGGGAACCACTAACTTGTTCTTGTACTTTACCACACCTTGCTCATCAATGCAGAAGTGCGGACCACGCCCTTCAGCCATCAACTTTTTGATGTGGGGAATCTCCAAGTCATCATATCTTTGCTCAGCAATAATTTGCTCGAGTAACTTTGAAACTAGAGCAATCTGTGCTAAAACTGCAGAGTGAGAGAGGCAAGGGCTCTTCATCAGGCACATGTGATTTCTGGTTCAAGGCATCGGCCACCACATTGGCTTTTCCCGAATGATAATGGACCTCTAAATTGTAATCCTTGATCAACTCAAGCCATCTCCTTTGCCTCAGATTCAACTCAGGTTGAGTAAAGATATATCTGAGACTCTTATGATCTGTAAAAATATGCACTTTATTCCCCAACACGTAATGTCTCCAAATTTTTAGAGCGTGCACCACTGTAGCGAGCTCTAGATCATGGGTTGGGTAATTCACCTCATGCTTTTTTAGTTGGCGTGAAGCATATGCTATCACACGCCCCTCCTGCATAAGCACACAACCAAGGCCAGTCCTGGAGGCATCACAATAAACATCAAATGGCTTTTCAATATCCGGCTGAGCAAGAACAGGAGCAGAGGTAAGGAACTTCTTCAACACTTGAAAGGCTTCTTCACAGGCCGAACTCCATACAAACTTTGCATCTTTTCGAAGCAGCTTGGTCATTGGGTGGGCTATTTTAGAGAAATTCGGAATAAAGCGCCGATAGTACCCGGCAAGACCCAGAAACTGACGGATCTGATGCACTGAAGTAGGAGACTTCCAACTCAACACATCCTGTACCTTGCTAGGATCTACAGACACACCCTCAGGGGTCAGAACATGTCCCAAGAACTGAACTCGATCCAACCAAAACTCACACTTGCTGAACTTGGCGTATAGCTTGTGCTCTCGTACGCGGGTCAGGATGATGCGGATATGCTGTGCATACTCTTCTTCATTCTTGGAATATATGAAGATATCATCGATGAACACCACTACAAACTTGTCCAACTCCGACATAAAGACTGAATTCATGATATACATGAAAAATGCAGGAGCATTGGTGAGACCAAAGGACATGACTAGGTACTCATACAGCCCATACCTAGTAGAGGAAGCTGTCTTTGGTATATCTTGTGGCCGAATCTTTATCTGGTGATAACCCAACCGAAGATCAATTTTTGAGTACACTTTTGCCCCAGCCAGCTGATCGAACAAAGCATCAATACGAGGCAAGGGGTACTTGTTTTTAATGGTTACCGCATTGAGAGGGCGGTAATCCACACACATACGAAGAGTACCATCCTTCTTCTTCACAAAAATGGCAGGACAACCCTAAGGTGAAGAGCTGAGACGGATGAACCATTTGTCCAACAATTCTTCCAATTGTTTCTTCATTTCAGCTAACTCCTTTGGGGCATACGGTAAGGACGCCGGGAAATAGGAGCAGTGCCAGGCTCTAACTCAATGGTGAACTCCACATCTCTATCCGGTGGCAACCTAGGCAAATCATCAGGAAAAACATCCAGAAACTCACGGACCACTGGAATAGAGGTAAGATCAGAAGACACTTCCACATTCATAGCAACTGGTGAAGTGGGATCCAAAGGAATTAGGAGAGACATCCTATCCTCAGACGCAGGAAGTCACAACTCAACAACTCTTCGCTTGAGGTCCAACACTACCCCATAAACCTTCAGCTAGTTTATGCCCAGTATTGCATCAATACCATGCCCGGGCAGCAACATGAACTGGAGGTGGTAAGCGTGAGTGGCTAGCACTAAACTGACAGTATCTATCCAAGTGTTGATAAACATCTGTGCACCTAGGGTGCTGATTCTATAGGCCTTAGGGATAGCCATAATAGGTAGATTATGCCTTTCCGCAAACCCCATGCTCATGAATGAATGCGATGCTCTAGAATCAAATAACATAAGTGTTGGGTGAGAGTTGATGGTAAACATACCATCCATCACCGGCTGACTCTGCAGTAACTCCTCAGCCTCCGTGTAGTTAACCTGTCCCAAGCGACTCACTGATACTTTCTTCTTGATAACCGTCCTCTTGATCAAACGAGAGTTGGCGGACGGCTGGGAAGACTGAGCAGGCCGGTTCTCAGGACACTCCTGAGCAAAGTGGCCCTCCTTGACACACTTGAAACAGCCAGTAGACTTGACCATCTGCCCCTGGCAAGGTGGAAACTGCTATCCCTGTGGCTGCTGCACCTACTGGGTAGGTGCACGGTACTGAGTCGATGGTGTCTGGTGGGTCTGTTGAGGCTGCCGAGATGGCTATCCACCTGGAGAATGGTAGGACATCCTCTTAACAACCTGCATCTTCTATGCCTACAGGTGACTAGAAGACCCAGAAATCCCCCGCTTGCACTTCCACTCAGCCTGAGAGTCGCGCTGCAGTCCCTCCATAGCAATGGCAGCATTCATCAGAGTACCAAAAGTTTGATAGTTCCCGGTGTACAACTCCTTCTGTAGAATGCAAGAGAGGCCGTGGTAGAAGTGGTCCCTCTTCTTCTCATCTCTGTTAATGTGAGTGTCAGCATACTATGCCAAATGGTTGAACTTGTTGGCATACTCCATCACGGACAGACTCCCCTGCTTCAGGTCCAAGAACTCCGAGAGCTTCCTGTTCAGAACACCCACAGGAATGAAGTACTCTCAAAAGGCAGTGGAGAACTCCTGCCAAGTCACCTGGTGATCCACCTGTTGCATGGCATTGAAAGTATCCCACCATGCGCTGGCAGACCCCAACAGCTGCTGTGCGGCAAAGTGCACCCTCTGCCCGTCGGTCACCGTGAGCAGTAGAAACTTCTGCTCCAGCACACGAAGCCAGTGCTCCGTAGTCGGCGCGAACGTGGGCGGGTTGGTCTTCAAGAAGTCCTGATAAGAATAGGGCCTCTCAAGACCACGGGCACTGCCCCTGTTCCTGCCGTTGCCACCGGGACCCCCAAGGGCGAGTCCACCGACAGCCTACGCCATCAACTCCAGGGCACGAGCTGTCTCCCGACGAGTAGCCAACACCTCCGCCATCATCTCTGCCGGAGTCATCGGAGGCGGTGGTGGCGGTCGAGGAGTAGGAGGGGCCAAGCGTGGGGCATCGTGGCTCTCCCCATTGGCATTCTCGTGACCATTCTCACCATGGCCCTCAGGGTCACGGCCTGCTCCAGCGCTGGTACTCCCGTGACCGGACCCAACTCCCACGCGACAGGACCTCAGGTCCATCTGTAACAGATAAGAACCAACCATTAGGGCACTTCTCCAGATTTAGAATACGAGACTGAGAAGATACGACCTTCAAGAAAGTTAAAGCAATTCTTTTTAGTTCTTACTCTACCCTGTTACTATCCAAGATTATGCGTGAAGGGGGTTTTGAGATTAACCAAATTTTTATTATTATGATGCATGCATCGACCTATTCGTTCACTCAAGCCGGAATATAGCGGCATTTCGCTAGAAATTTTTGGCACATCGTACACTCACTTCCGAAACTAGCGCTTTCTTACGCAACGTAGGTTAGTGTACCTGTAGAAAATTGTTAGGTAAACTAGTGCCACTATCCTAGTAAACCACATTGTTAGGGCTTAATACTTATTTACATCAACCTTACCTCATCCTATTTTTCATAAATCTTGTGTTGGTCAAGTTTTAAGTCTTTTGAAAAGGTGATTAAGCTTGTAACCTCATTATTGGCTCTGGTACCAACTGTGGCAGAATCGCCCGATTTAACACGCTTTCAGGGCACTCATCTTCCATTAGACACTAAGTGCCCTGCAAGGGAGCTAAACCAATCGATTCTGTCGAGCACACCCAACGGGAGAACTCAAACAATCCACATTTTTCACCCGGGATCCAATAATGAGTACAAGCTTACAACACTTAGTCCATTTCATACAACATAGTCTCAGAAATCATTTATTACAATACCAGGGTTTAGAGTGCGATAAATTAAACAACAGAAATAAATAACATCTAGCGGAACCAAATGAGAATCCGTCTGTGCCCACCAGAAGAATCCTCCACCCAAGACCTATCTGCTCAAGGTGCACCTGCAACAGGGGTAAAATAAACCCTGAGTACACAATGTACTCGCAAGACTTACCCGACTGGGATAATATATTTCCCGACTCTCAAGGATTATGATAGGCTTTATGGCTTGTGGGTTTCTTGTTTGCGGAAAGCAGCACTAAGAGTGTGTCCTTAATTCCTTAATTTTAGTAGCCGTATTTTATTTATTATCCAAGATTCTATGTAAGCACCTAGTCTAAAATCCAGCAAGGGTTGAGCACAGAATCATTTCTCCACCTTTCAACTGCCAGTTCTTACTTCGATGCCAGAGTGTAGTCAAGCCATACCGTCATGTAGAAACGGCGATTCGTGAATCAATGTGCCCAGCTGGGTACCCCGAAAAACACACGCCTCGCTTGCACCCCAGGCACAAGCGAGACCAACCCGTTCCACTCCTGTCACGGGTTCTAGGTCCCTGTACAAACTTGGACTCCAAGCCCCCGCACTTGAGACCCGGCCTCAACGCGGTGCTTAGACCTCCACCTATCCCCGCCTCCAATCAGTCGGTCCGGAAAGAGCCGGAGCCCATGATAAGAGAGTAACAAGCCTTTCTGCTCCCATAAGCAAGTATGTGCTCGGAATAATGAATCTGTGACTTGACCAGGGTCCAATGCAACGAACGGTACTTAATTGACACGGACAGGGAAACAGTGCAACCCAGCTATGCCCCGTGGCCACGGGACACAACTTGTTACACCCACCAATACCCATACCCCATCCCTGCCCGGTCAGCATTTCCTTTCCATCCTTTTATCATGAATGTAACAATAATAGTAATGACCATCTATTGTGAGTAACGACAGGTTACTCACGCTATCGATAAACCTAAGCCAAGCAGCTACACGATCCTGTACTAGTAAGACTCATGGGTAGATATATATATATATATATATGCATGTGGGTATCATAAAATTCCTGCAAACGTAAATGCACAATATTTAAATATATATAATGATTTGCAAAATAAGGGTTATGCACCGGGGCTTGCCTTGGGCGGGTGCAAGGTCAGAGGTGTCAGTCATGGGCGGCTCCTGGAATTCCTCGGGCACAATGATCTCCTCCTCGTACTCCTCGATGACTTCCTCGTAGTCCTGCTCCTCCGCGGCCACGTACTCAACTACCTCGTGATCTACATGCATGAAATGATAATACGACACTTAATAACGTGACAACAGCAACTCTTAAAATGATACACTACTAAGCTAGTTAGCTAACTCTAATTACTAATATGCTACGCTACCCGATGTTTCTACTAAGCAAGAAATAGTTGATCTAGCTATTCTCTAGCAACCAAAATGCATATCATCTTTTGACTACTGATTTAGTTTGAAGCACTACTAGGGAACTTAGCTACCCTATCTAGCAAGCCAATAAAAAGCTACAAAAATTACAGAAAGCATATCACATAGTCATGAAGCTACTGTAAAATTTTTAGTGTTAAAACTATCACGGTTTTGCTACAACAATTTCTACAAAAATTTCACCATCTCAACAATAGTCGTTTTTGCATCAATTTATTGGACTTAGTACCACTATAGATATATATGAAATGATTTCACCAACCGATAGAGCATGAATTTAGGAACTCAACTAAAGTGATTTCACGATTTTTGGACATCTACACAAGCTGCTATAATTCACCAAAGTTAGCTCAAGAATTAATTTAGAAACCAATATCGAATTTTAGAAAAAAAAAGAAAGCCTGTTTCCCTCGGCTCGGCCCGCACGAGGCGGCCTAGCCATGCGCAGCGCTCGCCTGCACCCGCAGCCCAAACGCGCGAGGCGGCCCACGACGCGCGGCCCAAGCGGGGGAGCCCGTGCGCCCCGAGACGCTTTTGCAGAAACACCCTCAAGCTACCCGGGAAATCCCACTACGCGAAACGCCCTGTTCCACTAGAATTACATCATGCAACCAAACCCTCCGACTTCCTTTTCTTTACCATGACCGGGTCCTTGGCCGTCCCCGCGCGCGCCGGCACGACGGCACGGGCACTGGACCGCCCTACCGAGCAACCGGACAACCCCCCGATGCATCCAAGAGGCCGACACTCACCCGCAAGGCGACGCGTAGCAACGAGCAGTGGTGGGACGAGGCGGGATGCGGTAGCACAGCTCCTCCATAGCAGCGGGCACCCTGTGGCGGCGGCCGTGTTCCGGTGAGCTACAAGCTTACTAGACACGGAAGAATCAACCAAGAGCACCAGCGACTCACCACAAAGCTACCCGAGATGATTGCTAGGTCGGAGACGGTCGGAGCAGTGGTGGCCACGTGCGACCGAGTGACCAGGCGACACACCACGGTGGCACGGCCGTGCCTACGACAGCTGGGCAGCGAATGAACCTCCGGGATGGTGCGCAGGGTGGAGTGGGCGACGTGGCAAGGCTAGCAGAGCACCCAATTTGGGGTTCGAGGCCAACGGGGAGGGCTGCCAGGGAGCACGGCCGAGCTTGGCCTTAATGGCCCGACGCCGAGCAACTCCAAAATTGGAGCTCAGAGGGACCACACTAGAAGTGAGGTGAGGTCGGTCAGTAGGGTCACTAGGTGGCGAACTCTAGGGCGAGGTTGATTGGGTGATGACAGCCTCTACCGACCGGCTTGCATGCAGCGGCCCCAACCATGAGGCGAACAGGGGAAGAGAGGTGGGGGAGGGGCAAAACGCGTCAGCGCCTAGGTCACATCCTCGGTCGAAGTGGGGTCACCAAGGCATGCACGAGCAGACGGAGGAACAGCGTGGCGTGCGTGCGCGGCCACCGACCGGCCAGCGGCGGTGCTAGGGTCGGCACGGACATGACACCCGCTAACCTCAGAGGCCAGCGCGACATCGTGGACGACAGGGAGGGAGAGGGAGGGCAGTGGGGCAACAATGCCAGACACACCCGCGATCGGCCAGGGAGTCAAACGTAGCAGTGCGGCAACAGGGGGGCAGCATCCACGCACCGCGCGCGGACAGAGCCGACCAGACGCGCTGCGCGGGCAACCACGAGCGGTGACCATGCTCAGGGAGACAGCAGGCGAAGTCTGCATGTGAGCACGAATTTTAAAGCCTTTGCTATGACTAAACTGTTGGACTAAGAACCAAACGACCTTCTCCATCGCATAGAGAGAATACTAGGCTATCGACCCAAGCCAAAACATGCTGCCACCTTCAAACTAGATTCTGCAGAACGAAATTGCCAACCCGGCCATGCCAAGCTGTTGATGAACTTGGAGTTCACTCTAAGCCTAGGGTTGATTTATATTACAAGTTCACTTTTCGAGCTACTGGAAATGCTAGCTAGAGATTGTATTACTTGACAACATGAGTTGCATTAACATCTACACCCTTTGCACTTCACATTTTATTTAGGCGCCGTATATAAGTTCCGTAGACTTTTTGCCCACAAAAATTGATTTTTCAACCTTAAGTGATAATCGAGGGCTATTGCGGTAACTTCCAATTAACATTCTCATTAGCTATTTAGGATTACTAAAATGGTTCTACGCACTTCGACACATGATAAAACACATAAGTATGATGCTCATGAAATGCTTTGGCGAGTTGTTAGCGCAGTAACACCGAGGGTGTTACACCTTACATGAGACTGGAGAAAAGGTCTCATTGTAATCAATCCCTTCTCTTTGCGTGAAACCTTTTGTCACAAGTCACACTTTACATCTTTATACATTCCCTCTGGAGTCATATTTGATTTTATAGACCTATTTACAGCCTACTATTTTGGCTCCTTTAGGGATTTCTTCTAAGTCTCAAACACGGTTGGAACTCATAGATTTCATTTCATCTTTCATGGCTTCTAACCACTTCGATGAGTGGGCGCTTCTCATGGCTTCTTCATATGAGGTGGGATCACCCTCCATATGAAACTCTTCAG
This sequence comes from Saccharum hybrid cultivar R570, assembly GCA_038087645.1. NCBI lineage: Eukaryota > Viridiplantae > Streptophyta > Magnoliopsida > Poales > Poaceae > Saccharum > Saccharum hybrid cultivar. Next base: position 14,992,315 of record JAQSUU010000259.1, read on the forward strand.
TATTAGACTTCATAATCATCAGAAATAGCTGATCTTCTAACTCTTTGAGACCTTCTCGGAGCCTCCACATTTGGCACATCTTTTGCTTGAGGCTGTTGTTGCTCCCCCTCATGTGTGGCAATAGGTTCTATAGGATCCTGAAAGACAGGTTCCTCATCCTCATTTATTGTTGCCACAGAAGGAATAACAGCAGGTGCTGGCACCACAATATCTTGCATTGTCGGTGCAGCAACAGCAGGTAGTGAGAAAAATAGCTCCTAAGTCATCGGAGTGGGCACACGCACACGCTTCTCCTCAAGATCAATTTCTTGAGCTACCACGCTCTTCCTCATCATCTCATCCTCTAAGAAGACCACGTGTCTCGTTTCTACAAACTTTGTATGTCTGTATGGACAATAAAAACGAAAACCTTTTGACTTTTCAGGGTAGCCAATGAAATGGCAACTTACTATTTTGGGATCTAGCTTCCCAATGTTTGGATTAAATACTTTAGCCTCAGCAGGGCTCCCCCACACACGTAAGTGGTTTAGTGAGGGTACTCTTTCTATCCACAACGCATACGGTGTTTTGGGCACCGACTTACTTGAGACTCCATTGAGAATATGAATGGCGGTTTTTAACGTCTCCATCCACAGACTCAACAGTAAGGTGGAGTAACTTATCATACTGCGCACCATATCCATCAGGGTACGGTTATGTCTTTTAGCTACTCCATTCTGCTGAGGTTCACCCGGTGTAGAATACTGGGCTACTATACCATTCTGCTGTAAGAACCTTGCAAAAGGTCTAGGAACCTGACCATATGGGGTATGCCGACCGTAGTACTCCCTCCTACGGTCGGATCTGACTATATTGATCTTTAAATTGTGCTGATTTTCAATTTCAACCATAAATATCTTAAATTTATCCAAGGCTTCTGTTCTTTCTTTAATTGGATAAATATAGCCAAAATGGGAGTAATCATCTGTGAATGTTATGAACGAGTCATAACCATCCACACTCTTCGCAGGAAATGGACCACAAATGTCTGTGTGAATTATCTCTAAAATTCCCGCGTTTCGTTTGGTATCTTTTTTAATTTTCTTTGCATACTTTCTTTTAATACATTCTATGCATTGTTCTAAGTTTGAGAACTCTAATGGAGGAAGAATTTTATTCTTAACTAGTCTTTCTATTCTCCTCAAAATATGGCATAAACGACAGTGCCATAATTTTGACGATGCATCATGAGTTCTCTTTCATTTTCTATTTGCATTCACAAGCGAGGATACATTTTCATTCACATCACATACGGAATTCACATTTTCACGAAGTGATAATAAATAAAGCTCGTCTTGTTGGAAGGCAAGACCAACACATTTAGCACTAAACCATATCTCACATTTGCCATTTCCAAAATGGCAATCATAACCATCATTGTCCAAGCATGAAATACTAATCAAGTTTCTTTGTAAAGAAGGAACATAGAGAACATCCCTAAGTAAAAGCATGAAACCATTGGCAAGCTCTAGAGAAAGGTCGCCAACGGCTTCAACATCTGCTCGGACTCCATTTGCGACTTTAATGCATCTTTCTCTTCTTTGCTTAGTCCACGTCGAACGGAATCCTTGTAAAGAATTAGCAACATGAACAGTTGCTCCTGAGTCAATCCACCAAGTAGATTTTAAATATCATACATACAGGGATTCATTTATGAACGTAATAATGTTCTCACCTTTCTTTGCCATGATCGTCTTTAAGAAATCGGGACAATCTTTCTTATAATGTCCTGTCTTCTTGCAATGAAGACACTGATCTTTTTCCACTGCAAACTTCTTCTACTGAGGCTAATGGTGCATGGTTGCCTTTCCCTGTGTCTTTGAGGAGGAGTTAGCATTAAAGTTCTTTTTCTTGTTTTCTTTCACATAGTTGATAGTACCACCATTTGCAATTTTTATTCTCTTCTCCTCCTGCAGACACATAGCTATGAGCTTCTAAGTCCCACTTCTCGAGCTGTATGTTGTACTCCCTCCGTCCCAAAAAGAGTGTCGTTTTAGAATTTCAGACATCTTGTTTGACCATCTGTCTTATTCAAAAATTTTTTATAAATATCATTTATTTTGTTATGACTTATTTTATCATTAGATATATTTTAATAATGATTTATTTATTTTATAATTTACACAAATTTTTTGAATAAAACGAACGGTCAAACACGATGTGTAAAAGTCAAAAATGTCACTCTTTCTGGGACGGAGTAGTAGTTAACAACAAAAGTGTCAAATTCTTTTGGCAAGAAAGCAAAAATCAGATGGATAAGGAACTCATCCTTGAGAGCCAGATCCATTGGTTTCAGCTTAGATGCCAAATTGCTCATCCTCAGTATGTGCTCTCTTATGCCACTGCCACCTCCAGAGTACCTCTCTGTCACCAGCTGCTTTATCTGCTAGATAGCATATGTCTTTGAAGAGCCAGTGAACTGACTCTTTATTCTGTCAAGGTACTCTGTGACCGTGTCACACTCTGGGATTGAGCCCACTATTGCAGGCTCAATTGTGTTCTTTATCATAGCCAAACACTTCTTGTTGACAGTGACCCACTTTTTATGTTCAAGGTCATATGACATCTTTATGGGAGCAAAGTCCCTCTCTCTCTAGTCTGCCAAGTAGCATCAACCTCGTTAGCCTCCCTCACCGGTGCCACAGGCTCAGCGGGACATGGTGAGGTGACTACCCAGTCCACCTCAGCCAAGATGAAGGCTAGGTTGATCTTTTTCTTTCACTCAGTGTAGTTGTCTCATTTGAGGGTCGGGATATCTTTGATACAACCCATCAAGGAGTATCCTCTTGAAAACATAATTCATGTAAAGTGAGAACATAATAACAACAATTGCATGCCTTATTTCCAATGGTGGTCAAAATTAAAACATACAACTGTTTATACATTAAATCTAAATCACCGTTGTGCAAAAATAGAAATAATGTATATAATCATTAAAATTATGATATTGCTGTTAACAACGCTGGTCAGAAAATAGCAATATCATAATCATCTTTTTTTAAAATTAAATTCTCCCGTTGGTTCGAATTTAATAGTGAAAATAACAACTTTAAATACGCGGCGGAAAACGTAAATATGCTCATGATTATTTTTCCAGAAACATTAAAGTATTGTACTGTTCTCTAAACAAAATTGTCGTTGGATCAAAATTGTACAGAGTTTTGCATCAAAATTCAATTCAAATTCTTCAAATATGCATCAAATCAGTTTCTGGAAAATAGAAAAACTGAATAAAAACGTTATTGTGCATTTGGCCCGAGGCCCACTAGCGGCCCAGCTCGCCCGCGCGGCTGGGCCGGAAAACTACTCGCCTGCCTAGGCCTCATCTAGTCCGGCTTCTCGCTGGAACAAAACCGGCAGCATCCGCCGTTCCCCTGAACCCTAACTCTCATTTTTTTCCCTCCCCTTTCTCTCTTGGCTCGCAGAATGGCACAGCGTTGGCCGCCACTACGGCGACCGACGGAGGAGATGGCGGCGCCGCCGTGGGACCCCTTGCCGGCGCACGCGCTCGCCCGAGGCTGAGCGTGCCACCGTCGAGCGGCCTTGCGATGGTGCCCTGTTCCCGCGCACGAGGCATGGCCGCACGGTGGCGTGGCCTCCCCGGTGGGCGGCTCTGGTTTTCTTTCCCACACGGTGGTGGTATTCTTCCCGCACGACGGCGGTGGTGCCGGCGGTGAGGAGTACCCAGGTAGGTCCCTCCATCCTTCGACCTTTCTTTCTTAGGGTTAGGGTTAGGGTTTCTCTTTCTTGACCCTATACAAAAATCGGATCAACTTCTTCTGATTTCTTTTCTTTTCTACCCCAAAGCTCAGATCTACCCGCTAGTGTAGGCCAACTGATACCAATGTTAGAACTGTAGGATCAACTAGGGTAGATCTAGCAGGGTGATATACTTGCATTCGGAATGTACTGGAAGATGAACTAGATAGACAGAGGGAGGTGAGTGGGTGAGTTACTGACCATCTGAGGGGTTGGAGGAGGATCCGGTTATCGCTGGTTCGGTGGTGAGTATCTGCGCACGGGCAGCGTCAGTTGGGGAAGAGGAGGTGTCGCAGTGGTATTCGGTGGTGAAGCGCAGTGGCAGTGGCGGCGGTGAAGACCGGTGGTGCTTCCCGTCGCTGGCTGTGCACCCTCTCGGATCAGAATAGGGTTTGTAGGTGGGAATAGTGGCTGCGGTGAACCTGGTACCTTGAGCCACCGGCCCCTCACCCCTTAATATAGCGCAGTGCGACGGGGGCCCACCAACCCTATAGGGTTGGGTGCCCCCGATCAGGGCGCGAGATCAAGGCCCAATAGACCATTTTGCCTGTTGGTGAAGAGATCAATCTAACATAAACATCTTTTAAGTCAGAGCTTGCCGGACATGTGGTGCCCATGCAATGGCTGGTTTGCTTGTTTGTTCCTCGCAGCTAATCCAATCCATGCTGTCAAGCATCCATTCCATCACTTGCTAATCATCCCTTGTCAATAAGCACTTGGATAGGTTCAGCATAACTATGATGGGCCTGATCTCAGAAGCATGTGTTCATTTCATCCGTTAAATGAGGTTATATGATTCAACACATAACATGTAGCAAGATCATGTTGCCGTTTTGTAGATGAGGAGAGAAGAAGAAGAAGAGATCAACGCATAGTTACTGCTTGGCAGAAGGCATTTCCAAAAAAAAAACCATGGACTAGCCGACAATGCCAGGATCCGAGGGACCGCAGCTCGGCCACCGCGCCACCCGCTAGCTGCTTAGCAGACACCGCACGCACCGCAGTCCGCAGACGCAGAGCATGTGGGCACCGGCGGCCAGTACTCCGAAGAGCCTTCCCACCCAGCGCGGCAGCGCCTCGGCATGCCGTTTGCTGTCTGTCCAGTGTCCAGTGTGACCGCGCGGTACCTTGCTGTTTGCTGTCCAGTGTCCACTGCCAGGCCACAACTCTGTCTCTTCCCCGCTTGTGTGCGTACAGCATACTGCATCGTGACCGCTGACCACCGAGCCAACTTCCACGCCACGCCCTGCACAGGTGCGCCGTGCGTGGCGTCGCTCCGCACCCCGCGAGGAATCGAGGAGAGGACTTTTCGGGGGAACCTCGCGGCAGAGCTACCAGCAAAACTCATTAACCCGGACAAGGGCGACCTGCTCCTCGGGCAGGAGCGCCGTCCACGTCGTCCGAATTTTTTTGCGCCGCTAGATTTCGCATCGTATGGTTGTTAGTGCTCGGAGTGGATTCGGACGGAACCGGCTTCTTCCGCGCTCCTTGGTGCCTTCCATCGGATTCGTCTACTTCCCTCTGTGTTTGCCGAAGTGGAATCGCCTAGGCTTCTGCCCGATCTGGGTTTTTACAGCCTCGGGTTCTCTCCGATGGAACCCCCTGCTTCTTTACCGTCTTTGTGTCCTCTCCATTCGCTGCTCCTCGTTTTGCTCCGCTCCACGCCGCCTTCTCCGTCGCCAGCCCGGTCCTGCCCTCTCCGCCGCTGCGGCCGCTTCTTCTTCTTGCCGCTCCTGCCTCCTCCATGCTGCGTCATCTTAGTTCTCCTCCGTGATCTGGGCCTGCACTTCTTCGTTTCCCGGCCGCGCTCTGTCCCCCACATTGGTGCGCCGTTCTTGGCGGACCTCGTGCGGGCACAGTGCCGTCGGCGCCGGCGGAGGAGGCAGCAGCGACGGGGCACGGCGGCGTTTCCGGTCGGCGGAGGAGGCAGGGGAGGGCAGGTATAGCGGCGTTTGCAGCACGCGGTTTAGCGCCACGCCGGGCGCGGTGCTTTAGCCATCTTCTTCTTCATTCCTATTCGGTTTTTCTTTCTACTGATTCCTCTTCCGTCTCTAGCCCCTCTACGCGCACCGCATCCGTTGTGCTTTTTCGCGGTTATACACCTCACAGGAAACGAATCGACCCTTGGAATCGTTGTTGTGAGTGAATCTTGCATCCCATGCCTGTGCTGTTTATACATCTCGTGTATTTTACATTCTGATGGAATTGATTTGCAGTTAGTGTGCTGTTGTTGCCTTCTCCAATGTCTGGGGGTGCATGTCAATGTAGAGTTAGAGGATGCTTTATGCGCGGCTCAGAGGTTCTTATTTTCGTGTTAATTACATCCGGTCAGTCTTCAGTACGCTTGCTGTATTGTTATAGGTTTCCTTCCAAAATCAAAGTTACAGCGTATGATTGACCTGTATAGAGTTAGAGATAGTTCAGAGCTCATGATTTTCGTGTAAATTTCATGCACCCAGTTCTATCTACGATTGCTCTACTGTTAGAGGTTTGCTGTTCGGTTTAGAGTTCCAGGATGTGGTGCTATTAATTTCGTACAGCCAGCTTCCTACAGGATGTGCTGCTATTAATTTCGTACAGCTGCTCGTTAAACCATAGGTTAGCCTTTGACAACTGCATTTTATTGGATTCTTTAGAGGTGTTAATGCAAGAATTTAACTACAGAAAACAATTTTCATTCAAGCTATTGCTGCTTCATGAACCTCCAGAGGTGAAAATCATTGTTTGGACAGTTCTTCCTTGTTTGGCAGTGCATTTCATTTCCCTCCTATTTAATCTAATAGATTGCATTTACAGGTCCCAATTCCCAAATGTTTGTTAGAGTACCTTATTTACTCTGTATTGAAGATTGGCCCTTATTGCAGGACAGCTGGTCGTTGTCGACCTACCACTGGCTTTGAGTGCAGCAGGCCCACCTGTGGCGTCCAAACGTCCATTAAAAAAAAAGAGGATGCCTTACTCCATGCTATCCTCACTTTTCCTACCTTTTTCCTCTACAGCGTGTGCTCTCCTTGCAAGCGCCAGGACTGGGCACATGTGTGGATTTGGCTCGCCGGCCTTCATCGCTGGAGGAGCCCCACACCCGTGCATCTGGCCTGTTGCACATGGCGGAAATGCGCTCCACCTTCTCCCCCTTCCCTTCCCTCAGCTCCCTCTCCTCACTGAGATTGCCCCCCTCCCCTAGGAGGCCGTTTGCTCCTGCTGCTTCTCATGTTTTTAAACATGTCGATCATGTGTGCAGCTCAAATCCTCTATTGTACGGTGATGACTACTGCTTTCATTCTTCGATTCGTTTACTGAGGTTTTAGGGTTGTGTAGTGATGAACTCTTTTTAGACTACGACAATGGAATTGTGCAATGATGACTGATTATTTCACCCTTATATGATTCTTGCTATCTGCATTAGTTTTGTGATGACAGTATCATTATATCTTGGCAATTCTCTTTTGCATATATTGCTCTGTTTGTGTTGGTTGCTACATTTTGTGCGGTTATTACTGAGCATAATTCCATTGTCAATGATGTCTTTACTTCACATCATTTATTGGTTGTTCTATTACTGAGCACACCCCATTGCCAATGATATAATGTATTTATTCCTGTCAATTCCTCTTCACTTTCTTGCAATTGTCCGTTTTGCCAGTCCGTTAAAATAACTCCTACCTACCCTTAGTTGGAATTAGAAATATTTGTCTGCCTCTGGTTTTCCAGCTCCCAATTGCTAGCTGTGAATTCAATACAGGCAGTAAGATTATAAGAATTAATGAAAGAACATGCCGGTTACCTAATAAATTGGAGTCCACTGATGAGCTTCAATTTTTTCTTATGAATTTACTTTGCTACTGAATTTACGTTAACATTTTCACAAAGAGATTGGTGTACATACAATTGGCCATGTTATTTTCAGTACAAAGATTGAATTGAGATCTTTGCATTTTGCTCTCCATGCAAACTGCGCCTGAGGTTGCACCTGCATGTAAAGCTCTCTGAGTTTACCAGATATATCTAAAGCTCTAGGCTGTTAGGTACAGGTCTCAAGGATATCCTAGGCTACAAAATTATTGCCATGGTGCCTCTTGATTTTTTTGCATTTTCAGTGATACTACACTATTCTCTTAAGTTGAAGCTACCGTGTTTTTTAAGCAGGAAGCATGTTTTCATTGTGTGGTGTTATTAACATTTGTCCCCAACCTATGTTGCTACTTTCTTTTGTTGCCCTGCATTTTTTTGTTGGATGAAGTCTATATGCCACAACATGCACGTTCAGTTTTAAGATCGGGTTCGTACCTCATACCTATGTTGGTGCTGTATAGTTCAAATGAATTTGTTGTTTCTTTTTATTGTGCAGGTCCAGTGAGAATATAAGGTCAGTGCCTCTCCTCTTAAACTGAAATCTGGAGATGCACTTTATGCTGATGTGGATGCTTGTTTGTTGTTCACTTGGTTCTTTCTTCCAGGACCCAAGAATTCCACAGCTACAACTATGCAACGTCTCCTGTGCTTTGAAGATGCACACAACTACAATCTGCAAGGTATGTGTTGGAAAAAATATGCACATCTTTTTTCCCACCTTTTTTTAGGTGTCTTTCATTTATCTCAATGATAGTAACAGCTAAGAAAAGTAAAATAATTGTGTTAGAACCAGATTTTCTCTACCTGGACGAAAATATCTCCACAACAACTATGATACACGCATATAGCTCTCATGGCTGATCTGAATGAGAGGTTGCTCTGAGGTTTGAAGTTCTGATAATCTAAATTTATGTCCATGTGTTATTCTATCTGTGTAGTTTCTGGATTAAATAACCAATTGGAATCATCGTATAAGCTTTACAGGACCTGCTCATGTCTGCTGAAATGATCCTTCATCAGATCCTTATATGCAGTGAAAGGCTCCAAAATAGGCCTCATTAGATTTCTCTCCTTCCAGAGCCTCTCCCTGTACTTTGCTTCTTTGTCATACCATGTAAACATTTAATTTTTTCCGGTTTGGACATGACTTCAAGATGCATGAGCTACATAGGAGTACAGAGATTATCACAGGATCATGGTGATTTATCCATTCCATCAACCAAATCATTGCTGTTTGTGTAGCCCAGGTGAGTCCCTGCCCCCTGTACTATTGTTGCCAGGTAATCAACAATATTTCTGTGGTGAGGTCATATTTGTGCTGACTGCAGCCCTACATTGGCTACTGCCTGCTAACATTTTTATTTTTGTTCAGTAGTTTCATTTTTACATTCGCTGATCGCCTACACAAAAAAGGACTACATGAGAGAAAAATAGGTTGCATCTGAAATAGAGGTGATATATCCCCTACCAACCATGAATGATATGAAGTCAATATCAGTTCTTAAAATAACCTCACCATAGTCTGGCACAAAGAGATTTAGGAAACCAAATTATTGCCGCTTCCATAGACCACATTGAATGAGTAAAGGTAAAGATCTCTTGCTGCCATTCAAAGTTATGAACCTCTTCATCATGAGTGGAAATTTTTATGCTACTTTATTATCCTAGGAGATCGTTTTAGGATAGGTTCTTAAGGCTACTTTTCAAGAATAATCTGAGTTTACTATTCCTTGTACGGTGCATTGTAACCAGCCAAATACTTTCACTTTACTAATTGTTGGATAGATGAGAATTTTCCTTGAAAATTTGATGATGAAACATTTCTGCTTCCATTTGAATTTTGCAAAATAGATAGGGTCAACCTGCAGCTGCCAACTATATCTATTCAATAGGACAGGAGTTGGCCATGTTGTTGCTTCTATTTCCATCTGATCAGATTTGGTCTTAACACCAATTTTGAATAGTAATGGCACCATATGTATTTGCAGATAGGATGATCATTGTTAGTTACTGGCTTCATGATTAGCGCAGATACATAGATGATCCTAACTAGCATGACCTGGAAGCATGGATTTTCATTATTTTGATAGTTCCTCTTTTTGCCACACAATATAAGCCTCTACGTTGCTCCTTATCTGTCAAATTTCACCATTTACCTTGTGCCATATCTATCTCCGCCGCCGGACACCTATATTATTGTCCTCTTACCGTGTTTTCCCATCTATAGGCTCATCTCCTCTGCCAAATAATGACACCAAGTCGCACCTTCTAAGTCATCACTACTTCGGTGCAAACAATCTCCCACTAACCAGGTAGCGTAGTTTGTCACTTCCTTCCAGAATAAATAGATGCCATTTTTTCCTTTTCTAGAGACAAGAAAATATTAGCAAACAATCCAGCACTCTGTGTTGCCTTCAGTTAGACAGAGGTTTCTAATGAGTTACAGCCACCTCACTTTCATCTAAATAACAATTTTTTGCTAATTATCGTGTATAATGATCATTTGTTTTTTATGTTCTCAGTAGGAACAAATATACTTACTTTAGTTGGTTTTAGCGGCCGGCGACCCAGCGTCCAGGTGGCGGGGCGTCGTCTCAAAGCTAAGGTAAAAGAATCAGGTAGTAGGAGATACAAAATCAAATTGGCCTGTGCCATTTTTTTCCTGGATGTCCTACTTGCGATACTCTTTCGAAAGCATAGACTCATCCCACTTAATCTATTTCTTTATATGCAATGTCTCATCGTGTTGCAGATGTGCAGTTTGGTGTGTGAGACACGTCACAGTCAAACATATTCTAGCAGGTAAAAGGATCAGGTACCATAAGAAAGTTGACGGGCTTAGTTGCCTGTGTCTCTCATTCACTGCATCATAGTATAGTAGATAAAAGTGCGGGAACTGGAAAGTGTTAGTGGAATTGTTATGTTAGTTCACCTAACATATCTCTATGTATTAACAGTTGTGGTCTTTCTATGCTCTGGTGATGCATAGCATGTATTTTCTGTTTTGTACAATATGTATAACTTCAATCTGTGTACACATCATTGTGGTTTAATCATCCACTTTATCACTATAGGAGCCATCAGACTTCGTTCACTCGCGTGCAGGGGCGCGCGTTTTCTACTAGTTTGCCTATGTTTCGGCCCCGTTTGGTTCACGGGAAGTACGTGAAAAAAAAACAGAGGAATGCAGTTCCTATAGTATTACGGGAACGAACACAAAACTTCCTTCGGAACGACGAATGCTTCTAAGGTCAATGGTCCATATGGTACACATGCAAACTTTGGATGGAATACGTGCATGGACCGGGATCTCACATGCAAGAGGGTATTGCGGTAAAACACGTGTAATCAGATCATGTGATCTATTAGCAAGTACTGAAATCTTCTGCTGTTCACCTTATCCTCACCTTCCTGTTTTAAAAATTCCTACATTCCAAACACACCTTCTCTCATCTATTTCTGCGTTTTCTATTTCTCTTTTTTGCTATTGCGTTCCTATTCCTTTCCTGCGTTCTTTCTTGTTTCCTTTATTTTCTATTCCTTTATTCCAAACCGACCCGCTCTTTGTTATAGAGCAGATGAGGACAGCAAGGAGACGTTTTCCAAAATCCATATCACTCCGACGACTGAGCTCCCCCCCACCCCGGCAGCCATGGCGTTCCTCGCCCCCCATCCCCCACCGTCGCCGCCGAGCTAAGCCCGGTACTGGTGGTGCTGGTGGCGGTGGTGCTCGTGCGCTGTCGCTCGCTGCCGGCTTCGACCCCGACGGCTAGAATCGACCGGCCCAAGCTTCCCCTCCCCAATATTACAAATGTATGTTTCAGGTATTTCAATCATTTGAAAGGTATGTTGCAGTTGTTTCTTACGGATGTTGCAAAAGTAGATTGGGGGATGTTGCAATGTTGCAAGTGTTTTAGAAGTATGTTGCAAGCGTTTGTTCAAAATGTTTCATCTTATTTCCAAACGTATTTTGCAATCGTTTTTTATCTGGATGTTGCATATATTTTCAGACATATATAGCAACAGAATGTTCCAAATGTTCCAGCTGTTTTAGTCTTACGTTGCAGTAAGTGTTTCTTCATGTTGCAATTGTTTTATTTGGTTGTTGCATATGTTTCACCTAGATGTTGCAAGCGTATGTCACAAATGTTTCATCTGTTTCAAATGTACGTTGCATTGGAGTGTTTTATGTTGCAAGTGCAGACCGCCGGCGTTGGTGTCCATGAGGGCGGGCAGGGCTAAGCCATCGCCACCGATGCGTGGAGGAGGCGCAGGCCGCTGCCAGTGGTGTGGGAAGGAAGCACAGGCCACGTGGTGCTGTTGTGGAAGAGGTAGGGGCGAGTCTTCTAAGCGGCCTTGAAGAGATGGATGTCGTGCCAATGTGGAATAGACGGGGACGAGTCATGCGAGCAGCGTGGGCAGCAGATCGAAACAGAGCCGGCGCGGGCGATGCGCAAATTCGAGCGGACGGCGTAGAGCAGCCGCCTGCGTCTGAACGGATGCAGATGTCCGGACGCCAGTGCTGCCGTGCCCAATAACGGCAACACTATCAGCTGAAGACCGTAGACCGTCAGGTAACAGACAGAAGCCCACGCATTCAGTACTTCAGACTTCACCCCACCTTTGACGCCTTCTTATGCCTGACAGGCTAGGTCCTTCGGAAGTCCGTATCCACATCAACAGTACCAACATCAGAAGACGGAGTAGCGGACAGGTTGATAGAGCGGTTCAGACTGAAGGACGAGCTGCTTTTTGAGAGAAGGACGACCTGCAGCTGCTGGCCAAGTTTTCCACACTAGGCCACTTTCCCAGTGAAGGATCTCAAGGGTATCTGTCAACGATCAATGCAAATCAAGTGCCTTGCAAATTTTTTTCGCGAATACGCACGAGTGTGCGTATCTTTGTATTAGGAAGATAGAAGTTCGAAGATTACAAGAGTGGCCGTGCCCGGCCCGACCGAATCCATGAAGAGCTACATTTTAAAAATAACAACCCTGAAATCCAATAGGATCAACCTAGAACACTCGTTCACCGCAACCTCCCCCTACAAGCTGGGAAGATCGCGTCGAGCGCCTCAGCGTCTGCGTCCGAAATGTCGGCCTCGAAGGACTCATATGAGTGCTTAGCCGCAGAGGAGGGCGGTGTTGAAGGTTCCAGGAACCCCATCTTCCTTATGAGGAGCACTTCGCCGCGTTTGGACATCGGGATGTGGTCCATCCTCTGAGCAGCAATCCGCCTGCTCCTCTTGGGCAGGGTCCGCCTGGGCGCCGCCTTTTGCCTAGGGGAGAACTGATGAGGGGTGGTGGCCTCGCCACCCGGACCACCTCAGTGAACCTGGCCAGCCGCCGGGCTGCCTCCCCGGGAGAAGGGGAAGGCGACTCGTCCTCCGACAGCGTCGTAGTGCCCGCCAACGGTGCTGAAGGCGCACCCGGCACAGGCGACGCCGGAGGGTCCTCCGTGCACTGGGGAGCTATCTAGGGCCCCCCGACGAAACTTGACCCGCCGGTGCATCCCCCGGAGAAGGCGGGAACTCCTCCGAAGGCGCCGCAGTGGGCGCCGACGCGCCCCGCACGGGAGACGAGGGAGGCGACTCCGCCGTGCACTAAGGAGCCGTCGACGTAGGGTCCCACAGCGAGGTCTGGCCCCCCGGAGACCGGTAGCCCAGAGCCGGTGCGACCGCTGACCAGGTGACGAGCACGACGGCGAGCTCATCCATCATCGGGTCGACCGAGACGGGTAGATCCAGGGGATCAGGGCGCGCACCGAGCACATCCGCTAGAGGGTCAGGCCCGAGGACGAAGCGCGGGGCAGTAGAAGCAGAGGCGTCGCCGGCGGTGGATGCCTTGGCGATTTCCACCGACGGCGTACCACCGCAGCACCGACGTCTTCTCCGGCGACGACGCGTGGCGTGGGCGCCCCGCGTGGCCCCCATCGCGGTCCCCCCCGCGGATGGCATACCACCGGGGGCGTTGGTTGGGAGAATGGTCGACGGTCGGCGCATGTGTGGCGAAGTTGGCCTCTGCCATCCGTCATCGCCTTGGACCGGCCACAGTCCCTTGCGACGTGGCCGAGGCCTCGGCAGCGCAGACACCGCCTAGGCACCCAGCAAGTCGCGACGCGATGCGAGAGGGAGAGGCAGTTGAAACATCTGCCGCGGAACTACTGGGGGATCTTCTGAGGTCGCCCGCGGTGACTGGAGCCGTGGTGAGACTCAACCGACGCCGAAGCAGGTCCCGCCTCTTGACGTGGCAGAATCTCCCTCCATCCGTCGTCATCGGGGGCAGAGACCCGCCGTCGCGATCCGAGATGTTGCCGGACGGGTGCCTGGCCCTCGACAGGGCGGGTAGGCAGGCCGTGCACCAACCGAGGGCGCGGACGGCTACGCCTCCTACGCCGCCGTGCCGGCCACTGCCCTGCATCCGCACCGCCCCGACGCCCCTGAGCAGCCGGACGGGTCTGGACAAAGGTGGGGGACGCGGTGGCCGGCCTCGCCGGGCGAAGAACTGCCTCCAGGTATGTTGGGGGCCGTTCACCGTCCGACTCGTCGTCGTCCTCGTCCGCCCAATGGCGGTGCTTCGGGCGTCCCCCCAAGGAAGGGTAGAACGGGTTCGCGGACGGCGATAACTTGGAGCCTGTTGTCGGCGGGTGTGTCGACGGCACCCCAGCCCGCGGGGGCGTGCCCACGCCGGTGGTGGCAGCGGTGGCGTCCGCGGCCTCATCTTCATCCTCGCCATCTGGGACGTCCTCAACGAGGACCGACTCGTCCACCGCGGTCGCGGTCAGTGGACGGCGTGGCAGCGGAGCTGCGGCACAGCCCACCGAAGGACCAGGCGGTGGGGAGGCAGTCTGGGCCGGAAGGGCTCCGGCAGTCGCCTGTGGCGCGGCCGGCACGGGGTCCGGAGTGAGAGGCCGTGCAGTCCCCGTCATTGGGAGGGAGGAGGAGGTGGAGGGCGTCGAGGAGAGGGCGGTGGCCGGCGTCGCCAGCAGTGGTGGCGGTGGCAGAGCAGGCCGGGCGCCGTCGGCTAGGGTTTGGGCGGTGGCAGGCCCATCGACATCCCTGGCCCTGAGAGCGCCCTCAGGCGGCGCGTGGGTGAGGTGGGTCGCCGGATCCGGGCCTGGTGGCGCCCCGACGGCCGGAATCGCCGCCGCCGCCGGAGAAGCCGCTCCAGGCGACGAGGGGGCCGGATCGGGAGCGGAGGCCTCGGGAGCGGGAGCAAGGGCCCCGGTGAGGGGAGAAGAGGGGGTGGGGGAGAGGGAGTGGGTGGGGGTGGCGGTGGCAGGCGCCAGGCGCCGGGGCCGGGGAGGCGGCCGGCGCCGCCGGTGGCGGCGGGGGTGGGGAGTCGCCCAGGGCGAGGGCGAGCGTCGAGTCCGTTGGTCTGAGCCTTGCAAGTTTTGTACCGTCACAAGATTCCTCCTCATGTACCTAACCCTGTCTTTCATCCGTGTGGTTCAAGGTTTTCATGCGAAGAAAGCTTCAGTGTAACATGTATGTACGTTGTAACTGAAAGCTGTATATTTATCAGCAGAAAATTTGTACTTGTTACCGCCATGAGCCATCTTTGTCTGGTTCAAGCAATTGGGAGTATGAGTATTCCTTGCCTGAAGTTCTGACCATTTTAACAATGTGCAGCCACTGAGGTCCTCGTGATTGGCCGGTGCACCTGGTTGGTCTGGTGTTTGGGAGGTAGACGTCGCACTGCGTTTCTGGCTTTATAGTATGAAAAATTGAACTTACCAACCAAGTCGTTGTAGTATAGTGGTGAGTATTTCCGCCTGTCACGCGGACGACCCGGGTTCGATCCCCGGCAACGGCGTTCCTTTTTAATTTTTTGTTTTACCCATCGCCCGAGTATTCCCGCCTGGTTTTACTCATCGCCGAGTATTCCCCCGCCTTGTCAAGTACTTGCTCGGATCTCCAGGGTCTCTTTGTTTTTTTTTAATTTTTTTTATACTCTTTGTTTAGATTTTGCATCCACTTTTGTTGCTTGTATTGTATCCATGCAATTGAGCTTCTTACTCGAGTATCCAGTAAAAAAAACATTGCATATATCAGATATTGGTGCTTGTATCCATGCAATAGAGCTTCTTGCTTGATTCCTAGCTCCACCACTGCCCACTGGTTTTAAGCAACAAAGCAATCCGCAATTCCACGTGATGTTCATCCACGACTCGTCCTATGTTGTTCCTAGTTGTTCTCGTCCAGTTTCTCAAGCGCGCGCGCACACACAAAATATACTATACCACTAGTAATAAACACAACATGTCCCTACAACTCCTATCCCACAGATTCGGTGCAAAACACATATCGGATCTATCACACTCACCCTACCCTACTTTAATTACTTTACTATGCAGTGTCCATCTATATGCACTAGAAAAATTGGCGCGGCGTTGCCACGCCTTGGTGTGTGCGAGTGGATGAGTCATGCTTTATTGGTCTGGTACTCTGGTGTACCTGGATTTTTTATCTCAGCGATGTTACTTTATAAGGTGAAATTCACAAGTCATAAGCAGCATTTTATTGATCAGAAAGCACAGCAGTACAAAAGGCTAAATAAACCAGTACCAGCAGTACAAGACCAACGGTGGTACACTCTTGGTGTTATGTTCTACCAGGAACAGCAAGCCATGGGACATGCCTTAACACACCACACCGACAGATAAGCTGCGAACACTCTCACAAGACGATATGCCGGGGAAGAGAGCAGCAAGTGATGAGCTACATAAACAACACACATGGGCACCTTCCTTATCTATTGCATAGCACCCAGCATAGCAGTACAAGGCCAACGGTGGTACACTCTTGGTGTTATGTTCTACCAGGAACAGCACGGCCGGAACAGCAAGCCATGAGACATGCCTTAACACACCACACCGACAGATAAGCTGCGAACACTCTCACAAGAAGATATGCCGGGGAAGAGAGCAGCAAGTGATGAGCTACATAAACAACACACATGGGCACCTTATCTATTGCACAGCACCCAGCATATATGTCGCAAGTACTCCAACACAGAGATGAGACAAGAAATATGTTACAAACACAGTTAATCGCTTTACAATGCTGCTTTGCAATTAAGTCAAACCTGCCAGCGGCAACCGATAAGCTTAGCCTCACCTACTGTCAGAGCAGGGCATGTTGGGACAACTTCAATTATCAGCACATCAGACTACAGCTGCCTGTGGTTTTATCCTTTTAGGAAGCAGTTGGGGTCTTCAGCCTTGGAACAGTGAAACTTGACGGGAGGAGCACAGGTGTGACACAGCAGCTTTAACTTGCAGAAGCCTTGTGTAACATCTCTGGTTACTCTGCATGTGGTAACAACATATTCTCAGCACAACTACTAATACATGAGAAAGCCAGTCAACATATATGCCACATTTTGAGGAGCATAAATAAGGGCTACATGAATAAATGGAAAAAAACAAAAACAAAAAGGCCAAAGTGCAGGTCCAACAAGAGCGTATAACAGCTTAAGAAATACTCCCCCCGTTTCAATTTATAAGACGCTTTGGCTTTTGTAGATGCATTGTTTTTACTATATATTTAGACATTGTTTATATCTAAGTGCACATCAAAAGCTATGCATCTAGAAAAGTCAAAACGTCTTATATTCAAAGTTTTGCTAGGCGCTAGGCGAAATCTAGGCGCCGACCCTTAGCCTAAAGACTAGTCGAGACTAGTCGAGCCTAGGCGCTTCTAGGCGTTTTTCTAGGCGTTTTGCCAATTTATATATAAATATATAATATATACATTTATAGCACAAATCATGAATAATTTAGATAAAAAATAGGGAAGGATCGGTAGACATACCTTAGGTCCTTTGTCTGATCACTGAATTTCCAGCAGCAGTGCTGCAATAGAAGTGGACAACACTTTTAGATGCAATTGGGCATCAACACAAGTGATACAAAAAATAGGAAACAGCAAGTGAGGCACTTATCTGAGGTCTGAGCCTTCTCCCATCCATTATCAGCATTTCAGCAGCATAGGACAGCCTTTTGAAATCACAAACATGAAGGGACAGCAGGCAGC